>OX638130.1:12888096-15789226 GCA_951804985.1 Dryomyza anilis
CTTAAAGCCTGTTCTATTACCTTTAAAACGAGCAATCAACGAAGTTTCTAACATTTCTACTTTATGAGATATTGATATATAAACAACCATAGAAATGAGATTTTTGGCCCATTTTTTGTAACTTTGAAGCACCGTATCTCTGGAAGTAGTGGTCGAAAAAAAAATGGTCAATGCATATCTCAATAAGCTTTATCAGCTGCTCAAATTTCATTTAAATCGAAATGGTGAAATCCCAAAATCCCAAACTCACCACACATAAACTCACCACACCTAAACTCACCACACTAAAACTCATCACACTAAAAACCACCACACTAAAACTCACCACACTTAACATCACCACATTAAAACTTCTACTGGTAAAACACAACGGGGAAGAATTGTACGGGGAAGAAATCTACCGGGAAGAATTTTACGGGCACGAGTCGTGCACGGGTTTTTTATATCGAAATCTTATTAATTATATAAATATTATTAATATTATTAATAAATTAATATAAAAATTATCGTCAGATGGTTTGGGGGGATAGCATGTCAAATAATATTCGTTTTTTTTCATTCGTTCGAAATACAGAAAGATGACTTTAATTTTTGATATTTTTTTTTTCAAAATCTATCGCATTATATATAATCATTTAAAATTATCTACTTTTCTGTGCGAACTTTTTTTTGAAAAAGTTTATGCGTACTTTTTGTTACATAGGATAGAATGTTTGTAGTCTGGAAAGACTTAACACAGCACCAAGAATGTTTTTGGAATAATTTTTTTTTTGGTGTACCAATTTTAGAAAAACCTAATGCTCAATGTTTTTAGTATTTCATCTACTTCATTTACCAAACACTCATGACACAGCAGTATTTCGTCAATTTTATCTGATACACGTGCCCTGTGCTCCTTTAGTGTCAGACGATGACGACGGTTCATTGGGTTGTAATGACGTTTGTCTCATTTGCCTGACAATGACGTTTAGAGTTCAAATGCAAGAAGATGCAAGATAAGTAGGGGAAGCAACTAATAGAGCCTTTAAGAATTAACCAAGACATTTGTGGTGATTTTCTGCAAAGGGTTTCCCGGATGTTCTCAAGTAATTGACACTGATTAAGTACTATGTGTGCTAATTAGACTTTTTGAAGTTGTTAAGGAATATTTATTGTTTTAGTTTTTAATTTAAAAATTACAGTTCATATTTTTGGTCTTTTCATATTATTCAGTCTTTTAAAAAAAGGAATAAAATACAATTTGAATTTAAAATACATAAAATTTAAAATGTTTTAAATATTTTTAAAATGTTGAAATTTTTAAAATATATTAAATTTTTCGACGTTGTGGAAGTAAAACTCATCAACTACATTTTGAAAATTTTAATTATTGGTTTACAAAAATCTTTATATCGTCGTTGTAGAACGAAAAGTCACCAAATACATTTTTATGAAAAACTTAAATTTCGAGTTTGTTAATTAATATTTTAACAAGTAATTGATGTATTTTTAAAGTAGAAATATCAATTGATAGATTTACCTTTTCTTATCATGTGGTAAAAAAATCGAGATCACAAATTAAATATTGACAGATATATAAAGATTTTTGGAAATGAATATTTGGCATTTTGAAAATGTATTTGGTGCCTGTTCGTTCTACAACGACGATATATTATACAATTTACGATCGATAATGTTACAAATAATGTCAACTGAAGAGAATATGTTAATAATTTGAATGGCATAATAAAATTTTAAATTCCATCATTAGATTTTAGAAAATAAATCGATAAACTGAGAAAAAATATATTTTGAAAAAACTGTTTTTTTTTTTTTAATTTCTAGTACGAGAATATTAAACAAAAATTAAATAATATAAGAAAAATAGATTGTGCCACACATGCTGTCCACAAAATTATCAACAACTGTCAATAACACAAAAATAAAAGTTTCTCCATGAAAGATTTTTTAGAAAGAAAAAAATTAAAAATAAATTTAAAAAAATAATAAAATCTTCAAATGCCCACAAAACTGGAAAATATAGATTTTTCCCACACGTAAATTTATTGCAGACAAATGAAATGTTGCTGCAAAAACCTTAAAGCAGCGATAAAAATTTGACACCAATGTTACAGAGCATCAATGATGGCAACATGGACAAGCAACTGCAACAGCGACAGTCAGACGACGACAACGAAGTAGTCACCAACAACATGCTTAACATTATCCATAGCATCATCGTGGTCGTCGTCGTCAACAAAACGACTTAGAGCAACATCATCATAGTAACAACATCAACTCCAGCAACATCATCGCATTATCCCACTGACCCAAAATGCCTTTTTGAGGCGTCAAATAGAAACACGTTTTTGCCGTCTATTGCCTGATGTTGTTGCAATTGTTGCTCTTTGCCCAAAAGCATTGGCAAATCATTTGTGCCGCTCAAGGCGTTGCCAATTTCCAATAATTTCATTCAAACAAATCATTCTTTGCAACGACGAGCAAGAATTATTCTTTTTTTTTTGGAAATTTCAATCTGTGTTGAAAAAAAAAAAAAAATCATACAATTTACGTCGCCCATTTTGAGACAACAATTGTCAACCACACGATTGGTGCTAAAATTGCTCCTTGCCATGACATTAAAAGCTACATTTTCACCATAAAAGTGGCGCAGTTTTATGTTAAGCTCTGTTGATTTTAATGATGCTCTTAAAGATAATGAGGCTGCGTAGTGTTGATGATTTTAATGCCCAATGTTTATTGAATTTGTAATGGGGTTCTGTATTCTATTCTTTAGAAGCAGTTAACACCTTCATTACGACTCTCCGATGAAATGTCAGACAGATGAGAGTTACTGAAAACTCGATATTTTTTATGCTACTTACAATGTTAATTTTTTTCTAATGAATGTAAAAAATATTTGACAAATCAAAATATTTCACAACTCCATTTATAAAATATTTTTATTTAACTGGACGAATATAAGAATTGTTTCGAAATGGCAAGGCAGACAAGAAGAACTTCACAATGAGAAAATATGATACCGGTTTCATCTCTTCGCATATTTGAACATGCACCAGATTCAGAATGTTTTTGAATTATTCACTGTAATAAGCAAATACATAACTTTAAAAGAATCATATCGTCACTATCATGTCAAAGGGGTGAATGTGCAATTTTTGACATTTGCGTTTTTTACATTTTTGAATGTAGTTTATCCTCAAGTTGTAGTTAAAATCGCGTGTCATTTTGTTGGATAAAAGACAAAACCAAATAGACGAATTTGAAAAATTGAAAATCTTGTCATGCCAAAAAGGCGAATCTTTTCCTTTTTTTCGCCATAACTTTTTGTTAGTATAAGATAAAATAGTGGTGTAAAGGCATTTATTGTTTGTTTTCAAAGAACCTATCGATCTGCATCATTAATTAAAAATATTTTGCCAAACATTAATTTGCCATTTTTAATTTACAGTAAATTTTTTTGGCAAAATATTTGTAATTAATAATGCAGATCGATAGGTGCTTTGAAAACAAACAATTCATTCCTTTACATCACTATTTTATGTAGTACCATTAAATAGTTATAGCAAAAAAACGAAAAGATTCGCCCTTTTGACATGATAAGATTTTCAATTTTTCCAATTTCTTCGTTTTTTTGCTATAATTTTTTATTGGTGCAACATAAAATAGTGATGAAAAGGTAATTATTGTTTGTTTTTAAAGCACCTATCGATTGGCATCATTATTTAAAAATATTTTGATTTTTTAATCTGCTAAAATATACTCATTAAAGATGTGCAAAAGCATTTCACGATCCATAAATCATGAACTATCTCTCACAATTACTTTTGACTTATACAAAAACGCAGTACACGTAGGGAAAATACATAAAATCCACAATGAATCAAAAAGTATACGGCGTGCTAGCAGTTAAACGGAAACATTGTTCAGTTTTAAGAAACAGAGATAGTTGGTTATTAAAATAGAAATTAAGTGCAATTATTCTTGAGAATAATTTTGGGAATAATCTTCTTAAATCCAAAATGAATCTATCCATACTTATACAAGACAGCTAAATGCATAGTTATTAAAAAACTTAATTAAGAATAATTATTGTTATAGCTTCGGTGGCACAGAGGTCAGTGCGTTGGATTGCTAGCCGACAGGTCCCATGTTCAAATCTGTGCTTAGGCTAACAACAGCTTTTCACAGAAAACATTTTTCTATATCGCGTTAACACTTGATAGACAATGGCTGATCTCTAACACTAAATATTCGCACCTCGCCGTTCGGATTCGACATTAAAGTGTACATAGGGCCCACCACAATGAGTACAAATATAACTCGCACAGCTCAAATGGTGAGAGACCTCGGCCAAACTATTATTATTATTCCTGATATGCAGAAGTTGTTGCTGTATTTTTCTCGTAATCGTATAACACGTGAACGTAAAGCTTTTGCTTACTTCGACCATGCTTTATCTGTAATATTCTTGATTTGTAGAAATTTATTTCTTAGTTATAGAAAAACTAACGAAGAACACTTATTCTAGATATACAGGTATTTTCTTCTTTTCTACCAAAGTATGAAATTAAATACATTATTTGTAAGAATGTTGTGTATTTTCCAGGATAGGTTACTTTTTGATAAATAACCGAAACGAAATTTTTGGCATTTTTCAGGAACATTTCAGGCATATTTCCGGCAAACACACAGACAACATTTTTGGCAGGGTCGAGGCAGCTTAGAAACATTTTGTGGATATATTTCAAACAGACAAAGATGGAGTTTGTATCAAAATCTGTCTCTTTTCTGAATGTTCCCCAAATATGGCGTAATCTGCAATAAAAATTCCACAAAAATGTACAACCTGCTATACACTTCCCAGGATATTCCATTTAGCTGTGCGAAGTATTCCAGAAAAATGGCAAAAAATTTGTCTCCGGAGGTTGTACAATTTTGTGTAATTTTAATGGCAGATTCACGGCATATTTTGGGAACGGACATAAATCAGACAGCTGGTGATACAAACTCCGCATTTGTTTGTTTGAAATATGTCGAGGAAATGTTTAAAAACTGCTTAGACCCTGTCAAAAATGTTGTCTGGGGTAAGTAATTTGATTTCTAAATATTCAGATGATATTTTCTTGAATTTTTGTTATATTTTCTGCTATTTTTGTGTTCCAGCCGAATTTATCATGTTTCCAGCATTCATAATATTGATTTTTTTTCTAAACTTTTGTTCCTCGTAACCTTTTTCAAAGCTCATTCTCTTGTTTTTATTACCATGGCGTCCAAACATACTTCACGCGAATTTAAATTGAAATTTAATATAAATTAAACATTATTAAAATCAGTTTTGTATATTTCGATCGCATACGCAAACAATCTACAATTTAAATTCCACAAAATTTATACAACCTGATATTTCCGGCTTACACAGCGATAAGTTGTTGATTTTTGGACGTATAAAACCAGGTTTCAAACTGTTTTTGATTTTTTTAATGCAGGAAACGGGTAGAAAAAGGGCAACTTGTGATACCAACATCGTCTTTGGCTGTTTTGAATTCGGTTCGACCATGCCAAATATTTTGTTAAATTTTAAGAAAAGTGGTAGTGGATTTTAAGAAAAGTGGGGGAATCTTAAAGCAGGATTCTCGGCATATTTTGGGTATGTTTAGAAGACAGACAGCTTTTAAAACAAACTGTCTGCTTAAATTATTTTTAAACTGCATTAAGCCTGCCAAATATTTTGTCTGGTAAGGTTTCGGCAAACACATAGGCCATTGGAAGATTTTGGTAAGCACACGACAGGTTTTCAAATTCTATGGAATTTTCAAAGCAGATTACCCGGCACATTTTGAGTATGGGAAGAAAAAAAGGTAGCTTTTGCTATAAACTCCGCCTTTGTTGGTGTGAAATCTTTCGACAAAATGTTTCTCAAATACCTTGAGCATGCCAAAAATGTTGTCTTAGTAATCAGTTTAGACAAATTTTTTGAAGACTGTAATCGGACAAAAGTGGTGTTTGAAATGCTGCCTATTTTCTGCTCATTTTCGCAAATATAATGCGAATTTGCTAATAAAAATATACAAAATTTTATAATCTGCCATACGTTTGCCAAAATTATCCCCTCAAATACCTAAATTTTGTATACCTAAATTTTCTATAACTAAAATAAATGGAATGATTACTAAATGCTGTGGTATTTAAAGCGAATTATGTGAAGTTCAACGGGTTCAAAGGAGGGCAGATAATTCAACCGTAAAATCAAAGTCTAAAGCAATAAAATTTTACGTCTGCCAAATATTTTAAATATTTGCTTTTAACTGATTGTTGTTGCTGTTGGACTTGATGTTGTTGTTATTGTTATTGGAGTTGATGTTGCTGATGTGTATATTGCTTATGTTGCTGTTGCCCATCTAGCTAGCTTTTAGTGTCAGCAACGCTTTTCAAATTTGACGCAAGTAATTGAATTAAATTGCCGACGCATGTGCCGACAACGGCAACTGTTGCCAACTATCTAACGTTTAAGCCATTTATGTTAACGCATTTGAAGTGCAATTGAAATCAATTGCTAGAAACTTGGCAACGTTTTAATGCTATCATCGAAGCCACCAAATTGCGGGGCGTGTTGCTGTCTTTTCTGTTTTTTTTTGGATCTGTTTTTGTTGCTGTCAGTTTCTTAAAGCCATTTTTGGCTAAACGTTTTGGCCCACAAACAATTTTAGTTGAATGGTAAAAATGTTGCAGAGGTCGATGTTGCGGATGATTAAGAGAATAATATTACTGCTGGTAATGCTAAAGTAGCTGCGAGTTTTGAATGATAATGATATTGTTGCTTTTTTAAATAAATATGTTGCTGCTACAAAAAATTAAATGTTGATGTTGCTGTTAATTTTAATGATATTGCTGTTGAATAGTGGATGATGACGTTAGTTCCGTTATTTTTATTATGTTGCTGCTAAATATAAATATGTTTCTGTCAACTATAATGATATTACTGTTGATTAAAATCTTTTTGCTGTAGATTATGAAAATTTTGCTGGTGAATATATCGATAATCAAGTTGTTGCTGTTATTATTAAGATGTTTCCACTGATTAAAATAAAGTTACTTATGATTATAATTATGTTTCTGCTGATTATGATAATATTCATGTTAATTATGATGATGTTGCTGGTGTATATGGTGAAGTAGATGTTGGTCGTGTTATTTTAGTGATATTTAGTGATGCTTTTAAATATTAATATGTTTCTGGCAATTATAATGATGTCTGCTAATTAAGATCATTTTGCTGGGAAATATGTTTTAAAAAAGTACTTTCTGGTATTTGGATGATGTTTGCTGTTGATTAAGATGATGTTGTTAATGATTATAATTATATTTCTGCTGGTTATGATGATGTTGCTGGAAAATATGTTAATGAAGATGATAGTTTGTTGTTGCTTTTGATAAAGATCAGGTTATTATGAAGGTATTTCCATTGATTAAAATGAGATTAATTTTGATTATAATTATGTTTCTGCTGATTATGATGATGTTAATGTTAATTATGGTAATGTTGCTGGTTAACATATGCCAATACAATGTTTGTCGTGTAATTTTATTGATGTTTCTGTTAAATATAAATATGTTGATGTCAATTATAATGATGTTTCCGTTAATTAAGATCATGTTGCTTTTTAAGATCATTTAGATCATGTATTTTCTGTTATTTTGATGATGTTTGCTATTGATTATGATGATGTTGTTGTTGATTATAATTATGTTTCTGCTGAGGGTTTTTCAACAGGGACGCTACAAAAGAAGAGCGACAGCAAACGACGCCATATTTCTTGCCGGTCTTTTGACATTTCTCTTAAGTAAGGTTTGCCATGATGGAAAGATATACGAAATCGAATTTCGGTAGTAAATTTTAATAATTGCGACTCGTTGTTGGCTCGTATATCTTTCCATCGTGAATTGGCAAACCTTACTGAAGAGAAATGTCAAAAGAGCGGCAAGAAATATGGCGTCGTTTGCTGTCCCTGTCGCTCTACTTTGGTAGCGCTCTTATTGAAAGACCCTTTATTAATTACGTTGATGTTGCTGGTAAATATGTTGATGAAGATGTCATCTTTTTGTCATCGTTTTTTGTCATCCTAATGCTGTATGTTTATGTGAAGACTGTTGCTGTTATAAATATGATACTGATGTAATTTTGTTGTTTTCCATTTATTTTTGATTGATTAGGGTGTTGTGCTGTTGATTATAATGACGTTGGTACTAATTGTCATCATAGTGTTGATGAATATGTTTATGTGGAGAATGTTGCTGTTATAATTATGATACTGATGTTAAATGTAAATATGTTTCTGGTAATTATAATAATGTTGCAGTCAACTATAATTATAAATAAAGATAATTATAATTATAAAGATGTTTCTGTTGATTAAAATCATGTTTACGCTCAATATGTTGTTAACAATTTTGCTGCTGTTGATTATGCTAATGTTGCTGATAAAATTGATAATAAATATGATGTTGGTTTTTTGAATAAGCTGATGTTGCTATTAATATCTATCTATGTTTTAAAAATCATTGTAAAAATGAGGAAAACTGTTTTTTTTTAAATCGCAACAATCGATTGTCAACATAAACAATAACAACAAATTGTTGAAAAATTGCTCATTACTTTTGACGTTAATTGCCGCAGCAATTGTTATTAAAATGCATGACTAAAAATAGCAGCAACTGTCGTCGTCGTCATCGTCATCATCATCATAAACATTGGCAGCAGTCAAAGACAGGCAACAACAATTTTTTGCAGCCCTTGAACTGCTGCTATTAAATAATTGTTGTTGCTGTTGTTACTGCAGCGACTTTAACAAATTGTCCAACATAACAACAACAGCAAAACATCAATAACCAGCAACAGCAATATCCATTAAATCACTGCTCTACAAGCGCTGCTCAATCATTTGTTGCTTGTGTCAATTTAATAAATGCAATGAATTGCGGCAGCAACAACCTGTTCGCATAACAGCAGCAGCAGCAGACAAAGGCAATGCGGTAAAATTAGCAGCAACACGAATGACAGCCATGCAATAGCTGGCCTGATGCTGCCAACAGACGTGAAAGAAAGAGCAACATTTTCGTCATTAGCAACATTGCTGATAGTTTTAAATGAGTTTTGCAGCAGCAACAGCGTATATTATGCAATTTTGCTGCAATCTTTAGAGGTTGTCAATGAAAATGTGTGGCATTTGTGATCGTGTTAATACACTCTGAGATTTTTTCCTGTTGTTAAAAAGAAAATTTTATATAATATATAATAGATATCAGAAAAAATTTCATTAAATCCCATACAATTTTTTCGATAGGACAGTTATTGACTCAAAAGTATATAAAAAATAAATATTTTCATATAAAGTCAAAAATAATTTTATATTATTTTGTAGTATTTAATGATACTTCACCGATTGGACTAATAGTTTATCGTATTGACTAATTTTAATAAAAAAAAAAACTATTTATTTTATGGTATTTTTTTTTTCTGCATATAGGTTCCATTTCAGTTACAGTATAGTGTGACCTGATTAAAACTCAACTCTGTTTTTATTTTGGAACCAGATTATATACAATTTTTAATCTGATTTCAGATCAGTTGCCGCCTAGTTTAATTTTAGTTTGAAACATGTTTCATTTGAATTTTCCAACATAATTGAGTACAGCTAGAAATTGATGGTTTCAGTTCAGTTGCAGTACAGTTTAATTTTTGTTTCAAAACAGTATCATTTATATCATTCAACATATTTGAGTCCAGCTTGAAATGCATGTCTTATTTCAGTTACTGTGTAATTGCAACATGTAAAAAAATCTGATTTTGTTCGATTTTCAACTCGGTATCTTTTTTAAGATCATCTAACAGATATCTAATTTTAATCTAGTTTCAATTTAATTTCAAACTAGTCCCATTTTATATGTACATCGTATTTGAGTCTAGCTTGAAAACGGTTTCAGAGCAGCATTCGAAGATTTGAAGTTCATTTTTGATTTTTAAAATTGAGAAATTCGAAATGAAAGTGAGGTTTTTTTTATTTGAAATTGAGTACATTCCAAATGAAATTAAGCTTTTTCATTTGAAACTGGAAAAATTACAAATGAAATTGAGATTCTCCATTTTAATTTTGGAAAATTTCCAATTTTATTTTTGCTAATTTCCTAATTTCAAATCTTAATAATATTGGGAATTTTCTCGTCATTTAATTGGAAAAATTCTCAATTTCATTTGTAATATAAATATGTTTCTGTCAATTATAATGATGTTTCTGCTAATTCAGATCATGTTGCTGCAAAGTATGTTTATAACCAAGTACTTTCTGTTATTTTGATGATGTTTGCTATTGATTAAGATAATGTTGCTGTTCATTATAATTATGTTTCTGCTGACTATAATATTGTTGCTATTAATTATGATGATTTTTCTGGTAAAAATGTTGATGAAGATGTTAGTTTTCTTATTTTTATAATGTTGCTGTCAAATATGAATATGTTACAGTCAATTTTATGTTGATGTTGCTGTCAATTATAATGATGTAGCTTTTGATTAAGATCATGTTTCTGTAATTTGAGATTTTCCCTTTGAAACTGAGTGCATGCCAAATGAAATTGAGAATTTTTAATTTGAAATTAAAAAAATTACAAATCAAATTGAGAGTTTCTATTTTAAATTTGGAAATTCCCAATTTTATGTTTGCAAATTTCTTAATTTCAAATCTCAATTTAATTGGGAATTTTCTCGTCATTCAACTGAAAAATTCTCAATTTCATTTGTAATTTTCTTCATTTCAAATCGAAAATCTCAATTTAATTTGCAATATAAATATGTTGCTGTCAATTATAATGATTCATGTTGCTGGGAAGTATGTTTCTAACCAAGTACTTTCTGTTATTTTGCTGATGTTTGCTATTGTTAAGATAATGTTGCAGTTGATTATAATTATGTTTCTGCTGATTATGATATTGTCGCTATTAACTAAGATGATTTTTCTGTTAGATATGTTGATGAAGATATTGTTATTTTTATTTTTATAATGTTGCTGTCAAATATAAATATGTTGCTGTTAATTATAATGATGTTGCTGTCAAATATAAATATGTTGCTGTCAATTATAATGATGTTGCTGTCAATTATAATGAAGTTGCTGTCAATAATAATGATGTTGCTGTCAATTATAATGATGTTGCTGTTGATTAAGTTCATGTTTCTGAAATTTGAGATTTTCCATTTATAATTGAGAACATTCTACATACATTTTCAGTTTAATTTCTGTAAAGTCTCAGTTGAGTTTTACATTAGTTTCAATCCATTTACACTTTATATTCTGTACAATTGTTATTGTGTTCAAATTCAGTTGATACATAAATACAAACCACTTTCTGAAATTATGTATACAATAAAATACTTATTTCAGAATAATTTTAATCAAATTATTTATTTTCAGTTTCAAACGAATTTTAGTTTGGTTTCGAATCAGTCTCAGACAAGTGCCAATGCATATTTGTTTCAGTTTTACTACAGTTTTAATTATTATAAATAGAAAATCAAAGTTTCCTCCAGTTTTAGAACCTAAATTTTCGTTTTTCAACTGTTAGTCTTTCAACGTACAATGCTGTTTCAATTTAGTTTCTGTTCAGTTTAAATTGAGTTCCCATTTAGTTCAAATCTCAATTCGATACACTTTTATTAAATTCTTAGATCATTTCAAGTAGGTATATTTTTTATCTAGTAAAACACATTTTTCAGTCTAGTTTAAATGTGCTTGCAATCAAGTTTATTTTCAGATTCCAAACAATTCTAGTGTAGTTTCAATTTAGTTTCTCTCTAGCATCAGTTCAGTTCCAATTGAGTTTCATTCCAATTTTAGTACAGTTTAATCATTTGGTATTGAACAAGATTGTAGCGTCGGTAGCTCAAGGTTAGAGCGTTGGACTGCGAGTCGAAAAGTCCCCGGTTCAAACCTGAAGTGGGGCTAACAACAGAGAGCACGGCCTAAGTTCTTATAGGACCGTAGTGCCAAACTATTATTATTATTATTACTATTATTGTGTTCAATAATAATATTGAACAAGTTTTAGTTTCTCTCGGTTTTAGTTTAATTTTAGTTATAGTGAAATTTATAAATTCTGTTGCATATCAGGTTACTTTGCGGAAAGTTGCAGTTCATTTTAAATCATAATTTGAATACAGTTTCAATATAGTTTTAGGGCAGTTTTTTGTATAAAGATCTAACTTAATGTTCAGTGTCATTTTAAACTTGTTGTAAATTAGCTTTAGTCCAGTTTCAAAACAGTTTTAGTTCTGTTTTAAGAAATATCCAAAGTAATTTTGGTTTCATACCATTTTCATGCTGTTTCAAATTAGTTTCAGTAAAGTTTCAGTTACGATTTAATTGCTATTTGAATATAGTTTTAGCTAATATGAACAACTAAGAATTTTTTAAATGTATTAGAATAAAAAAAAAGTTATTTATATTAATTTCTTACAATGTAAAATGTAACTGAGGTCTAATTATGTTGGCAAACGGAAGTGTAACAAATTGTTATTATTTGCAATGATGGATATTCGAGCAATTCGATTGGTGTTATTAGAAAATTGTTCAGAGAAGCAAAAGGTTTGACAAAAGGCGTTTTATAAAATCTGTGGCAATATGAAATAAAAGCATAAGTCTATTTTTTGAACTTTTCAGGATAGCATTATTAAGTTTTACAACTGATTTCGAAAATTATTTTTAAAAATATTTTAAATATTATATTTGCAATTTTATGAAAAACTTAAATAAAAAAAAAATTATGAAAAATGTTTTTCTTTTTGGATTTTGTTCGAAAGTTTTTTTTAATAAAAACAAATATTTAATAACAAGTAGATCTGTTTTTTGGTTTTTTGCTTGTATCTCAGCAACTATTAGAAGAATCAATATCAAAATTTGACACAAAATGAATTCGTATATCAGGATTACGACGGTATTAATAACTCAATTTGAACATATCTCGAGTTATGCTGTTATTTCATATTGCCACAGAAATATATTGTAAAGGAATGACGACTAATGAATAACAAAGTAATTGAAAAATGATTAAAATTTTATACAATTAAAGTCATCATCTACTAAGAAATATTTTCAAAATTCATTTAAAAAAAAATAAAATTATCATATTTTCAAATAATCCAAACAATAAATAGAAAATTAAAACATTTATTATTTTCAATTTTTTTTTTCATATTTAACTCATATTGATTTACATATTTATATTTATAGATTTTATAATGAACTAGCTGGATACGTGCACGACACGTGCAAAGATTTTGTGAATACAAGGATATTAAGAAATTTTATTAATAAAAAAAAAACTTTTTTATTATTTATAGCAGTGACACGTGCTTCGCTATGGACTTTTTTTTTGGTTTTATAAATGTTGTAACCAAAACAAAACTAATTCTTCGCTAAAACAACTTTTCTCATAGACAATTCACAGACTGTGAATTTGAGTGTGGTGAATTTAAGTGTGGTGTGTTTTAGTGTGGTGAATTTTAGTGTGCTGAATTTTTAGTGTAGTGAGTTTTGGTCTGGTGAATTTTAGTGTGGTGGATTATAGTGTGGAGAATTTTAGTATGGTGAATTTTGGTGTGGTGAATTTTAGTGAGGTGTGTTTTAGTGTGGTGAATTTCATTGTGGTGAGTAGTGTGGTGAATTTTAGTGTGGTGAATTTAAGTGTGGTGAATTTTATTGTGGTGAGTTTTATTGTGTTGAATTTGAGTATTGTGAATTTTAGTGTGGTGAGTTTTAGTTAGGTGAATTTGAGTGTGGCGAATTTTAGTGAGGTGTGTTGTAGTGTGGTGAATTTAAGTGTGGTGAGTTTAAGTGCGGTGTGTTTTAGTGTGGTGAATTTTAGTGTGGTGAGTTTTAGGGTGGTGTGTTTTAATGTGGTGAATTATAGTGTGGTAAGTTTTAGTGTGGTGTGTTTTAGAGTGGTGAATTTTAGTGTGGTGAGTTTTAGTGTGGTGTGTTTTAGTGTGGTAAATTTTAGTATGGTGTGTTTTAGTGTGGTGAATTTTAGTGAGGTGTGTTTTAGTGTGGCAAATTTTAGTGTTGTGAGTTTTAGTGTGCTGTGTTTCAGTGTGGTAAGTTTTGGTGTCGTGAATTTTAGTGTGGTGAATTTTGGAGTGGTGAGTTTCAATGTGATGAGTTTTAGTGTTGTGAATTTTAATGTGTTGAGTTTAAGTGTAGTGAATTTTATTGTGATAAATTTGAGTGTAGTGAATTTGAGTGTGGTGAGTTTTAGTGTGGTGAATTTTATTGTGGTGAGTTTTAGTGTGGTGAATTTTAGTGTGGTGAATTTCAGATTTTTAACCATTTTTGAGATCATTATATGCTGCAATATTCTTTTAAACAAACTGAAGCCTCTGCTAAACTTTGCCAAATTTTTATTTTCTAAATGATTTCATTGAGACAAAGAAATTAAATTGCTTAAATAACTATGAGCCTAATATTTTCCATGATTTTTGATTTTACAAAAGAAACTAAGTTACACAATTATACAACCTGTCAATTTTTTTTTTTTAGATCATTATAATAAACTTTATTGTTGAAGTAAACAAATATTTTCCACACTATTTGATTTGTAAACCGATTTGCGTTCATTATGTCATTTTCCAGAACTTTTTAAAAAGCATTTTTAACCTACATTTTTAACCTAACCTGTAACCTTTTGAAACATTCTACACACTTTTGAGAAACATTCTGTAACCCTTTTTATATGCATCGAAAATCATAAATGTAATGTTTTCGCATTTTCCGCATCATTTGGGCGTCCTTATATCGTCCTTGCCTTGAACCTCAAGATGTTGCTGATTTTCTACGCCATTGCCCCCCAGAGAACACATCGTTAGCTTATCCGATCAGAAGGCTGACAGACAGCCTCTAATCCCAAGCAAATAACCGAAAGAAATAAACCCTTTTTATAGTATTTTCTTTGTACATATATGTGTTGTTGTTTTTATTATTATTGTTGTTGTCGTTGTCTTATTGTTGTTTTTGTTGTAGCCTCCTCTAAGCAGGCGTCATAATTACGCGTTGTCTGGCAGCACAATTTAATGCTCGACCCGTCGTAATCAATTTTTAAATGCTTGTCCATCAAAACTAAACGCGTCCATCATGACAAACGAGCCGTGGCCAGTATTGCATGGCGCATGCTACATAGAACGATGGGGGCCCTTAAGCAGCAGCAACATCCATCCAACTGTTGAGCATAGGTCCTGCGCGCAGCGCCAAAACTATAACTGAAAAAGTCGTAGAACAGCAGAAGGTCGTTTCTTGTTATAATTAGCTCTGCTGTTGCTTTTGCTATAGCTATTGCTATAGCGATTGATGTTGTTGTTTATGTTGCTGTGCTTGTTGCAGCAGCAATAGCTGCAGCAGCCACTTTGACTCTGAATCTGACGGTTGTGGTTGTTATGTTAATTTAAATTTAAGCATGGCACCGCATGGATTCGTTGAAACTCATGGAAAAAATGTTGATAGAAAGGTGATAATAAGGTAAATACAATTTTTAAAATTTAAATAATAAATTTTGAAGCTAAAATAAAAAAAATGACCAAATTATAATAATAAATCGATGCATTTAATAAACAAACTATAGAATGAAAGCGATCTAGATCTTGCTATAAATACGTTTATATTATTAATAATTATAATAGGCTAGAGAAAGTGACCAAAAATCAACGACATTTCCAAGATTTATATCAGCACCTGATTATAGGTTTTCTACGTTGGCCATTGTTGGGTGAATGTTTTTAGAATTCAATTCCAATGATATATACATCTTTTTTCTTTAATTCCGCTTTCAATCTGAGATATCCAAAATGTTATTCAAAAAAATTAGTGCGATTTGATTTGACACACGTAGAAAACATTTCACAGAAAAAAAAATATACATCATATTGATGAATTCCGTTCTTCAAACCACGATTCATTGTATTGAAGAACCATTCATAATATTAATGTTTAACAACATCAATGTTATGAATGCTATCATAAATATAATAAAAGCATGGTAACTGTAGAAAAAGTGTTCTTCAGTATGATGAACTGTATGTGAAGAATACGTTTCATCATAATTATAAACAAAAACATATAATACAACATATATGTACATCATATTGAAGAATACTGTTAATCAAACCTTATTTGAATACTTATTTGAATGCAAATTAATCTCTAAAATCCATTTTTGTTTTTTGAAAATTTTAAATTATTCATAGATATTCATCAATATGACAATTCAAATTCATTGTATTGAATATTTCGTTCTTTCCTATGATGTTCGATAGTATGAATTAGTTCATTTATATAATGAATGCATTCATCAATATGTCATTTAATGAAGGGTGGTATCAATATGATGAATATGGTAGTTGCCGAAAAATTTCATAATATTTATGAGTAACTTCATCATGTTAATGAATTTTTTCTATGTTTCTGGAAATGTAAATAAGAACAAGGCATCTAATATATATTAGTATTGGTCTACGAAAATGATTTTTACATCTGCATAAATGTATTTAAAGTTCCCTCTGAAAATATACACTACTGCACTCTACAGTACTGAGTACAATTTGCAATTGCCGTCTACCGTATTATAGTGATGTCTCCCCAGCAACTTCACTTCACTGCAGTATTTGTTTTATTGCTTTCAAGTAGTGTCAAGGCATTTTTTTTCAAGACACTCTATGTTTTGAAAAAAAAAAAAAATAAGAACAAAGCGTCTAATATATATTAGTATTAGTCTACGAAACTGATTTTCACACTATAACTTTTATATAAGTTTTTATATAAGGTTCAGATATATTCTAATGATCATTCCTACGGACATCTGTACATCAATTCTATATAATTCTATTTTTTTTTTTTTTATTAGGAAACATTTTTAAGAATAATTAAATTGTAGCTCTAAGCTATTTTCTCCACTACTGCGAATAGAAACAAAAAAACCAGTTGGGAAGGTTAGATCACATGGGAAATTTTAAAGTAGGTGTAATTATGATAGTTAGGATTATCAAAATTATAGTCGGTCTAAGCCGACTATAAATACCCTACACATATGTGTGGTTACCATTCAAAGTGATATATAGGTCACCAGGGTATACGAATCCTGAAAATAACTACAAACATTCAATCGCTGAAGAATTTCCATTCATTTGATACCCATATTTACAAATGGGTAGGTGTACCGAATTTCGATTTTTTTTTTTGTGAACCACAAGTCTTTTCGCCGGAAAACATTATTATCATGTATTTGAGCATGATGTCAATATATATTTGACCAACAAAGTTTACCTAAGCACGTATACATAAAAATTGATCTTTATATGTACATTTTATATGTGGTATTTGAACATAAGTGGTCGGATCATAGGTCACCATAGACCGATCTCGCCAATTTTTTCGCACATACAGCGTAGGTATATTAGTAATCTAAGTTATAAGTTTCATTTATCTAGCTCTTCAATTTTAAAAGTCTTAAGGATTTCAACAGACAGACAGACGGACAGACAGACAGACGGACAGACGGACATCGCTAAATCGACTCAGGAGGTCATGCTGATCAAGAATATATATACTTTTCCATACCGGAGATGCTTTCTTCTGGGTGTTACAAACGGCGTACCAAACTGAATATACCCTTTCACTCTTAGTGTAGGGTATAATAAAGTACCTTTGAAAAATATGTTTTCAAAAAACTGTAAAAAATTGTCAGTACTAATTTCAACATATGAATTCATGCTAATATCTTTATAAGTTTTTAATATATTTTATTCTAAACTCGTTACATTTTTATTTTTCTTAGACATTTTTTTTTGCATTTAGAATCAAGTGATACAACCAGAATAAAATACTATATAAATAATAGTTTTTTTACTATTAAAAATAGTCAATAGGAAAAATTATTATTTTAATTGGAAAATACCATTAAATAGTAGAAAATACCATTACATTACCAATGAGTTTATATGAAAATATTTATTTTTTGTATACTATTAAATCAATAATTGTCCTATTGACCAATTTTAATTGGATTTGAGGGATTTTTAAAAAAATGTTTGCAATATTTTTCTTAATATTAATATGCCCATAATTTTGGTACACTCAGAAAAAAAAAATCCAATTAAAATTTGTCAATAACAAAGTTATTGATTCAATAGTATACAAAAAAATAAACATTTTCATATAAACACAAAAACAAATTAATAGTATTTTGTAGTATTTAATGGTATTAACCTATTAAAGTAATTAGTTATCATATTCAATAGTTTTATAGCAAAAAAAACTATTGATTTTATAGTATTTTCTTTTGGTTTAATCTTCTATATAAATAAATAATTTCCAATAAATATAATTATGCATCAAATCTGAAAAGATCATTACTTCATACCTAAATTAAGGGTATTCTTATAAAAAAAATCATATTAAAATTGGTCAATAGGACAGTTATTGATTCAAAAGTATACAAGAAATAAATATTTTCACATAAACACAAAAAATATTTTTAAATATTTAATAGTATTCTGTAGTATTTAATGGTACTCTCCTGTTAAAATAATGTATATCCTTTTGACTAATTGTAATACCAAAAAACTTTTTATTTTTATAGTATTTTTTCTTAGTGTAGTTAAAGGATAGTAGTTTATACTACAACCTATTTCTAATAGAAGGATTTGGAGTGTGTATATGGTAAGATTTGAAACGCCAACTGACAAATGACAGTTCTGTCCACACATTTTTGAAAATTTTGCTTATACCTAATGAAATTGTTTGTTACAACTAATTTGTTCGTTCTTCCAACCTCCTCCTAAAAAGAGAATTTGTCTGTGTTTATATCAAATATATAAGCATTTTGAAAATCTATAAATTTTAACATTTTCTGACGGTAACTGCGTTAATAGATCATTTTTTAAAAACTAGAAACGATGGAAAAAATTAAATAATTTTGTTCGTTAGTTTGAACTTTATATAATTTATTTATTTATAATTAGATCGGGTATGCAAAAAAAATTAAATCAAAAATAGTCTGAACAATTTAAAATTATTCGAAATTATATTCAATCTTAAAAACGAATCGAATAATTAGTGTTCACATCTAAAATAAAAATGCATTGACAGTTTTTTGGAAAACTAGTTGTGTAAGTGACTGATTTTTTTTGTATTCTAAAAAGTAATGAGAAATATTTTTATTACAAAAATTCTGTTCAATTAAAATCTTCAATCTTAAAAATATAACAATTTTACTATTCCCTTTCAATTTCTTTTAGTTTTCGAATATTTTGACCACTGGCTACAGCGTTACACCTTGCTGCTCTCTTACCGTCTGATTATGTTATTACCATGGAAAAGTTAATCGTTCGCTCTGCGGTTGTCTGTTGGTGCCAATGAAGAAGGGTTCGAGCAGCTCCTGCGGTTCTTCGTCATTACATGGCGTTGCTGTGGTTCGCCTCATAAAATCGTATTTGTCTATTTTATTACTATTATTTTTAGACATTATATTGCACTGGGCATCCTGTGCTTTATTTGTGCAACTATGCAGAAAAAGTAGAAAAAAGCAAAAAAAGTACAAAATGAAAAGATGACGTTGTAGAAGCGAAGGAAGGTCCTGCTTTGATAGTGACTACACAATTTTGTCTAATTTGATTTAAATTTTGTTATGATGGTGCTCCTCTGTGGTTGGTCGTGCATTTTTTTTTGTTATTTATTATTTGCATTATAAATTGTTGTATACATTTTTATTTTCATTAGGATTATAGTTTTTTAAGAATTTATGTACTATATATTTATTTTTTTATCGCTGTACTCACTATGCTATCACTATACTAGTTGAATTTACAGTCACAGTAGTGTCTTTTGGTTTTGTTTTCGAAACATAGAGTGTCTTGAAAAAAAATGCCTTGACACTACTTGATAGCAATAAAACAAGTACTGCAGTGAAGTGATGTTGCTGGATAGACTTCACTATAATACGGTAGACTGCCATTGCAAATTGTACTCAGTACTGTAGAGTGCAGTAGTGTATATATTCAGAGGGAACTTTAAATACATGTATGCAGATCTCTACTAACTTTACTAAAACCATTATGGATGGTAAGTTTTTAAGATAGTTTGATTTAAGCTAAGTACATTTTTGTTACAACTTTGGATCGGTCGATCGGTTGATCTGCACCAAAATTTGACTTAATTGAGAGTTTTATTTACTGTCCTACTTAACACAATTATGAAATGGAATGGTCGATATAATTGTAGGTGTCTTTTGAAACATTCACAGTCGTTAGTATTTGAATGAAATTCTTGTTAAACATAAGGGCAGAAAATATTAAATAAAAATGTGCGATTTTAAAGAAAAGAACACTAAAATAAATGAGAGTGAATGAGAGAGAAAAACATTAAACATCACGTGTTTGTGTAGAAGTTTGTGGAAACGTCTAGAAAGCAGCTATGAAGATAGAGTGCGAGTAATAAAAATTCTGGTGAAGTGTAGATGTTTGTGGAAATGTTTACAATTCAACTTCGTTGTATACCAAAGTGGCGCAACTGACGCAGTACGCCAGACAAAATTTTAAGCAGGCAAGTGATTCGAAACACGCAGGCAAACAAGCTACCTGTACGCATTGAAATAACATTTTATATGATGCTTTGAGGTAGGCAAAGGTGGGAATGTGGCAAAAGCTGCTAGTTCCCTGCTATAGCATGAAATCAAAATTGGTAGGTAAATAGCAGGCATAGGTAGGATATGGTAGCCAAATAGGTGTAAGCAAAGTGGTAGGCTCGGACATGGTAGGGTAGGTATTGAAATCATATTTTATATGAAGCTTTGAGGTAGGCAAAGGTGGAAATGTGGACAAAAGCTGCTAGTTCCCTGCTATAGCATGAAAACAAAATTGGTAGGGAACTGACAGGCATAGGTAGGGTATGGTGGGGTATGGTAGCCAAATAGGTGTAAGCAAAATGGTAGGCACAAGCAGGGTAAAGTAGGCAATGTGCTGGAAGCAAAATGGTAGGGAAAGGTAGGGAAAGGTAGGGAGCATAAACATATAACATAATTCATCAGTTCCCATCCATCCCACAGTACCAAAAACATCTTGTTGTACAATAACACCGACGACTTTTGTTTGTTAAATTTTCGCGAAAAACTCAAACGATTCGATTCTCTATTGCTGGATTCGCATAAGTTTTCTGAAGGAACTCCGAATTGTTTGTTATTGTGTTTGCAATTTTGCCAAAAAAAAGTGATTGCAGAAAGCAATAACAAAACACGTGTGTATTAAAAACAACATGTGTTTGTTGTTGTACAGCAAGAAGTTTTTGTTTCGGGCGTCATGACGGTTAAAACTATTTGCTGTGCACTTTTGATGATTATGTTGATATCAGCAATAATTTTCTGCAATACGCAAATCCACGTCAAACGGCACATTTTTACGTTTTAATTAAAACAATTCGCGTTGCAAACCGACGAAAGTAAACACCGATGTTTACAAATGACAAAAATGTTCAATACTGAAAAATTTTGAAGGAAAAATTGATATTTGTAAACAAAAATTTCAGTCGACAACTTGTTGATCAATCATTTAAAACTTCAAAACAAAAACTTTTTATAAACCAAATTTTCTGTCGACAACTTGTTGATCAAGCTTTAAAATTTTCAAAACAGAAATTCCTACACAATGTGTTTGCCTGCTACTCGCAGGCTACCTTTCCCTTTCAGTTTCCTACTATGAAGAAGCTTTCTAAAATTTCAAAACAGAAATTCTTATACAATGTGTTTGCTTGCTACTCGCAGGCTACCTTTCCCTTTCAGTTTCCTACTATGAAGAAGCTTTTTAAAATTTCAAAACAGAAATTCCTATACAATGTGTTTGCCTGCTACTCGCAGGCTACCTTTCCCTTTCAGTTAGCTACTATGAAGAAGCTTTTTAAAATTTCAAAACAGAAATTCCTACACAATGTGTTTGCCTGCTACTCGCAGGCTACCTTTCCCTTTCAGTTTCCTACTATGAAGAAACTTTTTGAAATTTCAAAATAGAAATTCCTATACAATGTGTTTGCCTGCTACTCGCAGGCTACCTTTCCCTTTCAGTTTCCTACTATGAAGAAGCTTTTTAAAATTTCAAATCAGAAATTCCTACACAATGTGTTTGCCTGCTACTCGCAGGCTACCTTTCCCTTTCAGTTTCCTACTATGAAGAAGCTTTTTAAAATTTCGAAACAGAAATTCCTATACAATGTTTTTGCCTGCTACTCGCAGGCTACCATTCCCTATCAGTTTACTACTATGAAGAAGCTTTTTAAAAGTTCAAAACAGAAATTCCTACACAATGTGTTTGCCTGCTACTCGCAGGCTACCTTTCTCTTGCAGTTTCTTACGATGAAGAAGCTTTTTAAAATTTCAAAACAGAAATTCCTATACAATGTGTTTGCCTGCTACTCGCAGGCTACCTTTCCCTTTCAGTTTCCTACTATGAAGAAGCTTTTTAAAATTTCAAAACAGAAATTCCTATACAATGTGTTTGCATGCTAATCGCAGGCTACCATATTCTAGCTATAAAGATACCTTTCAAAACCAAAACTTGAAGAAAAATGCTTTTGTCTGCTAGGGGTAAGCTTGAACATACCAGTCTGCGGCGTAAATGCTGCTATAGGGAGCCTGCATATTTTCAAAAATTCAAAATTCCTGCTATGCAATGTGTATTTCCTACCATATTCCTGTGAGTTTTCCTCAAAACTACTACTATAATACCAGTTTCCTTGCATATTTTTTGTCTGGGGTACTTTAGTTGTGATTGGAAAAAAGATAGATATATCTTTTGAGTGAACAATGTCGAGGTAAATAGCAGATATTCAGCAGTTGTTAGAATTTATAATTGCGAAGTTTTTTTTAATTAAATTTATAAAAATACTTTTAGTAATTGAAAACAAAATATTTGGTTGTTTTTTTGGAAACAATTCAATAAAAAATCGAAATTCAGTACACCTTATCATATGGGTACTTAAATTAAAGAAAATTCTTGCACGATTTAACCTTAATTTTATACCAAAATATCGGCAATATCTAAGAGGTAAAATCTGAAATTTAAGTTTTTTTTTACTTGTTTTGGTGTTAAATGCATCATTACTAATATTAAATAAATGGTCTTTTTATTTTGTATATAATTTCAATAATAAACACGTACAAAGATTTGTTAAAATTCATCAAAAAAAAAGATAAGGTTTATTATAAATTATTTCCGAAATTATAGTAAATGTTTGCGTAAAGCAATTGTGGATGACAATTGATTGACCTACTGAGCGGAAGTTCTCACACTTTTCCAAATACTATGGTCAATTTATTTGTCATTAACGTTGAGATAATCGTATATAGCCGCAAACATTTTAACCTAGAAAAGCACAAACTCAACGTTTAGGCAATAATTACAAAAACTTTGGAAAGAACACAAATTGTTGGTAAAACAGATAAAGAAAAAAAAAGTCACACTTGCAGTTTTTGTGAACCAATAAATAAATACAGCAATTATGGTATTGAGTAGAGAAATCTGGAAAAATGGAAAAAATAATAAAAAAATATATATAATTTTAATAAAATATATAAAAATGATTTTAATAAAATATATAAAAATGATTTTAATAAAATATATAAAAATGATTTTAAAAATCATAGAAATAAAAAAATCACTAATATTTTCCATTTAGATATTCCATTAATCAATTCTATATAATTCGTGGCTGTTGATTCACAATCAACAGCCACGAATTATATAGAATTGATGAATGGAATATCTAAATGGAAAATGCTAATGCAGTCACATGCTTACTATGATTTTAAAACTTATCAAAAAGTATAACAAAATTATATGTTACTAAAGAAGAAAAGTTATTACGGATATTTGTTTATACACAGAAAAAAATATGTACATCATATTGATGAATTCCGTTCTTCAAACCATGATTCATTGTATCGAAGAACCATTCATAATATTAATGACCAACGACATCAATGTTATGAATGCTATCATATATATGAAGAACGCTTGGTAACTGACGAAAAAGTGTTCTTCAATATGATGAACTTTATGTGAAGAATACGTTTCAACATATTAATGAACCAACATATATGTTCATCATATTGTGGAGCGCGGTTCATTAAACAAAATTTCCATTAAAATATTTTTTTTCGTTCATTTTTTGCCGTACTTCTCAGTTCGCAAGTAGTTCTTGTAAAGTGTTTTTAACAGGGACGCTACAAAAATAGAGCGACAGGGACAGCAAACGACCGTTCTTTTGACATTTCTCTTCAGTAAGATTTGGCCGGCCTCAGCAGTTCAGAGGTAGCGCGCTGGACTTGCATTCTGAAGGTCTCGGGTTCGGATCCCAGCTTGGGCATGGGCGCTCGTGGTGATATTAACCACAAAATCGTAGGGAATAGATTTCACAGTACAATGGATATAGTCTGTCTGAGTGCTGTGGATCTTAGTAGATATTCCAAAAAAAAAAAGGTTTGCCATTTCATGATGGAAACATATACGAATTCGAATTTCGGTAGTAAATTTTAGTAATTTCGACTCGTTATTGGCTCGTATGTCTTTCCATCATGAAATGGCAAACCTTACTGAAGAGAACTGTCAAAAGAGCGGCAAGAAATATGGCGTCGTTTGCTGTCCCTGTGTCTCTACTTTTGTAGCGTCCCTGTTGAAAAACCCTTGAAAAAACTTTTGTAGCGCTCTTATTGAAAAACACTTTATGTTATTTCTTATATAATGCATGCTCGATATGCATAAATTAGTAAAATGTTTTATAATAAATTTATTATAATTACAACTTTTTATTAATAAAAAGTTATATATATAAAAAATATATTTTCTTCAAAAAAAATGTTTTTTCGCAAAAATTTAGTTTTTCTAACAATTTTTTTCCGAACATTTTTTTTGTCCGAATTTTTTTTTTTCGGATAATTTTTTTTTAAATTTTGTTACTGTTATTTTTTTTAATTATAATTTTTACAATACTTTTTTTTCGAATTATTTTATAATGTTTTTTTTTATTAACAAATCCATCAATATGACAATTCAAATTCATTTTATTGAATATTTTGTTCATATATGTAATGAATGCATTCATTAATATGTCATTTAATGAACGATGTTATCAATATGATGAATCTGGTCAATATGATGAATCATAATATTTATGTATAAATTCATCATATTGAATATTTTTTTTCTGTACACATTCCAATTTCCAAAAAAAAACAAAACATGAAAAAAAAATTCGAATTTATAATTTTATATATACTAAACCACTGGAGATATTTAAAAACGGTTTTCAATTTCGGATTTATTGTCATTTCCAGGAAAACGTCAACCACGACCGAAAAGTTCAAAATGCTCAACTTTTTGAAATAACGGTAGATTTGGAATATTGAATATGTGTATCTAAAAATCTGAAAAGCAAATTCTACTCCGTTAACGTTAACGTATAAAAAATACTCTTAAAATGACTACACAACTTGTATATCTACCAATGTTTCATGTACTTTTAGTAACCAAATAATATAATTTGCATGAAATACAGATACTAAATATTATTTTCTGCTTTCTTAGACCACCTTAATTAATATTTCTAAAGCTTACAAATAAGCATTGAAATTAAAATAAGGGACAAATTTTGAGTTTTATATAAGGGTCCCCTGTTACATATATTTATTATCATATTAAACTTATAAATTTTTAAAAAAGTTGATACCTCTGTTCCTAAATCAGAATTTCCTCGACATTTTCAAAAATATATATCGATTTCCAAGTAATTTTAGAAAATCTTTGGGAGATAATTGAAATCTGTGCCGTCCGGAACTTTGAGTAACAAAAATGAAAAACTACATATATCAAAATTTCAAAAATAGTAAAAAAAAATAAATTAAAAAACACCTGGAAATTTGTACAGACTAGCACTTTTCATTTCGTAATAATGATTTTTTATATTGTCATATAAAAAATTATTTTTATCAAAAAATCGTCCGGAATTATTCTGCGATTTATTACAAAATAACTGTAAACTTTTTTAAAAAAAGTGTATATATACCAAAATAAAGTAAATTTCTATACGGAATTTTTTGTCCCGTCCGGAATTTTTCTGTGATTTTTTATGAAAAAACTAGAAATTTTAGAAATAAAATGTAAATATGCAAAGAAAGCACATGATTTCACCTTAATTTAAAATAATTCAGAAAAATAATTTGTAGGCAAAATGCCTTTTTGGCATTTCCATATGAACCTCGATATGCACTTCCATTTTTGTCCCGTTCGGAACGACAACTATTTAATTTATATCTTTTGATCTACTGTATAGAATTCTCTAATTTTTGCAATTGTTTAGTCATATTTAAATACTGATTGAGAAAAAAATTCAAGTAAATTCATTTATTTACCTTCGAGATATACAAGTTTTCAGCGTACGATTGTCCCGTCCGGAACCCCAGGAAATGCCCATATTATTTCATAATAAAATGTACAAGATTTATGTAAAGTAAATATGTAAAGCGAAGTCTTCAAAAATGAAAAGAAAATAATGATCATGCCCATATCTTTAAAACTAAACAGGATATTTTTCTCAACTGTGCACATTTTCTTTAGATCATAATGTAAGATTTTTATAAAGAAATGAATTTATTAAATTGCATAACTTTTCGATTTTTTTACAATTTTTGAATGATTTTTCATGAAAAAAATCTCAACTTAAAATAATAGTTTGGCGCCTACAGTCCCATAAGAACATAGGCCGAGCTCTCTCACCATTTTGAGCTGTACGTGTTATATTTGTACTCAAAGTGCACTCAAATGTTTCTACGTAAAGCCCCAGTGCAGGTTCGAACCGGGGACCTTGCGGCTCGCTGTCCAGCGCACTAACCTTGAGCCACCGACGCACGGTGAACCAAAAAGCACTTTTTTTGAACAAAATTATATAACTTCAAAACAAATCGGTAGATTTCGTTGATTTCTTTTTGACTTAATAAAAAAATATCAGGGTATAGTTATGCTTTACAAAATGTCTTCTATTGATTCACAAAAGTTATGTAAAAATAATTTAACTTCGAGAATTTTGTGGAAATTTTTAACATGTGATTTTTTAAAATCTGGAGCCGATATCGGTATGATTTATTTTTTATTTTTGACCACATTGATAGTGATCTGAAATAAGTTTGTGTTAATGAAGGGTATCGTTTGCAGTCCTTAAAATAAATTTACAAAAAAGGTACATATGTATGAAATAAGGAAATAAAATGGTAATTTTTGCCATGTAATTTCTACTAATCCGGGAACGATATCAGGGTAATATTTTTTACCACATTGATCGTGATTAAAAAAAAGTTAGTGCGAACGAAGGATATCGTCTGCAGTCCTTGAAATAAATTTACAAACAAATTAGAATAAAACTGGTTTTTTTTTTGCCATGTAATTTCTTCTAATCCGGAAAAGATATCGGGATCATATTTTTTTGATTTTTTATCACATTGATTATGATTAGAAAAAAGTTAGTACAAATGAAGGATATCGCTTGCAGTCCTAGGAATAAATTTACAAGAAGGAACAAATGTATAAAAAATGGTAATTTTTGCCATGTAATTTCTTCTAATCCGGGAAAGATATCGGGATCATATTTTTTTGATTTTTTACCACATTGATTATGATTAGAAAAAAGTTAGTGAGAATGAAGGATATCGCTTGCAGACCTTGGAATAAATTTACAAAAAGGAACAAATGTATGAAAAATTTACCAAGTGAATTTCACCTAATCCGGGAACGATATCGGGATGATATATTTTTCATTTTTTAGCACATTGATTGTGATTAAAAAAAAAGTTAGTGAGAATGAAGGATATCGCTTGAAGTCCTTGGTAAAAATTTACAAAAAGAGGAACAAATGTATAAAAAATGGTAATTTTTGCCATGTAAATTCTCCTAATCCGGGTAAGATATCGGAATGATATATTTTTTTATTTTTTACCATATTGAATGTGATTAGAGAAAAGTTAGTGCAAATGAAGGATATTGCTTGCAGTCCTTGGAATAAATTTACAAAAAATGCACAAATGTATGAAATTAGAATAAAAAAGGTAATTTTTGACACGTAATTTCTCCTAATCCGGGAAAGACATCGCTATGAAATTTTTTTTATTTTTCACCACATTAATTGTGATTAGAAAAAAGTAAGTAAGTGTGAAGGATATCTGTAGGTTTAATTGATATAAAATTATTACACTAAACGCTTTAAATCAAATAAGTAAATTTCTAATGAAAATGGTAGTATTTCACAACAATTTTCTTGTAAACCGGAGCAAACCGGAAGCTACTTTTTTTTCAGAATGTGTATTTTATAAAAGCCTAAATACAATTTTAAGGATTTGAAAGGATATGCAAGTATATTTTAGTTATGCTCCAATATATATTTCCATATATTTTTGTATGGAATGCAATTTTTTTCCTAACTTTGAAGGCACATATCTCTTAATCTGTTAATGTTATAAGAAAAATGGTTACAGATTATTCTTAGTGGGTCTTTTATGTATGTAACCGTAAAAAAAAATTTTGAAAAATTAAAAATAAAAAAATGGCGTTTTGTTCAAAAATTTCATTATTTTGTTCACCGTGCGACGCTACTCAATAAATCTCAACTTTACTGATTTTTTTAAACAAAACCGTTATAGATACAATCTCCAATTTCAAAACTTAAGTTCTGTCAAGAATTCTGTATGTTAGTGGTTTCGAAAATTCTGAATTTCACCCGATTTAAGAGCATTTGGGCACATGAGTAGTGTTATTAGGTTTATACATTTGAATAAAATAGTTAGTTTTTGCTGTATATTTTTAAAGTATGAACAATCACGCACTTTATTATAAAAACTGAAAATAAAATTGAAACTGAAACTTTACCTTGGAACCGGTACACCAAAACCATTTCAATACTTAACTTTAAACCGCAACCGAAACGAAAGAGAAAACCAAAATCGGATTCGAAACCGTTATTAGTTTGGGTTTCAATACTTAATAATCATATGAAAATATCAAAATTTAAAAATAAAATGAGAGAAAAAAAAAAATAAAAAAAATATAAGAAATTCTTAAGAATCAATACACAAAACCGATTCAATAAAGGCGCGTCTAAACGCTTGTTTACACTAAACGTCAAAATATTAAAAAGCGATAAGAATCGCATAGCCATCAGCTTAAATTCTGATCGACAGCGTACCAAACCAGCAGCTACAACAAATCAAAACTAAAAACAACACAATTACAAAATAGCTTTTAAAGAACAACAAAATTATAAAAGAAAAAAAAAATTAAAAAATAAATAAAAAAAAGGAAATTAAATGAAATGAAAAAAAGCCAAATCCAACGATCAGGCCAAATTGAACATGAGCATGATCAACGGTCAGTGATGAATAAGAATGTAGATACACAGAAAGAAAAAGAAAAAAGAGATATAATAAGAAAAAGAATTTAAAAATGAAATGAACAAAAAAAAACAGAAAAGTAAAGCAAGAAAAACTGTTAGTGAATCAATGGAAGTAAAGAAGCCTTCCAGCTATGGGTAAAGAAAGCAATAAAAATCCGTAGAACATCGCAATGCAGTCAGACAGACAGCCAGTCAATCTATCGATCAGCATCATTGATCGTGAGAGATTTTTCTATATAGGTAACCATAAAGGCTATGTGTTTTAGTATTTCTTTCTATTTTTTTTTCTTCAGACATCTAACGTTTAATATGCCAATGCTACCTAATGCATGGCAAGAATGTTGAATGTTGGTAAATTAAATACATAACGCAAATGCATTGTCTTTAGTTAAATTGAAATAGAAATCCGTTAAAGATTTTTATAAAAAATATTTATCAAGATATTGATACATGTCCGGTTATAAACATAGATTTAGTTACAGCTATAATTTAAAAAATAAAATGTTGATATGTAGATATTACATAAATTATAAAAAAGTTCAAAATTATTAATAAATGTTTATCATTTTAAATTATGTTTTATCTTATTGAATTTGTGACATTTTAAAATACAGTAAATATGAATAGATGCAAATTTAGATATCAAATATTGTTATTTGATATCGGTATTAGTAAATTCAAAATCATTTATTAACGTTTTATTTTTTTACGAGTCTTTAAATCGTATATTTGAAGTGGTTATTGCATTAATAAGATATGTGACAATGTTTAAGAAATGATGTTATTCATTCATTGCATTCATTAAAAACACATCGACCGAAAAAATGATGGTAATTTAAAAGTCTTCGTCACCAGAACAAAAAGTATTATATTGCATTTAAATAAAATTTGTTTCTGTGAAAAACATGAAAACGCACTTCAAAATTCACAACGAAATATGAGATGTAAAGAACTGATTTCTGTTTTAAATATTTACGATCGCACTACTCAACAAAACGAGACCAAATTTTTTTCCATGGACATCTACATAATTCGCAGTTGCAGTTTGTTTTTCTATTACATAGCGTTTTTAGGAAGTTAGCTCTCGAAATTTCAGACCCCATTTAACTACATTTTAGAATGAAACCAGTAGGGAAGGTTAGATCACATGGGAAATTTTAAAGTAGGGACATTTTATAGTAGGTGTTATTATGATTATCCAAATTATAATCGGTCTAAGCCGACTATAAATACCCTACACATATGTGTGGTTACCATTCAAAGTAGTATATAGGTCACCAGGGTATACGAATCCTGAAAATAACTACAAACTTTGAATCGCTGAAGAATTTCCATTCATTTGATACCCATATTTACAAATGGGTAGGTGTACCGAATTTCGATTTTTTTTTTTGGAAACCACAAGTCGTTTCGCGGGAAAACATTATTTCCATGTATTTGAGCATAAAGTCAATATATATTTAACCAAAAAAGTTTACCTAAACACGTATACAGCAAAAGTGATCTGTAGATGTAAATTTTATATGAGTTATTTGAATATAAATGGTCAGATCACAGGTCACAATGAACCGATCTCGCCAATTTTTTTTTTCGCACATACAGCGTAGATATACGTAGTTATCTAACTTATCTAATTTGTATCTAACTCGTCAATTTTTAAAGTAGTACGGACATCGCTCAAGAGGTCATGCTGATCAAGAATATATATTTTTCCTTTCCATCTAGGTGTTACAAACGGCGTACCAAACTGAATACACCCTTTCACTCTTAGTGGAGGGTATAATTGATGTACATTTTTGGTTAAATTTACGATTTTTGTGTGGTTTGTCTACCATTATAATAGTAAACAAGTATAGAAGGTTAGATCATATGGGAAAATTTGAAGTAGAGAAATTTTGATAGTTTGTGTAACGACTTTTGTGAGAATTATGATAGTGATAGTAGGTCAAAAAAGACAATAAATATCCAAGACATATGTAATAATGCGATTACTATTTAAAATGTTCCAGGGGTATCCAATGATTTACAAATCCTGAAAGTAACAAATTTTAATCGCTAAAGCATTTTTTTTCATTTAAGTAGCCATATGAATGAATGGGTGTACGGAATTTTGATTTTTTATAGGGTTTTATAGGTAAGTCGGTTCGCTAGAAAAACATAATTTTTACATATTTGATTTTAAAGGTGGCTTTTAATAAAAAATTAAAATAATACTTGGACCGATATTTTAACAATTACAATTTAACATTAAATGCGTCAATTTAGTTTGAGTTAAAATATGCCACTTTTATTTTGAAATATGATATCGTCGTTGTAGAACGAAAAGTCATCAAATAAATTTTCAAAATGCCAAATATTTATTTACAAAAATCTTTATATATCTGTCAATTTTTCATCGATGATCTCAATTTCTTTACCACATGATATGAAAAAGTAAATCTAGTAATTGATATTTTAACTTTAAAATGCATCAATTACATTTTAAAATATTAATCAACAAACTGGAAATTTAAGTTTTTCATAAAAATGTGTTTGGTGACTTTTCGTTTCTACAAAGACGATATATTGTCCTTCATAAAAATATGCATGGTTGAATATGTATATTCTGTAACCCCCAGGTCGTGTGTTCTCCATTTCTACTCTGTCATTGAACCAAGATCTCCAATCCCAATTAGTAGAGTCGACTCTCAACAGAACTCTCAACAGAACAGAATTAGATACCAGATTCAGAAAAATAATTGGATTTAGATACATAATCAGATACAGATTGAAATATAGTTTCAGATACATATTACGATTCAATTTCAATACAGATTGAGTTGCAGATTCCAATACAGATTCAGGTACAGATTCAGATACTGCTTCAGATACAGATTCAGATACAGATACAGATTCAGATACAGATTCAAATACAGATTAAGATACAGATACACATTCAGATATAGATTCAGATACAGATTCCGATACAGATTCAGATTCAGATACGGATACAGATTCAGATAAAGATTCAGATACTGCTTCAAATACAGATTCAGATTAAGATACAGATTTAGATACTGATTCAGATACAGATTCACATACAGATTCAGATTCAGATACATATACAGATTCAGATACAGATACTGCTTCAGATACAGATTCACTTACAGATTCAGCTACATATACATATTCAGATTCAGATACAGATTCAGATACAGATATAGATTCAGATACTGATTCAGATACAGATTCACATACAGATTCAGATACAGATTCAGATACAGATTCAGATACAGACTCAGATACAGATTCAGATACAGATACAGATTCAGATACAGATTCAAATACAGATTAAGATACAGACTCAGATACAGATTAAGATACAGATTCAGATACAGATTCAGATACAGATTCAGATACAGACTCAGATACAGACTCAGATACAGATTCAGATACAGATTCAGATATAGATTCAAATACTGATTCAGATACAGATTCAGATACAGATTCAGATTCAGATTCAGATACAGATTCAGATACAGATTCAGATACAGATTCAGATACAGATTCAGATACAGATTCAGATACAGATTCAGATACAGATTCAGATACAGATTCAGATACAGATTCAGATACAGATTCAGATACAGATTCAGATACAGATTCAGATACAGATTCAGATACAGATTCAGATACAGATTCAGATACAGATTCAGATACAAATTCAGCTACATATTCAGATATAGATTCAGATACATATACAGATTCAGATACAGATTCATATACAGATTCAGATACATATACAGATATAGATTCAGCTACATATACATATTCAGATTCAGATTCAGATCCAGATTCAGATATAGATTCAGATACTGATTCAGATACAGATTCACATACAGATTCAGATACATATACAGATTCAGATTCAGATACAGATTCAGCTACATATTCAGATATAGATTCAGATACATATACAGATTCAGATACAGATTCACATTCAGATTCAGATACATATACAGATATAGATTCAGCTACATATACATATTCAGATTCAGATTCAGATCCAGATTCAGATATAGATTCAGATACTGATTCAGATACAGATTCACATACAGATTCAGATACATATACAGATTCAGATTCAGATTCAGATACAGATACATATTCAGATACAGATTCAGATACAGATTCAGATACAGATACAGATTCAGATACAGACTCAGATACAGATTCAGATACAGATACAGATTCAGATACAGATTCACATACAGATACAGCTACAGATACATATTCAGATTCAGATACATATTCAGATTCAGATACAGATTCAGATACAGATTCAGATACAGATACAGATACAGATTCAGATACAGATTCAGATACAGATTCAGATACAGATTCAGATACAGATTCAGATACAAATTCAGATACAGATTCAGATACAGATTCACATACAGATTCAGATACATATACAGATTCAGATACAGATTCAGATACGGTTACATATTCAGATACACATTTCGGATATTGCTTCAGATACATATTCAGATACAGATTCAGATACAGATTCAGATACAGATTCAGATACAGATACAGATTCAGATACAGATACAGATACAGATACAGATACAGAATCAGATACAGATTCAGATACAGATTCAGATACAGTTACAGATTCAAATACAGATACATATTCAGATTCAGATACAGATTCAGATACAGATTCAGATACAGATTCAGATACAGATTCAGATACAGACTCAGATACAGATTCAGATTCAGATACAGATTCAGATACAGATTCACATACAGATTCAGCTACAGATACATATTCAGATTCAGATTCAGATACTGCTTCAGATACAGATTCACATACAGATTCAGATACATATGCAGATACAGATTCAGCTACATATACATATTCAGATTCAGATACAGATTCAGATACAGATTCAGATACAGATTCAGATATAGATTCAGATACTAATTCAGATACAGATTCACATACAGATTCAGATACAGATTCAGATACAGATTCAGATACAGACTCAGATACAGATTCAGATACAGATACAGATTCAGATACAGATTCAAATACAGATTAAGATACAGACTCAGATACAGATTAAGATACAGATTCAGATACAGATTCAGATACAGATACAGATTCAGATACAGACTCAGATACAGACTCAGATACAGATTCAGATACAGATTCAGATATAGATTCAAATACTGATTCAGATACAGATTCAGATACAGATTCAGATACAGATTCAGATACAGATTCAGATACAGATTCAGATACCGATTCAGATACAGATTCAGATACAGATTCAGATACAGATTCAGATACAGATTCAGATACATATTCAGATACAGATTCAGATACAGATTCAGATACAGATTCAGATACAGATTCAGATACAGATTCAGCTACATATTCAGATATAGATTCAGATACATATACAGATTCAGATACAGATTCACATACAGATTCAGATACATATACAGATATAGATTCAGCTACATATACATATTCAGATTCAGATCCAGATTCAGATATAGATTCAGATACTGATTCAGATACAGATTCACATACAGATTCAGATACATATACAGATTCAGATTCAGATTCAGATACAGATTCAGCTACATATTCAGATATTCATTCAGATACATATACAGATTCAGATACAGATTCACATACAGATTCAGATACATATACAGATATAGATTCAGCTACATATACATATTCAGATTCAGATTCAGATCCAGATTCAGATATAGATTCAGATACTGATTCAGATACAGATTCACATACAGATTCAGATACATATACAGATTCAGATTCAGATACAGATACATATTCAGATACAGATTCAGATACAGATTCAGATACAGATTCAGATACAGATTCAGATACAGACTCAGATACAGATTCAGATACAGATACAGATTCAGATACAGATTCACATACAGATACAGCTACAGATACATATTCAGATTCAGATACATATTCAGATTCAGATACAGATTCAGATACAGATTCAGATACAGATTCAGATACAGATTCAGATACAGATTCAGATACAGATTCAGATACAGATTCAGATACAGATTCAGATACAGATTCAGATACAGATTCAGATACAAATTCAGATACAGATTCAGATACAGATTCACATACAGATTCAGATACATATACAGATTCAGATTCAGATACAGATTCAGATACGGTTACATATTCAGATACACATTTCGGATATTGCTTCAGATACATATTCAGATACAGATTCAGATACAGATTCAGATACAGATTCAGATACAGATACAGATTCAGATTCAGATACAGATACAGATACAGAATCAGATACAGATTCAGATACAGTTACAGATTCAAATACAGATACATATTCAGATTCAGATACAGATTCAGATACAGATTCAGATACAGATTCAGATACAGATTCAGATACAGACTCAGATACAGATTCAGATACAGATACAGATTCAGATTCAGATACAGATTCACATACAGATTCAGCTACAGATACATATTCAGATTCAGATACAGATTCAGATACAGATTCAGATTCAGATTCAGATACAGATTCAGATACAGATTCAGATACAAATTCAGATACAGATTCAGATACAGATTCATATACAGATTCAGATTCAGATTCAGATACGGTTACATATTCAGATACACATTTCGGATATTGCTTCAGATACAGATTCCGATACAGATTCAGATGAAGATACAGATTGATATGAAGATACAGATTCAGATATTTAGAAGATTTCAGATACATATTTTGATTCAAATATATTTTCCATAAATATTTTGATTCATATTTATGAATTAGATACAGATTTACTCAAAGATAAACTTAAACGTTAATAAATATCAATATAAAAACTGTAGATTTACTTTACTTGCGATAGCAAGTTGAGCATGCGAATCGTACTTCTTGCGCTTCCACGACAATTTTCATTGTTTTGATATTTTCCATGTGCCGCACAAAAAGATACACACACTAAAAATCAACCGTTTTGAATATTAAATTCACATTGTTGCTCGCGTTGTCTAGTGCGCATAGCATTTTCCACCGCAATGCCACCAATTGCACCGCCACAACCTCTCGTGCAGATTTCCATAACCAAGTAAATGCAATTGCAACTGATGAAGCGGTTTCCACAGCCACATAGCATTCCATCCATCTATCTATACGGCTGTATATATGTTTGTCTCTCTGTCTGTCTATTTAACTATTCATCCGTCCATCCGCCAACTAAGCATTGAGCTCTGTGCAGCTTATCCAACGATTCCACGCTGTCCGCCATACCGCTGACCTTCCCGCTCCAGCCCAACATGGGTCTCGACTCCCAACTACTGCGCTCACATACTTTGGTAACCTATTTAAATCTGCTTGCGTTTCTGGTATTTTATTTTTTATTTTTTCATTATTATTATTCCGGCATTGAAATCGTGTCGGAAAACGCTACCGCGGCATTCTACACGCTTGCGGTTGAATGCCTTCGAGTACCGCCGACGTCGCCGTCGAGTTTCGTATAAATTATAATGGGTTTGCGGTGCACTTTTTGGGGTGCCTTCCCTGGAAGGTTCTTGAAAATCACAGCGTGGTTGGTTTTGATTTTATTTTTCGCTGTTATTGCGGAAAATTTGCATAAAATTTGCGTTTAGGTGATGGAGACAATGGTGCATTCAATGTGGTTGATGTTGGTGAAGATGATGCTAGACTGATAGATGATGATGGTAGAGTTGATGGAAATGACGATGGTAGAGACGATGGAAGAGACGATGGAAGAAATGATTAGAGAGACGATGGTGCAGAAGTTGGGAGAGAAGATGAAGTCGTAGAGGGGTCAAACTTCGCACTTTTTATACCATATTAAATCTGATTATTTGGTATAAAAATCATAGGGATCGACTTAGTAGGATCCGTAAAGATATCACATCTTTAACTTCAAATGGCCGTAGAATCAAAACGAAGCGTCTGTTGAATCTAGACGGAGCATCGTATAGGGGTCAAACTTTGCACTTTTATCCCATATTAAATCTGATCATTTGGTAAAAAAAATCATAGGGATCGACTTAGTAGGAGTCGAGATATCACATTTTTAACTTCAAATGGCTGTAGAATCTAAACGGACCGTCTTAACTTCGTAATTTTTCCCCATAGTATTCCTTGTATCCCATAGTAATTATAATTATTTGGTATAAAAATCATAGGTTTTGACTTAGTAGGTGTCGAGCTATTACATCTTTAACTTTAAATGGCTGTAGAATCTAAATGGAGCGTCGTAGAGGGGTCAAACTTTGCACTTTTAAAACTAAAAAAAACTACGCACGGTTGAATCTGTGCATGGATTCACCTATAGACGATAGAATAGACGATAGAATAGACGATAGGATAGACGCTCGCGACAACCATACTATGCTCTTTGCAATCATAGATGGTTGTCACAATGAAAGTATAGTATTTTCAATATTATTTTAACAATAACAAGGTCGCTATAATTATATTTTAGTAGATCATTTTTTATAATATGATTGTATTTCTGAAAAACTAAAATATGGTTGATAAAGACTGTCATGAACAAAATATGGTCAATACCAATCATACCATGTTATTGACCGATATAGTAATTTATTATTTGCAACTATACAATGCTCACTTAATGGGATTTTTTAATATATAAATAAAATAATAAATTTAAAAAAAATATTTAACAATTAAACATATGTCATATTTATAATTACTCTTCAGTTTGTCAGAAATGTAGTGATCATATAGGTAATAATAATAAATCGCAAACCGGTCTCTGAGGATAATCGCGAAATCGGTATATAATCACAGAGTACAATAGTATAGTTGTGGGAAATTGTAAAAGTGTTACTGAGGATCATATTAATGTACACAATATTGTCATTGAGAATCATATTAGACCAATTTTATGATTGACTACAACCATAACCCCAATTATAGAATGTTGCCCTAGAAATATGATCACCACAACCATGTTTTTCTTTGCATGTAGAAGATAGAACATACGATAGAAGAGACTATAAAATAGAAGATAGAGTAAACGATAGAATGGGATAGACGGTAGGATACATTATAGAAGAGACGATAAGATGGACTGTAGGATAGATGAGAGGAAAGACGTTAGGACGATAAAGACGATAGGATAGATGATAGGATATACGATAGGATAGACGATAGGATAGATGATAGGATAGACGATAGGATAGACGATAGGATAGACGATTGGATAGACGATTGGATATACGATTGGATAAACGATAGGATAGACGATAGGATAGACCATAGGATAGATGATAGGATAGACGATAGGAAAGACGACAGGATAGACGATAGGATAGACGATAGGATAGACGATAGGATAGACGATAGGATAGACTATATGATAGAAAATAGACGATTGAATGTACGATTGGATAAACGATAGGACAGACGATAGGATAGACCATAGGATACACTATAGGATAGACAATAGACGATTGAATGTACGATTCGATAGACGATAGGAGAGACGATAGGATAGACGATAGGAGAGACGATAGAATAGACGATAGGATAGACGATAGGATAGACGATAGGATAGAAGATAGGATAGAAGATAGGATAGACGAAAGAAAATACGATAGGTTAGACGATAGAAAATACGATAGGTTAGATAAGATATAAAAAAGAATAGTCAATAGTATACTTCAAAGAATGTTATAGACGTTGTGACTGACGGTCGGGTTCACGATAGGATAGACATTTCTCTCTTACTCTAATTTAAGATATATTTATAATCTATGATTCTTCGTTTATTCTTTCATTTATGTCTCATCTATCTTGTCGTCTATCTTACGCTATTCCTATATGATATATGCATCCACAGAATATACGATATATCGTCTATCTTATTTAACCTATCTTCTATCCTATGTTATATATGGGTCATTCCACACCTAATCGACCAAAAAAAGTCAAATTTGAGATTTTACCTTTTCGATTTTAATGAAATTTTGGCAACTGATAAAGGGTATCAAGACATGCACTAACCATTTTATTTTTTTTATTTTTTTCCGACCACTACTTCCAGAGATACAGTGGCTCAAAATTGGAAAAAAGGGCCAAAAATTACTTTTGTATGGTTGTTCATATTTAAATATCTCTTGAACTAGAAATGCTAGAAATTTCATTGATGGCTCGCTAATGGAACAAGCTTTGAGAAAAATTAAGTTGTAACTTTTAAACGTTAACATGTGGCCCGTGGTCATTATCTTTGCACTTCAAAATTATAGTCCTTAAAAAGGACGTTTTTTAAAATTCTGAAAAAAATCGTAAATTTTTGTCAATTTATTGTAAATGTTCATGCAAAATTTCAAGATGGTATTGTGATGGTATCATATTTTAAAAAACAATTTTCTAAATTTTTTCAATATTTTTTGTATTGAAATAAAATATATTTTTTTCAAGAGTAAAAATTCCAATATTTTTCAATGTATTTGTAACTGTAATTTCGAAAATGGCGTAAGTTTCAACAAATTGTCTCTAGTTTTTGGGATATATACCATTTTTCGAATATTGTAAAAACTATATCCCAAAATCAGTATCTCAAAAACTAGATTCAATATCCTTTTTAAGGACATCAATTTTGAAGTGCAAGGATAATGACCACGGGCCACATGTTCATGTTTAGAGGTTACAATTTAGAGGTTACAAAAAAAATTTTCTAAAAGCTTGTTCTATTAGCTTTAAAACCAGCCATCAATAAAATTTCAAGCATTTCTAGTTCAAGAGATATTTAAATATGAACAACCATACAAAAGTGATTTTTGGCCCTTTTTTTCCTACATTGAGCCACTGTATCTCTGGAAGTAATGGACGGAAAAAATAAATAAAATTGGTTAGTGCATGTCTCAATACCCTTTATCAATTCCCAAAATTTCAGTGAAATCGAAGAAGGTGAGTTCCAACCGCTGGTCGATTTGGTGTGGAAAGGCCCATATATCAAATACATATGCTATGGCTCATGCTATCATCTATTCAATCAGCTTTCCTATGGTGTAAGTTTAGCCCATTGTTTATATATCGTCCATCCTTTCACGTTCAGAATTTTCTGTTATCTTAATTAAACAGCTATTTATAAATTATTTTATATAATTTCTTTTTTATACAACATAACAGAACAGCAAAATTTAAATATCTTTCTTATTAACACTTTTCAGTCCGTTTCTACGATAGCTATTCACATTATAAATCTGCAAATTAAATTGTTCATCAGTCTTAAATAGCGGTGCGGACAGCTGCCCATCACTGACTCGTGAGGAACCACTTAGTGGCATCCTTAAACATTACAGCATTTTCTCACAAACAATCGAAATGAAGTCATAGCAATTCGGATGGGCGTCACCCTGCCAGTTGGCTACGAATTCATTCAATTCTCAATTCTTGTGTTTTATCTATTTCTTTTTTCTTTATAGAAAACAATACAAGAATGGGTATTATAAAAAAAAGACAGACGTGTTTTGTTTTGTTTTGTTTTCAAACATAAAAAATATAATAACTTCTTTCAACAGTTTGAAAAGGTGATACATCTTTTACAGGACGTCTAAATTAATTAAATGCTCAAGAAATAACATTTTTCTGTCTACAGACTCTTCAAATATATGAACATTTTGAAATAATGGTATGGTCCGTTATATTAATTATTTTCTACTACATAGACTTCAAACATTTATGCATTTGCTCAGTGGGTTCTAATGATTTAAGTACCAAACAAGATACCAAATATTCAGCAAAACATATATAGACTTTTACCACCCTAGGATGAATCGTGTAAAAGTTATGAAGGTTTCAAGAAAATCTTTGGTCTCAGTAGGAGGATTTTAATGATTTATATACCAAATAATCAGTAAAAACTATATAGACTTTGACCCCTTTATTCAACCGTTAATTTCTTCGGTTTCAGTAGGAGGATTTATATGATTTGACCCTTTTGGGATGCGCCGTTTAAAAGTAATGAAGATTTTAAGAAAAACTCTATTCAACCGTTCTTCGGTCTCAGTAGAAGGATTTTAATGATTAATATGCTAAGCCCAAATATTCGGTGATATCTATGCAGACTTTGACCCCTCTAGGACGCTCCATTTAAACATTATGAAGATTTTAAGAAAGACTTTATTCAACCGTTCAACCATTCTTCGGTCTTAGTAGGAGGATTTTAATGATTTATATGCTAAGCCCGAATATTCGGTGATATATATGCAGACTTTGACCATTCTAGGACGCTCTATTTAAACATTGTAAAGGTTTTAAGAAAAACTTTCTTGGTACGGTACGTACCTCAAAAGAGTTAAATGTACCCATACAATTCATATATTTTATAGGTCGTTCGCACAAATGACTGAAGGGAACGCTGTGAACAGATTTTTCAAAAATTATGGGAATAAGAATAAAGTTATTGTGGCATAGACAAAAGCAACAAGTCAAACAGACAAAAAAAAGAACAAGAAAAGGGCCAAAACAACAATAATAATAGTTGGCTTAATTTCGCGTGGTTTTGACTTTGTGGTTTGGTTTTAACCGCTGGTAATCATTGCAGAATACTTCACGGAAAATGAAGATGTTGCTGAAGAGACACAGTAAGGAATGCCCATGATGCTTCATTAAGTCATCTAATGGAACACAATGTGGTACAGACGCAAAGGTACCTGGGTATTGTGTAGGTTAAGGTGGTGCAAACTAAGTCTGTGCAGATAAATTTTGTAAAGTTAAAGGTGTAGATGGCGGCATAAATGCAGATGGATATAAAGCGTAAAGCAAAGATGTAGACAAAATGGAGTAAATGGTGTTGGTAATAAAGGCGAAGGTGTTGGTAAGGTAGGCAAAGTCAAAGGTATTAGCGACATTAGCTATGGTACCTTTTCACACCCGCAGCTAAAAAGCTAAGTGAGACTAATTTTTTGAGTTGAGCTCCAGTTCCAGACACTCATCGTACTGATGGGAACCTTTTTTTGGTTGGGTTCATTAGGCATTACTGTGTAGATCTTGCATAAATTTCGTGTTTACTACGAGCAGAAAAACCATTCAGCTATATGGTATACCAAACTGCAGAGTTCCAGCGAAATTTCTGCTTTGTAGTTCTGATTGATAGCATTTCAAGCAGTTCGACCATCGGTCAACTGTCAAAGTTGGACATTCAATTGACAGTTGATTGGTGAATATTTTTTTTTGTTATGCAGATAACTTTTGAAATATGTTAAAATTGAAGCAATAATGATTTGTAGAAAGCAATTCAGCTTATAACAAAATCATAAAATTTAAAAAATAAAATGTTAAATAAAATAATTTTTAATTTTGCACCTAGTTTAAAATACAGGGTGTTTAAGAGATGCATATTGCTGACATAACCTAGCCAATAAAATCTATATTCATAAAACTCTCGGTCCGTCTGTCAGTCTGTGTGTCTGTCTGTTTATTCAAAAAAAAACTCAAATACAAAAAAAAAATACAAAAGCAAAAATACTAAAACTAAACAAAAATCAAACACAAAAGCAAAAGCAGGAACTAAAGCAATCACGCAAAATCAAAAGCAAAATAAAAACAAAACAAAAGATGGTAATGTAAAAACAAAAGCAGAACTACAAAAACAAAAAGAAAACAAAAACACATAATCAAAACCAAACAAAAGCATAAATACAAAAGAAAACACAAAAACAAAAGAAAAACACAAATGCAAAACCACAAAAGAAAATCATAAAAACTAAACCAAAATATAAAAACTAAAGCAAAGACACAAACAAAACCAAAGACACAAAATCAAAAGCATAAATACAAAGCAAAAACACAAACGCAAAAGCAAAACACAAAGAAAACACAAAAACTAAAGCAAAAAAAACAAAAGCAAAAACAAAAGCAAAAACAGAAAACAAAAACAAAAGAAAAGCAAAAACGCAAACACTAAAGCAAAAAAAAAACAAAAGCAAAAACAAAATCAAAAACAAAAATACAAATCAAAAACACAAAAACAAAAGCAAAACACAAAGAAAATACAAAAACTAAAGCAAAAACAAAAGCAAAAACAAAAACTAAAGCAAAAACACAAAACAAAAACACAAAACAAAAACAAAAGAAAAGCAAAATCACAAAAACTAATGCAAAACACAATTTATTGAATATATGTGTACCTTTTTATGAATATGTTCATACATTTTACGAAAGTATTCTTACTTTTTACTAATAGCATTCCTACATTTTAAGAAACATTTTAGGAATATTTCGAAAAAACACAAATACTTTGTTGAAAAAATCTGATGATAAAAATGACGAAAAACACAAAACCTAAAGCAAAACACAAAAACAAAATCAAAGACACAAACAAAACCAAAAACGGAAAATCAAAAGCAAAAATACAAAATCAAAAGCAATAACATAAAGCTAAAACAAAAAAAGCAAAGACACAAAAACAAAAGTAAAAACATAAAAACAAAAGAAAAAACACAAAAATAAAAGCAAAACACAAAAGCAAAAACACAAAAATAAAAGCAAAACACAAAAGCAAAAACACAAAAATAAAAGCTAAACACAAAAGCAAAACAAAGACACAAAAAAACAAAAAAAAAAGCAAAACACAAAAAGCAAAAAAAAAGCAAAACACAAAAATAAAAGAAAAAGGAAAATACGAAATCAAAAACAAATGCAAGCAAAAGCAAATACAAAAAAATCAAAAACAAAAACACACAAAAAAAAAAGAAAATGAAAGCAAAAATCAAAAAAAAAAACACAAAAGCAACACACAAAACAAAGGCAAAAAAACACAAAAGCAAAAACACAAACGCTAACAAAAGCAATGACACAAATCAAAGCATAAATACAAAAGCAGAGCAAAAACACAAAGACAAAAACAAAAAACCTCTGCACGAAATTTGCTTAGAATTTGGAATATTTGGAATATATAGGAATCCACCAAACAAACTCAATTAGACTATCGAAAATAAATAATAACCAGTTGGAAAGGTTAGATCACATGGAAAATTTTAAAGTAGGTGTAATTATGATAGTTAGGATTATCAAAATTATAGTCGGTCTAAGCCGACTATAAATACCCTACACATATGTGTGGTTACCATTCAAAGTGATATATAGGTCACCAGGGTATACGAATCCTGAAAATAACTACAAACATTCAATCGCTGAAGAATTTCCATTCATTTGATACCCATATTTACAAATGGGTAGGTGTACCGAATTTCGATTTTTTTTTTTGTGAACCACAAGTCTTTTTGCCGGAAAACATTATTATAATGTCTTTGAGCATGATATCAATATATATTTGACCAAAAAAGTTTACCTAAGCACGTATACATAAAAATTGATCTTTATATGTACATTTTATATGAGGTATTTGAACATAAGTGGTCGGATCATAGGTCACAATGAACCGATCTCGCCACATACAGCGTAGGTATATTAGTAATCTAAGTTATAAGTTTAATTTATCTAGCTCTTCAATTTTAAAAGTAGTAGGGATTTCAACAGACTGACAGACGGACAAACAGACGGACATCGCTAAGGAGGTCATGCTCATCAAGAATATATATACTTTTCCATACCGGAGATGCTTCCTTCTGGGTGTTACAAACGGCGTACCAAACTGAATATACCCTTTCACTCTTAGTGTAGGGTATAAAAATGTTCCTTATATTAATAAAATCACTCCATATCCTAGCATTCACAAAATCTTTACAAGAGTCGTGCGTGGGTCCTGCTGGTATATTTATAAATTGCTAGAAGATGATACTGATTAACCGTTTAAATCAACTTTTCTATATTTGAAACGCCAACTTTCATTTTCTATTACCAAACTAAATCAATTTCAAAACTAAACGCATTAAAATATTAAACACAATTTCTAATCACTTCCGATATTTCGGAAGTTTAAAATTTCACTAATTTCCAAGCCAATAAGGGTTCAGTTCAAATGATCCATTTACACATAACTGGCTTTTATGCTATAATTATCACATTAATTTCCTACAAAAATAATAAATCCATTAATTAGATGAAACCTCTGCCCTGTCACTTTACCGAAAAAATCATATTAGCGCGTGTTTGACACAAGCGGCAAAAGCCTAAAAATTTTCTTTCGTTCAGCTGAAAGCCAAATTAGAACATGTCATGCCGCCAAAATACATTTAATATTTTTTTCTATTTTACTATTTTTTTTTTTGTTCTTTTTAGCAAAATGAAAACATGCCCAACAACAGACACATAAATCATGTTTCCAACGGCACTTGTTAATAAGCCCAGTGCAGAGCAAGAGACCTTAGTGGGTCACTGAGCCACTGCGTTGTTTGGCTTTATATGGTTTGGTAGCCAAGTTCAAGAACATATGGAACATCATTTCTGTGGTTTAGCGAACATAAAACATAGTCGAAACTTGCTGTATCATCCCACGAATAATAGAATAGTTTTGAGTTTTATAACAAAACTCGCGCCAAAAAGTTTGAAATATTTTTAAAGAAAGTTATATAAATTAGATATATATTAAAAACTAGATTTAACGAAACATACAGATAAAAGTCATATATAGAGATATTATAGAGACAGATTATTTGGTTCATTTCATGGAAAAAAAGTTCAAGAGTTAGGGTCTATCTGGAATAACAAAATTTACTTTAGGTTGGTATACATCCGAATATTTAATTAGAAATTCTACTGTTTAAAGCACATAACAAAAGGATTACATTCGTTTTACAGATAATTGATCGGAAATGCCAGGAGACGCTGGTAGATTTGTCTCATAAAATAAAAAATAAATAAAAATTTGTTTAAAATTTTTTTAAAGGGAGTTTTTTCGATATTTTTATTATTTTTTCTTTTTTTTAATATTTAAATGTATCAAAACGTAATAAATTTATTCATTCATTCTATCACTTTTCATTTTCTATATGTAACAAAGTGTGCCCAAGAGTTCTTAAATGGGGTGAAATTCAGTACTTTCGGAACCAATCAACCGATTTTAAAAATTTAAAAGGTGTTTTACAGAGAATTTTAAAATTGGAGTTTGTATCTTTAATTGTAATGAAGATAAATATCAGTAAAATTGAGATTTTTTTCATGCAAAATTTTAGTAAATATAAAATTGTAAAGACGATATTTTTTTATTTTAAATTATTTTTGGAAAATTGGACGTTTACGCAAAACTCTTACAAAAATAATATTTTTTCTGTTATTTTTTTTTATTTGTCAATTATTATAACGTATGTAAAATATCTTTAGATTTGGACAACCTACTGAAATATAAATACGGATTTTTTGAGACTATATCCTGATCAAAACGCAAATATTTTTGTTTATAATGCCATAACATTTTATTAGCTCAAGATAAAATAGTAATGTAGCGACATTAATTGTTTGATTTTAAAGCACCTATCGAACTGCATTATTAATTTCAAATATTTTGCCAAAAAAAATTTCCTGCAAATAACAAATGGCAAATTAATGTTTGGCAAAATATTTTTAATTAATGATGCAGTTCGATAGGTGCTTTGAATACAAACAATAAATGCGTTTACACCACTATTTTATCTTATACCAATAAAAAGTGATGGCGAAAAAACAATAAGATTCGCACTTTTGGCATGACATATTCAATTTTTCAAATTTTGTCCTTTTGGTTTTGTATTTTGTGGCTAGAAATATCCAACAAAATGACACGCGATTTTGGCGCAGCATACATTAAAACATGTAAAAAAAACGCAAATGTCAAAAATTGCACATTTACCCCTTTGGCTTGATAATGACGATATATTCAATCAAATTTTAAGTTTTTGTTTTCAAACTTTTTTTTTTTGATTTTTTTTATTTATATATTTTTTTTTATTTTTTTATTGTTTTTGTTATTACATGTAATAAAATATTCGTATTCGTCGCTTTAAATTGCAAATATCATTTCGCAAAAGTAATATATAAATCGTATAATATGATAATTAAAATTACTAATAATTTAATTATATACACACGGACAATATATTATGTTTGCTACAGTATGTTTTGAATTTCTAGACTTTAAAAAAATATATTTTTGTATATTATAAGTTATGAAATGAAATTCAAAATAATTAAAAAATTTAGATTTAGCCAATTAAATTCAGAAAATTTATGATTGCAAACATTAATATGTTGCCTGAGTGCTAATGCCAACAAAAGGTTCGAAAATTTTTCTAGAAAGTTCTACAACCGCACATAGTTTAAACTTAGTTTAAACTTTTCCACATTTTAAAAACGACTATAATTCCTTATCAAAACGGTCGAATGTTTTTAAAATTCACAGACAGATAAATAATTAGTAATCAGCTCATATGGCATTTCAAATATGTCTGATATATTGACAATACAAGAAATTAGATCTAGTTTAAACTACGTTTAATTAGAAAATGTGACTGAAAAACTTAGTGTATCGAAAACTTTTAATTTAAATGAAAATTTCCAAAAATAAAAAAATACGAAATATATCGTCGACGATACTGCAAAAACCGCCTAACTGTATGTGAAAATTACTTCTAATTTTGTGTTTTAATCAGGTTTCTGATGCTATGTTGATCGGATAAATTAGATAAATGCCATTTATGTTATGACATACTTAATTTTGTATGAAGTAAGTTCTGAATTGAGACTCAAAATAGTTTAGTTTCTTCTGTAAAATTCATTTTGTATTAAGTATTCGAAAATGTAGAAAGAGTGTTTTGCAGTATCACCGACGATATGCAAAATATATGCAAAATATACGAAAAAGCTAGATTTTTCGAAATTATTCCTATTGTTGTAAAGTTAAGAAATATGTTATTTAATAATAACACTACACAGATAAAAATGTACATCATTTTGATGAATTCCGTTCTTCAAACCTTGATGCATTGTATTGAAGAACCGTTCATAATATTAATGACTAATGATATCAATGTTATGAAAGCGATCATAAATATGATGAACGCTTGGTTACTGTCGAAAAAGTGTTCTTCAATATGATGAGCTGTATGTGAAGAATACGTTTCATCATATTAATGAACCAAAATAAAAAATACAACATATATGTTCTTCATATTGAAGAACGCCGTTCAATAAAACAAATTTCTATCAAAATATATTTTTTTCGTTAATTTTTTGCTGTTCTTCTCAGTTCTCAAGTAGTTCTTATAAGTTATTTCTTATATAATGCTTGCTAAATTAGTAAAAATTTATATAATATATTTATTTATAATTACACGTTTTTATTAATAAAAAGTTATATTTATAAAAAATATATTAAAATAATTTTTTTTTTTTTTTTCGTAAAATATTTTTTTTTTTTGATATTATGAACAAATTCATCAATATGACAATTAAAATTCTTTGTATTGAATATTTTCTTCATATATATGATGAATGCATTCATTAATATGTCATTTAATGAACGGTGGCATCAATATGATGAATATGGTAGTTGGTGAAAAAATTCATAATATTTATGAATAAATTCATCATATTGATGGATTTTTTTCTGTGTATCGCTAGAACATAAATGCTACAAAATTACGAAAAAATTGTCTAAAAATCAAAATTCTCCGAATTTAGATCTAAATATCTGAAAAATATATTCCAATATTTACATGGCTTAGTATATTATTAGTCTTTACAATTATAGTAAACATTACGTTTAAGTTTTGTTTGGATAATATTTCAACAATGTAATCTTCTATGTAGTGGGTGCGATTATATTGAAATGCTGTATGTGATGTCCTTTGGAATAGTGTTGGGTAGTGTAATCTAATGATCTGAATAATATTAAATTAATAAAGTTTTCAAAATGTAGACAATACTTTTACTTTAACAAATGATTTTCGTCCATTGCACAATATTTTTAATTGTTTGTCTGCAGAATTTTGGAAAAAATAAACCTTTCGTTTTTATAATTATTTTAAACTTAATATTTAAATTTAATATTTTAAACGATATTTCAAGCATAAATTTTATTTTCATTTTAAATATATTTAAACGTTTGGTTTCACTTTTTCCAAAAGTACAAATGTTCTAGACGAACATAATTTGTATAATACACTTGTTACGCTTCCGGGTCTCTTTTCAGACTAATTAGCGGCCAAGGTATTATAACATGTTCAACACATACAAACTGCTCAAGTTAGAAGTTTGCGGCTCAATTAAGAGCACAAGTTTTTGGCGTAATTATTTATTCGAATTTTTTGTGAGTTAAATGAAAGTTACCTTGACGTTTAACCTAGTTATTAACTGAAACCATGACATGATTTTTGTTATAATTTTGTACATTGTTGATGGAAATTATGATAGTTAGTAAAAGTCGAAGATTTATGACTAAATTTAGAATTTTTATAAGATTTTCGAAATAACATATGTACCTATGTTTTAAAATGCTTCCACAGAAAATATTTCTTGCAGGGTCGAGACAGTTTAGAAATATTTGCTTTCTGTCAGTTCCCAAAATATGCCGTCAATCTGCCATTAAAATTCCACAAAATTTTACAACCTGCTATACAATTCTTAAAATATTCTAATTATCTGCCGGAAATATGCCCGAAATATTCCTGAAAAATGCCAGAAATTTGGTCTCGCCCGATGCTGTTTTGAAACCTGCCCGTGTGTTTGTCGGAAATATGCCCGAAATATTCCTTAAAAATGACAAAATTTATGGTAGGATCGAGGCAGTTTTGAAACATATTTTCGACATATTTCAAACAGACAAACGCGGAGTTTGTATCAACAACAGTCTATTTTCTGCCCGTTCTCCAAATATGCCGTGAATCTGTCATTAAAATTCCACAAATTTTTACAACCTGCACGAGACAAAATTTTTGACATTTTTAAGAAAATTTAGGGCATATTTCCGGCAAACACACAGCTAAATGGAATGTTTTGAGAAGTGTATAGCAGGTTGTAAAGTTTTGTGGAATTTTAATGGCATATTCACGGCATATTTAGTGTACGGGCAGATTTCTAAACTGCCTAGGCCTGGGAATGTTAAAGAATATTTCGGGCATATTTCCGACAAACACACAGATAAATGGAATATTTTGGGAAGAGTATAGCTGGTTGTAAAAATTTGTGGAATTTAAATGGCATATTTTGGGAACGAGCAGAAAAAAAAATTCTAAACTACCAAAAATGTTGTCTAGGGACACTTCATAAATTTATCTGTGTGTTTCCCGAAATATGGCAGATTTCAGAAAAATGGCAGAAATAGTGTCTCGGATTAATTAAATTTTATGACTTTAAATCATAATCTAGTAGACTATTTAATTTTTGTGGCACGATTCTGAACATTTATGTGAAACCATACAATTTTTCTATAAATTTAATTTTTTTCTGCTCCTTCTTAAAGCTATAATTTTCTGTCTTTAATAAAACTAGTTATAAAAATTCCAATGTTTATAGCAATTAGTCAAATTGGAAATTGCACAAATTGCCAATTGAGATTTCTCAATAATTGATCATCTTGAAAAAATATAAAAATTCCAGTAATTAGTCTCAATCTGACAGCCTACACTTACTATAAATCTCAACAATTTGTAATGCATATCCAGATCATCTATGAACGATGATTAAAAACAACGATCGATCTTTCAACGTGTATGGTTTTTACATTTGATTTATTATGCTATTTGTTTTTATTTTACTCATTGCTACTGTATTTTTAATGCAGTTTACTTATTTTTCAAATATTTTTCTATTTTTCCAGCTCTTTAATTATATACCGGTCTTTAATATTAATTTCTGGTGCATCAATTTCATGCAACGAACTACGATTTTCAATTTAAACAAAGTGTGCTCGATTTGCAGCAATCAACGCCGTCAAAGTCAACGACATGAATATTCTTTATATTTTTTTCTCAAATTTTCTATTTGTCTACTTCTATTTCTAGTCGATTTCACTTTATTTTTTGCAGTAGTGCCTACATCTTGTATCCCAGATTGGACACTGCGTATAAATAAATTTCGATATGTATGCAAAATGTCGTGTTTAATCCATGATCATCCATCCGAACACCATCTCTCCAATCTTATGTCGCTGCTATAGATTGCCGCTGTGACTTTTTTTTTAATCCATCCTACTTCTCGTGCATTTCTTCAAACAGCCTGTCATCGAGTCATCTACTACGTCTCTTCAACATCATTGAACTCCAACCAACTCTTCAGATTTTTCAGCTCTTTCCAAAGTCATGTTTCTCTGTACAGCTGTTTCTCCTAGTATTTCAATCCATCCATCCATTCATTCAACCTCAAGTCCACAGCATTTCCAATTGCAATACTTCCCGTTTAACTCTTTGAATATTATGTTCAACTTCGTGTCTGTCCCATCGAAATTCTTATGTTGTCTACGTCTTTATGTCTGTCTCAATATATGTCTCATCAGTTTTCTGTACGTTCATTAATATTTCTTCGTGTTCTTGTGGCTACTGTGTTTATGTTCAGGCACATCTGTCCGATGTCCGAAGAAACAATTTCACAGTCACTGCAAAGTCGCAATTGCCCGCATTACCTAAATAATAAATCATATATTTTATACACTTTTTTTCAATTTATCTATATTTTTTCTCTATTTAATCTATAAATATGCCTTATTTTGTCACATCGTTTTCTGTGTGTTTATTATTTATTGCGACTTAAGTAAATATTTTAAGCGGCTTTTTAGCGTATTTTCTTTTCAGGAATTTTTCTGACAACTAATAGAATTTGTTGGGCTTAATATTTTGAGAAAATGTGACATATATTTTGTAGACATTTTGATTAATACTGATTTTAAACTTCTGTATAAGTTGTGTGTTTTTTGGAATTTAAAACATTATATGGAATTATAAGAATTATTTATGGTGAAATCTAAAACAAACAGTGGAATTTTCAAATTCTGGATGTTTCAGTTTGATAAACCTTTCAGAGTTTATGGAAATCTTATTATCGGGGAATTTCAGTTCATGCACAGAAAAAATATTTAACGTAAATATAGCAACTGCGATTAATTGGCACATCACAATTAATTCTATTAATATAATTAACGAATTATTTAATAGTATAAATTAAACTCTTTATGAGTTGGTGTATATGCTAAAATATATAATAGATATGTATCATCTAGCAACTACACAAACCGAGAGTTTTAGAGGCACTACACATTTTTAGAGGCACACACAGTTTTAAATTCATTTTCAATTTTTTTTTATTTCCATTGCTACGGTAACTAAATTCAAAATTAGACATAACCAATATTTAGTTGACTTAGCAGATAGTTAGTTATATTAGGTTGTAGCTACCAATATTTATTTTTTTTTCAGTTATCTTGTATAAAAGACGGTTACCTCAACTGATTCGTTCTTTGGGTGCAGTAATACAGGTACTGCTGTACCGATGTTATTTGAGATTGGTTCACGCAACGAATGCTTGACAATTCAGTTCGTCGGGTTGTTTTTCCGTACATCGTACGTATGACATGACTTTGATATTCTTCTCACTTAATTGCGTTTTACATTTTTAGTATATATAGCTCTATTAATGATGTAAACGTAGTTCAAACTTCGAACATTAAAGTAGTAATGGAAAAATTAGTAGTAGTAAAATAAAAAAAATAAATAAATTGTAATATTAAATAGTAATAGTAATAGTAATAGTAATAGTAATAGTAATAGTAATAGTAATAGTAATAGTAATAGTAATAGTAATAGTAATAGTAATAGTAATAGTAATAGTAATAGTAATAGTAATAGTAATAGTAATAGTAATAGTAATAGTAATAGTAATAGTAATAGTAATAGTAATAGTAATAGTAATAGTAATAGTAATAGTAATAGTAATAGTAATAGTAATAGTAATAGTAATAGTAATAGTAATAGTAATAGTAATAGTAATAGTAATAGTAATAGTAATAGTAATAGTAATAGTAATAGTAATAGTAATAGTAATAGTAATAGTAATAGTAATAGTAATAGTAATAGTAATAGTAATAGTAATAGTAATAGTAATAGTAATAGTAATAGTAATAGTAATAGTAATAGTAATAGTAATAGTAATAGTAATAGTAATAGTAATAGTAATAGTAATAGTAATAGTAATAGTAATAGTAATAGTAATAGTAATAGTAATAGTAATAGTAATAGTAATAGTAATAGTAATAGTAATAGTAATAGTAATAGTAATAGTAATAGTAATAGTAATAGTAATAGTAATAGTAATAGTAATAGTAATAGTAATAGTAATAGTAATAGTAATAGTAATAGTAATAGTAATAGTAATAGTAATAGTAATAGTAATAGTAATAGTAATAGTAATAGTAATAGTAATAGTAATAGTAATAGTAATAGTAATAGTAATAGTAATAGTAATAGTAATAGTAATAGTAATAGTAATAGTAATAGTAATAGTAATAGTAATAGTAATAGTAATAGTAATAGTAATAGTAATAGTAATAGTAATAGTAATAGTAATAGTAATAGTAATAGTAATAGTAATAGTAATAGTAATAGTAATAGTAATAGTAATAGTAATAGTAATAGTAATAGTAATAGTAATAGTAATAGTAATATTAATTAAATGTCTTATCGGCGATGAAAAAATAAATTGATATGTTTTATTACTATATTCACACATATGTTTTTTTTTTCTGTCTGTACTGAAATTATATGCTGAAATTCTGGCAATGTTTGATTCTGACAACATTTATTGGCAACCGAAATTTCTAGGAAACTTAGTTTCTGGTATACTTAGTCTCTGAGAACTTTAGTTACAAGAAATTTTTGTTTCTAGAAAGTTTTGTTTCTAAAACCTTAGTTTTTGGAAACCTAAGATTTTGCAAACCTAAGATTTTGCAAACCTTCGTTTCTAAAAACCTTTGTTTCTGAAACCTTTGTTTTAGGAAATCTTAGTTTAGGAGTTTTTGAAACACTTTAGTTTAGTTTAGTTTTAGAAACCCTTTGTTTTTAGCTGAAACTCTAGAAATGTTTGATTCTGATAAACTTAGTTTCTGAAAACCATAACATTCCCAGAAACCTTAGTTTCTGGCAACTTTGGTTGCTAGAATGTTTAGATTCTGGAAACCTTAGTTTCTGTGAACCGTAATTTCTGAAAATCTTTGTTTCTAGACGACATAGTTAAACCTTAATATAATTTTAGTAATTTTGATTTAACTTCAAAATGTAAATTCAAATAAATCTGCGAGTATTTTATTTTGTTTTCAGCAACTTTGTTGCAAACATTTGTGAATCTCTATTGAAATAATGAACCTGCCATAAGATTTATATGTATATACAGAAAAAAAAATCGAAAAAAGTTTTTGTTTCGAAGAAATTTTTTTTTTCGAAAAATTATTATTTTGAACAACATTTTTTTTTCGAACAATTTTTTTTTCGAACAATTTTTTTTTCTAACAATTTGTTTTTTTGGAAAAAAAAATTTTTCAACAAATTTTTTTTTCGAATAAATTTTTTTTTCGGATATTTTTTTTTTCTTATAATTTTTTTTCCGTATTTTTTTAATAAAATTTTTACAACACTTTTTTTTTCAATTATTTTATCAAAACAAAAATTTATTGAAAAAATATTATGAACAAAGTCATCAATATGACAATTCAAATTCATTGTATTGAATATTTTGTTCATAGTATAATGAATTCATTCATTAATATGTCATTTCATGAACGGGGTGGTATCAATATGATGAATCTGGTAGTTGGTGAAAAAATTCATAATATTTATCAATAAATTAATCATATTGAAGTTTTTTTTTCTGTGTATATGAAAAATATCATAAAATAAAGTGCGAAAATTTTGCAGAACTATAAAAATAAATAAGAATATAGCACAGAGAACAGAGATCGTTGATCGATTATTTCGCTAAAAAGTACTGAAGTGAATATGCGTTACTGATGATGATGATGATGCTGGTACTGATGATGATATGGCTGAGATGATATGGCGAATGATATTAAGGTTGTTATGAGTATGATATTGATGCTGGAAGATGGGAAAATGATATGAATGATGATGATGATGCCGCATTGCAACATTTTATTGCGTGCGATGCAATTTTATACGCGCATGCTTTTCGAAAAATGTATTACAATCAAGTGGAATTTTTATTATTTTACTTTAAACTTGTAATAACAGACAAGTTCAAGTATTTCACTTTGCTCTAGAGTTCAGTTCTTATACTAAAAATAATTCTAGGTTTAAAAAAAATGGAAAAACCAGCATCATAAGATTTGTTTAATATTAATAAAGATATTGGCATATTTATAAACCATTTAAATTCCACTTTAAAATTAAAATAAGCTTTGAGAAAATTGTCAAAAAGTAGACTCTAATTATAAAGTGGAATTTAAATGATGGTCTATGTGTATGCGATACCCCAGACAAAATTTTTGGCATTGTTGGTTGCTGCAGTTCAGAAACATTTTCTCGACTTATTTCAAACAGATCAAGGAGGAGTTTGTATCAAAAGTTGTGAATTTTCTGGTAATTTCACAAAATATGGCGTGAATCTGTCATTAAAATGCCATAAAATTTTACAAACTGCTATACACTTCCCAAGATATTCCATTTAGCTGTGCGTATGCCCGAAATATTCCTGAATAATGACAGAAATTTTGTCACGGGTATTGTTTAATAACGATTTTGTAAATAATTATAATTGTAATTTAATATTTTATAATGGTTCTATCAGAGAAATTGACAATGCACCCAGAAAAAAATACTATATAAATAATAGTTTTTTTGCTATTAAAAATAGTCAATAGGTTAAATTATTATTTTAATCGGAAAATACCATTAAATACTAGAAAATACCATGACATTGCCATTGAGTTTATATGAGAAGATTTATATTTTGTATACTATTAAATCAATAATTGTCCTATTGAACAATTTTAATGAGATTTGAGGGAATTTTTTTCTGGGTGTGTGCATATTATGGTAAGGATAACAAAAAATGATACTGATTTTAAAAATATCTCAATAGAAAATGTTAGCTCTAAATTCAAACATGAATTAAGGTTAATATAATAGTTTGGCGCTACAGTCCTGTATAGAACTTCGCCGGGCTCTCTCACCATTTTGAGCTGTGCGTGTTATATTTGTACTCAAAGTGGTGGGACCTACAGTTTATTGCTGAATCCGAACGGCGGGTGAGAGCTTTTCATAGGCAATGGTTTTACTCTCGTAGATTTGCCATTTACTGCCGAGAGGTAGCGCGGTATAGAAAAATGTCTCTATGAAAAGATGTTGTTAGCCCCAGTCCAGGCTTGAACCGAGGACCTTTCGGCTCGCAGTCCAACGCACTAACCACTGAGCTACCGCGGCTACAAAAATTTTATACGAATTGTTAAATTTATTCTGTTTCAATTATGCGTCTGAAAATACTTCTGAAACCTTTCTTTACAACTATTCCCTCTTCAATCCTGTATATTGGCAACAAATTTTAGTATTTAAATATTTCCTTAAATAATTTCTTCAAATTTATTTTTTTTTATACACTACACTAAGAGTGAAAAGGTATATATGGTTTGATACGCCGTTAAGTTTTCATTTTTAACTACACAACATTTTTTTAAACTAATATAAAACGGAAACTACATAACATGGTTTTGAATATAGGTTTATTTTGTAGTTATTATAAATAATGTAATGATTTTATTTTCCATTGCCGTCTTGATTAAAACAAGCGTTAACAATATTTTTTGAAGAATATATACATGAAATAGTTTTTTTGATTTATAATTTTCGACTAACCTACGACTCTACTTAAGCCAAAATTCTCAGTACTTTGTATATGCTTTGTTAGTCACGGTCTCATTGGAAATTGCATGCCATAGATTTATGAAATAAAAAATGGCCAACACCAACAATATCGCCAACAACATGACTTCGTTGACGGCTGCGGCGACTTTATGGTGATGTGAATGATGATGACGCTGTAAAGTTGGTGATGCGGTTGGGTAAAATTAAGATGATGAAAATAATGTTGAAGATGATGAAGAAGTCGAAGAAGATGCTGTTGAAGAAGATGATGAATAAAATGCTGATGAAGAAGATGATGAAGAAAATGATATAGAAGATGATGAAAAAGATGTTTATGCTTGCTTGGTGCTTCAGATAATGAGGATGATGACGTCTCCTGCTTGACTTGTTGCATATATTTTATTTGCATAGATTGGGATTCTAATCAGTGCAACGCATTGCAAAAAAAGAATGCGTGCTCATAAAGAAGAAAAGTGTTGAACGCATCGAGGGCCAGATATACGAATATTGAGATAGACAGACGATTGTAATGCATATAGATACTTTTAAAGACATGACCGACAATACTCTCAAAGCACATACATCTTTTTATGTAGTCTAAATTCATAGTATTATTGAATTAATGCATTTATATCTAATCCGAATTATCCTATCTTCAAAATTTTATTTGTTATATATTATTTAAATGTGTTTTCTCGGTTTTTACTGCACTAAAATCAAATCGTAATTATAACTAAAAATTTACATCAATACAATTAGATGTTTAATTGCATTAGCGTACACTTCTTCATATTAGCAATCAACGCATTCAAGGGTGTGTGTATTCGCTAACAGCGCGTGGTGTGTGCATTCGCTTACAGCGCGTGGTGTGTGCATTCGCTTACAGCGCGTAGTGTAACTCATTTTGAATTAGAATATTTAGTTGGCATGCATATCATTCATAATTGGTTCATGTCAGAAAAAATAACTCTTATAGAGCTATTGGTGTCGTTAGAAATGATGATGATGATGATGATGATGATGGCACTGGTTGCATGTTTAGTTTGCTACCAACTTCATCATCAGAAAAGTACATTTGTTATATACATTCACAAGATTTTATAATATTAATTTTTAATAAACTAAAAGAGATTTATAAATATAATGTGAAAATAAATAATCTTTTAAAATGTCGACTATATCATTTAAATAATTTGCTACTTAAACAAAGTTGCATTTAAAATGAATACTATTGTTGAATTATTTTTTATATGATATTTGATTTAGGATTTTTCAATAAGAGCGCTACAAAACAAAAACGGTTTTGGATATCAATGAAATTCTTTATTTCTGTAAAAGTACGTTCGATGCCATTATGTATGGAACTCGATTTCTTTTGCATGGCCACCACGGGCACGCTTGCAGAAGTCCAGACGCTGAACCCAATTTTCGTCGGTTTTCAAGCATAAATCGGCCGATACTGCTCCAATTTCACGTTCGACATTCGTACGAAGTTCATCAATCGTCGCTGGCTTGTTGGCATAGACCATAGAATTGACGTAGCACCACAGGAAATAGTCTAACGGCGTCAAATCGCACGACCAAGGCGGCCAATCGACCGGACCATTTCGTGAGATAATACGTTCTCCAAACTTGGTTTCCAATAAATTGATTGTGGCATTCGCTGTGTGGCTTGTGACGCCGTCCTGTTGGCACCAAATGTCCTCCAAGTCCATATCATCCAATTAGGGTCTAAAATATTCGGTTATCATTGAACGGTAGCGATTCCCATTCACAGTAACGTGCCGGTCTTAATCATCACGGAAGAAGTACGGCCCAATGACGCCGCCGGCCCATAAACCGCACCAAACCGTAATTTTTCGGGATGCAATGATGACTCATGGAGTACGTGTGGATTGCTGTCTGACCAATAACGCATATTTTGTTTATTGACGAAGCCATTCAGCCAGAAATGAGCATCATCGCTGAATATGATTTTTCGATGAAAATCCGAATCATTTTCAAGTTGTTGCTCAGCACAATTCAGGAACATACGACGCTTCAGTTCTTGCGTCAATTTGATTTTGTAAGGATGTAGGCCAAGATCTTTTCGCAAAATTCGCCACAAGGACGTCACAGAGATGCCAAACGCTTGAGAACGACGTGTAAGAGACACAATTGGGGATTTCCTCAACTGAAGCCTCAGCGGCAGCAATATTCTCGACACTACGGGCACTCTTTGTCTCACTGGTATGGGAACATTTTGTACTGTGCCTGTAGATTCAAATTTTTCCACTAGACGCTCAATTGTTGATCTGCTAGGACGATTATGACGACCATAAATTGGACGTAGCGCTCTTAACGTTGAGGCCACTGACTCCGAATTTAAATTTTAATAATTTTGACTCGTTGTTGGCTCGTATATCTTTCCATCATGAAATGGCAAACCTAACTAAATAGAAATGTTAAAAGAGCGGCAAGAAATATGGCGTCGTTTGCTGTCCCTGTCGCTCTACTTTTGTAGCGTCCCTGTTGAAAACCCTTTATATTGATATTTGATATATTGAGTAATAGAAAAGAATTATTAATATTTATATATATTATGAAACAATAAATAAAGGAATTGTTTCAGAAAAGAGATTTTTGCGAAAGAATTGTCCGGAGAGATATGCGCACTGGGCAAGCATTCTAAAGTTATAATCACGGTTTGGGTATAGGCGCATCAAGGTATAGGTTATATCAACCGAAAAATTTCAGTATAGGTCCACAAAAAAATGGATACAATCTCTGTGAATGCTATGGTCCATATTCTAAATTCGTTAGTAGATATTCTAGAGGACGTTTTGAAGAATCATCAAGGAATACATTATCGGAGTGCAGAATTGTCTCGGTAAAGAATTAATCGCGGAAGAATTTCCGTGCAGAAAAGATTTGTTAGTGGAATAATAGTCTAGGGGAAATTTGTATCGGGGAAAAGTACTCTGAGAGAAAATTGTCTGTAAATACTTATCTGGGGAAGAAATGTTCTAAGGGAAAAATAATCACGGGAAAGAATGGTCTCCGTAAAAAGTTTTCCAAGGAAGAATTTTCTCTCGAGAGATTTATCTCGAAAAAGAATCTATTTATAAAGAATTATCTATCTATTGTATCTGTAAGTACTTGTCTCATGAAAGAATTGTCGCGGAGAAAAGATTTGTCAGTGGAAAAATAGTCTAGAGGCAATTTGTATCGGGAAAAAGTACTCTGAGAAAAAAATAGTCTGGAAATAATTATCTGAATAAGAAATGTTCTAGGGGAAAAATTGTCTCGGGAAAGAATTGTCTCCGTGAAATGTTGTCCAAGGAAAAATTTTGTCTGAAGAGATTTATCTCGAATAAGAATTATCTATGAAAAAATTGTATCAGAAAGCACTTGTCTCATGAAAGAATTGTCGCAGAGAGAATTGTCACTGGGAATAATAGTCTCGTGAACGATTTGTCTGTGGAAAAATAGTCTCGGGGAAGAATTGTCTCTGGAAAGATATGGAAATAATTGTATCTGGATAAAATTGTATCAGAAAGCACTTCTCCAATAAAAGAATTGTCGCGGACAAAATTGTCTCGGGGAATAATAGTCTTGTGAACGATTTGTCTGTGGAAAAAAAATCTCGGGGAAGAATTGTCTCTGAAAAGATTTGTCTAAGATTGAATTGTCCAGTTGAGGTATTGTCGGCAAAAAATTGTAATCTAATAAATATGAGTTATTTATTTATTTTATGTTTGACCTTTAATTAATGTGGGTGACCTTTGACTATTTCATTGTGGGGAATATGTTGCAAAGTCTAATTAAATTTCGAAATTTTGTAATGTGACTATTTTCCATAGTTTCTTCATCTTTTTTTATTATTTTGATTTATTTTTCTTTTTCTGTGATTTCATCTTTAACTCCTTTTATTTTTCTTTTTAAAAATTTCCTTTTATTTTTCCATATTTTTCTTCTGCCTCATCTAATGCAAAGTTCACTCAACTAAATCTTTGCATTCTTTACCGTAGTGTTTATTGATTACTTCGCTGAATATTTGTGATATTTTTCAAGATCCAGCGCTTCAGTCAAGTACTTCGAGGAGGCTGTTGACGTAGATGAGTACAGCAATGCATTGTAATCATAATAATCATCATAATAATAATCAACATAGTTATTATAATAATAATCATCATCGTCGGCGGCAGCAGCAACAAGAAGTGTTGTGAGAAAATTGCCGAAGTATGTGCAAAATACATTTTTTATTTTTTTTTGGATTGAAATATTCGTTTGTCATTTTCGATAATAATAATAATAATAATAATAATAATATAATAGTTTGGCACTACAGTCCTATAAGAACTTAGGCCGAGCTGTCTCACCATTTTGAGCTGTGCGTGTTATATTTGTACTCAAAGTGGTGGGACCTACAGTTTATTGCCGAATCCGAACGGCGGGTGAGAGCTTTTCACAGGCAATGTTTTTACTCTCGGAGGTTTGCCATTTACTGCCGAGAGGTAGCGAGATATAAAAAAAATTTATGAAAAGATGTTGTTAGCCTCAGTCCAGGCTTGAACCGGGGACCTTTCGGCTCGCAGTCCAACGCAATAACCACTGAGCTACCGCGGCTACTTGGCTTTTTCGATAGTTGCATATAATTCAGGCGGCATATTTAATGAGAGAAATACAAAATATATAGAAATAATTATATAATTTTTGTTCTTTGAATTAGTATTTCTTATTTGACACGTATTTAATATTTGTTATGTGACACCATTTTAAAATGATATATTTTACTTTTATTTATTGTATCATAGAATCCATGACTTTGTTTTCTAATACATGTACTTTCTTACACATGGAAGGAAAAAAAACAACTAGAACTATTAGATCCAGACAACACTAACAAATTTTTGTGTTGCTTTTTGCTACGAAATTTTAAAAAGTTATATTCCTGTTTACAACAGAAAATCAGGATATATTCTTCTTGATTTGCAGATATGAATTCTTTGTACATTGAAAAAAAAAAAAAAACAAAACAAAAAGTTCTTCAATATTTTTTTCTTCGATCATACATTTCAATAATTGTATCTTGATTTTTTTAATCATGATGATTTTCTTTAGTTGCATATCATTCTTTTGAAATCTTGAAATTGGCGACCGACAATTTTTACATAGTAGTTCTTTCCCAGACAATTCCTCAACCAGATAATTCTTCCCCGAGAGAAGTCAACCAGTTAACATTTTTTTCTTGAAAAAATTCATTCCAGACAACAACGGCTTGAAATCCCCAAACACAAAATACCCTAAAGCCTCAATGTGGCGAAGCCATGAAAGGCTGCTGGAGACTAAAACGAGGTGGTTTCTGGTTTAATGTTCCCTGGAATATCTCTGACATTGCACTTGACACTCCATTAGACACCTGTCTACTGGAGATGCCCTCTGATGCAATGATAACAGAAATATTACCAAGACGAAATTTTGAGGTTTGCCAACCTGACATTCAAGACTGGCTAACGTCTGACTGTGAGCCAGGTAGAGGGTCACACCGCATTTTCACAGACGGCTCCAGAACCGATCAGGGATCTGGTGCTGGAGTGTTTGTGGAACTGGATGACCGCAGACTTCACTTCGCCTTAGGCGACAATGCCTCGGTATTTCAAGCCGAAGTCTATGCTATACTTATGGCTATGGACTACATTGCGGATAATAGATGACAGAACAGGGCTATATCAGTTTGCAGCAATAGTCAGGCTGCTCTTATGGCTTTGAACAACCAGATCATCACATCCAAAATTGTACGCCAATGCAGATCACGTCTCAATTGTGTTGGTAAATACAATACACTGAAACTGATTTGGGTGCCGGGCCATAAAGGAGTTTCGGGCAATGAAACATCTGACGAACTAGCACGTGCTGGATCTGAGGATAATCCATTTGGACCAGAACCTGTGCTTGGACTACCTGCATCTCCGGGAAAATTCGTCATCAGCTCTTGGGTCGCCTCTGCACACAAGAGCAGATGGCTGAATGAGACGAAATGCAGATTCTCCAAGCTCATGACACCGACGATAACCAAAAGATCGGCCTCGTTTCTACTTTCTTTAAGTAGAAAGGAGTGCAGAAAACTGACGGGACTTCTAACGGGACACAATGCATGTGAAAAACACATGAACGCAATCGGCCTGGCCGAAAGCGCCTTATGTTCTGCCTGCTACGAAGAAACTGGCACCACAGAGCACTATCTCTGTGACTGTCCAGCATTTTCTAGAATTAGAAGGCAGATCTTTGGCACAGACGTGATGACAGAGGATCAGCTTCACTCTCTATCACACAATAGCCTTCTTAGATTCAATAATGAATCTAAGAAGTATCATTAAAAACCAGGGAACTGGGTCACAGCACAATGGATATAACCCTGTCTGAGTGCTGTGGCTCTATTTTTTATCCCACATTAAAAAAAAAAATAGCCTCAATGTTTTGAATAAGCCCCATTCACAAAACCTCCAAATACTTACAAAAACCACAAACTCAAAAGACCCAAACACCCACAAGAACTCTTTTCCAAACAAAAATTCATTTTGACAACAATTCTTTCCTAAGGTAATTATTCTCTGAAAAAGCTCTTTCAATAACAATTTTTAGGAGACAGTTATTTTATAAGATAAGTCTTTTCAGAGACAATTCTTTTCAGAGACAATTCTTTTCAGAGACAATTCTTTTCAGAGACAATTCTTTTCAGAGACTATTATCTCTCGAGATAGTTCTTAACCGATACAAATATATTAAGTGTCTATTCTTCACCGTAAAAATTCTTTCCTGAGACAATTATTTCACGAGGTAATTCTTCCTCGAGACAATAATCTTCTGATACAATTACTGACCAAGAATATTCTAACCTGTAACATTTCTCACAAGAGTCCATAATTCGTTTTAAAGACAATTTTTCACCGAGATATTTCTAATCCTGACAATTAAGTATTTTGAGAAACAATTTTCTGAAAATACAATTTCTAACAAGGTTTTTCTTCTGCATTCTTCAGTGAGACAATATTTTCTAGTGTTAATTCTTTTCGGAGATAATGCCTTTACCGAGACAATTCTTCCCTTATACTTTCAGTGCTTTTTAACGACCATTCAAAGTCCCTGATAATACTTTTCTGAGATAGTGTGGTCCGAGATAATTCTTCTCTTATACTTTAAATACTTTTTAAAGACAGTTAAAATCGAATTAATTACTTCTTTGAGAAAATTTTTTACAATTCATACGCAAAACAGTTATTCTCAAAGGTAATTCTTTTATGCATATTTTCGATCATTCTTAACTATGATGCTTCTGAGAGGCAATTCTTTTCTGTGACCAAGGTGTATTAAGGAATGTGAAGAAATTTGAGACAGCTTCAAAAATTTTAACTGTGATGCTTCGCAGAGACAATTCTTCTCTGTAACCAAGGTGTATTAAGGAATGTGCCTACGAGAGTTCCTCACCTTTCTTAATACACCTTGTTTGTGATTATACTTTTTTGAATAATGCATCCCCCAGAATATTCTTTCCTGGTAATACTTTCCCAGACAATTCTTTCATGAGACAATTCGTCCGCAAAACAACTCTTTCGAGAAATATTTAATTGCCGAGACAATGAATATAATAATAAATTATCAGAATTTTAATAAAATTCATTACAGATTAAACGAAAATTTATTATAAAAACTACAGTTTGTTTAAAATAAAAAGTAATTACTGATAAACCTTTTTATTCTTTATTCATATCCATCTCGGGGACTTCCGATGTCTCGATATTTGCATTCACGGAAAGAACTAGAGCAACTCTACGGTAAAACGAACCGATCCTAGACTAGGCGAGTGACTACCCAATGGGAAATATTCCGCCCTAGTTCGAACGGTAACCAATGTTTTCCTCAATACATATTCTACAAAATTGGAATTAGTTCAATTTTAAAGTAGCAGTAATGTATATAAATGACTAGTTCCAGTTTCCACTTACGCAGTAATGTTGAAATAGAACTACCAGCCCTTACCCTCATGTTACTAAGTAATGTGGAAATGGAACAGGTACATGTTGATTATTTGTTCCATCTAATGTGAATTGATTTTCAAATTATACAAATATGTGCCTTTAAAAAAATTAAATAAATTCAAAATTATTGAACTCCAGTCGTATTTAATTATCAATTTTTGGTGGGTAACATGTTGATTAAAATTAAAATTTCGTATTGATAGTTTTTTCCATTTAGGTGCTGGGGAAATTAAGGATTAATGCATCATTTGCCGATAAAAAATAAATAGATTTTTTATTAAATGAATTACATGTTACACGATGCAACAAATTGGCACACAATTTTAATAATTACCACTACTTCTATTTATTTTTGGTAATTAAGAACATTAGTTACAAAACACCCATAACTACAGCGCACGAAGTAATATATAAATGAAAACCACCCCCCATTATTACTGCTTACAAAGTAATGTACAAATAGAACCACCCCCCAATATTACTGCGCACAAAGTAATGCACAAATGGAACTACCCCTCATTACCAATGCGTACATAGTAATCTATAAATGGAACTACCCCTCATTACCAATGCGTACATAGTAAGGTACAAATGGAACCACCCCCTATTTCTACTGCGTACAAAGTAATGCACAAATGGAAGCACTCCTCATTACTACTGCGCAAAAAGTAATCTACAAATGGAACTACCACTCATTACTACCAATGCGTACATAGTAATGTACAAATCGAGCCACCCCTCATTACCACTGCGTACAAAGTATTGTACAAATGGAACCACTCCTCATTAATACTGCGTACAAAGTAATGCACATATGGAACCTCCCCTCATTACTAATGCGTACAAAGTAATGCACAAATGGAAGCACCCCTCATTACTACTGCGCAAAAAGTAATCTACGAATGGAACAACCCCTCATTACCAATGCGTACATAGTAATGTACAAATCGAACCACACCTCATTACCAATGCGTACATAGTAAGGTACAAATGGAACCACCCCTCATTACCACTGCGTACAAAGTATTGTACAAATGGAACCACTCCTCATTACCACTGCGTACAAAGTAATGTGCTAATGGAACCTCCCCTCATTACTATTGCGTACAAAGTAATGCACAAATGGACCACCCCTCATTACTACTACCTACAAAGTAATGTGTAAAGCTACCAATCTTCATTACGATTGCGTGAAAAGTAATGCTGAAATGGAAGTACCCCTTGAGACTGTTTGGTTACGAAGTAATGGTTTTCTCCTTATTACGATACTTTTAAATAGTAATCTTTATGTACATGAGCTAACATTCGGTTCCATTTTATTTTGGATGCAGTGTGTAATGGGTGTTAGCTCCTACATAGCATTACTTCGTAATCTACAGTTAATGCATACTTGCCCTAGGCCTAGATGCTATTTCCTATTGGGTGGTTCCTCGGAGATAGTTAACCGGTCCTAGTTCTGGCTCTTTTATATGAAATCAACCGGCAACATTAACATGTCGTTGTCCTAGGGAGGGGTCAATTAACACCTACTGCAGATCTTTAGACCTATCATGGGACTGATCTTCAAAATAGTTTTCTGTGACCGGTACCTTTATACCTATTACAGAAGTAGTCCTCAAACTCCTGTAAAAAAATTATTACATTTTTTTTTCTTTTTTAATTTATATATATTTTAAATTTAAGTTCATTATTTAATTTACATAACATTTACATTATATTTTATTTTATTTTACATTCTTCTTGCATTCACATTTCACTTGAATGCGTGCATTATAATTATTTAGAAAACATACTATATTTCAATAAATTATTTTTCGAAAAACAGTCTACGAATTATAGACGCATTAGTTACAGCGTGTGAAGAAGTCTCGTAACTGTGGCGCCATCTAGTACCTGTTCTCTTCACTAGCGACATGTTTAGCATGGACACGATCCGTCTACTCAAGCAGATCTTTAAACCTATCACAGAACTGGTCTTCAAGATCCTGTCCTAAGTCAGTACCAATAGTTTTTTTCTCCGCAGCGAAGTTCATATTAAAAAATTAAAAATTTAGCTTTTAATTTCGTAGATTTATATTTGATAATAATCTTTGAACAAATCAATTAATTTTTTACTTGAATTGAGCAAACAGTACATAATTACTTTTAAACGAACTTGTCTAACAGTATTTTATACCCTACTTTTTGCGCCATTATTATTGACGTATTTAATAATCTGAGTAGCTAAAATTTACGTTAGCAATTTTCAATCCAATCCAAATTACTAGCGAAGATTACTTTAAGATGAAAAAAAAAAAAAAAAATAAAACGAAAAAACACACATTTCACGCACTTAACATCAATTGTGCGCACACTCCAACATGCTATTTGAACGTCAGGTGGCAACGCTGCGCATGCAAACGCCAAATCAAAATACAATTTATGTGCGAGACGCAAATTAAAATTTAATTTCAATGGACAAACTTGTTCTAATGCATTAATGCGATGAGTTAAGAAAGATATTATGAAAAAAGTTGAAAATAGAAGGAAAAAGTTGAAAAAAAGTTGAAAAAATGTTGAAAAAAAGTTACAAAATAGTTAAAGAAAAAGTTAAAGAAATAGTTAAACCCAAATGTGTAGTTGAAGATGAAGCAAAAAAGGCGTAGAAAAGAGTAGAAAATAGAAAAAAGCAGCAATAAAAGATAAAGTGAAAGATGAAGTTTAAAAAAAAAGATGTCAATCTTTAGAGCGTTGCCAGCTGATTGACACTAATTAAAAGACATGCAAATGAAAAATTTTACAATAATTAGAAAATAATCCACTAAACTAGCAGCAACAACAACAATGAAGTGAGTGTCATTTCCGCACAACTGCGCGGAATTTAATTACAAGTGTTGCCAGATGGTGCAAAACAAATATGAAATAGAGAAATAAAAAAAAATTACAACAAAACCACGCAACGAACGCAAAGTCAAACAAACTTGAACTCGGCGAAAAAATGTAGGTAAACCACTTTTATGGCTGCAGATCGTTGCTGGATCCACTGACTGACAGATCGTCCAAATGCATGCAACATGCTGTTAAAAGCGCGAAGAATTCCACCACGCAGAGGCTTCGCAAAAATAGTGTCTTAAGTGCGACTGTGGATGAGATGAATTGCCACAGTCGCTGACAGCTGACTTTTGGCTCAACTGATCAAATGATCAGCGCCAAGCAACTATTTAATACTTTTTAATAAACTTGATTTTCAATTGCATTCAAATTCAAATAAATTTCACATTTATGTCGCATTTAATGCATGGCAGCATAATCGAAAATGTCGCTTTAAGTAGTAAAAATTGTGCATAAAAATAAAGCTGAAAGTCAAACGCATCAGTGCGATGTTAAAATGTGCCAAGTTTATGAGAATTGTGTTGCGCACATTTTGGGGCCAACTGATTTTGCGTGGTTGGAATTGTTGTTTGGACTACCGACCATTCGACCAACTGACTGACTGTCTGTCTGGCTGTCTGACTTTTTGATCTTGGTTTTTGGCTTGCGGTTTGATCTCTATTTATGGCACATTGTGCCATGCAAGTGGGTTAATTTGTAATATTCTATTAAAAAAAAGTTATGTTGAATATTAACAGATTTTACTACAAACAATTCATACTCAACCAACATATTCGGTTCTCGTAAATGATAAATATGTTTCTAATAACCAAATATGAATAGGTTGTAATATTACCTAAATGAAAAATAGAACAATTTGGTTTGTGTCTGTGTTATGATTTGCTGTAGCAACCAAAATGAAATGTTGAAAAATGTGAAAAACGTTGATTCTTGGCTTGATAATGTTGTTCATTTAACTGGTCGGGTTCAATGATCAGATTCCGATCATGGCCCTTGAACAATTTCTACTAGGTAAGATAGATTCCGAAAACCTTATGTTTTTGAAACTACCTAATTTTTAACTACAATCCTATAAAATATAATTGAATCCATGTAAAGATATTTTAAATGCAAAACTATGATATTTTAATATTATAGAATGTATGGAAGATTTGCCATGTTGAAAGTTCACCGAAAAAAAATGGTACAACATATTGATGAATTCTGTTCTTTAAACCATGATTCATTGTATTGAAGAAGCATTCATAATATGAATAACTAACGACATCAATGTTATGAATGCGATCATGAAATATGATGAACTGAAAAAGTGTTCTTCAATATGATGAACTGTATGTGAAGAATACGTTTCATCAAATTAATGAACATGAACATAAAATATAACATATTTTATTTCATTTTGCAAAATGCTATTCACCAAATCAAATTTCAATCAATATATTTATTTTTCGTTTAAGTTTTGCCATAATTCTCAGTTCTCAAGTATTTGAAAAAAGGATTAAAATTTTTAATAAATTTGAAATGCTTTCAAACCAAATGTATTTTTTATTAAACATTTTTGAATAAAAACCTAAAAAAATACCAAATAAACAAATCGATATTTTTATTCTAAATAAACATATAAAACAAAGTATTCAATTTTGTTTGAAAAAAAAAAATTTAGTTTGAACAATTTTTTTTTAAATTTTTTTTTTCGGTAAATTTTTTTTTCGAATTTTTTTTTATTTTTGTTTTTTTTTTTAATAAAATTTTTACAACAACACTTTTATTTCGAATTATTTTCTAAATAAAAAAATCGTATAAAATATTATATTCATAAATATTATGAACAAATTCATCAATATGACGATTTAAATTCATTGTATTGAATATTTCGTTTTTCATTAATTTCGTTTATTATTTATTTCGAATTATTTTCTAAATAAAAAATTAGTATAAAATATTATATTCATAAATATTATGAACAAATTCATCAATATGACGATTTAAATTCATTGTATTGAATATTTCGTTTTTCACTATGATGTTCGATAGTACGAATAATTTCATATATGTAATGAATATATTCATCAATATGTCATTTAATGAACGATGGTATCAATATGACGAATCTGGTAGTTGGTGAAAAATGCATAATATTTATGAATAAATTTATCATATTGATGAATTTTTTCTGTATTGGGAAAACATCGACAAAAAGGCGCGCATATCGGGAATTCCTTACGGGAATTCCTTTTTTTTCTTTGGTTGTCATATTATAGATAAGTTGAGGGATAAAACATAGTTTTTTTTATATAGATAACTGTTACCATTTCCATTCTGTGTCCTCTCAAAGAGAAGTGTTTTTCAGAAAAAATTCAAAAATTTTAAACAACAAATTATATGTAGTACAAAAATGTGTATAAACGATCTATTTCTGATTAAATTGAAACCAAATGTATACCACGTAATAATAACATACATATCTTCATAGTAATATACTAATTAATAATAAAGTATATCCATTTCAATACACTCAGAAGAAAATGTACCATTAAGTACTTTATGGTACGACCATAAACCTTATGGTTCATGTATTAATAGTTTTTTCTTTTTAAATCAAAAGTTTTCTAATTATTTCAATAGTCTTTGAAAAATTCACTACCATAAATTTAAATATTTCAATTTTGTTATTTTAAATAGAATAAATACTGTTGTTTTAATGGTTTCCTCCTATAATAATAAACGTGGTCTAAAAAACGTAAAACGAACACAAACATGTTCGTTTTGTACGTCATTCTGCGTGATTACTCAAAATGGTCGCATGTATTTTTTTGTAATAATCCACATTATTAAACGCGACATTGGTAAGGACTCAATGTATTTAATGTAAATAACTTATATTTATATATTTATTTATATTTATATTTTTATTTAGTACAGAAAATAAATAATACATCGAACTTCTATTATGGCAACGGACTCAAAAATAACTGCAGACTCAAGTACTACAATCTATTATTGGAAACCAAAGCAAACATTAAATGTTTTATAATATTTTGCAGCAAGAAGTGTCTTTTTATGTATGTGTTGTAGAAGTGAATATCAATTTCGACATTTAAATAAAATAGATTATACAATAAATTAACTAAAATACATTTTTGTTTTAATAAATTATTATGAAAATGTAATTCTACTTTACCATAAAATTAATAATACGTATCATTAAATTTGAATAGGTCTTTCTTATTGTAATTAAAATATCACATTATACAATTTATGGTACAACCACACATTGTATTAACAGTTTCAATATTACTGAACTAATGGGACGCATCCTATTGACCAATTTTAATGGTATAAATTATTGTTTTTCTATTGAAATACTATCAATTTACCATGATTTTTTTCTGGGTGTAGATATGCGAATGTAAATATAGGGTTTTTCGTATTATAAAATAAACTTTTATTTTTCAGTGGAATGCGACATTTATAAGTCACGTCAAGTAATGATAATTTTTTTTTGTGAATTATTTAATACTTTGTGAAAAAAATGGTATCAAACTTTGCTTCATCTAACTGCATCTAATTGTTGTTTTAATGTCAAATGTATATGTGCATAGAAATGTAAAATATACATATGGGGCATTATTCCTGAAATGATCCATCTGCATCGCAGATTTTCATGAAATGCTCATCCTTTGAGAATCTGTTTAAAAAATTTATTTGACATATTTATTGGAAAAGGTCAAACGTAATTTTGAATAAAATGTAAAGAGCTCACAAAAAGTTCTTATGTTATTCCACGTTAAAAACTTTATTATTAATACAAAATTTTATAGAAAAAAGTGTTTCTCTTATCCCTAGTAGAAATTTTGGTAGGGCCATGGTCATGAAGTGATCATGTCATTATTTGAGGTGATCGGGATATGACGAGGCCCATAATGTCCTTGTAACGCAGTGTCCTGATCATGTATTGACCTCAGGCCATGATCATGTACTGATCGGGCAATTCCCCATTTTAATATTTACCCGACAATTGCCTTGTCTAAGCCCGAGCATAATAGGGTTTCTCTCATTAATCTCGATCATTGCCTGATACTAATTTCGTTATGAGGAACAAATAATGTAGCTATGATCGGGAACATTGACTGTTTAGATAATGTAAACCCTGATATGGTAAGCATGATAAGGGCATGCAAAGGCAATGATCATATTTTCTCTAATAGGGCTTACCCAACGAAAACCCGATCATTTCCCGATGGCGCATCGGGCAAATTTCTACTAGGGATATGGAAGAACACCTCTACAAAATTCAACAAGTGTATTTAGAAATAATAGAAATATTTTTGGAAAAAATGTGTGCCAAAATGGGCGTTTTCTTAGAAATTCCAGTTCATAAACTTTGGAATTTCTTTAATAATTATAAACTGATTTATAATGAAATCCAGAATCAAATACGACGTTCACTTCTATAGACTATAGATACCCCTAATATCAATTTTGAGTCTTTTGAAATATCTGCTTTCAAAATGACCTTAAAACGAAAAGTGTGTGTTTTATTAACGTATCACAATTTTTTAAATTTTCGAATTTCGAAAAAAAAGCCAACTTATATTTGTTTTTAAACCTATACAAAAGCTATTGACCAAATATTATTAAAATCAAAGAGCAAAAATTATTTAATTTCTATGCATCATAAATATTTTACAAAATATTGAACCAAGATAATTTTTAAATGAAGAGTATCGGTGCAGGTTACCAGTAATCAAAAAAATGAGTATACCACTCGATTTCTCAAGGAATTCTCTTTAAGAAGTCATGTAGAAAAAAATGATGGGCCCAAGGTTCGCCCAGTCTTGCGCCAAGAATGTATTGTTCTGGGTCAGGTCTTGTACCCAGAACTGGGTGAATACTGGTTAAGCCTTGGTATGATAAGAATGGCGCAAGACAGGCTCTAAGTATTCGGCCAAGACTGGCAAACAATTTTTGGCCAATATAATATAACAATAATGGGCCAGGACTGAACCATTTCAAAATATCATTTTTTTACCTCTCCTTTTCTTTTTTATTCAATTCTACTTATTTTATTTCTCATTTATTTTATACAATTTCCAACTTTTCCAATTTTAAGTAATTTAACCATTGTAGAAAAAATTCCAGTTGTCACAAAGTGGAATCGAACTCCTGACTCCGAAGTTAACGTCGACTTCTCTCCCCATTAGACTACACATATATCTTATTTTGTCTGCGTTTGTTGCTTCAAAATTAAATTTTTCTGATTTTTTTTTTCTAATTAGACAATTTTTTCTAATGGTACAGGTATTTTCAAATTCTAAAGTTCAAGATTTAAAAAAAAATGTTATGAACGAGTGAGCTTGATAGCGTAACGGGTAGAGCTCCGGACTAGTACGCAGGAAATTCGGGTTCGAGTCCCAAGTGGAACTTTTTTATTTTATATATTTTTTTAATTGAAGTATGATTTGGGTATACTAACAGAGCTTGCTAGTTCTGGCTGATTCTTGGGTGAGAACTACTTAACCAGACCTGCATTTGACACTTCTGGCTGAGTCTTGGTCATAGGTGTTTTAACCAAGCTTTAGTTTTTCTGGCTGAGTCTTGCGCGAGAACTACTTTACCAATTCTGGCTGAATCTTGGGCAAAGGTTTATTAACCGAGCATTGGTCTGCCAGTACTGATTAAGTCTTCAGCCCGTCGTCAAGCCTGACATTTCCTACATGGGAATCTCTAATTTCCATAGAACTATTTTTATTAGTGTGGACGTGAGATTTAAAAACTTCCATGCTCATTTTTTCCGAACGTGTGCCGATTATAAAGTCATATAAACCGTTCCATTTATAATATGATTGCAAATACTCGTAGCGTCGGTGGCTCGGCTGGTTAGTACAATGGACTATAAGCCGAAGGATATCGGGTTCGATCCCAGAGACTGTCAACATTTTACCTCATCCTTCATTTTTCTTTCAACTCGACCTTGAATGGCAAACCTTGTATATGAAGATCTCACCCCGTCGTTTGGATTCGGCGTTAAATACTGTATATCCCACCACTTTGAGGTCAAATATTGACGGATCTCGACATAGGTTCTTCAGAGCTGTAGCGTTAACTTATTATTATTAATACCGATTTATTTCATGTACATATATTCCATTCGTTTCCTTCGTTTTTTTTTCCAAAAACACATGCAATTTTAATTTGATTTTAATATCAACAAATTTGACAACTAATTACGTTTTAAAGCATGTCAAAAAATAAAAGAAAAATACCACATAATACTTTTCAAAAGTCATCAAAGGCGCTGTTTTTAATCGACTGTTCTAGGTTTCATAATAAAATTAATGATGATCATATTTTGTGGAACAGCAAGAAGACATGCGACAGAATAAGATAAAGAAATAGAAAAAAAAACAAAGAAAACACAGCTAATAATCCCAACAAATGGTAACGGCAAAAAATCAATGACTAATTGTTTGATGCTTCAGCAGCACAAATGAATGAAAGAATATATCGCAGATGACAAAATGTGAAGAACTCAAAATTGTACGTGGGTGGCATAGTGTGTTGCCACTGTGCGCAGTTTGGTTGTTGTACGAAATAACAGCATATTTATGAGTCACATAACATTGCCAACTGTTGTTCTTAATACATTTCAGCAACAGTTGCTTGTGATCATCATGCGATTACTTCAATGGCAGTTATTGCTGAAGACGTAGATCAACTTTGGAAGTTATTGTGAGTTGAAGTTAATGTTGTAGGCGCCAGCGCACAGTAGCGGAAATAATAATCACGAAAATTACATCTACAATTTGTCGTGCTTGTGCTTGTTGGTTGTGCAGTTTATATTCTTTGGTTTAAGAATTGAATAGATTTAACTTCAATTGCTTTAATATAAAATCCGTCTGAAATGAAACAGGCCAAAAATTTGATTTATTCAAGAATTGAAACTCTAATTACTACTCGTTGAAATACCGCTTTCAGTAGAAAATTTGATTAAACATAAAGATAATTTAAAGAAAACACAAAATACACTCTTCAAAAACGTTTATTCTTCATTAGTGTTACAAAATATAAACATTATCCACTCAAATCAGTCATTTCCATATCCTCACTGACAGCACCCATCTTCGGATGAGGCATTGCATAGCGCAACTTTTGCCAAAACATTGGATCTCCCCAGTCCAGATAGGTGTTCATGCGTAAATCAGCATTCAGATCCTCATCGAGAAAATCAATCAATTCCATAATAAATTACGTCTTTAATATGATTTCTAATATGTAATAAATTCAGATGTTTTAAATGCGACAATACTGCAAAATGCTGTCGCTTTAAATTCTCTTTGAAATATGTAAGGTAACCTATACCTAATTCCTCGATGTCATCATCTATTTTGAGTGTAGTATTGAGAAAATTCGCAAATATTGTTGATGGTATTGGACATTGATTGAGATGCACTGCGGTGATAGCACCAAGTGACAACTGCGACAACATTCGATGCAATTTATTTTTTGTCACCGATTTAAAGTAGTTTATAACCACTTTTATATCTGTTTCAGCTGCATTTATGGTGACGACCAAGTCATTTCTTGCATTGTGAAAAAAGCATTTTACTTTCAGATCCAATAAAATATTTTGACACTGGCAGTATGCAGAGTTTCTTTTTTATAATTTCTTTGCAATCGATAGCATTCACAGCTCTACAATTGAATAGAATTGTGAGTAATATGAACTTTTGTAACTGCTGATTCATGTTTTTCGTTATAATACTTCGTTTGATTTACACGCACTTCAAATAGATTAAAAATGTTTGCATATTAAAATTATTTTAAATAATTTATTATAAAACTTATGCGAGATAAATGTATATTTTAATGCGATAAGCTGATGGCAGACTAATTTAAATTTTTGACATTCACTTAAATAAATATATAAATACTAAATAAAACCAGTTGGGAAGGTTAGATCACATGGGAAATTTTAAAGTAGGTGTTATTATGATAGTTAGTATTATCAAAATTATAGTCGGTCTAAGTCGACTATAAATACCCTACACATATGTATGGTTACCATTCAAAGTGATATATAGGTCACCAGAGTATACGAATCCTGAAAATAACTACAAACATTCAATCGCTGAAGAATTTCCATTCATTTGATACCCATATTTACATATGGGTAGGTGTACCGAATTTCGATTTTTTTTTTTGTGAACCACAAGTCTTTTCGCCGGAAAACATTATTATCATGTATTTGAGCATGATGTCAATATATATTTGACCAACAAAGTTTACCTAAGCACGTATACATAAAAATTGATCTTTATATGTACATTTTATATGAGGTATTTGAACATAAGTGGTCGGATCATAGGTCACAATGGACCGATCTCGCCAATTTTTTCGCACATACAGCGTAGGTATATTAGTAATCTAAGTTATAAGTTTCATATATTCATAAAAAATTTATCAATATGATGAATATATTCATATATATTATGAATTTTTTCTTCAACAACCAGATTCGTCATATTGATACCACCGTTCATTAAGTGACATATTGATGAATGCATTCATTTTATATACATATGAACGTATTCATACTATTGAAGAACGAAATATTCAATACAATGAATTTGAATACTCATATTGATAAATGTTATTTTTCCAATAAATATATATTGCTACGAAAAGAGATAATTTTCTCCACTATGCAAGCAATCAACAATAATAAATGAGACGCAAGAAAATTCAGCGCACTAATCAATGTGTTAGAAAGAGATGGAAGATCATTCAGTGTACTGTGCAATGTGCGAGAAAGAGATGGAAGATCAGTACATTAAAACACATGAGTGCGAATGAGATGCCAATAGCATGCGTCATTCACGAAACGAGTAAAAGGTTCTCGAAACAACTCGAAGCTTGTCGAAACGTGTCGAACTGATGCCTGCAGTATATAAAGCCGACGCATCTGATGCACAGCACTTGAGTAGTGATTGTAAAGTGGTCGGGTACATCTCGTGTGATAAATGTCAAGTTAAATTGTGGACATGCAGCAGTTATTAGATTTTTTTATTAGTAAAGTTGTTTATTAAAGTGAATTAATAAAGTTATTTGTTATAATTTAAACCAAACATAAGAATGTTTTTATGTTGTACACAATTCAGAGATACGAACTTGTAGAACAGTTTTACGTAGACCGAATTTTCGTAACAATATATATATATTTTTTTTTAAAAGAGTTATTTTTTCAAAAACAAAAACATTTTTTTTTAAACAGAAATGATTGTAAAAGAAATATTTTTGTCAGAAAAAAAATATTTTTTGTCCGAAAAAAAAATATTTTTTGAAAAAAAAAGTTTATTTCAAAATTTTTATTTATTTTTACGTTTTCAAAAAAAAACACACATTTTTTTTTTCAAAAAAAAAAATTTTTTTTTTTAATATATTTTATATAAATATCACTTTTTATTAATAAAAAGTTGTAATTATAAATAAATATATTACAAAACATTTTACTAATTAATACATGTCCAGCAAGCATTATTTAAAAAAAATAATAGTACTACTTGAGAACTGAGAAGTATGGCAAAAAATGAACGAAAAATAAATATTTTGATTGAAATTTGGTTTGATGAACAGCATTCATCAATATGATGTACATTTTTTCTGTGTTGAAGGTCATGTTCATGAATTTGTTATGAATGAATTGTTATGAATTTTTTAATTGGTTTAGCCAAGAAAAAACTTAAATTTTAGCCACAAACCAATGAAAAACGTAGCTCACTTTACTCTAGGCTCTTCTCTATAAAATATTAATTATATTTATTAATAAATTTTGAAAAGCATTTGTGCTGGGTTGGTGAATGTAGGTTTATCTAAATGCAAACTATAAAATGTGTACGAATCAGAATTAATTTACAACGAATACTTAACGGTGAACATATGATTCATTGTTTCTCGTTCGTAAACAAGCGCGTACATTTGTAAATTATATGGACTAACATTGAATTATAATAACTAGATTCGCGTATAAGACCAGAGACGGATACTGATGAGCAATGTCGATGAAATAAATTATGTGTTAACCCCAATAGAGTAATTCAAATAATGTATTAATATTTTTTGTTCACTGAATGTTGGAACCATTTAACAGCGACTTGGGTTTTTATAATTTAAATCTACCTGTAGAATAGATAAATTGGTGCAATCCCAGTATGTCATTCGTTTCAATATCATAAGGAGACCAATGCGAGATGAAGGAGAAATAACAATTTCTTGTAGCGATTTCGACCATAAAATTTGACCTACATGGTAGGTTGATTCATTCGGTCGGAGTTTTCGGAACGATATCGAAGAAAAATATGAATCAAATCCAAAGTCGGACTCTACGGACATTCATTTTTACACCTGTTTGTTTTTAAATATTGCATTTTTATCACACTATTTCAAAATGACTTATACTTATGAAATACTGGAAGCAGTAATATCACTGGAATTTCCGAAATCCAAGATGTTGAGTATCAGTATATGGTATATATTGTGTGGTATAACTTTATGTACTTAAAAAAAAAAAACTTTTAAGGTATTTATAAACTTTATATAATTTTTTAAAGCATTATTCACAGAAAATAATAATCAACGTAAATATAGCAACCGATATATACTGCATTCATTAATCAATCCAGCAATTATTGATGAATTTGTTCATAATATTTTTTCAAAAAAAAAAATTATAAAATAATTCGAAAAAAAGTGTTGTACATATTTTATTTAAAAAATAACAGTAAATAAATTTCAAATTCGGAAAAAATTCGGAAAAAACTTATTCCGAAAAAAAAATTCAAAAAAAATCGTAAAAAAAAAATTTGAAAATTTTTTTTTTTTTTATATTTTTTATAAATAAATATATAATATATTATAAAGCATTTTAATAATTTACTAATGCGTGTCGAGCAAGCATTATATAAGAAATAACATACAAGAATTACTTGGGAACTGAGGAGTACTGCAAAAAATGAATGAACAAAAAAATGTTGATAGAAATTTGGTTTAATGAACAGCGTTCTGCGATATGAAGAACAAATATGTTGTATTTTATAATTTGGTTCATTAATATGATGAAACGTATTCTTCACCTACAGCTCATCATATTGAAGACCACTTTTTAGAAAGTTACCAAGTGTTCTTCATATTTATGATAGCATTCATAACATTGAGTTTTCGGAACGATATCGAAAAGAAATATGAACCAAGTTCGAAATTGCTGCGATTAATATTGTGAAATCGATAGCTTGTCATGAAATTAAAATAAGAGACATTTTAAAAATTATTATCGATAAAGCAAAGAGATCGAAGTTATTCGAGAAAATTTGAGGCATCAGAGATCTTAGAGAAAGAGGTAAGTGGTATATATGATTTTTATAAACCTGAGAAAAGTTGCTTATTTTGCACAGAAAAACTATCTCTAAATAGTCCTTCATCTACGTGTCCATGAAAACCAATTTGTGATAATTCTCAACTGACTCTGGTTAGACTTATTAAAAGATTTCTTCAATTTGATAATATTCAACACTAATTCTAAGTTCTTTTTTTAAATGTGTTCATATTCCTAACTATTTTTTATTATCTTTGATATAGAAATAGTAATTCTAAACCGTGCTCGATATTACACACCAATTGGGTGCAAAGTATTCCAAAGTCAGATTCTACGGACATTAATTTTTACCCCATGCTGTTTGTTTTTAAATATTGCCTTTTTATCACACTATTTAAAAATAAGTTATACATATGAAATACTGGAAGCAGTATAATATCACAAAATTCCTAATCACTTACTGGAATTTCCGAAATCCAAGATGTTGAGTATCAGTATATGGTATATATTGTGTGGTATAACTTTATGTACTTAAAAAAAAAACTTTTAAGGTATTTATAAATTTTGTATATATTTTTAAAGCATTATACACAGAAAAAAATAATCAACGTAAATATAGCAACCGATATTAATTGGATTCATTAATCAATCCAGCAAATAAATTCACTAGTTTAGTGAAAACATTTGCTATTCATCGTTATATAAGCAATTGTGTTCGCTAATATGAATAATGCAGTCAATAATGCAACGTCAATGCAGCAAATTAATTGCTGAAACTGCGCCGACTAATTAATTTGTTGCATTGGCACAAATATTCATATTAGCAAACGGAATTGCTGATTTAACAAAGACTAGCTATGTTTTCATTAAATTAGTGAATTTAATTGCTGCATTGATTAATGAATGCATTTAATATCGTTTGCTCTATTTACGTCGAATATTTTTTTTTCTGTGTACTCATTACAAGAGCATCGTTTCCCATAAATTGTGTGGCATTAAAATAAATGTCAATGATTTCCGCCAACACGTTAGATTCACATGACAAATGGCTCTTTAGGAAATGCGACGACCGATCGCACCAGATCAATAGCGATATTAATTAGACTGCGGTATCCTATACACAGAATAAACAGCCAACGTTAATATGAGGTAACGTTGTCCCAAACGGAAGCGTTCTTGCGTACTTGCCAATCGATAGATGGAACATTTAATGCAATCAACTGACCATTTCCGCACATTGATGCAGTATTCTTGTGTGTTCTTTTTGCGGTAATGTTTAGTGAATATTGCCATGCAACGTTCTGATGTAGTTCAGCAATTAATTAAACTATAGGTGTGAGTTTTACGTTTGAGGTGTGTCGGGCTTTGAACTTGCGGTAGGTTGTGGTTTGCATTTAGAATTAATAGAAACTCAAAATATATTTAAGAAAGTTTTTTTATTTATTTATTATAATAATTTATTTTATGGTATTTTTTTTTATTTATTATTTTCACGAATATACTATTTGCAAACACACCCTCTTTGAATTATTATTTGCTTTGGAACGCGCCCATATTTCATTTTTTTTCATATTTGATTAATAATGTTTTAGAGAAAGTATTGTCAACAGTTGACTTTTCGGCAAAGAGTTCAATGTGCTAAATTTTCGGTTTTATATTTATGGTTCGCTCTATATATGATACATAGTTTTTGTAACCTATGACTAATATTTACATGAATGTCTATCAAAAAAGTTTATTTAATTTTCTACTTAAAAATTAGCATACAGTTTACTTTACCAAAACTATTTTTGTAACGGACACTTAGAAAAATTAATATTTTTTGGGAGTGTAAGCAGGTTTTAAAATATTTTGGAATTTTACGGATAGTCTATGCAATAATCTTAGGAAAACGTCAAGAAAAAGGCAAGTAAAAGGCAACTTTTGTTACAAACATAATATGTAAACATACTATTGCAGGTTTCAGTATACGCTCTAGGTGTTCATTATTCTAGAAGAGAGTGATTATTCAAAGAGAGTGATTGTAGTAATAGACAAGAAAAAGGCAAGAAAAAGACACAATTTTATATGAACTCATTTGAAAAAAAAAATCATATTAAACTATTCGTATTAAAAAAAGAAAAACCTGACAACAATTTTGATTAGTTGATTTTTGATTAAAGTTAGTGATAAATTTATTAAGTATTTTTCTAAACTGAAGTTTACAGAATACTGAAATTTTTAGGGTAGGATATAAAAGTTTATAAAACATTGTTGAATATTACAGACAGTGTCCGTGATATTTATTTGAAAAAAGACAAGAAAAAGACAGGTTAGAAGTATAATATAACTATTTCATACAGACTAGCCATTGTGTGAATAAAAACTTTAAAAAGAATACTTGAAATTACATATAAAAGTCAAGAAAAAGGCATGTAAAAGACAAAGCATTTGATTTAACTTTGAGTTTGATAGTTAAGTGATATTTAAAAAATATATTATAAAAATATATCTCAGAAAATATATTTTTTCTGTTCGATATTAAAGGAAACATTCAATTAATAATTGTATATTAATCAGTTATTTTAATAAATTACAGCAAAATATTGTAGTGTTCAAACACAATTCTACAGTTTTTAGATTATTGTATAATTGTATGGGCATTGGAAGGTATTAATTGGATAAATGAAATTCAAATAAAAGATAATTAAAGAAAAAGGCAGGAAAATGACAGGAAAAAGACAGGAAAAAGACAGAAAAAAGTCAGCATTGAACAATATCTTCCTTTGATTGCATAAAATACATAAAATGTTTATAAACAGTATGTAAATAATATACAAACTCAGTCTTTAAATTTATAAAATGTTCAGATATTGGTACAAGAAAACTATTTTTATGATTACATAAAGTATTTTAAAATTTTTATAATTTGTGAAAAAGGCAAGAAAATTAAAGCATTTTTACAGATCAGTCTTTGATTAGATAATTTATTCAAAAACATTTAAATATTGTGAAAAAGACAAGTAAAAGACATGAAAGAGACAGCACTTATACAAAATAAGTCTTTAAATGTTCAAAATGTTTAAAAATGTTAGAAATATTGAGAAATCTATATATATAAAACTCTTGGTCCGTCTGTCAGTCTGTCGGTCTGTCTGTCTGTCTGTCTGTCTGTTTGTTTCAGCATCACGACTAAACCGCTGAACCGATTTAACTGAAATTTAGCACCAGGATACTATAGAGTCCGGAGGGTGTCATAGGCTATAAATGGGTGGGATTGGACAAAGGGGCGTGGCACCTCCCATACAACCTAAACTTTCAAAACGATATAACTCGACACTTTCGCCAGCTACGAACATGAAACAAAAAACTCAAATACAACAAAAAAAAATTAAAAGCAAAAACACAAAATCAAAAGCAAAAATCAAACACAAAAACAAAAGTAAAAGCACAAAACTTAAGCAATAACTCAAAAACAACAGAAAAATAAAAAAGGATAGAAAACAAAAACAAAATCAACCACACTCAAATTCACAATACTTAAACTCACCACACTAAAACTCACCACACTAAAACTCACCACACTAAAACTCAACACACTAAAACTCACCACATTAAAACTCACCACACCAAAATTCACCACACTAAACTTCACCATACTAAAATTCACCACACTAAAACTTACCACAATAAGACTCACCACACTCAAATTCACCCACTTAAACTGACCACACTAAAATTCACCACAATTAAATTGAACACACTAAAACACACAACAATAAAATTCACTACACTTAAACTCACCACCCTAAAATTCACCACTCTAAAACTTTTAGTTTGGTTTTGGTAACTACATTTATAGAACCAATAAAAAAACGTCCACAGCGAAGCACGGGTCCCTGATATTGATAGTAAAAATGTTATTTATATTAATAAAATTTCTCCATTACATTGCATACACAAAATCTTTGCACGAGTCGTGTACGGGTCCAGCTAGTATTTAGATAATAATAAAAACTCATTCTTTGATTTCATTAAATGTTTAAAAATATTTAGATATTGGAAAAAAGACAAGAAAATAACATCATTAATACTAAATAATATTTTGATTACTTATAAGTCAAGAAAAAGACGAGAAAAAGACGAGAAAAAGACAAGAAAAAGACAATAAAAAGACATTTTAAAACAAAATTTGACTTTGATATCATAAAATCCTTAAAATTCTTTGCAACCAAAAGACATAATTGATACAAACATTGACATTGATTGAAAAAAAGTATTAAAAATATTTTAATATTGGGTTAAAGTATACAAAAAGTCATAAAAAATACAACATTGATACAAACTAAGACATTGATTGCCCAAAATATTTTAAAATGTACCTATATTTTGAAAAAGATAAGTGAAAGTCATAAAATGGACATGTTTGATAGAAACTCAGCCTTTGATTGCTAAAATACTTAAAAACATTTATATATGGAACAAAAGCCAAAGTTTTGCATGCATAATATATATATAAAAAAATTTATTATTTGCGAAATATTTGAATATTATGTTAAAATATACAAAAAGTCAGAAAAAATACAGCATTGATACAAACTAAGACATTGATTGCCTAAAATATTTTAATTTTTTTCTATATTGGGTAAAAGATAAGTAAAAGTCATGAAATAGACATATTTAGTAGAAACTCAGCCATTGATTGCAAAAAATATTTAAAAACGTTTATATATTGGTAAAAAAAGTCAAAGAGTTGTTTGCATAAAATATATAAAAAAATATTTATATTTGGGAAAAGACATATAAAAGGCAAGAAAAAGACAGTTTCAATACAAACTGATCGTTTATATATTGGTAAAAAAGCCAAAGAGTTTCTTGCATAAAATATATAAATAAAGATATAATTGGAAAAAGACATGTAAAAGGCAAGAAAAAGTCAGTTTCAATACAAACTGATCCTTCGATTGCATAAAATATTTAAAAGGCTGTCCAAAATTTTATATCGCTTGTGTTATAACAGAAATATTAAATTAAGGGATTCATTTTAACCTCTAACACAATTAAACTATTAAACACAATATAAAACTTCAAATTTCAACTATATCCATTTGTAAATCTATTCATTGATTTGTATCAGTTTTCAATTATAATGAATTGTACTGCATAAGAATCAAATAAAATATAACCAAAATTCCTTATGAACTTTGTGTAAACGTGAAAAAAAAATGAAAAGTGCTCTGAACGAAAAATGAGGTTAATAACATAGATATTAAGGGCATCTCATGTTGCATTTCATCACTGCATTATATGCCTTTAACCCATAAGAAAACAGAAATGCATCCTCACCGCCCAGAGGGCTATGCAACGACATGATATCGCGTCCGAAATCACGAAACGAATTTCACTCTCTCATCGGCATAGACGATAGACGATAATTTGAGTGACCCCAGAGACAGCTAGAGACCTATTTAGAAAATTGAAAATCAACGCAAAAACCAAACTGTACAAAATAAAAAAATAAATAAAAAAGCTAAAAATCGTAAATAGAAAAAAAAAAATAATAAAAAAAACAAAACAAAAAAAAAATAAAATAAATAAAACATCAGCAACAGAAAAAAAAATATAAAACGAGCAATAAACTATAAAAAATCGAGTAAAACTAGAAATATAATAATAAAAAAAAATTAAAAAAACTAAAAAAAAAAAATTGGTAAAACTATAAAAATTAAAACTGAGGCTAAATATAGACAAAAAAAATTGAAATAAAAACGAAAAATCTTAAAAAAAATTATAATAAAAAATAAATAAATCTATCTAAGAAAACACTATCGCAAAAACTGCCAGAGAAAAATTATTGAACGCCTGCCATAGTGGGAACCGATCGCAGCCGCTGATCTTGCGATCGATTGTGAAAAAGAATTGAAAAAATGTTACAACAATAAATACAAATAAATCCGTTAGACAAGCGGGATAACAAATGAATGACTCACAGACTTGAAAAAATGGTTAGTAGTGGCCACAACAATGACAGCTGAAAATGAATCGCACTGAAAAAAAAAAACAAAACAAATCGCAGCAATGGGTTTGCGATGCGATTGAACCGACCGCAGACAGATTGTCGCGTCGCCATGTTGCTGCATGGGTTGCCAACTTTTTGTAAATAGCAAATAAAAATATTTAAATGAGTAAAGAAGTCAATGCAACTAAAACTATAGGGAATATGAAATGAAGTATGTCGTATGAAGAACTTTCTTTGTAGCTTGAGAAACGAAATTTGCATTAGGCAGTTCAAATTATCACAATTTTAATGCAACTCATTTATGCACATTACAAAAATATTTGTTGTGAGAATGTTGTCAGTTTATTGCATTATCTGGTCTTTGAAATATCTTTATGTAAAAAACTCTTGGTCCGTCTGTCAGTCTGTCTGTCTGTCTGGCTGTCTGTTTGTTCCAGTATCACGTACAAACCGCTGACACGATTTGACTTAAATTTTGCACGAAGATACTATGGATTCCGGAGGGTGACATGTATGGGAGTTATTGGACAAAGGGGCGTGGCACCTACCATACAACTTGAACTTTTAACGCGTTATAACTTAGGACTTAAACCAGTTAAGAAGATAAATCAAAAAACTCAAATACAAAAAATATACAAAAGCAAAAATACAAAAACGAAATCAAAAGTGAAACGCAAAACAGAAAACTAAAGCAATAACACAAAAACAAAAGCAAACACAAAGAACAAAAGCAGAAACACAAAAGCAAAAACAAAAATAAAACAAAAAGAAAAACACAAAAGCTGAAATAGAAAAACAAAAACAAAGGCAAAAACAAAAATACAAAAACAAAAAAAAAAACAAAACAAAACCAAAACAAAACAAAAGCAGTGACACAAATACAAATTCATAATTATAAAATCAAAAGCAAAAACACAAAAGTAAAAATAAAAACACAAAGCAGAACACAAAAGCAAAAACACAAAAACCAAAGCAGGAACACGAAAACACAAATACAAAATCAAAAATTAAAAAGCAAAAACAAAAGAAAAACACAAAATAAAATACAAATGCATAAAGAAATAAAAACAATAATTAAAAAAAAAAACATGAAAATTAAATACAAAAGCAAAGTCAATATCAAAATAAAATCAAAAGAAAAAAAAACACATAAAAAAAATAATGAATAGTGAAAACAAAAGTAAAACAAAAATTCAAAAATACAAAAGGCTAATACAAAAAAAAGGAGCAGAAACCAAATCAAACAAAAACAAAAGATAAACACAAAAATAAAACCAAAAGAAAAAACAAAAACATAATGAGCTAAAACACTAACAAAAAAAATATGTAGCAAAAGTTAAAACACGAATACAAAAAAAAACAAAATTAAGTCTCATATGGATTAAGAACAGAATACATTTTATTATACCCTACACTAAGAGTGAATGGGTATATTCAGTTTGGTACGCCGTTTGTAACACCCTGAAGAAAGCCTCTCCGGTATGGAAAAGTATATATATTCTTGATCAGCATGACCTCCTGAGTTTAGCGATGTCCGTCTGTCTGTTGATTTAGATATCTAAGCTGTCTGAACAAAAAAATTGACATGATCGGTCTATTGTGACCTGAGAACCGACTACTTATGTTCAAATACCTCACATAAAATTTACATCTACAGATCAATTTTACTGTATACGTGCTTAGGTAAACTTTTTTGGTCAAATATATATTGACATCATGCTCATATACATGAAAATAATGTTTTTCTGCGAAACGAGTTGTGGTTCCCAAAAAAAATCAAAATTCGGTACACCTACCCATTTGTAAATATGGGTATCAAATGAATGGAAATTCTTCAACGATGGACAATTTGTAGTTATTTTCAGGATTCGTATACCATGGTGACCTATATACCAATTTGAATGGTAACCTCACATATGTGTAGGGTATTTATAGTCAGCTTAGACCGACTATAATTTTGATAATCCTAACTATGATAATAACACCTACTTTAAAATTTCCCATGTGATCTAACCTTCCCAACTGTTTTTTTTTTTTTGATTCACATAATATTTTTGTTACTTCACTTATTATTTCTTCAGTATATAGTAGAAAATGAACAACTATGCTTAAAATGGTTTTAAAACAAACAAATTACAGAAAAACCCCGCTGCGCAGCCCGGTTACAAAATACTAGTTTTTATATATAATTTAAAATAAAAAGTTTCAATTAATAAAACTGTTGAAAACTTAATTTTGTTTTTTTTAGAAAGTCTAAGGAATGAAACCGATGTTTGTTTAAAAAAATTGAATTTTTAAAACCGAAAACTCTCTAAATAAAATAGCAAGAAATTGATCCCTACACGGATTAAAATAAACTTCTAAAACTGGAGAGGAATTCGGCTCGAATGAAAAGTAGCTAATAACAATAAAATTTACTAAAATTCTATAATGTATCTACCGAATATTAAGAAAACTAATTACTGAGTTATCAAAAAAGTAAACAAGAGTTAGTTCCTGAATTTTGAGAAGTTAATTTATTGACTATTAAATATATATTGACTATTTAATATTGACTATTCAAAACTACAAAAAACACGCAAAATGGTTGCTGCATTCTTCGCAAAACGTCTCTGCGTTGTTGTTTTCATTGAACTTGCTTTGTCTGTAATATTTACTCGTATGCTTTGTTTTGCACATATTTTAAACATAATCTCTGCATATCAAGAATAATTGCTCTTGGAGAAATACAATAATAAACAGTTGGTAATTACAGACAGACAACGTAAAACAAAGCACAATATCGAATAGTACAGAGAAAACAATATGAAAAAAACAAAAATAATATGGACACTAAACTGACAATGACTTTGTATGAAAAATAGTACATAGAATTTGATTGAAATGGTCAACCACTAAAAATGCTCTATTGGATGAGAAAATCGATGCAGAGAATTTTCTAAATTAACAGTTTTAAAATTGAATTGAAATGACATCTCGCACACGTAATACACTAAAAATAAACCACATCGACTTTCTCAACCAATAAATCATTTTTAGGGGTTGATCTATTCGCGACTTAAAATCATGAAAATTCTTTAAATACCTAAGACATTAACTTCTGCATTATCAAGAATAATTGATCTTAGTTATATTATTGATTACTATGTGGTTCTGTTTTTTAAAATACAGAATGTTTCCGTTTAGCTGTATTTCACTACGTACATTTCTTGATTCCATCTGGATTTTTAAATGGAGTTTTATAAAGTACGAAATTTTTAAATATTTATTTCAAGTAATTACTTCAAAATAATATTTGGCAACTAAATTGTATCACACTTGAAAATGCTGCCGTACTACGCGCTTGGGCAGTGCCGTGCTCTGGCAACACCTCGTTAAGTGTTGCCAACTGCGACTGCGTTACATGTGTCAAGATTTCGGTGTAAGTGGGGCCGTGGGGACGATTGTTATCGTTAGCTGCCTGCCTCCAGTGTTGGCCAAATTTATGCTGATCTCGAAGAAATATTGTTGGAGTTTTAGCTTTTGTCGTCGTCGTTGTCAGAGTTGGTTGTAGTTGCCAAATGCAAATAAAGGGAAATTGTAATAGCCGCTTAAGGCGATTTGGGTCAACAAACAGTTGGTAGATTCTTTATTATGGTAACACAAAAAAATTGATCAAAAATTAGGTTAAAGAAAATTAAAATTAAATACATAAATAAATAAATAAATAAATAAATAAATAAAGACAAAAAATACAAAAGAGGCAAAGAAATAGACAAAAAAAAACAAAAACAACAAAAAATGACAATAAAGACAATAGAGACAATAAAGAAAATAAAGACAATAAAGACAATAAATACAATAAAGACAATAAAGACAATAAAGACAATAAAGACAATAAAGACAATAAAGACAATAAAGACAATAAAGACAATAAAGACAATAAAGACAATAAAGACAATAAAGACAATAAAGACAATAAAGACAATAAAGACAATAAAGACAATAAAGACAATAAAGACAATAAAGACAATAAAGACAATAAAGACAATAAAGACAATAAAGACAATAAAGACAATAAAGACAATAAAGACAATAAAGACAATAAAGACAATAAAGACAATAAAGACAATAAAGACAATAAAGACAATAAAGACAATAAAGACAATAAAGACAATAAAAACAATAAAGGCAATAAAGACAATAAAGACAATAAAGACAATAACGACAATAAAGACAATAAAGACAAAAAAAACAAAAAATGACAAAAAAATAATTCAAAAAATAAGTAAAAAATAATTTAAAAAATAAGTCAAAAAAAAGTAACAAAAAAAAAAACAAAAAAAAGACAACAAAAAAACAAAAAAGTAAGTAAAGTAATGTAATGTAATGTAATGTAATGTTATGTAATGTAATGTAAAGTAATGTAAAGTAATGTAAAGTAATGTAAAGTAATGTAAAGTAATGTAAAGTAATGTAAAGTAATGTAAAGTAATGTAAAGTAATGTAAAGTAATGTAAAGTAATGTAAAGTAATGTAAAGTAATGTAAAGTAATGTAAAGTAATGTAAAGTAATGTAAAGTAATGTAAAGTAATGTAAAGTAATGTAAAGTAATGTAAAGTAATGTAAAGTAATGTAAAGTAATGTAAAGTAATGTAAAGTAATGTAAAGTAATGTAAAGTAATGTAAAGTAATGTAAAGTAATGTAAAGTAATGTAAAGTAATGTAAAGTAATGTAAAGTAATGTAAAGTAATGTAAAGTAATGTAAAGTAATGTAAAGTAATGTAAAGTAATGTAAAGTAATGTAAAGTAATGTAAAGTAATGTAAAGTAATGTAAAGTAATGTAAAGTAATGTAAAGTAATGTAAAGTAATGTAAAGTAATGTAAAGTAATGTAAAGTAATGTAAAGTAATGTAAAGTAATGTAAAGTAATGAAAAGTAATGTAAAGTAATGTAAAGTAATGTAAAGTAATGTAAAGTAATGTAAAGTAATGTAAAGTAATGTAAAGTAATGTAAAGTAATGTAAAGTAATGTAAAGTAATGTAAAGTAATGTAAAGTAATGTAAAGTAATGTAAAGTAATGTAAAGTAATGTAAAGTAATGTAAAGTAATGTAAAGTAATGTAAAGTAATGTAAAGTAATGTAAAGTAATGTAAAGTAATGTAAAGTAATGTAAAGTAATGTAAAGTAATGTAAAGTAATGTAAAGTAATGTAAAGTAATGTAAAGTAATGTAAAGTAATGTAAAGTAATGTAAAGTATTGTAAAGTAATGTAATGTTAAGTAATGTAAAGTAATGTACAGTAACGTAAAGAAATTATACCGATGACAGAAATATTTAAAATAGTTACATTTTTAAAATTTTATAAAACTAATAAAAAATAAAAATAGATTAGAAAAAATATATATAGAAAAAACTGACAAATTAATTATAATTAAAAGAAAACTGCTTTTATAAACTAGTTAAAAATGTATTAATTTTAAAGCCTGCATTGTATTAGGCCTCAAGCTAAGCTGCTTTGTTGAACTTTAAGTTTCTGGCCCACTAATGAGTGACTCTAATTATGGTAATATTATGGTAATAAAATTATGGTAAAAGGAAACAAAAATCAGCTAACAGTAAATTTGTTAATCGTGCAACAAAGAGATACAAAAATTATAATTCGGAGCCTACAAAAATGAGAATAAAAATAAAAATATGAAATGAAAAAGTTGAAGAATAAAATGATGATGATGCAGAACAAGATGGAAATATTCAATAATGTGAAAAAATTCAGTTGCGCCCCAATGTTTATGGAAGCGCTTGCCAACTAGTCAGTCAGTCAGTTTGTCAGCCAGCGTTGCCACAAGTTAATCACGTTCCTGAGCAAATTAAGGTTAATGTTTGAAAATTTCGCTGATTATAGCCAAAAACGATGCTAAAGCTAAACGTAATATGGCAACCAACACAAAGTCTGTTAAATGAATTTTGAATAAGAGGCAAATTTAAGAATAAAAAAAATAATATAAAATTTTTTAATATTTCAAATATATTTGAAATAAACAAGACGTGTTATTTAATTATAGTTGATGAAAAATTCGAAAAGTATTCAATAAAGTTAAAACCATTAAAGGGTTTATTATAAATTTATTAATATTATGATTAACGTAAATAACATAAAATTATTATTATGAATAACATTATCGAAGTTCATAGGTAGCTCATTGCCATATTCCTTATAAAGCCATTGTTCTTGAAAACTTTGAATATCTCAAATATCAAAAAACAAAAACCTTTCAACCAACACACAATAACAGTTAAATAAATACAAAAAAAACTCTTACCTAGGTCAACGCGCCATAAAATGTAACCTAGAGCTGCAATTGCAGATATTGCAGAAGAGTAGAATAAATTGCAAAGAAAAATTTAACTTTGCAACGCATCGCTGACATCGCAACATATATCACAGAAATGTCAATGTGACACAAACAGCAACCACAAAGACTAACGGTACTGCGTTTTGGCAACATAATTTTTAGGTTTTTGTTGCTGTTATTTTTGCTGCTGATGCTGCTGCTGTGATTTGCGTGCATGTTGCAAACCAAAGTAGTATGTAGTATGTTGCTTGTCATGCTGATCAACTGTCAGTGCATGTTGCTGCTAACAATTCTTGTTGCTCCTGCTGCTGTTGTTGTTGCTGGGAAGTAAAAATTTTGTTACTGTCCTGTTATTTTTGTTTTTATTAAGTGACTTATTTTGTATATGTTGGCCAAAGAACTCCCACAGTTGTCGACGTCAACGCATTTTTCAGACATGCAACATATAGCTGACAATGTATGAGGTCAGGTCCATTAAGAGATTTCCTGGGCAACATTACAATGTTTAACTAATTTAATTTGTAATGGAAAAACAAATGCTATACATTAAAATGATTTTTAAATAAACTAAATTTAAACAAAAATCAATAAATAAAATTAAATTTTCTCTATAAAATTGCATTTTCTCTATAAAATGACATTTTCTCTATAAAATGACATTTTCTCTATAAAATGACATTTTCTCTATAAAATGACATTTTCTCTATAGAATGACATATAAAATGACATTTTCTCTATAAAATGACATTTTCTCTATAAAATGACATTTTCTCTATAAAATGACATTTTCTCTATAAAATGACATATTCTCTATAAAATGACATTTTCTCAATAAAATGACATTTTCTCTATAAAATGACATTTTCTCTATAAAATGACATTTTCTCTATAAAATGACATTTTCTCTATAAAATGACATTTTCTCAATAAAATGACATTTTCTCAATAAAATGACATTTTCTCTATAAAATGACATTTTCTCTATAAAATGACATTTTCTCTATAAAATGACATTTTCTCTATAAAATGACATTTTCTCTATAAAATGACATTTTCTCTATAAAATGACATTTTCTCTATAAAATGACATTTTCTCTACAAAATGACATTTTCTCTATAAAATGACATTTTCTCTATAAAATGACATTTTCTCTATAAAATGACATTTTCTCTATAAAATGACATTTTCTCTATAAAATGACATTTTCTCTATAAAATGACATTTTCTCTATAAAATGACATTTTCTCTATAGAATGACATTTTCTCTATGAAATGACATTTTCTCTATAAAATGACATTTTCTCTATAAAATAACATTTTCTCTATAAAATGACATTTTCTCTATAAAATGACATTTTCTCTATAAAATTACATTTTCTCTATAGAATGACATTTTCTCTATAAAATGACATATTCTCCATTAAATGACATTTTCTCTATAGAATGACATTTTCTCTATAGAATGACATTTTCTCTATAGAATGACATTTTCTCTATAAAATGACATTATCTCCATAAAATGACATTTTCTCTAAAAAAAAGACATTTTCTCTATAAAATGACATTTTCTCTATAAAATGACATTTTCTCTATAAAATGACATTTTCTCTATAAAATGACATTTTCTCTATAAAATGACATTTTCTCTATAAAATGACATTTTCTCTATAAAATGACATTTTCTCTATAAAATTACATTTCTCTATAAAATGACATATTCTCCATAAAATGACATTTTCTCTATAGAATGACATTTTCTCTTTAAAATGTCATTTTCTCTATAAAATCACATTTTCTCTATAAAATGACATTTTCTCTATAAAATCACATTTTCTCTATAAAATGACATTTTCTCTATAGAATGACATATTCTCCATAAAATGACATTTTCTCTATAAAATGACATTTTCTCTATAAAATGACATTTTCTCTATAAAATGACATTTTCTCTATAAAATGACATTTTCTCTATAAAATGACATTTTCTCTATAAAATGACATTTTCTCTATAAAATGTCATTTTCTCTATAAAATGACATTTTCTCTATAAAATGACATTTTCTCTATAAAATGATATAATCTCTTAAATATATCATTTTCTCTAAAAAAGTCTACATGTTGCGTAGTTTGCCGTCATCTTTCCCGAAGTCATCGTCGCTATACCTTGACCTCTGACAACATCGCTCGGCAACATGTAGCGCCAGTCTCTGTTGCTGTTGTCGTTTGCATTTATGGCATGTTGCTGCAATAAATTCATAAACATAACTTCGCTGCCAATATTCTTGGGTCAATTTACCGATAAGATATGAGACTGTTTTATCAAGTGACTGTCCGACGGACCCACCCGCCATCATCAGCGATTGCATAATTGCGTAATTGGTTAGCAGTGCAACCGACAGGCGGCTACATGTTGCCGTTGTTGTTGTTCACGTTGTAGTTGCCGTTCGTTGCTGTCGCTGTGTTATGGACGACGATTATAAACGTGGTATTTATGAAGTCAGAAAATTATAAATCCGCTGCTTTTTTGCGATATTCATGCGTTTTTGTTGTTGATAAAATCGATGTGGTTGTCGGTGAAGTTGTTGTTGACGATGTTGTTGTTGACGATGTTGTTGTTGACAATGTTGTTGTTGCTGTTGTTAGCAAGGAGCCAACAAATTGCTTAAGAATATCATTGTCCGTTGTGCATAAGGATTTGTTTGGAATTGTTTGCAGCATGTATTGCAAAATAAGTTCGAGAGGTTAACATTTGAGAATTATTAATGATAGACATATATGGACAAAACACGTCCCAAATTTGAATGAATATCTCTATATTCTTTACAGAATATTAAATCATTTGTGGATTATATTATTTGTTGATTAAAACATAACCATGTGGCATAGAGCAAATGTCAGATTATAGAAAAAATACATAATTTTATATTGAAATTGACACTTAATAGAGAAAATGATATTTTATAGAGAAAATGTCATTTTATAGAGAAAATGTCATTTTATAGAGAAAATGTCATTTTATAGAGAAAATGTCATTTTATATAGAGAAAATGTCATTTTATAGAGAAAATGTCATTTTATAGAGAAAATGTCATTTTATAGAGAAAATGTCATTTTATGAAGAAAATGACATTTTATAGAGAAAATGTCATTTTATAGAGAAAATGTTATTTTTTAGAGAAAATGTCATTTTATAGAGAACATTTCATTTTATAGAGAAAATGTCATTTTATAGAGAAAATGTTATTTTTTAGAGAAAATGTCATTTTATAGAGAACATTTCATTTTATGGAGAAAATGTCATTTTATAGGGAAAATGTAATTTTATAGAGAAAATGTCATTTTATAGGGAAAATGTAATTTTATAGAGAAAATGTCATTTTATAGAGAAAATGTCATTTTATAGAGAAAATGTCATTTTATAGAGAAAATGTCATTTTATAGAGAAAATGTCATTTTATAGAGAAAATGTTATTTCTTAGAGAAAATATCATTTTATAGAAAAAATGCCATTTTATAGAGAAAATGTCATTTTATAGAAAAAATGTCATTTTGTAGAGAAAATGTCATTTTTTGGAGAAAATGTCATTTTTTGGAGAAAATGTCATTTTTTGGAGAAAATGTCATTTTTTGGAGAAAATTTTATTTTATAAGGAAAATGGGATTTTATAGAGAAAATGTAATTTTATAGAGAAAATGTCATTTTATAAAAAAAATGTAATTTTATCGAGAAAATGTAATTTTAGAACAAAATTCTTAATTATCCCAAACTTTTCCTTAACTGTCGCAAACTGTCCAATATTGACACTACAAATATTACAGTTTTATTTTCTTATTCTTCGTGTATCTATAATGATAAATTCTTTATATTATTTTTATTGTCAAGCCTAATTTATCTTACGTCAATTTTCTTTCGCTCTGTTGTCGCGTTTAAACTGCGTTGTTGTCAGTTTTCAAATAAACATTATTGCCATGTTTCTTGCACATTGCTATTTCTTTATAACACTATACTGCTTTCCAGAGATATTACTGTTGCTGATGCGACTGTTGATGATAACATTGGCACCTACCGTTAATTAACAGAGTTACCGTCACTTGCACTAACACGCACACACGAACACACGAACACCTTAATATGACGGACCACCGTACGATGATTTGTGCCGCACTTTGTCTTTTGTGTAATTTATACGTTATTTTTATGTAATTTTCTTTTGTTTTTTTTTCTTTTGTATTTTTTTAATTTACAATTTTCCTTTATACATTTTCTTAATTATTTTTCTTTAATTAAATTTTGTTGTTATTGTAGTTAATCAAAAATTTTGCACAGTTTTTTAATGTTTATGCTGCTATTACCTCATCATTAGAACCTATTATATTTTTAGCACTATTACAGTAACTAACTTCTTTTTTATTCCTTTTTTTTCATCTGATAATTAAAACGACAGTTTGTTTGCATCATGCACTTTTTTCATATTCTTTTATTTCTTTTCTAATTCTTAAATGGTTTTGGGTCCATGTTGTAACGATTTATTGTAGTAGTTGTTGTATTCATTGATGTTATAGTAGCGTGTTGTGCAATAAGGTAGTAGTTTTGTAGAGAAAATTTCGTTTTATAGAGAAAGTGTCATTTTATAGAGAAAATGTTTTTTTTAGAGAAAATGTCATTTTATACAGAAAATGTCATTCAATAGAGTAAATGTCATTTTATAGAGAAAATGTCATTTTATAGAGAAAATGTTTTTTTTTTTAGAGAAAATGTCATTTTATAGAGAAAATGTCATTTTATAGAGAAAATGTCATTTCATAGAGAATATGTCATTTTATAAAGAAAATGTCATTTTATAGAGAAGCTGTCATTTTATAGAGAAAATGTCATTTTATAGAGAAAATGTCATTTTATAGAGAAAATGTCATTTTATAGAGAAAATGTCATTTTATAGAGAAAATGTCATTTTATAGAGAAAATGTCATTTTATAGAGAAAATGTCATTTTATAGAGAAAATGTCATTTTATAGAGAAAATGTCATTTTATAGAGAAAATGTCATTTTATAGAGAAAATGTCATTTTATAGAGAAAATGTCATTTTATAGAGAAAATGTCATTTTATAGAGAAAATGTCATTTTATAGAGAAAATGTCATTTTATAGAGAAAATGTCATTTTATAGAGAAAATGTCATTTTATAGAGAAAATGTCATTTTATAGAGAAAATGTCATTTTATAGAGAAAATGTCATTTTATAGAGAAAATGTCATTTTATAGAGAAAATGTCATTTTATAGAGAAAATGTCATTTTATAGAGAAAATGTAATTTTATAGAGAAAATGTAATTTTATAGAGAAAATGTCATTTTATAGAGAAAATGTCATTTCATAGAGAATATGTCATTTTATAAAGAAAATGTCATTTTATAGAGAAGCTGTCATTTTATAGAGAAAATGTCATTTTATAGAGAAAATGTCATTTTATAGAGAAAATGTCATTTTATAGAGAAAATGTCATTTTATAGAGAAAATGTCATTTTATAGAGAAAATGTCATTTTATAGAGAAAATGTCATTTTATAGAGAAAATGTCATTTTATAGAGAAAATGTCATTTTATAGAGAAAATGTCATTTTATAGAGAAAATGTCATTTTATAGAGAAAATGTCATTTTATAGATAAAATATCATTTTATAGAGAAAATTACATTTTATATAGAAAATGTCATTTTATAGCGAAAATGTCATTTTACAGAGAAGATTTATAGAGAAAATTTCATTTTATTCAGAAAATATTATTTTATAGAAAAAATGACATGTCGTCTGAGTTTTGCATATCGTATAATATCAGCCGTTTTAATTAAGAGTTCTTTACATAAAATCAGCAGCCTTCACATCAGTTTCGGTCATCAGCGTCGGTTTTTGCATCAATTATAGGTTCGGTAATAGTCATAAAAACGCCATCTTCAAGGTTTTTTATAATTCATTTTCTTTAACAGCCGATTTCCGGGTATTGTTATTAATCATAGACTTTTATTTTTATGTATACGTTATGTAATTTACTGTTTTATTTGTTACCGCCATTTGCATGTTCAAGTGTTTCATGTTGGCATTGTCAAACAACGTTTAAAACTTTAGAATGAAAAAGATATTTCAAGGTCGTTGTTTTTATGAACATTTTTATAAATTTGTAAAAAAATTAAAAATTAAAATCAACTGTTTCTTTCAAAATTCTAGTACATAAATTTTTTATTCTTTGAAATTTCATCAAAATTGAATATTTACCCGTGGCAAATTATCTTATTCACAGGACATATTTCAAAAAGTAGAGCAAGTTTGTAATATTCGTCGTTAGTTTGGACTATGCTCTCCATAACTATATATCATTTTCTTATTTATCATCAGATTCGAAATCATCATATATTGTCTGAAAATATATAAATTTTTCGAGTTTAGATACAAATATCATAAAAACGTATCAGCATTCATGGTTTATTATAATTAGTTATGACAATTAATAGAAAAATTGTATTTATAGTTTTTTGGAAAAATAGTTTTCCAAAAAACTGTACTGTATTTTTTTATTCCAAAAAGTGGCTGACAATGCCTAAAATTTAGATTCTTTGGATTTTTTAATATAACAAAAATATCATATAAAACTTCTATCAGCCTGACAACCTACACTAAAATAGCAACCAACATGTTTAACATGTTGCCAGCATTTGCTCCAGCATGTTGCTCAACACAAAAGCCCTTCGGATGCCATGTACACACCTCATCGACGCGCGGTAATATTGTGTCTTGTCTTCGTCAGAAAACACACTTCAAAATCACAATCTTCTCTTATCGTACCTGCTTATCCTACACAGCACTGACTTTTGAACAAATTTATGGCGCAATTGACAACAGCTGTTGCCAACGTGAGGCGTCAACATGTGGCACCACTCGCGCTAAAAGCAACGACGCCATCATCATCGTCGGCAGGCACCTGTCGCATTTGACACATGCGTCTCACGCGTACCACATGCGATACAGATTCAATGTGCAAAGTTGGTGACGATGATGACGACAAAGACGACAACGACAAGGAAGACGACGACGACAGTGTTGCCCCTCGGGTGCTCTTAGGGGCCACATGCGTTGCCAGTTGTTTCGCTGAATTATTTATATGCGGAGTCAACAAAAGCAAATAGTGTCATCAGGCAGCAAAGACCTAGGCAGACAATGGATAATGGAGTCAATAGATGAAACGATAGGTGGCACTATATGGCTCGCGGTTAGGAAGTGAGACAAAAAGTGTTAAGCATGACAAGTCGGGGATAGATAAAAATGCTAATTCTGTGGATTGCAAAAATTAAAATTTTAATTTAAATGTCAATTTTTGACTAAAAAGTTAATTTTCACTACAAAAAAAAAAATACAAATTTCACTAAAAATTCAATTTTTCACATAAAATTCGATTATTCACTTAAAATTCGATTTACCACTAAAAAAATTCAATATTTCATCAAATTCAATTTTTCACTAAAAATTTAATTTTTCACTAAAAATTCAATTTTTCACTTAAAATTCGATTTTTCACTAAATATTCAATTTTTCACTAAAAATTCAATTTATCACTAAAAATTCAATTTTTCACTTAATATTCGATTTTTCACTAAAAATTCAATTTTTCACTAAAAATTCAATTTTTCTCTAAAAATTCAATTTTTCACTAAAAATTCAATTTTTCCCTAAAAATTCAATTTTTCCCTAAAAATTCAATTTTTCTCTAAAAATTAAATTTTTCACTAGAAATTCCATTTTTCACTAAAAATTCAATTTTTCACTAAAAATTCAATTTTTCACTAAAAATTCAATTTTTCACTAAAAATTCAATTTTTCACTAAAAATTCAATTTTTCACTAAAAATTCAATTTTTCACTAAAAATTCAATTTTTCACTAAAAATTCAATTTTTCACTAAAAATTCAATTTTTCACTAAAAATTCAATTTTTCACTAAAAATTCAATTTTTCACTAAAAATTCAATTTTTCACTAAAAATTCAATTTTTCACTAAAAATTCAATTTTTCACTAAAAATTCAATTTTTCACTAAAAATTCAATTTTTCACTAAAAATTCAATTTTTCACTAAAAATTCAATTTTTCACTAAAAATTCAATTTTTCACTAAAAATTCAATTTTTCACTAAAAATTCAATTTTTCACTAAAAATTCAATTTTTCACTAAAAATTCAATTTTTCACTAAAAATTCAATTTGTCACTAAAAATTGAATTTTTAGTGAAAAATTGAATTTTTAGTGAAAAATTCAATTTTTCACTAAAAATTCAATTTTTCACTAAAAATTCAATTTTTCACTAAAAATTCAAATTTTCACTAAAAATTCAATTTTTCACTAAAAATTCAATTTTTCACTAAAAATTCAATTTTTCACTAAAAATTCAATTTTTCACTAAAAATTCAATTTTTCACTAAAAATTCAATTTTTCACTAAAAATTCAATTTTTCACTAAAAATTCAATTTTTCACTAAAAATTCAATTTTTCACTAAAAATTCAATTTTTCACTAAAAATTCAATTTTTCACTAAAAAATTCAATTTTTCACTAAAAATTCAATTTTTCACTAAAAATTCAATTTTTCACTAAAAATTCAATTTTTCACTAAAAATTCAATTTTTCACTAAAAATTCAATTTTTCACTAAAAATTCAATTTTTCACTAAAAATTCAATTTTTCACTAAAAATTCAATTTTTCACTAAAAATTCAATTTTTCACTAAAAATTCAATTTGTCACTAAAAATTCAATTTTTCACTAAAAATTCAATTTTTCACTAAAAATTCAATTTTTCACTAAAAATTCAATTTTTCACTAAAAAATCAATTTTTCACTAAAAATTCAATTTTTCACTAAAAATTCAATTTTTCACTAAAAATTCAATTTTTCACTAAAAATTCAATTTTTCACTAAAAATTCAATTTTTCACTAAAAATTCAATTTTTCACTAAAAATTCAATTTTTCACTAAAATTCAATTTTTCACTAAAAATTCAATTTTTCACTAAAAAATTCAATTTTTCACTAAAAATTCAATTTTTCACAAAAAATTCAATTTTTCACTAAAAATTCAATTTTTCACTAAAAATTCAATTTTTCACTAAAAATTCAATTTTTCACTAAAAAATCAATTTTTCACTAAAAAATCAATTTTTCACTAAAAATTCAATTTTTCACTAAAAATTCAATTTTTCACTAAAAATTCAATTTTTCACTAAAAATTCAATTTTTCACTAAAAATTCAATTTTTCACTAAAAATTCAATTTTTCACTAAAAATTCAATTTTTCACTAAAAATTCAATTTTTCACTAAAAATTCAATTTTTCACTAAAAATTCAATTTTTCACTAAAAATTCAATTTTTCACTAAAAATTCAATTTTTCACTAAAAATTCAATTTTTCACTAAAAATTCAATTTTTCACTAAAAATTCAATTTTTCACTAAAAATTCAATTTTTCACTAAAAATTCAATTTTTCACTAAAAATTCAATTTTTCACTAAAAATTCAATTTTTCACTAAAAATTCAATTTTTCACTAAAAATTCAATTTTTCACTAAAAATTCAATTTTTCACAAAAAATTCAATTTTTCACAAAAAATTCAATTTTTCACTAAAAATTCAATTTTTCACTAAAAATTCAATTTTTCACTAAAAAATCAATTTTTCACTAAAAAATCAATTTTTCACTAAAAATTCAATTTTTCACTAAAAATTCAATTTTTCACTAAAAATTCAATTTTTCACTAAAAATTCAATTTTTCACTAAAAATTCAATTTTTCACTAAAAATTCAATTTTTCACTAAAAATTCAATTTTTCACTTAAAATTAAAATTTTCAGTATAAAATTCCGTTTTTCACTAAAAATTCAATTATTCATTTAAAATTCAATTTTCGACTAATAATTGAATTTTCTACTAAAAATTCAAATTTTTCATTAGAAATTTAAATTTTCACTAAATAATCAATATTTCACTTTTGCAAATTTTCCATTAAAATCTAAATTTCATACTAAAAATTAAATTTTTCCCCTTAGATTCAAATTTCTCGTCACTACTGTAAATGTTTACAAAAGTGGTTTGTACTAAAAAAAAAGCACAGCAACGCTTCGGACGCAAACTCTACTAGTTTTAGTACTTAGCTCAGACTTAATAGTCAAAGCTTCAAAAGCACAATGTAAAGCTCTAAGTTATTGTTGTCGCTACTAAGCAGCAGATGGCGCTAATAGTTTATTTAACCCATTAACATCCTAGAGCAAAAAGTACATTTTTCATTTGCTTTAAACACATTTTAAGTGTTTGGTCTTATATATAAATTAGAAATAATATTTAAAACTTGAAGTACTTATTTTAGACCATGAACAAACATTAATTTGACTTTAGAAAAACGCAAAATAAAGGTGTAAATGTGCGGAAACAAGACAGATATTTAATAAAAATTAAACAAAATATATAACTATTTTAACTATAACTATTAACAAATTATTTTATAACTATTTTAAATACTTCTTAAAATGCTTTAATATTAATATATAATACCATACAAATATTGCAACAAACATTTTTGTTAGAAACTATAAAAATAGTTTAGGCAATTAATGAACTAACAAAGCGCCATAAATTGCAGCAATAACAAAGAAAAAAAACCTAAATAAAAGCATTTAACATACAAAAATTTATTAGCTAACAATGCGCCAAATATTATCAAATATATTAATAAATAAAATACAATAGCAGTAGTAGCACTAACCGCCATAATAATAGTAATTGTTATAACAATGCATTGCTGAAGCATGCGCCAAAGTGCATTTTGCGCATGCGCAGCCTGCTGCTGCGGCTGACACGTTGTGCAGGCTGCGCGCGCAGTGAAGAGGCGGCAATTTTTTGCACAATTATTGCAAAATTGTAGTCATTTCAGCAATTTGCAAACGCATTTCAGTCGCAATAATTGAGTGAATCCAACACGGCACAGTTTATTGTGCAAAATTCAGTAGTGGCAGCAAAGAAATGGGTGCAGAAGAAATGGCGGTAATTAAATATTGGGAAATTTCGAAAAAAATAACATAAACCTTAAAAAAAAATTAACGAAAAAAATTAAATATAAATAGTATTAAAAACATAGAATAATATTAAAATAAAACATATAACAAAATAAATGAAAACTAAAAATAAATGAAAACTCAAATTTGTTTTTAGAAATAAATAAATTTCGATTTTAAATTAATACTAAATTTCCTTTAAAGCATTTTAATTTACAATAGAAATAAATTGTATTTCAAAAAATTTTGAATTTCATTCATAATTATACATTTTACACAATATTTCACAATATTTCATTGAACTCTAAATTCAGCTTTTCACTTATAACTCAAAATTTTACTGAAAACTCATGTTAAAAAAAAAAACGTATTTTCCATAAAAAAATTATGAATTTCTGATACTCATAATTCAGGTTTACACTCAAAATTTTATTTTTCACTCAAAACTATGTCAATGACAATTTAAGTATTTCTTAAATTCACTTTAAATGCACTCAAAATTCAGTTTGACACTTAAAATTTTATTTTTCTCACAAAACTATTTTAATAGGAATTAAAAAATTCAAGTTTTTCAATAAAAAACTGTTTTGCGATTTTCACTCAAAAATCATTTAAACTCTTCACATTCAAGTTTTTATATTATATAATAATATTATATAATATATTTTTTAATATAGTTTAAATTTGGGTTTTGCACTCAAAATTAACATTCAAATTTTCACTCAACATAAAAATCAATTCTGTCTAAAATTATCGATTTTTAATTAAAATTTGGTTTTCACAAAATATTCATTCGCTAAAAATTGAGTTTTCAAGTATAAATTCAATTTTACACTTAAAACTCAGTATTTTACTCAAAATTCAGAATATCACTCAAATTCAGTTTTTGTTACTCAAAATTTAAATTTTCATTTAAAATCTCGAATTCACTCAAAATCATTTAAAATTCAGATACATCAACATTTTATTTCATCACTAAATTTATTTTTCACTACTACATCATTAAAATTTAACTAAAAATTAACTGTTTTGAACTCCAAATTCTCTTTAGCATAAAATTTAAAATTTAAAATTATAATAAAAATTGAAGATTTTTACTTAAAATTCAGTTTATTACTCAAAATTCTAGTTCCTTACTCAAAATGCATTTTTTCACTGAACATTTTGTGTTTCACTCAAAATTCTGTTTTCAATTTAAAACCAATTTATCCCCAAAACTACAAATTTTAACCTAACAAAATTCTGATAATCTTAAAATGTAGTGTTTCACTAAAAAATATTGTTTTCACTCTAAATTATGGTTTTCACTCAAAGTTAAATTTTTCACACAAAAATTAATTTTTCACTAAAAATTATATATTTGACTCACAAATATATATTTCACTCAAAATTTTGTTTTTGGCTCAAAATTTAGTTTTTCACTCTAAATTCTGTTATTCATAATATGTAGCTTTTCACCCAAAATAATTTTGTTTTGCACTCTTAATTATAGTTTTCACTCAAAATTAAAATTCTTCACTCAAAATTAATTTTTTCTCTCAAAATTAAATTTTTCACTCAAAATGAAATATTTCACTCAAAATTTAGTTTTCCACTAAAAATTCTGTTATTCATAAAAAGTAGTTTTTCACAATAAAAATATATTGTTTATTTTCACTCAAAACTCAATTTTTCACACAAAAATTAATTTTTCACTCAAAATTATATATTTCACTCAAAATTTTGTTTTACACTCAATATTAAGTTTTCCACTCAAAATTTAGTTTTTCACTCTAAATTCTGCAATTCCTAAAATGTAGCTTTTCACTCAAAAAAATATTGTTTTTCACTCTAAAATATTGTTTTAACTCAAAATTTAGTTTTTCTCTCTAAATTCTGTAATTCCTAAAATGTATAAATTATAATAAATTATGGTTTTCACTAAAATTTTAATTTTTTCACTCAAAATTAAATTTTTCACACAAAAATTAATGTTTCACTCAAAATGAAATATTTCACTCAAAATTTAATTTTCCACTAAAAATTCTGTTATTCATAAAAAATAGTTTTTCACTAAAAAAATATTGTTTTGCACTCATAATTATGGTTTTCACTCAAAATTAAAATTTTTCACTCCAAATTCAATTTTTCACACAAAAATTAATTTTTCACACAAAAATAAATTTTTCAAATAAAATTTTGTTTATGACTCAAAATTTAGTTTTTCACTCTAAATTCTGTTATTCATAAAATGTAGCTTTTCACTCAAAAAATATTGTTTTTCAATCTAAATTATGGTTCTCACTAAAATTTCTTATTATAAAATTTTTAATTTATTTTTTCAATTTTCATTAAATCATTGACCATATTAGAAGTCATGAAATCGTGCCTTGAACTGTATTGGTTTTTTTATTCATTTTTTTTTATATATTTTGTGGCGTATTAGCATTTGAGCAATTACTTTAATAACTTGCAATTCCGTTTGCCATTATAGCCCAACGCTCACAACGTGGCTAAAATATATAAATCACTGCAACGCACACATGCAACCCGTTGACCCTCGCAATGGCCAAAGAACTTGTTCGTGGTTTAGATAAAAAATAATAATAAAAATAAGTTCAAAGGTTTTTTTTCTTATATCTTATTTCTGTTTTTATTTTTTTTTTTCTTTTGCTCAGACACGAGTCTAATGACGTGGAATCCATGTCGCTGCATATAATTAAATGAGTTGATGAATATAATTAAATGAGTTTTTATTTAATTTATCTGTGATAATATTAGGAATCAAATTAATATAAATAACTCCAAAAAAACTTAATAGGTTCCACATGTTAAAAAGAAGTAATGAGGATATTTTTCACTTAAACACTTGAAAGGTCCCAAAGGCACTTTAAATTTGAAAATAATCAGCAAAAACATTATTATCTAAATCAAATAAATCGTGTCTCAATAATTTCCACATCTTGTAATTCAATAAAGGTCACCTTTTTCAAAGTATTTAAATGTTCTTCGAACAGCTACAATTTGAACATGATCAGGTATAACAATGAATTTTTTGCAAATTAATATAAGTCTTATAGATAATAAGTTCCACATGTACTGTATATTAAAGATAACTTACAATTTTAAAGTGTAATTCATATTTTTAAAACGCTTAATTTATGAATTATGTGCAATTTTAACTATAAAAAAAACAATTTTAAATATAAAAAAAAACAATTTCTATTAATTTTATAAAATGTAAAACAAAAACAATAGATTCCACAAGTAATATAACCGTTAATAAAATTTTGTTTATAAAATTCAAATTTTTGAATATGCGATAAAAACATCAAATATTAAAAAGTAACTATAAAATGGAATAAGTTGCACACCAATTTTTGCTTTAAAAATTTGTTGTAGGTAAAGTCTTAAATTTGTTATGTATCGAAATAATTTCAATGCAATTTATGTATAAAAAAGCTTAGGCAAAACAAAAAGTTCCACTTGTTATTTAATGTATTAAATTTTGCTGATACAAAACCAATAAGTTCCATAAATGTTCAGTAATAATTAATTTATTTGTAAATTTAAATTATTTAATATACAAAAATATTTTAAAGACTAAATTAAAAAAAAAAATACTATTAAAAAAATAACTTCCACAAGTTCTACTTTCTTAATAAAAATGTTGTTTGTAAAATATTAAAATTTCGAGTATAAGGAAATTAAGTTCCACAGGCTGTATTATTGTCAATAAATTGTCATTTTAAAAATTGAAAAATTTTAAATACACAGAAATGGCTACAAGACACTTTGTACAGAATAAATTTCTGAAAATAAAAAGTTCTCAGTTGTTTCTGTGTTACGACCTCTGTTGATTATTTTAAAATTTTGTCTTAACGTGTTCAAAGTACAGTACCAAAAAATAAAACAACAGACAATTGGCAAAATGTATTGAGTGGCAGATCGAAAAGTTGTTTCAGAGATAGCCAAGCCCCTTCATCAGCGAACTTTCTCTGCAGATTCTACATTTCAAGTCGCTAAAGTTTTCCTTTTCCAATGAACACAAAAAGAATTATGTGCATTGAAGAAAGAACCAAAAGCAAAGAATGCAAAAACTCAACTTAAGATTTTTCCAAAGTTGTAGTTTGTACAAAACACTCAATTTGTACCGATTGGACCTTGAGTTAACGTGCTAAATATCTTAAAATAATAAGTTCCACAAGCTATATGTCCATAAGAAATTGTATTGTTTTATATTTTTATATATTTATAAATATAAATGTGGTACAAAAACAATAAATTCCACAAGTTATATCTTCGTAAATAAAATGTTGTTTGTAACAAAAATACAAAATAATTTAAAGGATTTTCATCAATAAAAAGCTGATACAAATACTTAAGTTCCACAAATTAAATTTCCATTAATAAGATTTTTGACAATGTAGAAATAACTACAAAACTTTTTATAAATAAAAAAAAAACATTTAAAAAATAAGTCCCACAATATATTTTTTTTATCTACTATTAAAAATTTAAATATATATAAATAAATAACTTTAAGTTGCATTATAAATAAAAATCTGGCACAAAAAATTAAGTTCCACATGCTATATTTTCTTAAATAGAATGTAGTAAATATTAATATTTTGGAATATACTGAAATTATCTCAAGGCTATTTCTACTTAAATAAAAAGCAAAAAAAAAAATCAATAAGTTCCACATGTTATATTTCCGTAAATGAAACTTTATTTATATAGTTTTCAATTTTGGTTTATCAGAAATTACTTTAAGACGCTTTTTTAATAAAAAACCTAATAAGTTACACATGTCAAATTTCAGTAAAAAAAAATTTATTTGTAAAGTTTTAAATCTTTTTTTTATCAGAAATTATATCACGACTCATTTTAAATAAAAACCTAATACAAAAACAATAAGTTCCACAAATTATATCTTCGTAAATAAAATGTTGTTTGTAAATTTATATTTTTTTGTAATATACAGAATATTTAAATATTTGTGGTAGTATTTATTTAGAATTGGGCTGAATATGTTCCACATAATTTAACATAGTAATTAAAAAGTAAATTTTTAAAATAATGTTACGGTATAATTATGTATTTTCATAATTACTTGTAAAGTTTAAAGAATAAGAAAAATATTTTAAATTTATATAAATAGCTAAGATAATTTCAATAAGTTCCACAAGTTGTTATTACGTTTCGCAGATTTTACAATTGAGAACTTCAATGATTTTATGTCACTTTGAAAAGAGTGTATTACAGAAATAAACTTAAACTATTTTGGAAATTAATATTTCATATAAACACAATAGGTTCCACATGTTAGAAATCTTTTCAATTTATTATGTTTCCATTTTATTATTTCATATTTCATTTTGATAAAAATAGCTGCTCACAAAATAGTATTTAAATCTTTTATAAACAAAAACTTGCAACAATTTGCGCAACAAGTTCCACAAGGAAAATCAGAACTCTGTATTTTATTTTGCTACCCCATAAGCCACAACTGTAACTTTACCTATCTTTTAGGCAGTGTTTTTACTTTGTTATACTGCCTACTCAATTTACACTTAATCCGTTATAAAATCCTTGTAATTCCTTTTTGTGCCTGCGACCAGCTGTCTCGTCTACAATACTGGTGCCAGCGAGAACCACTCCTTCCGGTAACACGAATGAAATTAATTAAAATTTAATTTCAAGCGCACTTTTCTTGGCAACAGCAAAATAAACAGTGAAACTTAGATTTATGCGATAGATGAGAAGGTGGATAATAAAGAGATCCAGAGTATAACTTTATAATGCGGAAAGTGTGAATTTAGCGAAATTACTTAGAATTCATGAGAATGCTAAAGTATAAAAAAGAAGAAGAAACAAAAGAGTAACTGTTACAGTGACTAGTCAGATTTCCATTATATATTTCTCTAAAAGACATTTTCACTTCATAATTCATAAAATTCGATCGGTGTGTTCTGCAGTAATCAGATTTAGAATTATGATGCTAATTTAGATTTGCTAATTATAAAAATCTCTACTTAAAACAGCACAAACTATAAAATTTCTGACCAAATTTCCCATGCGACTTTTCATTCTATATGGGTCGAAGAATATTCTCAGTTTTGCACTCATGACCCATTTGCAATTCGTTGAAATGTTAATACTGAAATTTAAAACATTTTAATGCACTGACACGAGCGCGCGTGTCCTGTCGTCAATGACCGTATCCTGTACTACAACTGTAACCCCATTCGATGTTCTAGTTATACGGTCCGGTTACAATGCACTACCCTTCATCGTGAACATAATTGCGACTCACAATGGTTTGTGCATTTCAGCGTCATCGACACCAGTCGTTGTAACTGACACACAAACAAATACATACAAAAACACACACACACATATGTACTAGCACTTATACACAAACAAGCACTTCTACATGCAAGACACACGCACACAAGGACTCATACAGGACATGCTTCGGTCAGGACATGTGCTGCAATTGCGTTATCAAGTGTGTCCAAGTGTCGTGTCCATAGCTTATTATGACCGAAGCTAAGTGCTTGTGGAAGGTATTGCCGAATGTAACGAGTCATTAATGTACCGGTTACCAAAATGTTTTTCTACTTAAAAGCAATTGATTTTATATTATTGTAATAAAGAATTCAACATGAATTCAAATAGTATTCAAATTTAAAATTTTAATAGGTTCCACAAACTGTTATTGATATAATACATGAATAAATGAATATAAACATACTATATCTGCAGGTATTTTTATCACAACGTCTCAAAAATTTAATTTTTCAAAAAAAAATATTAAAAATTAATAGTTTCCAACACGTTTATTGTTGACTTACAAATGTGCTTTTATTAAGCTTGAATTATCCTTGAAAATCTATGTCAATACTAATTTCATGAAAGTATTTAAACTCTAAATAAGTTCCACAAGCTGTTCAAATGAGTAAGGATCCTATAAATAACTACCACAATAAACATTTTATAAAATAGCATTTGAATTCTAAATATGTTCCACTTAATGTTATAGATATCCACTCAACAAATATGCTTTAACTACCTTGATTTATAGTATTTTATGAAAAGTATTTAATATCTAAATACGTTCCACAAACTGTTATTAATATAATAATAGTTTAAATGAATTCATAATTTATTTATAGATTTTTTTATATTAACGATTTACAAGTGTTGCTTTCTTAGATTATATCATAGAAATGACTTTCACAAATATGCATTTTTATTACAATATAATTTGAAATATATGATTTAAATTCACAAACGCGCATTTTTTTAAAGTTGACTATAAATATAAATTCTATAACATGAATTTTATGGCAATTGTTTAAATATAGCATAGGTTCCACAAACGATTACTAATTTAATAATGTACAATACTGCATTATTACAAATTATTATTTTTAATATAATTATTGTTCTAGAAACTATTAGTAATGTAATAATAGTTTCAATGAATTAAAAAATACTTTGAGTACATAAATACTTTATGTTAAATTCACAACGACGCACCACAATTTAATTGGAAATTGTGTTTCGCTGACAGAGACATAAATGCTGCGGATTTAATGGTACAAAATATTATTTTATTAGGTATGCGGTCCTTCATACCTTCTAAAAAAATTAGCATTAAACCTAAGGACCACTCTTGGTTTAATGAGACTTGCAGGATTGCAGTCAGGTCGAAAGAGGAAGCCTTTCAGACTTGGCGTTCTAACAAGAATGCTGATACTGAAAGACTTCGTATACAGGCTAGGAATCGCTGTAATGCCGTGATCTCGCGCGAAAAGTTTCTTCACGAACAAAACGCGCGCAAAAAGGTCCTACTCTATCACAGGGGTAGTAAAAATTTCTGGTTATTTGTAAAAAGGGTGAAGAATCAGACGACATCGTCTACTCCAACTCTTAGTATGAATGGCCAGACCTTCACTGACCCGGTTGATAAAGCTAATCTCTTGGCAGAATTATTTGCAAATAATTCAACGCTCCCAGATAGTAATCAACCACTGCCTGTCGTCGATTCTGTTTCTTCTGCAATGCCGGAGATACATTTTCGAACTCGGGCAGTTAAAAAGGTTTTAGAAAACCTCAACATTAACAAAGCCTCTGGGCCAGATGGCATATCTGCCCATGTGTTGGAGAAGTGCGCGTCAACGCTGGCTTGTCCGTTGCGTAACCTTTTCAACATCTCCTACACAACAGGAGTTTTTCCATCTTGTTGGAAGGTTGCCAATGTCCAGCCAGTTCCGAAAAAGGGCGAGGCCACGAACCCTGCCAATTACCGACCCATTGCAATATGCTCTGCACTCTCCAAGGTTATGGAGAGCTTAATTAACTTCCACTTTGTGAACTATCTTGAGCACAACGAATTGCTCAGTGACCAACAATACGGTTTCCGTAGGACCAGATCCACAGGTGACTTGATGGCGGTCCTCTCCGAAAAGTGGAATAATTGTGTTCACCTTTTCGGGGAGAGCAAGGCTGTTGCTCTTGATATCTCCAAGGCTTTTGATCGAGTGTGGCATAAAGCCCTCGTTTCAAAACTAATTGCATATGGTGTTGGTGAATCTTTTAATCGATGGATATCGAGTTTTCTCCAGGGTCGTTCAATACGAGTTGCGATGGATGGTGTTCTTTCGGAACAACATTTCATCAATTCTGGAGTTCCGCAGGGTTCCGTCCTATCCCCGTCCCTATTTCTGGTATTTATCAATGACCTTCTGTCATTGACCCAGAACCCAATCCATTCCTTCGCAGATGATAGCAACATTTGTCATTCATACTCGTTCAAAAAGCGCCCAACCTCTTTGGAGATTGAAAGTAAAAGACGCACTATGAATGACACACTCAATAATGACCTTAAAACAATCTCCGATTGGGGTCTTGCAAATAGAGTTGATTTTAATGCACGCAAGACCCAATGTTGTCTGTTGTCTCACAAAAGAATGGATTCAACCCTACCTCCCCTTAATATGGGTGCTGTGGATATTGCAGAGTCAGCTGCTCTTGACATTCTGGGCATATCAATTCAATGTGATCTCCGTTGGAATGATCACATATTTGACGTGTCGAAAGAGGCGGCCAAGTGCCTCGGTTTTTTAAAACGGTGTAAGACATACTTCACTCCAGCTGACTTGCGCACTGTCTACACCACCTATATTCGGCCTAAGATGGAATACAATTCGCACATATGGGCAGGGGCTTCAAAATCTTCTTTGGAGTTCCTGGATCGAATCCAACAGCGTGCAATATATTTAATAGGGGATGCAAATATTTCATCCTCTATTGGTTCTCTTGAGCACCGAAGGACCGTAGGGTGTGTAAGCCTGTTCTATAGGTATTACAATGGTAAGTGTTCGAGGGAAATACATGGCCTGATTCCACCAGGTCGTGTGTCCTCTCGTTCTACTCGGGCATCGAACCAAGCCCACCCCTTCGTAGTTCACTCGGCTCTCAATAGAACCACGCATTACCGAGAGAATTCGTTCTTCAGTCGCACGATACGTTTGTGGAACAATCTCCCTGCGTCTGTTTTTCCCGACATTTTTGATATTGGCAAGTTCAAAACAAACATTCACCGACACTACTCCATCTTTCCACCCTCCATTTAACCTATCATCCCTTCTTACGATCAACACTGTGCATTGCATGAATAGGGGGCATCCCCTGAGCGTTGGTTAATTTGTAAAAAAAAAAAAAAAAATTGGTGTTCATTCACAGATTTAGAAAGAATATAACTATAATTTTGAGCTCTTATGGTATAAGACCTCAAATTAGTTTGGGGAAGTAGTTAGAAGATCAATGTAATCAAATTTACAAATTCAGAAATTGGCTCTTAGGAATTTGAAGTGAAAATTGAAAATCCTCTTGCTGCCTAATAGCATTAAGTCTTCTCTATCTTTTCGAGCAATATTTACTTGAACATAGATTTCATATATCATTTCGTGGCATCAGTATTTATATTTGAAATGTTTTAAAAAACATGAAATACGAACAGTTTTCAAAGAAAATATGATATTTTATAAGAGAAATCAAAAATTAAACTAAGTAACCTTAATATTATATAAAAAAGTACTCGGTGTTTTTTATCATATCTCCATTAATATCCCTTGTTTTCTCATGCGCTGATTCGTCTCACATAAACATACCGCTCGCACACTCCTCATTATCTGAGTGAGATTAGGTTAATGGAAAATAATTTTCCGCCCCATTGCATGCAGTATGTCGCATATGAAAAATATGAAAATATGAAAATATGAAAATATGAAAATATGAAAATATGAAAATATGAAAATATGAAAATATGAAAATATGAAAATATGAAAATATGAAAATATGAAAATATGAAAATATGAAAATATGAAAATATGAAAATATGAAAATATGAAAATATGAAAATATGAAAATATGAAAATATGAAAATATGAAAATATGAAAATATGAAAATATGAAAATATGAATATATGAATATATGAAAATATGAAAATATGATTATATGAATATATGAATATATGAATATATGAATATATGAATATATGCATATATGAATATATGAACATATGAAAATATGAAAATATGAAAATATGAAAATATGAAAATATGAAAATATGAAAATATGAAAATATGAAAATATGAAAATATGAAGATATGAAAATATGAAAATATGAAAATATGAAAATATGAACATATGAAAATATGAAAATATGAAAATATGAAAATATGAAAATATGAAAATATGAAAATATGAAAATATGAAAATATGAAAATATGAAAATATGAAAATATGAAAATATGAAAATATGAAAATATGAAAATATGAAAATATGAAAATATGAAAATATGAAAATATGAAAATATGAAAATATGAAAATATGAAAATATGAAAATATGAAAATATGAAAATATGAAAATATGAAAATATGAAAATATGAAAATATGAAAATATGAAAATATGAATATATGAATATATGAAAATATGAAAATATGATTATATGAATATATGAATATATGAATATATGAATATATGCATATATGAATATATGAACATATGAAAATATGAAAATATGAAAATATGAAAATATGAAAATATGAAAATATGAAAATATGAAAATATGAAAATATGAAAATATGAAGATATGAAAATATGAAAATATGAAAATATGAAAATATGAACATATGAAAATATGAAAATATGAAAATATGAAAATATGAAAATATGAAAATATGAAAATATGAAAATATGAAAATATGAAAATATGAAAATATGAAAATATGAAAATATGAAAATATGAAAATATGAAAATATGAAAATATGAAAATATGAAAATATGAAAATATGAAAATATGAAAATATGAAAATATGAAAATATGAAAATATGAAAATATGAAAATATGAAAATATGAAAATATGAAAATATGAAAATATGAAAATATGAAAATATGAAAATATGAAAATATGAAAATATGAAAATATGAAAATATGAAAATATGAAAATATGAAAATATGAAAATATGAAAATATGAAAATATGAAAATATGAAAATATGAAAATATGAAAATATGAAAATATGAAAATATGAAAATATGGAAATATGGAAATATGGAAATATGAAAATATGAAAATATGAAAATATGAAAATATGAAAATATGAAAATATGAAAATATGAAAATATGAAAATATGAAAATAAGAAAATATGAAAATATGAAAAATAAATATATGAAAATATGAAAATATGAAAATATGAACATATGAAAATATGAAAATATGAAAATATGAAAATATGAAAATATGAAAATATGAAAATATGAAAATATGAAAATATGAAAATATGAAAATATGAAAATATGAAAATATGAAAATATGAAAATATGAAAATATGAAAATATGAAAATATGAAAATATGAAAATATGAAAATATGAAAATATGATAATATGAAAATATGAAAATATGAAAATATGAAAATATGAAAATATGAAAATATGAAAATATAAAAATATGAAAATATGAAAATATGAAAATATGAAAATATGAAAATATGAAAATATGAAAATATGAAAATATGATAATATGAAAATATGAAAATATGAAAATATGAAAATATGAAAATATGAAAATATGAAAATATGAAAATATGAAAATATGAAAATATGAAAATATGAAAATATGAAAATATGATAATATGAAAATATGAAAATATGAAAATATGAAAATATGAAAATATGAAAATATGAAAATATGAAAATATGAAAATATGAAAATATGAAAATATGAAAATATGAAAATATGAAAATATGAAAATATGAAAATATGAAAATATGAAAATATGAAAATATGAAAATATGAAAATATGAAAATATGAAAATATGAAAATATGAAAATATGAAAATATGAAAATATGAAAATATGATAATATGAAAATATGAAAATATGAAAATATGAAAATATGAAAATATGAAAATATAAAAATATGAAAATATGAAAATATGAAAATATGACAATATGAAATTTTGTAAAATTTGTAAAAATTAAAATATTTTATTATGAACTAGTGCAAGTTTGCCACAAACCCGCATTTGAACTTTATGCTCTATGTTATATATTTTATTTTTCTGTTTTTCTTTTTTAACATAATCCTTTACCAAATCCTCCAGCATACACTCAACTTCCGACTTTACTGTTGACCAACTGTTTCATACAAACAGAAAGTTAATTAAAAAATCGCGCATTTGCGGGTCGAATGTTCATTTCATTGCATCGCATTCCATACATTGCATGAATTAGCAGAACTTGCACTCATAGAGATAGCACTGCAAGAAGATTAGGTAAAATAAAAAAATAATACAAAAAAAAAACATGAAAAGATGGAATCTTGCAGCATTTTTAGTTGAATTTCAGTGACTCTCGACTTCCGTTTTATATTTGAACAATTTTTAAAGAATTTTTTATTTATTTTACAAATTATATGTTTTACTAATTATTATGGAGTTTAACCTTTAAAAGAAGGTTTATTGAGCTATGGTTATTATGCAGATTTAGTGTCATGTAAACTCATTTAAATTCTATAAATAAATTAATTTCTCAATTAATTTATGAGCAACGCTATAATTTGCCCATATAAAGTATTCTTTTAAATGTTATTTCAATTCTCTTTAGTTCATCGAGATATTATATATTCGCGTATGTTCTACAAGTAACGCCGCTGTTCCGTTCAATGCCACTGAGTCACATTTTGTAAGAATTGCATGGCCTCCATAGAACGAACATGCAATGCAGCGAGTTCAAAAAACCACACTAAATCGACTAGTTTTTGTTAAGTTAAATAATACTTTTTCGTTTTTAATATTTATTGATTATGTTTAAGTTTTTTATAATGATTTAGTAAATTTTATTCGCCATCAATTATCAAATTTTTAACATATATGGTGAACATTTTTTTTAATAAAAACAAGATTTTTATTAAAAACTTAATTTGATCAATTATTTCTATTTCAATTATAAATATTAAAGAGCAAAAATCGCGCTCAAATTATTGTTCAAAACATTTCTAGAAATATAGTAGCGTTAAAGACCAGCTAACATCTATTGAAGCACATTTATTATTAATATGTGCAAATTATGCATTTTTTTTTAAGTTTAATAATTATTTCTTGTGCACAAAAAACTATATTATTGTGGGGAAATCAAATTGTTATAGAATTGAAGATATGTTATATCTGAAAGAGTATAAATACACACAATTCATAGAGCAAACAAAGTACTTCAATGTTATATCAAAGATAAGGGTTTTAGCAACAAAAGTTTAGGAAAATACTTAAAATAGGTTTGTATTTCTGTTAACATATACTTCAGTCTATTCTCGGTTTTATGTTGATACGATCCAGTATAGTTGATACAAAAAGGGCTCCAGAATAAAAAAAAATGTTTATCCTATCCCCAAATTGTTAAAAATAACATATCTTCTCCATTTTGATTAAAGTCGGAAATGTATAATTTTTCCAAGACAGTTTTTCCTTAGAAATAAAGATCCAATTCCTTCCTAGATACTTATTTTGGACAAAAAAAAAAACAAATTATCAAGAACATTATTTCGAAACCTACCTACATTTAGGGTTGCCTGATCAAAATTCTTATTCGGGGTACAATTGTGACTTAAAAGCGGGAATTTGTGGGAACACATCGAAAATAAAGGAGTATTTTAGGGGGACAAAGAATTGATTAAAATATTTAATTTTAATATTTTAATAGCAGGTTTATTTTCGTATTCATAGAATTAATACATATCTTATTTTGGGGCGACTCAACTAAACTATTTGCTGCATTGACGCACAATTATTCATATTAGCGAACGCAATTGCTTATATAACGAATAATAGCAAATGTTTTCATTATATTAGTGAATTTAATTGCTGGATTGATTAATGAATGCAATTAATATCGGTTGCTATATTTACGTTGATTATTTTTTTCTGTGTGCTCCAATTTAAAAACCCTTTACTTCCAGCATCAGAAAATAAAAAATTCGTTGTATTTGAACCAGGAACAAACACACGTTGGAATATCGTTGTCGATTCCACACATTTTTTAATAACAGTTCCGATTACCATTCGAAAAATCGAAACGGTTCCGATTCCAGTTCTTCATAGAATTAATACATATCTTATTTTGGGGCGACTCAACTAAAATATTTGCTGCATTGACGTACAATTATTCATATTAGCGAACGCAATTGCTTATATAACGAATAATAGCAAATGTTTTCATTATATTAGTGAATTTAATTAATGAATGGATTGATTAATGAATGCAATTAATATCGGTTGCTATATTTAAATCGATTATTTTTTTCTGTGTGCTCCAATTTAAAAACTCTTTACTTCCAGCATCAGAAAATAAAAAACTCGTTGTATTTTAACCAGGAACAAACACACGTTGGAATATCGTTGTCGATTCCACACATTTTTTAATAACGGTTCCGATTATAATAATAATAATATAATATAATAGTTTGGCGCTACAGTCCTGTATAGAACTCCGGCCGAGCTCTCTCACCATTTTGAGCTGTGCGTGTTATATTTGTACTCAAAGTGGTGGGATCTACAGTTTATTGCCGAATCCGAACGGCGGGTGAGAGCTTTTCATAGGCAATGTTTTACTCTCGTAGGTTTGCCATTTACTGCCGAGAGGTAGCGCGGTATAGAAAAATGTTTCTATGAAAAGATGTTGTTAGCCCCAGTCCAGGCTTGAACCGGGGACCTTTCGGCTCGCAGTCCAACGCACTAACCACAGAGCTACTGCGGCTACACGATTCCGATTACCGTTCGAAAAATCGAAACGGTTCCGATTCCGGTTCTTTGCGGTCCCCGGCAGGTTCCGCTTCAGAGAATTAAACATTACCTAAGTTAATTTTTGAATTATTTATAATAAGGAACCATAAAGAACCGGAAGCAATTCAAAAAATGGGTAGAGACGGAATCGTGACCCATATATTTTTTCTTGCAACCGGAAACCAGAACCGCTATCTTTTAAATCATGGAACGAGAACCGGCACCGATATTCCAATGTAGTCACACTCTGTAACCGGAACCGTATCCGACATTCTACAGGATTTAGTCCTAGTTCCTAGTTTTTCCTAGTTTTTCATGTGATTCCGTGCTTTTTACTTTTACGTGTTTTGTCGTACTTCTTCGTGTCTTTCTATATCTCGTATTTTGTCGTGTTCTCGTGCCTTTAAATTTAGTCTTCGGGCTCGTGCGTGCGTGTCCGTGCCATCTAAAAGAGACACGAATTTGTAGAATAGTCGTAGACTGAGTTTACGTACACTAAGAAAAAAGTGAAGTGAGTAATTTGAAATTAAATAAAAAAAGTATTTAATTTTAATACGCACGTATTTAAATACATAATTTTAAAAAATATAATATAGACATATTTTTAACAATATTTAAGTATGTTTTTTTTTCGAAAGTAATCGCTACAAAATGATGTAATATCCCAGCAAATTTTATCGTAAGTTTTTCCGAAAAGAACTACTTCTATTACTACATTTATTTGGAATGCAAAGATAAAAAGTCGTTCCACGTTCGTTTCTAGTGATATGATTTTAGGAATTACTTTATAAAGGGTTTTTCAATAAGAGCGCTACAAAAGTTTTTTTCGAGGGACGCTACAAAAGTAGAGCGACAGGGACAGCAAACGACGCCATATTTCTTGCCGCTTTTTTGACATTTCTCTTCAGTAAGGTTTGCCATTTCATGGTGGAAAGATATTCGAGCCAACAACGAGTCGAAATAATTAAAATTTACTACCGAAATTCGAATTCGCATATCTTTCCATTATGAAATGGCAAATTCGAGAGGCTTATTCGAGAATTCTAAAGAGTACACAAAATTTAAATTTATCGGTTGAATAATAATATGAGAGATAATCGAACAAAGTTCAGTATCTCCATCCAATTCAATAGCAAGCTATTCTAGAATAACTTCTCTGCTGGTACTGACGGCACATTAACGAGAACAACTTTACATTGAGTTCCGATAAAAAGTCATTCTACGTTCGCTTCTAGTGGAGCGTATACGAGAAACGAATACAGTTTTTGAGCATCTAATGAGAGCGTAAAAGCTAACGGCGACATGTTTCTTTATCTAATTCTTCAACAACTGATTCTAGAATAACTTCTCTCTTGGTACTGACGGCACAGAAACGAGAACAACTTCACATTGAGTTCCGATAAAAAGTCATTCTACGTTCGCTTCTAGTGGAACGTATACGAGAAGCGAATACAGTTTTTGAGCATCTAATAAGAGCGTAAAAGCAAACGAAGATATGTTTATTTTTCCAATTCTACAACAACTGATTCTAAAATAACTTCTCTCTTGGTACTGACGGTACATCAACGAGAACAACTTCACATTGGGTTCCGATTAAAAGTCATTCTACGTTCGCTTCTAGTGGAACACATATAGTTTTTGAGCATCTAATGAGAGCGTAAAACGGAGATAAGTTTCTTCATCCAAATCTACAGAAACTGATTCTAGAATAACTTCTCTCCTGGTACTGACAGCAAAGCAACGAGAACAACTTCACATTGGGTTCCGATAAAAAGTCGTTCCACGTTCGCTTCTTTTAGAATGTAATTAAGAATATACAAAAACATGTCAAACCTCTTTGAAATATTTTATTTAAAAAAATTAAAGTTAGCTGCGTTTTCTAAATCAACAATTTAATTAAAGACATATGTGTCATAGGATATAAAACATATTTAGTAAGTACTTTTTTTATTTAAATTAAAAATAAAGTTTAACATGTTCATACTACAGGTAGTGTCAATGGCTCAGATGATTGGTGCGCTGGAGAATATCAACCTCAAAAATAAAGTTCAGGAGCAAAAATGTCCATGAAAATATTTAATTTTTTAATATACTTTAAAGTTTAAATATTACTGATTTTATTAGTTTTATAAAAATTAAATGAACAATTTTATTTATTGTATTTGTATTCTAAGGAAACAATATGTGGAAGGTGTTCCAAAAGGCATTGCATGGGAACCATTTTAAGAAATAGTTCCAAAAGTCATTCCATGGGAACCATTTTTAGAAGTAGTTCCAAAAGTCATTCAATGGGAATCATTTTAAGAAGTAGTTCCAAAAGTCAATCCATGGGTACTATTTTAAGAAGTAGTTCCAAAAGTCATTCAATTGAAACCATTTTAAGAAGTAGTTCCAAAAGTCATGCCATGGGAACCATTTTAAGAAGTAGTTCCAAAATTCATTCCATGGGAACCATTTTAAGAAGTAGTTCCAAAAGTCATGCCATGGGAACCATTTTAAGAAGTAGTTCCAAAATTCATTCCATGGGAACCATTTTAAGAAGTAGTTCCAAAAGTCATTCCATGGGAACCATTTTAAGAAGTAGTTCCAAAAGTCATTCAATGGGAATCATTTTAAGAAGTAGCTCCAAAAGTCATTCCATGGGAACCATTTTAAGAAGAAGTTCCAAAAGTCATTTCATGGGAACCATTTTTAGTAGTAGTTCCAAAATTCATTCAATGGGAATCATTTTAAAAAGTAGTTCCAAAAGTCATTCAATGGGAATCATTTTAAGAAGTCGTTCCAAAAGTCATTCAATGGGAATCATTTTATGAAGTAGTTTCAAAAGTCCTTCCATGGGAACCATTTTTAGAAGTAGTTCCAAAAGTCATTCAATGGGAATCATTTTAAGAAGTAGTTCCAAAAGTCATTCCAAGGGAACCATTTTTAGAAGTAGTTCCAAAAGTCATTCAATGGGAATCATTTTAAGAAGTAGTTCCAAAAGTCATTCGTTGGGAACCATTTTTAGAAGTAGTTCCAAAAGTCATTCAATGGGAATCATTTTAAGAAATAGTTCCAAATTTCATTCCATGGAAACCATTTTAAGAAGAAGTTCCAAAAGTCATTCCATGGAAACCATTTTTAGTAGTAGTTCCAAAAGTCATTCAATGGGAATCATTTTATGAAGTAGTTTCAAAAGTCATTCCATGGGAACCATTTTTAGAAGTAGTTCCAAAAGTCATTCAATGGGAATCATTTTAAGAAGTAGTTCCAAAAGTCATTCGTTGGGAACCATTTTTAGAAGTAATTCCAAAAGTTATTCCATGGGAACCACTTTTAGAAGTAGCAACCATATTTAGAAGATGTTCCAAAAGTCATGCCATGGGAACCATTTTAAGAAGATGTTTCAAAAGTCATTCAATGGGAACCATTTTTAGAAGTAGTTCCAAAAGTCATTCAATGTGAATCATTTTAAGAAGTAGTTCCAAAAGTCATTCGTTGGGAACCATTTTTTGAAGTAGTTCCAAAAGTTATTCCATGGGAACCACTTTTAGAAGTAGCAACCATTTTTAGAAGTAGTTCCAAAAGTCATTCCATGGGAACCATTTTAAGAAGAAGTTCCAAAAGTCATTCCATGGGAACTATTTTAAGAAGTAGTTCCAAAAGTCATTCAATGGGAATCATTTTAAGAAGTAGTTCCAAAAGTCATTCGTTGGGAACCATTTTTAGAAGTAGTTCCAAAAGTCATTCAATGGGAATCATTTTAAGAAGTAGTTCCAAAAGTCATTCGTTGGGAACCATTTTTAGAAGTAATTCCAAAAGTTATTCCATGGGAACCACTTTTAGAAGTAGCAACCATATTTAGAAGTAGTTCCAAAAGTCATTCAATGGGAATCATTTTAAGAAGTAGTTCCAAAAGTCATTCGTTGGGAACCATTTTTAGAAGTAATTCCAAAACTTATTCCATGGGAACCATTTTTAGAAGTAGTTCCAAAAGTCATTCCATGGGAACCATTTTAAGAAGAAGTTCCAAAAGTCATTCCATGGGAACTATTTTAAGAAGTAGTTCCAAAAGTCATTCAATGGGAATCATTTTAAGAAGTAGTTCCAAAAGTCATTCCATGAGAACCATTTTAAGAAGAAGTTGCAAAAGTCATTCCATGGGAACCATTTTAAGAAGAAGTTCCAAAAGTCATTCCATGGGAACCATTTTTAGAAGTAGATCCAAAAGTAATTCGTTGGGAACCATTTTAAGAAGTAGTTCCAAAAGTCATTCGTTGGGAACCATTTTTAGAAGTAGTTCCAAAAGTTATTCCATCGGACGTTATTCCATAACTAAGTCTTTTGGAACCGGGAGAGAAGTTGTTCAACCAGTAAAAAGAGAAATTTAAAGAGAGTACTTAAAATGTTTCTACAACACATTGCAGTAGAAGCGAATGGAGATCTACTTCTCCGTTCGCTGCTCTTAGAAGCTGACGGAAAGCACTTGCTCGTGTAGACATCGCTTGCGAAAATAACGATTTCTGGAACCATTTTTGGAGTGACTCCCTTTATACATTATAAATTTCCAAAGTGATTGCAAAGTACTTCTGAAATCTGCTGGGATGTGCCAATGTGTCCAACCTATAGAATCACCGTGATATAAAAATTTCGAAAGAAACAAAAAAATATAATTTTAACATGAAATATATAGTTTTAAAATACCAATTGATATGTTTATGATGTTGTGATTAAATAAAAAGTAATACAAAGTATTTAATTCAAATTTTATTACCAATTTTAATAAAAGGTATTTACTTCAAACTTTATAACGTGTGTAATAAATTTAAATAAAAATTATTTACTTCAAATTTAAATAAAAAGTATTTAATTTATATAAAAAACACTACGGGTGAAAAACACGTCAAAAAATATTTAATTTTATAATTTTTTTATTTAATGTTTTATTTATTACTTTATTTATTTATTTATTTATTACTTTATTCCCTCAGTGTAACAATATCATATTTTACTAATACTATTACCATTGATTTTATCAGATTTTCAGCCTTAAATGAAAATTTGAATAATTCATTAAATATTTTATTTATTATTATCTAAATATAAACTAAAATAGTAAAAAAAACTATAAAACCTAAAAAAAAATAACTTTTTGCAACCAGAAAAACCCGTTCAGAGCAGCTGATTTTTGCGAAATCTGTTTTTTTTTTGTTTTATTCCCGATTTTCTTGTTTTTACGAAAAACATAAAATCGAAAAAAAAACTAAAATAAAATAAATATGCAGCAAAATTTTGAACCAATACTTAAAATTTGTATGGCCAACATTTGATGAATTTGAGAGCGCAAGTGTACTCTGTATACAGCACCAGAACGAGAGTGAGAGTAAAGTGAAGTGAGTTAGTGCTTGGCACATTTGCAGAGAGCTTGCAGAGTGCTGTTGGTGATTTGGTGCTTTGGTTTTTCGCGTGAAGTGTGATTGAAGAGGGTTGCGTCGCATGCGTCGCAAAGAGACGGGCTGCATGTTGCAAAATAAGAAATTGCATCCGTTGGTTGCTGTTGTTTTTGTTGTTGTTGTTGATGTTACTGTTTTTGGCAATGTTGTTGTTGTTATTGTTTATGCTTGGAGTAAATTGTTGCTGTTATTTTTTACAGTTGCATTTGTGCAATTGCAACAACAACAAAAACAATTTAAGCAGCACCAACGGCAGCAACAGCAGCAACGTCTTTTACGCGCAGCTCAACAAGTGCAGCTGCCGTGGCGCATGATCAGTTCGCGTTTTTACTTTCATCGCAACGGTTGCGCAGCACGTTGAGTGTCTTCGAAAACTTGCAAAATTTGTTGGATTATTTAAAAAAAAAAATATTAAATTTTAGGCAAATAATTTGTTGCACTAAAAAAATACTTATATAAAAATATAATTAAAAAAAAGTGTTAAAAATATTTAATTTACAAATTATGTGAAAAAGTTTTAACGAATAATCATTTTGTGCAGATTTATTAATATGTAACATAAATTTTATGTTCAAACGTGTTTTTGAAATATTTTGCAGTTATGTAACAATTACGTAAGAAAATTGTGTCCTCACTATTTAAGTGCAAAGCAACAAAATATTGTGATAATCCAATGGAAATTAAAAATCAAATAAAGATTAAAAAATATAATAAAATATAATTATATTAAAATATATAAATTTGTACTAAAAAATCAAAATATAAAAAAATCAAATAAAATCATGTAATATGAAAAACAAAAAACAAAATGAAACAAAAAATATATAAACAAATTTATTAATTAAAAAAATGTCAAACCAATTTTAAAAATTATTTTATATTTCATTTTAAATCATATAGTTTTTTATAAGTTATTGTGGTAAAATAAGTTAAATTAATTCAATAAATAATACAGTACATAAACAATCTCAACTACAACAAATGGAACTTGGTTTCAAAACTTGTTTTTAAAAATTTATAAAAATCAAATTCGAGAAAAATATTGTTTAACTTTTATATTTACACCCTACACCTATGAGGTACAGGGTATATTAACTTTGTGCATATATTGTAACGCCCCTTAGGAGGCGTGTCCGGTATGGAAAAGTATATATATTCTTGATCAGCATCACTACTCGAGTCCGTTTAGCCATGTCCGTCTGTCTGTCTGTTTGTCCGTCTGTCCGTCTTGCTATCTTGCAGTCCGAATACGGAATAACTTGAGAAATACTGATCAGAATGCGATGCTGATCAGAATGCGATATTTTAGCCAAAAGTAGGAACTGACTTTGAAAATGAGCCAAAGTCACTTTTATATAACTCTTTCGCAACTAATAACTCGAAAGTTATTCAAGGTATAGTTATAAAATTTAAAACGTATTGTTAGAATTCACCTTAAAATATGTGGTTCAAAAATGGGCGTGATCCGCCCACTTTTTTTTTCATTATTTCCCGGGTTCCGCCTAATTATATTTTTCAATTTTTATACCCTACACTAAGAGTGAAAGGGTATATTCAGTTTGGTACGCCGTTTGTAACACCCAGAAGAAAGCATTTCCGGTATGGAAAAGTATATATATTCTTGATCAGCATGACCTCCTGAGTCGATTTAGCGATGTCCGTCTGTCCGTCTGTCTGTCTGTCCGTCTGTCTGTCCGTCTGTCTGTCTGTCTGTCTGTCTGTCTGTCTGTTGAAATCCCTAAGACTTTTAAAATTGAAGAGCTAGATAAATGAAACTTATAACTTAGATTACTAATATACCTACGCTGTATGTGCGAAAAAATTGGCGAGATCGGTCCATGGTGACCTATGATCCGACCACTTATGTTCAAATATCACATATAAAATGTACATATAAAGATCAATTTTTATGTATACGTGCTTAGGTAAACTTTGTTGGTCAAATATATATTGACATCATGCTCAAATACATGATAATAATGTTTTCCGGCGAAAAGACTTGTGGTTCACAAAAAAAAAATCGAAATTCGGTACACCTACCCATTTGTAAATATGGGTATCAAATGAATGGAAATTCTTCAGCGATTGAATGTTTGTAGTTATTTTCAGGATTCGTATACCCTGGTGACCTATATACCACTTTGAATGGTAACCACACATATGTGTAGGGTATTTATAGTCGGCTTAGACCGACTATAATTTTGATAATCCTAACTATCATAATTACACCTACTTTAAAATTTCCCATGTGATCTAACCTTCCCAACTGGTTTTTTTTAGTTTTTTGTACTTTATATAATTTTTTTAATTTATGGGGATATAAGACGTAAATTTATGATATATGAATAATATTCTGAGGGTTAATATCCCCACCAAAGGTGTAGGGTATTCCATAGTCGGGCGCGACCGACTATAAAAATCCGCCCCATGTGACCGTATTTACCCATGTGACCGAACTTACCCATGTGACCTAACTTTCCCAACTCGTTTTAAATAACTTAAAGAAAGAAAGAAAGAAAGAAAGAAAGAAAGAAAGAAAGAAAGAAAAAAAAAAAAAGAAATAAAGAAAGGAAGAAAGAAAGAGAGAAAGAAAGAAAGAAAGAAAGAAAGAAAGAAAGAAAGAAAGAAAGAAAGAAAGAAAGAAAGAAAGAAAGAAGGAAAGATAGTTAATTTAGTATTAATATTAAAGAATATCGAAAGCATTACTTGAATCCGTTTTACCTAAACTCTTTCCAGTATTCCAAGACTCTAATACAGTGGTTCCCAACCTTTTTGGTGTCGCGACCCCCTTTTTAACTTCATATCTCTCCTGCGACCCCTTGAAATTATAAAATAGAAATTTTTTGTTTACACTGTTCTACAAATTGAGGGTTGTTGGATTCCACCGACTTGAAACTTTTAATTTATAGTAGATTTTGGCCTCCTGATTCTGACTGCGTACTCAGTATTTACTCACCACGTCGACATTTTGCAAAAAATTGAGTCAAAGTACTTTATATCGCTATTTATCGCACGATTTCGACATGCTACAGATCCAAACTTTATCACAAAATTTAATATGAACCACGCCCTACGGATAATTGGCAAAAAACCTGTGTCCAGATATAAATTTTTGCAAAAAATCAAAGAGAAATTTCTGTACCATAAAAAGTGTTTCGAGCATAATTTATCACTTTAATTTATCTCTTACTTTTTTTATCTTCTAATTTATCACTTTAATTTATCTCTTACTTTTTTTTCTTAAAATATACCATCAGCGATATACAATTTCATACTGAAATATTGTAGTGGGGCTAGGTGCAAAAACCTTACGCATTATGGGGAAACTTCTGGTGTCTATATGACTCGGCAGGCTTCATAGGGTTAAAAGAAATGTTTTGCACATCCGCCTTTAACGAATGTTTCTGAGCGACTTAAATAAAAATATTTAAAATTGGACATAACAAAAAAAACGAAATTGCGAAATATATACCGCATATTTGGTATGGAAATAAATTTCGTGACGTATTATTGTGTATAGAATTATGTTTTAAATTGAGAAAATTACAAATGAAATTGAAATATTTCATTATACATTGAGATTATTCCAAATGAAATTGGAATATTAATAATAATAATTGCAAAAATTCGAAATAAAATTGAGATTTTTAGAAACAAAATTGAGAAAATTCCAAATAAAATCAATATTTTTAAATTTTAAAAAATCCAAATTGAATGAATTTAAAAAATTAGCAACAGATATTGAGATTTTCCTTGTGAAATTTATGACAAATAAAATGGTAATAACAAAGAACTTTAATATTATTTAAATATTTTTGCCAATGCCGACTGTACATCCATAAATGCTCTAATAGCCCTATTCTGGCCCGGGTCTCAAATTCAAATTGGTAAAACACCAAATATCTTGAATAACACTGTCCACACCCATTTTACCTCCAGAATTTGGATATTCTAAAATTAAAAGCCCTTTTTCGTTTGTTCCGTCGTGTCCAGTTTCAAGGATATTCAAAAAATACAAAAATCCATGCTTTTGCTTGTATAAAAACCCACACTCCAAGTATTAATTTCAACCAGTTGGAAAGGTTAGACCACATGGGAATTTTTGAAATAGGGAAAGTGTGATAGTTGGTTTGATGAAGTTAGTAAGAATTTTGAAAGTAATAGTCGGTCGAAGCCCAACACATATGTGATAATGTGCACGGGTACTATTAAAAGTGCTGCATGGGTCACGAGGGTATACGAATCCTAAAAATAACTCAAAAGTTGCAATCGCCGAAGAATTACCTTCCATTTGATACCCATATTTACAAATGGGTAGGTGTACCCGGAAAACATTATTGTCATGTATTTGAGCATGATGTCAATATATATTTGACCAAAAAAAGTTTACCTAAGCACGTATACAGTAAAATTGATCTGTAGATGTAAATTTTATATGAGGTATTTGAACATAAGTGGTCTGTTCTCAGGTCACAATAAACCGATCATGTCAATTTTCTTGTTCTGACAGCTCAGATATGTAAGTAATCTAGCTCTTCTACTTTTTCTGTAATCGTGATTTCAACAGACAAACAGAAGAACAGGCGAACATCGCTAAATCGACTCCGGAGGTCATGCTGATCAAGAACATATATACTTTTCCATAACGGAGATGCTTTCTTCAGGGTGTTACAAACGGCATACCAAACTAAATATACTGTTTCACTCTTAGTGTATAAAAATGTCACGCATTTAAAATAAAAAGTAAATAATATAAGCTCGTCCCCCCTAAAAATAAAGAACGGGAGGGTTTTTTTTTGTGGACTTCACAGATAAATGTTAAAAACAATTAAAAAAAGCACGAAATTGAGTTTCGTACACTAACATAAAACTACCCCACAACAGTCAACCTGCTAAAAATTAAGTAGTAGGGAAGATCAGGTTATAAGTGAAATTTTAAAGTAGGGAAATTGTTATAGTTGGTGTGATGAAATTAGTTAGAATTATGAAAGTTGAAGTCTGTCTAAGTCGACTACTAATATCCTACACATTGTGATCATGTATGCGGTTACCATTTAAAGTGGTTAATAGGTCACCAGGATTTGTGAACCCTGAAAATAACTAGAAACTTGCAATCGTTGAAGAATTTCCTTTCATTCGATTACCAATTTGTACAAATGGCTAAGTGTACCGAATTTAATTTTTTTTCTTTTAGGGAATCACAAAGCGGATAAGCTTTAATACTAGATTCGTTTTGTCGAATCTCGTATCGAATATTTGACAAAATTATTCGACACCAGATATCATTGATATCACCAGATATCAAACCATTTCATATGGATTTTAACATTCTAGTAATATATTTCTTAACATTTTCGTTGTGATATAACTTCGTTTTGTCGCTATTTGTATTTACCGAGTTTACATCGATATATTATATATTATACAGTTTCATACTGACTTAGTGGATTTTATTATAAAACATAAGAATTGAAATCGTAACCGATTCTCAAACATGATGTATCACAGAAAAAAGATGTACATCATATTGATGAATTCCGTTCTTCAAACCATGATTCATTGTATTGAAGAACCATTCATAATCTTAATGACTAACGCCATCAAATGTTATGAATGCTATCTTAAATATGAAGAACGCTTGCTAACTACCGAAAAAGTGTTCTTAATATGATGAACTGTATGTGAAGAATACGTTTCATCATATTAATGAACCAACATATAAAATACAACACATATATGTACTTCATATTGAAGAACGCTGTTTATTAAACCAAATTTCTATCAACATATTTTTTTTATATATATTATATATATATTATATATATATATATATATATATATATATATATATATATATATATATATTATAATTACAACTTTTTATTAATAAAAAGTTATATTTATAAGAAATATAATAATAGATTGGCGCAACAGTCCTGTATAGAACTTCGGCTGAGCTCTCTTACCATTTTGAGCTGTGCGTGTTATATTTGTACTCAAAGTGGTGGGACCTACAGTTTATTGCCGAATCCGAACGGCGGGTGAGAGCTTTTCATAGACAATGGTTTTACTCTCGTAGGTTTGTCATTTATTGACGAGAGGTAGCGCGGTGTAGAAAAATGTTTCTATGAAAAGATGTTGTTTGCCCCAGTCCAGGCTTGAACCTTTCGGCTCGCAATCCAACGCACTAACCACTGAGCACCGCGACTAAAAAATATATTTTTGAAAAAAAAATTTTTTTTCGAAACATTTTTTTTTTTTTAAATATTTTTTTTCGAAAAAAAATTTTTTTCGAACAAATTATTTCGAAATAAAAAGAAATTCTAAGTAATTTTTTTTGGAGAATTTTTTTTTTCGAAAAAAATTTTTTTTTCGGAACAATTTCTTTTCGGATAATTTTTAAATTTTTAACTGTTATTTTTTAAATAAAAATTTTACAACACTTTTTTTTCGAATTATTATGAACAAATTCATCAATATGACAATTCAAATTCATTGTATTGAACATTTTGTTCATATATATATATATATATATATATATATATATATATGAATGCATTCATTAATATGTCATTTAATGAACGGTGCTATCAATATGATGAATCTGGTAGTTGGTGAAAAAATTCATAATATTTATGAATAAATTCATCATATTGAAGAATTTTTATTTTCTGTGATTCATGCCACTGTTTTCGGTATTTTGTTAGAAATTACACTCATGTAAATTGTACTAGGACCATAATCAAGTGAATGAAATTTTACCATGTTGTATTCTGAATAGCTTCAAGACTAGCATAATATGGCCAGGATCAATTCACAACCTAATAGCGTAGATTTGTACTAGGGAAAACACAGGTTCTACTTCTCATTAGCCAGTTCAAAACCAAAGTATAAAAACAAAATATCTAAACATAAACTATAACCGCTAACTTTGAGTTTTGAAATCAATACCGAAATTGAAATCGAACCATTCCAAATGTGAAATTAACTTGCGTCGCTATTTTTATTACAATCGGAAAATTCTTTCTATACCCGATACAATTTCCGATACCCGATACAGATTGAAATAATTTTCATGGAGAGAAAGATCAAATCTTATGAAGAATTGACCGTTGTCGCGGAAGTGCTATATATAACCCATTATTTCTTTGAGATATTAAAACATTTATTATTTGAATCTTATTTTGTATAATTTAATATTTCAATTATTATTTTTTTTTAATTTTTTTATTCCATTATTTCATTTAATTATTGCACTTCATTTACACCAAATTAAGGTGTCTGCAAGTGTTGTACGTTGTTGTGCATTCAACGAAAATGCGCACACAATTAAAATTGCGTAACAATCTCGAATAACTTGTAAAACTGTCTTACATAATACACTCCATAGTAGATGTTGTTATTGCCTTTGTTCAGGTTGTTTGTTGTTCACTTTTTTTCTATTACTGTTGGTCAACTTTATCGGCTTCTTCTGTTGCTGTTGCTAGTACTGTGAGTTGTCCACAGCAGTATTTGCGACCAACGTAAAACCAGGAAAATGCCGCAAAATCAAAAATAAAAATCAGGTGAAAAAAAAAACAGTAAAATTGCCATTAAAATGTTTTTGCAATATAAAAACTGGGAAAACATGAAAAACCTGCAAGGAACAGGTAATACAACAACAATAATAAATTGTAATCACCCAAAGAAAAAAAAAACAAACGTGGAATTAAAAGGAAATAAAAGAAAATAATTAAAACATAAACAAAATATAAATTAAAGTTTTACAAAAAGAAAATGAATTTTTAGTAATTTAAAAAAAGTAAAAATAAAATGGCGCATATTAAGAAACAAATTAAAATAGACTTTAAAATAAAAATCACTATTTTGACATTTTATTTTTTGTGAAAATTGACAAAAAATAGACTTTAATTTTAAAGTGGACTTTAAATTGTCTATGAATATACGGTAATGTTTGAAACTTAACGAATTTCCAACATTTTAGGAACCCAAATTCCTACTTTTTCTATTCAGACTATATATAAATTATTGTCATAGTAACAGAAACCGATACCCGTTTAATTTTTAAACCCGAAAGCGATACCTAAACCATTATACAAAAGTCATAAATTCAACCGATATTCAAAACCGATTTAAACGGTTTCGCTTTATACAAGTTTTAAAACGGTTTTAAAAAGGGTATATTTTTTGTATAGCTCTTTTAAATTTGTAGTTCCCAATATAAAAATTGGAGTAAAAGTGGAGTAAAAGTTTTTTTACTTGCATAGAACCCCATAAAGACCAAAACAGCCTACTCATATAATTTAAAAATATACATATTTTAAAAATTTCTTGTTTTATAAAAGTAATCTACATGTTGTTTTTTGAGAAACAATATTTCGTAGAACGACGGACTTTGTTTTGAACTTAGCATATGTTTTGTTGTTGTTTTCTTCGATCATTTGTGTAGCGGTAAATCGAATACAACAACAAATACATACACAACTCCAAAGACAAATAAGATACAGCTATGTTGTTTCTGTTTTTTCGCTACGTAATTGGTAAAGCACGCAGGCGAACTCAAAAACACAGATTCCGAGCTTATGATCGAGTTTATTTTTATACAACAAATACACCTCGTGGATGTTGTTGTACCAGAGGTTTTTGTTGCCAGCTGGATGGCCGTACTAGAATACACACATTTAGTTTGTGTGTCATGCGTCTGTCTGTTATCATGAGATGTATACAGGGCCGTAATGAAAACTGAAATATATCTATTAGAAATATTCCTTTATTTTTGGTTAAACATACCCAGTATGCCATTCATTTCGATATCGTTACGAGGTCAATGCGAGTATAAGGAGAAATAACACGATATCAGCACGTTCTCGGACCGATATCAGGCCTCAAATTGGACGTGCTTGGTAGGTTGATGCGATACGAGAAATTGTTCGACATAGGAAAAAATAATCAAAGTTTCAAGAAATTTTAAAAATTAAAAGCGATTTAGCTACGCGTTCGAACTTTAATATCGAAGTTAGTTCGAGAAAGCTTCGAGGCATCGAAGGTTGATTTATTGTCTATTTGTTCGTTACAAATTTTGTAATTGATTTTAAACTATCTTCGCGATGAACTACAGATTTGAGATTTTAAATATTGTCTCAAACTGGATGACAATTCAATATTATCGTTTTCGTGCCATCCGGATGATCATGATTTTATCGGCATGGTTCCATATTAAAGACACTTTGAAATTTTAATATTATTGGACCTTATGAATTCTGTCAGACAAAAATCTAACTAACACAAAAAATAAGAAAAATAAAAAATATTTTTAAAAAATTTCATGTAATTTGTCTACCTTTATGGGTCATAATTAGTGGTAACAAGTACGAAAAAACATGTTTTTTCAAAAATAGCCCATTTTGAACATTTTGGTCTTAAAATACACGGGAAGAATGTCCGAAAAATATTCTTAAAAAAATTATAGTGTCCCATGACTTTTAGGTTAAAAGTCTTTCAGAATAGGCGTGATCATTAGGCCGGGTCGAAAAAAAAATGTTGGAAAATCCGGCCCTAAAATGAATGCTCACCTCGTAAAAATGTCAGAAATATTTTTTTTTATTTATTTTACCCCGCCAAAAATTACCAAAATCGTTTTTTCATTATAGCTTATTTATTTGTGGTCCGATCATCAAGGTTTGTATACCGTTAAAAAGGTATCAGCGGTTAATATGTTTGTCCTATAGGTTTAATTGACCTCTGAGGTCAACTTTTCTGGTTTCGACTTTTTCTCGATGTAAGCTTTAAGTTTATGGCAGAACTTCAAATAGAATTTAAATTATACCCTACACCTATGAGGTACAGGGTATATTAACTTTGTGCATATATTGTAACGCCCCTTAGGAGGCGTGTCCGGTATGGAAAAGTATATATATTCTTGATCAGCATCACTACCCGAGTACGTTTAGCCATGTCCGTCTGTCTGTCTGTCTGTCCGTCTTGCTGTCTTGCTGTCTTGCTTTCCGAATACAGAATAACTTGATAAATACTTATCAGAATGCGATTAAATTACGTATTATTATATTTTAGCCAAAAGTAGGAACTGAGTTTGAAAATGAGCCAAATCGGTAAACGGACACGCCCACCTCCCATACAACTCACTTTTATATAACTCTTTCGGAACTAATAACTCGAAAAGTATTCAAGATATAGGTATAAAATTTAAAACATATTGTTATAATTCACCTAAAAATAGGTGGTCCAAAAATGGGCGTGATCCGCCCACTTTTTCTTTTCATTATTTCCCGGGTTTTCATAGTGAAAATTTGATCCGTAAATTATTAAAATCAAATCTATGAAATATTAGCCTTTCAAAATTTTAAATATATCCGTCGTCCGCCCAATTCAGTCAGTTTCTATTTTTTTCATTAGTTTTTTATACTTTTATATAATTTTTTTAATTTATGGGGATATAAGACGTAAATTTCTGATATGTGAATAATATTCTGAGGGTGGGAAGGTTCAGTATAATAAAAAACTTTAAAATTAAGGTATGCAATTAAATATCCCACATTAATATCCCCACCAAAGGTGTAGGGTATTCCATAGTCGGGCCCGACCGACGATAAAAATCCGCCCCATGTGACCGAACTTACCCATGTGACCTAACTTTCCCAACTCGTTTTTCAATAACGTCTTTACTTAAAAACATAACTAAATACTTTCAACAGCAAAATTTAATAATATTTTGAGATCTTTAATTATATGAGAAAAAATTGAATTTTTGGGTGTTGAAGTCTGAAAAAAGTGATGTCACTCATCGATGGTGACCTCGGAGGTCAATTCAACCTATGAGACAAATATGTTAATCGCTGAGACCTTTTTAACGGTAAATGCTGCAAAAAAAGGGCTCTTCCAAAGATAATTTTGCACGCATTACCTATATCTTTGGAGCATATATGTAATGAAAGTATTATTTCATTGCCAAACATTATTATAATAACGGCCAAACATAATTTTGTTTTCGTTCAAACATATTTGTTTTCAGAATGAATAATTTTCGGCGTTTTTGCAAACATATATATGTTTTAATGTGAAAAACATATTATTTACATGTAAACATACATATGTTTACATTTAATTTTAATGTAAAAAAAGTAAATTTAGTGCTAATATCATCTTTAAACAATATTCATTTTTTCCCTTTTTTTAAAATACATTTTTTTTTATTTATATTATATAACTATAAACTTAATAATTTTATTTCCATCTATTGTAATTCAAAGAATCTTTTTTTGACGTTGGGTGTGTTAAGTAGCGGAAATATCAAACTTACATATATTAATATCTGATGAAATATATATATTTCTCAAAAACATTAATATAGTAAATCCATGTAAATCCGCGATTAAAGCAATTTATTTTTAAATATCGTATAATAATATTCCAATCTGAAACAAATAATTATACAATTCGATTATAATGTAATTAGATATTGCTACAAATATTTATATGTTGATTTCGAATTACGTTATGATTACATTCAAACATATTCAAACAAAACTTTTCTATCCGTGTACATAACACTTCATGATCAAACATCAAATAACAAAGTTATAATGAAAAAAAAACGGTTTTGGCGGTTTTTTGTTTCTGACACTTACGTGGTAATCTTTCATTTTAGATAATTTGTTTTTGTATGGAGACCGACCCGGCCTAGTGGTCATACTACATTATGATGTTCCTGAACAGGGACGCAAAAAGTGTGGGTCCTGTAAGGGCCCACAACATAATACAGTCATAATCAGCACCCACGTGTTATAAATAATATCGTTAGGTTTAGTAGTGATATCTATCTAGGTAACAAAATAAAAAAGTATAACCTTAAAAGTTAGATGTATATTTATAAAAAATTAAAATTTTAAGATTTATAAGTAGAAAAATAAAGATAAATATAAAATTTACCAAAATATTGTTACGAAAAGAGGTAATTTGACCCACTGTGAAAGTATTCAACAATAATAAATGAGACGCAAGACAATTCAGCGCACTAAGCAATGTGTTAGAAAGAGACGGAAGATAATTCAGCGTACTGATCAATGTGCGAGAAAGAGATGGAAGATCAGCACATTAAAACACTTGAGTGCGAATGAGATGCCAATAGCATGCGTCATTCACGAAACGAGTAGAAGGTTCTCGAAACAAGTCGAAGCTTGTCGAAACGTGTCGAACTGATGCATGCAGTATATAAGGGAGCCGCATCTGAGGTAGAGCACTTCAGTAGTGATTGTAAAGTGGTCGAGTGCATCTCGTGTGAGAACAATGTCAAGTTAAATTGTGGACATGCAGCAGTTGTTAGAATTTGTTATTAGTAAAGTTGTTTATTAAAGTGAATTAATAAAGTTAATTGTTATAATTTAAACCAAACATAAGAATGTTTTATTTTGTACACAATCCAGCGATACGAACTCGTAGAACAGTTTTCCGTAGACTGAATTTTCGTAACAATATTAACAAAATATCAAAATTGCTCTTTATTAAATTTTTTTTTTTTTTTTATACAACATTAAAATTACAACAACTGTATTTAGGTTAATAGCAACTACAACAGCTTCAGTCGGCACTCCATTAACAACAACACGTCTGCAACAACAACAACAAAATATAATAAAAAGTCTTTGATTTGCTTCGATTACCGCGTAATTCGTACTTTCAAAAATATTTTTATTTGCAAATAAAAAAATAATTGTTGTTTTTCGCTGCTTCTTTTTGTACTACACCTCTTCTTCTTCTTCTTCGTCTTGGTTTTCATTTTTTTCATAATAAATAACTACAGTCTCTGGTTGTTCAAGCGTGATTTTTTGTTATTTTTATAGCACTTTTTATACTTAAAGTTTAGTTGTGTTTAACAACAAATATATTCAAATTACAGTAAACACTTTAACTGTTTTTGTATTTTTATTAAGTAAATTTTTAAAATCGATTTTATTTATTTATATAAAACCTACACCAAGAAAAAAGTGACATAATAAAATTTATTTAAATTTGATTTAAATACTTTTGTAATAAAAAAACGTAATATTCTATAAAAAAAGAAAAATATTATGCACGTATTTAATTTCGCATTAAATGAAAAGTATTTAATTTTATTACGTACGCATTTAAATTCATAATTTGAAAAAAAATTATAGACATTTTATTAACAGTATTTTAGTATTTTGTTTTTAATAAATTAATTTCCCACACGAAATACTAAACTGGTTTCTGGTGCAGACAGTTTAAATAAAATTAGTATTTCGTATGGAAAATTAACATTGAATTTGCTTGAACATATCGTCACTATCATGCCAAAGGGGCGAATGTGTAATTTTTGACATTTGCGTTTTTTTACATTTTCGAATGTAGATTTTCCTCAAATATACTGTGCCTAAATCGTGTGTGATTTTGTTGGATATTTCTAGCTATAAAAGACAAAACCAAAAGGGCGAATTCGAAAAATTGAAAATTTTGTCATGCCAAAAGGTCGAATATTTTCGTTTTTTGCACTAACTTTTTATTAGTGCAAGATAATGTGATGTAATGCATAAATTGTTTGATTTTAAAGCACCTATTGATTGGCATCATTATTTTTAAATATTTTTTTGAATTTTTATCATTTGCAAGAAAAATGTTTGGGAACATATTTTTAAATAATGATGCCAATCGATAGGTGCTTTAAAATAAAACATTTATTGCCTTAAATTACTATTTTATCTTGCATCAATAAGAAGTTATAGCAAAAAAGCTAAAAGATACGCCCTTTTGGCATGACAAGATTTTCAATTTCTCTAATTTCTACGTTTTTTTTTTTGCTATAACTCTTTATTGGTGCAAGATAAAATAGTGCTGTAAAGGTATTAATTCAATTATTATTTTTGAAATAATGCTGTCCTGCACATATACTTCGACGGGAAAACAAAATAAGTAAGAGTAAAAAATACGCATAAATAATTCATCCTTAAAATTTCGTACTTAAATTTTGACTTTGAATTTAAAAAACTTAAAATTTAAAAATTAAAATTAAAAATTCAGAAAATATTTCAAAATTCTTTAAATTTGTTGCCAGATGTTTTAAAAATATTTTCGAAAATTTTTATCGCTAAAAAGAGTCTCAGTAATGCTATCTATCAAAAAATAGAACAAAAGTACATGTTACTGAAGTAGAAAAATAACACTACACAACAAAATGAGAAAAAAAGTTTGCGCAGTAAATTCCATTATTTTTAAATTTTTCGAAATGACTCGCAGAATTTGAATATATGAATTAAAAAATTTTCTACGGATAGGTTTACGATATTTCGGGTAATTACTTTTGTACTTAGCTTTCAAAAAGGTGGTCACATATATTTGTAAATATCTCGCGTTTAATAAAACCCATAAACTCAATTTTATATCGAATGAAAGATAATATTCAATAAACATGTTTTACAATAGTTTAGAATTGGTTTACTGGTTTAAGAAAACTCTATAGAAGAACCCGAAAAATGTAAATTTTGTCGACCAAAATTTTATTAAAAAATGCATTTAAAAAATGTCGAAAAATTGAAAACGCAAGATGATGCACAGTTTTTAATATTGCAAAATTAACCTGTACATTTCTAAAGAAAATTATGTAAAAATAAAAGAAATCTATGGATACGTTTTGAGAACAGAAAAAATCAAGTGAAAGCATTACAATTGGGTATTAACTAAAAATAATCGCATAATATGTTTATACCCTATACCCATGGGTTACAATTTATAAAATATATGTGAGGATATTTTAGCGACTCTTAGTAGGCGTGACTGGTATGAAAAAGTATATATTTTCTTGGTCAACATCACTTTCCGAGTCGATTTAGATATGAGCGTCTGTCTGTCCGCCTATACACGATAACTTTAAAACTGCTACTCCGAATGATGTAATATTAATTATCAATGTATTTTAGTAGAATAGTAATTCAAAGTTCGAAAATGTGTCGATTTAGTCAACGTATTCTACTACATCCACTACGAAATATATGTTTACTTTTTAGGATCACATATCTCGTTAAGTATTAAAGGTAAAGTTATAAAATTTAAAATTAATTACAAGGAATCATCTATCAATAGGTGCTCAAAAAATAATCGTGATCCGCTCACATTTTTTATTTTTTATTTTTATGCCTATTTGTATAGCACTTAATTATATTGCTTTCACATAACTTTTTTATCCTCAAATGTTACCTATATATTTTTGTCATTTATAGCTCAATTTCTTCGACGGAGTGTGAACTAATTTTGGAAAATTAAAATTTGTGTATCATCTGACTTTCTCGATTTTTTTCCATTTTTTTAAATGAATTTTTTCTTAAATTTCTGTTGAAAAAAATTTTTTTTTTCAAGTTCTCCTTTCGAATTCTCTTAAACTAATGAACCAATTTAAAAATGTTCTAAGAAATGTTTATTCAATATTCAATTAACTTTCATTCAATATAACATTTGATCATATGCGACCACCTTTATGAAAGCTCGGTCCTAAAGTTATTGGCTCATATTTTGTAAACCTATCCAAAGAAACATTGTTAAACCATATTTTCGGAATAAGGGCGTCATTTTACATAATACAGAAATAACCTTAACTGCTGTGCAGAATGGCTGTTGTGTAGTGTAATTACGGAGATTTGCGTATACACCCTTTTTTCCAAAACAACAAAAAAATGGAAAACATTTTTAGAATTACTAATTTTATATGAACTAAACCACAGGAGATATTTAAAAACAGTTTTCAGTTTATGATTTACGTGTTAATTGTTTAAAAAAGTTCCATACAAATATCATGATAAAATAAAAACGTAAAGTCTTTTAAAAATGAAAAATAATTGCATGTTCATGTCTATGTCTTTAAAACTAAGCAAGATATTTTCTCAACTGAGCATATTTTCATTAGATCATAATGTTAGATTTTCATAAACAAAAGAATTTTTAAAATTGGTTAACTTTTAACTTTTTTACAATTTTTAAAAGATTTTGCATTACAAATAACTCAACATTGCTTATTTTTTTATTTCCAAAACAAATAAAGGTACAATCTCCAATTTCAAAACTTAAGTTCTCCTAAGAATTCTCTATACAACATTTTAAATTTTTTTTAAATTGGTTGAGTGATTAAAAAAATAATGAATTTCATCCGATTTAAGAGCGTTTTGACGCAGCCTGCTATGTCTCGCAGACCTCGAAGCTTTCTCGAATAACTTCGATAAAAAAGTTCGATCTCATTGCTTCATCAATTCTAATTTTATAATTTTCTCGTACATTAAATTTATTTGACAAGATACGATATTAAAATATTTATCACATCGAAATAGATTTTTATTTGATATCGTTCCGATTTCGAGAAATTTCTCGTATCGAGTAAACTCCGACAGAACGCATCAACAACTACCTACCATGTAGGTCCAATTTGACGATCGATATCGCTACGAGAAAGTGTCCAATTTCTTATGGATTCTCCTTCCTCTCGCATTGATATCGTATACTGGGTTGTCTTCAAAAATACTATTACCCTTCTATGATGAACTAAAATCACTTTTATCTTTATTTATAGATTTTTCGAAATTTTGATTGCCATTATTTCTTCTTGACTTATCTACAATGACCGCTTAAATTGTATAAAATTTATTTTTTAATAAATTTAGTGTTTTTTTTTGTTTGTTATTTATTCACAATGAATGAATGAATTGAGATAACCGGAAGCACATAAAACCGGCTAAGTAGTAACTATAAATATTGTGGGTTCCAAAGACTGCGGTTGGATTTCACTGCAAAAGAAAAAACCATTAAATCTAACGTAAATAAAAATAGCAGACAGCTGGCAGACGGTAAATAAAAAAATAAAAATTAATTTAAAAAAAAACACAAAAATATACAAAAGTTTCAATGAACTTTTTTTTGCATTTCTTTCTTCTGGCTTCCTTTTGAAAGGTGCAGTTACCTCTTCTGATATTTTAATGTATTTTTTATGGTTTTCAAAACAAGTTTACCTTTGAATATTTTACGACAAACTTATGGGGTTCAGAGATAAAAATCATATATTTAATATTTTACAAAAATAATTAAAAAAAATATATAAATAACTTAAAATGTGTTACTGTAATAAATCAAAATTTTGAACTTTAAAAATGTGTGTTTCGGTGTTAAAAATAACTCAAAAACTATTTAAACATATTTATTTTTTATTTCTTATATATTGTATATTAAAAAATAAAAATATATACAGACAAATATGTGAATAGTGTGATCAATTAAATAATTAAAAGTAATAAAAAAAATAAAAAAATAAAATAAAAAATTAAAATTAAAATTAAAAAATGTATTTAATACATATTAGTGAAATTTTAAAAATTACTAATATTTAATTAATTTGAAAAAGTTTTTAATGTAAAAATTTAGTAACACAAACGAAGGGAACAAAATACAATATTTGTATTTAAAAACAAATTAAACAAAAAATCTTAACTGAAAAACTAAATTGCAGTGAAAAATTTTAATTTAAAACAACTTTTAAATTTTCAAAACAAGAAAAAAATTAAACATATTAAAAATGTAAAATAAATTAATGCAGAAAAAAAAATCTCCCAAATGACTATGAATACTCTAAAAAATAAAACATAAAAAAGTGTCTCAAATCAACGCACATTTTTAACGCGCACCCAGTATAAAAGAATTCAAAATGTTTTACCGCTACTCAATGGCAGCGCTACTGCTGCTCTCACTAACTGCGTGCTGTGCCGCAACAAAAACTAATTCCAAAACCATCTCACATACGACACCCTTCGTGCCGCATCGTTTCACCAGCAGCAACAACATCACAATACTGCGTGAAGTACGCGATGAGGAGACAACCGAAGCGCTCGCGCCTCCACTCGTTTTGAATACACACGAAGTGTTGCCACCACAAAAACCGTCGAAGAATAAAAAACCCTATACGTTGTTGGAAAAGTCACTACTCACCGAATACGAAAAACCACGTCCCATAAAAGAATATGATCTACATCCGGTAACATTTGATTTTAATCTTGGTGATCTGGAAGACCTCGAGGATCATGGTGCTCTCAAGAAACAAATGGCGGAGGTGAATTTACTACCTGGTGATGGACAGACGAATGACGACGACAATGATGATGATGACAATGATAATGAAGATGATGTTAACTCACATGAGCAGCCCGAATTAGGCCTGAGCTACACAGAGCTGCCCGCGGTTTTGGGGGATGTAGTCGCAGGCAGTGATATGGATGCGGCGGTACATAATGAGAAGGATAATGCAACGGTTGTCGTGGTCACAACACAGCAGATGCCTGCAATGAAGACAACGTTATCTAAGTCAGACAAAATGTTTTCCAAAATGACTTCTACAATGTCCACAACAATATCTGGAACAACACCCACAAAAATATCCTTAACATTGTTCCCAACAACAGTGTCTTTCACAAAGTCTTCTCCAATGTCTACCACAAAGTCTTCTACAATGCCTTCTACAGAATCTTTAACACCGTCTTCTACTACTTCCACATCTTCTCCTACAATACCATCAACACCTTCTCCTATCACATCAAACATCACCTCCAATGAAATAATAGACCTACCTACTATAATCCCTATACCCACCGCTCCGAGCACCACCGATGATCCTTCGAATATCATCACCACCAACAGCGATCATATTTTCAAAATATTACAAAAGAACAAATCAAAGATACGCGGTCGTGAGCTGCTAAAGAAAGATGCACCACTTGGTTTCAATAGTATAAGTCGCAATTTTGGCGGCTCTGCGGATACAGCTGCCGGTGGTAGTGGCACCACTGCAAATGCTACTGCTGACAGTTGGCAATCATCGGTCAACCAATTTCAACTTTTGACCAATTTGTATGATCATTTCTACTGGCAGCCCTCGGAGATACGCAGCAAAGTTTCGACGGGTTGTAGCATCGAATTGCAGGCGTATTTGACGGCTCTCAATGCAAATTACGAGTGGGCGCAAAAAGGTAAGTTTTTTGAAAATAGCAGATAGAGAACAAAATCTGTAGATATAATAGTATATAATATTCTAAAAGTTAGAATGAACGTATTTACATTGGATGATCTGTCAATAATAGATCTTAACAAAAATAGATCTTCCCATTCATCTTATTATCATCTCTACCCAGTCTTCCACATCTCAGAGTCCTCCGATGCCACGAAGCTTTCTTGCATAACTTCGATAAACTAAAGTTCTATCTCGTTGCTTTATCGATTCTCATTTTTTAAATTTCTCATACATTAAATTTGTTTGACAAGCTACGATACTTAAATATTTATCGTATCGAAATCGCCATATTTTTTGAGCAATCTCGAACTTTCATTACCATTTTTTCAATATCGTTCCGATATCAAAAAATGCCTCGTACCGATAAAACTCCGATAATTTAGGTTCAACTTGATGTTCGATATCGCTACGAAAAAGTGTGCGATCATGTGAATTCTCCTTTTTCACGCATTGATCTTATAACGATATTGAAACGAATGGCATACTTATTAGACAGTGTGCTTTATCAAATAGAATATGAACTAACTATACTATTCAGGGTCTAAGATTGTCACAGAACAGCCATGAAACTGCAGAATCTTAGAAGGTTAACGATTAGAATGAAATTATGAAGTTCATTAAAATAATTAATCGTACTCCCTTTCGAAGAACAGCCCTTCTTTTTTATAGGTCTGCCATCTTAAAATAAATAAAATCCCATTGTCGTCGTTATAAAAGAACTTCCCAATTACATATATCTTGAAATTTTCAATAATTGGTTTACCGAAAACTATCTAAATATTTCGAATCAATAGGGCCAAAGTTAATATAAATTATTAACAACATGTCCATATTAATAAATAATATGACATATCAAATATAACATGTTTGAAATAATAATTTAAATATTTATCTATTAAATTAGAAAAAACGAGTTGGGAAAGTTAGGTCACATGGGTAAGTTCGGTCACATGGGGCGGATTTTTATAGTCGGTCGGGCCCGACTATGGAATACCCTACACCTTTGGTGGGGATATTATCCCTCAGAATATTATTCATATATCAGAAATTTACGTCTTATATCCCCATAAATTAAAAAAATTATATAAAGTATAAAAAACTAAAAAAAATAAATTTGAAAAATGTAATTGGGCAGACCACGCCTATATTTAAAATTTTGAAAGGCTAATATTTCATAGATTTGATTTTAATAATTTACGGATCAAATTTCCACCATGAAAACCCGGGAAATAATGAAAAAAAAAAGTGGGCGGATCACGCCCATTTTTGGACCACATATTTTTAGGTGAATTCTAACAATACGTTTTAAATTTTATAACTATACCTTGAATACTTTTCGAGTTATTAGTTCCGAAAGAGTTATATAAAATTGACTTGTATGGGAGGTGGGCGTGTCCGTTGACCGATTTGGCTCATTTTCAAACTCAGTTCCTACTTTTAGATAAAATATATTGAGACGAAATTTCATCGCATTCTGATTAGTATTTCTCAAGTTATTCTGTATTCGGACAGCAAGACAGCAAGACAGCAAGACAGCAAGACAGCAAGACAGCAAGACAGCAAGACGGACAGACAGACAGACAGACAGACAGACAGACAGACAGACGGACATGGCTAAACGGACTCGGGTAGTGATGCTGATCAAGAATATATATACTTTTCCATACCGGACACGCCTCCTAAGGGGCGTTACAATATATGCACAAAGTTAATATACCCTGTACCTCATAGGTGTAGGGTATAAAGAATACTGGATAACTAAATATATTTGGTGATCCTAGTCGAAATTTTCTCTATTAGGGTAGACATAAGACATCTGCACAAATGCATTTGAAACCCACTTGAAGACATTCATTTTATTTCAAGACATCTACTGTCATCGACTCTATGCGGAAATCAAATGAATATGTTGTTCACAACAACAAAGCACAAGTAGCGTCAAAACAAATCATAAACGTAGTTGTAGTGAAGAATCCAAAATGCTGTGCAAATAAAATTCAAACTATGAAATTTACTGCTTATGACATTAAGTGCATCTTACATATTTTTATCATCAGTGCATTTTACATATTTTTATCATACTCTAAAGTTTTTTTATTAATATTGAAATATAGAAAAAACATAAGACATCTGCACAAATGCATTTGAAACCCACTTGCTTGAAGACATTAATTTTATTTCAAGACATGAACTGTCATCGACTCTTTGCTCAAATCAAATGAATATGTTGCTCACAATAACAAAGCACAAGTAGTGTCAAAACAAATCGCAAACAAGACTTAGTTGTAGTGAAGAGCCCAAAATGGTGTGCAATCAAAATTCAAACAATGAAATTAACTGCTTAGGACACTGAGTACTCAGTGCATTTTACATATTTTTATTCTTCTTACTCTAAAGAATTTTCATTAATATTGAAATATAGAAAAAACATAAGACATCTGCACAAATGCATTTGAAACCCACTTGAAGACATGTACTGTCATCGAATCTATGCTCAAATCAAATGAATATGTTGCTCACAATAACATACTACAAGTAGTGACAAAACAAATCACAAACAAGACGTAGTTGTAGTGAAAAATCCAAAATGGTGTGCAATAAAAAATCAAACAATGAAATTAACTGCTTATGACACTGAGTACTCATTGCATTTTACATATTTTTATCATGCTTGCTCTAGATAATTTTCATTAATATTGAAATATAAAAAACCCAAAAGGTTTAAGAAAATCATATAATATTTTATATTAATTTACAAAGAAACAACATTTTTTTCGTGGTAGATTTCAATGTACTCTTTTGAAAGAGAGTCGACATCTTTAAGACTTTTTGCCAATCTTTAAGTCTATTTAATTTGAATGATTTGAAAAGAGCAACAACAAAACATAACACAGGCAATGATCATACGGATCGTTGGATATATTGCTTTTCGACCAATACGTTGTTTTTGTCGTATTATTTGTTGATGGTGTAATTTTTATAAACACATGAAATACCGACATCAATATTACTGCCGTCGAACGCCGAGCGGCAATTTTGTTGTTGTTTTCAAAGTTCGTCTTCTCACTCGTTACTCGTTGCGCTCACTCACTGTACTTGTTGCATTTTCAGCGATAGTAGTGTCATTTGGTTTTGTTTTTCAAGACATTGAATGTCTTGACACTACTTGACACCAATAAAACAAATACTGCAATGGCAGTCTATAATACTGGGGGCAGAATATTATTTTATATTTCTTTTTCTTTCTATTCTCCTTTTATTTTTTGCACTTTTTCAGCTGCTTTCGTTCATCTTTTGCATCATTTTAAAAAATATACCCTCATTTTGTTTGCCATTTCTATTGCTTCATTTCAATACAAAGAAAATTTTCCATTTCCGAGCTAGCATGATATTGGTTAGCAATCGACTGGCTACGTGTCTGCCGAGTCCGGTCTCTGTGTCCATTTGTCTGTCCATTCGTCTGTCCTCTAGGAAATTATAACGCATTGATGGATGCCTGCCTAACAGGCTGTGTTGAACAACTAAACTAAAAAAAAAAAACTTTTTACATTATTGAACAACTTGAAAATATCGCTAAATACAAATTTGAGCTTCATTAATCATTGGCGGCCAAGTGGAAGAACTTGACAGTTCAGTTTGTTAAGTGTGGGGTTTGTGAAGTGGATTTGTTTTGGCAAAAGATGTAGAAATTATTGAGCATGAGCACTTCAAGATGTTAACCTCATAGATTTATTGCTTTATATTGAAAAAGAAAATCCAAATTATTTTTTATGGTTTATTCGATTTATGCGTTCAAACGGAACATTGAATTCTGAAGCTGAAGAATTTAAATTAATTGCATTGTGGATGAATTGAATTTGAAATCAATTGCTTGTAAATGGCCTACAATAAAATACCAATAGATGAGCAAGGCATTTTGGATATACTTGAATAACAAATAAATCGAGATTAATTTGTGTGATGAATGAAAAAAAAAAAAACAAAAATGTTATGGTATTTAACGATATAATTAGATATTAGAAAATTGTACGAATTTTTGCTGAAAATCAATTTAATTTCTAACTCAATTTATGAATGTTTATGTAAAAAAATGTGTATGAATATTTTTATTTTAGAGAGTTTTTTTTATTCTAAATGTTTATTTTTTATTGTTGTTTTTGGTTTAGGATATGTTTAATGTGTTTTAAATATGTTCGTTCATTTATGAATATGTTCATTTATGAATTTATTCATTTATAAAGTTTTTCATTTATGAATTTATTCACTTAAAAATGTATGAATTTGTCTTTAATGAAATTATTATTTAATGTAATTATGTAAAAATTTTGCTTTTAAAAAATTATTCTTTTATGTTATCATTAACTTCTCTCTAAATTCTTTTATGAATACTCTTATTTCGAAATCTATTTATAACTTAATGCTCTACCTGGTGCAACTTAAGTATTCCGCATTACCGTTACACACTACTTACACACTCCATCAAACTGTGTTACGACATTGGGCATCCTTAAAAATCCACTTCCGCCCAGTGGCCTTAATGTGTTCGCGATTAAATGCGCCATTTTATGATATCATTAAAACCAGTCGCATAAAAATGGTCACAAGCAGCTGCCACTTAAACGCATTTGCACTAATTTAAAATTTTACTGAATTTAGAGACACTTTTGAATAACTCAGCATTTTAACTTTTTAATATTTTATAACTCTTTTTCACTTTTTCTTAATTTTTAACTCTTTCTAATTGTTTTTTTTCTCATTCTAAAATTATTACTTTCTAGCCTACGATGCTTCGGGACGTTATCGCGGCCAAAGCTTTTTTGGCAATGACAAATGGCTCGGAGAGAAGAGTTTCTGCTATGAATTGAATCGTCAATTGCAACCGGACCAACGAAAACATTTCGAGTTTCAATTCTATATGGCGCTCATTTCGTTGAAAGTGTGGGTACCGGGTAAAGTGGTGAGTAGTTTTACGCAGGTTTGATTTTAATACATTTAAAAATTATTTCCTTTGTAATTTTATTCATTTATGAATTAGAGCATTTGAGATTTTGTGATTTTGAACATTTATAAAATTTTTCATTGTATTTAGTACAGAAATAGAAAACAAATTTTTATATTTTAAATATTTTGATAAATTTATTTTCGATCTTTTAATAATTTCATTCACACTTAAGAATTTATTCATTTTTGAAAAAACTAAACAAATATTTTATTTTTTTATTAGAAATTAATTTTAAATTTTTCAGAAAAATTAAATTTTTCAATAAAAATTACTTTTTTCAATAAAAATCTAATTTTGCATGACAATACAATTTTTCACTAAAAATTAAATTTTTCACCAAAAATTTAATTTTTCACTCAAAATTCAATTTTTCACTAAAAATTCAATTTTTCACTAAAAATAATTTTTTTCACTAAAAAATTCAATTTAGCACTATATATAAATTTTTCTCTCAAAATTCAAATTTTCACTACAAATTCAAATTTACACAATAAATTTAATTTTTCACAAAAATTAAAATTTTTCACTAAAAATTAAATTTTTCAATTTTCACTAAAAATTAAATTTTTCACTAAAAAAATAAAATTTTCACTAAAAATAAAATTTTTCACATAAATTAAATTTGTCACAAAAAATAAATTTTTCACTAAAAATTCAATTTTTTACTAAAAATTAAATTTTTCACTAAAAAATTAAAATTTTAATTTTTCACTAAAAATTAAATTTTTCACTAAAAATTAAAATTTTCACTAAAAATTAAATTTTTCACAAAAATTAAATTTTTCACTAAAAATCCAAATTTTCACTAAAAATTAAAATTTTCACAAAAATTAAATTTTTTACAAAAATTAAATTTTTCACAAAAATTAAATTTTTCACTAAAAATTAAATTTTTCACTGAAAATTCAAATTTTAACTAAAAATTAAATTTTTCACTAAAATTCAATTTTTCACTAAAAATTCAATTTTTCACTAAAAATTAAATTATTCACTAAAAAATAAAATGTTCACTAATAAATAAATTTTTCACTAAAAATTTAGTTTTTCACTAAAAATTTAATTTTTACTCAGAATTCCAATTTTCACTATATATTAAAATTTTCACAAAAATTCCAATTTTTCACTAAAATAAAAATTCAATTTTTCACTAAAAATTAAATTTTTCACTAAAAATTAAATTTTTCACTAAAAATCCAATTTTTCACTAATAATTAAAATTTTCACTAAAAATTTAATTTTTCGCTAAAAATTTAATTTTTCACTAAAAATTTAAAATTTCACTAAAAATTAAAATTTTCACTAAAAATCATAATTTTCACTGAAATTAAATTTTTCACTAAAATTCAATTTTTCACTAAAAATTAAATTTTTCACTAAAAATTAAATTTTTCACTAAAAATTCAATTTTTACTCAGAATTCCAATTTTCACTATATATTAAAATTTTCACAAAAATTCCAATTTTTCACTAAAATAAAAATTCAATTTTTCACTAAAAACTAAATTTTTCACTAAAAATTAAATTTTTCACTAAAAATCCAATTTTTCACTAATAATTAAAATTTTCACTAAAAATTTAATTTTTCGCTAAAAATTTAATTTTTCACTAAAAATTTAAAATTTCACTAAAAATTAAAATTTTCACTAAAAATCATAATTTTCACTGAAATTAAATTTTTCACTAAAATTCAATTTTTCACTAAAAATTAAATTTTTCACTAAAAATTAAATTTTTCACTAAAAATTAAATTTTTCACTAAAAATTAAATTTTTCACTAAAAATTAAATTTTTCACTAAAAATTAAATTTTTCACTAAAAATTAAATTTTTCACTAAAAATTAAATTTTTCACTAAAAATTAAATTTTTCACTAAAAATTAAATTTTTCACTAAAAATTAAATTTTTCACTAAAAATTAAATTTTTCACTAAAAATTAAATTTTTCACTAAAAATTAAAATTTTCACTAAAAATTCAAATTTTCACTAATTCAAATTTTCACTAAAAATTAAAATTTTCACTAAAAATCAATTTTTCACTAAAATTTAATTTAACACTCAAAATTCAAATTTTCTCTAAAAATCCAAATTTTCACTAAAAATTCAAATTTTCACATTTTCACTAAAATTTCAAATTTTCACTAAAAATTCAAATTTTCACTAAAAATTCAAATTTTCACTAAAATTCAATTTTGAACAAAAAAATTCATTTTTTCACTATAGTTTTTCACTAAAATTTAAGTTTTTCACTTAAAATTCAATTTGTAACAAAAAATTCAATTTTTTACTCAAAATTTAATTTTTCACTTAAAAGTCAAATTTTTACTAAAATTTGAACCTTTTACTAAAAATAAAATGTCCACTAAAATTAAATTTTACACTTCAAATTTATTTTTACTACAAATTCAATTTTTCTTTAAAATTCAATTTTCACTAAAAAAAATTATATTTTTTTTACTTAATATTTAATTTTTCCTTAAATTTTTCACAGGACCTAAATCTGCAACTGGGCGAATGCCTACCAAAAACTTGCTCTGCGCCAGATGTGCAGGCCATTCTCTCACTGGATCCGCACGCGCACATGTTGATCGAGCTGAGCGCCGATAATGCGACCACGGCGGCGCACATCAACATTTTGCGCGTGCGCAAAGTACCGGAGAACTTCAGCTACTGGATGGAGTTAAAGTTCCAGCTGTTCGCGTAGGTGTCAACCATATAAAATACAATAATTCGAATCACTTAAATTTCTAACTGTTTTATCTCTTCTATTTACTCCAAATGCTCCTGTTCCTTACGCTCAGCAGTAGCTTCATGATCACTCTGACTGGTGTCATCATCGCTGCTACCTGGTATCAGTCGAAACTGAATCGTCTCAACTGCACGACGGTGCCCACGGTGAGCGCAAAGGTTGCCGATGCGCATGCACTCGGCATCAATGTCGCCGACAACTACAACGACAAAGCCTTTGAACTCTACCAGATGAAGACACTCAACGACAATAACAATGTGGACCTTGAGGCAGGTGTCGCCGCTGCCGCCGCAAAGCTCAACAACAACAATGGCAATAGCAACAGCAATGACACGAACAATGGCAAGGCATCGAATACCACAAATGGCAACACTGCCACCGCCGCCTCAAAGAAGAGTCACGAGGCAGCCGAGGTAAAGTTGAAGGCGCAGCTGGCTGCCGATCTGGAGACATGCAGCAGCGCGGGTGCGACGGGCACCTATGAGGCGAAGAAAAAACTGGGTGAGTGGGTGGCTGAGTGGGCAACTCATGTTGTTTTAATTATCATTATTTATTTTGTGCTTTTCGGTTTCATTGCAGCTGTGCATCAACAGGTTTTATTGTGCTTTGCCTTTCAGACTAACGCTAGCACCATCATGAGTGTTGAAGACAACAAGGAGGTAAATTCGATGTTAATTTATGCTGGCTGTGATATTTTGACACAGTGATAAAATGTTTAACTTATTTTTCGAAGATCTAAGTTTTAAAAAATATTTATTGAATCTTTTGAAATTAAATTTCGAATATACATAAAAATATTTTAAAACTATTCCATGTTTTAAAAATGTATGTTGATGGTTTTCTTAAATGAAAATTTTTAAAATTTAATAACATCAAATTCTATGTTTTTTAAATATCATGTGTTTTATATTTTATGTTTTTAAAGTTTTTTTATTATATGTTTCTAATTTTGAATGTATTTTAAATTTGGGAGTACCACAAAATCCACCTGCATAAAATCTATTTGACACAAAATCCACCTTTTCACAATATTCAGAATTCATAAAATCCACAAAATCCAATTTCATTTATCCAACTTTTCTTCGGTACAAAATTCGGTACAAAATCCGCCTGTTAGTTGGTCCAACCTAAGGGCAAATTGACGAATCTGAATTCTAGAAACAATATTAGTTTTAAAGATTTAGTCAGAGTCATCATGTTGAATGATTGTTGGTACGTTATCATTGCACCGACCATTCGTGGATATACAGAGGGACACGTAATTCCTTCAAATGATTGCATTATGGGAAAGAAGGACACAGTGAATTTCCCACTGTGAATTTTTCTATGAATTATATCGTGTTGCAACAACATTCCTCTGGATTCAGTAAGAATCATAAATTATTTAAAAAAAAACATTATTACTGAATTAAATTAGTTATGGAACCTAAGTTACTAACTTCACTTGTACAAAATCCAACAGCTGGGTGGATTTTCTGAAGGTGGATTTTGTAAAGGTGGATTTTGTAAAGGTGGATTTTTTGCGGGTGTATTTTGAATGGGTGGATTTTGTACCGGTGGCTATTGTATGTTGTATTTTGTATGGTGGATTCCATACCCAACCACAAAATCCACCTGCATAAAATCTATTTGACACAAAATCCACCTTTTTTCACAATATTCAGAATTCATAAAATCCACCTGTATAAAATCCACCCGAATAAAATCCAATTTCATTTATCCAACTTTTCTTTGGTACAAAATTCACCTTTTGGTAAAAAATCCACCTTATATTTGGTTCAACGTTAGGGAAAAATATACGAACTTGCGAATTTGACATTCCAGAAGAATTTGGTACAACATCCGCCTTTTAGTTGGTCCAACGTGAGAGCAAATTAACGAATCTGAATTCCAATTTAATTTATGTTTTAAAATTCTATTATTTAGAAATCAATATTTTTTATTTATTTAAATATGAAATTTTGAAAATATTACTATTATTTTAACAGAATGTTTTAAAAATTCTATATTTTGAAATTCTATATTTAGCAATTCTATATTTAGCAATTCTATATTTTGAAATTCTAATTTTGAAATTCTACATTTTCAAATTTTAAGATTTAAATTCTATGTTTATTATGAAATTTAAATTCTATGTTTTAAAATTCTATTATTTTGAAATCAATATTTTTTCTTTATTTAAATATGAAATTTTTAAATTTTTTTATTTATATTGTTTTAAAAATTTATTTTGAAATTCTATATTTAGAAAATCTATATTTTGAAATTCTATATTTAGAAATTTTACATTTTCAAATTCTATGATTTAAATTCTATGTTTTTTGTATTCTATGTTTATAACACAATTTCATATTTTATGTTTCTTAACTCTACGTGTTCTTAAGTCTATGTAGTTAATTAAATGTTTTTCAATTCTATGTTTTAAAATGCTATGTTTTAAAATTCTATGTTTTAAAATTCTATGTTTTAAAATTCTATGTTTTAAAATTCTATGTTTTAAAATTCTATGTTTTAAAATTCTATGTTTTAAAATTCTATGTTTTAAAATTTTATGTTTTAATATTCTATGTTTTGAAATTCTACGTTTTTGAATTCCATGTTTTTAAAATAAATATTTCTCATATTTATATGTGAAAATTTTTCAAATTTTATGTTTTTGAATTCTATGTTTTTGAAATAAATAAATATTTGTCATTTTCATATATGAAAATTTTAAATTCTATGTTTTTTTAACAGAAAATTTTAATATTCTATGTTTTTAAATTATGTCTAGTTTTCACTTTATGTTCTTAAGCTCTGTATGTTTTTATTTCCATATTTTGAAACCAATATTTTTAAATTCTATGTTTTTAATATAAATGTTCTGAATTTCAATATTTTTAAATTGTAAATTTTTAAATTCTACGTATTAAATTTCATGTTTAAAATTCTACGTTTTGAAATTTCAAATTCTATGTTTTTAAATTTCATATTTGTAAATGCTATGTGTTTTTAATTATATGTTTCATTAAATTCTATGTTATGAAAATAAGTATTTTTTGAAATTCTACATTTGCATGTTTTACATTTTAAAATTCAAAATTTTCAAACTGTTGTCTTCAAATTATATGTTTTTAAATTATATGTTTCAAATGTAACGTCTTGAAATTAAATATTTTGAAATTCTACGTGTTTAACTTCATCTTAATAAAAAGTTTGTTTTTTTATTTTATTTATATATTTTAAAATTAGATATTTTAAGTAAAAAAAAATTAAATTCTACAATTTTAAATATAAATTTTTGATTCGTTTTTCTATATTTATAAATTCTTTGTTGTTAAGTTCGATATTTTTAAACTCTTCGGTTTGAAAAGCTATCTTTAAAATTCTACCTTTTAAAATTTCATGTTTTACAAATTAAATGTTTGTATACTCTACGTTTTAAACAAAATTATATGCTATGAAATAGAGATGGGCGCGTGCCGTGCTTTTTTCGTGTCACGCCCGAAAATCTGAGTTCGTGCGTGCAAATCTCAGTGCGTGCTAGTTGCTGTCGTGCCCGTGCATGTCCGTGCCTCCAAAATCAGACACGCGCCCATTAAAGATTTTTTTTTATAGTTTCTACCCCAATTAAAAAAAAACCCTTCCAGCTTCAGAAAACAAAAATTTCGTGGTATTTTAGCCTTTTCTTAAAAATCTGTTGTTTTCGTTTTACTTATGGATTTAAGAGAATAAATAGTATCAAATTTAATTTTTGAATTATTTATTACAGGTACTAAAACCTATTGGAATATCGGTTCCGGTTCAGGTTCGAAGATTTTTTAATTGTGGTTTCGATTGCGCTTTCAACCAATACATAAAATGGGTTTCGATTCCGGTTCCATACATTTTTTATAACGGTTCCGATTACGGTTCTTTGCGTTCCCTCACAAGGACTATAATATCTGTTCCTGTTCTGGTTCCGATATTTTTAAAATAGCGATACCGATTCCAACCAGAAATAAATATAAATGTTTCGATTCCAGTTCCCGTACAACACATTTTTAATAAAGATTCTAGTTCCAAAAATCTAAACGGTTCCGGTATTATTTTTCACGTTTTGCTTGCTTTTTCATGTTTTTCCGTGTTTTTTTTTCGTATTTTTCCGTGTTTTGTCTTGTTCTCCCGTGTTTTCTTGTGCTTCTCTTGCGTGCCTGTAATTTTACTCGTCGGGCTCGTGCTCGTGCGTGTCGCCTATCGGCGTGCCCGTGCGTGTCCGTGCCATCAAAAACAGGCACGCGCCCTACTCTACTGTAAAATTCTATTCGATTTTTAATATATTGGATATTTTAAATTAAAAGTTCTATATTTTCCATACAATACAATAAAAATATATTTTCTCTATTTTGATGTATTTTTAAATTCATCTTTTACTATTACAATTTCACTATTTTTATTTATCTGTTTATTTTTGGAATATAATTATTTTTATATTTATGTTTAAAAAATCAATGTTTTTAAATACAATGTTTTTAAATTCACCTTTTTAACAACAAAGTTTTAAAAATCTATGTTCTTCTAATTCTCTTTTCTATGTATCTATTTTTTTAAAAATTATAATTTGTATATTTTGGTCTTTGGATATTTGAATAATGTAATATCTTGAATTGTTTAATTTAAATTCTTCTCTCCACACAGTTTTGACTATCTATATTTTCAAATTAACTTGTTTACATATTTTTAAATATTTTTGACATTTTCTTTTTAATTTTTCAATTCTAAATTTCTTATTCTTTTTTAATATTAGAAATATTTAATTTTTGCATTTAATATTTTTCATATTTTACCATAATTCCGCACAAAATATTCGATGGTTTTGTTCATTATATTTCTTTTTTAACTGCTACTTTATCACAAAGCCCTCGCAATAAATCGCTGCAAATTTTTTAATCAAAGCAATCGCTTGTTTTTTTTTTTTTGCTATTTTCCAACACTCTTTCTTGCGATATTTATTCACAATTTATTCTACTTTATCCTGCAGAGTCAAACATCCTGCGTGCATGGACTGCGTGTGTTCTCCGTCCTCTGGACCATTCTGGTCCACACGTTCTTGCAATTGTTTCATCTTGGCGAGAATCGCGTGAGTAATCGTCGCAGTCTAACATCCTTCGCACCACAACTAAATCCTTGAATATTTATTATCACTTTGTCTCGCCACCGTTTTTTTTTTTTCTTTCATTATATCTGCAGTTCTCACGCATCATTACGGAGCGTTCGATATTGTATCAATTTGTGGGCAACGCCACATTCTCCGTGGACACATTTTTCTTCATCAGCGGCTTTCTGGTGACGTTGCTCTATCTGAAGCAGGAGAAAAAGTATCCTGAGGCAGCGGGACCATTTATGCGACGTAGTTGTGTCGATGGGGCCATGATAGTGATTTATCGCTATATACGTCTCACGCCCGCCTATTTGGCAGTGATATTTTTCACAGATTTTTCGCGGTAAGTAAAAGAGGAAAATCATGAAATTTAAAAATTCTTGAAACGAATTTAAAATATGTTATACATGCAAAATATGCAATAAATGCATGTGCCAAATATGCAGAATATGCGAAATATGCAAAATATGCAATAAATGCAATATATGCCAAATATGCAGAATATACAAAATATGCAAAATATGCAAAATATGCAAAATATGCAAAATAAGCAAAATAAGCAAAATATGCAAAATATGCAAAATTTGAAAAGTATGCAAAATATGCAAAATATGCGAAATATGCGAAATATGCAAAATATGCAAAATATGCAAAATATGCAAAATATTCAAAATATGCAAAATACGCAAAATATGCAATATATGCAATATATGCAATATATGCAATATATGCAATATATGCAATATATGCAATATATGCAATATATGCAATATATGCAATATATGCAATATATGCAATATATGCAATATATGCAATATATGCAATATATGCAATATATGCAATATATGCAATATATGCAATATATGCAATATATGCAATATATGCAATATATGCAATATATGCAATATATGCAATATATGCAATATATGCAATATATGCAATATATGCAATATATGCAATATATGCAATATATGCAATATATGCAATATATGCAATATATGCAATATATGCAATATATGCAATATATGCAATATATGCAATATATGCAATATATGCAATATATGCAATATATGCAATATATGCAATATATGCAATATATGCAATATATGCAATAAATGCAATATATGCAATATATGCAATATATGCAATATATGCAATATATGCAATATATGCAATATATGCAATATATGCAATATATGCAATATATGCAATATATGCAATATATGCAATATATGCAATATATGCAATATGTGCAATATATGCAATATATGCAATATATGCAATATATGCAATATATGCAATATATGCAATATATGCAATATATGCAATATATGCAATATATGCAAAATATGCAATATATGCATTATATGCAATATATGCAATATATGCAATATATGCAATATATGCAATATATGCAATATATGCAATATATGCAATATATGCAATATATGCAATATATGCAATATATGCAATATATGCAATATATGCAAAACAGTAAAGCAGGCAAATTTATCAAAATTTAGTAAAATATGCAAAATATTCATAATATTACAAATTATTTGATGATTTTTTTTAATAAAGTAGTTTGTTTTTTTGTTCTTAGTCAAACTTTTGAAGCCTCCGTCTTGCTGCCCAACACCGCCAATCCACTCTCTTGCTCACTCTATTGGTGGCGTAACATATTCTACATCAACAATTTCTATCCTCTGAGTGAGATATGCATGATATGGTCCTGGTACATGGCCAACGATATGCAATTCTATATAATGGCGTCGTTGTTGCTGATTATTTCAACACGGTAAGTGTGCGAGAAATTGTAGATTTTTATGTCAAATATTTATTTTCAATCTTCCAAAACTTTTAGTTACTTCAAGACGACAGTGCTTATCATCAGTTCATTCCTCTTCAGCTCGTGGGCTGTATCGGGCATTATATCGCTGCATCACAATTATACGCATAAAGTGGGGAATCCTTTCGAATCTTTTGATTTTCTATACGACAAACCATGGCAACGTGTTGGTACATATATCATGGGTAAGTAGGAATTAACATATTGAAAAAACCTGTCTTTTAAGTAAAAGGAAAATCTTGTATGGGTTAAAAATGCTAAATCTGCAAAATATGAACAATTTTCAAAATAATAAAAATATGCAACATATGCAAAATTTACAAAATATGCAAAATATGCAAAATCTGCAAAATATACAAAATATTCTTTATTTGCAAAATATGCAAAATTTGAAAAATATGCAGAATATACAAAATATTCAAATTATGTAAAATATGCAAAATAAAAAATACGCCAAAAATATGCTTCAAAGGAAAAGTATGAAAAATATACAAAATATGCAAATTATGAATAATTTGAAAAAATATACAAAATATGCATAATATTCAATATATGCAAAATATTCAAAATATGAAAAATATGTTAAATATACATAATATGAAAAATATGCAATATATTCAAAATATGTAAAATATGCAAAATATGCAAATATAAAAGATGTAAAAAATATGCAAATATACAAATCAAATATGGAATGTACAAAATATGTAAAATTAAAACAGAATCGTCTAAAAATTCTAAATATTTATTTTTATTGCAATTAATTCTAATAAAAACATTATTTTTCTATAAAATGCTACTTCTAGTGTTATAGTTAATAAAAATGCCAAACAATTTTATGGTCTTGAATAATTTCGCATTTAAAATGATTCTTCTTTTTAATTAAAACCACGCTGTCACAAGTTCTGGAGCCCTTCAACCAGGAAATAGAGAACACAACTGCATCAAAATGTTTCATATAGCAATAGAAAATTCTAATAAAAATATAAAATTCTAATGACAAAAATATAAAACTATCCATGTCGAGTATCTACTTCATGACAAAGCAAACCGCAAAACGAACGAAAGCAAAAGCACGACACAGTAGATTTTTTCATTTCATTTTTTTTTTATTTCTCATTTTTAAAATTAAACCAGCAAATGGAAAAAGGTACTGACAAACAATATAGTTTTTTGCAACAAAAATAAATAAACTCAAAATATGCAAAAGTTGCTAATATGCAAAATATGCCAAATATGAAAAAATACAAAATATGCAATATATGCAAAATATGTAAAATATGCAAAATATGCAAAATTTGCAAAATATGCAAAATATGTAAAATTTGCAAAGTATGCTAAATATGCAAAATATACAAATAATGCAAAATGTGAAAAATATGCATAATACGAAAAATAAACATAATATGCTAAATATGCTAAATGTGCAAAATGTGCAAAATATACAAAATATGCAAAATGTGAAAAATATGCATAATAAGAAAAATATGCATAATATGCTTAATATGCTAAAAATGCTAAATAAGCTAAATATGCTAAATATGCTAAATATGCTAAATATGCTAAAGATGCTAAATATGATAAATATGCTAAATATGCTAAATATGCTAAATATGCTAAATATGCTAAATATGCTAAATATGCTAAATATGCTAAATATGCTAAATATGCTAAATATGCTAAATATGCTAAATATGCTAAATATGCTAAATATGCTAAATATGCTAAATATGATAAATATGCTAAATATGCTAAATATGTTAAATATGCTAATTATGCTAAATATGCTAAATATGCTAAATATGCTAAATTGCTAAATATGTTAAATATGCTAAATATGCTAAATATGCTAAATATGCTAAATATGCTAAATATGCTAAATATGCAAAATATGCAAAATATGCAAAATATGTAAAATATGCAAAATATGCAAAATATGCTAAATATGCTAAATATGCCAAATATGCTAAATATGCTAAATATGCTAAATATGCTAAATATGCTAAATAAGCTAAATATGATAAATATGCTAAATATGCTAAATATGCTAAATATGCTAAATATGTTAAATATGGTAAATATGCTAAATATGATAAAAATGTGAAACATGCTAAATATACGAAATATGCAAAATATGTTTTATATTAAAAATATTCTAAATATGCAAAACTTAAAAAAATGATAATGGAAAATTATAAGATTATAAATTAAATACAAATTTACCAAAAATGCAAAAGATGTTCATATCAACATTTTATAGAAGAATACAAATGTCAGTAAATTATTCGATGTTTTTAAAATGGGTATATTTTTTATACATTGATTTTGTACTTCATCTCTTTTAACATTCACATTACTTTTGTCACATTTGCCACACTGTAGGTGCCTGTCTTTTTGCTTAGATTTTTCTGGTAACTGATTCTGCCTCTTTTCTCGTCTTTATTTTTTCTGTTTTCGTTTTACTTGTGTCGTAGTTTTTTTTTCTTTTAACTGCTTTGAACAGCTGCCAATTGTACACGCTGCCAAAAAATATGCTACACAAAATATATAGGTTCTTTTATATTTCCATTTAATGTTGGCCCATTGAATGCTAGAGTAGTCATGGACATAGAGTGGCAGAAATATGATTTTTTAGATAGTCAATTAAAGGACAGAAAATTGAAGGAAATTTTAAATTTTACCATCAGACATAAATTTTAGTTTAGTTTTTTTTAATATAGTTTTCATTTTAATGCAAAATGCACTTAAAGTGTTCTACTATTTTGTTGATTTATTATATAACAAGAAAAAATAACATTTAACAGCCGATTTTCTAGAGTTTAAAATATGCGATGTCTAATACTATGCAATTTTGAAAACATGATTTAAACTAATTTATAAATGTTTATTTAAAAAACACTCAAATTAAATGGATTTAAGTATACCCGAGAGTAAAAAATACATACAATTCGTCCCTTTGATATAATAGATACAATTATTTTGTTTACTAAAAGAATGCAACATGTTTTATATATTCTCATATTTAAGCTTAAAAATAATATGCCGTAAAATAATATGTATTTTGTAACAGGTATGTTAGCCGGCTACATTATTTACAAAGTAAAGACACCGCCAAAAATATCCGCTCGCACTAACTGGCTACTTTGGTGCGGTAGTCTGGGTCTATTGTTCATCATTATATTCGGAGTTTGGCAGGGAGAGCTGAGCGTGATTAGCACAGCTTTCTATGTGAGCTTAGGACACACAGGTATGTGCCAAAAATTATATCATAATATACCATAACAAAACATAAGATACCATATTATATCGACTCATAATTTATCATAATATATCATATATCATATCATATCTCATATCATGTCTCATATCATGTCTCATATCATGTCTCATATCATATCTCATATCATATCTCATATCATATCTCATATCATATCTCATATCATATCTCATTTCATATCTCATATCATCTCATATCATCTCATATCATCTCATATCATCTCATATCATCTCATATCATCTCATATCATCTCATATCATCTCATATCATCTCATATCATCTCATATCATCTCATATCATCTCATATCATCTCATATCATATCATCTCATGTCATCTCAATCATCTCAATCATCTCATATCATCTCATATCATCTGATATCATCTGATATCATCTAATATCATCTCATATCATATCATATCATCTCTTATCATCTCATATCATCTCATATCATCTCATATAATCTCATATAATCTCATATAATCTCATATCATCTCAAATCATCTCATATCATCTCATATCATCTCATATCATCTCATATCATCTCATATCATCTCATATCATCTCATATCATCTCATATCATCTCATATCATCTCATATCATCTCATATCATCTCATATCATCACATATCATATCATATCATCTCATATCATATCATTTCTTATCATCTCATATTATCTCATATCTTCTCATATCATCTCATATCATCTCATATCATCTCATATCATCTCATATCATCTCATATCATATCATATCATTTCATATCATCTCATATCATCTCATATCATCTCATATCATCTCATATCATCTCATATCATCTCATATCATCTCATATCATCTCATATCATCTCATCTCATCTCATATCATCTCATCTCATCTCATCTCATATCATCTCATATCATCTCATATCATCTCATATCATCTCATATCATCTCATATCATCTCATATCATCTCATATCATCTCATATCATCTCATATCGTCTCATATCATCTCATATCATCTCATATCATCTCATATCATCTCATATCATCTCATCTCATATCATCTCATCTCATCTCATATCATCTCATCTCATATCATCTCATATCATCTCTTATCATCTCATATCATCTCATATCATCTCATATAATCTCATATAATCTCATATAATCTCATATCATCTCAAATCATCTCATATCATCTCATATCATCTCATATCATCTCATATCATCTCATATCATCTCATATCATCTCATATCATCTCATATCATCTCATATCATCTCATATCATCACATATCATATCATATCATCTCATATCATATCATTTCTTATCATCTCATATTATCTCATATCTTCTCATATCATCTCATATCATCTCATATCATCTCATATCATCTCATATCATCTCATATCATCTCATATCATCTCATATCATATCATTTCATATCATCTCATATCATCTCATATCATCTCATATCATCTCATATCATCTCATATCATCTCATATCATCTCATATCATCTCATCTCATATCATCTCATATCATCTCATATCATCTCATATCATCTCATATCATCTCATATCATCTCATATCATCTCATATCGTCTCATATCATCTCATATCATCTCATATCATCTCATATAATCTCAAATCATCTCATCTCATGTCATCCCATATTATACCATCTTATTTTATATCACAAAATATTATATTTCACTTTTCTCCCTTCTCACTTCACAGCCTATGGCCTAGGTCTCGTCTGGATTGTGCTCTCCTGCAGTTGGGGCCTTTCGAATCCCATTAATCGTGTGCTTTCATATCGTGGCCTCTGGCCATTAAGTCGTCTCACGTACTGCACCTACTTAGTGCATCCTGTCATCATGCTGTTCATCTCGTACCGCATGGAGGGCACTGTGCATCTGAATAATACCTTCGTGATGACCGTTTTTCTAGGCAATGCTGTATTGTCCTTTGTGACGGCTTTCTTTATATCCGTGTTCTTTGAGGCGCCAGTCATACGTTTGTTAAAGATATGTTTTAGAAAATAAGGAGTTCAACAGGAGATTTAGATAATGCTTTATAAGAAATATTTTAGAGTAGTTTATTGAGAAAGTTCTAAAGATTTATTTTTAGGAGAAGTTCTGAGAAGAGTTTGTGAGGGAGTTTTGAGAGAAATTTGTAGACGAGGATGTGAATTAGGTAGTTGAAGAGGAGTTATATAAAAGGTCTGATGGTAGTTTACAAAAAGTAGCTAAGAATTTTGTAGTGCGTGTATAAATAGGTTGTAATGCTGGTTGTAGAAGAGGTTGTAATGCTGGTTGTTGAGGAGGTTGTAAAGAATATTATAGAGAAGAATGTAGAGGAAGTTGTAGAGGACGCTGTAGAGGAGATTATAAAGCAGGTAGTAGAGAAGAGTATATCGAAGGTTGTATAGAAATTTGTAAAGGAGGTCGTAGAGGAGTTTATGAAGAACTCTCTATATGACTTTGTAGAAGGTACACAACATTTGACAATTGGGGAGATTGGGTAATGTAAGCAACATTTTTAGTGAGCTAATAAAAGATGTCGATGTTCACTTAAGGTTGTTGAAAGATATAAGACATCGTTGTAAATGACATTGTAGAGGATGACGTTACAGTCTTGGCCACACACATTAACAGACGTTTTTTGTGAATGTACAATATGAAGTGGTAGATAAAATTTCTTCTTCTACTTCATATTGAACTAAAAATTTTGAAGCACAATTAAATTAGACGGTTGATGGTATTTGCAATGGAGACAATTGAAAATGTTGTATATAAAGTAAAATTGGTGGGAAATTGGAAACATGTCATGGTTTTGTTGAGGTTTATTGGTGAATATGAGGAATAATGCTAAGAGATGTTTTAAAGAATATAGAGTTGTAGAGTATTGTGAAATGGACATTGAATTTTGTGTGGTAGTTGAAGTTGTTGAGAATTATTTATAACATATTGTGTAAAAGAAGATTTTTGTTTAACACGTCACCTTTTAATAGATGGTTGCAGAATATATTGAGGATAACATTTAGAAAACTCATTTAAGTATACATATATAACATAAAATATATTGATAAAATATGGTTGGTTGATCATTTTATAAATTGCAAAAGAGTTAATGAAAATATATTACAAAAGTTTGAAGAATATAAATTTAAAAGTTCGAATTGAGACATAATGGAATTGAAAAAATTTGATAGACAAAAGTATATACAAGGTTCTAGAAATACAGATGAGTTAAATAATAAAGTTATAAATAAATTTCAGACGTTAATATACGCAAATATTAAACAAAACCTGATTAAGTTAAAGTCAAATATTGTTGATGTTTTGAAAAATATTTCTTCCGGTGAAGTGAATTTAATAGTAACTAAAAGTCTTGTATGAATTTCTCTAATGAAAGAAATAGTGAAATTATTAGTTTTACGTGCGGTTGCTGGTGAGTTAAGTACCTAAATATTTAAAGAATTGAATACAAAAACAGACCAAACAATACGTTGGAATCTATATATAAAATAGTTTAATGTTGTTATGTCATAGCATAAAAACTTTTATTTTTTAGACTGTATTATATATTGTTATTGTAAATAGATATATTTTTATTTTATTTTAAGTTTTTTCACACTTTAGTACCTACTATAGATACTAAGATATATTGTATGTGCAAACAATAACTACTCAAAAATAAAAATTTACAAATAATTTTTATTAAAAAGTATAAAAAGTATATTATACTAAAAAATATTTGAATTAAGAAGAATATATGTATAAAAATGAAACAAAACAAAAATATAAAGAATTTATTTTATACGTATTTTATAAGAAAATGATAAATAAATCTTTTATTTTATAAACATAAAACATACAAATAAATATATCGACAAAAAAATATACAAAATTCGTTGACTTTTATTAAACCCAATATTAAACCGAATTCGCAGTTAAAATCTGCACTTGTAAACTTGTAACGGTCCGGTTTTCCGGTGTATAGCTGGGGCACGCTCAGCGGGCTCATGCGTTACAGAATTTATTGATTGCCAATTCCCCGTGTTTAAATTAAATGCAACTCGGTTTTTATTTTTATGTTTTAAATATTTAGGTTTTATTCATTTAATTTACAATATTATTTTAATTCATTTCTCTTAAAATATTATTTCGATTCTTTTATTTCCGTTTAAACATACAATTTGTATAAAAGAGAAACATTCTTACCTACGGCGGCAGCAAGGTTATGTCTTGCAGTCATGCCCATAACCAGGGCGTCAACGATTCACATGACCAACAATCACGCTCACTCTGCCGTTTGGAAGCACATGCCTGAGCGAGTGCAACTGTTGCGTCACAGCGAATTGAGTTGTAGGGCTCCGAAGTTTCAAAGCACTTTCGGCAGTCACACAAATCAACCACCACTTTCTCGTACCGGTCGGTTTGTCGGTCAGCAGCAAATGAGACCGATTTGCCTTGCGCGCTCGCTTTTATACTCGTCTCTTCCTCTTCTTCGTAGTGACAAGCGAACGGTGAAGTTGGCTGCGTTTTCCAAGGTTGTGGGGTTTGTTCAACATTGCGGCTGCGTTTAATGTTGTGGCGGTGTTTAGCGTCTAACGGCGTTTAACACCGCCGTCGTGTTATTTGTTTCATCATTGTATTATTTATTTATTATTGTGCGATGCCATTTCCCATGGTATCGTCACAAACTATAACTAAATTATGTATGAAATGTCCATATGAAAAATATATTCTCGTTTTAAAGTGCAGTGCAGTTTACACTAAGTAATTAAAGCTTAATCAAATTCTTTATAAAATATTGTTTATATCAAAATGTTTTAATGTATGTACACAAATATAAGCTATAAATAATATTATTAATAAAATTTATTTATTTTAATACTTGGTATACTCACAATATTAAATACTATGTCCTTTTTGTAATCTAATCTATTTTTAATTGAAAACTGCAACATACAACTTTTGTCCTAATGCATTCATTAATTATTCACTCGACAAATGCATTAACAAAAAGTTTTGCGTCATTACATGATGTTCTATTACAACTAAAGGGAGACATTTACTAAAGCAGTACTCAAACCACTTATCAACCATTTACCCATCACAAAATTCACACCTAGTCTTTCGCTGCCTTCGACCGTTACACTTATTTATCACAACTCCCACTCACTCATTCACTTTCAGCACACGACGTCACACCCACTCTGAAGAAAAGTCATTCGCTACATACTCAACAAAAATTAATAATAAAAGTAACAGAGAGACAAACTTTGGCAGACAATTTCATTTGTCACAGACGGACAGCAACTATTAATCGGCAGTGTTAAATGATAACCCAGAGAACAGTGTATTTTTATTTTAATAATAAATACTTTAATATTTAGAATCATGCTTAATACTAGTTTTTAACAAAAAAATTAATAAAATTATTTCTTAAATAAAATAAATAAAAAAAACTAGAAGAGTATAAGTTATAGACGCGCCGTCTAAAGTAAATACGTTTTGCAAAATATGCTTTAAATAATAATTTTAAAAATTATTAAATAAGCTCTACGAAACTCATTTTACGATATACGCTTTACAAAATCAGTTATACGTAATGCGTTTTCCAAAATACGCATTATAATGTAAGCATTGCGAAATATGCTTTAAAAAATACGCTACATTTTATGAAATATGTTTATAATCTAAACTTAACAAAATATTTCGTACAAAATATGCATTCAAAATACGCTATTTAAAATACGAATTACGATATAATCTTTTACGAAATATAATTTATAAAGTATTCATTACAAAATACGCCGTAAAAAATACGCAATAAAAACAAAGCTCACTTTACGAAATACGCTTTACAAAATCCGCTTTACAAAATACGATTTACAAAATACGCATTACAGTATAAAAAAATACATTGTACGAAATATGCTTTATAAAATAATCTCTACAAAATATTCCGTAAAAACATGCTATAAATAATATGAATCACGATATAACCTTTTACGAAATAATTACTTATTTACAAAATCTTTTCATAATCTTTAATCATTTAATCTTTACAAAATATGCAGTATAATATACGCATTAAAAAAATCTGTACGAATTGTTTTTTGAAATACGCTTTACGAAATATGCGTTACGAAATACGCTATATATGTGTATTTCGAAATATGTTTATATAATAATAAAACAATTTATGAAATACACTTTACAAAATATTCTTCGATAAATACGATTTACGAATGCTCTACAAAATGAGCTACACTAAATACGTTTTACGATATAACCTCTAAAAAAATGTGCTTATGAAAAATAGTTTTTTAAATATGCTTTACGAAACATGATTTACGAAATATGTTGTAAAAAATGCGATTTACGACAATCCCTATTAAAAAATACGACAATACAAAATACTCTCTACGAAATATTCTATACGAAAAACGATTTATTGTAAATCGTTCCAAAAAATACTCTGTACAAAATAGACTTTACTAAATAAGATCTTCGGAATACATTTTAAATATTTTTTTACGAAATATGCTTTTCAAAATAAGTTTTGAAATAAAATAATAATAATAACTACAAAGATATTCCATTTTAAATCAATGAAAAAATAAGCGTAACATATTGGATGAACGTTCTCTCATACTAAACTAAGAAAAACTCATTCTCATGTGGTTCCAGAAATATGGCGGCTTAAAAAGTGATATTATAGTTAAAAAATCACAAATGTGGGTTTACTTAATTTAGCATATCTTAAAAAGGAGTTTACGCGGACACGCACGGGCACACCGATAAGTGTCACGCACGAATAAGCACGGGATATAAAAAGACTCGAAGAAGAACGGAAAAACAACGAAAAAAGCACGGAAAAACATGAAAAGACTTATTTTTGTATACTATTAAATCAATAATTGTCTTATTGACCTATTTTAATGAGATTTGAGGGATTTTTTTCTAAATGCATGATCTATATTTTGAGAAAATATATATATTGTTACGAAAAGATGAAATTTGCCCCATAGTGCAAGCATTCGGCAAATATAAATGAGACGCAAGACGATTCAGCGCACTGAGCAATGTGTTAGAAAGAGACGAAAGATCATTCTGCGAAAGATCAATGTGCGAGAAAGAGATGGAAGATCAGCGCATTAAAATACATGAGTGCGAATGAGATGCCAATAGCATGCGTCATTTACGAAACGAGTAGAAGGTTCTCGAAACAAGTCGAAGCTTGTCGAAACGTGTCGAACTGATGCATGCAGTATATAAGGGCCCGCATCTGAGGCACAGTACTTCAGTAGTGATTGGAAAGTAGACGAGTGCATCTCGTGTGTGATCAATGTCAAGTTATATTGAGGAGATGCAGCAGTTGTTAGAATTTGTTATTAGTAAAGTTGTTTATTAAAGTGAATTAATAAAGTTAATTGTTATAATTTAAACCAAACATAAGATGTTTTTATTTTGTACACAATCCAGATACGAAGTTGTAGAACAGTTTTCCGTAGACTGAATTTTTGTAACAATATTTTAAATATATTTTCAAAAAAAAAATATTTGTTATTTCTGATTTTCTGCTTAACAGTTTTATTTAATTTCAAGATTGGTTACTGTGTATTAATTAAAAATATGCTTCAGATTGCAACAAAAAACGATTTTCGAAATATACATAAATCTTTTTGTATTCTCAAATCACTTCACTGGGTTATAAGCGCTCTTATGGCACCAAGTGTGAGATAAAAAAATATATAATAATGAAAGTGTCACAGTGACAGAAAATTGAATTAATGTTAAATGTAGCCAACGACAAAATTCAGCCTCAAACTCTGTAAGTTTAGTACGTGTGCTGAATATATGAAATTTATAAAAGAAAATACTGCAGTAGTTATTACATAAATAAAAATATACCAAAAAAAGAAAAAAATCTGTAGAAAATTTAGCAAATTATAATAACGACGGAAATTAAAGGAGTCTCTGCAGGAATTATGCATGCTGTGAGTTGATGCAAGAAATTGACAGGCAGATACGATTAACAGCGGTTGCCAAGTGAATAATTAATTTAATTTATTCAACGGAAACGGAAGTGGCCTACAGTGAGCACCTGAGGGACAAGGATGGAAATGGGCTACATAATAATTAAATGAAAATAGGAAACAAAATTTGAACTTAAATGTATAATGCAAAGATTATTATGTGAAATGCAAAATACGCCGTAAAATAATGTGAGATTTTGAAAGGATGAAATGAAGACTCATTCAAAATTAATTTCATAATTAATCTTAATTTTTAACTATTTAAATACTCCTCAGACACTTTGATGTAGGAAAATGGAAGGAAACCGGCAGGTAAAACAAGCATTTTATACGTAGAGAAATTATATTTTCAGAAAGCGTTTAGATAGGAAAATGTGGGAATGTGGCCTAATACTGGCTATTTTCTACTATAGTATGAAAGCAAAGTTGATGTAGAAATGGCAGGTAAAGGAAGGGTATGGTAGACAATACAGATGGAATCAAATTGTTGGGCACAGGAACGGCATGGTGTAGAGTATGTTAGGCAAACATTGAGACACATATATGTAGGTACTTATATCAGCATAAATCGTTACCGATCCTAAAATTTTTAATTTCCACCCTCATCAATTCTAGTAGAAATCCCACGTCAATAAGAAAGGATGGTTACCGTGTTGTCTAGGGATTTGTTCGAATAATGTTTATCATATAAAGGGCGAAATATGACTGTAAATTTCTACAAAATTAGATAACCTGCCATACACTTCCCACAAACTTCAATTTATCTGTGTTTTCGGCCGTAATATTCCTAAAAATGTCAAAAGTTGTGTCTGGGGAATAATGAACATTTTTGAAGTCAAATTTGATATTTTTCAAAAATAAATTCAGTCGATATCTCTTTGAACAAGCTTTCTTTAGCCGATACTTTCATTAAAATATTTTACAATAACTTTATTATAAGTTTTTGCCTGCTAGTGTCCCGTCACCTTTTCTTCGATTTACTTCTATTAATAATAATAATAGTTTGGCGCTACAATTCTATGGCCGAGCTCTCTCACAATTTTGAGCTGTGCGTGTTATATTTGTACTCAAAGTGGTGGGACCTACAGTTTATTGGCGAATTCGAACGGCGGGTGAGAGCTTTTCATAGGCAATGTTTACTCTCGTAGGTTTGCCATTTACTGCCGAGAGGTAGCGCGGTATAGAAAAATGTTTCTATGAAAAGATGTTGTTAGCCCCAGTCCAGGCTTGAACTGGGGCCCTTTCGGCTCGCAGTTCAATGCACTAACCACTGAGCTACCGCTGCTACTTCTATTAAGGTAGTTCAAAACAAAATTTTCTATAAATTTTGTGGCTGTACAGGCCTTTTCAATTTCCTTTTCCAGATTTTAAAAACTTGAAAACACAAATTTTCATGTAACTTCTGCTTTCTAGAGGCAGACTGAACAATACCAATTTCCTTCGTAATAGCTCCTAAAGAGACTTCTTTTTTACATAGGTAAAAAAAATATATTTTGGGATGTTATCAAATTTTGTAGAATTTTTAAGGCAGATTAACGGCATATTTTCGGAAGGGAGGCAGAAAATAGAGAATAATGACTCAAACTCCATTTTTATCTTATTGGAATCGTTTAAATACCATGTTTATAAAATGCCTAGAGCCTGCCAATTCTCAATTTAATATATATGTCATTTTTTATGAATAATTCAGTCATATTTGCGGCAAACATACAGATAAATGAAAGATTGTAGGAAACATGTATCTGGACATCAAATTAAGTGGACTTTTAAACACAGATTTTTTGCAAACTTTAGGTACAGCAGATACAAATTGTTCTCTAAAATTCTGAAAATCTGTTTTTAAAATTCCATGATCAGCTATACACATCCTAGAAAATTTCAATTATCTGTGTGATTATTGAATATTCCAGGAATATTACAGACATTTTATATTGCGGAAGTTTATTAATTTTTTGGAATGTTAAAGGCAGACTTTCGCCATATTTTGCATTAAAGTAGATATAAGCTTATTATACAAACTCCACTGTTGTCTGCTGAAAACCATTCACTAAAATCTTCCAAAACTGCCTCACGCATGCCAACCATTTTATCAATGGCAACTATGGCTACATACTTTAATTGTGTAAAACTAACATGTACTATGTTTCTCGGTGATACGACACAAAAATGAAAATAGTCCTCGAGTACACTGCATTTAATGCCTTATTTCATATAAAAGAAAGTGTTTCTAAGCAATACAAATTTTATTTGTCACTAATAAAGCCTTTGATAAAAGTTATCCCTACAAATAAAATGAAGCAGCCGCCCTGTAAATAAACACTTAAATATAGCTGATTTTGTGTCTCACATAAAATAAAGATGCTCTGTTGTAGGACTTTAATAAAACATGTGCTGCCAATTAGGCTTTCAATAAAAATTGTTCTCACAATTAGCAAAATTCCTAATGTTCTTCCGAATGTCTTCCTTATGTTCTGTCCATTAGCTTCCTTATGTTCAGCCCAATAACTTCCTTATGTTCTGCCCAATGACTTCCTTATGCTGTTCCCAATGTCTCCGTTATACTTATTCTTCGAAATGTCATTCCTTCTATACCTACCAATGCCTTCAATATGTTCTTTCCAACGTCTTCCTTTTATTCCTCTCAATGTCTTGCTTCCTTCTGTTCCTTCCAATGTCCTTCTTTTTGTGCGTGTTGATGTCGTGTGAACTGTGCGACAGGCATCAACGCATGACACTAATTAGTACAAATCCTGCTGGTATTAAGTACTGCTATATGTGTGACTTGATTGTGATTTCGTTACGATTTGCTTTCACTTTTAGCAAGTGGGAAGTTGTTGAGTTTTAGTCTGGGATTTTTTTTTATATTTCGTCTTTTTTTTATCTTACATTTAATGTTTTTGGATTAAGGCAAAAGTTTTGTTTTCAGCAAAAGCCGCATCTAATGTTCAGTCAGTTGTCAGGGGACTCACAACTTATTTACTGCGACACTTGAAATTGCAGTTAATGCTGTCTATTTATTTCACCAACCAAAAATGTCTTAATGCGTTGATGTTGCTAAATAATTAGCTGTGGGACTTCATTTTTGTCTCTGGCACTGTGTATCATTACAGACGACCACAAAATGTTTGTTTTTCAAAGACACCAACTACTATTTCTATACATTAGACATTTTTATTTTGTATTTTTTATATTTTTCTTTTAACATCTTTAAGAATGCTCTTGCTATCAGAACTCTCAATGTGCTGCTTCCTGTACTATTCGGGTATACTCGTATGAAATCGAAAGTCAAGGTTTCTATATTAGAATTTTGTTTCTGTACTGAAATTTTTAATCTTTTTGGAATTTGTTTCTCAATTAAATTTTTTCAGAAACAATATTTTTTGCTAATTTTTCTATTTTCTCCTTTACAATTTTTTATACTTAAATTTTTATATTCCAGACTTTCCAGACTTTGTCCGTTAACAACGCCCAGTTTCTGCTCTTCCAAAGTTGCCTTTATATTAATAGTTTTCCCTTTTTATCTTTCATTATTTACTTGTACTTTTATGTTGCCGCCTTTTTAAAATTAGCTTTCTGTTGCCTTTGCCCATGCTTTTGTCTTAATAATTAGCATTTCAAGTTTTTTTTGTTCTTTTGTTCGAAAACTCCCTTTTGAGTCATCTTTAGGTTCTGTCGCATACTAAACTAACATTTTTAATTACTAAAGCGCAAATTTTTTAGCTCAGTTTCTGCTACATTAACCATTTTCTGTTGCTGCACAGCTTAAGAGATTTTAGAGGTTATATTAATTTTTTTTTTTGGAATTGTTTTTTCACTTTCAATGGGTTATTTTTGAGCTATATGAGCCATGGTACTCTAAACAGACTAGGCGTTGGAACTCACCCTTTTTATTTTCAATAAAACGTGGGAAACTGCACGGAGGGAAATAAATTCTAAAAGAAGAATTTGACTAATATCAATAAAATACTGCTAAAATTCAAGAATTTGTCATCTGAATATTAAGAAAGCAAATTACTTAGTTGTCAAAAAAGTAATCAAACTTTATTTTACTGGATTTTCAGAAGTTAATTTATTGATTATTAAAAATCGAAAAGAACACGCAAAATTCTTGCTGTATTCTTCGCAAAAGGAACACGTGTTCATGTATATGCTGTTATTTTCATCGTTCTTTCTTTGTCTGTAATATTCGCTCGTATGCTTTGTGTTGCGATGTCGTCATCTGATTGTTAGTGTGCATGTCTCTCTATTGAAAATAACGAAGCCAAATTCTTCTAGATATTAAGACATTTTGTTCTTAGGTATGCACAAAGTAACTAAGTACAATTTGTCTGGATTGCAGATGTTTTTTTCTTATGTATCAAAAAACTTTTTTTAATACCTAAGAAAATAATAACTGAATTCATGATAAATTCTACTTAGTTACTTTTTTGACAACTAAGTAAATCATTTCCTTGAAATTAAGTATTTTTCGGTTTAGCTGCATATCACTCCGTATACTTCTTGATTCCTTCTGAATTTTAGAACTTTTTTCACCCCGTGTGATATAGGGTATTGAGATATGAAATAATCAATTTATTTTTTATTTTTTACGACCATTTATTTACAGAGATACACGGTACAAATTTAAAAAAAAGACCTTAAATCACTTACGTATGTTATTAATATTTATCTATCTCCGGTAGATAAATCCTCAAATTCTGATGAGCTCTTGTTTTATAAAAAATAATATAAAAATGAAATTAAAATTTTTTGAATAAATTGAAATAATTATATCACATGAAAATACTTCGATAAGTCCAACACAACCATCAATGAGTAAAATAACTAAATAATAAAACAACATGTGCCATAACGACTGCAGTTTTCGCTTCAATTGCTGCTGTTTCCACTGCTGCTACTGGCAGCTGACAACTTAAATCCTTTTGTCAGGGTGAAAAGGATTTCCGTAGATGAAAGCAAAAATTAAATGTCATTGAATGAGATTTTGGCCAAATTGTCAACACGCAGTGTTGGTCAATGACATGTCGTAATAAAAACAACAACATGTAATAACAACAATAAAAATAACAAAAAACAACATAAGTAATAGCATCAGGAACAAAAACAATAAAAATAATAACATCAGCAACATCAGTAGTTGTGACAACAAAAATATGCATGTAACGACAAATACAACAAAATCTGTAACAACAACAAAAAATAGAAAAATATCAAATATATATAACAAAAACAATACCTAGCAGGAATTGACTTCGTTGATGAAAATATGATGAATGATGCATCGAATTCATTACATTATTTTATTATTGATCGCTAAAATGTACATAACGCTATTATAAAATACAATAAAAATCATCAGGATATATTCAACGAACAGTCGCACGATATTCAGCACGATATTCAACATATTTTGAAATGAATTGTAGCTGATATCGTAAACGCTGCAGGACTCTCCTAAACACAATTTTGCAGGCATTACTTATAACTTTGGAGCTTTCTGCAAACAAAAATATTATTGCATTTCCAAGCATATTTTTGTTTTCGTTCAAACATATTTATGAGCAGACTGAATAATTTTCGGCGTTCTTGCAAACATATATATGTTTAAATTTGAAAAACATTTTATTTACATGTAAACATATTGATGATTAGATTTCATATAAATACTACAAAAAATAAATTTAGTGCTAGTATATTTTTTACACAATATTCATTTTTTAAATAACATTTTTTTATTTATATTACATAATTATAAACTTCAACTATTTTTTTTATTACACATATTTTATTTATACTTAATAACTTTATTTCCATCCATTGTTCCTATTTGGAGTTCAGTGAATTACGGATTAATTAATTAAGAACTATATGAAAATTGTTAATGTGAGTGTTACTGAGTGCTAAAAGTAGGCAGCATTGGTATTTAATTGTGATTTCCTAATGCCAAACATATATATAATTAAAGCATTGTCATACTAATTCTATTATTTTATAATCATTATTTTATAACGACAAACATACGTTTTTCACGTTATCTACATATTACTCTTAGAGAAAAAAACTATTTTTAAATTTGAAAACAACTCTTTTTTGAGTTTAAAACTGATTTCATTTATTTGATAATACTTTCATCATATTTTTAACATAAAATTTCAAATCAAAAGAAGATTTTTTACGTTTTCGACTAAGCCCGGTCACCTCTACATTATCCCGAAAAGGAAATTTGGCTAAATGAAACCTGGCCAAACTAAAATCGCTTTAAATAATAATAATAGTTTGGCGCTACATTCCTGTATAGAACTTCGGCCGAGCTCTCTCACCATTTTGAGCTGTGCGTGTTATATTTATATTTTTACTCAAAGTGGTGGGACCTACAGTTTATTGCCGAATCCGAACGGCGGGTGAGAGCTTTTCATAGGCAATGGCTTTACTCTCGTAGGTTTGCCATTTACTGACGAGAGGTAGCGTGGTATAGAAAAATGTTTCTATGAAAAGATGTTGTTAGCCCCAGTCCAGACTTGAACCGGGACCTTTCGGCTCTCAGTCCAACGCACTAACCACTGAACTACCGCGGCTACTGAGCTACCGCGCTTTTAATACAAAGTATTAAATTGTGCAGTTCGCTCATCGCAGTTCGCTCATCGCTCATCGCTCATCGCTCATCGCTTATAAATAAGGGAGAGAATAACTACACGCTGCAAAAAAAGGGCTATCCCAAACATAATTTTGCAGTCATTAACATGTATGTTTGGAATTTTATGTAAACATAATATAAAATTGACTGATAAACCATTTGTAAACAGGGTTGTATTGAGACTTGAACAGTGTTGTAATGAGCTCTGACTTACATTATAATATCCCGGAAACATTTTAATGTTGCCCCTTAAAATGGAGTAAATAAAATAAATATTTGAGCCGAAACATAAATATGTTCAAAATAATATATGATTTTGAACGACCTGAATATAAATATGTTTCGAGTGAAACAAATCAGTTGTTTCAGTTCAAAAAGTAGTATGTTTGCATAGAAACATATTTAAATATTTTTGGAAAGAAATCCTGAAAATAAAATATAAAAAAATGTTGTTTTTTTATTAATTTTTATTAAAAATCTTTAACATGCACAGTGGGAATTTAAAATAATTTAATTCATATACAAATTTTTAAATGCATAATTAAATAATTCGTTTAAAACTGCAAGTAGAAGTGACAGCATCAATGAATGCACAATTGCACCAGCAGACGCTAAACCAGATGATCCAGGCTCGCTTTATATTTGGTACAGTTACAGTTGATCTCAGTACAGCACATAGCGTGGGCAAGGAATTCACGGAGGCTTTTGTAAAAAAAAACATGCCAAATTCTGTTTAAAAATCGAAACACAGATTATTATTTGTGGTTTTCCACATTAGTTTCAGAAATTATATACTGCAAGTTATTATATTCTGTTACTATTTGTACTTTTTGTAACACAATTTATATATTTATTTAATTTACAAATAACAAAATTATTACCGACGCGAACACGTTTTCTCAACGAACAACAAAAGACATGTACGCAGAAAATGCCGATCAACGAGTGCTAAACGAGTGCCAACTTCGTATACAAGAAGAATGTTGCAAGAATACACTTATTTACATCCAATTTCTTTTTTGTTTGTTTGTAAACATCAATATGTTGCAAAAGTTGGCGTACGTAGAAAATGCTGCACAACGTTGCCAACTTCGTCAGTCGATAAATTATCGAATTAAGACGAGCGTTGCGAACATACGTTGTATTTAGATTTGATTAGAATTATCTGTGTTTCGGAACATAGTTTTAACCAAGTAAATTGCCAAGAATAATTTATTCAAATGCAATTAAAATTTTATGTTGGTATAGTAACATTTTTATGGTAAATTTGTCAGATTCTGCTGGACAATATAATAATGTTTACACGTGAACAAAAATAAATTCAATTTCGATTATAATTTAATTACACTTTATTCCTAATACATGTATGATAATTTCGTATTACTTTTTAATTACATTCAAACAAATCTTTTCTATCTATATTTTGGCCTATGACTTATGAAATAGATAATGGGGCTGCAGGGAGGCGACCGGAAAACATTTTTTTAAAATAGATATTTATTTTTTTATTTAAAAAGTAAATTTTTTCGGTTTGGTTAATCGGCCAGTTAACTGCAGTTCTGTCGAACATTTTGATTTGAACAGCGGCAATAATATATCTAATACGAACCTCTATTACATTGACAGAATCATGAAAAATCAACTATGAAATTATATATGGCATAAATGATGATATATTTTACATTATTTGTTGCAATAGATTCCAAAATCATGCTTCCGAAATATGATTTTCGGTTTGGTGAACCGGCCAGTTAACTTCAGTTCTGCCGAACTATTTGATTTGGACAGCGGCAATAATATATCTAATATGAACCTCAATTACATTGACAAAATCATGATAAATCAACTATGAAATTATGTATGGCATAAATGATGATATATTTTTCATTATTTGTTACAATAGATTCGAAAATCATACTTCCGAAATATGTCTTAAAAACAATGCAAGAAAAAAGACTAACCTTATAATTTCTCTTTTTTAATTTGTATTAAAAATATTGGCACATAATCATATACAATTTGAAGTCAACTTTAAAATTAAGATCATTCTTTTGACATTTTATTCTATACGAAATTTGCATAAAAAGTCGATACTAATTTTAAAATTGACTTTAAATAGTCTATGATTATGCGCCATAATTTTTATGACCTTTATTAACTCATTGCTTTGTAACATTATTTAAAACAGTTTTAAAAATACACTTTTTAATTATTTTCACACTTTTAATGAATTTTAACAGGGCAGCTACCACGCACAAAAGTATTTAAGAAACGTTTCTTCCATTATTTATTTCTGTTCTCATACAATTTTATTGCTATTTATTAATGTACACACATTTTGCAGTTAATTATTAATTATTTTATAAACTTTTAATACTTTTTAACATAACTTTTATAATTTTGTAGCATTTTTAATAAAACGCGCAAGATTATTCTATTTTCAACAACCAAACTAGACGCGCACAAACAATAAACTGATCGTGGAAGGGTTGAAATACAAAGAAACAAAGAGAGAGTGAGAGTAGTGTTGGCATGCAAATTATTGCACTGCTTGCTTGTGTTGTTGTTATAATTATTACGACACATGAAGAACGGTAGCAAGTGAGCGCAAAAGAGAGAAAATATACAAAGAGAGAAAATATAATTTTTCTGAATTGTGTTTGTTCTCAGTTAGATTTTTTAATAATAAAACATATTTTTTATAAAAGTCGAGCAAAAATTGAAATTTAAGAATATTACGATGAAATTTCATTTTATAATTTGAATGTATAATATTTTTGTATATAAATGCTGGAATTCTGTGAAAGTGAAATTGTATAATTAAAAGTTTCAAATGTGAAAAAATGAAATATTAATTTTTAAAATTATTAAAAAAATTAGTGTAAACTATAAATATTTTAACCAAGAATTGGAACCATTATTAAAATCGAAACCGTAACAGAAACCGATATTCAAAAATCGGAAATAAATGGATATCAAAAAATGGTATTAAATGTTTTCGTTCAAACATATTACTCCATCCAGGATATATAAACGACGTATCAGATATCGGTAATGATATCTGTATCTCCAAAGGTCAATCAGTGTAAGTCAGTTTTTCCAAATTTTTGAAAATTTTTGATGGGATGGGACTTTGATGAGATGGTATTTGATGAGATGGTAGCCGCGGTAGCTCAGTGGTTAGTGCGTTGGACTGCGAGCCGAAAGGTCCACGGTTCAAGCCTGGACTGGGGCTAACAACATCTTTTCATAGAAACATTTTTCTATTCCGCGCTACCTCTCTGCAGTAAATGGCTACGAGAGTAACATTGACTATGAAAAGCTCTCACCCGCCGTTCGGATTCGGCAATAAATCGTAGGTCCCACCACTTTGAGTACAAATATAACACGCACAGCTTAAAATGGTGAGAGAGCTCGGCCTAAGTCCTTATAGGACTGTAGTGCCACACTATTATTATTATTATATTAAAATTCAACAGGGACGCTACAAAACTAGAGCGACAGGGACAGCAAACGACGCTATATTTCTTACCGCTCTTTTGACATTTCTCTTCAGTAAGGTTTGCCATTTCATGAAGATATACGAGCAAACAACGAGTCAAAATTGTTAAAATTTACTACCGAAATTCGGTAGTAAAAATTCGAAAAATCATCTTCAGCGATGAGGCTCATTTCTGGCTGAATGGCTTTGTCAATAAACAAAATATGCGTTATAGGTCAGACAGCAATCCACACGTACTCCATGAGTCATCATTACATCCCGAAAAAATTACGGTTTGGTGCGGTTTATGGTCCGGCGGCGTCATTGGGCCGTACTTCTTCCGTGATGATCAAGACCGGCACACTACTGTGAATGGGAATCGCTACCGTTCAATGATAACCGAATATTTTTGGCCCCAATTGGCTGATATGGACTTGGAGGACATGTGGTTCCAACACAAGCCACACAGCGAATGCCACAATCAATTTATTGGAAACCAAGTTTGGAGAACATGTTATCTCACGAAATGGTCCATTCGATTGGCCGCCTCGGTCGTGCTATTTGACGCCGTTAGACTATTTCCTGTGGGGCTACGTCAAGTCTATGGTCTATGCCAACAAGCCAGCGACGATTGATGAACTTCGTACGAATATCGTACGTGAAATTGCAGCAGTATCGGCCGATTGATGCTTGAAAACCGTCGAAAATTGGGACTGCTGCAAGCGTGCCCGTGGTGGCCATGCAAAAGAAATCGAGTTCCATACATATTGGCATCGAACGTACTTTTACAGGAATAAAGAATTTCATTGATATCCAAAACCGTTTTTGTTTTATTTACAAACATTTTTGTAGCGGCTCTTATTGAAAAACCCTTTATTAGGTTTTGGCCTAATATCTTAAAAACTAAAGGAGATATTGGCATATAAATTTGACACAATAAAAAAACAAATACCTATAATATGTCATAGTGGCACAAGTAAAATTTTAAGCATTGGGGATACATATATGTCATGTGGACATTTGTAAAATTATTAATACATTGCTGTGCAAAGATGCTATTGGTCATCGCTATTTCTGACTTTTGAGAAAGCATTGAGGAATTCGGAATGACATTTCCAACTGGTCAATGATGACAACAATAAGCAACAACAAAAACAATAATAGCACTAACAAAAAAAAATAATGCCGCATTCTAAAAATAAAAATAACATCAACGGCATCCTTAGCATGGACAACGATGAAAATAACAAAATGACAGCTACAACTAAATATAGCAACAACAATAATTACAACAACAATTGCTACAACAACATCAATATATACAACAAAAATTACAACAACAACAATATATACAACAAAAATTACAACGACAATGTCAAATTCTATAACCAGCAGTTACAACACAATTCCAAAAATAGTTCAAGGCGAACAAAATTTAGATGATTTTGCTATTAAAGCTAAATCAAAGAATAATAAAATATGCAATATTTTCTCTAATAATACAATCTATATAAATTACCGAGAATTTGAAAAGAATCTTCAGAGTTATTGGAGAAAAGTGTGAGGCCTTTTTGAGCCAATTTTTACATCATTGTCTGACGAGAGAACATTTTCCATATTTGACAATGACAGAAGGGACCTTTCAACTCTATATCCGATATTGATATTTTACATATAAACTAAGTTACCTCTTAAAATATTCAATATAACAGAAAACAACGGATAAAATGTTTTCAATTTTAAATAACTAACAATCAAAAATTTTATGACTTCACATTTTATAAAATACAGATTTTTTTTGTTGTTATTAAATAAAATGTCAAAACGATTTAAAAAGAATTAAATCATATTTTTTTACACATAAAATCGACAAAAATGCACGGCAAACATATAAAAACCAGCAGCCAACATGTTCGACTGGCAGCGATTTCAATTTGCATTAATGTCAACAATACCGAGTTGAATTTTTTATGATTTTGAGGGTGAGAGTAGCTTTTTGTATTTTAAAAATGAATACTGGCGCTTTTGACAGTCACATCATTCACAGAATTATGAAGAAAAAATATATGATGAAGTGTATGAAGTGGAATAAAAAGGGCAACAGCGAAAATCAAATACAAAAGTATAGAGTAAAGTGGTGACCTATGAGTTGCCCTAAAATTACAATTTGAAAAATAATATATTCAGGAATACAAAAAATATATTTATATTTATATATAAAATATGAATAAATATAAAGCAGAAAATTGGAAATTGTCTGTATCATAATTTTTTGCACAAAATAAGTTTAATAAAGTATAAAAAATATAATTAAAATTTAATCATTATCATTAATATATATTAATATCGTCACTGTCATGCTAAAGGGGCAGTTTTAAAAATGTTGGGAAATAAAATTTTAAAGTGTGAAGTGCTTTAAAAATAAGAAAAATTTATATTTTTTCCAATTTTTTTCTGTTATTTTGGATTATTCGTCAATTATTATAACGTATAAAAAATATCTTTGGAGTTGTACAACCTACTGAATTATAAATACTGATTATGTGCGGCTATATCCTGATCAAAACGCAAATATTTTTGTTTTTTATGTTATAAATTTTTATTAGCGCAATATAAAATAGTAAGGTAAAGGTATTTATTGTTTGCTTTCAAAGCACCTATCGATCTGCATCATTAATTAAAAATAGTTTGCCAAACATTATTTTGCAATTTGTTATTTGCAGGAAAAAAATGTTTAGCAAAATATTTTTAAATAATGATGCCAATCGATTGGTGCTTTAAAAACTAACAATAAATACCTTGACACCACTATTTTATCTTGCACCAATAAAAAATTATATCAAAAAAACGAAGAAATTGGAAAAATTGACAATGTTGTCATGCCAAAAGAGCAAATGTTTTCGTTTTTTTGCTATAACTCTTTAATAGTACAAAATAAAATAGTGATTTAAAGGCAATTATTGTTTGTTTTCAAAGCACCTATCGAACTGTGTCAATAATTATAAATATTATGCCAATATTTTTTGTCCTGCAAATAACAAATTGCAATTTAATATTTGACAAAATATTTTTAATTAATGATGCAGATCGATAGGTGCTTTGAAAGCAAATAATAAATACCTTTACACCACTATTTTATCTTATACCAATAAAAAGTTATGGCGAAAAAACGAACAGATTCGCCCTTTTGGCATGACAAGATTTTCAATTTATCAAATTCGCCCTTTTGGTTTTGTCTTTTGTGGCTAGAAATATCCAACAAAATGACACGCGATTTTGGCACAGCATATTTGAGGTTAAACTACATTCAAAAATGAAAAAAAACGCAAATGTCAAAAATGGCACATTCATCCCTTTGCTATGATTGTGACGATATGATATTGAAATATTAAATTAAAAATAAATTTGGAACAGATATTTATTGAGAATACAAAAAATATTTGTATAGATAGAAATTACGAAGTTTCCATTATATTTAAAAATCGATTTTCTAACGATCGTTAGAAAATACCTTATTCTAACTGAAAATTAACAGTTTTGCAACTTTTAAAAAACAAGATTTGAATTATTTCTTTTAAGGTTTTTCGAGTAATACAACAAAAAAACTTAATTTTTTCCACGAAATAAGCATTTTATATGGGGCCTTTCACTGTAATCCTGTAAAATGATGTTATAACATCACATACAAAATTTTATTGAAAAAAACTAAGAGTACTTCGAGTTATTCAAAAATACAACTGTAAATGGTGATTTTTTTATTTTTTATTTTGGGTGTCTTGATTATTTGATTTAATGTTGATAAGATTGAAGAGAATTTATGATGATATCATGCATCATTAAATTCAACTTAATAAACGACACTAGAGTAGTGTTCTCAATGACTGCAAAGAATGATTGCAAAGAAATCAGACACAAACCTTAAATTTCCAAGAAGTCAAATTCAAAAATTTATAGAATAATAAAAATAATATGTTTTACATAATTATAAATATCAAAAATAAATGTGATGAGGTCTTGATTAGAATCTTGAATAAGAATGGAATCAGAATATGGAATTATATAATGATAAGAGCAAATCCAGATTTTGACTTAAAGCAATGAATAAAAATGATTTGTTGTCTTTTTTAGATTTTACATTTTAATTGAATATTGTTAAAAATACTTCAATTAATAAATCTTAACCATTTTTGAGTTCATAAATTGCTGTGTCGATTTGCTTCATATGGCCAAAGTAAGAAAAACATCAAAATAACCATGATACGCGCACGATTTGTGTCGTTCTAATTATCACTATTGCTTCATGTTTACCAGATATCATTACAATTTTAATATAATCGCTAGTTAATACCCAAATATAAAAAAAATTATATGTTTTGTATCTCATTTTTAATAGAGGAGGTAAATATAAATATTTTAAGATATAACCTAAGAATTTGTCTCTAACTCCAACAAAAAAGAACACGCTGGTACATTCAAAAAAAAGAACCGATTGGCCCGAATAAAACACATTCTTCTAAGGCACATCAACAATTCCATCTGAATATGGCTTGACATAAGTGCCATCGAAAATTTTTGCCACTAGTTAATTTAAAAATACAATGCCGCTTCAGTGTTATTGATCAATTATTTTTTATTGAGAAAACCTAATTTCAACATATGGTAGAACCATGTCTTCTGACACATTATCGACTGTGTCAAGCGCGGCTGTCAAGAAATCTCTAATTGCACTACTAGTACAAAAAAAAAGATTTTACGGTATGCCGCGTGAATGTGCCCCTAAGATTAAAAATGCAGGAGCACTTTAAATGTAAAAATACAGGAGCACTTTAAATGTGAATTTTAGGTTTAATTGTACAAAAACATCACCATTTCCTCAAAATAACTTTTAAGATATCATTTTAATTTTGTCGAATACTGTATTTGATACATTATGTATTTATGTATCATCATAATTTATAATATAACAGAATCAATTCCGAAAAATTAAAATGTTGCACCTATTATCGGACGTCTGAGGAGCGGCTTTTGAGGAATTATTGGTTTGTTTTTTATTGCAATGTTTTTTTATTGCCGCGGTAGCTCTGTTGTTAGTGCGTTGGACTGCGAGCCGAAAGGTCCCCGGTTTAAGCCTGGACTGGGGCTAACAACATCTTTTCATAGAAACATTTTTCTATACCGCGCTACCTCTCGGCAGTAAATGGCAAACCTACGAGAGTAAAACATTGCCTATGAAAAGCTCTCACTCGCCGTTCGGATTCGGCAATAAACTGTAGGTCCCACCACTTCGAGTACAAATATAACACGCACAGCTCAAAACGGTGAGAGAGCTCGGCCTAAATTCTTATAGGACTATTGTGCCAAATTATTATTATTATTATTATAGCAATGATTTTAAGGTATGTCACTTGAATGTGTCCCTAGTATCAAACATACAGGACCACAAAATTAATGAAAATTTAAAATAAGAAAAAGAATAAGATATAAAAACTTGGAAAAAGAATATGGAATAAGGAAATAGAATAAGAACGTGGAATTATATCTTGGAATAAATATTTGAAATAATAATATGATAATTAATATGGAATATGAACAAGGAATAAGAACATGGAATGGAAGGACTATGGATTAAGAACATTGATTATAAATAAGAACAAAAAACATGGAATAACAACATGAAATGAAATCTTGGAATAGCAACTTGATATAATAAAAATGGAATAAATATTGTATTAATTATATGGAATAATAACATGAAATATGAAAATGAAATATGATATTGGAATAAGATTACGGAATCAGAACATGGGATTTAAACATTACACTGACAATGGCTTTGTACAAAAAAAGAATTAAACTATTTGATGGAAAAGGTTATCCCAAAAAATATGTTTATTTTTCATCGAAATCCAAATATGGGAAATAGATACGCCGGGACATCAAAGTTCGCGTTTTGATACCAAAATCGACAATTTTCAAAATGAATTCAAATGACGTTATAAACTAATAAAATGAGTAGATCAGCTATTATAAAATTATATTACTGTTTCAACAAACTATCAACGAACAAAATCTGAGATTTTTTTTTTTTAATCATGATAAACCATTGTCAGTCTAAAAAACATGTTATTAGAAAAGGACCTTGAAATAAAAACAAATTACAATGTTATTTTTGTATTATGTAAAATGACGCCCTGATTCCGAAAATATGGTTTAATAATGTTTCTTTGGATAGGTTTACAAAATACGAGCCAATAACTTTTGAATCGAGCTTTCATAAAGGTACTCACATATATTTGTGAATATGTCGCGTTCTAAATAACACATATGAGTAAGTGTTATATCGAATGAAAGGAAATTGAATATCCAAAAAAAAATTTTAAAATTTTTTTAAATTCGTTCACTAGTTTAAGAGAACTCGATAGGAGAACTTGAAAAAAGCATTTTTGGTCGAAAAAATTTACATTTTTCGAGTTCTTCTACAGAATTCTCTTAAACCAGTGATCCAATTCCATAGTGTTGTAAGAAATGCTTATTGGCTATTTAATTACCTTTCATTTGATATAACAATTGAGCATATGTGTTATTTAGAACGCGAGATATTCACAAATATGTGAGCACTTTTATGAAAGCTCGATTCAAAAGTTATTGGCTCGTATTTTGTAAACCTATCCATAGAAAATTTTTAATTCATTCTGTGTGTCATTTCCAATAATACAAATATAATGGAATTTCCTGTGCAAACTTTTTTTCTCAGTTTGTTATGTAGTGTTATTAAAATAAAACAAGGTTATGTGCCTTGAACCCTAGACATGACGCTATTGTCACAAAGTCGGAGTATATCATAAAAAATATAACATCGTTCAAAAGCAAATACATACTTCGACTTTTGTTGATTTAATTAAATTGAAATCGAAACGCGCATTGATACAGTTGACTGCAATTCTGTGGAATATTTTGATATTCAAGTGGATTTTTTCAACAAGTGTTATACACTTGTTATACAAAAAAACCCTATCGATGAAAATATTGAAGAACAAAATTTTTTATAATAAAATGAATGCTAATAACAAAATGTCATATACAAAATTGCATTAAATCAAAAAAAAAACCTTTGCATATTTTATATATTTTACAAATTTTAAGAATATAAAAATATCTACAATGATTTGAACAAAATCATAAATACTTTAATCTATTCGATAAAAACATATCGCAATAACAACGTAATAATAATCATTATAAAGTCAGATTTTTCAATTTCATATTGTTCTAATGTTTGTGTTCAAAGAAATCCTTAAGCCTTGAAGTGCACATGTTCAGCATATGACTGGGTGACGCTGAATGTGTGTTTTGTACTTTTTGACAGTTTGACAGTTTGAGTTACATGACTTTGTGCTAAGTTAGTGACACTTTGTACGGTGCTGTTATAGAACAGTGCTACTTATAGAACAAATATAAAATTTATCATGTATAAAGTTTACTATTTTAAAGTACTTATAGAAATTTAATATTGATATTAATTTCTAGATTCATTTTTATAGAATTTACTATAAAATAAATTTAGAATAAATAAGTTTGAATAGTTTTATCTTAGGATAAATAATTCAAGTAGAGCACAAACTGCGAATAAAATTATTTAAAAATGCCATCCATCCAAATTGGTATTGAAAAACGTTGCATACTATTGGGTTAAATATAAAATAATCAAATTTAAATTACAACAATATTAAATAATTATAAAAAGTGTATATTATAATTAATTAAATTAATTACCACTTAAGCCAACGTATTTGCTTTAAATTTTAAATATTCTTTTGCTTTTACATTTGCCATAGCGCTATAACTGCTTTTAGGCTGCACATATAAATCACATTAGTGTTGCATACTTTTAGACATCGCTGCTATTAATCTTGTTTTAAGCGCTGTTTTTGCGTTTTTCCAGTGCTTGCATTTAATTGGAATTTATTGTGGCCTCTTTTGTGGCAGTCTGACACTTAGTTAACCCTTTGTCGTAGTCCTGCCTTTGCTCTTTAGCGTTCCATTTCGTTCTTAGTCGCCTAAGTTATCCCTTAGGCCGTTTGTTTGTGCGCGCCTTTTGGTCGACTTCATTTTGCTGTTTTCCCGTCTGCGTTTTGGCATCTTCTTGCCGTGCAACGCACTAAAGTCATCATAACTTTTGTAATAATTGGGTCAAAATGTTCGAGAGTTTTTTGCATTGTGATTTATGCTGTCATAATGTCTGTTATTTAGGGCATAATTTAAAATTTGTTATCAACATTAAACTTGTTCACAGCGAAACAGTTACTGACACTGATTTAAAAATGCGATTATGTCAGTCGAAAGTTTGCGCAACTTGTTATGTGACTTAATGACCGTTTGGTACGAGTTAAATGTGACATTTAAAGTATTAATATGACTTACAGAAATCGAATTATGTTCGAGAACTTTCTAATATGACATGACAGATACATTAAGGAACCACTTTGGTAGATTAATGGCTTAATTTCGAAAATAAAGTATTTCTTAGCAGCTAAAACGAAGCACTCAAAATGTGCAGCATGTTTTAGAGGCTCAAGAATTTAAAAATTTGATTTAATTTTTAAAAATATAGGTACTATTTAATATATTTAATAAATTAATAAATTAATAAATTAATAAATTAATAAATTAATAAATTAATAAATTAATAAATTAATAAATTAATAAATTAATAAATTAATAAATTAATAAATTAATAAATTAATAAATTAATAAATTAATAAATTAATAAATTAATAAATTAATAAATTAATAAATTAATAAATTAATAAATTAATAAATTAATAAATTAATAAATTAATAAATTAATAAATTAATAAATTAATAAATTAATAAATTAATAAATTAATAAATTAATAAATTAATAAATTAATAAATTAATAAATTAATAAATTAATAAATTAATAAATTAATAAATTAATAAATTAATAAATTAATAAATTAATAAATTAATAAATTAATAAATTAATAAATTAATAAATTAATAAATTAATAAATTAATAAATTAATAAATTAATAAATTAATAAATTAATAAATTAATAAATTAATAAATTAATAAATTAATAAATTAATAAATTAATAAATTAATAAATTAATAAATTAATAAATTAATAAATTAATAAATTAATAAATTAATAAATTAATAAATTAATAAATTAATAAATTAATAAATTAATAAATTAATAAATTAATAAATTAATAAATTAATAAATTAATAAATTAATAAATTAATAAATTAATAAATTAATAAATTAATAAATTAATAAATTAATAAATTAATAAATTAATAAATTAATAAATTAATAAATTAATAAATTAATAAATTAATAAATTAATAAATTAATAAATTAATAAATTAATAAATTAATAAATTAATAAATTAATAAATTAATAAATTAATAAATTAATAAATTAATAAATTAATAAATTAATAAATTAATAAATTAATAAATTAATAAATTAATAAATTAATAAATTAATAAATTAATAAATTAATAAATTAATAAATTAATAAATTAATAAATTAATAAATTAATAAATTAATAAATTAATAAATTAATAAATTAATAAATTAATAAATTAATAAATTAATAAATTAATAAATTAATAAATTAATAAATTAATAAATTAATAAATTAATAAATTAATAAATTAATAAATTAATAAATTAATAAATTAATAAATTAATAAATTAATAAATTAATAAATTAATAAATTAATAAATTAATAAATTAATAAATTAATAAATTAATAAATTAATAAATTAATAAATTAATAAATTAATAAATTAATAAATTAATAAATTAATAAATTAATAAATTAATAAATTAATAAATTAATAAATTAATAAATTAATAAATTAATAAATTAATAAATTAATAAATTAATAAATTAATAAATTAATAAATTAATAAATTAATAAATTAATAAATTAATAAATTAATAAATTAATAAATTAATAAATTAATAAATTAATAAATTAATAAATTAATAAATTAATAAATTAATAAATTAATAAATTAATAAATTAATAAATTAATAAATTAATAAATTAATAAATTAATAAATTAATAAATTAATAAATTAATAAATTAATAAATTAATAAATTAATAAATTAATAAATTAATAAATTAATAAATTAATAAATTAATAAATTAATAAATTAATAAATTAATAAATTAATAAATTAATAAATTAATAAATTAATAAATTAATAAATTAATAAATTAATAAATTAATAAATTAATAAATTAATAAATTAATAAATTAATAAATTAATAAATTAATAAATTAATAAATTAATAAATTAATAAATTAATAAATTAATAAATTAATAAATTAATAAATTAATAAATTAATAAATTAATAAATTAATAAATTAATAAATTAATAAATTAATAAATTAATAAATTAATAAATTAATAAATTAATAAATTAATAAATTAATAAATTAATAAATTAATAAATTAATAAATTAATAAATTAATAAATTAATAAATTAATAAATTAATAAATTAATAAATTAATAAATTAATAAATTAATAAATTAATAAATTAATAAATTAATAAATTAATAAATTAATAAATTAATAAATTAATAAATTAATAAATTAATAAATTAATAAATTAATAAATTAATAAATTAATAAATTAATAAATTAATAAATTAATAAATTAATAAATTAATAAATTAATAAATTAATAAATTAATAAATTAATAAATTAATAAATTAATAAATTAATAAATTAATAAATTAATAAATTAATAAATTAATAAATTAATAAATTAATAAATTAATAAATTAATAAATTAATAAATTAATAAATTAATAAATTAATAAATTAATAAATTAATAAATTAATAAATTAATAAATTAATAAATTAATAAATTAATAAATTAATAAATTAATAAATTAATAAATTAATAAATTAATAAATTAATAAATTAATAAATTAATAAATTAATAAATTAATAAATTAATAAATTAATAAATTAATAAATTAATAAATTAATAAATTAATAAATTAATAAATTAATAAATTAATAAATTAATAAATTAATAAATTAATAAATTAATAAATTAATAAATTAATAAATTAATAAATTAATAAATTAATAAATTAATAAATTAATAAATTAATAAATTAATAAATTAATAAATTAATAAATTAATAAATTAATAAATTAATAAATTAATAAATTAATAAATTAATAAATTAATAAATTAATAAATTAATAAATTAATAAATTAATAAATTAATAAATTAATAAATTAATAAATTAATAAATTAATAAATTAATAAATTAATAAATTAATAAATTAATAAATTAATAAATTAATAAATTAATAAATTAATAAATTAATAAATTAATAAATTAATAAATTAATAAATTAATAAATTAATAAATTAATAAATTAATAAATTAATAAATTAATAAATTAATAAATTAATAAATTAATAAATTAATAAATTAATAAATTAATAAATTAATAAATTAATAAATTAATAAATTAATAAATTAATAAATTAATAAATTAATAAATTAATAAATTAATAAATTAATAAATTAATAAATTAATAAATTAATAAATTAATAAATTAATAAATTAATAAATTAATAAATTAATAAATTAATAAATTAATAAATTAATAAATTAATAAATTAATAAATTAATAAATTAATAAATTAATAAATTAATAAATTAATAAATTAATAAATTAATAAATTAATAAATTAATAAATTAATAAATTAATAAATTAATAAATTAATAAATTAATAAATTAATAAATTAATAAATTAATAAATTAATAAATTAATAAATTAATAAATTAATAAATTAATAAATTAATAAATTAATAAATTAATAAATTAATAAATTAATAAATTAATAAATTAATAAATTAATAAATTAATAAATTAATAAATTAATAAATTAATAAATTAATAAATTAATAAATTAATAAATTAATAAATTAATAAATTAATAAATTAATAAATTAATAAATTAATAAATTAATAAATTAATAAATTAATAAATTAATAAATTAATAAATTAATAAATTAATAAATTAATAAATTAATAAATTAATAAATTAATAAATTAATAAATTAATAAATTAATAAATTAATAAATTAATAAATTAATAAATTAATAAATTAATAAATTAATAAATTAATAAATTAATAAATTAATAAATTAATAAATTAATAAATTAATAAATTAATAAATTAATAAATTAATAAATTAATAAATTAATAAATTAATAAATTAATAAATTAATAAATTAATAAATTAATAAATTAATAAATTAATAAATTAATAAATTAATAAATTAATAAATTAATAAATTAATAAATTAATAAATTAATAAATTAATAAATTAATAAATTAATAAATTAATAAATTAATAAATTAATAAATTAATAAATTAATAAATTAATAAATTAATAAATTAATAAATTAATAAATTAATAAATTAATAAATTAATAAATTAATAAATTAATAAATTAATAAATTAATAAATTAATAAATTAATAAATTAATAAATTAATAAATTAATAAATTAATAAATTAATAAATTAATAAATTAATAGATTAATAAATTAATAAATTAATAAATTAATAAATTAATAAATTAATAAATTAATAAATTAATAAATTAATAAATTAATAAATTAATAAATTAATAAATTAATAAATTAATAAATTAATAAATTAATAAATTAATAAATTAATAAATTAATTATTTATCTGCAATAAGTTCTACTCGTTCATAATCTATTACAAAGCAGCGCTTATAGGCTTAATATGTAGTACACGTGCTGAATTTCAGATTTTGTTGATTTAAAATTGAAGACCTGCGCATAAATCAATCCCTTTTGGCCTTAACAAAACCTTACAAAATTAGTTTTCTCACGAAACTCACAAACAAAAATGTTGATGTATTGTAAAACAATATATAGCACCACAAATATTTTAAAGCAACAAGAACAAAAAGTCCAATGAGTTTTAATAAATTTAAGCCAAAAATTCATCTTTTACGTGCCGTTATAAAATTAATATTTTTTTGTCATAGTAGTAGCTATCGATGGCAACAAAATTCATTTAAAATATTGTGTTGCATATTAATGTGCTTCGGGTTTCAATTATATGAAGTGAAAAATATTAAAGTTTCATACTTTAGTGATTTTTTGTAATGCCCAAAAACATGCTTTATTTTGAGGTGAATTAAAATTTAACGTTTTTTTTTTATATATTTTATTAATAAAATTAAATTATGAACTTCAATCGGTTGTTGGTTTTTTTAGTTTTTAGCCTAAAACTGTTGCATACTTTTAGACAAAATTTTCACATAAGGCTAACGATATGCAATGTTTTTAAACAATCAATTAAAATTTTATTACATACATTAAGACATAATTTTTAATTTTAGCAACGGAACAGAAATTATTCAATTTTCAAAAGCTATTGCATACTTATGGCATAATATTTGTACTTTACTTTTATTCAAATTTTACAAATTTCACATTCAAATCATTTCAATTTTATTTTGCTAATTTTCAAAAGCTAACTTTTCAAAAGTCTCTTTTTTCAAACTTTTAATGAAATTTTCTGTAAATTTAACTTTAAAATAAAACAAAAATCAGCGCATAAATTGTCTAAAAATCACCGTTTAACCCGCTTAACTGCCAAATGAGTAGCGTTAAAAAGAAAACTTTAACTTTGAAAAACATATTAAGAAAATAAATATGTAAAAATTTTAGCTATAAAAATTGAATTTAAACTTTTACTTGCAGACTTAGCGGCGCACAATGTTTAGCACATGGCCTAAAAGTATGCTGCAAGAAAACTTGAATGCAGCCAGAAAAGTTTCTCAACTTTGTTGCCAACACAATTTTACAAGTAGCAGCATTTAAGGCGTTTAAACTTTTTTCTATGTCAAATCCTTTATGTTGTGTAGAAGCTCAAGAAGTTTGTTAAGTAGGTAGTTAAATTGCGAAAAAAAAGTGAAAATTTATTAGGAGTTTCTTTTATTTAAATGTTATGTATTTTTAATACAATTATTTGTTTTAAATATAATTTAAAATATAAATTTCAATTCATTTTACTAAAAAGTAACAGAAAATTGAATTTAAATTGAAATACTTAATAAAATTGGTTAAACTTTAAGATATTTTTCTTATATTATTTAAAACTTGATAAAATTAAATCAACATTTATATGCTTCTCTAATTTTGTATTGTATCAAATATTTATTTTATATATTCAATATATATGTTTCATTTTTCTAAATCTTAAATAAATCAAATTAATGACATTTCAAGCAATTCAATTAATTTCTACATTCTTGCTTGAACTTTAGCCATGCTTAAATAAACAAAATCAAGCACAACAATAAATTTTCCATGACAACGTTTCGATTTTATTGCAATTTCTGCCTCAATTAACATGGCATTCAATGCTTTGAAACTTTTAATACACCTGCTAAAGAATGGTATTGCTCCACTTCTCACTGCTACTCTCAGCAATACATGCCTTCAAAGCTTTTTATGATTTCTGTCTAACGCACTTTTAAAGCATGATATTTGTAACTTTTGTCCATACTTTGATTTTTACTTTAAACACTGAACACATAAATTTCATAATTTTATTTATTATAACTTTAAATTTTAATGAATATGTATAGCTCTAATTAAAAGTTGAATTAAAATGTATAATTTTTATAAATACTTTACATTATCTTGTATATTTAGTTTTTGTGAAATATTTTTTTAAAACTTCTTTATTTAATTTTGAAAATTTTTATCTATCATATTATTTAATTTTTTTTTAATATTCAATTCGCATAATTTCCTTTGCAAATTTTTAATTATTAATTTTCAATTTTCATAAAATATTTTTTTTTTAATTTCCTTTTTTTATATTTCAATTTTTAAAATTTTGTATATTTATGTAGTGATATAACTTTCTTCACTATTCAAGCAATAAATAAGAGTAAATGAGACGCTGGGCGTACTGAGACAATGAATTATCAAGAGATTATTTAACGTACTGGAGCACACAGAGAGTAAGAAATAAAAAATCAGTTCAATAAAACAGTTGAGAGCAGAAGAGATTCTCATGAAGTGTAGAAGTTTTTGGAAACTTCTAGAATCCAACATTGAGTTATCAGTAAGTACAAACGAGATAGTAAATGGAGTTAGCTCTCGACCAATACGAATTCTAGTGTATTGTAATATTATGTGTTAGTTTCTAGAATCTAGCTATGCAGTTGAACAAAAATATTTACCACATCAATATCGTAATATTATTCGAAGCAATCTCGTACTTTGATTATGTTTCTCTTTGATATCATTCTTATTTGAAACGCATCGATATCTACCTACCGATATCGTTGCGAGAACGTTACGAGAACGGGTTCGATATCGTGTGATTTATTCATCTTCCCGCATTGAACTCGTAAAGATATCGAAACAAATGGCATACAGGGTTGTTTTTTTTAACCCCATACTCATATACCATTCGTTTCTATATCGTTACGAGTTCGATGCGATTAGAAGAAGAAATCACACGTTATCAGACCCGTTCTCGTAACGATATCGAGCGTCAAATTGTAGGTAGATATCGATGCGTCCTGTCGGAGTTTTATCGGTACTAGCAATATTTACAAAATTGTATCGAGCGTCAAATTGAACCAACATTGTAGGTAGATATCGATGCGTCCTATCGGATATCGAGGTAGATATCGATGCGTCCTATCGGAGTTTTCTCGGTACTAGCAATATTTTCAAAATTGTATCGAGCGTCAAATTGAACCAACATTGTAGGTAGATATCGATGCGTCCTATCGGAGTTTTCTCGGTACTAGCAATATTTTCAAAATTGTATCGATATCAAAGAAAAAATAATCAAAGTTCGAAATTGCTTCGAAACATATTGCGATTTAAACATCGTATATTGTCCTTGAATTTGAATGTACGATAAATTTTAAAAATTAGAAACGATAAAGTCCGATATCGAATTTTGTATCGAAGTTAGTTCGAGAATGTCGTCGAGATTTTAGCTGTTTATTTTTGCATACATTTTGTTTTTTATTTTATTTTTTTTTTTGTTTCGCTTTTAATTTTCAATTTTGTACACTGTCGTTGTATTTATTGTCTACACCATTTTCTATTTTTTATTTTTGCCATCGATACATTTTTTCTTGTAATTTGATGCTATTCGAGAATTAGTTATGAAAGGCTGCTCTTTTGTACGTTTATGGCCATTAGTATCTCTTTGCTTTTTCGCGTTTACGTTTCAAAAATTTGCATAAAAGCAGCTGAAAATTTATTTTTAAGTTCCTTTTAATGCTTTTGATTTTTTAAATGTTGTTTTATGCGGTTTACATAAAATGCTACTTACTTGCTTTAGCATATATTTTATGTTAAAAAAAATGGTTAAAAATGTACTAAATAACTATGTATAATATTGATAAAAACCTTATTAAATTTATTCATTTTAAAATTTTAACAATTATCTTATCTTATGCCATAGATTTGTACCACCTCTTTTCACATTCAAATTAGAGCATTAAATAAGAAAAGTGCTGCTGCCACAGCAAAATCCCCACTTGTAGCCTCTTGAGACGCAGACACGTTTCACTAATAATGCTTAAATGCAGCTGTACTGATAAAAACCATGAATGCTGTGGTTCGAGACACAACAGAAACAAGAAGAACACGGAATAACTACAGGAGCAACAAACTGACGCAGAGCAAGTCAACAGCTACAAATCCCAAATGCCGCGGCAGCAACTGCGAGCAACTTTTGCAACGAAATGCAACCGTGGGGAAAATTCTAAAGTTTTTAGCTCACGATAAATGTTTTGTGAAAGCTTAACCCATTCAAAATTTGTTAATTTTATGCACTAAGATTACTAAAAATAAGTACTCGCTTAAATATTACTCAGATGAGTATTTTATAGAATGTAGTATAATTTGAATGAGTACTACTCAAATGAGTACTACTTAAATGAGTACTACTCAAATGAGTACTACTCAAATGAGTACTTCTCAAATGAGTACTACTCAAATGAGTACTACTGAAATGAGTACTACTCAAATGAGTACTACTGAAATGAGTACTACTCAAATGAGTACTACTCAAATGAGTACTACTCAAATGAGTACTACTCAAATGAGTACTACTCAAGTAAGTACTACTCAAATGAGTACTACTCAAGTGAGTACTACTCAAATGAGTACTACTGAAATGATTTCTACTCAAATTGAATTCTACTGAAATGAGTACTACTCAAATGAGTACTTCTCAAATGAGTATAACTCAAATAAGTACTACTCAAATGAGTACTACTCAAGTGAGTATTACTCAAATGAGTATTAGTCAAATGAGTACTACCTAAATGATAACTACTCAAATGAGTACTACCTAAATGATTACTACTCAAATAAGTACTACACAAATAAGTACTACTCAAAAAAGTATTACTTAAATGGGTACTACTTAAATGAGTACTACTCAAAGAAGTACTACTCAAATGAGTAATACTCATATGAGTACTACTCAAATGAGTACTTCTCAAATGAGTTCTACTTAAATGAGTACTACACAAATGAGTACTACTCAAATGAGTACTACACAAATAAGTACTACTCAAATGAGTACTACTCAAATGAGTACTACTTAAATGAGTACTACTGAAATGAGTTCTACTCAAATTGAATTCTACTCAAATTGAATTCTACTCAAATGAGTAATATTAAAAAATAATATTTTGCAAATAAATAACAATTCATAAATATTGTATTGGGTTAAAATTCACCAACCACACAAAAGGTTAATTAACGGTTTATGCCACCTTTCGTAAAAACTTTATCTGCGCTAAAATTACCAACATATCTGTCAGCGACTTGATATTCTTCCGTATCCTGACGCTGAATAAAAACAAAACACAAAATATATTCGCCCACAATTGGCAACCAAACGTTTTAAAACAATTTCGGCTGCCTGCATTTTCAACATTATCCTCCATCGACACTACTATGAAAAACATTCAAGCATTCACTTTTGTTGCAGTTGTCTTTATCGTTGTTATTTTCTACTGTTATCCTTTAGTTGCATACAGCACTAGTATGCCATGAATTCTTGTACACAAATTTTGGCTAAAAGTTTGTTCAAGTGTAAAAAGTCAAATGATGTTGCGGTTGATTGTGAGAAAATAGTGTGGGTTGAAAAATGTTGTATATATAACTAAAAACTTAAAAGTGTGGTCAAGAAATGATCATATTTAAATTATTCAGAACAGAGAAAAAATTGAGAATATTTGATATTGCATTAAATTAAATAAACATTTCTTTAATAGGTATGCCAAAAATAATATTATATTATTAATAATATTCATATTAAATACCAAAACATATAACCAGAATTAATACCATTTGTTAAATTATCGTTATTTATGTGTAGCAGCAAGTACGACCCAAAAAGCATAAATTATGTCTGACAGCGGCCTCATTATTCTGACACAACGAGCTGCTTGGCTCATTAACAGCAAACCCATTACGTCATCATGAAAACTCAAAGTTTCCAAACAAAAAAACTTCCCATGAAACGAACTTAAGTCTTTAAATTGTAGACATGAAAACCAAAAATTATTCTGAAAAATAGACACATGTAATAAAGTTTTTTTTTTTATATGTGTCTATTTGCAAATATATTTTAGTTTTAAAATTTTTTTTACTATTTGGAGTACCATTTCGTACTAATACTGCTTCACTCAGAAAAAATACTATAAAAGCAATAGTTTTTTTTTACTATTAAATTAAGTCAATATGAAAAATTATTATTTTAATTGGTAAATCCACTATATAATATTAAATACTTTTAAATACTATTAAATTGTTTTGTGTTTATATGAAAATATATATTTTTTTTTGTATACTATTGTATCAATAACAGTCCTATTGACCAATTTTACTAGGATTTTTTACTATTGCTGAAAATATTTCAGTTTATATTTCTAATTCCAGTATTTGTAACATTATACTTTACTCTACATCTTAATTCCATAGATTTAAAATTCGTATTCTTTAAACATATGATTTAAAACTATGCACTGTAATCATGACAGTCGAAATCTTTAATATTGGTTCTTCGACTAAATTTCTCACAAAATTCTCAAAAAATACAAATCTCTTGATACTTATTTCTTGATATTGATTATGGGTTTACTTAACATCTACTTTTAACATTAGCATATTTACATTCCGCACCTCTTTCTTTGCTCATTCCAATATTGCTCTATACTTTTCAAATTATACTCAACATTCACATGCTCTGCCCTCCTCACTTTCACATTAGCTTATTCAACGTCAATCCTTTTACATCCTTCAAAATGCCTCCAACACTGATATCTTGTTGCTCTTCGTTGAGCTCAAAGTCTTTTCAGTCAAAAACCACTTCAATTTTCTGTTTCTGTCTCTTTGACTTTCGCTCTTTGCACTGCTCTTGACTTTGCTCACGTTCATTCACACATGAGATAAGTTCGTGTTGCGCTGCTTGAGACACCAAGGCCTTCCAGAGGATATCAAAGGATTTACTGACTTTCAAAACGTAACGCGTACCTGTCTGATTGCTTAGGCAGTCATCAGACACACTCGCATTTTATACATTGAATGTATTTTTAGCTCTTTTGCCAAAAATGTTAATTTATTGCCATGTATAGGTTCTTTTTTTGGTAGGTACTGCCTACAGGCAACAGGCGTTCAAGTGCTTTATTTTTGTATTATTTTTGCATAAACTATATATTAAACATAGGCTTTTGAGTTGCAAATCAAGTGGAAACAAACATTTTGGGTTATTTTTGGAAAATCATTTACGAGACTTTTGAATTCATGGCTTACTATAAAAATTTAAAATTTTCATTAGAAAATTCAATTTATCACTAAAAATTCAAATTTTCACTCAAAATTTAGTTTTTAACTAAAAATTTAATTTCATACCAAAAAATTCAATTTTTCACACAAAATTCAATTTTTTACTAAAAATTAAATTTTTTACTACAAACATTCATTAACAAATTCAATTTTACAATCAAAATTAAATTTCTCACTCATAATTAAATTTCCCACGCTATATTCAATTTTCCACTCCAAATTCAATTTTTCACTCAAAATTCAATTTTTACTCCAAATTCAAATTTTCTCTCAAAATTCAATTTTTCACACAAAATTAAATTTTTCGTTAAAAAATCAAATTTTCCCTAAAAATTCCATTTTGCACACAAAATTCAATTTTTACTGAAAATTCAAATTTGTTCTCAAAATTCAATTTTTCGTTAAAAAATTCAATTTTTCGTTAAAAAATCAATTTTTCGTTAAAAATTCAATTTTTCGTTAAAAATTAAATTTTTCCCTAAAAATTCACTCAAAATTTCACTTTCACTCTAAACCAAATTTTCACTCTAATATCAATTTTTCACTCAAAATTCAATTTTTCACTCAAAATTAAATTTTCAGCTAAATATTCCAAAATTCAATTTTTCACTCAAAATTCAATTTTTCACTCAAAATTCAAGTTTTCACTAAAAATTCAATTTTTCACTCAAAATTCAATTTTTCACTCAAAATTTAAATTTTCACTCAAAATTCAATTTTTCACTTAAAATTAAAATTTTCACTCAAAATTAAATTTTTCACTGAAAATTCAATTTTTCACTCAAAATTCAATTTTTTGCTAAAAATTAAATTTTTCACAAAAAATTCAAGTTTTCACTAAAAATTCAACGTTTCACTTAAATAAACACAAAAACAATTTAATAGTATTTTGTAGTATTTAATGGTAATTACCCATTAAAATAATAATTTATCATATTGACTAATTTTACTAGCAAAAAAAACTATTGATTTTATAGTATTGTTTTCTTAGTGTATTATACGATTCTTTTTTCATACCCTTTGTTATCATAAATAAACCAATCTGTTTATTTATCTTAACTCTTTTTCTGTTTGTTATTGTGCCTAAGACTTTTTGTGCCACTTAAGAAGTCACAGTTTTTTTTCTCATGAATTTTCAAATATTTTTTATTTATTTATTTTTTATTATAATCGTATGGTATTGTTGCCATTCTACTTGTACGTCTTTGTCTGCTTTTAGCGTAACATCGTTTTTGTGCCTTTTTGTTTGTCTTCGTGTTTGCATGTTTGCCCGCGCATTTGTGTTCATTTCAAGTTGTCAAACTTTCCTAAATTGAATTTCTGATTGCTTTTCATTTTTTTTTTTATTTTTTTTTATAGCACACATACATAAGTTCCTGCACTCAGCTAAGTTTTGACATGCAAAGTTTTTATTATTTCCTTTTTTAAATTGTTTTTTATTTCATGTTTTAATTTGGAAAAGTTCATTGTTGAAGTTGCCTTAAAAATAAAATATAAAGCACTTCCTTTATTTGGTAATAAGCAAGTCATTGCATTTGTTATGAACTTGGCAAAATATCAAAAAAAAAAATGATTTAGTTGCAAATAAAAATTAACTGAAATAGAATTTTGCACTTATCAATGTTTTAGTTATAAAAAACTTTCTTCTTAATTGTGACTCAACTTGTTTTGTCATCACTGTTTTTATGTACTCGTTGTTTTACTCATTTCAAAAGTATTTCTTGACTACTTCCTAGACTACTTGTCGCACTACTCGGCCCATAATTGTCCCCTACAACTTCTAATTCTACTACACACAGAATAGAGATTCAATGCCCAACCAACTTATTCGGTTCTCTCAACCGCTTAGTGTCAAACTAAAGGGTTTTTCAACAGTAACGCTACAAAAGTAGAGCGACAGGGACAGCAAACGATGCCATATTTCTTGCCGCTCTTTTGACATTTCTCTTCAGTAAAGTTTGCCATTTCATGCTGGAAAGATATACGAATTCGAATTTCGGTAGTAAATTTTAATAATTTCGACTCGTTGTTGGCTCCAATATCTTTCCATCACGAAATGGCAAACCTTACTGAAGAGAAATGTCAAAAGAGCGGCAAGAAATATGGCGTCGTTTGCTGTCTCGTCGCTCTACTTTTGTTGCGTCCCTGTTGAATAACCCTCGAAAAAAACTTTTGTAGCGCTCTTATTGAAAAACCATTTAAAAAGGTGTAGTTTGGACTACAACCAATTTCGTACTGTTTTAGAACACATTTTTTAGTACAGATTTAGAACCATTGGGAGTGTGTATAGACTTATATATCAAGCGCCAACCGAATATTGCTGTTCCGCTAAAAATGTTCAATTTAACCGAATGAATATAGGTGGTACAACTAACTTTTTCGTTCTTTCAACCTCATGCCAAAATTGGATTTTTCTGTGTCACTTATAATGTTCCAACTTGTTTCTCTATTCGTCCTGCACTCGTTTCTCTTCAGGTTTCTGTACTCGCTTTTTACTCATTTCTACGCTATTATCAACTTGATTTAGAACTTCTAAACTATTCGTCCCCCTACTTTAATACGACCAAATACTCGTCCGTCTACTCATACCTCTCCTTCTTACACTACTCGTCTTTCTACAAGTCATACTACCACTTACACGTCCCACTACTTACTCCACTACTTACTTCTCTACTTCTTATACTACCATCTACTCGTCCATTAATTCTTACACTACTCGTTCCACTGGAAATCATATTACCACATACTCATATTAGTACTTTTTATATGACACGACTCTCTTTCTTCCTATACTACTCGTCACTTCACAATACTCATTCCTCTACATCTGATACTACCAACTACATCTCTTAATACTCATTTTTCTACTTCTTATACTACCACCTACTCGCCCATCTACATCTAATACTACTCGTACCACTACTCCTTATACTACTCGGTACACTACATTCCTAATACTATTAAAACTACTCATCCCCTACTTTTTATATAGCTACCTATTCGTCTGACTACTCCTCCACTAATTCTTATACTACTCGTTCCTCTACTTCTATACTACCACCCACTCATCCGACTACTCGTCCCTTTACTTATTATATTACCACCTAGTCAATACAATAGTCAATCCAAGTACTACTACTCGTTTAACTACTACTTTCTGGACTAGTTTTGTTACCGGACTCTATGTTGGTTTCTCTATCGATTTCTGTACTCATTTATTTATTCGACTCTTCTCTATTATCTACTTGATTTAGAACTTTTACACGATTTAGAACTACTTGATTTAGAACTTCTTTAAATACTCATCCCTTTAATTCTATACTACCAAATAATCGCCTGACTACTCGTCCCACTACTTACACCACTCATCACTCTACTTCTAATACTACCAGCTAGTCGTCCTACTTTATTATATTAATCGTCCCTCTACTTTTGATAATACCACATACTCGTCACACCACTTCTTATAATACTCGTCACTCTTAGAAAACTTATTCCTCTACTCTTATAAAACGTATTCCTCTACTTTTGATGATACCACCAACTTGTCTTGATACTCATTCCTCCAATTCTTATACTACCGCCTATTCGATCCACTACTCATCTCACTACTCCTCCCACTACTCGTTTTACTACTTCTTATACTAATCATTCCTCTATTTTTATACTACCTACTCGTCCAACGACTTCTTATACTATTTGTCCCTCTTGTTATGTATTACCAACCACTCGTCTCCCTACTTCTTATACTACCGCATAGCCAATCTATTAGTCGCTCCAATTCCTACTTTCTTTATGTTTTCGCCTACTCGTCACATTACTTCTTATACAACTCCTACCTCTACGACTAAAAAACCACCCACTCATCCGAATACTCGTCGCTCTACTTATTATAGTACCACATAGTCTATCGAATAGTCGCTACACTTACTATTTTCCTATTCGTGTTTTTATTCCTATCTATAGTCGATTTTTTACTAGACTCTATGTTGGTTTCTCTATCGGTTTCTGTACTCATTTCTTTATTAGTTTTTTCCATAAGATCTAAATGCTGTATTACTGCAATGACTACTCGTCATACTACTCGTTTCACTGCATCTCTCACTGTTCTTTCCATTAATTTACTCGTTTCTGTAATATTTGCTTTGCTACTCGATTCCTACTTCCATTACTTTTAGGTGTTTTCTTTACTCGTTTTTTGGCATATTTATCTAATTGTTTCTTCATTACTTTCTTCATATATTTTTAACTCTATTTTCAATATTACTAATTACTAACTTTTCTACTCGTTTTTTAACGAATTTTTCCAAACGTTTTCGCAATAAATTTCCATGTTTCTCGTTTTATGATCCACTCAATTATGTATTCTACCCCTTCTCATTATCCTACTTAATAATGTTATTTGTTTATCTACTATTTTTTTATTCCTTTATATGATTTCTTTATTACACTTTACATAACATCTTAATCAACCTCATTACTCGTTGTTTAAACTTAACCTACTCGTCGTCCTCATTATTTGGAAACTCGTTACTTTAATTTTTGATATTTTATTTAGTAGTACTAAAATAAAACGCAATTAAATTAATCTCCTTATTCATTTCAATAATGCTCACTAAATAAATATTATTATTTGCAATTAAACGCCAACTCATTTTAGCAAAAATTTTATATTTTTGTATAACATTAAGAGCAGCATTAAATAAATGCAGCATACCGAAAATAAAATAAAGCCTATTAATTTTGTATATCATACATGTCGAAAATAATTTTATCTGCAGCGCCCGAGTTCATTATAAAAGCTGCCATGCATCGAATTTATTTTCGCTGCAAATCTGTATCCTCTGCATCCATGGTGCCACAAATTAATGCACCCACTCAAACACAATAAGAGCAATACCAAAAAAAAAAAAAAATCATTGAAAAAGTAATTACGAACGCACAAATGCAATTTAAAATTGAAATAAAAAACACGTTCCTCGGGGAATGAAAATTATATGCGTTTTTTTAATGCAATTTGCTGATGAGATTAAAGACGAGTGATGGCAAAAAAGAAACGAACGAATGTGAGAAACTCACAGCTTCTCAACTGGAAATCAATAAGAAATAAAATTTAAATTTTTCACTAAATTTTAAATTTTCAATAAAAATTTAATTTTTAAATTAAAATTATTAACCCAAAATTTAAATTTTCATTTTTCTTAAATTTCTTTTAGCACTTTATTTTAGCACTTTATTTTAGCACTTATTTTAATTCAAATATTCACTAAGAATTAAATTTTTCAAAAAACTCAAATTCAAATTTTCACTCAAAATTATAATTTACACTCAAAATCAAAAATCAACTAAAATGTTCAAATTTTCACTCAAGTTCAAATTAACACTCAAAATTTCCATTAGCACTTAATATGCAAATTTTAACTAAAAATTGAATTTTTCACTGAAAGTTTTAAATTACCACTCAAAATCAAAAATTAAATAAAAAGTTCAAATTTTCACTTAAATTCAAATTTTTACTCACAATCATAATTTACACTAAAAAAGAAACAAAAATCAACTAAAAAGTTCAAATTTTCACTCAAATTCAAATTTTCACTCAAAATTCTAAATTACACTCAAAATCAACAACCAACTAAAAAGTTCAAATTTTCACTCAAATTCAAATTTTCACTCAACATTATAATATACACTCAAAATTCAAAGTTTTACTCAAATATCAATTTATAACTCAAAATTTAAATTCTCAACTTTTCACTCAAAATTCAAAATATCACTCAACATTCTAATTTATACTCAAAATAAAAAATTCAAATTTTCACTCAAATTAAATTTTAAATCAAAATTTAATTCAAATTCCATTTTTAATCAATAATACAAATTTTAACTCAAAATTCAAATATTTACTATGAATTAAATTGTTCACTCAAAATTGAAATATGAACCGAAAATTCACCTATCACTCAAAATTAAAACGTTCACTTATAATTAATATTTTTAACTTAATTTCACATCATCACTGAAAAAAAATTTGAATCAAAATTTAAAAAACATACTCAAAATTAAAATTTTCACTTAAAATTAAAATATTCACTCAAAATTATAATTTTTACCCAAAAATCAAATTTTCACTCAAAATTAAAATTTTAACTCAAAATTAAAATTTTCACTCGAAATTAAATTTTTCATTCAAAATTAAAATATTCACTCAAAATTAAAATTTTCATTCAAAATTAAAATATGCACTCAAAATTAGAATTTTTACTCAAAAATCAAATTTTCACTCAAAATTAAAATTTTCACTCAAAATTCAAATTTTCATTCAAAATTAAAATATGCGCTCAAAATTAGAATTTTTACTCAAAAATCAAATTTTCACTCAAAATTAAAATTTTCACTCAAAATTAAAATTTTCAAACAAAATTTAAATTTTCACTCAAAATTAAAATGTTCACTCAAAATTCAAATTTTCACTCAAAATTCAAATTTTCACTCAAAATTAAAATGTTCACTCAAAATTCAAATTTTCGCTCAAAATTCAAATTTTCACTCAAAATTCAAATTTTCACTCAAAATTCAATTTTTCATTCAAAATTAAAATGTTCACTCAAAATTAAGATTTTTACTCAAAATTGAAATTTTCACTCAAAATTAAAATGTTCACTCAAAATTAAAATATTGACTCAAAATTAAAATTTTCACTCGAAATTAAATTTTTCATTCAAAATTAAAATGTTCACTCAAAATTAAAATTTTTACTCAAAATTAAAATTTTCACTCAAAAATAAATTTTTTACTCAAAATTAAAATATTCACTCAAAATTAAAATTTTCACTTAAAATTCAAATTTTCAGTCAAAATTAAAATTTTCACTCAAAATTAAAATTTTCACTCAAAATTTAAATTTTCACTCAAAATTATAATTTTTACTTAAAAATCAAATTTTCAGTCAAAATTTAAATTTTCACTCAAAATTAAAATTTTTACTCAAAATTAAAATGTTCACTCAAAATTAAAATATTCACTCAAAATTAAAATTTTCACACAAAATTTAAATTATCATTCAAAATTATAATTTTACTCAAAAATCAAATTTTCATTCAAAATTAAATTTTCACTCAAAATTAAATTTTTTACTCAAAATTAAAATTTTCACTCAAAATTAAATTTTTTACTCAAAATTCATATTACACTCTAAATTAATTTTTAACTCAATAGTTGAAATTTTTACTCATATTTAAATTTTCAATCCAAATTAAAAATTTGACTCATATTTCACTTTATCACTCAAAATAAAAAAATTCACACATAATTTAAATATTTACTCAAAATTCAATAATTACTTTAAACGTTCACTCATAATTCAAATGTTCACGCAAAATGCAACTTTTCACTCAAAAATTAAATCAAATCATTAAAAACTCAAATTTGTAAATTACACTATGCGACAATTTATATATTTTACTATGTTTTACAGGATTTTTTTTTTAAATAAAAAATTACTTATGACACAGACTTATTCTGAATTTATAGTTTACCCATTTTGATTAATTTTTAAACTTTAAATTTATATGTAATAATAATTTTTCAATACGTTCAAAATATTTTAAATCAATTTATATAAAAAAAGAGACGAGAAATATAAAAAATAAAGTTCAATATTTTGCAACTTTCTTATAACAAACTTAGTTTTAAATAAGCTCTGTCTAAAATTATATTTTTTTAAAATAGTGTGTTACCGCATTATAAATTCATGTTTTTTTTATGTTTAAAGTATAAAAAATATAAAGTATAAAAAATAAAAATTAAATTACTAATTTATTTAAATAAATATCATATTTTAATTTAATTTATTAATATTTGAACAAATTGAAAATTTAAATTAATAGTACAGGTAGTTTTAACATTCATTTCACGTAGTTAAATATTCATATCACGCAAAATTGCTATGAATTCATACCAAATCAACTACTTCATATCAATTGATGCCAAATCAATTCTTTCAAAAAATGATTTATTATTTAACATCGGCAATATAACCTCGATTCTTTATTTACCGCAAATGCCAAACTGCATCAATTTATAACAATGTTAAAACTGCATTTTTCATCTGGCAAAACCATCAGACAACCAGGGGAGAATGTAAAAATCGCCCTACAGCGCAATGACCATGCAAAACGCTGGCAGTTGCTTTCAAAAATAGCCGCGAAGGAGGTAGAAGGCGATGAAAAAATGATAGCCTTTGCAAAATGTTAAACTGTGCGCGATGAAATGCAGAAAATGCAAAATAAAAGAAATGAGAAAATATAAAAAAAAATAAATAAAAATAGCTATAAAAATTAAATTAAGAAAAATAAAATCTATTTAAAGAAAAGAGTAAAAATTACAAAAGTTGAAAATAAAAAATTTATAATCTAAAAATATTTTTTAAAAAATTAAATATATAAATTCTAAAAAATATAAAAATATATAAAAATATAAAAAAAACAAATAACTAGAAAAGGTGAAAAATAATAAAAACATAAATCACTGATGCAAACACGACACGCACTACGCATAAAAAGTGAAGCATTTTAAAACCCAAACACTTTGCTAAACAAAAACTAAAATTCAGAAAAAATACGAGTGCCCTAACACTTCCAGAACATCTGGAAAACGTAAAATATTGCAGACTTCAGGCCACGGCTTTGCAGCACGTGTGACGGCACTAAATGCAGGTGTTAAACGCACTGCAGCAATTTCAGTTTCTAGTTTTATTTGGATTTTTATGGCACAGAGGCAAAAATTTTATTTTTGTTTAATAGAATTTGAGAAATGTTCAAAGCCATGATACTGATCGATTTTTATTTTTATAATAAAAGTTTGAAATCAATTAAAATGCTTAATTTAGTAGGTAAAAGAATCAAAGAATATGAAAGAATTTCAAATAATATCAAAGAATTTTAAAGAATATCAAAGAATATCAAAGAATATCAAAGAATATCAAAGAATATCAAAGAATATCAAAGAATATCAAAGAATATCAAAGAATATCAAAGAATATCAAAGAATATCAAAGAATATCAAAGAATATCAAAGAATATCAAAGAATATCAAAGAATATCAAAGAATATCAAAGAATATCAAAGAATATCAAAGAATATCAAAGAATATCAAAGAATATCAAAGAATATCAAAGAATATCAAAGAATATCAAAGAATATCAAAGAATATCAAAGAATATCAAAGAATATCAAAGAATATCAAAGAATATCAAAGAATATCAAAGAATATCAAAGAATATCAAAGAATATCAAAGAATATCAAAGAATATCAAAGAATATCAAAGAATATCAAAGAATATCAAAGAATATCAAAGAATATCAAAGAATATCAAAGAATATCAAAGAATAACAAAGAATATCAAAGAATATCAAAAAATATAAAAGAATATCAAAGAATATCAAAGAATATCAAAGAATATCAAAGAATATCAAAGAATATCAAAGAATATCAAAGAATATCAAAGAATATCAAAGAATATCAAAGAATATCAAAGAATATCAAAGAATATCAAAGAATATCAAAGAATATCAAAGAATATCAAAGAATATCAAAGAATATCAAAGAATATCAAAGAATATCAAAGAATATCAAATAATATCAAAGAATATCAAAGAATATCAAAGAATATCAAAGAATATCAAAGAATATCAAAGAATATCAAAGAATATCAAAGAATATCAAAGAATATCAAAGAATATCAAAGAATATCAAAGAATATCAAAGAATATCAAAGAATATCAAAGAATATCAAAGAATATCAAAGAATATCAAAGAATATCAAAGAATATCAAAGAATATCAAAGAATATCAAAGAATATCAAAGAATATCAAAGAATATCAAAGAATATCAAAGAATATCAAAGAATATCAAAGAATATCAAAGAATATCAAAGAATATCAAAGAATATCAAAGTATATGAAAGAATATCAAAGAATATCAAAGAATATCAAAGAATATCAAAGAATATCAAAGAATATCAAAGAATATTTAAGAATATCAAAGCATCTCAAAGAATATCAAAGAATATCAAAGAATATCAAAGAATATCAAAGAATATCAAAGAATATCAAAGAATATCAAAGAATATCAAAGAATATCAAAGAATATCAAAGAATATAAAAGAATATCAAAGAATATCAAAGAACATCAAAGAATATCAAAGAATATCAAAGAATATCAAAGAATATCAAAGAATACCAAAGAATATCAAAGAATATCAAAGAATATCAAAGAATATCAAAGAATATCAAAGAGTATCAAAGAGTATAAAAGAGTATCAAAGAATATCAAAGAATATCAAAGAACATCAAAGAATATCAAAGAATATCAAAGAATATCAAAGAATATCAAAGAATATCAAAGAATATCAAAGAATATCAAAGAATATCAAAGAATATCAAAGAATATCAAAGAATATCAAAGAATATCAAAGAATATCAAAGAATATCAAATAATATCAAAAGAATATCAAAGAATATCAAAGAATATCAAAGAATATCAAAGAATATCAAAGAATATCAAAGAATATCAAAGAATACCAAAGAATATCAAAGAATATCAAAGAATATCAAAGAATATCAAAGAATATCAAAGAATATCAAAGAATATCAAAGAATATCAAAGAATATCAAAGAATATCAAAGAATATCAAATAATATCAAAGAATATCAAAGAATATCAAAGAATATCAAAGAATATCAAAGAATATCAAAGAATATCAAAGAATATCAAAGAATATCAAAGAATACCAAAGAATATCAAAGAATATCAAAGAATATCAAAGAATATCAAAGAATATCAAAGAATATCAAAGAATATCAAAGAATATCAAAGAATATCAAAGAATATCAAAGGGTATCAAAAAATATCAAAGAATATCAAAGAATATCAAAGAATATCAAAGAATATCAAAGAATATCAAAGAATATCAAAGAATATCAAAGAATATCAAAGAATATCAAAGAATATCAAAGAATATAAAAGAATATCAAAGAATATCAAAGAATATCAAAGAATATCAAAGAATATCAAAGAATATCAAAGAATATCAAAGAATATCAAAGAATATCAAAGAATATCAAAGAATATAAAAGAATATCAAAGAATATCAAAGATTATCAAAGAATATCAAAGAATATCAAACAAAGAATATCAAAGAATATCAAAGATTATCAAAGAATATCAAAGAATATCAAAGAATATCGAAGAATACGAAAGAATATCAAAGAATATCAAAGAATATCAAAGAATATCAAAGAATATCAAAGAATATCAAAGAATATCAAAGAATATCAAAGAATATCAAAGAATATCAAAGAATATCAAAGAATATCAAAGAATATCAAAGAATATCAAAGAATATCAAAGAATATCAAAGAATATCAAAGAATATCAAAGAATATCAAAGAATATCAAAGAATATCAAGAAATTTAAAAACACCTTAAATTATGCAGCATTTTTCTCGCATCAAAAAAAATAAACTTTTCGCTGCATATTTTGCATTCTTCTAAACAAAGCTACCTGCAGCAAGCTTTTCTTTTGTGACTGTCTTTTTATTAAAAAAAAACGAAAACACTGCATAAATTTTGGGCCTTAACATTTGATTTTGTAAAAGTTTTGTCGACAGAGACGGCTTTTGTTTTAGAGTTTAATATACTCCATGTCCTTCAAATTGAGTCTTTTAATTTTTTTTTTATTTTTCATTATCTTAACAAAGAACAGCAGTTGTTACAAAAGTCACTGCAACAACAATTACAAGCAAACAACAGTTGCAACAGCAGTCGCAACAACGACGACAGCATCAACAAGAACAGCTGAAAAATGTTCACATAAATTACGTGCACTTCAGCGACTTGGTTGCCAACTTGGCAATTGTTTCATGTTTCCATAGAAATTGAAACTTCTGCCGCAGTTCGTTGCTTTCATGGCATGCATCATAGGCTGGTGCCTGGTGGTTCTTCGAAGGACATGGCCGCTTTAATTATTCAACGCGCAGTAATTGTTTGGCGCTTGTTTTGTTTGTAACTTCATATACAAACCGTTTTGAATTCAAGGTACGCTTAATTTTATTAATATTTTAAATGCAAATTTTTATTTGCAATATAAATTGTACTCCAAATTATTAAATTTTAATTCTGCTTTTACACTCAAATGTTTATATTTTCACACAACATTAAATTTTTCCCAAAACTGAAATTTTAGACAAATTTAATATTTCAACTATAAAAATTCTAACCTTCACTCAAAATACTAAGTTTCACTCAAAATTCAAATATTTACTCAAAATTCAAATATTCCCTCAAAAATCAAATTTTTACTCAAAATTAAATTTTAACTATTTCTTAAAATTTGTCACTCAAAATTTATATTTTCACGCAAATCCATTCAAATTTCAAGCCAAATTTCTAACACACTCAAAGTTCAAACTATTCACTAATTATTCAATTTATTCTCTCATAATTCATATTAATCTCTCATAATTCAAATTATTCGCTCATAATTCAAATTTTAACTCAAAATTTTCTCTCAAAAAAAATTCTCACTCAAAATTAAAATTTTCAGTCAAAATTCAAAATTTATACTTCAACTCTTATTATTCACTCATAATGTATATTTCCATTCAAAATACAAATTTTTAACTCAAATTTTTAATTTTAAATCAAAATTCAAATTTTCAATCAAAATTAAGCTTTTATTCAAAATGCAAAATGTTACTCAAAATTAAAATTTTCATTTTCACTCGAATTTTAATCTAATTTTACTCAAATTTCATTAAGACTACAAAATTTGAATTTACACCCAAAACTCAAATTTTCACTCAAAGTTTAAATGTTCATTCAAATTCGAGTTTTTACTAAAAGTTATCACTCAATCAAAATTTAATTTTCAACACAAAATTAGACTTTTTACAAAAAAAAAAAATTATTCCAAAAAAAACAATATGGCTCTGTCATGACTCGATTAATGACACTGTTAATGACACTCTGTTATTTACTTTGTTAATGACTCTGTTAATGACACTGTAAATGAATTTGTAATAGCTCTGTTAATGCATTTGTTACTGACTCTGTACTAATTCTGTTACTGACTCTGTTACTGACTCGCGTACTGATTATTCTTCTGCTTCTGTTACTGATTCTCTTACTGACTGTGCCAATGACTCTGTTTTTGACACTATTAATGACTCTATTATGTATTTTGTTAATGACTATGTTAATGATACTGTAAATGAAATTTCTAAGGGTCTTCTTTATGCCTTTTTTAATGACTCTGTTACTGACTCTGTTACTGACTATCTTAATGGCTCTGTTAATGACTCTGTTAATGGCTATGTTAATGACTCTGTTACTCACTCTACTGTTGATAAATTTTATAATTACTTTTATAATCAACAAAGTTTTATTTTGCTAATGTATATGAGAATGCTTCGTTTAATTAGTTTATTTATGCCTTTGTTAATGACTTCATTATTATGTTGAGAATGACTCTATTAATGACTCTGTTATTTACTTTGTTAATGACTGTTAATGACACTGTAAATTTAATTTCTAAGGGTCTTCTTTATGCCTTTGTTAATGACTCTGTTACTGACTCTCTTACTGACTCTCTTAATGGCTCTGTTAATGACTCTGTTAATGGCTATGTTAATGACTCTGTTACTCACTCTTCTGTTGATAAATTTTATATTTACTTTTATAATCAACAAAGTTTTATTTTGCTAATGTATTCGAAAATGCTTCGGTTAATTATTTTATTAATGCCTCTGTTAATGACTTCGTTATTATGTTGAGAATGACTCTGTAAATGACTCTATTAATGACTCTGTTATTTACTTTGTTAATGACTGTCAATGACACTGTAAATGAAATTTCTAAGGGTCTTCTTTATGCCTTTGTTAATGACTCTGTTACTGACTCTCTTACTGACTCTCTTAATGGCTCTGTTAATGACTCTGTTAATGATTATGTTAATGACTCTGTTGATTGATTGATTGATTGAAAAGAGGGGGGAAAAACCCCTCTGTGCATCGCACAGAGTACACCTAGGCCATAAAGTAGGCCCGTTGTGACCCCTCGGAACATGAGTCGTCTGTAATATGTTGTAGCTGTTATGCTACTCAGTGGAGTTTAGAAATTCCGTGGATTTGACAAATTTTCTTAGTACTTTCCAGTCCAAGCAACCCAGTTGTTTCAATGATGAAATAAGTGGAGCTCCGAAGTGGATGAATCTAAGTCTGGCAAATGCCGGGCAGTGACACAAGTAGTGTTCAAGCGTCTCTGTCTCTTCCTCACAGGCCTTGCAGAGGTAAGAGTCGACTCTTCCCAATTTGAAAAGATGACCTCTTAGCTCATTATGTCCAGTGAGGATGCCTGTGTATTGTTTTAACTCCTTTTTATTAAGCGTTAGAATTTTGTTTGTTTTGGATTTGTTCGGGGGGCCCCATAGCCATTTAGTTGCTTGGCCCTCGCTCGATTCTTCCCATGATTTACTGTGAAGTCGATAAGCCCATGAGCTCATCTCGTTTTTTAGAAATTGGAAAGGTCTGCCGGTTATGACTGAGATTGTGTCCATTTCTGATCCATTTCTCGCCAATTCGTCGGCTATTTCGTTCCCCTCAATGTTACAGTGTCCTGGGACCCAGATAATGTCCACAGTGTTAACAAGTAAGAGATCAGCAAGGGCCTCTTTACATTGTAGAACCACTCTGGATTTCACCTTGTCCGTGGATAAAGCTCTAATGGCAGCTTGGCTGTCTGAGAAAATTTTAATACACTTGTCTACACAGTGAGTGCTTTGTATAAATTTAGCCCCTTCTGTTATAGCCACTACTTCCGACTGAAAGACGGTGTTGTGGTCATGCAGACGAAGGCTTTCTTTTGCAGAAAAGGCTTCACAGAAAAAGCCTGCACCAGTGTGACCGTTTAATTTTGATCCGTCAGTGTAGAGGTGGATCCCCGGATTGCTAGACAATACTTGGCCGTTGTCCCATTCCTCCCTAGTCGGGAAAGCGAACTTTGCGGCGGTATGATTGGTTTCCTCCGGGATGCGGTCGCAGTTCCAATTACCTGTAGAAACAGTATTAGGAATTGAGTTAATTATGGTTTGGTGATTGGTTAATGTCTCGGAATTGAGCCATCCCCCAAGGATGTTTAGTCGAGCCGCTGCTACCGCGGCCTCATATTTAACTTGAATTTGTATTGGGCGTATATTTAGAATAGTCTCAATAGCTTTGGTCGAAGTGGTAGACATCGCACCTGAAATGCCGAGACAACACGCCCGTTGCACTTTCTCGAGTGGTTTGATGTTACATTTTCGTCCCAAAGCTGTCCACCATACAAGTGACGCATATGTTAGTATTGGTCGTACAACGCTGGTGAAAATCCAGTGGGTCATCTTTGGTCGAAGTCCCCATGTAGGACCAATACATCTTCTGCAGGTTGCCCAAACCCTAACGGCTTTTGTGGCTCTGCTAGCTATTTGTGCCTTCCAGTTAAGTTTAGAATCCAGGATAACTCCAAGGTACTTGACTTGACCTGTAAGTGCCAGTATCTCTCCGTTTACCTGTGGAAGAGGATAGCTAGGTAGCTTCCTTTTCCTAGTAAAGAGACAGATTTCAGTTTTTTGGGGGTTTATATTTAATCCCCTAGGTGATGACCATTCAGCCGAGATATCCAAGGCTTCTTGGATTCGTCTAGAAGGGAGAAGAGGATGTGTCCCCGAGGCAAGGATGGCGATGTCGTCTGCGTAGCAGACAGCATGTAAACCAGCCTCGGTTAGTCTTCTTAGGAGACTGTTTATGGTGACGACCCAGAGTAGCGGTGAGAGAATGCCACCCTGTGGGGTACCGCGAAACACCCTTCCCCTTAGGGTAATATTGCCCTGCTGACAAGTGATGGATCTGTTGCACAACATATGACGTACCCAGTGTAAAATAGCCGGGTCTACGTCAAATGAGGCAAGGGACGAGATCAGTGTGTCAGTATGAACGTTATTAAAAGCACCCTCAACATCAATGAAGGCTGCTAGAGTGAGTCCTTTTAGGTCGATAGACCTTTCAATTTTGTTAACTACCTCATGTAAGGCGGTTTCAACGGATCGCCCCTTTATGTATGCATGTTGCTTAAACTTCAGCTGCTCATAAGGGATTTTTTCCTTAACCATGGTGTCGCATATGCGTTCCATTGTTTTCAGTAGGAAGGACATTAGACTTATGGGTCTATATGCCTTAGGGGTTGAGTAGGTTTCTTTACCCGGCTTAGGTATGAAAACTACTCTTGATTCTTGCCATGTGAGGGGGGTATAGCTCTGATTAAGGCATGCCTCATAAAGCCTGGATAGACGGACGTCCAGGAGATCCACTGCCCGTTGTAGTAGGGCTGGGAAAACTCCATCTTGCCCTGGGGCTTTATATGGCTGGAAGCTATGAATTGCCTTCCCCACCATATCGGTGGTGATGGCTAAGTTGTGGGAGTATTGAGAGGTTTCCCATAGTCTCGTCTCATCTGAGTTGACGAAACAGTTTGGGAAATGCTCCTCCATTAGAATCTTTAAAGAGTCCTCAGAGTTACCTGCTCTTACCCCCTGCCTGTCTATCAGGAGTTCCGGTTGAGAGTGGGTTTTCGAGAGGAATTTCTTAATTCTTGCGGTTTTTGTAACACAATCAACTTGTGCACAGAAGAGTCGCCATGACCCTCTTTTTGCGGAGCGCATATTCTTTTTGTATACACTGAGTTTTTGGTAGTAGAGATCCCAATGCTCTGTAGTATTTAATCTTTTAGCTTTATTGAAAAGTCTCCGAGTATCCGTTCTTAGGTTTTTCAAAGCCCCTGTCATCCAGGGTTTTTCCTTGAAAGACTCTCGGGTGCGAAGAGGGCAAGCCTCTTCGAAAGCTCGTATAAGGCTATTTGTTATGGTTTTGACCTCCCCGTCAATGATATATATAGAACTTAAAGGGGGTGCGGGAGATACGTCTAACGCATTCTTTAAAAGTCTTCTGAATAGAGCCCACTTAGTTTTCGATTTGTTGCGAAACATAGGTGGGGGAATGTTAGGAATGGATAGTTTAAAACAGACGTATCTATGATCCGAGAAGGAATGTCTGCTAGAGACATGCCAGTCTTGGATCATGTCAAGTATGTTTTTAGAGCAAAGAGTTATGTCAAGTACTTCCTTTCTGACTCTAGTGATGAAGGTGGCAGAGCAACCAACGTTTAGGGTCAGAAGATCATACGCATTAATAAATTCAAATAGGGCATGTCCCCGAGCATTACAGTCGGAGCTTCCCCATGTTGTATGGTGAGAATTGGCATCTGTACAAATTATTAATTTCTTACCTTTTTCGGCAGCAAACCTTGTAATCCTCAGCAGTTCCTCGGAGGGTGGAGGTTCCGGGGAGTCATGCGGGAGATATACTGAAGACAGCATGAGGCCACCGCTCCCGTCAAAAATCGTGGTGGCGTCTGAGGAAGACAGTTCTGTGGAGAAAGAAAAGTTAAAATCCTTTTTACAGATTATACAGGTCCTAGGGCGACCTGCATTGAGTGTATAAAATATTTGGTATCGCGTGTCACCCCAACCAGCAACCCTGTCATTTACAGTCCAGGGTTCCTGGATCAGTGCGATGTGCGTCTTACCTTCTTCCATTCTCTCCATAAGCGCAGCCGTCGCCAGTCGACTCCTATGGAGGTTGATCTGCGTAAGCAGAATCATTGGGCGAGTAGCTCGTCCTCCTGAGAGGGCGTAAGGGTATCATCAGAAAATTCTGATAGGCCCTCGTCCTCTCCTCCGCTCGTCCCAGCTTCTTTGGTCGGGTAGACCTGAACCCCCATACTGCCCGCGGCCTTGACCTTATCCTTACTATCCTCCACGACCGGGCTGGGAAGATTACCCTTGGAATGCTGTTTCCCGGATTGGGCCCCAGCTCCTACAGGTTTTCCGCCCAGCTTAATGGTCACGGATGACGTAAGGAAGAAGGCACGACCCCCAGACTTCTCCAGTGTCGTGATGGAGTTCTGGTCAATGCCCACAACGATGAGGTTTCCATCGGTCATCTCATCCCTGTGGAACACCTCCCAAAGTTCCACTCTCAGCCCACGGTTCTGCCTCGCCAGAATCCTAAGGATATCACACGTGGGTCGCTTCGCCCCGTTTGCTCTGACGAAGAAGGTTGCCTTACGCAGAACGGGTATGTCGCTCATAGCCACAAGCCGTAGCTTAGCGTCTGCCCATGGCTCAGGCAACCTTTCCACCAGATCGCGCAGGGTGTCGACACAGTCCAAAGACACCACGGTGATCCTGTAGACTCCGCGGACAAAGCTGCAGTATTCCAGATGGATTTCGGGGGTGCTGTCAGAAGACTCGATAATCGAGTTCGCAAGTGCGTCATTCCACACTTCCTCCAGCAGCCCCCTTTTATCCTCAGCAATCTTTCCACATGGCTGGCTTTCATCGATGATGGCAAACTTGCGTTTGTCATCAATCGATTCACGTGCCACCCCCGCATACGTTTTGCCGTTCGCCTTTGACCTCTTCGCCTTAGACTCCCCATCGCGACCCTGTCTTTTTGTTGCGCGGGCCCCTGCATTTCGCAGTGCAGGCCGAAACGCTACGTTGGACGAGCACGACGGGATGTCATCGCTGGGAAGAGACCCCTTGATTTTAGACACGTTTGTCTTGTTTTTCTTCGCCAATCCAACCTGGGTCATCTCCTCAGGAGAGCGCAGTCGCTTGCCCGGTCCTTGTGAACCAAGTGTAGCGGCTGGCTTCAACTGAGGGTCCCTGTTGTCAGCGGTTTGTTGACTGTCCGGGGAGGGGGTCCCAGTGATGTGAGAGGCAGCTCTCTGGCGTTGTTTGGCTTTTAATCGCCTAGCCGCACCAGAGAGTCGCCTTTTCCCATCCGGGTTCCTCTCTCCATGACCATCTGGAGTTGCGGAAGGACGCACGACTACCGTCCTGTCCGAACTCTGGGAGGAGTCCATAACTCCAACCCTCTCTCCACCTGCGGAATTTACATCGCAGGCCACCACTGGCGCCCTACCAGCCGAGCTGAGTCGGCCTGTCCTGCTGGGAGGGCATACGCCTGGCTGCATGGCGACAGCTGCAGACGCCGGGGCAGATATCCCTACCCCTGGGTCCGTAGACCCGGTATCTTGTTCCGTGAACGACTTCATAGTTGGTTTTAACGACCCCGCAAGTCGAAGTGTTTCCAGACCCTTCGGTTGTATGTGTTTAACGACCCTTCGGTCGCACAAAAGGCCGCCCCACAGGGAACAGACGCCTATAAGTGTTTAGAGACCCTACGGTCGGAAGAGGAGGCCGCCCCACAGGGAACAGACGCCTACCTCCCTAACACCAGATACTAGTGCATGGGAGGATTTTGGGGATGTAACCGTCTTAGTCTGGCCACTCGTCCAAGGACCTGTCCCGGCTACCTGCCAGTATGCCCCTTGGAGTCAATGCGGCAAACACAAGCCCTCTCACTCGCTCCTGAGGGGAGCTTCGTCAAAGTGCGGGTACTTCGAGAGGGAAATGACTCTGTTACTCATTCTTCTGTTGATGAATTTTATAATTACTTTTCTAATCAACAGAGTTTTATTTGAAAATGCATCGGTTAATTATTTTATTAATGCCTCTGTTAATGACTTCGTTATTATGTTGAGAATGACTCTGTAAATGACTCCTTAAATGTTTTTGTTAATAATAACTCCGTATATATTTCTATTGGCGACTCATTAAATGACATTGACAATGACTCTGTTATTGATTCTGTTATTGATTTTGTTAATTACTATGTTCAAGCATCTATTAATGCCTCTATTAATAACATATATAATAACTTTATCTATTACTGACTCTATTAATGATGCTGTTATATCTCTGTCAATGACTCAGCTAGTGCCTTTGACAATTTTTTGTGCAGACCAATTTTATATACAAAATAAGCTTATGTCAAACTTAACAAAGTATAAAATATATCACATATAAAATTTTAATTATTTAAATATTGAAATACAAAAAATGTTAAAAAATATTTTGTCTCAAATGTCTGTTATTTAAATTTTTGTAGTTTATTAGCAGTACAAGCACTGATAAACGTTGCAAGTGACAAATAAAAAATTAAACTTTGAAAATGTTAAACCGTGGTTTGACATTCAAAAAGCTCCCTGCCCCCAAACTCATTTATTATGTACGACAAACATACATCTTTTGTATGCAACCCTGCAGCATTTTTCACTTTACACTGCTGGACATTGTATTAAAGGCAAATAGTGTTAACAGCAAAATAAGTAAATAGCATTAAACTTCAGAGAGAGAGAATAGAAAAAAGTTTTCCAATTATTTTTATCTGCCTGAGGTAATTTTTAGTTTTTGTACTTAGTACTAGTAGTGCTTGCTACTGCTACTACCTTTCATATCTATCTTAACCTGTATTTATACAGCACTCGTAGTTGTTGTTGTTATTGTTGAAATATGCTTTGCAGCGTTGCCTGAATTTTACGATTTTACATTTTATTTTTTAGTTTATTGTTTTGTTTGAGGAAAACAACGCATAGTTTATGTAATTTTTTATGTTATTTGCTAAAGTTGCTGAGTTCTTGTTTTGAATTTATTTGGAAATTAAACTTGCCACACGTAAGGTATTTGGGGAGTTCATTTCGTATTAGTTTAGTTCAAAATTAATTAAAAATTTCAATAATAAAAATTTAAAAAAAGATAACTAAAATTTTCTTGTGTTGTATTAATTCTATATCATTTGAGTAGGACTATTTAAAAACTGAAATTTATATGAATATGTGGGTATTTTTTAAAGCTGCTTTTAACTATGTTTTAAATAATCTATAACTATTTTTTGTACAATTAAAATTTTAACTATTAAAAAAAATATATTTTAAAATAGTCTAAAAAAATATTAATTTCAATGGATATCGCATATTTCTATTCCACAGTGTCAGTGACATAATTCAGAGTGTAATTTACATAGAAATTAACAGAGCTAATAACAGAGTCATTAAAAAAGTCATAAATAGGGTTAGGGTCATAAATTGACCGTTAGTAACCCTATTTTTAACCGTTTAATAGATACATAAACAAAATCATGAACAGTCATTAACAGAGTAATTTACTGAATCATTAACATAGACATTAACATAAGTCATAAACATAGGTCATAAACATAGTCATTAACAAAGTCACTAACAATATCATTAACAGAGTTATTTACAGATTACCAACAGAGACATTTACAGAGTTATTATTAGAGTCATTAACAGAGTCATTCACATAATAAATAAGAGTGTCATTAACAGAGTCATAACCAGTGTCATTATATGTGTCATTTGCAGAGTCTTATAAAGTTTTACATGTACAGAGTCATTATCACAGTCATTATCAGAGTCATTCATAGCATTATTAACAGAGTCATGAACACAGTTATTAACAGACTCATTAACAGAGTCATTAACAGAGTCATTAACAGAGTAATTAACAGATACTTGACCAGAAACATTAAACGTGATATTAACAGAGACATTAGAAACATCAATAACATAGTCATTAATAGAGTTATTAGCAGAGTCATTAACAGAGTCATTCACATAATAAATAAGAGTATCATTAACAGAGTCATAACCAGTGTCATATGTGTCATTTACAGAGTCTTATGAACTATTATTTACAGAGTCAATTATTTACAGAGTCAATATCACAGTCATTATCAGAATCATTATCAGAGTCATTCATAGCATTATTAACAGAGTCATGAAACAGAGTCATGAACACAGTTATTAACAGAGTCATTAACAGAGTCCTTAACAGAGTCATTACCAGTGTCATTCTTAGAGTCATTAAGAAAGTTATTAACAGAGTAATTATCAGATACTTGACCAGAAATATTAAACGTGATATTAACAGAGACATTAGAAAAATCAATAACATAGTAATTAAAAGAGTTATTAGCAGAGTCATTAACAAAGGCTTTAACAGAGTCATTAACAAAGTCATTAACATAGTCATTGACGTAGTCATTAACAGAGTCATTCACATAATAAATAAATAAATAAATAAATAAAGAGCCATTAACTGAAACATTTCAAGTGTCATTATCTGCGTCATTAACATAGTCTTATAAACTGTTATTTACAGAGTCATTATCACAGTCATTATCAGAGTCATTAACAGGGTAATTTAAAGCATTATTTACAGAGTCATTAACAGATTCATTACCAGTGTCATTCTTAGAGTGTGTCTTAACAGAGTCATTAACAGAGTCATTAAGAATATTATTAACAGAGTCATTAACCGATACTTGACCAGAAACATTAACAGTGATATTAACAGAGACATTAACAGACATTATAAAAGTCAATAACATAGTCATTATCAGAGTCATCAACTGAGACATTAACAGAGTTATTAACAGAGTCATTAAAAGAATCATTAACATATGCATTAACAGAGTTATTAACAGAGTCATTGACAGAGTCATTAACAGAGTCTTTAACAGAGTCATTAACATTTGTAAAAATTTTATTTTTTTAGTGAATAGTGAAATTTTGGGTAAAAGTATACATTTCGCATTAAAATTTGTATTTTGAATAAAAATTCAAATTTCGAGTGAAATTTTTAATTTTCGAATTTCGAGTGTACATTTAGAATTTAAGTAAAAAAAAAATTGTATTTTGTGTTCAAATTTAAATGTAAGGGATTTTTTTTTTTAATTTTCAGTATAACTTTAAATTTAGAGTTTAAGAGGAAAATTGAGAGAAAATGTTCAGTTAATATTTAATTATATGATGATAATTTTAAATTTGAGTCCGAATTGAACTATTTGGCTGAGAATATAAATTTTTAGTGAAAATTTAATTTAAGTGATTAAACTTTATATGTATAACATGAGTGATATATATTTTTTTTCTTTTTCAACAACATATATTTTTTGTACTTTTTTCTTAAAAAAATCACTTTAGCAAGTATTCTTTTATTTCAATTAAACATTTTTTAATTTTTTTTTTCACTTGATTTATTTTACGAGCTTTTAACATTTACTCCAAAAACACTTCTTAAATAAAATATAAAAAAAGACTTAAGAAAAAAAATGACAGCCTCAATCAATGTTTTGCTCAATGTGCTGCTTGCATTATTAATGATTTCGATTTGCCTGACTCAGCAATTTTAATTGCACTCTGCTTAAAACCATTTGAACATTCAATGAATGATTTAGTATTTTTGGCCAGGTCATTAAAAGGTTCTGCCAAGCAAAAAGCACGCGATAACTCATTAAGAAGGTTGCGCAAAATAAAAGAGTTTTTTTTTATGAAAGAATTTTTGGTATACATTTTTAGTGGAGTAATTGAAAAATTAGCGAAGAAATTGAAATTCTATAGAAATTCAAAATTTATTGCATCATTTTGCATATTTTGTATTGTTTATCGAGCGAAAAAAACACATTTATCATTGCTTAGGCTATTTGCAAATGTCATTAAAACCTTTTTAGATTAATAAGTAATTATTTTAAGGGTTCGCGTGGCAATGAAAAACCTAATTAAATTGCTACAGAAACTGCTTGAAATATTGCTTAGCATTTGAAAAGATAAAAGGAAATTCAGCATGTAACGCAGAAGTGATATAAATCAAATTTTTTAATTAAATTGTACAACACGAGGTATGAGTGATATTTTTTAGTGTTCAAATGAAATGATTTAAAAAATACTTTGCATAAGGGAGTTCAAATAAGGGAGTTTTTTTAACTTAAAGTTGCTAAAATTTATAAATATTAAAAAGTGATAAACAACAAATAAAACAGAAATCACTAGAAGCTATAAAAATGAGTGAAATTAGGATTTTAAAGAAATTGTGCCACACGTCATACGTACATTAAATTGTCGAAAACGTATGAAGGTTTTTGGCTTAATCTACACGAATTTGCATTCTAAACTTATTAAAGAGTTGTAATTATTAAATTAAAATTTTCTATTATTTTTTATTATAATTTTTAAAAACCAATTTGTAACACTAAAGTAGCTGATTTTTGTAATTCGGTCGTAAAAGTTATATATTGTTAATTTGGCGTCAAAGTGATGCAATTTTAATTTTAAATTGAATAATTTAGTTGGGATTTAAATGATCTAAAAATCGTCTATTTTATCGCTTGATTTATTGAAACAAACTGCATACCACTAATTGACTTTTTAATATAAAAATCAGCATAAATTGAGTTTATTTGAATTTTAAATATATCAGAAGTTGCATAAAATATAGACAACACATTAAATTTCATTAAACAAATGAACAATCAAATTTCAAAAATTATATTCAATAAAATATTAGCATTTTTTTCTATAAAGTACCTCATTACGTATGAGTAACATTTCAGTACTCACAGTAATTGTTGCAAATACCAGCTAAAACTTAAAGAATAATAACTCTATAAAATACTTAAACTAGACATTTTATAGCGAATTCAGAAAAGTAATAAATTTCATTCATAACTATTGCTGCTTTACTGGATTTTTTCAAAAGTCTTTCTTTTATTACAATTGCTTTGAACTGTAAAATTTTTAAAATATTTTTACTGAAATGAAATTTTAACTTATATTGAATTTTTCTTTTATTTCAATTAAATATTACAACAATTTAACACAAATACTATACACTGAAATAATAACATTTTTGATTAAGATACCACTTTGCGTATGAGTAACATTTGAGTACAAAACTTAAATTCTGTAAATGACAACTAAAATTACAACAACCATAATTTTAGAAAAAACTGATATTAGAGAATTTATTTTAAATTCAGTAATATGTGACAGTTTTTCCACAGCTATTGATGATACTCTGTAAGAATTCTGCAAACTAATTATTTTTATATAATTTCTTCAAAAGGCATAGAATTGTTCGAATTTCATTTCATATTCAGTAGAATTTTTCGATATTTTGATTAATTATTCAAAAAAATTTGATAAATAACATGAAATTAAAAACTTATTTAGGTTTTTAAACAAGGTACAACATTGCGTATGATTAACATTTTATAACGTAAGGGGTTTTTAACAGGGACGCTACAAAAGTAGAGAGACAGGGAGAGCAAACGACGCCATATCTCTTGCCGCTCTTTTGACATTTCTCTTCAGTAAGGTTTGCCATTTCATGATGGAAAGAAATACGAATTCGAATTTCGGTAGTAAATTTTATTAATTTTAACTCGTTGTTGGCTCTTATATCTTTCCATCATGAAATGGCACACTTTACTGTCAGAAATGTCAAAAGAGCGGCAAGAAATATGGCGTCGTTTGCTGTCCCGTCGCTCTACTTTTGTAGCGTCCCTGCTGAAGAACCCTTGAAAAAAATCTTTTGTAGCGCTCTTATTGAAAAACCATTTAATTGCTAACAGTTGCAAATTCTAACTAAAAAAAGTAACTAAAATTTTTTTTTATAAAAAATGAAATTAAAAAATTTATTCAGCATCAATAAATACAGCAAAGTTTTTGTCTAACTATTGTTGCTACTCTGCACTTTTTCAAACTATTTGTTTTATTACAACTGTTTTGCAATTCAAATTTAATAGAATGTTATGCTGAAATTAAATTACAACTAAATTATAATTAAATGTTCACTATTTCAATTAATTATTCATACAAATTTGACAATATCTGTAAACTTAAATATTAAAATTTATTAATTGTGGTATCACATGACGTATGAGTAACATATAGTGATTCTAATTAAATTTATTAAACATTTAGAAATATAATACAGTTTTTGGATAGCTATTGATGCTACTCGGCGAAAATTCTTTAAACTCTTTAATTTAAGATAACTGCTTTGGAGTGCAATATATTTAAATGTTATGCTGAAATCAAATTTTAACTTATTTTCTTTATATCAAAGAAATATTCAAATATATTTTTAAAATATTTTTAAACTAAAATATATTTAATTGCGGCTTCACATAACGATTGAGTAATATTTAAAGATACTAAGTAAATGCTATAAATGTCAACTTAAATAGCAACCAAAATAATTCTATAAAAACTTTAATTAGACAAATTATTAAAGATTCGAACAAATAACAAAGCTTTTAATTAACTATTGTAACTACTCTGTGAAAATTCTTCAAACGCTTCGTTTTATTATAATTGCTTTGTAATGTTTGGGAATGTTATGCTGAAATTAAATTTCAACTGCAATAGAATTTTCGTTATTTCAAAGAAATATTCCAACAAATTTGAAAACATCTCTAAAGTTGTATATTAAATATTTTTAATTCCGGTATCACATGACGTATGAGTAACATTTAGTGTTTTCTAAGAAAATGCTACAAATGCCACTTAAAATAACAATAAAAAAGAATTCTGCAAAAAACTTAAATTAAATAATTTATTGATCATTCAGAAGTATAACAACTATTATTGCAGCAAAAATTCTTCAAGCTCTAGGTTTTTTTTTTACAATTGCTTTGAAATGCAACATTTTTAGAATACTAAGCAAAACATTTAATTTCAACTTCAAAAGAATGTTTGCAATATTTCAATTAATTATTCAATACAAAGAATCTGCAACATTTTTCACTCTATTTATTGCTGCTAGAAACTGTTTTAATTGCTGGCATAACTAAGAGTTCAAACTATTTCATATTTTGCATATTTATTTATAGCATTTTGCAATCATGTTTTTGTCAGTGCTGCCAAATGGTTTATTTGCAATTTTCACCGTTTATTTGTAGGCAGTTTATATATATTTGCTACTGCAGTTGTCTTTTGTTGGGTTCACTGCAACAACTGTGGTTGCACATAGTCCTTTTGTGCTCAGTTCAAGTATTGTCTGTATTGTGTCAATGTACACAAAAATGTCAAATTGCTAAATTTGTGTCACATAAATTGCTGTAGCTGCTGCTGCTGCTTTATGTCAGCTAGTTGCTGCTGGTAATTACAAAATTGTTGGCAGCATGTGTAGCAAATGTTGTGTTGCAAGACAAAACCAAATATTGTCTGTATTAGCAGTTAAAATGTTGTCAAATACTTTGGCATGCCAGACATGCGCTTGAAATGTTGATGAATGATGCAAGTTGAGCAGCAGCAGCAGTTGTTAAAATATTTTGTAATTAAGAAAATAGGTGGCAACATATTTCTGAGCTACCTAGATATATTTAATAGTATAAAAAATTTAAAAATTTTGTATATACAAAAATTATTAAAAAAAAAAAAGAAAATTATATTAGAAAAAACTTTTTAAATTTGATTGCTTTTTTATATTTTTTATACTCAATTTATGTTTAATTCAACAAAATATACTACAAGTTCCTTATATTTGCTTTTTGACATTTAAACTGCATTGTCTCATTTATTTCATCTGCTGGGAGATATACCTTATTTCCAAACAAATAAAAATTATTCTGAAAAAAGCATGTTGAAAAAATAAAAAATATTATATAATATTATATAATTTCTGTTGACACCTGTCAACGCTTTTTTATTCTGTTTTTTTATTCCATTAAAATGTCCATTGAAAAATAATGTGCACACCATGTGTGGTACTCAATTAATGCAGATTAATGTTGATAATTCATTATGTTTATTGACAGTCATAAAGTGTAGTTTTTATGTCAAAAAAAAATACACGTATTTATAACATATATTTAAAAATATTTAAATTTGTTTTAAACTTTGTAAAATATACCATAAAATACACTACAAAATACATATTTAAATACAAAATACACTATAAAATGTTGCATAAAATACACTACAAAATATGCTATAAAATAAACTATAAAATACATTTTAAATTACACAAAAATTCATTACAAAATAAATTCATTATAAAATACTAGATAAAAAAACATTATTAATGAAATACACAAGAAAATGCCATATTACTAAACGCTAAAATACATTATAAAATACACTTTAAAATATACTATAAAATATACCATAAAAAATACTATAAAATATACTATAAAATATACTATAAAATAGACTATAAAATGTAATATAAAATATACTATAAATATACCATAAAAAATACTATAAAATATACTATAAAATATACTATAAAATATACTATAAAATATACTTTAAAATACTCTATGAAATACTATTTAACATAAATTATAAAATACACTAAAAATTGCAAAATGAAATACACTATGAATATACTCTATAAAATACACTCTTAAATAAACTATAAAATACACTATAACATACAATATATAAACTATAATATACCTTATTAATAAACGCTTAAATATATTACAAATTTTACACCATAAAGTGAGATAAGAAAAACAATATAAAATACACTATAAAAAACACAATGAAATACACTTTTAAATACACTATAAAATACACTAAAAATGACATTATGAAATACACTATAATCACACTATATAAAATATACAATTAAATACACTATTAAATATAGTATGAAATACATTCTTATATATACTATAAAATACACTATAAAATTCACTATACAATACACTATAAATACACTAAAAAATACACAATGAAATACACTATTACGTACTCTATAAAATACACTAAAAATTAAAATATAAAATACACTTTAATCACACTATATAAAATATACAATTAAATACACTATTAAATACAATATGAAATACATTCTTATATATACTATAAAATTCACTATAAAATTCACTATAAAATACACCATAAATACACTATAAAATACACAATGAAATACACTATTACGTACTCTATAAAATACACTAAAAATTAAAATATAAAATACACTTTAATCACACTATATAAAATATACAATTAAATACACTATTAAATACACTATGAAATACATTCTTATATATACTATAAAATACACTATAAAATTCACTATAAAATACACTATAAATACACTATAAAATACACAATGAAATACACTATTACGCACTCTATAAAATACACTAAAAATTAAAATATAAAATACACTATAATCACACTATATAAAATATACAATTAAATACACTATTAAATACACTATGAAATACATTCTTATATATACTATAAAATACACTATAAAATTCACTATAAAATATACTATAAATACACTATAAAATAATATAATATACACCATGAAAAAAAACTTTTAAATGCACTATAAATATCACTAAAAATTACAATATGAAATATACTATAATCACACTATATAAAATAAACAATGAAATAAACTATGTGATACACTATGAAATACACTCTAAAATACACTCTAAAATACACTATAAATACACTATGAAATTCACGAAAAATACAATATGAAATACATTATAAAATACACTATAAATGCATATAAATTTTCGAAGAATTAAAGGTCTCCGAAAATACTTCGTCACTATCATACAAAAAGGGCGAATGTGTAATTTTTGATATTTGAATTTTTTACATTTTTGAATGTACCCAGCAAACACTGAAGCTCATAAATGAGCGTATTTCAATATTTTTCCTGAGCCTGAGCGCTCAAGCTTTCATTCAGAAATGAGTCTAGAAACATATGCGTTTCGAGCAAAATGCGTCATTCAAGTGAGATCGTTTGAATAGAATCTATTTACAATCACAAATTTGAGCCTAAAAAACATCTTCAACTGGAGCCTAAATGCAATCTCAAAAGAGTCTCAATGAAGCATCTTGGAAGATCATGTTCATGAGCATAAACTGCCTCTAAAATGTATTTAAATCGATTCATTAATGAACATTAATAACAATTTAAATGGGCCAACAAATATATTAATTTTTTAAATATTTTAAATGCATACTTACAGGCCAAATAATTAAAATACTAATTAACTAAAAAGCATTTCTTTGGAGACTTGTTGTCATGCTGCTACATGGCCTTATTTTGATGCAACCCGAATACCGCAGCCGCACAGACCCAATTGTCAAGAAAACACCGAAAAAGTCGTTGTAGCACATATTCCTTATTGTCCATTTGAGGAGTTTTCTTGAACTTGATTGTTGGTGTGCTATAAAAGATGAGTGAGGAGGAATATTATAACTTCTTTGAGAAATAACTGATAACTTTTACTCACATTTTGGTATACTTCGAAGAACAAAGTGTCGTACACAAGTAGATTTACGGCTGCCCCTTAGAGGAGTCGGATGCATCGCACCGTTTGAAAAATTGAGCCACTTTTTAGACAATTTAAGATTAAAAAAATTGTTTAAAAAAAAAACGCAGACAAATTGTTCTAAAATATTTGTCATATAAAATCACAACATTCAAGAAATAGATTCTAGTTAGATTCAATGAACATGAGCCTGAGTGATACTTGAACCCTGGCGTTTGCTGGGTAGTTTTCCCCAAGTATACTGTGCCAAAAACGCGTATGGTTTTCGGGGATATTTCAAGCCACAAAAAACAAAACCAAAGGGGCGAATTTGAAAAATTGAAAATCTTGTCATGCCAAAGGGGCGCAAATTTTCGTTTTTGGCATAACTTTTTACTGGTACTAAATAAAATAGTTATGTAAAGTCATAAATTGTTTATTTTTTAAGCACCTATAGATTGACATCATTATTTAAAAATAATTTTCTTGCCAATAAAAAAAAAATCGAAAAACTTATTTTAAAATAATGATGCCACTGGGTACTTTAAAAAGAAACAATTAATTGCTTTGCACTACTATTTTATCTTGTAGCAATAAAAAGTTATGGCAAAAAAACGAAACGATTCACCCTTTTGGCCTGACAAGATTTTCAATTTTTCGAATTTTGCTTTTTGTTAGCGATAACTTTTTATTGGCACAAAAAAAAATAGTGGTGTAAAGGCATGAATTGTTTGTTTTTAAAGCACCTATCGATTGACATCATTATTTAAAAATAATTTTCCAAACATTTTTCTTGCAAAAAAAATAAATCGAAAATATATAAAAAAAACATATTTTTAAATATTGATGTTAATCGATTGGTGCTTTAAAAACAAACAATTTAGGCTTTAACATCACTATTTAATCTTGTACCCATGAATAGTTATGGCAAAAAAACAGAAATATTTGCATTTTGGTCAGGGTATAGCCACACAAAATCCGTATTTATAATTCAGTAAGTTGTCCAAATCAAAATATATTTTATATACATTATGCTAATTGATTAATTAACGAAAATAACAAAAATATAAAATATAATAAATTTTTTTTGGTACCATAAGAATATTATATTATTGACTTTTGTTGGAAAACTAAAAATGAGATATACATATTTTAAATAAATATAAAATAGAAATTGCCTATATTTTAAAAACTAGAGATAACTTGAAAAAACAGGGGCACCGCAATCAACAAATACTTTAAATGCACCAAATAATAATTTGAATTTTATCGGATAGTGTTATAAAAACTCTTGTTATGATATCGAACTTTTTCTGGAGTTTTAAGATGCGAAAGAATTCTTGTTTCGATACCACACTGATAAATTGCAATTATAATTGCTAAAACTGCGCCGACTAATTAATTTGCTGCAGTGACGTAGTAAATGTTTTTATTAAATTAGTGAATTTTATTGCTGGATTTATTAATGAATGCAATTAATATTGGTTGCTATATTTACGTCGATTTTGTTTACTGTGAATACTGAATATTTAAATTTTTATAAAAAAAAATCAAATTTAATTTTATACTTAGCTTATCAAGCCACAAAAAATCAATATGCTGAATAATATTCAAAATCACTACTGCCTGCAAAATTTCATAGACTAAAATGTACAAAAAATAAAAATGTTACTCATACGTCAAATTTCATTTTTATTTAATATTTGATAAATAATGTTGATGTATTATTCAGAAATTTCTATAAAATCTAATAAATATGCTGACATATCACATGCTAATAAATTCTAATCACATTTATAAATTTTGTTGCCTGATAAATTACTTTAAAAAGAAAGGAAAAATAATAAAATGTGGTACAAAATGCGTGTAATCGCATTTTCACATGCATTACTCTGCACAAATGAAAAATAAACAAAAACCCTTAACAAAGAAAAATTGCGACAAAGACAGCGGCATGTAATCATGTGTCTTTCATCCATCATAGACACACGCACACAGTCAGTTAGACAAAAAGACAGACCGACTGACAGGCAGACAATCATGATGACATATTAGCATAAAAGCTGTACTTACCACGCATACAAAAGAAATTTCGTTTCAACACACGTAATACAAATGCGGTTGGCGATTTTGTTGGTGAATAAAAATTTGATAATAGATTTTTTACAAATTTTCATTTTTGCTTTAATGCGCAGAAAAATACAGCAAACAAATTACTACAGGAGAGTGAAACTGATGTTAATAAATAGAAATATCTATTATCTATAAATCTATAAATCTATAAATCTATAAATCTATAAATCTATAAATCTATAAATCTATAAATCTATAAATCTATAATCTATAAATCTATAAATCTATAAATCTATAAATCTATAAATCTATAAATCTATAAATCTATAAATCTATAAATCTATAAATCTATAAATCGATAAATCTGTAAATCTATAAATCTTTTTAATTTTAATATAAATATTAACATACTTTATTTTCATAAATTTCACAATTAATGAAAATATTTTCCATTGTCACTCATACGCAATTTTTTTCATTTTTTTATGTTTGTATAATTTTTTTTACAATCTTTTTATGATTTTGCTACGCTGTATATATTAACATATTGTGTTTCATATTCATTCAAATTTGAGTGAGTATGCATGCTTCTTATTCATCATTTTTGTTGCAAAATTATAGCTCTTCGGTGCAAACATTGCTGTTAACGCCCTTCAATTTATATTACACACATTTTCACTTGTTCACTGATATATTCTGCTCTTTTATTAGTTCTTCAGTTTTCTTCTTAAAGTTTTTATTTCGGATATTTATTTTAATTCTAGTGCTCAGTTAGTTTTCTAATATTCAGTTATTTCTTAAAGTTTTTGTTTCAAACATTTATTTTATTGCAAATTTTCATCCCACAATTCTACCATTTACCTTCTTTACTTACATCAACCTCTACATCTTATTACTTTTTTTTAACTCTATTTCGAAACATTATCTTCATGCTTAAATTCATTGCTTTGCATTTTCTCTATACACTTGTCATTAACGCCTTTTCTTGTCGTCGACTTTTATCTGTTTGTTTCATGCCTACCTTATCTTCCCACATGTCACCCACATTTCTTTAACATTTTATGTTCCAATTTATCCTGATCTCCCTCTGACACACTTTATCTCATTGCTTTATCAACCACTTCAGCTGCTATACGCTTTCCACTTTGTCACATCTACAACGCCTTCTTTTTCTGCTTTGAATCTTCTTTTTTACTCCCACACCACTTGTAGCACTCAATAAATTGCTGCCAACTATGCGGAAACCTCTTCATTTGAGCCTTGAAAATTATAGCGATAATAAAATTTCCTATTTTAAGACGCAAAAAGACGCGTACCACAAATGTGTTTAAAACATGCGTCTTTCCGCTGACGAACAACTAGATATTTTGCTTTGTCAGTTAGATATTGCATATTCATTCTTCAAACTTGTGTGTTTTACATGAACGACTAGAAAGGATGTTTTCGACATACACCTTCATCATAAAGTCACCAATTTGCGAAAATCAATACCATTTGAATTCTATTGTAGCTATAACCTAACAAACCAAATTCAACGATATTGTTTCTTTATTTGTACATAAAAAAATATACCCGAAATTGTAGTATTTATTGGTACAGTTATATCTAAATTCAGTTCAAATAATTATTTATTCTTGGAAACAAAAATGAAAATTCAGCTTCCTTTATGAAATTCAAATCTCAAAAAATCGTATAAAGTATTTAAAAATTCCGATTATAGATATTAGAAATACGGAATTCTACAAGCAAAAATTTCATAATTATAATGTAAATCGAAATAAATCTCAATTTATTCTTTTTTTTCCGATTTCCCATTTAGAAAGAAAGAAAGAAAGAAACGAAGAAAGAAAGAAAGAAAGGAAGAAAGGAAGAAAGGAAGAAAGGAAGAAAGAAAGAAAGGAAGAAAGGAAGGAAGAAAGGAAGAAAGGAAGAAAGGAAGAAAGGAAGAAAGGAAGAAAGGAAGAAAGGAAGAAAGGAAGAAAGGAAGAAAGGAAGAAAGGAAGAAAGGAAGAAAGGAAGAAAGGAAGAAAGGAAGAAAGGAAGAAAGGAAGAAAGGAAGAAAGGAAGAAAGGAAGAAAGGAAGAAAGGAAGAAAGGAAGAAAGGAAGAAAGGAAGAAAGGAAGAAAGGAAGAAAGGAAGAAAGGAAGAAAGGAAGATAGGAAGAAAGGAAGAAAGGAAGAAAGGAAGAAAGGAAGAAAGGAAGAAAGGAAGAAAGGAAGAAAGGAAGAAAGGAAGAAAGGAAGAAAGGAAGAAAGGAAGAAAGGAAGAAAGGAAGAAAGGAAGAAAGGAAGAAAGGAAGAAATTAAGAAAGGATGAAAGGAAGCAAGGAAGAAAGGAAGAATGGAAGAAAGGAAGAAAGGAAGAAATGAAACACAAAGAAACAAAGAAATAAAGAAATAAAGAAACAAAGAAACAAAGAAACAAAGAAACAAAGAAACAAAGAAACAAAGAAACAAAGAAACAAAGAAACAAAGAAACAAAGAAACAAAGAAACAAAGAAACAAAGAAACAAAGAAACAAAGAAACAAAGAAACAAAGAAACAAAGAAACAAAGAAACAAAGAAACAAAGAAACAAAGAAACAAAGAAACAAAGAAACAAAGAAACAAAGAAACAAAGAAACAAAGAAACAAAGAAACAAAGAAACAAAGAAACAAAGAAACAAAGAAACAAAGAAACAAAGAAACAAAGAAACAAAGAAATGAATACAGAATGAAGAATGAAGAATGAAGAATGAAGAATGAAGAATGAAGAATGAAGAATGAAGAATGAAGAATGAAGAATGAAGAATGAAGAATGAAGAATGAAGAATGAAGAATGAAGAATGAAGAATGAAGAATGAAGAATGAAGAATGAAGAATGAAGAATGAAGAATGAAGAATGAAGAATGAAGAATGAAGAATGAAGAATGAAGAATGAAGAATGAAGAATGAAGAATGAAGAATGAAGAATGAGAATGAAGAATGAAGAATGAAGAATGAAGAATGAAGAATGAAGAATGAAGAATGAAGAATGAAGAATGAAGAATGAAGAATGAAGAATGAAGAATGAAGAATGAAGAATGAAGAATGAAGAATGAAGAATGAAGAATGAAGAATGAAGAATGAAGAATGAAGAATGAAGAATGAAGAATGAAGAATGAAGAATGAAGAATGAAGAATGAAGAATGAAGAATGAAGAATGAAGAATGAAGAATGAAGAATGAAGAATGAAGAATGAAGAATGAAGAATGAAGAATGAAGAATGAAGAATGAAGAATGAAGAATGAAGAATGAAGAATGAAGAATGAAGAATGAAGAATGAAGAATGAAGAATGAAGAATGAAGAATGAAGAATGAAGAATGAAGAATGAAGAATGAAGAATGAAGAATGAAGAATGAAGAATGAAGAATGAAGAATGAAGAATGAAGAATGAAGAATGTAGAATGAAGAATGAAGAATGAAGAATGAAGAATGAAGAATGAAGAATGAAGAATGAAGAATGAAGAATGAAGAATGAAGAATGAAGAATGAAGAATGAAGAATGAAGAATGAAGAATGAAGAATGAAGAATGAAGAATGAAGAATGAAGAATGAAGAATGAAGAATGAAGAATTAAGAATTAAGAATTAAGAATTAAGAATGAAGAATGAAGAATGAAGAATGAAGAATGAAGAATGAAGAATTAAGAATGAAGAATGAAGAATGAAGAATGAAGAATGAAGAATGAAGAATGAAGAATGAAGAATGAAGAATGAAGAATGAAGAATGAAGAATGAAGAATGAAGAATGAAGAATGAAGAATGAAGAATGAAGAATGAAGAATGAAGAATGAAGAATGAAGAATGAAGAATGAAGAATGAAGAATGAAGAATGAAGAATGAAGAATGAAGAATGAAGAATGATGAATGAAGAATGAAGAATGAAGAATGAAGAATGAAGAATGAAGAATGAAGAATGAAGAATGAAGAATGAAGAATGAAGAATGAAGAATGAAGAATGAAGAATGAAGAATGAAGAATGAAGAATGAAGAATGAAGAATGAAGAATGAAGAATGAAGAATGATGAATGAAGAATGAAGAATGAAGAATGAAGAATGAAGAATGAAGAATGAAGAATGAAGAATGAAGAATGAAGAATGAAGAATGAAGAATGAAGAATGAAGAATGAAGAATGAAGAATGAAGAATGAAGAATGAAGAATGAAGAATGAAGAATGAAGAATGAAGAATGAAGAATGAAGAATGAAGAATGAAGAATGAAGAATGAAGAATGAAGAATGAAGAATGAAGAATGAAGAATGAAGAATGAAGAATGAAGAATGAAGAATGAAGAATGAAGAATGAAGAATGAAGAATGAAGAATGAAGAATGAAGAATGAAGAATGAAGAATGAAGAATGAAGAATGAAGAATGAAGAATGAAGAATGAAGAATGAAGAATGAAGAATGAAGAATGAAGAATGAAGAATGAAGAATGAAGAATGAAGAATGAAGAATGAAGAATGAAGAATGAAGAATGAAGAATGAAGAATGAAGAATGAAGAATGAAGAATGAAGAATGAAGAATGAAGAATGAAGAATGAAGAATGAAGAATGAAGAATGAAGAATGAAGAATGAAGAATGAAGAATGAAGAATGAAGAATGAAGAATGAAGAATGAAGAATGAAGAATGAAGAATGAAGAATGAAGAATGAAGAATGAAGAATGAAGAATGAAGAATGAAGAATGAAGAATGAAGAATGAAGAATGAAGATTGAAGAATGAAGAATGAAGAATGAAGAATGATGAATGAAGAATGAAGAATGAAGAATGAAGAATGAAGAATGAAGAATGAAGAATGAAGAATGAAGAATGAAGAATGAAGAATGAAGAATGAAGAATGAAGAATGAAGAATGAAGAATGAAGAATGAAGAATGAAGAATGAAGAATGAAGAATGAAGAATGAAGAATTATTCGGTATAGAAATATTGGGGGAATAAATGGGAAAAAATAGTTCAAAGGTGTTTGAAGAAAAGTATAAAATAAATCAAATTGTATGGTTTAATTCGAAATACTACACTTAAAGTATATTGAAAAGTGCACATGTAGTAAAGAATATATATAGATTTAGATTTTATTTTTGTAAATTTAATTCTCATGGTATGAAGCCATCAATCCTCGTCATTACAAACCAAAAACAGCCATGAATGTAAAATGTACTTATTTTCTGATATGACGTCATTGCTTTTCTATAAAATGACTCAGGACTACTATAAAAAAATGGCTTTCAGCACCAACAGAACCTTGTCATCATTGTGCGAATCTTTCTTTTTTTGCACGCATTTCGAATTTTTATTATTTATTCACTTTGTCAGTCGTGGTTTGCTTTTATGTCATCATGTATTTAAATTAAATTTGCATGCAATGCCAGCTGCCAGCAAAGCCTTTTGTTACAATTGTTGTTAATACCGCTGTTGCTGATACTACTACTTGCTGTTGCTGCCACTGCTGTTGTTGGCTCAGCAGGATCCCTTGGCGACTGTAGGCTCAGCAACATACAACGGCATGTGGCGTCATTTCCCAAGGGTAGCAAATACAAATGTAAACAAATTCGATGCGATGGAAGATTTAATTTTAAAAATTAAATTAAATTTTAAAGAAAAATTAAAATTTAAATGTATATGCAAATACCAAATTTTAATTTAGTATTTAGTGATAAATTTAATTCTTAGTTTAATTTTAAGTGAAAATTTTAATTTAGTAAAACATTGAATTTTTAGTGAAAAATCGAATTTTTGGTGAAAAATTCATTTTTTAGTGTAAATTGAATTTTTTAGTGAAAAATTGAATTTTTAGTGAAAAATTGAATTTTTAGTGAAAAATTGAATTTTTAGTGAAAAATTGAATTTTTAGTGAAAAATTGAATTTTTAGTGAAAAATTGAATTTTTAGTGAAAAATTGAATTTTTAGTGAAAAATTGAATTTTTAGTGAAAAATTGAATTTTTAGTGAAAAATTGAATTTTTAGTGAAAAATTGAATTTTTAGTGAAAATTGAATTTTTAGTAAAAATTGAATTTTAAGTGAAAATGAATTTTTAGTCAAAATTAAATTTTAAGTGATAAATTAAATTTTTAGTGAGAAATTGAATTTTTAGTGAAAAATTGAATTTTTAGTCAAAAATTGAATTTTTAGTGAAAAATTAAATTTGAATGAAAAATTGAATTTTTAGTGAAAAATTCAATTTTTAGTGAAAAATTGAATTTTTAGTGAAAAATTAAATTTTTAGTGAAAAATTGAATTTTTAGTGAAAATTAATTTTAGTGAAAAATTGAATTTTTAGTGAAAAATTGAATTTTTAGTGAAAATTAATTTTTAGTGAAAAATTGAATTTTTAGTGAAAAATAGAATTTTTAGTGACAATTTGAATTTTTAGTGAACAATTGAATTTTTAGTGAAAAATTGAATTTTTAGTGAAAAATTTAATTTTTAGTGAAAAATTTAATTTTTAGTAAAAATTAATATTTTAGTGAAAAATTAATATTTTAGTGAAAAATTAAAATTTTAGTGAAAAATTTAATTTTTAGTGAAAAATTGAATTTTTAGTGAAAAATTGAATTTTTAGTGAAAAATTGAATTTTTAGTGAAAAATTGAATTTTTAGTAAAAAATTGAATTTTTAGTGTAAAATTGAATTTTTAGTGAAAAACTGAATTTTTAGTGAAAAATTTAATTTTTAGTGAAAAGTTGAATTTTTGGTAAAAAATTGAAATTTTAGTAAAAAAACTGAATTTTTAGTAAAAAAATTGAATTTTTAGTGATAAATGGAATTTTTAATGAAAATTTAAGATTTAGTGAAAAATTGAGTTTTGATTGAAAAATTTAATGTTTAGTGATAAACTGAATTTTTAGTAATAAATTGGATTATTAGTGAAAAATCAAATTTTTAGAAATAGAATTCAAAAATATTTTTCAGATACTGTATTAAACTGTTGGCTACCTTTATAACTGCAACTAATTAATTGAAAATGTTTTGTTTTTATAAACGTAATTATGATTAAACTAAATATTTGCATTTACATAGTGTTTATCCTCATTCATTCCATTACGAACAACTTCATTTGCATGATTAGCATATTTCATTACAAAACAAAAAAAAAACTTTAGAACTGCGTAGCCAGTCATTAAATACTAAGTTAATTCAATTCTAAACAACTGTTTGCTATGTAGTCAGCCTGCAGCCAAATGTGGCCACCAGTCAGTAGTCAGACCACCAGTCAGTTAGTCAGTCGGTTCGCCATTCTGACAGTAGTCAGTCCATAATGCGCTCAAATAATGAGCCATAAAACCAGGCACAAATTACCAGGCGTTACAATGCATTGGGGCGCAATTTAAATTTCAAATTTAAAGCAGTCTCTACTTAACGTAAAATTATTTCAGGTCTTTAAGTTGTTAAATGTATCAGAAATAATGAATAATACTGACAGGTAGAATATAAATAATTAAAAAAAATTAATTAATAAGTTAAAAAGCTGAAAATTTACAAATATAACAAGTGGGGAATGAAATTATACCCTAATTAAATACCATCAAAAACTAATATTCCATACTATGTTTAATTTTCGAAGTATTTTAAGGTTACACTAAGTTCTTGGGTGTTGCTTTATCTTCACAGATTAATTATCCTTCAAATAAATTACCCTTTTTACATTTTTGATTTAGGTGTTATTTTATTTATTGTGTACTATTTCATTACCTAATTTTTTTATGAATTTTTATTTTTTTGTTTTGTTCGATTGTTCTCATGAGGGTCTATGTTCCGAACTATGAAATAACCCCCCAAAAAAAAACCGCAACAAACAAAATTAAATAATCACCAACGTGTTTCATACGATTTCGTGTGTTATTTTGAATGAAATAATATCCATATTTCTGCTGTTTAATTCATGCTGTTTGAGTGATATTTCATTTATTTTGGGTGATATTTCATAATGAATTAACCGGAATAGCCACAAAATTCTGTTTTACAAAATTCTGTTTTACAATATTCAGTCTGACAAAAATTCTGTGTTTTTTCCAAAAACAAATTCTGCCTGACTAAAATTCTGTTTTCCAAAATTCTGTTTTACAAAATTCTGTTTTTAATAAAATTCTGTCTATAAAAATTCTGGTTTTTTGAAATTTGTTATTGTTCATGAGATGTGAAAAAAATACTATTACTCTGAATATAAATTCATATATTTACCACATATTGAAGAATTCCACTTCACTTAAAACTCTCCATTTCATTATGATATAAAAAAAATATTGCGTTAAATTATTTATTAAGAATTAAAGCCAGTTTATTATGAAGAAGAAATAAAGTGTTTTTCAATAAGAGCGCTAAAAATGTTTTTTTCAAGGGTTTTTCAACAGGGACGCTACAAAAGTAGAGCGATAGGGACAGCAAACGACGCCATATTTCTTGCCGCTCTTTTGACAGTTCTCTTCAGTAATGTTTGCCATTTTATGATGGAAAGGGTATGCGTTTGGTAAGATATTTATTCCTTAGGTACAAATTATGCAATTTGTAATAAATAATTCAACAGCTTAAGGCATTTTTAAAATCGATCTAAAAGCAATTCATATCAGTGAAAAATATACTATTCGTTTAAAATATTGTAGTGTGACTGAAAAGGGTTTTTACTAAAAACTGTAATGAAATAATTAGGATTCCATCGCTCATAATACATTGGGACATTGAGACAATAATATCTCAATATTATAAGCCAAACATCATAGAATCAAAATAAGAATGACTAATTGAGTCCTTTGTTGTTTTATTGTTATGTATAAGTTAGTAATTGCATTTTCAGTTAAATAAAAAATTATTTGAAAAAAATCGCGCAATTTTTTTCAAATAATTTTTTGCCTGCGGTGCATACCCACAAACCAGTATTTTGTGAAACTGAATTTTGTGAAACAGAATTTTGAAAAATAGAATTTTGGAAACCAGAATTTTGTAAAACAGAATTTTGTAAAACGGAATTTTGTGAAACAGAATTTTAGTCGGACAGAATTTTGTACCCAACCCGAATTAACCACCAATGAAATAATCCCCAACTAAAGGGTTTTTCAACAGAGACGCTACAAAAGTAGAGCGACAGTGACAGCAAACGACGCCATATTTCTTGCCGCTCTTTTGACATTTCTCTTCAGTAAGGTTTGCCATTTCATGATGGAAAGATGTACGAATTCGAATTTCGGTAGTAAATTTTAATAATTTCGACTCGTTTCCATCATGAAATGGCAAACCTTACTGAAGAGCAAAACCCTTGAAAAAAACTTTTGTAGCGCTCTTATTGAAAAACCCTTTACATTACTACAGACTACTTCAAATTATTTCAAATTTACTTCATATTACTTACATTACTTTACATAGGTTTACATTACTTTACATTACTTTACATTATTTTACATTACTTTACATTACTTTATATTACTTTACATTACTTTACATTACTTTACATTACTTTACATTACTTTACATTACTTTACATTACTTTATATTACTTTACATTACTTTACATTACATTACATTACTTTACATTACTTTACATTATTTTACATTACTTTACATTACTTTACATTACTTTACATTACTTTACATTACTTTACATTACTTTACATTACTTTACATTACTTTACATTACTTTACATTACTTTACATTACTTTACATTACTTTATATTACTTTACATTACTTTACATTACTTTACATTACTTTACATTACTTTACAATACTTTATATTACTTTACATTACTTTACATTACTTTACATTTCTTATATTACTTTACATTACTTTACATTACTTTACATTACTTTACATTACTTTACATTACTTTACATTACTTTACATTACTTTACATTACTTTACATTGCTTTACATTACTTTACATTACTTTACATTACTTTACATAACTTTACATTACTTTACGTTACTTTACATTACTTAACATTTCTTTACATTACTTTACATTAATTTACTTTACATTACTGTTTTATTTTTTATTTAATTACTAGCTGGACCCGTTCACAGCGTTGCCCGTGATAAGTTTTTGTAAATGCAAAATTTTAAATTACGGCCCTTTTGCCCTTTTTAGTGCCTACGTCGCCCGCTCACGTGCCACTCCCTTTGTCCAATCCCGTTCACTTTCTACGTGAAGATTACAAAGTTTAATATGATCATTCGTTTCTATTTTTACAACTCTGTTCATAGTAGGTCAGGAGTTATACCAATTTTAATGTTTTGGTTATATGGGAGGTGCCACGCCCCGTGGTCCAATCCCGTCCACATTCTACGTGGCCATTGGAGTTTTAAATATGAACATTTGATTCGATTTTTATAACTCTACTCTAAGTATGTCAGGAGTTATATCAATTTTAATGTTTTGTTTATATGAAAGGTGTCACGCCCGTTGTCCAATCCCACCCATATTCTACGTGACGATTGGTATTTTAAATGTGAACATTTGATTTTTATAACTCTACTCTTAGCATGTCAGGAGTTATATCAATTTTAATGTTTTGGTTATATGGGAGGTGTCACGCCCCGTGATCCAATCCCGCCTACATTCTACGTTGCTATTGGAGTTTTAAAAATGAACATTTGATTCGATTATTATAACTCTACTCTTAGTATGTCAGGAGTTATAGCAATTTTTATGTTTTGGTTATATGGGAGGTGCCACGCCTCATGGTCCAATCCCTCCCACATTTGGAAAAATGATAAACAACCACAATACACATCATTGGGCTAAATTTCATGACTGTGGCTATTTTAAGTACACAGATATTTGCATTTAAAAATTCAAGCTTGCCACGCCCATTTTTGTACCTTAGGGGGCGAATTTCAAAAAATCCCGCCTTAGTGCGCGCTTACGTCGGGAGATGAACACCCTGTCCAAATTTCATGTTCCTAGGTCTAAGGGTTTGGTCTGGGCATTGATCGATCAGTCAGTCAATCAGGACTTGTTCTTTTATATATATATAGATTTTTAATAGGTGCATTTTATGATAAAAACAATTTATGATAAAAACAAATTAAATTTAATTCGGCAATATATACAATTATACACATAGTCTACACAATTGCATACAAAGTCTACATTATCTACGTAATTGTCTACACATTGTCTACACACAAATGTAGACAATCTCGAAATACGCGAAATTACCTAACCCTGCTGCTAATATTTTAATAATTTATACCTTCTGTGTCACTTACGCCGTGTTGTTTTATTATTTATGAGCTGCTATGCGCTACTATTTCAATTATTTATACAGTGCTATCCCTGCATGGAGCATGTTGTTTCCGGTTGCTCCTTATTATTTGCATATGTTGTGGTGTCAAACTAAGACCTGAACAAATTCATGCATAGCGTCTGAAAATGTCTAAGAAATATATTTTGTTTGAAGAAGGCACACACTTACAACGAACTTATTTAAATTTCAATTTAAGGCGCGTAGATTCATGTGTTATTGTACTAATGCACCGTTGGGTTATAAGTGCTATTATATTTTTTTATGACCTACATGTGATGTTGCCACGTGTAGCTACTGCTTTCTCTAAGCCACATTATTATTATTTTATTTTACCTCTTGTGGCTCTTATTATTTTACAATTTTATTTGGTCCCTTTAGACTGCCACCACGTATCATCGTAGCTACGTTTGCAAAAGCATAACAGCAATAAATGACAACCAATGAAATAACATTAAAATAACCCTAAATTACATAAACCACAAGGAAATAAAAAAAATTAAATAGTACCCAAAATATTAAATAGCGCTCAGAATAAATATAAAAAAGACCTCAAATTTAGAGATTTATTTTATTAAAAAATAAATAGCACCCAAAATCGTAGATGCCAACTTTATCAGATAAATCTACTTTGTCCAATTTTTAATTGCCGATAGATAATAGATATCTGATCAGATTTTTTAATTCCGTGTAAGATTTTTCTTACAGAAAGTATTTTTTATTTTCACACAGATTTTTTTGTCAGTTTTTGTATATTTGTTTCGAGACAAATATAATGAATTTTAATATTTTTTTTTTTGTTAAATCAATTTTAATACAGAAAACCCTACATTTTTTAGCAAATTTATGCAATTCAGATATTTTTGTGTAATTTTTTAATGCAAAAGTATTTTTGAATGCATATCTCTCATGCATTCAAAAATCTTCCAAATATATGATTTTCCTAAAACATGTTACAAAAATCACACAAACTTCGAAAAATTCCAAAAAATATACTTTTGCATTAAAAAATTACACAAAAATATCTGAATTACATAAATTTGCTAAAAAATGTAGTGCTTTCTGTATTGAAATTGATTTTTTTTTTCAGATTTTTTAATGGCTGTTAAATTTTTTAATTGCAAAAATCTGTCATTAGATTTTTTAATGTTCGCTGTAAGAAAAACATATTTTCTGTCAGAATTTAGATTGGCATATATGCCCAGAATAAAATTATATAACCTCAATTTAAATGATTTACTTTCTAAGAAAATAATACCAATCGCAAAAATTAAGTAATCCCCAATTGTAAAACGCCCATCCCGGAAAAAATAATACTTTATTTTAAGAAACAAATTTCTATTAATTAAATAATATCAAAAATAAATTAAATAAATCCCCAATTAGTTGCTCAATGTCGAAATAACCCCAATGCTATAACACTCAATGAAATAAACTCCAAAATATTGGAATTCCGAAAAATTAAGAACTGAAAAGTAACCCAAAAAAACTAAATTGCACCCCAAACAATAATTAGCAGGTCCCAAATGTTGGGCATTATTTTATAATGGATTTCCAACTATAAAAAGAATGAAATAATACCCTAATTATTGCAATAATCCGATATTAAGTCTCGCAACAGGCTTCGTTTCTTTAAGTTGAGTCAACATCAAATATAATTTTTGAAAATAATCAAAAGAATATTGTTTACAACCAACCACGGGATAGCTTCAATGCCATATATCCAATGATGCAAAACTCAAAAAATTTTCCCCAAAACTAAAAAGAAATAAGCCCTAAACCAAAAACTTATACAACTCACAAAAATAAACAAAATAATGCTCAAATTTAACGTCCATCCTATTCGTTAATTATCTCAGACAAAATATATTGCATGAATAGACGGGCAACATGCAGCCATCACGGCAGCTTTCAAGCTGGAAATCAGCAGATTTTCGGCAGGTTTCCGGCAGACATAGGCGAATATTGTAGAAAGACATGCCAGTTGCCTGAGCTAGAATCAAAAGGCAGACGGCAGTTTTTAGGATGGTGCAGGTAACTTCGTATTCAATATAGCCTGCTTTAACATGCCAAAAAGTTGACGTCAACAGACAAATTAATGTTTGCTCTGGCGTTATCAACCTATTATCTGCCTAACATACATTGAAAAATCATTGAACTCAACATAAGAAAAGATTTGAGGTATAATTTCATATTTGTCTACTTGTTGAACAAGCTGTCTTGAAGCAGGCAATTCAAATATTTTTTATATAAAACTTTTGTCTGTCGTCGACTGTTTGATGCAGGCTACCTTATTATTCCTAAAATCTGCCGTGTGGCAGGCAATTCAAATATTTTTCGTATAAGATTTATGTGTGCCGCCGACTGTGTGATGCAGGCTACCTTATTATTCCTAAAATCTGCCGTGTGGCAGGCAATTCAAATATTTTTCATATAAGACTTATGTGTGCCGTCGACTGTGTGATGCAGACTACCTTATTATTCCTTAAATCTGCAGTGTGGCAGGCAATTCAAATATTTTTCATATAAGACTTAGACTTATGTGTGCCGTCGACTGTGTGGTGCAAGCAACCTTATTATTCCTAAAATTTGCCGAGTGACAGGCAATTCAAATATTTTTCATGTCTATCGTCGACAGTGTGAATGAAGCCTTGCTATTCCTAGAATCTGCCGTGTAGCGGCTATGCCTTCCAATATTTAGCCGAAAACCTGTTAAAGCATAATATTTAAAATAGCATTCCAAAATCATTCCGTACACATTTTTGAACATGCCAAATCTCTACGTGCTGCACGGTCAAAAATTCAGGTTCATTTTTTCAATCTATATCATTTTTTTTTGGTTTAAAAACGATTTTTAAACATTTTGGTTGATTTTTATTTACCTTGTATAGTTGAAAAATGTATGAATTTCAACTTAAAAATTGAATTTCTTAACTTTAATAAAGGGTTTTTCAATAAGAGCGCTACAAAAGTTTTTTTCAAGAGTTTTTCAACAGGGACGCTACAAAAGTAAAGCGACAGGGACAGCAAACGACGCCATATTTCTTGCCGTTCTTTTGACATTTCTCTTTAGTAAGGTTTGCCATTTCATGATGGAAAGATATAGGAGCCAACAACGAGTCTAAATTATTAAAATTTACTACCGAAATTCGAATTCGTATATCTTTCCATCATAAAATGGCAAACCTTACTGAAGAGAAATGTCAAAAGAGCGGCAAGAAATATGGCGTCGTTTGCTATCCCTGTCGCTCTACTTTTGTAGCGACCCTGTTGGAAAACCCTTTATATATTTTCTATACTTTCCTAGTCCATAAATTTAAACTTTCAAGTTGAAAATCCCATTTACATTTAAATGTACAACCTTTTGGTTTAAATTATTTACTTTCCAAGTTGAAAACTTTAAATTTTTAACCATCTTGGTTGATTTTTATTTAACTGGATGGTTGAAAAATTTATACATTGCAAAATTTCAACTTTCAAGATGAATTTCTTAATTTTAATATATATATTTTATACTTTAGTGGACCATAAATTTAAACTTTTAAGTTGAAAATAGATTTAGATTTAAATGTTCAACCTTTTGGTTTAAATTATGTACAATTATCATTCACTATTAGTGCTATATAAACAAACTTCCGTCGAAAAGGACGTTTCGAATTATGTAGCGAGCTTACTAGTGAATGTTACTGATATGGTGAAAGGAATTTTGTTGAATATCACAGGTTCGAATCTCATTAAAAGAGCGGCAAGAAATATGGCGTCGTTTGCTGTCCCTGTCGCGCTACTTTTGTAGCGTCCCTGTTGAAAAACCCTTGAAAAAAAACGTTTGTAGCGCTCTTATTGAAAAACTTTTTATATATGAATTTAAAATATAAAATAGTACCACCTTGTGAACTATCTGGAGCGAAACGAATTACTTAGTGACCGGCAATATGGTTTCCGTAGGACCAGATCCACCGGTGACTTGATGGCGGTCTTCTCCGAAAAGTGGAATAATTGTATTCACCTTTTCGGGGAGAGTAAGGTGGTTGCTCTGGATATTTCCACGGCTTTTGATCGAGTGCGGCATGATGCCCTCGTATCAAAACTTATTGCATATGGTGTCGGTAATTCTTTTACTCGATGGATATCGAGTTTTCTCCAGGGTCGTTCAATACGAGTTGTGATGGATGGTGTTTTCTCAGAACAACATTTCATCAATTCTGCAGTTCCGCAGGGTTCCGTCATATCCCCGTCCCTATTTCTTGTATTTATCAATGACCTTCTGTCATTAACTGAGAACTCAATTCACTCCTTTGCAGATGACAGTAACATTTGTCATTCATATTCGTTCAACAAGCGCCCAAACTCTTTGGAGATTGAGAGTGAAAGACGCACTATGAATGACACACTCAATAATAACCTTAAATCAATCTCCGAGTGGGGTCTTACTAATAGAGTTGATTTTAATGCAAGCAAGAACTAATGTTGTCTTTTATCTCACAAAAGAATGGATTCACCCCTCCCTCTCCTCAATATGGACTCTGTCGATATTGCGTAGTCAGCTGCTCTTGACGTTCTGGGCATATCAATTCAATGTGACCTCCGTTGGAATGATCACATATTTGATGTGTCGAAAGAAGCAGCCAAGTGCCTGGGTATTCTGAAAAGGTGTAAGACATACTTCACTACCGCTGACTTGCGCATTATCTACACAATCTATATTCGGCCTAAGATGGAATACAATTCGCACATATGGGCAGGGGCTTCAAAATCTTCTTTGGAGTTCCTGGATCGAATCCAACAACGTGCAATATATTTAATAGGGGATGAAAATATTACATCCTCTATTACTTCTCTTGAGCACCGAAGGACCGTAGGGTGTGTAAGCCTGTTTTATAGGTATTACAATGGTAAGTGTTCGAGGGAAATACCTGGCCTGATTCCACCAGGTCGTGTATTCTCTCGTTCTACTCGTGCATCGAACCAAGCCCACCCCTTCGTGGTCCACTCGGTTCTCAACAGAACTACGCATTACAGAGATAATTCGTTCTTCAGCCTCACGATACGTTTGTGAAACAATCTCCCTGCGTCTGTTTTTCCCGACATTTTTAAAATTGGGAAATTTAAAGCAAATATCCACCGACACTTCTCCATCTTTCCTCCTCCCCCTAACCTATAATCCTTTTTTACGATCATTGCACTGTGCAGGGAGCATCCCCTTAGCGTTGGTTAATTTGTAAAAAAAATAGTTGATATTTTTTACTAATGCAGTTGAATCTACGTGGTTGAATATCTCAACCATACGGTTTAGTTTTGGACACGCGTACACTTTTTCAACATAATAGTTTATAAATGTAACTCAAAGGTTTATTATGTTCAACATGCACCTATAATTTTTAAACTTTTTAGTTGAACATTTTTATGTAAATTCTTATATACTTAAATCAACTTTAAAAGTTAAAAAATTTAACTCGTTTTGGTTAGAATAAATATAGAAACTTAAAAAGTTGAAAAAATGAACCTAGATTTTTGACCGTGTGTGGGCATTTTTGATGCCATACAAACTACATGCTATGCCCTGCGTAAAATGTGCCAGTATACTGCACTTTTGCCTGAAATATGGCGATATACTTTTATTCAGTAACCTGCCGAATATTTTGCCTGACGTAGAGCCCATTTTTTATGAAATAATACCCAGAGCACTAACAGAAGACACAAAAATTCAACAATCCCTTTGAATTATTGTTTATTTTATTTATTTTATTTTTTGGGTATTTATTTTTGTTGTCATTTTTTGTGCAATTATTTAATTTTTATTTTTGGCAATTGCGAAAGTGGTATTTATTTCATTAATAGTTTATTTCGTAGTGTCCAAAATATATTTGCTAATTTTTCCCATTCCAATGTTTAACTTTAAGGTTTCTGGAGCCATTAATATGTCTCGCAGATCGTCATAAAAATAATCTTAACAATTTACATGCATTGCATTTGTTATTAAAGTATAAGTACTACCATAAAAATTCACCTTTTCTTTTTGTTACTACTAAAACCAGGTTGTGGAAAAATGCGGTTTTATTGCGTTTTTATAGCTAACCTACTTTTAAATAAATGCTGTATGTTTAGATAGATGTTTTAGTAAAACGTTAAACGTTAATATAAAAATTTGATTTTTAGTGAAATTATAAATTAAAAAATAATAACAATTTCAAGTGAAAATTTGAATTTTTAATGAATACTGAAACTTTTAGTTAAAATTTGAATTTTAATTGAAAATTTAAATTTTTAGTATTGTTTTAATTTTGTCGTGAAAATTTTAATATGTTGTACACATTTTTGACATTAACACAAATTAAATTATGAAGAAAAAATGTATGTGAAAGCATTGAAATTGAGTTCTATATGAATAGGCATAAAAATAAATGAAAAAATGTAGGCGGATCACGCCCTTTTTTGCGAACGTAATGAGAGATGATTGTTTATTAAAAATTTTGAATTTTATAACTTTATCCTGAATACTTTCCAAGATATGCGATTCCAAAAAGTAAACCCATATCTTGTATGGTATGTAGTAAGTAATTGGCTAATTTTACTCATTTTCGAACTTAAAATTTATCTATATATATAAAACTCTTGGTCCGTATGTCAGTCTGTCTGACTGTCTGTCTGTCTGTCTGTCTGTCTGTCTGTCTGTCTGTCTGTCTGTCTGTCTGTCTGTCTGTCTGTCTGTCTGTCTGTCTGTCTGTCTGTATGTTCCAGCATCATGTCTAAAACGCTGAACCAATTTAACTGAAATTTTGCACCAGGATACTATGAAGTTCGGAGGGTGTCATAGGTTATATATGGACGGGATTGGAAAAAGGGGCGTGGCACCTCCCATACAACCTAAACTTTCAAAACGACATAACTCGGCACATACACAAGCAAAGAAGATGAAACAAAAAACTAAAATTCACCACACTAAAACTCACCACACTAAAACTCACCACACTAAAACTCACCGCAATAAAACTCACCATGCTAAAACTCACCACACTAAAAATTCATCATACTAAAACTCACCACACCAAAACTCACCACAATAAAACTCACCACACTAAAACTCACTACACTAATAATTCACCACACTAAAACTCACCACACTAAAACTCACCACACCAAAACTCACCACACTAAATCACACCACACTAAAACTCACTACACTAAAAATTCAACACACTAAAACTCACCACATTAAAACTAACTACACTAAAACTTCTACTGGGAAAAACTCTACGGGGAAGAATTCTACCGGGAAGAGTTCTACCGGGAAGAATTCTACGGTAAAGCATTCTATGGGGAAGAATTCTACGGCGAAATATTTTACTGTCTGAATTGTCTTTGAGAAAAGTTGTTTTGGCGGAGAATTATTATTTGGTTACTACATTTATAAAACCAATAAAAACTTCCACAGCGAAGCACGGGCCCCTGATATAAAAAATAATAAAGTTTTTTTTATTAATAAAATCGCTTTATATCTATGAATTCGCAAAATCTTGGCACGAGTCGTGCACGGGTCCAGCTAGTTTTATACTAAAATATATTGAAATTAAACTTCATCGCATTTGGAATAGTATTTTCAAGTTATCGTGTATAAGCGAAAAGACAGTCGTTCATGTCTGAATCGATTGTGATTCTGATCAAGAAAATATATACTTTTTCATACCGATCACGCCTTCTAAAGGGCGCTAAAAATACTCAGATACATAGTATAATCTGTAATCCATGGGTTTAAGGTATAAAAATAAATAAATGTGATTTTTTAGTTTACACTTCATTCTAATGCTTTCACACGATTTTTTCAGTCCTCAAAATGTATGCATATATTTATTTTATTTCCGATCCATTTTCTTTGAAAAGGTGTAGAGTAATTTTGAAATATAACAAACTGTGAATCATTCTGCTATTTCGATTTTTACCAATTTTTTAAATGCATATTTGATTTAAATTTTTGTCGAAAAAGTTGCATTTTTCAATTTCTTCTATCGAATTCTCTCAAACGAGTACACCAATTGCAAAATTTTGTGAGAATTGCTTATTAGATGTTGAATTAACTTTTATTTAGTATAACACTTAATCAAATCAGTTATTCAAAACGCGAAATATTTGCAAATATATGTGACCACTTTTTGGAAAGCTTGGTTCAAAAGTTATTGCACGATATCTGGTAAACCTAACCATAGAAACTTTTTTAATTCATATATTCGATTTCTATGGATTATTTTCAATAATACAAAAATACGGGCATTTACTGCGCCAACTTGTGTGTAGTGTTATCAGTGAAATTTTAATTTGAGAAAAAAAAATGTTTAGAATATCGTCGTTGTAGCACGAAAAGTCACCAAATACATTTTTATGAAAAACTTAAATTTCGAGTTTATTGATTAATATTATAAAAATTAATTGAAGCATTTTAAAGTTGAAATATCTATTGATAGATTTACATTTTCTTATCATGTGGTAAAGAAATTGAAATCAAAGTTTAAAAATTGACAGATATACCCAGATAGCAAAATGCTCGCATTGTGCGCGCACTGTGAGCGCACGCCTGATAAAAAAGTCGCACGCGTACGCGCACAGAGTAGCAATCGTGTGTTCGCAATTGAGACTCAATACGCTCGCACTAGTGCGAGGCATTTGTGAGTCGCATTTGATCATCGATATACAAAATTTTAAAAATCAGTAGCATGAGACGCATATGCGCCTCAATATAGTCGCACGAGTGCGAGCAAAATGTGTGAGGCGCATATGAGACTCATATAGTCCGCACGCATGCTGAAAATTTGTGAGTCGCATTTGATCATCAATATAGTCGCACGAGTGCGTACACAATTTTAAAAATCAGTAGCTTGAGACGCATATGCGCCTCAATATAGTCGCACGAGTGCGAGCACGCATGCTGAAAAAATAGTATGTCGTATTTGTGACACAATAAATTAAGACTCATAATAGTCTCATATAGCTCGCACGAGTTCGGCCAAAACAAAATAACAAAAACATACAATATGAAATTTGGTTTGACATTATTTTTAATATTAAAAAAAATGTAAATATATTTTAATGTCATTTAAATTTAAACATTCGTCAACTAGTTCTCGTACAAAATGGCTGGAACAAAGGAGCGCATCTTCATCATTATTAAGCCTGATGGCGTCCAACGTGAACTCGTTGGAAAAATCATCGAAGAGAAGGGATTGTTTGTAGAATCCATAACAATTTGAAAAATGTATCATTCAAATTATAGTAAAGTACTCGCACGAATGCGAGTTTTGTGATGTTTATGTGCTCGCATTACACACTCATGTTGTGCGTCTGATTTTATACGAAATAGTTTTTTTCGACTGCTCGCACTATGATATCACTACACAATCACGTCGTGCGCCCGCATGAATGCGATTTTTGTGATATTTGTATGCTCGCATATAGCTCTCACTACGCACTCATGTCGCGCGCCCTCACGTTGTGTGTTTATTTTGTTCGCATATAGCACGCACGATATAAGCCCGCACGACATGAGCCCGCACGACATGAGCCCACACGACATTATTTTTTGTGCGACGCACGGTTGCTATCTGGGTATAAAGACTTTTGTAAATGAATATTTAGCATTTTAAAAATCTATTTGGTGACTTTTCTTTCTACAACAACGATATATAAAAACTGTTAGTTTTAATTTTATTTTAATTTAAAGTGTAAGCTTTAATTTTGATGAAAAACTCAATTTCGAGTGAAATTCAAAACGAATTTTGAGGGAATTTCTAAATTTTGACTGAAAAATTTAATTTTTAGTGAATTTTTATTTAAATTAAAATTTTGAAAGAAAAGTAGAATTTTGAGTGAAAAAATTAATTCTGATTGAAATATTATTTTGAGTGGAAATTTCTATTTTGTGTGAAAATTTAAAATTTAAGTGAACGTTTAATTAAAATTGAAGATTTTTAAGTGAAATTTTTAATATTCAGTGAAAAGGTTAATATAGAGTGAAAATTTTAATTATAAGTGAAAATTTCAATTTTTGAGTGAAATTTTCAATTTTGAGTGAAATTTTCAATTTTGAGTGAAATTTTCCATTTTGAGTTAAATTTTCAATTTTGAGTGAAAAATTTAAATTTTTAGTGTAAATTTTTGAATTTTTTAAACGTTGTAATAAAAATGGTTTTTTGAGTAAAAATATTAGTTATGAGTGAAAATTTTAATTTTGAGTGAAAATTTTAATTTTGAGTGAAAATTTTAATTTTGAGTGAAAATTTAGATTTTGAGTAAACGTTTTAATTTAAAATGAATATTTTAATATTGTGTGAAAGATTGAATTTTTAGTGAAAATTTACATTTTGAGAAAAAATCTCAATTTTGAGTGAAAATTACAATTTTGAGTGAAAATTTAAATTTTGAGTGAATATTTTCAATTTTGAGTGACAATTTTGAATTTTGAGTGAAAAATTTTAATTTTTAGTGTAAATTTTTGAATTTTTTAAACTTTGTAATAAAAATGGTATTTTGAGTAAAAATATTAATTATGAGTGAAAATTTGAATTTTGAGTGAAAATTTAGATTTTGAGTGAACTTTTAATTTAAAATGAATATTGTGTAAAAAATTGAATTTTTAGTGAAAATTTAAATTTTGAGTGAAAATTTTAATTTTGAGTGAAAATTACAATTTTGAGTGAAAATTTAAATTTTGTGTAAACATTTTGAATTTTGAGTGAAAATTTCAATTTTGAGTGATAATTTTTATTTTGAGTGATAATTTTTATTTTGAGTGAAAATTTAACTTTTGAGTGAAAAATTTTAAATTTCACTGCTAAATTAATAGGAGTTATTTGATTTTTTTTTTATATTTTTTAATATTTGAAATTTTGAATGAAAATTTATATTTTGTAAATTTTGATTGAAAATTTTAATTTTGAAAGAAACTTTGAATATTGAGTAAGCATTTTAATTTTGGGTAGTAATTTTAATATTGAATAAAATTTGAAAATTTTAATTTTTTAGTGAATCTTTCAATTTTTAGTGAAAATTTTAATTTTGAGTGAACATTTTTATTTTGAGGTAATTTTAATATTATTGGATCTTTTTTTTAATTTTTGAGTGTTCATTTTTATTTTTAGTGCAAATTTTAATTTTTAGTGATCATTTAAATTTTTAGTGAAAATTATAAATTTAAAGTAAAATACTTAAAAATTCTGTGTGAAAATATGAATTTTTAATATTAAGTTTTACCTACAATTCGATTTTTTTTTGTGAAAGATTGCAATTTATTTTTAGCCCTTATCAATTTTTTATAACCATTCATGAAATCATTGATTTCTGCATTTTATCTTCCATTGTATTCCGTTTGTCCTTTTTGCGCATTTAGGCAAAAATTCTTTTATGTTTTTTTTTTGCGATAATTCCTCAAATGCAGATTTACTTAATTTATCTCTGCATTTAATCTTCTCAAAGAAATTCCAAACGAATGACTGACTGCTAAATTCCAACTCTTATTTCTTCCATCCATCAATCCTCCACTCATTCATTTATTCATTCTTTCGTTCACCCTATCACCCACACCACTTTGGGCAATTTGAATTTCCGCTTTCATTTGCCTGATTAAACGCACCGCTAGCCATCAGTTTTATTGCCAATCCCAGCAGTAATACTTTACGTTAACACTTTATTGCCTGGCGATCTGGGCAAAGTCATTAGTCATTCATGAGTTTTACGAAAAATTGCTGAAATAATTGATCTGCATGACGATGACTTTTGACTTGACGATTGAAAACAAAAAAAAAAACAAAAAATCTGTAAAAACTAGTAAAAATTTGTTCTATGAAGTACACAGTTAAAAAAATGCTACATATGAAAATTGAATGCACTCTATTGAATGCCATTAGTTAATAAAGTATATAAATGATATAATTAAATTGATTAATATAACAAACAACGTTGTTAAATGTACAAAATAGTTACGACAACATAAATATTTGTTGATTCTCGAAACATGTTTACTATATTAACGAAATCTTTGTTGTAATAACGAATTATGTAAAAATTATGAAATGTTGTGTAGCTCCTTTTACTATTATTATTTACTATTACTATTTTATCTTGCACCAATAAAAATGTATAGCATAAAAAACATGCAGATCGATAGGTGCTTTAAAAACAAACAATTAATACCTTTACACCACTATTTTATCTTGCATCAATAAAAAATTATAGTAAAAAAACGAAGAAATTTGAAAATCTTGTCATGCTAAAAGGGCGAATCTTTTCATTTTTTTGCTATAACTCTTTAATGGTACAAGATAAAATAGTGATGTGAAGGCATTTATTGTTTGTTTTCAAAGCACCTATCGATCTGTATTATTAATTACAAATATTTTGCCAACAAAATTTTCCTGCAAATAACAAATGGCAAATTAATGTTTGGCAAAATATTTTTAATTAATGATGCAGATCGATAGGTGCTTTGACAACAAATAATAAATGCCTTTGCACCACAATTTTATCTAATACTAATAAAAAGTTATGGCGAAAAAACAAAAAAATTCGACCTTTTGGCATGACAAGATTTTCAATTTTTCAAATTCGCCCTTTTGGTTTTGTCTTTTGTGGCTAGAAATATCCAACAAAATGACACGCAATTTTGGCACAGCATACTAGTGGATAACCTACATTTAAAAATGTAAAAAAACGCACATGTCAAAAAAATCCACATTCACCCCTTTGGCATGATAGTGACGATATGAACATAAATTAACAACTAAGAATATTAACAAATAAGAATAAAAAATTATTTTAGAAAGTTTACAATAAGTATTCATTGTTACAACAAACCATTTGCTAAAATTTCAAAAATTTATTTAATACAAATTATATAAATAAAATGAATGCTGTTTGTTTTTTTTTTTTTTATTAAAATTACAATCGCCTTTACAATTGATTGCTATATATTATTTACACATATTCATATTATTGCTATTACTACAAATTATCTGCCATATTTACAAAAAATGTAATTAATATAAATTATATAAATAAAATCAACGCTTTTTGTTATTAAAATCGAAATCGTTTAAAATTGATTTCTAAATATTATTTGGTCATATTAATATTATTGCTATAATTACAAATATCTTTTTTTTTTTGTGTAGTGAGGTAAACAAACACCTAATATCAGTATTTTGCAGTCTATGGGTCACACACGTTTAGGCAAACTTTTCAAAAAAAAAAAAAAACAAAAAGCACAAATTTTTCTACGACGGCATAAATTACCGTTCCGTGGTTCATCTGTTCATTCTTTTTTGTTTATTGGCTGCGCCTAAAAGTATGCTACATTTTAGACACTGTTATGCGTTCACGTACGTGATGTCACGAGTTTCCGTGTTGCTGTTGTTGATGAGGATGAGAATGAGAATGTTGATGATGATTATGATGCTGCTGGTGCTGCTGTTGATACCTCTGGCTTTTGTGTTGCCACAAATATGTGGCACATTCCACCATCTAACTCTATATTTCCATTTGTCTGTCTGTCTATCTCACTGTTGTTCTATTTTCTTTCTCACACTGCATTCTTCCGTGTGGCCTTCTGTTTATCTATCATGCCATAAGTTGGCTCTATTATGAATTCTCACGTCTGTTTTGACTTCAGTGCTATGTCGTTTTGTGGCATTCTTGGTTTCCACTGCGTGTGTGTCTGTGTTTTGTACCCCGGGGTCGGATCGGGTTGGCATCACGTTACCACTGCGGTTTATGCTATATTTAGTGTATGTTCTATTGTTGAGCGGTGGGCACTACTGCGGAATATAATTTCCTGGTTTTGAAATCATTTATTAATGTATTTATTAAAGTGTGTGCTGCTGTAAAATTGGCAATATTTATTTGGTGATTAAAATTGCAAAACAGCACTGCTATGGAAAATATAATTTAAAAATTATTTTTTTCTAATTAAATTTTTAAAATTGAGTTTTAGTATACACTATAAATTACTTTTAAAATGATGCAATTTTGAATATTTAAATAAAATTTTTATTATTAAAAATTTAAATTTAATACAATTTTTTAGTAAATATAAAAATTTTTACAAAAAAAAAAAAAAAATTTACTGAAAATTTTAATTTTTATTGAAAATAAATTTCTAGGAATTTTTTTTTTTATTTTTTTAAATATATCGGGAGTTCTCAAAATAAAAAGTCATTCTGTGAAAAATATGCACATGTTGTTTTTTGAGAAACAATATGTCTCAGAACGGCGCAGTTTTGGTTTCAAATTGCTTTTTCTGAATTCATTAGTGTAGCAGTAAATTGAGTACAGCAAAACAAAAACAGGCAACTCCAAACACAAATCTGTGAGTTTCTTCGCTACGCTAGTGTCGTTCGTTGTCCGACTACGAATGTGTTTTGTTATTGTTTTCTGCCATGACTTTTTTAGCGGTAAATCGTATACATCCACAAAAACACACGTAACTCCTTGTACAAGTAGTTTTTGTTGCCAGCTGGATAGATGTTTTCTGCGAAACAATATGTTCCAAAAGGGCGGAGTTTTGGTTTCAAATTAGTTTTTCTTCATTCAATTGTGTAGCAGTAAATAGAGTACAACAAAAAAAAACAGGCAACTCCAAACACAAATCTGTGAGTTTCTTCGCTGCGCTAGTGTCGTTCGTTGTCCGACTATGCATGTGTTTTGTTATTGTTTTCCGCCAAGAAGTTTTTGTTGCCAGCTGGATCGATGTTTTCTGCGAAACAATATGTTCCAGAAGGGCGGAGTTTTGGTTTCAAATTAGTTTTTCTTCATTCATTTGTGTAGCAGAAAATTGAGTACAACAAAAAAAAACAAGCAACTCCAAAGACAAATCAGTGAGTTTCTTCGCTACGCTGGTGTCGTTCGTTGTCCGACTATGCATGTGTTTTGTTATTGTTTTCCGCCAAGAAGTTTTTGTTGCCAGCTGGATCGATGTTTTCTGCGAAACAATATGTTCCAGAAGGGCGGAGTTTTGGTTTCAAATTAGTTTTTCTTCATTCATTTGTGTAGCAGAAAATTGAGTACAACAAAAAAAAACAAGCAACTCCAAAGACAAATCAGTGAGTTTCTTCGCTACGCTAGTGTCGTTCGTTGTCCGACTATGCATGTGTTTTGTTATTGTTTTCTGCCAAGAAGTTTTTGTTGCCAGTTGGATCGATGTTTTCTGCGAAACAATATGTACCAGAACGGCGGAGTTTTGGTTTCAAATTGCTTTTTCTGAATTCATTAGTGTAGCAGTAAATAGAGTTCAACAAAAAGAAACAGGCAACTCCAAACACAAATCTGTGAGTTTCTTCGCTACGCTAGTGTCGTTCGTTGTCCGACTATGCATGTGTTTTGTTATTGTTTTCTGCCATCAGTTCTTTAGCGGTAAATCGTATACATCCACAAAAACATACGTAACTCCTTGTACAAGAAGTTTTTGTTGCCAGCTGGATCGTTCTTTTTTATTGTTCGTTAATGTTAATTCAGAAAAATATTCTACATTTTTGTTAATTTATTATAAATGTTCGTGCCAAATTTTAATATTTTTTCAATAATTGGGGAGAAAAGAAATGTTTTTTCTACAATCCTTAAATACATTTGTAACGCTGAAGGTGACTTTGGTCGCCCAAAATCACTTGTCTTTGAAACACATTTCTTAAAATGACTACTAAAAAAAAATCGTAATACACAAATTTTAATGTACGTTTAATAATAACCTACATTTTTTCTTTAAATGGAAACTAATATTTAATTAATTTTATAACAGCAAGCTAAAGAAAACACGAAACTCACATTTCGATTTATAAATCATGAAATAATCAGAGACAAATAAAAAATTAAAAAAAAGCAGGTAAACATAATCGAACATATTTACTTAAAAACTGTTTAAATAAGAGATTTTTTATTTTTAAATATTATACGACAAATAAAATAATAACATTCTGTGTAAATAAGAATTGAGAAATTATTTACTCCAATGAAATTAAAATGAAATGCAATTTAATATTTAATATATGTCAATTAATTTAATTATTTTTCGACCAAATGAATACATTACGAGAGAATTTAATTTCAGCCACAATTACAGTTGATGATAAATGATGCATGACAATGGATAAAGCCAACTGATGAAGGCATTAAATGCATGTAAAATAAATCGATGATTGAGTGAGGCAGCAATCTGACAGACAAATAATGGAGCAAACTTTTGAAGTATAAATAGATATGAAATAAAAAGATTATAAAAATAATAATGATGGAGAATTAACATGCTTAAGCTGATGAAAAATAAATTGTTGATGGATAAACTTATGATGAATAAATTTATGATGTATAAAATGATGCTGTATAACATTATAATGTATAAAGTGATAATGCGAAAAAGGATCATGCATAAAATCATGATGCATTAAAAAAAGAGGGTTAAAATATTATGATGTATTAAAATTATGTATAAAATAATGATTTATAAAATGATGATTTACAAAATGACAATGTATAAAATGATAATGATTAAAATTAGAATACATTAAATAATGATGTACAAAATAATGATGTGTAAAATGATGATGTATGAAATGATGATGCATAAAATGAATATGCATAAAAAGATAATGCATAAAATGATGCATAAAATTACCATGCCTAAAAGTATGATGCATGAATTAGTAAATCACGATGTATAAAATAATGATGTATATAATGTTAATGCATAAAATTATGATGATGCATAAAATGATGATGTTTATAAGTATGATGCATAAAATGATGTATAACATGATTATGTATAAAATAATGTAGTATAAAATGATGATGTATAAAATAAATGAAATAATAATGCATAAAATCATGATGTATTAAAAAAGAGGATCATAAAATTATGATGTATTAAAATTATATATAAAATAATGATGTATAAAATGATGATTTACAAAATGATGATGTATAAAATAATAATGATTAGAAATAGAATGCATTAAATAATGATGTATAAAATGATGATGTATGAAATGGTAATGCATAAAATGATGCATAAAATTATGATGCCTAAAAGGATGATGCATAAAATTATGATGCCTAAAAGGATGATGCATATGATTATGATTTAGTAAATCACGATGTTTATAATAATGATGTATGTAATGTTGATGCATATAATTATGATGATGTATAAAATGATGATGTATATAATTATGATGCATAAATGATATGTATATGTATCATGATATATGTATAACATGATTATGTATAAAATAATGTTTTATAAAAGGATGATGTATAAAATAAATGAAATAATGCATAAAATCATTATGTATTAAAAAAAGGATCATAAAATTATGATGTATTAAAATTATGTATAAAATAATGATGTTTAAAATGATGATTTACAAAATGATAATGTATAAAATGATAATGATTAAAATTAGGATGAATTAAATAATTATGAATAAAATGAGGATGTATGAAATGATGATGTATGAAATGATGATGCATAAAATGATCATGCATAAAATGGTAATGCATAAAATTATGATGCCAAAAAGGATGATGCATATGATTATGATTTAGTAAATCACGATGTATAAAAAAATGATGTATATAATGTTAATGCATAAAATTATGATGATGCATAAAATGATGATGTATATAATTATGATGCATAAAATGATGTATAACATGATTATGTATAAAATAATGTAGTATAAAATGATGATGTATAAAATAAATGAAATAATAATGCATAAAATCATGATGTATTAAAAATAGGATCATAAAATTATGATGTATTAAAATTATGTATAAAATAATGAGGTTTAAAATGATGATTTACAAATTGATAATGTATAAAATGATAATGATTAAAATTAGGATGCATTAAATAATGATGTATAAAATGATGATGCATAAAATGATGATGCATAAAATGGTAATGCGTAAAATGATGCATAAAATTATGATGCCTAAAAGGATGATGCATATGATTATGATTTAGTAAATCACGATGTTTAAAATAATGATGTATATATTGTTGATGCATAAAATTATGATGCCGTATAAAATGATGATGTATATAATTATGATGCATAAAATGATGTATACTATGATGATGTATAAAATAATATTGTATAACATGATGATGTACGAAATAAATGAAAATAAGTAATTGCTAAATAAACGAAATATTGAAAAAAAAACTACTGACAAAGAATAAACTGAAAAATTGTCAAAATAAATTAATTAAACACGTGAATTAATAATTGACGTGATTAATTAAATTATTATAAGATGACTTAATTCTTAGGCTCAACATCAATGTCCATGATTTACAGCAGTTTAATGATGATATTGACACAAAAACCTACCCTAGATTTCTGAAAACATCACATTGATGACGCACAATAGAATCTCTTGAACGAATAAATAAATGAATAAACAAAATTCAATTTCTAAATTATATTTCAAGCGTAACAAATTCAATATTAACGACATGGACCGACAACAGCAAAATTAGCGATATAAAAACGAAAAAAAAAAAACTGAAATAAAACAAAAGCACAGAGTAAAATATAAGGAATAAGATGAAACCAAAGAAGGACAGTGAAAATAGATTTTGTGCTAATCAAATCAAATGATGGAAATAAAATAAAATTTCATATCAGCACAAAACGAAAAATTGCGACAAAAAGCAAAAATTATTGTTCAGACATCGGAAAATTGGCGAAAATTTTAATGAAAAGATAAATTGGGTAAATATTTAAAAAAACATATTTAATATTTTCTGTGCAAGTGTACTTAAAGGTAATGAACATTAATTAGAAAATGATAAACACAGTTAAAAATAAATCTAAAGAAAATGCGATGTGAAAATTTTGCGAAAAAGTTATTAAAAAGTAATTATAAAGTAATTATAAAGTAATTATAAAGTAATTATAAAGTAATTATAAAGTAATTATAAAGTAATTATAAAGTAATTATAAAGTAATTATAAAGTAATTAAAAAGTAATTATAAAGTAATTATAAAGTAATTATAAAGTAATTAAAAAGTAATTATAAAGTAATTATAAAGTAATTATAAAGTAATTATAAAGTAGTTTAAAGTGATTATTAAGTAATTTTTATATTATTACAAAGTAATTTTAAAGTAATTAAGAACTTAAAGTAATTATAAAATATTATAAAATAACAAAAGTAATCACAAAGTAATTATAAAGTAATTATAAATATATTATAGTACTTATAAAATGATAATAATAAAGTATGAATATAATTATTATAAAATAAGTGAAAATTATAATTATAAATAATTGTAATGTAATTATTAAATAATTTTAAAGTAATTATTAAATAATTATAAAGTAATTATTAAATAATTATAAAGTAGTTATTAAAAAATTGTAAAGTAATTATTGAATAATTATAAAGTAATTATATAGTTTACGTAATAAAGCAATAATTGTAATATTTTTGCAGTACAGTATAATTGAAAGTGTATAATTCAAATAGAACACGAATATTGATAGTAATTACAAGGTAATTAAAAAGTAATTGAAGAGTAATTAAATAGTAAATGAAAAGTAAATAATATATTATTACATAAAGTGAAATAAAATAGAAATTAGTAATCAACACATCAAAATATTGAAGTAATTATAGTAATTTGAAAAACATATTTAAGGTAATTAAAAACTAATTGAAGAGTAATTAAAAAGTAAATGAAAAGTAAATAATATATTATTACATAAAGTAAAATAAAATAGAAATTAGTAATCAACATGACCAATATAGTAAGTAATTAAAAGTAATTTGAAAAACATATTTAAAAAATTTTACAGAAAATTCTACAATAATGAGTAACCAAAATCATGGATTGAAACCATAACCGAAACCGATATCTATTTAAAACCGTTTCATTTTTAAAACCGAAACCGTAACCAAAACCCTTATACGAAAATCAGAAATAAACCGATATCCAAAACCGATATAAACGGTTTCGGTATTATACCGGTTTTTAAAATTATGAGAAACGACAAAAAAAATATGTTTTTTAAAATACAAATGTCATTTAAATCAGGAGTCCCGAAAAATCTTCTTCGTGTATAAAAACATGTTCAGAACACATGTTGATTTTTGAAAAACAATATTCCCCAGAACGACGGACTTTGTTTTGCTATTATTTTCTTCGATCACTTATGATCACGGTAAATCAATAAAAAACCCCACGCAACTCCAAGAACAAAATAGATAAAGCTCTTCTTTCTTCGATACGGTAGTGTCGTTTGTAGTGCGACTATGCATGTGTTTTGTTAGTCTTGTTCGAACACAACTACAAAAAAATGTTACGCTAGTATCGTTCGTTGTTTGTAAAGCACGCACTTGCACTGAAATTAAGCAATTTTTGTTTTGCTATTATTTTCTTCGATCACATATGATCACTGTAAATCGATAAAAAAACACACGCAACTCCAAGAACAAAATAGATAAAGCTATTTGTTTCTTCTTTCTTCGATACGGTAGTGTCGTTTGTAGTGCGAGTGCTAAGCATGTGTTTTGTTAGTCTTGTTCAAACACAACTACAAAAAAATGTTACGCTAGTGTCATTCGTTGTTTGTAAAGCACGCACTTGCACTGAAATTAAGCAATTTTATATTTGTATGCTTTCTTTTGTGTATATATTATTTTTAAATATCGATGATTATTTTTCTGTAAATCATTCAAAGTTAAATGAACACAAAAGTAATAACCATGTAACTAAGAAGTAATTATAATACATACTCAATATAACAAAGTTAAAAATGTAAAATTAAAAACCCAAACAATACTAAAATAAACCATTACATACAAAATTAAAACCATAAAAATAAAAATTTCATGTTGAAAACAAATTTCACGCATTTAAGTGGTACTTTGTTATATCCAAGAACATAATACGTAGGGGAGGCAAAACATGGTTTTCAATTAAGTCGAAACATAAATAAGTAATTAAGACCAAGTCCGTATATTTACATAGCATGAACTTTCTCTGCTGCTGGATGTGTTTTGCTGGAAAAAAAGTGCTACATGAATCACATAAAAGAAAAATATGCCTAAAGCTAGTTGATTGTAATGTTGTTTAAACTCAAAAAGCACTTTTGAAATAAAGAAGGTAGACGATTTGTGTGTTAATGTCACTACTACTAATGGAAGTTATAATAATGATGATGCTTACATTAACCAGTTGGGAAGGTTAGATCACATGGGAAATTTTAAAGTAGGTGTAATTATGATAGTTAGGATTATCAAAATTATAGTCAGTCTAAGCCGACTATAAATACCCTACACATATGTGTGGTTACCATTCAAAGTGATATATAGGTCACCAGGGTATACGAATCCTGAAAATAACTACAAACATTCAATCGCTGAAGAATTTCCATTCATTTGATACCCATATTTACAAATGTGTAGGTGTACCGAATTTCGATTTTTTTTTTGTGAACCACAAGTCTTTTTGCCGGAAAACATTATTAAAATGTATTTGAGCATGATATCAATATATATTTGACCAAAAAAGTTTACCTAAGCACGTATACATAAAAATTGATCTTTATATGTACATTTTATATGAGGTATTTGAACATAAGTGGTCGGATCATAGGTCACAATGGACCGATCTCGCCAATTTTTTCGCACATACAGCGTAGGTATATTAGTAATCTAAGTTATAAGTTTCATTTATCTAGCTCTTCAATTTTAAAAGTCTTAGGGATTTCAACAGACAGACAGACAGACAGACAGACGGACAGACAGACGGACAGACAGACAGACGGACAGACGGACATCGCTAAATCGACTCAGGAGGTCATGCTGATCAAGAATATATATACTTTTCCATACCGGAGATGCTTCCTTCTGGGTGTTACAAACGGCGTACCAAACTGAATATACCCTTTCACTCTTAGTGTAGGGTATAAAAATAAAAAGAATGCATTTTGTAGAAAACAGTAGTTGAAAAATTGTCTGACACATGATATTATTTTAGTTTAATGAAGAAGTAACTCATAATTAATTTTTTAAGTACACTCTCAATGTGAAGAATAACACATAGCGTAAAAAAGGTCAGGGTCATATATGTAGATAGAAAATGAGTAAAATGCTAAAGAAAAGGAATAGGAATAGGAATAGGAATAGGAATAGGAATAGGAATAGGAATAGGAATAGGAATAGGAATAGGAATAGGAATAGGAATAGGAATAGGAATAGGAATAGGAATAGGAATAGGAATAGGAATAGGAATAGGAATAGGAATAGGAATAGGAATAGGAATAGGAATAGGAATAGGAATAGGAATAGGAATAGGAATAGGAATAGGAATAGGAATAGGAATAGGAATAGGAATAGGAATAGGAATAGGAATAGGAATAGGAATAGGAATAGGAATAGGAATAGGAATAGGAATAGGAATAGGAATAGGAATAGGAATAGGAATAGGAATAGGAATAGGAATAGGAATAGGAATAGGAATAGGAATAGGAATAGGAATAGGAATAGGAATAGGAATAGGAATAGGAATAGGAATAGGAATAGGAATAGGAATAGGAATAGGAATAGGAATAGGAATAGGAATAGGAATAGGAATAGGAATAGGAATAGGAATAGGAATAGGAATAGGAATAGGAATAGGAATAGGAATAGGAATAGGAATAGGAATAGGAATAGGAATAGGAATAGGAATAGGAATAGGAATAGGAATAGGAATAGGAATAGGAATAGGAATAGGAATAGGAATGGGAATAGGAATAGGAATGGGATTAGGAATAGGAATAGGAATAGGAATAGGAATAGGAATAGGAATAGGAATAGGAATAGGAATATGAATAGGAATAGGAATGGGCATAGGAATAGGAATAGGAATAAGGATAGAAATATGAACAGGAACAGGAAAAGGGGAAAATATAAAAATATAAAAATATAAAAATATAAAAATATAAAAATATAAAAATATAAAAATATAAAAATATAAAAATATAAAAATATAAAAATATAAAAATATAAAAATATAAAAATATAAAAATATAAAAATATAAAAATATAAAAATATAAAAATATAAAAATATAAAAATATAAAAATATAAAAATATAAAAATATAAAAATATAAAAATATAAAAATATAAAAATATAAATATATATAAAATATAAAAATATAAAAATATAAAAATATAAAAATATAAAAATATAAAAATATAAAAATATAAAAATATAAAAATATAAAAATATAAAAATATAAAAATATAAAAATATAAATATATATAAAATATAAAATATAAAATATAAAAATATAAAAATATAAAAATATAAAAATATAAAAATATAAAAATATTAAAATATAAAAATATAAAAATATAAAAATATAAAAATATAAAAATATAAAAATATAAAAATATAAAAATATAAAAATATAAAAATATAAAAATATAAAAATATAAAAATATAAAAATATAAAAATATAAAAATATAAAAATATAAAAATATAAAAATATAAAAATATAAAAATATAAAAATATAAAAATATAAAAATATAAAAATATAAAAATATATAAATATAAAAATATAAAAATATAAAAATATAAAAATATAAAAATATAAAAATATAAAAATATAAAAATATAAAAATATAAAAATATAAAAATATAAAAATATAAAAATATAAAAATATAAAAATATAAAAATATAAAAATATAAAAATATAAAAATATAAAAATATAAAAATATAAAAATATAAAAATATAAAAATATAAAAATATAAAAATATAAAAATATAAAAATATAAAAATATAAAAATATAAAAATATAAAAATATAAAAATATAAAAATATAAAAATATAAAAATATAAAAATATAAAAATATAAAAATATAAAAATATAAAAATATAAAAATATAAAAATATAAAAATATAAAAACAGTTAAATAAAATATTTTACAAAAATAAACAATAAATCTACTTAAAATTTAAATTTCTAAACAAAGTCTTCAATTTTCGATTTAACAATGTAAAAGAAGTAAAAAAAAACAAAATAAAAAATCTCCAACTGTTTTAAATATTTTTTTGTTCTCTTCTTAATCGCTTTACTTTGACAGACATTTTTCTTGCAACAGCACCACAGCAAATAAGGCAATAAATATGCAAATTCCATACGAAATACTTGGCGCGAGTGCCAAAAAGTATGCAATAAAACAATTTTATGAAAAAAATAAGAACAAATATTTTAAAAGCTTCGTTTCGTGCAAGCAAAACGTCTTTCATAACAATTTTAATAGTTTTTAGTCTCTTTTTGGGAATGGCATTTATTGCAAATATTCCTCTAAAATGATTGCATAGTTTTGAGCATGCTGCTGCAAAGTATGCTGTGAAATTATTAGGAATATTTTTAGTGACATTTTAGTATAACAAAAATATTATATTTTGAAACATTTTTAACAATGATACAATTTCCAATGATTTAAAATATATGATTTTTATTTTCTGAATTATTATATTTTCTAAATCATAAATTTTTAATTCTAAATTTGTATAATGAATTAATTAATTTAAAATGCATGCATTTTGTATAATTTATTTTTACAAACTTAATTTTTTTTTTAATGCTAAAAATATGCGCACATCTGCCTTGTCAAATCACAGCATTTTAATTGCATAATTTTGTGCATTCAACTAAAATGAATTTTATTTGTAATTTAGCTGTTTGTGCAACATTTTTAATTTAGTCTCCACTCATTTGCACTTAATTGTCTCTCATAAAAGCGAACTACATAAAAAATAAAAAAATTCAGTTTATTATAATTTTAAATATTATGCAGCTGATGACTGAAAGTATGCTTTTTCTTTTTTACTTTTACGCCACTTTAACATTTTCCATTTTCATGCACAAAAGTATGCAATTATTTCTTTACCTTCCCTTTTTTGTATAATAACTGTGCGTCTTGAGGTATGCAATAACTATTTTTATTATTTTTAAATTAAGTGTCCTATTATTTTATTTTCTTTGAAACTTAAAATTTATTTGCTTGCTTTAGGCATGGTCAATTATGACATATGTTTGTACAAGAAAAAGCTCCTAGCTATAGGCAGCAATTATAGAAAATATAAACGATGCAAAATAATTGAATTTTTTAATTATGAAATTAATATTTTAGGAAATTATGAAATTATTAAATTAATATTTTATGAAATTATGAAATTATGAAATTATGAAATTATGAAATTATGAAATTATGAAATTATGAAATTATGAAATTATGAAATTATGAAATTATGAAATTATGAAATTATGAAATTATGAAATTATGAAATTATGAAATTATGAAATTATGAAATTATGAAATTATGAAATTATGAAATTATGAAATTATGAAATTATGAAGTTATGAAATTATGAAATTATGAAATTATGAAATTATGAAATTATGAAATTATGAAATTATGAAATTATGAAATTATGAAATTATGAAATTATGAAATTATGAAATTATGAAATTATGAAATTATGAAATTATGAAATTATGAAATTATGAAATTATGAAATTATGAAATTATGAAATTATGAAATTATGAAATTATGAAATTATGAAATTATGAAATTATGAAAGTATGAAAGTATGAAAGTATGAAATTATGAAATTATGAAATTATGAAATTATGAAATTATGAAATTATGAAATTATGAAATTATGAAATTATGAAATTATGAAATTATGAAATTATGAAATTATGAAATTATGAAATTATGAAATTATGAAATTATGAAATTATGAAATTATGAAATTATGAAATTATGAAATTATGAAATTATGAAATTATGAAATTATGAAATTATGAAATTATGAAATTATGAAATTATGAAATTATGAAATTATGAAATTATGAAATTATGAAATTATGAAATTATGAAATTATGAAATTATGAAATTATGAAATTATGAAGTTATGAAATTATGAAATTATGAAATTATGAAATTATGAAATTATGAAATTATGAAATTATGTAATTATGAAGCTATAAAATTATAAAATTATAAAATTATGAAATTATGAAATTATGAAATTATGAAATTATGAAATTATGAAATTATGAAATTATGAAATTATGAAATTATGAAATTATGAAATTATGAAATTATGAAATTATGAAATTATGAAATTATGAAATTATGAAATTATGAAATTATGAAATTATGAAATTATGAAATTATGAAATTATGAAATTATGATATTTAATTTAGTATATATTTTTTCAGTTCTTATAAATAAAACCATGAATTTTAATATTATTTTAAATCATATTTATTTATCTGGTTCATATATTTATTTTTTTATTTGAATTATATATTTGTATTGTCTGAATATAAATTATTTATTTTATTGGTTTTGGCCATAAACCCGCACTGCAATTACGCGCATTCTTCACATATTCGACGCGCCTAAAACAATGCTACACACATTTTTATTTAATTCCAGCTATTGTTTTCTGCAACCCTACTCAAAGTCGTTAGAATGTTTTGTGTCAACGCCTAACACAATGAGAAATGTGCTATAAACAAATAAATTATTGGATTTTCTTGCACGTATTCTGTGTGGTTTTAATTCTACTCTATATCTATTACAAATATTTTCTATGCCAAACAGAGCAGAAAATTGTGCGCTCTGCACATTTTCTAACATTTTATTTGACATTTGCAAAATCAAATTTATTTCATTGCTTTTATTTGTGTAGCATTTGACATAGAGAACTCCTTAAATTTGATCATGTGTTATAAACACTCAAACTACCCGAATCAGAATTTAGTTCTACGACCTCAATGAATTTCTCCAAACGACGACAGTGAGAAGAACCACAAAATGGAGCCACAATAAAGGCCCACAAAAATGACCCTTAAAAATGTCATTTTCAAAAATTGTGCTTCTTAGTTTTAAATTTGTTTCGATTTTGAATTTCAATGATGTGAATTATGGAAATTTTTACATTTTATGCATGGCTAGGGCAGAGATTATATTTATTCGCATATTTGGCATTATGTTCTTTGACCATTTACCACACATAAAACCATAAATGAGAAAAGAAAACATTTTATGTTTGTGTTGAAAGCACATATAATGCGACCCGATAAGATGTAGATTTTGTTTCATGTTTTGTGCCCAATAAAAAGGGTCGTCTTGGGTGTGTGTTATGCGAGTTTTTATTGCGAAAATTTATAGAAAAAGATTAACGCATCTTTAATATGTAGCTAAAACAATCGAATTAAAGAAACGGAATTTAAAATGTAAATGTTTAGTTAAGAATTTTGTTTCTTTGAATTTTAGAATTTGGAAATTTTATTTTTTTATTTTTTATTTTTTATTAAAATTTATGAATTTATGAATTTATGAATTTATGAATTTATGAATTTATGAATTTATGAATTTATGAATTTATGAATTTATGAATTTATGAATTTATGAATTTATGAATTTATGAATTTATGAATTTATGAATTTATGAATTTATGAATTTATGAATTTATGAATTTATGAATTTATGAATTTATGAATTTATGAATTTATGAATTTATGAATTTATGAATTTATGAATTTATGAATTTATGAATTTATGAATTTATGAATTTATGAATTTATGAATTTATGAATTTATGAATTTATGAATTTATGAATTTATGAATTTATGAATTTATGAATTTATGAATTCATGAATTTATGAATTTATGAATTCATGAATTTATGAATCTATGAATCTATGAATCTATGAATTTATGAATTTTTGAATTTATGAACGTATGAACTTATGAATTTATGAATATATAAACTTATGAATTTATGAATATATAACTTTTGAATTTATGAATTTATAAATTTATAAATTTATGAATTTATGAACTTATGAATTTATGAAATTATGAAATTATGAATTTATGAATTTATGAATTTATGAATTTATGAATTTATAAATTAATGAATGTATGAATTTATGAACTAATGAATTTATGAATATATAATCTTATGAATTTATAAATTTATATATTTATGAATTTATGAAATTATGTATTTATGAATTTATGAAAAATATAAAACTTTAAATTTTTTTGAATATTAAGAACAAAACCATATTAGCACAGCTTGGTATCAGTAGCAAACACAACTCAAAAGCACGTTTTCCTCTCAAATTGAATGGATTGTCAACAATTTCCAGCTTGCTTGGACAGTACAATGCCACCGAAAAAGAGTGCGTTTGGTGCTTTCCAGTTAAATTGTTGGAATTGAGGAACACTCGTTTTAGTAGAACCAATGAATACTCTCACTGAAAATATAGTAAATATAAAAGAGAAAATTCTTGAATTATTTTAAGAGAAAAAATTATACACTGAACAATTTAGATTTTAGAAAATTCGCAAAAATAACGATACAAAATTAACTTAAATAAAACGGTTTTTATTGTTTTAAAAATATTTATTTAAATTAAAAAAAAATTAGTAAGATATAAAAAAAGCATAAAATATTAGAATAAAAATGTCTAAATTCTTATAAGTCTTCTTATATTTATGCATACAATATTTATATAGTCTTAGTAAAACTATTTTCATGTTATGGAAATAATTCTTTAGAAAAAATATGTTCAAACTATTGTGAAATATATAACATTTTCATAATTGTCAATGTTTATATATTTTACGATGTAGTTGTGACATGATGTCACATGATGTAATGTGAAAAGTATTTTAATTTTTGTATAAAGTTATATAAAATATATTTTTGTTACTTTTATAATTAAATTAATTTTAAAATTTTACTACATATTTTATTAAAATTTGCGATGAGTATGTTTATTACAAACATTTATAAATTATAGCAAATATGACAAGTTAGACAATTTTTTATTTTTTTATTACCATTTAATTGAAATTTATATATTCGAGTTATAAATCTTAACATAAGAATTAAAATGATTAGTACAAATATTTTTATGAATGTGTATTTATAATGATTGCAAATATTTGTGATAAATATTTTTATAATTGAGATAAATGTTTTTATAATTATGATAAATATGATAAATATTTGAATTCAAAAACTTAAGCCAAGCATATAAATTCTTTTATGCATTGACAAATATTTATATAATTGTGATAAATGTTTTAATAATTGTGATAAATATTTGTATAATTGTGATATATATTTTAATTCAACAACTTACGCGAAGCATATAAATTTCGTTATTCATTGAAAAATATTTTTATAATGTTGATCAATATTTTTTATAATTGTGATAAATGTGTTTATAATTGTGCACTTATTTTAATTCAACAACTTATTAATTATTTGATCACATTTTAATTAAATATACAACATGTATATATTTTGTATGCATTATTAAGCATTATTAGGCACACAATTCTGTTGTACAAATTAAATTTTATTGATTTCAAACTTAAAATTTCAATGGTTTTGATAGTACATCCTTGTTGGATTCATGAATTTTATGCATATTTCATTGTATTATCTACATTTAAATCTATGTATTGTTGACAGAGTAGTGTGTGGAAATGCCTCAAAGAGCATATAAGGGCTTTCATAAAGCTGCAAACATATGTTGATTACGTAGAGATTAAGTATTGTGTGGTCACAAAATGCATTACAAAGGTTTATGTAAACATAAACGATGTATAAATAAATAGCAAAATATAATATTTGTATATTAAATGTAAAATTTGATCATGTTTTTTTTATATTTCAAGATTTAAGTTGAGCACAGTTTTTTATAGAAAATTCTGAACATTCATATAGAAATAATATTTAGAAATATTTAAAAATTGTATACTTTCCGCTTGCAATAACATAAAACACAATTTCAATAGAATTTTTTTTAATTAATAAACCAAAGCCATTCAATTGCAATTCAACATCTACTATATATTTGCGAATGTAAGTATGTATGTCTGTATGTTCCGAATAGGCGTCAAAACGGCTGAACCGAATTGAATCAAATTTTGACACAACATGTATGTTGGGTCTGGGCAGAGTATAGGCTATATCTCGGTGAGATTGGTGGACTGGGCGTGGCACCTCCCATATAACCCAAAAATTAAAAACACATTATGTCAGCAATTAGCATAGCAAATTTAATGAAATTCTGGTCAGCGTTATATATAACCATTCTAAACGGTCTCGCGGAATGTGGGCGGTATTAGACCACTGGGCGTGGCACCCCCATAGAAGGTACATTTTCCAGATGGTGTATTTCAACGGATATTATAGTGATCTTTGTAGTGATCTTATGATATTTCACACCTGGGTATACCAACCATCCTAAATTCTTTAAACTCACCACACCGAAATTCACCAAACTAAAACTCACCAAACTAAAACTCACCACTCTAAAATTCACCACACTCAAACTCACCACACTAAAACACACCACCCTAAAACTCACCACTCTAAAATTCACCTCAACAAAACTTACCACACCAAAATTCACCACACTAAAACTCACAACACTAAACTCACCACACTAAAATTCACTACACTAAAACTCACCACACTAAAATTCACCACTCTAAAATTCACCACACTAAAACTCGCCACACTAAAACTTCTACTTGGGAAAACTCTACGGGGAGAATTCTACGGGAAAGAATTCTACCCGAAGAATTTACGGGAAAGCGTTCTACGGGGAAGAATTTTACGGGGAAGATATGAATAATAAATATGTTCTTTATATTAATAAAATCACTCCATATCCTTGCATTCACTAAATCTTGGCACGAGTCGTGCACGGGTCCAGCTAGTAATATATAAAAAACATATTCTATGGATTTTACAAAGTCACTTTTGAAACACTTGAAAATTATCGATGGAAAAAAATATGGAAAATAAATAAGTTTCTGGAATTGAGATATTTCTATATTTTAGAGTAATTCTTTGCTTTATTATAGTGCAAAATAAAATTGCAAAAGTTTTTCATATCTTCATTTATTTGGTCAACTTATTGAAACCTCAGATAATTGAACTACACTCGACACTTCAACGAGTTTTATAGAACAGCTTCAATGTGTACAGGAATTGGTGCAGCGAATTTCCAAGAAATCTAAGTGATTCTGGTGTTGCTGTTGGTTGCAGGTACTCAATTAAATACCCTTGAGTTTACGATAGTTCAAAGTTTACAGTTAGCTTTTAATTAATTGTATAAATGAATTGAATTTCAATAACTCTGTGGAAACCTTGAACTAAAATACAAGTTTTAAATTTATGAATGTACGAATTTGTTAAGTAACGAATTTTGAATTTATGAATTTACGAATTTATGAATTTATGAATTTATGAATTTATGAATTTATGAATTTATGAATTTATGAATTTATGAATTTATGAATTTATGAATTTATGAATTTATGAATTTATGAATTTATGAATTTATGAATTTATGAATTTATGAATTTATGAATTTATGAATTTATGAATTTATGAATTTATGAATTTATGAATTTATGAATTTATGAATTTATGAATTTATGAATTTATGAATTTATGAATTTATGAATTTATGAATTTATGAATTTATGAATTTATGAATTTATGAATTTATGAATTTATGAATTTATGAATTTATGAATTTATGAATTTATGAATTTATGAATTTATGAATTTATGAATTTATGAATTTATGAATTTATGAATTTATGAATTTATGAATTTATGGATTTATGAATTTATGAACTTATAAATTTATGAATTTAAGAATTTATGAAAAAATGATTATGAAAATAAGACAATATGAAAATTTTGATATTATTAAAATTAAAAATAATAAAATTATTAAAATTCAAAAAATATTAAAATTTATGAATTTATGAATTTATGAATTTATGAATTTATGAATTTATGAATTTATGAATTTATGAATTTATGAATTTATGAATTTATGAATTTATGAATTTATGAATTTATGAATTTATGAATTTATGAATTTATGAATTTATGAATTTATGAATTTATGAATTTATGAATTTATGAATTTATGAATTTATGAATTTATGAATTTATGAACTTATGAATTTATGAATTTATGAATTTATGAATTTATGTATTTAAGAATTTATGAATTTATGAATTTATGAATTTATGAATTTATGAATTTATGAATTTATGAATTTATGAATTTACGAATTTATGAATTTATGAATTTATGTATTTATGTATTTATGAATTTATGAATTTATGAACATATGAATTTATGAATTTATGAATTTATGTATTTATGAATTTATGAATTTATGAATTTATGAACTTATGAATTTATGAATTTATGAATTTATGCATTTATGAATTTATGAATTTACGAATTTACGAATTTATGAATTTATGAATTTATGAATTTATGAATTTATGTATTTATGAATTTATTAATTTACGAATTTACGAATTTATAAACTTATAAATGTATACACTTATTAATTTATGAATTTACGAATTTATGAATTTTTGAATTTACGAATTTACGAATTTATAAATATATGTATTTATGAATTTATGAATTTATGAATTTATGAATTTATGAATTTATGAATTTATGAATTTATGAATTTATGAATTTATGAATTTATGAATTTATGAATTTATGAATTTATGAATTTATGAATTTATGAATTTATGAACTTATGAATTTATGAATTTATGAATTTATGAATTTATGTATTTAAGAATTTATGAATTTATGAATTTATGAATTTATGAATTTATGAATTTATGAATTTATGAATTTATGAATTTACGAATTTATGAATTTATGAATTTATGTATTTATGTATTTATGAATTTATGAATTTATGAACATATGAATTTATGAATTTATGAATTTATGTATTTATGAATTTATGAATTTATGAATTTATGAACTTATGAATTTATGAATTTATGAATTTATGCATTTATGAATTTATGAATTTACGAATTTACGAATTTATGAATTTATGAATTTATGAATTTATGTATTTATGAATTTATTAATTTACGAATTTACGAATTTATAAACTTATAAATGTATACACTTATTAATTTATGAATTTACGAATTTATGAATTTTTGAATTTATGTATTTATGAATTTATTAATTTACGAATTTACGAATTTATAAACTTATAAATGTATACACTTATTAATTTATGAATTTACGAATTTATGAATTTATGAATTTACGAATTTACGAATTTATAAATATATGTATTTATGAATTTATGAATTTATGATTTTATGATTTTATGAATTTATGAATTTATGAATTTATGAATTTATGAATTTACGAATTTATGAATTTATGAATTTATGAATTTATGAATTTATGAATTTATGAATTTATGAATTTATGAATTTATGAATTTATGAATTTATGAATTTATGAATTTATGAATTTATGAATTTATGAATTTACGAATTTATGAATTTATGAATTTATGAATTTATGAATTTATGAAATCATGAAATTTATGAACTTATAAATTAAGGAATTTATGAATTTATGAATTTATGAATTTATGTATTTATGAATTTATGAATTTATGAATTTATGAATTTATAAATTTATGAACTTATGAATTTATGAATTTATGAATTTATGAATTTATAAATTTAAGAATTTATGAATTTATGAACTTATAAATTTATGTATTTATGAATTTATGAACTTATAAATTTATGAATTTATGTATTTATGAATTTATGAACTTATAAATTTATGAATTTGCGAATTTATGAAAATATGATTATGAAAATAAGAAAATATAAACATTTTGATATTATTAAAATTAAAAATAATGAAATTATTAAAATTCAAAAAATATTAAATTATATATTTTATTTGTAAAATTGCATTAAACCAAATGTTATTTCCTATACATATCGTCGCTTTCCACACTCACCAGCAATAATAATAATTTTCAATTTAACTACAAAAATCCACAGTCAAACCAACACTAACGAGCTGCACTTTAAAGCCTTTCAAAACATTAGTCCGAACGCCGAAAGGCAAACCACAAATAAACAAAAAAGCGGTCATGGGCACGTGTACATTTCAAAAGGTAGCTATGCCATAAACCCTTTATTTGAGGGCTATAAAGCAGAGGTGATTACACAAAAAGGTAGATAAATAATATAAAATAAAACAAGTGAAGTGTTAGAATTTCATTACGAAAATGCCATTATGTTATTATGGTTTTTTTGTTATTTGAGAAAAGGAAATAATATTTTCCCTTGAACATTTTGATATTATATATTTTTACTCAACATACTACAACTGACCATATAATAATTCACCATATTTAAACATCTAAACTCACCACACTTAAACTCGCCACACTTTTACTCACCACAAATTTAAATTCACCACACTTGAGCTTACCACACTTTAACTCACTATACTATAACTCACCACACTTTAACCCACTATACTTTAACTTACCACACTTGTACACGCCATACTTTAACTCATCTCAGCCAAAGACAAAAGCGAATATAGGCATTACGTTTGTAATTTCAGAATTTTAAATTAATAAAAAAATACATTCACTTTTTAAAATAAATCTTAATACAAATATTTAGAAATATATGATTAGTTTAGTATTAAAACATAAATATCTTAATATAGCCTAAACTTTAAACTGATCAATTCACCAAACCGTGATGAGTTTCGTTGTGGCGAGTTTCGATGTGGAGAGTATCTAAACTCAACATTCTTAATACCGAAATCATGATGAGTTTCGATGTGGTGACCATCTAAACTAAACTGAATACATCAAACATAAATTTACACCATCTGAATTCACCGCACTTGAATTCACAGTACTTGAAACAGCACTCTTTAACTCAACAGACATGAACTCATCACACTTGAAATCACCACACTTGAAGTCACCATACTTCAGTTCATCACACTTTTACCACCCACCACGCGTTAACTCACCAAACTTTAACACACCACACTTGAACTCACCACACTTGAACTCACCACACTTGAACTCACCACACTTGAACTCACCATACTTTAATTCGTCACACTTTTACCTACCACACGTTAACTCACCACACTTTAACACACCACACATTATTTCAACACACATTAACTCACCACATTATAACTCGCCATACTTTAACTCACCACAATGTAATGCTCTACAAATTGAAAAAGGTTATTATATTTTAATTACATACAAAATATGAAATAAAACAGTTGATATAATAATAAACAATTTAGAATTATCCAAAACTAAATAAAGAAGATTTATAATAAATTTAAATAAATCTTTTAAAAAAATTTAAAAATATTTCAATAATTTCATTTTTAAATTGCATTCAAGCGTGCTTAATATCTTTTCACCACCATCATATTTCACTTAAGCCAAATCTGCTCATCTGTGCCATAAAATCAAGCACAAGTTTTTTTTTTATCTTTACATTTTTTTTTTATTTTTTATTTTATTTATTATTTTTTTCTTTGCCATCGATAATGTGGTTTTCTGAGCGATTATATGCTTTAAACACACATATAGCAGCAAAAGCAGTCACAGGAGTACCACAAACTCATCAACAGCCACATCCGCACAAATACGTCAACACATACTATCGTACATCAACAAGAGCATAAAAATACACAGCCAAATACAAATTTTTACACAGTTGAGAGCATTTCTCGCCAACAATGGCGCTGAACACGTATTTCCGCCACAAGCAGCAAACATCCGTTGCACGTCCTCAGCAACCGCTATTTCTCATCATCATCGCCCTTCGTCATCACCCCTTCGTCACTCCTTCGTGACACACTTCGTCACCCCTTCATCACCTCATCGTCTTTCACTCGAACATCTTCGCATAGTCGCATTTTTCATACTCCTGCTGTTTTTCTACAGAGCACTTTTACAACATGTTGCTACCATTTTTCGCTTTCGCTTCAGGAAATTTTATTTTTTATCTTTGAGATTTAAAACTTCGATAGTGTGTCATACACTTGATGCGTTTGTGCGGAAATAACGTGCCAACCGTTGAGTTTTGCTGCAAAACGGTGTTATTACGGATGGAATACTGATGTTTGGATGGACGGAATAAAGGAAGGATGAAGTACATTTAAAATTTGTTGAACTTATTGTCAGCTCAATGGAGAACTTTAGACGTACGAAATCGGATTAGGTTGTGATTTTACTTACAGCACTATATTTTATATTAAATATTAATTTGATATTATTTTATAATTTTATACCATTTTATGTTATTTTATTCTTTTTTATTCAATTTTATTCTATTTATTAAATATTATTATATTATATTTTAATCTATTTTGTTACGAACATGACAAAATAAAACTGAAATACAACAAAAAAGTATTACAAAAGCAAAAACACAAATACAAAAGCAATAGCACAAAATTTAACTAAAGCAATAACACAAAATCAAAAACACAATATAAAAAACATAACAACAAAAGCCCCAAAACAAAAAAAACACAAAAGCAAAGAAACAAACAATAGCCTAATGTAAAAAAACAAAATGAAAACAAATAAACGAAAGCATAAACAAAAAAGCATAAACGCAAAAGCAAAATCTAATTAAAGAACACAAAAAACAAAACCAAAAACACAATATAAAAAGCACAACAACTAAAACCCAAAAACACAAGCAAAAAAACACAAGCTAAAAAAAATGAAAGCAAAAACACAAGAGCAAAAGCTAAGACAAACAAAAGCAAAAATAGAAATTCAAAAACACGAAAAAAAACACAATAGCAAAACAAAAGAAGAGAGCAAAAACAGAAAAATAACACAAAAAAAAACAAAACTAAACCCAAAAAAAAGCAAAAACAAGATAAAACAAAAAAAAATATATAAAAAATCACATACACAAAAACAAAAGCAAAAACACAAAAAATAGATCAAAACATAAAAACGAAAGAAACAAAAACCAAAAACACAAAAATTAAAGCAACAAAAAAAAAACAAGCAAATACTTAAATCCAAAAAAAAACACAAAAGCTAGAACACAAAAATAAAACTAATAACGTAAAATCAAAACAAAAACGCAAAAAGCATATAAAAAAGGGAAAAATATAAAAACACGAGAACTAAAGCTAAAATGCAAAAATAAAAGTAAAATATAAAAAGCAAAAACAAAAACACAAAGTCAAAGTCTATCTGAAAAAGAATATCAAAAACAAAAAGAAAATCCAAAATAGGCAAAAAGAGTAGTGAAAACAAGAACGGGAAAAATAAAAAAAGCCCAACACATCAATAAAATCAAAATCAAAAGAAACGAAAACAAACACAAAAATTAAATCAACAACAAAATGGTCAAAAACACTAACAAAAAAAAATTTAAACAAAATCGTTAAAAACACGAAAACAACATAAAAATAACAAACAAACAAAAAAAAATAAAAACACTAAAATTAAATTTTAGAAAATTCAACAAAGCCTTATCTCATCGCAGTGTATAGTAAAAAATGAACAGCTAGGCTTAAAAAAGGTTTTAAAACCAAAAAAACCCCGTTGCGCAGCCCGGGTACAAAATTGTATATTCTATTATATTTATTCTATTTTATTCTATTTCATTTTATTCTATTTCATTTTATTCTATTTCATTTTATTCTATTTTATTCTATTTTATTCTATTTTATTCTATTTTATTCTATTTTATTCTATTTTATTCTATTTTATTCTATTTTATTCTATTTTATTCTATTTTATTCTATTTTATTCTATTTTATTCTATTTTATTCTATTTTATTCTATTTTATTCTATTTTATTCTTTTTTATTCTATTTTATTCTATTTTATTCTATTTTATTCTATTTTATTCTATTTTATTCTATTTTATTCTATTTTATTCTATTTTATTCTATTTTATTCTATTTTATTCTATTCTATTTTATTCTATTTAATTCTATTTTATTCTATTTTATTCTATTTTATTCTATTTTATTCTATTTTATTCTATTTTATTCTATTTTATTCTATTTTATTCTATTTTATTCTATTTTATTCTATTTTATTCTATTTTATTCTAATTTTTTTTATTTTATTTGGTTCTATTTTATTCTATTTAATTCTATTTATTCTATTTTATTCTATTTTATTCTATTTTATTCTATTTTATTCTATTTTATTCTATTTAATTCTATTTTATTCTATTTTATTCTATTTTATTCTATTTTATTCTATTTTATTCTATTTTATTCTATTTTATTCTATTTTATGCTATTTTATTCTATTTTATTCTATTTTATTCTATTTTATTCTATTTTATTCTATTTTATTCTATTTTATTCTATTTTATTCTATTTTATTCTATTTTATTCTATTTTATTCTATTTTATTCTATTTTATTCTATTTTATTCTATTTTATTCTATTTTATTCTATTTTATTCCATTTTATTCTATTTTATTCTATTTTATTATATTTTATTCTATTTTATTCTATTTTATTCTATTTTATTCTATTTTATTCTATTTTATTCTATTTTATTCTATTTTATTCTATTTTATTCTATTTTATTCTATTTTATTCTATTTTATTCTATTTTATTCTATTTTATTCTATTTTATTTTATTTTATTCTATTTTATTATATTTTATTCTATTTTATTCTATTTTATTCTATTTTATTCTATTTTATTCTATTTTATTCTATTTTATTCTATTTTATTCTATTTAATTCTATTTTATTCTATTTTATTCTATTTTATTCTATTTTATTCTATTTTATTCTATTTTATTCTATTTTATTCTATTTTATTCTATTTTATTCTATTTTATTCTATTTTATTCTATTTTATTCTATTTTATTCTATTTTATTCTATTTTATTCTATTTTATTCTATTTTATTCTATTTTATTCTATTTTATTCTATTTTATTCTATTTTATTCTATTTTATTCTATTTTATTCTATTTTATTCTATTTTATTCTATTTTATTCTATTTTATTTTATTTTATTCTATTTTATTCTATTTTATTCTATTTTATTCTATTTTATTCTATTTTATTCTATTTTATTCTATTTTATTCTATTTTATTCTATTTTATTCTATTTTATTCTATTTTATTCTATTTTATTCTATTTTATTCTATTTTATTCTATTTTATTCTATTTTATTCTATTTTATTCTATTTTATTCTATTTTATTCTATTTTATTCTATTTTATTCTATTTTATTCTATTTTATTCTATTTTATTCTATTTTATTCTATTTTATTCTATTTTATTCTATTTTATTCTATTTTATTCTATTTTATTCTATTTTATTCTATTTTATTGTATTTTATTCTATTTTATTCTATTCTATTTTATTCTATTTAATTCTATTTTATTCTATTTTATTCTATTTTATTCTATTTTATTCTATTTTATTCTATTTTATTCTATTTTATTCTATTTTATTCTATTTTATTCTATTTTATTCTATTTTATTCTATTTTATTCTTTTTTATTCTATTTTATTCTATTTTATTCTATTTTATTCTATTTTATTCTATTTTATTCTATTTTATTCTATTTTATTCTATTTTATTCTATTTTATTCTATTTTATTCTATTTTATTCTATTTTATTCTATTTTATTCCATTTTATTCTATTTTATTCTATTTTATTATATTTTATTCTATTTTATTCTATTTTATTCTATTTTATTCTATTTTATTCTATTTTATTCTATTTTATTCTATTTTATTCTATTTTATTCTATTTTATTCTATTTTATTCTATTTTATTCTATTTTATTCTATTTTATTCTATTTTATTTTATTTTATTCTATTTTATTATATTTTATTCTATTTTATTCTATTTTATTCTATTTTATTCTATTTTATTCTATTTTATTCTATTTTATTCTATTTAATTCTATTTTATTCTATTTTATTCTATTTTATTCTATTTTATTCTATTTTATTCTATTTTATTCTATTTTATTCTATTTTATTCTATTTTATTCTATTTTATTCTATTTTATTCTATTTTATTCTATTTTATTCTATTTTATTCTATTTTATTCTATTTTATTCTATTTTATTCTATTTTATTCTATTTTATTCTATTTTATTCTATTTTATTCTATTTTATTCTATTTTATTCTATTTTATTCTATTTTATTTTATTTTATTCTATTTTATTCTATTTTATTCTATTTTATTCTATTTTATTCTATTTTATTCTATTTTATTCTATTTTATTCTATTTTATTCTATTTTATTCTATTTTATTCTATTTTATTCTATTTTATTCTATTTTATTCTATTTTATTCTATTTTATTCTATTTTATTCTATTTTATTCTATTTTATTCTATTTTATTCTATTTTATTCTATTTTATTCTATTTTATTCTATTTTATTCTATTTTATTCTATTTTATTCTATTTTATTCTATTTTATTCTATTTTATTCTATTTTATTCTATTTTATTCTATTTTATTCTATTTTATTCTATTTTATTCTATTTTATTGTATTTTATTCTATTTTATTCTATTCTATTTTATTCTATTTAATTCTATTTTATTCTATTTTATTCTATTTTATTCTATTTTATTCTATTTTATTCTATTTTATTCTATTTTATTCTATTTTATTCTATTTTATTCTATTTTATTCTATTTTATTCTAATTTATTTTATTTAATTTGGTTCTATTTTATTCTATTTTATTCTATTTAATTCTATTTATTCTATTTTATTCTATTTTATTCTATTTTATTCTATTTTATTCTATTTTATTCTATTTTATTCTATTTTATTCTATTTTATTCTATTTTATTCTATTTTATTCTATTTTATGCTATTTTATTCTATTTTATTCTATTTTATTCTATTTTATGCTATTTTATTCTATTTTATACTATTTTATTTTATTCTATTTTATTCCATTTTATTCTATTGTATTCTTTTGTATTCTATTTTGTTCTATTTTATTCTATTTTATTCTATTTTATTCTATTTTATTCTATTTTATTCTATTTTATTCTATTTTATTCTATTTTATTCTATTTTATTCTATTTTATTCTATTTTATTCTATTTTATGCTATTTTATTCTATTTTATTCTATTTTATTCTATTTTATTCTATTTTATTCTATTTTATTCTATTTTATTCTATTTTATTCTATTTTATTCTATTTTATTCTATTTTATTCTATTTTATTCTATTTTATTCTATTTTATTCTATTTTATTCTATTTTATTCTATTTTATTCTATTTTATTCCATTTTATTCTATTTTATTCTATTTTATTATATTTTATTCTATTTTATTCTATTTTATTCTATTTTATTCTATTTTATTCTATTTTATTCTATTTTATTCTATTTTATTCTATTTTATTCTATTTTATTCTATTTTATTCTATTTTATTCTATTTTATTCTATTTTATTCTATTTTATTCTATTTTATTTTATTTTATTCTATTTTATTATATTTTATTCTATTTTATTCTATTTTATTCTATTTTATTCTATTTTATTCTATTTTATTCTATTTTATTCTATTTAATTCTATTTTATTCTATTTTATTCTATTTTATTCTATTTTATTCTATTTTATTCTATTTTATTCTATTTTATTCTATTTTATTCTATTTTATTCTATTTTATTCTATTTTATTCTATTTTATTCTATTTTATTCTATTTTATTCTATTTTATTCTATTTTATTCTATTTTATTTTATTTTATTCTATTTTATTCTATTTTATTCTATTTTATTCTATTTTATTCTATTTTATTCTATTTTATTCTATTTTATTCTATTTTATTCTATTTTATTCTATTTTATTCTATTTTATTCTATTTTATTCTATTTTATTCTATTTTATTCTATTTTATTCTATTTTATTCTATTTTATTCTATTTTATTCTATTTTATTCTATTTTATTCTATTTTATTCTATTTTATTCTATTTTATTCTATTTTATTCTATTTTATTCTATTTTATTCTATTTTATTCTATTTTATTCTATTTTATTCTATTTTATTCTATTTTATTCTATTTTATTCTATTTTATTCTATTTTATTCTATTTTATTCTATTTTATTGTATTTTATTCTATTTTATTCTATTCTATTTTATTCTATTTAATTCTATTTTATTCTATTTTATTCTATTTTATTCTATTTTATTCTATTTTATTCTATTTTATTCTATTTTATTCTATTTTATTCTATTTTATTCTAATTTATTTTATTTAATTTGGTTCTATTTTATTCTATTTTATTCTATTTAATTCTATTTATTCTATTTTATTCTATTTTATTCTATTTTATTCTATTTTATTCTATTTTATTCTATTTTATTCTATTTTATTCTATTTTATTCTATTTTATTCTATTTTATGCTATTTTATTCTATTTTATTCTATTTTATTCTATTTTATGCTATTTTATTCTATTTTATACTATTTTATACTATTTTATTTTATTCTATTTTATTCCATTTTATTCTATTGTATTCTTTTGTATTTTATTTTATTCTATTTTATTCTATTTTATTCTATTTTATTCTATTTTATTCTATTTTACTCTATTTTATTCTATTTTATTCTATTTTATTCTATTTTATTCTATTTTATTCTATTTTATTCTATTTTATTCTATTTTATTCTATTTTATTCTATTTTATTCTATTTTATTCTATTTTATTCTATTTTATTCTATTTTATTCTATTTTATTCTATTTTATTTTATTTTATTTTATTCTATTTTATTCTATTTTATTCTATTTTATTCTATTTTATTCTAATTTATTTTATTTTATTTGGTTCTATTTTATTCTATTTTATTCTATTTAATTCTATTTATTCTATTTTATTCTATTTTATTCTATTTTATTCTATTTTATTCTATTTTATTCTATTTTATTCTATTTTATTCTATTTTATTCTATTTTATGCTATTTTATTCTATTTTATTCTATTTTATTCTATTTTATGCTATTTTATTCTATTTTATACTATTTTATACTATTTTATTTTATTCTATTTTATTCCATTTTATTCTATTGTATTCTTTTGTATTCTATTTTGTTCTATTTTATTCTATTTTATTCTATTTTATTCTATTTTATTCTATTTTATTCTATTTTATTCTATTTTATTCTATTTTATTCTATTTTATTCTATTTTATTCTATTTTATTCTATTTTATTCTATTTTATTCTATTTTATTCTATTTTATTCTATTTTATTCTATTTTATTCTATTTTATTCTATTTTATTCTATTTTATTCTATTTTATTCTATTTTATTCTATTTTATTCTATTTTATTCTTTTTTATTCTATTTTATTCTATTTTATTCTATTTTATTCTATTTTATTCTATTTTATTCTATTTTATTCTATTTTATTCTATTTTATTCTATTTTATTCTATTTTATTCTATTTTATTCTATTTTATTCTATTTTATTCTATTTTATTCTATTTTATTCTATTTTATTCTATTTTATTCTATTTTATTCTATTTTATTCTATTTTATTCTATTTTATTCTATTTTATTCTATTTCATTCTATTTTATTCTATTTTATTCTATTTTATTCTATTTTATTCTATTTTATTCTATTTTATTCTATTTTATTCTATTTTATTCTATTTTATTCTATTTTATTCTATTTTATTCTATTTTATTCTATTTTATTCTATTTTATTCTATTTTATTCTATTTTATTCTATTTTATTCTATTTTATTCTATTTTATTCTATTTTATTCTATTTTATTCTATTTTATTCTATTTTATTCTATTTTATTCTATTTTATTCTATTTTATTCTATTTTATTCTATTTTATTCTATTTTATTCTATTTTATTCTATTTTATTCTATTTTATTCTATTTTATTCTATTTCATTCTATTTTATTCTATTTTATTCTATTTTATTCTATTTTATTCTATTTTATTCTATTTTATTTTATTCTATTTTATCTATTTTATTCTATTTTATTCTTTTTTACTCTATTTTATTCCATTTTATTCTATTTTACTCTATTTTATTTTATTCTATTTTATTCTATTTTATTTTATTTTGTTCTGTTTTATTCTATTTTATTCTATCTTCTTTTAAAATTTAAGTATCCAGCCATGAATTCAGAGTTTAATTCAATTTTGAGTATTCAGTTCTGAAAAATTTAGTGCAGTATTTATGTCTGAACATTGTGTATTTTTCAGGCATAGTATTTATGTCTGAACGTTGTCTATTTTTCAGGCTTAACTTCCCTATTCTAAATATAGTTCAGACCTAAAAATAGATGGCTCATTTTAAATTTAATTTATTAATCATTTTTTATACATTAGACATCTGCACAAATGCATTTGAAACCCGTTTTAAGACATTCATTTTATTTCAAGACATATACTGTATCTACTGACACTATGCTTGGAATTCAAATATATGTGTTGCTCATAACAACATGTCAAAACAAAACACAAACATGATGTAGTTGTAGTGAAGAGGTCTATAATAAAATTAAAAATTCAAATACTGCTTATGACACTAAGTACTCAGTGCATTTTTGTTTTCCATGTTCCTCTTCTCACGCATTAATTGTTGCGCTTACTCACTGCACTCACTGTACTTGTTACATTTTCAGCGACAGAAGTGTCATTTGGTTTTATTTTTCAAAATATTGAATATGTTTAAAAAAATGTCTTGACACTCCTTGACACCAATGAATCAAATGTAGAGTGCAGTAGTGCATATTTTGCAGAGGGAACTCAAATACATTTGTGCAGATGTCTAATACACATCATGAAGTAAAGCTTTAAGCAATGAAGTTATAGCAGAATATTTTAAAAAAATTTACTCAGCATTGGACTTGAAAACTCTGATAAATTTTTAAAACTTATGTGCAATTTAATGTGTAATTTAATGCGTATCGTCGGTAGCTCGTATAACAATATAACACGCACAGCTCAAATGGTGAGAGAGCTCGAATAGGGACGATTTGTATATCAAAGAACGTAAATAGCTTCCAAATTCCAATTTGGAGGATGTGGTCTTAACCCCTTTTTGCACCAAACCCTTTAAAAGTTTTCACGTTAATTTAAAAATGTTAAATGTTTGGTAGAGAAATTTTCGTTAAGTTTCAGCCAGACTATATCAAAAACTGTTCTGAAAAATGTTTTTTTCTACTAGGTACATTTTATATAGCGTTTCGCTTGGCCTGAACTAACGCACCGTTGCAAGTGCCTGTCACCGTTTTTAATCTAACTTCCAATGGCGGTAGCAACCGTTTTGCTGTTGGCTCTTAAAGTACTACACAGGGTAACGCACATCCACTCAAATGCATGTCGTGGGCAAAAAGTTGACGCGGATGATGTTTAGTAAATGACAGCACGAAAAAACACATTAAAAATTTAGAAAATTACAGGAAATGTATAAAAAAAATAAAACAAAAATCCCCTAAGTTGAGTGCAAAAAATGTGTAAAAAACATAAAATTGGAACGAAAAAAATCTGAAAAACACGTAAACTAGGTTAAACATAAAAACGCATAGCAAGTGTTTACGTGCGCTGAAGTGCGCTAGTTCAGTGACGTGTCGGACATGAGTTATAAATAGAAGTTGCAAAAAAGATGTGTGAAGATTTACTTGAAAAGTTTTAAAAATGAGGCCAGCGTCCATGTTTCTGCACCATAAAGTAGGACGGGCATGATGAGTGACTTGTAGAGCGTTATTTTTGTACGGCGAGAGAGGGCTCTGCTTCTCAATTGCCTACTGAGCCCAAAGTAGCACCTGTTGGCAAGAGTTATTCTCCGTTTGATCTCCAGGCTGACGTCGTTGTTGCTGTTTACGCTGGATCCCAGATAGACGCAGTTCACAATGTCGAACTTGTGGGTGTCAAAATCAGCTTTTTGTCCAAGACGCACGGACTTTTTTTTGCTTGTTGACACAAGGAACTTCGTCTTGTCCTCGTTCACCGCTAGACCCATTCGACGCGACTCTTTCTCCAATCTGGAGAATGCTGCGCTGACTGCTCGTGTGCTCCTGCCAATGATATCAATATCGTCGGCATATGCGAGCAGCATGACACTTTTGTTGAGGATAGTGCCGCTTTGAAGGAGTTCGGCAGCTCGAACTATTTTCTCCATCAATAAGTTAAAAAAGTCGCACGATAGGGAGTCACCCTGTCTGAAATCTCGTTCGGTATGAAATGGCTCGGAGAGGTCTTTTCCTATTCTCACTGAGCAACATGTGTTGCTCAGGGTCATCCTGCAAAGCCTTATAAGTTTCGCAGGTATACCGAACTCAGACATGGGATCCCCTTTCTTAAGGATTGGGCAGAGTACACTGAGGTTCCAGTCACTTGGCATGCTTTCATCCGACCATATTCTGCTTACGAGCTCGTGCTTGCTCTCTATTAGCTCTTCGCCTCCGGTCTTAAACAATTCAGCAGACAGGCCATCAGCACCTGCGGCTTTGTTGTTTTTCAGCCGAGCGATGGCTGTTCTGACCTCGTCATGGTCGGGTGGCCATGCGCGCTTATATCATCGAGAGGAGGAGTGCTTTGTCTAAGCAGGTGTGAGAGTCGAGTGGAAAAGGCTTGCGTTGTCTGTTGTGATTGCAGCTTTCCGACGTCTTGCTTTCTCTGCGTTTGGTTCCGTACGTTCTTCGCAGCGCTTAAGCGCGTGCGGACCTTGGCTGCTACAAGGTAATGATCCGAGTCCATATTGGCACCTCGCATAGTGCGTACGTCCATCACGCTCAAAGCGTGCCTTCCGCCAATCACAACGTGATCAATTTGATTTCGAGTTTTTTGATCGGGCGACTACCATGTGGCTTTGTGGATATCGAAATGTTCGAATCTAGTGCTACTAACTACCATGTTTCGTGTTGCGGCGAAGTCGATTAGCCTCGTTCCGTTATCGGAAGTGTTGGCATGGAGGCTAAATTTTCCGATTGTGGAACAATAGATGGCTTCTCTACTCACCTTGGCGTTAAAATCGCATAGCACGAATTTGATATCGTGGCAGGGGCAGCGCTCGTATGCGTTGTCTAGGCGCTCGTAGATGCGCTCTTTTGTCTCATCATCTTTCTCGTTCGTCGGAGCGTGTGCACAAATTAGGCTAATGTTGAAATATTTTGCCTTCATGCGAATTGTTGCCAGTCTTTCGTCCACGGGCGTGAACCTAGAGACAAGGTGGCGGAGTTTCTTGCCGACCACAAATCCACATCCAAATTCGTGTCTCTCCGCATGGCAGCTGTAGCAGATATCACAGGACGTTTGTTTCGAGCAGCCCTGTCCCGTCCAGTTGTCAGAGAGGTTTTAATAGAAGAAGCAAGAGAAGTAGCAGAAGAAATAGTAGAAATAAAAAACAAAGTAAAAAATAATGGAAATAGGGGAAAATATGTTTATAATGTGGATTAGAAAAGGAGCTATATTTAAACTATCTAAAAAAAAGTAACACAATTTACAAAAATACAAGTTTCTAAAAATATATATGAAAAACAGATCGTCACCTGAAAATTTGAGCCGATAAAGAAGATTTGCATTTGCGTTAAAATAGGAGTAAATGACAGGCGTGTGTCACACATCGTATTTACGTTCTACTTAAATATGTAGCATATAAAGAAATAGAATATAAAAAAATATAAATATAAATATATAGAATATAAAAAAGTAGTACTAAAACAACAGTAAATAAAAAAGTAAAAAAAAAATCAGACACAAAAGTAGTATACAAAAAATAGTATATAAAAAGGTAGAATATAAAAAGTAGTACATAAAAAGGAGTAAATAAAAAGTAGTATATAAAAAGTAGTATAAAAAAAGTAGTATATAAAAAGTAGTATATAAAGAGTAGTATATAAAAAGTAGTATATAAAACTTGGTATATAAAAAGTAGTATTAAAAAAGTATTATATAAAAAGTAGTTTATAAAAAGTAGTATATAAAAAGTAGTATATAAAACGTAGTATATAAAAAGTAGTATATAAAAAGTAGTATATTAAAAGTAGTATATAAAAAGTAGTAAATAAAAAGTAGTATATAAAAAATAGTATATCAAAAGTAGTAAATATAAAGTAGTATATAAAAAGTAGTATATAAAAAGTACTATATAAAAAGTAGTATATAAAAAGTAGTACATAAAAAGTAGTATTTAAAAAGTAGTATATAAAAAGTAGTATATAAAAAGTAGTATATAAAAAATAGTATATAAAAAATAGTATATAAAAAGTAGTATATAAAAAGTAGTATATAAAAAGTAATATATAAAAAGTAGTATATAAAAAGTAGTACATAAAAAGTAGTATTTAAAAAGTAGTATATAAAAAGTAGTATATAAAAAGTAGTATATAAAAAGTAGTACATAAAAAGTAGTATTTAAAAAGTAGTATATAAAAAGTAGTATATAAAAAGTAGTATATAAAAAATAGTATATAAAAAATAGTATATAAAAAGTAGTATATAAAAAGTAGTATATAAAAAGTAATATATAAAAAGTAGTATATAAAAAGTAGTACATAAAAAGTAGTATTTAAAAAGTAGTATATAAAAAGTAGTATATAAAAAGTAGTATATAAAAAGTAGTACATAAAAAGTAGTATTTAAAAAGTAGTATATAAAAAGTAGTATATAAAAAGAGTATATAAAAAATAGTATATAAAAAATAGTATATAAAAAGTAATATATAAAAAGTAGTATATAAAAAGTAATATGTAGTATATAAAAAGTAGTACATAAAAAGTAGTATTTAAAAAGTTGTATATAAAAAGTAGTATATAAAAAGTAGTATATAAAAAATAGTATATAAAAAGTAGTATATAAAAAGTAGTATATCAAAAATAGTAAACAAAAAGTAGTAAATAAAAAGTAGTATATAAATAGTAGTGCCTAAAAAGTAGTGTCATTATAATATAGTTTATAAAAAGTTTTAAAAATAGTACTAAAAGCGGAAGCCAATTTTGTTTTACTTAAATTGTTTAATTTTGATAAATAGGAAAATTTTCGAAATAAAAAAACAGTAAATTATAAAATAATAAACAAATAAATAGTAATAAAAATGTACTAAATTAGGAAATACTATATTATATTATAAACTTATTTAAAAATTTATAATTTAGAAAAACTTCTGATAAACTGCTACACTTTATGGTACCAACGATGTTGCATGCCACACGTATATTTTTTCATAACATGAAAGACATGACATGCAAAGGAAATAAAAAAAGAAATGCATGACATAAAAATAAAACTAGCTTAAAGTAATCACACACACACCCCACCAACAGGTTACTGGGTTAATGTGCTGACAATTAACTGGCTAGGGTTTGGTTTGGGTTGGCTCAATGCAAAAATAATTTTCAGTCAAAGACACGAGCGAACACGCGCGCTATGTTTTTAAATATGCATTTTTTCAAGTCACGCAAAAGTTGAATGGAATTTAAAATATTTTAGAAAAAAATTGCAATTCTAAAAAGCAACAGTATTCTCCATGTGCAGCGTAGTAATTTTTGGAATATATTTAGTTTGGTTTTGACGTTGCATGTTAATGTAAATGTGTAAAACTTCTTAGTGGTTGTCATACCAAATTGTGCAATTTGCAGTGTAGCTTAAAAGGTCACCGAGCAGGTTATAAACTTATGTTAGAGATTTTGTAGAAATATTTGATATATAAAATGCATTGTTCAAAGTTTAGAAAAGATAGGTTATTCAAGATATTCAAAGACAATGAAGCTTTTAGAGTTATATTGATTTTATTTTACCTTTTATCTCTATTATTTAACTACTACCTTCTAGTTAATAACTAACTTCTGATTAACTATTTTAATTTACACTTAAAATTAAATTTGTAACAGTAGCAAATAAGTTTGCTACAATTGCAAACATGTTTGTGGAGAAGAGGAAAGCGCCAGATTCTGATGTGATGTAGAGCAATTTTTATTTCAAATAAAAATAAAAACTAACGAATAAATTATTTATATTCCTCATTCCAAATAATGAATTAATTGTTTTATTTAAAATATAACACTCGATTTGTTTATGCGTCATTTTTGTTTAGTTTGTTATTCAAACATTTTGAATAATGCCCGATTTACATTGTATCTTCTGTGAGTCTCACTGTATCGCCCAGGGTTGCATTTTTTAAAATTTTCATATAAAAATAGTATTTTTTTGAAAAAATTCACCCCTAGGAGATACAGTGAGACTCACAGAAGATACAATGTAAATCGGGCATAACGAATAAATTTGGTTTATAGGAAAGCAATTCAAATTTATTTGAAATTTTTATTTTAAACAAATTTATATTCACAATTTATTTTGAATATATTTGCTTGAATACAAAAATTTGATTGAATAACGAATCAATGATTGAAAATTGTTTTTATAAATAACGATTGAAAAACTAATAAATAAAATTTTATTTGAATTGTTATTTGAAAAAAAAAAATTTTTCTTTATTTTTCTTTACTTTTTGCGTACTTACACATTATATTTCTCTGCCGATTGCACTCTTGCATTCGTACATTATTAATATGTGGCAGAAAAATTGGTTTTAAGCAAATAGTTTTTCAAAAAACAGTCTACGAATTATAGACGCATTAGCTACAGCGTGCAAAAATGTCTCGTGACAATGGCGCCATCTAGTGCATGTCAGCTATACTAGCGATATGCTTAGCAAGGACACGACCCGTTCTTGTACACACTGTTCGCTATGGCGTTTAAAAGGATGCTATAATTACTAGTTAAAGTTTACTCAAATTTGGCAATCAGTGTTTGCTATTAATAACAGACTATTTATTTTGTGTGTACTACTTAAACAACTTTTTAGAAATAAAGATTTTTTTTTGTACTTTAATATTTTATTATTTCTGTTTTACTACATTATTTAAGTAATATACTTCCAACATATTTTACTAGCTATTTTACTAGCTATTTTACTAGCTATTTTACAACCTATTTAAGTACTAATTTTACTACTAATTTCTTACTAATATTACTAACAGTACTAATAACATAGCACAACAAAAAAAATTATCCGCGATCTATGTATAATTTTCCGATGGCCGTTAAAATTCTAATCACTACCTCATACTTAATTTTTTCAGATTACCTCAAGTTTTTGAGTTATTACGTAAAACAATGAGTTATTACGTAAAACAAATATATGGCAATTCACGTGGTTTTCTACGTATTATGGTCTATAACTTTTTCAGGATCTGACTTTTCGATCACATTTCTCTTGTATTCTATTGAGAATACTTTAGCTAATATTCTGAAATATTCGGATGGATGGATTTTAATGATTAAATAAAAGTACATATCGTCACTATCATGCCAAAGAGGCCAATGTGCAATTTTTGACATTTGCGATTTTTTACATTTTTGAATGTGGTTTATCCTCAAGTATGCTGTGCCAAAATCGCGTGTCATTTTGTTGGGTATTTCTAGCCACAAAAGACAAAACCAAAAGGGCGAATTTGAAAAATTGAAAATCTTGTCATGCCGAAGGGGCGAATCTTTTCGTTTTTTCGCCATAACTTTTTATTGGTATAAGCTAAAATAGTAATGTAAAAGCATTTACTATTTGTTTTCAAGTAACTATTAACCTGCATCATTATTTAAAAATTATTTTGCCAAACATTTTTTCCCGCAAATAACAAATGGCAAATTAATGTTTGACAAAATATTTTTAATTAATGATGCAGATCGATAGGTGCTTTAAAAACAAACAATAAATGCCTTTACATCACTATTTTATCTTGTACCATTAAAGAGTTATAGCAAAAAATGCCTTTACAAGATATTTTTAATATTTTTAATTAATGATGCAGATCGATAGGAGCTTTAAAAACAAACAATAAATGCCTTTACATCACTATTTTATCTTGTACCATTAAAGAGTTATAGCAAAAAATGCCTTTACAAGATTTAAAATTTTTCCAATTTCTTCGTTTTTTTGCTATAATTTTTTATTGGTGCAAGATATAATAGTGGTGTTGAGGTATTAATCGAATTGCATCATTATTTAAAAATATTTTGCCAAACATTTTTTCCTGCAAATAACAAATGTCATATTAATGTTTCGCAAATTATTTTTAAACAAAGTTGCCAATCGATAGGTACTTTAAAAACAAACAATTAATGCCTCTACATTACTATTTTATATTGCTCTAATAAAAAGTTATATCATAAAAAACAAAAATATTTGCGTTTTTATCAGGATATAACCTCACAAAATCCGTATTTATAATTCAGTAGGTTGTCCAAATCTAAAGACATTTTATATACGTTATAATAATTGACGAATAAACTAAAATAATAGAAAAAATTAAAGAAAATATAAATTTTTATAATTTTTAAAGCACTTCCAGCTTTAAAATTTGATACCCAACATTTTTAAAAATGCACATTCGCCCCTTTGGCATGACAGTGACGATATCTTATATCAGACTTGATCAATAATTCTATATTTCCTCTTACTTTTTTTTGCAAATCACTCTTTAAGTTCTCAGCTTAAAGTCGATTGAAAAAATATACCTTTTTTTGTTCGATTTGAACATAAGCAGGAAAATAGTTTATTTTAAAAGTATTAATATTAAGTAGGTGATCTTCATTTGACTCTATTGCAGGATACTGAGGTAAACCCATGGAAAGAATTACATTTATGCAAAGCTAAATTCTACTGGTTTAAGGTTTTGTTGAAATTTCTATGAATAATTGATGGAGAAAAAAATTATATTGTTTAAAAGCAGCACAACAAAAGAACATCTAAATCAAAAATTGTAAGCGTGAATTTGTATTTGCATTTAATCTGAAGTCTTAAAGAGTGATTTGTAAAAACAAAGTAAGACGAATCATACAATTATGAATCTAGTTTCACATATAATATATAATTTAATTAAGTTATGAAAACTTAATATGTTATGCAATAAATAATAGGTACACCTTAAAATCAATAATTTTTGTGTTTGACTGATCATAACTTCGGTCAGATTAATTCGAATTTCATGAAGTTTATTTTAAAATATTAGCTAAAGTATTCTCAGAGGAATATAAAAGAAAATGAATTGATAACTCAAATCTGTGAAATGCTAAAGTTCAAAATATGTAGAAAACGACGTGAATTGACATATATTTGTTTTACGTAATAACTCAAAAACTTAAAGCAATCTGAAAAAACTGAGTATAATGTAGTGAATATAATCTTGAAATCTATCGGAAAATCATACTCAGATTGTGGATAATTAAAAAAAAAATCTCCATTTGTTGTCTAGTGTAATTATTTTAGTACTGATTTACTGCATATTTTTACTGATTTCACAATTTATTTTACTACTTATTTGTCGAATTTTTCGACATATTTTACTATTATTCCTTTTTTATAACTTGTTTTACTACATATTTTTTACTACATATTTTATAACTTTTTTACTACATATTTTAATACTTATTTTAATACATATTTTACAACTGATTAAAGTAGGTTCTAATTTAACTAATTATTCTATATCTGATTTACTGCGTTTAATACATGCTTTTTTGACTGCATATTTTACTACATATTTTAGTAGTTATTTTTTTTTCTTACAAAAACTGAAAAATTTTATAAAAAAAAGAACTCTATAAAATTTTAAAATAATTTATAAAAACAATAAAATAAATTGGTATTTGTCTGAAATATTTTGGGCATATTTCCAGCAAACGCACAGTTATATAGAATATCTTGGGAAGTGTATAGCAGGTTGAAAAGTTTTGTGGAATTTTTATGGCAGATTCACGCCATATTTGGGGAACGGGCAGAAAACAGACAGATTTTGGTACAAACTCCGCCTATGTATATTTGAAATATGTCGATAAAATGTTTCTAAGCGGCCTCGACCGTGCCAAAAATTTTGTCTGGACAAATTTTTTGGCATTTTCAGGAATATCTTGGGAAGTGTATAGCACATTGTAAAATTTGATGGCATTTTAATGGCAGATTTACGCCATATATAGGCAATGGGCAGAAAACAGACAAGTTTTGATACAAACACTGTTTCTGAACTGCCTCGACTTTGACAAAAATTTTGTATGGGTTATCGATTACAAATCTTAATAAATATTATTTTTTTTTCTCTAAAAATATATTATTTTTAGTATATATTTTATTGCTATGAGAAAATTTTAATCATTTTCTACTAAAATAATAAATTTTCAATTATTTTTATATATTTTCTCGTAACACGACTTCTCTTTTTACGATATTTTATGATATTTACCAATGCGCATGCACTCTCTTCATTTTGCTCTCTCTCAAATAGGTAGCGCAAGGTGTTCCCTTAAACACTTTCCATATTGCAGTTTTGCAATCTTTAAAGTATTCATTTGCACTGTATTTAAATTTAAAAATAAAAATTGTTGACATTTTATTTAGATAAAAGAACAAATAGAAATAAATCTGCATAAAATACCCCAGAGTGTCATAAAATGGCGAATTTAGCACATGTCATGCAACATATTTGTAATATTATTTATGGTAAATGTGCATAATTTTTGTAAATTTTAGCTAAATAATAAACATTCCATATCTTTTAAAGGTCCTAGCGGGGTCAAAGTAGGCCCATTTTATAGTGATTTTAATGTAAATTATTTAATCGAAAAATCATTTAAATCGATTTAGTGGTTCCAGCGAAATCAGTTTTTGAAATTTGTTTTTCTTAAATCCTTCATATCTTCTAAACGGAGCGTCCTAGAGGGGTCAAAGTAGGGAAATTTTTAGAGATTTCAAAGTCAAATTTTTGAAATTAGTTTTTCTTAAATCCTCCATATCTTCTAAACGGGCCGTCCTAGAGGTGTCAAAGTAGGCCCATTTTATAGTGATTTTAATGTAAATTATTTATTCCAAAAATCGTTTAAATCCATTTAGTGGTTCCAGAGAAATCAGTTTTTGAAATTTGTTTTTCTTAAATCCTTCATATCTTTTAAATGGAGCGTCCTAGAGGGGTCAAAGTAGGGAAATTTTTAGTGATTTCAAAGACAAATTTTTGAAATTAGTTTTTCTTAAATCCTCCATATCTTCTAAACGGAGCGTCCTAGAGGGGTCAAAGTAGAGACATTTTTAGTGATTTCAAAGTCAAATTTTTGAAATTAGTTTTTCTTAAATCCTTCATATCTTCTAAACGGAGCGTCCTAGAGGGGTCAAAGTAGGCCCATTTTATAGTGATTTTAATGTAAATTATTTATTCCAAAAATCGTTTAAATCGATTTAGTGGTTCCAGAGAAATCAGTTTTTGAAATTTGTTTTTCTTAAATCCTTCATATCTTCTAAACGGAGCGTCCTAGAGAGGTCAAAGTAGGGAAATTTTTAGTGATTTCAAAGACAAATTTTTGAAATTAGTTTTTCTTAAATCCTCTATATCTTCTAAACGGAGCGTCCTAGAGGGGTCAAAGTAGGCCCATTTTATAGTGATTTTAATGTAAATTATTTATTCCAAAAATCGTTTAAATCGATTTAGTGGTTCCAGAGAAATCAGTTTTTGAAATTTGTTTTTCTTAAATCCTTCATATCTTCTAAACGGAGCGTCCTAGAGGGGTCAAAGTAGGCCCATTTTATGGTGATTTTAATGTAAATTATTTATTCCAAAAATCGTTTAAATCGATTTAGTGGTTCCAGAGAAATCAGTTTTTGAAATTTGTTTTTCTTAAATCCTTCATATCTTTTAAACGGAGCGTCCTAGATGGGTCAAGGTAGGAAAATTAGTTGTCATTTCAAAGTCAAATTTTTTAGTTTATTTTTTCTTAAATCCTCCATATCTTCTAAACGGAGCGTCCAAGAGGGGTCAAAGTAGGCCCATTTTATAGTGATTTTAATGTAAATTATTTATTCGAAAAATCGTTTAAATCGATTTAGTGGTTCCAGAGAAATCAGTTTTTGAAATTTGTTTTTCTTAAATCCTTCATATCTTCTAAACGGAGCGTCCTAGAGGGGTCAAAGTAGGGAAATTTTTAGTAATTTCAAAGACAAATTTTTGAAATTAGTTTTTCTTAAATCCTCCATATTTTCTAAACGGAGCGTCCAAGAGGGGTCAAAGTAGGCCCATTTTATAGTGATTTTAATGTAAATTATTTATTCCAAAAATCGTTTAAATCGATTTAGTGGTTCCAGAGAAATCAGTTTTTGAAATTTGTTTTTCTTAAATCCTTCATATCTTCTAAACGGAGCGTCCTAGAGGGGTCAAAGTAGGGAAATTTTTAGTGATTTCAAAGACAAATTTTTGAAATTAGTTTTTCTTAAATCCTCTATATCTAATAAACGGAGCGTACTAGAGGGGTCAAAGTAGGCCCATTTTATAGTGATTTTAATGTAAATTATTTATTCCAAAAATCGTTTAAATCGATTTAGTGGTTCCAGAGAAATCAGTTTTTGAAATTTGTTTTTCTTAAATCCTTCATATCTTCTAAACGGAGCGTCCTAGAGGGGTCAAAGTAGGGAAATTTTTAGTGATTTCAAAGACAAATTTTTGAAATTAGTTTTTCTTAAATCCTCCATATCTTCTAAACGGAGCGTCCAAGAGGGGTCAACGTAGGCCCATTTTATAGTGATTTTAATGTAAATTATTTATTCCAAAAATCGTTTAAATCGATTTAGTGGTTCCAGAGAAATCAGTTTTTGAAATTTGTTTTTCTTAAATCCTTCATATCTTCTAAACGGAGCGTCCTAGAGGGGTCAAAGTAGGGAAATTTTTATTGATTTCAAAGACAAATTTTTGAAATTAGTTTTTCTTAAATATATTTTCTAAACGGAGCGTCCAAGAGGGGTCAAAGTAGGCCCATTTTATAGTGATTTTAATGTAAATTATTTATTCCAAAAATCGTTTAAATCGATTTAGTGGTTCCAGAGAAATCAGTTTTTGAAATTTGTTTTTCTTAAATCCTTCATATCTTCTAAACGGAGCGTCCTAGAGGGGTCAAAGTAGGGAAATTTTTAGTAATTTCAAAGACAAATTTTTGAAATTAGTTTTTCTTAAATCCTCCATATTTTCTAAACGGAGCGTCCAAGAGGGGTCAAAGTAGGCCCATTTTATAGTGATTTTAATGTAAATTATTTATTCCAAAAATCGTTTAAATCGATTTAGTGGTTCCAGAGAAATCAGTTTTTGAAATTTGTTTTTCTTAAATCCTTCATATCTTCTAAACGGAGCGTCCTAGAGGGGTCAAAGTAGGGAAATTTTTAGTGATTTCAAAGACAAATTTTTGAAATTAGTTTTTCTTAAATCCTCTATATCTAATAAACGGAGCGTACTAGAGGGGTCAAAGTAGGCCCATTTTATAGTGATTTTAATGTAAATTATTTATTCCAAAAATCGTTTAAATCGATTTAGTGGTTCCAGAGAAATCAGTTTTTGAAATTTGTTTTTCTTAAATCCTTCATATCTTCTAAACGGAGCGTCCTAGAGGGGTCAAAGTAGGGAAATTTTTAGTGATTTCAAAGACAAATTTTTGAAATTAGTTTTTCTTAAATCCTCCATATCTTCTAAACGGAGCGTCCAAGAGGGGTCAACGTAGGCCCATTTTATAGTGATTTTAATGTAAATTATTTATTCCAAAAATCGTTTAAATCGATTTAGTGGTTCGAGAGAAATCAGTTTATGAAATTTGTTTTTCTTAAATCTTTCATATCTTCTAAACGGAGCGTCCTAGAGGGGTCAAAGTAGGGAAATTTTTAGTGATTTCAAAGACAAATTTTTGAAATTAGTTTTTCTTAAATCCTCTATATCTTCTAAACGGAGCGTCCTAGAGGGGTCAAAGTAGGCCCATTTTATAGTGATTTTAATGTAAATTATTTATTCCAAAAATCGTTTAAATCGATTTAGTGGTTCCAGAGAAATCAGTTTTTGAAATTTGTTTTTCTTAAATCCTTCATATCTTCTAAACGGAGCGTCCTAGAGGGGTCAAAGTAGGGAAATTTTTAGTGATTTCAAAGACAAATTTTTGAAATTAGTTTTTCTTAAATCCTCCATATCTTCTAAACGGAGCGTCCAAGAGGGGTCAAAGTAGGCCCATTTTATAGTGATTTTAATGTAAATTATTTATTCCAAAAATCGTTTAAATCGATTTAGTGGTTCCAGAGAAATCAGTTTTTGAAATTTGTTTTTCTTAAATCCTTCATATCTTCTAAACGGAGCGTCCTAGAGGGGTCAAAGTAGGGAAATTTTTAGTAATTTCAAAGACAAATTTTTGAAATTAGTTTTTCTTAAATCCTCCATATTTTCTAAACGGAGCGTCTAAGAGGGGTCAAAGTAGGCCCATTTTATAGTGATTTTAATGTAAATTATTTATTCCAAAAATCGTTTAAATCGATTTAGTGGTTCCAGAGAAATCAGTTTTTGAAATTTGTTTTTCTTAAATCCTTCATATCTTCTAAACGGAGCGTCCTAGAGGGGTCAAAGTAGGGAAATTTTTAGTGATTTCAAAGACAAATTTTTGAAATTAGTTTTTCTTAAATCCTCCATATCTTCTAAACGGAGCGTCCAAGAGGGGTCAACGTAGGCCCATTTTATAGTGATTTTAATGTAAATTATTTATTCCAAAAATCGTTTAAATCGATTTAGTGGTTCCAGAGAAATCAGTTTATGAAATTTGTTTTTCTTAAATCTTTCATATCTTCTAAACGGAGCGTCCTAGACGGGTCAAAGTAGGGAAATTTTTAGTGATTTCAAAGACAAATTTTTGAAATTAGTTTTTCTTAAATCCTCTATATCTTCTAAACGGAGCGTCCTAGAGGGGTCAAAGTAGGCCCATTTTATAGTGATTTTAATGTAAATTATTTATTCCAAAAATCGTTTAAATCGATTTAGTGGTTCCAGAGAAATCAGTTTTTGAAATTTGTTTTTCTTAAATCCTTCATATCTTCTAAACGGAGCGTCCTAGAGGGGTCAAAGTAGGGAAATTTTTAGTGATTTCAAAGACAAATTTTTGAAATTAGTTTTTCTTAAATCCTCCATATCTTCTAAACGGAGCGTCCAAGAGGGGTCAAAGTAGGCCCATTTTATAGTGATTTTAATGTAAATTATTTATTCCAAAAATCGTTTAAATCGATTTAGTGGTTCCAGAAAAATCAGTTTATGAAATTTGTTTTTCTTAAATCTTTCATATCTTCTAAACGGAGCGTCCTAGAGGGGTCAAAGTAGGGAAATTTTTAGTGATTTCAAAGACAAATTTTTGAAATTAGTTTTTCTTAAATCCTCTATATCTTCTAAACGGAGCGTCCTAGAGGGGTCAAAGTAGGCCCATTTTATAGTGATTTTAATGTAAATTATTTATTCCAAAAATCGTTTAAATCGATTTAGTGGTTCCAGAGAAATCAGTTTTTGAAATTTGTTTTTCTTAAATCCTTCATATCTTCTAAACGGAGCGTCCTAGAGGGGTCAAAGTAGGGAAATTTTTAGTGATTTCAAAGACAAATTTTTGAAATTAGTTTTTCTTAAATCCTCTATATCTTCTAAACGGAGCGTCCTAGAGGGGTCAAAGTAGGCCCATTTTATAGTGATTTTAATGTAAATTATTTATTCCAAAAATCGTTTAAATTGATTTAGTGGTTCCAGAGAAATCAGTTTTTGAAATTTGTTTTTCTTAAATCCTTCATATCTTCTAATCGGAGCGTCCTAGAGGGGTCAAAGTAGGGAAATTTTTAGTGATTTCAAAGACAAATTTTTGAAATTAGTTTTTCTTAAATCATCTATATCTTCTAAACGGAGCGTCCTAGAGGGGTCAAAGTAGCCCCATTTTATAGTGATTTTAATGTAAATTATTTATTCCAAAAATCGTTTAAATCGATTTAGTGGTTCCAGAGAAATCAGTTTTTGAAATTTGTTTTTCTTAAATCCTTCATATCTTCTAATCGGAGCGTCCTAGAGGGGTCAAAGTAGGGAAATTTTTAGTGATTTCAAAGACAAATTTTTGAAATTAGTTTTTCTTAAATCCTCTATATCTTCTAAACGGAGCGTCCTAGAGGGGTCAAAGTAGGCCCATTTTACAGTGATTTTAATGTAAATTATTTATTCCAAAAATCGTTTAAATCGATTTAGTGGTTCCAGAGAAATCAGTTTTTGAAATTTGTTTTTCTTAAATCCTTCATATTTTGTAAACGGATCGTCCTAGAGGGGTCAAAGTAGGGAAATTTTTAGTGATTTCAAAGACAAATTTTTGAAATTAGTTTTTCTTAAATCCTCTATATCTTCTAAACGGAGCGTCCTAGAGGGGTCAAAGTAGGCCCATTTTACAGTGATTTTAATGTAAATTATTTATTCCAAAAATCGTTTAAATCGATTTAGTGGTTCCAGAGAAATCAGTTTTTGAAATTTGTTTTTCTTAAATCCTTCATATCTTCTAAACGGAGCGTCCTAGAGGGGTCAAAGTAGGCCCATTTTATAGTGATTTTAATGTAAATTATTTATTCCAAAAATCGTTTAAATCGATTTAGTGGTTCCAGAGAAATCAGTTTTTGAAATTTGTTTTTCTTAAATCCTTCATATCTTCTAAACGGAGCGTCCTAGAGGGGTCAAAGTAGGCCCATTTTATAGTGATTTTAATGTAAATTATTTATTCCAAAAATCGTTTAAATCGATTTAGTGGTTCCAGAAAAATCAGTTTTTGTAATTTGTTTTTCTTAAATCCTTCATATCTTCTAAACGGAGCGTCCTAGAGGGGTCAAAGTAGGGAAATTTTTAGTGATTTCAAAGTCAAATTTTTGAAATTAGTTTTTCTTAAATCCTCCATATTTTCTAAACGGAGCGTCCTAGAGGGGTCAAAGTAGGCCCATTTTATAGTGATTTTAATGTAAATTATTTATTCCAAAAATCGTTTAAATCGATTTAGTGGTTCCAGAGAAATCAGTTTTTGAAATTTGTTTTTCTTAAATCCTTCATATCTTCTAAACGGAGCGTCCTAGAGGGGTCAAAGTAGGCCCATTTTATAGTGATTTTAATGTAAATTATTTATTCCAAAAATCGTTTAAATCGATTTAGTGGTTCCAGAGAAATCAGTTTTTGAAATTTGTTTTTCTTAAATCCTTCATATCTTCTAAACGGAGCGTCCTAGAGGGGTCAAAGTAGGCCCATTTTATAGTGATTTTAATGTAAATTATTTATTCCAAAAATCGTTTAAATCGATTTACTGGTTCCAGAGGAATCAGTTTTTGAAATTTGTTTTTCTTAAATCCTTCATATCTTCTAAACGGAGCGTCCTAGAGGGGTCAAAGTAGGCCCATTTTATAGTGATTTTAATGTAAATTATTTATTCCAAAAATCGTTTAAATCGATTTAGTGGTTCCAGAGAAATCAGTTTTTGAAATTTGTTTTTCTTAAATCCTTCATATCTTCTAAACGGAGCGTCCTAGAGGGGTCAAAGTAGGGAAATTTTTAGTGATTTCAAAGACAAATTTTTGAAATTAGTTTTTCTTAAATCCTCCATATCTTCTAAACGGAGCGTCCAAGAGGGGTCAAAGTAGGCCCATTTTATAGTGATTTTAATGTAAATTATTTATTCCAAAAATCGTTTAAATCGATTTAGTGGTTCCAGAAAAATCAGTTTATGAAATTTGTTTTTCTTAAATCTTTCATATCTTCTAAACGGAGCGTCCTAGAGGGGTCAAAGTAGGGAAATTTTTAGTGATTTCAAAGACAAATTTTTGAAATTAGTTTTTCTTAAATCCTCTATATCTTCTAAACGGAGCGTCCTAGAGGGGTCAAAGTAGGCCCATTTTATAGTGATTTTAATGTAAATTATTTATTCCAAAAATCGTTTAAATCGATTTAGTGGTTCCAGAGAAATCAGTTTTTGAAATTTGTTTTTCTTAAATCCTTCATATCTTCTAAACGGAGCGTCCTAGAGGGGTCAAAGTAGGCCCATTTTATAGTGATTTTAATGTAAATTATTTATTCCAAAAATCGTTTAAATCGATTTAGTGGTTCCAGAGAAATCAGTTTTTGAAATTTGTTTTTCTTAAATCCTTCATATCTTCTAAACGGAGCGTCCTAGAGGGGTCAAAGTAGGCCCATTTTATAGTGATTTTAATGTAAATTATTTATTCCAAAAATCGTTTAAATCGATTTACTGGTTCCAGAGGAATCAGTTTTTGAAATTTGTTTTTCTTAAATCCTTCATATCTTCTAAACGGAGCGTCCTAGAGGGGTCAAAGTAGGCCCATTTTATAGTGATTTTAATGTAAATTATTTATTCCAAAAATCGTTTAAATCGATTTAGTGGTTCCAGAGAAATCAGTTTTTGAAATTTGTTTTTCTTAAATCCTTCATATCTTCTAAACGGAGCGTCCTAGAGGGGTCAAAGTAGGGAAATTTTTAGTGATTTCAAAGACAAATTTTTGAAATTAGTTTTTCTTAAATCCTCCATATCTTTTAAACGGAGCGTCCAAGAGGGGTCAACGTAGGCCCATTTTATAGTGATTTTAATGTAAATTATTTATTCCAAAAATCGTTTAAATCGATTTAGTGGTTCCAGAGAAATCAGTTTATGAAATTTGTTTTTCTTAAATCTTTCATATCTTCTAAACGGAGCGTCCTAGACGGGTCAAAGTAGGGAAATTTTTAGTGATTTCAAAGACAAATTTTTGAAATTAGTTTTTCTTAAATCCTCTATATCTTCTAAACGGAGCGTCCTAGAGGGGTCAAAGTAGGCCCATTTTATAGTGATTTTAATGTAAATTATTTATTCCAAAAATCGTTTAAATCGATTTAGTGGTTCCAGAGAAATCAGTTTTTGAAATTTGTTTTTCTTAAATCCTTCATATCTTCTAAACGGAGCGTCCTAGAGGGGTCAAAGTAGGGAAATTTTTAGTGATTTCAAAGACAAATTTTTGAAATTAGTTTTTCTTAAATCCTCCATATCTTCTAAACGGAGCGTCCAAGAGGGGTCAAAGTAGGCCCATTTTATAGTGATTTTAATGTAAATTATTTATTCCAAAAATCGTTTAAATCGATTTAGTGGTTCCAGAAAAATCAGTTTATGAAATTTGTTTTTCTTAAATCTTTCATATCTTCTAAACGGAGCGTCCTAGAGGGGTCAAAGTAGGGAAATTTTTAGTGATTTCAAAGACAAATTTTTGAAATTAGTTTTTCTTAAATCCTCTATATCTTCTAAACGGAGCGTCCTAGAGGGGTCAAAGTAGGCCCATTTTATAGTGATTTTAATGTAAATTATTTATTCCAAAAATCGTTTAAATCGATTTAGTGGTTCCAGAGAAATCAGTTTTTGAAATTTGTTTTTCTTAAATCCTTCATATCTTCTAAACGGAGCGTCCTAGAGGGGTCAAAGTAGGGAAATTTTTAGTGATTTCAAAGACAAATTTTTGAAATTAGTTTTTCTTAAATCCTCCATATCTTCTAAACGGAGCGTCCAAGAGGGGTCAAAGTAGGCCCATTTTATAGTGATTTTAATGTAAATTATTTATTCCAAAAATCGTTTAAATCGATTTAGTGGTTCCAGAGAAATCAGTTTTTGAAATTTGTTTTTCTTAAATCCTTCATATCTTCTAAACGGAGCGTCCTAGAGGGGTCAAAGTAGGGAAATTTTTAGTAATTTCAAAGACAAATTTTTGAAATTAGTTTTTCTTAAATCCTCCATATTTTCTAAACGGAGCGTCCAAGAGGGGTCAAAGTAGGCCCATTTTATAGTGATTTTAATGTAAATTATTTATTCCAAAAATCGTTTAAATCGATTTAGTGGTTCCAGAGAAATCAGTTTTTGAAATTTGTTTTTCTTAAATCCTTCATATCTTCTAAACGGAGCGTCCTAGAGGGGTCAAAGTAGGGAAATTTTTAGTGATTTCAAAGACAAATTTTTGAAATTAGTTTTTCTTAAATCCTCTATATCTTCTAAACGGAGCGTCCTAGAGGGGTCAAAGTAGGCCCATTTTATAGTGATTTTAATGTAAATTATTTATTCCAAAAATCGTTTAAATCGATTTAGTGGTTCCAGAGAAATCAGTTTTTGAAATTTGTTTTTCTTAAATCCTTCATATCTTCTAAACGGAGCGTCCTAGAGGGGTCAAAGTAGGGAAATTTTTAGTGATTTCAAAGACAAATTTTTGAAATTAGTTTTTCTTAAATCCTCTATATCTTCTAAACGGAGCGTCCTAGAGGGGTCAAAGTAGGCCCATTTTATAGTGATTTTAATGTAAATTATTTATTCCAAAAATCTTTTAAATCGATTTAGTGGTTCCAGAGAAATCAGTTTTTGAAATTTGTTTTTCTTAAATCCTTCATATCTTCTAATCGGAGCGTCCTAGAGGGGTCAAAGTAGGGAAATTTTTAGTGATTTCAAAGACAAATTTTTGAAATTAGTTTTTCTTAAATCATCTATATCTTCTAAACGGAGCGTCCTAGAGGGGTCAAAGTAGGCCCATTTTATAGTGATTTTAATGTAAATTATTTATTCCAAAAATCGTTTAAATCGATTTAGTGGTTCCAGAGAAATCAGTTTTTGAAATTTGTTTTTCTTAAATCCTTCATATCTTCTAATCGGAGCGTCCTAGAGGGGTCAAAGTAGGGAAATTTTTAGTGATTTCAAAGACAAATTTTTGAAATTAGTTTTTCTTAAATCCTCTATATCTTCTAAACGGAGCGTCCTAGAGGGGTCAAAGTAGGCCCATTTTACAGTGATTTTAATGTAAATTATTTATTCCAAAAATCGTTTAAATCGATTTAGTGGTTCCAGAGAAATCAGTTTTTGAAATTTGTTTTTCTTAAATCCTTCATATTTTGTAAACGGATCGTCCTAGAGGGGTCAAAGTAGGGAAATTTTTAGTGATTTCAAAGACAAATTTTTGAAATTAGTTTTTCTTAAATCCTCTATATCTTCTAAACGGAGCGTCCTAGAGGGGTCAAAGTAGGCCCATTTTACAGTGATTTTAATGTAAATTATTTATTCCAAAAATCGTTTAAATCGATTTAGTGGTTCCAGAGAAATCAGTTTTTGAAATTTGTTTTTCTTAAATCCTTCATATCTTCTAAACGGAGCGTCCTAGAGGGGTCAAAGTAGGCCCATTTTATAGTGATTTTAATGTAAATTATTTATTCCAAAAATCGTTTAAATCGATTTAGTGGTTCCAGAGAAATCAGTTTTTGAAATTTGTTTTTCTTAAATCCTTCATATCTTCTAAACGGAGCGTCCTAGAGGGGTCAAAGTAGGCCCATTTTATAGTGATTTTAATGTAAATTATTTATTCCAAAAATCGTTTAAATCGATTTAGTGGTTCCAGAAAAATCAGTTTTTGTAATTTGTTTTTCTTAAATCCTTCATATCTTCTAAACGGAGCGTCCTAGAGGGGTCAAAGTAGGGAAATTTTTAGTGATTTCAAAGTCAAATTTTTGAAATTAGTTTTTCTTAAATCCTCCATATTTTCTAAACGGAGCGTCCTAGAGGGGTCAAAGTAGGCCCATTTTATAGTGATTTTAATGTAAATTATTTATTCCAAAAATCGTTTAAATCGATTTAGTGGTTCCAGAGAAATCAGTTTTTGAAATTTGTTTTTCTTAAATCCTTCATATCTTCTAAACGGAGCGTCCTAGAGGGGTCAAAGTAGGCCCATTTTATAGTGATTTTAATGTAAATTATTTATTCCAAAAATCGTTTAAATCGATTTAGTGGTTCCAGAGAAATCAGTTTTTGATATTTGTTTTTCTTAAATCCTTCATATCTTCTAAACGGAGCGTCCTAGAGGGGTCAAAGTAGGCCCATTTTATAGTGATTTTAATGTAAATTATTTATTCCAAAAATCGTTTAAATCGATTTACTGGTTCCAGAGGAATCAGTTTTTGAAATTTGTTTTTCTTAAATCCTTCATATCTTCTAAACGGAGCGTCCTAGAGGGGTCAAAGTAGGCCCATTTTATAGTGATTTTAATGTAAATTATTTATTCCAAAAATCGTTTAAATCGATTTAGTGGTTCCAGAGAAATCAGTTTTTGAAATTTGTTTTTCTTAAATCCTTCATATCTTCTAAACGGAGCGTCCTAGAGGGGTCAAAGTAGGCCCATTTTATAGTGATTTTAATGTAAATTATTTATTCCAAAAATCGTTTAAATCGATTTAGTGGTTCCAGAGAAATCAGTTTTTGAAATTTGTTTTTCTTAAATCCTTCATATCTTCTAAACGGAGCGTCCTAGAGGGGTCAAAGTAGAGACATTTTTAGTGATTTCAAAGTCAAATTTTTGAAATTAGTTTTTCTTAAATCTTTCATATCTTCTAAACGGAGCATCCTAGAGGGGTCAAAGTGGGCCCATTTTATAGTGATTTTAATGTAAATTATTTATTCCAAAAATCGTTTAAATCGATTTAGTGGTTCCAGAGAAATCAGTTTTTGAAATTTGTTTTTCTTAAATCCTTCATATCTTCTAAACGGAGCGTCCTAAATGGGTCAAAGTGGGCCCATTTTATAGTGATTTTAATGTAAATTATTTATTCCAAAAATCGTTTAAATCGATTTAGTGGTTCCAGAGAAATCAGTTTTTGAAATTGGTTTTTCTTAAATCCTTCATATCTTCTAAACGGAGCGTCCTAGAGGGGTCAAAGTAGGGAAATTTTTAGTGATTTCAAAGTCAAATTTTTGAAATTAGTTTTTCTTAAATCCTCCATATCTTCTAAACGGAGCGTCCTAGAGGCGTCAAAGTAGGCCCATTTTATAGTGATTTTAATGTAAATTATTTATTCCAAAAATCGTTTAAATCGATTTAGTGGTTCCAGAGAAATCAGTTTTTGAAATTGGTTTTTCTTAAATCCTTCATATCTTCTAAACGGAGCGTCCTAGAGGGGTCAAAGTAGGCCCATTTTTTAGTGATTTAATGTAAATTATTTATTCCAAAAATCGTTGAAATAGATTTAGTGGTTCCAGAGAAATCAGTTTTTGAAATTTGGTTTTATTAAATCCTTCATATCTTCTAAACGGAGCGTCTAGAGGGCTCAAAGTGGGAAATTTTTAGTGACTTCAAGTCAAATGTTTGAAATTAGTTTTTCTTAAATCCTCCATATCTTCTAAACGGAGCGTCCTAGAGGGGTCAAAGTAGGAATATTTTTAGTGACTTCAAGTCAAATGTTTGAAATTAGTTTTTCTTAAATCCTCCATATCTTCTAAACGGAGCGTCCTAGATGGGTCAAAGTGGGTATAGTAATTTTAATGTAAATTATTTATTCCAAAAATCGTTTAAATCGATTTAGTGGTTCCAGAGAAATCAGTTTTTGAAATTTGTTTTTCTTAAATCCTTCATATCTCCTAAACGGAGCATCATAGAGGGGTCAAAGTGGGCCCATTTTATAGTGATTTTAATGTAAATTATTTATTCCAAAAATCGTTTAAATCGATTTAGTGGTTCCAGAGAAATCAGTTTTTGAAATTTGTTTTTATTAAATCCTTCATATCTTCTAAACGGAGCGTCCTAGAGGGGTCAAAGTAGAGACATTTTTAGTGACTTCAAAGTCAAATTTTTGAAATTTGTTTTTCTTAAATCCTTCATATCTTCTAAACGGAGCGTCCTAGAGGGGTCAAAGTAGGCCCATTTAATAGTGATTTTAATGTAAATTATTTATTCCAAAAATCGTTTAAATCGATTTAGTGGTTCCAGAGGAATCAGTTTTTGAAATTTGTTTTTCTTAAATCCTTCATACCTTCTAAACGGAGCGTCCTAGAGGGGTCAAAGTAGCGACATTTTTAGTGATTTCAAAGTCAAATTTTTGAAATTTGTTTTTCCTAAATCCTCCATATCTTCTAAACGGAGCGTCCTAGAGGGGTCAAAGTAGGCCCATTTTATAGTGATTTTAATGTAAATTATTTATTCCAAAAATCGTTTAAATCGATTTAGTGGTTCCAGAGAAATCAGTTTTTGAAATTTGTTTTTCTTAAATCCTTCATATCTTCTAAACGGAGCGTCCTAGAGGGGTCAAAGTAGGCCCATTTTATAGTGATTTTAATGTAAATTATTTATTCCAAAAATCGTTGCAATCGATTTAGTGGATCCAGAGAAATCAGTTTTTGAAATTTGTTTTTCTTAAATCCTCTATATCTTCTAAACGGAGCGTCCTAGAGGGGTCAAAGTAGGCCCATTTTATAGTGATTTTAATGTAAATTATTTATTCCAAAAATCGTTGAAATCGATTTAGTGGTTCCAGAGAAATCAGTTTTTGAAATTTGGTTTTATTAAATCCTTCATATCTTCTAAACGGAGCGTCTAGAGGGCTCAAAGTGGGAAATTTTTAGTGACTTCAAGTCAGATTTTTGAAATTAGTTTTTCTTAAATCCTCCATATCTTCTAAACGGAGCGTCCTAGAGGGTTCAAAGTAGGCCCATTTTATAGTGATTTTAATGTAAATTATTTATTCCAAAAATCGATATAAATCGATTTAGTGGTTCCAGAAAATTCAGTTTTTGAAATTTGTTTTTCTTAAATCCTTCATATCTTCTAAACGGAGCGTCCTAGAGGGGTCAAAGTAGGCCCATTTTATAGTGATTTTAATGTAAATTATTTATTCCAAAAATCGTTGAAATCGATTTAGTGGTTCCAGAGAAATCAGTTTTTGAAATTTGGTTTTATTAAATCCTTCATATCTTCTAAACGGAGCGTCTAGAGGGCTCAAAGTGGGAAATTTTTAGTGACTTCAAGTCAGATTTTTGAAATTAGTTTTTCTTAAATCCTCCATATCTTCTAAACGGAGCGTCCTAGAGGGGTCAAAGTAGGCCCATTTTACAGTGATTTTAATGTAAATTATTTATTCCAAAAATCGTTGAAATCGATATGTGGTTCCAGAGAAATCAGTTTTTGAAATTTGTTTTTCTTAAATCCTTCATATCTTCTAAACGGAGCGTCCTAGAGGGGTCAAAGTAGGGAAATTTTTAGTGACTTCAAAGTCAAATTTTTGAAATTTGTTTTTCTTAAATCCTCCATATCTTCTAAACGGAGCGTCCTAGAGGGGTCAAAGTAGGCCCATTTTATAGTGATTTTAATGTATATTATTTATTCAAAAAATCGTTGAAATCGATTTAGTGGTTCCAGAGAAATCAGTTTTTGAAATTTGTTTTTCTTAAATCCTTTATATCTTCTAAACGGAGCGTCCTAGAGGGCTCAAAGTAGGAATATTTTTAGTGACTTCAAGTCAAATGTTTGAAATTAGTTTTTCTTAAATCATCCATATCTTCTAAACGGAGCGTCCTAGAGGGGTCAAAGTAGGCCCATTTTATAGTGATTTTAATGTAAATTATTTATTCCAAAAATCGTTGAAATCGATATGTGGTTCCAGAGAAATCAGTTTTTGAAATTTGTTTTTCTTAAATCCTTCATATCTTCTAATCGGAGCGTCCTAGAGGGGTCAAAGTAGGCCCATTTTATAGTGATTTTAATGTTAATTATTTATTCCAAAAATCGTTGAAATCGATTTAGTGGATCCAGAGAAATCAGTTTTTGAAATTTGTTTTTCTTAAATCCTTCATATCTTCTAAACGGAGCGTCCTAGAGGGGTCAAAGTAGGCCCATTTTATAGTGATTTTAATGTAAATTATTTATTCCAAAAATCGTTGAAATCGATTTAGTGGTTCCAGAGAAATCAGTTTTTGAAATTTGGTTTTATTAAATCCTTCATATCTTCTAAACGGAGCGTCTAGAGGGCTCAAAGTGGGAAATTTTTAGTGACTTCAAGTCAGATTTTTGAAATTAGTTTTCCTTAAATCCTCCATATCTTCTAAACGGAGCGTCCTAGAGGGGTCAAAGTAGGCCCATTTTATAGTGATTTTAATATAAATTATTTATTCCAAAAATCGTTTAAATCGATTTAGTGATTCCAGAGAAATCATTTTTTGAAATTTGTTTTTCTTAAATCCTCCATATCTTCTAAACGGAGCGTCCTAGAGAGGTCAAAGTAGGCCCATTTTATAGTGCTTTTAATGTAAATTATTTATTCCAAAAATCGTTTAAATCGATTTAGTGGTTCCAGAGGAATCAGTTTTTGAAATTGGTTTTTCTTAAATCCTTCATATCTTCTAAACGGAGCGTCCTAGAGGGGTCAAAGTAGAGAAATTTTTAGTGATTTCAAAGTCAAATTTTTGAAATTTGTTTTTCTTAAATCCTCCATATCTTCTAAACGGAGCGTCCTAGAGGGGTCAAAGTAGGCCCATTTTATAGTGATTTTAATGTAAATTATTTATTCCAAAAATCGTTGAAATCGATTTAGTGGTTCCAGAGAAATCAGTTTTTGAAATTTGTTTTTCTTAAATCCTTCATATCTCCTAAACGGAGCGTCCTAGAGGGGTCAAAGTGGGCCCATTTTATAGTGATTTTAATGTAAATTATTTATTCCAAAAATCGTTTAAATCGATTTAGTGGTTCCAGAGGAATCAGTTTTTGAAATTGGTTTTTCTTAAATCCTTCATATCTTCTAAATGGAGCGTCCTAGAGGGGTCAAAGTAGAGACATTTTTAGTGATTTCAAAGTCAAATTTTTGAAATTTGTTTTTCTTAAATTCTCCATATCTTCTAAACGGAGCGTCCTAGAGGGGTCAAAGTAGGCCCATTTTATAGTGATTTTAATGTAAATTATTTATTCCAAAAATCGTTTAAATCGATTTAGTGGTTCCAGAGAAATCAGTTTTTGAAATTTGTTTTTCTTAAATCCTTCATATCTCCTAAACGGAGCGTCCTAGAGGGGTCAAAGTGGGCCCATTTTATAGTGATTTTAATGTAAATTATTTATTCCAAAAATCGTTTAAATCGATTTAGTGGTTCCAGAGAAATCAGTTTTTGAAATTAGTTTTTCTTAAATCCTCCATATCTTCTAAACGGAGCGTCCTAGACGGGTCAAAGTAGGCCCATTTTATAGTGATTTTAATGTAAATTATTTATTCCAAAAATCGTTGAAATCGATATGTGGTTCCAGAGAAATCAGTTTTTGAAATTTGTTTTCTTAAATCCTTCATATCTTCTAAACGGAGCGTCCTAGAGGGGTCAAAGTAGGGAAATTTTTAGTGACTTCAAGTCAAATTTTTGAAATTAGTTTTTCTAAAATCCTCCATATCTTCTAAACGGAGCGTCCTAGAGGGGTCAAAGTAGGGAAATTTTTAGTGACTTCAAGTCAAATTTTTGAAATTAGTTTTTCTTAAATCCTCCATATCTTCTAAACGGAGCGTCCTAGAGGGTTCAAAGTAGGCCCATTTTATAGTGATTTTAATGTAAATTATTTATTCCAAAAATCGATATAAATCGATTTAGTGGTTCCAGAAAAATCAGTTTTTGAAATTTGTTTTTCTTAAATCCTTCATATCTTCTAAACGGAGCGTCCTAGAGGGGTCAAAGTAGGCCCATTTTATAGTGATTTTAATGCAAATTATTTATTCCAAAAATCGTTGAAATCGATTTAGTGGTTCCAGAGAAATCAGTTTTTGAAATTTGGTTTTATTAAATCCTTCATATCTTCTAAACGGAGCGTCTAGAGGGCTCAAAGTGGGAAATTTTTAGTGACTTCAAGTCAGATTTTTGAAATTAGTTTTTCTTAAATCCTCCATATCTTCTAAACGGAGCGTCCTAGAGGGGTCAAAGTAGGCCCATTTTATAGTGATTTTAATGTATATTATTTATTCCAAAAATCGTTTAAATCGATTTAGTGTTTCCAGAGAAATCAGTTTTTGAAATTTGTTTTTCTTAAATCCTTCATATCTTCTAAACGGAGCGTCCTAGAGGGGTCAAATTAGGGAAATTTTTAGTGATTTCAAAGTAAAATTTTTGAAATTAGTTTTTTTTAAATCCTCCATATCTTCTAAACGGAGCGTCCTAGAGAGGTCAAATTAGGCCCATTTTATAGTGATTTTGATGTAAATTATTTATTCCAAAAATCGTTTAAATCGATTTAGTGGTTCCAGAGAAATCAGTTTTTGAAATTTGTTTTTCTTAAATCCTCCATATCTTCTAAACGGAGCGACCTAGAGGTGTCAAAGTATAGACATTTTTAGTGATTTCAAAGTCAAATTTTTGAAATTAGTTTTTTTTAAATCCTCCATATCTTCTAAACGGAGCGTCCAAGAGGGGTCAAAGTAGGCCCATTTTATAGTGATTTTAATATAAATTATTTATTCCAAAAATCGTTTAAATCGATTTGAAATTAGTTTTTCTTAAATCATCCATATCTTCTAAACGGAGCGTCCTAGAGGGGTCAAAGTAGGCCCATTTTATAGTGATTTTAATGTAAATTATTTATTCCAAAAATCGTTGAAATCGATATGTGGTTCCAGAGAAATCAGTTTTTGAAATTTGTTTTTCTTAAATCCTTCATATCTTCTAAACGGAGCGTCCTAGAGGGGTCAAAGTAGGGAAATTTTTAGTGACTTCAAAGTCAAATTTTTGAAATTAGTTTTTCTTAAATCCTCCATATCTTCTAAACGGAGCGTCCTAGAGGGGTCAAAGTAGGCCCATTTTATAGTGATTTTAATGTAAATTATTTATTCCAAAAATCGTTGAAATCGATATGTGGTTCCAGAGAAATCAGTTTTTGAAATTTGTTTTTCTTAAATCCTTCATATCTTCTAAACGGAGCGTCCTAGAGGGGTCAAAGTAGGCCCATTTTATAGTGATTTTAATGTTAATTATTTATTCCAAAAATCGTTGAAATCGATTTAGTGGATCCAGAGAAATCAGTTTTTGAAATTTGTTTTTCTTAAATCCTTCATATCTTCTAAACGGAGCGTCCTAGAGGGGTCAAAGTAGGGAAATTTTTAGTGACTTCAAGTCAAATTTTTGAAATTAGTTTTTCTTAAATCCTCCATATCTTCTAAACGGAGTGTCCTAGAGGGGTCAAAGTAGGCCCATTTTATAGTGATTTTAATGTAAATTATTTATTCCAAAAATCGTTGAAATCGATATGTGGTTCCAGAGAAATCAGTTTTTGAAATTTGTTTTTCTTAAATCCTTCATATCATCTAAACGGAGCGTCCTAGAGGGGTCAAAGTAGGCCCATTTTATAGTGATTTTAATGTTAATTATTTATTCCAAAAATCGTTGAAATCGATTTAGTGGATCCAGAGAAATCAGTTTTTGAAATTTGTTTTTCTTAAATCCTTCATATCTTCTAAACGGAGCGTCCTAGAGGGGTCAAAGTAGGGAAATTTTTAGTGACTTCAAGTCAGATTTTTGAAATTAGTTTTTCTTAAATCCTCCATATCTTCTAAACGGAGCGTCCTAGAGGGGTCAAAGTAGGCCCATTTTATAGTGATTTTAATGTAAATTATTTATTCCAAAAATCGTTTAAATCGATTTAGTGATTCCAGAGAAATCATTTTTTGAAATTTGTTTTTCTTAAATCCTCCATATCTTCTAAACGGAGCGTCCTAGAGAGGTCAAAGTAGGCCCATTTTATAGTGCTTTTAATGTAAATTATTTATTCCAAAAATCGTTTAAATCGATTTAGTGGTTCCAGAGGAATCAGTTTTTGAAATTGGTTTTTCTTAAATCCTTCATATCTTCTAAACGGAGCGTCCTAGAGAGGTCAAAGTAGGCCCATTTTATAGTGATTTTAATGTAAATTATTTATTCCAAAAATCGTTTTAATCGATTTAGAGGTTCCAGAGGAATCAGTTTTTGAAATTGGTTTTTCTTAAATCCTTCATATCTTCTAAACGGAGCGTCCTAGAGGGGTCAAAGTAGAGAAATTTTTAGTGATTTCAAAGTCAAATTTTTGAAATTTGTTTTTCTTAAATCCTCCATATCTTCTAAACGGAGCGTCCTAGATGGGTCAAAGTGGGTATAGTAATTTTAATGTAAATTATTTATTCCAAAAATCGTTTAAATCGATTTAGTGGTTCCAGAGAAATCAGTTTTTGAAATTTGTTTTTCTTAAATCCTTCATATCTCCTAAACGGAGCATCATAGAGGGGTCAAAGTGGGCCCATTTTATAGTGATTTTAATGTAAATTATTTATTCCAAAAATCGTTTAAATCGATTTAGTGGTTCCAGAGAAATCAGTTTTTGAAATTTGTTTTTCTTAAATCCTTCATATCTTCTAAACGGAGCGTCCGAGAGGGGTCAAAGTAGAGACATTTTTAGTGATTTCAAAGTCAAATTTTTGAAATTAGTTTTTCTTCATATCTTCTAAACGGAGCATCCTAGAGGGGTCAAAGTGGGCCCATTTTATAGTGATTTTAATGTAAATTATTTATTCCAAAAATCGTTTTAATCGATTTAGAGGTTCCAGAGAAATCAGTTTTTGAAATTTGTTTTTCTTAAATCCTTCATATCTTCTAAACGGAGCGTCCTAGAGGGGTCAAAGTAGAGAAATTTTTAGTGATTTCAAAGTCAAATTTTTGAAATTTGTTTTTCTTAAATCCTCCATATCTTCTAAACGGAGCGTCCTAGACGGGTCAAAGTGGGTATAGTAATTTTAATGTAAATTATTTATTCCAAAAATCGTTTAAATCGATTTAGTGGTTCCAGAGAAAAAAGCGTTTGAAATTTGTTTTTCTTAGATCCTCCATATCTTCTAAACGGAGCGTCCTAGAGGGGTCAAAGTAGGCCCATTTTATAGTGATTTTAATGTAAATTATTTATTCTAAAAATCGTTTAAATCGATTTAGTGGTTCCAGAGAAATCAGTTTTTGAAATTCGTTTTTCTTAAATCCTTCATATCTTCTAAACGGAGCGTCCTAGAGGGGTCAAAGTAGATAAATTTTAAGTGATTTCAAAGTCAAATTTTTGAAATTTGTTTTTCTTAAATCCTCCATATCTTCTAAACGGAGCGTCCTAGACGGGTCAAAGTGGGTATAGTAATTTTAATGTAAATTATTTATTCCAAAAATCGTTTAAATCGATTTAGTGGTTCCAGAGAAAAAAGCGTTTGAAATTTGTTTTTCTTAGATCCTCCATATCTTCTAAACGGAGCGTCCTAGAGGGGTCAAAGTAGGCCCATTTTATAGTGATTTTAATGTAAATTATTTATTCCAAAAATCGTTTAAATCGATTTAGTGGTTCCAGAGAAATCAGTTTTTGAAATTTGTTTTTCTTAAATCCTTCATATCTCCTAAACGGAGCGTCCTAGAGGGGTCAAAGTAGGCCCATTTTATATTGATTTGAATGTAAATTATTTATTCCAAAAATCGTTTAAATCCATTTAGTGGTTCCAGAGAAATAAGTTTTTGAAATTTGTTTTTCTTAAATCCTTCATATCTTCTAAACGGAGCGTCCTAGAGGGGTCAAAGTAGGGAAATTTTTAGTGATTTCAAAGTCAAATTTTCGAAATTAGTTTTTCTTAAATCCTCCATATCTTCTAAACGGAGCGTCCTAGAGGGGTCAAAGTAGGCCCATTTTATAGTGATTTTAATGTCAATTATTTATTCCAAAAATCGTTTAAATCGATTTAGTGGTTCCAGAGAAAAAAGCGTTTGAAATTTGTTTTTCTTAGATCCTCCATATCTTCTAAACGGAGCGTCCTAGAGGGGTCAAAGTAGGCCCATTTTATAGTGATTTTAATGTAAATTATTTATTCCAAAAATCGTTTAAATCGATTTAGTGGTTCCAGAGAAATCAGTTTTTGAAATTTGTTTTTCTTAAATCCTTCATATCTCCTAAACGGAGCGTCCTAGAGGGGTCAAAGTAGGGAAATTTTTAGTGATTTCAAAGTCAAATTTTCGAAATTAGTTTTTCTTAAATCCTCCATATCTTCTAAACGGAGCGTCCTAGAGGGGTCAAAGTAGGCCCATTTTATAGTGATTTTAATGTAAATTATTTATTCCAAAAATCGTTTAAATTGATTTAGTGGTTTTAGAGAAATAAGTTTTTGAAATTTGTTTTTCTTAAATCCTTCATATCTTCTAAATGGAGCGTCCTAGATGGGTCAAAGTATGCCCATTTTATAGTGATTTTAATGTAAATTATTTATTCCAAAAATCGCTTAAATTGATTTAGTGGTTTCAGAGAAATAATTTTTTGAAATTTGTTTTTCTTAAATCCTTCATATCTTCTAAACGGAGCGTCCAAGAGGGATCAAAGTAGGCCCATGTAGGCCCATTTTATAGTGATTTGAATGTAAATTATTTATTCCAAAAATCGTTTAAATCCATTTAGCGGTTCCAGAGAAATAAGTTTTTGAAATTTGTTTTTCTTAAATCCTTCATATCTTCTTAACGGAGCATCCTAGAGGGGTCAAAGTAGGGAAATTTTTAGTGATTTCAAAATCAAATTTTTGAAATTAGTTTTTCTTAAATCCTCCATATCTTCTAAACGGAGCGTCCTAGAGGGGTCAATCGTTTAAATCGATTTAGTGGTTCCAGAGAAATCAGTTTTTGAAATTTGTTTTTCTTAAATCCTTCATATCTTCTAAACGGAGCGTCCTAGAGGGGTCAAAGTAGGGAATTTTTTCGTGATTTTAAAGTAAAATTTTTAAAATTAGTTTTTCTTAAATCCTCCATATCTTCTAAACGGAGCGTCCTAGAGGGGTCAAAGTAGGCCCATTTTATAGTGATTTTAATGTAAATTATTTATTCCAAAAATCGTTTAAATCGATTTAGTGGTTCCAGAGAAATCAGTTTTTGAAATTTGTTTTTCTTAAATCCTTCATATCTTCTAAACGGAGCTTCCTAGAGGGGTCAAAGTAGGTCCATTTTATAGTGATTTTAATGTAAATTATTTACTCCAAAAATCGTTTAAATCGATTTAGTGGTTCCAGAGAAATCAGTTTTTGAAATTTGTTTTTCTTAAATCCTTCATATCTTCTAAACGGAGCGTCCTAGAGGGGTCAAAGTAGGGAATTTTTTCGTGATTTTAAAGTAAAATTTTTAAAATTAGTTTTTCTTAAATCCTCCATATCTTCTAAACGGAGCGTCCTAGAGGGGTCAAAGTAGGCCCATTTTATAGTGATTTTAATGTAAATTATTTATTCCAAAAATCGTTTAAATCGATTAAGTGGTTCCAGAGAAATAAGTTTTTGAAATTTGTTTTTCTTAAATCCTTCATATCTTCTAAACGGAGCGTCCTAGAGGGGTCAAATTAGGGAAATTTTTAGTGATTTCAAAGTCAAATTTTTGAAAATAGTTTTTCTTAAATCCTCCATATCTTCTAAACGGAGCGTCCTAGAGGTGTCAAAGTAGGCCCATTTTATAGTGATTTTAATGTAAATTATTTATTCCAAAAATCGTTTAAATCCATTTAGTGGTTCCAGAGAAATCAGTTTTTGAAATTAGTTTTTCTTAAATCCTTCATATCTTCTAAACGGAGCGTCCTAGAGGGGTCAAATTAGGGAAATTTTTAGTGATTTCAAAGTCAAATTTTTGAAAATAGTTCCAGAGAAATAAGTTTTTGAAATTTGTTTTTCTTAAATCCTTCATATCTTCTAAACGGAGCGTCCTAGAGGGGTCAAATTAGGGAAATTTTTAGTGATTTCAAAGTCAAATTTTTGAAAATAGTTTTTCTTAAATCATCCATATCTTCTAAACGGAGCGTCCTAGAGGGGTCAAAGTAGGCCCATTTTATAGTTATTTTAATGTAAATTATTTATTCCAAAAATCATTTAAATCCCTTTAGTGGTTCCAGAGAAATAAGTTTTTGAAATTTGTTTTTCTTAAATCCTCCATATCTTCTAAACGGAGCGTCCTAGAGGGGTCAAAGTAGGCCCATTTTATAGTGATTTTAATGTAAATTATTTATTCCAAAAATCGTTTAAATCCATTTAGTGGTTCCAGAGAAATCAGTTTTTGAAATTAGTTTTTCTTAAATCCTTCATATCTTCTAAACGGAGCGTCCTAGAGGGGTCAAATTAGGGAAATTTTTAGTGATTTCAAAGTCAAATTTTTGAAAATAGTTCCAGAGAAATAAGTTTTTGAAATTTGTTTTTCTTAAATCCTTCATATCTTCTAAACGGAGCGTCCTAGAGGGGTCAAATTAGGGAAATTTTTAGTGATTTCAAAGTCAAATTTTTGAAAATAGTTTTTCTTAAATCCTCCATATCTTCTAAACGGAGCGTCCTAGAGGGGTCAAAGTAGGCCCATTTTATAGTGATTTTAATGTAAATTATTTATTCCAAAAATCGTTTAAATCGATTAAGTGGTTCCAGAGAAATAAGTTTTTGAAATTTGTTTTTCTTAAATCCTTCATATCTTCTAAACGGAACGTCCTAGAGGGGTCAAATTAGGGAAATTTTTAGTGATTTCAAAGTCAAATTTTTGAAAATAGTTTTTCTTAAATCCTCCATATCTTCTAAACGGAGCGTCCTAGAGGGGTCAAAGTAGGCCCATTTTATAGTTATTTTAATGTAAATTATTTATTCCAAAAATCATTTAAATCCCTTTAGTGGTTCCAGAGAAATAAGTTTTTGAAATTTGTTTTTCTTAAATCCTCCATATCTTCTAAACGGAGCGTCCTAGAGGGGTCAAAGTAGGCCCATTTTATAGTGATTTTAATATAAATTATTTATTCCAAAAATCGTTTAAATCGATTAAGTGGTTCCAGAGAAATCAGTTTTTGAAATTTGTTTTTCTTAAATCCTTCATATCTTCTAAACGGAGCGTCCTAGAATGGTCAAATTAGGGAAATTTTTAGTGATTTCAAAGTCAAATTTTTAAAAATAGTTTTTCTTAAATCCTCAATATCTTCTAAACGGAGCGACCTAGAGGGGTCAAAGTAGGCCCATTTTATAGTGATTTTAATGTAAATTATTTATTCCAAAAATCGTTTAAATCCATTTAGTGGTTCCAGAGAAATCAGTTTTTGAAATTAGTTTTTCTTAAATCCTTCATATCTTCTAAACGGAGCGTCCTAGAGGGGTCAAATTAGGGAAATTTTTAGTGATTTCAAAGTCAAATTTTTGAAAATAGTTTTTCTTAAATCCTCAATATCTTCTAAACGGAGCGTCCTAGAGGGGTCAAAGTATGCCCATTTTATAGTGATTTTAATGTAAATTATTTATTCCAAAAATCGTTTAAATCCATTTAGTGGTTCCAGAGAAATCAGTTTTTGAAATTAGTTTTTCTTAAATACTTCATATCTTCTAAACGGAGCGTCCTAGAGGGGTCAAATTAGGGAAATTTTTAGTGATTTCAAAGTCAAATTTTTGAAAATAGTTTTTCTTAAATCCTCAATATCTTCTAAACGGAGCGTCCTAGAGGGGTAAAAGTAGGCCCATTTTATAGTGATTTTAATGTAAATTATTTATTCCAAAAATCGTTTAAATCGATTAAGTGGTTCCAGAGAAATAAGTTTTTGAAATTTGTTTTTCTTAAATCCTTCATATCTTCTAAACGGAGCGTCCTAGAGGGGTCAAAGTAGGCCCATTTTGTAGTGATTTTAATGTAAATTATTTATTCCAAAAATCGTTTAAATCCATTTAGTGGTTCCAGAGAAATCAGTTTTTGAAATTAGTTTTTCTTAAATCCTTCATATCTTCTAAACGGAGCGTCCTAGAGGGGTCAAATTAGGGAAATTTTTAGTGATTTCAAAGTCAAATTTTTGAAAATAGTTTTTCTTAAATCCTCAATATCTTCTAAACGGAGCGTCCTAGAGGGGTCAAAGTAGACCCATTTTATAGTGATTTTAATGTAAATTATTTATTCCAAAAATCGTTTAAATCCATTTAGTGGTTCCAGAGAAATCAGTTTTTGAAATTAGTTTTTCTTAAATCCTTCATATCTTCTAAACGGAGCGTCCTAGAGGGGTCAAATTAGGGAAATTTTTAGTGATTTCAAAGTCAAATTTTTGAAAATAGTTTTTCTTAAATCCTCAATATCTTCTAAACGGAGCGTCCTAGAGGGGTCAAAGTAGGCCCATTTTATAGTGATTTTAATGTAAATTATTTATTCCAAAAATCGTTTAAATCGATTAAGTGGTTCCAGAGAAATAAGTTTTTGAAATTTGTTTTTCTTAAATCCTCCATATCTTCTAAACGGAGCGTCCTAGAGGGGTCAAAGTAGGCCCATTTTATAGTGATTTTAATGTAAATTATTTATTCCAAACATCATTTAAATCCATTTAGTGGTTCCAGAGAAATCAGTTTTTGAAATTAGATTTTCTTAAATCCTCCATATCTTCTAAACGGAGCGTCCTAGAGGGGTCAAAGTAGGCCCATTTTATAGTGATTTTAATGTAAATTATTTATTCCAAAAATCGTTTAAATCCATTTAGTGGTTCCAGAGAAATCAGTTTTTGAAATTAGTTTTTCTTAAATCCTTCATATCTTCTAAACGGAGCGTCCTAGAGGGGTCAAATTAGGGAAATGTTTAGTGATTTCAAAGTCAAATTTTTGAAAATAGTTTTTCTTAAATCCTCCATATCTTCTAAACGGAGCGTCCTAGAGGGGTCAAAGTAGGCCCATTTTATAGTTATTTTAATGTAAATTATTTATTCCAAAAATCATTTAAATCCCTTTAGTGGTTCCAGAGAAATAAGTTTTTGAAATTTGTTTTTCTTAAATCCTCCATATCTTCTAAACGGAGCGTCCTAGAGGGGTCAAAGTAGGCCCATTTTATATTGATTTTAATGTAAATTATTTATTCCAAAAATCGTTTAAATCCATTTAGTGGTTCCAGAGAAATCAGTTTTTGAAATTAGTTTTTCTTAAATCCTTCATATCTTCTAAACGGAGCGTCCTAGAGGGGTCAAATTAGGGAAATTTTTAGTGATTTCATAGTCAAATTTTTGAAAATAGTTTTTCTTAAATCCTCCATATCTTCTAAACGGAGCGTCCTAGAGGGGTCAAAGTAGGCCCATTTTATAGTGATTTTAGTGTAAATTATTTATTCCAAAAATCGTTTAAATCGATTAAGTGGTTCAAGAGAAATATGTTTTTGAAATTTGTTTTTCTTAAATCCTTCATATCTTCTAAACGGAGCGTCCTAGAGGGGTCAAAGTAGGCCCATTTTATAGTGATTTTAATGTAAATTATTTATTCCAAAAATCGTTTAAATCGATTAAGTGGTTCCAGAGAAATAAGTTTTTGAAATTTGTTTTTCTTAAATCCTTTATATCTTCTAAACGGAGCGTCCTAGAGGGGTCAAAGTAGGCCCATTTTATAGTGATTTTAATGTAAATTATTTATTCCAAAAATCGTTTAAATCCATTTAGTGGTTCCAGAGAAATCAGTTTTTGAAATTAGTTTTTCTTAAATCCTTCATATCTTCTAAACGGAGCGTCCTAGAGGGGTCAAATTAGGGAAATTTTTAGTGATTTCAAAGTCAAATTTTTGAAAATAGTTTTTCTTAAATCCTCAATATCTTCTAAACGGAGCGTCCTAGAGGGGTCAAAGTAGGCCCATTTTATAGTGATTTTAATGAAAATTATTTATTCCAAAAATCGTTTAAATCGATTAAGTGGTTCCAGAGAAATAACTTTTTGAAATTTGTTTTTCTTAAATCCTCCATATCTTCTAAACGGAGCGTCCTAGAGGGGTCAAAGTAGGCCCATTTTATAGTGATTTTAATGTAAATTATTTATTCCAAAAATCATTTAAATCCATTTAGTGGTTCCAGAGAATTCAGTTTTTTAAACTAGTTTTTCTTAAATCCTCCATATCTTCTAAACGGAGCGTCCTAGAGGGGTCAAAGTAGGCCCATTTTATAGTGATTTCAAAGTCAAATATTTGAAAATAGTTTTTCTTAAATCCTCCATATCTTCTAAACGGAGCGTCCTAGAGGGGTCAAGGAAGGGAAATTTTTAGTGATTTCAAAGTCAAATTTTTGAAATTATTTTTTCTCAAATCCTCCATATCTTCTAAACGGAGCGTCCTAGAGGGGTCAAAGTAGGCCCATTTTATAGTGATTTTAGTGTAAATTATTTATTCCAAAAATCGTTTAAATCGATTAACTGGTTCAAGAGAAATATGTTTTTGAAATTTGTTTTTCTTAAATCCTTCATATCTTCTAAACGGAGCGTCCTAGAGGGGTCAAAGTAGGCCCATTTTATAGTTATTTTAATGTAAATTATTTATTCCAAAAATCATTTAAATCTATTTAGTGGTTCCAGAGAAATAAGTTTTTGAAATTTGTTTTTCTTAAATCCTCCATATCTTCTAAACGGAGCGTCCTAGAGGGGTCAAAGTAGGCCCATTTTATAGTTATTTTAATGTAAATTATTTATTCCAAAAATCATTTAAATCCATTTAGTGGTTCCAGAGAAATAAGTTTTTGAAATTTGTTTTTCTTAAATCCTTCATATCTTCTAAACGGAGCGTCCTAGAGGGGTCAAAGTAGGCCTATTTTATAGTGATTTCAAAGTAAAATTTTTTAAACTAGTTTTTCTTAAATCCTCCATATCATCTAAACGGAGCGTCCTAGAGGGGTCAAAGTAGGATCATTTTATAGTGATTTTAATGTAAATTATTTGTTCCAAAAATCGTTTAAATCGATTTAGTGGTTCCAGAGAAATCAGTTTTGAAATTTGTTTTTCTTAAATCATTCATATCTTCTAAACGGAGCGTCCTAGAGGGGTCAAAGTAGGCCTATTTTATAGTGATTTCAAAGTCACATTTTTGAAATTAGTTTTTCTTAAATCCACCATATCTTCTAAACGGAGCGTCCTAGAGGGGTCAAAGTAGGATCATTTTATAGTGATTTTAATGTAAATTATTTTTTCCAAAAATCGTTTAAATCGATTTAGTGGTTCCATAGAAATCAGTTTTTGAAATTTGTTTTTCTTAAATCCTTCATATCTTCTAAACGGAGCGTCCTAGAGGGGTCAAAGTAGGCCTATTTTATAGTGATTTCAAAGTCACATTTTTGAAATTAGTTTCTCTTAAATCCACCATATCTTCTAAACGGAGCGTCCTAGAGGGGTGAAAGTAGGCCCATTTTATAGTGATGTTAATGTAAATTATTTATTCCAAAAATCGTTTAAATCGATTTAGTGGTTCCAGAGAAATCAGTTTTTGAAATTTGTTTTTCTTAAATCCTTCATATCGTCTAAACGGAGCGTCCTAGAGGGGTCAAAGTAGGCCTATTTTATAGTGATTTTAATGTAAATTATTTGTTCCAAAAATCGTTTAAATCGATTTAGTGGTTCCAGAGAAATCAGTTTTGAAATTTGTTTTTCTTAAATCCTTCATATCTTCTAAACGGAGCGTCCTAGAGGGGTCAAAGTAGGCCTATTTTATAGTGATTTCAAAGTCACATTTTTGAAATTAGTTTCTCTTAAATCCACCATATCTTCTAAACGGAGCGTCCTAGAGGGGTGAAAGTAGGCCCATTTTATAGTGATGTTAATGTAAATTATTTATTCCAAAAATCGTTTAAATCGATTTAGTGGTTCCAGAGAAATCAGTTTTTGAAATTTGTTTTTCTTAAATCCTTCATATCGTCTAAACGGAGCGTCCTAGAGGGGTCAAAGTAGGCCTATTTTATAGTGATTTTAATGTAAATTATTTGTTCCAAAAATCGTTTAAATCGATTTAGTGGTTCCAGAGAAATCAGTTTTGAAATTTGTTTTTCTTAAATCATTCATATCTTCTAAACGGAGCGTCCTAGAGGGGTCAAAGTAGGCCTATTTTATAGTGATTTCAAAGTCACATTTTTGAAATTAGTTTTTCTTAAATCCACCATATCTTCTAAACGGAGCGTCCAAGAGGGGTCAAAGTAGGATCATTTTATAGTGATTTTAATGTAAATTATTTATTCCAAAAATCGTTTAAATCGATTTAGTGGTTCCATAGAAATCAGTTTTGAAATTTGTTTTTCTTAAATCATTCATATCTTCTAAACGGAGCGTCCTAGAGGGGTCAAAGTAGGCCTATTTTATAGTGATTTCAAAGTCACATTTTTGAAATTAGTTTCTCTTAAATCCACCATATCTTCTAAACGGAGCGTCCTAGAGGGGTGAAAGTAGGCCCATTTTATAGTGATGTTAATGTAAATTATTTATTCCAAAAATCGTTTAAATCGATTTAGTGGTTCCAGAGAAATCAGTTTTTGAAATTTGTTTTTCTTAAATCCTTCATATCGTCTAAACGGAGCGTCCTAGAGGGGTCAAAGTAGGCCTATTTTATAGTGATTTTAATGTAAATTATTTGTTCCAAAAATCGTTTAAATCGATTTAGTGGTTCCAGAGAAATCAGTTTTGAAATTTGTTTTTCTTAAATCATTCATATCTTCTAAACGGAGCGTTCTAGAGGGGTCAAAGTAGGCCCATTTTATAGTGATTTCAAAGTCACGTTTTTGAAATTAGTTTTTCTTAAATCCACCATATCTTCTAAACGGAGCGTCCTAGAGGGGTCAAAGTAGGCCCATTTTATAGTGATTTTAATGTAAATTATTTATTCCAAAAATCGTTTAAATCGATTTAGTGGTTCCAGAGAAATCAGTTTTTGAAATTTGTTTTTCTTAAATCCTTCATATCTTCTAAACGGAGCGTCCTAGAGGGGTCAAAGTAGGCCTATTTTATAGTGATTTCAAAGTCACATTATTGAAATTAGTTTTTCTTCAATCCACCATATCTTCTAAACGGAGCGTCCTAGAGGGGTCAAAGTAGGCCCATTTTATAGTGATTTTAATGTACATTATTTATTCCAAAAATCGTTTAAATCGATTTAGTGGTTCCAGAGAAATCAGTTTTTGAAATTTGTTTTTCTTAAATCATTCATATCTTCTAACCGGAGCGTCCTAGAGGGGTCAAAGTAGGCCTATTTTATAGTGATTTCAAAGTCACATTTTTGAAATTAGTTTTTCTTAAATCCACCATATCTTCTAAACGGAGCGTCCTAGAGGGGTCAAAGTAGGCCCATTTTATAGTGATTTTAATGTACATTATTTATTCCAAAAATCGTTTAAATCGATTTAGTGGTTCCAGAGAAATCAGTTCTTGAAATTTGTTTTTCTTAAATCCTTCATATCTTCTAAACGGAGCGTCCTAGAGGGGTCAAATTAGGCCCATTTTGATTTTAATGTAAATTATTTATTCCAAAAACCGTTTAAATCGATTTAGTGGTTCCAGAGAAATCAGTTTTTGAAATTTGTTTTTCTTAAATCCTTCTTATCTTCTAAACGGAGCGTCCTAGAGGGGTCAAAGTAGGCCCATTTTATAGTGATTTTAATGTAAATCATTTATTCCAAAAATCGTTTAAATCGACTTGGTGGTGCCAGAGAAATCAGTTTTTGAAATTTGTTTTTCTTAAATCCTTCATATCTTCTAAACGGAGCGTCCTAGAGGGGTCAAAGTAGGGAAATTTTTAGTGATTTCAAAGTCAAATTTTTGAAATTAGTTTTTCTTAAATCCTCCATATCTTCTAAACGGAGCGTACTAGAGGGGTCAAAGTAGGCCCATTTTATAGTTAATTTAATGTTAATTATTTATTCCAAAAATCGTTTAAATCGATTTAGTGATTCCAGAGAAATCAGTTTAAATCGATTTAGTGGTTCCAGAGAAATCAGTTTTTGAAATTTGTTTTTCTTAAATCCTTCATATCTTCTAAACGGAGCGTCCTAGAGGGGTCAAAGTAGGTTTATTTTATAGTGATTTCAAAGTCACATTTTTGAAATTAGTTTTTCTTCAATCCACCATATCTTCTAAACGGAGCGTCCTAGAGGGGTCAAAGTAGGCCCATTTTATAGTGATTTTAATGTTAATTATTTATTCCAAAAATCGTTTAAATCGATTTAGTGGTTCCAGAGAAATCAGTTCTTGAAATTTGTTTTTCTTAAATCCTTCATATCTTCTAAACGGAGCGTCCTAGAGGGGTCAAATTAGGCCCATTTTGATTTTAATGTAAATTATTTATTCCAAAAACCGTTTAAATCGATTTAGTGGTTCCAGAGAAATCAGTTTTTGAAATTTGTTTTTCTTAAATCCTTGTTATCTTCTAAACGGAGCGTCCTAGAGGGGTCAAAGTAGGCCCATTTTATAGTGATTTTAATGTAAATCATTTATTCCAAAAATCGTTTAAATCGATTTAGTGGTTCCAGAGAAATCAGTTTTTGAAATTTGTTTTTCTTAGATCATTCATATCTTCTAAACGGAGCGTCCTAGAGGGGTCAAAGTAGGCCTATTTTATAATGGTTTCAAAGTCACATTTTTGAAATTAGTTTTTCTTAAATCCACCATATCTTCTAAACGGAGCGTCCTAGAGGGGTCAAAGTAGGCCCATTTTATAGTGATTTTAATGTAAATCATTTATTCCAAAAATCGTTTAAATCGATTTAGTGGTTCCAGAGAAATCAGTTTTTGAAATTTGTTTTTCTTAAATCCTTCATATCTTCTAAACGGAACGTCCTAGAGGGGTCAAATTTTAGGGAAATTTTTAGTGATTTCATAGTCAAATTTTTGAAATTAGTTTTTCTTTAATCCTCCATATCTTCTAAACGGAGCGTCCTAGAGGGGTCAAAGTAGGCCCATTTTATAGTGATTTTAATGTAAATTATTTATTCCAAAAATCGTTTAAATCGATTTAGTGGTTCCAGAGAAATAAGTTTTTCTTAAATCCTTCATATCTTCTAAACGGAGCGTCCTAGAGGGGTCAAAATAGGCCCATTTTATAGTGATTTTAATGTAAATTATTTATTCCAAAAATCGTTTAAATCGATTTAGTGGTTCCAGAGAAATCAGTTTTTGAAATTTGTTTTTCTTAAATCCTTCATATCTTCTAAACGGAACGTCCTAGAGGGGTCAAATTTTAGGGAAATTTTTAGTGATTTCATAGTCAAATTTTTGAAATTAGTTTTTCTTTAATCCTCCATATCTTCTAAACGGAGCGTCATAGAGGGGTCAAAGTAGGCCCATTTTATAGTGATTTTAATGTAAATTATTTATTCCAAAAATCGTTTAAATCGATTTAGTGGTTCCAGAGAAATCAGTTTTTGAAATTAGATTTTCTTAAATCCTCCATATCTTCTAAACGGAGCGTCATAGAGGGGTCAAAGTAGGCCCATTTTATAGTGATTTTAATGTAAATTATTTATTCCAAAAATCGTTTAAATCGATTTAGTGGTTCCAGAGAAATAAGTTTTTGAAATTAGTTTTTCTTAAATCCTTCATATCTTCTAAACGGAGCGTCCTAGAGGGGTCAAAGTAGGCCCATTTTATAGTGATTTTAATGTAAATTATTTATTCCAAAAATCGTTTAAATCGATTTAGTGGTTCCAGAGAAATCAGTTTTTGAAATTAGATTTTCTTAAATCCTCCATATCTTCTAAACGGAGCGTCCTAGAGTGGTCAAAGTAGGCCCATTTTATAGTGATTTTAATGTAAATTATTTATTCCAAAAATCGTTTAAATCGATTTAGTGGTTCCAGAGAAATCAGTTTTTGAAATTTGTTTTTCTTAAATCCTTCATATCTTCTAAACGGAGCGTCCTAGAGGTGTCAAAGTAGGGAAATTTTTAGTGATTTCAAAGTTAAATTTTTGAAATTATTTTTTCTTAAATCCTCCATATCTTCTATACGGAGCGTCCTAGAGGGGTCAAAGTAGGCCCATTTTATAGTGATTTTAATGTAAATTATTTATTCCAAAAATCATTTAAATCGATTTAGTGGTTCCAGAGAAATCCGTTTTTGAAATTTGTTTTTCTTAAATCCTCCATATCTTCTAAACCGCATATTTTGATTTATTTCTCAATTTATTTTACTGCTAATTTGACATTTTTTGAAAAATTTTGATTTTTACAAAAAATTCAGATATGCACAAAATTTTAAATAACAAACGAACAAACAAAAGAAATAAAGGCTTGTAAAAATCAAAATGTTTACTTTTTAAAATATTTTCAAATTTCATGAACATTTGCAATATTTAGTAAAATTTCAATTTTGAAATTTGATTATTAATGATAATTTATATTTTTAATATTATTTATTAAAAATTATACATAATTTTTAATTTATTATAATATTTAAAAGTTTTGTATTTTTTAATAAACTAACCCGAGACAAAATTTTTGGCATTTTTCTGGAATATTTCGAGCATATTTCCGGCAAACGCACAGCTACATGGAATTTCTTGGGAAGTGTATAGCAGGTTGTAAAATTGTGTGGAATTTGTATGGCAGATTTACGGCATATTTTGGAAACGGGCAGAACACATACAGCATTTGATACAAACTCCGCCTTTGTTTGTTTGAAATATGTCGAAAAAATGTTTCAAAAATACTATGATTTTAAGGAACTAATACCCTAGACAAGATTTTTGGCATTTTTCAGGAATATTTCGGGCATTTACGGCAAACGCACAGCTAAATGGAATATCTTGGGAAGTGTATAGCAAATTGTAAAATTTGATGGCATTTTAATGGCAGATTTACGCCATATATTGGGAATGGGCAGAAAACAGACAGCTTTTGATACAAACTCCGTCTTTGTCTGTTTGAAATATGTCGAGAAAATGTTTCTCAACTGCCTCGACCTTGCCAAAAATTGTGTCTTTGTATCGATTACAAATCATTTTATTTTGGTATATATTTTATTTTTATGAGAACATTTTAATAATCGAAAATAATAAATTTTATTATTTTTATATATTTTCTCATAACACGACTTCTCTTTTTACGATATTTTTCACTGCGCATGCACTCTCTTCATGTTGCTCTTTCTTATATAGGTAGCGCAATGTGTTTCCTTAAACACTTTCCATATTGCAGTTTCGCACTCTTTAAAGTATTCATTTGAACTGTATTTAAATTTAAATAATGTAAATTGTTGACATTTTATTTAGACAAAAGAACAAATAGAAATAAATCTGCATAAAATACCCCAGAGTATCCCAGAGTAATTTAGCACATGTCATGCAACATATTTGTATATTAGTTATGGCAAATGTGTATTATTTTTCGAAAATTTTATCTAAATAGTGTACATTTAATAAAGTAGCAATTGTTAAAAAATATAAGGAATTTAAATGATTTTTAATTAAAAGTGAGTTGAGATTTTATTGATAATAAAAACAAAATTTATTAAAATCTAAAACTAGAATTTATATAGAAATAAATTTATAAAAAATATAATGATGTTGTCCGTCAATAGTGATATTTCAAAATTAATAGTACATCTACTATATAAAATGTTCTTTATTGAAAATTTTTATTATTAATTATTTCTTTGTGAGATAATATGTATAATGCCAATAATAGCTAAAATAAATTAAATTAATAGAATATCATTTATTTTAAAAAATATTAATAAAGGGTTTTTCAAATGGGACGCTACAAAAGTAGAGCGACAGGGACAGCAAACTTTTGTAGCGCTCTTATTGAAAACCCTTTAGCTTTTAATGAGTAATGTAATTTATTATTTTACTTTTCAGTATTAATGGTAGTAAATTAATAGTATTAGTATTAATTAATAGTAATAGTAATAAATTAATTATTAATTTATAATTGTTATAATTTATAAGTATTTTAATTTAATATATAATAATTTTAATATATCTGAGAGTAGGAGAGCATTAAAAATATATACAGGGTGGTCCGCTTTGGGGTGCAAATATTTTAGAGGCTGATTCATTGGTAAATTTCATGAAAAAAATCGTTCTGAAGTTTAAGGTCTATCTGCAACACCCAATGATATACAGAGTGTTTTCAAAATTTACTTGAGAAAATTTGATACACATGTATATTGAGTTATAACTTCTACAATTTGTAGCCCTGATCAAAAAGATTACATTCATTTTACAGATAATCGATCGTAGTTACTAGGAAAATTTGAATATTGACATTTTGAATCGAAACGCTATGAGTTTTTTCTTATCAAATTAAAAAAAAACAATATTTTTGTTACAATTTTTTTTTTTAAACTCAAATTTTCTCAAAATTTTTCTCTCTTATTTTTTGTGGATCACTTCTTGTAGTGCTCCCAAAATTCTGAAATAACTTAAAATACATTTTTTATACAAACAAACAATTTATTTTTTTTAATTTTATGAATTTATTTCACAAAAGGTTCATCACAACATTTGTTCAAATTGCTCTCCATTAGAATGTATACAATATAAAGCTCGTTTTAGAATCGCACTTTTCACATTTATTCTTCTTAAGTCATTTCTTACTTTATGTGCTGCTGCTTCTATCCATTGATTCAAGTCATCCACAGTGTGTATTTCGGTGGAGTAAACCATAGACTTGACGTGGCCCCACAGGAAATAGTCTAACGGCGTCAAATCGCACGACCGAGGCGGCCAATCGACTGGACCATTTCGTGAGATAACACGTTCTCCAAACTTGGTTTCCAATAAATTGATTGTGGCATTCGCTGTGTGGCTTGTGGCGCCGTCCTGTTGGAACCACATGTCCTCCAAGTCCATATCATCCAATTGGGGCCAAAAATATTCGGTTATCATTGAATGGTAGCGATTCCCATGCACAGTAACGTGCCGGTCTTGATCAACACGGAAGAAGTACAGCCCAATGACGCCGCCGGCCCATAAACCGCACCAAACCGTAATTTTTTCGGGATGCAATGATGACTCATGGAGTACGTGTGGATTGCTGTCTGACCAATAACGCATATTTTGATTATTGACGAAGCCATTCAGCCAGAAATGAGCCTCATCGCTGAAGATGATTTTTCGATGAAAATCCGAATCATTTTCAAGTTGTTGCTCAGCGCAATTCACGAACATACGACGTTCAGTTCTTGTGTCAATTTGATTTTGTAAGGATGTAGAGAGACACATTTGGGCTTTCTTCAACTGAAGCCTCAGCGGTAGCAATATTCTCGACACTACGGACACTTCTTTGTCTCACTGGCACGGGAACATTTTGTACTGTGCCTGTGGATTCAAATTTTTCCACTAGACGCTCAAATGTTGATCTGCAATGACGACCATAAATTGGACGTAGCGCTCTTAACGTTGAGGCCACTGACTCCGAATTTCGGTAGTAAATTTTAATAATTTCGACTCGTTGTTGGCTCGTATATCTTACCATCATGAAATGCCAAACCTTACTGAAGAGAATTATCAAAAGAACGGCAAGAAATATGGCGTCGTTTGCTGTCCCTGTCGCTCTACTTTTGTAGCGTCCTATTTGAAAAACCCTGTGCTGTTGTTATGTGGTACGGATGTAACTTTTCTGAATTTTAATTGTAAAGACATTCGTGTGGTACTTATCGAAGGATCTGATCTTATACAGTTTATTATTTCATTTTCTATTTCAACATTTCTTGATGTTTCCGGATGGTGATCCACTCTATTGAGGTTAAGTACGCCCGACTCTCGTAATCTTCTATGAGTATTTGCAAAAACTCTTATAATGGGTATTCGACGTAATGGAAATCTTCTTCGATATTCCGTTTGTGAATCCGCAGAATTACCAATACAAAATCCATAAACGAAATGGATATCTGCATACTCTTGGTTTGAATATTGTGCCATTGCAAATTAAATTATTTCAAAATCTACGGTTAACAGACAAGTGGATCTATTGGACACACTTAAAATTAGTAATGCCAAATTACAATTTTAAAAACATGTGGACTGGAATATGATCTTCTATTGTGAATTAAAAATGGTTCAGAACAATTCACAAGCTTTTTTTTCTAACTAAAGGGTTTTTCAACAGGGACGCTACAAAAGTAGAGTGACAGGGACAGCAAACGACGCCATATTTCTTGCCGCTCTTTTGACATTTCTCTTCAGTAAGGTTTGCCATTTCATGATGGATAGATATACGAATTCGAATTTCGGTAGTAAATTTTAATAATTTCGACTCGTTGTTGGCTCGAAATGGCAAACCTTACTGAAGAGAAATGTCAAAAGAGCGGCAAGAAATAATATTTGTAGCGTTCTTCTTGAAAAACCATTTAGTTGAAATGTTTGTATACAAAAATGTATTTTAAGGTATTTCAGAATTTTGAGAGCACTTCAAGAAGTGCTCCACAATGAAAACGGTAAGTGTTAGAAACTAATATAGTACAATGAAATAGTTGGTTACATTATGGTGCATTCAAATAATAAAAAAAATGGAAAAAAAATAAGATATAAAAATTTTGAGAAAATTTGAGTTTTGAAAAAAAAAAAAGTTGTAACAAAAATATATTTTTTTTAATTTGATAAGAAAAATCTCGTAGCGTTTCGATTCAATATGTTAATATTCAAATTTTCCTAGTAACTACAATCGATTATCTGTAAAATGAATGTAATCTTTTTGATCAGGGGTTCAAATTGTAGAAGTTATAATTCAATATACGTGTGTATCAAATTTTCTCAAGTAAATTTTGAAAACACCCTGTATATCATTGAGTGAAATTTACAAAGGAATCAGCCCCTAAAATATTTGCACCACAGAGCGGACCACCCTGTATATAAAAATATATATTTGTGATTCATTAAAATTAAACATTAAACCACTAATGCATAATAAAATTGAATAAAAACTTAAAACGATAATTTTATAATTAAATGATTATTAAATTGTAGAAATTTTAATAACTTTTTATAACCGATATAATTTATTTAAAAAAAAAACATTTCAACTTTTTAGTTTAATATTTAATAGTTTTATATCATAGTTCATAATAATTAAAACTAGTTTTTCAGTTGTACAAAATCAGTTTTATATACATAAAAAAAATTCTATATTTATAAATTCATACCAGAGCCGTTTAATTTGCTTTAAAACATAAAACAATTAATAGTTTATTTACTATTAAAAAATTATATAATTTTGAATTACAATTTTTGTGCATCCATAATTTATAAGTAATTTTAAATTCGTTTTAATTTTATTATAAACTAATTATTAAATATCTCCACCGCTATAGTTTATTTTGAATGATTATGAGTTTTATTAAATAATAGTACATGAACCATTAAAAATACATACTATTTTTAATTCATATTTTAGATTCAACGTAAATTCAACCGTTTTTAAAATTAGTTTTACATTTATATAATTTAATTTTATATATCGCAAAGGGATTATTGTAACTTATATTATAAATTTAGACAGTTAATAGTATATGTACCATTAGCAATTTTAGTTTTTTTGTTCTATATTTAGCGGTTCTACATTCGTTTAAGAGACATTTAAAATCGGTTTTAATTAATTATCAAATTAATTTTAAAAGTATTTACAGTTTGTGTACATTTTTTATGGTTTTCAAAATTTAAACAATTTATAGTATATCATACCATTAAAAACTATTTTCGCTCTATTACATTTTGTACATTAATCATTGCATTATCAGTTCCGAAAAAGTTAATGCAATTAAAAATAGCCCTAATTTTTAAAAATTTAACGATAATTTCAAAATTTATTGAAATTTATCGGTAAATATTAAATTATCCGTAAATTATGATTTTAAACATACATTTGAAAATAATGAATCTATTTAAAAATGATAAGTTTTCCAAATATTCAATAAATTTTTTAATTATCGATAAATTTTAAAAAATATTTGAATTTTGAATTTTCAAATATTCGCTATATTTCTTAATTTCGATATTTTTAAAAAATTTCGATATATTTTAAAATTATTGATTTTAAGATTTATCGATATATTTTGAGAATATTCGTAAAATTACCGATATTATTTCGATTTAATTTAACATATTCGATATATTTTAAATATTCGATATATTTTAAAATATTCGATATATTCTCGAAATTTTTAAAAATATTAGATATATTTTAAAACATACGATATATTTTTATTCAAAGTAAAGGGTTTTTCAATAAGAGCGATACAAAAGTTTTTTTCAAGGGTTTTTCAACAGGGACGCTACAAAAGTAGAGCGACAGCGACAGCTAACGACGCCATATTTCTTGCCGCTTTTTTGACATTTCTCTTCAGTAAGGTTTGCCATTTCATGATGGAAAGATATCCGTGCCAAATTATTAAAATTTACTACCGAAATTCGAATTCGTATATCTTTCCATCATGAAATGGCAAACCTTACTGAAGAGAAATGTCAAAAAAGCGGCAAGAAATATGGCGTCGTTTGCTGTCCCTGTCGCTCTACTTTTGTAGCGTGCCTGTTGAAAAACCCTTTACTTTAATACTGGTTGAAATGTTATAATATATTTTCTAACTATAGCTTTGCATGTTCCATTTTATATTGAATGTAGGTTGCATTTCATATATTGCTTTTTATATATTTTTATTGTTCAGCTTATTTTCCTAAAAGTGTAATTTATACTGACGCTGTGCACAATTTTTAATTAAGGCCGCACAGAAAAATCACAAAACCTGCCACTTTATAGAGCGCCTAGTTTTATGCAAATAAAAGTGGCCACATACAACACACACACAAATGTCATGTCTATGCAAAACACTAATATATTGTAACACACACAATAACATTTCTAATTCACATACGCACACACACACACACATTGGAGAAAGCCTGTCACTTAATTTGTTCGCCGCACTGATTTCTCGGCTCGGTGTAGCGGCACGCATTTCATACATAATTAAAAAGTTCCTAAAAGTCGGCAATGAAAAGTTTGTTCGCGGCGACACACTTTATATGTTGTCGGTTTGTTTTTTCTTTTTATTTTATATATTTAATATTTTTTGCCAATTTTTCGAAGCAAATGACACAAAATATATTTTTTAATTTCTAAATACGTGACATATTTCAGCGCTGTTTTTGGCTAGACAGAAATTTAATTAACTGCAAAGTTTTAGGCGCACTTTTGCGCTTAGAGAGTCATATTTTGTGTAACTTTAAACTTTGTGCAGCAGTTTAAAAATTTATTATGTAAAAAAGTACAAACTTTCTAAAGTCTAAACAGAAAAAGTTCAACACTGAGTTGTAAAACGTATCGAAAATCGTAGATAAAACTGAAAAAATTTATAATAAATAAAATATTTACTTGTCTTATAGTTATGCAATCGTTTAAATTATCATAGACAATTTAAAGTCGACTTTAAAAATAAATTCGACTTTTTTGACAAATTTTGTATAGAATAAAATGTCGGCCGACTATGCATGAGCTTTGTGTTTTGTAATCAAATAGAACAACAAAAACACACAACTTCAAATTACTCACAGCTGTGTTGTTTCTGTTTTCAACAACAAAAAAAAACACGCAACTCCAAGTACAACATATAAAAAGCTGTTTGTTTCTCTTTTCTTCGCTACGGTAATGGCGTTCGTCGGCCGACTATGCATGAGCTTTATGTTTTCTAAATCGAATAGAACAACAAAAACACACAACTTTAAGTTACTCACAGCTGTGTTGTTTCTGTTTTCAACAAAAAAAAAAACACGCAACTCCAAGTACAACATATACAAAGCTGTTTTTTCTATTTTCTTCGCTACGCTAGTGGCTTTCGTCGGTCGACTATTCATGAGCTTTGTGTTTTCTAAATCGAATAGAACAACAAAAAACCACAACTTAAAATTAATCACAATTGTGTTGTTTCTTTTTTCAACAAAAAACACGCAACTCCAAGCTGTACAAAGCTGTTTGTTTCTATTTTCTTCGCTACGCTAGTGGCTTTCGTCGGTCGACTATACATGAGCTTTGTGTTTTCTAAATCGAATAGAACAACAAAAACACACAACTTCAAAGTACTCACAGCTGTGTTGTTTCTGTTTTCAACAAAAAAAAACACGCAATTCCAAGTACAACATATAAAAAGCTGTTTGTTTCTATTTTCTTCGCTATGCTAGTGGCGTTCGTCGGGCGACTATGCATGAGCTTTGTGTTTTCTAAATCGAATAGAACAACAATAACACACAAGTTCAAATTACTCACAGTTGTGTTATTTCTGTTTTCAACCAAAAAAACACGCAACTTCAAGTACAACATATACAAAGCTGTTTGTTTCTTTTTTCTTCGCTACGCTGGTGGCGTTCGTCGGCCGACTGTGCATGTGCTTTGTGTTTTCTAAATCGAATAGAACAACAAAAACACACAACTTCAAATTACTCACAGTTGTGTTGTTTCTGTTTTCAACAAAAAAACACGCAACTCCAAGCTGTACAAAGCTGTTTGTTTCTCTTTTCTTCGCTACGCTGGTGGCGTTCGTCGGCCGACAATGTATGAGCTTTGTGTTTTCTAAATCGAATAGAACAACAAAAACACACAACTTCAAATTACTCACAGTTGTGTTATTTCTGTTTTCAACCAAAAAAACACGCAACTTCAAGTACAACATAAAAAGATGTTTGTTTCTATTTTCTTCGCTACGCTAGTGGCGTTCGTCGGCCGACTATGCATGAGCTTTGTGTTTTCTAAATCGAATAGAACAACAAAAACACACAACTTAAAATTACACACAGCTGTGTTGTTTCTGTTTTCAACAAAAAAAACACGCAACTCCAAGGAGAACATATACAAAGCTGTTTATTTCTCTTTTATTCGCTACGCTAGTGGCGTTCGTCGACCGACTATGCATGTGCTTTGTGTTTTCTAAATGGAATAGAACAACAAAAACACACATTACTCAAATTACTCACAGTTGTGTTGTTTCTGTTTTCTTCGCTGAAATTTAATATTTTGTTATCGAAGTATTTTGGATTTAGTCAAAATCAGTTACCTTGAAAAAAAAAGTATGTTTGTGGGTTATTTTTTTTTTTTCTTGTACGTATAATTTTTTGTTAATTGTAAAATCATGAAACTTTTCTTTAGTTATAACTTTGTGCATTATAAATTCTTTACAGAAAAATATGTATTTTATAAACATTTTTATCAGTGTACCAACATTAACTGCTATTGCTTTTTTTGTTTGTGTTTTCATTTCGCAATCCAAGAACACATCATCCTAACTTATGGTAGTTCCTCGTGGGAATATTTTTCTAAAGCAACCGAAATTCGTTTAAAATTTTATTTTTAAATTTATATAAAAAGATCTTGAAAACCTCTTCTTGCCTCTTTTCTTCTTTATTTAACACTTACAAATTAACTTCTTACGCACGAGTGACTCTTATTTATACCTCTAATTATTATGGCTCACATTTGACACTTGACATAATGTCATAATTATTCATGGTAGCTGCTCGAAATAAATGGATTAAAATAAAAAAGTAGAAAACTTTTTAACAATGGCAAATATAACAAAAGAGCATGCTTTTTTCATTTAAAAATAAAAAATTTCATATTTGAACTTTTACTGTTGAGTTTTGTTTTCTATATTTTTGTATTTTATAACAACTCGCACTTTTGGCCACAACTGCCAACAGGGCAAAAACAACAAAAAACTAATACAACAAAATACAAAAACAATTGACCATTATTTTACTATTGCCATAATTCAAGAGCCCGCGAAAATTGTTTAAATTAGTGACAAAAATAGAAAATTTGAACAAAAGCATGCTGTTTTTTTTTTGCAGTTGCTATAATAAATCTTTGGTCACTGTTTTGGGAAATGGCATAAAGAAATGAATGCGTAGTTTTATGAAATTTATAAATAAATGTATGCATGTTATACGAATAAATTATAGCAATAATGAAATGCATAAAATATTTTTAAAAAATATTAAATTTTATATGAAATTTTTGAAAATTTAAAATAAATTTATAAATGATATATTTTTATTTTAAATATAATAATTAATTTATATGTAGTTTTATACAAAAATATTAAAATCTATATAGAGTTTAAATGTTTAATAAAACAAATGCTCATTTGTAACTATAATAAATGTTACTCATACGTCACTCAGTTCCAAATATTTGTATTAATTTAATTTTCAAATGAAATTCAATATTTTTTTTTAAATTTAAATTCTTAATTGAAATTAAAATATTTTGCTTTAAATTAAATTTTCAATTTTTCACTAACAATTCAAATTTTTACTAAAAATTCAAATTTTTAATAAAAATTAAATTTTTAATAAAAATTAAATTTTTAATAAAAATTAAATTTTTAATAAAAATTAAATTTTTAATAAAAATTCAATTTTCCGTTATAGCCGTATTCTAGCGAGCAATGACAATGACAAATGTGAGGTGAGTGACAATTGTCACGAAATCGTATTCTATTAATAAAGTGATATGTTATAATTTTGATAAATGAGTCACGTTTGAGCGTTTTTCACGATAATTCACGAACGTGATTTTTCACAGAGAAACCGATTACACGACAAGATTTAGCAACCTTTAAGGGTTAAGATGTGAAAATATGGACAAGTTGGCAACTCTAGAAGTTCCTTTTTTGATCCGTTTTTCAAGGTGATATGTTATAATTTTGATAAATGAGTCACGTTTGGGCGGTTTTCACAATAATTCACGAACGTGATTTTTCACAGAGAAATCGATTACACGACAAGATTCAGCAACTTTTAAGGGTTAAGATGTAAAAATATGGACAAGTTGGTAACTCTGGAAGTTCCTTTTTTGATCCGTTTTTCAAGGTGATATGTTATAATTTTGATAAATGAGTCACGTTTGAGCGATTTTCACGATAATTCACTAACGTGAATTTTCACAGAGAAACCGATTACACGACAAGATTCAGCAACCTTTAAGGGTTAAGATGTGAAAATATGGACAAGTTGGCAACTCTGGAAGTTCCTTTTTTGATCCGTTTTTCAAGGTGATGAAAAATTGCCATAGGATTATTTAAAATACTGCTATGGCTGAAGAACTTGTGGTAATATACTCCGGAATATTGGCTCAACAGGAGGAAAGGTTGGATATAAGAAGGGTGCTGAAATATTTACGAGACACCAGGAATCCTTTTTCCATTCAAGAAACCCAATTTATTAAAACTTTCCGTTTCCCAAGAAGCCTTTGCCGAGATTTAATCAATAATAAACTTGAGCCCTACGATACTCAGAAATCTAGGTTACCATTCACAATTCGATTTCTTTCTGTGCTGTATTTCTATGCTCACGGATCCTACCAAAGATGTGTCGGGAACAACTATACCATTCCATTAAGTCAAGCGTCTGTTTCGCGAAGTTTGTCTGCAATTTCGAAAACACAAATTCTTGCAAAACAGACAGAAATTAAATTTCGACAATCCGCAGTGGAGAAAATGGCTATCAAGATAAGGTAAATAATATATATATGACATTTAAAGTAAAAAATTATTCAAATTTTCCAAAATCTCGTTGGTTCTTTTGTTTTGCTGTCGCATTTCTTCGAATTCTTGATTTTATAATTCTTCGCGTCTTCTCAAGGATGCAAGAGCCTCCATCTTTGACTCAGGAGTCAATTTCTTACGGTGCCTCTGAGTTGTAGATCGAGTACTCGTAGACGGACGCTCTTCAATCTGCACTTTCAATGTTTAAGTAGAAATCTATTAACAGTTAATTAAGCATTTATTTACTTTATTTATCTAAAGTTTACCTGTAGATACTCAGCGTCCAAGTAAGTTGCGGGAAGATCTGTCAACATCTCTTCCACATCATGATCCGATGTATCATATGTACATGGAGGTGGTTCTTCAACCGCAACTGACGGTGTGGCATTGTCCTTTAAGAATTTCGTTATTATTTATACAAAAATTATTAATTATATTTTTTATTGCTACCTGCAGCCCTCTTTGCGGCAAGGTTGAACTTTTATGTAAATTTCTGCAGGGAGCATCCTGAACTGCAGGCTGGGAAGCAGAACCCAAAGAAACCAAGTCTCCTGACTGACATATGGAGGGAACTGGCGGATAATTTGAATGCTATGAGGGGGCCCAACCCGTTCAGCAGTTATGTGGAAGGAGGCAAATAATCTGTATTAAAAGAGATTTGTATTTAATATTTGTCTTTAGACTATGGCGCAATGGAAAAACCAACTTCGTTGCCGGGCTCGGAAGGAAATTGTGCACAAAACATTAACTGGAGGTGGCGAAGCACTTGAAGAGCCTTTGAGCAACAGGCGTTACATACCACTGGCATAAGTGCAGTGTACTGCACTTCCTGCAGAAATTTACATAAAAGTTCAGCTGCTCCGCCGTAGTCCGCTGGTATTTTTCATCCCTATTATTAATATTAATACAACTAACTAAATATATTTGATATAAAATTTGCAAACTTACATCTTTCCTATTATTTTCGTTTTCTGTTTTTGAAAAATTAAATTTTTCAAATTCAAATTTTTCACCACATTGTGGGGGATTTCGATAACTTTAACCTTGTCACATTTAAACTAGAATACAGTAACAATTTTTTTATAGAAAACGCATGACACGGCCAATGACTATATTTCAATGGCTAGATTTTGTCATGAAAATGCCAGAATACGGCTATAAAAGTTTAATTTGTCACTAAAAAATCAAAATTCAAATTCACTAAAATTTAATAAAAATTAAAATGATTACAAAAAATTAAATTTTTCACTAAAAATTCAATTTTTCACTAAAAATTCAATTTTTCACTAAAAATTCAATTTTTCACTAAAAATTCAATTTTTCACTAAAAATTCAATTTTTCACTAAAAATTCAATTTTTCACTAAAAATTCAATTTTTCACAAAAAATTCAATTTTTCACAAAAAATTCAATTTTTCACTAAAAATTCGATTTTTCACAAAAAATTCAATTTTTCACTAAAAATTCAATTTTTCACAAAAAATTAAATTTTTCACTAAAAATTCAATTTTTCACTAAAAATTCAATTTTTCACTAAAAATTCAATTTTTCACTAAAAATTCAATTGTTCAATAAAAATTCAATTTTGCACTTAAAATTTTAATTTTTCACTAAATATTCAATTTCAAAATTTTTTACTAAAAATTTGAATTTTCTCTAACTTCACGAGAAATTTTTAACTGCCATTTGGCAGCTCAATTCAATAAATACATTCCATGCAAATTTTCAAAATTAACACCTCGTTGGGTATTAATTAAATTGCAAATTCTTTTACTGGCTTTTCCACACAATTGCACATTTTTGTTTTAATTTTATTTTTATTTTTTTTTATTATAATTTCATTCGTATTGTGAGCGCTTTAATTGCAATTATTGCATGTAACACAGCAACACATGTTGCCACACTCACACTTGAGCAACATATACATATGTCTGTCTTGCTTTAGCACACACTAAATGGTAGTATTACCATAGCAACGGTTGCAATTCAATTAAATTCACATCAGAAACTAATTTTATGCTGGTGTCGGTAACATCTACGTAAAGTTCTTTCTTGATGTTGCTGTTGTTTGTGCTTATTGCGTTGCTCTATTCAAACAGTAGCAATTAATTAAATTGTTTGTGTATCACATGACATGTGCAGGCATCTGATTGGCAACGCGGTTACATCTCAATGACGCTGTATTTGTGCAGTTAAAACCTACAATTTGTTGCTAATGTCAGCGATAATGAGTTGTGGTTGGCGGGGGGGGGGGATAGAGGGGAGAGGGGTGTTGTTGACAAATCAATCGAAAAGGTTATCAAATTACCTGTGGTTTAATTATGTGGTATATCTCATTAAATTTATGAATATTAATTTATAATATAAATCATCTCAGACGAATGCGGTATGAAACGTAAACCTATTTTTGAATGCTATAAATCAAAAATCGAATATGTTTTCTCATTTTTAGCGTAAATTTTCATTAACCAAAAATTAGTAATAATAATATTTATTATTAATACTACTAATACATTACAACGAACATACACCGAATCGTTTTAGTTTTTGTACTTATGAAAATTTGAAAAATAAACATTCAGTGCTTAATATAATAGACCCCATAACTTGCATGGCTTTGACTTCTATGACAATTTTTACTGTTTTGATGTGCTTAATATTTATCCCAAAGACATAATGATACATTTATTAATTCTTCATATAAATTTGGCCAATTAACTGCAGAGATTTTTTTGAAAATCCTTAATATTGATGGTTAAAGGACGAGATAGAAAAATAAAATGTACTACAGAAAAGATCCTTAGTTGAATGCCTACATTTGGTTTTCAGTCAAGAAATCTATAACTAATACCGTTTTTCCAGAAATGTTACTATGAAAATTAAGAATTTACCACATATTAGGGGGTCAATACATCGAAATCCTGACGTGATAGAACACAATTTTATAGTATGATAACATTTTTCACACATACAGGATATTAAATATAAAGCCAAATCATTGGCACCGATAAAGGATCATTCGATTTTAAGCTACGAAAAATTTTAGTATTTTGCAGTTTCATAAAAAATAAAAAAATACTATGGAGTGCGCAGTATTAGTGAAACTATAGCTCGTACAGCTTTGACATATTTGGCTACTTTTTATGTTTTATTATGCTGAATATTTTTTCCATGGACAATATGATTCATTTGCAACTCCTTAATATGAAATTAGTCGATTATGTAGATTGATCCGTTTAAAAATCATTAATATTAGTATTAAAAGGACGAAATAGAAATTTAATATTTACTACAGATATGAAGCCTTGGATAGTGTCTATATTTGGTTCTCAGACAACAAATCCATAACTAGTACAGTTTTCTCAATAAACCAACGGTAATATTGTGATCACTTTAGGACCTGTATGGTCATATATCTCGTAAACCTGACGTGATAGGGCATAAGTTTCTTAGGTGAAATTTCTTCAGGTTTCTCAGGGACTATAAAAAAAATGGGCTTTTTCTGCACTGTGTAATTGCAAATATAGTAATTTTTCTACTCTTTTCTTGAGACCTAATTAAGCACAAAATATACTAAAAATAACTGCACATGTAGTTATTTTTCTACATTTTATGACATATAAATAAATACAAAATGTATTAAAAATTACTACAAATGTGTTTATTTTTCTATTTTAACATGTCAACTGTGCTACCAGCAAACTAGAAAAAGCAAATAAACGCACCTACGCTGAAGTTGCAAGAAAAAATCAACCATCAGTAGATTATAAAAGTGATGATATATTATCCAAAATTTTAAATAAGCTGACTGTTCAAGAAAATATGATTAAGTCACTCCAAATACGTCTTGAGGCAACAGAGCAATATTCCTCAAAATCGGCTTCAAAAAAACATAATGTTTAAATCAATAAAAATAGTAGCATGGAATGCCAATGGCTTGCTAAAACACCAAAAAAAAACTGCAAGCTTTATTAGAGTTAGAAAAAATTGATGTGTGTTTAATTTCTGAGACTCACTTTACAAAGCAATGTTTTGCCAAATTCAAAATTATGAAACGTACTGCACTAATCACCCTAACAACACAGCTAGCGGTGGCAGTGCTATAATTATAAAAAAATGTATAGATCATTACGAAGAAGACAAGTTTTGTACACCAGAATTTCAAACAACGACAATAACACTAAAATCAGGCGCTCACTTACTGTCAATCTCCGCAGCATACAGCCCACCGAGGCATGCAATTACCGCAGAGCAATATAAACAAATAATACAAAAACACTCTAACAAATTTATAATGGGAGGCGATTTCAACTCCAAACACACTCACTGGGGCTCGCGTCTTACAACAACAAAAGGCCGTGAACTACTAAAGGCAGCAAGAGAAACCGGATGTGAGTTTATATCCACCGGAAAGCCAACATATTGGCCCACCGACTTGGGTAAAACCCCAGATCTCATAGATTTCTTTATAACTAGGCAAGTTTCGCATAACTTTCTAAAAATTGAGGAAGGCTTTGATTTAAATTCGGACCATTCGCCAATATATCTAACGTTAAGCAACGATATTATGACACGAGCACAAAATCCGCATCTGGTTAATAAACATACAGACTGGAACTATTTTAAGACAATACTGAACGAAAACACACACACAGATGTTGAAATATGCTCTGAGCATCAGCTAGAAGATGAGGTGTGGTTATTCACGCAGCAGATACAGAACGCTGCATGGAAAAGCACTCCCAATACTGAATGTAAGCCATTCGGTTTGCAATACCCTGAAGAGATCAGAAACCTTATACACGCGAAAAGAAAAGTTAGAAAGAAATGGCATCAAACCAGATATCCTCTTTACAAAACCGAACTTAACAATTTAACAAAAGAGTTAAGTACAAAATTAAAAGATATGAAAAACCAAGCTATAAATAAATATTTACGCTCGCTGACAAATGATAAATCCACAGACTACTCTTTGTGGAAATCAACAAAATACCTTAAAAGGCCTATTGAACACATTCCGCCAATAAAGAGAATAGATGGCTCTTGGGCAAAAACAATCGCCGAAAAGGCAATAGTATTTTCAGAACATCTTAAAAACACGTTCCAACCATATGAAAGTAATTCTATCGAAGAGCTTCCAAACGTATCACAGTCTGGCGCTACAATTGCTCCTGTTACAATCAATGAAGTTAGACATGAAATTAACAGCTTCAAACCGAAAAAAGCTCCAGGTTTTGACCTTCTAACATACGAAGTTTTAACTCAGCTGCCAAAGAAATCACTGAGGCAACTCACAAAAATACTTAACGCATGCATTCAGTTAACATATGTACCGTGCTATTGGAAAGTGGCTGATGTTCTAATGATAGGTAAACCTGGAAAAAATCCACATGAGGTCTCGTCATATAGACCTATATCTCTCTTGCCAATTATGTCGAAATCGTTCGAAAAAGTCCTACTCAAAAGACTTAAGATAATAATTGATCATAAAAACTTAATACCAACTCATCAGTTCGGTTTTCGTAACAAACATTCCACCATTGACCAAGTACACAGAATTACAGACATAATAGAAAAATCAGTCGAAGACAAAACTGTATGTTCTGCGGTGTTCTTGGATGTCGCCCAAGCATTTGATAAGGTCTGGCATAAAGGGCTCTTGTATAAAATGAAAACGGTTTTTCCAGCACAATTCACAGCTATATTAGAATCATATCTTACCCAGCGATTCTTTCGAATTAAACAAGAAAATTCATATTCTGAACTAAAGCAAATAAATGCTGGCGTTATACAGGGAAGTATCCTGGGCCCAGTCTTGTATACCTTGTTCACTAGTGACATACCGACCTCAACAGCAAGCACTATTGCAACATTTGCAGATGACACAGCGATACTTGCTGTTGGTAAGAACGAAGAAGAGTCAGTACGAAAGCTTCAGCACTCACTTGATTTAGTCGCAAACTGGACAATCAAGTGGAGAATAAAACTGAACCATACTAAATCGGTTCATGTAGATTTCACCAACAAAAAAATCCAACAATTGCCAGTGATAATTTTTGGTACACAAATACCATACTCAAACACAGCAAAATACCTCGGTATGACCTTGGATGCAAAGCTACGGTGGAATGAGCACGTTAAAAAGAAAAAATAAGAGCTTAATATGAAATGAAATAAACTAAACTGGCTAATTGGAAGATACTCACCACTATCCATATACAACAAAATCCTACTCTATAACACTCTCTTGAAACCAGTGTGGAGTTACGGCATTCCTCTGTGGGGCTGTGCCTGTAAAACTACAATAGACATCATCGAAAGATTCCAAAACAAGGTGCTTAGATGCATAGTAAATGCGCCTTGGTACTCAAGGAACATTGAAATCCGCCGATATCTACGGATGGACACTATTGCACAAACTACAACCAAATTCGCAAGGGCCCACAACACCAGACTTCGGTAGCATGTTAACAATGAAGCAGCCTTGCTGGCCGTCGACACCGGTCCATCTCGAAGATTGAAGCGCATCAAGCCAAACGACTTGTGGCAATAACTAAGCATAGGAAAATTTTCAGTATACCTTTCTTTTTAATCTTAATGTAAATAAGATATTTATAATGTAACTATTTTATTTTAATTTCTTTTTTAATTTTTAAATCAAAGTTAAATTGCTCGTTAGTACTTTGACTAGTTGCAGTTAAAACGAAATGTTAAATTATATATATTTATAACGTTTCAATAAAAAAAAAATAAAAAAAAACATGTCAAGTATATAAATACAAAAACTCTTAAAAATAATTGCAAATATACCAATTCGTCTTCTCTTTTTATAACAGATGAAAATGTAGTAATATATACTTTTCTTGGCAACTAATTAAGTACAAAATATAAAAATAATTGCAAATGTGTTAATTTTAAAATAATTCTATACTTTACTTGACAACTTAATTATACAAAATGTTTTAAAAATAAATGCAAAGGAGGTAATTTTCGATACATTTCTTGACAGTTAAATAAATATAAAATATTTTAAAAATAACTGCGATGTAGTAAAATTACTACAATTTTAATTGACAGCTAAATAAATATAACATTTCTTAAAATATTCCCAAATGTAGTAATTTTTATAGCCTTTTTTATTAAAAATTAAAAATAATTCAAAAATCCTAAACGGAACTCGTAAAATGGCACACTGTGCATATAAAATAAAAATAAAAAGAATCGACAAAAATAACATATTTTATTTCAACGGGTTTGGAAAAATTAATCCATCCGATTTCAATTAGGTAGGTATGTTTAAAATGATCGGATGTTGTATATTTTTTAAATAAAAACGGATTTAGCAAATAATTTAACATTGCTTAAATGGTGCTCAGTTATGAACAAATTGCAGTATTCGGGTAAAGTGGGAAACACTTTCTGTGATAAAGTGGGAAACGTAATTTTAGTAATATTTGTTGTTATTTTTGTGAAAATATTGTATTATATGATTTATTTAATTTGTGTAGCCAAGAAAAAACTTCAATCTTGACCACAAACCAATGAAAAGCAAATTTTTAACTTCATCTGGGATAAGATCTGAATTGCAGAAGAAAGCCGAGTAGCAAACATTTAACAAGAGCAAAAAGAATACAACTTCATCAGAAGACGTACATTTTGCTTGAACTAAATTCCGAAGAAATTAAATTTTAACAATTCAGTGAACTGCAATATTTGCAAACGACTTGTACACTTGAAATATGCGACCAGCAACTACATCGTCTTCCATTGCCACTCAGAATATTCTGACTAGCAGTAAATGTAACATTTTTTTTTATTTCGTATTTTCTTAACATAACTACTGAGATGATAATGAATTAAAACATTTTTTTCTACTTATTTTTTGTTTCTTTTTTATTAACTTATTATATTTTTAATACCAAATAAATTTTATTTTGACAAATATAAAACATGAAAAATAAAGACCAAAGTATTATTTTCGTAATTCGTTTCCCAAGGTACCACAACCTTTTTCAACAAGTCCAAAATTGAGCTGTTTTGAAAAATCTCTCAAAAATCAATTAAAAGGCATATATTTTGTTAAGGTAAAAAGTCATATTATGAATCAATCAATGGAATAGATCCTTCAAAAGAGTTTATATAATTATGCAAATGTACTTTTTTGGCAGAAAATCCCAGGCCCCTACTAATTTAAATAAGATTATAATCTTATAAAAACATGCAATTTTTTTTAATTGTCCAGACTAATATTGAATACTAGCTGGACCCGTGCACGACTCTTGCAAAGATTTTGTGAATGCAAGGATATGGAGCAATTTTATTAATATAAAAACCATTTTTATTATTTATATCAGGGACTCGTGCTTTCCTGTGGACGTTTTTTTATTGGTTTTATAAATGTAGTAACCAAAACAAAACTAATCCTCCGCTAAAACAACTTTTCTTATAGACAATTCTTTCTCAGACTGTGCTTCCCCGTAGTATTCTTCCCAGTAAAATCTTTCCCGTAGAGTTTTTTCCAGTAGTGTGGTTAATTTTAGTGTGGTGAACTTTGGTGTGGTGAGTTTTAGTGTGGTGAGTTTTAGTGTGGTAAGTTTAAGTGTGGTGAATTTTATTGTGGTGAATTTTAGTGTGGTGAATTTGAGAGTGGTGAATTTTATTGTGGTGAATTTTAGTGTGGTGAATTTGAGTGTGGTGAATTTTATTGTGGTGAGTTTTAGTGTGGTGAGTTTAAGTGTGGTGAATTTTATTGTGGTGAGTTTTAGTGTGGTGAATTTTAGTGCGGTTAGTTTTAGTGTGGTGAATTTGAGTGTGGTGAATTTTATTGTAGTGAGTTTTAATGTGGTGAATTTTAGTGTGGTGAATTTTATTGTGGTGAAGTTTAGAGTGGTGAATTTTAGTGTGGTTGATTTTGTTTTTCTGTTTTGCTTTTGTGTTTTTTACATTTATGTTTTGCTTTTTTGTATTTGCTTTTTTTTGTGTTTTTGCTTTTATTTTTAGGTTTTTGTTGTTTTTTGTTGTTCGTTTTTTGATGTATCTTTGTTTTTGTTTTTGCTTATTTTTTGTGTTTCTGCTTTTGTTCTTTTTATTTGCTTTTAATTTTGTTTTTCCATCCTTTTTTTATTTTTCTGTTGTTTTTGAGTTACTGCTTAAGTATTGTGCTTTTAGTTTTGTTTTTGTGTTTGATTTTTGCTTTTGTTTTTGTGTTTTTTCTTTTGTATTTTTTTTTTGTATTTGAGTTTTTTGTTTCATCTTCTTAGCTTGTGTATATGCCGAGTTATGTCGTTTTGAATGTTTAGGTTGTATGGGAGGTGCAACGCCCCTTTGTCCAATCCCGCCCATATAGCCTATGACACCCTCCGGACTCCATAGTATCCTGGTGCAAAATTTCAGTTAAATCGGTTGAGAGGTTTAGACGTGATGCTGGAACAAACAGACAGACAGACAGACAGACCAAGAGTTTTATATATATAGATAAAAACATTTTAAGATAATTAAATTTTGATCTCGGAAAATTTGGATTTCTTTAGACAATTTTTGTATATATATTTTTTAGCATTTAGGATCTAATTAATATTTTTTTTAAATTGATCCACTTTTTAAAATAAGCCCTGTGTACAAAATTTTGGTGTTCTTGCATATAAAGGGTTTTTCAAATGAGACTACCGAATTCGAATTTCGGTAGTAAATTTTAATAATTTCGACTCGTTATCGTATATCTTTCTATCATAAAATGGCAAACCTTACTGAAGAGAAATGTCAAAAGAGCGGCAAGAAATATGGCGTCATTTGCCGTCCCTGTCGCTCTACTTTTGTAGCGTCTCTGTTGAAAAACCCTTTATATTACCTACATCATATTTAAAGTATAAATATTCTTACTGCATACTTAGTTCATACATATGCTTACTTAGTTTGTCTTTTACGTATTCTTTTTGGGACAAATTTGTAATTTATATGTAATATATAAAAGTATTTTAAAATTCTATAGATTTAAACAGATTTTGACTGGAACTGTATTGATAGGACATATTTTAAAGATTAGAACCGATTAAAAAAACGTTAGTAATTTTGATCGTTTGTTTAAAATATGCTCTGCATAATTATAAAATATTTTATTATTTATCGTTACATCTGAAATGTTAAAAAAATCATCAAAAAAATGTCTAAAAAATACAATCTTTTTTTGAGTTTAGATTAAAATATCGTAAAAAAAATATTGGAATATTAATATTTGTTGGTATATTGTATTTAGTTTTGACAATTAGAAGAAAATTTGCGTTTATATTTTTTTCGAAAACTAGTTGTGTAAGGGACTGTATTTTTTGTAATTCTAAAAATTGGATGAAAAGTGCCTAAAATATGGATATCAATTATTTTCAAAATGTTATGTATAAAACTGAATATGCAGTCAAAATCAGTCACCGCCAATTATATAGAATTGATGTATGTGGGATGTCCATTTTAAGGTGGATACTATGACTGGTTTCGAGATTTTGGGGTTCAAATATAACAATTTTTACCGCGTACACATAGAAAAATCCTCTTTTGGCATGAGGTTTGAAGGATTAAAAAATTAGTTGTACCAACTAACTTCATTCAGCTAAATATAATGGTTTACAAATTTGCTTACGGAACTGCCATATTAGTCTATACAAATGACATGTTAGTCAATACACACTCCTCATGGTTCTCAATCTGTACTAAATTATTTTAAAACTGTTCGAAATTGGCTGCAGTACAAACTACAACTTTTTTATTTTGCCAATAACAACGGACTAAGCGGTTGATAGAACCGAATAAGTTGGTTAGGCAAAGAGTTGGTTGGCGCAACAAATCTCTACTCTGTGTGTATTCATATTGTACACATCTTTAATTTCTCTTAAGAATTCTCTGTACAAAACTTTTTAAATTATTAAAATTTATTGAGTGGTTCCGAAAGTTATAAATTTCACCCGATTTAAAAGCGTTTGGGCACACTGTGCCGTGTATAAAGATATAAAATATTTTTGAATACGAGTATAATCTGAGTCATTTGAAGTAATGAGTTTTTGAGGAAAAAAAAATAGCTCGAATCTTTCAATTATTAAACTTGATTGTTATATTGTATGATATATACAAAATTTCATTCCTTCATGCATAATTTAATTAAAGACGCATTGGCAATGCTGTACTTCTCAAATAACAATTTTGAATACATCATACGTATGCAAAGGACATCATTATCATATGCAAAACAGCACAGGTCTCACATGTAATTTGCTGCCACTGCTATCCGGATGTTGCAAGCTGCTGGCTGTTGCTACTCTGATGTTTTGTGCTTTCCTACTTATTTGGCCTATACTTCAACTGTACAATTTTTGCATATATCCTGCTCCATCTACACAGTATAACGCAACATTTGCCTAATGACAAGCATTGGCAAGCATTATCCTTACAAATTCTACTACTATAACGCAATACTTCAACAGCCGGAAATTCATTTTGTACAAAGCCAAAACAATACCATTTCAAATAAAATACCAGGCATTACTAAGAAATATCAACATCTGAAGCCACTTAAATTATTGCATACATACCATGCCATTGCATTACCGGCAAAAGGAGAATAACTGCTCGAAGGATTGGCATTTGGCTTGTTTTGTGCAAAATTAATGGCATGCCATTAGGTTATAAATTATTTATTAGTTTATATTGTGCTGGGCATCATAAGAACAAGAACAACAACAATTAAGCGAAGACAAATGCGTCGAAATATGCTGTTAACAACAAGGAATTTGTTTGTTATTTTGGCACATTTATAATGTAGTTTATTAGACATTAAATGTCCATAAAAAGTCAATATGAATTATAAGTAATTTTAATAATTAAGTATTTTAACTGATTTACTGATTTATTGATTTATTGATTTATTGATTTATTGATTTATTGATGTATTGATTAATTGATTTATTTATTTATTGATTTATTGATTTATTGATTTATTGATTTATTGATGTATTGATTAATTGATTTATTTATTTATTGATTTATTGATTTATTGATTTATTGATTTATTGATTTATTGATTTATTGATTTATTGATTTATTGATTTATTGATTTATTGATTTATTGATTTATTGATTTATTGATTTATTGATTTATTGATTTATTGATTTATTGATTTATTGATTTATTGATTTATTGATTTATTGATTTATTAATTTATTGATTTATTGATTTATTGATTAATTGATTTATTGATTTATTGATTAATCGATTTATTGATTTATTGATATATTGATTTATTGATTTATTGATTTATTGATTTATTGATTTATTGATTTATTGATTTATTGATTTATTGATTTATTGATTTATTGATTTATAGATTTATTGATTTATTGATTTATTGATTTATTGATTTATTGATTTATTGATTTATTGATTTATTGATTTATTGATTTATTGATTTATTGATTTATTGATTTATTGATTTATTGATTTATTGATTTATTGATTTATTGATTTATTGATTTATTGATTTATTGATTTATTGATTTATTGATTTATTGATTTATTGATTTATTGATTTATTGATTTATTGATTTATTGATTTACTGATTTACTGAATTTTTAAAAATTTATTTTGTTTAATGAGTTTTTAAAATTAAAGTTTTGCTTTACATTTCTGCAACATATACTGCAAATTGTTAAATGTTTGAACTTTGCATATTGCAGAGAAATTTCTATAGTTACCCAAAAGTATTTATAACATATATTTAATTATCAAGAATTAAATTCTAAAACCACATAATTCACTGTAAACTGTTAATATGTTGAACATACGTCACAATATTTAATGCATAAACAATATTAATTTAATATTCAAATTCCATTTAAATCGCTACTCACACTGCATTTATCATGGATTATTAAGCTGAAATTATATTTTGCAATATTTACAAATTATTTTTTTTATTATTCTCATTAGTTTAATAAACACAATTTCAACATAATTTCAAAAAAAAATGATTGATTTAATCTCTTGCATATTTCACAAATATATCGCTATAAATCAGTGCAAATATTTGCGTAAAATTAGATTAACATCATACACATGCATTGCATAAATTAACACTATCATCCTCATCGAGAAAAGGTTAGGTATTAATACAAAAACCTCCCACTGCTAATCCTTTCCACACGTGCAATAACATGTTTTAATAATTTTATTATTTAAAGCGCTAATTTATTTATTTAATGCAAAAACATATTTTGAAGCACGTCGCACTATAATTGATGTTGTGGCTTTTATAATAATTTTAAATGGAATTAAATTTTAAATATTTTTAGCGCAATAATGTTAGTTATTGCCAGCAATTTGTGAATAATTAGTCTTATTAAGTAAATTATACCACATGTATAATAAATATTAAACAGTTGAAATATTTGAAGCAAAGTAAGTAATCCAATTTTAGAAAAATGTTTGCCTAAATAAAATTTATCTCTGATAAATATATTTTATTTTAATGTGTTTATTAAGTTCTTGCAATTAATATAGTTGTGTAGGATAATAATAATTATAGTTGTAGAAATCATAATATTATTTTAAAAATTTTATTCTTTGTGAAATAATATACGTATTAAAAATACGCATATTATTGAAATATTGCTTGTTTAAATGAAATTTGTTTCTGATAAATATATTTTATTCAAATATGTTTATTAATTGCGTGCAATCAATGCAGTTCCGTCGTGCTAAGTATTATTAGTATTATTCTACCAAGCATAATTTTATTTAATGCATTTTTTTCTATATTGTAATATGGAATTTATTAAAACTAATGATATTGTATACAAATAATATTTGTTTATGATAAATACATTTTATTTAAATATGTTCATTGAATTATTGTACTTTAATGCTTGTTTTTATATAACCTTTTGTTTTTGAAGCAATGTTGTTTTTAATAAATGTTTTTAACATCTATTATATTTCTTACACAAACGTAGAATCAAATAATTAAAAATGGAAAATATTTGGCACAAACATATACAATTATCTAATACCTATTTAAATATGTTTAACATATACTATTTCTGAATAGATTATAGTAGTATTTATAAATGTTTAATGCAAGTGTAAACACTTATAATACATATAGAAAACAATTGATCCTTTCGTCTGGATTATGCATATATTTTCAAACTATGTTTAACATTTTTATTACAAATATAAAAATGTTATAATTGCAAAAATATTTAATATAATTGCAAATGTGTTTAGTATATTATAAAACATTTTTGTAATTTTATGAAAGTTCTTAAAATATCACCAAAAAAACAAACAACACTAAATTTTAAAAACAAATATAAAAATGTTTAACTAAACTATTAAAATATTTAACCCAAAAAATACTTTACAAAACATTAAAATGTGTACGTCACAAATGTCAATATATGCGTACACACAGAAAAATCCTCTTTTGGTATGAGGTTGGAAGAATAATAAAGTTAGTTGTACCAACTAATTTCATTCAGATAAATCGAATCGTTTACAAATTTGCTGGCGGAATTGCCATACTAGCCTATACATTTGAAATATTAGTCTATACACACTCCTAATGGTTCTAAATCTGTATTAAATTGTTCTAAAACAGTTCGAAATTGGTTGCAGTACAAACTACAATAACAACCGACTAAGCGATTGAGAGAAACGAATAAGTTGGTTGGGCAATGAGTTGGTTGGCGCAACAAATCTCTATTCTGTGTGTACGTTATATTAAATTATTTGTGATTAAATATTGTGGATTTTTTAAAAATATTAAATTTCTGACAAAATATGACGAATATTATAGTATTAGTAACAGATTTTCCTAGTACCTACTTATGACGAACATTCAAGTTTTTATGATAAATTTGTAAAGAATATAAAAAAACTAAAAATTAAAATACTGTTCCCAGTAAAACTAGTCAACAACTGGTCGATTACTAGTACACACAGAATAGAGATTTGTTGCGCCAACCAACTCCTTGCCCAACCAACTAATTCGGTTCTTTCAACCTCTTAGTCGGTTGTTATTGTCAAAATGAAAAGTGTTTTAGTCTGTAGCAACCAATTTCAAACTGTTTTAGAACAATTTAGTATAGATTTAGAACCGTTAGGAATGTGTTTATACTAATATTTAGGCAAATATGGCAGTTCCGCCAGCAAATTTGTAAACCAATCGATTTAACCGAATGAAGTTAGTTTTTACAACTAACTTTTTCATTCTTCCAACCTCATGCCATAAGAGGATTTTTTTGTGTGTAGGGATTTCAAAAGCAGATCTCTGCCACACATAGAGTAGAGATTTGTTGCGCCAACTAACCCTTTGCCCAGCCAACTTATTCGATTCTATCAACCGCTTAGTCGGTTGTTATTGTCAAAACTTAAAGAGTTGTAGTTAGTACTGCAACCAATTTTGAATTGTTTTAGAACCATTTAGTACAGATTTAGAACCATTGGAAGTGTGCATAAACTAATATTTCAAGTGTATAGGCTAATATGGCGGTTTCGTCAGCAAATTTGTAAACCATTCTAATTAACCGAATGAAGTTAGTTGGTACAACTAACATTTACATTCTTCCAACCTCATGCCAAAAGAGAATTTTTCTGTGTGTAGACAATAACTGGTCGTTGACTGGTAGAAAAATGCCCAGAAACCGATGAGTTTTACTGGCTGGTATCTGGTGGGAAGTGCGTGACATCGCTTGCTAGTTACTCGACAAGTGACTTGTAAATCTGGCTAGATACCGGTAGGACATTGCACATAGAATAAAGATTTGTTGCCCAACCACCTTTTCGGTTCTCTCAACCGCTTAGTCGGTTGATATTGTCAAAATACAAAGAGTTGTATTTTGTACTGCAACCAATTTCTAACAATTTTAGAACAATTTTAGAACAATTTAGTACAGATTTAGAACCATTAGGAGTGTAGACTAATATTTCATGTGTATAACCTAATTTGGTATTTCCGCCAGCAAATTTGTAAACCATTCGATTTAAGCGAATTAAGTTAGTTGGTACAACTAACTTAATTCATTCTTCCATCCTCATGCTAAAAGAGGATTTTTCTGTGCGTGTTATTATTACTCGGATTTTGACAAACATTTAATTTCAAATTTCAATACTTATTGTGCCAAACATTTAAGTAGTTATGATAAATATTAAAGTACTTGTAACAAGTATGGACTTTTTTACATTCTGTAAACTTTTTATATATGCATTTTTATATGTAGTTTTTTTATAGATATTTTCAAGCAACATAAATTCTTCGCCAACACTACAAATACATTCAACTGTTCGCTGTCCTGCACACATACGCTATGAAATATTGCCGCAGCCAACGCGTGTCCTGCAAGATTTATACATGTGTCAGTGAAAAAGTGTGTGTTTGTTTTTCTTATATGACTTTGCCAAAGTAAACAAACACAAACTCAAAACACACGAAGACACAGCCATGCACTGCTTCATCCAGCTGACAACACAGTTGGTTTAAAGAAAAGAAATAATGAAAAAAATAATGTAAAAGGAGTAACGTCCTTGATTCGTGCCACACACACTCGCTGAAACCTTTTGTAAATTTTATTATAAAAAGTAAATGTCAAATGGCAGGTGTTTATTTGGAGCACACATTTGTGAAATTACAACAAACTAAGATAAATAAAAACAAATGACCCATCGGAAAATGGACTGATTAATGGTGAACGTCATTAATATTGTGTGAAATGTTGCTGTTAATGGTAGGCGTTAATTTTATTTAGGCTTACAAATGGCTTCAAAATGAAAATAGCAAATAAGACAACCAAATTTTCTTATGGGTTATAATCATATATAAAAGATTTAGAAATAGGTTTTAATCTTGAGGATGAAAATTATGTTCTTTAATTCTTGAGGCGTTGATTGATGTTTTGTCAATAGTGATTTCACATTTTCATTACATTATGCGACAAAAAGCTAAAAACCCATTTAAGAATGTGCAAACAGAAAAACCAATAAAAAGTTGTGAAAAAAGAAAACATAAACTTATAAAGGAAACACCTTGACATGGAAATCAGAATATATGCAATTATATATTATTTTTACAGCGATGAAAATAAAAAAATTGATTATTAAAAATTTCAATATTCACTAAAATTTCAAATATGGCAATAAAAATATAAATGTTCGCTAAAAACTGAAATTCAAATCTAATTTTAAACTTACTAATATTCATTGAAAATTGTGTTTTGTTATTTTTAAACATAAAAATTTCGTAAAAATTTAAAATAAATTAAAATAAAGATTTGAATTTTAAGTGAATTTTTCAATTTTTAATGAATTTTAAATTTTTTAGTAAATTTTTAAAATATTAGTTAACATTATAGAAACATTACATATATTTTATTTGAATTTTTTAAATTTTAAAAAATACCTAATTAAATTTTTTTGATAATTGTATTAATTTAAATTAATTTTGTATTATATATAATACTAAAATTAAAAATTATATAATATTTTTTTATTAAATTTTATTAAATTTTTATTGGATTTAATGAAATTTTAATAAATTTTTCTTAAAGTTTATTAAATTTTCTACAATTTCAAAAAATATAATCACCCTGTTATTAGTTAGAGTCGCCATCTATGTGCTAAATGGTTTATTAATAACAGTAAATAAAACGTTATTGCATTTATTTAGTATTTAGCATGTATAATTATAGCTTATTTCGTCGAAATTGACTATAAAAATATTGTTTTTTACATATAAAACGAAAAATCTATAAAAAAAGAAGTATAAAATGCGCTGACAAAGTTTGAAAATCACAACTAGAAACTGTAAAAGTTTAAAAAGCACAACCTAATATTGCAGTGCTTTCAACGTTTTCGTGTCAGAGAGCTGAATGCAGACTGTACGTACCGTACTGTACATTTGACTGTATTTTATTGGATTGTACTCAATGGAAATGTCATGGTATTTTGTAGTATACATGGTTGAAGTATATACAGGTTAAGTCATCTTTCAAAATTCAGTCGCCATTTACTTTTTTTTGAAAACTGTTTGAAAGACTCAACATTTCTTTACGAAAAATTTAAAACAAAACATCAATGCTTTGTTTACAAATTAATTAGTTGGCTATGTCAACATTGTTCATTCAAAAGTCAATACGAAAATTTTTTTGAGACTTGAAAATTTAAGAAGAATCGGTAATTTATTTTATTTCTTAAAACAATTGAATTATTTATTTCATAATGATATTTTTTCAGATGAGTATAGCAGCACTGCTTATGCCTGTTAGCATTTTTTTCGGTTCGCGGAATATTCATCGTAAACAATTCATCGTATCACAATTCAGCGAACACAATTCATCGTATGAACAATCATATGAACAATTCATCATATGCACAATTCATCGTTTCACAATTCCTCGTTTCACAATTCATCCTTTCACAATTCATCGTATCACAATTCATCGTATCACAATTCATTGTTTGCACAATTCATCGAATGCACAATTGTATGCACAATTCAACGAATGCACAATTCATCGTATCACAATTCACCGTTTGCACAATTCATCGTATCCAAAATTCATTGAACATACAATTTATCCAATGCATTTTTCCCAGAACAACACTTGATCTATAACATTTAGATTGAAAGTTATAACGAGAAAGCGATGCTTGCGAAGAAGTATTCATTTTGTGGTACATATATGAATTACTTGGTTTTTAGCACTTATAGCTAAAATGATAAGGAGAAAGCGCCGCAGTAGAAAATTTTTTCCAAAAAATCGCGATATTTTTTGAAAAAACATGTCTTTTTTGTTTAAACAAATAAAAAATTGTATAACTCTCCTGAGTAAATTTCATTTCGTTCATACGATGAATTGAACATACGATGAATAGTGCAAACGATGAACTGTGCTACGATGAATTGTGCGTACGATGAATTGTGCATACGATGAATTGTGCATACAATACATAAGATGAATTGTGATACGATGAATTGTATATATGATGAATTGCACATACGATGAATTGTACATAAGATGAACTGTGATACGATGAATTGTTCATACGATTTGTGTTCGATGAATTGTGATACGATGAATTGTCCGGTTACCATTTCCCAACCAGACAAACGATGCCCAAAACCTAACTTTATGCTAACTTTAAAAAGTTAACGATATCCGAATGTTTAAGTCAACTATTAAAAGGCATCATCAGAAAGTTGTCCCCTAGAAAGCTGATAAGATAGCTTAAATGCAGCTTTAATTAACCCTTTTAACTACCAATCATTCTATTATTTACTTTTCCAAAAAATTATGGAAATAATCAAATGACATAAGTTTGTCACTTTTACGACTACATTCAAATATATATAAAAATAGACTATAATAATAAAAAACCAAAAGCTATGTTTTAAATTTAAATGCATTTTTATTTGAAATTATTTTAGCTGCACTGTTTGCCACTGCCATAGTCACGTCCTGAGACACCACCTCACACGGTAGAATGACGCCTGCAGTAAGTAACTGCCCACGAACATTTTCAATTTCATAGACCCGATTTTGTAGCGATTCATAAACGCACTTTACTCGTCGCTGTTAATATTTTTACTATTATTCGGACATTTTTGTCCACACAAAATACACGGAGCACAAAAAACGCTAACAGCAAACGGTAGGGCGCAGCAAAAAAAAAACTAATGGCAACTTTGAAGTATGAAGTTCAGAGGTGCTACTATGTGGGTATTATCCCGATTTGTTTACTTTAAAAAGTAACTTTTCTGCTTTATCTATACGATGCTTAATAGATAACTTTTGTAAGAACCTTTAAGTCACCTGAAAAACGATAGTCGCAAAGATAACATTTCGTATTTTGTTCTAGTTGGGTTATTGCTGGGTCGTTATCTGAAAAATCGATAAAATCAACTACAAAGAAATCGATTTTCAAATCACAAAATCGATTTTCGACTAAAATCGAAATCGATTTACCCATCACTAATTCGGCAAAAAATAAACAACGAGCAGCAACCAAAATTAATATTAGCAAAGCATTATTAATTTTAGTAGTTAAATCTAAACATTCCGACCAATTACTGTTTTTACTCATACATAATTGAACAAATTTCCATTCACGCCATGAATTTTAATTTCACGCGCATACTTGGTTTAAATGACAAAATCTACAAGAAATTCGGTGATTATTGCATCGCAGAACTGGACAACGAATGTTACATTGTCTGCAGCAGTTGCCAGGAGGAGCATCAGACAGAAGACAGCTTTTGGCAACACATACGTGAGGCCCATCAACAAGCGCTGCCGTGTGCATTGCAGCAAGAGCTAAAATATGAGGTTAATTTTGATAAAAGTTTTATTTACTATTTAAACTAAAACATTTGTTTATAAAGCCTACAGAAACCAATCACAACAGCCCAAAGCAGTCGATCGCATCGCCAATGTACGTGGAAGCCGAGTATTTGGAACAACTGGGCGACATTAATGATCCAGATATTTTGGAGGATCTCAGTCCGTATATAGTGCAGGATGTGCAGTCGCTAAAAGCGAAGACAAAGCAGACAAAATGTATGTTTTGGAAAATACTGTACAGTTATATTTAACATTTTAATATCTTGGTCAATTCAAATTCGTTTTGATCAGATTTTGTTTTGATTGATTTTGTGATATTCACTTCAGATGGTCATTTAAATGTTAAGAAAGAAAAATCAAATAGAATTACTCAGTACTTGTTTGGTTTGCATTCGATTTAAACTGTTTAATTTGTACTGAAAATTTTGAATTTTGAAACCGCTTAAAACAAATGCGATCTAATAGAAAACGAAATTTCGTTTTTGATCAAGAGCCATTTCGGTAAATTTAAAATTATGATTTTAGGAATAATTGAATAAATGATTATTTGAAAGTAATAAAAAAGTTTACGAATAAAAAAAAACAAATTTGGACAGTTCTATAATATTAAATTATTTTATTTCTCTAATTTTGTCGTTCAAATTGAAAATGTTGTTTCTAAGGTGATTCCATACATCCTTTCTAAATAATTAGTCGATCATTTTTTTATGGTATGCTATCAAGTATTCTTTTTCAAGAAAATAGCAAATCAGACTTTTGGCCTTGTTAGCCAATTTTTAAAATACAAATTTGCGAAGGTTCCAGAATTTGATTTTTATAGAATATTTTTCAATCAAATTCTAGTTCAGTGCAATGAATTTAATTAATTCATATATTTCAATTTCGATTGAAAGAACATTATAAAACTTACTAAGATGATTTCTCTGAGTAATGTAGCCGTATAAGCCGTATATGCTATATCTTGTAACAGTATTTCTCTGTTTTCCTTTTATATTATGAAGAAAAAACTTTGTTTTCCTTACAGCCAACATTCCTCCAAATCACGCCAAACAATCACCACTTTCGCCTGTCAAGTATTTCGATATCGAACGCATCTCCTCCAAGTCGCTGCTCAATGGCAAAGTGCTCAAAAAATTATTTCTTCAGTTTAAACGCACACACATCGAATTCAAGTACAAATTAAATCGTCTGACGCAAGAGCTGAAAGTACTGGAACGTGAGCAGCGCGATGATGTATATACCCAACGTAAGAAATATATGAAAATACTGCCGGACAGTCCGCTGAGTACGCGCGACGAAGTGCTGATACTCGATGGTGAGCTGCAGCGCAGCAAAGAGATGCGCAGTAATTTAGTAAGAATTTTATTTTTTAATTATATACTAAAAATTATACTTAAAATTTGTAAAACATCAATACTCACAAAATGAAACGAAAATTTGACGTCAAAATTTTGTTACACGAATTTGTATTTTATGTTACTCGAATTTTAAAACTTTCAAATTTGTTTTAAATTACGTCACTTTCGCCGAAAAGTCTTTCGTTTTCAAATACAGAAAGAGGCATTACATTTTTATTCCAATTTTAGTTTGATGAGGCCTTAATGGTCACCACCGAGAGTCCCGATGTCTATTGTCGCGTTCTGTGGCGCTTTATAATGAGCGACGAGGTGTCGTGTCAGTTTTGTTGGCGCGGCGTCATCGATGGCGAACGCGTGCTGAAGTATCCCATTAAGGACATGATAATGCTGGACATTTTTCAGTGTAAGTTCAAGTCGTACTCTAAATATTAAATAAAATTGTACTTTAAAATGTCATACATATTTTATAAATATTAAACTAATTTTAAAAATATTAAAAATTCTTTTATATAAATAAAAAATTCTTTGAACATACCCAAAATTCATTTGAAATTTTTTATAATTCAAATCAATGTTAACTTTCACTTGCAGCTGCCTTTCGCGATAAATTTCCCGCCTTGCCTTTGAATACTTTTAAAGAAAAAACCATCACATATTTTCATAAGGCCAACGATCGCGTTAAACGCAACAAAATGAAGGTAGACGAAGCCGTCTCCGATGAACCCTTCGACGAAGTTTACTGAAATTAAATTTAATATATTTTCTAATAATCCATTTTAATTTTAATACTATTTTTATTTAATAGTATTTACATATTTAATGTATTAACATTTTAATACTATTTTAATTTTAATAGTATTTGAATTTTAATAGTATTTAAATTTTAATAGTATTTCAATTTTAATAGTATTTCAAGTTTAATAGTATTTAAATTGTAATAGTATTTGAATTTTAATAGTATTTTAATTTTAATTGTATTTTAATTTTAATAGTATTTGAATTTTAATAGTATTTGAATTTTAATAGTATTTTAATTTTAATAGTATTTTAATTTTAATATTATTTTAATTTTAATAGTATTTTAATTTTAATAGTATTCAAATTTGAATAGTATTAAAATTGTAATATTATTTCAATTTTAATAGTATTTAAATTTTAATAGTATTTATATTTTAAAAGTATTTTAATTTTAATAGTATTTAAATTTTATTAGTATTTGAATTTTAATATTATTTTAATTTGAATAGTATTCATATTTGAATCGTATTAAAATTTTTATAATATTTGAATTTTAATAGTATTTAAATTTTAATAATAATTTAATTTTAATATTATTAAAATTTTAATAGTATTAACATTTAATAATATTAAAATTTTGATAGTATATTATTAATAGTATTTTAATTTTAATAGTATTATAATTTGTATAGTACAGAATAGAATTTTTAATTGTATTCAAATTTTAATAGTTTTTAAATTTTAATAGAATTTGAATTTTTATAGTATTTAAATTATAATAATATTTTAATTTTAATATTTTTTTTAATTTTTATATTATTAATATTTTAATGGTATTTGATATTTTATACTATATGGATTTTAATAGTATTTTAATAGTATAAAATTTGAATATTATAAAAATTTGAATGTTATAAAAATTTTAATAAATATTTCAATAGTATTGGAATTTTAATACTTTAAAATTTGAATAGTATTTTAATAGTATTAAAATTTTAATAGTATTTTAATGTTGATATTTTTAAAACTTTATTTATATTTTATTTATTAATTTTAATGTATTTTAGTTTTTATATTTAAAATCATATAACTTTTTCATTTTAAAATTCAATTTTAAAGTGCTTTAATTTAAATTTCAGTGAATTATATTTTGTTGTATTGCACCAAATACCATTAAATGAATGGTATTTAGATTTTAATATTTATGAATAATGTCAATAATTTAATTGGTATTTTAATATATGCTTATAAATTCATATGTTTATAAACTATATTACTTTGAATATTTTTATATAAATTGTATTATTTTATTTTGTACCTTTTAATATATATTTCAATTGAATTCCAATAGTTATTTAAGTAACTTTATATTATGTGCTCTCTATGAAATTCTGCATTCTAAAAAGTATTAATTTTTGATTGTACTTTATATTGTATAGAACAGAATATAGTCTGATATTAGTTTAGTTTAAAATATATTTATTATAAATATTATTTATGCCGCTTGTTTAAAACATGCCAAATTTAAAAGCAATGATTTGTAAAAATCGCCAAGAAAATCAAATGTTTTTTTTACAAATGATGTACAAAAGTTGTAGTTTTTTTTATACCCTACACTAAGAGTGAAAGGGTATATTCAGTTTGGTACGCCGTTTGTAACACCCAGAAGGAAGCATCTCCGGTATGGAAAAGTATATATATTCTTGATCAGCACGACCTCCTGAGTCGATTTAGCGATGTCCGTCTGTCCGTCTGTCTGTCTGTTGAAATCCCTACTACTTTTAAAATTGAAGAGCTTATAACTTAGATTACTTATATACCTACGCTGTATGTGCGAAATTGGCGAGATCGGTCCATTGTGACCTATGATCCGACCACTTATGTTCAAATACCTCATATAAAATGTACATATAAAGATCAATTTTTATGTATACGTGCTTAGGTAAACTTTTTTGGTCAAATATATATTGATATCATCCTTAAATACATGATAATAATGTTTTCCGGCGAAAAGAAAAAATCGAAATTCGGTACACCTACCCATTTGTAAATATGGGTATCAAATGAATGGAAATTCTTCAGCGATTGAATGTTTGTAGTTATTTTCAGGATTCGTATACCCTGGTGACCTATATATCACTTTGAATGGTAACCACACATATGTGTAGGGTATTTATAGTTGGCTTAGACCGACTATAATTTTGATAATCCTAACTATCATAATTACACCTACTTTAAAATTTCCCATGTGATCTAACCTTCCCAACTGGTTTCAATTGAAAATGTATGCAAAGTAAAAAATATTTTATAAAATATGCACTATTTAAAGGGTTTTTCAACAGGGACGCTACAAAAGTAGAGCGACAGGAACAGCAAACATTTCTCTTCATTAAGTTTTGCCATTTCATGACCACCACGCGTCGTGTGTTCGTGAATTGGGATGGGCCGTACTTCTTCCGTGATGATCAAGACCGGCACGTTACTGTGAATGGGAATCGCTACCGTTCAATGATAACCGAATATTTTTGACCCCAATTGGATGATATGGACTTGGAGGACATGTGGCTCCAACAGGACGGCGCCACAAGCCACACAGCGAATGCCACAATCAATTTATTGGAAACCAAGTTTGGAGAACGTGTTATCTCACGAAATGGTCCAGTCGATTGGCCGCCTCGATCGTGCGATTTGACGCCGATAGACTATTTCCTGTGGGGCTACGTCAAGTCTATGGTCTATGCCAACAAGCCAGCGACGATTGATGAACTTCGTACGAATATCGTACGTGAAATTGCAGCAGTATCGGCGGATTGATGCTTGAAAACCGTCGAAAATTGGGACTGCTGCAAGCGTGCCCGTGGTGGCCACGCAAAAGAAATCGAGTTCCATACATAATGGCATCTAACGTACTTTTACAGGAATAAAGAATTTCATTGATATCCAAAACCGTTTTTGTTTTATTTAAAAAAACTTTTGTATTTTATAAAAACGAACATGGATTTTAGTTATTTTATTGTATAATTTATTTTATTTAAATGTCGAAATTGAAATTCACTTTTAAAAAATTAGACACATACAAAAGATTATAATACATTTGATGTTGGCTTCAATTTCCAATAATTGATTGTTATACTTGAGTCTGCATTTATTTCTGAGTACACCCAGAAAAAATTCCCTTAAATCCCATTAAAATTAATCAATAGGACAATTATTGATTTAATAGTATACATAAAATAAAACTTTTCATATAAACTCAATGGAAATGTCATGGTATTATCTAGTATTTAATGGTATTTTCCGATTAAAATAATAATTTATCCTATTGACTATTTTTAATAGTCAAAAACTATTATTTATATAGTATTTTTTTCTGGGTGTAACTATATTAATTCAGGTACTACGATCACTTGTCCAATCAAGATGAAATTTTAACAAGTGAAATTTGAACATTTTAATTAGTGTTTATATCACTATAGCTCCCGTAAGTTCTAATATATAACAAATTAATCATTTAATTTGAATGGGAAGTACCACGCCCTCTTTTAAAAATTTACATCTATATGTTGATTATTAAATTTTCATACACACAGAAAAAAGTGTGTAAATATAACTAAAATGTTAATCAATCCAATTAATTTTTAATTGAAACTCAGCCGATGTAACTTTTAGTAGCATTGAATTACATATTCGTAATAATGAGAATATGTTAATTCAAGAATCTTTAATTATTTTTTTTGTCATATTGATATTAAAGTTGTTATATATATTAATTTTTTTATTAGGAATTTTTAAATCATTAATTACTTAGTAACATCAATTAAAAATGTCATTCGAAAGAAATTGGATCAATTAAATATTTTGTTAAATTAAATGAAATATTTGTCGAATAGAAACATACACCCAGAAAAAAATCATGGTAAATTGATAGTTTTTCAATAGAAAAACAATAATTTATTCCATTAAAATTGGTCAATAGGATGCGTCCCATTAATTCAGTAATATTGAAACTGTTAATACAATGTGTGGTTGTACCATAAATTTTATAATGTGATATTTTAATTACAATAAGAAAGACCTATACAAATTTAATGATACGTATTATTAATTATATGGTAAAGTCGAATTACATTTTCCTAATAATTTATTAAAACAAAAATGTATTTTAGTTAATTTATTGTATAATTTATTTTATTTAAATGTCGAAATTGATATTCATTTTTACAACACACACATAAAAAGACACTTCTCGCTGCAAAAGATTATAAAACATTTAATGTTTGCTTTGGTTTCCAATAATTGATTGTAGTACTTGAGTCCTTTGCCATAATAGAAGTTCGATTTATTATTTATTTTCTATAATAAATAAAAATATAAATATATAAATATAATTTATTTACATTAAATACATTGAGTCCTTACCAATGTCGCGTTTAATAATGTGGATTATTACAAAAAAATACATGCGACCATTTTGAGTAAACACGCAGAATGACGTACAAAACGAACATGTTTGTATTCGTTTTATGTTTTATTAAACCACGTTTATTATTATAGGAGGAAACCATTAAAACAACAGTATTTATTATATTTAAAATAATAATATTGAAATATTTAAATTTATGGTAGTGAATTTTTCAAATACTATTGAATTAATTAGAAAACTTTCGATTTAAAAAGAAAAAACTATTAATACATGAACATGTTCTGAGTGTATGAAAATAAAAATAATTTAATTCAATATATAACATAAAATAAATATTAATTAAGTATTTATACTTTTTGATATGCTTTGTAAAATTTTTTTCAACCTAACGAATGTTTTACCGAAGTCAGTTTCACAACTTCTACAGGTGGGCCAATTAATTGAGTCAAACATAAAATTGTTTTTTAATGATTCAATATGCAACAAAATGAGCATCATAAGCTGTTTATTCAAATTCTTGACAGCAAAAATAAATTGAGCCATTTAATGCTTTAATAACATAACAAACACTAAATAATGCAATATCCTGTTTTAAAATAGCAACGTAGAAGAAAATAATGTTAGAAGAAACTGAACGACGCCGCCGACGCACAAACAAAAAACAAAATGAAATCCAGAAGAAAAAAACAGTGTTGCAATTTAAGAAAATGAATAAATCAAAAGTAACAAATAAAAGTAGTTAATACTATTAAAGATTTAGTTGTATTGAAATTATATTAAATTTATTCCTATTAATATTTTAATTAAAAAATGTGTAAATACAATTAAATAATTAGTAAATACATTCATATTTTTAATTGAAATACGATTTTGTTTGCTATTAATATCAATTGTTATATATACGTACAATATTTTTTTCTGTGTACACGCTGCAAAAAAAGGGCTCTCCCAAACATAATTTTGCAGGCATTAACATGTATGTTTGAATTTTATGTAAATATAATATATAATTGACTGATAAATCATTTGTAAACGGTGTTGTAATGAGCTCTGACTTACATTATAATATCCCGGAAACATTTTAATGTTGCCCCTTAAAATTATGTATGTTCTAATGGAAACATAATAATTACTACTTCCAAACAAAATAAATATTTGAACCGAAACATAAATATGTTTAAAATATTACATGATTTGTAATGACCTGAATATAAATATGTTTCCAGTGAAACATATCAGTTGTTTCAGTACAAAAAGTAGTATGTTTGCATAGAAACATATTTAAATATTTTTGGAAAGAAATCCTGAAAATAAAATAATAATAAAATGTTGTTTTTTTTATTAATTTTTATTAAAAATCTTAAACATGCACAGTGGGAATTTATAATAATTGAATTCATATACAAATTTTTAAATGCATAAATAAATAATTCGTTTAAAACTGCAAGTACAAGTGACAGCATCAATGAATGCACAATTGCACCAGCAGACGCTAAATCAGACGATCCAGGCTCGCTTTATATTTGGTACAGTTACAGTTGATCTCAGTACAGCACATAGCGTAGGCAAGGAATTGGCTTTTGTTAAAAAACATGCCAAATTCTGTTGAAAATCGAAACAGATTTTTATTTGTGGTTTTTTCGCATACGTTTCAGAAACTATAAACTGCACTATATTATACTCTGTTACTATTTGTACTTTTTGTAACACATTTTATATTTTTATTTAATTTACAAGTAACAAAATTATTACCGACGCGAACACGTTTTCTCAACGAACAACAAAAGACACGTACGCAGAAAATGCCGATCACCGAGTGCTAAACGAGTGCCAACTTCGTATACAAGAAGAATGTTGCAAGAATACACTTATTTAAATCCAATTTCTTTATTGTTTGTTTTTAAACATCAATATGTTCAAACGATGGTAAAAGATGGCGTAGGTAGAAAATGGTGCACAACATTGCCAACTTCGTCAGTCGATAACTTATCGAATTAAGACGAGCGTTGCGAACATACGTTGTACTTAGATTTGATTAGCATTTTCTGTGTTTCGAAACATAGTTTTAACCAAGTAAATTGCCAAGAAACAGTTTATTCAAATGCAATTAAAATTTTATGTTGGTATTGTAACATATTTATGGTAAATTTGACAGATTCTGCTGGACAATTTTATAATGTTTACACGTGAACAAAAATAAATTCAATTTCGATTATAATTTAATTACACTTCATTCATAATACATGTATGGTAATTTCGTATTTCTTTTTAATTACATTCAAACATATTCAAACAAATCTTTTCTAACCGTGTACAATCCTTCCATCATCCTCATACTAGTTCACTGTAGCGTTTTTTATACAAATTTTCAATATGTTAAAGATAACTCTTGAAAAAGTGTTAAAATCCCAAATTTAAAAATGTGTGGAATAATACCTAGCACCTAACTTAATCCGGTTTACCTTTTAGTTACTGAACAGTCTATCTTAAGATAATTACTTTAAGATATCTGTTTGTAATATAAGCACATCATGCAGACAAATCATTAAATTATAATTCGACCAATTATTTGTATTGCAGAAAGACATCTTTTTTGTGACATTTCAGAACACTTTCGGTTAATTTAAAAGGTAGCTATAAACATTTGTCTAGTTGGAATGGTTTTACTCATTGTTGAAATTCAACTGAATTAAAATAATTTGTCGCTACAGTCCTAAAGAACTTTAGCCAAGCTCTCTCACCATTTGAGTTGTGTGTATTGTATTTTTGTACTCAAATCGCCGGGGTGGGATTCGGCATTAAACTGAACATGGGACCTTTCGGCTCGCAGTCCAACGCACTAACGTCTGAGTTACGAAACACAAATGATTATATTTTATATTTTAATTACTTTATTTTATACTAAACAATTTATATTTAAAATTTAAATATACAAATTATTTATAAATAAACACTTTATTTGACTTAAATACTATTTGTATTTTCAACATTTTATTATTTTCGTTTTATTGCTGATAATTGTAAACTTAAAATGGCAATGCTTGCAAACAATGCTACATGTGTGTGGCTTTTTTAAATTTAGATTAAACCATAAGTATTGTTTATTTAAAATAATATTTAAATCATACTATTTTTAATTGAAATAAAATTAAATGATTTAAATTATCTATTAAATTTTACATCCTATTAATATAATAAAGCTGAATGTTGGTTTGTTGGTTTGTCCTTTTGTTTGTTTGTTCCACTTCTCCGTCTAAACGGCTGATCCGATTTTCTTGAAATTTTTACCACAGATGCAGTATGGTCTGGAAGGAATGATAGGCTATATATGGGCGGGATTGGACAAAGGGGCGTGGCACCTCCCATACAACCTAAACTTTTAATACGATATAACTCGGCACTTTCACCAGCTACGAACATGAAACAAAAAACTCAAATACAAAAAAAAATTTAAAAGCAAAAGCACAAAACAAAACAAAAGCAAAAGCAAAAATACAAAAACAAAAGCAATCACGTTTGTTCCGCTTCTCCGTCTAAACGGCTGATCCGATTTTCTTGAAATTTTTACCACAGATGCAGTATGGTCTGGAAGGAATAATAGGCTATATATGGGCGGGATTGGACAAAGGGACGTGGCACCTCCCATACAACCTAAACTTTTAATACGATATAACTCGGCACTTTCACCAGCTACGAACATGAAACAAAAAACTCAAATACAAAAAAAAATTTAAAAGCAAAAGCACAAAACAAAAGCAAAAGCAAAAATACAAAAACAAAAGCAATCACGTTTGTTCCGCTTCTCCGTCTAAACGGCTGATCCGATTTTCTTGAAATTTTTACCACAGATGCAGTATGGTCTGGAAGGAATGATAGGCTATATATGGGCGGGATTGGACAAAGGGGCGTGGCACCTCCCATACAACCTAAACTTTTAATACGATATAACTCGGCACTTTCACCAGCTACGAACATGAAACAAAAAACTCAAATACAAAAAAAAATTTAAAAGCAAAAGCACAAAACAAAACAAAAGCAAAAATACAAAAACAAAAGCAATCACGTTTGTTCCGCTTCTCCGTCTAAACGGCTGATCCGATTTTCTTGAAATTTTTATCACAGATGCGGTATGGTCTGGAAGGAATGATAGGCTATATATGGGCGGGATTGGACAAAGGGGCGTGGCACATCCCATACAACCTAAACTTTTAATACGATATAACTCGGCACTTTCACCAGCTACGAACATGAAACAAAAAACTCAAATACAAAAAAAAAAATTAAAAGCAAAAGCATAAAACAAAACAAAAGCAAAAGCAAAAATACAAAAACAAAAGCAATCACGTTTGTTCCGCTTCTCCGTCTAAACGGCTGATCCGATTTTCTTGAAATTTTTATCACAGATGCGGTATGGTCTGGAAGGAATGATAGGCTATATATGGGCGGTATTGGACAAAGAGGCGTGGCACCTCCTAAACAACCTTAACTTTCAATACGATATAACTCGGCACTTTCACCAGCTACGAACATGAAACAAAAAACTCAAACACAAAAAAAAAAATTAAAAACAAAAAAGCAAAAGCACAAAACAAAACAAATCAAAAGCAAAAATACAAAAACAAAAGCATTCACGTTTGTTTCGCTTCTCCGTCTAAACGGCTGATCCGATTGTCTTGAAATTTTTACCAGATGCGGTATGGTCTGGAAGGAATGATTGGCTATATATGGGCAGGATTGGACAAAGAGGCGTGGCACCTCCCGTGCAACCTAAACACGATATAAGTCGGCACTTTCACCAGCTACGAACATGAAACAAAAAACTCAAATACAAAAAAAAAATTTAAAAAAAAGCAAAAGCACAACACAAAACAAAAGCAAAAATACAAAAACAAAACCAATCACATAAAACCACAATCCAAACTAAATGAAAAACAAAAATGGAAAGAAAAAGAAAAACAAACTTACCACACTAAAACTAACCAAACTAAAACTCACCACACTAAAATTCACCCTTAAATTAACCACACTAACCCCCCAAACTATAATTCACCACACTAAAACTCACCACACTAAAACTCACCACACTAAAATTCACACACAAAAATTCAACACACTAACATTTACCATACTTAAACTCACCACATTAAAATTTCACCACACTAAAACTCACCACACTAAAACTCACTACACTAAAATTTCACCACATTAAAATTCACCACTTTTAAACTCACCACATTAAAACTCACTACACTCAAATTTCGATACACTAAAACTTACCACACTAAAACTCACCGCACTATAATACACTTAAACCCACCACACTATAATTAACCACACTAAAACTCACCACCCTGAAATTCACTACACTAAAACTCACCACAATAAAATTCATCACATTAAAATTCATCACACTAAAACTCACCACAATAAAATTCACCACACTAAAACTCGCTACACTAAAACACGCCACACTAAAACACGCCACATTAAAATTCACCACACTAAAATCCACCACACTATAATTGACCACACTAAAACTCACCACACTAAAACTCACCACACCAAAACTAACCACAATTAAACTCACCACTCCAAAATTCACCACATCTAAACTCACCACACCGAAACTTACTACATTAAAACCCACCACACTAAAACTTCTACTGGGAAAAACTCTATGGGGAAGAATTCTACGGAAAAAATTCTACCGGGATGAATTCTACGTTGAGAATTCTACGGGAAAGCGTTCTATGTGGATTTTACGGGGAAGATTTCTACTGGGAATAATTCTGCGGAGAACCGCAGTCTGAGAAAATATTGTCTTTGAGAAAAGTTGTTTTGGCGGAGAATTATTTGGTTACCACATTTATAAAACCAATAAAAAAAATTCAACGGCGAAGCACGGGCCCCTCATATAAATAATAAAATGTTTTTTATATTAATAAAATCGCTCCATATCTTTGAATTCAGAAAATCTTGGCACGAGTCGTGCACGGGTCCAGCTAGTTTTATAATATATTTTATTCTTAATTTCTTTACTTCGTTATTTCTTCATTTATTTATTTCTTAATTTCTTCACTTCTGTATTTCTACACTTCGTTGTTTCTTAATATATTTATTTATTATTTAATATCTCTATTTCTTTATTTCTTTGCTTTTTTATTTGTATACTCCTTTATTTTTATAGTTTTTTAATTTCTTTGTTTCTTTACGTTTTTATTTCTTAAATTATATATTTTTTTGTGTTTTTCTCTTTATTCTATGGTTTTTCTTTATTCATTTATTACTTTACTTCTTTTTTTATTTATTTTATTATTTATTTATTTTATTATTTCTTGAATTCTTTATTTTATTATTTCTTTATTTCTCAATGTTTTTCTTATTTATTTACTTCTTTATTTTATTTGTTTCGATACTTCTTTATTTTTTTATTCTTTATTTTGTTTTACCTTTATTCATTTATTACTTAATTGCTTTACTTCTTTATTTATTTATTTATTTACTTATTTGATTATTTCTTTAATTCTTTATTTTATTCTTTCTTTATTTCTTAAATTCTTTACTTCTTTATTTTATTATTTTTGTATAATGATTTACTTAAAAATACTGAATTCTAAAATAGGATTTATAAATTAAAAAACTATAAATTTTAAATTAAATATTTTTTTATTCATTAAAAAATTATTTAAACTCACTAAACATTTTTTGTACTTCCTCATTTAAAAAAAAAAACCTTTTTATTTTTTTTTTTTATAATAGTTTCTGTTTAAAATAAATATAACTATATTTTTAATGGATTCTTAAGTATTTTTTTTTATATTTAAACATCATGTTAAATTTTTGAACTTAAAAGAGCGAACAAAATGAATAAAAGATATATTTAAATTCTTGAGATTTGAAATTATTTTTGGATTTTATTTTTTGTATGCTTGATGTAAATTAAATAGTTTTAATTTTAATATTGATAGATTTTTCTTTTTGTTTTTCTTGTTAATTTAGCAAATAAACTATTTTAAAATGTATAAATTTCAGATCATTTTGGTTTTATTGTTTTAAATTTTAACTGATAAAGAAAAAATAATGCATAGTAATTGATTTTACTTCTTATAAATGGATTGTACACCTTAAAAAAATTGAACAATTATATAATTAAATATAATAATATATTTTCATATAAATTCAATGTAGACTTCTTGGTATTCTGTAGTATTTAATGGTATTGTCCGTTTAAAATAATAATTTATACTATTGATTAATTTTAATAGTAAATAAAAAAAACTATTAATTATATGGTATTTTCTACTGAGTGTATTGAAAGATTTTGTCATTTGAATAACTTTTATTAATTCTTTCAAAAATATTAATTTTAAACCATAATACGTTTTAAACATTAGTAAAACAACTAATTTTTAAATGCAATAATTAAAAAATGGTTTAACTTAAAAATATTTAATAAATAATTGACTTAAACATGTTTCATTCAATTTGAAAATAAGTTTTTATTAAAGATTCAAAGTTATTTAATTATTTTTTATACATTTTAATGTAAATCAAATAATACAAAAAAGCCTAAAATAATAACTTAAAAAATGTAGCAGCTTTTCTTAATGTTTAGCGTGTTTCGATTTTTTTTATTAGAATTTTTTATTGGTTTTTTTATTATTTTTTATATATATTTTTTTTTACTGAAATACATTTAATTTTGTTTAAAAATTAATTGTTTTATTAGCAAATAAATGGTTTTTAATTGATTTTTCAATTAAATCATTGACATAAATCTTAAACTTAAAAATATTGAATTATTTATATAAAAAAAATATTTTTTATACATTTTAATATAAAAGAAAAATATTGAAAGTGGTAATTTTAATTTATTAGAATAAATTTAATTATTACTTTAAAATGTTTTATATTTTTTGTCTATTCGTTTTATTTTTTTTTTTTTGTTACACATTTGTGATTTTTTTATTTATTTTGTTCTGCTTAAAATTAGGCAAACGAATATTGCACACATCAAGTAACGTTGTCCAAATCGCTGCTCAAAACCTTTCGCCTAACGCCTAGTGAAATAAAAACTCAATGAACTGAAAATGGTTGCTGCCAGCTGCACAGCGGCGGTGGCCTGTTAAAAGCGCGGCTCAAATTTGTTGCCCTTTATGTTGTGCTTCTTCTTGCGATGCGTCGACAGGTTGCAAGACTGCTTGAACGAGGCGTTGCAGTGGTCGCATGCAAAACGACGCACTTTGCTGTGCACGCTCCGATGCAGCTCGAGTCGCGATTGATATTTGAACTTGAGGCCGCACGTTTCATAGTCACAAATGTACCAACGTTCGCCGTCTTCCGAATTGGCAGACGATGAATCTTTCGGCATATACACTGCGGACGCGGTGCCGTCATGTGACAGCGGCGCCAACATGCCGGACATATTAGCGCCACCCGCACCACCAGGGATTACTACCTGTGGCATACTTTGAAAAAGACTGGCGTAGTTCATGGCAGCGTTTGGCATATAAAGCGTTGTTGACGGCGGCGGTGGCGGCTGCGGATGCACCGATTGTGTTTGCATTTCTGACGTGTCCGCTGGCGTCAGCTGTGGCTGCTCTACCTTGATATCAACCTGCACAGCGCTCGGCTCAATGACGCGCATTTCCGTGTAGTCTTTCGGCTCCTGATCATCGTCGTCCTCGCCCTCAGCAGCCTCATCGGCATCATCTGTACTACCACTCGTCTGCTCCAGTCGCTCATTTAATTTTCTATAGTGTGGCACAAGCGACGCTGCTGGTGGCGTGACTTCAATCGCTGCAGCTGCTGCAACGCTGTCCAAGTAATGTTGCTGCTGGTGTTGCTGTTGTTGACTGAGACGATGCTCGTGCATTTGCTGCAATTATAGTTGTTTAATTAATTTACAATAATATAAAATACTCTCAATTTAAAGTACATTTTCCTGCTTCATCTGATGCATAAAACTGTGTTCATCTTGTATGTGTTTCCAGAAGTTGTCCTGCGTCTGCAGCTCCTGCTGGCAAGTGTGGCAGACAATGAAGAATTGGTTACCATCGATGGACAGGCAGAACTCCCCAAGTTTTGTATAGATTTTGTTGTTTTTACTTAGTATTCGCGGAAAACCCATGTTTTCATTGATTAATTTATGATTTTGTTGTGTGTAAAGCAGGAATTTTATAAAAATGCCTCAAATAAAAACAATTTTTTAAGTTTTCTAAATATTTTTGTTTATTTTTAGTGACATTTGAAAACAGCTGTTTTTATGATGTGTCAAAACTTACGAAGCCATTTTTGCTGTGCTGTAACACGTGCACGGTGAATTCGTATTAACAAGTCTTGCGGTGAATTGTATTACGTTGAATTGTGGTTACGACGTTTGATTTGTGCTACATGCGAGAAAGTCATAATTAAACAAACCCACAATTTTGGTACGATATGAATCAGTAAAATCGCTATAAAATTAATTAAATTTTGTTATTTGATTTATTCGGCATGTTTTTATTTTCACATAAATTGAGTTCGATGAATTGTCCGAATATGAATTTTCATTCGATGAAGAGACACGATTAATTATTTTCGATTGGACTAATTAAAAATTATCAAATTAATTGGCCGATTAAATTAATAAATTAATAAATTAATAAATTAATAAATTAATAAATTAATAAATTAATAAATTAATAAATTAATAAATTAATAAATTAATAAATTAATAAATTAATAAATTAATAAATTAATAAATTAATAAATTAATAAATTAATAAATTAATAAATTAATAAATTAATAAATTAATAAATTAATAAATTAATAAATTAATAAATTAATAAATTAATAAATTAATAAATTAATAAATTAATAAATTAATAAATTAATAAATTAATAAATTAATAAATTAATAAATTAATAAATTAATAAATTAATAAATTAATAAATTAATAAATTAATAAATTAATAAATTAATAAATTAATAAATTAATAAATTAATAAATTAATAAATTAATAAATTAATAAATTAATAAATTAATAAATTAATAAATTAATAAATTAATAAATTAATAAATTAATAAATTAATAAATTAATAAATTAATAAATTAATAAATTAATAAATTAATAAATTAATAAATTAATAAATTAATAAATTAATAAATTAATAAATTAATAAATTAATAAATTAATAAATTAATAAATTAATAAATTAATAAATTAATAAATTAATAAATTAATAAATTAATAAATTAATAAATTAATAAATTAATAAATTAATAAATTAATAAATTAATAAATTAATAAATTAATAAATTAATAAATTAATAAATTAATAAATTAATAAATTAATAAATTAATAAATTAATAAATTAATAAATTAATAAATTAATAAATTAATAAATTAATAAATTAATAAATTAATAAATTAATAAATTAATAAATTAATAAATTAATAAATTAATAAATTAATAAATTAATAAATTAATAAATTAATAAATTAATAAATTAATAAATTAATAAATTAATAAATTAATAAATTAATAAATTAATAAATTAATAAATTAATAAATTAATAAATTAATAAATTAATAAATTAATAAATTAATAAATTAATAAATTAATAAATTAATAAATTAATAAATTAATAAATTAATAAATTAATAAATTAATAAATTAATAAATTAATAAATTAATAAATTAATAAATTAATAAATTAATAAATTAATAAATTAATAAATTAATAAATTAATAAATTAATAAATTAATAAATTAATAAATTAATAAATTAATAAATTAATAAATTAATAAATTAATAAATTAATAAATTAATAAATTAATAAATTAATAAATTAATAAATTAATAAATTAATAAATTAATAAATTAATAAATTAATAAATTAATAAATTAATAAATTAATAAATTAATAAATTAATAAATTAATAAATTAATAAATTAATAAATTAATAAATTAATAAATTAATAAATTAATAAATTAATAAATTAATAAATTAATAAATTAATAAATTAATAAATTAATAAATTAATAAATTAATAAATTAATAAATTAATAAATTAATAAATTAATAAATTAATAAATTAATAAATTAATAAATTAATAAATTAATAAATTAATAAATTAATAAATTAATAAATTAATAAATTAATAAATTAATAAATTAATAAATTAATAATTTAATAAATTAATAATTTAATAAATTAATAAATGTAGAAATATATAAACCTCAAGAAAAAATCGAACACGTTTTTGTTACCAACATGTATATACTATTTTTAAACTGCAATATTTTTTATTAGCAATTATTGCTTTTTAATTGACAACAACAATTATAAAATGTTGAAGCTATGATTTACAAAGACTCTAAATATCTAAAGACAGAAAAGTTTTTATGTACACTCATTTTCTGTGTTTACAATTTTATTAAAGATGAGGTGTTTTCGAAAATGTGCATGACTTTTCGAAATTTATGCACAACTGCGCATAACACCGGATAATGTAAATCGGTGTTGTGATCAGTTGTGATCTCTGGAAATGGCTGTCATTTTTGTAAACCAAATACTATGAAATGTATTTCTATTTTAATTCTAACAATAAAAGCATTATTATTTTTTATTCAAATTTTAAAACGTGTAGATTTTCATTTAAGAATTTTCTATATTTTCAGAAAAATTATTAAAATGAACATTATTCCACAGAAATTCATATAAGATTTTTGTGTGGCAGCACAATTCCGTCCGTCCGCATTGCAATTTGTTACGGCTGCACAAAAAGCAGCAACAACAATAGTTGGAAAATAATTAATTTTCAGCGATTTTTCCTGCATCATTTAAATATGCTTTATTTTTTATGAAAACATCAAAAGTTGTAGATTTTTGGTCTTCAATTTTTGATATTCACTGAAAAAATATTCTTATAATCATTTTTACATCATAATTCTGTTTGTGTTTTCCACAGACAGACATCTATGCTTTTTTGGTTACGTCTGCGCAAAAAACAACAACAACGACAATTGACAGTTGCGCAAAAAAACACAGCAACAACAATATGTGTGAAATAATTAAATTTCGACGATTTTTCCTACAGCATTTAAACATGCTTTATTTTTTATGAAAATATCAAAAGTTGTAGATTTTGTGTCTTCAATTTTTGATAATCACTGAAAAAATATTCCTATAATCATTTTTACATCATAATTCTGTTTGTGTTTTCCACAGACAGACATCTATGCATTTTTTTTTGTAGACAGACGGACGGACACCTACATTATATTGTAGTGTCGTCTCACTCTCTCTCACATGGCTCTTATGGCATGCGACCTGTCAAAGGTGAACTTTGAAGTTCACTTAACGTTGAAGATCACTTAAAAAAAAGGAACGCACACATTAAAAGTTTTGTGTATAATGCACCTATACATTCTTGAAATTTTCCAACTTACATTGTATATATTAGAAATCGTTCAACACATTCAAAAATTCTCAACACATCTAAACTTTAACTTTCATCAAAACAAATTAAATGAAATTTCTATTTTCGTGATCTTGAGCAAATTTTGTATTTTGCATGAATTTTCAAGTAATTATGCTACGATAATAAATTAAATGTGTAGTATCATGTAAAATAGCTTTAAAAAAAGCAAGAAAATATTAAATTCTATTTAAACATTTGAAATTTTAATATTTCTTCATATTGTATTTTTTGTATTTGGTTACTTTTAAACTATTACAAAGTATTAAAATAATTTAAATATTAAAAAAACTAAAAAAATATCGTCACCGTATAATTCCATTAAAAATAAAAAAAAAATTGTTGAAAATATGTTTTAATTTTATTTAATAATACAAATGATACAAAATTTAAAATATACACTTTGTATTGATTAGATTATTTTATTATGTTTACTTATTTATATAAAAAAATGTATAAACAATAAAATAAATTTAATAATATTAAAAAATTTAAATATTAAAAAATAAATTAATATAAAAAGATATTAAAAATATTTGATTAAAAAACAAAAAAATTAATTGAATAAAATAAAAATTATAAAATAACATTTAAATTTAAATTTATATTTTATGTTACTAACATTTTTTGTTTGGTTAAAAGAACAAGTATACAAGAACAAGTATACAAGGAAGCAAGTAAACCCAACAAAAAAATGTTAGTAACATAAAAGAAAAATTTTGCTTTTCAGCATGGATTGTAAATTTTATAATTAATTATGTTAAATTATTTTTAGTAAAAATTTGAAGTTTTAGTAACATTTTTTTTTTTGTTTTTAGTAATAATTGAATTTTAGCATATTTTTGAATTTTTACTAAAAATTTGAATTTTTATATTTATGTTTATAAATTTTAAATTTTGAGAAAAAATTTGAATTTTAAATTTTTATAAATAAAATTGTAATTTTTAAATAATTTTGGAATTTTTAGTAAATTTTAGAAATGAGTTTTTGGATTCTTCCAGTTCAGCGCGAATATTTCTATGTCCTCATTTGTGCTTTCATTGTCGACATGAAACATTCACAACAACCTAAATTACAAAAATATTAATAATTAATTTATAAGATTTACCTGCGTTGGAGCCCGTTCTCGCAGTTTGGAGTTCGAATCGCTGTTCTCATCATCCACTTGCTTAGCAGACGGCAGACTTATACCTGAGACAGACATCTAGTATTCATACCATAGTATTTCAAATGCCAGATGTGTATCTCACAATATTATAATATTTTTGGGTATTCCTTGATTTCATTGTAGTATTTGGCTGGTACAAATACCACGAAACTATTCGTAGTATTTTTGTAGTTTTCGTTTAAACACAGCCAAAATTTAAAAGCATTACGAAAGCTTTTTGGCAAAAAAAAACTCTTTGTACTGAAATATCATAATAAATTCCAAGAAATAAATAAATTATTTAAAATTGTTTTTTCAAAATTTTATTGCAAAATGTATGTTAGAAACTGAATTTTATTGAACTGCATTTAATTGGCAGCACAAAAATAAAATGACCACGTCAATGTAATAAAGCTTAAATATTAAGAAAAAATATATGTGTCCACTGGGACTCTGCAAGTAAAGGAAACCAATCGCGTAAAAAACGTTGTTTTAACTTTTATATTAATTTAAAATCGTTGAAACAATCCTTTTTAAAACAGTCATGATACCAGCATCACTGTTGATGGAAAATATTTCGTAATAAAAATATTTTTCCGGAGAGTGTTTGCGATGGCTATAATATGATTTAGGTACAGCTCTACCAGCTCCATGGTCCGAGTGCGCTCTCATGATTAGACAGAATTGGCGCACAGCATGCACACCACAAAACATAATAATGAGAAACACATACATGACATTTGTTGTTTTACAGTTACTTGCGCAGTCGTTCAATTGTTGTGCATAGGAGTGAATGAGAGAAACACAAAATCTTGTTAGAAATCACAGTATTACCATATTGAATGGTTTTTGTGGATAGAAATGACATTTGCAATGCGGACGGACGGAATTGTGCTGCCACACAAAAATCTTATATGAATTTCTGTGGAATAATGTTCATTTTAATAATTTTTCTGAAAATATAGAAAATTCTTAAATGAAAATCTACACGTTTTAAAATTTGAATAAAAAATAATAATGCTTTTATTGTTAGAATTAAAATAGAAATACATTTCATAGTATTTGGTTTACAAAAATGACAGCCATTTCCAGAGATCACAACTGATCACAACACCGATTTACATTATCCGGTGTTATGCGCAGTTGTGCATAAATTTCGAAAAGTCATGCACATTTTCGAAAACACCTCATCTTTAATAAAATTGTAAACACAGAAAATGAGTGTACATAAAAACTTTTCTGTCTTTAGATATTTAGAGTCTTTGATGGTAATCGCATGCAAAGACACATACATGACATTTGTTGTTTTACAGTTACTTGCGCAGTCGTTCAATTGTTGTGCATAGGAGTGAATGAGAGAAACACAAAATCTTGTTAGAAATCACAGTATTACCATATTGAATGGTTTTTGTGGATAGAAATGACATTTGCAATGCGGACGGACGGAATTGTGCTGCCACACAAAAATCTTATATGAATTTCTGTGGAATAATGTTCATTTTAATAATTTTTCTGAAAATATAGAAAATTCTTAAATGAAAATCTACACGTTTTAAAATTTGAATAAAAAATAATAATGCTTTTATTGTTAGAATTAAAATAGAAATACATTTCATAGTATTTGGTTTACAAAAATGACAGCCATTTCCAGCAAAGACTCTAAATATCTAAAGACAGAAAAGTTTTTATGTACACTCATTTTCTGTGTTTACAATTTTATTAAAGATGAGGTGTTTTCGAAAATGTGCATGACTTTTCGAAATTTATGCACAACTGCGCATAACACCGGATAATGTAAATCGGTGTTGTGATCAGTTGTGATCTCTGGAAATGGCTGTCATTTTTGTAAACCAAATACTATGAAATGTATTTCTATTTTAATTCTAACAATAAAAGCATTATTATTTTTTATTCAAATTTTAAAACGTGTAGATTTTCATTTAAGAATTTTCTATATTTTCAGAAAAATTATTAAAATGAACATTATTCCACAGAAATTCATATAAGATTTTTGTGTGGCAGCACAATTCCGTCCGTCCGCATTGCAAATGTCATTTCTATCCACAAAAACCATTCAATATGGTAATACTGTGATTTCTAACAAGATTTTGTGTTTCTCTCATTCACTCCTATGCACAACAATTGAACGACTGCGCAAGTAACTGTAAAACAACAAATGTCATGTATGTGTTTCTCATTATTATGTTTTGTGGTGTGCATGCTGTGCGCCAATTCTGTCTAATCATGAGAGCGCACTCGGACCATGGAGCTGGTAGAGCTGTACCTAAATCATATTATAGCCATCGCAAACACTCTCCGGAAAAATATTTTTATTACGAAATATTTTCCATCAACAGTGATGCTGGTATCATGACTGTTTTAAAAAGGATTGTTTCAACGATTTTAAATTAATATAAAAGTTAAAACAACGTTTTTTACGCGATTGGTTTCCTTTACTTGCAGAGTCCCAGTGGACACATATATTTTTTCTTAATATTTAAGCTTTATTACATTGACGTGGTCATTTTATTTTTGTGCTGCCAATTAAATGCAGTTCAATAAAATTCAGTTTCTAACATACATTTTGCAATAAAATTTTGAAAAAACAATTTTAAATAATTTATTTATTTCTTGGAATTTATTATGATATTTCAGTACAAAGAGTTTTTTTTTGCCAAAAAGCTTTCGTAATGCTTTTAAATTTTGGCTGTGTTTAAACGAAAACTACAAAAATACTACGAATAGTTTCGTGGTATTTGTACCAGCCAAATACTACAATGAAATCAAGGAATACCCAAAAATATTATAATATTGTGAGATACACATCTGGCATTTGAAATACTATGGTATGAATACTAGATGTCTGTCTCAGGTATAAGTCTGCCGTCTGCTAAGCAAGTGGATGATGAGAACAGCGATTCGAACTCCAAACTGCGAGAACGGGCTCCAACGCAGGTAAATCTTATAAATTAATTATTAATATTTTTGTAATTTAGGTTGTTGTGAATGTTTCATGTCGACAATGAAAGCACAAATGAGGACATAGAAATATTCGCGCTGAACTGGAAGAATCCAAAAACTCATTTCTAAAATTTACTAAAAATTCCAAAATTATTTAAAAATTACAATTTTATTTATAAAAATTTAAAATTCAAATTTTTTCTCAAAATTTAAAATTTATAAACATAAATATAAAAATTCAAATTTTTAGTAAAAATTCAAAAATATGCTAAAATTCAATTATTACTAAAAACAAAAAAAAAAATGTTACTAAAACTTCAAATTTTTACTAAAAATAATTTAACATAATTAATTATAAAATTTACAATCCATGCTGAAAAGCAAAATTTTTCTTTTATGTTACTAACATTTTTTTGTTGGGTTTACTTGCTTCCTTGTATACTTGTTCTTGTATACTTGTTCTTTTAACCAAACAAAAAATGTTAGTAACATAAAATATAAATTTAAATTTAAATGTTATTTTATAATTTTTATTTTATTCAATTAATTTTTTTGTTTTTTAATCAAATATTTTTAATATCTTTTTATATTAATTTATTTTTTAATATTTAAATTTTTTAATATTATTAAATTTATTTTATTGTTTATACATTTTTTTATATAAATAAGTAAACATAATAAAATAATCTAATCAATACAAAGTGTATATTTTAAATTTTGTATCATTTGTATTATTAAATAAAATTAAAACATATTTTCAACAATTTTTTTTTTATTTTTAATGGAATTATACGGTGACGATATTTTTTTAGTTTTTTTAATATTTAAATTATTTTAATACTTTGTAATAGTTTAAAAGTAACCAAATACAAAAAATACAATATGAAGAAATATTAAAATTTCAAATGTTTAAATAGAATTTAATATTTTCTTGCTTTTTTTAAAGCTATTTTACATGATACTACACATTTAATTTATTATCGTAGCATAATTACTTGAAAATTCATGCAAAATACAAAATTTGCTCAAGATCACGAAAATAGAAATTTCATTTAATTTGTTTTGATGAAAGTTAAAGTTTAGATGTGTTGAGAATTTTTGAATGTGTTGAACGATTTCTAATATATACAATGTAAGTTGGAAAATTTCAAGAATGTATAGGTGCATTATACACAAAACTTTTAATGTGTGCGTTCCTTTTTTTTAAGTGATCTTCAACGTTAAGTGAACTTCAAAGTTCACCTTTGACAGGTCGCATGCCATAAGAGCCATGTGAGAGAGAGTGAGACGACACTACAATATAATGTAGGTGTCCGTCCGTCTGTCTACAAAAAAAAATGCATAGATGTCTGTCTGTGGAAAACACAAACAGAATTATGATGTAAAAATGATTATAGGAATATTTTTTCAGTGATTATCAAAAATTGAAGACACAAAATCTACAACTTTTGATATTTTCATAAAAAATAAAGCATGTTTAAATGCTGTAGGAAAAATCGTCGAAATTTAATTATTTCACACATATTGTTGTTGCTGTGTTTTTTTGCGCAACTGTCAATTGTCGTTGTTGTTGTTTTTTGCGCAGACGTAACCAAAAAAGCATAGATGTCTGTCTGTGGAAAACACAAACAGAATTATGATGTAAAAATGATTATAAGAATATTTTTTCAGTGAATATCAAAAATTGAAGACCAAAAATCTACAACTTTTGATGTTTTCATAAAAAATAAAGCATATTTAAATGATGCAGGAAAAATCGCTGAAAATTAATTATTTTCCAACTATTGTTGTTGCTGCTTTTTGTGCAGCCGTAACAAATTGCAATGCGGACGGACGGAATTGTGCTGCCACACAAAAATCTTATATGAATTTCTGTGGAATAATGTTCATTTTAATAATTTTTCTGAAAATATAGAAAATTCTTAAATGAAAATCTACACGTTTTAAAATTTGAATAAAAAATAATAATGCTTTTATTGTTAGAATTAAAATAGAAATACATTTCATAGTATTTGGTTTACAAAAATGACAGCCATTTCCAGAGATCACAACTGATCACAACACCGATTTACATTATCCGGTGTTATGCGCAGTTGTGCATAAATTTCGAAAAGTCATGCACATTTTCGAAAACACCTCATCTTTAATAAAATTGTAAACACAGAAAATGAGTGTACATAAAAACTTTTCTGTCTTTAGATATTTAGAGTCTTTGATTTCCAGAGATCACAACTGATCACAACACCGATTTACATTATCCGGTGTTATGCGCAGTTGTGCATAAATTTCGAAAAGTCATGCACATTTTCGAAAACACCTCATCTTTAATAAAATTGTAAACACAGAAAATGAGTGTACATAAAAACTTTTCTGTCTTTAGATATTTAGAGTCTTTGATTGCAACGTTGAGTGCAGATAAAAACATTCCAGTTGCTACGTCATATACAAAAACAAAATAATATTAAAGACTGGAAAATGCGGTTTATATATTTATATGTGGACTGCATTAGTAATTTTGTAAATAGAAATATTTAACATTCAAAAGTAGTATCCACGAATGTAAACTGTAGTAGATTTTTATGTTGAATGTAGAAGAAAATGAAGGTAGTAGAAAAATAGGTATAGTCAAACCCAGTTATAACTATCATTGCTTAAGTGATTTTCCATATAGATTTCTATTAACATAAAAACATATAGAAAGTCTCTCGTAAATGCATCAAATATTTTTAAATACCTCAAAATTTTATTTTTATTGTAAGGGTAATTAATCAGTGTTTACTGTATTAGATATACATTTTTTTATTTTATTTTTATTTTTTTTATTTAATTTTTATTCAACATTTAAAGCTTAAAAGCCTAACAATGTAGTTTGTATATTAATAATAGGCAGAAAAAATAATAAAATAGAAAACTTAAATATATCTGTATTTTTATTTAAAATGATAACTCTCTTCAAGTACGTTCACCCTTGATAATCCTAAATGTTCATTTTTGGTTTGAAAAGTAGTAAATCTACTCCGATTGCAGTAATATGAGAACACTGCTTTAATTAATTAAGAATAAGTGGAATTCCGTATAATATGACCCAGTAGAAAAGATTAGAGATAATATATAATACTGTAACGAGTTGTATAGTTTTATGGAAGAATTTGTTTAATTAAACTATATCGTTACCGATTTAAAAACATGACACTTCCAATAAAAAAAAAAACAATAAACAAGTTTTGGCGAATGATATCTTTTTTATTTTTCATTATAATGTAATTTTTAAGTTCGTTGAACTTAAGAGGCTTAACACAATGAAAATAAGTTAAATTTATAAGTGTGCCCTTTTATTTTTGTTCATTTACGCCAGTTTAAAGCAACCCTACAAACACTGAAGCTCTAATATGAGCGATTTACAGTCTCACGTCATAATCACGAGTGTCTCAGTTTCACTCTAAAAAATTCCAAAAAATTAGAGAAAAATGAGTAATTCATGTACAATTGTAGAAAAATGTTCTTTTTTTAATCTTTTATTTAATCAATAAACTGACCGTTTTAATTTAAATATGTCAAATTAATTTATTTGCAATAAAAATCTATGATATCGATAAAAAAAAACGTTCGTAGTAAGCATACAAAATTCACAATGTTTTATATTATTCAGAATTTAGTCAATTATTATATTTTTTAGCTTAAATGGGTTTGATATTCGGAGTAGGCATTGTGTATAGCAAGCCTTCTGACGTAAAGGCCTCTGCACATTTTCTATAGGGTAAAAATAGTTTCTCTGATGTCATTTTGTTGGGGTTTTGGGGTACCCAGTATTTATATTTTGTTGAAGTTTTTGGCTTGATAACGACGGTCGTGCATTAATTTTTGGACAACCTAAAGTAGGCGCTTTCGAAGCTTAAAATAGCTGCCAAAGGTGTTAATCAATAATATTTTTCGTGTGCTTTGTACAGCGCAGGGATTTTACATATTAATACCAAATAAATTGACATTTTAAACCAAAGCAACTAACTCACCATATTGAAAACGACAACGTAGTACAATTAATTAATAGAAAGTTCGTGCTTTGAATAATACACACAGCGGAGAGACTTGTGGCTGTTGTGGTTAAAAAAAAACCTAGCGACAGCAGACAACCATGGACTTCAAGGGTTTTCTCAAGGGCATTGGCCAGGAGTTTCTGAATGCGGCAGGTGATGCGGCGATGGGTGCGGCAAAGGATGTTGTCGGCTCGGTGATCAACGAGATGTTTGTGAAGAAAGAGGTCGCAGAAACTCCCCGCGTGCTTCCAAGCATAAAAAATATGCGCGTAGTTGGTGACAATTCAAGCGGCCAGCGATACAACTACGATGTGCAAGATTTTGAGACATTGCGACGCAGCTGCCTGGAGCAGGGCGCACTCTTCGAAGATGCACTCTTTGAGGCGCGCAATGAGTCAGTGATGTTCTCGCGTCGCCCTGATCGACACATTCAATGGTTGCGACCACATGAAATCGCTGAAGATCCACAGTTCTTTGTCGAGGGTTATTCGCGGTTCGATGTGCAGCAGGGTGAGCTGGGCGACTGTTGGCTCATTGCCGCCGTGGCCAATTTAACGCAAAACTCGAATCTCTTCTTTCGCGTTGTGCCGCCAGATCAAAGTTTCGAGGAGAATTATGCGGGCATTTTTCACTTTTGTTTCTGGCAATACGGGAAATGGATTGATGTGGTTATCGACGATCGGCTGCCCACCTACAATGGCGAACTGATGTACATGCATTCGACAGAACGCAATGAGTTTTGGAGTGCGCTACTGGAGAAGGCATACGCCAAGCTGCATGGTTCCTATGAGGCGCTGAAGGGCGGCAGCACTTGTGAGGCCATGGAAGACTTTACAGGTGGCGTTACCGAGTGGTACGATCTAAAAGAGGCGCCTGCCAATCTATTTCAGATACTTAGCAAAGCGGCACAACGCAACTCTATGATGGGCTGCTCGCTGGAACCAGATCCGAATGTCACAGAAGCTGAAACACATGAGGGTCTTATACGCGGTCATGCTTACTCTATCACAAAAGTGTGCCTTATCGATATTGTGACGCCACAGCGTCAGGGCAGCATACCCATGATACGCATGCGTAATCCTTGGGGCAATGAGGCGGAGTGGAACGGTCCCTGGAGCGATAGTTCGCCCGAGTGGCGCTACATACCCGAAGAGGCTAAAATGGAAATAGGTTTGAATTTCGATCAGGATGGCGAATTCTGGATGTCATTTCAGGATTTTCTCAATCGTTTTGATCGTGTGGAGATTTGCAATTTATCGCCTGACTCTTTGACCGAGGAGCAGCAGACTAATGGCAAACGTAAATGGGAAATGTCCATGTATGAGGGTGAATGGACACCTGGCGTTACCGCCGGTGGTTGTCGCAATAATCTCGATACGTTCTACACCAATCCACAGTATGTCATAACGTTGGATGACGCGGACGAAGAGGATGACGAGGGCAACTGCACGGTGATTATTGCATTGATGCAGAAAAATCGTCGCTCGAAGCGTAACATGGGCATGGAATGTTTGACCATAGGTTATGCGGTTTATCAGTTGACCGAGGGTGATTTGGCGCGTCGTCCGCAGGGGTTGCAGTTCTTTAAACATCGCTCGTCAGTGGCGCGTTCGCCACATTTCATAAATACGCGCGAGGTTTGTGCACGTTTTCAGTTGCCACCCGGTCATTATCTCATAGTGCCTTCCACATTCGATGCCAATGAAGATGGTGAATTCATTATACGCGTCTTCTCTGAAACACAGAATAATATGCAGGAAAACGATGATAGCGTTGGTTATGGCGCTGCTGACGATGCCAGCGATAATGTGCCACCACCACCGCCGCCAGAGGTTGCTGATAGGCAACGCGAAAATTTGCGTCGCCTATTCGAGAGCATTGCCGGTGAGGACATGGAGGTTGATTGGATGGAGCTGAAACGCATTTTGGATCATTCCATGAAGGACGTCAATCGTGAAGAGGGTGGTTTCTCCAAGGATATCTGTCGTTCGATGGTCGCGATGATGGATGCCGATCAATCGGGAAATTTGGGTTTGGAAGAGTTTGAGGCATTACTCACCGATATTGCCAACTGGAAGACGGTCTTTAAGATGTATGATCCACATCAAACGGGTAGCATTGATGGTTTTCAGCTGCGCGAAGCGCTCAACTCGGCGGGCTATCATTTGAATAATAAAATACTGAATGCTTTGGCGCATCGTTATAAATCACGCGATGGCAAAATTACATTTGAGGATTTTCTTATGTGCGCTGTTAAAATTCGTAGTTACATTGATATGTTTAAGGAGCGTGACTCGCAGGAGAGCGGCGCTGCTACCTTTACCATGGACGAGTGGATGTCGCGCACAATTTACTCTTAAGTATGCGCTAAAAGACAACGCATATTATCTACTATACTCAAGTTTATGAAACTCTAAAGAATCTATACACTAAACTAATCAAAAGAACAAACTATTCGAATTGCTATTTATTAAAAATTGGCTAAAATGTACTTCTTCGTAAAGGTCAACCAAACTATTGTGAATGTAAAGTACAAAAGTGTGCACTATTCAAATATTTTTGTATTATTAATATTGCAAACATTATTAATATATATTCTAAAAAGCAAAACGTCCGACTTATTCTAATATTGCACTGAAAGCAATAGAAATTTCAAATAATATATTTTGCTATTTTCTCTAAAAAGTCCTATTTTTTTTATAATCGATTTAAAAATTTTCAATAATTCATTTTCTACAAATGTATGTTTTATATTTATTTTTATCCCAAAGCATTTATTTTAATCAACAGACATTTTCAGCAATATTTGCAATATTGAGAAAAATATTTCAATAAAAGTGTTCAATAATAATTTATTTCAGTTGACTTTGCGATAACAATCATGCAAAATATTTTGTTCAACTATTTGATAATTTATTTTATATTTTAAACAAATTTTCAATAAGTATTTTTGACATTCACTAGAATTTCTGTTGCTTTCAAAGCTGTATTAATTGGTATTACAGTTGAAAAAATTAAATTAAATAAAAATATATTTTATAGAAAATATTTTTGCATCAAAAAACACTTTTTTTTTCAAGCTAGCACAAAACTCTTCATACTTACAGCTCAATCAGCAAGTATTCAGTTCAGCCGTAATTATAATTTGAAGTTTTTGACTCAAACAAAAAAAATCTTAAAAATCAGATATTTTATTTAGCACTACTTTTCTCCAAATGATTTTTTTTTATTAAAATAAATATATTTCATTCAATAAAAAAAATGGTTCTATAAATTTGAACGAATATTAAATGAGCTGTTAGAGACGTTGCTATTTTTATAATATAGACAATATTTATTTATGATTGTGAATAATATTTCTGTTGTATTTGTTTAATTCATTAAAATAATTATTTAAAAAAGATGCTCCATTGCGGTAATATATATGCATATTATTTTGTTATAACGCACTGTCTTACATGATTATTGAATTTAATAAAATAGTTTATTTATCTAATGTTTCTGTTTTATTTTTTTTTGTTGAGCAATGAAGTAATCTGAGTTGTAAAACTATCAAATTACATTGAAAATCATCAATGAATTATTTGCAACTTCGAATTATAGGGTTTTTCAATAAGAGCGCTACAAAAGTAGACAAAAGTAGAGTGACAGGGACAGCAATCGACGCCATATTTCTTGCCGCTCTTTTGACATTTCTCTTCAGTAAGGTTTGCCATTTCATGATGGAAAGATATCATGTCATGGTATTTTCTAGTATTTAATGGTATTTTCCGATAAAATAATTATTTATCCTATTGACTATTTTTAATAGTAAAAACTATTATTTATATAGTATTTTGTCTGTGTGTACCATTTTTTTTTTACAAATTAACCAACGCTCAGGGGATGCCCCTATTCGTGCAATGCACAGTGTTGATCGTAAGAAAGAATTATATGTTCAAGGGAGGAGGAAAGATGGAGTTGTGTCGGTGGATGTTTGCTTTAAATTTCCCAATATTAAAAATGTCGGGAAAAACAGACGCAGGGAGATTGTTCCACAAACGTATCGTGCGACTGAAAAACGAATTCTCTCTGTAATGCGTGGTTCTGTTGGGAACCGAGTGAACTACGAAAGGGTGGGCTTCGGCGCCCTAGTAGAACGAGAGAACACACGTCCTGGTGGAATCAGGCCATGTATTGAAATATTTTCATCCCCTATTAAATATATTGCACGTTGTTGGATTCGATCCAGGAACTCCAAAGAAGATTTTGAAGCCCCTGCCCATATGGGCGAATTTCTGAGATAGCGGTGCATTTAGTAACAGTGAGCGATTAGTTACTGAGCAGTTTCGCAACTGCTGAGGTCGCTGAATGCAGCCATTAAATTAATATGCCCAGAACGTCAAGAACAGCTGACTGCACAATATCCACAGGTCCCATATTGAGGGGAGGGAGGGGTGAATCCATTCTTTTGTGAGATAACAGACAACATTGGCTCATGCTTGCATTAAAATCAACTCTATTTGCAAGACCCCACTCGGAGATTGTTTTAAGCTCATTATTGAGTGTATCATTCATTGTGCGCCTTTTACTCTCAGTCTCCAAAGAGTTTGGGCGCTTGTTGATGGAATATGAATGACAAATGTTACTGTCATCTGCAAAGGAATGGATTGGGTTCTGGGTCGATGACAGAAGGTCATTGATAAAAACCAGACATAGGGATAGGACGGAACCCTGCAGAACTCCAGAATTGATGGAATTTTGTTATGAGAACACACCATCCATCGAAACTCGTATTGAACGACCCTGGAGAAAACTCGATATCCATCGAGTAAAAGGATCACCGACACCATAAACAATTAGTTTTGAAACGAGGGCTTCATGCCACACTCGATCAAAGGGCTTTGAACTATCTAAAGCTACAACCTTACTCTCCCCGAAAAGGTGAATACAAATATTCCACTTTTCTGAGAGGACCGCCATTAAGTCAACCTTGGATCTCACTAAGTAATTCATTCTGCTCCAAATAATTTACAAGCTTGAAGTTTATTACGCTCTCCATTACCTTAGAGAGCGCAGAACATATTGCAATGGGTCGGTAATTGGCAGGATTCGTGACCCCTTTATACATTTAGGAATCTAATAATGAGGACTCTAAACTGTTTAATGTCCAAGATTTTAAATATTTAAAATATTTCCTAAAATATGTAGAAAATTCTTTTGTATTTGAATTTTGGTTTTTTTGTGACTATTGTAAATGTACCCCAAACATAAATCTGTATTCGACGAAAATATTTTTAATTTACCCATAATTTAGAAACGCTCTAAACTAAATTGTTATTAAAAATTTTGTTTCTGATGAATTGATAACAACAATGTAGAACTTCATCTAAAATGAATGCGTAAAAATAATCGGAATTATAAATTTTAATTGTGGAACATAAATCATTTTATAATTCTCATTTTAAATTTATAGAATTTTTTATAGTGCTCAAAATCGAAGCTTAATCTGATCGCTGCACAGTGGGTTAGAAGGAACTTTTGCGTCTCATAAATCTGTAACTTTTGTTGTACAAAAGATAAATGAACAACATTTTAGATACAATTAATTAATAGATGTATCTTGCTGTTGTGAACCAATGGGAGGTGGAAAAGAGGGAGTGGCACTTTTCCACCTCCGAAAGTTCAATAATATTATATATGCCTATAACTTATGTATTTTAAGAGATAAATTGATGAAACTTTGGATTTATTTACTCTATGTTTGTATTTTGCGATAGTATAAAAATGGGTGGAATCGGAATAATGTTCGCACTTATTAGCCTATTATTATTGAAGTTTAAGAGATAAATGAACGAAACTTTGAACGTAGTTAGCTTGTAATGGTAAATTTATAAAAATGGGCGGAATTAGAAAAGAGGGAGTGACAGTTTCATATGTTAAAGTTTAATGTATAACCTTGGCATTGTAAAACAGAGATAAATGAATGAAATTTTTGATTCATATAGGTATTAGTTATTCACATCTTTCTGTGAAAATAGAGAAAATATGAAAAATAGGAGTGGCACATATTCATATGAAAATTGAAAGAGGTGTTTTTAACACTTATTTATCTGTAACTTTTATTCTTTTAAGAGTTAAACAGTTAAAATTTTGAATTATAACCATTTTTATGAATAACCATTAAATTGTATATACAAATTCATTAAAATTTCTTTCGGCGAGGTTTGGTTAAAAGTTTAACCAAAGTATAAATTTTAGAATTCAAAATAATAACCTACTCTTTAATTTTTAATTGTGTATATAAGCTTATTATAATAATTTTAAAAACACTGTCGAAAGCTGAATATCATACCTTTCGAAAATGGTATAACATAATATACTTTTGGTTCGAAACATTCGAAAAAAAGCAACAAAAACATTACTCAAAAAACTTTTGATTTTTTTCATGTTTGAGCATGTGTTTCGTATATTTAAAATAAAAATAATGCAAAAAATGTTTTTGGTTATGAAAATTGAATAATTTATCTTTCTAAAACCGTTTATTTCATTCATTTCCGATGATTTTCACCTAAAGTATTTATGAGACGCTAATGCGGTTTCTGACCCATAGTGCGCTGTTGTATCTTGTGAGTGTTCATAATGTATTTTTTTATTTCAGTGGATTTTTAAAATTCTATATATATTAATTGCATTAAAACCAATTTTATTCACTATTAAAAATGTTTTATTTTCTATTTTCGGACAATAAATGCTTTCATTACAAATTTTTATAATTACTTTTCGATTGTATTTTTTTCGATTTTTACAAATTTTAACAATTTCAACGATATTCATGATAACAATGCAAAACTATATTTTGCTGTATATATATTGTATAAACAAGGCTGTGTATAATTCTATGTGTGTGTGTGGCATGACAAGCAAACAAACTAACAAAAGAAAAATACATTTTCTAAAAGGTGTATAAAATATTTAACATTTTTTACCTAAATTTAATATATTTTTTTGTTTTTTTTTACTTTTTTGTTTTGTTAAACTACGCAAATTAGTAGATGTTGTTGCTCGTGTTGACGTGCCGCTTATTGTGTGGGCGAGAATTCAGTTGGCGACAAAACACGCGTGTGCATCTCACGTATCAGCGGCACAGTGTAGGCGACGCACTCGTCCCAGCCGGGCGAACGCCAGGAAGCTTCACGGGTTTCCTTGCGTTCCTGCAGAGATTTGTAGCCTGTGGATAAATTATTTTGAAATTGTTTTAATGAAAAATATGAAGCGTAAAATTATTATAAAATCTAATGAAAATTGAAAATAATGTTCGCATATTTACACCAAATATGATGGACATTGTAGAGGCGACCAATTTGCGAAAAGAATCCAGCAAAGGCTTCGTTGTTGTTCTGGCGGAAATTGATGGCACGAGCCCAATTGTTGCCCCACTCAATCATGGTGCCGGGCTTAAGGCGGTAGGAGCTGCAAGAATTAAAACAAAATAAATTAAATGGAAAAATTAATAAATCTTTTCATACATAAATTTTAAAAAATAAAAATTAATTAATGAAGGAATTAAGAAATTAATGCATAAATGAATTAAGAAATTAATGAATAAATGAATTAATGAATAAATGAATAAATGAGTGAATGAATAAATTAATTAATGAGTAAATGAATTAATAAATAAATGAAAAATTAATTAATGAATAAATGAATAAATGAATTAATGAATAAATGAATAAATGAATAAATGAATAAATGAATAAATGAATAAATGAATAAATGAATAAATGAATAAATGAATAAATGAATAAATGAATAAATGAATAAATGAATAAATGAATAAATGAATAAATGAATAAATGAATAAATGAATAAATGAATAAATGAATAAATGAATAAATGAATAAATGAATAAATGAATAAATGAATAAATGAATAAATGAATAAATGAATAAATGAATAAATGAATAAATGATTAAATGAATAAATGAATAAATGAATAAATGAATAAATGAATAAATGAATAAACGAAGAAATGAAGAAATGAATAAATGAATACATGAATAAATGAATAAATGAGTAAATGAATAAATGAATAAATGAATAAATGAATAAATGAATAAATGAAAAAATGAAAAAATGAATAAATATGAAATATGCACAAAATAAAAATATCAACATTATTATCAAATATATCAACAATATTATTAAAGAAAAAAAAAAACGCACCGCATTTCGTAGATATTCTTGCCAGTTCTATTTTCGATTTGTGGCCAATAGCTGAAGGCCAACAAATATTGCAAATGACGCGAACGCAAAAACTTGGAGCGCTCTTTCATTAGGCCCAAGTATTCCTATGAAAAGAATAAAAGTTTTATAAAAATTGAGTTATTATTCGTTAAAATTTAATTAATTTTTTGTTTTTAATCATAGTATGATTTTCCGATGTAATTCAGCATTCTCATCACGACCTTATACTCAGTTTTTTCACATTGCATAAAGTTGATTCTAATGAATAATAGATACACCTTAAAATTTATAATGTTTGTCTTTGACTAGTCATAACCTTAGCTCAAATCAATTCGAAATTCATAAGGTTTATTTCGAAATATTAACTGAAGTATTCTCATTGGAATACCAAAGAAATTAGATCAAAAACTCAAATCTGTAAAAAGTTAAAAATCAAAATATTTTGAATAACATAATAATTTCCATATATTTGCTTAACAGAATATCCCAACTAATTTAGGCAATATCAAAAAACTGAGTATGAGGTCTTACTTAAAATCTCAAAATCCATCGGATAATCATACTAAGATCGCGTATAATTTTTTGTTGTTATGCTGTGTAATTTGTAATAATTATTTGTAAAAATAATTTAGTAACCATTTTCACTTACCGGATCATTCCACAAATCCTCTTTGGCCTCGTCGATTTTCTCAAAACCACCCGTGTAGCGCCACAAATGCAAACATTGATCCATGTCACCGACTTGGACCGTCCACGAGGCCACCAGCTTCGTCGAAAGGTTGGCCTTCTTTTCGCCGATCAACTGTACGGTGGTCTTGTAGTTTTGCAAATATTCCGGCATCGAATCGGGACGCACATTGTGTGTGTGCAAGGCATAAATGATCTCTTTGTCGCTCAACATGCGACTGTGTGACTCTTTGGTCGGTTCAATTTTGCGCACCAGCAATTTACTGAGCCATGACTCGGAGTCATTACATTGTGGAGTGGTAGCAATGCCGCTGCAAAGTTGATTTAATAAATTAGATTAATAAATAAAAAGATGCAGTAGTTAATACAAAAAAAATAAAATAATTATTTTTACTCACCGTACTGCAGTGGTATTTATTAAATTATTGAGACTTCTAAGTTTAATCATTTTAAACGGGATAGGTGGGGGTTTCTTTTAATAGAAAATTTTGTTTGTTTCAGTTAAGGAGTTGATGATCGCTGTAAAGAGTGGAGATTAGAGTGAAAATAATTAGAATGATCAAAAAAAAATATTTAATTATGTAGTAAATGTTGTTTTTTCAGACATTTATCATTTAAATTGAATTAAATAACGAATTAAAAAATCATAAATAGAAAATTTAAATAACCGGTGACAAAATATTCGGCATATTTCTAAAAAAACGCAATTTCTTTGGCAGATTTTACGCAGAGCACAGCACGCAGTTTGTATTTCATCAAAAACGTCAGCCTTCCTACAGCAGGTTTCACGCAGGTAATTGGTGTTTGTAATGTCATTATGAAACATTTTCTTAAGCTGTTATATGTAAAATAGATACAATTTTATAACTGAACGTTTTTCATAAAAAAATAAACTATTTTAAAACTGATCGAAACTGTTTATATAATTTTTAGATTTTAAATTTAATTTTACAATTTTTTGTATGTCACGGTTCTAAAAATTAAAACGATTTTAAACGAATATCGGTTGGTTTCCATTTCAATCACTGAAAAAAAAAACTGAGTGGGATAATGCACTACACCATTTTTAATCCTACACCAATTTTCATTTTTTCGAAAATTTATTTTTTTATAAAAAGTTTGATATGTTTAATACCAATGAATTAATTTATAAACAAATCATTTAAAAACCAAACATTTTCACAATAAAATTAGATTTTTAAATGTAAAAATTCCGCCTAGTTAGTCGACCGCTGCATTAGGTCGTCGTAACCCCAAATACATGGAGAGCATCACATTTAGCGCTCAAGGTTAAACATTGGCAGAATATATAGAACTTCTATGTGATGTAGTCTATATCATTTTATTTTTTCACAACTTGGAAAAACAACAGAAGTGCGCAAAATGCGATGACAACAAAACGAATGCTGTTGTTGTTGTTTGTTTTGCTGTCGTTCTTGCTGCTTTTGCGATTTTCTATTTTTGGGCCTGATACGAGATTTTGATAAACTAACAAACAGCGCGTCGTCGAAACGCAATCAATCGCCTCAGATTCTTATCGTAATATGGGAAAATTACAAACAGCAAATAGCTTGAGTAACGAACAACGCCGACAGGCTCCAAAGAGCACTTTGGAGTTCAGTACAAAATGATCGCGACCCACTTAACAAACATCGATGCGATGCGTGTTGGTTGGAGCACCAGTTGCCGCAGCGCCGCCTTCCGCCCACTGGTGACACCACTGCTAATTATGTAAAACGTGCAAACAAAAAATGCATTTTATGTGTTTTCGTAAACATTATTTTAATTTATACAAACCTGCAGCACCTTCGTTTAATTTTATTGTATGTGGGGTAATTTTAATTATTTAATGCAGTCGCAAAAGAAAAACAAAATATAATCCAAAAAAAAATAAAATTTTTGCAAATTATCTACTCCGTTGTTGCCACCGCACGTATTTGAATTTTTTATTTTGTGTGCAAAAATTTTCTATTGCTTTTTGGCTGATTTGCGGCGATTTTGTTTAATTTACTATCGCAACCATAGATGCCAACCTCTGAAATTCTGTCAAAAATTCATTTTTCTTACAGCAAAAATTAAAAAATCTGCATATTAAAAATGTGTAAATAATTAAGGCGGAAAGTGATGAAAATGAGAAGATTTTCCAAATAACGCCTTTCTGGAAAACATCAAAAATCTACCCAAATCACAATTCATATTTTGATTATAGAAAAAAATTAGAACGTCCTGAAAATGACAAAAATAAAAAATGTCATCTCTAGATCACTTGATACACCTTAAAAATCAAATTTTAAGCATTCTTACCCTTATAAATCAATTTTTATACATTTTTATTGAAAAAAATGCAAAATTGAAATAAAAAAAAAAAACAGTTCTTAACACGAAAAGGTAAATATATTTTTTTTTTAAATGTAAAATAGAAAATGAAGGATCATATACACTAAAAATAAATTTTGTTCTAAAGGAATATAAAAACAAAATACTAAAAATAATCAAAAGGAATCTCAAAGAATGAATTTCTCTTATACTGTTTAATTTATGTTTTTATTATGCTAAACCAAATTAATTAATGTTTTTTGTTTATTTTGTTCGCAAAAACCATGGTTGAAGTATATACAGGTTAGTTCATCTAGACAGATGGTTGGCATACAGAATGTTGAGAATGTCAAGAATAAAATATTGAAAATAAAACAATCAATTGTCATTTTAAAATTTATTTAAATGTTATGTTTTTTGCACTTAATTTTCACTATTTTATTAAAATTTCACTGCACAAATTAACTATTTTGCGTTTTATATACACGATAGTATAATTAAATGGTTCATGGAGGTATTTAAACTTTTTAAAATGTTGAGATTTGATGATTTTAGAGTTTTGAATTTTTGTTAATTTTGTGAAATTGTAAACAAAGCATTGATGTTCTCTTTTGAATTTTTCGTAAACAAATGTTGAGACTTTCAAACAGTTTTCGAAAAAAAGTAAATGGCGCCTGAATTTTAAAGATGACTTAACCTGTATATACTTCAACCATGGTAAAAACTTTATTAATTAAAAAAATTTAATAATTTTTTTTTTGCCGTCAAGAAAAATCTGACAAAATAGATTTTTTTACTGAGTTGGCAACTATGAACGCAAAAAACTGACGAATTGCACCACAAAACACAAAAAGAAACAGCTGATTGATAATGTCAATTAAATGTCAGTTCTCAGCGCTGGTTGTTGTACGCGCTAATTTGAAATACAATTTTCAAATTTTCAAAAGATACAATTAAAATTTGTATTTCCAAAAATCTATTTGTATAAAGATAACAATTATTGTTCTTGATGACCTCTTCATGGTAATGATAATTTTAAAATTAGCATTACCATGAAGAGGTCATCAAGAACCACAACAAAAATCGAAATTAATTCTGTAATTAAGGTGTGACCCTGATATATACTTCTGTCGATTTTTTAAATATTGATAAAAAAAATACTAAAGCTCGAATCACACGATTGACTAAATTATATCAATTGCAATTTGCAAACATCGACGTATTTTGGTTGATGATTTTTCAATTTTTGTATTGAAACTGACACAGAAATACAAATTTTAAATTGATACGAAGCTGATACAAAGCTACGTCAACAGGAATTTATTGATATTCGACAAAATTGAGTTGATTGTAAATGCTTTGCATCAAACGTGTGATTGTAGCTCAAGAGTGCCTGTTCTAATAACAGCTGCTTCTGTATATTTTGTCCGATTCCGCTCGTTGCTTTTTTATACCCTACACTAAGAGTGTAAGGAAATATTCAGTTTGGTACGCCGTTTGTAACACCCAGTAGGAAGTATATATATTATTGATCTAATAATCTTGAATAATGGCACTAGGTGAGACCCAGGTTAATGAGGGTGCAGATCCACTGGATTTTCATATACCTGGTAATCACCTATTGCCATTATTCTCTGCCCATAGGGGCCTTGCTCTTTTTATTCGGAGTGACGTTGCGTATCAACTGCAGCAACAACATAGTGTGTCGGATAGCGAATTTAATACAATTTGGGTTAAATTCAAAATCCAAACACACATCATGCACTTGTGCTTTCTTTATAGGAGTCCGAATCTAGATAGGGTTTCCACCTGTAATAAGCTGGATGCCTTATCTGATTCGATCTCAAATATATTGGAGCAATTTCCAGGCAGTGAAATTGTTGCTGCCGGCGATTTTAATGTGCACAACGCCACTTGGTTGAGCCACTCGGGTCTTCCAACACAGGAGGTTTTTTATGTTGAGCTGTTTGCAGAGTGCAATCAACTCATTCAATTGGTGAAGGAACCGACGTACCTCCCACGCGTCGGTGGGCAAAGCCAAAAAGTCCTAGACCTTTTTCAACTTCACATCATGAAAAATATGATGTTAAAGTACTTGCACCTCTTGGTAACTCCGACCACTGTACTGTTTCCGCTGAGTTTTCGTATTCTAGTTTACGCGCCTCTTCGATTAAAGCCCCGAAGAGGACTGTATGGCTTTACGAAAAAGCAAATTGGGTTGCGTTGAATGATTTTTTCGTAACTTTAATGGAAATTGTGTTTCGCTGACAACATTCCATCAATTCTGGAGTTCCGCAGGATTCCGTCCTATCCCCGTCCCTATTTCTGGTATTTATCAATGACCTTCTGTCATTGACCCAGAACCCAATTCATTCCTTTGCAGATGACAGTAACATTTGTCATTAATACTCGTTCAACAAGCGTCCAAACTCTTTGGAGATTGAGACTAAAAGATGCACTATGAATGACACGCTCAATAATGACCTTAAATCAATCTCCGAGTGGGGTGTTGCAAATAGAGTAGATTTTAATGCCAGCAAGACCCAATGTTGTCTGTTATCCCACAAAAGAATGGATTCACCCCTCCCACCCCTCAATATGAGTGCTGTGGATATTGCGCAGTCAGCTGCTCTTTACGTTCTGGGCATATCAATTCAATGTGATCTCCGTTAGAATGATGACATATTTAATGTGTCGAAAGAAGCGGCCAAGTGCCTCGGTTTTCTAAAACGGTGTAAAACATACTTCACTCACTCATACTTCACGCAATGTCTACACTACCTATATACGGCCTAAAATGGAATTCAATTCGCACATTTGGGCAGGAGCTTCAAAATCCTCCTTGGAGTTCCTGGACCGAATTCAACAACGTGCGATATATTTAATAATAATATAATAGTTTGGCGCTACAGTCCTGTGTATAACTTCGGCCGAGCTCTCTCACCATTTTGAGCTGTGCGTGTTATATTTGTACTCAAAGTGGTGGGACCTACAGTTTATTGCCGAATCCGAACGGCGGGTGAGAGCTTTTCATAGGCAATGGGTTTACTCTCGTAGGTTTGACATTTACTAACGAGAGGTAGCGCGGTATAGAAAAATGTTTCTATGAAAAGATGTTGTTAGCCCCAGTCCAGGCTTGAACCGGGGACCTTTCGGCTCGCAGTCCAACGCACTAACCACTGAGCTACCGCGGCTATTTAATAGGGGATGAAAATATCTCATCGTCTATTGGTTCTCTTGATCACCGAAGGACCGTTGGGTGTGTAAGCCTGTTTTATAGGTATTACAACGGTAAGTGTTCGAGTGAAATACATGGCCTGATTCCACTAGGTCGTGTGTTTTCTCGTTCTACTCGGGCATCAAACCAAGCCCACCCCTTCGTAGTCAACTCGACTCTCAACAGAACCACGCATTATAGAGAAAATTCGTTCTTTAGTCGCACGACACGTTTGTGGAACAATCTCCCTGCGTCCGTTTTTCCCGACAATTTTGATATTGGCAAGTTCAAAACAAACTCACCGACACTACTCCACCTTTCCCCACTCCATTTAACATATCATCCCTTCTTACGATCAACACTGTGCATTGCATGAATAGGGGGCATCCCCTGAGCGTTGGTTAATTTGTAACAAAAAAAATAATAATTTTGATAATCCTACTATAAATTGTTCCTACTTTAAAATTTCCCATGTGATCTAACATTCCCAACTGGTTTTTTATTTATGTCGTTTGGGAGAAGTCGTTTCAATTCAATTTTTAAATTATGAAATCTGGCTAGCAAAACGCGATTGCTGAAAATTCTCAATCAATAGAGTTTTTTTAGGAGTTGATCTTTTCTAGATTTGAAATCATTAAAATCCATTATCGGTCTACTGTACAAAGCTTGCTTTTTGGTTTTTGATTAATTTGTTGCGTATAAAACAACAACAATTTGTTATCAATTACGCAATTTAAAAATAATAATAAAAAACGATAAACAAATAACGATTTTGTATGGTTATATATTTTCGAATAAAATGTTATGAATTAAAAATGATTTTTTTTTGATGGATTTACAAAAATATGATGAAAGCAATAAAAATGCAATTATAACTATTTACAAATATTGTTATTAATATTTAGTTTATAATATATCGTCGTAGTAGTGGTAAAAACCACCAACTGCATATTAAATATCTTAATATGTGAATTAAAAAATGTAGTCAATATAAATATTACAATTTATGTTTAATAAAGTCAATTAATATATTCAATTAAGTTGAATTTTCTTTTAAATATCCTTTAAACTTTAAAAATTTATAAATCAATAAATTAAAGAAATATAGTTTTTTTAATGCAATATTTGGCAGAAGCAAGGATTGAAATCCAAACGAATACCGTGGTTTCGAATGATGTATTTTCGATATTTTTAGTATCGGGCACAATAAGAAATAATTGAAGGGTTTGATGCTTAAAAATGTCAAGTCCATTTTGTAATATAATGTAAAACGAAACGAAATTCGTTACGTCCGTAATTCCAGTGAAAGATTTTTTTATTTATTCGTCGTTTTCAATTTATTTAATGAAAAAAAATTCTCGTCAATGGAATTTTTTGACGATTTTTGACGAAACAAATTTCATTTCGTTTTACGTTATGAGGGGGTTAGTTTAAAAATCAATTAAAACTGATAAAATTTGCGATGTATTTTATAAAAAAAAAAACTCTTATCGTATATAATACGTATTGATAAAGTGCTTTTTCAGTATGTATACTATATACGGATATAGATGTTAATTATACTACTTTCTGCGAATTATCGACTTGACTCTTTTTAAATGTAATTTAATTAAAAAATTTATAAAATTTTTGTTGTTAGGTTTTAAAAACTAATATAAAACTGAAACTGTTATTATCGTTTATGTACATCGGTTTCCCAGTATGCCATTCGTATCGATATCGTTACGAGCTCAATGCGAGTAGATGGAGAAATAACACGATATCGATATCGAACGGGTTCGAACCCGTTCTCGTAACGATATCGAGCGTCAAATTGGACCTAGATGGTAGGTAGATATCGAAACGTTCTGTTGGAGTTTTCTCGATACGAGATATTTTTCGAAATCGCAACGATATCGAAGAAAAAAATGATCAAAGTTCGAGATTGCTGCGAAAATATTTCGATATCGATTTGATAAATGTTTAAATATCGTATCTTGGTCAAAGAATTTCAATGTACGAACATTTTTAAAAATTAGAATCGAGAATGCAACGAGATCGAACTTTTTTATCGAAGTTATTCGAGAAAGCTTCGAGGCATCGCAGGTCTCCGAGACATGGCAGGCTGGGTTAAATCAGTTTTTTTTTTTGGAAAATCGTGGCGTTTTAGAAACTAAAACATTTAAAATTGATATCGGGTTCACGTTTTGGTTTCAATTCCTGTATAGTATTAAAAATTAAAAGTAAAATTATTTTACAACATTAATAATTTTACTTTTAATTTTTAATACTATATAAATAATACTTTTTTACTATTAAAAATATTCAATAGGATAAATTATTATTTTAATCGGAAAATACCATTAAATACTAGAAAATACCATGACATTGCCATTGAGTTTATATGAACATTTTTATTTTTTGTATACTATTAAATCAATAATTGTCCTACCAATTTTAATGGTGTAGAACTAAAAGTCACCAAATTCATATTTATGAAAAACGAAAATTTCGAGTTTGTTGATTAATATTATAAAAAGTAATTGATGAATTTTTAAAATTAAAATTTCAATTGATAGATTTACATTTTCTTACCATGTGGTAAAAAAATTGAGATCATCGATTAAAAATTGACAGATATATAAAGATTTTTGTAAATGTATATTTGGCATTTCGAAAATATATTTGGTGACTTTTCGTTCCACAACGACGATATATAATATATTCGATAGTATTTATACCATGAATTCATAAAAGTATTTTTTTTCTCGAGTATTTAAATGGTTACTTATAAAAATTTTGAAATTTAATAAAATACGTTAAAGAATTCATTTAGATTGGATATGTTTCAGTTTTCAATAGAATTAGTTCGGAATTACTCGAAATTCCGTTCGATTTTATATGAAAATTTCTAATCAAACGATATTAAATTCTATTATACATCAATACGAATTCAAATCATTCAAGTAAGAAAAGGGCTAAAGGGCAAGAAAAGGGCTAAATTCATTCGAGATGTGTTTGTATAGAAAAAATCATGCAGAAAACATGCAAAAAATCACAAACCACGGTTTAAGCATGGAGAAACAGAATTGAATTTGTAATCGAAATTGTTGGAATCCGAATTTTTATTCAGAATTCTATCGAAAGCTGTTACAATCCTCATATTTTATATTTTACCTTTAGACAAAACAAAAAATAAGTTTGTATGCATGTAAATATATCTTATTATCTATGTAGATGGTAACTTAAATTCTAATTTATTCTAGACGGTACTTCACTAATATCTAAACGTAAGTTTGTAGTGCCACTAGCCGAAGACTTATTAACGGCTGAATAAGTTGTATATCGTTCAGTTATACTCGACGGCATACTGAAAATAATTATAATAAAATATTAAATTAATAAAAATTAAATAATAATTAGAAATACTTTTAGTTACAGCTATTATTAGATAGAAGTATAACAAATAGGCGAAATATAAAAACACCAATAAATCCATTTAACTATAATTCAAGTATTAAAAATTTGTTGAAATAAAGGGTTTTTCAACAAGGACGCTACAAACGTAAAGCGACAGGGACAGCAAACGACGCCATATTTCTTGCCGCTCTTTTGACATTTCTCTTCAGTAAGGTTTGCCATTTCATGATGGAAAGATATACGAATTCGAATTTCGGTAGTAAATTTTAATAATTTCGACTCGTTGTTGGCTCGGCAAGAAATATGGCGTCGTTTGCTGTCCCTGTCGCTCTACTTTTGTAGCGTCCCTGTTGAAAAACCCTTGAAAAAAACATTTGTAGCGCTCTTATTGAAAAACCCTTTACTTCTATAGCATTATAACAAACACAAAACACCATAAATCATACGTATTAGTAGAAAATAACTCAACAAATCAAGTGGAGACAATGTTAAGAAACAGTTTAGTTATTCAAAAGTAAACACTTGCAATAGCATGCCAAATCCAAATCCTTTTTACAATAAACAAAAACATGCCAAATTTTACCTATTCATCAATATTAACCACATCAGTTTTTGAGGTCTCACGTAGGGCAATTTCTTCCGGTGGAAGTTCAGATTGCGTTGAATTGGAACGACTCGAAGCCGTTCGATGCAAAACACTTTATGTAAAATTTGTTTGTGATATTTTTGTTAAATTGCTGCCCAATTAAAATAATAATAAATTCTAATAAATATTTACCGTTTCATTATGAGGTTTTTTACTTTGCGCTTCATCACGAATAGTACAAAAATGATGACACCTTGTGCGGCATTACAGATATCGGGTATCCAGAAGAACGATGCCCATATATTGTCAATGCCAACCAAATACGAGAAGAATTCTAAAAACCATGTAACGCCCATTACAATAAAAAGACGCAGAAAAAGGCCATAGCTGTTGAATGAAGAAAAAAAATGTAATTTATTCATATTTGTTATGCTTTTTAAACAAAAAATATTATAATGTACTTGTCTTTTTTGCAATTCAAGTGTTTGCTGCTCTCTTTTCCCTCAACAATGCGTGCCATTTCTCTCTGCACACCGTAGATTTTATGCGCCGTTAGTATGAACATGGTCAAATTGAATAGCATTAGTATTAAGAATGGACCATAGAAATATATCATGGGCGACCAAAGTTCGGCTGTAAAAAAATTTAAGAAAATGTATATTTAAATGGTCAGATGGAGATACAGTTTCACATAAAGTTGGAGATACTGATAGGGATACTGATATAGATAGAGATACATGTGGAGATACAGACAGCGATGGACACATTTAGATAGAAAAACAGATAGTAATGAATATGAAGATACAGATACAAATAGACAGAAAAAGATGCAGATACAAATGGAGATGCAGATAGCGATAAAGATACAGTAACAGATACAATTAGAGATACAAATAGAGATACAAATAGAGATACAGATAGAGATACAGATAGAGATAGATGGAGACACGTACAGAAATAGATACAGATAGAGATACAGATAGAGATGCAGATATAGATGGAGATACAGAGAGAGGAAGAGAGATTTATATAGAGATACATATAGAGATAAAGATGAAGATACATATACAAATAGAGATACAGATAGAGATACAGATAGAGATACATATATAGATACAAATAGAGATTCAGATTGAGCTAGAGATGCATATGGAGATACAGATACAAATAGATATACAGATAGAAATGCAGATATAGATGGATATACAGAAAGAGATGCAGATAGAGATACAGATAGAGATATAATTGGAGATACAGATGGAGATACAGATATAGATACAAATAGAGATATATCTATCTCTATTTGTATCTATATCTTTATCTCCATCTGTATCTTCAATTGCATCTCTTTCTGTATCTCTATTTGCATCTCTTTCTGATTGAGATAGAGATACAGATACAAGTAGATATACAGATACAAATAGAAAAGCAGATGGACATGCAATTAGAGAAGCTGAAAGATTTGCAGATAGAGATGCATATAGAGACGCTACATCCAGAAAAAAATTTCATCAAATCCCATTAAAATTGGTCAATAGGACAATTAATGATTTAATAGTATACAAAAAAATAAATATGTTCATATAAACTCAATGACAATGTCATGGTATGTTCTAGTATTTAATGGTATTTTCCGATTAAAATAATAATTTATCCTATTGACAATTGTTAATAGTAAAAAACTATTATTTATATAGTGTTTTTTTCTGGGTGTAGAGTTATATATAGAACAGCAGACGGAAATGAAATTAAACTTTAAGATACAATTATCGTATACTAATACTTACTATTTAGCCAACAAAATTCCGCACCAATGCCCGGCTTTAATACCTCATTTAAATTCGAATTTTGCGCATACATTGTGAGGCAGGTCAACACCATTGGTAAACTCCAAGCATACAACGAATAGACACAAAAACGTGTACGTTGTATAAAACGATTATATGAGCCACGTTTCTCACAAAAATTATGCCACAAATCAAAACTTATGACACTTAACCAAAAGAATGCCGCCAAAAAGCAATAGTAACCAATGTAACCTATTGAAATTATATTTTGTAAAAAAAAATAACTTAGTGCCTCTTTCTTCATTTCGAAAAGAAACAATATCAGACGAAAGTGACATAATTTTAAACAAAATCTAAAGTCAAATAACATAGAATTCAGATTTGTGTAATGAAAGTTTGACGTCAAATTTTTGTTTCGTTATTCGTTTCGATATACAGAAAGCGGGTATTTGAATTACCAAAACCTACCAAGTGAGCTGCACAGCATATTTGAGAAAGGCTGCTCGGGATTTTCAAATGTAATGGTGGCCAGCATTGCATAGCCCAAAGCGAGTGCTGATAGATAGGAGACCAGACATTTGCCATGCAAATTACGTAGTTCGGGTACAGCCAGATATACGATAATGGTTAGCAACAAAAATGGTATTGAGATCAACATTGCTGTGAATGGTAAAAAATTTAAAGAGGTTATAATGAATATAAAATTTTTTTTTAACCAAAATAAGAGTTTAGAATACTAAATAATTCAAAAAAATGATCTATAATCAAAAACACTTCTCAACGAAATACTAAATGTGATTATCGAATAAAATAATTATATTTTCGAAATTTCGATAATGAATGCAATTAAGTGCGCTGTACTTCTAAAAATATCGAATCATTTGTAAATAAATAAAACTATAACGAACTAATTTGGAATAATTAAAAAACAACTATCGATCGAATAAATGTTTTCAATCGAATTCAATCTGTTCAACTTGTAATATTCGGATAAAGTGAAACATTTATCCTATTGACTACATAATTTTAATATTAATTTCGAATCGAATAAACATCTTTAATCGGACTCAACCCGTTTAATTTCGATGGAAGGAATACAATTCAATTTATTGTCCAATGTTTGAATTTAGATCAAAAGTGAAACACGAATTTCAGTTTTAGAAATATAGCAATTCGACGCAACAATATGAAAACATTAACCGACAAATATTTTGATTTATTTTTCAAATTGTGATTTCAGATAATCCTGAATCTTCCAATTTCCTATCAAACTCTATCAAAATTTTAATTCGACCGAATTTTTTTTTCTGTTTCAATATTCGATGTTCCAATACAAAATAATTACAGAGTGTTTGGTTCATCGATGTCAATAACTGGGGAGGTTATTCTATGATTCAAAAAAATAAGAAAATGTAAAATAAAAATATGTCCTATTTTGCACCCAGTTCAAAATACAGGGTGTTTAGTAAATGCATATTACTTACATAGTCTATTCAAGAAAATTGGTTATAAAATGGAATGTACTGGTCTATCATTATAAATTATAAAAAACGTGGGTGATCGATAACGAAATTTTGAGAAAATCAATGACAAAGTAAAAATTTGTATTTTTTTTTGTAAATTTCAACTTTACGTACATTTTAAAAAAAAGAAGAAATCATGGGATTCGAGGACGTGATATAACATTGGAAAGGTAATTTAATTGTCTAAAAAATGAGTGAAACATTTTTCTTCATTTATCATTAGATGAAATTTTATAACCAATTTTCTTGACTATGTAAGTAATATGCATTTACTAAACACCCTGTATCTTAAAGTGGGTGCAAAATAGGACATATTTTTATTTACATTTTCTTTTTTTTTTAATCATAGAATCACCTCCCGAGGTATTCACATCGATGAACCAAACACTCTGTATAATTCAATTGAATTCAAGTTCTATGCAACGAATTAAATTCAATTTATGTTCTCAAATATTTAAATTTCATTCGAAAGTGAATTAGAAAATATATCAGAATTCTTTATAATGCAAAACCTCAATACTCACTTATGCCATTAATGCTCTCCGTGCTGCTCTTCTCCTTGTAGATCGGACAATTGATGGGATTTAAGACATACGTATCGTTGACAACACTCGGCGTCAGACAGTAATCGCTCTTGCTCAGCAGTGCACCATCGAATTCACGCAATAGGCTGCCATTCTATGAGTTGTCGGAAAAAGAAAAACAAAATTAAAAATCAAAAAACCCACACTTAAAATCTTCACTCACCTCAAATAATTCCCAGCCATCATCCGGCGACAACTGTGGCTTCAACGGATAACCATCATGACACGGTATACCCTGTTGCAGCATCAACTCATCGAGCACATGCATCAACTGTTGACTGCCATTATTCATTGTGATGCGTACCAGTGGCGAGTATAACAACTCCAGCTCAAATTGTTTGACACACTCCATGCTATTGTCCAATTTCATCGCACTGGGATGACAACAAAATTTGACACAACTGCGTAATTTGCAAACGCAACCGCGCACATGTGGCGCCACCGTGACACGTCTGGAATCATTCACGAGCTCATAATCATAGATGCCAATTAATTCTTTGGGTATGAGCAGTTGTTCGTAGAGATAGGAACCATTTGTAAAACGTAGACTATTTGTGATATTAACGGTATCTAGAAAATCACAATTTGGTATTTCCTGCACAATGGCAGCCGTTGTAAAGCTGTTGTACAGACTGAGTATTATCAGTAGATGTAGCGCACTTTTGATAAGTGCCATTTTTTCTGTTTAGAATTAAGAAATACTAAAAATTATGTATTTAAAGTAGAGATGGGCACGTGAGTGAGAGTTTTGACTCACACTCGCTCACGAGAGAATTTTTCAAATCACGGCCTTTTTTTGCTCTACTCACACTCACTCACAATCACGTGCGTAAAATTAGGATTGACGCGTGATGACAATCACGCGTGAATAACGCTGAATCACGCTGAATCACGCTCACATGCCCATCTCTAATTTAAAGTACAAATCGTCGTTGGAGAAGTAAAAATCACCAACTTACCTTTTCAAAATGTCAATTATTCATTTACAAAAATCTTTATATATCTGTCAATTTCTGATCGATGATCTTAAATTTTGTACCAAATAATAAGAAAATGTGAACCTATCAATTGGCATTTTAACTTTCAAAATATATCAATTACTTTATATAACAATAACCAACATACTCGAAAGTAAAAATTTATTACAAAATGTATTTGGTGACTTTTAGTTCCACAACGACAATAGAGGTCATTGAGTCATATTTAAAACTGGGTTGAAAGATAAATAATCATAAAATTCTACTTATTTAATTATAGATTAATTAAAAATAGAATTAAAAAGTGTATTATATATTTAGGTATGTATAAAAGTTATCTCTTGTGCAGATAAATATCCATAATAAGCGATATGGGTACAAATAAATAAACTTATACAATTACATATTGAAGATTCATACGTTAAATTATTTATAAATGGTTTTGGAATATTAATTTTATAAAATACATAATTCATATATTATGTTACATAGAGTGTGGTGTGTGCGAGTTTTTTTAATTGAAAACAGAACTGAATTCAGTGTACACTTTTTAATTTAACAAATTTTCGAGCAATCTAAAAGAGGATAAATCGACGGATTACCGAGTTCAGCGATTACCGGTTATCGAAAAGCAATCGAATGAAAAGCGGACGATTTAGTTTAGTCTCTACTATTGGGAAAATGTTTCAACTATACCATACAATTAATAATACGTATAATAAATATTTATAGGTCTTGCTATTGCAATTAAAAGAGTACATTATAAATTTTATGGTACAACAGCATATTGTATTAACAGTTTGAATATTTTTGAACTAATGGTATGCATCCTATTGACCAATTTTAATATTATAAATAATTGTTTTTATATTGAAATACACTTAATGTACCATGCTTCTTAATAAATACAAAAAAAAGAGTCCGATTTGACATTTTTTAAATAAAGTAACTGGTTTTGTTTTTTTAATAGGTACAGTTTTAGTATATGGGCCATGCCCCTCAAATCGACCAAAAAAAGTAAATTTTGAGATTTTACCTTTTCGATTTCAATGAAATTTAGGCAGCTGATAAAGCTTATTGAGATATGCATTGATCAATTTTTTGTTTAAAGTTACTTTAAAGTTACAAAAAATGGGTCAAAAATCACTTTTGTATGGTTGTTCATATTTCAATATCTCTTAAAGTATATATGCTATAAACTCTATTGATGGATCATTTTAAAGCTAATAGAACAAGCTTTTAGAGAGATTAAGTTGTTATTTCAAAACTTAAAAATGTGGCCCGTCGTCATTATCATAGCACTTCAAAATTGATGTCCTTAAAAAGTAATAATAATAATAGTTTGGCGCTACAGTCCTGTATAGAACTTCCGCCGAGCTCTCTCACCATTTTGAGCTGTGCGTGTTATATTTGTACTCAAAGTGGTGGGACCTACAGTTTATTGCTGAATCCGAACGGCGGGTGAGAGCTTTTTCATAGGCAATATTTTACTTTCGTAGGTTTGCCATTTACTGACGAGAGGTAGCGCGGTTTAGAAAAATGTTTCTATAAAAAGATGTTGTTAGCCCCAGTCCAGGCTTGAACCGGGGACCTTTCGGCTTGCAGTCCAACGCACTAACCACAGAGCTACCGCGGCTAGTCCTTAAAAAGTACCCTTTTTAAAATTCTGAAAAAAATCACAAATTTTGGTTGATTTAATACAAATGTTCATGCCAAATTTCAATATGGTATTTTGATTGCATCATATTTTAAAAAATAATAATGGCAATTTTTTTGAAATTTTGAAGCACACTGTATCTCTGAAAGTAAAGGTCGAAAAAAATAAAAAAAACTTGGTCAATGCATATCTCAATAAGCTTTATCAGCTGCCCAAATATCATTGAAATCGAAGAAGGTGAGTTCCAACCGCTGGTCGATTTGGTGTGGAATGGCCCACATAAGAATGATACCAGTTGTAACTGTAATAACGATTTTTTTAATCGGTTAATACCACTGAATGCTATAAAATTCTATCGTACAATACTGAATACTTTGAAAATATAAATTTTTTTGTTTTGTTTTTATTATATCAACTAATGATACAGTATCTCCCAAATAATAATTATAGCATATCGTATTAAAAGTTTGAATATTTTTGAACTAATGGTATGCATCCTATTGACCAATTTTAATATAATAAATAATTGTTTTTATATTGAAATACTATTAATTAACCATGCTTCTTAAGAAATACAAAAAAGGATACTATAAAATTCTATCGAACAATACTGAATACTTTGAAAATATTTTTTCTGTTTTCTTTTTATTATATCAAATAATGAAACAGTATCTCCCAAAAAATAATTCAAGATTGTTAAAGAATTTAATTTGGACTTATTAATAATGCTTAAGAATAATATATATAAAAAGTTATCGCTGATAAATGTTGTTAACATTTTCCATATCACTATTTTTATAAGAGTATAGCGCTCATAACATATTTTAAGATAAGCGAAAAACAATTGATAGAATTTATATTTTGCTATAATAGCAAATTACCATGAATCATTTCCCTCTAGTTTGTTTACTGAACAAAAAGTACCTACTACGGATTTAAATGTACGTCGTACGTCAGTACAAATAAACATGATAATTACCCGAGTGCGATTGATTATGAATAAACTTAACAGAGCCAATTTCTAAGAAACAGACGAAATTATTGTTTATATAAGTATTATATTGGTGCATAATGGAAGACCCAAAAATTGAAGACTCAATAAACGGAAGCTTAAAATTTAATTTTGTATTTTTTTACAGTTTATTTAATGAGTCAATTGTTAAAAATAGATTAATTTTTGATTATAATTAAACTAAATATATATTGTATAGGTTATTGTGGGTTGCTCTTAAATTTATTTTCGAATGTAATAGAAAAATTTGACCAAATCGAATACAATTCGTTTTACAGAACGTGAATTCAATTGAAATACGCTTAACTTAATAGAAAATTCATCGAATTCTGATACTTTAAAAAAGAATTAAAGTTTTAATACATTAATTAAAAGTTTTAATGCATTAACATAATTTTTATTAAAAAAATAAATCGCATGTTTTGTTATTCATACACGGAAATAAAATATTTGTTTGAAAATATTTGAATGTAATTAAAAAGTAATACGAAATTACCATACATGTATTAGGAATGAAGTGTAATTAAATTATAATCGAAATTGAATTTATTTTTGTTCACGTGTAAACATTATTATATTGTCCAGCAGAATCTGTCAAATTTACCATAAATATGTTACAATACCAACATAAAATTTTAATTGCATTTGAATAAACTGTTTCTTGGCAATTTACTTGGTTAAAACTATGTTTCGAAACACAGAAAATGCTAATCAAGTATTAATACAACGTATGTTCGCAACTTTCGTCTTAATTCGATAATTAATCCACTGACGAAGTTGGCAACGTTGTGCAGCATTTTCTACCTACGCCATCTTTTGCCATCGTTTGAACATATTGATGTTTAAAACCAAACAATAACGAAATTGGATTTAAATAAGTGTATTACAACGTTCTTCTGGTATACGAAGTTGGCAATCGTTGAGCACTCGGTGATCGACATTTTCTGCGTACGTGTCTTTTGTTGTTCGTTGAGAAAACGTGTTCGCGTCGGTAATAATTTTGTTATTTGTAAATTAAATAAATATATAAATTGTGTTACAAAAAGTACAAATAGTAACAGAGTATAATAACTTGCAGTATATAATTTCTGAAACTAATGTGAAAAAACCACAAATAATAATCTGTGTTTCGATTTTCAAACAGAATTTGGCATGTATTTTTACAAAAGCCTCCGTGAATTACTTGCCTACGCTATGTGCTGTACTGAGATCAACTGTAACTGTACCAAATATAAAGCGAGCCTGGATCGTCTGGTTTAACGTCTGCTGGAACAATTGTGCATTCATTGATTCTGTCACTTGTACTTGCAGTTTTAAACGAATTATTTATTTATGCATTTAAAAATATGTATATAAATTCAATTATTATAAATTCCCACTGTGCATGTTTAAAGATTTTTAATAAAAATTAATAAAAAAAACAACATTTTATTTTTATTTTATTTTCAGGACTTCTTTCCAAAAATATTTAAACTTGTTTCTATGCAAACATACAACTTTTTGAACTGAAACAACTGATATGTTTCACTGGAAACATATTCAGGTCGTTCAAAATCATGTTTTATTTCAAACATTTTTATGTTTCGGTTCATTTGTTTGGATGTAGGTTATTTTGTTTGGATGTAGTAATTATTATGTTTCATCAGAACATACACCATTTTAAGGAGCAACATTAAAATGTTTCCATGACATTATAATGTAAGTCAGAGCTCATTACAACACTGTTCAAGCCTAAATACAACCCTGTTTTCAAATGATTTATCAGTCAATTATATATTATGTTTACTTAAAATTCCAAAAACATACATGTTTATGCCTGCAAAATTATGTTTGGGAGAGCCCTTTTTTTTGCAGCGTGTACTTTAAATATATACAAAAACTTTAAATGAAACGTATACCTAAATTTCAAATATACAATTTAAATATTAAAAATTTAAAAAAGCAATAATTTTCAATAGGAAAAATCTTAAGATTAATTTATACAATAAATTGTTTAATTTAAAAACAATCAAATTATCACTATAAATAAAGGGTATGGTGCAAAAAGTGATCTATATTATTGATGACATATGAAAGACTTTGAAAGGCTTTGTTTGGTAACACAATCATTCATATTCGAGGTATATATAATTAGAAACCAAGGCGCATAATCATAGACAATTTAAAGTCGTCTTTAAAAATAATTTCCAATGTTTTTGGCAAATTTTTCATATAATAAATTGTCAAAAAGCTGATTTTAAATTTAAAGTCGACTTTACATTTCTATCAGCGTTACCAATAAACAAAAATAATGTCCAACGCTGTATGATTATGCGCCCAATACTTTAAACCTAAAATACGCAATTTATCAATGTAATTAAATATTTATTCCATTATTATACATACGATCAGGTCAAGTTATTCAGTGCATGTTTAAACTTAGTTTAAAATTTTCAAAATTTTAATTTATATTTATTGTTTCTAAACAAAATGTCCCAATGTAGTTTACAAATAAAGGGTTTTTTAAACAGGGACGCTACAAAAGTAGAGCGACAGGGACAGCAAACGACGCCATATTTCTTGCCGCTCTTTTGACATTTCTCTTCAGTAAGGTTTGTCATTTCATGATGGAAACATATACGAATTCGAATTTCGGAAGTAAATTTTAATAATTTCGACTCGTTGTTGGCTCGTATATCTTTCCATCATGTAATGGCAAACCTTACTGAAGAGAAATGTCAAAACCCTTGAAAAAAACTTTTGTAGCGCTCTCATTGAAAAACCCCAATTAATAATCCGTTATTATGGTATTTTAAATATTTGTAATATGTTGATTGTAGACGAAATGGCATCTAGTTTAAACTAAGTTTAATTTGAAAATGTGACTGAAAAAGTGTGTTGTTTCTGGTAGATATTTATGAATATTCAGTATTTTTGCCTTCATATACATTTTTTGTATTACCATATTTTTGTTGTTGTTCATTACATTAATATTTTTTATATTTTCAAAATGTATTTAAATTGTTTATGTTGTAAATAAACATGAAACAATACAGATAAATTAAAGTATTTGCCTGTTTATTAAATTTTTAACATTTTCCACTTTACCCCAGGATTTTTCCACAGACAGGAAAATGAGCTTATTTAAAATAACGCCAAAAATCACTTAATAGAAATATAAACTGTATTGTGTTAATGCAAAAAGTTAGATTAAGAATCACTCTATGTAATAGACGCTTCAAAAGAATTTAAAAGAAAAAATATTTACATGTTTTTTTTTTTTTTGAAGGCAGATCAAAACGTTTCCCACTTTACCTCATGCATATTTTATACGATCAGATTTAACAACAAATTGCGAATTTAATAACTTTTATTGATTTTTTTGGCCAAGTAATGGTCTTGAGCTCGTATTTCATTCGTATTTTATAAGAAATTAAACAGTTTATGTCGATTTTCCAGTAGCATTTTGCACTAAACCCTTCATATACAAAATCTGGTACACATGCAAAAATCGAACAGTACGTGCAACCAGGGATCATTCTAATAATTTGTCTGTAAACAGTTTTTTTAGATCAATTCGTTTCCGGTTTTTATTTGCATTTGATTTGCAATTGCATATCATATTTTCATAATAAATATTTTTTTTGCAGAACACATTTTGTAGCTGAGATCTCTCTCAATTTATTTAAAGGTTTTATTAATTGTCGTATGGTTTAATTTATAATTATTAAAATTATAATTTAAAATAAAACAAAAGAAAGAATGGACTAATATTAAATCTTTGTTTGTTTCATACAATTTTACAAAACCGTTTTAAAATCCATTTAAAACCGGACATCGATATATTTCTGATTTTAGTATAACGGTTTCGGTAACGAATTAAACGGTTATAAACGAATATCGATTTAGGTAACAGTTTAAATCACTTATTGCCAATTCAAAACACGTTTTTCACAACACCTTGTTAAATTTCTGTAATATACTTTGATAAGGGGTGCAAAATAACCCCTTATCAAAGTAAACTTTTTATCATAAATCACACTTATTAAATTAAAAACAACAAATATTTATTGCACTTTGTTACATTGTTATTTACCTTTGGCTTTATTTAAAAAAAAAAACACAAATAATTGAAATAATTCACTCACGATCACAATAATTTCACTTTCATTTGTTACAAGTTTTGTACGTATTACAATTGTATATGGTATACGAGATACAGTTCAATATAACAATCAATTCATTGAAAAGTGCACTAAAATAAAAAAAAATGATTGCAAATTTCTATAACAACACTAACAAAATTTTCGCATTGTATTCCCACAACATGAGCACGACGATCACGTTCACTAACCATACTAAACATTGGAGCCATTTCCAGACACCGTCAATTCGCATTACGCTCTTCCTCTTCGATCGTTAAATCGAAACGACGCAACACCGATCGTATTATTATTATTGCTGGAGAATTAAAGAACTTGACGATAGCATGTAGACCGATTGACGATCGAGGGCGTTTATCGCATTTACAAAACACAAATGCGAAGTTTGTCTTCGGTAGAAAGATACCAGAACACCATACCATAACAGCAGAGGCAAAAAGAAGCCGGTGATGAGTCACATAAGAGAACACAATAATACTCATCGCTGTATTGACTGGAATTAAGTTATTTCCCCAAACGTCTCCATACACTTTTCGAATTGAAATGCATTGACCTGAATTCTCTCCACGGTGTGAACCAGTAACATATGTCGCATTTTATCACTGATCATCTACGCAAGTTGAGCAATTTAAAGACGAACAATAAATCTGTGGTAAAGGCATGTTGATTTATGTTATACCAAGTTTTTAAACGATCATTTTAGTAAATTTTTCACACAAAGTTACATTTTCACTACACCAATTACAAATGTAATTCAGAAAAGATCTTTCATTTGAAATTCAAAAGATATCAATTGTAAATCAGAAATTCAAAATACATCAATTGTAATGCAGAAATTTAATTTTAAATTCAGAAATTTCATTTTAAATTCAAAAGACATCCATTATAATTCAGAAATCGCTTTTGAAATTCAGAAGACATTAATTGAAATACATAAATTCTATTTGAACTTCAAAAGACATCAATTGTAATTCATAAATTCCATTCGAAATTCGAAAGACATCAATAGTAATTCAGAGATTCAATATTAAATTCAAACGACATCAATTGCAATTCAGAAATTCCATTTGAAATTCAAAAGACGTCAATTGTAATTCAGAAACTCCATTTATAATTCAAAAGACGTCAAAAGAAATTTAATTTTAAATTCAAAAGACATCAATTATAATTTAGAAATTCCTTTTGAAAGTGAAAAGACATAAAATGTAATTAAGAAATTTAATTTAAAATTCAAAACACATCAATTATAATTCAGAAATCGCTTTTGAAATTCAGAAGACATCAATTGAAATTCATAAATTCTATTTGAACTTCAAAAGACATCAATTGTAATTCATAAATTCCATTTGAAATGCAAAGGACATCAATATTAATTCAGAGATTCAATTTTAAATTCAAACGACGTCAATTGCAATTCAGAAATTCCATTTGAAATTCAAAAGACATCAAGAGTAATTCAGAAATTTAATTTTAAATTCAAAAAACATCAATTGTAATTCAGATATTCCATTTTAAATTCAAACGACGTCAATTGTAATTCAGAAATTCCATTTAAAATTCAAAAGACGTCTATTGTAATCCATAAATTCAATTTTAAATTCAAAAACCATCAATTGTTATTCAGATATTCCATTTTAAATTCAAACGACGTCAATTGCAATTCAGAAATTCCATTTGAAATTCAAAAGACATCAATTGCAATTCAGAAAGACATCAATTGTAATTCAGAAATTCCATTTTAAATGTAAAAGACGTCAATTGTAATTCAGAAATTCCATTTAAAATTCAAAAGACGTCAATTGTAATTCAGAAATTTCATTTGAAATTCAAAATACGACAATTTTCATTCATAAATTCCATTTTAAATATTAAAAACGTTAATTAATTGTATTTTTGGAATTCAATTTTAAATTCAAAATACATCAATTTTCATTCAGAAATTCCATTTGTATTTCAGAAACTCCATTTGAAATTTTAAAGACATCAATTGTAATTCAGAAATTCCATTTTAAATTCAAAAGACATCAATTATAATTCAGAAATTCTATTTAAAATTCAAAAAACGTCAATTATAATTAAGAAATTCCATTTTGAATTCAAAACACATCAATTACAATTCAAAAATTACTTTTTAAATTCAAAAGACAACAATTGTAATTCAGAAATTCCATTTGAAATTCAAATGACGTCAATTGTAATTCAGAAATTCCATTTTAAATTCAAAAGACGTCAAATGTTATTCAGAAATTCTATTTGAGATTCAAAAAACATCAATTGCAATTCAGAAAGAAATCAATTGTAATTCAGAAAGTCTATTTGAAATTCAAAAGACGTCAATTGTAATTCAGAAATTCAATTTATATTTCAAAAGACGTCAATTACAATTCAAAAATTCCATTTAGAATTGAAAAAATATCAACTGTAATTAATAATTTCTATTTGATTGATTGACAACTATTGAAATTAATATTTTTAGTGAAAAAATATATTTTTCTCTAAAAATTGAAAATTTAATTTTCACTAAAAATTAATTTTTTCACTAAAAATTCAATTTTTCAATAAAAAAAATCATTGTTTTTTTCAAATTTTTCACTAATAAAATTATTCAATAAAAATTCAATTTTTCATTAAAAATTCAATTTTTCATTAAAAATTCAATTTTTCATTAAAAATTAAATTTCCAATATTCACTAAAAATTCAATTTTTCACTATATATTAAATTTTTCACTAATAATTCAATTTCCACTAAAAATTTAATTTATCACTAAAAATAATATTTTTCTCTAAAAAAAAATCCACTAAATTAAATTTTTCAAAAAAAAAAAATAAAAAATATTTCACTAAAATTAAATTTTTCATTGAAAAATTCCTTTTTTCACTAAATATTCAATTATTCACTAAAAATTCAATTTTCACTAAATATTCAATTATTCACTAAAAATTCAATTTTTCACTAAAAATTCTAGTTTTAATTAAAATTTTTAACTAAAATTTAAATTTTTAACTAAAATTTAAATTTTTAATTAAAAATTTAAATTATTAACTAAAATTTAAGTTTTTTTTTTATCAAAAATAAATTTTTTCACTAAAAGTAAAAAAAATTCACTAAAAATTCATTTTGTCATTAAAAACAAATATTTCTTATTGGTGCCAAAAACAGAATATATTTCAATTTGCCCGAGTTTTATTTTATTGTTTCATAACAAACATATATTTATATCATACATAAAATCAACGACAAATATATAACTAAAATAATTTGATTAGAATGTTATTATTTAATACTATTATTTCGAATATTTTTATTAAAAAAAATCATATTTAGTAAGACTATGATCTAAAAATACTTAAGAGATGATTACTTGATAACGATTTGTAATTTATACACATTAACATTGCTATAAGGAGGTAGTAGTTAAACAAAAGTGACAAAAAAAAATAACAAAGTATTAAAAATAAAACTATACTTAATAAAACATAAATAAATAATTTCATATGGCTTTCAAATCACTTATAATAAACTAAAACTTAATTATAATCATTGTTGAATGCAATTCCAGTTGCGTTGTTTTAAAATAATAAAATATCGTTTTTTTTTTAGGTACGTCTATCGGGTTCAGCAAATCTTAAAGTGAAAAAAATATTGATTATTAAAATATACGAGATAAATTTATGCAAAATTGTACCTATGAATTTTGATGAAATCCTCCGATCTGATTGACATGTCCTGCGGCGTTAAAAATGAATATTGTCGATTGGGTTTCTTTTTGCCCTCATTGATGAGTAAACGTGTGATGTACTCGCGATTTACCTCGTCCTTTAATTGCAATGGAAAAAATATAAATTGTCAATTAAGAGGATCTTTTTGACTTAATGCATCTTACAAACATTTGGAATGCTTTTAAAATCTTTGCTTTTGTAGAATTGTTTATTACAATTATAAAAATTAAATAAAAACACATAATCTATGTAGAAATAGTAAGAGCAAAATTGCTGCTTACAGTGCAATAAATACTCTTAAAATATTTCCAGAGATGAGCGCTTTTAAGTTATCTGTTATTTAGACAAAATAAACAGAATTTTGTAATTTTAAAAAATCAGTTTTTCAAAGACCAATTTAGCTAGGAGCAATTTTGCTCACATACAGTAATTTATCATAAGTTTTATTTATTTATTTTCTATAAATCCAACTCCTGAAGATGAATATATACAAATTTACATTATTTACCATTGGAGCTTACAGTGCAATAAATACTTTTATAATATTTCGAGAGCAGAGCGTTTTTTTCACAGTATTTTAATAAATTTCAAGGCTTCAGTGGTTGGAAAAGTTTATATAAGCAAAATAGAACCCGATTTTGTATATAAAAATGAAGTTTTTTAAGGTTACTTTAGCTAAGATCAATTTTGCACACATAAAGTAATTTATTATAATTTTTTATATATTTTTTTTTATAAATTCATCAAATTTCAATTCACAAATTTGATCTCAATTATTTTTTCTGTAAACCCGATTTCGAAATGAGCCTCTTAATTGTATTGCACAAAAGGCTCTTATATTAATGAGCAGTAAGAGCATTTTATATTGTTTTTTTCTTTGCACAATGTTGCTTATAAACAAAAATTACTACGATTGCAAAATAATTTCTAGAAATTTAGAATATAAGGGCTCTGAGATAATATGCTCTGAGAGCATTTTCATTTAAGAGCAATTTTGCTCACATAAAGTAATTTATTATAATTTTTTATATTTTTTTTTATGAATTCATCAAATTTCAATTCACAAATTTATTACTCAATTATTTTTCCGTAAACCCGGTTTCGAAATGAGCCTCCTAATCGTATTGCACAATAGGCTCTTATATTAATGAGCAGTGAGAGCATTTCATATTGTTTTTTTTCGCACAATGTTGCTAATAAACAAAAATTACTACGATTGCAAAATAACTTCTAGAAATTTAGTACATAAGGGCTCTGATATAATATACTCTGAGAGCATTTTCTTTTATATTTATTTCGATTTTTTTTACTGTATATTTGTTTTTGAAATGAGCTCATTAATTGTGCTCACACTTATGTCATTTAAAGAGAGCATATATATTTGTGAGAGCATTGTATATATTCTTAAATAATATTGCTTATAAACTTTCTCATTCTAATGTATTTCATACTATTCCAAAATCTACCAGACCTCATTGCTCTGAACTAGAAATTTCAGGAAATATAAAATAACTTCTATGCTTTCAGAACAAAAGAACACCTTAATAATATAAAGATCTCTAAGAGCATTTTCATCCAAAGTGCTCTTAAGCATTTTTTATGTGTTTTCCATATAATTCTAAATTCTATCAGAATTTAAAACCAGTAATTACACCAAATGAAAAATAATGTTTGGGCCTTCAGAATATAAGAAATAGTATAGATATATCTGAGAGCATTTAAAATATTCTTAGGCATTCTGTGTATTTCAGAACTTTATAAATTCTACCATACTTTTTACTTGATTTAAACCAAAAATTACCATAATTGGAAAATAATTTTTGATGATTCAGAATGTAAGGTCTCTCAAATATTGTATAGAGCTCTGATTCAAAGTGCTCTTTATATATTATATAAAATTCATAATTCTATAAGAATTCCTTGCATATCATAATAACTTCTGGCGATTCATAGATTAAAAGCTGTCAGATAACATAAAGAGCTCTGAGAGCATTTTAATTCAGAACTGCTCTTAAGCATATTTTATATATTTCATAAAGCTTAAATTTCTATCAGAATTATTTTCATAAAACCAAGAATTACCATAATTAAAGAAATAACTTCTGGTCTTTCAGAACACAAGCGCGCTCAGGTAGAGTTCTGAGAGCATTCTATTTCAAAGTGCTCTTGCGAATATTTTGTGTATTTCTGAAAGGAACAAATTATTCAAATCTTTATTTAGGAGAATTCTTATTAGTAACTAGAACTATAAGCCAAAAGATTCTGGGTGCGAATTCGGTGATTGTAAAGATCAATAAGATAGAAAAATGATTTTTCTATACTCGGTAGACTAAAAAAAACTTCCAGAAGTAAACATGGTTTTGAAATGAGCTCTCATCAATCTTTCGAGTACAAATATCAAACGCGCCGCTCAAATAATGCGAGAGAACATGGCTTAGGAGCAGTTTGTGTTCAAAACATTTTATATTATAGTTAATAAATGACTTACCGTAAAAACATCGTATTCATCTAAAAAGTAAAACGGATGATCTACACAAGCCCACAAAGAGATAAGGAATGCAATGGTGGAAAATGAACGTTCACCTCCAGACAAAGCCTTTGTGCTAGAGACCGCATTTTCGAGATGATTATCGCGTGGCACCACCGAAACGGAGAGGGTTTTCTCCTGATGATCAACCTCAATGGAGCCAACGAATTGACGCAATTTGAGCACATGCTGTGGAATAGATAAATTATAATTTTGAAATATTAAAAAAATGATAATTTAATATTAAAGAAATTAAAATTTTGAAACATTAAAAAAATGAAAATTTAATATTAAAGAAATTAAAATTTTGAAACATTAAAAAAATTAAAATTTAATATTAAAAATAAAAATAAATTAAAAAGAAGTAACAAACATACATCAAATGAGAACTGCAACAGCAGCACCATGTGTTGTTTCAAACGTCTTATGACATCACAGCGTTTGTGACGTGACTTATTTAGCTGCAAAAGAATTAAGATTAAAATATTAATGAATTTTTGATATAATTTTTAAAATAAGATATAATTTGCGCACCATTTCGATTGACAGCTTAAAATTCTCATAATTACTAATATCCACTTTTACAGTATGCTCTTTAGATTCAATTAGCTTCTTCAATTGCAATGGATCTTCGTTGATTTTTGAGGTATGTTTAAGTTTTGCTTTTAGCTGTTGTATAGTCTCCACCAGCACTTCCTCGGTGCTTTGTGTGGCGATACGTTCGCCGCGCTCCTCCGCAATTGTCGTGGCCTCGCCTAGTGATTGCTCGCGCATTGTTTTGTCATTCTGCTCATTTCAAGAATATGTTGAAAATATATAAAAATAATATATACAATGAAAAATAAAATAAATCTATAATTTAAAGTTTATAATATAGAAAATATATCTATCTAATAAAATAAAAAAACTTAATTTAATTTGAAATATATACAAAATTTTTAATAAATCAAAATAACAAACCGTTAATTGTTTAAGCTCCTCATTCAAACGTTTCAGTTTTTCCTGATTGTCACGAATTTGATGATTAAGACTACGCATTTTTGTACGCACTTCTTCGCAGTTGTTCTAATAATAAAATAGAATTTATATAAATAAAATAAGTTATAAATTTAAAATCACTCTATAAAATATAAATGACGGTACTCAACAAAATAAGCAAACTAAATTTTCTATGAATATGCGCTGCATTAAATCTATATAACTGATTTCTACTGCAAACCCAATTTTTTTTACTATAATGTAACGTTTTTTTTTAAGAAAATTGCAATCGAAATATAAGGCGCTTTAGAGCCACTTTTTAGAATTAATAAAATACAGTAATACACAAAACTAGTTTCCTAAAAAATCTACATGCAATTTTTCTACTAATTGTCAAGACTAATTTAAATTTACTAAATAATGCTAATATTTCTATTTGTTTTTCAGATATTTGAAACTAAACTCGGAAATGTTGATTTCTTTAAATTCGTTTTGTAATATTTTTAGAATAAAGGTTTTAATGATAAATCTGAAAATTATGTACACACAGAAAAAAATTGTGTAAATATAACTAAAATATTAATCAATCCAATTAATTTTTTATTGAAACTCAGCCGATGTAACTTTTAGTAGCATTGAATTTCATATTCGTAATAATGAGAATATGTTAATTAGAGAAACTTTAATTAATTGTTTTTGTCATATTGATATTAAAGTTGTTATATATATTAAATTTTTTATTAGGAATTTTTAAATCATTAATTAATTAGTAACATCAATTAAAAATTTGATTCGTTAGAAATTGGATCAATTAAATATTTTGTTAAATTAAATAAAATAATTTAATTCAATATATAACATAAAATAAATATTAAATAAGTATTTATACTGTTTGATATGCTTTGTAAAATTCTTTGAACCTAACAAATGTTTTCCGAAGTCAGTTTTCACAACTTCTACAGATGGGCGAATTAATTGAGTCAAACATAAAATTTGATATTCGCTTTTTAATGATTCAATATGCAACAATATGAGCATAATAAGCTGTTTGTTCAAATTCTTGACAGCAAAAATAAAGTGAGCCATTTAATGTTTTAATAATAATGCAATATCCTGTTTTAAAATAGCAACGTAGAAGAAAATAATGTTAGAAGAAACTGAACGACGCCGCCGACGCACGAGACGCACAAAAAAAATGAAATCCAGAAGAAAAAACCGTGTTGCAAAATGAATAAATCAAAAGTAACAAATAAAAGTAGTTAATACTATTAAAGATTTAGTTGTATTGAAATTAAATTAAATTAAATTTATTCCTATTAATATTTTTATTAAAAAAATGTGTAAATACAATTAATAAATTAGTAAATACATTCATATTTTTAATTGGATTATTATTACTTGTTTTAAAATAACTGTATGCTCATGTACAAATTTAAATTATGTTAGCCTTTTATAAATTGTTTCTATCAAAAATATTTTGTATAACGAAAAATATTTTTATAATCATCAAAGCGAGCAGTTGGCTCTAATAAAAAATAATTATTTTCTATTTATTGTTTGATTGCTACGCCCACGTAGCGTTGCTTTATATTGGCGCCCAACGTTAAAAACGCAGAACGCAGTTTGCAGTAACAAAGCTTCTGCAAAACCCCTGAAGACGATTACGGCTCTGGTGGAAAGAAACAAGCGAAGAAATCAAGAAGCAAATTTAAGAAGACGACTCAACAAAATCATCGTGAAAATTGTAAAGCCCTTGAAGACGACAACGGCTCTTGTGGCATACAAAAAAGTAACGATCGCAGAGTTTGCACAGCCCTTGTAGACAATTTTGGCTCTTGTGGCTCGCAAACGAATACAGCGAAAAAAAAGCAGTTTAAACACGAAAGGTGCTCCAGGCTAGTCGCGTACGAAAAATTTTCCAGACTACACATACGGAAGCTGTTCCAGCAAGCATACGCTTTCCGAGGTAAACGAGTATACCGGCAGTTCCAGTAATATGCAAGGCTGTATCGCGATGACTCGGTATTGGGTCCAACAAAAGCAGAGCAAGACCACGCAGTTCAGAAAGTTCGCAGTAATAAACTGCTACACTACACGACAGTATTTGTTAATAGCCCATTTGGGCGCTCGCGGATTTTAAGAGGACTTAAAGACTCCCTTGTAGACGATAACGGCTCTTGTGGAAACAAAATAACGATTGAACAGCAGCATTACACAGTTTGCATAGCCCTTGAAGACAATTTTGGCTCTTGTGGCTCACAAACGGATAAGCAGTAACCAAGCAAGTCTTTGGACCCACCAAGCAAGTCTTTGGAAACACCAAGCAAGTCTTTGGAAACACCAAGCAAGTCTTTGGACTCACCAAGCAAGTCTTTGGAAACACCAAGCAAGTCTTTGGAAACACCAAGCAAGTCTTTGGAATCACCAAGCAAGTCTTCGGAATCACCAAGCGTCTTTTGATTACCAAGTAATTCTTTGGAATCACCAAGCTATTCTTGGAAACACCAAGTAAGTCTTCGGAATCACCAAGTAAGTATATGGATATACCAAGCAAGTTTTGGAAGCACCAAGCAAGACTTTGGAATCACCAAGCAAGTCTTTGGAAGCACCAAGCAAGTTCGCAGTAATAAACTGCTACACTACACGACAGTATTTGTTAATAGCCCATTTGGGCTCTCGCGGATTTTAAGAGGACTTAAAGACTCCCTTGTAGACGATAACGGCTCTTGTGGAAACAAAATAACGATTGAACAGCAGCATTACACAGTTTGCATAGCCCTTGAAGACAATTTTGGCTCTTGTGGCTCACAAACGGATAAGCAGTAACCAAGCAAGTCTTTGGACCCACCAAGCAAGTCTTTGGAAACACCAAGCAAGTCTTTGGAAACACCAAGCAAGTCTTTGGACTCACCAAGCAAGTCTTTGGAAACACCAAGCAAGTCTTTGGAAACACCAAGCAAGTCTTTGGAATCACCAAGCAAGTCTTCGGAATCACCAAGCGTCTTTTGATTACCAAGTAATTCTTTGGAATCACCAAGCTATTCTTGGAAACACCAAGTAAGTCTTCGGAATCACCAAGTAAGTATATGGATATACCAAGCAAGTTTTGGAAGCACCAAGCAAGACTTTGGAATCACCAAGCAAGTCTTTGGAAGCACCAAGCAAGTTTTTGGAAGCACCAAGCAAGTCTTTGGAAGCACCAAGCAAGTCTTTGAAAACTATAATTAATAAATTTTTTTGAATCGAACAATTTTTTGGAAATGGACCAAAATAGAAAACAACGTCAAGTTGATAAATTTGTGTTAAAAATGGATGCGAGCCACTATGCTATTGGAGCTGTTATACTTCAGGGGAAGAAAGAACATCCATTAGATTATGCGTCATCCTTTACATTATTTAGAGGTCATATCCAGCAACCGAAATATCGATTGAAAAAACGAGAACGACCGAGAATTTTGAATACTGACAGTACTGCTTCACCATCGGGACGATTTGTGTAGGAGAGGGGGAGGAGTACTGCAAATCATGGTTTATGCTACGTTATCGGTACGATTTTGTAGCATAGGGGGAGCATGTAATGAGTCGTTTATTATAATTATTAATTGTTATTACTTGTTTTAAAATAACTGTATGCTCATGTACAAATTTAAATTAGGTTAGCCTTTTGTAAATTGTTTTTATCAAAAATATTTTGTATAACGAAAAATATTTTTATAATCATTCAAATAGAATCATCAAAGCGAGCAGTTCGCTTAAATAAAAAAATAATTGTTTTACATTTTAAATAAATATATCGTTTCATTGCGACGCCGAAGTAGAGTTGCTTTATAAATACGATTTTGTTTGCTATTAATATCAATTGTTATATATACGCACAATGTATGGTTAAGAATAACTTATATTGTCTCAACTTTGACAACATAAGAGCTCTCAGATAATATAAAGAGATCAGAGAGCATTTTAATTCAAAGTGCTTAAAAACATTTTGTATATTTCATATTTTTATAAATACTAGCAGATTGCTTTTGCTAAAATCATAATTGTAAAATAACATCTGATCTTTTAGAACATAACACCTATCAGATAATATAAAGAGCTACAAGAGCATTTTCATTAAAAGTGCTCTTAAGCATTTTTTTTTTTGTATTTCATAAAATTAAAAGTCCAATTGAATTTTTTGCTTAAAATCAAGAATTACTATAATTAGAAAATAACTTCTGGTCTTTTTGAACATAAAAGCTCTCAGATAATATGAAGAGCTCTAAGAGTATTGGCATTCAAAGTACTCTGAAACATTTATTGTGTGCCTTAGAAAATTTTCAGATCTTTTTTGCTTAATTTACTAGAACTATTAATAGTAAATGAGCTATTTCTGAGATTTGAATAAACATGACTTTGAAATGAGCTCTCACCGCACCAATTGAATTTGATCATTCGATCATAAAAAAAATTTAAATAAAAAATCAAGTTTATATTAAAAATTTACATCAAAATATAACACAATTCAAAATTAAATTTAATAATTAAACCAAATTTCATTAAATCATTAATCTTTTATTTCTTAGTATTAAAAATCAACTCAAAAATCAAATATAAATTTAAAAAAAAAATCAATTATAACTTCAAATAATATTTAAAATTAAAAAACCAACCCAATTTTTATATAAAAACAAAAAAACAAGACAACTGTATAGTAAAAATTAAAAAAAATATATTTAATAAAATGAAAAAAAAACTCATTGTCAAAAATAACTCTAACACTGTTTCAAAATTAAATACAAACGATTTTAATAACAACCCAGCGTACCAAAAAATATCAAAACGAATTCGAAACGATATCGTTTGAACGAACATTGTTATCGTTTTCGACTATCGTTAACGATTCGAGAATGATAGCGTCCTCAATAAAAATGGTTCTATCGTTAACGATATCGATATTGTATGAATTCTCGATATCGAAACGAATTCGAAAAATTATTCAATTTCGATATCGAAACGAATTCGAAAAGCTTATTCAATTTCGATACTATTTAAATTAATTTGGCTTGAAATTATCTTTCATGGAGCTGTGCACCAAGCATTATATAGCATCCACAACATTTAAATTGTTTATCTATTTTGGGATTAAAAATTAGTCTATTGATCTAGCAAAAAAAATTTCATACTTACTAAATTTTAAAAGTTTCTAACAGTTGTGAAATTTCTTCCAATTTTAAAATTTATTAAATGGTTTCATTGAACAGCTTTTTTTGACAAATAATTCAATACTGATTTTATAGAAATTTAACGATATCGTTACGAATTCGAAACGTTATCAAAATTATTTACAATCGAAACTATGTTTATTGGGAAATCAATATTATATCAATATTATATAAATATAAAATAAATCAAATCAAATAAAAGTCTAAAAATTATATTTAAAATTAAATCACAAATAACTTACTCAATATTGAATATAATGTCGATAATAAGTACGCAATTTGTTAAAAACTTATTTGAAAACAATATCAATTTTTATATAAAATCAAAAATTAGCCCAAAATAAATTTAAAATGAAACCAAAAATAACTCAACCTCAAAATACAAATTAAATCAAAACAAATTTTTAAAAATCAATCAATGCAAATCAATAATAAAAACAAATATATTCACCGATTCGTATTTAAAATTAAATCACAAATAACTCAATCAATATTGACCCAAAATTAAATATAAAATCATTTATATCATTAAATAATGTTAAATTCAACAAAAATGAATTTATAAATAAAATCAAAATTTGATTCCTCGCAGTCTCTCATTTTTTTTATCAGAATACGTATAGTTTTTTCTATTACGTAGCATTTTTGAGAAAATTGCAAAATTATTTTAAAGCCATTCTCACTCACTATTTATAATAAAAACCAGTTGGGAAGGTTAGATCACATGGGATATTTTAAAGTAGGGACAATTCATAGTAGGTGTTATTTTGATAGTTAGGATTATAAAAATTATAGTCGGTCTAAGCCGACTATAAATACCCTACACAAATGTGTGGTTACCATTCAAGGTGGTATATAGGTCACCAGGGAATACGAATCCTGAAAATAACTACAAATTTTCAATCGCTGAAGAATTTCCATTCATTTGATACCCATATTTGCAAATTGATAGATGTACCGAATTTCGAATTTTTTTTTGGGAACCACATCTCGTTTCGCAGGAAAACATAATTTTCATGTATTTCAGCATGAATTCAAATTATATTTGACCAAAAAGTTTACCTAAGCACGTATGAGTAAAATTGAGCTGTAGATGAAATTTTATATGAGGTATTTGAATATAAATGGTCAGATCACAGGTAACAATGAACCGATCTAGCCAATAAAGCGTAGGTATATAAGTAATCTAAGTTATCAGTTTCATTCATCTAACTCTTCAATTTTTTAAGTAGTGGGGATTTCAACAGACAGACGGACATCGCTAAATCGCCTCAGGAGATCATGCTGATCAAGAATATATATTTTTCCATATCGGAGATGCTTCCTTCTGGGTATTACAAACGGCGTACCAAACTGAATATACCCTTTCACTCTTATTGTATGGTATAAAAATATAGTTATGTGGAAAAATAGTTCAACAAAATAACTAACTAATTTTAATATACTAATGAATGCTAATATTCCAATATGTTTTTAGAATAATTGGATCTAAACACGGAAAATTTTTATTTTTTTAGAGCATTATTTTTATCATTTAGGATTTAATGATAAACATCAAAATCATTGATGGTTATCTAGAGCATAGATCAATTTATTAAATTTATTAACTTTTTAAAGTATGCTTATTATTATTCTACCTATCACGTAGCGTTTTTGAGAAAAATTCGGGTAAACACGGCTATTTTTCAGTAATTTGTATGTAAAATATACAAACATTTTAAATTTAAATAGTTGAAACTGTGTTGATGTATAGCTTGAACTATGTACTACATAAGCATGAAACAGTTTTTGTATATATATCCAAAATGCTAAAAAACGTTCAAAAATAGTTTTAAAAAATCAATATTATTCGAGTTTAGATTCAAATATCTTAAAAACCTATAGGAATAATAGTATTTGTCTGTATATTGTAATTAGTCTTGACAATTGAAAGAAATATTATCTTTACAGTTTTTTGGAAAACTGGTTTGTAAGGACTGTATTTTTTTAATTCTAAAAAGGGCTTAAATTTCGGAGCATTTTTTTTTAAAACGTTACTCAATAACAGAAAAATAAACTGATTATGCAGTCAAAATCAGCAACCGCGTATTATATAGAATTGTTGTATAGAATGTTTACGACAAACATTTTTTCTCCATTTATTGTGTAATGTTATTATTATAGATATTTACCTTAATTTCATTAATTTCTTCCTCTATTGATGCCATGCCTTTTTTCTGTGATTTCATTTCACTTTCGAGACGTTCACGATCACTGCGCGCTTCAGTCAATTCGATTTTTTTGTCATTAATTTTTTGCTTGACCTCTGCTAGTTTGCGTTCATTTTCTTCAAGCTCTTTTTTCTATGGAAGATATTTTTATTTATAAAAAAAATTTATAAAAAAAAGAAATAAATAAAAAAAAAATAATAATAATAAATAAATAAAAAATAAATAAATAAAAAACAAACAAAAATTTGAAAAATACAACAAAACATAAACAAAAATGTAAGCAATAAACAAAAATATAAACAAAAAATAATATTAACAAAATACCTTAAATGAAAACTCGAAAAATATTCTAAATTAAAAAAAATATTCTCAAACAAAATATTCTAAATTAAAAAAAAATAAAACAAATAAAATAAAAAATAAACAAAAGATATTGGCGATTTCAATTTAAAGTCAACTTTAAAATTAAAATCGACTTTTTTGATAAATTTTGTATAGAATAAAATGTCAAAAAGTTGATTTTTAATTTTAAACGGGAATTTAATTTGTCTCTGATTATGCGACAATATTACTAATAAAGTATTTTATACTTATTTTTAAAAATATATTTTGAAACATATTGATAATTTTACCAAAATATCCACTTCATTGTACTCCGGATACTCGTAGTTTTGCAATTCTCTAATTTTCTCCTGCAGCTCGCGTTTTTTTGCCTCGTGCTGCTCCAGCAGCGCACGTCGTTCTTCAATTGCTTGAGCATGCTCGCGTAATTTTGGTCCGTGCGCCTTCAACTCTGAGGAAAATTTGGAAATGCGCTGCTGGCACTCGGATTGTTCAAATTCCAGTTGACTGCACAATTAAACAAATTGAATAATGTACATGTTATACAGAACCAAATTAAAAAATAAAGTGTACATTTTGTTTTTCAAATAAAGTATAAAACAATGTACAAAATATAAAATTAATGTATAGAAAATATTTAATAAATTTTAGCTGCATATGCACTATTAAAACTATTTAAAATCACTCAACTTACACAATGCGATCCTTAACATTGACTTGTATAAAACGTGCCGGCTGTATTTTCATCGAATACATGCGGTAATTTGGTTCTGGATAATATTCGAGCCCCGGCTCCGGCACAATAACTTTGCTCAAATGATGTGGTACATTTTCTCGATTTGATGTTATTTGTTCGGCAATTTGTTTGGACTCTGCCAGCAGCACTGTCTCCATAGACATGCGATCGATGAGACAATTCATGACGACAGCATCGGAACATTGTACCTCCTGCAGGAGCAGGCGAGTGCCGCGCGGCGGACTGACGCAGCCGTGACGCACGTCGTAGACCTAAAGAAATAAATATATTGATAATAATTTTACAGCTTTTGCTAAAACTTTAAATATTAAATAAAAAAATATTAAAAATTCATTTGAAATACAAGGATTTTTTTTTAATAGTTTAAACTTCGAACCAAACGTTAACTGTTCTAAAACAAATAACAAAAAAAAAACTCAGCTAAATTATTTATATATTTTGAGCTATGTTTTAAAATTTGAAATACTTTCACTACTTGCTTTTCAAATGCTCACAAGCTGGAAATAAAGGGTTTTTCAATAAGAGCCGCTACAATTTTTTTTTAAATAAAACAAAAACGATTTTGGATATCAATGAAATTCTTTATTCCTGTAAAAGTACGTTCGATGCCATTATGTATGGAACTCGATTTCTTTTGCATGGCCACCACGGGCACGCTTGCTGAAGTCCAGACGCTGAACCCAATTTTCGACAGTTTTCAAGCCTAAATCGGCCGATACTGCTGCAATTTCACGTTCGATATTCGTACGAAGTTCATCAATCGTCGCTGGCTTGTTGGCATAGACCATAGACTTGACGTAGCCCCACAGGAAATAGTCTAACGGCGTCAAATCGCACGACCGAGGCGGCCAATCGATTAGACCACTTCGTGAGAAAACACGTTCTCCAAACTTGGTTTCCAATAAATTGATTGTGGCATTCGCTGTGTGGCTAGTGGCGCCGTCCTGTTGGAACCACATGTCCTCCAAGTCCATATCATCCAATTGGGGCCAAAAATATTCGGTTATCATTGAACGGTAGCGACGAAGCCATTCAGCCAGAAATGAGCCTTATCGCTGAAGATGATTTTTCGAATTTTTACTACCGAATTTCGGTAGTAAATTTTAATAATTTCGACTAGTTGTTGGCTCGTATATCTTTCCATCATGAAATGGTAAACCTTACTGAAGAGAAATGTTAAAAGAGCGGCAATAAATATGGCGTCGTTTGCTCTCCCTGTCGCTCTACTTTTGTAGCGTCCTTGTTGAAAACCCCTTTACTTTCGACTAGAGATGCGCGCGTGTCGTGCTTTTTTCGTGTCACGCCCGAAAATCTGAGTTCGTGCGTGCAAATCTCCGTGCGTACTAGTTGCTGTCGTGCGCGTGCGTGCCTCCAAAATAAGGCACGCGCCCATTCAATATTTTTTTTATAGTTTCAAAAAATGTCGTGCTATTTTAACCTTTTCTTAAAAATCTGTTGTTTAAGTTTTACTTATGGATTTAAAGGAATAAAATAGTATCGAACTTAGTTTTTGAATTATTTGTTACCGGGACTAAAACCTATTGGAATATCGGTTCCGGTTCCAAGATTTTTAAAATTGTTCCGGTTCTGATTTCGATTCCGGTTTCAACCAACAAATTAAATGGATTCGATTCCGGTTCCATACATTTTTAATAACGGTTCCGATTCCGGTTCTTTGCGTTCCCTCACAGGGACTATAATATCTGTTCCGGTTCTGGTTCCGATATTTTTAAACTAGCGGTACCGATTCCAACCAGAAAAAAATATATATGTTCCGGTTCAACACATTTTTTATAACGATTCTGGTTCCAAAAATTTAAACGGTTCTGGTTTTAATTTTCACGTTTCGTTTGTTTTTTCATGTTTCTCCGTGTTTTTCCGTGTTTTGACGTGTTTTCCTTGCATCTTCGTGTCTTTTAAAATCCCGTGTTTTATCTTGCTACTCGTGCGTGCCTGTAAATTTACTCGTCGGGCTCGAGCTCGTGCGTGTCACCTATCGGGGTGCCCGTGCGTGTCCGTGCCATCAAAAACAGGCACGCGACCATCTCTACTTTCGACTCATTGCTTTAAAAATGCTTCACAATATTTTATTGAATTTGAATTGCCAAATAGTCCATAGAAATATCTTTATTCGCTCATTGCGCTTTTCTAATTAAAAACAAATCAAAGAGTAAGAGTTTTGTAATCACGATAGCATCTAAAAAGCAAACTCAAACCCCCCGATCATGTATTTCCCGGTGACAACGTGTATCGGCTACAATTCGTTTAAAAATCGGTTGAATATTGTGCGACAACAATTTTTGATTCATGTATCAAACGAAACGTTGAGTACGGTTCGTTTGAGATTTTTTTTGTTGCCAGCATATACATATATCATACGACAAAGTAAATACAAATTCATATTTTTTATATGAAAAAATAGTTGGCAAAGCATAAATATTGAACGTTTGATTCAAAGAGCGAAACGAATGAAACGTTTGAAATAGGTTATATCAATATTAGACGAAGGGGAGTGAAAACGAATCGAGTCATTATCGTATTAATTCACAAAACATATCGTCACTATCATGTCAAAGGGGCGAATGTACAATTTTTGACATTTGAGTTTTTTTACATTTTTGAATGTAGTTTTTCATTAAGTATACTGTGCCAAAATCGTGAGTACCGTTGTTGGATATTTCCAGCCACAAAAGACAAAACCAAATTTGAAAAATTGAAAATCTTGTCTTTGCACCACTATTATATCTAGTACCAATAAAAAGTTATGTCGAAAAAATGAAAAGATTCGCCCGCCCATTTGGCATGACAAGATTTTCAATTTTTTGTTATTTTCAAGAAAATAATAATGACGCAGATCGATAGGTGCTTTGAAAACAAACAATAAATGCCTTTACACCACTATTTTATCTTGTATCAATAAAAAGTGGCAACAATCCGCATCAAGGCTAAATATTTCCATATCAGCCTAATTTGTGCACACGCTCCGACGAACGAGAAAGATGACGAGACAAAAGAGCGCTTCTACGAGCGCCTAGACAACGCATACGAGCGCTGCCCCCGCCACGATATCAAAATCGTGCTAGGCGATTTTAACGCCAAGGTGGGCAGAGAAGCCATCTATTGTCCCACAATCGGAAAATTTAGCCTCCATGCCAACACTTCCGATAACGGAACGAGGCTAATCGACTTCGCCGCAGCACGAAACATGGTAGTTAGTAGCACTAGATTCAAACATTTCGATATCCACAAGGCCACATGGTTGTCGCCCGATCAAAAAACTCGAAATCAAATTGATCACGTTGTGATTGACGGAAGGCACGCTTCAAGCGTGATGGACGTACGCACAATCCGAGGTGCCAATATGGACTCGGATCATTACCTTGTAGCAGCCAAGGTCCGCACACGCTTAAGCGCTGCGAAGAACGTACGGAACCAAACGCAGAGAAAGCTAGACGTCGGAAAGCTGCAATCACAACAGACAACGCAAGCCTTTTCCACTCGACTCTCACACCTGCTTAGACAAAGCACTCCTCCTCTCGATGATATAAGCGCGCAGTGGAATCATATCTCCTGCTCTATGCGTACGGCTGCCGAAGAGGTGCTTGGATTCCAACGCCCCCTGAGGAATCAGTGGTATGACCAAGAGTGTCGCGCGGCCACTGCAGAGAAAGACGCTGCGTACAAATCCACCCTGCAGTCAGTAGCTACGCGAGCTGCGAAGGAGCGATACAAAGAGAAGAGGAGGGAAGAGAGACGTCTTTTCAGGCGTAAAAAAAGCGAGGCAGAAAGACGTGAGTGTGAGGAGATTGAGATGCATGGGGACAGGAATGAGGCTCGAAAATTCTTCGAGAAAATAAGACGCCTAGCCGGAGGTTCGAAATCCGGAGCCTCTTCCTGTAAAGATGAGAACGGAAATCTAGTGACAGATATCCAGAGCACACTGAAAATATGGAGGGATCACTTCTCTAAACTGCTGACCGGTGATGATGACCTCAATTCCACCGATAGAGAAGCAAACCCGGCAACCCCAGTACTTGATGACGACGTTGAGATTCCGCCACCCGACCATGACGAGGTCAGAACAGCCATTGCTCGGCTGAAAAACAACAAAGCCGCAGGTGCTGATGGCCTGCCTGCTGAATTGTTTAAGACCGGAGGCGAAGAGCTAATAGAGAGCATGCACGAGCTCGTAAGCAGAATATGGTCGGATGAAAGCATGCCAAGTGACTGGAACCTCAGTGTACTCTGCCCAATCCTTAAGAAAGGGGATCCCACTATCTGCGCCAACTACCGTGGGATCAGCCTACTCAATATCGCATACAAGGTTCTATCGAGCGTATTATGTGAAAGACTGAAGCCCATCGTCAACAGACTGATTGGACCTTATCAGTGCGGCTTCAGACCTGGAAAGTCCACCATAGACCAGATTTTCACATTGCGCCTAATCCAGGAAAAGACCCTAGAAAAACAGATCGACACCTACCACCTATTAGTCGACTATAAAGCCGCCTTCGACACTCCGATAAGGGAACGATTATACGCCGCAATGTCTGAGTTCGGTATACCTGCGAAACTTATAAGGCTTTGCAGGATGACCCTGAGCAACACACGTTGCTCAGTGAGAATAGGAAAAGACCTCTCCGAGCCATTTCATACCGAACGAGGTTTCAGACAGGGTGACTCCCTATCGTGCGACTTTTTTAACTTATTGATGGAGAAAATAGTTCGAGCTGCCGAACTCCGTCAAAGCGGCACTATCCTCAACAAAAGTGTCATGCTGCTCGCATATGCCGACGATATTGATATCATTGGCAGGAGCACACGAGCAGTCAGCGCAGCATTCTCCAGATTGGAGAAAGAGTCGCGTCGAATGGGTCTAGCGGTGAACGAGGACAAGACGAAGTTCCTTGTGTCAACAAGCAAAAAAGAGTCCGTGCGTCTTGGACAAAAAGCTGATTTTGACACCCACAAGTTCGACATTGTGAAGGACTTCGTCTATCTGGGATCCAGCGTAAACAGCAACAACGACGTCAGCCTGGAGATCAAACGGAGAATAACTCTTGCCAACAGGTGCTACTTTGGGCTCAGTAGGCAATTGAGAAGCAGAGCCCTCTCTCGCCGGACAAAAATAACGCTCTACAAGTCACTCATCATGCCCGTCCTACTTTATGGTGCAGAAACATGGACGCTGGCCACCACCGATGAGAGAGTACTGGGAGCGTTCGAGAGAAAGATTCTCCGTAAAATCTTTGGCCCTATCTGCTTTGCTAACGAGTATCGAATCAGGATGAACCACGAGCTGTATGAGATATTCGACGACATTGACATAGTCAAGCGCATCAAGATCCAGCGGCTTCGCTGGCTAGGTCATGTCGAACGAATGGATGAAAACACTCCAGCCAAGAAGGTGCTTGAATCGAAACTCGAAGGTGGACAGCGTAGAAGAGGGCGTCCAAATCTGCGTTGGAAAGACCAAGTTGAGGACAACCTGGCAACGCTTGGTATTTCTAACTGGCGTCAGCGCGCGCAAAGCAGATCCGACTGGCGCGGCTTCATCTCAGCGGCCAAAACCGACCCACGGTTGTAAGGGCCATTTAAGTAAGTAAGTATAGCCTAACAAAATAAGTATTTATAATTCAGTAGTTTGTACAAATCCAAAGATATTTAATAAACGTTATAATAATTGAAGGATAAACCAAAAGGATAAAGGATAAAATTTTAAAAAAATATAAATTTTGCTAATTTTTAAAGCACTTCAAACTTTAAAATTTGATTTGCCAACATTTTGAAAAATGCACATTCGCCCCTTTGACATGACTGTGACATTATTATCTATTCATATTTCTTCACATATCGATTATATAATTTTTTTCAATAATCAAATCAGAAGACATCGGATTGTTTCAATTATTTATGTAGCATTATTTACCAGGTTTAAATCACTTGTATTGTTAGAACGTACTAAAAATGAACTGGTCTATCTTTATAAATTATAAAAAATGGGATGATTTCGTTATAATTTTCGTTAAAATGTGTATTTTTATTTTAGTAAAATTAAACTTTACGTACATTTGTAATAAATAAGGTGTGTTTCAATGTTTTGATATACCATTGGAAAGGCATATCAATATCAATCATAAAATATAATTGATACCAGTTTGTCAAGAGATAAAACTTTTTAACCGATTTTCTTGACTAGGTTATGTCAGTAATACGCATTTTTTTAAATATCCTACCTATTTCTATTCCAAAATTAAAATTTTGATGTGTTGCAGTAAAAATTGCAGTCATTATTGGTTATATTTGTGGCGCTGAATCCGAACATGGCATCAGTTTGGTCAAATTGATCCAATTTTTCATATTTCCCATTATTTTTACTCTTCTTTTATTTTTAAGATTCTAGCAAAAGAATTGAAATTAATTATCATTTCGATGTAAGATGCAGAAAACCTTGAGCTACAATACAAAAATTAGCTTTTATGAGTGAAAAAAATTGTTTGCAAGATTTTGCTTGCGGAAATGTAACCAATAATTTCTGGAACTTTTACTGCATCATAATACGTGTCGGACAGAGTAATCATAAATATATAATTAACAATTTACCTGCGTCATAAAACGTTGTGTTATTATAACCGGATGAAAGCGCGGAAATTTACTCTTCAATATGCCGTCCAACACCAAGCGATCCTTTGTGTTGCTCACAATAAATGCTTTCAAAAGGCCACCCACTTGATTTTCTACAACATTGCGATAGTTGGCATTCGGCACCTCAATGTAGCGTCCAATTGGACCACGTGGCATCTCCAAAAATTTGCCAGCGCGATGAGATTTTTCGATTTCAATCAACAGACGACTAACATCATCACCATAAATGGCGAGTTTGTCCTTGGAGCTGGCCTTGATGTTGGCGATTTGAGTGCCAAGGCGTCCTAAATAAATGTTTATTGTTTTTAGTGGAAGATTTTGTATAGTATTTAAAAATATAAAAAATATACAAAAATATAATAAAAATAAAAAAAAATAGAATTAAGTAATTAAATCGTCAGTTAGAACCAATTTTTCAGTGCTAGGTGTACTTAGATTGTTGTTTAAACTTCGTTTTTTTCAGTGAACCTCAACCGGTGAACCTTAGTTTAAACGACCGATGCTGAAGGTTTAAACTTTACATGTTTTTGACATGAAATTGCCTCACAACACTTTTCACTATTTTCTGTCGCTGCGTTGTTGGTTTGTTATTTTAAACTATCCATGGAAAACTGCTAAACGTCGTTTAATTTAAAGAGAAGATTAATTAAACGGAGTTTAAACTACGTTAAAACTAGCATTGAAAAACTGGCTTTTATAAAGTCACATTTTCAAATAAAACTAGTTTAAACTAGGTGTTATTTCCGTCTATAACTGATAACTAATGTAAAATTTTACGACATTTGAACTATAGAGATTTTAAAAATGTTGAAAAATGTAAACTAAGTTTGAGCTTGCTCTGAAAAACTGGACTTTAAACATTAAACTATTTTTTTTACAATTTTTTACTATTATATTGCAAACCATTTGACGATAATTTTGAATATGAAGAAATAATTATAAATTTTCAATATGAAACTCAAAATATTAAAATGGAAAGTGATCCATTACATTTTTTTGAGTTTTAAATCGAAAATTTATCATTATTAAATCGAATTTAAAAATGATCGTTTCCAGTATTTAATATGTTTCTTACGTATTTCCTCATCAACAGCAATACGTTTTTGCTTCAGCGCCGTAATACATTCGTCGTGCTCCATTTTACTGTCCAAGCACATTTTCATATCACGTTTAGCGGTGCCAATGATGGCGTCATTCTCTTGCATAACTTTTTGCAAATCCGCGAGAACGGTTTCATTGTGGCGACGTATTTCAGCGATGTCGCCCATGTTGCTGCAAATGTGAAAATGAAAATTTAATTTTTTTAAAATTAATTAAAAAAAAAAACAAATTAAAGCCACAAATAAAGGGTTTTTCAACAGGGACGCTACAAAAGTAGAGCAACAGAGACAGCAAACGACGCCATATTTCTTGCCGCTCTTTTGACATTTCTCTTCAGTAAGGTTTGCCATTTCATGATGGAAAGATATACGAATTCGAATTTCGGTAGTAAATTTTAATAATTTCGACTCGTTGTTGGCTCTTAAAAAAAAAAACTTTTGTAGCGCTCTTATTGAAAAACCCTTTATTTGAAATAACTTTTAGATATTTTAATGTTTATATAAATTGTAAATATCAACATAAAACAATTAAAATAAATTTAAGATATTTTAATTTTTTAAAAACTATTATAAAAATTAAATATAATTTTCTAAATATACTTTAAATATTTAAAAACTCTTTAATATTTCTTAAAAACTATTTAAAATTTTATAAAAATTAAATAATTTAAAATTTAATATGTTTTAAAAATTTTGATTTCTATAAAAAAAATATATGTATAATAAAAAATAAATAAATTTTTATTAAACCTACTTTTGCGACCGTTCTTCGATATTATTTTTCAATTCTTTTATTTGTTCTTCAATGAATGTGCGTCGTTTTTTAAAACCCATTACATACGAATCGATCTGATTGTAACGATCGGCCATTTTGTTAACTTCGGCCTTCAATTGCAAATATAAGCTGTTGTCCTGTGTTATGGACGCGTTTTTCTCAGCGATAACCTGCTCAAATTCACTGTGGAAGATAAAGTAAATGAGAACTAAGATTTAAGTGTAGCAATGTAAGAAATATATTAAATAACAGAAAAAATGTTGTAATAAAAATTGACAAAATGCTATAATTGATAAAGAGCTCTATAACATACACATATGGTCAAAATAATAAGTACACCGTATATTGAAATAATTTATAGCTACATAAACATTATTTTATTATGTTAAAGATCAAGATCAAAACAGTTTATATATCATGATTTATATTTTATTAAACAATTTAAATAAAAACAAAATCTGTATTAACAAAATCTGTATTGGTTCAGAATGGTGTAGTGCACGCGCAAGCCAGTAACCGACTTCTGTTAGTTGCCATAGCCTCTCCTACACAATTCCTAGTCTCACCTTCGCGTTGGTGAACCCCGTTAACTCGAGCAACCAGCTGAAGATCGGGTTTCAACCCCGGTGGCAGCTCTGGTCGGGACAACGAGACAGGGATATTGCCCTGCAAAATGGGGGTTGTGCGTTGGGCTTGTGACCCGCCATATAAAAAAAGCTGACTCAACGAAAACAGAAAAAATGCCTCGGATAACGACCCGAAAACACGATGACAACCTACGCAAACGTATAAAGGATCATGATTTACGGATATGCACCTGGAATGTTCGAACCCTTTATAGGGAAGGTGCCACTATCCAGCTGTTTGATGTCCTCGAAAGATACAAGGCTGACATCACCGCAATCCAGGAAATGCGATGGACAGGACAGGGCTGCTCTAAACAGGCATCCTGTGACATTTACTACAGCTGCCATGTGGAGAGGCATGAATTTGGTTGTGGATTTGTAGTCGGCAAGAGACTCCGCCACCTTGTCTCTAGGTTCACACCGTGAACGAACGACTAGCAACAATCCGCATCAAGGCTAAATACTTCTATATCAGCCTAATTTGTGCGCACGCTCCGACGAATGAGAAGAACGATGAAACTAAAGAGACTTTCTATGAGCGCCTCGACGAAGCCTATGAGCGCTGCCCCCGTCACGACATCAAAATTGTGATTGGCGACTTTAATGCCAAAGTGGGCCATGAGGGTATCTTTGGTTCAACGGTTGGACAATACAGCCTCCACCGACAATGGAATGAGACTGATCGACTTCGCCGCAGCACGAAACATGGTAATTAGTGGTACTAGATTCAAGCATCTCAATATTCACAAGGCCACGTAGCGGTCACCCGATCAGAACACGCGCAACCAAATTGATCATGTTGTGATTGACGGAAGGCACGCTTCTAGTGGGATGGGTGTACTCTCGATCCGAAATGCCAACATCGACTCGGATCACTTCCTTGTAGCAGCCAAGGTTCGCACAAGCTTATGCGCTGGGAAAAACGCAAGGAAACCCACGCAAAGAAAGCTAGACGTCAGTAAGCTGCACACACAACAGACCGAACAAGCCTATACCGCTCGACTCTCACACCTGCTTGCCCAAGGCACTCCCCCTCTCGATGATGTATGCGCGCAGTGGACAAGCGTATCCTGCTCAATGCGTACGGCTGCCGAAGAGGTGCTTGGATTCCAACGCCCACTACGGAACATGTGGTATGACGAAGAGTGTCATGCAGCCACTGCAGAGAAGGACGCTGCATATAGAGCCACCCTGCAGTCGGTAGTTACGCAAGCCGCGAAGGAGCGATACAGAAGAGGAAGGAGGAGAGACATGTTTTTAGGCGCAAGAAAAGAGAATTAGAAAGACGAGAGTGTGAAGGTTTTGAGATGCATGGCGACTGAAACGAGGCTCGAAAATTCTTTCAGAAGATAAGACGCCTGACCGGAGATTTAAAAACCGGACCCTCTTCCTGTCAGGACGATGACGGGAATCTAGTAACAGATGTCCAGGGTACACTGAGATTATGGAGAGAGCACTTCTCTGATCTTCTAGCAGGCGATGATGACAACTATTCCGCTGATAGAGAAGACAGCTTGACAACCCCAGTTGCTGACGACGGCGTTGACATACCGCCGCCTGACCGTGAAGAGGTCTGCACAGCCATCAACAGGCTGAAAAACAACAAAGCCGCAGGATCGGATGGTCTGCCTGCTGAGTTGTTTAAAACCGGAGGCGATGAGCTCATAACGAGCATGCACCAGCTCATCAGCAGAATATGGTCAGAAGAAAGCATGTCTAGCGAATGGAATCTCAGTATACTCTGCCCAATCCTTAAGAAGGGGGATCCCACGATACGCGCCAACTACCGTGAGGTAAGTCTCCTCAATACCGCGTTCTAACGAGCGTATTATGTGAAAGACTGAAGCCCATCGTCAACAGACTGATTGGATCTTATCAGTGTGGCTTCAGACCTGCAAGTCCACCATAGAACCAATTTTCACATTGCGCCAAATCCTGAAAAAGACCAAAGAGAGGCAGATCGACACCCACCACATCTTCGTCGACTACAAAGCTACCTTCGACTGTCCGATAAGAAGTCGCCTATACGCCACCATGTCTGAGTTCGGTATACCTGCGAAGCTTATAAGGCTTTGCAGGATGACCCTGAGCGACATACGTTGATCAGTGAGAATAGGGAACAACCTCACCGATACGTTTAATACCGAACGAGGTTTCAGACAAGGCGATTCCCTATCGTGTAATTGCTTCAACCTAATAATGGAGAAGATTGTAAGAGCTGCACAACTCCATCACAATGGCACTATCTTCAACAAGAGTTCCATGCTGCTCGGGTACGCTGATGATATCGACATCATTGGGCAGAGCGTACGTGCAGTCATTGCAGCATTGTCCAGTTTAGAGAGGGAATCGCGTCGAATTATCTAGTGACAACAAACAAAGAGTCCCGGCGTCTTGGACAACACGTCACTATTGACCACCACAACTTCGGAAAACAATGTCAGCCTGGAGATTAGCCGAAGAATAATTCTTGCCAACAGGTGTTACTTTAGGCTCAGTAGGCAATTGAGAAGCAGAGCCATCTCTCGACGGACAAAAATTACTGTCTATAAGTCGCTCATCATGCCAGTCCTCCTCTATAGCGCTGAGGCATGGACGCTTGCCAACACCGATGAGCGAGCTTTAGGAGCGTTCGAGAGAAATATTCTTCGGAAAATCTATGGCCCGATATGCGTTGAAAACGAGTACAGAATCAGATGGAACGACGAGCTGTATGAGCTCTACGCCGACATTGACATAGTCAGGCGCATTAAGATCCAGCGCCTACGCTGGCTTGGATATGTCGAGCGTATGGATGAAAGCGCTCTAATTCAATTCTGTACCCAGTGGTGGTCAACGTAGGAGAGGGCGTCCGAATCTCCGGTGGAGCGACCAATTGCGAGACAACCTGATAACACTTGGAGTGCAAAACTGGCGCCAGCGCGCGCTATGCAGAAGCAACTGGCGAGAGGTGATTGCTGCGGCCGAAACCCATCATGGGTTGTAATGGCCAAATAAGTAAGTAAGTATTAACAACAATGGCTCTTTAGTATTCATTAATAGAATATAATGTATTGCAAATCGTTGGACAAAATGTAAGTGTTGTATATAATATAGTTCAATATGTTGAATAAAATATAGTAAAAAATGTTATATAAATGTTGTATAAATAATAGAAATAAATTGTATAAAATATAGAATATAATGTGTAATAGTTTAAAATGTTGAATAAGTGTGGTATAAAATATGTAGTTTATAATCTTAAATAAATGTTTTATAAACTAGTGTTAAATATTTTGATTAGGTGTTGTATAAAATATAGTTTAAAATGTTATATACATGTTGTATAAATTATAGAATAAAATTGTATAGAATATTAAATGTATGTTTAATAGTTTAAAATATTGAATAAGTGTTGTATAAAATGGTTTAAAATATTAAATAAGTGTTGTATAAAATATAGTTCAATATGTTGAATAAAATATAGTTTAAAATGTTATATAAATGTTGTATAAATTATATAAACAAATTGTATATAATATAATGTGAAATAGTTTAAAATGTTGAATAAGTGTGGTATAAAATATGTAGTTTATAATCTTAAATAAATGTTTTCTAAACTATTGTTAAATATTTTGCTTTGGTGTTGAATAAAATATAGTTTAATATGTTATATAAATGTTGTATAAATTATAGAATAAAATTGTAGTAAATATGGATAATTTAAATATGTTGAATAAGTGTTGTATAAAACACAATTTGAAATTGTTGAACAAGTGTTGTATGAAATATGAATTTGAAAATGTTGTTTAATTATTGCATAAAATATGATATAAAATGGTGTTTATTATATTGTTTTAAAATAAGGAATATTTTGAAAAATATATAGTTACAAATAATAAATGTTGTATAAAAATGCAGCATTAGTATTGTATAAAATATAGCATAACATTTTGTATAATATATATATATTTTTTAATTTTAAATATATGTTGTATAAAATATTAGTTAAAATGCTAAATAAGCATTGTTAAAAATATTGTATAAAATATAATTTCAAATGTTAAAGAAATATTGCTAGCACTGATATAAAATACATTTTTAATATTTGTTAAACTTACGCTATTGGTGTTTATTATATTTGGTGTTTATTATATAGTTTTAAAATAAGGAATATTTTGAAAAATATATAGTTACAAATAATAAATGTTGTATAAAAAATGCAGCATAAGTATTGTATAAAATATAGCATAACATTTTGTATAAAATATATATATTTTTTTAAATTTTAAATAAATGTTGAATAAAATATTAGTTAAAATGCTAAATAAGCATTGTTAAAAATATTGTATAAAATATAATTTCAAATGTTAAATAATAATATTGCATAGCACTGATATAAAATACATTTTTAATATTTGTTAAACTTACGCTATTTCGCGTTTGTAATCCTGCTCCACCTGATCTCTATTTTCAACAACACGCAGCAGAGAATCTTTACGCTTATGCTTGGACGCCAGCTGTGTTTCAACTTCGTTTAATTCGTTTTCCTGATTAGACACCAGCAGCCACAAGCGTTCTAGTTGTTTTTTCGACAATGTATCCTAGGAGAGTAGGTAGGTAGATAGGTAGGTAGGGGTGAAATGTATAAATATGTGTTTATAATTATTTTTAAATAAAATTTTATGATAATATTGCTCGAAGCAATTATTGAATGCATTTATGGCACTGATTCCGAAAATGGCGTAAGTTTTGTAATATGTTTAATAAAACAAAGAAAATTAAGATTGAATCAACCAATCTCTTCGGCATTAGACACTGTTTAAAAATGCTAAACAATTATGAAAAATATGAAATAAATTCTGTTTTTTTTTTTAATATATTCGTATTATTTTTTTTAATATTTTTGTTTCATTACTTAAAATAATTTTATTTTTCATAATTATATTAAACTTACTTTAAGCTGTTCCAAAGACATAAGTTGTCTATAGCGTCCACGTAGTTCTTCAATTTCTTTTTGATTTTTGGCTATGACCTGATGACGAAAAACATAAAATAATTTTAAACATATTAATAAAAAATAATTTTTATTTAATTAAATGTTATTTATATTAATAAAATTGCTCCATAACCTTGCATTCAGAAAATCTTTGCACGAGTCGTGTACGGGTTCAGCTAGTATCTTACAGTGTCGGACAAAACTAAAGCACGTGATTTACCATCTTTGCATTTCGGTCAATAAAAAATTACAAAGTAATTTAATTCAATTTCAATTATTTTTAATTTATTTACAAGGATTATACAGTTATTTTAATAAAATATAAAAGTACTAAACATTATTTCTAATTTTAAAGTATATTATTTCTACAAAAGTAACGATATGTTAAAAACTAAGGCGACAAAACTAAAGCACTAATGAATTCATACATTGAAAAGTTATGATTTATCTAATATTTTGTAGCATATCGTTGATTTTTTATAACTGCTGCACATCTACGTTGCATGGACTCTACTAAATTATTCAAAACGTCATTAGAAATGCTTCTCCATGCAATTTCTGCTGGAACGAAAAGTGAATCCTTATTTTTTCAATTTTCGCGATCTACAATTTACCATAGATTTTCTATGGGATTGAGATCCGGGAATTGGGCCGACCATTGCAGAACATCGATACTATTAACAAGAAACCACTCTTTAATACATTTCGCAGTAGGCTTGGTGTTTTTATCTTGTTGATAGATCCACCTTAAAGGCATCTCCTCTTCTGCATGAGGCAACATAACATTTTTCAAAATATCTTTGTACATAAATCGATCCATTATGCTGGTAATTCTATGAATTGGCCCGATTCCTTGACCAGAAAAAATCCCCAGACCATTATGTTGCCACCTCCGTGTTTCACGGTTCCCTTTAAAAAAACGAGGATTTAATCGTTGCCCTTTTGGCCTCCGTACTAGCCTAAATCCATCGGAACCCTTTATATTAAACATTTATTCGACGGAAAAAAGTACTGTTCTCCAATTGGTGACAGTCCAGTCGACATGTGACCTTGCAAATTCAAGCCTTGCCCGTCGAATCTTGCGTGAAATAAACGGCTTTTTAACGCTTCTGTATATTGCTAACCCGTCCTCGACTGAACGTCGTTGGATGGATGTTTCTGAAATGTTTAATTGCAATTCGTTTCCTATTGATCTCGCTGATATAAAAGGATCCTTTTTGAAGTCCTAATGATTGCTTGGTCCTCACGTTTGGTCGTTTTTCATGGTCTACCAACTGCATGTATGGTATGCAAGGTATTTGACTACCGAAAACGGCTGATAATTCGGGAAATCACACTGGGGTATATTCCAAATTTTTTGCAATGCCTGTTACAGTTTCTCCATTATTAAATTCACTTATTATCGTTCCTTTAAATTGAGCTGAATATTTATTTGGAGCCATTACTTATTTCGAGCCTTTTAGCGAAATTGAATTGAATATCGTACACATATTTGAAGAGTATTTTTGTAGGCGGCTTGATCAATTATATATTTCTAAAATTTTCTAACTTTATTACCACCAATTATCAACATTTCTTCACTTCAAAAATGTCCGTCATTCGATTTTTTTTACGCTTTTTGTCGAATTTGACGTTTTGTTTCAGAGGGTTAAGCTAGTATAAATTACGTCTACATTTTGTTGCTCTATAGATAATTTGGTTCTAAAGTTAACGCTTACCATTTTATAGCACTGCATGCGTCGTTGATGGTCCTTGTACGAGTGCAAACAATCATTGAGCTTCTCCATGACCATCTCAATTTGTGTGGCTTTCAGAAATAGTTTATAATTCTTGGAAGGCTCCAGGCTGTGTAATAAACACAATATTATATAATAAAGCGAAAATTTTATATCAGCAATCCGAAATTATGTAATATATTCTTAGGATTTCGTAATAAAAAGGAAATTACAATACGGGGACGACACGCTCTGTTCGCTTTGGTAACAATTAAAAGAGAATGGCATAGACTTGATTTTAAATTACTTAATAATTTTTTTTTTTAATACACGATTTTAACCATTACATTAATATACTCAATAAACTAGATTTAAACACTTAATAATAATTGTAATAGTTTGTCGCTACAGCCCTATAAGAGTTTAGGCCGAGCTCTCTCACTATTTTGAGCTGTGCGTGTTATATTATTACGCAAAGTGGCTGGTGAGAGCTTTTCATAGGCAATGTTTACTCTCCTAGGTTTGCCATTGCCTGCGGAGAGGTAGCGCGGTATAGAAAAATGTTTTCTATGAAAAGCTGTTGGTGACCCCAGTCCAGACTTGAGCATGGCACCTCTTGGCTCGCAGTCCACCGCATTAACCTCTGAGCTAACAACGCTACAAGACAACACTTACTCCTTTAAAAATTCACGCGCACTATCCTGATTGAGCACAAACACCGGATTGTCCACTTGCACATTGTGATACATGAGAATACGATGTAGATCGTCCACCTTGCGTGAGATCACATTGCCGCGTTGATTTTTAATAGTATATGTAGCAGCGGATTGTGTGATGCTGCGCACAATAACAATGCGATCACCATAAACATCCGATTCATAGGCCTCGGGACCTTCATTGGAGAGTGTGATTTCGATTTTGGCCGAGGTTTCGCCAGTTTTTATGAATTCTATGTAAAATGTACAAATTATTATTTTATTAATGTATTTTAATTGTTGTTTATCTGATTATTCTGATCAATACTAACGTTTCATGCTTGCCGATCGATTGGTGGCCTTGGCCTTTGCCCCTAAACCCAGTACAAGCGCTGCCATCACCGCACTTTTGCCGCTGCCGTTGCGACCCACCAGAAAATTGACGCGCGAACTATAATCGATGCAGAGATTCGAGTGGCACATGAAATTTACCAGATGCATACGCACCACTTTGCCGCACCGCACATTAGCTGAAACCATGGCATTTAGTTGCGATTGTGACTAGAATAAATAATAGCTGTTTTAGGAAAAATGCTAAAACAAAAATAAATCTCGAATTTAGTTCATTTACCAGCCTTAATTGGGAAGAGGACGGCGGCTGTTGCACAAGCGTCACTTGTGATTTGGGCACTAACGTTGGCGTTGTTGTTGATTCATCCACTCGTCGCCGCCTTGCACTGCTTCCACTTCCACCGGAATCGGTCTCATCCAGTTCGCTCTCTTGCGGCCGACGCTTTCTACACAAACTTAATTTTGAACTCATTGTACGGCTCTTAATAGTTTATTTTTCTTTTAACAATTTATTTGGCAGTTTTTTATTAGTAACAATGTTATTTATTTGCAAATTTCTGATTTCGAATGGCGATTTCTGTTTTTTTTAAGCGTCGGAATGCTTAGGTGATGCCAAATTAGAGATATTTTATATTTGCGCATTTAAAAAGTGCTGCCAAGTTATTGTTTTTTTACTATGCAACGAGTCTTACGTCAGGTTAGAATTACAATATATTGAGAATTTTGCTTGTCCCAAACGTCTTAATTAGTGAACTGAAATTATATAAACATAATTATACTATCCAGAAGTAAATTTGTGAACTCCCCCATTAAGAAGTTGTACTATAATAGCATTTCTGCGCTGTACAGATTTCTACATCACTGAATTTTATTAATCACATCTAGAAGTTTTTTGCAACTCTTCTATGCTCACTTCTCCCAGAAACGAAACGCGAACGTCTTACAGTAAAAATCGTTTGTTACAAAAATAATTAAGAAAATGTCAAGTCGGTAAGGGGCTCTGGCTGTATAGAATAAATTCTAGAATTGCTTTTTACTCATTCTATTTACTATTGGGTATATAATTAATATTTATTAAAATTGGAAAAACGTGATTTTTACTACTTATTTTATTCACCAAGTTCAGGCGGTGAATTCAACTCTCTCCACTCATCAATTTATAATGTGCAATTCATTTTGATGCACCAGAAATTATATATTGTTAATATAGCTGCGTTTTTTACATACTTGAACTAGTTCAAATTGATCTTCAGTTCAAATTTTATACGTAAAGCAAAAACAACAATTGAACCAACATGGCAGCTGGTTCAATTCATTTGAACTAAAAATTTTGGGGTTGTGAAATTAGCTTATAAGTTTTCTAGTGTTTGCAACGTTTCCTATATATCGCCTTAATCTATTTTTTAATTGGAATTGGTTTGACATAAAAACATAAAAAAATAGATGCAATTTAAAAAGTTATTGTTATGGAAAGAAAGGAAATCTTTACCTAGTTTGCAGATTGTCGCTTTTTTTAGTTTTTCATGCAAAATAAAATTTTAACGTAAAAAATATTATTTTGTGTGCTCAGAAACTGCTCAGAAACAGACTGGCGCCATCTATTTTGAAATAATGCAAGAATTAGCTCCAATATAAGGATTTTTTTCACATTTGAGTCCAATCGCATGGTTGAACTATAAAAAAAAAACACAGTTAGAGGTTTCATAAAAGTTTTCTGGCGTCGCTGCCTAAAACATTGGAGTAAATTAGAATAAATCGGAGTAGATCTACTCCGATCGGTGTATATTGTGAACCCTGATGGCGTGGTAGCACTTTCAGTAACTGTCAAAACATCCAGCTGTTTCTTTTGTATTCGGATTGATTTATTCTCACTATTTTTCAATTTGCCGGAATTTTAACTAAAATAATTGAATTAAACTTTTATTAATTAATATTAAAAAGTATGAGTTTGCCACCAGCTTTGCTGCAGCGTCTGGCGCAACGTGGCCTGGTGCAAAAGGATAGCGGCAGAGCTAAGGACGATGGTGGTAAATATTAATTTAAATTTGTTCAATTAAATAATTACATTAATTAAAACAATTTAAACTTTAAGAAAGCCACAAAAAATCTAAACCAGCCGTAGTCGAAAATGAAGAAGTTATCGCCGAAGACTATGACGAAATGGAGGAGCCCGAGCATCCATCCTCGTACGAATCCAGCGATGTGGTAAAGCGACCCGAGGAGAATTTCTGGTTGGAACGCATGAAATTGCGCATAGGCGAAGCTGGCTCGTATGCGGGACATAAAGGTTGTCCTAACAAATACAACATTTATCACAAGTGCACGCTTTTCTGCGTCAATCGCTGGGCGGAGGGTCACACGGAGCCAACACGCGACTACATTAAGCGTTACAAACGCCTTCTACAACGCTATCCACTGCCCAAGGGTTGGACGGAAATGTACGATCCCGGTTGCGGTTGTTTCTACTTCTGGAATATGGCAGACAGCAGTGTTTCGTGGCTGCCACCAACGCATCCCAAGTCAGAAATAACTAAATGTGCGGCAACATATCGACGGCAGCTCGAGGAGGCGAGCACAGGCACAGGAAATGGCGGCGGCAGTACAGACGATGAGGCGCGAACAGACGACGACGACCACAACACACATGATGATCACAACAATGTTCAAATGAATGAGTCTGAAAATAGTAAACATCATCGTGAAATTGAACAATTTATACGTCAATCAATGCGTGCACGTTCGCCACCGGTTGCGGCGCAGGAGTTACATGAAACACAACCGCCGCCGCGTAAACAAAAATCACGCGATCTGGAGAAGACATTGTCGCGTCAGCGTCGTGAACGCGAGCGTGATCGTGAGCGCATGGACAGAGGTGGTGGTGGTGGCGGCGGAGAACGTGAGCGTCATGGCTATGCGCGCGGTCGTCGTCATGGCGGGGGACGTGGCGCCGAGTCGGAGGCTTTGGATCCCATGGATCCAAGCGCCTACTCGGATATACCGCGTGGCAAATGGTCGGATGGTTTAAATGTTGGTGGCGGCGAGGAACGTAATAAGAAAACCGAAAAGAAAACAGCTGCGGGTGGTGGCGGTAAAAGTGGTGGCGATTTTTCAGATGATGCTGATCAAGATGAGCAGGCGGATGATTATAATTAGAATCGAATTTGTTTAGTATCAAAAATAACAACGTAACCCAAACAAATTGAAACTGTTACGGTTTTGTGACGATTTTAAATAGGGTTCTAAATATATATTGAATAAATAAAAGTTGTACTTTTTAATTAGAATTTTAAATAAAAAGTTTATTTTATTTTTTATTTTAAATTTAAAAAAAACCATGTGGAATATCGGTACCGCTTCTGGTTCCAAGATTTTTAAAATTGCGGTTCCGGATCCAATTCTGGTTTCACCCAAAAATATTATGTGGGCTTCGATTTTGGTTTCACACATTTTTTAATAAATATTCGGGTTCAGGTTCCAAAAATCAAAACGGTTCTGATTCTCGTCCTTGCGTTCCCGGACAGGGACTAAAATATTGGTCCTAGTTTTGTTTACACAATTTTTAAGATAGCGATTCCTATTCCGATTTCACTCATTTTTTTAATAACGGTTCCGATTCCGGTTTTTTACCGGTCCCTGGTTTTAAGGGTAAATTTGTATTTTTAGTGGAAATTTATATTCAAAGCGAAATTGAAAATTTGTGAAAATTAAAGAATATTAAATGAAAATTTTTATTTTATATTTAAATTTTTTAGTGGAAGTTTTAATTTTTTGTGATATTTTGAATTTATAGTGAAAAATTGAATTTTTAGTCAAAATTATCACTACTTTCTGTATGTATGCGTCCTGTAGATTTGTAGATGATTTTCAACTTCTGTATTTATTTTTACTACATTCTGTATTAATAATGTTAAAAGTACTACATATGCATTTCTGAATGTAGTAAATTTTACTTTATTAATCTTCTGGGTGTTTAAAATACAAATAATTCTACTTTTTATTATATGAAATTAAGATATAAAAAATACAACTTTTTAATTGTGAAATTTTTTATTAATTTATTGCAAAATATTTTATAAAATTAGAAAATTCTATGATGAAATTAATATATACGAAAAGTTTTATATTTTTCAAGATAACTGATTTCTTTGAATAACCTGCTCTCTTGGTTAACCCAGCAACACCTTGCGCATCATGGCGCTGGCGCCACTCGTAGTCGGACGCTGCTGTTGCTGTTGTTCGGGTTCAATACACTTGGACGAGCACAAATATTGCAGCAGCGGCACACGATACTTGCCGCAAAAGTCAACGAATTTAATGTGTTCAACACGATTATCGAAAAAGACACCTTTGCATTTGGGATTCACACAGCAGTTGGCACTCTTCAGATACTCGAGTACGGTGCGTGGCAGATCGGCGGGTCCGTACTCAATGCCCGTTGACTTGACGACGCGTGCCGCCAACTCCATCATGCTGGGCGGACATAGCGCAATGTCCTGCACGAAACGTACCACCAACGGATTGTCACGCAAACTCAACTAGAAAAGTAGACAATTTTAAATATTTAAATAATATTAAGAGAAAATAATGTTTTCTATTTTACCTCCGTTAAATTCTTCAGCGCCACTATATCCTTCGGCAAGTGTTTCAGTCGATTCTTATGAATCATCAAGGATTTTAGATTCTTCAGATGCGCTATGCTCCTCGGCAAGTGTTCGATGAGATTGTCACAGATGACGAGCGCCTGCAATTGACTGAGCAGTCCAACAGCATCGGGTACTTCGTTGATCAAGTTGCCGCCCAACGAAAGCACTTGTAAACTGTAAGTGAATTATAAATATTTATATCTCATTTAAACAGTCATTTTATCATTAAATTTGGCTAATTGGACATCGCATGGACATCAATTCACTATCAGCCCAATCATGAACAAATTTTCCCCCGAAATATTTTCACTTTTAGGAAATTTGGTATCGCAGTGAATTTCGAATGTAGGAAAATCAATTTCATTTTATAGAATTTTTTTTTCTGATTTACGCATAAATATTCGGACAGAAAATTATTGAGGTACGTGACGATATTACTCAAAGATGCAGCTGCAAAGCAAAGAAAAAGTTCAGGGATAAAGGTAACAAATGAAGAAGAATTGTTGAAGGTTGGGTTGGATCTCCTATTAAATCAACTTAAAAATAATATGATTGTTACAATATCTTTGTAATTTAAGTTTGGTTTGACCAAAAAAAAAACAATCGCAAAAGATATTTTGCCACAAATTTAGGGCCAATAAAGAATCAATTCAAATACTTTTTAAGCCAAACACCCAACTCAATAATACCATGACATTTTTTTTAAACAAAAAACCCAAAATCGGCAAATTTGTATTGGTTTTCTAGCAAACCATTCAATTTTCCGTGTAACAGGTCGAAATTAACGATCAAAAAAGAATTTGATATGTCTTTATACAGGAACATGAGGATATTGTTATAGAATTTGTATGCTACACGAGGAAAAAAAGAAGTTCAGGGGGTTTGGTAACAAGTTGAGAAGGATTTAAACAGTATTAAACCTATCATGTTTAATTGGAGGAAAAAAGTGTCCTAAATTTTAATGGGACCTACAGTTTAATCCGGAGGAGTGAGATATTTTCATAGGTAGTGTTTTTACTTTCGGAGAATTTCCATTGTTTTTTCAGGTCTGGTATAGCAAACCATTGTCGGTTTTGTTGATGTTGCAGTCGCAGCGACCTTTCGGTTTATAGTTCAACGCATTAACCATCTGAGCCATGATACAAATAAAAATATAAATTTAGAAGTAGCGGTCATAAATTTTTGTGATTGAACGTATCAATAATAATACACTAAGAAAACAAGATGTTTATGAAAGTCTTGCTGCAACTATCCTTTTAAAATTACGCCTTGTAGCAAATATTTAAACATCCCATAAGTTTTAATAAAGTTGCAGCAAAACTATTAATATTTTTTGTATATGACATATATGCAGATAGTTACGTAATGTTTGCCACAACAGCAATGAAAATTGAGATATTTACAGTTGACTGACTGCAAACATCCTGAGTTCTTGGACATTTGCAGCAAAATTTTGAGGTATTTTGACATTTAACTACCATAAAAAAGGAAAATGGCGTACTTTTTCCTTACGTTCGATTTATCTACAACAATTAAGTAAATTCAAAGTGTAAAAAAGTGCCCACTCAAATATTACATTTTAATGGCAAAAGTGAAAATAAAATATCCTGTGATTTAAATTATCAAAATATTTCTTTTCAGAGTTTACTTTGATGGTAGCGTCGCCGGTCGGACTTGGTTCTTCTGCGAAGAAATCTCAAGTCGTTGTACAATTTTGCCTTCGAAGGATTTAATAAGACGATGGCGATGTATACCAGGATGTACCATGTACAGGATACTGTTTTAATTCTAGAATAAATAAAAATACATTTGATTCATTTTCTTTCAATTCAATAAAATTTACTCGGCGAATTCTAATGGAGTACCTTTTCCAAATATTCCTCAACTATCTTCCTATTTGTAAGATGTTTAATTGATGGTTGCTGTACATAATCGTAAATTTGATAGATGGTTGCTAGCAATATTTATCGTATTTGACAGATGTTTGAGAGATGGTTGTCTCAAATACGATTTAAATAATTTGTAGATAACTTGATATTTAGGGCTGTGATATTTCTCGCAACCATCTTTATTTTCTTAGTGTAGTTTGGCGCTACAGATTTGAAGAACCTGTGCCGAGTTCTATCACCATTTGAGCCGTGCGTGCATATTTGTACTTAAAGAGGTGGGACCCTCTGGTTAATACCGTATCGGAATGGCACGGTGAGAGCTTTTCATAGCCAAGGTTTTACTCTTGTAGGTTTGCTTGCCATTGACTGCCGAGGTAGCGTCGGTATCATAGGAATCGAAAAAGGATTGACTTCACCAATAGATATGAAATGCCAGAGCTTGCAACGGATCAGCAAACATCAATAGAGGTGCAATTGCAAATCTCAATCCAGCAAATTCTTCCAGACAATTCAATTTCAATTATTTTTTTTATCAGATTTTAAAATTATATTTAAATTTTGTGTGCACAATAAATAAATGTCAAACTTTCGAAATGTATTTGACAATTATTTCGAAACAAATCTTTTTCCCACGAAATTGATGATATGAAATTTCATTTCGGAGGAAAATAAAATTTCACATGAAATTCAATTTTCTATGAAATTCATGATTGGGCTGTATAATTCGCGGTTGCTGATTTTGACTGCATATGAATATGAACTAATATTTTATTAAAAAGTTTTTATTTGGTTGCTTTCTTGTCTCTCTGTTCTGTACAAATTTTGTTATTGATTTTCAACTACCTTCGCGATGAGCTACAGGTTTGAGATTTTAAATTTTCCCTCGAACTGGATAACATTCCAATATTATCGTTTACCCGGTTCATGATGGTGCTATCGCCATGGTTCCATATTATAGACACTTTGAAACATGAATATTTTTAATTTTAATAATATTGAACCTTTCGAATTCTATCAGACGAAAATATAACTGATAAAAAAAAAACCAGTTGGGAAGGTTAGATCACATGGGAAATTTTAAATTTGGTGTTATTATGATAGTTAGGATTATCAAAATTATAGTCGGTCTTAGCCGACTATAAATACCCTACACATATGTGTGGTTATCATTCGAAGTGGTATATAGGTCACCAGGGTATACAAATCCTGAAAATAACTACAAACTTTCAATCGCTGAAGAATTTCCTTTCATTTGATACCCATATTTACAAATGGGTAGGTGTACCGAATTTCGATTTTTTTTTGGGAACCACAAGTCGTTTCGCCGGAAAACATTATTACCATGTATTTGAGCATGAAGTCAATATATATTTGACCAAAAAAGTTTACCTAAGACGTATACAATAAAAATTGAACTGCAGATGTAAATTTTATATGAGTTATTTGAATATAAATTGTCAGATCACAGGTCACAATGGACCGATCTCGCCACATTTTTTCGCACATACAGCGTAGGTATATAAGTAATCTAAATTATGAGTTTCATTTATCTTACTCTTCAATTGTTAAAGTAGTAGTGATTTCAACAGACAGACAGACAGACGGACATCGCTAAATCGGCTAAATCGAGGTCATGCTGATCAAGAATATATATACTTTTCCATACCGGAGATGCTTCCTTCTCGGTGTTACAAACGGTAGGGTATAAAAATTAATAAAAAAAACGTTTGTAAGATGAATTTTTAGTATGATTTAAAATGAAACGTGGGATGGTAGATAATATAATCACATTAATTAATTCACATTAAAAAGTATTTTTTAATTTCATATTTATACCCTACACTAAAAGTGAAAGGGTATATTCAGTTTGGTACGCCGTTTGTAACACCCATAAGGAAGCATGACCTCCTGAGTCGATTTATCGATGTCCGTCTGTCTGTCTGTTGAAATCACGATTACAGAAAAAATAGAATAGCTAGAGCAATGAAACTTAAGATTTAGATTACTTATATACACCCAGAAAAAAAATCCCACAAATCCCATTATAATTGGTCAATAAGACAATTATTGATTTAATAATATACAAAAAATAAATCTTTTCATATAAACTCAATGGCAATGTCATGGTATTTCCTAGTATTTAATTGTATTTTCCGATTGAAATAATAATTTATCCTATTGACTATTTTTAATAGTAAAAAACTATTATTTATACAGTATTTTTATCTGGGTGTATCTAAGCTGTCTGAACAAGAAAATTGGCATGATCGGTCTATTGTGACCTGAATAAAAAATTATCCCATGAGCTGAGAATTGTACCCCCACGAATATTAGATTCTAAATTGAATGTGCAAAAACTAAAACAATCTAAATATCATTAATTTTGTAATTAAAAGAGTAGGTACATTATAAAATTTATGGTAGAACAACATATTGTATTAACAATTTGAAAATTATTGAACTAATGGTATGCATCATATTGACCAATTTTAATATGATAAATAATTGTTTTTCTATTAAAATACAATTAAGTTACCAAAAAAGTTTTTTTTGAGATTTTTGTACTTTATTAAACTTTCAAGAGGTAAAGAGGAAATTCTCTCACAACACTTTTGCTATTTTCTGTTCCTCCGTCCGATCGCAATTTGTTCTTTATTTTTAGGTTTTTGCACTTCTTTTAAATAAAAAAACAATCCTCACGTCTCCACAATAGTTGCTCATTATTTTGCTAATATTTTCGATTATAATCATTAAATTTTTTTGAAACATTTATTTAATATCTTTGTTTATTTAATTTTTCTTTGTTTAAATAATTTTTGAATGACATACAAATCAAATTCGAAAAAAAAATTTTGTCATTAGCCAGCGGTGACATATTTATTGACTGGATCTATGTACATTTTAAACTATCACTGAAAAACTGCGAACAATAGTAAACGCCGTTTAATTAAAAGAGAAGATTAATTAAACGAAGTTTAAACTACTTTTAAACTAGCACTGAAAAACTGACCCTTAGTTTCTAAACTGACGAAAAATATCAGAAAATTCCAATTCAATTAAAAAAAAAACTACTAAACTACATGTCTACTAAAAACAATGTCTAGTATTTACTCTATAAATAAATGAACTTCCAACTGTTATATGTTAAAAAAAAACTTCAACATACCAAGTACATTTGTAGAAAATTTAATTGTTATAATACGTCAAAGGTTTACTTATAATAAATAATATTTCTTTTTTTATTTATTTTCGCAAAAATAGTTGATAAAATAATATAGTTGATAATCTTTGCAAAGGGGTCATTGAAGACAACAGCGCATATGAGACAAAAAGAAATAAAAACTTAAGAAAAACAATTTGATTGTTATTATGCTATTAAAAGTATAGAAATGTTTTGCAAAAAAAAAAAAATAATAATAATCCAAGTGCAAAAAGATGCGTTTTGAATATAAAAACAATTTTATAGTATAAAAGTGAGCTCTATAGAAATTATAAACAATGAATTTTTGAACACTCTCTTATGGCAAGAGGTTCGAAGAAAGACAATTTTAGTTGTAACAACGTTGTTTTTTTGGGTAAAACGAAATTTCTACAAATTGGTTGATGAATTTGGTTGTAGCGTCGGTAGCTCGTCTGGTTAGTGCGTTGGACTACGAGGACAAAACCGCTGGTGCATTCGAGTACGAGTCAAAAGGTCCTCGGTTAGATTCCCACCGACTGCCAACATCTTTTTCATAGAAAACCTTTTTCTATGCGTCGCTACGTCGACAGTAAATAGCAAACCTACGAGAGTAAAACATTACATATGAAAAGCTCTCACCCGCCGTTCCGATTCGGCATTAAACTGTAGGTCCCACCACTCTGAGTACGAATATAACACGCACAGCGGAAATGGCCGAAGTTCTTTACAGGACTGTAGCGCCTAACTATTATAATTTGGTTGGCATTTAATATAATATTAAACACATACACCAAATTGCTATTAAATAGGTTGTATTCCAACTTACAACTCTTCACAGAACATGTGCTAAATAACTCATTCACAAACAACTTATTCGGGTCTCACAACTGATAGGTTGGTTCTTATAGCCAAATCCAAAATTGTTGTACTTTGAATTACAATCAATTTAAATCAGGTTTAGAACAATATAGTTTGTTTATATGATAATATTTGAAGCACCAACCGAATATCGCAGATTTAACAACCAAAAAAAAAATGCTTTAATCGTATTAAGTTGGTTGGTACAACTAACCTTTTATTTTATCCAAACATTAGAAACAAACGTAATTGTTCGCAAATCGTTCTAAATCGGTTGCAGTCAAAACTGTAACCTTTTAGTTTTGGTTATAAGAAACGATATTTGAGAAATGAGTCACAACAATTTTTTTTTCTGTGTGTATAATTACAAATTATCATGAACTAGAGCATCTTTCCAGTAACTTAAAAACTTCATAAAGACCTTCTCATGCTTCTTTAAAACAATTAAAACTTTTTATGAACTTTTGGTTACTTCTTTTAACCCATACTAACCTTCGCATTTTCCATATTTCCTTCGATATTGTCGTAATCTTATTGCCACCCACATACAGATAACGCAAATGTCGCAATTCGCAAACCTGTTCGGGAAAATGTGTCAACAGATTACCACTCAAATTTAATTCCTTCAGGCTGGAGTTTTTCATCACAAATGATTTGGGCAACGATTTATTTGTGAGCTGATTATTTTTGGCAATCAATGTAACGAGTGGCAATTGACAAATGGCTTCGGGCAACATGGTCAAACAATTTGAACTCAAATCCAGCACCTTCAGATTAACAAAATGCTTAATGGCGATGGGCAGTTGCGTCAGACGATTGTGATTGAGCAGCATCGTTTCGATGTCTTTTTGTATTTTCAGACTTGACTTGGTCTCTGAGTGCAGATCATCTTCGAGTGTGATTTCGGTGAGATTCATGCGACCATAGTCGAGTGTTTTTTGTTCACGCGAATCGGTATCACTGCTGTCCGAGGTATAGACTTCCATGGTGAAAGTTTTTTTTTTTTAATTTAGAATTGATTTTTGAAAAATATTTTAAATATTTAGGATTTTTATTATTCTGTTTATTTAGTTTCTGTTTGCCAATAAGATTTTTTTTTAATTAATGCAATTTATATTTTGTATTATTTTAAATCAATTTATTTTGTTTCAACGATCGATTGATCGCTTTAAACTTGCTCGCATTTCACTTGTTTTTTTCCATTCACATCAACAAATTTCCGTCTCGCGTGTTCGCAGGCGTTTCGTCGATTGCCTCAACCGTTTGAACAGCAACTGCCGTTGATTGAAAGCGATCGTACGGCGCTAGCTCGATCGATAGGGATTGAAATGCTGGCTGCTTGCTGCGAACATTATTTTAATAGTGATGATTATCAAGAATATATTTTTTGTTGTATTTAACATTTTGCGCGGCGGGCTGTATCTCTGTGATAAGCTGTTGGAGAGATCGCCATTCGTTTTACTGTGTGAATCTCTTTGTACCCTACAGTCGGAGCATCGAAATCCATAACAAGTTTGAACTACAATTCAATTTATTATTCGAAAACTGCGTTTCATATGATCTATGTTAATTCCCGCTCATATATATTTTGTCGCGATCATTTGTATATTTGCGTTTAAAATTCGTTTAAAATTCGATTGTCAGCTCTAAATGGCAAAATGGCTAAGTAGATTTTATCGACAACTCCAATGATATCTTCGATTTTCGTCCAGATCATACACTTTTGTGAATTAAATAGTGACTTTTTAGAGTATAATTAAAAATCAAAATAAGTATTTTCTAAAAGTTAACTTTACTCGATAACTCAGCATAATAATCATTAATATTAAATATATATTAATGTCACAATCATTTATATGTTTGTGTCAAATTTACTTTTGTTGGATATATTTCAAAAAATACATTAAGGATAACATTATTTGATAACTTCGTATAATAATAATAAATTTTCACAAAGATTAATTTGTTTAAATCGCTGTTAAGAATATTCTTAAAAAAACGTAGCTTATATTGAAGTTTAATATTTTTCTAACAATTGCTATGATTATTAATGTTTATAAATACTTGATTATAAGCTAGACATAATTTTTGATTTTTTTATATTTATTTCTTTATCACTGAATTCTGATGAAGTTTCAATCCAATTTTTTTGCATATATTGTTTTGCATATTTTTGTTTTTATTTTTTATATAATAAAAATAATAATACAAAAACATTCTACTGTACTCTTTTTGACAAATTATTTGTTATAATAAATAATTTTTTGTTTGTAATAATTGTTTGTTTATTTGTAACTGTAATTTTTGTGTTAGAATATTTTATTTTACTGCTTGCTACTGTTATTAATTAATCATAGTAATAATAAAATTGTTTATTTTTATTTATTTATTTGTTTGTTAAATAGCATTCGCTTGTTTGTCATAATCATTTATTTATTTTTAATTTTTTTCTGAAATTCCTTTGTTGGTCTTAACTATTTTCAACCTTATCATTTGTTTAAAAATGTCAACTCATTAAAATTGTATTTTGCATTTACTTATACAACATTTGCACTTCAGACGATCGTGGCGTTAATAAATTTTAATCTGCTTTACTGTTTGACCTTTTACCCAATCAACCAACCGTTCGACTGATATCATTGTGGACCAAATAAATATATTTTTGTTATTGTGCCACACAATTTGTTATGACTGCAACGACGACGTTTTTAAAGTGCATTCGGGCGGCATCTCTTTGCACAGTTGTAGTGTTCAAAACTATACCCTTGACCTAGTCTTATAGTATTTCAATAATGGTCCCGATTTGGCCTGCTTGTGTTACATTTATTATACGTCCACACACAATTATTACACGCAAAAAAAAAATTCGCTCAAATCCCATTAAAATTGGTCAATAGGACAATTATTGATTTAATAGTATACAAAAAATAAATCTTTTCATATAAACTCTATGGCAATGTCATGGTATTGTCCTATTGACTATTTTTAATAGTAAAAAACTATTACTTATATAGTATTTTTTTCTGGGTGTACCATTTTTATAGAATTTCAATTGCTTAAATTAGTATTTTGTCAAACCACATATGCTTTTTCCAACGCTGATATTACCATTTGAAATTGTATACTATTCGATTTTTTTTTTGTCTAATGTTAGTTCAATCGTATCGAATTTTTTTCGGTAAACAAAATGTGTAAGAATACCAATTCAAACTTACTCAAATAAAAATCTTTATTTTTTGTTTAAATTTCTGAACTTACGCAGAAGTACCTTCGAACTCAAATAAGGTACGATTTGCTTGATTTTCTTTTCTTTTTAACAAAATCAAGCTAATTAAATTTTGTATGTGTCATTTTCATTTCTTTTTATCGATCTTAGTATAATATTACGATGGGCTTCGAGATTCTAACGAAGACTTCATAAGCAATTCTTTTGATACTTCCTAAAATATTTGAATTATGTAAAAAAAATGGTAATTTTCGTTTTATTTTTTTTATTTTGAACTTTTACTTTTAGGAATTTATATATTATACTAGCTGTACCCGTGTAAATATTTATGTCGTTTAACTTTACTTTTAAAAGATCGAGAGTTATAACATTTTAAAGTATTGGTTATATGGGAAGTTCCACGCCCTTCGTCTGATCTACGTGATGATTGTAATAATAAATATGATCCTATGTTTTCATTTCTATAACTCTGCTCTTAGGAAGTCTAGAGTTGTAGCATTTTTAAAATATTGGTAATATGGGAGATGCCATTCCACTCTGTCCTATCATGACTATATACTACGTGGCGATTATAATTATAACTCATGGAATCCAACTGGAAAGCTGGAACCAGAACCAGTATTGCCGGAACTTTTTTTATTGTAGAAAAAGCTAGACAACCAACAAAAAAAAAAACTAAAAAATGCTAAAATCAAGTATAAAAAAAGCTAAAATAAAACCTAAATATTTTTTATTATTTTTCTATATATTTTATTAAAAATAATATTAGAAAAAAAAATATTTCAGTGTAAAAAATTTCATAATTTATATATTTTCACTAAAATTGAAATTTCCAATAAAAGATCAATAAATAAATGTAAGTTTTTCACTAATTTTTATTAAATCTCAAAATATACAATAAATTTCCAATGTCAAAATTCGTTGATAATTTCAAATTTCTTAAAATTTTCAATACTTCAATAAATTTTTCATAAAATTACATATTCAAAATATTTTTAAATATTTGAATAAATAGTCAATTTGTCAATTATTTTTTAAAATTACATCTAAAAGTCAGTACAATTCATCAAAAATGGGAAAAACTTAAATTCATATACAATTTTCAAACACAATAAATGTTATCATTTAAAGAGTCTGTAGGTCTCACTGTATCTCCTAGGGTTGTTTTTTTTTAAATTTTCATACACCCAGAAAAATATACGCTCAAATCCCATTAAAATTGGTCAATAGGACAATTATTGATTTAATAGTATACAAAAAATAAATCTTTTCATATAAACTCAATGGCAATGTCATGGTATTTTCTAGTATTTAATGGTATTTTCCAATTAAAATAATAATATATCCTATTGACTCTTTTTAATAGTAAAAAACTATTATTTATATAGTATTTTTTCTGAGTGTATAAAAATAGCATTTTTTTTTTTGAAAAATTGCAACCCTAGGAGATACGGTCAGACTCACAGAAGATACAATGTAAATTGGGCATTATACTTTCAAAACTGTGAATTGAGTTCAAATATTAATTTTTAAGAATTTTTAATATATTTACAATGATACCACGATTATCGAAAATCATTGGTCTGGGCCAGTAGCTCGATTCCCTAACTCCGTATCGACAAAAATCGATATCGTTAACTACAATTAACGACAAATATTGTTAGGAGGTATTCCGTACACAGTTCGCATGATATTTATCGTCAGCTGTCATCGTTAAGAATTTACCGAAAATTGTTGATGCTATAGCGTTGAAAATTTTATGGTTGTTAGGCAGCTTACTTTTCAACGATTTCAACGATTTTTATTGTTAAAAATCTTTACGAATTTATTTGTCTACATAAAAAGCATTGAAAGTTAGGGAATCACTTTTTTCATAACGATCGCTATCGCAAGCGACAATTGTCGGTAGATAGCGATATCGAATATTATCGTTATGGAGTTACGGAATCGCGCTACAGATCTGGAACCCAGAACTGGCTGAATACTGGTTAAGCCTTGGAATGATAAGAAGGGCGCAAGACTGGCTCTAAGTATTCGGCCAAGACTGGCAAAAAATAACTTGGCCAATATAATATAACAATAATGTGGCAGGACTGGACCATTTCAAAAATGAAAAACACATCAAATCGACAGGGTTTTAAATTTTGTCTTCGATTTTCATGAAATTTAGTTTACACCTTTGAATAGATAAAAAAAAATATATAAGCTGATTTTTTTTTCGAAATTCGAAAATTTCACAAAATTATGATGCTTCAAAAAATCACAACTTTTCTTTACAGACGTAACTTCGAAAGCAGATATCTAGGTCAATAACGTTGCAAAATGCATATTTTTGGTGTCTATTATACTAAGAATTAAATGTAGTTTTTGATTGTAGTTTTTGATTCTGGTTTAAAATATTTTGTTCTAATGCGGTTTATAATTATTATGTTATGTAAAATTTTCGAACTAGAATTTCGAAAAAACAGATATTTTGATTTGGCTCAAATTTTTTTCAAAATTAGGTCTTTTATGTATTATTATAATATTTAAAATTTGGAGAGGTGTTCTTCGATATAAGGGAGAAATATTTGTTTGTATATACTTTTGTTATATTAGCTGTGTTTTTTTCATAATTTAAATTTGAGCCGAAACAAATTTTGTACGCAAAACAAAAACAATTTGAGCTCGATAAATCTATCTAGCTTAAATTTGTATTTGTTTTGCTTATAAAATTTGTTCCGGCTCAAATTTAAATTATGAAAAAAACTCAGCTATTTTTATTTTATTGTTAATTGCAATTATGTATGTGTTTTGAGAAAGAATTAAAAAAATGACTGGGGCTAACAACATCTTTTCATAGAAACATTTTTCTATACCGCGCTACCTCTCGGCAGTAAATGGCAAACCTACGAGAGTAAAACATTGCCTATGAAAAGCTCTCACGGCAATAAAACTGTATGTCCCACCAATTTGAGTACATATAACACGCACAGCTCAAAATGGTGAGAGAGCTCGGTCAAAGTTCTAAACAGGACTGTAGCGCCAAACTATTATTATTATTAACTGTTTTCGAAGTTACCTCTATAAAGAAAAGTTGTGATTTTTTGAAGCATCATAATTTTGTTAAATTTTCGAAAAAAAAATCAACTTATATTTTTATACCCTACACCTATGAGGTACAGGGTATATTAACTTATTGCATATATTGTAACGCCCCTTAGGAGGCGTGTCCGGTATGGAAAAGTATATATATTCTTGATCAACATCACTATCCGAGTCCATTTAGTCATGTCCATCTGTCCGTCCGTCTTGATGTCCGAACAGAATAACTTGAGAAATACTGATCAGAATGCGACATTTTAGCCAAAAGTAGGAACTGAGTTTGAAAATGAGCCAAATCGGTCAACGGACACGCCCACCTCCCATACAAGTCACTTTTATATAACTCTTTAGGAACTAATAACTCGAAAAGTATTCAAGATATAGGTATAAAATTTAAAACGTATTGTTATAATTTACCTAAAAGTATGTGGTCCAAAAATGGGCGTGATCCGCCCGGGTTTTCATAGTGAAAATTTGATCAAATCTATGAAATATTAGCCTTTCAAAATTTTAAATATAGATGTTGTCCGCCCAATTATATGTTTCTATTTTTTTTATTAGTTTTTTATACTTTTATATACATTTTTTAATTTATAGGGATATAAGACGTAAATTTCTGATATGTGAATAATATTCTGAGGGTGGGGAGGTTCAGCATAATTAAAATCTTTAAAATTAAGGTATGCAATTAAATATCCCACATTAATATCCCCACCAAAGGTGTAGGGTATTTCATAGTCGGGCCCGACCGACTATAAAATTCCGCCCCATGTGACCGAACTTACCCATGTGACCTAACTTTCCCAACTCTTTTTTTTTACTATTTAAAGGTGTAAACTAAATTTCATGAAAATTGAAGAACAAAATTTAAAACGCTGTCGATTTGATGTGGAATTACCCATATATATATATATATATATATATATATATATATATATATATATATATATATATATATATATATATATAGATATTTTTTTTACTTTCCTATCTTTTCTTTTTCTTCCATTCTATTTATTTTATTTCTCAATTATTTTATACAATTTCCAATTTTAAGTAATTTAACACTTGTAGAAAAAATCACAAACTGGAATCGAACTCCTGACTCGAAAGTTAAAGTCCACTGCTCTCCCCGTTAGGCTACGCATCTAACTTATACCGTCTGAGATTTTTTCTTCAAAAACATAATTTCTGTTTCTCAATTTGTCAATTTTTTTCTAATCTGATAGACATTTTCAAATTATAAAGTTCAAAATTTTGAAAAAATGCTATGAATCAAGTGAGCTTGATAGCGTAAAGGGCCCAGCATTTCCGACATGGGCAGCCCGAGACAAAATTTTTGACATTTTTCTGAAATATTTTGGGCATATTTCTGGCAAACGCACATAAATGTGGAATATTCTGGGAAATGTATAGCAGGTTGTAAATTTTTGTGGAATTTTTATGACAGATTCACGGGGAACGGGCAGAAAATAGACAGCTTTTGATACAAACTTCGCCGTTGTCTGTTTAAAATATGTCGAGGAAATGTTTCTGAACTGACTCGACCCTGTCAAAAATTTTATTTGGGGTGCTATATAAGTTTACTTCCCAAATATTCTATTTATCTGTTCGTGCAAACACAAAATATGTCGGAAATATTTCAAAAAATGTCAAAAATTTTGTCTTGGGAATATCATATTATTTATTATTGCTTCGGGTTAATGCACTGCGATCTGAATAGATCTATTGTGACCCACTTCATACCATAACTGATGATATTCTCAGCTGTTCTTCTTATACTATGGGGTTCTGGCTGTTCTGTTCCAATTACATGGTTAAGGTTCATTCTTCTAATATCGCTCGGACTTGGTTGTCGAAGTGCCGTTAGTATTCTCAGGTTTTCTTCGACATTCTTTGAATCATCTCAGGTCATTCTTTGAAATATTTCAGGTCATAGGTCCCAATGAATTTCTTTGAATGACGATTTTTTCTGCCCCCACTATAGTTCTTCTCTGGTATTAACTAGTTCTCTTCGTAATAACTTTTTTACAACACTCTCGCCGATTACAGCAATAACATAACCTCATTGTAGAAATAAAACGCAACAAAATTGATATTTTAAAAACAGTTTTTTATATTTATTGATTAATATTATAAAAAGTAAATCGCATGCAATTCTAAATTAGTGTTCGTATTGTTTAGAATTTGTCAGATATATAGATATATAGTTTTGTAAATCAATAATTGAATATTTCAATGTGTAGTTTGGTGTGTTTTAGATCTACAAAGACGATGTGTTATTTTTTAGAGGTGATTTAAATTTTAATAATTAAAAAATTAAACTAAAGACACAATTTTATAGTTAACTAAAAGTCACATAGTATTTTAAATTTCAGACACACTTTTTTTAGACCACATTCAGAAATTTAGTATGTATATATTCGATTAAATACTAGCTCTATTTTATTACTTGCTTAGTAGCTTTGTATAAAGATTGTATAAAATACGAAAAAGGTTGATAGATTTTAAACTTGAAGTTAACGACCCTATAAATGTTTTATTCCGATTTGTAGGCGATTAAGTTAACTTTCCGTTTAACAAGAGTCAGCACTATTATAGCAGCCTTAATCGTTTTAGTTATAATAATATTTTAATTATTATAATTTTATTAAATATTATTATTATTATTTAAATTATAAGTTTAGTATAGTTATTAAATTACAATAAGTTGCTGTTTTTAAGCAAAACTTTACTACCTAAAAAAGAGCGTATTAATGGTTTTAAAATTCGTTACAATTATATATATATTTTTTGAAATAATTGTCGAGAAATATGTTAAATATTTTAATATATATAATTAATATAATTAAAAAGAAACTAACTAAAACAAAAATGCTTGCAATCAATATAAAATATTTAATAAAAAATAAGAACATTTTAAATTAAACAATAATTTTCAAAATTTGCACACTTGTTAATTTACATGATTTTCGTTGCTGCTGCTGCTGTTCGTTGCCGCTGCTTTTTTTATGCTGCTAAAAATAATAGTTTCAGATTAAGCTAGTTTATTTGTTGCTTAGCTAGTGTTTTTTTTTTAAATTTTTTTTATTATTTTTTCCCATCTACTCTTATTTGCTCACATACATGTTATCACTTATCACTTCTTCTTATCGGCCTCTGCGACAGCAGCTGCTTCATCTGCCGCCACTGCGTCACGTTTCTTTTTTCGTAGTTTTTCAATGATCGACTCTATGCTATTTGCATCCACCAGTCCAATGAATTTATCCACAACAACACCATTACGAAATGCCAATACAGCAGGCACTGCTTTCACCTCAAACGTCTCGACCAGATCCGTATTGGAGTCGACATCAATAATGGCCAAATCAATTTCATCGGATTTCTCAAGCAATTCGGACATTTTGGGTGTCAGTATTTTGCATGGGTCACACCACTCGGCATGAAAGTTTACGATCACTGGGTTGTCGCTGTTGATAACCTAGGCGCGATGTTGTGTAAAAAGTAATATTATTTTATATATTTAATTTAATATATCAACAGTAGTTGGAAAATCCACTAAAGATTTATTTAAATAATAAATTACGTTGTGATAGACGAATATCTTTTTAACAAATCTAATTCAGAAAAGATCATTTGGAATTCAAAAGACACTAGAAATTCCATTTCCACGTGAATTGTAGTTCAGAAATTCTATTTTAAATTCAAAGGATGTCAATTGTAATTCATAATTTTCATTTAATATTCAAAAAAACATCAATTGTAATTCAGAAATTCTATTTGAAATTTAAAAGAAGTCAATTGCAATTCAGAAATTCAATTTTAAATTCCAAAAACATTAATTGTAATTCAGAAATTCCCAGTTTCAGAGAACAAAAGACTACTGGAATTCAGAAATTCTATTTGAAATTCAAAATACATCAATTGTAATTCAAAAATTCCATTTTTAAATTCAAAAGACGTCAATTGCAATTCAGTAATTCCATTTCAAATTCCGAAAATATTAATTGTAATTCAAAAATTCCCAGTTTCAGTGGACAAAAGGCTACTGGAAATCATTTTATGAAAATTCCCATAACAAAACGAATTTTAAGCGGTATCGTTGTCACGGGGAAATACAGCATTTGACAAGTAATCGTTTTTTGGAATTATAAACGACAGAAGATTATCATGTTTTCTTCCATTGATAATCATTTTGAACTTAAAGACCTCATATTGTAATATATACAATTCTGTTGGCAAACCACTTCGATAAGATTTATTTTAACGGTTTGAAAAAAATAAATAAATACAAAATATATACTGACCGACATGCAAATTTATTTATGACAGCATATTTTCGCATTTAATCGAAATCGATTAAAATTTGTAGTTGAATTGATTTTGTTTTTTCCGGAATTTGATTTTTCGAAACAACTAAATGTTGCTTTGAAATAAATGCTGAACGAAATTAAATCGATTAATGTTTTTAATTTTAATTGATTCAAAATGCTTGAATTAATTTTAAAAAATTTAAATCATGGGGAAAATTTATCGAAAAATCAAATTGAAAAATTTCGAATTGGAAATTTTCTTATAAAATCAAACGAAATTCGATCGAAAGTTGAAATTAGTTCAAAATAATAATGCTAGTTGTAGTGCAAAATATTATTTTGCGACAATTATAAAAAAGTAATAATGGCTTTGCTTGAAAAAAAATATATATATAGAATTTGATTGAAAAGGTCAACCCCTAAAAATACTCTATTGCATGAGAAAATCAATGTGGAGTATTTTCAGCGAAATCCGAATATGGGAAATGGACCCGCAGGTACCTCAAAGTTCGCGTTTTGTTACCCACGTCGACAATTTTAAAATTCAATTGAAATGATGTCTCTCATGGGAAATAAAGTGAATATCTGTTAGAAAATTTAGATACCGTTGCAACAAACTACTACCCAGCTAAATTGGATACAAAATACATAAGCTATGATTAATTTTATAGAAACCCTTTTATTTTTATTTTGATCAATATTTAAAAATTCAACAATAGAACCATAATAGGTATAGAAAAGTATATAAAGGGTTTTTCAACAGGGACGCTACAAAAGTAGAGCGACAGGGACAGCAAACGACGCCATATTTCTTGCCGCTCTTTTGACATTTCTCTTCAGTAAGGTTTGCCATTTCATGATGGAAAGATAAATTTTAATAATTTCGACTCGTTGTTGGCTCGTATATCTTTTCAAACTTACCAAAATATATTGCAATCCAACGCCTTATAAATTTTAATTATTTTTCTGGCCAAAATGTGGCAGAAAACATCAGAATATTGATTTGAAAATGTGTCTGTTGACAACATTTTCGTTTCAATTTCCACATAACCAATGTTTGAATTTATTTGACAAAAGTGGCGGAGAAACTACCTGTATGGAAACTCTATATCAAATATATACTCTCTGGTTTGACTTGAAACATTTTCTTATTATATCAAATAATTAAGACGTTCGGAATCAAAAATTTCTAAGTCCATGTTATGTCATTTTGAGAAAAACACGAAAACCAAATGGTAATTTAATGTGTTTAATTTCAAATAGAATTCCATAAATAATCAATATTAATTAAATTTAGCTACTTTCGATTCGCAAATATGAATTCAACAATGATTCGATATATCGTAGAAATACATCGATGTATCGAATAGATTCTGATGCTTATATCCCAGCAAAAATCGCTAACCGATAGTCATCGATATTTCGAACTGGTTCGCACACTATCAAAGAAATGTGCATGTTCACAAACACATCGGAAGCAGACTTTCTTCCAACGTCATAGGTGAGAAAGGGATAGCAATAGGTTTGATTTTTGTTTATGTTTTCCATCAAAACAAAATGTCTTGTTGAATAGTAGGTAAAAGCCAAAGAAAAATAAAGGAAAAAGAATTAAAGTGATTTTAACAATTGTTAAATAATAAAAAATAGTCAAAATTTGTTGTCATGCAGATGCGGAGTCGCCATTTACTAGCATGTCTGGATGCAAATTTCTTCAATAACATAATCAAGAATCAGGAGCTGGATCTGGGCAACAAAATAATTAAGTGCTTCAAGAAGGAGAAAATCAAATTATCAAGCTTCACGTGTTTATGATGCCACCGGCGCTCATACACGTTTCGTACAGTGCTCAAAAGATGAGCTGCGAAAGTCGCACACTAGACTACCTGGTGCTGATCTCCAGCGACACAACAGGAAATTCGTGAACAAAATTTACAAGAAGCATCAGAAAGGCGTCTTTAACAACAATCTGGACATTATGTTATGATTTTTATTAATTTAATTACTTTTTAAAACAAATTTTAATTTAGTAAACTAAATAAAAATATATATGAAAAAAGTAATTATGGCAATACTGTTTTATTTTTCTGTAAAATATTTTTTTGATCTGGCAATGTGACATAAAAATAGCAAGAGGTGCAAAAGAGACAATAAGATTATTTTTAAATGAGCGCAATGCTTTAGTTAGGGATGTCTTGTCACATGTACTTCACACAGATAGGAATCTGCCGGTTACCTTTCTCCCGATGGTAGAACAAAGGTAACCGGCAGAATAACCTGCAATTACCAGTTAGCTAACCGGTTAGTTACCAGATACCTTTTTTGCTGGGATTGTATCAGAAAACATCGATGTATCGAAGCAATATGTATATCGAATGTTTTTAAAACATCGATGTATTTTGGACATCCCTAGTCCATATACAATATTCAGATTTCGCTGAAAATTCTCCACATCGACTTTATCATCCAATAGAGCATTTTTAGGTGTTGACCTTTTCTCGATTTCAAATCATGAAAATCCATTGTCTATCTAATGGACATAGGTAAGTATGCATTAGCTGTAGGTTACGAAGTAATGCTATTTAGGGGCCACCATACATTACATCCATAGTTAAAAGAAACCGAATTTTACCTCACGGGTGAACCATTATTAATATAACCAAACTCTTCTCAGGGGTCATTCCTAGAGATGGGCGCGGGCCTGTTTTTAATGGTGACATGCACGAGCCCGACAACTAAATTTAAAGGCACGCACGAAAAACAAGATAAAACACGGGATATAGAAAGACACGAAGAAGCACGGAAAGACACGAGAAAACCACGGAATTACATGGAAAACTAGGCAAAACGTGAAAAATAATGTTATAAACAGGGACTAAAACCCTTTAAAATATCGGTTCTGATTCCAAGATTTTTAAAATAGCGGTTCCAGTTCCGGTTTCAATCAAAAAATTGAATAGGTTCCGATTCCTGTTCCACACATTTTTAATGACGGTTTCGATTCCGGTTACAATTCCAGTTCTTTCTGGACTAAAACCCTTGGAACATCGGTACCGGTTCTCGTTCCAAGAGTTAAAAAATAGCGGTTTCGGTTCCAACCAAACAAAAAAAAAATTATATAGGTTCCGATTCCGGTTTTACACATTTTTTAGATCGGTTCCGGTACCGGTTCTTTATGGTCCCTTATTATAAATAATTCAAAAATGACCTTTGGTATTGTTTTATTCTCTGAATCGGAACTTCTCTGGAATCGGAACTAAAATGTGTGGAACCGACACGGATATTCCAAAGTGTGTTTGTCCCTGGTTAAAATACCACGAAATTTTATTTTCTAATGTTGGAAGTGAAGGGTTTTTTAAATTGCACTAGAAACTAAAAAAGAAATCTGTAATGGGCGCGTGTCTAATTTTAGAGGAACGGACACGCACGGGCACGACAACAACTAGCACGCACGAACACAGATTTTCGGGCGTGGGACGAAAAAAGCACGACACACGCCCATCTCTAGTGCTTCCATTTCTGCATTACTTTTCTCGCAATCGTAATGAAGATTGTGCATTACTTTGTACGCAGTATTAATGAGAGGTGGATGCATTTGTGCATATACCAACCAATAAAACTAAACAAAAACTGGTCTGTCTCCAGTAAAACTAGTCGAAAACTTGTTGGTCTTCAGTAAAACTAGTTCAAAACTGGACGGCTACTGATATGGATTTGAGTAGTATATCCCCGACAGTGAAACTATTGACTAGTTTCACTGTCGGGGATATACTACTCAACTGGTAGGTTACTAGTCGGGATTTGAAGAGTAAATCCCTGCCAATAAAATAGCCAATAACTGGTCTGTCTCCAGTAAACTAGAAAAGTACACCCCCGCTAGTAAAACTATTCAACAACGGGTCTGTCTCCAGTAAAACTTGTCACAACTGGTCGACTTGTCGGTAAAACTAGTCAAATACTGGTCAATAACTAGTTCGTCTTCAGTAAAACTGTTCGAAAAGTGCTCTGTTAGTGGTAGGGATTTGAGATGGAGTGTGCAGCATAGCCAGAGATTCACACAGGCATTACTTTGGGCTCGAAATCATCATCAAAGGCCTGATGATCTCGTTGTGTCAGTAATTTTTGTACATTTATTACAAATTAAAACAAAAATATTAACATTTCGTTTTATTTTTGAAATATCGACTAGTTTCTAGCTCGTTTTTGGCTACACCCAGAAAAAAATACTAAATAAATAATAGTTTTTTTACTATTAAAAATAGTCAATAGAATAAATTATTATTTTAATCGGAAAATACCATTAAATACTATAAAATACCATGACATTGCCATTAAGTTTATATGAAAAGATTTATTTTTTGTATACTATTAAATCAATAATAGTCCTATTGACCAATTTTAATGGGATTTGAGGGAATTTTTTTCTGGGTGTAGTTTCTAACCAGTTTTTAGCTAGTTTACAGCCCAATTACTAGCTAGTTTCTGGTCGGAAAGTGCGTGACACCGCTTGTGAGCAAGCGTACAATATTGGTGGCTCGTTTGGTTAGTGCGTTGGATTACGAGTCAAAAAGTCACTGGTGCGTTGGGCTCCCTGTGGCTGTTCACATCTTTTTCATAGAAAACGTTTTTCTAGGCGACGCTACCTCTCGGCAGTCAATGGCAAACCAACAAGAGTAAACATTGCCTATGAAAAGCTCTCACCCCGTCGTACGGATTCGGCAATAAACTGTAGGTCCCAGCACTTTGAGTACAAATATAACATGCACAGCTCAAATGGTGAGAGAGCTCGGCCTAAGTTTTTCAGGACAGTAACGCCAAACTATTATTATTATTAAGCATACAGTAAGCGTATTTTCAAGCATAAATATTTATTGGGGTTGTTCCTGAAGAACACTATTTTACAATTCATACCAAACAATTCAAATACTCAGATCTTTTTTGTGTCAACAACTACAAGCTACGAGGACCTACACATATACGAGGTGAAATGTTGCCCTCGAATTAGTTTAATGAACTTGAACCTCAAAACGTTGTGAAATTAAAATGTATTACAGAGTGTATTATATTACATCAATAAATGTATTTTGTTTTTGTTATTTCGCAAAATAGCTTCTCGAACATAGTAAGCACATGAAATAAATCATATCGTCTTTGCATTTACAAAAACCACTTCAATACTATTACGTTGTTGCTATTGCAATTATTAATACGACATATAAATAACAAGTAGAACAAGAAGTACATTGCATAACTGACAAAAAAAGAAATGAAAAAATGTTTACCAAATATTAAGAAAAAAATACAAGCTCACCTTCTGATCGAATTCATAGTGATCCTTGACCACAAACTTGCGGCCGCAACACTGTGACTGCGACAAGTATTTCTGTGTGGCGGAGGCGGCAGCAGGCGCAATTTTGTTGCAGCTGCTTTGCGCGTTAACGTTGATGCAGGCAATCAGACGTGGTGTCACACTTTGAGCGGCAATTTTCAACATTTTGCTTGTAGCTAATTTCCAAAAAATTTATTTTGTTTATGAATAAATGTTGCTGCAACAGCAGCCGACGAAACTTTGTGCAGGGAGCTACGCAAGACGCGACGACGTTGATGACTGAAGATTTTTTTGTTGAAAGAATTCTTTTGGCTTTTAGTTGGTTGGCCTTCTGTGCCGTGTGCTGTATGTGACTGACAGACGGACTACTACTGCCTGCTTGTAGTATAGATGTTGTTGTTGTTGCTATTTGTTTGCTTTATCTGCAACGTGAAAAAAAAACAATTAAGATAACACGCATATAAATTATATTCATAATTATTAGATTATCAATAAAAAAAAAGAATTCAGTTTACTTTAATCAACACTTGTTACTTAGTCGACGTCGTCGTCTTGCGTGCAGTTGGAATTTTTATTATTTGGTTTTAAAAAAGTCTACAGCGTCTGTTGTACGGAAAACTTTCTTATGAATGAAATGCGTCGGGAGCTAACTCTGATTCATTGTAAATAATGAATATTAAACAGCTGTTTGCTCAAGGTTTATGCTTTCCTTCTAGCACTTACTTATTTTGCTCGTTTGAGATGCGTTAAATTTGTCACAATTTCTTCTGCAAGTAATGTATTGTTTTCTAATATCTTCGATAGAAAAATAATTCAATTTGTTTTCGGATTCAGCTAAGCAACATATTTGTAAAAAATTATGCTAAAAATAAAGAATATGAAAATTCGAAAGAAAATTTGACAACTCAAACGCAGTGACGCCAGTATTGCCAGTGGCAATTTTCTGCAGTTTGCAGTGCTTTTCAAATATTATTTTGAATTACGGTGCTTTTCAAACTGTTCAAATATCGATAATTTTATATTTATAAAAATTAAGCATTAAAAATATATGAAATAAAAAAAATATAATAAAATATGATATATATATAATAACAAAAAGTATATAAATTAATAAATTAATAAATTAATAAATTAATAAATTAATAAATTAATAAATTAATAAATTAATAAATTAATAAATTAATAAATTAATAAATTAAAAATTAATAAATTAATAAATTAATAAATTAATAAATTAATAAATTAATAAATTAATAAATTAATAAATTAATAAATTAATAAATTAATAAATTAATAAATTAATAAATTAATAAATTAATAAATTAATAAATTAATAAATTAATAAATTAATAAATTAATAAATTAATAAATTAATAAATTAATAAATTAATAAATTAATAAATTAATAAATTAATAAATTAATAAATTAATAAATTAATAAATTAATAAATTAATAAATTAATAAATTAATAAATTAATAAATTAATAAATTAATAAATTAATAAATTAATAAATTAATAAATTAATAAATTAATAAATTAATAAATTAATAAATTAATAAATTAATAAATTAATAAATTAATAAATTAATAAATTAATAAATTAATAAATTAATAAATTAATAAATTAATAAATGAATAAATTAATAAATTAATAAATTAATAAATTAATAAATTAATAAATTAATAAATTAATAAATTAATAAATTAATAAATTAATAAATTAATAAATTAATAAATTAATAAATTAATAAATTAATAAATTAATAAATTAATAAATTAATAAATTAATAAATTAATAAATTAATAAATTAATAAATTAATAAATTAATAAATTAATAAATTAATAAATTAATAAATTAATAAATTAATAAATTAATAAATTAATAAATTAATAAATTAATAAATTAATAAATTAATAAATTAATAAATTAATAAATTAATAAATTAATAAATTAATAAATTAATAAATTAATAAATTAATAAATTAATAAATTAATAAATTAATAAATTAATAAATTAATAAATTAATAAATTAATAAATTAATAAATTAATAAATTAATAAATTAATAAATTAATAAATTAATAAATTAATAAATTAATAAATTAATAAATTAATAAATTAATAAATTAATAAATTAATAAATTAATAAATTAATAAATTAATAAATTAATAAATTAATAAATTAATAAATTAATAAATTAATAAATTAATAAATTAATAAATTAATAAATTAATAAATTAATAAATTAATAAATTAATAAATTAATAAATTAATAAATTAATAAATTAATAAATTAATAAATTAATAAATTAATAAATTAATAAATTAATAAATTAATAAATTAATAAATTAATAAATTAATAAATTAATAAATTAATAAATTAATAAATTAAAAACGAAACAGATACATGCAATTGTCTTCACTTTTTTCATAAACTAAATAAACAAAACCCCCTCCAAATGAAACAAACATAAAAGATATGCGATAAGCACATGAGAATTTAAATTTGTAATACGTATGAGATAAGATTTGATAATTTAATTTATGTTAAGTATTCTCATATGCTATAATGAAATGCGAAATGTGTGTTTTGCATAGATAATGTGAAGTATGACTAATAAAAATGACAGAGAAACGATTAAAATGTTTTGGCGATTCAGTTTATCTTTTATATAGTATAAAAGCTACATTATTCTAGTATAGAAAAATAATAGAAATTGTAGTATTTTTACAATATTTGTATAAACATTTTCAAAACAAAATTCTTGTTTATATTAATCTATTTCACTATCGACAAATACTTAAACAATAAAATAACTTGATAAAAATAACATTTTCATTATTATCTTAAGTAAATTTTATAACTATTAGTCTGTATTCAAAAAAGGAAACGCTCTTTTGATACATACTCTCTCTTTGTATTTACACTTATAAAAATTATAAACAGAATTCGGAAATTTATTTTTGGCTTGAAAATATTATTAGGACTTCTAGACCACAAGCTAATATACTATACTCAATAACACCATAAATGTGACTAAATGTTTTGCTTCTAAATATATATACATAATTAGCGTATTCGCAGTTCGTCGTATTTTAGTAGTTCGTCGTATTAGTACCATGTAATATTTATGAGGCATAATTTTTAGGGGTTATTTTGCCCGTATGAAATGGTAAATAGTTGCTGATTGTTCAAATATCTGATAATTAATTATCAACTATCAATATAAATTAATTGAATAAATTCGTGTTATGCAGTAATTGTGAAACGTTTGAATGCAGCTAAACATATTTAGCGTATTCACAGTTTAATTGAATTGGTACGATATGATGTATTTATACGACAGTAGAGTAATTTAACTTTTTTGTTTGTCGAAAAGTTTCATCATATAAATGCAGCCGCTTCTTATAAATTAATGTTTTTTTTTAAGTTTTCATAAATATTCCTTGATTTGAAAAGTATAAGGAATAAATAAACATTTTAGACACACCATTTATCTTCAATAAAACAATTTATCTTCATTTCACAAAATACGGCAGAAATAAACATGCCTCAAGCCTACTCTCAAATACAACAGTTGTGGTCTTTCATTTTCACGTTAAAAGTAATAGTTAAGTGGTAAAAATACCAGACTTAAATACGGTGAACTGTGAATATGCTAATTGACAGTTCTCAGTTTAATTGTCGTATACATACAACGTCGTACCAATACCATGAAACTGTGAATACACTTTTTTTTTGAATTTACAGCTTTCAGAATTATATATTTCTATTTCCGTAAATATTTCAATTTTAAGTTTTATATTTTTATGAAAATGTTCGTAAATTAATTCGTTTTATTTGACTTTACTTTTCGAAATATTTTTACGAATATTTACGTTAATTAAAATGTTTTAATTGATTTTCGTATTGCATAACAGTTATAAAAATCGAATCAAATGTTCATATTTAAAACTCCAATAGCCACGTAGAATGTGGGCGGCATTGGACCCATATACCCAAAACATTAAAATTGCTATAACTCCTGACCTCCTAACTAAGAGCAAATTTATAAAAATTAAAAAAAGGAGGAGTTAACATTGTAATCTTCACGTAGAATATGAATATGGATTGGACAAAGGGCGTGGCATGTGAGCGGGAAAAAGGGGCGTGAAAAAGATATACTTTCACATTTACAAAAGTACGGGTCCAGCTAGTTTCTGTATAAGTATTTTGTATTTGCTCTGTGTAATGCGAACTATTGAATTACGTCGTCGTACAATTTAAATGCCCGCCAGCCGCTTCGTCATGCATGCAGTTCTCAGTTCATTGATAAGATATCAACGAACAAATCCATAGCAGTAAAGCCTCAAAATGAAGAATAGATTGCGATAACCCAAACATGTTGGATGCTACCAAAAAAAATAGTGAGTAAATCGAGCAACAGAGAGTTGTCACCGCGCGCTGAGTCAGTTCAGTTGTCGGTAGTTAACGCTCGTTGAAATATCTATATAGTGTTATTTCTTCAATTTTTAATTTTTTTATATCTGACATTATTTCGTGATAGAAAAACTAGTGCATTATGTGGTTACAATAAACTAATAAAAAATATTTAACAAAAAGTAATTGTTACAAATACGATTGATAAACAAAGTATTACAAAATTCTAGGAAATTGTTCAACAATAACAATACTAAACTATAAACGATATCAGTAAAAGAATAATCGGGAAAAGAAAATATAGTATAAAATACTAATTGCTTTGTTGCCGAAATACTAAGCGACATTTTTATTTGTTAACTGCTTCACAAAATACAAATTTTTCCTTCAGTGTATAAAAAAAAGAAAAGTGTCAAGTGTAAAAAGAAGAAAAAATTAAATAAAAAATAGATATTAGAAAAATATAAATAAATAAATACGAAAAATATAAAATTCAGAATATAAATAGGTACAGAATATAATAAAAAATAAAATTAGCGCACGAATTCGAACCAAAACTGATATTCGTCCATTTTATTTTTATAACTGAATTTGTGAACGAATCCGTTATAAAAAAAATCATAAATACCCGAAACCGATATCAAAAAAGTCATAAACCAAACAAGTTTAATATGAGATTTTACTAAATATGACATTTTTTAAATTTTAGATTTTACAATATTAGAGTTATCACTAAATTCGAGATAAAAAATCCTTAGGTCAATGTTTAGTGCGTTGAATTGCAAGCCAGAAAATTTTGAATTCTAAAACCCGAGACATCAAAAAATAGAAAATGTTTTTCTTTATCGCACAACTTCTCGACAGATAATGGAAAACTTACTTAAACTTAAAAACATTGCCTTTAAAAGTCTCTCATTTAGCTTGGCCTATACGCTGCAAAAAAGGGCTCTCCCAAACATAATTTTGCACGCATTAACATGTATGTTTGGAATTTTATGTAAAAATAATATATAATTGATTGATAAATTATTTGTAAACAGGGTTGTATTAAGACTTGAACAGTGTTGTAATGAGTTCTGACTTACATTATAATATCACGGAAACATTTTAATGTTGCCCCTTAAAATGGTGTATGTTCTAATGGAACCATAATAATTACTACATACAAACAAAATAAATATTTGAACCGAAACATAAATATGTTCAAAATAAAACATGATTTTGAACGACCTGAATATAAATATGTTTCCAGTGAAACATATCAGTTGTTTCAGTTCAAAAAGTAGTATGTTTGCATAGAAACATGTTTAAATATTTTTGTAAAGAAATCCTGAAAATAAAATAAAAATAATATGTTGTTTTTTTTCTTAATTTTTATTAAAAATCTTTAAACATGCACAGTGGGAATTTATAATAATTGAATTCATATACAAATTTTTAAATGCATAAATCAATAATTCGTTTAAAACTGCAAGTACAAGTGACAGCATCGCAAGTACAAGTGACAGGCTCGCTTTATATTTGGTACAGTTACAGTTGATCTCAGTACAGCACATAGCATAGGCAAGGAATTCACAGAGTCATTTGTAAAAAAAACATGACAAATTCTGTTTGAAAATCGAAACACAGATTTTTATTTGTGGTTTTTTTTACATTAGTTTCAGAAATTATATACTGCACTATATTATACTCTGTTACTATTTGTACTTTTTGTAACACAATTTAAATATTTATTTAATTTACAAATAACAAAATTATTACCGACGCGAACACGTTTTCTCAACGAACAACAAAAGGCACGTACGCAGAAAATGCCGATCACCGAGTGTCAACTTTGTATACAAGAAGAATGTTGCAAGAATACCTTTATTTAAATCCAATTCCTTTTTTGTTTGTTTTTAAACATCAATATGTTCAAACGATGGCAAAAGATGTCAAAAGATGGCGTAGGTAGAAAATGCTGCACAACGTTGAAAACTTCGTCAGTCGATAAATTATCGAATTAAGACGAGCGTTGCGAACATACGTTGTATTTAGATTTGATTAGCATTTTCTGTGTTTCGAAACATAGTTTTAACCAAGTAATTTGCCAAGAAACAGTTTATTCAAATGCAATTAAAATTGTATGTTGGTATTGTAACATATTTATGGTAAATTTGACAGATTCTGTTGGAAGATATAATAATGTTTACACGTGAACAAAAAAAAAATCAATTTCGATTATAATTTAATTACACTTCATTCCTAATACATGTATGGTAATTTCGTATTACTTTTTAATTAAATTCAAACATATTCAAACAAATCTTTTCTATCCGTGTAGAAAACCGAACATGAAAGTCCTACTAGTTTCGGTTAAAACATTGATTTAAAGTATAAAAAAAGGTTCTTCGGAGCTTCTATATTATTTATATTTCACGAATATTTCTGGCAGTGTATTGTAAAATTTTGTAGAATATTATTGGCAGATTCACGTCATATATTGGGTACGGGCAGAAAACAGACAGCTTGTGATACAAACTTCATCATTGACTGTTTGAAATATATCAAAAAATGTTTCTAAACTTTCTCAACCCTGATAAACATTTTTCAATAATATTTCAAATATCTTGGAGGAGAAAAACACAAGAACTTAAAACCAGTTACCTAAAATTATCAATACTAATTTAAAAATCCCTCCAAAAATGCAGAATTTTGATCGTAGAAAGGGATGATAGGTTAGAGGGAGGGAGGGAGGGAGGGAGGTAGGTAAAATAGAGTGGTATCGGTGGATGTTTGTTTCCATTCCTTTGTTTCGAACAAAACTTTTCAAATAAACAAAAACATTTCAATAATAATAAAAACATAAATTTATAATTTTCTAAAAGAATTTTTTAAAGCAACTTTATATTTTTTGTTAAGTGTAATTTATGAAACGGTTGTAATAATCATAAAAAGTTATATAAAATAAATAAAAATACTATACAAAATTTACATTTAAATACAAAGCACATTTTTACGATAAATAATATCCATAACTACAGCCCGCTCTCTAACTATGTACCCCGTAACACCCGGTACCCCAGATTCGACGGGCCTTGTAATCAGCGCCGGCAGCAGCGCAGCCAACGGCAGACGCAACAAGTCTCTGATGAATTCATTGCGCGATCGAACGCCGGGTTATACGCGACCGACGATTAATCGTCAACGATACGAATACGAACGCAATTGCAATATTTTGCCAACAAAAACTTTGAATGGACGACCGGAAGGCATCGGCGGCGGTGCCGACGGCGGCTTCGTCTATCTGAAGGAACCGCCGCTGCCCCGTGCCTCACGTCCCGTTAAATTGGCTCTGCTCAAGAGCAGCAGCACTCGCGATCTCAGTCGCCTACTGGAGGAGTCATCATCACCAACATCATTTGCATTTGCTGCAGTTTCGCCATCATCGAACAGTTCTCTCAACGCGGCGGCGGCAATGGCAACGCATTGTAATGATCAGTGTTTGAAACGTATGCAAGACTTGGAACAACGTCTGCTGTTGCTCGAAAAGGACAGCATAGATCAGCGCACGTACACCAAGGATCTGGAGTTGAAGGTCATCGAGTTGACAAAGCGTCTGGCCGAATACCAATCAGAGGCTGACAAACAATCCGACGCAAAACAACGAATTAAAGCAAGTTTTCGCAAAAAGCAGCCGACGGGACCGAGTTCTGTGCAGCCCTCGAAACTGGTGGCCTGGATGAATCTGTCGAATCTGTGGAAACATCGACCGAGTATTGCGACGTTGAAGGAGCAAAACATCTATAATGGTGAGTGTTTGGTGAAAATTTTCCGGGAACATAGACTAATAATTTTAATGAATTTAATCATTACAACTAAAACAAATGAAAAACTAAAAGTTCATTATATGAATATTCATTCAAACCAGACTTGGGCGGTTCAATTAATTGATTAATCAAATTATTTGATTACTCCAGTTCTGATGAATTAATTGTGTAATCCAGATTTTTGATTTATCATAACATTGATTAATCAATTCTAATCAGGATTATGATTAATCAAAATTGTAATTAATTGATTAATCAGCATTTTGATTAATCAGAATTTATGATTAATAAATGTCTTTGTCGCGAATATCTAAAAATACTTCACTGTATGGTTCTTAAACATTTAAAACCACGGACCGCAAAGAACCGGAATTGGGTCCGGAAGCATTTCGATTTTTGGAACCGGAACCGTCGTTAAAAAAATGTGTGGTGGAATCGAAAGCGCTATTTTAAAAACCTTGAAACCGATATTCGAAAGGGTTTTATTCAAAATCAACGAACTGAATTCGAAACCGGGACCGATTTAATTTTTGGAACCGGAATCGGAACCGTTATTAAAAAAATGTGTGGAACCGGAATCCGAACAGCTATTTTATAAATATTGGAACCAGAACTGGAACCGATATTTCAAATGGTTTTTGACCCTGTTTAAAGAACTTACTTTATTTGGCTGGACTGGGACTAACAACATCTTTTCATAGAAACATTTTTCTATACCGCGCTACCTCTCGGCAGTAAATGGCAAACCTACGAGAGTAAAATATTGCCTATGAAAAGCTCTCACCCGCCGTTCGGATTCGGCAATTAACTGTAGGTCCCACCACTTTGAGTACAAATATAACACGTACAACTCTAATGGTGAGAGAGCTCTGCCTAAGTTCTTATAGGACTGTGTTCCAAACTATTATTATTAAATATTCTGATAAAAACGCATCAAAAAAATTGGGAAGGATCTCCGAAACATATTCTTAAAAATATATACTTTTGGGTTAAATGTTTTTCAGTCTAAGCGTGTGAGAAAAAATATCGGGTTTTTCTTCAAGATATTGAAAATAGGGATTAATACAAAAACCGAACTTATAACATGGAAACGATATACTTAGCCGTTTCTTTCTATAATTACAAACGAAAACTGTATCCGAAATGATGGACAAAATCGAATTGAATTATTTTCGTATAACGGTTTAAAAAATGAAACGGTTTTAAAGGGGATATCGGTTTCGGTTACGGTTTCAATCCTTGCTTTAAAATAATTAAAAAATAAAGGAAGTTTTTTGAACAGGGCCGAAATAAATTATGGTATGGGTTAGTAAATAATAGTTCGCATTTTTTTTTAATTTTCCTACGGGAAAATATTATGAATCGGTCCATGTTCGGCATGTTTTCATATAAAAGAGGCAGAACTTAGACCGATTCATAATATTTTCCTGTACGGTTTATGTAGTTTAAGTAAAATAAATCATACCAACATTTTTTTCTGTACGCTGTGATAACAATTTGTTGTAGTTGTAATGATTGTAGTTGAGTTTTTTTTTTGGGTTTTACATGGTTGATATCTTGCAACAAACCAAGAAATTCCATTTTTTTTAAATTATAAATAACACAAAGTTTAACTTAAATTTATATTTTACGAATTAAATCAAATTTAATAAATTCCAAACTAAATGTGAATCTTTAATAACATCCTATGAATCTTTCACAATTTTACCCATTTTATACCAATTTTTGGTCAGTTGTTTCCCAAGTCGGCATTGTCTTGTAACAATCCTAAGATTTTACATTGCAAACATAATACATTATTTCAATCCTATTATACCCACAAACATTTTGAGTCTTTTAAGACTCCTAAATGTGTCATATTTATGAGTGTTACCCTCATATATGAGCACTGAAAAGAGTCCAAAAAGGCTCCCGACTCCTGGGTAGAGGGCCCCATTTTATGAGTCCAAAAACCCTCATATTTCTGACTCTTTTATTACACCTAAAACACTCATATCTGAGCACTTAAAAGAGCCCATAAACCCTCATATTTCTGACACTTTTATTACTCCTAAAACACTCATATTTGAGCTCCCAACCCCAAAAATGCTACAGAAACTGCGCTTTAAGGAGCGCAAAAATCCGCGTATTTTTGGAAATTTTAAAATAATCTTAAAACTTTCACATTTTTGAGAATTTTCAGACACCACAATTACTTCATTTTTGGTGTTTTTCTTTCTTCAGAAATATAGAATGTGTCTGAAATGAATCCAACATAGTACATGTTTATATTTATCTTAGTCGAGACATCCGTGAGAAAATGCATTCATTTCAAAAAATCCATTTTATATATAGGTTTTTCTGTTGAATTTACACTAATATTTTATTATTTTTCATTTGATTTCAAATTCAAAACGAATAAAATGGTGTGTGCGAGTTCGACTAAATTGCTGACTAAACTAAATTTTGTCGGTAATGCAGTTTTTACTAATTCAATTTAGCAAACTTTTGAGCAAACTAAATTGAACTAAATTGAATGACTACAAACAGACGTATAATAATCGATTTATTACGGACTTTAACAATTACCGGTTACCAAATGTAGATGGAATGAAAACTCGTACAATTTAGTTTAGTCAACAATTTAGTCGAATTCCACATACCCTAAGAATATCAATTTTATTTAATCAGTAAGCCAGCATAAATAAGATACTTTTATGACTCCCTTTTCTGATTGCTCCTAAAATACTCTTAAATTTGACGATTTTATGAGTTTAATTTGAGGGGGCTCCTAAAGCGCTCAGGAATAGGACTCTTTTATTAGGCAAATTTTGGAGCGTTCTTAAAACATTCTAAAATATTGAACTTTTATGAGTCTATTTTCTGAGCGCTCAAAAACAATTTTATTTTTGATGCTTTTAGGAGTCTAATTTATGAGAGCTCCTAAATAACTCCTAAATATGAATATTTTATGAGTAATATTTTTGAGAGCTCCGAAAACAGTCTGAAATGAGATACTTTTATTTTATTTACAGTAATTTTATTGTCGGTATATATGGTATATGTGTTAATAAAAAATACAAAAAACATTATTTAAAAAAAAAATTGTTAAAAAAAATGTGTACGACAAAAACAACGCTTTGGTCGAAAAGCAATATATCCAACAGTTTTTTTTTTTTAAATTAATAATGAAAAAAATGAAATAATGAAAAAAATGTTATATTTCAATATTAATGAAAATTCCTTAGATCAAGAATGATAAAAAATGAAAAATGCACTAAGTATTTTAACTTTTATTGCACATCATCATAGACCTCTTCACTGCAGTTCTGTTTGAGTTTTGTTTTGACAGTACTTGGTGGTTTGTTGTTGTGAGCAAGACATTCATTTGATTTTCAAGCATAGAGTTGACGACAGTAAATATTTTGAAACGAAGTGAATGTCTGCACTTGTGCAGATGTCTAGTCTATATTGCTGTTCTATAATCTATGACGCATAATTATAGACAATTTAAAGTCAGCATTAAAATTAAAATCAATATTTTTTACATATTTCGTATAGGAGCCATTCCACACCAAATCGACCAAAAAAAAAAAAATTTTGAGATTTGAGCAGCTGATAAAGTTTATTGAGATATGCATTGACCAATTTTTTTTATTTTTTTCGACCACTACTTCCAGAAATACAGTGCTTCAAAGTTACAAAAAAATGTGCCAAAAATCACTTTTGTATGGTTGTTCATTTTTCAATATCTCTTAAAGTAGATATGCTAGAAATTGCTGGCTCGTTTTAAAGCTATTAGAACAAGCTTTTAGAAAAATTAAGTTATTACTTCTAACCTTGAACATGTGGCCCGTCGTCATAATCCTAGAACTTCAAAATTGATGTCCTTATAAAGGACCCTTTTTAAAATTCTGAATAAAATCACATATTTTGGTTTATATAATACATATGTTCATGCCAAATTTCAAGATGGTATTTTGATTGCATCATATTTTAAAAAATAATTTTCAAAATTTTTATTTATTTTTTGTATTAAAAAAAAAATTTTTTTTTTCGTTAGTAAAAGTTGCAATAGTTCATGAATTCTAAAATGGTGCCAGTTTTATCATATTGACTCTAGTTTTTGTGATATTGGCGCATAAGCATAGACAATTTAAAGTCGACTTTAAAAATAAATTCGACTTTTTTGACAAATTTTGTATAGAATAAAATGTGAAAAAGCTTATTTCAAATTTAAAGTCGACTTTAAATTGTCTATGATTATGCGCCATTGATTTTGGGGTATATTTTTTACATTTTTCGAAAAATGGTATATATCTTAAAAACTAGGGACAGTTTGATGAAACTGACGCCATTTTCGAATTCAGAGTTACAAATACATTAAAAAATTATTGCAAATTTTACTTTTGAAAAAAATATTTTATTTTTCAATATAAAAAATTTGTAACAATTTAGAAAATTAATTTTTAAAATATGACGGAATACCATCTGGATTTTTGGTATAAACATTTATATTAAATCAACCAAATTACACGATTTTTGGCCCAATAAGGTAAATTTGTACCTACTAGGCAGTAACGTTAAATATATCTTTTATTAAATCTCAATACTTTGCAAACTTTGGCAGTATCATAAATATTTTACAAACTATGAATTATTACTGATTACTTAATTTTAGAGATGTCCAAAATACATCGATGTTTTAAAAACACTCGATATATTGCTTCGATGTTTTCCGATGCAATATAAACCTCAGAATCTATTCGATACATCGATACATTTTTTCGATATATCGAATTATATTTCCTAATCAAAACTAGTTAAATTCAATTAAATTTGATCATCTATGTAATTCTATTTGAAATTAAAACCCATTACCATTTGCTTCATACATGATTTTCGTGGTTTTCTCAAAATGACATAACATGGACTTTGACATTTTTGATACCAAACGCCTTAATTATTTTGTATAACAAAACACTTATTTATTTTATCCATATATATTTTATTTGGGTTATTTGACATGTTTTGACATATTAAAATTATAAAATCATCATCAAAATTTAAATAATTTACCTAATAATTTTTCATTCGATGCATCGAAAACATCGAGGTTTTTGATCGATACATCGGAAAACATCGATGTAAAGAGTTATATCGACCAAAACATCGATGATTTTTTTCATAATTTACATAAATAAAATTGACATTATTATAAAGTAATATATGCAAATAAAAATAATACGCATTTAAAAAAATGTATTCAAAAAGCATCATATATTAAACGTAATATGATCCATATATTATTACAATACTAAGTAACGATTAACTATAGTTTTAAAACTAATACTATAAATAGTGTAAAATGAAATACAATCCTTTTAAGAATGGGAAATAAAATATTGCATTCCATTCATGCAGTTTTAAAAATAATTAAAAAATAAAAAAAAAAACATTTTATGATTAATCATTTTTATGCCTAGAAACCTACTGGATTTAAAAGGCTGTGCGCCGGTTAATTAACATATGCGTTGTTTTATATATATTTTATGGGTAAAGAAATGAGTGAGCGAGCGAGTACTACCTCTGACTAAGAGCAACTTAGACTGATAAGTTTTACTTTAATTACGCATGAGTACAACTTGACGTCAATTAAAATTTGAAAACCCGGTTCTTATGAGAATTTTACAATTACAACAGTACTTAGTTGATTTTAATGTTTCGACAGTAGCGTAGTTTGGTAGAGACTATAACTTTTCAAGTACACGTACTTGGTATATAATGCAAAAATTCAGTGAATTAAGGTAGAATTTTAGAATGTAATTCATAACTTTATTTCAAAAACAAACATGCTGTTCTGAAATTTGTTCTGAAATTCAAATGTTCTGAAAAATGTTCTGAATTCAAATATTTGAACAGAAAAATCAAATTGAATTCGTTCCATAAAACTTAAACGATGTAAATTTGATTGAAATCCCTCAGTTTTGTATTGAAAAATCGAATTCTGGAAGAGACAAATTCGAATGAATTGGAATTTAAATACGATTTCGATCGAAAGTCGAAACATGACGTACATTTCTATTAAGTATATATAAAGTGAATTGAAAACAATGTTTTGAAAAGTTTAAGTAACTAAATTCTTGATTTAAAAAAAAAATATAGTTATATATTTTTAATGACTTAAAGTTTGGAATATAAAAATATGCAAGTCTTTTATTAGACCCCATTTAATGAAACCTACGTTACGTCTCTGCGCATTGAATCAGCATTGCGATAAAAATTCACACTCTCAAGCAAATTTTTATAATGCTAAAATTTCAGTTAATTACAAACTGAGTTGTCGGTTGAATGTATAGAACATACGATTGTGTGTTCTTCGAAATGACGCCACCAATGCGTTCGGACGCGTATACGATCCAAAGACTAAGAGGGATTTGGAGTTGTAGTGGCTGCTTTCAAAAATTTGGTAAAGTTGATATTTTGAAATCCGTTTTTTTATAATATTTGTAAAAATTAAATCATAAGAATTAAATCATAACATAGATCTTGGCAAAACGTTACACTCACAGAAATAATTGCTCGGCGTCTAGTTGTTTCAACGAATATTCATTTGCATCAACCAAATGTAGTTAGCCTCAACTGAAATTCATTTGTGGCAAACAATAGTATGAAGCGTAACCAACTAGCAGTTGATTGGGGAAACCAACAACGTGCCACGTGGAATTCTTTTAAGGGTTTGCTCGTTTGCTCGATTCGGTTTATTCATGCCCAATTATACATGACTTCGTGTCAATTGTATGATTTCGTGTACTTATGTGGTACTTGTGGTGTTGTAACTAATTAGTTGAATGCTGACAGAAGTAAATAAATCGGTTGGCGGAAAAAAAAAACGGTTGCCTCGACTGATTCGTTCTCTGGCTGTAAGGGGATTCACAAACTGCGTATTATGTGTCAAAAATGCTTGTATCGAAGTAAAACTTATCAAAATTATTTAACACAAATACTTAATTTAAAGTAAATTGAATAATTTTAATAAAAATTAGTAGACAAATTTTAAAAATAAATCTGTAATTCAAAGTAAACATTTGTTCATCCCAAGTAACCACGGCTTGACAATTGCCACAAACTTTTGTGGCAAATGTGTAGCTTTTAAGTTACCTCTAACATCAGTGTTGCAAACTAGTTTTTTCTAGTTGCAAAGCGGTGGCTAAGAACATGTATGGAAGATGTATGGAACATGCGCAATAATATGTCACAATGCTGTGATATATAAGTCATACATTCTGATAATGGAACTTAAATTTAGTTCCAAAGCGGTGGCTAAGAACATGTGTGGGACAATACAATAATATGTCACAATGCTGTGATATATAAGTCATATGTTCCATATATGGTGCATTCCATATATGTTATAGGAACATGTTTATTAATATAGCTAATTAACTTTAAAATGGTACAAATGTATATTATTATACACAAAATATTTATTATATCCACTACATATGTCCATGGAACGTTTGGTTGTAAAAAAGGACAGTCGGAATAGTATAATTTAAGAAATTAAAAAAAAAACACTTATTTAAAAAATGTTCACAAATTGCATTTTTTAGGTGCGCGTTAAAATTAGAGAGGGTAGAATATAGGCTTTAACCCGAAAACTTGAACCGTTTGTTAAATTAGAGTTGTAGTTTGCCGAAAAATCTATTCGTAAAGACTTATATTATTATTCCATAGCATATTTTTGACATTATGTTCACTTTTATTATACAACAAACATTCACGTTAATGACACTGCGTAAGATCTTTATTATTTTTATTTTTAATCCACACCAAGTTCCACATTTAAAATTACAGTTCAAGTTCCAAATAGGTGAACCGACACTTTAATGGATCAAAATTTGTGGCAACTAAGCCTCGGCCCGCGGTAGCTCAGTGGTTAGTGCGTTGGACTGCGAGCCAAAAGGTCCTCGGTTCAAGCCTGGACTGGGCCTAACAACATCTTTTCATAGAAACATTTTTCTATACCGCGCTACCTCTCGGCAGTAAATGGCAAACCTCCGAGAGTAAAAACATTGGCTATGAAAAGCTCTCACCCGCCGTTCGGATTCGGCAATAAACTGTAGGTCCCACCACTTTGAGTACAAATATAACACGCACAGCTCAAAACGGTGAGAGAGCTCGGCCGAAGTTCTTATAGAACTGTAGTGCCAAACTATTATTATTATAAGCCTCGGCCCGTGACTTTTTGACTGGCAATTGGGTGGCAAATAAGTATTTTTCGCATGATATAGAACAAACACTTTATTGGCAATTGTGTGGCTACCACTTAAGTTGGTTACTTGGGATATAGATATTATTCACATCGATTAGAAATTAACATTTACAATTTTAAGTCGACTTTAAAAATAAATTCAACTTTTTTGACAAATTTTGTATAGAATAAATTGTCAAAAAGCTGATTTTTAAATTTAAAGTTGACATTAAATTGCCTAAGTATGTGCCGCGCATGATTTTTGTAAACAAATTTTTGGAATTTCTAAAATTTAGTTGTACATTTTTTTTTATAGCGACGATACGTAAAACGAAAAAATCAAATATGTCGAATTTAATACAGATAACAAATTACAAAACAATTCGTGAATCACTTTAAATATATTTAAGAATTCCAAACAACATTAACCACATTTCATCATATATACAAAACCACCATACAAATTTAAAATTAGAGCTCTACGAAAATTGTATTTTTCGAATCTTTTTATTAACACATTTAAATTCAATAATTTTTCTTCTTAATAATTTCTCAAATAACCTCAAAGTATTTTTTATACAATTCCTCTAAATTTCCACAGAACCTTCACAATTTTCCACCTCTACAAAAAAATATCGAACATATTCCCAAATTCAGCTTCGATTGAAATAATAATTTTTCACAATAAAAACCGAATTCAATTCAGCTTTTATTTGAATTCGTATTTAATTCTAAAAAAATAGAATTCACGAACAACAAAAAACGAATTCGATTGATTAAAAATTGGATTTCGATAGAATGCTGGAACATGTTCGCATATTTTAAAAAATTGTCGCTTATCAATTTCTCAAATCTAACAAAAAATGTGCTTCCATTTCGACTTAAATATTGTAAAATAGTATTTTTATATATCCTAAATTATCTCAATTAAAACTGTATAATCAAACATTTATAATTTAAAAAAGTCATTTAATTAATTCTTTTATTTATAATTTTTTCAGATGAACCCTGTTTTGACACCGAAATCGAAATGGTGCTCAAACATGAGACACACACCACAGTACCCAAGATCGTTGTTGATTGCTGTGACCTAATCGAGGAAAAATTCCATACATCGCCCTGCATCATTGAGGGTATTTATCGACAGTGTGGCGATTATAATAAAATACAGACGCTACGCTTTAGCATCGATGCCAATAATTATGGTGCACTGCGTCAACCCAAAATTGATATACACACCTTGACGGGGGTCTTGAAATTATTTTTGCGAGAAATCAAAAGTCCGCTGGTGCGCACAAACGAAGTGAAAACATTCATTGGAAAACCAAATGTTTGGTGTGAGTTTTTGTTTGTATAAATATTATTTTAGAATACTAAATTTTTGAGTACATTTTTTTATAATTAAATTATATAGTGCTCACCGAACAGTCACAGAAAATAGAGACCTTGCAAAGACTGATCCGTTCACTGCCGGAAATAAATCGTGATACGATGCAGTATTTATTTACGCATTTTCATAAGTAAGTCTGAAATAACTATTTAGTAGTCATCATGTCATGTAAATAATCTATTGAACCCTACATGAAATTTTGCTGGGGTCTTGATTGGAAACTGATTGGTGTATTTTAACCTATTATAACCGGATCAGTTGTATGACAAATAAAATGTAAATTAGTGGTAATTAGTGGTGAGCAAATGCAAGAACAAGTACCAAACATGGTAGTCTTGTTCTTGCAGGGTTATTTTGTTCTTGTTCTTGCATCTGATGGTAGATCTTTTTCTTACATCGAAATATCGATATTGTTATTGCAAAAACTTCAAGAACAAGAGTCTTGCATTTTTATCACTACATCGAATTGATTAATTAGATATGTTCCTTATAAAATTGTAATTTTACACCAAATCGCCCAGTGGTTGAGACTCACCTCTCGCTTTTTTACAAAGTCAAGTTGGAACTCCTAAATTGGAACAGTTGGTCAGTGGTTTTGATCCTGTATTTCAAATTTTATTTCACTGAAAAATACCATTTTTTAAATTTTGGAAAAATATCATGACTGTCGAATTATTTAAAACATACTTGTCGAAAATATTCTTTTGATGGTGTCATGTACGATAAGTCAAAATTTTAAATATCGAAACTAAATACCCAACACAAAAATGTAAAAAATACAAATGTTGAAACCTAAAAATGTCGAAAATAAAAATATTTTTTGCTTGCTTTAAGTTATTCTTGCACCCAACATTACTACAGTTCATTGCGTCCTTCATTTTCGTGTGAGTTGCCACATCCAAAGACCTATCGAAATAAGTCAAATCAACCAATTCTTCGCCTAAGTGATTTTGTACTTTCTTGTTAATCGTTCAATTGATTCAATATGCTGCTGGTAATGGAGCCACAAACCAAAATTTGGTATACTCCAACCACGAACAAACATACATCAAGAATTCATTTGTGTTCTTCAAGGGACATAGTGAACTGATTTTTTAATAGTCTGATTTTTAAACAATATATTGCGCCGTTCATCCATCTTGCCCTATGCTTGTCCCACCCAAGGAATATTATAATTAACTCTGGTGAGCATAATTATTTCTTGAGTGGTTTAACTGAAATAGTTTAACAATTTAATTTTAAAATAAAACAGTTATATCATACAACTACCAAAAGCTGTGATTTCGCGAAATCAAGACACTCTTCTATTAAATAACCAAGATTATCCACTATATTATTGTCATGTACTCCAATTTAAAAATTACGTTGGTCCAAATTTACCCATTCTTTTTGAGACCTCCTAAATACTAGTATATCAAGGCTTGTTGATGGACCTTCACCACTTTTCATAACACCAACACCAAAAAGGATGATTTCCATAAATAAATCTCTGCCCTTTTCTATTAATTTCTATTAATACTGCGGTTCCATTCTTTTTTCATATAAACGCAATATTCAAAACAAGTTTATAAGCAACATAATATTTTTAACTGCACCTGTATTTGTAGATGTGGTATCAAAATAAAGACTTCCATTCGCGAACTAATTGTCATATAGCAGTTTTCTGATTCTTTAGAGAGGCCATTCTTGATCGTCTGATAGTTGAGTTACTGATAACAACGTCATCGGCATTATATCCGAAGTCAGAAAGAAGTGATCCTATTACCAAAGTTGCTTTTCTGTTGGATATATTGGCTCTATCTAGGGCAGAACAAACAACTGACGACAATTGCTTTTTATTCAAATCTTTTTCTTGGATTTTATTTCTTAGAAAAAATGATTTATCACAAATTTCGTCATCATAAATATCATTTTCAATATCGTCATTTAATACACTAGGATTTAAATCAACATTATGTATGTCGTTGTTAGAGTTATATATTGCCTTTCCTGATATATCAAAAATTGTATCCTTGTCTTGATATTTTTAATAGAATTTAAAGTGATTTTGTATATTATAACATTTAATTTTGATTAAATATATGGACTGTTATGTTACATTCATGTGGTAATATTTTCTGTATATATAAATATGTGTGTATGCCTTGTTATTTAGAAGTAATGATTAATGATGAGAGATTTCAAAGTAGATTATTTATGGAAAAATTCAATAAAATCAGTTCAGTGGTCCTGGAGAAATCTGCTGATGATTCAAGATTTTCTTAAAACCTTCATATCTTCTAAACGGAGCGTCAAAAAAACAAAAATCGAAGGGTCAAGATAAAAACAAAAATAAAAATGTCGAAAACTAAAAATGTCGAAATTTAAAATGGCGCAATCAATTTTAATTGAAAAAATGATAAAAAAAATGTCGAAAAAAACTGCAAAGTAACAAAAATAGTTTTTTTTTTTTTTTTATATAAGAAAAATATTTTATTATACTTATTACGAAGTTAATTAAAGATATTTAAAAAAAGAACATATTCGTAACATAGACACCACAATTTTGAGTCCGATCGTAGGGAAATCCGAATCTTCGTTACGAATTCGAAGAACTACTTTAGGATCCGTTGGTAACGGAATTCAGTGTGAATATGTCCACTTCGACGAAATATAATTCCATTTCGCACGGTATCTTCCGATGGGACACTGGATTAGGGTCATAATATACCAGAAGTTAAAAATATTTATTTAAAACTATAAAAATATATATATATATTTAATTAAAGGCTTCAATTTTTTTATATATAATAATTACTTGAAATTTGAAGTGCATGAATAATGACCATTCGCCACATTTTCATTTTTAGAAGACTTTAATTTTCCAAAAGATTGCTTTATAACTTATAAAAAGTGACCTTAGCGGAGTTACTAACACATAGAGATATTGCATATGAACCACCATTCAAAAGTGATTATTATAACTTTGAGCCACAGTATCTCTGTAAATTGTGATCGGAAAAATATTAAAAATACATATCTCCACTAAGAAAACAAAGATGATTGCCAGAAATATCACAGCCCTAAATATCAAGTTATTTACAAATTATTTTAATCGTATTTGAGACAACCATCACTCAAACATCCGTCAAATACGATAAATATTGCTAGCAACCATCTTTCGAATTTACGATTATCTATAGCAACCATCAATTAAACATCTGACAAATAGGAAGATAGTTGATGAATATTTGGAAAAGGTACTCCATTAGAATTCGCGGAGTAATTTTTATTGAATTGAAAGAAAATGAATCAAATGTATTTTTATTTATTCTAGAATTAAAACAGTATCCTGGTATACATCGCCATCATCTTTTTAAATCCTTTGAAGGTAAAATTGTACGCGGAAAAACCAAGTCCGTCCGGCAATGCTGTCATCAAAGTAAACTCTGAAAAGAAATAATTTTCCATCACGTGTTGATAATTCAATCCCAGGAAATTTTATTTTCACTTTTACCATTAAAATGTTATATTTCAGTTGACACTTTTTTGCACATTCTATAAATCGAGCGTAAGGAAAAAGTACACCATTTTCCTTTTTTATGGTATTGAAATGTCAAAATACCTCAAAAGTTTTGCTGGAAATATCTCAATTTTCATTGCTGTTGTGGCAAACATCTCGTAACTATCTGAATATACGTCATATTTAAAAAATATTAATAGTTTTGCTGCAACTTTATTGAAACTTATGGAATGTTTGAATATTTGCTATAAGGCGTTTATTGAAACAGATAGTTGCAGCAAGACTTTCATAAACATCTTGTTTTCTTAGTGTCGAAACCCAAAATCCCATAAATATTGCAGAGGGTGAGTTGCAACCCCTATCGATTTGCTTTGGAATGGTTCAAATATGATTTTAAATTTGTAATTTAACATTTTGATATTTCGACTGTATATTTATTTTCAATCTTTTTTAAGATATTTTGTAGCTTTAAAATATATTTCGACATTTTTTGTTTCGACATTTTAAGGCTTTTAAAATTTCGACTTTTTTAGGTGTCGACGTATTTCTTCATTTTTATGTCATACAAAAACTTGTTTTAGTGTTTTAAACATTAATTTTTTGTGTACCTCATCATAACCCAAACATACTAGTTCATGTTACTAGTTCACATTTTGGAAAGGCCATGTTCAAGAAACCATCAAGTCATTATTTCAGATAAGCAGACTATGACCAGGCCTAATCGGTAACAGATTGGCTGGACGATCATTTTGTAAAGCAGTTACCTTAACGGATACATTTAAAGGCCCTTATAAGGTTACGGTTAGGTATAAAGCTAGAATTGCTTAAATATTTGTAATATAAGTTTAATTAAAAATTTTGGGTTTTTTTTTAGATTCCTTTCATTCCTTTCCCGATTCCCGTCAATCTGATCAGTATCAATAACTCCTTAGATAATAGGGTTTACCCGAAGAAACTCCGATCATTTTCCGATGGTGCATTAGGGAAATTTCTACTAAGGTTCACGATCTTCATTTTTATTATTTACACCTTATTAGCCATTTAAAGGTTATTAAATGCTTTATTGCTTTTAAAAAATTTCCGTATATTTCATTTAAACAGATTAACCAAAATACCTCTACAATCGGTAAGCGCCGAAATACTCTCGCTCTCTGTGACCCCGCCCATCTTTCACACCGTTCAACAGGGCGTTCATATGCAGGACATTCACGAACTGTTGCGAGAGGGCGAAGTAATGGCCGATTGTGTGCGCATCATGATTGAGTATCATAGCAAAATATTCGAGTAAGTTTAAAGCAACACAAAAAAATAAAATATAAATAATTCGCTTTCAATTTAAATAGTTTTCTCAAAATTCAAAATTAATAAATACATTTCGGTTAAAGCACTTGAAATTCTAACAAACATCACATTTAGATGCACCGCCGATCAGCGTAGACCATTCATCGATATGCGGAAATTGAGGAAAACACTGTCACATCCGGATTTGCTATTTGAAAATATATTTTAATATAGTTTATATTTATATATATATTCAAATTAAGCAATAGTTCTTTAAAAACTGCATACTCTGTAAATAAATAAGTCGTTTGAAAACTGAAAATTACTCAATTATTGCAGTTACATCGTTATATTTATAACTGGATATTTTATAAGTAGTTAAATACTTTGTAAAACAGAAATACTAATTTTAATTTAATATAATAAAATATATAATAAAAGGTTTTATAAAAAAAATGAATAATCGTTGTTTTATTTCAATATGAAATACGGAATCAGTTATACGTAATACGGAATACGAAATACGTAATACGGAATACGTTATACGAAACACGTAATATGGATCAAGTATTATAAAATACAGTTTGATATATTGACATATTGACTAAAATAGTCCCATTGATTATCAAGAACTACTTTATTTAGTTTTCACGACAAAATTGCAATTGTTATTCAATCCAAATATTCAACTGTTTTATTATACTTTTTATACAAATATAAAAAAAATTCAATTTATAAAAATATCCAAAACACATATTAAGTCTTTATTCAAACTCTCGGCTTAAAAATTAAATTAATGCCATGCAACGATTTCAGCACCATTTGTGACATCAGCACCAGTTCCTCCTGCGGATCACGCAGACAAACCTCGAAATTTTGCACAATCTGCACGGTGAGCAGTTTCATCATCATTAACGCATATTTTCGACCAATGCAAACGTGTGGCCCACCCGAGAAGGGCAAATAACTGAAGGCAGGCAATTGTTGCTGTGCGGCGGTATCAAAACGTTCCGGTCGAAATTCATCGGGATTCTCAAAAACGGTTTCGTCATGTGCCAAACCATGCATATTTATCCAGACTGTAGCACCGGCACAGTATTCAATATTACCGATTTTTGTAGCGCATGTCGTTTGACGTCCCGTCAACGGCACTATTGTATAGAAACGTAGAACCTCTTTAATGAACATGTCCAAATATTCCAAACGATTGATTGTGAGTGAGGTGAGAGGCTGTGTTGTCGATGATGATGATGATGAAGTGGTGGATGTTGTTGGCGCTTCGAATGGTTCCATGTTTTCGTTAATTTCCTGCAGAATTCTCGATTGCATCGTAGGGTATTTGGCCAGCGAGTAGAGCACAAAAGACATGGCGGCAGTTGTGGTATCAACGCCCTGGAAATATATGATTTGAGTTTTAGGGAAATTTTAACGAGTTTAAGATTTTATAGTATTCTGTCGAATATAGCATACAATTTTAGAGAAAAATGTCTAGGTTTATAAATGGACAATTTATATTTTAAGTAAAACTTGCTGGAAATTTGAATTTTAAAGTAAATATTGAATTTTTATAGACATTTAATTTCTACTCACCGCAAATACAAATGTATTAACTTCATCGCGTATTTCCTGAGACGTTAATAGTTTTCCATCAATGGTGGCAGTTAATAAGGTGTCCAACAGAGTTTGCCTTCGTTTACCCATATACTCATCATCCAACATTTTCGTAGCATTACTATTCTCTTGAGCTTTAGTGTTTCTCAAGAACTTCACACGTTCGTATATAACCGACTCGACGAGATCGTGTATGACGCGTAGTGACCACTCCAGACGTCTACGTCGAATTGTCAGCTGGTAGATAATGTCAATGGACAATAATGGATTTACCATGCGCTGGAAAAGCAATTTGCTGGCGCTGTGAAAGTGTTCAAAGTTTTTGTTGATTGTGAAAAATATATCTTGTAAACCATATAATTACTTGTGAAAAGCAAGCGCATAAATATTATCCGGATCTTGTTGCGAATTCAGTTGTTTGCCCATGGAAGTATCTAAAATAAAATCAAAATATAAAAAACACGAAATTTATATAAATTACTTAAAATTTAATTACCAACAATAGTGTCCAAAATGCAGCTAAATAAAAACGCAGTTACTTCAATTGGCTGCTCCTGGGTATTTCTAAGTTTTTCTAAAAATACAGCGGCATGTTGCGTAATAGCGGGCGTAAAGCTATTCAATATATTTGGATGGAATGCGGGACCCAAGACACGTCGATGATTTTCCCAAAATTTGCCTAAATTTAAATCAGACATGAAATTGATTATACCTACTATAATATAATAAAAAAATACTATAAAATGTATAGTTTATTTCTTCAATGAATATAAGTAATACTATAAAATATATAGTATAAATTTGAAATATCAATAATACTATTAAATGTATATTATTCAATTCTATGTAGAATTATTTAACGAACACTTAACCAATTTTTTTAATTATTGAATAAATATAAGAAATACTTTAAAATTTATAGTATCATTCATTGCGAAATATAAGAAATACTATAAAACGTATAGTATCATTCTTTGAGAAATATCATATTGAGATATATAATACAAATACTATAAAAATTATAGTATTTAATTCTGTATTGAATTCTTAAACGATCACCTAACCCAGTTACTTTTCATTTTGACTGACCATGACTTATCAATAATCCATTGCCAATTAATACATTCAATTGATTGAATGTTTCTGCCTTCAATAATGTGGGATCGTTAAGAGCATCGCGTGTCTCCTCCGGTGTGTGCAAAAATACCCAGAGTTGTGTGCCCAGCCATAAACGAAATGAGCGGCCGTACTTGCGACGATTTTCAGTGATGGTTAGAAACAGATCTAATAATATATTGAAATTAATAGTCAATTTAAGATTATTAAAATTTATAACAAATAAAAAATTATTAACATTAAATATAAAAAAATATGCACCCAGAAAAATGCAATATAAATAATTGTTTTTACTATTAAAAATAGGCAATAGGATAAATTATTAATTTAATCGGAAAATACCATTAAATACTAGAAAATACCATGACATTGCCATTGAGTTTATATGAAAAGATTTATTTTTTGTATACTATTAAATCAATAATTGTCCTATTGACCAATTTTAATGGGATTTGAGGAAATATTTTTCTGGGTGAGAGTGTGTGCGAATTCAACTAAATTACTGACTTAACTAAATTGAATGAGTTTTTATTCGATCATAATTCCGTAACCAGTAATTGTTAAAGTTCATAATCAATTGAGTATCTCTATTTGCTGCACCCAGAAAAAAATACTATATAAATAATAGTTTTTTACTATTAAAAATAGTCAATAGAATAATTTATTATTTTAATCGGAAAATACAATTAAATACTAGAAAATACTCATTAATTGTCCTATTGACCAATTTTAATGGGATTTGATGGATTTTTTTTCCGGGTGTGTCATCGAATTTAGTTTCCTTGAAAATTTGCTAAATTAAAAAATAGACACTGCATTACCGACAAAATTTAATTTAGTCAGCAATTTTGTCGAATTCGCATACACCCTAAATAACATTTTTATCTCGAACTAATTAGACATTTTTTTTAACATTTGGACTCCAGAGCATAGTCCAAACTAACCAAAAAATTTAAAAACTTTTTTTTAATGCTACTAATTTTAAAAAATAGGTACCCTATAGTTTCCGTCATAAAAATGTTAAATTTTATAAAAATTTTAAATGTTTGTATATTTTACATTTAAATTACTGAAAATAGTAGTTTTACCAAAATGTTTCTTAAAAAGACTATGCAATAGATAAAAACTAATACGAATTAATGATATTTTCAAATTACTAGCACAAGTATTTTGATTTTTAAATTATGTTCACAGGGCATATATTTTGATAATTATAGAAATGTAAAGTACAGCACAAAAGGAAAACAAATGTTTGTAATTTGATAGTTAGTTTGAACTATGGTCTGGATAAATGTATCATATTCTTTTTGAGCATTAGATATTAAATGATAAAAAATTATTAAATAATTGTCTAAAAAAAATCAAAATTTACTGAGATTAAATCCAAATATCTTAAAACGTATATGAATATGCTCATTTATTGGTATTCTAAAATTAGTCTTGACAATTAAAAGAAAAATTGGGAAGAGCCTAAAATATGGAACGCAAATATATTAAAAATTATATGTAATAGGAAAAAATGACTATGCAGCCAAAATCAGCACCCACGAATTAAATAGAATGTACGAGAGAGCGATACCAACTGGAGGAGAATTCCCCAATTTGTGGGAATTTTAATCTTAGTGGGTAATCGGGGAATGGTCCACTTTTAACGGGGAATTTCAAATTAGGACCTGTTACATTTTTATGGATTGGAATATAGTGGCATATTCCAACTTTTTATCGAATGTGGTTCTGACTTCGAACAACAAAGTGAGTAAGTAAAAATAATTAAAATTTAAAAAAATGTGTATACAATAAATAATAATTTATAATTAAAAAAAATATAAAATAAATAAAAAACCATATTTTTTTACATTTCACACCAATGTAAGCGAATACACACACCAAATTAAGCGAATATACACACCAACACCGCGTCGCGAAAACAGCTGTTGCCAGCAAATGCGATTGCTAATATGAAGGATGTGTACGCTAATGCAGTTAATAATTTAGTCGGCGCAGTTTCAGCAAAAATGTAATTGTATTGCTGTACATTTTTGGTTATTTTTACGATTTTTTTTTTCTGTGCAGGTCTTTAAATGGTTAAATTTAATTTTCGAAATATTCTACTATTCTACTATTCAAAAATATTTTTCTCTTGGCCATTTTCAGTACGATTTTAAACCAAGTATATATAATTAATTTGTTTAATATGATCCATTTTTTCAGTCACATTATAATCATATTTCACATATATTTAAAATTTCATATTAACTGAGTAATATCTGTCGGTAAAGTTTAAAGAAAGTCGGACATTTTGATGTAGAACTATACACTTTTGACATATTTATTATAATTTTTCTCAATTTATGACGGCTGATAAATGTCATTCGAAAATTAGAGAAATCAAGACATATATTGCGTAATATTTGTTCTATGGATTCTTTCAATTTTCATTAAAAATGTAGTGAAACACTATTTATTCTCAGTGTATTTAAATTACATTTGTATGGGAAATTTTATGGTCAATTGGGGAATTTTGGTAAATAAAATGAGTTGGCATAACTGGTACGAGATGTCCATGTCTTTACAAATAAATTTGTTTTTGAGAATTTTAACAATAATGTTTCTAGAATTTATTTTTATTTCACCATTTTTTTTTTTTGCGAAAACCCACTTTACTTAATAATACTCAAGGAAACACTTTATAAAACTTTATAAAAATACAAAAAAATGAATATATAATAAGGGGATTCGTATGAACTGCGTAAAACTGCGTAAATAACATAAATAATGTTACGACAGTAGAAATATAACAATATTAGTAGCAAATGTTTGTTTTATTAATTGTGTTGTGAAATGATTTTAAATGGTTTAACTAAAAATTAAAGGGCATTAAAAATTTTAAAATAGAAAATACGCAAAATCAGTACTAAATGCAATCAAGTTAAATTTCACGTAAAATTATTTTGTTTACGAGATAAGAAATTTACGCGAGTGATATGAATCCCCTTAATACTCATTTTATTTCGTAAAATTACGAATTATGCTTAATAGCAGGATAAACGTGTTTTATGAAAAATTTAATAAAGTCGTTTATAGTATAAATAAACTTTTGTACATGTACAAAATTTTTACGAATATTACAAAACACATTTTCATTTCATTTGTATAATAATTCGAATATACGAATATTGTGTAACATACACGAGAAATTAGTTAGGAATGGTTTCATTTTTTCAATTAACAATTTGTAATATTTACGAAACTGACATTAATAAATTATCACATACAAAATGAAATTACAAAAGTTAGTGAAATATACAAATTAATCTATTATTTCATCAAATAACAAAATGACATTTAAAATTAAATTGATAAAAAATAATCACTGAAAAGTTTAACCATAACTTACATTCCGGGTTTAAACTCTTGATCATCTGCACATTGCCAATCAATGGCACTGACCAGGGACCGGCAAATTTGCTGCCCAATTTAAATAGACGATATTTTGTTATTACCAAATACACCAACAAAACCGCGAGGCAAATAAACAAAACCAGCGACATGTTGTTATAATTTTAAAATTTAAACTTTAAATTCAAATTAATGTAAAATTTAAAACATAAATAATAACTCGATATTTTAACTTTTTATGTAAAAAATGCAGTTTTTTAGAATATATTTTATTTTCTACAAATCAATAATAATTCTACCGCTTTAATTCTATACGTTTGTCACCGTGGAGTAATTGTACATAACTGTTTGGTGTTTGTTATACATGTTTCGTATAATCATTGAGACCATTTTTTACTCTTTGTTGAATGCTACATTCAATGAGGAATTATGTTAGGTTTTGTAAACATAGAGGGTACAGCATAGATATTTTTCTCAGGCTATGTTTGGTAATTGGTCAACACATTTTTCCTGTTAAAGATGTGACCAGTTACAAGGCCTAGATGTTCAGATCATAATCACTTTTTTCCTAATAGTGAAAATATTTCTACAGACAGAAAAAACCTCTTTGGCATGAGCAAGAGATAGTTGTATCAACCAATTTCATTTGCTTAAAACAAAATTTTCGACAAATTGTTTGAAGCGACTATCATATTCGGTTGACGCTTCAAATTGTATTATATACACATTTCAAAGTGCAGTAAAATTGTTCTAAATTGGTTCTAGAGTAAACTAAAATACATTTTTATTTGGTTATAAGAACCTACATAACAGTTGGGAGAACCGTTTATGTTGGTTTGGGCAATGTGTCTACTTGAGTAGTACGTTCTATTGTAAATTATTATTTCCAGAACTTTTTTCTTGGGTAATAAAACAAATTTCGAAGTAATGTAAACAAAATAACATAATTCCAATTTTTACGATATTCATTGAATTAATACCCTTTATGCGTTTTTTATACCCTACACCTATGAGGTACAGGGTATATTAACTTTGTGCATATATTGTAACGCCCCTTAGGAGGCGTGTCCGGTATGGAAAAGTATATATATTCTTGATCAGCATCACTACCCGAGTCCGTTTAGCCATGTCCGTCTGTCTGTCTGTCCGTCTTGCTGTCTTGCTGTCCGAATACAGAATAACTTGAGAAATACTGATCAGAATGCGATGAAATTTCGTCTCAATATATTTTAGCCAAAAGTAGGAACTGAGTTTGAAAATGAGCCAAATCGGTCAACGGACACGCCCACCTCCCATACAAGTCACTTTTATATAACTCTTTCGGAACTAATAACTCGAAAAGTATTCAAGGTATAGTTATAAAATTTAAAAAGTATTGTTAGAATTCACCTAAAAATATGTGGTCCAAAAATGGGCGTGATCCGCCCACTTTTTTTTTTCATTATTTCCCGGGTTTTCATAGTGGAAATTTGATCCGTAAATTATTAAAATCAAATCTATGAAATATTAGTCTTTCAAAATTTTAAATATAGGCGTGGTCCGCCCAACATTTCTTAAATTATGGGGATATAAGACGTAAATTTCTGATATATGAATAATATTCTGAGGGTGGGGAGGTACAATTAAATTTTTAAAATTTTATAATTTTTAATAATTAAAATTAAATTAAAAACGAGTTGGGAAAGTTAGGTCACATGGGTAAGTTCGGTCACATGGGGCGGATTTTTATAGTCGGTCGGGCCCGACTATGGAATACCCTACACCTTTGGTGGAGATATTAATGATGAATATTTAATTGTATACTTTAATTTTAAATTTTTAATTATGCTGAACCTCAGAATATTATTCATATATCAGAAATTTACGTCTTATATCCCCATAAATTAAAAAATTTATATAAGGTATAAAAAACTAAAAAAAAAAAATTGAAAAATATAATTGGGCGGACCACGCCTATATTTAAAATTTTGAAAGACTAATATTTCATAGATTTGATTTTAATAGTTTACGGATCAAATTTTTACTATGAAAACCCGGGATATAATGAAAAAAAAAGTGGGCGGATCACGCCCATTTTTGGACCACATATTTTTAGGTTAATTCTAACAATACCTTTTAAATTTTATAACTATACCTTGAATACTTTTCGAAATATTAGTTTCGAAAGAGTTATATAAAAGTGACTTGTATGGGAGGTGGGCGTGTCCGTTGACCGATTTTGCTCATTTTCAAACTCAGTTCCTACTTTTGACTAAAATATATTGAGACGAAATTTCATCGCATTCTGATCAGTATTTCTCAAGTTATTCTGTATTCGGACAGCAAGACAGCAAGACAGCAAGACAGCAAGACGGACAGACAGACAGACAGACAGACAGACAGACAGACAGACAGACGGACATGGCTAAACGGACTCGGGTAGTGATGCTGATCAAGAATATATATACTTTTCCATACCGGACACGCCTCCTAAGGGACGTTACAATATATGCACAAAGTTAATATACCCTGTACCTCATAGGTGTAGGGTATAATTAAATTAATTAAAAATTTAAAATTAAGGTATACAATTAAATATTACTCATTAATATCTCCACCAAAGGTGTAGGGTATTCCATAGTCGGGCCCGACCGACTATAAAAATCCGCCCCATGTGACCGAACTTACCCATGTAACCTAACTTTCCCAACTCGTTTTAAATTATATATAGCGTATTCACAGTTCGTCGTATTTTAGTATGGTATTCGTACGAAACAATAACACAGAAACGTCAATTTCTTGTTGCATCCCTTATAAAAGTGAACACCACATGTGTTGTATTTAATGGTAGCCCTGAGATATGTTTTTTGGTGTCGTATTTTGTGAAAGGAAGAAAAATTATAAAATTTAATATTAAAAGTGCACATAAAATGCGTATTTATTTGTCTTTCTTTTTAAATCGAGGATATTTTAAAAATATTCCCAAATTTATAAGAATCTGCAGCATTTATTTGACGAAATATTTGAACTGGCAGAAAAGTGGTGCTCACAGTTTAATTGTCGTACAGTCGTATTCATACAATGTCGTACCAATACCATCAAACTGTGAATACACTTATAGTAATAAAAAAAATAATTTTAGAAAAGTGACTTTAACATTATATATTTTATAAAGTAGTAGGGTATTTAAGCATTTAACATGCCTAATATTATAAGAACCTGGTTGTATTTGTATTTTTTTTTTAGTTTTCGAGACGGCTGGCGTTCGCAAGCACTTATTTATCTATAAAATGTTCTATTTTTTTTTACACCACCATAATCGCCATTGATTAAGAATCAAATTTCAGTTGTGAATGAGAGATGTAGGGAGAGTGTGTTGTCAACTACGAGGTTTTTGTGAGTTCAAATCTAAAATATTAGGTAGCGTGACTTTCGTTTATAGTTATGGTAAACATTTGATTATTTCCAAATATATTTTTTTGAGTTTGTCACAATTCTACTATGCCAATTTAATTCTAACTGTAGACATTTCATTTAAATATGTTGCACTCTTAATTTTAGAAGCTTTTCAATTTAAAATTCAACTTTTAAATTTAAAGTGTAATTACAAGAACAAAAAGCGAATACTTAAAATAAAAAGGCTTGTTTAATTTTGAAAATTCGTTTTATTTTTTTTTTTAATTTTCTTTACAATTTTGTATACTATTTTCTTTCTTCTTACTATTCTTTTTGGAGCTAAAATTAACACATGCAAATTCACATATATTATTTTGTTTAGTTTTTTTTTTTGTTTTTTCAATATTATTGTATTTTTATATAATACTTTTATTTTGTTTAAAAAGTTTTGCTTAACAAATTAAATATATTAATGGTTTCCAAAATATATTTGTATAAATATCATTTCATGCTTTTATATCTTAAACTAAAATTGTGGTTGGTGTTATACAAAATTGTTATTTTGTCGTTATTACATATTTTTCATATATTTTAGATTTTTGCATTTTTAATGCATTTATATAAATTATGGCTACAAAAACTATAAAAATTAGGGCTATGCGGTTAATCGTTTTACCGGAAAGTCTGATTAATCCTAATCACGATTAATCAATTATTCGATTAATCGTATTTTTTGATTAACCGAAAATACGATTATTCGGTTAATCAGCTTTTGTGATTAATCAAAATAACGATTAATCGGATATTTAGAAATATGATTAATTGAAATACGATTAATTGTTTTGGCATGAGTATAAATAAAGACATTCCACTTGCTACTCATATAATTTGGCATTTGTTTATTAAATTCTATATTTTTTAAAGAAAAACAAAATTTTTGTTTGTATATTTTTGTAGACAGCAATTTATATGTTCTCAAATAAAAATTATTTGAATTCTGATTAATTGAAATTTATAATTAACCGATTAATCGTATTTTCGGTTAATTTAAAAACACGATTAATCGAATTATTGATTAATCGTGATTGCGATTAATCGAATTATTGATTAATCGTGATTGCGATTAATCAGAATTTCCGGTAAAACGATTAAACGCACAGCCTTAATAAAAATTATAAATATTTGTATTACATTTAAACGCGCAAAATAGTTTTTTAAAATGAAATAAATAGAAATTTTGGAGAAAATAAATTAAGGATTATTTGCGATTTTTCTAACAAAAAATATATAATATTGATATATTACTTTAAGTATATACTATGTATAAATGCTAAATAACAATTAAATATTATAATAAAATATTTTGTTTTATTTTCATATAAAAAATCACATTCGTGCTTTTCATAAAAATAAATAAATAAATAAATAAATAAATAAATAAATAAATAATGAATTAAATGTATTTCAATATAATAACGAACTTGTTTTAAAAATATATTTCTTTTAATAAATTTAAACACATAAGGAGCACTCAACTGTTAAGTCGGTTCTCGTAGCCAAAACCACATGTGTTGTAGTTTGCACTACAACCAATTTAGTACAGTTTTAAAACAAAATGGTGAGTATATATCATCAATAGTTTGGCGCTACAGTCCTGTATAGAACTTCGGCCAAGCTCTCTCACCATTTTGAGCTGTGCGTGTTATATTTGTACTCAAAGTGGTGGGACCTACAGTTTATTGCCGAATCCGAACGGCGGGTGAGAGCTTTTTCATAGGCAATGGTTTTACTCTCGTAGGTTTGCCATTTACTGACGAGAGGTAGCGCGGTATAGAAAAATGTTTCTATGAAAAGATGTTGTTAGCCCCAGTCCACGCTTGAACCAGGGACCTTTCGGCTCGCAGTCCAACGCACTAACCACTGAGCTATCGCGGCGCAACTACACTGTGCAAAAATCGCGTGTCGTTTTCTTGTCATGCCAAAAGGGCGAATTTTTTCGTTTTTTCGCCATAACTTTTTATTGATACGAAATAAAATAGTGGTGAAAAGGCATTTATAGTGCGTTTTGAAAGCACCTATCGATCTGCATCATCAATTAAAAATATTTTCTTGTAAATAACAAAAATTCGAAAAATTGAAAATTTTGTCATGCCAAAAGGGCGAATCTTTTCGTTTTTTCGCAATAACTTTTCATTGATACGAGATAAAATAGTGGTATAAAGGCATTTATTGTTTGTTTCTAAAGCACCTACCGATTTGCATCATTAATTAAAAATATTTTGCAAAACATTAAATTGCCATTTGTTTTTTGCAGGAAACAATTTTAAGCGAATTATTTTTAATTAATTACGCTTATCGATAATGATGCCAATAGATAGGTGCTTTAAAAACAAACAATTAACGAGTTTCAAAGGACCATCGAAAAACGCAGTTCCATCAACTAAATTTATGAATTTTAACCAAATGAAGTTGGTTGTTTTCACTAACTTTTACATTCAGCTCAAAGGAGAACTTTTCTTTGTGTGCTAGCTAGATATACAAAGGGTTCGAAACACCTCACAAAAAATGTATGCTTATAAGACATTTCAAAATTGAAAATATCCAACAAATCAGTACTAACCATGAAAAAAAAGATAGGAATTACTTGGTTACCAATAAATTTATGTAGTTGGTTGGGCAATGTTTTGGTTAACGCAACATATTTTTATTCTGTGAGTGGGAAAGTTATTGATTTAATTAGGGCTGTGCGATTAATCGTTTTACCGGAAATTCTGATTAATTGCAATCACGATTAATCAATAATTCGATTAATCGTGTTTTTCAATAACACCGAATATACGATTAATCGGTTAATTATAACTTTCAATTAATCAGAATTCAAATAATTTTTATTTGAGAACATATAAATTGCTGTCTACAAAAATATACAAACAAAAATTTTGTTTTTCTTTAAAAAATATTGAATTTAATAAACATATGACAAATTATATGAGTAGCAAGTAGATTGTCGTTATTTATACTCGTGCCAAAAACAATTAATCGTATTTCAATTAATCATATTTCTAAATAACCGATTAATCGTTATTTTGATTAATCACAAAAGTTCATTAACCATTTAATCGTATTTTCGGTTAATCAAAAAATACGATTAATCGAATAATTGATTAATCGTGATTACGATTAATCAGACTTTCCGGTAAAACGATTAATCGCATAGCCCTAGATTTAATACATTTCGAAAAATGTTCAAAAATTGTTCAATAGGACAATTATTGATTTAATAGTAGGGGAACCTGGGCTAAAGTGGGACATTGAGTAATGTGGGAAATTGTAATTTTCGGATATGTTTTTGCACACCCATGGTTGTAATCAAATATATGCCTTTTGAATTGCATTTCGAGAACAAGTGAAAAAAAAATGTTGAACGTTTTTTTTACAGTGCTATCAAAAAGTATTTTTATCGTTTTTAATTAAGAGGGTATGTTTAAAATGATCGCATATTTTATATCTTTTGAAATACAAACGGGTTTGGCAAATAATTTAACATTAAATGGTAACATTGTTTAAAGTTATGATCAAATTGCGATATTGTGGCAAAGTGGGAAACACTTTCTGGGTTAAAGTGGGAAACGCAATTTAAGCAATATTTGTTGTAATTTTAGTGAAAATATTGTGTTATATGAATCATTTAATTGGAGTAGCCAAGAAAAAAAACTTCAATATTGGCCCAAAAGCAATGAAAAGCAACATTTTAACTTCACCAGAGATAAGATCGGAATTGCAGAAGAAAGCGAACTTTTACACTCAGAAGAAACCATTGATCTTATGGTTCATGTATTAATAGTTTTTTTTTCTTTTTAAATCGAAAATTTTCTAATTAATTCAATAGTATTTTAATAATACAGTACCATAAATTTAAATATTTCAATATTAATATTTTTAATAGAATAAATACTGCTGTTTTAATGGTTTCCTCCTATAATAATATACGTGGTACACCCAGAAGAAAATTCTTTCAAAACCCATTACAATTTGATCAATATGACAATTATAGATTTAATAGTATACAAAAAATAAATCTTTTCATATAAATTCAATGGTAATGTCATGGCATTTTCTAGTATTTAATGGTATTTTCCGATTCAAATTATAATTTATCCTATTGACTATTTTTAATAGTAAAAAACTATTATTTATATAGTATTTTTTTATGGGTGTTTAAAAAACGTTCTGTTTGTTTGTTTGCGTCCACATTATTCAACGCGACATTGGTAAGGACTCAATTTATTTAATGTAAATGCATTATATAAAACCCTTTTTTATTTATTACAGAAAATAAATAATACATCGAACGTCTATTATGGAAAACGGACTCAAAAATAAATGCAGACTCAAGTATAACAATCAATTATTGGAAACTAAAGCAAAAATTAAATATTTTATAACCTTTTGCAACGAGAATTGTCTTTTTATGTGAATATCAATTTCGACATTTAAATAAAATAAATTATACAAAAAATTAAATAAAATACATTTTTGTTTTAATAAATTATTAGAAACATGTAATTTGACTATTGTAATTAAAATATCACATTATAAAATTTATGGTAGAGCCGCATTGTATTAACAGTTTCAATATTACTGAACTAATGGGACGCATTCTATTGACCAATTATAATGGTATAAATCATTGCTTTTCTATTGCATTACTTTGTTTTTTTTCCTAGCAAAAATAATATATCAGTAAAGATTCTTCACTTTCATCAGAAGAAAACAATTTGCTTGAATGAAATTCAGAAGAATTTAAATTTTAACAATTCAGTGATCTGCAATAATAATAGTCTGACTAAATGCACCATTTTTTGTATTTTTCTAATATAAAAACTGAGATGTTTATGAATTTAAACATTTTTTTCATCTTTTCTGTATTATAGTTATTTAGTCTAAAACATTAAAGATATAATAGAATAGAATTTTGGTAAATATTTTCACACTTTACCCCAATATTTTAAACAAGTGTTTGATCGAGGTTTTTTACTAAATTAAAGATAATTATAAATCCAATAAATATTTCTCACAACATTTTGAAATTGGTTTACTGGTTTGAGATAATTTGATAGAAGAACAGGAAAAATGTAAGTTTTTTTAAACAAAAATTTAAATCAAGGATTCATTTAAAAAATTGGGAAAAAAGCAACTTTTTGTAATATTTCAAAAATAGCCTGCACCTTTTTTTAAAAAAAAACATAAGTAAAAGAAACCTATGGGTTCATTTTGAAAACAGAACAAATAATTAGAATTGAGTGTAGACTTAAAAATCCTATTTTGTGTTTTATACCCTACACCAAACAGTGTGCCCAAACGCTCTTAAATCGGGTGAAATACCGTATTTTGCGGAACCATTCAACCGATTTTAAAAATTTAAAATGTGATGAAAAGGGTTTTTCAATAAGAGCCGCTACAAATAAAATAAAACAAAAACCGTTTTGGATATCAATGAAATTCTTTATTCCTGTAAAAGTACGTTCGATGCCATTATGTATGGAACTCGATTTCTTTTGCATGGCCACCCCACGGGCACGCTTGCAGAAGTCCAGACGCTGAACCCAATTTTCGAGCATAAATCGGCCGATACTGCTGCAATTTCACGTTCGATATTCGTACGAAGTTCAACAATCGTCGCTGGCTTGTTGGCATAGACCATAGACTTGACGTAGCCGCACATGAAATAGTCTAACGGCGTCAAATCGCACGACCGAGGCGGCCAATCGACTGGACCATTTCGTGAGATAACACGTTCTCCAAACTTGGTTTCCAATAAATTCATTGTGGCATTCGCTGTGTGGCTTGTGGCGCCGTCCTGTTGGAACCACATGTGCTCCAAGTCCATATCATCCAATTGGGGCCAAAAATATTCGGTTATCATTGAACGGTAGCGATTCCCATTCACAGTAACGTGCCGGTCTTGATCATCACGGAAGAAGTACGGCCCAATGACGCCGCCGGCCCATAAACCGCACCAAACCGTAAATTTTTCGGGATGCAATGATGACTCATGGACTACGTGTGGATTGCTGTCTGACCAATAACGCATATTTTGTTTATTGAGCCAGAAATGAGCCTCATCGCTGAAGATGATTTTTCGATGAAAATCCGAATCATTTTCAAGTTGTTGCTCAGCCCAATTCACGAACATACGACGCTTCTGGTGGTCAAGCGGCTTCAGTTCTTGCGTCAATTTGATTTTGTAAGGATGTAGCCCAAGATCTTTTCGCAAAATTCGCCACAAGGACGTCACAGAGATGCCCAGCGCTTGAGAACGACGTGTGAGAGACACTTTTGGGCTTTCTTCAACTGAAGCCTCAGCGGTAGCAATATTCTCGACACTACGGGCACTTCTTTGTCTCACTGGCACGGGAACATTTTGTACTGTGCCTGTGGATTCAAAATTTTCCACTAGACGCTCAATTGTTGATCTGCTAGGACGATTATGACGACCATAAATTTGACGTAGCACTGACTCCGAATTTCGGTAGTAAATTTTAATAATTTCGACTCGTTGTTGGCTCGTATATCTTTCTATCATGAAATGGCAAACCTTACTGAAGAGAAATGTCAAAAGAGCGGCAAGAAATATGGCGTCGTTTGCTGTCCCTGTAGCTCTACTATTGTAGCGTCCCTGTTGGAAAACCCTTTACAGAGAGAACTTGAAAAATCTTAAGTTTTAAAATTGGAGTTTGTATCTTTTATGGTTATTGAGATAAAAATAAGCAACGTTGGGATTTTTTTCATGTAAAATCTTTCAAAAATTGTAAAAAATCCAAAAGTTATCCGATTTTTATAATTCGTTTGTTTATGAAAAGCTTACATTGAGATCTTATGAAAATGTGCTTATAAAGAAAATATCTTCATTAGTTTTAAAGATATAGTCTGGAACATGTTTTTTAGTTTTTGAAGACTTTACTTTACATATTTATACATAGATTGTACATTTTATCATGCACCCAGAAAAAAAATACTATATAAATAATAGTTTTTTAATATTAAAAATAGTCAATAGGATAAATTATTATGTTAATCGGAAAATACCATTAAATACTAGAAAATACCATGACATTGCCATTGAGTTTATATGAAAAAAATAATTTTTTGTGTACCATTAAATCAATAATTGTCCTATTGACTAATTTTAATGGGATTTGAGGTAATTTTTTTCTGGGTGTGGCATCAAAATATTTGTATGGGACTTTTATAAACAAATAACACATAAATAATACACTGAAAACCATTTTAAAATATAGCAAGTGGTTTAGTAAATATAAAATTGTAAAGTCGAATTTTTTTTTAATTTTCCATTTTTCATTTTTTTTTTGGAAAATTTGACTTTTACGGAAATCTCCGTAAGTATTTTTTTCTTCAGTAACATGTACTTTTGTTATATTTTTTTGATAGATAACATTACTGAGAATCTTTTAAATGATAAAACTTATCCAAAATATATTTAGACAATCTGGCAACACTGGTCAAATTTCAAGTTTTTTAATTTTTTTGTTTACTTTGACCCCCTGCAGAAAAGTTTTCAAAGTCCAAAGTCAAATTTTAAGCAATTTTAAGGACGAGTTATTTCTACGTATTTATCTCACTTTATAAAAACCGTTATATCACACTTTATAAAAACCGTTATATCTCACTTTATAATATATATATTCCTAAAAATGTTTTAATAAAGAAGAATTACATAAAATTATTGTATATTAGGTAAATGTTTAATGATGATACGATTAATACTTATTTAGATATATTCACTCAAATTTTAAGTTTTTTTTTTCAATTTTTTATTTTTCTTCTTTTTCAAAAAAGAAAGTGTTCAGAAACTATATACAGATTTATTTTATATTCACTACATAGATTCTGTAAAACTAATCAAGCTATTTTCTTATGTAAGCACATTTTCTTTAGATCTCAATGTAAGCTTTTCATAAATTTAAAAAATCGGATAACTTTTGGATTTTTTTACAATTTTTGAAAGATTTTTCATGAAAAAAATCCCAACGTTACTGATTTTTATCTCAATAACCATGAAAGATACAAACTCCAATTTTAAAACTAAAGTTCTCTCAAGTTCTCTCTGTACAACACTTTTAAAGTTTTTAAAATCGGTTGAGTGGTTCCAAAAATACTGAATTTCACCCGATTTAAGAGCGTTTGAGCACACTGTGCACCAATGGGTGCACAGCATAGTTGCCAGTTCCGTGGGAAATTTCCCATTTGTGGGAATTTTCAGCGGCTGTGGGAAAGGTAATTCCCATGGGAATTTTTAATGGCTGTGGGATTTTTTTTTCCCACAGTTTTTTTTTTTTTTTGTATGTAACTCAATTTACGAACACACCAAATGTAAATTTAATGCTATCAACATTTCGAACGCACCGATTTACAAAGTGAAAAAAGTAATAGTGAAGACGTTAATTCAAAAAAAGTTCTTGTGTATTTTAAAATAATTGAAAGTGTTCCTAGTTTAAATTAAAAATGAGTGGGCGCAGAAAGCTTCCCAAGACTCCGCAACCTGATGACATTTCAGGATTTTTTAAAAAGTTGTGGTAAGTTGTTGTTTACTTTTTAATGAATTAAAATAAAGAAATTCAACCATTAGCAAAAATAGAGACTGCTTGAATTGCGGAGAAATAAAAGAAAAATGTATTTGTGCGTCAACATCAACAGCTGCACAAGTTGCAACAAAAAGTATTATTGTTGCAGAATCTTTGGCAACAGCAGTCGCCGCATCAGCTCTTTTGGAATTAACAGATTCCCCTTATAATGAAGGCAGTTCATCCGACAGCATTGTCGAGATGACAAATAGTGAACTACATCGCCTCAATATGGAAATCGATCCATCTAACCCAGTTGACGATGACGATGATTATTTGGAAGAGATTCCGGAAGAATCGTCGAATAAAGCTAAAAAGTATTTATTATAACTACCAATATGTAAATATATTTTTTTATTACTGTATTCTAGAGCTAAACCAATGTTTCAAAAACATTGGCTTACAATGCCACTTTTTTGTGATTGGATGGAAGAAGATAAAACTTCCAAGTATCATTTTGTATGTCGTCCTTGCGGAGGTAAACGTCTGATTGCTGGCAAAGAAGAAGCAAAAAAGCATACATTGTCTTCGAAGCACTTGTCGAAAATGAAATCTGTGACATGTTCAAATACGTTGATTTTGGAAGATGTTAATAAGAAAAAAAAAAGAGCTCCTCATGGCTCAATTCATTGTGCACAACAATTTGGCAGAGTCAGTAGCGGACGAATTAAATGGAATGGTTAATGTTTTAAATGTTGAAATTCAAACTACTCTGGGTAGAACTAAAGCCAGATCACTTATCCAAAATGTTCTGGGAGAAGAGCGAAAAATGAATTTAATAAATACTCTCAAAAATTCAAAGTTTTCTATAGTCTGCGATGAATCCACTGCTATAGATTGCACCAAGCAATTAGCTATAGTAGCTCGATACGTCGATGAAAATTTAACTGTTCACGATGACTTCCTGACAGCAATCCAGATGCAAGCAGGAACCGCTCAAGATTTATATAATGTTATCATTGGTAACTATTAAAAATTATTTTCATTATTCATACTTAATTGTTGAAATAATTTAGCATCAAAAACAAAAACATTCCATGTTCATTATTATTATGATGTTTTATTTTTTTATTAATTAGATTTTTTTAATTCCAAATCCATTAATTACAAAGAAAATCTGGTTGGATATGGTTCGGATGGAGCAGCGGTTATGTTTGGTGCTCGAAACTCTTTATGTACACTGCTGAAGCGTGATGTTCCTGGTAAATATTAAATATTTAAATGTTTTTATAATAGAATAATTTTTTTTTCACAAGATTTGTTTGCAATGAAATGTATATGCCACTCTTTTCATTTGTGTGCATCTCATGCATGTGATGAGTTGCCGGAACATCTTGAAAAGTTTTTAAAGAATTTGGCAAGTTATTTCTGTACTGCGAAACGATATGAAAAACTTAAATTCTATCAGGATATGCATGAATTACAACATGATAAAATTTTACATCCAGCTCCGACACGGTGGTTATCTCTACATAAATGTGTCGTAAGAGTTTTGAAGCAGTACGAACCACTTAAAGAGTTTTTTTTGGCAGAAAAATTTGAAAATAACAAAGCTAATTTATTATCGGATCAATTTAACGATCCGATAAATAAATTATATTTTAATTTTATGGATTACATACTTCCAACATTTACAGATTTAAATACTGAAATGCAGTCAACAAATGTTAAAATTCATAAGGTATACCCTGAAATAAAAAAAAATGTATCTATCTCTAATAGCAAATTTTTCAAAAAATTCATCATCATTAGGAGACGAAATTTTGTATTCAGTCGAATATATTAGTGAATCCTACAATAATTGTTTGGAAAATAATTTTAATGATTTAGATTTAGGTGGAATCGTAGAAATGGAATTAGAAAATTTTTCAGAATTTAATGATTCGATAATAACATTTAAAATAAATTGCTTAAATTTTCTTCAAAAAGCAGCTAAAGAAGTTTTAAAAAGATTTCCATTAGATAATTTGGAAATTTTGGAGAAACTTTCCATTTTAGATCCAAAAAAGATATCTACAGGATCTATAATACCATTAGTTAGACTACTTCCGCATGTTATACCAATTGATAGTATAAACAAAATTTACATAGAGTTTAAAAAAATTAAAGAACTTAGCGTCGATTTTGATAAAAGTTTTACTGTATTTTGGGCAAAAATTCTGAACGAAAAGAATGAATTAAATAAATATTGCTTCCCAGAAATGAGAAAATTAGTCTCATATGGAAGACTAGATTCCTCATTCATCGGCGAATGTCGAACGAATATTTTCTTCATTCAATCTGAATAAAAATAAGATGAGGAATCGATTGTCGATAGAAATGCTCGCTAGCATACAACATGCTAAACGCCTTACAGAAGGGAAAAAAAGTTATGAGGCTGTTTTTAACAAAACACATTATTCTTTATTTAATAAAGATATGTATAAACTTAAAAACCAAGAAACTGATTACTGATAAAATGTTTAAAAGAAATTTATTTGAAATATTTTTTATGTTTTTAATAAGTGTAAAATGTTGTACCTTTTATTTTCTAAGAACTTTAATATGTTATTTAAGAGAAATAATTTAAATGTGTGGCCTTATAAATGTACCTTTTAGTATGTATGAATTTTTTTGTTTTTGTATTATAAACATTGTCTCTATATTTTTATTTTAATGAAATGAATTAATTTATATTTAGTTTTATATCTTTTATATTAAATATATGTTCATTATTAACTTTATATTATTTTTTACAATTAATTTGGCATTTGCAAATAATAACACTCCTTCGGGACCCTACATTTGTTCAAGCTTTTTTATTTGGAGTTTTTATAATTTTGTGGTAAATTTTGCATGTATGCATTAATTTTCTTAGTAGTTTTTAATTTACATGAAATTTTCATGTTCATATTTAATTCATTTAAGAATTTTTGTGGTATTTATAAATGTATCTGGTATTTTTGAGTTAATTTTACTTAATGTGGTAATTTTTAATGACTGTGGGAATTTTCATGTGCTGTGGGAATTTTTGTGGTAATTTTCATGGTCTGTGGGAATTAAATCAACAAAAATTACCACGTGGGAATTTTTAATAAGTCGTATGGGAAAAAGGTATTTTTTTTTATTTTTCGTGGGAATTTTGGTTGGCAACTATGGTGCACAGGTTATACTTTGTGAAGATATTTTATTTTAGCGCCTTTTAGAATATAATTGTTTCGCATAATTTGTTTTTATCCTCAAATGTTACCCATATATTTTTGTAATTGATAACTCAATTTCATCGAAAGATTGTGGACTAATTTTGGAATATTACAAACTCATCTTACTTTCTCGATTTTTTTACATTTTTTTAAATTCATTTATCTCTTAAACTAGCAAACAAATTTAAAAATAGTTATGTATAACAAAAATCCAAAAAAAAAAAATTAAAAAACTTAAAAAGATCTGGAAATTTGAAATTTCATTTCGTAATAATGATTATAAATATTATCATATACAACATTATTTTTAGCAAAAAATCGTAGAGCAAATTTCAATACGCGAACGTCCGGAATTATTCTTCGATTTATTACGAAAGAACTGTAAACTTTAGGAACAAAGTGTATATAAACAAAAATATAGTAAATTGTCTCAGCTATCTTCAGAGATAATACAAAAAAATATATTGTACGAAAAAAGTATTTTTAGAATAAAAATTGTACTGATAATTTCAATACGGAATTGTTTGTCGCGTCCGGAATTTTTCTGTGATTTATTATGAAAAATCGATAAACTTTAGGAACAAAGTGTAAATATACAAATAAAATACATGATTTCAACTACCTTTTAAAATATTTCAAAAAAATTATTTGTACGCAAAATTTGTTGACTTTTTGGAATATCCATATGAACTTTGATATTTACTTCCGTTTTTGTTCCATCCGAAACGCCCTCTATTTTATTTATATCTTTTGATCTACCATATAGAATTCTATAATTGTTTGCAGATGTTTAGTCCTATTTAAATACTATATGCACATCAAGTAAATTTATTAAATTTCTTTCGAAATATTAAAGTTTTAAGCGTACGAATGTCCCGTCCGGAACCCCAGGAAATGCCCATATGTGAAAGCTCGATTCAATAGTTATTGGCCGATATAAAAAAAAACATTATCTTCGTAATCATGGAGTAATTTTACATAATACAAAAATAGTCTTGAATGCTGCCAAAATAAACCAAAAAGATACGCAAAAATGCAAATGTGACAGTGCGAATACGAGAACGGATCTCAAAATAATGCGGATGCTCCGAGTTTGCGATTGCGGATTTGTATAAAATACATAAGTAGTTTATTTGTAAAATTACGCAAAAAGTTGTTTCTTAAACTTGTGTAAAATATTGGTAAATATACAACGAAATTAATTAAAACAAATTCAATTAAATAAAATATATTATTTCAAGAAACTTTTCTAAAAAGTTTCAATATACAATTTTTAAATTTTATTTATAAAAAATATAAATTTACATTTATTTGTAAGAAGCACAATTTTTTTCAATACTATTATTATTATTATTGTTGTTGTTAGTATAATTATTTTGTTAATTAATAATAATTTTAAAATTAAGTTTATTTTGTATTTTAACATCTTTTCTAACACTTATGCATGTAGCTAAAATTAAAAAAATAAACTCAAATGAAAAATAAACATTTGTCGATTTTACAAATCATTTCGTAGTAATTACAAATGCTTTTTTCTATCTTTGCATATAGATTTTTCAATATTTTAACACAAAATTCTTAAGTTTTTGATTATTTTGCACAGAACGAGCTACAAAATAGCGTTGTCAAACACAAAGCATACTTTAAAGCATAGCACAATTTAAATGTTGCATACTTTTAGGCATTGTTTGATTTTTAGTTTGCCCGTTTTTCCATATTTGTTCGTTTTTCTATATTTGCATACGCTGAGTAGACAGTAATTTATTGAAAATCCAAAATCTTGTTTCTTAAATAGCAAACATTTGAAATGTTGACATACAAGATGTAGCCTCACTTAAATTATTACGCTGCCTTCTAAAAGTATGCAATGATTTTAATTGCACAAAATGCCTTAAATTAGTTTATGCCCAAAAGTATGCAACAAGAAAAAAGCACTGACATGTTTTCAATAGCTCAACATTAATTACATTTTAATATATTTATTTATTATTTTTTTTATTGATTTTTATTATTTTATTATTTTTGTTTAATGTAATTTTGCAAATATTTACGTGTATTTTGAATTAGTATTAAATATAATAACTAACATTTAAAGCAATTTGTTTCATTTCATTTTGAAATTTCGTTTTTTTTTGCGAATTTACGCACAAATATTGATATTTTATTTAAAATGTTGCTGTGAATTTTTAAGGTATTGGTAAAACTGAAAAATATTTTTATGAAGCGCATAATTTTTCATATTAATTGCAGGCAGGCAGTTTTTAAGATAAAATTAAAAATTGCATTCAATGCAAGCATTAAAATAAATAGTTTAAATTGGAATATTCAATTTCTAAACAACATTTCCAATTATAAATAAATTTAAGAAAAATCAAAATCATGAATGGTTAATAAAATCAAGAGAAAGTAAAAATTAAAAAAAAGTTAAAATCGAGAAAACGAAAAATTTAATATCAAGAAAAGTTAAAATCAAGAGTAAAATTTTAAATCACGAAGAAATTAAAATCAAGAAAAGTTAAAATCAAGAAAAGTAAAAATCATGAAATGTTAATATCAAGAGAAAATTATAAAATCAAGAAAACGTTAAAATCGAGAAAAAGTTAAAATCAAGAGAAAAATAAAATGAAGAAAAATTAAATCAAGAAAAAGTTAAAATAAAGTTAAGAGTAAAATCAAGAAAAAGTTAAAATCGAGATTAGTATTAATATCAAGAGAAAACTTAAATCAAATCAAGGTAAAATTAAGAAAAACTTAAAAACAAGAAATGGTTAAAATCGAGAAAAGGTTAAAATCAAGGAAAAGTTAAAATCAAGAAAAAGTTAAAATCAAGAAAAAGTTAAAATAAAGAAAAAGTTCAAATCAAGAAAACGTCAAAATCAAGAAAAACTTAAAATCAAGAAAATGTTCAAATCAAGAAAATGTTAAAATCAAGAAAAAGTTAAAATCAAGAAAAAGTTAAAATGGAGAAAAAGGTAAAATCAAGAAAAAGTTAACATCAAGAAAAAGTTAAAATCGAGAAAAAGTTAAAATCAAGAAAAAGTTAAAATCGAGAAAAAGTAAAAATCAAGAAAACGGTAAAAATAAGAAAAACAAGAAAATGTTAAAATCGAGAAAAGTTAAAATCAAGAGAAAAAGGTAAAATCAAGAAAAAGTTAAAATCAAGAAAAAGTTAACATCGAGAAAAAGTTAAAATCAAGAAAAATTTAAAAATAAGAAAAAGTTAAAATCAAGAAAACGTTAAAATCAAGAAAAACTTAAAATCAAGAAAAAGTTAAAATCAAGAAAAAGTTTAAATCAAGAAAACGTCAAAATCAAGAAAAACTTAAAATCAAGAAAATGTTCAAATCAAGAAAAATGTAAAATCAAGAAAAAGTTAACATCAAGAAAAAGTTAAAATCGAGAAAAAGTTAAAATCAAGAAAAAGTTAAAATCGAGAAAAAGTAAAAATCAATAAAAAGGTAAAAATAAGAAAAACTTAAAATCAAGAAAATGTTAAAATCGAGAAAAGTTAAAATCAAGAGAAAAAGGTAAAATCAAGAAAAAGGTAAAATCAAGAAAAAGTTAAAATCAAGAAAAAGTTAACATCGAGAAAAAGTTAAAATCAAGAAAAATTTAAAAATAAGAAAAAGTCAATATCAAAAAAAAGTTAAAATCAAGAATAACTTAAAATCAAGAAAAAGGTAAAATCAAGAAAAAGTTAAAATCAAGAAAAACACAAAATAAAGTAAATGTTAAAATTGAGAAAAAGTTAAAATTAAGGAAAAGTTAAAATCAAGAGAAAAAGTTAAAATCAAGAAAAACTTAAAATCAAGAAAATGTTAAAATCGAGAAAAGTTAAAATCAGGAGAAAAAGTTAAAATCAAGAAAAACTTAAAATCAAGAAAAGGTTAAGATGGAGAAAAAGTTAAAATCAAGGAAAAGTTAAAATCGGGAAAAAGTTAAAATCAAAATAAATTTAAAATCAAGAAAACGTTAAAATCAAGATAAAGGTAATATCAAGAAAAAGTTAAATTCAAGAAAAAGTTAAAATCAAGAAAAATTTAACATCAAGAAAAAGTTAACATCGAGATAAAGTTAAAATCAAGAAAAAGTTAAAATCAAGAAAAAGGTAAAATCAAGAAAAAGTTAAAATCACGAAAAAGTTAAAATCGAAAAAAAGTTAAAATCAAGAAAAAGTTAAATCAAGAAAACGGTAAAATCGAGACAAAGTTAAAATCAAGGAAAAGGCAAAATCAAGAAAACGTTAAAATCAAGAAAAAGGTAATATCAAGAAAAAGTTAAAATCAAGAAAAAGTTAAAATCATGAAAAAGGTAAAATCAAGAAAAGTTAAAATCAAGAAAAACTTAAAATTAAGAAAATGTTAAAATCGAGAAAAAGTTAAAATCAAGAAAAAGATAAAATCGAGAAAAAGTCAAAAAAAGTTAAAATCGATAAAAAATCAAGAAAAAGTTTTTTTTTAATCAAGAAAAAGTTAGATAAGAATTAATATCAAGAGAAAACTTAAATCAAATCAAGGTAAAATCAAGAAAATGTTAAAATCACGAAAAGTTAAAATCAAGAAAAAATTAAATTCATGAAAGGTTAAAATGAAGAGAAAAATAAAATCATGGAAGGTCAAATCATTATAAAGTTAAAATCAAGGACAAGGTAAAATCAGTCAAACTCCAGTGAAAGCTAACATGAAATCAAGGTAAAATCAAGAAAAAGTTAAAATCAAGAATATGGTAAAATCAAGAAAAAGTGAAAAATCGATAAAAGGTTAAATTCAAGAAAAAAATCAAATCAAATCAAGAAAAAGTTAAATCGGAAAAATAATTAAAAATCGAGAATTGTTAAAATCAAGAATATGTTGATTGAAATCAAGAACAATTTGAAATCAAGCCAAAATTGAAAATAAAGAAAATGTAAAAAACAACTCTCAATTATGTACAAATTAAAATGTAAAAATGAACTTCAAATTTAGTAATTATTAAAATATAAAAACCAACTTCAAATTAGGTAAAAATTAAAATCCAAAATTAATTAAAATTAAAAGCTAAAGTATAACGAAACTAAAATGATACAAATTTCAACACCAAAATGCTAAAATCAAAAAATAGAAGTAGAAGCAAAATATTAAAATCTTGCAACATATACATTTTTTTTTTTAGAACAGAAAAAAATAAAACCATCCAAACGATTCATAATTAGTAAAATATTTTATTGTCAACAATATACATTATATATCAAATATAAATTATTTAATAATAAAATCTAAACAAATACAATTTTTTTCATTTCTTCGGAAAATGCAAACTTTTGTTTAACAAAAAGTTTCTACTACAAAATTTACAATTTTATTTATTTTTTTCATTTTTTGTCAACGAGTTATAATATTTTAACAAATTAAATGTGCTTATAAAATAAAAAAGCATAATATATATGTATTTAATTATTAAGTCTACAACAAAAAATCGATGCAAAAGCATTTGAATTGTTTTGTTTTGCACAGCAACAATATTCAATTGTTTTGTTTTTGATTTATTTTATATTATTTGCATTCATTTGTTTTTAGGCTAAAATATACACATAACTATTATTACACATATTTATTAACAGTTGCTGTTAATTCATTTTTTTTTTATATTTTAACTACTACTACTGTTTAAAATTTACTGTTTAGGCATCTGGCGACAACATGCAAACGCAGCAATAACATATTTAAATTTTATTTAAATGATACATTTTCATTTTAAATATAATTTGTTTGTATTTAAATTAAAAATTCTTCTTTTTTGATTAAACTAAATAAACTAAAAATAGTACAATTTATAAATAAAACATATACAAAATTTGTGTAATATATATATATAAAACAAAAGTATTTATAAGCTATAAAGTATTTATAAATTTTAAAGTATTAATAATTTTAGCAAATATGGATAATTGTAAAAAAGTATTTTTGTAATTTTAGATAGTATTTTTAAATGTATGCTAATTTTAGAAATTAAATAATTTTAAATGTTTAATAATTTTAAAAGTAAAATCAATTTATAATTTAATTTTATAATTTAAATGTAATTTGGATTGCAACATATTTATATTATTTTAAACATATTTATAATAATTAAAGTTTTGCACAGTTAAATATTGTATAAAATATTTGTAAATCAAGTTTTTTTCACATTTTGTTGAAGTGAATACAATTCATGCATGCACCAATTATGAAATTTTGCATTTTATAGTAATAAAGTGTTTTTTAACAGGGACGCTACAAAAGTAGAGCGACAGGGACAGCAAACGACGCCATATTTCTTGCCGCTCTTTTCATATTTCTCTTCAGTAAGGTTTGCCATTTCATGATGGAAAGATATACGAATTCAAATTTCTGTAGTAAATTTTAATAATTTCGACTCGTTGTTGGCTCGTATATCTTTCCATCATGAAATGGCAAACTTTACTGAAGAGAAGTGTCAAAAGAGCGGCAAGAAATATGGCGTCGTTTGCTGTCCCTGTCGCTCTACTTTTGTAGCGTCCCTGTTGAAACTCTTTGTAGCGCTCTTATTGAAAAACCCTTTATAACAATTTTAAATATGAAATAAACTATGAACTCTTTAAATTAAAATAATATACTATATAAGTAGCTACAAAACAACGTGCTGAAATTTGTGAAATTCAACAAAAATTGAAAGTGCATGAAACACATTTATTGCAAAATGAGGTGTAAAAGATAGGGGGCGGGTGGGGGCGTATTGAGAGACTAAAAATGACAAACACCACAAAACATAAACAGAAACATAGCGCCGCAAATTGACGAATAACAGGTGTGTGTGTGCTAAACAAAAAGCAAAATTTGTGTGAAATTTAATTTTTTTTTTCCAAAATTATGTAAATAAATTTTGAATATTTAAAATAAATAGTTATATTTTAAATTTGTATACGTATTGCTTGTATTAAATAAAAAATGTTAAAATTTAAAATTAATAAATAATTTCTTGGAACATTTGGAATTTATTTTTGAAAATCGATAAATTTTTTTCAATTTAAAATGTTTTCATTTTTATCAATAAAACATGCAACAAAAAATATATATATTTTTTAACAAATTTTCTAAATATTTAAACGAATTTCCAAAATTGTTGTCATTTTTTATATTTTTTATAAAATTTTATTATATTTGAAAAATTTTAATTTTTGAAAAATTTCAATTTTTAATTAAAAAATATTTGAAATGTCGAAATATTTAAAATAATTTCATATTTAAACTAACTAAACCAATCTAAAATAAAATCTACAACGTATGCAGTAAATTCATATGCTTGAGATCGAACTGCAAGAGTAACGCTTGATGCAAAAAACAAATAAAAAATCAAAATTAAAAAAAAAATCAAAATTAAAAAAAAAAAATAAAAGAAATCCAAAATATAATTTTGAAATTTAAATAATCATGTTTTTTTTTGAACATCAATAAAACTTCATATTTATGAAAAAAAAAAATGTTTTTTCTTTCAAAACCAAAATATTTTTTTTTAATTTTTGAGAAATTGATTTTTTTAATAAATCAATATTTTAAATTATTGAATTTATCAACAAAATTAATATAAATGAACTAGTTAAATATGGGAAAATTAAAATTTTTGAAAATTGATCATTTTGGAAAATTCAAAATAAAATAAATATTAAATTTTAATAATTATATTTCAAAATTCAAACTTTTGTGTATAAACATTTTTCAAAAATTAGTTAAAACTAAATTATATTAAAAATTTATTAAAACTATTAAAATAGAACTTTTGAAAATCGTTTTAAAAAAATTAACATTTTTGAAAATTTGGCATTTTTTGAAATTCCAAATTTAAAACAAAATATTAGAAAATGAATAAAATAAAAATTCAAATTTGTATATATATAAAATATATAAAGAATGTATAAAAATTATATGAAGAATTTTTGATATTATTTCAATATAATTTAAAAAAAAAAAAAAATTAACAATTTTCAAATATGAATAATTTTAAATATGAGAATTTCATATATGAAAATTTGAAAACTTTTCAAATTTGAAGAATTTCTAAATAAGAAGAAATTTCAAATATGAAAAATTATCATGTATGAAGAATTTTAAATTTGAAGAAATTTCAATTATGAAGAATTTTCAAATATGAAGCATATTTAAATATAAAGAATATTCATACATTTTCCAAATTTTCAAATATGAAGAATATTTCAATATATGAAGAATTTTTTAACACAAAGAATTTTCAAATATGAACAATTTTCAGATATGAAACATTTTAAATTTTAGAAATTTCAAATATAAAAAAAATTTCAGATATGGTGAATTTTTCGAAATGAAAAATTTTCAAAATGAAGAATTTTCAAATATTAAGAATATTCAAATATTAAGAATTTTCAAATATGAAAAATTTCATATATAAAGAATTTTCATAAATGAAGAATTTCATATATGAAAATTTTCCCAATATAAGAAATTTTCATAAATGAAAAATTTCAAATATAAAGAATTTTCATAAATGAAGAATTTCATATATGAAAATTTTGCCAATATAAGGAATTTTCATAAATGAAGAATTTCAAATATAAAAATTTTCAAATATGAAGAATTTCAAATATAAAAATTTTCAAATATGAAGAATTTTCAAATTTTCATGTATGAAAAATATTCAAATATAAAGAATTTTCAAGTATGACGAACATTTAAATATGAAGAATTTTCGAATATGAAAAATTTTCGAATATGAAGAATTTTCGAATACGAAGAATTTTTGAATATGAAGAATTTTTCCAAAATGTCAAAATTTCAAATATGCATAATTTATAAATATGACGAATATTCAAATATGAAGAAATCGAATATGAAAATTTTTAATTTTTTTTTTCAAATGTGTAGAAATTTTAAATATGAAGAATTTTTAAATATGAAAAATTTTCAGACATGAAGAATTTTGCAAAATTAAAAAAAATTCAAATATGTAATATTTTAATATATAAATAATTTTCAAACATGAATTTAAAAATATGAAAATATGAAAAATTTTCAAATACGAAAAATGTTCAAATATGAAAAATTTTCAAATACGAAGAATTTTCAAATTTTCATATATGAAAAATGTTGAAATATAAAGAATTTTCAAGTATGACGAACATTTAAATATGAAGAATTTTTGAATATGAAGAATTTTCAAGTATGAAAAACTTTTCAAAATGTAAAATTTTCAAATATACATAATTTATATAATGAAAAATTTTCTATATTATAATTTTCTTTTTATTTTTTTTTTTTCAAATATGAAGAAATTTTAAATATGAAAAATTTTCAAATATGAAAAATTTTCAAATATGAAAAATTTTCAGATATGAAGTATTTTGCAAAATAAAAAAAATTATCAAATATGAAATATTTTAAAATATAAATAATTTTCCAACATTAATTTTCAAATATGAAAAATTTTCAAATACGAAGAATTGTCAAATATGAAGAATCGTCGAATATGAAGAATTTTTAATTTACGTTTTTCAAAAATTAAAAAATGAGGAACAAAATACAAATTTATATATGTAGAATTTATCAAAATTAATAAATTTCAGAAATGTATCTTTTTTAAAATTCACATTTTTTTAAATTTAGCATTTTTAATAATTTAGGAACTTTACAAATTAAAATTCTTCCAAACTGCACATTTTTCAAATTTATATTAAAAAAAAAATATACATTTAGAAAAATAAATATTTCAAAAATTTACATTTTTCAAAAATTCAAATTTTCAAAAATTTACCCCTTTGAAAATATAACCATTTTCAAACTTAACATTTTTTTCAAAATATTACATTTTTCAAATATTCAATTTTTAAGATCCAAAATTGTGAAAATAAATTATTTAACAAAAGAATTATAAAATTTAACAATTTAGCAAATACTTAAAATGAAAAATTAACTATTAAAAATAAAAACTCTTGGAAAACTTAAACATTGTCTAAAGAAAAAAAATTTAAAATAAACGCTATTATAACTTTTGGCAACTAGAAAGAATTCAACGCGTTACTTTGCAGCAAATAAATTTTTTTGGAAAATAGTAAGAATAAAAAAAACCTCTTATTAACAACAACAAAACTACTACTTTCTACTACGAAACTACTAAGTGATTTGCGCTACAACACAAAACAAAAAAGAGGTGACAAATTGGAAAATGCTACAACAGCTACCACTGTTTGCCAGTGGCAGCCAGCGGCGACGCGCTTAAAGCAACAATTACGTGTAGTACCTACAAAATTAGATGCTTTTTTGTTGGGTTGCAAATCAAAAAAATTCTAAATGAATTTTTCAATTTTTTTGTTTAAATTTTGAATTTAAAAATGTAATTGTCATGTTTTGCGCGGTGGTGTCGGAGGCGGAGGCAGAGGCGCAGCATAGAGCTGTTGCTGCTGCAGCTGTAGCTGCTGCTGTTGCTGCCTCATCATGTCTTTGGGAATGTTTTCGTAGGCTGAAAAATGATGGGAGTTGTGAACAGTTTCAAGAGACCGGGCCGCGTAGTACTCTGCTTACCTGTCTGCTGCTGCTGTTGTTGTGGTGCTGGTGGTTGTTGTTGCTGCTGCGACGTTTGTTGTGTTGCTGGCTGCTGAGACTGTTGCTGTTGCTGCATTTGTTGTTGTGCTATTAATGTTGCAGCTGTTGCTTCGTTGTGTTTTGGCGTTGTTGCTGTTGTCATTTGTATATCGTTGTGATAAATTTGTTGTTGCTGCTGTTGATGATGATGCTGCTGATAACGTGTATTATGCGCTAAAGCTGCTGATACTGCCGCTGCTGCTGCCGCCGTTGTTGCCGTTGGCGTTAGTGGTGGCAGTGGTGCCTGTTTTTTCGTTGCCAATGAATTCGCTGTCTGCTGATGCGGATGGTGGTTGTTGCTGCTGTTGTGTTGTTGCTGCTGCTGTTGATGTTGCTGCTGCTGCTGATGTTGCTGTTGTGTATGATTTAACATATTGTCTGCGCCTAATTGCTGTTGTTTACTTGCTAAGCTTAAGCTAGAAATAGCTGCTGGTAGTGGAGATCTTTGTGAGTCGCTGCCTATTTCTTCTGTGTATCTGTAGCGAAAGAAATTTTTGTTCATAAATACATTTAAATATAAATAGATATTAACATGTTTTAATGAAAACAAAAAAAGATTTTTTTTAAGTGAAATAGATAAAATGAAAAAAATTTAATTATGAAGAATTTTCAAAAATGATTTTTTAAATAGAAAATTATGAATAAAAAAAAAATGTATTATGACGAATTTTCAATAATGAAGATTTTTTAATTATGAAGATTTTTTTTTTAATTATGAAGATTTTTTAATTATGAAGAATTTTCAATGAACTATTTTCAATTATGAAGAATTTTCCATGAAGAAAATTAAATTTTCAATAATAAAGATTTTTTAATTATGAACAATTTTCAGTTATTAAGAATTTTCAATTATGAAGTATTCTCAATTTTGTAGAATTTTAAATTACGAAGAATTTTCAATTATGAAGAATTGTCAATTATGAAGAATTTTTATTTATGAAGAAATTTCAATTATTAAAAATTTTTAATTATGTTAAATTTCCAATTATGAAGTATTTTCAATTATGAAGAATTTTGAATTATGAACAATATTCAATTATAAAGATTTATCAGTTATGAAGAATTTCAAATTATGAAGAATTCTCAATTTTGAAGAATTTTCAATTATGAACTATTTTCAATTATGAAGATTTATCAATTATAAAAAAAATTCAATCATGAATAATTTTGAATTATGAAGAATTTTCAATTATGAAGAATTTTCAATTATGAAAAATTTTTAATTATGAAGAATTTTCAATTATGAAGAATTTTCAATTAAGATGAATTTTTAATTATGAAGAATTTTCAATTATGAAGAATTTTTCAATTATGAAGAATTCTCAATTTTGAAGAATTTTCAATTATGAAGAATTTTTATTTATGAAGAAATTTCGATTATATTTTCAATTATGAAGATTTATCAATTATAAAAAAAAAATTCAATTATGAAGAATTTTCAATTATGAAAAATTTTTAATTATGAAGAATATTCAATTATGAAGAATTTTCAATTAAGATGAATTTTCAATTATGAAGAATTTTCAATTAAGATGAATTTTCAATTATGAAGAATTTTCAATTATGAAGAATTCTCAATTTTGAAGAATTTTAAATTATGAAGAATTTTCATTTATGAATAAATATCAATAATTAAACATAAATAAATAGATTTTAAATAATGTAAAAAATATGAAAAATTTTAAATTTGAGAATTTTCAATACATGATTTTTTTAAATTGAAGAATTGAAATACGACGCAATAAATTTTAAGTATGAAGAATTTTCAATATTGAAAAGTTGATAAATATAAAAAATTTTAATATGAATATAAGCAGAATTTTCAATTATGATGAGTTTTCAAATACAAAGAATTTTCAAATATGATGAATTTTAAAATATAAAGAATTTTAAAATATAAAGAATTTTTAAAGATCAAATATATTAAAATGTCAACAGATTAAAGATATACCTTTTTTTTGTAATTTCATAAATAATAGAAAAAAATATTCATAGTTTTTACATAAATCAATTATTTCTGAACTCACTTTATATTTAAGTATTCGCGTCCGACTTGCAAACTTTGCTGTTCGGCACGTTTGCGCTGTATTAACGTTTGTATATAATGCTGCACAGCGTAGTAGACAAATTTATATTGTGCTTCCGTTTGTACTAAACCAGAACGTTGGGAACGTAAAATTTGTATTGTGCGCTGAATATCGATTTCGGTATCCAAACCTGCAGAATAGTTTAAAATTTCGATTTTTATATAAATTTTAAAGTTGATTTGTAATATTTATAAATGTAATATTTATAAATGTAAAATTTGATTTATAATATTTAATATTTATTTATAAATTCAAATTGTTTAAAATGAATAGAAACACCTACCATTTCTAACGATTTGATCCAAAATCATATCAATCACAATGAAGGTGCCTGTGCGACCAATGCCGGCGGAGCAATGCACACAGATGGGACCCTAGAAATATAAAGTAATTTTAAAATTAGAAATTTTAGCACTACATTAAAGTACAAAGTTTTAGTACTAAAAGTAGTAGCAATTTTTAGTACTTTTATTTTACTATTTTTTAGTATTCATTTTTAGTACTAATTTTAAGTACTAATTTTAGTATTAATTTTTAGTACTCATTTTTAGAACTAATTTTTAGAATTAATGTTTAGTATTCATTTTTAATACTCATTTTTTGGTACTAAATTTTAGTACTCATTTTTAAAACTCATTTTTTTTTAATAATTTTGAGTACTCATTTTTGGTACTTTTTAGTATTAATTTTTAGTATACATTTTTAGTATTAATGTTTAGTATTAATTTTTAATATTAATTTTTGGTATTAAGTTTTAGTACTAATTTTTAGTAATAATTTTTGGTAATTTTTAGTACTATATTTAAGTACTTCAGTATTAAAATTTAGTACCAATATTTAGTACTAACTCCTAGTACTTATATTTATTATTAATCATTGCGTACATTTTTAGTACTAATATTTAAAAATAATTATTAGTTAAACTTTTAGTACTCATTTCAGTATTCAATTAAAGTACTAATATTTAATACTCCATTTATGTACTTATTTTTAATACTAATTGTTTTTTTAACTAATGTAATAATTTTGGGTACTATTTTAAGTACTAATTTTGAGAACTTATATTAAGTACTAATTTTTAAATATACTACTAATTTTTAGTAATTTTTTTATAAAATTTTGGTTGTATAATATTAAGAATTGATTTTCAGTACTAATACCTGGTTCTAATTTATAGTACTAATTTGTGTACTAATATTGCATACATTTATAAGTACTAATATTGAGTACTAATTTTACGAACTTATATTAAGTACTAATTTTTAATTATAGTACTAATTTTTAGAAATTTTTTTATTAAATTTTGGTTGTATAAAATTTAGAATTTATTTTTAGTACTAATACTTAGTTCTAATTTTTAGTACTCATTTTTATACTAATTTTGCATACATTTTTAGTACTAACAATTTTTTTGTACTAATATTAAAATTTTATTTCGAGTACTAATTTTTAGTACCTACTTTTTTTAGTACTAATTTTTGATACTAATTTTTAGTACTAAATTTTGATACTAATTTTTGGTACTTAATTTTAGTTCTAATTCTTTTACTTCCTTAGTACAGTTTTTAAATTTTATTTTTTTCAGTATGTATTAAGTAATTTATGTTCTACTTACCGGTTTATCGCCCGCCTGCGTCAATTGACTTTGTTTCGTATTCACATCCTGCAGAAAATTCAACACACATCCCGGATCCGCGGGCACTCCATGATCGGGCCACACTTGGAAATGATAATGGAAAATGCGACGATCCGGCTGATCGCGCCACGAGAACAAAAATTCGCGCAACGTATAATCGCTGGTCGAGTTCTCCGAGATACATTGAATTTTGGCGGGTCCGAACTGCTTACATTGCCCATCGTCGGGCCAATATTTGGCACATTTATTTTTGCCTAAAGAGGAACACCACAAACATTTAATAATATAAAACACGCAAACACTTCAAAATACTACAACGCACCTCTCTCAAACTCTTTGGTCGTCATCACAATAACGCGCGTATTCTCCTGCCAGATCATGTTCCAGAAATCGACAATCGTATTCTGCAGACAACCCTGCGTTGCGATGTACGTCTTGAACATGTCGCGCTCCGACAGATCGCTGCTATTCTTCTTCAGCAGCACACCGCCACGGCCGCCACCAACTGTAGAAGCCGCCACAGAGATGGCGCTCATGGCGCTGCCATTCGATGTCAACGATTCGCTGCGTTTGTGTTTGTTGAGAGTATCGCATTTTTTATTACATGTCGTACAATTGCTATAGGGCAATTTTGTTGACTTCATGGCACACTGGACACATGTCTTGTTCAGTATTTGACAATGGGCGCAATTTTTTTGCATGAGTGCCGCCGTACAGGCGGGACACGATGAGACCGTCGACGCTGTCAGATTCTCCGAGGAGGAGCTCATATTGTAAATATCGCCATCGGTGGGTAGGCGTATGTAGTTGGCGTTGATGTATTCAGCGCCGACGGTGCTGCGATCGGCATCGTTTAGTTTAACGCGGGTGTGATCATCTAAAATGAAGGTTTTAATAATTAAAATTATTGTTAAAGAGACTTTTAAGAGATATTTTAAAATGTCTACTTACAGGGCAAAATATTCTTGTATCGATTCTTATTGCGATTCTCAATTTTGTAACCTTCGCGACGTGAGAATGTGTCGCGGCTGTCCTGCTGCAGCGATTCGAATTCCTCCCAGAAGCCACCCTGAACATTTACATAATAAATATTATTTGTTTTTTTATTTATCTTTCACACTATAGTGCTGTAATAAAAACTCACTTTAACCAATTGTTTGACTCTGTCGTTGATGCCCGCCGCCGAGATGCGTGTCGCATTGAACGGCTGACGCAAATGCACCACGGTACCGCACGTCTCCACCATGGGGTTGCGTTTGTAGTGTTCGATGAGCTCAGACAAGGTGGTGAATGGTTCGCCGCCGCCGACATCGTATTTTTTATCCTAAAAATGATAAGAAATTCGAAAATTTTTAAAAGCTATTCAAGGCAGATTTTAATAGATTTTAGATCATGTTCGGAATTTGTATTTTTAATGAGTAGGAAAAGAAAAAGTATAAAAAAATCAATATAATTGAAAAATAATGCAATAAAACTATAAATAAAAAATAAAAATTAACTTATAATACAAGAAAAAACATAATATAAAATAGAAAACATATTTGAATAATATAAAAATTAATAAAAAACAAAAAAAAAAAAAAAAACGTAATAACATTTAATTTATAAATACACCATAACGTTTATATTAATTTATAAAAAGAACTAAAACAAAAATAAATAAAATAAAAATTATGCAGGGCTCGCTTTGCCCGCTTTGGGGTGCAAAGCGGGTTCATTTCGTTCATTTCATTAAAAAAATTGTTCTAGAGTTAGGGTCTTCTATCCCTTCGTTCATTTCATGAACAAAATTGTTCTAGACATAGGGTCTATCCCTTCCATTGATACCAACTGGGAGGAATTCCCCAAGTGGTGTGGAATTTTAGCGAGTAATCCCGAGATCCCCTTTTGGTGCTGTAAAGTTAAAAGTATTTCATACATTTTGATTACGAACTATAGACTTTTAAAACTGTGTAAAAATTTAAACATGAACTGTTAGCATTCCATAAAATGTGTGTGCTGTCAGCGTTTCGCTACTGTAAGTGTAAAATATTAAAAATAGTTACGAAATCGATTGACGCTTATTCTCTAGAAGGAAGATGTGCCGGAAGTACACAAGCTTCAGTGATGGCAGAATGTGTATGGGACAAGCTAAGATGTTTTTATAGCAGAGCTTATGCTGGCAAGGTCTGGACAATTTTACTACTGCGTTAAAATTAGACTTGACAACTAAAAGAAAAATGTTTTTAAAATGTTTTTGCTAACAATTTGCATTTTCAGTAATACTTCTAGCAAAAATATAAATATGCAAAATTAAGAGTGAAAAAAAATTATATACATATATTTATTTTATTTAGAATGACAAAAGGGATATAAAATACGAAAAATGATTCCGAACAAGAGGCAGAAAACAAAAGTATCACAGACAAATAAAATAACGAAAAAAAATTTAATTGAACATGTTCTAAAATCAGAAATCACGAAAAATATGTTGAAATCGCTAATACAAAACAGGAATTGTTAAAGCCGAAATATTCCTTAACTCTTTTAACTGTTTCAAATTGACAATTCCGATATAAATATCCCCAATCTATACACGGATAGAAAAGATTTGTTTGAATATGTTTGAATGTAATTAAAAAGTAATACGAAATTACCATACATGTATTAGGAATGAAGTGTAATTAAATTATAATCGAAATTGAATTTATTTTTGTTCAAGTATAAACATTATTATATTGTCCAGCAGAATCTGTCAAATTTACCATAAATATGTTACAATACCAACATAAAATATTAATTGCATTTGAATAAACTATTTCTTGGCAATTTACATGGTTGAAACTATGTTTCGAAACACAGAAAATGCTAATCAAATCTAAATACAACGTATGTTCGCAACGCTCGTCTTAATTCGATAATTTATCGACTGATGAAGTTGGCAACGAATGTGTAGCATTTTCTACCGACACCATCCTTTGAACATATTGATGTTAAAAAAAAAATTGGATTTAAATAAGTGTATTCTTGCAACATTCTTCTTGTATACGAAGTTGACACTCGGTGATCGGCATTTTCTGCGTACGTGTCTTTTGTTGTACGTTGAGAAAACGTGTTCGCGTCGGTAATAATTTTGTTATTTGTAAATTAAATAAATATATAAATTGTGTTACAAAAAGTACAAATAGTAACAGAGTATAATAACTTGCAGTATATAATTTCTGAAACTAATGTGAAAAACCACAAATAATAATCCGTGTTTCGATTTTCAAACAGAATTTGGCATGTTTTTTTACAAAAGCCTCCGTGAATTCCTTGCCTACGCTATGTGCTGTACTGAGATCAACTGTAACTGTACCAAATATAAAGCTAGTCTGGATTGTCTGCTTTAGCGTCTGCTGGTGCTGGATACTGTCCGTTGTACTTGCAGTTTTAAACGAATTATTTATTTATGCATTTAAAAATGTGTATATGAATTCAATTACTATAAATTCCCACTGTGCATGTTTAAAAACTTTTAATAAAAATTAATAAAAAAACAACATTTTATTTTATTTTCAGGATTGCTTTCCAAAAATATTTAAGTATGTTTCTATGCAAACATACTACTTTTTGAACTGAAACAACTGATATGTTTCACTGGAAACATATTTATATACAGGTCGTCCAAAATCATGTTTTAATTTGAACATATTTATGTTTCGGTTCAAATAGTTATTTTGTTTGGATGTAGTAATTATTATGGTTCCATTAGAACATTCACCATTTTAAGGGGCAACATTAAAATGTTTCCGGGATATTATAATGTAAGTCAGAGCTCATTACAACACTGTTCAAGCCTCAATACAACCCTGTTTACAAATGATTTATCAGTCAATTATATATTATGTTTACATAAAATTCCAAACATACATGTTAATACCAGCAAAATTATGTTTGGGAGAGCCCTTTTTTTTGCAGCGTGTATAAACGATTTCGTTTTAATGAGTATCTATTTTTTTTTATTAAAATTATAAATCAAATTTTGGTACTAATTGCATTTTCAAAATATAATCGTTATATACAAAAATCGTTAATACAAAAACTGAAATCAAAACAGTAACTTTGAATTGGTCTACCGAAAACGTTTTGTTATTTAGATATAAAACCGAAATCTAAATCATTAATTGGATTCAAATCCTTGATATAAACGGAAATGTGTTTTGTATGCGCCGACAGAAATGGACACAATAAAACAAAACTATTCAATTAATTTGTATTAGTCAATTTAAAATTCACGGAAAAATCAATAATTAAAAAAAGGCATAAATTTGCAATTACAAAAACAACAACTAAAACAAAAACAACAACAGCAACACAATGAAATGTGCAAAATGGTGACGCAGACTGTGGCGTGCGCATATTTTGTACTATATACACTCGGAAAATAGTTTTTTTTTGATATGAAATATAATTGAATTGAAATATAGTAAAATTTAATTTTATTTATTTTATTTTAAAAAGTATTGTCTTTTAACACAAGTATTTACCTGAGCAAATTTTTTACTTCATTTCAGAATTTTCAAAATAATTGGTCAGTCCAATGTTTTTTGTTAATACTTAACAATTTCAAATTTCATATTTTCAAACATACCGAGTGGAAATTTAGTTCAGGATGCGATCATTTTCTGACCAGGCAGTCAGATTTCAAATCAGGCAATGATCAGAGATTTTCATCAGTGCCTGATTCAAAACGTGACGCAATATGATCAGGATAGCAACTTCGAAAAGTTGTTATCATGATCAGATTGCTTGATCAGGCTTCATGATCTTACCCTTATCCTAACCCTATATAATTCAATGTATATTTAAATTTTTCTTAAACTGCTTTTACCCAATTTGAGACTTTCAAACAATAAATAGTTTTGGGAACTAAATAATCTCAATAACTTTTGAAACTACAACCAGTTGGAAAGGTTATATCACATGGGAAATTTTTAAGTAGGGACATTTTATAGTATGCGTTATTATGATAGTTAGGATTATCAAAATTATAGTCGATCTAAGCCGACTATAAATACCGTAAACATATATGTGGTTATCATTCAAAGTGGTATTTAGGTCACCAGGGTATACGAATCCTGAAAATAAATACAAACATTCCATCGCTGAAGAATTTCCATTCATTTGATACCCATATTTACAAATGGGTAGGTGTACCGAATTTCAATTTTTTTTTTTTTTTTGAACCACAAGTCGTTTTGCGGGAAAACATTATTTTCATGCATTTGAGAATGAAGTCAATATATATTTGACCAAAAAAAGTTTACATATGCACGTATACAGTAAAATTCACCAGTAGATGTATGTTTTATATGAGGTATTTGAACTTAAGTGTTCGGTTCACAGGTCACAATAGACTGATCATGCCCATTTTCACTGACAGACAGCGTAGATATATAAGTAATCTAAATTAGGAGTTTCATTTATTTAGCTCTATAAGTTTTTTGTAATTAAGATTTCAACAGACAGACAGACGGGCAAACGGACACCGCTAAATCGACTCAGGAGGTCAAGCTTATCAAGAATATATATGACTTGTCCATACCGGATATGCTTCCTTCTGGGTGTTACAAACGGCGTACCAAACTGAATATACCCTTTCACTCGTAGTGTAGGGTATAAAAAGTCTACATTTTGAGTCTAAATGAGATATTCAAATTTTTAAAATGTTGAGAATTTTTATATTTTTTGCGTTTGAGTTTCACATTTATTTATTAGAATATTTTATTTTATTAGAATAATTTTGCTACACAATTTTATTATAAATGCTTTTTAATAACATCTCGATCATATTATATTAATAACTACGATATCGAATCAGGTTTTTTTCATAAGTGTCACATTAGTTTTTATCAAGTAAACCTTAGATCAGTCTTTTTTATGAAGGTTGGATTAGGTTTCCTTATGTGGATTTTAAATTAGGATTACCTTAATCGACTCTGATTAATATCATCTCAGGTGGCCTTTGGTAGGAATGCCTTATCGTATTCTGATCAGGGACGGATGCGAAATAATGGCTAACCTTAACCAATTTTCACTCGGGATTAACAAAAGGTTTTCAGCATAAAATTAAAACAAATGCAACACATTTTGAAAATTCGAAGCATTTACTTCAAGCATTTACTATAAGCATTTCCTATTATAAGGACCAATGCTATTTTAAGTATAATTTACCTTATTATTAAGAAACTCTTTTCTGAGTGTAGTACTTGAGCAATAACGCAATAGCATTATTGAGTAGATGTTGTTGTTGTTATTGCTGTTGCTATTGTGATGGAGTATGCAATGCAATGTGGCCATAGTAAATATGTGCACAACTAGACATATAGACATTATTCTCAAGGTCAAGAATGAGGAAAAACTATTTTTCGTCGTTGTTGTTGCTGCTACTGCTGTATGCAGTGCAATAATTATTAATCGATTGGCACAAAGGAAGAACAAGGGAAAATATGATATGTTGCGGTGCGGGTTGAATTGGATTTTACAAAGGGACTTTTTCAAAGTAATTTTATTCAAAATATTTAAACAAATTATAAAAAAATTAAAAAAATAAAAATAGTAAAATAAAGAAAGAAATTATAAAAGAAATTAATAAATACATAAATAAAAAAATAAATAAATGAATAAATGAATAAAAAATAAATAAATAAATAATTAAATAAATAATTAAATAAAACAAATACAGTAATAAGCAAACAGATAAAAAACAAAAATATACATAGATATATATATATATAATAATAATTAATAAAATAATAAAACAAAATAAAGATGTCATAAAATTAAGAAATGAAGAAATTAAGATATAAATAAATAAATTAATACATAAAAAAATAAATAAAGAATTTGGGACATAAATAAATAAAGGGTTTTTAAACAAGGACGCTACAAAAGTAGAGCGACAGTGACAGCAAACGACGTCATATTTCTTGCCGCTCTTTTGACATTTCTCTTCAGTAAGGTTTGCCATTTCATGATGGAAAGATATACGAATTCGAATTTCGGTAGTATATCTTTCCATCATGAAATGGGAAACCTTACTGAAGAGAAATGTCAAAAGAGCGGCAAGAAATATGGCGTCGTTTGCTGTCCCTGTCGCTCTACTTTTGTAGCGTCCTTGAAAAAAACGTTTGTAGCGCTCTTATTGAAAAACGTTTTATTTAGAATTTTTTTATATTATATTAATTTTATATTATATTTATTTTATATTTTTATATTTATTTTATATTTTTATATTTATTTTATATTTTTTATTTATTTTATATTTTTATATTTATTTTATATTTTTATATTTATTTTATATTTTTATATTTATTTTATATTTTTATATTTATTTTACATTTTTATATTTATTTTATATTTTTATATTTATTTTATATTTTTATATTTATTTTATATTTTTATATTTATTTTATATTTTTATATTTATATTTTTATATTTATTTTATATTTTTATATTTATTTTATATTTTTATATTTATTTTATATTTTTATATTTATTTTATATTTTTATATTTATTTTATATTTTTATACTTATTTTATATTTTTATATTCATTTTATATTCATTTTACATTTATTTTATATTTTTATATATATTTTATGTTTTTATATTTATTTTATATTTTTATATTTATTTTATACTATTTTGAAAATATTAATATTTATATTATGCAAATATGTCTCACCTGCCACCTAATCATGACGTGCGTCACTTTGTCATCCGTTCGCACCGAAAGCACAAAATCACCTGGTTTACTTTGAGATTCTCGCACGAGAAACGAACCATTCTTGCCGCGTTCCAATATAAATTTTTCCGCCTCCTTGCCGGAAAGATTTCCGTGAAACCATCTGAAAAAAAAATAGAAATACATAATTATTAAATGATTTTAGTAAAATGTGTTTAGTAAATAAATTTCCAAACTCTATTTTACAATAATGAATAAATATTAAATAATATAAAGAAAAAAATAATAAAATGTGTTTTAATAAAATAAGTAAAAAATTTATAATATTTGTATATTAAATTATTTTTTTAATTATATTGTTTAATAGTTAAAATATTTCCAAATTATTTTAACTTTTATATGTATTTTTTAAATATTTTAATTTATTGTATTATATTAAAGAAATTACAAATTTATATTCTTCGCACTATTTGAATTAATTACTATTTTATTAAAATTAAATATTATTTCACTAATGAAATTTACTCAAACGTTTCAATCGAATTTAATATTTGAACTGAACGCAGTTCAATTCGTTGTGATTCTTTGTGCCAAGTAGTATCGAGTAGCGCTCGTTAAAGCGACTAACGAGTGTCCCACTGAGTGTGTGTGTGTGTGAAAGAACAGCAACAACTACAGTAACAAATTCTATTACATCAACTGCGTAAAAAAGCACATTTACTCGTTCGTTCTTAGTTGGCAACGCTGCTGTCCGGCAACAATTGCCGACTGACACGAATTACAAATAAAATTTTAAAAAACAACAACAGACGGCAAGAACAAACAAAGCCAAATACAGTCAGTTGTTAGGTTCGTCCGTTCCTCTGTTTGGTCGTTCTGTCTGTCGGCAACAATCGCACATTCAATGAAATTGAAAGCAGCTGATTGATTTTGTGCTCTGAGCAGAGTGCTAAGCCGCTCATTAAAGCCAGGCGACATTCCAAGGAGGGACTGTTTTATGAAGCAACGAACAGTAATAACAAAAAAAATTTTTAACATTTTTTTTTTAAATAATAAAAACTTAAATGACAAACTAAATTTGTAAAATGAAAATAAAAAATAATTTAAAAAATCATAAATAATATATAAAATTATTAAATAATATAAAAAAAAAATTTATTAAAAAAAATTATAAAAAAAAATATATATATTTTTTTATATTCGATTAAATTATTAAGATTTATCGATATAAAAGTCAAACAATTTTAAAAGTGAACTGTGTGCAATTTAACCCGAATCGTCCTAGTGTGATCTCGAGGTCACAAAAGCACATATACAAAAAAGCAAAAATAAACCCGAACTCAATTACACTACACAACAAAATGAGAAAAAAAGTTTGCGCAGTTAATTCCATTATTTTTGTATTATTGGAAATGACTCGCAGAATTTGAATATATGAATTGAAAAATTTTCTACGGATAGGTTTACAAGATTTCGGTCAATAACTTTTGTACTGAGCTTTCAAAAAGGTGATCACATATATTTGTAAATATCTCGCGTTCTAAATAACACATATGATAAAAAGTTATATCGAATGAAAGTTAATTGAATATCGAATAAAAATTTCTTAGAACATTTTTAAATTGGTTCATTATTTTAGGAAAAACATTTTTTTTCAAAAAAATTTAAGAAAAAATTCATTTAAAAAAATGGAAAAAAAATCGAAACTTGTCCCAATTTTGTAAAAATGTAACATTTGTCTTGTTTTTAAATGGTATTGTCTCAAAGTGAAGCAAAATTTAGATACGTGAAAAAAGGTAAAAATTTAAAGTAAAGAAGAAAAATAATTTTAAGGTGTAATCGTCGGAAAATAAAAAATTGTGATTCATATTGTTGCTTTTAAACTTTATTATTTTTAATTTAAAACAGTTTGTAAAATTTTATTTGTTAAAGATTAAAGATATTTTGTTTCTGTTTTCTCAGTTTTTATTGTATTTGCACACCTCGTTCTGGCATATTCTAACACCCAATAAAAATATAAATGCCATATTCGGTATACTTGCGTCCGAATTGAATTAGTAAATCAAAGCAGTTTCATCGCAAAATTCGGAGGATTCATGTTAGTTTATTCGTTTTTTTCTGGGTGTAGAAGAAAGATTAGTAGGTTGGTACATAAAAGATTTAACGGTGCATGTCAATTTACATTGCACTTTAACTTTTCAGAAACTTTCAAGTGAAATGACCTTTTATTTAGAAATCATACACACAAAGACCAAAATTAACTAAAAAATGTTGTTTAGTTTGGTAGGTTTACGCTCAAAAGTTTAAGGATTAAATTACTGGTCTTGAATGTCTTTAAATATAAAAATGAATAACTATGAGTTGCTGGCCTCAGCAGTACAGAGGTATGTACGCTGAATTTTCATACTAAAGCTCTCGGGTTCGAATCTCCGGGTTGGGCATGAGCGGTCGTGGTGTTATTAACCACAAAAAGTTAAGGAAATGATCCACAGATCCACATATTTATTCACATAATGGAAATTTAAAACTTTAAATACCATTTGCACATTTTTTAGGATAAAGGCTTCTGAATCCGAGCATTACTGTTTTTAAAGATTTATTTTTTCGGTGTACCTTTTAATGATATGTTTATTATCCTTGATGTTTTAGTTAAAATCACTTCCATGTACGCTTAATTTTCATACTAAAGCTCTTGGGTTCGAATCACCGGGTTCGGCATGAGCGGTCGTGTTGATATTAACCACAAAAAGATGATAAGGAATAGATCCAAAGATCCACATATTTATTAACATTATTGAATTTTGAACTTTTAAATACCATTTGCACACTCTTTATGATAAAGGCTTCTGAAGCATTAAATACTTTTAAACATTTATTTTCTCGGTGTATAATTCTTACATTATAAAAAAACCTTTTAATGAAATGTTTATTATCTTTGATGTTTTAGTTAAAATCACTTCCAAACTTTGCACATCACTAGTTAATAAACAAATATTTGTGCTAAAATTTTGTTGTTATTGACAACTTACGAAACTATGAAGAAAAATATTTATGTGAAAATATTAAAATTTTTTGCACAAACAAATCTTATACGACGTTGTGCGTAAAAAACGTGTATTAAAAATTAAACACTTTTTCTATTTTCTGTTGAAGCAATTTTATATTATTGATATAAATTTTACAAGGCTGACATGAATACCTTTATTATCTTTAGAGATGATTTTTGAATAAGCAGCGCAAAGAATTCAAACTATTTGTATATTTTAAACCTATGCGGTTAGGGTATTTTAAGTTTTTAAAGATTTTCTAGCGTCGCTAAGGAGTCATTAGGGAGGTATTTTAAAGTATATATTTATTATTTATCAGCATTAACACTTGTCATGATTATTCAATGTCCGTCTCACAGTTTGAATACATGATAACTCTATAAATAATGATCCGATTCTGATGAAATTTGGTGTTAGTAAATTTTAGTTTAAGAAGAACAATAAGTTCGAAAATGAGACAAATCGGTTAAGGTAGACTTCTACCTTCCATACAACAGAAAAATATGTGCAATACAAAATATATATAGAAAGTCTACAAATATAAATCATTAAAATTAGCATAAAGTGTAATTTTACACGGAAGTTTGTGTATCTCTTAAAGAACATTTTACAAAAATAAAAAATAAATGTTTAATGTTTAAAATTAAATTAATAAAAATAATTTAAACCATTTAGTAAAGCTTTTTTGAATCAGTATTTTAAATATTTTTTTGTTTTGAAAAAATATTTTAAAAAAATATTTATTCTAAATAATGAAAACGGCATGACTACTTAACTTTTAAACTAAACAATATTTAATTTTTAGCAGCTGACAAATGAGAAAAACATTTTAAAAAATAAACGAATTATTTATTTCAAAAACAAATAAATGATAAATAAATGAAAAAGTAAACAAATGACAAATCATATAAAAAATATAAATGTAAAAAAAATAAAATATAAAAAAATAATATAAAAATAAAATAATATAATATAAAAATTTTTAAAATAAAAAAAAAAATCAATACACAGCTGCTTTTTCAAGTACTTCACAAAATTCTGCCCTTCTTCAACACTCTCCCTGGATACGCTCTATTCATTCTCAATGTATAACAATCCAAATCAAATAAGCGGCCATGCTCATTAACAACGTTTTCATAATTATAAAAATCAATTTAAGGTACCTACTTTGTTTGCAAAACAAACGAAAAAATAAATAAAATAAGCAGCAACCAAAAAAATAGCAAAATAAAATTAATAAAAAAACAACAATGTTTGCCATAAACGTTTTTCAGACAATCGTTGTGAGTGACACTTTGGCGATCGTCAAACGATCATCAACAATCACTTCAACCTAACCAAGCAAACACCATTCATTCAGTCAGTCAGTCAATTTGCATAGCACACTTGAAAAATTCATTATTTTGCTGATGTTTTGTGGTAGAAACGTGAGTAAAATTAATTAAAATCAACGTTCTTTACCACAGCAAAGCAATTAAATAATTAATCATGATCACATAAAATAATAATATTAAAAATAAAAAAAAAAACGCTTATAAAATGGTAAAAGAGGCCAAGCATCAGATGTAATGAGTAAATTGTAAAAGAGCGAATTACAAATGAGCAAAAAGAAATATTGAGTTATTATTAAAGAGCAGCTGTTTGCGGAGCGAGCTTTTGTTGACTGTTTTTAACTAAAGATCTTGGTAATGTTGCTCATTATTTGCATTTCTTGGCAACAAGCAATTTTTTTTTAATAGTTATAAAATTTACAAAAAATTCTAGGGCTGTAAGGTTAATCAATATCTTGATAAATCAGAGTACTGTTTAATTGATTAATCAATGTACTGATTAATCAAAAATTTATTAATCTAACAATTTGATTAATCGATTAAACGCACAGCCCTAAAATATTCAACTCAACGGAAATTTACAGTCAATAAATAAACATTTGAGAGAGAGCTTTTTTCAGTGTTGACACTTTGAGTTTAAAAAGGGGTACAACATTTTTTTTTAGTGAGATTTTTTATTTTAGTTTTATTATAATTTTGATATTTTTATTAACACAATATTTATGCAAACGTTTTTGATCAAACCAAAAAAAAAACAGTTGGGAAGGTTAGGGACATAAGCCGACTATAAATACCCTACACATATGTGTGGTTACTATTCAAAGAAATTAATTTCTTAATTCAATCAATTTGCTAATACAAAAATTAAAAAGAGCAATAAATATAATATATAATATATAATATAATAGTTTGGCGCTACAGTTCTGTATAGAACTTCTGCCGAGCTCTCTCACCATTTTGAGCTGTGCATGTTATATTTGTACTCAAAGTGGTGGGACCTACAGTTTATTGCCGAATCCGAACGGCGGGTGAGAGCTTTTTCATAGGCAATGGTTTTACTCTCGTAGGTTTGCCATTTACTGACGAGAGGTAGCGCGGTATAGAAAAATGTTTCTATGAAAAGATGTTGTTAGCCCCAGTCCAGGCTTGAACCGGGGACCTTTCGGCTCGCAGTCCAACGCACTAACCACTGAGCTACCGCGGCAATAAATATACGCTGCAAAAAAAAGGGCTCTCCCAAACGTAATTTTGCAGGCATTACATATATCTTTGGAGTTTTATACAAACAAAAGTATTATTTCATTGCCAAACATTATTATAATAACAGTCAAACATATTTTTGTTGATATTTATGTTGAGAATGAATAATTTTCGGAGTTCTTGCAAACATATATATGTTTGAATGTTAAAAACATTTTATCTAGATGTAAACATATTTATGTTTACATTTAATTTTAATGTAAAAATAGTAAATTTAGTGCTAATATCTTCTTTTTCACTTTTTTTAAATTCATTTTTTTTATTTATATTATATAATTATATAACTTTAACTTTTTTTTTATTACACATATTTTATTTATACTTAAAATTTTTATTTCCATCTATTGAAATAAAATTATTATTTTGAGTTCAGTGAATTACGGATAAATTGTATATTTCACAAGCAGACACTATCTGGTATTAACACTAATTGACGGTACTTCAACAAATTCTACCACCAAAATATCGTGATATCGTAATGCCAAACATATATATAATCAAAATAATGCTATTATTTTTAAATTCGTTATCACCCAGTAACAATCACGAATAACCAAATACATATAATTCAAAGAACCTTTTATTGACGTTAGGTGTATGTTTGATAGCGGACATACCGAATATGTGATATCGTAATGCCAAACATATATATAATCAAAATAATGCTATTATTTTTAAATTCGTTATCACCCAGTAACAATCACGAATAACCAAATACATATAATTCAAAGAACCTTTTATTGACGTTAGGTGAAAAAAACTTTTGTAGCGCTTTTATTGAAAAACCCTATATATTAATAGCTGATGAAAAATATATATTTCTACAGAAACATTAATATATTAAAGTCATGTAAATCCGCGATTAAAGCAATTTATGTTTAAATATCGTATAATAATATTTCAATCTGAACAAAATAATCATACAATTGAATTATAATGTAATTAGATTTTACTCCTAATATTTATATGATGATTTCGAATTACGTTATAATTACATTCAAACATATTCAAACAAATCTTTTCTATCCGTGTAGGAATAATATGTTTTTGATAACTAAGAAATTTATTAATAACGTCAAAAAAATATTTCTTTAAAGAAATAAATTATTTTCTGCATTTCTTGTTGTTCTACACTGTTAAACAATAAAAATTGATTACAAAAAAATTACATATAAAATTACTATAAAAATAATTTCAAAAATGTAGGACATTTTTTCCATTAGTTTAAGTAGTTTATATTAACCATGAAATTAACTTCTTGCATCAAGACAGGTATTCATTAATTTTACTACATTCAGAAGAAAATGTCCCATTAAGTACTAACTGGTACGACCATTGATTGAAAGATATACGAACGCGAATTTCGGTAGTAAATTTTAATAATTTCGACTCGTTGTTGGCTCGTATATCTTTCCATCATGAAATGGCAAACCTTACTGAAGAGAAATGTCAAAAGAGCGGCAAGAAATATGGCGTCGTTTGCTGTGCCTGTCGCTCTACTTTTGTAGCGTCCCTGTTGAAAAACCCTTAAAAAAACTTTTGTAGCGCTCTTATTGAAAAACCCTTTATTTCCTTCGAACACTTAACATTGTAATGCCTATAAAACAGGCCAATGAAATTTACAAATTAACATTGATATTATTGACGTTAATGACCCAATAATTAAGAAAAATAAATATTCAATTATTTAACATAATAAAAAAAGTACACAAATTTTCAAAATATTGGCAATAATAAACTAGACGAGTTTAGCATTTTTGAACATACTTCAACCTTACTACAACCGCATTCAATGCAACTGAACATAAATCAATTAAATGCAACGCTGATCTAAACCACCAATTAATCATACGCCTCGGTGCACTAGATAAAAATGAAAAGTGGCTATACATAACAACACGCTAGAGGAAAGCAAGAAAGTAATTAATTAAAAATAAAAAATAAAATAAATTCGCACTTAATCTTATTATAAAAGTAGTCAATAACGCCGCATTAAACAGTCACAACAACAATAATAAAAAAAAGAATAATATCAAAACTTAGTCATTAAGTTGAAAAGTTGTCCTTAAGCCAACGCGCTAATTTCGAAGTAAACAAGAGAACGGATTTTTTTTTGTTGTTGTTGCTTGTTTGTTTATGTTTTGTTTTTATTTAAGTCGATAATGTTAACAGTTTCCTGTATAATTTTTATATTACACAGTTCGACAAACAAATTATAATTATTAAACATAATAGAATTTGGATTTCAGTATGGATTCGAAAACAGAACTTTTTAGCAGAGATTGAAACCGTAACCGTCATACTAAAATTATACAAAAAAAAAAAAAAATCGATATAAAAATTGGTTTTAAACGTTTATAAAAATAATATGAAAAACTAACTCTTAGCGTCGGTAGCTCAGAGGTTAGTGCGTTGGACTGCGAGCCGAAAGGTCACATGTTCAAATCAGGACTGGGCCTAACAACATCTTTTCATAGAAAATATTTTTCAATACCGCGCATCCTCTCGGCAACAATGGCAAACCTCTGAGAGTAAACACTGCCCATGAAAAACTCTCTCTCAAATATAACACGCACACAGTGTTCTCATTGTTCACTGATCGGAGTAGATCTAGTAGCATTTTCTACTCCTTTCTCACAATTATCTACTCTGAAATCTACTTCCTTTGCAAAAAATTTCAAAGGAAGTAGATCAAGTATCTGTAAAATCAAAAGGTATAACGTAAACTATTCTAATTTTTTCATCTGTCCATTTTACGATTTGTTTCATTTTACATTTCAAAGATATATTTCATATTTAATCGAAAAGCAAAAAAAGCAAAAAGAAAAAGCAAAACATTTTTGCTTTTTTTGATAATTGTTCGGGCACCATTAATATTTATATATGGCCCAAAACTCAGCCTATCACCTGACATTTATACGCATTTTTCAACATATATGAAGAAACGTAGCAAATGATGAAACGTAGCAAATGATGAAACGTAGCAAACAATTTTAAACGTTCATAACTCCTAAATAACAAGGCATACAAAAATGTTTATATACATAGAAAATCTTACCACAAAAGTGTACTTTTACATACATTTATATAAAATATTAAAAGTATTTGATTTCATATGTTTTCGGAGCAATATACGTTGAAAAATATATATTTTTTTGTTAATTTTTTCTTAATTGTTCACTTCGATGAAGTCTTCTGTCATTATGTCCTGTCTTTTTTATAGAACCAAAAACAAGGTGAACTATTTAGGTTACAATCTTTGATTTTAACCTTTTACAATATTTTCTGGTGGGTAACTTTTGACCCATTTCTTCATTTACGAACATTTCCGAAACGGAATCTAATTAGAACAAGAGTAATGAATTAAGATTGTTGGTGTTAATATGTCAAAAGAATTTTGCTATTTGTCACTAAAAAAAAAAGAAATGTCTCTTTTAAGAGATTAAATTTGTATAGGGAATATTTTTGTAGAACATATCGTCAGTATCATGCCAAAGGGGGCGAATGTGCAATTTTTGACATTTGCGTTTTTTTACATTTTTGAATGTAGTTTTCCTCAAGTATACTGTGCTAAAATCGCGTGTCGTTTTGTTGGATATTTCTAGCCACAAAAGTCAAAACCAAAAGGGCTAACTTGAAAAATTGATAATCTTGTCATGCCAAAAGGGCGAATCTTTTCGTTTTTTCGCCATAACTTATTATTGGAATAACATAAAATAGTGGTGTAAAGGTATATATTGTTTGTATTCAAAGCACCTATCGTTCTGCATCATTAATTAAAAATATTGTGCCAAACATTAATTTGCAATTTGTTATTTTCAGGAAAAATAATGATGCAGTGCGATAGGTGCTTTAAAAACAAACAATTAATACCTTTACCACACTAATTCTATCTTGTACCCATCAAAAGTTATGGCATAAAAACAAAAATATTTGTGTTTTGGTCAGGACATAGTCACACAAAATCCGTATTTATAATTCAGTAAGTTGTCCAAATCCAAAGATATTATATATACGTTATAAAATTTCTGAATAAACAGAAAAAATTGAAAAAAATCTAAATTTTGCTAATTTTTTAACCATTTCAAACTTTAAAATTTGATTTCCCAACATTTTTAAAATATGCACATTCGCCCCTTTGGCATAACAGTGACGATATCATCGTCATTCAGTGAAAAGTTGTTAAGTCCATTTTTCGCCACTAAAATGAAAACGAACTAATCTTTACGTTGAAAAATGCCTCGGAGTCCTACATCTTACCAAACCAAAGATATTAAAAATCACTAACTCCAAATATTTCAAAAAGTGCACAATTAGCCCTTACAAAAAGACCAATCAAATCTATTTTGGACTTAAACTATAGAAGATATACATGGACATTCCTTATCAAAAAATACTATAATATTACCATAATCGCGGCGTAAAAAATAAGTCAAATTTAAAAAGTTTTAGTGATTTTTCATTGAACGGCAATTGTCGAAATCTAAATAAAACTGTGCTGAGTCCAGAAAAATTGTCGGATTTCAACGATTTTTTGATTAAATGAAAGATATTATGCAGTTCTTTCATCTCCAATTCAAACTGAAAACCGATGCTATTATTTGGATAAACTGGAGCACTGTTACTGTTTATATGGGACTTAGAGATTTTTCACCGAACGGCAATCGTCGAAATCTGAATAAAACCGTGCAGAATCCACAAAAATGTTCGGATTTCAAAGATTTTTGATTAAATGATATATATTATGCAGTTCTTTCATCTCCAAACTGAAATCCGATTCAAATATTTGGATAAACTGAAGCACTGTTACTGTTTATATGGGACTTAGTGACTTTTCATTGCACGGTAATCGTCGAAATATGATTAAAACGGAATCCACAAAAATGTTCGGATTTCAAAGATTTTTTGATTAAATGATATATATTATGCAGTTCTTTTATCTCTAATTTAAACTGAAATCCGATACAATTATTTGCTGGAGCACTGTTACTGTTTATATGGGACTTAGTGACTTTTCAGTGAACGGCAACCGTCAAAATATGATTAAAACGGTGCTGAGTCCACAAGCATGTTCGGATTTCAAAAATTGTTGCAGTTCTTTTATCTCTAATTCAAACTGAAATCCGAGACAATTATTTGGATAAACGTGAGCACTGTTACTGTTTATATGGGACTTAGTGACTTTTCACTGAACGGCAATCGTCAAAATATGATTAAAACGGTGCCGAGTCCACAAAAATGGTCGGATTTTAAAGATTTTTTGATTAAATGAAATATATTATGCAGTTCTTTTATATTCGATTCAAACTGAAATCCGATACAATTATTTGGATAAACTAGAGCACTGTTATTGTTTATATGGGACTTAGAGATTTTTCACTGAACGGCAATCGTCGAAATCTGAATAAAACCGCGCAGTGTCCACAAAAATGTTCGGATTTCAACGATTTCTGGATTAAATCGTAGATATTATGCAGCGCTTTCATCTCCAATTCAAACTGAAATCCGAGACAATTATTTGGATAAACTGGGGCACTGTTAATATGGGATTAGGGATTTTTCACTGAACGATAAAGAAAGGAAGCCAATAACGGTCATGTGTTTTGTCCAAACTATATTTTTTTTTTTGCATTTTATAGCGGAATGTGTTGTCTATACTACAAGCTTAGCACTATTTGAATCCAAAAATTGCTGATTTGTTACGACAATTTATATCTTTAAAAGCATTTATCTCAATACTCAATTTTTGGACTTAGTGACTTTTCACAATATAAACCATTTTAGTCATTTCTTTAGACAAAATTAATAAAGTTTTTTTTCTGAAGAATCTGAAGAATGTAGAACATATTAATATATTAAATTCAGTTGTTTTAGAGAATCTTATTATAGAAATATAAATATTATAAATTCAATTTTTTTGAACAACGTTCAATTTTTAAGGACATTTTTTGTAGAACATTCATTTTTTCCTACTTCCTATATTCCTATTTTTCAAATCTTATAAAAAAAAAACATAAGACATAAAATTTAAAATATTGACATCGACTAATATTCCGGAATTCATTGGTCGAGTTCTATAATTTGTTTTATTTTTGTGTCGGATTGTGTTATCGTTGTTTTTATTTTATTCTTTGGTTAAATAGGAATTATTTTGTTTTTTATTTCATGTTATTTTTTTATATTTATTATATTTTTTTTGTATACGGAATACATTTTAAAAATTTCTTTTATTATTATTTGTTGTTTTGTTTTTGTTGTATTTTGTTATTTCATTCACAGTGAAAGAAGCCGTTTATTCCGGTTTAAAATTGTTTTTATTTTTTTTAACATTAATATGAAATAAGTTCATTGTTCAGTGTTTTTTTTTTTTAATTATTTACTTATTTTTAACTTTTATTCTTTCCTTTGCTTGACTTATTCATTGTAAGTTTAACAAAAAAAATAAAAGCTTTACAGCATACACTAAAAATAAAATATACAAAAATAATATACAAAAATCAGCGTATAACGTCATTGGGTCCTTAACGGTAAAGTGTTTTTGGGCGACCAGTCGACAATTGACGTATAAAACACGATTTATTTTAATAAAAACACACACAATACTCGGGGAGACGTCAATGTTTATTTAAAACCATTTAATATTTAAAACCAACCATATTTATATCAAAATTATGTTTATAAATAAATTTAACCACACTGCCCAATATTTGATGTCATAACTTTTAAATGCAAAATTAGAATGAACGAAAATAATTAAAAAAAGATGCTTGAGTCAGCAATTCAAAACTTTCAAATTTATAATTTTCAATGATGGTTTTACAGAATTTATTATGTCTGACAAATACTTATTGTCGATTTCAATATTTTTAACAAATGTTGATATACTTTCTGAATCTAACCATTCAATGTTATTTTAACATTTCTTCAAGTATTTTCTTTTTAATATTAAGTAATAAAGTCAAAATTAAATTGTATTATATTAAATTTTATCTCTAAAACGATGTTGTAATATTTTAAAATTAAAATTCAACTTTTAAATTAAATTTTATTAAATGAAAATCAATTTATTATATTTTTGAGACTTTTTTTTAATTATTTTGTTCTTCAAAAATTTATTAAAATTGTAAAAAAAAACGTTATTAATATTTTAAGTAAACAATTTTTAAGAAATCCAGGTCAGTGCTTTTACTGGATTTACATTTTAACTTGTTTCTCTCCTTTGTAAATCTGTTTAAATTAAAAAAAATAAATAAAATAAAAAAACGTCATTAAATGCACCAGTTGCTTCGAAGATTATGTAATAACAAATTTAATAATTTTTTAATTCATTTATTGTATCTTTATCACAAAAAAAAAAAAGAAAAAAATCTACAATACAAAAATAATAAAACCAAAACAAATAAAAATATATGAAAAAATTACAAAAAAAAAAAAAAAATAAAAAATAAAATAAAAAACAATAATAAAAAAAATAAAAAAAAAAAACAAACAAAATTATTGCAACTACAAATTTATCAAAGAAAAGAAAAAAATCTACAACACAAAAATAATAAAACCAAAACAAATAAAAATATAAGAAAAAGTTACAAAAAAAAATAACAAGAAAAAAATGAAAAAAACAAACATATTTTGCAACTACAAATTTATCAAAGAAAAGAAAAAATCTACAACACAAAAATAATAAAAGCAAAATAAATAAAAATATATGAAAAAATTACAAAAAAAAAAATAAAAAAAACAATAAAAAAAATTAAAAAAAAACAAACAAAATTATTGCAACTACAAATTTATCAAAGAAAAGAAAAAAATCTACAACACAAAAATAATAAAACAAAAACAAATAAAAATATATGAACAAATTACAAAAAAAATAAATAAAAAAATAAAATGAAAAAAAAGAAACATATTTTGCAACTACAAATTTATCAAAGAAAAGAAAAAAAATCTACAACACAAAAATAATAAAAGCAAAACAAATAAAAATATACGAAAAAATTACAAAAAAAAATAATAAAAAAAATAAAAAAACAATAAAAAAAAAAATTAAAAAAAAACCAAACAAAATTATTTCAACTACAATTGCAACTACAAATTTATGAAAGAAAAGAAAAAAATCTACAACACAAAAATAATAAAACCAAAACATATATGAAAAAATTACAAAAATAAAAAAACAATAATAAAAAATTTAAAAAAAACAAACAAAATTAATGCAACTACAATTGCAACTACAAATTTATCAAAGAACGGAAAAAAAATCTACAACACAAAAATAATAAAAGCAAAACAAATAAAAATATATGAAAAAATTACAAAAAAAAAAATACAAAAACAATAATAAAAAAAATGAAAAAAACTACAATTGCAACTACAAATGGATATTATAAAATAAAGTTATTAAAAGAATATAAATATAATTTAATAAAAAATAATAATAAAATAAATAAATAAATTTTAAAAAATTTAAAAGTATAATAAATAAATAAATAAATAAATAAATAAATAAATAAATAAATAAATAAATAAATAAATAAGTAAATAAATAAATACAAAATATTAAAACAAACAAAAAATTAAAAATATAATAAAAATAATAAAAATAACAAATATTAAAACAAAACAAATAGAAATTAAAAAAAATAAATACAAATTTTAGTCGTAGAAATTTCATATATTTATTAGGTATTGAAATTGTAGCCGAAACTGATATCCGTTAAGAACCGTTTATTATGCAAAAATCAGAAATAAACCGATTTTCATTCGATTTTACTCGAAAAAGTTATAAAAATTGAAAACAATTTTTATTTTTTATTAAAATTAGAATTGCAACTTAATACAGTTTTTTTATTTAAGTTTTGAAAAATATAGGCAAAAACAAACAGTCCATATTATAACCCAGCCGGTATTGACATCATTAACGACAAGAACATCAAAGATGAATCGAGGACATTGTAGAATTTCGTCATAGATGACTTGGCTGCAACGATTGAACATTGATGGTACATTTACTTAAAGATGTCAAAATCATAACTGAGAATTTCTTGGACAATCGATAAAATTATATATAAGAACCACATAAGATATCGTTAATAAAATGCCATGCATGTCATTATTATAGACATTCAGGGGCAATGAATGACGTGCATGACATCGTTCACAGAAAAAAAAATTCTTCAATATGATGAATTTATTCATAAATATTATGAATTTTTCACCAACTACCAGATTCATCATATTTATACCACCGTTCATTAAATGGCACATTAATGAATGCATTCATTATATATATGAACAGAATATTCAATACAATGAAGTTGAATAGTCATATTGATGTATTTGTTCATAATATTTTATAAAAAAAAAAAATGTTATAACATAATTCGAAAAAAAGTGTTGTAAACATTTTATTTAACAAATAGCAGTAATAAAATTCACAAAAAAATACAAAACATTTTTTTTGGAAAAAATTGTTCCGAAAAAAAGATTTTTTTCGATAATTTTTTTTGTAATTTTTTTTTTATATAACTTTTTATTACAAAAAAGTTGTAATTATAAATAAATATATTATAACACATTTTACTAATTTATGCATGTCGAGCAAGCATTATATAAGATAGTAACATACAAGAACTACTTGAGAACTGAGAAGTACGGCAAAAAAAAAACGAAAAAAAGATATTTTGATAGAAATTTGGTTCTTTAATATGAAGAATATATATGTTGTATTTTATATTTTGGTTCATTAATATGATGAAACGTATTCTTCACATACAGTTCATCATATTGTAGAACACTTTTTTGACAGTTACCAAGCGTTCTTCATATTTATGATAGCATTCGTAACATTGATGGCGTTAGTCATGAATATTATGAATGGTTCTTCAATACAATGAATCATGGTTTGAAGAACGGAATTCATTCAGATGATGTACATTTTTTTTGTCTGTGTTATTGGTACTTCAGGCATGAAGTTCTGGACATTTGAATGAAAATGTCATGGATGCTTTGCAGCGCGAAAATACTATCTGTCATCGAATATAGGGTATTCATTGAGCAATCAATAATGACATTGCCAACTTGGAAATTCTTATTGAGCCATAATTGGAAAAAGATCAATAAATTTGTACCTTATCAGACAACCAACTAGTTTCAAGAACTCGTGATGTCACCGAAATATGGTTAATTTCTATCATAGAGCGAAACAAAATCGTAATATTGAATCATTAAGTAATATTGATTCATTCAGAATCAATAGTTTAAACCGAAACCGTAGCCGACACGAATGAGAAAACCGAAAATGAAATTGAAAATCTTTATATTTTCGGTTTTAATCATTACGAATAATCCCAGTCTGCCATTCGATTCGATATCGCTTCGAGACTGTTTCGGGATGTCGAGCAATTCATTCGATCTCGTTTACGATTTCGTATATATACACGATTTCGTTCTAAGATATACACAGACATCGTAAGGAGATAATAAAGTTTTTTGAAACGAGAAACGTTTCAAAAATCGAGATTGATTCGAAAAAAATTGCGATATCCGATATATCCGATCGAATTTCATATAAAATTTGTAAACAAACGGTTTTGAATTCGATGACACAATACAAAAAATGTGTTTTTCAAACGAATTCAAATCGTTGAAGTCTAAGCAAACGGATTGAATTCATTGAAAAAACAAATTTTTGTTCTGAGGCGTCAAATTTAAAATCGTTTGTTTACATATTTTATATGAAATTCGATTGGAATTTGATCGAAAGTAGGAACATGGCTGATAGTATTTTTTTCTTCAATTTTGTTGGACCAAAAAACTAAAAAAATAGTAGTGAGATCGAGCTTTTTTATCGCTGTTAGTTCGATAAAATTTCGAGCATCGAAGAGCTCCGAGACAAGACAGACTGGGCTGGAACAACACCGATTATAAATTTCAATTCGATTTTGCTGTTAGTTCGATAAAACTTCGATTATCGAAGAGCTTCGAGCCAAGGCAGACTGGGCTGGAACAAAACCGATTAGAAATTTCAATTCGATTTCATTCAAAAACTGAAAAATGTCTGATAAAAATTTTAAAAATGCATTAAAATATAAAAATACTAATTGCATTGACAACGATTTATGTGTAGTATTTACATTAATTTGTTGCATTCGGTTTGATTGCTTTGCCATTCGCCGTGACTGCATTTAAACGTTTTTTTTTTTCTAAAACGTTAGTTAATCAAACGCACTTGCGTTAAGTTAACCTTACGTTCGTTTGTAATTTATGGCTTTAATTGTAGCAATTTAAGGCAATTTGTAGTGCGGTTATATATTTTTCTACATCTATATAAATTTTTTTTTATTAAAAAGTGCTTGACAAAAACTCTTATAAAATACAAGGTACAAATAACAACAAAAAATTTAATTAAAATATGCAAATTAGTTGTTAAACTGCAGTTTTCAATTCAAGTGGCATTCGATTAAATGAAATTTAATTTGTTTACACTTAATAATGTAACGATCAAGCGTTATAATCATCAAGAAATGAAATACTTGAATCAGAACAATTATTTATTAATATTTGTAAAAATCAAGAAATTAATTTCTTGATCAATTTCTTATTTTTTAATATAATCAAAAATGCAAAAAGAAAAAAAAATGGTGTTGATTGTTTGTTATCCATGCAATGAATGCACTGATAAGAACATAACTTTCTGAACTGTATGAGAATTCCGTAAAGAAATTAATTTCTTGATTTTACAAATCAATTTCTTATTTTTTATATAATCAAAAATGTAAAAAGAAAAAAAAATTGGTGATGATTGGTTGTTATCCTATCAATGAATGCAATAATAATTAAAAAGTTTATGATAACCAAGAATTTAACTTTCTGAACTATACGAGAATTCCGGAAAGAAATTAATTTCTTGATTTTACAAAACAATTTGTTATTTATATTTTGATATAACCAAAAATGTAAAAAGAAGAAAATTTCGTGTTGATTGTTTGTTATCCAAGCAATGAATGCAATGATAATTAAAAAGTTTATGATAACCAATGAATTTAACTTTCTGAACAATACGAGAATTCCGTAAACTATTTGTTAAACTGTAGTTTACAATTCGCTTTAATGAAATTAAAAAAATTTAAACTTAATAATATTGGATTATTACATTAATAAGTTTAAAAATTTTAAATTTCATTTAATCGAATGTCACTTAACAAATAATTTGCAGAATTTGAACTGTTGATATAATTTCCTCGTATAATTCAGGAAGTTAAATACTTTGTATCGTTATTATAGCCAAGAAATAAATTTCTTAAATCAATATAATTACTTCATAATATGTGTACAATCAAGAAATTAATTTCTTAAATTAATAAATCAATTTATTATTTACTTTTATTTATAGACAAGAATGCAATAAGCAGACAATTTCGTGTTTAGCTTTTAATATTTATATGAATTCCAATGATAAAAGATAATTCAAAAGTTTAACAAAGAAATTAAATTCCTGAATTTACAAGAAACTTATATCAACTTTGCTAAATTTCATATAATCGAATTTCACTTGAATTTGCAGAATTTGGACTGTTGATATAATTTTCTCGTATAATTCAGGAAATTAATTTCTTGGAATCGTTATTAAAACCAAGAAATTAATTACTTTAAAATATGTGTACAATCAAGAAATTAATTTCTTAAATCAGTGCAATTACTGTAAATACTTTGTATCGTTATTATACCAAGAAATAAATTTCTTAAATCAATATAATTACTTCATAATATGTGTACAATCAAGAAATTAATATCTTAAATTAATAAATAAATTTATTATTTATTTATAGACAAGAATGCAATAATCATACAATTTCGTGTTTAGCTTTTAAGATTTATATTTTGGAATTCAATGATTAAAGACAATTAAAAAGTTTAACAAAGAAATTAATTTCCTGAATTTACGGGAAAATTACATCAACTGTGCTAGCTCTGTCACATTTATGTTTACTAAAATAATACCTACTACGGTAGGTACTCCAAGGAAATGCAATTCTTTCTCTAGTACAAATTTGAAGTTATTTTCGGCATCGGTAAACTCTGCTGATCTCTCGAATAATTTAAATGTTAATTTCTATTTATTCACATAGTTCCATATTTATATAGGGTATTTATGAATCTTCTTAGACGGACTATAACATACAAAATTCGTTCTACATTTATTAAACCAACTAAAGCTTTTTTTAACAGGGACGCTACAAAAGTAGAGCGACAGGGACAGCAAATGACGCCATATTTCTTGCCGCTCTTTTGACATTTCTCTTCAGTAAGGTTTGCCATTTCATGATTGAAAGATATACGAATTCGAATTTCGGTAGTAAATTTTAATAATTTCGACTCGTTGTTGGCTCGTATATCTTTCCATCATGAAATGGCAAACCTTACTGAAGAGTAATGTCAAAAAAACGGCAAGAAATATGGCGTCGTTTGCTGTCCCTGTCGCTCTACTTATGTAGTGTCCCTGTTGAAAAACCCTTGAAAAAAACTTTTATAGCGCTCTTATTGAAAAACCCTGTATAAAAAGTTTTCTACTTAAAAATTTCCCATATGATCTAACAATACTCATTGGTTATTAATTGTTTTACATTATTTAAAAAATATTTTTGTTTTTTGTTTTAGGCTATTTGAACATCTTGTGGTACACACAGTCGAAAGGCTTACAATATAACCTTAAATCAACAAAATAAATACAAAAACTACCTGTTGTCGTCAAGTTGATGTTTTTACTATAACTATTGATTTTACGTATTTACCGTTTATTTGTCACATTGTTAATAGTTGTGAGGTGTATTCAGAACAATGTTTGATTTTTTCATTAACCTATATTGATAAATTATACAACAAAAACAACAAGTGCAACAACTGTCTGACAACAAGTGTTTCTCTGTTGTTTTTTCAAAAGCATTTTTTTTTTAATATTGCTTCTTTTTGTTATTTCTACAAAGCACCATTATATATTAATTTTACAAAGCGCTCTTTTTAATTGATTAATGATAATCGTGTAATTATTGTTAATAGTTATTATTAATAGTGTTCGTTTGAGTTTGAGCTCAGCAGTGAAAAATTAATTATTAAACGATTTTTTTGTTCATTTTAAAAAGCACTTTGCATAACTTTTACTTAAAATATGCAAATGCCAATTATTAAGTTATTGATACATTAATGGAAATGATTATAAAACTCAGATTTTATTAGACAATTTTAGTTATGTTTGAAATAATGTAAAATAAGTGAATAACACTACATAACAAAGTTTTGATGACACTATTTTTGAATTATTTAAAATGATTTTCAATGAACAGGAGATATCGGCCTATTAAATGTATACCGAATTTTTAAAAGGTCACCGAGTAACTCGCGATTCATATAAGCAATATAAGCAATTCATATAGCAATATAATCGAGATTTATAACAAATGAAAGATAATTACATATCGAGCCAATATTTCATACAATATTTTTCAATTTATTGACTGATTTAGAAGAACTCATTAAATTATGTTTATGATAAAGCAGCCCAAAATAATTTTTTTCATTAACCAAATGGATTCTCCCATTCCATAATATACTAGGTTTAAAAAGTGAGTTTTGCAGAAGAAGCCTTAAATGTTTTTTTTTCGAGGCTTTTTAAAACAGATAGAATTCGAATTACAATGTCATGGAATGGGTTGGTCGATATTAAACGAAATCCAAATGATAACATTTTGGCATTTTTTGAATGATTGCCATTAATGAATATTAATAAATTTGTGAAATTTTTTAACATAAACATGACACAAACAGACAGTTACAACCTTTTGCTATAGCATAATACTTAAATTTTTGAAATTTAATTTAAAAATCCCAAAATATGACGTGTATCTGTCAAAAATTCCACAAAAGTTGACAACCGGCTATACATTTCCCAAAAAATTGCATTTATCTGTGTGTTTGCTGGAAATATGTCAGAAATATTTCTGTAAATTGTCAGACATTTTGTCTCGTAAGGATATTTTTCAATAATCATACCGAAAATTATGGCGTTTTATCCATCTTTCCATCTTTTAGAGAACGAAATAATCAATAGTTCGAAATTTTCTAAATATCCCAAAATCAAATACAAATCAAATTCGAGCGTATTTTATATTTCATTAAGTTTGTTGATTAATAAATTAAAAACCATTTTATAAATTTCAAAATTTGGAATGCCATTCGATAAATAACTACACTATAAAAAAGGAATGTTTATAAAATACAGCTATCGGTTACTTCTGATAAATACATATTGGCTGTCAGAAACACTTATTGTTAGTCGTTAAAAATAATGGTTTATTGCAAACAATTACACAATTCTAGTGTTTGAACAAAACAATATATAATTTCTTAAAAACATTTAAAATGTTTTCCAAAAAGACTTTATAAAAGTCACTTTAAATTATTACTCCCAAACACTCATTTGTTACCAGTAAATAATGAAAGTGTTTAATATAAGTAATAAATACATGATATTTCTTTGGGGCAAACACTAAGTGTTTACCAGAACGCAATCTATTTTAAAAGTGTTTGCCCTAAATACTAATATCTTCTCGGATAAAATGCTACATTGAAAATGGTTGCCCCAAAAATCGTACAGCTTATCATAAAACAATTGAACTTATGCGTGTCATGCAACACTTGCACGAATAAACGTGTCTAATAAGAATCAAAACTTTCTTATTGTGCGACATCTGAAGCTAATTATTATCATCTATAGCCGCTATCAATTCATCATAATCTGTCTTCAAATCGCGTCCAATGTATGAGACACCTGTCCCAGACATAAAGCATCGATGTGTTGTAGTGTTTTCTTAGTGTCCATCAATATCATTCGCAATAAAAAAAAACTTTTGCTTTGACTGAATTTGGCGAACACTACAAATATTTGCCGGAAACACTTCAAGTACTTTTGGCAAACACTACCAAATTGTGAAATATCTGTAGGAAACACTTTAAAAATTTGTGGGAAACACTTTTCGTGTTTGTGGGAAATATTTTCCGTGTTTGTGGGAAACACTTGAAATATTTGTGGGAAGCACTTTTCGTATTTGTGGGTAACACTTTTCATGTTTGTGGGAAACACTACAATTATTTGTGGGAAACACTACTGATCATTTGTGAAAAACACTTCGATTATTTCCTATAAATGAGCTTGCAAACACTTTAGTGTTTGTTTGAGAAAGTGTTTACAGGAAACGATATTTTTTTTGTGTGTATGTATTAATCGTTTGATAAATGTATTAATTAAATCATTTGCGATTGTCTATTTTCGAAAACAACATTTTTAAAATGTAGTTGATTAGTTTTACGATATATAAAAAATATAATCATTGACAGACTTTGAAATGTTTTATTTTTATAAATTATTGCCCTTTTATAGTCGGTCCACCAAATATACTAGCCGGACTGCGGAAACTTCTTCTACGGTTAAACATATTTGCACACGACTTAAAACTTCGAGGAAATTTATTATATTTTTTGTGTAATTATGATTATACCAAAGAAAATGTTACAAATAACATTTGTTTTTATAAAAACCAGATCTACTATAAAACCTTGCACTTGAAATGATAAATTTATTTGAAAAACTGCAAATCATTAAAAACGTGTAACCACTTTTCACAAGGTTTAAAAAAATATCAAGAACGACAAATGTGTTTTGATAGTATTTCATTTTTTATAGTATTTCACAGAATAATTGTTATAAATAGCTAGAAAAAATACTTTTTCCTAACCCGCATTTATAAAATTGATAGATACTTAAATAAATAATATTTAGAATAATTACATAAAACAAAACCCGCAATAAAATTTGTAATCAAATGAAATATCAAAAGTATAAAGAAAAATACCCACGGAAATATTAGCATATTGCGACGCAACTCTTCCAATTCATGGGAAATTCTAAAAGCGGGACGTGGTGAGAAACGTGGTGGTGACAACGACAACGATGTTGGACTCGTCGATGGTGTTGTGACTGGTGAGGCGGTAGCATTGCTGGAACATGAGGCATATTGTGGTGGTTTTGTAATGGCCAATGATTCCATTGATGAGTTGGCCGATGGTGCAGCCGATGACGTTGCCGAAACGGAAGCGGACGCAGATGGTGAAGCAGATGACGATGCAAATGATGAGGCCACCGATGAGGTGGATAGAAAATGTATGACGGGTATTTCTTTGGCATGTTGTATAGGTTGGTGGTGACGATTCTGATGATGATGATCAAAACTCTTGGCACGTTCTGCTGTTGCGGCCGAACTATGTCGAGTGGCACTGCCGCCTCCGCCACCACCAACACCACTATTACAATTAACGATCAAAGCAATTTCACCTGTAGTGAGACAATCGATCGGACGTAATTCGCTGGATGAGCCGGATGATGTTTTTGAATTTGAGCGGGATGTTTTTGAAATGTTGCTGCTGCGTTTGCGCGGTTTCTGTGGCAAATAGTTGGCGGCAATTGCTTTTTCGTATTCAAAATTTCGCGTGCTGTCACTGTTGTTATTGTTTTTGTTTTGTATATTTTTTTCATTTTTCAACTGAATATTGCCAAAACTATTGGAGATTTTCTCCAAGCATTTGTTGAAAATCATTTTGGGTTTTTTTTTAATATTAATTTTAATACTGATTAATGTTTTGTAGATATAACAAATTGTAGTGCTAAATCAACAAGATTTTTTAATGAATGCTCGATAAAAAAATTGAGTTGTAATTTATTTCAGAAATTTATTTGTTATTTATTTATTAGATTTATTTGTAGTTAATTTTTACGATGTGATGTATTAAAAATTTATGTGTTACAATTTTATTTGTAGTTTATTTTATAAATTTATATTAGTTAATTTTACAAATTTTCTTTTTTTCTTATTATTTGATTTTTCTTTTACTGCGCGATTTGTAGTTAATATAGACTTTAATGTTGGTTAATTTAACAATGCTATTTGTAGTTAATATTACAATTTTATTTTTAGTTTATTTAACAAAGATTATTTATCGTATTTTAAATTTTATTTTTAGTATTTTAAGTACAATGTATAATATTTTAAATTTTATTCGTAGTATTTGAACTTTTTTATAGACTTTTTTCTGTAGAATTTAAGCTTTTTGTATATTTAACAAATTTATTTGTGATTTTTTTTTATAATGTAAATGTCTGTATTGCTGTGTTTTACTAAATTGTTTCACCATGTAGTTGAAATAAATTGTATTTGTAGTATTGGTGTTAATTTAACAATGATTTTAGTTGAATTAACGTTCTCTTTAGTTGTATTGACAATTATATTTGTTTAATTAACAAATTCTTTTAATTGAATTAACAATTATTTGAATGTCTTTATAATTTTATAAATTGCCTTGTGTTTTTTATCACACTTTTTGATTCAAACGAAAAACACAAAACTTCAGTCTAAAAATTTGCTGTTTACTTTGACAAAAAATTTTGTCGGAATAACAAATAATTTTTAAATTTTTTTATTATTTTTATGATAATTTTTTTTTTGTTTTTCACACTTTATGCAAAAAATATTTGCACTTCACTTTACAATCTTCTTAATGGCATGCAACACTTTCTTCGTAAACGATGCATTCGCGACGTGATTTTTCTCGACACTAACGTGAGTTTTGGCTGCTTCGTTGACACTCGTCGTTTGTGCGGCGATCAAATGCTCCAAGACGTACAATGAATGCATTTTAAAAGTCAAGTTTTACAAAAAAAAAAAGTTACTCTCAATGAATAGTTACGACGACAACGTTCGACACTGTTACTTGTTTGGGCATCGTATTAAAACGTGACACTCTTTTATAATTTTTTATTATTATTTATTTTTTTTAACTTGTAATTTATGCGTTACTTATATTTTTCAAATTTATTTTTGAACAAATACTTTATATTTTAGAAATCTTTTTAAACATATATTATTTTAAATTTTATAAATAATTTTCTAAATATATTTTTTTAAACACTTTATTCAGAATAAATGTTTTCCATATATTGTACACTTTGATATTTAATTTTATTATAATAAATTTATCCGTTACTTCGATCTTTAGTGGGTTCGTTCCTTTGGAATTAGCTCGCGAACCGATCGTATTCTCGTCGTTTGTTCTTAACTCGTCGCAAGTGCGAAACCAAATGCCGTGCGCCGCTTATAATCAGTTCTTTTTGCAAGATTTTCTCACCTGCTGTCGTTTGCAGTTCGTTCATTTTTGTTCTCTTGAATTTTGTACTCTTTCGTATTTGACTTGCTCTCACGTTTGCTCACCACGATGGTTGCTTAAAGCGATCGATTGAAGTGAAGTTAAAACCAACTTTCGTATATTATTGGGTTTTACCATTTGAGGACTTTTTCTTCTTTGATTATCTTACATATGAGCAAATCCAGAAAACCTTTAACTTTTGGGGTTGACAAAATTTCACAAAAAAAAAAATGTGGACACATCTTAGAGCTTTTGAATATAAGTTTATAGGCCCCCTTATGTAATATAAATCCGTTTGCGTGCTACACTTTTAATGAAAGCAGTCAATAATAGAGGTCGGTAACGCTATATTTGTTCAAAATTCTAGAGAATTGTTCATTTAAAGGGGTTTTCAATAAGAGCGCTACAAAAGTTTTTTTCAAGGTTTTTTCAACAGGGACGCTACAAAACTAGAGCGACAGGGACAGCAAACGACGAGTCGAAATTATTAAAATTTACTACCGAAATTCGAATTCGTATATCTTTCCATCATGAAATGGCAAACCTTACTGAAGAGAAATGTCAAAAGAGCGGCACGAAATATGGCGTCGTTTGCTGTCGCTCTACTTTTGTAGCGTCCCTGTTGACCCTTTATAAAATATTTATTGATAAAGTGAAGTGAAATTATTTTTTATAACATAATATTTCAATATAATATAATCTAATTAATGGCCGTTTTCACAAAGTCCAGTTAAGTGTTTCAATTCCATATATTCTATTGGTAACGTTGGGTTAAAGTGGCAGTTAGTGCTTAACCGAAGATGGTGAAAAGGGCCGTGTATAAGAAAAATTTATTTTGAAGAAATTGTGATTTTTTCAACATTTAAGGCGAATTTTGAATTTTAAAGTGCTTCTGTAATGATTGATCAATATTACTGAAGCGGCATTGTATTTTTAAATAAACTCGTTACGTAAATTTCCAATCACACCTATGTCCAGCTAAATTCAGATTGATTTGTAGATGTGCCTTTGAAAAAAGTGCTTTTTTCAAGCCAATTACGTTTTTTTTTTTCGAAAGTTGTTGGTGTTAGGGGCACATTCACAAGTTATATCTTGAAATCTTTATATTTACCTCCTCTATTAAAAATTGGATACAAGCGTCCCCGCTACAAAAGTAGAGCGACAGGGACAGGAAACGACGCCATATTTCTTGCCGCTCTATTGACATTTCTCTTCAGTAAGGTTTGCCATTTCATGATGGAAAGATATACGAGCCAACAACGAGTCGAAATTATTAAAATTTACTAACGAAATTCGGAGTCAGTGGCCTCAACGTTAAGAGCGCTACGTCCGTCCAATTTATGGTCGTCATAATCGACCTAGCAGATCAACAATTGAGCGTCTAGTGGACAAATTTGAATCCACAGGCACAGTACAAAATGTTCCCGTGCCAGTGAGACAAAGAAGTGCCCGTAGTGTCGAGAATATTGCTGCCGCTTAGGCTTCAGTTGAAGAAGTCCAAATGTGTCTCTCACACGTCGCTCTCAAGCGTTGGGCATCTCTGTGACGTCCTTGTGGCGAATTTTGCGAAAAGATCTTGGCCTACATCCTTACAAAATCAAATTGACGCAAGAACTGAAGCCGCTTGACCACCAGAAGCGTCGTATGTTCGTGAATTGGGCTGAGCAACAACTTGAAAATGATTCGGATTTTCATCGAAAAATCATCTTCAGCGATGAGGCTCATTTCTGGCTGAATGGCTTCGTCAATAAACAAAATATGCGTTATTGGTCAGACAGCAATCCACACGTAGTCCATGAGTCATCATTGCATCCCGAAAAAATTACGGATTGGTGCGGTTTATGGGCCGGCGTCGTCATTGGGCCGTACTTCTTCCATGATGATCAAGACCGGCACTTTACTATGAATGGGAATCGCTACCATTCAATGATAACCGAATATTTTTGGCCCCAATTGGATGATATGGACTTGGAGGACATGTGGTTCCAACAGGACGGCGCCACAAGCCACACAGCGAATGCCACAATCAATTTATTGGAAACAAAGTTTGGAGAACGTGTTATCTCACGAAATGGTCCAGTCGATTGGCCGCCTCGGTCGTGCGATTAGACGCCGTTAGACTATTTCCTGTGGGGCTACGTCAAGTCTATGGTCTATGCCAACAAGCCAGCGACGATTGATGAACTTCTTGAAAACCGTCGAAAATTGAGCGTCTGGACTTCTGCAAGCGTGTCCGAGGTGGCCATGCAAAATAAATCGAGTTCCAAACATAATGGCATCGAACGTACTTTTACAGGAATCAAGCTTTTCATTGATTTCCAAAACCGTTTTTGTTTTATTTAAAAAAAAATTTGTAGCGCTCTTTACAAGCCGCAGCTTACACGTTGAAAAGAAGGCGAAATTTTCGTTTTCGTTCCAAAAGTGGTAACATACCTCCACCTCTGTCCAAATTTCGTTTGGGATATGACACACTTATGCGACATATATTAAGAACTCAAAAATGGTTGGTATTTATTAATTCAAGTATTCTTAACAATATTCAATTAAAATGTAAAATATAAAATCATTTTATTCATTGCTTTATATCAATATCATGAAGCTTAAGAGTTTTCTGTATTTGCTCATATCCTTAAACAAATTTTCTTAGTATACAATATACATTGCAAAATATAACCAATTTATGCTTTGCATATTTTAAATATTTTGTATCCACAGTACTAAATGGTAGCGTCGGTAGTTCGTTAGTGCGTTGGACTACGAGCGAAAAGCCGCAGGAGCGTTCGACTACGAGCCGAAAGGAAAGCGGTAGTAAATGGCAAACCTACGAGAGTAAAACATTGCCTAAGAAAAGCTCTCACCTGCTGTTCGGATTCGAAGTCTCCTCAATATCGCGTATAAGGTTCTAACGAGCGTGAAAGACTGAAGCCCATCGTCAACGGACCTTGGACCTTATCAGTGCGGCTTCAGACCTGGCAAGTCCACCTTAGAACCGATTTTCACATAGCGCAAAATCCTGGAAAAGACCAAAGAGAGCCAGATCGACAACCACCACCTTTTCGTTGACTATAAAGATGCAGGAGTCGCCTATACGACACCATGTGTGAGTTCGATATACCTGCAAAACTTATAAGGCTTTGCAGGATGACCCTGAGCGACACACGTTGCTCAGTGAGAATTGGGAACAACCTCTCCGATACGTTTAATAACTAACGAGCTTTCAGACAAGGCGATTTCCCTATCGTGTGACTTCTGCAACCTAATAATGGAGAAGATTGTAAGAGCTGCACAACTCCATCACAATGGCACTATCTTCAACAAGAATTCCATGCTGCTCGGGTACGCAGATGATATCGACATCATTGGGCAGAGCGTACGAGCAGTCAGTGCAACATTCTCCAGTTTAGAGAAGGGATCGCGTCGAATGGGTCTTACGGTGAACGAGGACAAGACGAAGAACGAGGACAAGACGAAGAACCTGGTGTCAACAAACAAAGAGTCCCGGCGTCTTGGACAATACGTCACTATTGACAACCACAACTTCCAAATTGTGAAGGACTTCGTATACCTAGGTACCAGCAATAACAATGAAAACAATGTCAGCCTGGAGATTAGCCGAAGAATAACTCTTGCCAACGTGTGTTACTTTGGACTCAGTAGGCAATTGAGGAGCAGAGCCCTCCCTCGACGGACAAAAATTACGGCGGGATTGGACAAAGGGACGTGGTACCTTCCATATTACTAAAACTTTAAGAATGCTATGATCTAAGAGCAGAGTTGTAAAATCAAATCAAAGGATCATAATAAAAATTGTATTCGTCACGTTGAATGTGGGCGGCATAGGATAAAGGTTCGTGCCACCTCCCATATAACCAATTAAAATGTTATAACACCTGACCTACTAAGAGCAGTTATAAAAATTAAAACAAAGGATCATATTTAAAAACACACGGACGGAGCTATAAAGCTACTGTCTAGCTACTTTTTTTATAAACTGAGGGTATATCACATTTTCTTTAGGCTACAAAACATATTAATTATATATTGTCGCTACAGTCCTGAAGAACTCTCTTACCATACCACTCGGCAGTGTTATGGTGAGTAGCAAATCTCCGTGATTAAACACTTCCCAAGACAAAAAAAATCTCATCACGTCGTTCGAATTCGGTATTAAACTGTAGGTCACACCACTTTGAGTATAACACGGACTGCTCAAATGTTGAGAGATCTTGGCCTAGGTTTTTCAGAGCTGAAGCGCCAAAAGAATATTATTTTTAGGTACTATATAATTTATATATACTTTCTGCTGCCATTTAAAATCTTTAAAATTACACATATATGCTACCATTCAATACAGATATGGCATGACGTTGAAGAGAGTCTACGCATTGGCGCACGCTCTGTTTGGACGCTCTCTTTCGATCGCTTTATTTTTAAGACATTTCAATTCTCTTCACAACTTGTGTAACCAATTTTGTAAAAATAACAATCGTACGTATAAGACAAACAAAAATAAAACTCTAAATAAGGCATGAGAAATAAATATAAAAAAAAATTAAATAAATGCGCAAACAAAGAAAAAATTAATAATAACAATAATAACGCGTAAAATAATTGAGCACAAAATGATGAAGCTTTTAAAGTTAAACAGCACAATCACGATCGTTATTTGGTCGAACGACAAGCATATGTGTAAGTTTCGACTATCTGTCCGTATGTATGTCTGTCTGTCTGTCTGTCTGTCTGTCTGTCTGTCTGTCAGTCGGTCGATCACAGACTGATTGACATTTAGTCATCTTGCTGTTTGTTAATATGTCCGTCTGTTTGACACTCTGTCTGTAAGTTTACAAATTAAATACTCAACGTCTCACATGCGTCAACACATGGTACAGCGGAAAATTATTCGATAATGAACGAGCCCTTAATTGCTAGGAAAACAGAAAAGTCTATGAAGTCTTTCAGATTAATGACATGTTTATTTTAGAATTTGTTTTATTTTAATTAAATCTTTAATTATCATGTTAAGTTTATAACTTCTACTGTACAATTGAATTTTTTTTACTGATCTCATATTTACAACAAATAATGAGGTTTTACTCATTTTCGAGTTTGAAATTTTCGATCTCCGAACGTAAAAATTTCTAAAACTTTATACTTTTACCATTTCCCATACTTTCCCAACACTTTGTGATCCTAAAAGTCTGATTTGCCTTCAAAGTATCAGGAGCCAAACAATTTTACCGGAAAAATGTATGCACAGATATTTATTCCTAGCAAAAGTTTTCACCGTACAATTCTTCAATGCGGCATATCTTTTCAGATTTTTCCTCAAACAAAATAAAAGTTAATTTCTATTTAAAAGCATTTCCTTCTCGAATTCAAAAATAAACTTCCCTAGTAAAGGGTTTTTCAATAAGAGCGCTACAATAGTTTTTTTCAAGGGTTTTTCAACAGGGACGCTACTAAAGTAGAGCGACAGGGACAGCAAACGACGCCATATTTCTTGCCGCTCTTTTGACATTTCTCTTCAGTAAGGTTTACCATTTCATGAATGAAAGATATACGAGCCAACAACGGGTCGAAATTATTAAAATTTACTACCGAAATTCGAATTCGTATATCTTTCCATCATGAAGAGAAATGTCAAAAGAAATATGGCGTCGTTTGCTGTCCCTGTCGCTCTACTTTTATAGCGTCCCTGTTGAAAAACCCTTTATTTGCCCCATTAGGGCAAAAATGATCATTACCTGATTATGTTGGTTTTGTAACTTCCCAAGGTTCTGATAACATTCCGAACATGGTTTAGATTAATTCCTAATCGGGTGTGTTCTCCACAAGCAAGAACACACTAGGCAGCTCAAATACTGCTAAGAATTTGAGGAGCATATACCCGCCAGTGAAAACTAGTCGAAACCATGTCGGTTACTGGTATGTATTTGAAGAGAGTAAACTAGTCGAAAATTGGTAGAATAGTGATGGAGATTTCGTGAGTAGACCCTTGCCAGTAATACATGTTAAAAAAAAATAGTCAAAAACAGATCAGTTACTGGATGGGATTTGAAGAATAGAACCCTGCCTGTAAAATTAGTTAAGAACTGGTCGGTTAATGGTAGGGTAATAGCTGGCTGCGTTAGCTCAGTGGTTATTGCGTTGGACTGCGAGCCGAAAGGTTCCCGGTTCAAGCCTGGACTGGGGCTAGCAACATCTTTTTATAGAAACATTTTCTATACCGCGCTACCTCTCGGCAGAAAATTTTGCAAACCTACGAGAGTAAAACCATTGCCTATGAAAAGCTCTCACCCAACGTTCGGATTTGGCAATAAACTGTAGGTCCCACCACTTTGAGTACAAATATAACACGCACAGCTCAAAATGGTGAGAGAGCTCGGCTGAAGTTCTATACAGGACTGTAGCGCCAAACTATTATTATTATTAATACCTGGCTAGTTCCTGGTCGGAAAGTGCGTGGCATCGCTTTCGAGTGACACGACAAGTGACTAGTAAAACTGGTTGGATACTGGTAGGAATTATTACTTGGGTTTTCATGTTATTCATACAAACTTAGCTTCCGAGGTAGGAATTTCCAGGCTGCAACAAAAGTGTCAGGCTTGTTACAAGCTTGACGACCAAGACTTGGTATATCGAGCCAGACACAAGGCTAGCACAATCTTCACTCACAGTCTCCACACAGGCCTTGATATATCAAGCTAGACACAAGCCTGGCACATTTGCCATTCCCAGATTTCAAACAAGTCTCGTTAGTTTAGATTAGACACAAGTCTGGAACAAGCGTCACTCCCAGACTTTACACAGGCCTTGTTAGTTTAGGTTAGACGCAAGACTGGCACAATCGTCACTCACAGACTCCATACAGACCTTGAAATACCAAGCTAGGTACAGGACTGGCACATTTGACATTTACAAATTTCAAACAAGCTTCGTTAGTTTAGATTAGACACAAGTCTGGGACAATCGTTACTCCCAGACTCCACACAGGCCCTGATATACCAAGCTAGACACAGGACTGACACATTTGTCATTCCCAAATTTCAAACAGGCCTTGTTAGTTTATGTTGGACACAAGCCTGGCACAATTCTCATTCTCGGGCTCCAAATAGGCCTTACTATACCAATATTGACAGAAGGCTGAACAATATTGAGCCACACTCAGAAGAAAATATGCCAGAATGTACTTAATGGTACGACCATCAATCTTATGGTTCATGAATTATGAATTAGACAGACTCAAGTATTGGAAACTGAAGCGAACATTGAATGTGCTATAACCATTTGCAACGAGAAGTGTCCATTTATGAGTTTGATTTTTTAAAAGTGAATTTCAGCTCTACATTTAATTAAAATAAATTATACAGTAAATTAACTAAAATCCATTTTTGTTTTAATAAATTATTAGGAAAATGTAATTCGACTATACTATAAAATTAATAAAACGTATCATAAAATATTTCTGGGTTTTTGTTATTGTATTTAAAGGAGCACATTATAAAATGTATGGTACAACAAAATATTGTATTAACAGTTCCAATATTACTGAATTAATGGGACGCATCCTATTGACCAATTTTAATAGTATAAATTATTGTTTTTCTATTGAAATACTATTAATTTTCCATGTTTTTTTTTCTGGGTGCACATATAAAAATTGTCAAATTATCCAAACCGCCATATGCTGAAGGAAATTCAAAATTTCGTCTCGACAACTTTTCGTCCCATGCCTAGTAATGCATGTGTACCGACTTTAACTTGAGTAAATTAAAGTTTACTATGGTGACATTTTTGTGTTGTTTTCATGTTAAAGAACACTTATCTGATGAAAAAAAATGTTTGTTGACGATCATTTAAACATCTTTGAAGTTGTCTGAACAATAAGTCTGCAAATTACCGTAAGTATTACTGTTAAATTGGTTGTTAACCTCTTATACAGACTCAACTCTCAAGTGTAATGAAATGAATGCAATGCCCATGACAAATTATGCCCAATAGCCTTAATCTTCAGGCGTATTACATGGATTGTCGCAAGTCTGGGGCATAGGTCTTGTTTGAACACTGAGGCACAAGCCTTTGTACAAGCCTGGGACACAAGCCTGAATTACATGCTTGCAACATAGTTATCATTCCAGTCTTGACACAATCTTGGCACAGGCCTAAAACACAGTGTTGGAACAAGACTGAAAATTAAGTCTGCCACAAAATTTGTCCACGAGCCTGGATACAAGCCTGGGATACAGGCTTGTAACATAGGTATCATTCCAGTCTTGACACAGTCTTGGAACGAAATTGGATAACAGCGTTGGCACAGGCCAGAGTAGCATTGGCACAAGCCTGTGTCAGGCTTGTGCCATTCGTTAATTCCTACTTGGGTTGCGTAGCATGCCAGACTGCGATAGCAACAGACCGTTCAAAATGTTTCTGCTACAACAAGCTACTCAATCTAAGTTTGTATGAAACACATCAGTTTCGCGACTTAAAATGTACGTAGTAAATTCAATACTTCCAATACCGTTTTCGTTTATGCATCATTTTTTTGAAAAAAATACAAGCTTTTAGTTAATAATACAAAAATAAAAATGGCTATTTTTCAAAAACCACAAAAACGTTTTTAAAATTAAAAATGTTTGGTTAAAAAAATTAATTTTAACAAAATAAATATTTTTATTCTAAAGTTTATAAAAAATATTTTAAAAATATTTATTAATGCAGTTATAGTCGTTCACAATTGAGCAACTCTAAGAGAAGTTATAAATAATTCAATACAATATCTCGACAACCCGGCATACTAGCGCTTCCTCCTTAACAGGTTTTAATGAGATCTACCTATATTACAGGGTTTTTCAAATGTGACGCTACAAAAGTAGAGCGACAGGGACAGCAAACGACGCTATATTTCTTGCCGCTCTTTTGACATTTCTCTTCAGTAAGGTTTGCCATTTCATGATGGAAAGATAACGAGTCGAAATTATTAAAATTTACTACCGAAATTCGGAGTCAGTGGCCTCAACGTTAAGGACGCTACGTCCAATTTATGGTCGTCATAATTTGAAGCCAGTGAGACAAAGAAGTGCCCGTAGTGTCGAGAATATTGCTGCCGCTTAGGCTTCAGTTGAAGAAATCCCAAATGTGTCTCTCACATGTCGTTCTCAAGCGTTGGGCATCTCTGTTACGTCCTTGTGGCGAATTTTGCGAAAAGATCTTGGCCTACATCCTTACAAAATCAAATTGACGCAAGAACTGAAGCCGCTTGACCACCAGAAGCGTCGTATGTTCGTGAATTGGGCTGAGCAACAACTTGAAAATGATTCGGATTTTCATCGAAAAATCATCTTCAGCGATGAGGCTCATCATTGCATCCCGAAAAAATTACGGTTTGGTGCGGTTTATATGCCGGCGGCATCATTGGGCCGTATTTCTTCCATGATGATCAAGACCGGCACGTTACTGTGAATGGGAATCGCTACCGTTGAATGATAACCGAATATTTTTGGCCCCAATTGGATAATATGGACTTGGAGGACATGTGGTTCCAACAGGACGGCGCCACAAGCCACACAGCGAATACCACAATCAATTTATTGGAATCCAAGTTTGGAGAACGTGTTATCTCACGAAATGGTTCAGTCGATTGGCCGCCTCGGTAGTGCGATTTGACGCCGTTAGACTATTTCCTGTGGGGCTACGTCAAGTCTATGGTCTATGCCAACAAGCCAGCGACGATTGATGAACTTCGTACGAATATCGAACGTGAAATTGCAGCAGTATCGGCCGATTTATGCTTGAAAACTGTCGAAAATTGGGTTCAGCGTCTGGACTTCTGCAAGCGTGCCCGTGGTGGCCATGCAAAAGAAATCGAGTTCCATACATAATGGCATCGAACGTACTTTTACAGGAATAAAAAATTTCATTGATATCCAAAAAACCGTTTTTGTTTTATTTAAAAACCCTTTACATGTTCACAAAATTTCATTCAAATCGGAAGCAAATAATTTCTGAAGCGGGTACGGTTGAAAAATTTTCACTCATATGTAGAATGAACAGTTCTTGAACATATTAAGAATATGACAAGAATTTGTATTCTACACGAAAAGGCTTTTACTCTTATTTGGCATTATTATCACTGGGATCTCAGACGAAAAATCTGAAAAATGTACTTTTTAAAATCATGTCTCGACAGTAAAATCTATTTTATAAGGAACATTAAAATCAAATTGTTTTAAACTTTTAAAAACAGTCTATATAAACCTTAAACATGCTATAAATAAATTAATTATGCTAAATAAATAAATAAAAAGATAAGAGTATACTTATGTTTCACACGTGACCATTACATTTTATTACGACAAGGTGTAATGAACTTCGTAAAATAACCTTGAACCGATAACGTGACCTGGATTTAAAATGACTTTAAATAATTTACCTATAACATAAAATAATAAACAAAAATGTCACAAGATTTTTAGTAAAGATTCAATTGGTTTAATTTTTAAAATTATCAAGCTTGCGTAAATTTACATGTTTTTTATAAAAAAAAAAGTACAAAGGCAAAAAGTATAAAAAAAAAATTAAAAATAACGTTACAAAAAATTACATCAATGCGCATTTCGTAATGCGCTGACGAGCGTAATCCTGTCAGTAGCAATAGCACCTGTTGATTGTGACTTGATGACACTAATACAAAAAAAATTAAACGACGTCGAACGTACACTTAGTCAGACTAAATAAAATAAATATATGAGAAACAAAAAACATAAAAAAAACATTGTGTTAAAAATACAATTAAAACAATACGAAGCGTAATAACGCGCGCCAAAAACAGTCAACAACAAAACGTACAAACGAATGACTGGGCGGTAGAGTTACTTTGAATCAGTGGGTATCTTCGTATCTAAGGAATTGTTTATTCTTAGAATTCCAAGGCATAAAATTATTACGCATCACAAGACGTAAACACGAGTGTAGGATGTAAACGATATACATGTTGTTGATCTTTTCAGAATGCGCAAAATTCTATAGAGTGTAGGTGGCAAAACATTAAATGAAGCTACATTTTTGAGAATGTGATACACTTTGAGATTGAGTTACATTGACAGAGTGAGAGACATTTTGAGTTTTAAGAGTTGAGAGACATTTTGTGATTAATATATATTGTGAGAATGAGAAACGTTTTGAGTTTAAGTTAACTTTTTAGCATGAGATACATTTGTAGATAAAGATACACTTTTTATATTGCGATATATTTACAGAATGAAATAATGTTGAGACACATTTTGAGAGTGACATACATTTTGAGGTTAAGATTTTTTTTTTTAAATCAAAAATGAGATACATATGGAGAGTAGGATACTTTCAGAAGGAATAACTCTAATTGATTTTGAGATACACTTTGAAAATTATTCAAATTTTAAATGCTGTGTTATGTTTTGAAAATGAAGATTATGTTGATGTTAAGATACATTTTTAGAAGCTGACTTTTATGAATGATGTGCAATATTAAGAATGAGTCTGATTTTAAATACGAGATACGTTTTTAGGTTGAGATATATTTTCAGATTTAGATACGTAGTAGTAATAAGTTGAGTTCATAGATTGAAATACATTTTCAGAATAAATAATACCTTTTGACCCTAGTAGAAATTTACCCTATTAGGGTAGACATGATCAGGTCCAAATCATGTTCGTCATGTAACTGATCGGGTTATAACAAGGAAAAAATTCCATAATCAGTTCCTTGTCATGACCTTATTACAATTTATACTAGGGGAAGTTAGGATACATTAGGCAAATGATACACGTTTGAATCCTGAGATATAGTTTTGAGATTGAAATACATTTTCAGAATTAGATGCGTTTTACGAATAAGTTAATTTTTATGATTAAGATACAGCATTCATAATGACGCAGAATTTGAAAAAGTAATATATCAGAAGTGTCAGTTTCAGTTTTAGATATGTTCTAATAATGAGTTTACATTATAGATTGAGATACATTTTCAAAACGTATAACTCATTTTGAAGTTGAGATACGATTTGATAGTTAAAAAACATTTTGAAAATGACAAATATTTTGATGTTGAAATACATTTTCAGAATTAGATTTTTTAAGCATGAGTTGACTTTTCTGATTGAGATACATTTGCAGAATGAGTGCGATTTTTAGACTGAGATGTTGAGTTACATTTTTAGATATATTTTCAAAATTCAATACGATTTAAGGGAGAACTTAACTTTATAAAGCCGGTCTCAAAAAAAAAAAAAATTGACACGCCCCTAAAATAGGCGGAGTGTGTCGAAAAACAACAAATTTTTTGCCGCCCCTTGTAACCGCCCATAAATCGAAAACCGACCGAGGTCATAAGTGGTTCTTGAATTATTACGAAGTGGTCGGGGCAAACACAAAAAAAAAATTGTCACACGTTGCAAAAACCAGACCTTAAAAATAAAAATAAATAAAAATGAGACGTGTTACCCCTCAAAAATAAAAAACCTTTTTTTTTATATAACTCAAATTCCAGAAAAAGGGGAGTGGCAAAATAAAAACTAAACAAAATCAAAATTCTTGATATATACAGTAGTATGGCCTGAAAATTTTGGTTACACTGAGGAAAAAAAAATATGAGTTTTGTGCACTTAGTTAATCATAGTAATGAAAATCGTTTCCTGATGCAGTAAGGTAATTAGTATGATTAAAAGCGCCGCTGGCAAATTTTAAAATTTATTTTTTGTCGAATTTTTTGTTCTGGTTCTAGAATTTATTTTTTTGGCACATAAATTTCCATGGCATTATTTAACTGAATGTAAAGGATTTTCAATATTTTTTTTTTCATTTTGCCACTCCCTTTTTCCAGGAGTTAGAGTTGGAAAAAAAACAGGTTTTTGATTTTTAAGGGGTACCAGACATTATTTTTAATGTCTGGTTTCAGCATCGTGTGACAATTTTTTTTTACCCCGCACACTTTGTTATAATTCAAAAACCACTCATGGCCTCGGTCGGCTTTCGATTTTTAGTCGGTTCCAGGGGTTCGAGCGGCAACATTTTTTTTTCGTCACTCTCCCTTCATTTAAAAGGTCGTGACAATTTTTTTTTTGTGAATTTCGTCCGGCCCCATAAAGTAAAGTTCAGCCCGATTTGAAATGGAGTTGATTTTTCAGAATTGGCTACATTTTTGATTTGAGAACCTTTTTTTAAAATAAAATAAGTTTCTAGAATGAGATACTATTTTAGAAACATTTTTAGATGCCGATACTCTTTCATAATTCGATAAGTTTTAAAAATGAATCGAATTTACATGAGTCGAAACTACATTTTTATTTTGCATCACTTTTTTTTTAAGAGAACATAGGTTTTAGGTTGAACTACTTTTTAGATTGAGTTAATTTTGTAGAATCAGATACATTACAAGAATAATACTATTTTTTTATTTTAATGAGTCACGTTTGTAGAATGAGTGACATTTTTAGAATGAGTCACATTTTTAGAATGAGTAACATTTTTAGAATGAGTCACATTTTTAGAATGAGTCACATTTGGGAGAGAAGTTCCAGAATACCACTTAGAATTTTTACGATTCAGACTAGAGATGGGCGAAAATCTGAGTTTGTGCGTGCAAATTTCCGTACGTGCTAGTTGCTGTCGTGCCCGTGCGTGTCCGTGCCTCCAAAATCAGGCACGCGCCCATTAAAGTTTTTTTTTTATAGTTTCTACCCTAATTAAAAAAAAACATTACTTCCTGTTTCAGAAAATACAAATTTCGTGGTATTTTAACCTTTTCTAAAAAATCTGTTGTTTTAGTTTTACTTATGGATTTAAAAGATTAACTTAATTTTTGAATTATTTATTACAGGGACTAAAACATATTGGAATATCATTACCGGTTCCAAGATTTTTAAAATTGTGGTTCCGGCTCCGATTCCGGATTCCGGATTCCGGAAAATGGAAAGAAACTAGTAGGCAAACAAGCATTTTTTGGGATGATACAAAACCTGCTACTTCCTGCCTGCAGATATGTAGTCTGAAAGCAAACCTGGCAGGGTTATAGCAGGCAAAGGTGGAGTATGGAAAGCAGTGCGTGCAAGTAATGGTAGGCAATCGGATGAAATCAAAATGGCAGGCAAAGGTAGGGAATGGTAGGCAATGGGCAGGGAGCATAAATACATATTATATAGAGCATGTGTGGCCAGCAATACCGACCCCAACAAAAACTTCTTGTTGTGCAAAAACAACGCCGAATTTTGTTTGTTGTAAACGATCACGAGCTTCGATGTTGAGTTGCTGGATTTGAAGTTTTGGTACAACAAGAATTTGAAGTTTTGGTACACATACAGCGTAGGTATATTAGTAATCTAAGTTATAAGTTTCATTTATCTAGCTCTTCAATTTTAAAAGTAGTAGGAATTTCAACAGACAGACGGACAGACAGACAGACAGACGGACAGACGGACATCGCTAAATCGACTCAGGAGGTCATGCTGATCAAGAATATATATACTTTTCCATACCGGAGATGCTTCCTTCTGGGTGTTACAAACGGCGTACCAAACTGAATATACCCTTTCACTCTTAGTGTAGGGTATAAAAACAAAACTTACAAAATAACGACTTTGCCCACTAGGTGTAGGCTAAAACATACTAGTGTCTTGCGTAAAAACTGCTATAGAGAGCCTGCCTTTTTTCAAAAATTCAAAATGCCTGCTATGCAATGTGTATTCCCTATCATATTCCTGTGGGCTTTCCTCAAAACTGCTACTATAACACCAGTTTCCTGGTATATTTTTTGTCTCGAGAATATGTGGTTCTTTCCTTACAGTGTAAAATCACGACCTTGATTTAAATTTCAGCATCGTCATACGCATAATTACATTTTTTCTTATTATATTGGAAAGATTCTTGGATCTTGTTTTTTCATTTAGTTTTTTTCTTTTTTATTGATTGCGAATTTATTCTTTGCGCTCTGAAATAATGCTGAATGTATTCCAAGAATCTCACACAATTCATCTCCCCTTTTATGATTTAAACATGTTGTAGATTTTTTATATATATATCAGGTTTTACAATTTAAGCATTTCCTCTTTCTTCCTTCCTAGCAAACCAGATACAAATAAAGCAAACAAAGTATGAAGTATAATTTAAAGATACCAATTTAGAGACAAATTGAAAAAATTTAATAAAACATATATATTTCGAAAATATAATAAATTCCGAGACTAATTTAAATACTAAAAATAATAAAAGTTTAGAAAATGCATTAAAAAAAATCTAAATAATGATCCTAAGGACTGCGTCGAATAAAATTGTCCGTTACATATCTTCCCATAATGAGCTATTGCAAGATTCAAATTAAAAAAATTTGATCATAGTAGCTCTAAATTAAATGGCAGAAAATAATTTGTGTCAGTTATAGTCAATACAAAATTTATTTAACGCGAAAATGGCAAACGAAGTGGAAGTGCGAGAAAATATAATTAAAAATTTTCAAAAACAACCTAGTTGGTCTTTTAAAAATTGCCAAGGAGATAGGGGCTAACCCTAAGACCATTTCTTGCGTTATCAACCGCTTTAAGGAAGACCTGAGTATTGATCGGAAGAAAGGTTCTGGTAAAAAAAAGGCCCACATGATCGTGAAAAGTCGAAGAAGGTTGTGAATATTTTAAAGAAAGATCCAAGCATATCCGGAAGGAAATTGGCGAGAAAGGCGGATTGCTCAGAATCTTTCGTGCGCAGGACTAAGAAAGAAGCTAGGCTGAAGACGTACAAGGTCCAAAAAGTTCCGGATAGAAATGCCTGAATGAAACCGCAAAACAACGAGCTAAAAAGCTGAACCAAGATTTTGTTAAAAAATTCGATTGCTGCATAATGGACGACGAAACTTAGCGGACTTTTCTCAGCTACCTGGGCAGGAATTTTATACAGCCGATTCTCGAGGAAATGTCGCTGAAAAATTCAAATCAAAAAAAATTACAAAATTCCCAAAGAAATTCCTTGTTTTGCAGGCACTTTGCAGTTGTGGAAAAAGGAGCAGCTTATTCGTGACATCGGGTACAATTAATAGCGAAATATATGTGAAGGAATGCTTGCCAAAGAGATTGCTTCCATTTTTACGCCAACATGAAGTGTCCACATTTTTTTGGCCTGACCTCGCTTCATGTCACTACAGCAAAACGGCCTTAGAGTGGATCCAACAAAATGCAGTGATTTTGGTGCCTAGAGAAGCCAATCCACCAAACTGTCCAGAACTCAGGCCGATTGAGAGATACTGGGCTTTAGTAAAAAGGGAGATGAAGACAACAAAAAAAGTGGCCAAAGACCTTCAAGACTTTAAAAGAAAGTGGTCTTCAGCAGCTGTGAGGGTGTCGGACACTACCATTACAACATTAATGGAAGGGATTCCGGAAAAATTAAAACTTTTTTATAAAAAATATTAATTTCTGTTTTTTTTATATATTTTTTTAAAATCAAATAATTTGCAAAATAAAATATTTTATTCTATAAAAATTCGATTACTAGATTTTTTCATTTTTGTAGCGGACATTTTTATTCGACGCAGTCCATAAAATGCAGGTAAAAATTAACTTGAAAAACATGAAAATATTATATAGAAGGATAGGGTACAATAAAAAAAGAAACGATTTTTATAAATTTTAATAATATGCGAAACACAGAAAAAAACCGTCAATTATAATGACATGAAGAAATGTACAGCTAATGTGTGTATAATTTATATCATATTAACACCGAAAGCGAATGTTAATTTTTTGTTTGTAATATTTTAATTGAGCAATCTTAAAATGGTATTTGTCGGAAATGACTGTATCTCTCAGTTGTATCTGCACCCAACCAACAGCAAAGTTCAATAAACAAATGATTGGTTTTGTCGGAAGAACAGTCGAAAATGTGAATGCAACCATATTATATTAGTTAAACAATGAGTCCTGCCCATCATTATATGTAAAATTAAAAATAAAATGATTTTTAATTTTCAGTTTTCTTTTTATTAACAATAAAATTAACAAATTAACACACGTTGAGTGTTTTTTTTTTTGTTATTCGTAATGCCAAGTTAGAATTTTATTTTAATTCTGCAACCAAAATGGAAAAAAGCAATAAAGAAAAAGGTACGGTCAGACTTTATATGATGACTATAACATTGTGGTAAAAGGAGTTGCTGGCAGAATTCCAGCCATTTTAGTGAAATAAAAAATAAAAATAATACTGAAAAGTTGCCGTTTTTATACAGCACATTAAAAAATAAACAAAATTTGCGGTTGCGGTATTCAACGATCCATAAATTTAGGCACCAACAGATAAAAATAGACACTTCCGTGACGTGAAAAAACAAAATAATAATTGTAGTAAACATTTATGAATTTATTACACAGTCTGACACTGAACAAAAATTAACAGAACTTTTGTGGAAAATATTTTGTTCACCCTTTACAAACAGTTGGTGTATTTTTGATTTATAATTACTTTATTTTTGAAAAATTTAGTCATATAACACTACTTATTTTACCTATGGACATTCGTACATCAATTCGATATAATTTGCTGATATTGATTTTGACTGCATACTCAGTTTTTTTTTGGTAATACCTAAAGTTTTTAAGATAATTTTAGTCGTAATTTTAAGGCCTAAAGGCTCGAATACACGATAGAGAAATTAGCTAGAGATAGAGAAAAAATCTACCGTAGAGCTCCCTACAGTGGAGCTCTATGAGATTTTTCGCTCTATTTTGTCCTATCTCTAGCTATTTTCTCTAACGTGTAAACTCGCCCTAATGTTCAAAAATAGTTTTTCAAAAAACTTTAAACTCATTTTTTCATTTAATTGTCTAGACTAATTTTTTTTAATATACTAATTAATATTAATTAACTAAACTCGGAATATTTGCATTTTTTTAGACAATTCTTTTATTATTTTTTTTTTTTTTGAATTTATGATCTAATGATAAACAAAAAAATATTTATATTTATCAAGAGTATAATCCAAACTAACTATCAATATAACTAGTGATGATCATTTGCAAGAGCAAGGTCTTGCTCTTGCATATACAGAAAAAAAAATCGTAAATATAGCCAAAAACGTTCATCAACACAATCAAATTATTGCTAAAACTGCGCCGACTAAATTATTAATTGTATTAGCGTACATATTCATCATATTAGCAAACGCATTTGCTGGCAACAGCAATGTGTATTCGCATACCGCGTTGATGTTATAGCAGTGCGTGGTCGCTATAGCAGTGAGTGGTCGTTGTAGCAGTGCGTGGTCGCTATAACAGTGCGTGGTGTGTGTTCGTGTACTCGCTTACAGCGCTGGTGAATTTAGTGGAATTCGTGAAATTGGTGGAATTCGCTTAGAATTAGAATTTTGAGTTGGCGGTTGTCGCGCATATCAGTTCACATTTGTTTCATGCCAAAAGAAACGCTTATAGAGTTCGATCATACTCTATTGGTGTCGTTGAAAATGATGATGATGGCAATAGTTTCATATTTAATTATGCTTCATCATCAGAAAAGTATATTTGTTTTATACTTTCACAAGAATTTATATTATTATTTTTTAATAAACCAAAAAAAAATTATAAGAATACTGTGAAAATACAAAATTGCTTTTAAAACGTCGACAATACCAATTAAATAATTTGCTACTTAAGCAAAATCATTTATTGGTATATTTTTGGACGCAAATAACATTTTCAGCGAATGTGTTTGCTCAATACATGAAAAATGCAAAAATATCATTGCTAAACCAATGTATGGTGTACAATTAATTTTGATTGCTGTATTTACGTCGATTATTTCTTTCTGTATAGGTACATTTCATCTTATTCTTGGTCTTGTTCTTGCAATACCTTTCTTGCTCTTGCTTGCAAGAATCTTTCTAAATTTTACTTTTTAAATTTTAAATAAAAGATCGAAGACAAATATCTTAAACTGCATATTAATTATGAAAACGAATAAAATTTGAACACTAATTGTATTTAGGTTACTTATTTTTCAAATTTTCAATGTCTTCAACAAAAATAAATTAATTTACTAACAAAAAAAAATCCAATAACACAAAAATTGACTAATAAAAAATAATTGTATAAATCAAGTGATGTTGACGAGACAATTAAAAATCTCAAGACCATACTAAAATTTCGTCAGAGATTAAAAAATCCCTATGCTACACGTACCGTATGTCAAGAGAACACATACAATATTTGGCAGGGTAATATTTAACATTGCGAACACAAACTCAAACGCTACAAAGCGAACAATAATAGAAAGAAGATAATACAACTATAACGAATTACGGTGCGTATACACACACTTTCTCAACGACAACTCTTCGTTGCTGTCCTGTATCATCGCATGGCAACAAACAGACGCATGACAACAAACAGACGCATGACAACAGACAGTCGTATGGCACCACACAACATGTATGTATCAGCAATCCAGTTGGCAACAACAACGAGTTTTCTTTGTGGTACAAAAAATTTCCCGACAAAAATTCTATGAAAAGCTTTATTCTACTTTATTCGCATTTTGTTGTTGTTGATGCACTTTCAAACGAATCAGCGGATTTGTGAAAAAACACAAAAAGCAAAATCAGCTAAAAGAGGTACACTGTGAAAATTTTCATATATTATTTTTTTTTTATAATTTTTGTTTTATGCACATAGAAATTAACTTAAGAAGAACTTCATGATTTTACAATTAACAAAAAAATTATTTATAAAATTAAAACAAAAATAATAATTTGCATAGCACAGTGCATATGCACAAACGATGTACGAACTAGCGTAACGAAGAAAACAGAAACAACATTGTTTTGTATATTTTATCTTTTTGAAGCGACTTTTGAAGCACTTTTGAAGATATTTGCCGCTTCAAAAGTGCTTCACATAACTTATTTTTAAGATGCTTATATTATTTAGACTTGAAAAACAAGAAAAATTAAAACACATATCGTCATTAATGTTCACGTTCATAAATATTTTGCACGCATTCCATTGTTACTTGTTGTTCAATATTTAGTAATATTACAAATTCTTTTGAATTTCATTATTACCTTAAAAACATTATAAATGCATTAAAATGATAAAAAAAACGCAAGAGTCTTGCTTTTCTTGCATTTCTTGCAGTGTTAGTCTTGCACTTGCCATTGTTCTTGCATTTCTTATCTTGCTCTTGCACTTGCACGAAAATCTCGATCTTGTTCTCGCAAAAAATGCAAGAACAAGAACAAGATGCAAGAATAAGAAATTTTTGATAATCACTAAATATAATTGACTTCGGTCTTTTCAATACAAATACAAAGTTATATTTTTAAATCACTTTTTAAACTTTAAAACGAGGAAATACTGTATTTTTTAAATGGCTAATATTTTTTAATTTTGTCGGACTGTGTTAATTTTATAATGTGAAATTCTTTCAATAAATAAATTATATTATTAACACTGAATATGAATTAGCAAAAATTAAATAAATCTATAATAACACATTCGAAGTTTTTTCAATGTAAAGAGAATGTTGTTCTGCATTTTTTTTAACCAATGTTATATGGAAAATAATACCTACTTTCTAATAGAAATTATAAAAAACCAATAAATAATTGTATTAACTAAACAACAAATAATGATGCAATTGATAATATTTATAATAAAAAGTACCTACTACTTATTATTCAATTGTATAAATTATGAAATATAATAAACAGCAAAAGTGAAATGAAATAAAACACAACAGGTTTTTCCAAATTAGGTTAATGTTATAAAACACAAATAAATTGTTTTATTTTTTCATCTGCTTAATAAATATTAAATAAAAAAAAAGCACCCTTGACTTTTACTATAATAGCATATTATGCATGAGTTAATAATTTTTATTTGCTTTTTTTTATTATTTTTTATTAACATTCTTACTATGATTATTGCGCTACTTAAATAAATCCTCAAATGATGTTTATTTGCGATACGTGGTAAATCAGTAAACTTATGATATATGACATGAAAGTAGTAGTGAAAAATTATTTATATATTTTTTTTATTTCAACAGCAATTCGATATACACACGTTTATAAAACAATTGTTATTAGTAAAAAATTAAAAATATATATTTATTAATTTCCGTATAACATTTATTTAAATTTGCTTTCAATTCAATTTTTATAAATATTAATATTTATAAAAATATTTTTTTTATTATTTTAAATCAATTATATATTTTTGTATACTTTATTAATATATACCAATTTTCATTATTTCAATTTTACGCATGTCTTCTTATTAATTTGGAATGCTTAACGACCATCAAAATTACTACAACTTATTATATTTCATAAATAAAATTAATTCTCTCAAAAAGGCGCTAGGAATTATATGACTTGCAGTGCGACATCGAACACATAGTGTTTCAGTTTAACTCGTAAGTGCTGCATACCTCTAGGGGCATTTTTAAACACGTTTCGTCTAATTTAGAAATAGTAAATTTAAAGTCGATTTCAACTTTTTTGACAATTTTCAAAAAGAATAAAATGTAAAAAAATAAGATTTTGTTTTTAATTTAAAGTCGACATTAAATGGTTTGTGAATATTAGACTGACATTGGAAAACCATGATTTCGAATCGAGAGGAAGTCACCCCCTAGAAATGCTCTATTTGATGAGAAAATCGATGTCAAGAATTTTGAGCAAAATCCGAATATGAGAAATGAACCCGCCGGGACCTCAAATAGGCGTTTTCGTATTTAAATCGATAATTTCAAAATTGTATTGAAATTATGTCTCTCAAACGTGGAAAATTTAATTAGCTTTTCAATAAAAAAAAATCAGATCTTAAAATAATCTCAAGGAATGTTAAAAAACATATTCAAAATAAATTTTAGATGGGAATCGAACTTTTGAGTTTAAAGTGTTTCAGGCTAGGCGTGACTGATGATAACGAAGGAATCCTGTTTAAATAATCACTGCTTCTGTATTTTTTTATCCGATTTTTTATAGTTTCTTGAAAAGTTAATAAAATTTTCCAACGGATGACATACCCACATTTTTAGTTAATTGCGTTTGAGAGACATCATTTCAATTCAATTTTGAAATTGTTGATTTAGGTACGAAAACGCTACTTTGAGGTCCCGACGGGTCCATTTCCCATATTCGAATTACGCTGAAAATTCTCCACATCGATTTTCTTATTCAAGAGAGCATTTCTAGGGCGTGACCTTCAAAATGAAACTTGATGATTTTTTTCAGTCAGTCTAGTGAATATGTGCCATTATGTTTAGTTTCGATTTTAAAATGATCTTCTTAATACAATTTTGAAGCTCAGTGTATGAAACTCAAACAGTACCAGTCTCCAAATTTAAATTTTTTATAAAAAAAAATACACTATAATATAGATATTAATATTTTAAATTTGCGTATTCATAATATTGATGTAATGTTGATGAAACTTCTTAAAACATCGTGTGAAAAATGTCCTTAAATTGTCAAGAAATGCAAGACTTTCGCAGCAAGAACAAGACTGAAGCAGCAAGAATTTGCGTATTCATAATATTGATGTAATGTTGATGAAACTTCTTAAAACATCGTGTGAAAAATGTCCTTAAATTCTCAAGAAAGAAATGCAAGACTTTCGAAGCAAGAACAAGACAGACCCAGCAAGAACAAGATATACTCAGAAAAAACAAGAAATACACTGCAAGAACATGAGTAAACACAAGACTAATATGTCTTGTTCTTGCATTTGCTCAGTACTATCTTCAACCATTATTCCATTATTCATTAATGTTATGAATTTCCTCATCACTATAATAAATTTGATAGTGTTTATATTTTGTCGATTATTTGTTCGGTTCTTTGTTGTTATAAAATCCCTTCTTTCAACTACATGACAAAAAGACAAATTTTCGGTGTGTGGAGGGTTGTCCTAAATCCTAAATTTTTCTAATCCTAAAAATCCATCAATGATGTACAATATTAAACTATAAAATATTTGTTGGGTTATAGAAAAAAAATTAATATTCAATCATGCTTTTCTTTATATCAAAAAAATGTGTGCGCCTTTCTATTTGTATCAAGAAAAATGAGATTTTTTAATATGAAGATAATACGTTTCTTTATATCAAGAAAATGTCTTTCTTAATATCAATAAAATGTGTTTCTTTAATCAAGAAGCCGCGGTAGCTCAGTGGTTAGTGCGTTGGACTGCGAGCCGAAAGGTCCCCGATTCAAGCCTGGACTAGGGCTAACAACATCTTTTCGTAGAAACATTTTTCTATACCGCGCTACCTCTCGTCAGTAAATGGCAAACCTTCGAGAGTAAAACCATTGCCTATGAAAAGCTCTCACCCGCCGTTCGGATTCGGCAATAAACTGTAGGTCCCACCACTTTGAGTACAAATATAACACGCACAGCTCAAAATGGTGAGTGAGCTCGGCCGAAGTTCTATACTGGACTGTAGCGCCAAATTATTATTATTATATTAGTCAAGAAAATTTGTTGTTTATTTAAAAATAAATAGTCCTAAAAATCTATCAATGATGTTTAATATTAAACTATAAAATATTTGTTGGGTTATGGAAGAAAAAAAAAATTCAATCATGCTTTTTTTTATTTAAAAAAAAATGTGTGTGTCTTTTCTATTTTTCTCAAGAACATGTTTTTCATTATATCAAGAAAAATGTGATTTATTAATATGAAGATAATGTTTTTCTTTATATCAAAAAAAAATGTGTTTTTTTATATCAAGAAAATGTGTTTCTTTACGTCAAGAAAATTTGTTTTCTTATATCAAAAAATACTTATGTATTTAATAATAAAATTTAATTTTTAGTCAACATCATTTTTTTAATCTTTTATATAATAGTCAGGAAATTAATTTCCTACACTAAGAAAAAAGTGACGTAATAAAATTAAATAAAATTTATTTAAATTTGATTGAAATACTTTTTAATAAAAAACGTAATACTTCATACAAAAAATATTACGCGCGTATTTAATTTCAAAATAAATAAAAAAAGTATTTCATTTTATTAAAAATTCGAAAAAAAGTAAAATAAAATAATAATTTTATATATTTCTAATCTTCTTTATATGAAATAAATAGTTTTTAAAATACCAATTTACATATTCATGATGTTGTGATTAAATTCAAATGTTATAACCTTAATAAAAAGTGATAAAAAGTATTTATTTCAATTTTCATTAGATACGTAATAAATTTAAATAAAATGTATTTACTTCAAATTTTATTACGTACTTAATAAATTTGAATAAAAAGTATTTACATAAAGTTTAAATAAAAAATATTTAATTTAAATACAAAAGACTACGGGTGAAAAACGTGTCGAAAAGTATTTAAATTTATTACTTTTTTATTTCATTTTATTACTTTTACTCTCAGTGTAGGTAAAGAAGAAATTGTTCATTCGATAAAAAATAGAAATTCGTAACAAAAATTTAAAAAGGGGTTTACATATAAATTTAAGTACATGTCGCATACAAAGAAAAGTAAGGCTTTTTAATATGAACAAGAATATAGGATTCTTGATATGTAGAAAATACAGATAATATTTAAACATTTTTAATAAAGTAAAGTTCTAATATTATGTTTACACAGAAAAATTCTCTCTTGACTTTAAGTTGAAATAAAGTTGCAGTAGACAATTACATTTGTTTCAAAGACATTTTAATAAATTGGTTGATGAAACTACTAAATTCGGTTGATACTGCAAATACTATCCTATACACACACCATATTAAAAAAATTTCGAATTTGGTTGTAGTCACAATAATTAGTACCTATTGGTACTAATTATGGCTATCAGAAACGATTTAATATTTGAGAGAACCGTAAAAGTTGGTTCTTCTGTGTGGTATTCTGTGTGTTAAATTTAGGAAATATTATTTCCACCGTTATTCATAAAACGTGTGAAAACTAGATGTTCAAATAAATGATTTAAGAAAACAAAGATTATAAAAAATATAATAAAAATAAACATTAAAAAAAAATAAAGATTTAAATAATTATGATAAAAAATAAAGTTTTAAAAACACGTAGAAAATACATATGAAAGTTTATTGACAGCAATAACGTGATGCAATTTCAATTATAACGAGTCGAGTTATATCTATAGTAATAAAATATAGATTAAAATAGCTTTTCCCATAATATGTTTTGTTTTTAAATAAAAATAATCATTATTATAGTGCAACAAATCAATCAACTGTTAAGAGCTGAACATGTACGATTTTATTTAGTATGACAGAACAAAAAAATAAAGGTTTATGTAACATAATTAAAAATTCTAAATGTAAAGCTACATATGAGATGTCTGTACATGTACAGAATTGTAAAATTGAAATGTAACCAAAGGCATATAAATTAAACACTATATTTAGTTATAAGATCAGCAGACAAAAATAACGTTTAAGTAATCGAAATCATTAAAGGGCTGTATTAGGAAATATCTAGAAGTCAGACAGATTTCATTAGAAAACACTGCATGTATTTTAACAGAAGAGCTGTCAATCAATTAAAGGTTGAAGACGACGTTATAGTATTATTGAATAGGTGCAAATAAAATACTTGAGGAAATACTAAACCATTTGAGTCATTTTTATATCTGAGTCATTTTTTATATAAAGTATTAATTTTAAAAAATAATTTCTAGTATGCCACGCAATTAGGTTTCAATCTAAACTATTAAAAATTAACACAAAATATCATTCAAAGTATATGAGTCTCTCATATTTTTGATTCTTAATGAAAATACCTCTAAAAATTACAATTTTAGAACATGATTTCATGCCTTCAAAAATGTCAACTTGTGTAAATAGTTTTGCCTAAAACAAAGAGAACCTAAACCAAACCACATGTCATGTCAGTCAGAACAAAATGATTCAGTTGTTTGGCTTAGACCCACAAGATACATATATTAAATACGATGAATAAATATAGGTAGTACTACGCAAGTTACTCACTGACATGACGATGATGAGACGGAAATGCTTAAAACATGCCCGCATTTTTTATTTTTTTGTAAATATAAAAAAAAGTAATTTGCAATTTTATTGTCATTCATTCGACCACCATATATAGCTGAAAAACTGACAATATTTCGTCATCAGACGGCGAGCACAGTTTCAAATTTACGTTGTTAAATTTCAAAATGATTTTTTAAACATTAAAAAAAAAATCAAAATCAAATGTAAGAAGAAGGAATTTTAATTAAAACAATGCGACAGCAAATATCTAATGTAAACTTCTATCTTCATCCTCATGCCTTTTGTCTACTCATTGCTTTAAACCAAATCATTCACAAATGATAAATTCGAAATTAAAATTCAGTTTTGAGAATTTGCTCAATGCTAAATTGACAACAACTAATAACTCGCCTAATAGCTGGTAGCAGCGCGATACGCACCAAGTTAGCGTTGCACAGTGGAATGTGTGTGGTTAAAAATGATTGGAAAAAAACCAAAAACAAATGAAAAAAAAAATGTTTATTATCAGTCCTGAGTTTTGAAAGAAAAACAAAAAAACGAACCCAAGAAACTACAATAAATGCATTTAAGACAGTATATGAGCAAAAGCATTTTCTTCATATTCTTCCAAGGGAAAAGCCGAACTTAACCCTGCTGTTTATTCATTAAGGGCCGGTTTTACAGTCGTAGTTTAACTAGATTTGTTGGTTAAACGTAGTTTAATCTCAGAATTCGTTGGCCGTTTAAACTACGTTTAAAATCTTAATGTTTTTGACAGATACTATCCACAAGAATGAGAGTTGTTCTCTTTTTGAACTTTCCGTTCACGCATTGTCTGTCAGCATGTTTGTGTTCTGTTTGTTTTCTTGTATTTCAGCAATGTATTAATCAAACTTCTATCCTCACATGTACTGAAGTTGCTCGATCTTTAGTATATTTCATTTATTTTATTAATCTAAAATCTATTTTCAATGTCTTCATTTACAAAATATTTGCATAAAATTATCAGCTGTTTCAAATGAGAGAAATAATCGATAATTTGTTGACATTTGCCAGTGATGCCATTTATACAGCTTGACTGAGTTCATTTTAAACTTTCACTGTAAAACATCTATCAAAGTTAAACGTCGTTTAAATGTATGAGACGTTTATTTAAACAAAGGTTAAACTAGGTTTAAACTAGCACTGTAAAACTGGTCGTAAGTGTTCAAAATTGTTTGTTACCAGAAAATCATCGGCAAAACTATTGTAAAACATTCAAAATTAATTTCATCATGTAGTCAAATCATCTATGCGCATTATTGCAATTTATTATAGCACTTATACCCTAAACTAAATGTGAAAGGGTATATTCATTTCGGCCATCCGTTTGCAACACCCAAAAGAACGCATGTCCGGTAAGGAAAAGTGTATATGAACGAGCCCATGAACCAATTAAAATCATCTATTTGTTTTTGATCACCGCTTATACTGACTCGTTCCACTGTGCGTCGTCAGTCAGTCACTCATATGAGTAGCGTAAAGTGTATTAAATTCTCATAATTTTAATTGAAATCGCTTTAAAAACGTGTTTAAAATTTAAGTGCAGCTATAACTAGGTAGTTGGCGATAAAAAAATAAAACTAAAAATAAATAAAAAAAAAGAAAACTTTAAAAAAATAAGAACCACAGCACAACACAACACATACAAAAAAAAAAAGATCAACGACTGTTTAAGGCGTCACAGGGTAGCATAGTATGTAGTTGTTTCTGTTATGGTTGGACTAGGTTGAAGTTTCAACGACTTTTTAGAGTTCCAATAACATATATTATTAACATGTACCGTTCATGCTGTTCATGTGCTGTCAGACAACAATACATTATGCAGTTTTTGCTGTTTAATTTTAATTTATTAGCATTAGAATGAATAAATTATTAGAATTTATTTTTGTAGTTCATTTGAAATTTAGCATAACTATAATTTAATTATCTGACATGTTCCAGATTCATTTTCAATACAAATTCAAACTTTTCCAAATAAAATCGATTTTTAAATGATTTAATATATTAAAAACTTTTAATAAATATTGACAGTAAAAACAATTTTGTTCGAATTAAACAATTCTTTTGAAATACAACTCTTCCCCGAGTTAATTGCTCCCCGGAAAATTGTTCTCCGGAGAATTCTTTTAAGACAATTTTTCATGAGGAAAAGCAGACGATTTTAATTTTTAACGATATTTCATTTAATATGAATTTATAATAAACTTTCTTCGTTTTGTGATAAACGGAATTCAAATTCTCAAAATATATTATTTAATATATAAAACTGTATGCAGTAAAATTGCCTGGAGTAGATTTGTCTCAGTGATGAATTTAATCTGGGAATTGACTTGGGAAAAAACTGTCTTGAATAGAATTGATAAGGTAAAAAATTGTGTCAGGTAAGAATATTAGTCTGTCAAAATTATTTTTTTTTTCACTATAAATTTAATGTGTGTGGAATTCGTTAAAAAATATCGGCGATTGTCCGATAATCGTTATGTGAAATATAAAAAATTAGTTAAGTAAATTTGATAAAAGAAATTCAAGCGCAGAACATGAAAAAATTAAAAATCAAATTTTTCGAAAATCAGTTTTGTATTTTGTAATAACATTTAAAATAAAATAATAAATAAAAACTGTTAACAAAAAAATTAGTTCCTGGAATGAACAAATGAGTACCTGCTGCACATAAAAATAACAAACACTGTACAAAAAATAAATATTTATAAAATAACTAATTATTATGAAGTCAAAGTGTTCCATTGTCACCCTGGTCTGAGCTTTTATAAATTTTGAAAATCAATTTCCAACTTGTAACGACCGTGTTACAAACACTGAAATACAAATCAAAAGATACGGGGGGATCAAAACCCAAAATTACAACATCAAAAAATAGATAAAGTCTTTTCGGACAATATGTTGTTCGAATAATGCATAACTGAAGTCTTAAGAGAACTCCAGGCTTACGGTATCGACGAACAACTTCTAAATCAGAATCCGTATTGTTTGGTATTTATGTTGTAATTTAGGTTATATTAAAATTAAATGAAATTGAAGGTTAGGTTACACTAAAACCAAATGAAATTGAAATTTCAATGACCATTTAAGAATGACACGACCTACGACAAATTATATTAACGTAACTAACACTGTTCGGCAGAGAATTCTCCCGACTTTCATTTATATCTTTTCTATATAATTTAAATGTGCTGATTCGAACCGATTTTCCCAAAATTCCAACATCAATTATGGGTAAAAGTGAAAAATTCACATTTAAATCTTTGCGAGTCTTTAGAACTGCTGATGACAAAAGTCATTCTAGATATCCCATCTTCAACACTACACTTTGGATTATACACAGAAAAAAAAAATCTTCAATATGATGAATTTATTCATAAATATTATGTATTTTTCACCAACTACCAGATTCATCATATTGATACCACCGTTCATTAAATGACATATAATGAATGTATTCATTATATATATGAACAAAATATTCAATACAATGAATTTGAATTGTCATATTTGTGAATTTGTTCACAAATGTTTTTCAAAAAAAAAAAAAAATTTATAAAATAATTTGAAAAAAAGTGTAAAAATTTTATTTAAAAAATAACAGTAAAAAAAATGTTCGACAAAAAAAATTGTTCCAAAAAAATGTAAAAAAAAATTTATTCGAAAAAGAATGTTTGAAAAAATTTTTTTTTTCGAAAAAAAAAATTTGTTCGAAAAAAAAGTTTATACGAAAAAAAATTTGTTCAAAAAAATAATTTGTTAGAAAAAAACTTTTGTTTGAAAAAAATTTTTTTTTCAAAAATATATTTTTTATAAATATAACTTTTTATTAACAAAAAGTTGTAATTATAATAAATATATTATAAAACATTTTACTAATTTATGCATGTCGAGCAAGCATTATATAAGAAATAACACACAAGAACTACTTGAGAATTCAGAAGTACGGCAAAACATGAACGAAAAAAAATATGTTGATAGAAATTTGGTTTAATGAACAGCATTCTTCAATATAAAGAACATATATGTTGTATTTTATATTTTGATTCATTAATATGATGAAACGTATTCTTCAAATACTGTTCATAATATTGAAGAACACTTTTTGGACAGTTACCAAGCGTTCTTCATATTTATGATAGCATTCATAACATTGATGGCATTAGTCATTAATATTATGAATGACTCTTCAATACAATGAATCCTGGTTTGATGAACGGAATTCATCAATATGATGTACATTTTTTTTCTGTGTAGATGATTTCAATACTTTTATGTCTAATTTTTAAACTCATCAACTCACCCAATTTAAAACTATTTCAGATTGAAATTTAATATATTTTTCATTTAACATGGAAATGTAATGTTTTTAGTAGGGCTGTGCGATAATCGATTAATCAAATTTCCGATTAATTGATTAATCAAGATTTTAGATTAATCAGAACATTGATTAATCAATTAATCAGTATTCTTATTTATCATAATTCTGATTAATTGATTAATCTGCATTTTGATTAATCAAATTTCTGATTAATTAATTTCTTCTTCGCGAAATATTTAAAAATACTATACTATATGGTTTTTGAACAATTAAAACACTTCCTTTTAATTATTTTAAAAATAAATTTTCACTTTATTTAAGTTGAAGTTCAAATGTTGTTGAATAAAATTATTTCATTTTCAATTAATCAAATTTCTGATTAATCAATTAATCAGGGTTCTGATTAATCAATTAATCAGGGTTCTGATTAATCAATTAATCAGGGTTCTGATTAATCAATTAATCAGGGTTCTGATTAATCAATTAATCAGGGTTCTGATTAATCAGGGTTTCTGATAAATCAATATTTTGATTAATTGATTAATCGCACAGCCCTAGTTTTTAGTATATAAAATAACCCAGTGGTTTAAAAATTTAAATTTAATCCCATTTTTTTAAACTGAAATAGTTTATTTTTCTGTTTATTTAATAATTTTAAACCATAAAAATGTCCAATGACGCAGTTGGGTTCTGGCCAAAAACCCAATGGAACCAATATGTCCAAAAAATTGTCCAATGACGCAAGTGGGTTCTGGCCAAACCCCAATCCGATAAAATGTCCATAAAATGTCCAATGACCCAAGTGGGTTCTGGGCAAACCCAAATGGAACCAATTTATCCAATAAAATGTCCAATGACGCAGTTGGATTCTGGCCAAATCCCAGTGGAACCAATATGTCCAAAAACATGTCCAATGACGCAGTTGGGTTCTGGCCAAATCGCAGTGGAACCAATCTGTCAAAAAAAAATGTCTAATGACGCAGTTGGGTTCTGGTCAAACCTCAATGGAACCAACGTGTCCCAAAAAAATGTCGAATGACGCAAGTGGGTTCTGGCTAAAGCCCAATGGAACCAAAGATGCAATAAAATGTATGAAATATGAATTTACATTTATCTACATGAATACATCATTTCATTAATTCGAGAGAGAATGAAATTCAAAGAATTTTTAAATATTTCAAAAATTCGCGAATGTATGAAAACAAAAATTCCTAGAGAGAATATTCTTTGGAGATTGATTGTATTTGAAATATTCTACGAACTCTGGGTATTACAAACTTTTTTTAATCTTTTATGATTATTACAATTTAATCTTCTTTTGATCGAGACATATATACATTCCAAAATTGTTTAAAAAATAACCCAATATTTTTTACCGTGCAGGAAATTTCATATGCATTTTTGGAAGAACTATTTATGTATATCAAACTTTTTTGAGATAACGAAAATTCGATTGACTTTTAAATTAATGCAGAATGCAGTAAAAATAAATACATATGTAATATTCCTTTTTAAATTTAATTTCTTTAAGAAATTCCAATAAATTAATTTAAGAAATTCCAATAAATCTATTTAAGAAATACCAATAAATACAAAATTTAGTATAATAAATGCATTTGTAGTAATTTTTTACATTTTTAAAATGAAATGAATACAAAATATAGTAAAATAACTGCAGATGTAGTAATTTCTCTACATATTTCCAGACATAGAAATAAATAAAAAATATAGTAATGTAGAAGTTTTCTATAAACAAAATAAATACTACTATGTAGTAAAAATAAATACATTTGCATTTGAACGTAAATCATATACATTTTTCTGTATCTTTAATGCATTATTATTTTCGGTAGAAGAATTGAAAGTCAAAATCAAGCTTTGGACATTTCTCCTATGAAATTGAAGAGTTTTTTTCAAATTTTCCCATAAAAAAATGAAATATAAATTATCTCTAAAGCTATTTATACAATTTGAGAATAACAAAACTTAACCGAATTAAACCGATTCAATGCAAAATTCGGTTCTGGGTCATTCGCCCGCTTTCAACGTTATAAATTTATTTGAAACAAACACTTTAAAGTGTTTTAAATGTAAATATGTGACACTATAGCACAAAATATGAACTTCTTTGACAGTTCAATACACCCGCAAAATTGTATGTATTTTCCAAAGAGAACTTTATAAAACGTACTAAAAGATTATAATGATACAAATCTACAGCAATCAATTAAATATGCTACGCACGTTGCAGGCTCAATAAAATAATACAGAAAAAATAAAAATAACAAGATACAATAGAAATCGTTAATAACAATCTAAAGAAACTGGACAACGTTAATATATCTAGTATATCTACGTAATGTAGAAATCGTGCCATATGTCACATACGCCAATGTTTTAAAACACTTTTAGAGAATACTTTTAGATTACGTTTGATTCTGAAAGCATAAGTAAAGCAACGAATTGGCAAAAAAAAAAGGAAAAAATTAAAATCGGGGAAATAAATTTAATGTAAAATGACATTAAGCTAAACCACAAAACTGACAATGCCTGGGAATCCCTGCGTAAGAAAAGCATGTCCAGAATCGTGATAAGTTGTTAAAATACAATAACATCAAATCAAAACGTCTGAAATTCTAGTGCAAAACATTTAACAGTTGTCGGAAACAAGAACTACAACAAAATAAAAATCCCATTAATATTTAACTATAATTGTTTTGTTTTTCATCAGCTCTAATTTTCAGTATATTAACCTAAAAATACAATAAAAATAATAACGCAATTTACAAATCGCTCAAATCCTATTGATGGGCAATTAATTTATGTACGTGATTTACGTGTGTTGTGTGGCTGACTTGGCTTTAAGAGCGTCGTGCATATATAATTAAGTTTAATTTAATTATAGTCCGTAGGATGTATTAAGATTAAGATTTAGATTACTTTGGTCATTGCTTTGGCAAAGAGGGGGGTTACTAAATACAGGCGCGGCCATATGTCGCGTGTTATATATTGCAACGTCATTTGTGGTATTCATTTAGGGTTGGGCAGGTATTAATTAAAACATTGTGAGCTCAGTTTTTAAATGTTCAAAATCGTTAATATTTTTCCGTGTATTATCTACATAATCATTTAAATCAGTATCAATATAAACAAACAATTAAATCAGGTACTTGAAACAATAAGATTCGTCCTATTAATTCTTAAATTTTACTATAAATCGAGATTTCGAATGCAATTCTAAGAATATACATTTGCCCTATTAAAATAGAAATAATCATAACCAGGTCGGGTTGTGACAAAGCAATCAGTTCCCGATCAATTTCTACTACGACAGATGTAAAAAAAAATGTAAGTTGGATATGTTTAGAAGTTGCACACTTGACGAAATTTTGAACAGTAAATTTTAGGTTGTGAAGGATGAAGTGTCTAACTTTAACTAGGTCTGGCCAGAACAAATTTGATTTTACTGGAAACTTTATCAAAACCAAAATAATATATCGAGATTCTGTTAAAGAAATTTGTCAGAAATACCATAAAAATCTGGAGTTGCAAAATATTAGGCAGGCTACTGGCAGAATATCGACATATTTCTGGCAAAAGCAGAATTTTCTTAAAGATTGTAAACAGGCACATCACGTAGTTTGAATTTCATCAAAAATCACAGCCTTCATACAGCAGGTTTCAAGCAGAGAATCATCATGTTCAAAAATTTTTACATGCCACGGCAGATATGTTCAATGTTTTTGGAATTAAGTTTCAACTAGGCTGGCTCGGAAGCCAGTTGTCTGAGGATAATTCATTTTTTTATATATTCAGAATAGCTGCTACATGGCAGTGTTTAGGAATAGCAAGGAAGTCTGCTTCACACTGTCGACGTCAGACACATATTTTATATGGTGGACGTTGCAAGAGACATTATTGAGCCCCAGAATTGGTCGTACAAACGACCTCAACTTTTTTTTTTTAATTCGTTTCTGTATGAAAAAATATTTGCATTTTCAAGTAAATTTCCATTAACCTATAATCCTTTCTTCGATCAACACTGTGCATTACATGAATAGGGGGCATCCCCTGAGCGTTGGTGAATTTCTGAAAAATAAATTAAGATTCCTAACGTTAGCTTTTTGGTAGATAGTCAAAATATGTAGATACGTGAATCTGCCTTCACATACCATATGTCTGCCTATATATTCCTTCACTTTTCTATAACCTGCCGTTAGGCTGTCGTCTGCCGCTTTGTTTTAGGGCGACACCAGGCATATTTTGCCAAAACCTCCGCCTATGTCTGCCGGAAACCAGCCGAAAATCTGTTGATATCAAGCTTGAAAGCTGCTGTGTTCCTTACCTGTTGTCCGCCTGTTACCTGCCGAATATTATGTCTGGGAAATGACTACCCCAGACAAAATTACCTTGTTATTCCTAAAATCTGCAGTGTGGCAGCTATTCTGTTGAGGTGAAAAGGTGAATGCCGACAACTGCCATTCGATATTCTGCCGAAAACTTCCACAAGTTAGCCTATTTATATTTCAAATAGGCTAACATTCCAAAAATCCAAAAAATTCATAAACCTGCTGTGGCATGTACACATTTTTTTAACATGCCTATTCTCCGTGTGAAAACTGCTGTAGGAAGACTGACATTTTTGATGAAATAGAAACTACATGCTGTGCACTGCGTAAAATTTGCCAGTCAACTGCACTTTTGCCAGAATAATGCCGATATTCTGCCAATAACCTGCCGAATATTTTGTTTCTAGTTAATTAATATTAACATTTTGATTTCTCTGAATTCTAAAATTACAAAAATTGGCACGATTTCCCTATAAAAAAAAATCAAATAACTTACCAAATCAAATTAATAATAATAATTGTTTGGCGCCATCGGGAAATGGTCGGGTTTTCATTGGGTAAGTCCTATTAGAGAAAATATGATCATTGTCTTTGCATGCCCTTATCATGCTTGCCATACCAGGGTTTACATTATTTAAATAGTCAATGTTCCCGATCATAGCTACATGATTTGTTCCTCATAACGAAATTAGCATCAGACAATGATTGAGATTTAATGAGAGAAACCCTATTATGCTCGGGCTCTGACAAGACAATTGTCGGGTAAATAATAAAATGGGGAATTGCCCGATCAGTACATGATCATGGCCTGAGGTCAGTACATGATCAAGACACTGCGTTACAAGGCCATTATGGGCCTCGTCATATCCCGATCATCTCAAATAATGACATGATCACTTCATGACCAGGGCCCTACCAAAATTTCTACTAGGGCAATATGAACTTAGGCCAAGCTCTCTCACCATTTTGAGCTGTGCGTGTTATATTTGTACTCAAAGTGGTGGGACCTACAGTTTATTGCCGAATCCGAACGGCGGGCGAGAGCTTTTCATAGGCAATGTTTTACTCTCGTAGGTTTGCCATTTACTGCCGAGAGGTAGCGCGGTATAGAAAAATGTCTCTATGAAAAGATGTGGTTAGTCCCTTTCCAGGCTTGAACCGGGGATCTTTCGGCTCGAAGTCCAACGCACTAATCTATAGCTACCGACGCTAAAAATTACTAATCTTAAAAAAATATATTAAATATGGTTAATCAAAGAGTTGAACTTTATCAAAAACTGTAAACCCAATAGCAATAAAGACAAATTAAATATATTTTAGAAATCTGCAAAACAACTTGTATCTCTTTTTATATCCGAAGACCCGATCTAAAATATAAAACATGGGATATAAGTTTAGCAATTAATCGTTTTTGTTTTATATAATTCAATTTGTTGTATTCTTTGTGAAAATTGTCAATAAAGTAGACTTTAAATTATCTATGAATATGACCCAATATAATTTTTTAATAAAATAAACTTATTAAAAATTTATATCTATTTATTCACTATCTGTATTAATCATGCAAATTGCTTAAAAGTGATTATTGAATCCCTGGGATTTAATGCGGCGGGACTCGATATAGCAGTCTGCGAATTCGATGAAAATATCTATATTATGGAAAACGCGGCGGATTTGGTCTTCATAGATATCTATTCACTTTTCAACCATGACCTTCTTTAATCCTACAATTTCTTGTTTTGTTTGTCTGCCAACATTATGGCGATCGTTTTCCAAATTAAAAATAAGTCCAATTGAATCCATTTCAATTTGTTTAATTTTATTACATTTCACTTTTGACAGCAAACAGCTGTTTTTGGAGAATTGATAAGGTTGTTGATTCGAGCGAATTCAATAATAATAATACTACCGCCTCGTTGGATTCCTGGGATTCCATAATCGGCATGAATATCTATAAATATTTTCTGGGAAATTATATTCAAAGGATATTCTGTTTTCACGTGAATGGCAATCGTGAAAATAACGACAAATAAATTTGGTTTGGTTTAAAACTGTGATTTTAAACACCCAAATCAAACTGGAAGTTTCTATAGAATACATTGATATGGTAATTTTCAGTCCAATTGAATCCATTTCACTTTGTATAATTTTATTACATTTCATTTTTGACAGCAAACAGCTGTTTTCGGAGTGTTTTTGGAGAATCGATAAGGCTGTTGATTCGAGCGAATTCAATAATATAATAACTACGAAAAAGTGAATCGAAGCTACTCCCGCAGCGTTGGATTCCTGGGATTCCATAATCGCCATAAATATTTTCTGAGAAATTAAATTCAAAGGATATTCTGTTTTCACGTGAATGGCAATCGTGAAAATAACGACAAATAAATTTGGTTTCGTTTAAAACGTGACTCATTTAAACTGGGTTTTTAAACACCCAAATCAAACTGGAAGTTTCTATAGAATACTTTGATATGGTAATTTTAATTTTAAATTATTGAAAATTTTATTATGCACATGATTCATTTCAAAAATTAAACATGAGAAAAATTCTAAAATAATTCATATGCAAAGCATTGCATGTGCCACGCACCAATAAATTATGTCGCTAGAATTATTAATCCTTTTAAAGCAAACCAACCAACCAACCTCTTCTTTTAATTAAAAATTAACAAAATGTGATTTGTACGAAATTTCTGAATCATTTTCAGCAAGTATGTGCAGTATGTGATATTTTTGACATTGAAAATAAAAAAATTAAGAATAAAAACTAAAAAGAAATATAAAAAATAAAAGAATAAACTAAAAAAAAAAACAAAATTAAAGAAACCACAAAAACAAAAAATTTGAATATTACGTTTTATGTACGTTTATGTGTGTGTTGCTTCCTAATACGTTATGCATTTTAAATAAATTGCGGGTTTTTGTTCAGTTCAGTTGAAGCCAAGATAAGAATATATGTAGATATACATATGTATGTATATAAAATGTATATGTTTTGTATGCATGGTCAAGCCTTTATCAACTGTTTTATATTAAAATATATAAAACATTTACGTAAACGTAACACTTTTGATTTTGATGGGTCAAAAGAGAGATTCTAACGAAAGTCTTTTTTTAAATAATTATTTTGAGAAAGTCAATCATATAAACAAAATATAGAAGAAAACAGGATTAAATTTTTATAGAAAATTACAGTTCTAATTATATAAAACAAATTATAGATCGTACGAAAATCGATTTAGCAGTTTACGTCTGTCTGTCCGTGGAAATCACGATTACATGAAAGCAAGAAGAGCTAGATCAATAAAACTTAAAACTGAAATGCCTTATATATCAATGATATCGGGTATTGAAAATGGCCTTGATCGGTTGATCGATAACTTGTGATCATCATACTTTTGTATATATACTTCATATACTTACTTACTTATTTCGTCATTACAACCCATGATAGGTTTCGGCCGCATCAATCACCCCTCGCCAGTCGCTTTTGCATTGCGCGCGCTGGCGCTAGTTTTGCACTCCAAGTGTTGTCAGGTTGTCTCGCACTTGGTCGCTCCACCGGAGATTCGGACGCCTTCTCCTACGTTGACCACCACTGGGTACAGAATTGAACACCTTTTTTGCTGGAGCGCTTTCATTCATACGCTCGACATGTTCAAGCCAGCGTATGCGCTGGATCTTAATGCGCCTGACTATGTCAATGTCAGCGTAGAGCGTATACAGCTCGTCGTTCCATCTGATTCTGTACTCGTTTTCAACGCATATCGGGCGATAGATTTTCCGAAGAATCTTTCTCTCGAACGCTCCTAAAGCTCGCTCATCGGTGTTGGCAAGCGTCCATGCCTCATAGAGGAGGACTGGCATGATGAGCGACTTATAGAGTGTAATTTTTGTCCGTCGAGAGAGGGCTCTGCTCCTCAATTGCCTACTGAGCCCAAAGTAACACACGTTGGCAAGAGTTATTCTTCGGCTAATCTCCAGGCTGACATTGTTTTCCTTGTTGATGATGGTTCCTAGGTATACGAAGTCCTTCACAACTTCGAAGTTGTGGTTGTCAATAGTGACGTGTTGTCCAAGACGCCGGGACTTTTTGTTTGTTGACACTAGGTACTTCATCTTGTCCTCGTTCACCGTAAGACCCATTCGACGCGATTCCCTCTCTAAACTGGAGAATGCTGCACTGACTGTTCGTACGCTCTGCCCAATGATGTCGATATCATCAGCGTACCCGAGCAGCATGGAACTCTTGTTGAAGACAATGGCATTGTGATGGAGTTGTGCAGCTCTTACAATCTTCTCCATTATTAGGTTGAAGAAGTCGCACGATAGGGAATCGCCTTGTCTGAAACCTCGTTCGATATTAAACGTATCGGTGAGGTTGTTCCCAATTCTCACTGAGCAACGTGTGTCGCTCAGGGTCATCCTGCAAGGTATACCGAACTCAGACATGGTGGCGTATAGGCGACTTCTTATCGGACTGTCGAAGGCAGCTTTGTAGTCGACGAAGAGGTGGTGAGTGTCGATCTGCCTCTCTTTGGTCTTTTCCAGGATTTGGTTCTATGGTGGACTTGCCAGGTCTGAAACCGCACTGATAAGATCCAATCAGTCTTTTGACGATGGGCTTCAGTCTTTCACATAATACGCTCGTTAGAAGTTTATACGCGATGTTGAGGAGACTTATCCGAGACTATGGCGCGTATCGTGGGATCCCCCTTCTTAAGGATTGGGCAGAGTATACTGAGATTCCATTCGCTAGGCATGCTTTCTTCTGACCATATTCTGCTGATGACCTGGTGCATGCTCGTTATGAGCTCATCGCCTCCGGTCTTAAACAACTCAGCAGGCAGACCATCCGATCCTGCGGCTTTGTTGTTTTTCAGCCTGTTGATGGCTGTGCAAACCTCTTCACTGTCAGGCGGTGGTATGTCAACGCCGTCGTCTGCAACTGGGGTTGTCAAGCTGTCTTCTCCATCAGTGGCATAGTTGTCATCATCGCCTGCTAGAAGATCAGAGAAGTGCTCTCTCCATAATCTCAGTGTACCCTGGACATCTGTTACTTGATTCCCATCATCGTCCTGAGAGGAAGAGGGTCCGGTCTTTAAACCCCCGGTCAAACGTCTTATCTTCTGAAAGAATTTACGAGCCTCGTTTCTGTCGCCATGCATCTCAAAACCTTCACACTCGCGTCTTTCTAATTCTCTTTTCTTGCGCCTAAAAAGATGTCTCTCCTCCTTCCTCTTCTCTCTGTATCACTCCTTCGCGGCTCGCGTAACTACCAACTGCAGGGTGGCTCTATATGCAGCGTCTTTCTCTGCAGTGACTGCGCGACACTCTTCGACATACCACATGTTCCGTAGTGGGCGTTGGAATCCAAGCACCTCTTCGGCAGCCGTACGCATTGAGCGGGAGACGTGTGTCCACTGCGCGCATATATCATCGAGAGGGGGAGTGCCTTGGGCAAGCTGGTGTGAGAGTCGAGCGACATAGGCTTGTTCGGTCTGTTGTGTGTGCAGCTTACTGACGTCTAGCTTTCTTTGCGTGGGTTTCCGTGCGTTTTTCGCAGCGCATAAGCGTGTGCGAACCTTGGCTGCTACAAGGAAGTGATCTGAGTCGATGTTGACATTTCGGATCGAGCGTACATGCATCACACTAGAAGCGTGCCTTTCGTCAATCACAACATGATCAATTTGCCTTGGCCTTGTGGCCTTGTGAATATTGAGATGCTTGAATCTAGTACCACTAATTACCATGTTTCGTGCTGCGGCGAAGTCGATCAGCCTCATTCCATTGTCGGAGGTGTTGTCGTGGAGGCTGAATTGTCTAACCGTTGAACCAAAGATACCCTCATGGCCCACCTTGGCATTAAAGTCGCCAATCACAACTTTGATGTCGTGACGGGGACAGCGCTCATAGGCTTCGTCGAGGCGCTCATAGAAAGTCTCTTTAGTTTCATCGTCCTTCTCATTCGTCGGAGCGTGCGCACAAATTAGGCAGATATAGAAGTATTTAGCCTTGATGCGGATTGTTGCTAGTCGTTCGTTCACGGGTGTGAACCTAGAGACAAGGTGGCGGAGTCTCTTGCCGACTACAAATCCACAACCAAATTCATGCCTCTCCGCATGGCAGCTGTAGTAAATGTCACAGGATGCCTGTTCAGGTGCATATCCGTAAATCATGGTCCTTTATACGTTTGCGTAGGTTGTCATCGTGTTTTCGGGTCGATATCCGAGGCAATTTTTCTGTTTTCGTTGAATCAGCTTTTTTATATGGCGGTTCACAAGCCCAACGCACAATATACTTCATATAACAAATATAATTTACGGTACAATTTTATAGATCGAAGTGAATTTTATTTTTAATCTACCCTTCTATATGCTTTTATTTTTGAAAAAGTTAATTTCTGACGGACTGTGTACACTTAAATAAAAAGGAAGAACGACAAACATTATATAAACTACCTTAATTAGTATTATTAATTTTTCCATTTATCTTATTTTGATTCTTTTTAATTACAACAGCGACAGGAAAAGTAAACAAGTCGCAAAAAACCTCAAATAAGACCGACGCCATTACAGCTGCTACCGCTAAAATAATATTTGTTAAAACAATCATAATACAAAATGGAACGCGGTGGTGTTGCTTGTCATCTCGCTAATTTTTTCCGCATTTAAAGAAAACATTTTGAAGTTGTCAAAATTAAAAAAAAAAAGATGAATTTATTAAAAACGAAGGCATCAACAATACATCGTCCACCTACGTAAGCCGCAGCAACAGCGTAGCACAAAACAATAAAAATTTATATTCCAACAACGAATTACTTTGGCTGCATGAAGTACATTAATATTTCATTAAATACCTGCGCAATAAATGTATTTAAATAAAAATATAATGAAAGGAAAAATAAAAATTGGCAAATTAAAAACGTCAGCAGATAAAATGTAATAAACAATTATATAAACTATTTTTTAAGAATATTAAAATACGTAGGCAGGGCTATTATGTGTGATACTATAATTTATATTACGTTTTAAAATGAACTAATGCAATTTGTAGAAACAACTTTGGAGCGTTTTATATTCATTCAACAAAAATATTTAAATTAGATAAATATTTGTTAATTTATGATACGCATAAATTTCAAATTAATAGAGATGAGTTTTTGTTATTTACGAATATAAAATCTATAAATAATGCAATAAAATAAAAGATAGCAAACACCGAGGCAATAAACGTGGGAGTATGATTGAGTTATTATTTCCTATTGAGAGCAAAAGTTAAAAAGTTATTGATTTTATTAAAAAAACAGCGAGACAAATTTTCTGATGTTTTTTACGAATATTTCCGTCATATTACCGGCAAGCACACAGTTAAATGGAAGTTTTTGGAAACGTATGACAGATTATCAAATTGTATGGACTTTTAAAGGCAGATTCTCCGCATATTTTGAGAAAACAGGCAGCTTGTCATACAAACTCCGCCTTTGTATGTTTGAAATATGTTGAAAAAATGTTTCGAAACCGCCACGTCCCTGCCAAAAATTTTGTCTGGATTACGAATCGATTTTATTAAAAATATTTCCGGTAAACACAAAGATAGATGGACGTTTTTGGGTAGCGTCTGGCAGATTATCAAATTTTATTGAATTTTAAAGGCATATTTTGTATACGGGCAGAAAACAGGTAGCTTTTGATGCAAATTTTGACTTTCCCGACACAACATTTCTGGCATTTTTCTGGATTATAGCTTATAAAATAAGTTATAAAATTTTGTGGACATTCAAAGGCAGATACTCAGTCGTTGCATGCTTTAAATCTCTCGATAAAATGTTTCTAAACTGTTCTGAGCCTTACAAAAATGTTGTCTGGAGAAGGAGATACATTTTTAGAATACATTTATTTTATACAATTTCAACGTGAATACAAAATTTAATGATTTATAAAACAAAAACTGTTTAAATTAAAAATATGAATGAAACTATTCAACAACTTTATTTTATTACATTATTTCTATATAATTTAACGATGTTGATGCTTAGGATGTTGATGTTTAGTTTAAAAAAATAATGTATTCCAAATTTTGAGATCTTTCAAGTCAATTCATATCATAAAAAATTACAAAACTATCTTTTAATTCTTTCAATATTTAAAACAGGGACTAAAACCCTTTGGTATATCGGTTCTGGTTCATTAGCTATCCGATTAGCTCATCCGATTCCGGTTCCAATAGAAATACCCGAGTGGAAATTGGCCTTAGCCTTATTTCGCATCCGTCCCTGATCAGAACACGATAAGGCATCTCTACCAAAGGCCACATGAAGGGTCGACTAGGGTAATCCTAATTTTAAATCCATGTAAGGCAACATGGTCCAACCTTCATAAAAAATACTGATATAAAGTTTACTTGATGAAAAGTGCTGTGACACTTATGAAAAAAAAACCTTATTGGATATCGTATTAATATAATATGATCGAGATTTTATTAAAAACCTTTTATAATAAAACTGGGTAGCAAAATTATTCCAATAAAATATTCTAATAAAAAAAGGTTAAACTCAAATGCAAGAGATGTATAAAAATTTTGAAATATCTCAAAACGTTGACTTTTTTCATTGCAAAAAATTTGAGATACCTTTGTTTACAAAACTATTTTTTAATTGAAAAGTCTCAAAGTTGATAAAAGCAGTTGAAGAAGAATTTAAATATACATCGAATTATACAAGGGTAAGATCAGGAAGCCTGATCAGGATAGCAACTTCGAAGAGCGTCACGTTTTGAATCAAAAATCCTGATCATTGCCTGACTTGAAATCAGGCTGCCTGATCAGACAATGATCGCATCCTGAACTAAATTTCCACTCGGGTAAATATATTTATAAGGGTTCCGATGACGGTTTCACACATTTTTTTAATAATAGTACCCGCGCACATTATCACATATGTGTAGGGTATTTATATTCGACTTAGATAGACTTTACTTTCAAAATTCTTAATAACTTCATCACACCAACATTTCCCTACACAATTTCCCTACTTTTATAGAACTTAAATCCAAATATCTTGATAGTGACTTGAAACTAGCATTTCTAATGTTTAAAAAAAAATTGCAACTGAAATGACAAACTACATTTTAAAGTTTTGAAATATACAAAGGGTTTTTCAATAAGAGCGCTACAAAAGTTTTAAATAAAACAAAAACGGTTTTGGATATGAATGAAATTCTTTATTCCTGTAAAAGTACGTTCGATGCCATTATGTATGGAACTCGATTTCTTTTGCATGACCACCACGGGCACGCTTGCAGAAGTCCAGACGCTGAACCCAATTTTCGACGGTTTTCAAGCATAAATCGGCCGATACTGCTGCAATTTCACGTTCGATATTCGTACGAAGTTCATCAATCGTCGCTGGCTTGTTGGCATAGACCATAGACTTGACGTAGCCCCACAGGAAATAGTCTAACGGCGTCAAATCGCACGACCGAGGCGGCCAATAGACTGGACCATTTCGTGAGATAACCCGTTCTCCAAACTTGGTTTCCAATACATTGATTGTGGCATTCGCTGTGTGGCTTGTGGCGCCGTCCTGTTGGAACCACATGTCCTCCAAGTCCATATCATCCAATTGGGGTCAAAAATATTCGGTTGTCATTGAACGGTAGCGATTCCCATTCACAGTAACGTGCCGGTCTTGATCATCACGGAAGAAGTACGGCCCAATGACGCCGCCGGCCCATAAACCGCACCAAACCGTAATTTTTTCGGGATGCAATGATGACTCATGGACTACGTGTGTATTGCTGTCTGACCAATAACGCATATTTTGTTTATTGACGAAGCCATTCAGCCAGAAATGAGCCTCATCGCTGAAGATGATTTTTCGATGAAAATCCGAATAATTTTCAAGTTGTTGCTCAGCCCAATTCACGAACATACGACGATTCTGGTGGTCAAGCGGCTTCAGTTCTTGCGTCAATTTGATTTTGTAAGGATGTAGGCCAAGATCCTTTCGCAAAATTCGCCACGAGGACGTCACAGAGATGCCCAACGCTTGAGAACGACGTGTGAGAGACACATGGGCTTTCTTCAACTGAAGCCTCAGCGGCAGCAATATTCTCGACACTACGGGCACTTCTTTGTCGCACTGGCACGGGAACATTTTGTACTGTGCCTGTGGATTCAAATTTTTCCACTAGACGCTCAATTGTTGATCTGCTAAGACGATTATAAATTGGACGTAGCGCTGTTAACGTTGAGGCCACTGACTCCGAATTTCGGTAGTAAATTTTAATAATTTCGACACGTTGTTGGCTCGTATATCTATCCATCATGAAATGGCAAATCTTACTGAAGAGAAATGTCAAAAGAGCGACAAGAAATATGGCGTCGTTTGCTGTCCCTGTCGCTCTACTATTGTAGCGTCCCTGTTGAAAAACTCTTTATTTCAAAACTAGTTGAAAAGGTGATGAAACTTCAATGATAATTTTCTTAAAAACCCTACATGTTAAACTATGAAATGATATAGAAATAATATATCAGATGCCCATAAGAAAACTGAGTACTATTATTAATCATTGCTAATAATTTTGAGCTGGTGTAAAGCGTAGGCTCTTAAATGACATGCATTTCAAACCGAATTAACATCAAATTCGCACACCAGTCTTTTGTTAGTTTTTGGCGTGAATGAAAAAACAAAAAAATATATATTGCTTTCTTTTTGTTGTGTTAAGTTGTTAAAATATTTTTTATTATCTGTCGCAAATTTTATTTCAATTATTAAATTCATTGAACTCATTACGATAAGTTGATGTGCTACTTTTTCATGTCATTGTGGGAGTTTTAATTTTACTTCCATTATTATCACATTTAGCAAATTGTTTTTTTTTTCTTTTTGACGAAATTGTTGATTATGACAAAAAATATTTATAAATAAGTTAAAATTAAAAAACAAAAATTTTAATGAATAAAATTTAGTCGAGTATTCTTAAAAGTAGATCATACTTTAATTTATGTAGTTGCTCAATAATTCAAAATACATTTAACGATAGATATTTGATATAGAAATAATAGAGGTATATTAATATTATATTAAATTTAAGTTAAAAATATTTTACATCTTTAAATTTCGTGAAATTAGTATTTTTTATTATCTAAATATGTTTCACCTATTTTTCCTAAGTATTAAATAACCAAAAAATCAGGTAAACATTTGTTGCCGTGTAAGGAAAAACATATCTAGAAGAATAATACCCTAGCAACTAAAAGCTTCCATATGCGACTAATGTTGGTCCTTTATTTCCAATTGATTACAGCAATTAAAGGTGAAACCTAACAGAAGAAACCTTATATTTCGTATATGTTCACTGGGATTTCCATTACAGTGTGATTCATAATAACTGCCAATAAAGTAAAGTGCAATAAAAACGAAAGTAATCCATGAAATTTGGCCATTTTTTTTAATCTGCAGAGAAAGATCGCTGATGAAGGGGCTTGGCTGCCTCTGAAACAGCTGTACGATCTGCCACTCAATGCATTTTGCCAATTGTTTGTTGTTTTATTTGTTGGTACACCCAGAAAAAAATTCCCTCAAATCCCATTAAAATTGGTCAATAGTACAACTATTGATTTAATAGTATACAAAAAATAAATCTTTTCATATAAACTCAATGGCAATGTCATGGTATTTTATAGTATTTAATGGTATTTTCCGATTAAAATAATAATTTATCCTATTGCCTACTTTTAATAGTAAAAAAACTATAATTTATATAGTATTTTTTTCTGGGTGTACAAAAAACCAAATTTGTTCCGACTGGACCTTGAGCACGTTAAGACAATATCTTAAAATTTGTTTCGTTATATTTATATATTTCTAAAATTAATCATTTAGTTCAAATCTTTCGACGGTTTCTTTGACGTCGAAAAAAAGATTGGCAAGCGGAACGCACCATATTCTTATCCATTTAATCCCAAATCTATATCAGCCGGGTTTTGAATTGAGCAACAGTTACGTCTCTCCTAGTACCAATTTTACTGAGCAGATAGCTACAAACTCAAAAGTCAAAGACAAATTTTGTCAACACCAGTCTGGAGTCATTTTGAAATTAATCCAGTGCCAATTTATGTCTTGAGGATGTCTGTGTGACTCACTGATTACACACGATTCTTCTGCTGATTATAATTATCTTGTAGCAGTAACAGTTTTCATCCGTAAATACAATTTTATGTTCTGCGTGTCTGCTCAGAAGTTTTTTGCACTTTTCAACTCGCAACAAATTGTAAGTCAATGTTGACATTTTCTTTGAATTTTTGCAGGTTATCATTGTGTTAATGCGTTTTACTATCCAGTATAAACATCTCTTAGATTTATTGCTAATTTTTTTTTAAAGTTAAATTTACTGTTTACTGGCATCGGTACACTTCTATTCGTTTTTTGATTTTTTTCGTTTATTGCATTTTCGAAATAATTAATTATAAAAATGGCTCCTACAAAGCAAACTACTGTCGCTGAGCGCAAAATAGCAATTTCGCAACACGAAGCGGGAAAAAGTTACAGAGAAATTGCCAAATTATTAATTAGCCATAAAAATGATGGTAGAATAGAAAACAAGCCCAAGATAAGCAACAAAAACATATTTAATACTACTGATGAGCGATGCATTGTTCGAAAAGTTAAGGCCGATCCAAAATTAAGCGCTCCAAAATTAGCTAGTGAAGCAGAAAATTATTTGGGAAAGAAAGCCAATGCAGAAGCAGTTCGACGTGTCCTTCGAAAAAATGGATTAAATGGGCGAGTTGCCCGTAAGAAGCCATACTTATCGAAAAAAAATATCACACTTAGAAAAAAATTTGCCAAGGATTATGAAAAAAAAAAGATTTTGACTTTTGGAAACATGTTTTGTTTACTGACGAGAGCAAATTTAATATATTTGGATCCGATGGTCGCGTAAACGTTTGGAGAAAACCCGGCGAAGAGCTTAAATTAAAAAACATGAGAGCAACGGTTAAGCACGGTGGAGGGCATGTCATGGTTTGGGGGTGCATGTCAGCATCAGGAGTAGGAAATTTGCATTTCATCGAAGGAAATATGGACAAATGGATGTATCTTGATCTGCTTAAAAATAACGTATATATATCCAGGAGACTTTTCAGTTTTACCAGGACAATGACCCTAAACATACGGCACATGTAGTAAGTGAATGTTGCTCTATAATTGTCCAAGAGTCATTAAAACACCACCCCAATCCCCCGATTTGAATGTTATTGAAAATTTATGGCATATTTTGGAAATGAATATAAGAAAAGACAACATAACCAACAAAGAATCACTCAAAAAGACCTTACAAGAGGAATGGACAAAAATTAGCCCTGCGTATACAGATAAGCTAGTGCGATCAATTGTAAAACGTCTAAAGGATGTCATAAAACTCCTTTTTGTTTATAAAACTTCCTTTTGTTTTAGGCATAAATATTATTTTTTTAATAAAAAAAAAAAGGATTTCGCTTCGAAAATGTATAGGGCGGAATTAGAAATACAACATATTCCTTATTATTTCAGTTTATTAAAAGTCACAATTATAAATTTTATAAACATTAATTATTTAAAATTACAATATAAAATTGTATTAAAAATTCCTTATTCAGCCCGTAGAACGGTATTATATATAATATATATTTTAAAATATATAATAGCAGTAGTTAATAAACATGATTTATTTTAATACATAGACGCTATATTACTAAATATTTCCTCGATAGTATAGTGGTCAATATTTTCAATTTTCTCGATAGTGCGCTATATTATTAAATATTTCCTCGATAGTATAGTGGTCAATATTTTCAAATTATTTCTATTTTCCCGATAATATAAATATATAATAGCAGTAGTTAATAAATATGATTTATTTAAAAATGTAGACGCTATATTACTAAATATTTCCTCGATAGTATAGAGGTCAATATTTTCAAATTTTTCTCGATAGTGCAGGGTTCAAATATTTCCTCGAAATTATAGTTGTTAATATAAAATATAATAGCAGTAGTTAATACCCATGATTTATTTTAATACATAGACGCTATATTATTAAATATTTCCTCGATAGTATAGTGGTCAATATTTTCAATTTTTTCGATAGTGCGCTATATTACTAAATATTTCCTCGATAGTGTAGTGGTCAATATTTTAAAATTTTCTCGATAGTACAGGTATCAAATATTTTCTCGATAGTATAGTGGTTAGTATAAAATATATAATAGCAGTAGTTAATAAAAAAGTTTTATTAACTACTGCTAAATAGACGCTATATTACTAATTATATCCTCGATAGTATAGTGATCAATATTTTGAAATTTTCTCGATAGTACAGGAATCAGTATTGATGTGATTAATATTAATTTTTACAATTTCTTATTAGAAATGGCAACATCAAGAAAAATTACCTATAAGAAGCTTTAAAATAAAACATTTGTCTACAGCATATGAAATCTATCAATCATTTCAAAATTAATATTTAAGATCTTTGTTCAAAGTAGATTTTTATATTTACACGAGTACTTCTTATTAAATTCTTAAAAATACCTCCAAAAACCTACCTTTCTGTGGTGGGCTCTGCGCATATTAGCGGCTGTTTTAACTCAATCACTTGTCCGTTCTTTTCCTTTAGCTCGCCATTTTCCATATAGTATTGTACCAATTCTGGAAGTGTTGCAAATTTTTCACCTGAAATATTTTAATTTTCAATTTAAATTTTTGTATTAAATATGATTAAGAATATTTTAAGTTATTAATACCGCCATAGAGATCGAAGAAATCGCCATTATTTTGTATTTTAATGTGTGTCACCTCATTGCCACGTCGCACAGACAACGTAAATGCGCCGGGATTTGATGATGAAAGACGGGCCAAAAATGAACCATCAAAGCCTTGCTCTTGCAGCAGTTTCTCAGCACCTATGCCAGATATTGTTGGATGAAACCATCTGTGAATGGAAAAAAATGTTAAATAAATTACTTTATATAAAAAAATTAGTTAATGGAAAAAAGATCAAGTAATGAAAAGTGAAATAAATTAATATAAAATATAAAAAAAAGAAAACTATATAAAAAATAATAGAATTTGTATCAGTGAATTTCGTTTGATTTTTTTTTTAGTTATTGTATGAAAATGTCTATTAAAACTATTTGAAATTTAAGTGGTATATTCTTCAAATCATGCAATACGTATTCTAAATGATTTGAATACAATGTAAATTTAAATTTGTGCGTTCGTTAATGATTTGAAATCTGAAGAATGGCCCTATTAAATACAAATTTAAAAATTATATGAACATATCTTATAAAAAAAATTAATAGATTTTTAAAAACAATTTTCTGTTAATATTAAATAAAATAAACTTTATATGTAACATGTTTAAAAAATTGAAGTCAATTTTTGAGTTCCTTAAGTAATTACATCATTAGTTTACAAAATACTATATTTTACTTTATTTGTTTTAATTTCCTTCTTTTTTAATATTATTTTATTGAAAAAAATAGCAATATTGGTCTAATTAAAACGATTCCCATTTTTTGGCACCAACGTTCCACTGACAACAGCTGACCTGACAGGTATAGTGTCTGACTGTTAAATGGGTGCTTGGGGTTTATTTGTTAGGGTGGTTCAGCAATAAAGTTTATATGCACTTTGAGCTGCATGCCTTTGATTGAATTTGCGAACTGCGTCCACAGCTGGTTGGTTGACTGTTTTTTTTTTTTGTTGTTGTTCGCTGCTGTCAAGGCGAACATGTGCACAAAGCGCAAAAGCGAATAAAGACCAAAGCAAAAGCGCAACTGATGCGAATAGACAGCTGAGCAGCGCGACGTCAACGTCGTGTCAGCGATAGCAACCAAAATCAGCAGCGGTAGACAGGCTGCTGCCTCTGCCTCAACACAAATTGAATGTGGTTGGTGCGGTGGTGGAGGGGACAGGCAGGCGGCACCGAACGGGGGCTTGGCAACAAACGACAGTTTTGGCAAAAGGGCAGCACATATGCTGATTAATGTTTCGCTGCTGCCTAACACATTGTTGCAATTACATGTTGCTGTTGCTGCCCGGCTGTTGCTATTGTTGGACAGGCATACGTGCGGACGAACGTATGAATTACTATATGCTCCTCCAGCTCCAGCTACTGCTGTTCACAGCATGCATACATGACGATGTATATGTATTGTACATTATACATACATCCAATCAGAATGTATAGCAAAACGAGATCGTGTTGTATGGCAACGGCGGGCAACTGTGACGAAGACGACGAGGTGCGCGACTCAAATCGAAAGTAGAACAATTCAGAATTTTGCAATATTTTCACTTTTCAGCAGTTTTTCGCTTCGGTTTTTTTAACGCACTTAAATGTCTTGTATTCACAGAGTATTTAGCAATTAATTGCATTGTTTAAATTTACCTGCGTGATGACATTTTTGCTCTTTTTTTGTTCAATATCGAAGAAAATTTTTTCTTCCACAAGCACACACCAGAGTTCAAAGTCGTTTGAAATCAGAACGGCGCCGGTTTATTTCAGCTTATTCGTGGCGGCGTAGCTTGCCGGCCTAAGGCGTTTCTTTCCATCGGCTTTGAAATGAAAAACGGCGGAAATTTGTTAGATTTATTATTATTGGAGGATTATCCTAAATGTACACAGAAAAAAATATTGTGCGTATATATAACAATTGATATCAATAGCAAACAAAATCGTATTCCAATTAAAAATATGAATGTATTTACTAATTAATTAATTGTATTTACACATTTTTTAATTACAATATTAATAGGTATTAATTTAATATAATTTCAATACAACTAAATCTTTAATAGTATTAACTACTTTTATTTGTTACTTTTGATTTACTCATTTTCTTCTTGTTTTTTGTTTGTGCGTCTCGTGTGTCGGCGGCGTCGTTCAGTTTCTTCTAACATTATTTTCTTCTACGTTGCTATTTTAAAACAGGATATTGCATTATTTAGTGTATGTTATGTTATTAAAGCATTAAATGGCTTAATTTATTTTTGCTGTCAAGAATTTGAATAAACAGCTTATGATGCTCATTTTGTTGCATATTGAATCATTAAAAAGCGATTATCAAATTTTATGTTTGACTCAATTAATTGGCCCACCTGTAGAAGTTGTGAAAACTGAATTCGGTAAAATATTCGTTAGGTTGAAAGAATTTTACAAAGCATACCAAAAAGTATAAATACTTATTTAATATTTATTTTATGTTATATTATATATTGAATTAAATTATTTTTATTTTCATATGTTTCTATTCGACAAATATTTTATTTAATTTAACAAAATATTTAATTGATCCAATTTCTATCGAATGAATTTTTTAATTGATGTTACTAATTAATTAATGATTTAAATATTCCCAATAAAAAAATATAATATATGTAACAACTTTAATATCAATATGACAAAAAAAAATTAATTAAAGTTTCTCCAATTAACATATTCTCATTATTACGAATATGGAAACAATACCACTAAAAGTTACAATGCTACTAAAAGTTGTACTTCTTATTTTTTTATGTCACTGTGTAGCAGTGTAAAGAATTATTGAAATAAATATTGGAATAAGAAAAAAATTAAGTTGAAAATACAGAATTCAGCTAATTTTTTTAATTTAATTTAATTTTTATTAAATTTTTATTATTCATTATTAAAGTTTTTATTTTATATACGAGCGCACACGTCAGCTAATATCCTTAAATTATTCGTATATAAAAATGATAAATTTTTCATAACATTTCGTAACAAATTTTATTAACCTATTAAATATATTTTTTATTTAAGAAAATAAAGGTCTTTGGTTAAGAGATATTTTGTATTTAAAAAATAAAGGTCTTTGAGTGAGATATATATTTTTTTTTCTAAAAATAAAGGTAATTATTTAAAAGTTATATGAAAGCCTTTTTTAAATATTTGTGTTTAAAGCCTATTAGTGGACAAAAACTTCTTTTAGTCACATTTATAGGGATTTTTCGCTGTTGCAAAAATTGATAGAAGAAACATAACATTTTTTGTTGGAATTTGTTGTTTTTCAACATTGCGTTATTTTTATCGTTCAAAATTATTTTTTTACAAACACTTGTCGAGGAATATTTTTTGTTGGAATATTCCGGTTGTTCGGTCTTCGATTGGCTCGCAGAAGTTAGATCGTGGGTGTATTTCTTTATTCATTCTGGAATAAGAATAGAATGAACAGAATAGTTTGATATTTTATCCGGAATATCTAGAATACTGTGAAAACGGTAGCAGTTTCTGAATAATCAGAATAAAAAATGTTTACAAACATTAAATATCATTTGAACAGACAAACTACCAATATCATGCGACACACGTGACTTCATTAAAATAATAAATTTAATTTGTGTAAATAATTTCTAAGTTGACAGTTTTATTCTGTGTATTCCATGATTGAACTCAGAATAATCAGAATGCATTCTGAACGTTCTGTTTTCTTATAAAGTAACAGAATTCGGATAAGCCAGAACGTTCGGAATAAATAAAGTAATAGAAATTCTGAAAACAGAATATTCTGAACGTTCAGAACGCATAAAGAAATACACCCCCTATAGAGTAAACTGAGAATTATTATTTTCAATTATTTCTATACAACTTAAAATCTACAAAACTGGCAACCATGATACAAATATATACAGGTACGATCACTCTCTCATTTTTTTCCAATGTTTACTTTAGCTGACGCTAGGCAAGTTTTTTGAAGTTTAGATTTAAAAGCAAAACAAAATCGACAATTAAAAAAAATCTCATATAAAATTCTATAGAAATGAAAAATAATTATCAAGGCATGTTTTGAGATAACTTAAAAATGTTCTCAAAAATGTTTATAATCAAAACAAAATCTGAAAAATAATTTTAATTTTTTCTTTGAACATAAATTTCAAAATTTGAAAATTGGAATTTGAATCAAAACAAAATATTCCAAAATGTGTCAAAAAAACTTGCCTAGTGTCAGAGTGATCGTACCTGTAAATATTTGCATTATGCTGGCAACTCTATATATTGAACCGTTTCGAAATTTCCAAATTTTGACAACAAAAAATCCCAAAACAATTGCCAAAACAGCTGAGCGCGACGTCGGCGTCCGTGCATCGACGTCAAAAATTTCACGTGTAACAATAAAAATTTCATAAGCCGAACCCGAAAAAGTGAAAAAAAAAATACAAAAGAATCGCGAATGTTGCTTTCAACCGTTAAACACGCAGCACGTGGCAAAACAACAAATTATCTAAAAAATTTGCTGCACGAATTAAATAGTAAAACAAGTGCAATGAGTGATGAAGTGCGCGACTTTAATGGTATGGCTACAGAGGCGTCGTCGAGTAGTACCGCTGCTACCGCTACCGCAGCAAATGTCGGAGAAACAAAGAAGCAGCCACAACCACCCAAACAACCAAAGCAATCGCAGCAGCTGCGACGCGATAAACAACAACTGGCGGCGAAAAAGAAGACAGTGCCTTATGTGCCGGGCACTGTAAGTCTGCAAGTGCTAGGTGCTGGAGCCAATGGTGCTCCATGTGCTGTCTACCTTTTCACCGATCAGTCGCGTTATTTGTTTAACTGTGGCGAGGGTACGCAGCGACTGGCGCACGAGCATAAAACGAAGTTGTCGCGGCTGGAACAGATATTTGTGACGCGCAACACGTGGTGCACAATGGGCGGTCTGCCGGGACTGGCTCTCACGGTACAGGATGCGGGCGTCAAGGAGCTGGCGTTGCATGGGCCGCCGCAGTTAGACAGTATACTGCACAGTATGAAGCGGTTTGTAGTGCTGAAGGCGTTGCAGGTAATTTAGAGTATTTGTAATAGTATTGGAGTTTTTTCTTTTTTAACTTTTAATTATATTAAAATTGTTAATTTTATTAAATTTCTTATATAAAATAGGTAAAAACACTCGACTGCACGCAAACGCATGACTTCGAGGATCAAGTGATGTCGGTGCAATGCGTGCCGCTGCACAAAACCGTCGCCACAACTGACAGTTCTGACACCGCCGCTGGCGACAATGTCGTCATCGCTTATATCTGTCAACTGAAGCCACGCCCTGGTATGTTGTTGCTGGAGAAATGTGTTGAACGTGGGGTGCCGCCGGGACCTCTGTTGGGGCTGCTGAAGAACGGCATCGATGTGACGTTGGATAATGGTACCGTTGTGCGTTCACGCGATGTCAGCGAACCTGGTGAGACGGCGCTCTCTTTTATATTTGTCGATATACCATCGGCGGACTATTTGCCTGCATTGGAGATGCAGTCGGCGCGTTTTCACAATCTAGAACTGCAGGCAGAGCAGGCCGTGGCGTTGGTGGTGCATTTTACACCCGCTGAAATGCTCGAAAATAATTGTTATCAACATTTTATGCAGAAATTCTCAAAGAAAACTCAACATATTTATTTGAATTCTCCTAAAAATACTTTCTCCGGTTATGTGGCGGCGCATCGTATACAATATCAATTGAATCTGCTGAATGAGCGCGTTTTTCCGCTGCTCGGCGAGAGTGAATTGCAGTGCAACAGTCTGAGCAGCAAGCTGAAAAAGACAAAACTTGTGGAAGCCGCTGAGGAAGAGACATTGGTTGATGTAGCAGTGACGTCGGAAGATGAAAAGCAGTCGCCGCAGGCGGTGAATGGTGTGCACTCCATGAGCAGCTACCACATGAGGCCAAGAAAAGGTAGATACATTTTATATAATTTAATTAATAAATTAATGAAGTAATTACTAAATTTATAAATTAATAATCATATTTTTTTTCATCTCTAGGTTTCGATCATACTCAAGCCGCCAAACTGAACCCCACGGAATACATACAAGAAACACAGGCCCTCGAAGACTTCCCCGCCTTGATTGCACAACTTAAAGCTGCGACTGCTGCAAAACAACCCTCAGCTGAAACCCTAGCCTACCCCAAAATAACCTTCCTCGGCACCGGTTCCTGCATCCCAAATAAAACGCGCAACGTTAGCGCGATCATAGTACAAACAGCCGCCGATGCCTACATTGTACTCGATTGTGGCGAAGGCACTCTTGGTCAAATTGTGCGTTTCTTTGGCAAACAAAAAGCGGAAACAGTCATTAAACAATTGCATGCCATATACGTATCGCATCTACATGCGGATCATCACATCGGACTGATTGGCCTACTGAACGAGCGACAACGTTTAGGTTGCGATAGACCGCTGACATTATTTGCCCCCAAACAAATACAATCGTGGCTGGAATTTTATAATGCGCGCATAGAACATATAAACAATGCCTACGAGCTTATTGGCAACGGTGAACTGCTGGAGCAGCCAATGCCTTTGGCGCACAAAAACATGGGACTGCACAGCATTCAAACGTGCATGGTGCGTCACTGTCCGCACTCGTTTGGCGTCAGCCTCACGCTGCAAACAACGGAGAAGCCGGTCAAAATCACCTACAGTGGCGATACAATGCCCTGCAAAGATCTAGTGCAGCTGGGACGCGACTCGACCATACTCATACATGAGGCCACCATGGAGGATGATTTGATTGAAGAGGCTAAAGTGAAAATGCACAGCACCATCTCGCAGGCCATCAAACAGGGACGCGACATGCAGGCCGAACACATAATACTTACACATTTCTCGCAACGTTATGCAAAACTGCCGCGCATGTCACACATGAGCAGCGCCGCCGAGGAGGAGGCCGCTATGCGCAACGTTTCCATAGCCTTTGATAATATGCAAGTGACACTGAGCGATTTGCAGGACTTTCACATGTTGTATCCCGCGCTGAAAGCGCTATTCGCCGAACATGCCGAGGAGTTGGAGCAGAAAGCGTTGAAACGTGAATTGAAGCTGGAGCGGAAGCGGAAACTTTTAAATGTTGACTAGTTGTTGTTTTGTTGTTCTTGTTATTATTGGCTTAATACGTGTGGCATTTGCTTTCTTAGCTTATATTTTATAAGATTCACATATAATTGTAATGAAAATCGAAAATTATAAATAAATTATAATGAAATACTCTAGAAATTCAGTTATGTTGCTCTTTTCATTAGATCTTTAGCTGCACTAGATCTTCAAAATCGATTTTTGAAAATAAAATTTCTAAAATCATATCTTCTAAACAGAGCCTACGATGGGTCAAAGTCGTGGCAACTTTATTAGTGATTTCAAAGTAGATTATATATGGAAAAATTCAATAAAATCGGTAGAAATCGGCTGATGAGTCAAGAGTTTCTTAAAGCCTTCATATCTTCCAAACAGAACATCTTAGTGGGGTCAACGTTGGCGCAATTTTTAGGATATTAAAAATAGATTTTTGAAAATAAAATTTCTTAAATTTTTCATATATGCTAAACGGATTGTCGTAAAGCGGTCAAAGTGGGCGCATTTTATAGTGATTTCAAATTAGTTTATTTATAAACTCAATAATATCGCTCCAGTGGTTCTGGAGAAATTGGTTGATGAGTCAAGAGTTTCTTAAAACCTTAATATTTTCCAAACGGAGCGCCGTATAGGGGTCAAAAGTGGCGCAAGATTTAGGATATTCAAAATCGATTTTAGAAAATTAAATTTCTTAAATCTCTCATATCTTCTAAACGGAGCGTCGTAAAGTTGACGTAATTTATAGTGATTTGAAAATATAATATTTATGGAAAATTTCAATAAAATCGGCCCAGTGGTCCTGGAGATATTTGCCCACTTCCGTCTCTTTCTAACACATTGCTTAGGGCGCTGAATTATTCGTGTTGAGTGCTTGCAATTTGGGGCAATTTTTAATACTTTTCTTAAAATTTTTAATAAAATTTTTCAAATAAATATAATAAACAAATACGTATGTTTTTAAACAAATTTAAAATTATATTTATTTTTTTTTAAATCAATTTACAAAAATTATATTACAATCGGAAACATTTCTTTTTTTTAATTTCACACTCAATGGAATCCGCCGTGATGATAACCACCATGATATGGATAATAACCGTGACCAAACGATGAGTAACCAATGGATGGATAAGCGTAGGCGTGGCCGTAGTGACCATGCCCTCCGTAACCATGGCCAAAACCACCGTGACCAAAACCTCCATGGCCGCCAAATCCACCGCCATAGCCGCCGCCGTAACCAAAGCCATAGATGCCACGTTTTTCGGTCTTCTTCTCGTCCACAGCAACGGATGCATCTTCAGATTCAGGAGCTGCAGCAGAGGTGATGGCCAAGCAGGCGGCCGCACAGATGACAAGGATAAAGAAAAGGCTCTAAATTAAAAATAAAATATAATTTAATTTAAAATTATATATGTTTTTTTTTTTTTTATCCGAAAGGATCTTACGAAGAATTTCATTTTGTATCCTTTGTAGAATTTTCAAGTACTTGAAGTTACAATTGTTGGTTTGTTAAGCTCTTGTCAAGCTGTAGGTTGTAATGAATTTGTTGTCTTGTCGTATAAAACTTGCAGTATTTATACAGCATGGCAGCAGAATCAAATGCAACAACATCAAAAGCAGCTGCAGCAATATTGCAAATACAATTGCATACAATGTTAAAGCAAATCAGCGTTGTTGCGCATGCGCAGCAGTGGCTTCTTTGATTTTCAAAGTGTGCTGCGCAGCGACTGCATTATTTAAAATGTGCTCTAAATAAAGTTATAGCGTATAGCGTATACAGAGGTTTTTGGCGGGCACCCACCCCGCCCTCTGTGGAAGTCTATACAAAATATTTATAAAGTCTTCTCATAGTCAACATCGACACAAACTCTTAAAGTAATTTCGACAATATAATTTTTACAAATTACACGCTACTCACTTCATAGTAGCTGTTAGTTACCCTTTTTAATTTATTTAGCTTAACCCCTAACATTTTTTGACCTTCTCGTGGCAATAGTTAGGCTGTCGTTTAAGAATATTGCTATTATTAAATGGGGGCGTTGCATCTAACGTTTTGTTCTTATGTTATGTTTTGCAAATAGCACTTTATAGTCGTCGGAAAATTTAAATATGACTGTAAATTGAGTTTTTGTATTTAATTTGAACAATTTTTTTTTTAATTTGTCATAAAAAAACTTTTAAATACTTTAAATCAACTGAAAATATTAAAATTTGAGCAACACCATCTCAGAAATTTATGAAACTTTGTGGTATGAATTTACGAATTAAGAAAAACACAAAATTTCAGATTTCTAATTGCCATAGTTCCTGAGATATGGGTTTTTTAAGTATCGAAAACGCTCGCAAAATATACAAATAAAAACCGTGAACGAATTGATCCAGAAAACTGGGTTTACACAAATTCTTGGAATGATCCCTACACAAAAAAAAATAATCGACGTAAATATAGCAACCGATTAATTGCATTCATTAGTCAATCCAGCAATAATATTCACTAATTTATTGAAAATCATTTGCTATTCTTCGTTAAATAAGCAAATCCGTTTGCTAATATGAATAGCAAATTAATTAGTCGGCGCAGTTTCAGCAATTATATTTGCTAAAACTGCGCCGACTAAACTATTTGCTGCATTGACGTACAAATATTCATATTAGCGAACACTGGATTGATTAATGAATGCTATTAATATCGGTTGCTATATTTACGTCGATTATTATTTTCTGAGTGCAAAATACTGTCGGACGGTGTAATTTGGTTTTTGTTATTAATCTTGTCTTTATTAATATTTATAAATTGTAGAACTCATTTAATATTTCTAAATAAAGTTCTAACAAAAATACAAATTTTTATTAATAAAGACAGTAATGTTGTTAAAAAAACTAAAATATTTAAAAAATAAGAAATAGATATATGGGTTATTTCACGTCAGAAATGTAAATCTTCCGATTTTGATAGTTAGTTAACCACAATATGCGTTTTGAAAAACCAAAGTAGTTTTTACATTTCTCTAATCGATTAAATTTTTGAAAATATACTTTCAAATAAAAATAATAAATTAAAAAAAATTATTACACCCAGAAAAAAAATTCCGCAAAATGGTCAATAGGACAACTATTGATTTAATAGTATACAAAAAATAAATCTTTTCGTATAAACTCAATGGCAATGTCATGGTATTTTCTAGTATTTAATGGTATTTTCCGATTAAAATAATAATTTATCATATTGACTATTTTTAATAGTAAAAAACTATTATTTATATAGTATTTTTTCTGGGTGTGTCGTCAACAAACTTGATCTAGGAAATCATACCAAATCATAGTGGCATTCACTTTATTAAATATGAAGCATATTGGAGTTCTTTCTGCGTAGCCAAATCCTGCCCATACCATAAATTTAAATATTTCCATATTATTTTTGTAAATAGAATAAATACTGTTGTTTTAATGGTTTCCTCCTATAATAATAAACGTGGTGTAAAAAAAAAACATAAAAACGAATACAAACATGCTCTTTTTTTACGTCATTCTGCGTGTTTACTCAAAATGGTCACATGTATTTTTTTGTAATAATCCACATTATTAAACGCGACATTAATAAGGACTCAATGTATTTAATGTAAATAAATTATATTTATATATTTATTTATATTTTTATTTATTACAGAAAATAAATAATACACCGAACTTCTATTATGGCAACGGACTCAAAAACAACTGTAGACTCAAGTACTACAATGAATTATTGGAAACCAAGAAGTGTCTTTTTATGTGTGTTTTGTAAAAGTGAATATCAATTTCGACATTTAAATAAAATAATATATACAATAAATTAACTAAAATACATTTTTGTTTTAATAAATTATTAGGAAAATGTAATACGACATACCATAAAATTAATAATACGTATCGTCGTTGTAGAACGAAAAGTCACCAAATACATTTTAAAAATACCAAATATTCATTTACAATAATCTTTATATAAATGTCAATTTTTAATCGATTATCTCAATATACCACATGATAAGAAAATGTGAATCTATCAATAGATATTTCAACTTTAACAATACATCAATTACTTTTTATAATATTAATCAACAAACTCGAAATTTAAGTTTTTCATAAAAATGTATTTGGTGACTTTTCGTTCTACAACGACGGTATCATTAAATTTGTATAGGTCTTTCTTATTCTAATTAAAATATCACATTATAAAATTTATGGTACAACCAAACAAATGGGACGCATCCTATTGACCAATTTTAATGGTATAAATTATTGTTTTTCTATGGAAATACTATCAATTTACCATGATTTTTTTTCTGGGTGGCATGATGTTTCCTCCTTGAAAATTTCTGTGCAAACTGACATCTGTTTTATCCTCTTATCATACTAATATCGTCGTTTAAGTTTAACGATTTTATAATCCCAAAACCACTCATATTTATGAAACTTTTATTACCCCAAAAACGATCATATCTTCGTTGTAGAACGAAAAGTCACCAAATATATTTTTATGAAAAACTTAAATATCGAGTTTGTTGATTAATATTATAGAAAGTAATTGATGCATTTTTAAAGTTGAAATATCAATTGATAGATTTACATTTTCTTAACATGTGGTAAAAATCACCGATTAACATTTGACAGATATATAAAGATTTTTGTAAATGAATATTTGGCATTTTGAAAATGTATTTGGTGACTTTTCGTTCTACAACGACGATATTTGAGAACTAAAAAGAGCCAATTTTTTCTTAGTCCAGACATCCGAAAGAAAATGGATCCATTTGAAGTAATTCCATGCAATATGTAGTCTTTTGAACTTACAGTACCAAGAAACATTTTTACGGAGCATACGACACACACGGAATCACAATACCGTCATTGACGGCATGTTTACGGAGCATTGAGCAAGTATCCGTCATAGCATATACGATTACGCACCGTTAACGTACCGTCAAATCGGACGAATTCCGTTTTGCTCCGTATTTCTAAATAACTCCGTATGATTGCCGTTTTGTTGTAGTCGTTTACGGTACCGTTGAAACGGAGTACTCCGTAATGTTTTCGTTGAAACGGAGTACTCCATAAATTTTCCGTTTATACCCCAACTCAACGGCACCAATTTTCTTCCGTTATTGGTGTACATTTCAATTCATTTGACTTTGTGAACATGAACAATAAGCTCGGAGGATTACATTTGGTGAATGCCTCTCTCGAAGACCAAACAAGATAAGTGAATAAAATATAAATGAAATACACATTTATTCAAAACATCTTTGCAGAATTTACATACATTTTTAGTTCCATATTTTTAGAATCTCCGATAGCTTCAAACGTCTTTCAATTCATAAATGACTGTATCAAAGAGCTCCTGAAAATGTGGTATAAAGTTTGTGGAAAATGTGCAATGCAAAATTGTCTTGGCGTTTTAGCTGATAAACCCGAAAACGGAACGTTTACGGAATCGTATTCAGTATTGCTGTTCAGTATACGGCACCGTTAACGGACCGTTTTGTTTCTTGGGGTCTTACACTAATAAAATGAATTTTTATTTGATTTTAAGATCAAGACGAATATTAATTTTTGAGTATCATTTGAGAGGGCTCCTAAAGCGTTCATGAATAAAACTCTTTTATGAGTCAAATTTGGGAGCACTCAGAAACAATTTACAATTTTATGCTTTTAGGACGCCTAACTAACTTCTAAATATGAATCTTTTATGAGTAATATTTTGGAGAGCTCCGAAAACAGTCTTAAATAAGAAACTTTTATGAACATTTTTTCTGAGGGCACATGAAACACTCAAAAATGTATGGCCTGTTTGACTCCAATTTCAGAGCGCTCCCAAGTTGCTTAATGAGTATTTTTAATATTTTAATAATCGATCATGCTTCAAAATTAATATTTAAAAAAAGACCATCAATTTTATTAAAATATGTTAATCGGTTACAGAGATTTAAATAATTTTGTAAAAAACTACTTTGATGTTGAAAGCGCTTTACTTTATTTTTGTTCAGAGATCAATAAATCTAAGTATTTTATATTTCGCGATGACTATCTCTGCACAAAATTCATCACAATCAGAAGACATTGTGCCAAAATTGATATTTACGACATCAAAACTTATTATTTGTATGTCTCTGGTTCTAATGTATCAGTGATATAATTGCATTGCTACTGAGTGCAAATTTGAGCGCTTGAAATTTGCATTTGCAATTTCATGTCATCATATAAAATACTATTATAAAAAGCAGGAAGACACTTACACTAGGTGACTCCATTTCAAATGTGGGCCACAAACAGCTTTAGTGACAGTAGTTGTAATTAATATCATTTGTTGCATTTGTTGTAAAATGCCAGAACAACAAAGGTCTTTTGGAAATATCACATTGTATTAATACGACGATGCCTATTTTGAAAAATATTGCAGTGGAATAGATGACAAATGGCTGGGAAACGGATTGGATTTCAATTACAATGTGGTACAGCAAACGCAAGTGAAGGCACAGTTGGTTTAATTAAGTAAGTGTAGATATTTAAAATTACATAAGTTAAACTAACAAAATTATATTGATTAAAATTAAAGTAATTTAAAAAAAAAAATTGATTAATCTAAAAATTCTGCAAATCGCTTTGAAATTTCTATATCACGCATCCAAACAATTAGTTCGGTTCTCTTAATTCAAAATACCAAAAATTTCATGCACACCCAGAAAAAAATCATGGTAAATTGATAGTATTTCAATAGAAAAACAATAATTTATACCATTAAAATTGGTCCCATTAGTTCAGTAATATTGAAACTGTTAATACAATGTGTGGTTGTACCATAAATTTTATAATGTGATATTTTAATTACAATAAGAAAGACCTATACAAATTTAATGATACGTATTATTAATTTTATGGTATAGTCGAATTACATTTTCCTAATAATTTATTAAAACAAAAATGTATTTTAGTTAATTTAGTGTATAATTTATTTTATTTAAATGTCGAAATTGATATTCACTTTTACAACACACACATAAAAAAACACTTCTTGCTGCAAAAGGTTATAAAACATTTAACGTTTGCTTTGGTTTCCTATAATTGATTCTGGTACTTGAGACTGCAGTTATTTTTGAGTCCGTTGCCATAAGAAAAGTTCTATGTATTATTTATTTTCTATAATAAATAAAAATATAAATATAAATAAATATATAAATTATTTATATTAAATAATTTAATTTAATAATAATTTATTTACATTAAAGATCTCTTACATTAATGTCCTCTGATTAAAGTCCATTGAGTCCTTACCAATGTCGCGTTTAATAATATGGATTATTCCAAAAAAATACATGCGACCAGAGTAAACACGCAGAATGACGTACAAAACGAACATGTTTGTATTCGTTTTATGTTTTTTTACACCACGTTTATTATTATAGAAGGAAACCATTAAAACAACAGTATTTATTCTATTTAAAATAATAATATTGAAATATTTATATTTATGGTACTGAATTTTTCAAATACCATTGAATTAATTAGAAAACTTTTGATTTAAAAAGAAAAAACAATTAATACATGAACCATAAGATCAATGGTCGTACCATAAAGTACTTAATGGTACATTTTCTTCTGAGTGCACCAAATAAAAATTTATATTTGGTCCGATAATGTTATTTGAATTGTACAAACTTCCCCATTTAAGAGGCCACTCTTTTTCTATTTTTTTTTTTTTGTTTGTATTTAAATAATATATTTATTTATAACATTAACATTTTTTATGATAACGGATCTATGCACAAAATCACGTTTTAATGCTTTAATTAGCAGCTGTGCAATAAAGAACAATGCTCCGCCAATAGCACTATCAATCAGTTAGTTTGAATATAAAAACCATAAAATAAATAATAATAAAAATATGCAAAATTTGCATTTTGATTATTGACCAAAAGCATTAATGCCAATAATAACCACAGCAATTAAGATAAACATCTTTTAAAACATTAAATTGCGAATTATACTTGATAAGTTTTATAATTATGTTATTTTTTTTTTATTTCTTGAATAATATGTATTTGCAGACCGAATAATTCGGTAGTGCAATTTAGTTGGTTGCCGCAACAAATCAGTTTTCTGTGTGTTATATTCATTTGTTTTCATTTCATTTATTTTATTATTCATAATCATAAAACCAACTCGGGCCAACATAGATTACATGGTAATAAGTAGGTACTTAAAAATTAAATTTTATACAAAATAAAACTAAACTTAATACTAAGTTCCACACAAAGCAACTCCCCAAATAACGTTTGAATAATATGTATTTGCAGAGCAAATATCGGTCATTGATGTACCTACCTCACCTGACAAAGAGAATACATTGATAAATTATTTTTAAAATAACCACAGAATAGAGATTTGTTGTGCCAACCAACTCCTAGCCCAACTAAAGTATACGGTTCCCTCAACTGCTAAGTAGTTCTAAAAGCTAGAAATAAAAAGTGTGATGTTTGGACTACCACTCATTTTGAATAGTTTGAGTACAATTTGTAGTGTGCATTTAATATTTGAAAAACCAGCCAATTGTGTCTGTACGCCCACAGATTTGTAGATAATTCGTTTTATCAAAATCGAGTTGGTTGTTACAACCAACTTTTCCATTTTTACAACCTTATCTGTGCTGATTTTCAGCAATATGCAAATTATAACAAATATTTTACGTTTTGTAATAAATTAATTAAAAACTTATAATTTGTTGTTTGTTATATTAGATTCAATATTATTTCGATTGTTTTATTTTTTCACAATCAATTTTGAATTAAATTTCCTGATCATAACTTGAATCTGTGCAATTATTCGGTAATCATAAATACAAAATTAATATAGAAATTTTTTATTTAATGAACTTTTTGCCCAAAATTAAATGACTCTTGAATGAAAATTAAATGAAGCTTGGACTCCAACCAATTTCCAATAGTTTTAGAACAATTTCGCACAGTTTTGGAAAAATATTGAATTTCAAGCGTTAACCACCAATCGCCAGGAAGTTGTTTGTTAAAACTATCTATTTCGAGATTCAACCTCATGCTAAAATAGAATTTGTTTCTATGTACATAAAAGACACAACCAAAAAATCGTAATTCAAACAAATAATCGTAATTGCAGAACATTGATGACCTTGACCCAAAGTGGGTGGGTAACACAAAGACGTTGCAATATTTCTTCTGTTGCATCCGCTATAAATGATTGCAATAAATTTGCATTAAAAACAAAGCGCATTTGCCATAAATGTTCCCACAATTAGTTTATTTATTGGAAAATTTGTCTTCTACCGTTGAGGCAACATTTTAAACAACAACAATGATGACGTTATAACTGAATTGAATATGAATCATGCCATTGTTCTGACGTTTGACAAGTGGGGTTAATGCAGATGATAAACGAAGAGGTAATCGTGAGACAAGCTATAGAAGTTATCGGTTCAGATACTGTTGACGGACAACAATTTCAAAAATGTGTCTTTGTTATTCTGATGTAGGTATATGATGCAAGTTCTTCCGGTTGTTGCGGTCGGTTGAGTTTTACTACAATTTTTGTTTTAATAATAAACAGGCAAAGAAATAAAACCATTGCAGATTCTTAATAGAAATTAAGCTTTAAGAGAAAAGTTCTCTTTTGACATGAGGTTGAATAATGGAACTGCTATACAAACTTGATTTATGTATATTGTCATATACATAAATCAAGTTTAAACTATTGTAAATTGGTTGTATTCCAATCTACAGCCCTTTTCCAGAGTGGAAATTGATTAAAATAAGTCTTATTTCGCATTCGTTCCTGATCAGAATACGATAAACATCCCCACCAAAGGCCACCTGAAATAATCCTGATCAGGGTCGACTAGGGTAATCTTAATTTCAAATCCACGTATGGCAACCTGATCCTGATCATAAAAGAATCCCAATATAAAGCCTACTTAATGAATCCTGATCTGACATTTATAAAAAAGATTATTACATAAGGAACTATAGATATTTTAAAAATATGAAATAGTATAAACTAAGTTTAGACTTGCACTGAAAAACGTGATCTTAAGCTCCGAAACACACGATTGAATAAACAGTAAATTTTTGAATCAATTTTCAAATAATTTTAATATCAACTGCACATACAGCGTAGGTATATTAGTAATCTAAGTTATAAGTTTCATTTATCTAGCTCTTCTATTTTAAAAGTCTTAGGGATTTCAACAGACAGACAGACGGACAGACAGACAGACAGACAGACAGACAGACAGACAGACAGACGGACAGACAGACGCACAGACGGACATCGCTAAATCGACTCAGGAGGTCATGCTGATCAAGAATATATACTTTTCCATACCGGAGATGCTTCCTTCTGGGTGTTACAAACGGCGTACCAAACTGAATATACCCTTTCACTCTTAGTGTAGGGTATAAAAATAAAAGAACAATGAAATGAAAAATATGTCAATAAATTGACCAGGCAAAATTACAACTGTCATAATAAAAAAAGACACAAAGATCATTCAATTCTTATAATTTAAAAGTAAAAACGTAAACCAATCTTAAAAGTTAGGTATAATTTAAATAACCCTAAAAATATCAACAAAATGACCTCTGAGAATAAACCACCAAACACACCACGTCAACGCAAATGCATTATAGATCAATTAAAACATACTAAACCAATAGTAGCACATTATAAATATAATGATATCAAGTACAAAAACTTTCCCTGGATAATGGCTTTAATAACATTGTTGCTCTCAATTGTGGGTATGGTGAGTATAAAATGTGTTTTAGCACGCCAAATTGTGTTGCGAGTTAATGTTTAAAATTATCTATTGTAGATTTTTCTAATCTTTGGAATTGTTTCGTTGACCCATGTTTATTTTGACACAAACGCCTCATGGATGTTGATCTTTTTTGGAACATTTTTATTCTGTTACATGTTCATTACATTGATTTGTTTGTATAGGAATCGACATGGTTTTGTTTTATGTGGTAGAATTAGAATTTACTAAACTATAAAATAGAAATAGCTCTAAAATTAAAATAAATATATTAAAATGTCCGCCACTTTGTATACAAAACTTGTGTTTAATTTTGTAATTTGTTTGTTTTATAATTGAAAACAAAAGAAGATATGAAATATCATGTTCAAAATGTTACTATTTGAACTAAAGTTTAAAAATTTTCAATTTAATAAAATTGTAAATAAAATTAATACTCACATCTCCTATTCTTATGTTTCAGTCTTATATTAGACTAGGTCTTAATTAGCTAATCAGAAACTACTCATTTCAACATCAGTTTTGCAGCACACAGCCCAAAGACTACACAGACCTTGCCACAATGTGAGTGATGTCAACGTTGAAATGACGAATATGCTGTTAAAATAAAACTGCCAACAGTTGACCCAAGAAACGTTTATTGTAACTGTCAACAATTTTCCCAGCATTATCAAACTGAAGTCTTGCGAAACTACTAAACTTTGCGGTTAGGGATTTAAACAGTATGCAGGGATTTGAACTATTTGAAAATTGTATGTATTTTAAATATTTTCCGTGTTCAAATTCGAAAAATTCAACATTCAAAAATGATATAAAAGGTGTCGGTTTTAAAACGTTATAAGACATATTAGCAAATTTCAACTTGGAAGTGACAAAGTTGTGATTGAAACCATTTAGAAATCTATATTAATTTAAACCCGTACAGTTTTAAAATGGAAAATTAACATGAATTTGAAAATTATGGAAACAGTTTTGTTTTTGTAATGGTTTCTAAATGGAATTAGAAAAATTTTAAATGTCGAAATAAATTGCAATACAAAATACATTCGAGAATTATATAAACGGTTTATGGAATACAAAATTTTAAATTTTACGTATGGCAGCAAAGTAAAGTTTTAAACTATAAAAAATGCGCGTTTAGAAATCTCAAACAAGGTAATAGTAAAAACTTTTAGTATTAAGTAATTTGCATGTAAAATATAGAAACATTTTAAACTTAAACCTTTTTTTGAAGGTAAAGGTATATTTTAAAAATTAGAAACGATAAAAAAATATTCTAAAAAACATTAGCATCTGCGAATTATATAGAATTAGTGTATGGGATGTCCATGGCACAAACTTTTTTTCATTTTGTTGTAATATTATTAAATATTGTTGAACAGTATATTTATGTCAATAAAACACTCTGACTTAATTGCCGATTTAATTTCCATTTTTGTTTGAACTGCATTATTTGAAAATTCGCTTTACGATGAAGAGATCATCAAGAACAACAACTGCACTTTCAACAACAGTCAAAATAGCAGCAGCAAATTATGTTAGTGTTGATGCTGATCAAAATATACAGTCTATTCAAGAAGAAAATAATCGACTTTTTATTAAAAAAATAAAAGTTTTTACTTATATAAAATTGCTTCGCACTGTTTTCGAGAATGGCCTGACATCTTTACGACATACTTTCTACCAGTTTTTCAGCGTATTTAATAGAAAACATTTTAATGAACTCTACCCTTTGAACCACCAGTGACAACAGCTCAAGATTGTAGACAGGGTTTGCTACGAGTTGGCTTTTCACAATGCAACACACATTTTCGAAGAGATGGCACCCGTAGATTGGGTCCAACCAGTCCAGCGTTGTCATTTTATTTTAAGTTTTGCATTTATCAATGTTTAAGAGGAGTGGTTTTAATGTCGTGAAAGGATGCACTACCTTTGCCTCATTCAATGGCAATTTATTAGATTAAATAGTGTCTACATTTCTCTTTTCAATCAGTTTAATTAGGCTTTGAAAATCGTAAAGTCAGGGAGATCTTCACAATCACTTTGTACTGCTTGCTCCTTTTCTCCATCTAAATCTTAAACTTTTTTTCATTGTCTGTATCGCTAAACTCACTTCCGAACGCACTTCTTCGACTTTTTATTAACTTTAGCGGCATCATCATATAATATTTTTGGACCTCTCGGATGTGTTCACAAAAAGTGTACCTCTTACCACTTAACGTTTTCTTAAAGCATGTTGACTAAAGTTATCTCACTATATCGATTGAATTTATAGAGGAATAAATTGATATTGGCGTTGTTTTCTCAACCAAATGAGCATATTTCAATTAAATTCTAAAAACTATTTTTCCTCTTTGAATAATATTTTTCATTACATGCGATCCGGAAAAATAAAGTTCACCCAAAACCCTTTCAGTTTCAAACCCTGACACTAACAATAAAGAACAACAAAGCTGTATCCAAGCTGTATATAAATGAAATTTACGACAACATCTGCCAAATGATGCCAATGAAGCGAGTCAACAAATGCACTTTATTTGGTTTGTTAAAGAGTATGTGGCGCAAGCCCTGCTTCCGCACGTTACGGTCAGTAGTTGAGGGCGGTTCATTATTTGCTCATTGAATCTATCTAACGACGTTAAATATTTCACAATAAACGCGAGGCAAAAAAAAGTAATTGCAATAAAACATTTTTTTGCGATTGAAGCAGAATAAATTAACAGGTTTTATTTTCATAAAAAAAGAACGTTAATTATATGTTTAAAAATAATGCGACAAATGCCAACAAAAACCTTTTTCACACTTCAATCTGTTGAGTTATTTTGTGTTTTGTTAAATCGGCTACACTTCTTGGTTACACTTTGCTAATTTGTGGGCAAAAATGTCAATTTCTCGTTAAGTTGCAGCTGTGTTTTAATTAATTGTGACAATGTGACGACCATCAACAGATCGCGTACGTTAGCATTAAACATTTGTGTGAATTGTTCGTGGCTCATATGCGGCACAGAGTGAATCAAATCTAGCAATTGACGTCCCACAGCATTATCAGCGGGCTGTTTGTGCGCAATGACATCCTCAACATATTTGAGTATCAAATCAAGTAATCCTTGCAGTTTTGTCGAAGCATCACTGATTTGTGCCAGATCCAACATAGGTGACACTGTCTTGGGACGATGTGGCGATGAGACGCCAATGGTTTTTTGCAACAACTTGAGACCAAAGGTTTCCGGTTCGTAGCAGGTAACCTCCACGGGTATCGGTGTGAACATGCAACCGGTTTTGCCACCGGGCACACCCAACTGTATGCACACGTATGCCTTGAGACCCATGCGTCCACCCTGCAGCGAAGTGTCAACGGTCAAATGCACCGGATTGTTGCACTCGCGTGCATAGTACTCATGAATGACCGAACTGTGATTGGTCACCTCATTGCCTGTTGCCCACCAACCTATTATAGTGAAAAAGTATCATCATGAATAACATTTTGAGGTTATGTTTGTCTACGTTCAACTTACCCACAACATTTTCGTTTGGATTCACTTTGCGATTCAAGTCGTACAAATCCAAAGCATAGCTCAGCTCAGCCTCGACCTGATCGTCGTGCTCCTTGTGCGGCACACAGAAACAATTGGTCACCTCAACGACTCCCTTGTCCACAGAGCCTATGTGTGGTGTGAAGATGAAGCAAAGTAAAATATGTAAACGTGTTTATTTGGTCAATGCAAAATTATAAAATGCTTTTGTGCTGTTTTCACTACAATTTTACCCAAAAGTGTTCCAATCACACGATGCGAATCGGCATTGCGTCGCTCGTAGGCATCCACCACTTGGAATAGTACCACGGGATGCACTTTCACAGTCAAATTTAAGCCAGACATTTTTGGGTAGTCGCGTTGATGCGAAATTAATTTAACGCAAAAGAAAGAAAATTAGCGTAGCACGTATGTGCTATAGAATGAAATGGCAATTGGAACAGAATGACGCGCAACTGTCAAACGAAATGTGTTGCCAGTGTTGTAGAAAACCTACTTTTTACTTTTGTTTAAAATAAAATGTATTTTTTTATAAAGTTAACAAACCCTTTAAAATAAAAATTACTTTTTTGCCGCTCGCTATTCTAAAACCGATCAAAAATTGAAAACGGATCGAAGTAGTTTTTTTTGCCAATACCCAGTGACAAGTTAGCTCCGCTCTGCCTTGCTGCGGACTGGTGAATGCAACCATGTTTCGTTAATTCACCCTTTTCCTCTTTCAACTTCAATTCAGTGAGAGAATTTTTTTATCAATGGCTGCCGTTTTTGTTCGTTTCGTTTTGTGTTTCGTTAAATGTAAATGTCATCTGTGAAAATTTTCATTCCGTTGAAAATGAATGTTGGACATTCATCGTCTTGGAACCAATTTGTAAGTATAATTAATTGTGTTATAATTTACATTAAATTAACCAAAATTTTAACAATTTTTACAGACTTTAAGCAAGATGGAGATCAAGTGGACACATCTAACGACATCATCACAACTCCAATTCTTCTAACTTAACATTGGTGGATCTAGCAACCAGTTTAACGACGACATTTGTAAGTATTGCATTAAAATTGAAGTTTCTTATAAATATATTAACATTCATTTTGGGTACAGATGACGAAGTGGCCCATGGTGAAACAGTTTGTTGCATACCAACTGATATCTGCAGTTTTCAAATCATTGTTTCTGTGCTAAATGCATCGTGTCTGTATCGAGGGCTATGGCAAAATGTGAATACCGTCCGCAGATTTGTATGAGGAAAATTTTGCGCGTTGCAGCTTTAATGGCGATGGCACCTTGAGCTGAAGGCAAACGAAGTCTATGCGGCTCATTTCCTAGATGGACACGGCACGTTGCGTAGTAATATATAAACAGATGTATTTGATTTTCACATGTGGAGGATTTAAATTGTCTATTGCGGGACATGTATGATGAGGCCAAGGATGCCGCCCAAGGACAAGTAAAAGTTTTAATTATTAATTTAAATGAACCAAATCAAACACATACTCGCATTATAGATCCGTCTGTGACCTTGTCGGGAACCACGCTTTAAATTGGCAACATACAAAGGTAGATGCAAAGGTACAGTGTAGAACGCATGCATTTTATAACAACTTCTTTACTCTTTATATAGGCGTCAGCAGGATGAAGAGTTCGAAATGATGTTCGAATGCAACGGCGCAATGCTGGAGCGTATTGGTTACAATCTGTATGAGCTGGCGGGCATCAGGAAGAACCCTCAGACGATAGTGGTGGAATCGTGTCTGAATGCCGTCACTGGCAACACGGAGACCACACGTCTGATTACAGCGCGTCTGATTACAGCTAAAAATATAGCTCGCCCACAAATAAACGACACTCGCCGAAGCCGATGACCATACTGCCGAAGTACGGTGACAATGGCAGCGTCGTCAGGTAGATAAACTAAATTATTTTTTCTTGATAGATTTATTCAATTTCCATCCCGATAGTTATTTGCATTTTTATGAGTTCGAATTGATGAAGGTCCCAGAACTCGTCTATGTGGACAGCGTGGCAAAGTTGCAGACCGCACTCGCCGAACTGCGCCAACACGCTGTGATTGCCATCGATGTTGAGCATCATTCGTATCGCAGCTTCCAAGGCAACACATGCCTCGTGTGGGTCTCTACGCGCAACAAGGACTATCTTTTCGGTGCCGTGGTGCTGCGCGAGGATATGCAACTGCGCAAATTGATTCTCACCGATCCGCGCGTTGTAAAGATTCTGCATGGCGCTGATCTCGATGTGGAGTGGCTGCAACGCGATCTCTTGCTGTATATTTTCAATTTGATTAAGCACTACTGCAACCTCGAGGCAGACAAAACCTTTCAGTTGGTCGACTGACGCATACGACCGGTGCCGCAGCCTCATCTTCATATACGAACATCTTAACAACGATCTGATGCGATGAACAATCAGACGAACATAGTGCGCACCATCTACCAGCGCAGCACTTAGATATAATATATTATATACCTATATATATGTATAATGCCTATATATATATAATATATATATATATATATATATATATATATATATATATATATATATATATATATATATATATATGTATATATATATATATATATATATATATATATATATATATATATATATATATATATATATGTATATATATATATATATATATATATATATATATATATATATATATATATATATGTATAATGCCTATATATATATATATATATATATATATATATATATATATATATATATATATATATATATATTTAAATAATATAATTTATAAATTGTATAAATTATATTGTCGATGCAGTAAAATTGTATTATTTAGTTAAATGCTAATTTAAGCTATATGTAATGTTCCAAAAATTTAAAAATAATTTGTAATTAAAAACATGTCTATAATTTATTATATACCTATATATATGTAAAATGTCTATGTAGTAAATTGTTTTCAAGAACTCAATAAAAATATACTTATAGTAAAAAAATAAATATTTGAATTAAACGTCATTTGTGTTCCCCTTTAATTTCAGCTTTAACTCAGAGTTCTCGCGCGAATATGACATTCTATTCTGATAAAATTAACGTCAGAATATGAGAGAGAGGAGAGAGAGAAGAAACAAAAGTTTCGTTAAATTTTTTTTAAGGAGAGAATTTTGTGAGAAAATCGGTCAGAAAGAGAACGTAAAATTCCATTGGATTTCTATGTTCCGTTAAGGCGTCAGCCGAACCTAATTCGCTCCGATTTCTGAGCAGGGTTCTGACAAAGAAGTTCGAATGTTCCTACTTTTTTAACGGAAAGAGGAGTTAATTCCGACAGAACGAGTCACTGGGTAACAATGAGCATAGCGACGGCAAAACTGATATTTAATTTATATGAAGTGTTTCCAAGAAACCCTTTTAAAATCAAAATCTGTGTTTATATCGCATATTTTGTAATGGAACCCTATAAATCAAAACTGTTATCATTTGGTCTTAGTGGCTCACTGAGTTTGTGCGCTGGCTCTTCTGAGTCTTCGTACAAATGAAGTTCTTTAATGTGCGATGATTCAGCCATATATTCCGTTTCCTCCTCCACATTTTCCATATCATCTTCTTCTTCCACTTCACCCACCGTATCCATATCAAAGGAACCCACAGAATGTTCATATGGATCATTCTGTGGGTCGCAATGGATTCGCTGCAATTGTCCTCCTGCTCAGCCAACATAGAGCTGTATTCGTGCAGATAGCCGTCTACTTGTTGCTGGCTACCGTTGTCACTTTTTGTCACTTGACTTTCTTCTGTTTCAGCCAGCTCCACACCGTCTGTTTGGTTTTCGATGTGCAATAACTTCTCGTCACTGACATCTTCATTCTCACTGCTTTCCTCCAAGAAGTTGGCCTCCTCATAGTTGACCATCTCATCATCATCCTCCGCAATCTCACGCAACTCAGACCATGAATTCTCCTCTGTCGTATCCTCGAGCATAGTTAAAAGTTCAATATCTGTGGTGGGAAGTAGCCTAGCAATTTGTAGCGCTTGACTTTGTGACCTCCTGGAAGTCGTTGCTTATTTTGTCCAGGAAGTTTCTCATATTTTTTTCGGACGCATGAGCCAGCTGTACAAATTCGAATGCGACCTTCAGTCGTATAAAGAACTTGGAACAGATCATCGCAAGCATGCTATCGCCGGCTTTGAGCTGAAGTATTGGAAATTGGTAATTAAAACTTTTATCAATAATAAAATTTAGTAAAATTGATTAGCTTAACCCTCCGATTAGTGATACTGTTTAAAACGACAAGGTCAAATATTATAAAGTGGATGGTTAAAACCACACCAATGGTATAAAATATAATATATTTAGAGTGGTATAATAAGATTTTATTGACATACCGTAAGTCGCGTTGTGAACACAATTTTTATGCAAATTTAAATCTTTAAGCAGCGATAAACCAACTTCGGATTTCATGCAGAAACGACAAACTTTAATGATAACTTTAAAATTCATTTTTTCACAAATTCATTCAACTTTTCGTTTTACGGTTTCAAATTCAAAAAAATGGACCGAACGAAAAAATAGACCGCAAAGCAGAATTGATGACACCAGCTGTATTATACAACGAAGAAATAAAACGCAAAGTAGAATTGATGACACTAGCTATATTATACAACGAAAAAATGAAACACAAAACACTGTTTTTTCGCATTAAAAAAAGTATTTAATTAATTAAATTAAAAAATTAATAAATTTATGCAACTTTTACAATTTCTACACAACTTTTTTTATATATTTCATAACAATTGCATGTGTTAATTCTCAAGTGAATTTTTCTGTATTTTAACAAAATTATTCAGTTTTTGCACTTAAAACAATAACGACTAAAAGATATACATTATTTTTATTAATATTTTAATATGGGCGCTTTGTCATGCGATCCTTCCTCGACCATCTTCTGCTCGACTGCCTCGCGTTGTGGTCGCACCACAGTCAGATACCGGTGCACGCGTAGTCCCAAAAGATATGTGCCGTACAGCGTAACGCCAATGCAGGTATAGACCACGCCACGATGCAGTTTGTCCAGTATGGAATTTGTGTTGAGACGCTTCTTCTGCATTTTTGTATTTTAAGAAATGTTAACTAGATTTTTTGGTGTAAATAGTGGGCTCCGCTCAGCTGCTTTCGATTTTCCAACAATTCGCGATGCGGTAATGTCAAATATTTCATTTGCCATGCAGTTCTATTGAATACGATTTGTACAGGGTGTTTAGTCTTTTCTCATAAGAAATGCACAAATAAATATTTAACCCTTTTGTTTTTATGTATTTAAAATGTACGTTTTTCACAGATATTTAAAAGTGCTTTTTGCATATTATATATTATAGAGAACCAAATTTTTTAAATATGAATATGTCATCGTTGTAGAAACAAAAGTAAACACATATATATTAAAAAATTAGGCTATTAATTTATATTAAGAAAATCATAGATTGAATAATTGATATATTCTCATCAATTACCATTCTTCTCAAGTACAACAGTTCACAAAACTAAATATTTAGCCACAAAAGTTACAAAGGAATATCACAATCCAGTTTCAATTATTTTTTTGGCTTAAAATGTGACAGAAAACATCTGAATCTGTTTCTCGAAAATGTCTTTATTGATAAAATGTTTGTTTCATGCTTCAAATTACAAATCGTGCCTGTGAAAACTCTATCTAGGACACTCATATCTAGGACATATTTTACAATATATAGACGCATCCAAGTGAATTTTCAAATTTTCAAACGTTTATTTCCTATTAAATAAAATTAATGACAATTCTGACATGGTTCTTCCATGGTGACAATGTTGTCACAACTCAATTTTAAATGAATGAACTTAAAAATTTTCTAGCTAAACAAAAACATTTCTTATAAAGTTGTTGAAAAGGTTTAAACAGCTATTTCATAATTTTAATATGAAAATAAAAAAAAAGATTTGAAAATAAAACAAAAGATTTGAAAATAAATATTTTATTTACATGTAAATCATTATACACAAAAATATACATCAATAAAATAAAAATCACATCTTCAGTAAGAAACTTAAATCAGCATGCGGCAATAATTCCTCTGGATCTTGTTTCCCACTAAAAAAAATGTTATAAAAACCGAGTTATTAGATATAGAGTTTTTTGATATCTTGCTTTACATTTATTGTTTTTGCTAATATTCATAGGTTTTGATTTTTTGAAAATGAAATGGATGAGAAATTTAAATTTATAGCTAGCACTATTGAACAATAGTAATTTGTCTTAATAAAATTTATCACAATCTACTTATTATCGTCTATGGAATTAGTTACGGATCCAAATGTGACATTGAATAGAAAATTTGAATAAGTTTTTGCGAAATATTCATATGTTTTTGGAAAATAGTAGTGGAATGTGTTGCTTCTTCTTTAGTAGGAATTTGTTAACATTAGGCGTATTTAACACCTGTCCATGATAAGAAATACAATAAAGCTAAATACATGATATAATTTGAATCAAGGTCGACTAAGGTAAAACTAAGAACTACGTAAGGAGATCTGACCCAGCCTTTACGAAGAATCCTGATCTAAAGCCTACTTTAAATAAGCTGATTTGACAATAACTAAATTAAATAAATTTAATAATTAAAATATAAATCGAAAAATTGTGTTTCTAATGGCAATGCACCTGTAATTGATTCAAAATTCATTTAAACTATTCCACTGCCTAATAAGAATGGAAAGTATATTACCAATCTCAAAACATATGCCATTGATAACTATTTCAGAATAATTTTTCTGGAATATATCAATATATTTTAATTATATCATTATCGAAATAAATAGCATTATGTACTTTGTATTTTTTTTTATGTGTCCGACAAACTGTTACAAGGTAGTTTCAAACCAAAGCGGTACACGGTAACTATTTGACGCAAAAAGGAGATTCCATCCCATAAAAATTAAAAACTGAATTAGAAAACTCATTTTTTCAAATAGGATGTAGAATACCAGTGGAAGAACAGTAACTTACTGTTATTCAAAAACAAAAAGAATGTAGAAATAAGAACCGTTGATTATAAAAATACGTTCAGTTTGTATTCCTTTGTGCAAATTCGCTGTCCGCTTGCACCGCACCGCTTTAAATGTACCTACATGCCCATACTAACAGCACTTACGTCTTAAATAATTTAGCATTACGATCGCCCATTAGTGTTGCCTTATCTCCGTCGATTAGAACGCTTGTTCCTTCTCTTAAGCCCAGCACTGGCCTGTCATAATAATCAAGAAACTCTTGAATTCGTTCGTCTCTTGTTTCGCCTTTGTGTTTTGTCTCCGGATCAGTTTCAATATAATGTGGATTAATATTGAATGGCACCAACTGTAATGCTTCAAATGTGGGTGGACACATCATTGGCATGTCGTTTGTTGTATGTATGGATCGCGTGGCAACATTCGTTCCTGCGCTACTTCCAATATAGGGTATCCCATGATTAAGCACTTGGTCGCGAATAACATCAATAAGTTTCTGATCATACAATGTTTTCAGTAGAACGAATGTATTGCCACCACCTATGAATATTGCCTGCGCCGAACGTATAGCTTCCAATGGATTTTCTTTCTTGTGTAGACCTTCTACATTATAACCCCATGGATTGAGTGCTGCACTTACAAGAGAAGTGTATTTGTCGTAATCTTTCAAAGCATACGGAACAAACAGAATGGTCTGAACATTTTTCCTTTAATTACAAAGATTACATTATAAATAAATTTATTAAGGTTTAAATATATTAGCACCTTTTTAAGAAATTGGTCAGAAGTTCCTTCGCATGCTCCAAGTAACCAAATCCATGAACTTTGGACGAAGACATCAGCAGTATAGAAGCCATCATAAATATTAAATATAATATACTACTTATGTTTAAAGATAACAAATCGGTTTAACAACTGGATCAATAAATGATAGTGATCTCGACCTACTCCGTGCTCTTTGGTACTGATTTTTGATTCCAACAACGCGCAGCAGCTGTATGTTTCAATTACCACGCAATTCTATTGAATACGATTTGAATTTTCTTACACAGGGTGCTCAGTCCCCGCAAATAAGATATAGACAAACAGATATTTAACCCTTTGAAATGTTTTTGCGCACACATTTAAATTTGTGAAGGAAGAAGCCAACTTCAAATTTGAACAGATTAATGTTTATAATTTCGTTTCAGATAAACAATTACCCGTAAACGTCTTTTGTTATCAAGAACTTTTCGCATGTCTTCGATTAATTTCGATTAATGAAGTAAGATTTGAGTTCTCCGCAATCTATATAAATCTTAATTTTCAGCTTATTAATTTTTTATGTTCACAAGATCTAAATATGTTGTAAAGAAAATAAGTTATTGATTTACATTTGAAAATGTCTTCGATTAATGTTTTTAAGGCATATGAAATCATTTGAAGTAAGATTTGAGTTCTTCGCAATCTATATAAATTTTAATTTTCAGTTTATTTATTTTTTTGTATTTACAACAAGATCAAAATATGTTGTAAATAAAATAAAAAATACAGTATTTGAAAAGGCTCGTTATTTGAATCATTAGTTATACAAATTTAGGATCATTGTTGTCGCCAGAAATGCACTTTTTAGGACTAACTTTTTTTCTATTCAAATATTTGTCGAAGCGCAACATTTTCACATCGAGCACTTTGTATCATTAAGTAAAAAAATAAAATACTGACTTTTTGACTCCTTAAGCAAATCCGTGTGGCCCACATAGAGATTTAACTTGTCATACGATATCAAAATGCAAACACGAAATCTTATGTGTGATATGAATGATTTTCTCATGTCAATAATAATGTCTCAGTAGAGTTTTTTTTTGTATACACAAGGGATTAGACGTCTGTGATTTCGGAGCCACAGGTAGTAAAATGTGAACTAAGGATAATTGAATTAAGGCAAGGAAATAATAACAAATATTAAATGCAATACATTTAAATACAAACTAATATTATATGCTTATGAATTTATAAAATAATTAATGTTTTTAAATTTATTTATTTATATAAAACAATAATGATTAAAAATATAAATAAATATTCAAGCAATAATTTGAAAAACAAAATTTTCTATAATAGTTTACATGTAGCGAACTGAACGGAAATCTTCGTACAAAGCTATGTTTAGCCAGCATACCAAACGATATCGAAACGATATTTATTGAACGTATGTTATTATTGTTTTCGACTACAGTTAACGTTTCGAGAATGATAGCGTTCTCGATAAAATTTGCTCTATCGTTAACGATATTTTATGAATTCAAAACGAATTCGAAAATTGATATCGAAACGAATTCGAAAAGATATTCAATTTCGATACTATTTAAATAGTTTGCTTTGAAATTATCTCTCATGGGGCAGTGCACCAAACATTCTATAGCAGCCACAAGATTAAAAATGTTTATCTAGTTTGGGATAAAAATTAGTTTTATTATTCTACAAAAAAAAATATTTTATACTTACTAAATTTTAAAATTTTCTAACTGTTGCGAAATTTCTTCAAATATTAAAATTTAACAGTTTTTTTTTCCAAATAATTCAAAACTGATGCTATAGAAATTTAAGGATATCTTTACGAATTCGAAACGTTATCGAAATTATATACTACCGAAACCATGATACAATTATTCAAGGTAGAAGTATTAGAGTTCTTGTTCTTCTTAGGAGTCCCGTGGTTCTGTCAAACGCCTGAAGATACTGTCAAACGTCCCGTGCTTATGTCGAAATGTTGTATGTTACAAGACATTTTTGTGAGATGCGCTCTGGAATACTACCTTATTATTGTATCATGACCGAAACTATGTTTATTGGGTATACATAACTCGAAATATTAATGTATCCCTATTCCAACAAGAATTGTGAATGGAAATATAGAATTACTGTGACAGGGGACAGTGCACAATCAATTCCGAAAATATTCAGAGTGAAGCGCGTATTGAGGATGGCACCAATGAATAACTAATAAAATATATTATTAAATATTTAGATTTAGTAAGTGTTAGGTTTTATTTCTGTATAAAGTATTCTCGAAATGTATAAAAATAAAAAAGTCAGCTGTTAGATTTATCTTTTTCGTATACGTTTTTAATCATTTTTTGATGACTTAAACCGGTTAAATTTCAGTTGTTGAAAATACTACTTTTAGGTAACACTATTCTAAAAGGATTTTAATCTCAAATAAGACCACCTGATAAGCCTCAAAGAATACCTCCCTCAAATAAGAGTCTTCTGATTCTTGCTGCGTACTCAGAATTTACCCACCAGGGCGACAAAATTACCAGAGATTAAAGAATTGTGTAAAACTTTTTAGTTAACACAAATTTCTTTTTGATTTTTTTCAAAAACAAATATCTGGACACTGATTTTTTTGTCAATTATTTGTAGGTCAAGGTTCATATTTTATTTTGTGATACGGTATGTCGAAATCGTACGATAAATTGCGATATATAGTACCAAAAACGGCCCTTTTGAAAAATGTCGACGTGGTGGCAAAATTCAGAGTATGCAGCAAGAATCAAGAGAATGAAATCTACCAGAAATAATAAGTTTCATTTCTGTGGAAAATTCTTGTAGAATAGAATAATCAATTAAAATGTCATTTGAATCAAAAATGAATTTAAGCAATAACAAAAAATATATATTTTATTCTCTCAATACCAATATTTTGAAATACCTAAAATCGTGATTATCCAGAAAATTTTGTTCATTCATGTTCATATTTCATATATGAATAATATATGATCAGAATTATTATTTTACTTTGAAAAAAAGTTAAAGAAAATTACATTTTTATACAATTTTTATTAAGTTCATTCAATTTAGCAAAAATTCCAACGAGTTGTCAAAAAAATGAAAACAATTTTATTGCAATATCTTATTTTATTTAAAATTTAATATCAAAAAGTACAGAAAATAATGAAAAAAAATATTTAAAATCAGGTTCAATACAAGTAGAAGGCAGCGAAAGTATTTCATGTTGTTGTTTTTAAGCGAAAACTTGCAAAAGCGAATTTAAAAATACCGAAACCCATAAAATCAAAATATTCGCGCGCATTAAATTAAATATAAAAATAATACAATGGACAATGGTGGCATAAAATATAAACGTAAAGTACAAAACAAACAAATTAGCATAAATTAAAACTAAAAATATAAAACTCAATTAAAGCCTAATATAAAATACTATGAGATTAATTAAAAGAATATCGGCAAATTTTTCGTAGTTAATTTGCGACTGCTGCTCGAGCCGGGCGACTGCGGCGGCATACGTGGCGGTGTCTTAAAATGTGGCGCAGGCGGCTGATTTTCCGCCGAAGCCAAACGCATGCGTTTGCTGCGCACATTGCTGGCGGTGCTATTGAAAGAGTTCGGCTTAATAGAGGAACGCGAAGCGGGCTCAATGCATTTCTCAAAAGAGTCATAGGTGTCGTCATGATCGGTGCTCGGCTGTGTCACAACAATGCGTGGGCGCGGCCGTGGGCTTGCTTTATGCATGGAGCGACGTTTCTTTGCATTGCTGCTGAGTCGTCCCGAGCGACGTCTTATAGTGGTGCCAATGACGCGCGTCTTCTGACCCGGCGACTTGAAGGTAGTGCGCGCATTAGTGCCGCCGCTAACACCGCCACCTGTAGCCGACGCGGAGGGCTTTAGAAAAACACTGGGACTATTCACGGCACCATAGACCAGGCTGCGCTTGGCCAACGGTGTCTGTTTTTCATTGTGATTAAATTTACGTTTTAGCGCGAGCGCCGATTGTGTTGTTGAGAGCGGTGTTTTGCGCATTGAGGCGGCACTTGAAACATTGCGCATGCCAGACATGGGCGTGCGCGACGTCGTCGAGCCCATTTGTGACTTGGAGAGCGGCGTCTGCGCCTGTTTGCGCGCACTACTCAGTTTCTCCTTGTCCTGCCGTTTGTGCTCCCACTCGCTGGCCATCACATCGATAATATTCTCACCATGCACTAGGAAAGGTTTCTGCTCACGCTCCTCGTAGGCACTGCAAAGCGTTGCTATTTGCTGCTCGATTTTCGGCAATTTTGTCGCAATTATTTTACGCTCTTTTTCTTCTTTCAGCAGCTGGCCGCCGCGATTGTTATAGCGACCCGGCTCCGAAGCCTTTGCCTCCAAAGCACACATGCGCTCCCACAGAATTTTACGATTGGCATAAAGCTCAAAAATCTCATGGTTCTGCTCGTAAAACGTTTTCAAATCCTCCAGCTCCATTTCGTGCAACACCAGCAAATCATCGGTGTAACAGTTGCTATTAAAGTTGGAGAAACGATTGCGCTGCAGCTGCGACTTGAGCGTTTTGTCCCACCATTGTACAATTTCATCGCGTATTTGTTTAACATATAGTTTAATGTTTTGGCTTTTCAGAGCCTGACAACGATTCAACTCACCATAAAAAACGTCGAATGTGTGTTGTGCGTAGTCGTTGTACTTTTGAAACTTCTGCCGTGTACTCGGGCTGGTGTCCAGTCGGTCCCACAACGTTTGCAGCTTGTTTTTCATGTCGTCGATTTTCTCACGCACCTCCTGCACCTGATTACCATAACTGTCATGCAGTCGTTTTAGTCCGTTGAAGGTGTCTTTGTTCAGTTTGATTTGACGATGATTCAGCAAACGATCCTCGGTCTCTGTTGTCACCTGCAGCTCGAGTATATTTAGAAATTGTTTAATATCACGACGCATTGAGGACACTTTATTGAGACGCTCCACGCGCAGCTCTTTGAGCTCTTCCAAATGTTTGCGAAAGTCTTCCAGCTCTGTTGGTGTTGGCAGCGGATCGGCGAGCAGCTGCCGCGGTGCCTCGCCCAATTCTTCGCACAGTGACTCTTGTTCCAGCAGCAACTCGTAGATTTGTTCGCGTCGCTGGCGCAAACATTCGCGCAATTCAGCCAGACTGTTGTCCAGTTCGGCCTGAACCACCAACAGTGGCGCATCCTGTGCCGGCGACAGCGCTATATCAACGTGCAACAGTCGCTTTAGATTTTGCGCCTCTTTTTTTAGCTCATCGATTTCTTTTTTTACATACTCCTCCTTTTCCATAGACTCTGTCACCAGTTCCTCGTAGAAATTCTTTGCATGTTCCACCAGTTTGTCCAGATTTTCGATGCAGTTGTCCTCATCGAAAATGCGCATCCAGATGTGTGTTAATTGATTAACATACTTGTGGGTCAGGTTCTGCATTTTCATGCGTTTTTCATGATATAATTCATCCATTTTATAAAACTTTTTGTACTTTTAATTATTATCGTAAAATGTGCTATTAACTGCCTTAGTAAATATAATAATTCTAGTTTTAAATTAAGTAGCTGCGCGTGCGTTCTTCTCGTCACGAAAGTGTTTTTTAATTTCAGGTAGAAAATTTAAAGCATCAAACGGTCAAATGACAAAACTTCGATGACAAATCGATAACATTACGATTGCTACAGCGATGCCATATAGTTAGTTTTGCACAGCATTGCCAGATGTGTGCAAATAGGACGGCAACGAATAAGAATTAAACACCCTGTACTGTAAAAATAAATAGAGTTACTTCGATAGAGTTTACTTCGATGACAGCATCGCCGGTCGGACTTGTTTCTTCTGCGAAGAAGACTCAAGTCGTTGTACAATTTTACCTCCGAAGGATTTTTAAAGACGATGGCGATGTATAACCAGAGCTCTAATCACGTATGACGATAATCGTCTAACGATATCGTTTTGACGATAGTCTTACTTAAGAAAATCTGTAGCGTTTTGTGACTATCGTTTCAACGACGATCGTTTTTAAGTTACGTGATGAGAGCCCAGGATACTGTTTTAAGTCTAGAATAATTACAAATTCATTTGATTTCTTTTATTTCAATTCAATAAAAATTACTCCGCGAATTCTAATGGAGTACCTTTTCCAAATATTCCTCAACTATCTTCCTATTTGTAAGATGTTCAATTAATGGTTGCTATAAATAATCGTAAATTTAAAAGATGGTTGCTAGCAATTTTATCGTATTTGACGAATGTTTGAGAGATGGTTGTCTCAAAGACGATCAAAATAATTTGTAAATAACTCTATATTTAGGGCTGTGATATTTCTGGTAATCATCTTTGTTTTCTTTGTGCACACATGAATTCGGCTTTAAATTTGAGTACAAATATAACAAAATTATATAATCACATTGAACAATATTTAAAAACTAAAATCAACAAAATTTAGTAAATTTTTTGTTAAATTAACATATGGTTTGTGTCATTATTTATTCATGTTTGTGGGACTAAAACATTTAATAAAGCAATTGTCGTTTTAACTGTACAAGAAGAAGCAGAGTTAATTTATTTATTTTTTTATTTACCAATATTCTTCAAAACTTTTCAACTCGTAGCCCAATGCACTAACCATCTAAGTCACTGACACTATTATTGTTTTCAACTGTATTTAAATTTGGAATATGTCAACATTAAAAAATGAGAAGTTTCCACTCGAAATAAAACAAAATTAATATTTCAATTGCGGAGAATGCTTTTATCCTATACGACTTATTAAGTTTCCACAAAAATTAAAAAATAACATAAATATACCACAGCAAGGAAATTAATACAAATTTACCACAACAATTCTCATATGAATTAAAAATTACCAAACATTGAACATCACCAAAAAAAAACAATTTGGTAAAAAAATCACACGCGAGTTAATTTGAAAAAGAAATTGCTCAACTTATTAATATTACCATGGTAATTACCTTCTCACAGTAGTTAAAAAGTATCACAAAAGGGAAATTTTCCACACTAATGGCTATTTTACAAATACCATAAAATTCTCAAATGAATTAAATGTAAAATTTAACCACAAAAATTACCACAACCATTAAAAATTATTGTGTTATTCCACAACAGTTAAAATGTACCAAAAATGGGACATTTCCCACGAAACTGGCCACCATAGTTTCCAACCTAAATTCTCACGAAAAATACCTTTTCCCACGTGGTAATTTTGGTTGATTCAATTCCCACAGCAATTAAAAATTATAACAAAAACTCCCACAGTCATAAACATTATCACAAAAATACCACAGCAAAAAATGATGGCAACAATACCACAAATTATCTCAAATAATTAAAAATGTCAATATTTATATATATATATATATATATATATATATATATATATATATATATATATATATATATATATATATATATAAATCTGATGAAAAATAAAAAAACAATTAGAAAAACCACAATTTAATTTTATGTTTCAATTACAAAATTTTTATTTGATGTGCTCTTAAATTGTATTTCCATACAAAAAAAAAAAAAACAAACAAAAACCAGTTGGGAAGGTTAGTTCACATGGGAAATTTTAAAGTAGAGACATTTTATAGTATGCGTTATTATGATAGTTAGGATTATTAAAATTATAGTCGGTCTAAGCCGACTATAAATACCCTACATATATGTGTGGTTACCATTCAAAGTGGTATATAGGTCACCAGGGTATACGAATCATCAAAATAAATACAAACTTTCAATCGCTGAAGAATTTCCATTCATTTGATACCCATATTTACAAATGGGTAGGTGCACCGAATTTCGATTTTTTTTTTTGGGTGGGAACCACAAGTCTTTTCCACGGAAAACATTATTTTCATGCATTTGAGCATGAAGTCAATATATATTTGACCAAAAAGTTTACATATTCAATCGCTGAAGAATTTCCATTCATTTGATACCCATATTTACAAATGGGTAGGTGCACCAAATTTCGTTTTTTTTTTGGGTGGGAACCACAAGTCTTTTCCACGGAAAACATTATTTTCATGCATTTGAGCATGAAGTCAATATATATTTGACCAAAAAAGTTTACATATGCACGTATACAGTAAAATTCACCAGTAGATGTATGTTTTATATGAGGTATTTGAACTTAAGTGGTCGGTTCACAGGTCGCAATAGACTGATCATGCCTACTTTTAACTGACAGACAGCGTAGATATATAAGTAATCTAAATTAATAGTTTCATTTATTTAGCTCTTTTAGTTTTTCTGAAATCAAGATTTCAACAAACAGACACACAGACATACATCGCTAAATCGACTCAGGAGGTCATGCTGATTAAGAATATATATACTTTTTCATACCGGAGATGCCTCCTTTTGAGTGTTACAAACAGCGTACCAATCTGAATATACCTTTTCACTCTTAGTGTAGGGTTAAAAATGTGGTAAAAAAATTCCCACAGCAAATAAAAATTCCGTTGGGAATTACCTTTCCCACAGCAGATAAAAATTACAAAATATGGGAAATCTCCAACGGAACTGGCTATGCTGTTGACATTGCAGCCCTGTTAAACAGCTGATTTACTGATTCCAATATTTGTTTATTTTCTATTTTTTGGCTACGTTTAAATTGCAGGATATTTATTTGAAAACTCCTAGTGTTACCTCAACACTGAATTAGTACAAATGGCAGGTAAGAAAATAGAGTATTATCAATTAAATAATTTAAACTGAAAACAATGCAATAATAGAAACACAACTGTCGCTGACCAATGCAAGTTTGCAAGGACTCCAAGACCTGCCCACAGAAAAGCACTACAATTTGTTGCACTACCAGCAGCGCTACAATTGGGACTGTGGCATTTCATGTCTGCTGATGATATTGTCCAGCACACAGCGCCAACAATTTCTGGACAATTTCAATAAAATATGCGAAGAAGAAGGTTTCGGTGCCAGCACTTGGACAATCGATTTGTGTTACATACTGCGACGGTTTCAAGTTCATAACGAATACTATACAAAGACACTTGGCGTCGATCCAAACTATAGCCAGCACAGTTACTATACGAAGATAATCGATAAAGATGAGAAACGTATTGTGAAAAAATTTCGTGAAGCCAAAGCGCAGGGTCTGCGTGTGGAGCAACGCACCGTGGCGATGGAGGTGCTGTTGCGACATCTGGCCAAACATGGGCCGGTGATATTGTTGACAAATGCATCGCTGCTAACGTGCGAAATCTGCAAGCGTAATGTTTTGGAAAAAGTTGGGTAAGTTATTGGTATGAGGGGGGATATTTTTGGAATAATTTCCAAATATATATCTACATTTTTTGTTATTTAAACTGCTATTGACTTAAAATAAGTTACGCGCAATAATCGCATAAAAGTTTATCATTTCTTGTCAAATTCAAACGCACGCCCAAAAGTTATGCTGGACATTATGTGGTGCTGTGTGGTTATAGTTTAAAATCGAAGAAGGTCTTTTATCACAATCCAGAGGTGTTGGGACGTAAGTGCAGCGGTTTTTGTCATAAATTTTCGAAATAAGTTATTTGTGCAATTTTCCGGCAGATGTTTGTCTTTGTTCCGCCGACTCGATGGATGTTGCTCGCAAGGCTTATGGCACCGACGAGGATGTTATATTCATCTACAAACACTAAATGTTGCTGAAGACAAAAGCTGTAGTACGTATATATTGATAATTTGCTGGTAAAATATTTTAATTCATTTTTCGTTTTTTTATTTATTTTTTTTTGAATTGAGACAAACGATATTTCTCATTTTTAAGAAATTTGTATACTGCGGTTTAAGATTTTTATAAAAATGAATGGCCTATTTCTGTATTTCGAACGAACGAATACAACGAACAAGTGACGTCAATACATTTGAATTTCATACTTTTTGACTTTTAAAAAATCACATTAATAAAAAATTACGTCATTTTGGTCGAATAAATAGTATTTCGTATCGAAATAAAGATAGTAGGTATAAATAAACACAAAAATTTAAATTTCCACACAAAAAAAAAGTCACTATGAATTGAATTGTTCAAAAATTATTCCGTTTTGTACTAAAAGTCTTATATTCTACGTCAATTTGAAATTCTTATTATAAATTTAAATTTATACCTGAAAAGTTCTCATATTAATTCCATTGTACAATAAAAATATAATTTTACTATGAAGTAAAAAAAAAACAAGTATTCACCAAATATATAAAAAAATACACTAAAACTCAAATTTTCATTAAAATCCAAAATAAAACTTTTTTTTCATAAAAATTCAAATAATAAAAAACAAATGATCACTAAAAATTTAAATGTTCACTAAAAATTTGAATGTTCACTAAAAATTTGAATGTTCACTAAAAATTTTAGTGTTTACTAAACATTTTAGTGTTCACTAAATGTTCACTAAAAATTAATATTTTCACTTTTCACTAAAAATCGAAATTTTCACTTTTCCCTAAAAATCTAAATTTACACTTTTCACTAAAAATTTAAATTTACACTTTTCACTAAATATCCAATTTTTAACTTTAAAATTAAATATTCACTAAAAATACAAATATTTTATGAAAATTTAAATGCACTAAACATTCCAATGTTCACTAAAAATCCCAATGTTCACTATATATGCAAATTTTAAGTAAAAATTAAAATTTAATACCTAAAATCCAATTCTTCACTAAAAATTCAAATGTTTACTTAAAATTTTAATGTTCACTAAAAAATTTGAATTTTCTATAAAAATTTTATTTTTCACTACAAAATTCCAATGATCACTAAAAATTCAAAAGTTTACTTAACATTTTAATGTTCACTAAAAAATTTTATGTTTCAATAAAAATTTTATTTTTCACTAAAAAATTTCAATGAGTACTAAAAATACAAATGTTCACTAAAAATTCAAATTTTACTAAAACTTCAAATGTTCACTAAAAATTCAAGTGTTCACTAAAATTTCAAAAGTTCACTTAAAATTAAAATGTTCACTTAAGATTTTAATGTTCACTAAAAAATTTAAATTTTCAATAAAAAAATTAAATTGTTCACTAAAAATTCAAATATGCCCTAACAATTGAAAATTTATCTAAGTATTCAAATTTAACTTAAAATTCAATTTTAATGTTCACTAAATGTTCACTAAAAATTTTAACTTAAAAAAAATAAAATTTAAATATTCACTAAAAATTAAAATATTCACTAAAAATACAAAACTTAAAAAAATTAAATTTTCAATAACAATTTTATTTTTCACTCAAAAAAATGTTCAATTTTCACTAAAATTAAAATGTTCACTAAAAATTCAAAAGTTCACTAAAGAATGAAATATTCACTAATAATTCTAATGTTCACTAAAGAATGAAATATTTTATGAAAATTTAAATACACTAAACATTCCAATGTTCACTAAAAATCCTAATGTTCACATTCAAATTTTTAAGTAAAAATTTAAATTTTGTACTTAAAATGCAGTTCTTCACTAAAAATACAAATGTTTACTTAAAATTTGAAAGTTCACTAAAAAATTTGAATTTTCAAAAAAAATTTATTGTTCACTAAAAAATTGCAATGATCACTAAAAAATACAAAAGTTTACTTAAAATTTTAATGTTCACTAAAAAATTTGAATTTTCAATAAAAATTTTATTTTTAACTAAAAAATTCCAATGATCACTAAAAATTCAAGTGTTCACTAAAAATTCAAATGTTCACTAAAAACTAAAATTTTACTAAAAATCCAAATGTTCACTAAAAACTAAAATTTAAAAAAAAAAATTTAAAATTTAAAACTTAAAATTTTCACTAAAAATTCAAGTGTTCAGTAAAAATGCTAAAGTTCACTTAAAATTTTAATGTTCACTTAAAATTTTAATGTTCACTAAAAAATTTGAATTTTCAATAAAAAAAATTCAATTGTTCACTAAAAATTCAAATATTCCCTAACAATTGAAAATTTATCTAAGTATTCAAATTTAACTTAAAATTCAAATTTTAATTTTCACTAAATGTTCACAAAAATTAAAATTTTAACTTAAAAAATATAAAATTCAAATATTCACTAAAAATTAAAATATTCACTAAAATTCAAAACTTTAAATTTTCAATAAAAATTCAATAAATCGACGTCATCATATTCAATTAGTAAAAACTATTTTATACGATTATAATATTTTGCAGCAAACTTATCGCTATATTAAGTTTATGTTAGACATTTTCAACTTTATGTGATACAAACTTTCCACTAAACTCTAAGCCACAGTTTCAAAGCTATTTACTAAAATTTAATTTTATAAACAGTATATTTTTCTATTAAAAAAAAACAAATCTCAGAGATTAGCTCTATAGACACGCGCTCTTCCTGTGCCAAGCCATTAAATTTATGTAGATGATAAAAACAAAATTGCTTTGTTTTCTAAATGTTGTTGAAATTAGTTAACTATAAAAAAGTATTAAATTATTGCATTTTATGGCTTTTACGCTACCTATACAAATATATAAATTTGTATTTATTGTAAACTATTTAATGTTAAATGTTAGAAAAGAAAAAACAAACAAAACTGTTAATATTTATTTAATTTTTATTAATACTGTCAACATTTATTATAAACATTTAACAAACATTTAATATACGTACAATATACATTTATGATAAACTTATTTATAACGTGATGTATTCAATTATGCATATTTTTTATAAATTTTATATTTTATGAAAAATTTTCTGCAATAGTTTATAAAATAGACGATGCATTATTTGGAACATTATTTAATGTAATATTGCGTGCATTATTTTGTGAATTATTTATTTCATTATTTTATGCCTTACTTTGTGCATTATTTAATACAATATATAATGCTTTATTTTATGCACATTTAAAATTTATTGTTTTTGCATTTTACACATAATTCATAGTATGTATTTCCAAATTATATAAATATAAGCTAATGTTCAACATTATTGTCTGTAATTATAATACTGCATATTGTTTTTACTATAGCAAAAATTCATTTATAAACTTATTATAAATATTTATATTATTATTATGACACACTTTTATTTATTTTAAATTCTTTGGTCCACATTTACACAAAAACATAAATATATTTTTAAGTATTTAGCTTGTTGTCTGTTTAAATTTTTGATTATGAATAAAAACGTATTTATTTTAAAACGAATAAACAGCTCTTTATTGTACTAATTTGTATAGCACTTGCATTTTAATATGTGGTGCCTCTACAGCCAGCACCGGTTGGCCCCCCACATCTGTATACTTGCTATAATACTGTTCGACCAGCGGCTGAAAACCATGCGATTTAAGTATTTTCTGTGAAAAGATACCCGTGGCATCGGCCTTCATTAGCTATAAATATAAAATTGCTTAGAATTTATCAGATAATAAAATATACCCCAAAATGAACCACCTTAAATTCGAAATCTTTTGCCACCTGTTCGCTGCGTTGCACCAGTTCTTTGGCAATGCCATGACCGCGATAACGTGAGTCCACCGACAACATGCGCAAATCGAATGCTTTGCAGATATTAAATTTTTCGAAAATATTCACTTTTAAATTTTGCGCAATTAGCAAATCGAATATTTTTTTGAAATTCTCATCGTCCATGTGCGCCAGCTTCTTTTGTGAACGTTCCATGTCGCCTGGTTTTAGCACGCCATTCAAGCAAACACCAACTATCTGCAGTTATTTCAAAATATTTGGATATATGTTAAAAACTTTAAACAAAAAAAACCAAAACATTATGAACCTCCGAATTTTCATTGACCGCCATCAGACTTAAATTATGCTCCAACGTTTCGTAGCTGTGATGCTCCAGCTCTTTATGACCACCGCCTATTAAACAGAGGCCGGCAGCTTTATTCAGTGGCTCGTCGGCAAAGAAGGAACCTCGCAAATGTTTAATGACATCGTCGAAACGTTCTTCTGTGATTAGTTTGAATTCCATTTTGCTAAAAATTTCAAATTTTAGCATTAGTTAATATTTAGGCTAAGCAACCCAACCAACAGAATTTTGTACATTTTTTATATGCTTTTCTTGCCGAGTACTATTTATTTCTAATTAGTCTCACTAATTTTGATTTACTTTTGAAAAATATATCGATTTTATAACAAAATTTGGTATCTCTACAATTTTTTCGAATAGCAAAATTAAAGTTTCATCTATAAGTGTTACGCAATTTTATTTTAAATGTGTTAAAGCTATGAAAGAAGTACGTAATTTTATTTTATAATATATTGAAATAATATAAATAATTTATTGTTCATAAACCACAACACGAGCAAAGTGTGATAATCTAATTTATTGGAGATCAGTACTATATAATTTGCACTAGATATGGGCGCGCGTGCCTGTTTTTGATGGAACGGGCACGAGCACGCCGATAGGTGACACGCACGAGAAGCACGGGATTTAAAAATACGCAAATAAACACGGAAAAACACGTGAAAAATAATAACGGAACCGCTTAGATTTTTGGAACCGGAATCGTTATTAATGTGTGGAACCGGAACTGGAATCTGAACTCATATCTTTTTTTTGGTTGGAATCGGAACTGCTATTTTAAAAATCTCGGAACCATAACCGGAACAGATATTATAGTCCCTGTCAGGGAACGCAAAGAATCGGAATCGGAATCGTTATTAAAAAATGTATGGAACCGGAATCGAAACCCATTTCATTTTTTGGTTGAACCGGAACCAAAATGGTCCTTAGTCACTGTAATAAATAATTCCAAAATTATGTTTAATACTGTTTTATTCTCTTAAATCCATAAATAAAATTAAAACAGCAGATTTTTAAGAAAAGGTTAAAATACCACAACATTTTTATTTTCTGAAGCTCGAAGTAATAGTTCATTGAAATTGGGGTAGAAACTATAAAAAATCTTTAATGGGCGCGTGCCTGATTTTGAAGGCACGGACACGCACTAGGAACTAGTACGCACGGAGATTTGCACGCACGAACTCAGATTTTCAGGCGTGAAACGAAAAAGACGCCCATCTCTAATTTGCACACAGCTACAGGGACAGCGCAGAGTGATGTTACACAAACGAATCGTGCGATTGAAGAACGAATTATCTTTGTAATGCGTTGTTCTGTTGACAGCCGAGCTGACTACGTAGGAGTGGGCTTGGTTTGATAACCGAGTTGCAAGAAAGGAAACACGACCTGGTGGAATCAGTCCATGTATTTCACTCGAACACTTAACAAATGCACGAAGATGGACGATTTTTGCAAAATAAAAAATGCAACCATGAGTTTACGGCAACCGAATGTGCAGTTGTGCATCTGTTGTAGTAAAATAAGATACGTGCATTTTTATTACACTACACAAGAACATGAGAAAAGTTCGCGCAATAATATATATTTGCAAATATAAATATCTAATAAACATTTCTCACAACATTTTGAAATTGCTTCACTGATTTGAGACAATTTTAGAGAAAAACTTGAAAAATGTAAATTTTTTCGAAAAATTGTTCAAACAAAAATGCATTTAAAAAGTTTGCAAAAATCGAAAAAGCGAGATGATGCACAGTTTGTAATATTCCAAAATTAGTTTGAAAATTTTTAAAGGAAATAATGCAAATATAAAAGAAATCTATGGATACATTGTGTGTGAACTAAAAAAATTTCAATATTGTTTTTATACCCTATACCTACACCCAGAAAAAAATCATGGTAAATTGATAGTATTTCAATAGAAAGACATAATTTATACCATTCAAATTGGTCAATAGGATGCGTCCCATTAGTTCAGTAATATTGAAACTGTTAATACAATGTGTGGTTGTACCATAAATTTTATAATGTGATATTTTAATCACAATAAGAAAGACCTATACAAATTTAATGATACGTATTATTAATTTTATGGTATAGTCGTATTACATTTTCCTAATAATTTATTAAAACAAACATGTATTTTAGTTAATTTATTGTATATATATTTTTTTATTTAAATGTCGAAATTGATATTCACTTTTACAACACGCACATAAAAAGACACTTCTTGCTGCAAAAGGATTAATTGTTTGCTCTGTTTTCTAATAATTGATTAATATTTTATGTAATAAATAAAAATATAAATATATAAATATAATTTATTTACATGAAATACATTGAGTCCTTACCAATGTCGCGTTTAATAATGTGGATTATTACAAAAAATACATGCCACCATTTTGAGTAAACACGCAGAATGTCGTACAAAACGAACATGTTTGTATTTGTTTTTATGTGTTTTTACATCACGTTTATTATTATAGGAGGAAACCATTAAAACAACATTATTTATACTATTTAAAATAATAATATTGAAATATTTAAATTTATGGTACTGAATTTTTCAAATACTATTGAATTAATTAGAAAACTTTTGATTTAAAAAGAAAAAACCATAAGATCAATGGTCGTACCATAAAGTACTTAATGGTACATTTTCTTCTGAGTGTATGGATTACAGGTTATAAAATGTATGTGAGGATATTTTAGCGCATCTTAGGAGGCGTGACCGGTATGAAAAAGTATATATTTTCTGGATCAACATCACTTTTCGAGTCGATTTAGACATGACCGTCTCTCTGTCCACCTATACACGATAACTTCAAAACTGCTATTCCGAATGTGATGAAATTTAGTATCAATATATTTTAGTAGAATAGTAGTTCTAAGTTTAAAAATTTGAGTCGTATTAGTTAACGTACTCAACTACATCTCATACAAGATATGGGTTTACTTTTTAGAATCTCATATCTCGTAAAGTATTACAAATATGTTATAAAATTTAAAATAATTTATAAACAATCATCTATCAATACGTGCACCAAAAATTGGCGTGATCCGCACTAATTTTTCTTTTATGCCTATTTATATAGCACACAATTATAATGCTTTAACATATTTTTTTTTTATTCAAATGCTACCCATATATTTTTGTCATTGAAAGCTCAATTTCTTACACGGATAGAAAAGATTTGTTTGAATATGCTTGAATGAAATTATAACATTCAACATCGAAATGTAAACATCAATATGTTTACATGTAAATAAAATGCTTTTCACATTCAAAAATATATTATATATTATTCATTCTGAACATAAATATGTTTGAACGAAAACAAAATTATGTTTGGCTGTTATTATAATAATGTTTGGCAATGCAATAATACTTTTGTTTGCATTAAGCACCAAAGATATATGTAATGCCTGCAAAATTATGTTTGGGAGAGCCCTTTTTTTTGCAGCGTGTTGAAGAGTGTGGACTTATTTTGGGATATTACAAACTGTGTATCATCTTACTATCTCGTTTTTTCAAATTTTTTAAATGCATTTTTGATTTAAATTTTTGTTGAAAAAAATACTTTTTGGCGAGTTCCCTTAACCCTTAAATGGCCACTGGTTCCGCCAGGAACCAACGGATGAAAATCAAAACTTTGTTCAACGAATTTTATTTAATCTTCCCGACTTTTAAAATGTTTATTGATCCAAGCGCCACCATTTGCTCTGATTCCAGTTTGAAACAAACTTCATTTGCCGGCTGTATGTAGTAAGGGCAATCAACCTCAAGAAAATTAACTTTTGTAAAATTGCGTACTTTCAAAATAATATTACAGTAGTAAATTTGTCGAAATCGAAGATGAAAAAAATATTGTCGTGATCGCTGTAGTATCCAAAAGCTATTGTGGGTGTTTGAAATAAATGTAATTTTTTATTTTAGTGGATTTTTGCGAATTTTTGGTTGGTTCTTTGAGGAACCATCAGGCACCGGGAGTTCAAAATTGTGAAATTCTATAGAAAGGTTTTTTTTATGTTTTTTGTTTAAGTTTGTTGATAACAAACAACAGTATTCCTGATTTCCGAACAGAATAAGTGCTTGGAAATTAATTAACTATGACATCAACAATGGCCGGAATGAATCCATAAAAAAGAACTGTTTCATCAAAACAAACCACAAATATTCATACTTTTAAACTTTTTTTTTACTTTTTCCACGATTTTCCATAATAAAATGTCTTGACTTTTGCTTTAAAAATTCTTAAGTACAAAATTTTGAAGTCCGGGTGACCAGTGGTTCCGCAAGGAACCAACGAGGTATTTTTGATCTCGTTGAAGTAAGTAATACCTATATGCAAAGTCGTAGAAAAAACGTTTTGGGTTGTAACAATGGTTCGATTAACCTCATGCAAAAAAAAAGGATTTTTCTGTATAAGAACTTAAGCCGAGCTCTCTCTCACCATTTTGAGCTGCGCGTGTTATATTTGTACTCAAAGTGGTGGGACCTACAGTTTCTTGTCGAATCTGAACGGCGGGTGAGAGCTTTTCATAGGCAATGTTTTACTCTCGTGGGTTTGCCATTTACTGCCGAGAGGTAGCGCGGTCTGAAAAATGTTTCTATGAAAAGATGTTGTTAGCCCCAGTCCAGGCTTGAACCAGGGACCTTTCGGCTCGCAGTCCAACGCACTAACCACTGAGCTACCGCGACTTAAATTAAATGTTTTGAAAGTAAATTTTAAAATATTTTTTTTCGAGATCACCCGAGTAATGTAAAACAAAAATAAATTCGTTGGTAAGTGAAAGTCGAATATACTTAATTGGTTCATACACTTATCAGATGCACACAGAAAATAGTTTTTTTTGAGCCAACGAACTTATTGCACAACCAACTAATTCGGTTTTCACAACGGCTAAGTTGGTTCTTATAGTCCAAACAAAAAGAGTTATAGTTTAGATTAAAACCAATTTATTGTGCAGTAATTACATTTTAACATAATGAAATTTATTGTTACAACTAAATTTCTTTTTATTTTCTTTTATGTCAAGGAAATGTTTTGTGTTCACACACACAAAAATAATTTCTTGCATATTGCTTGATGTATCTTCAAATTTTACCATACACTCAGAAAAAAATACTTTATAATAGTTTAACATATAATAGTTTTTTACTATTAAAAATAGTCAATAGGATAAATTATTATTTTAATCGGAAAATGCCATTAAATACTAGAAAATACCATGACATTGCCATTGAGTTTATATGAAAAGATTTATTTTTTGTATACTATTAAATCAATAATTGTCCTATTGACCCATTTTTATGGGATTTGAGGGAATTTTTGTCCGTGTGTGTATTAAATTAGTTGTATTCATAACTACAATCCTATTAGTTTGGGCAATAAAAACCGTCCTACCAACAGCTGAGAGCACCGAATAGATTGATTGAACATTTAACTGGTTATGTGTGAAATATTTCTATTTGAGAATGTCCATATATATTTGTAACTTAGCAACTTTTAAACTATTTTAAGCAATTATTCATATCAGTAATTAGTTACAGTAAAAAGTAATTATAACAAAAAATCAGAAAAATATATTTTAACGTAAAATGTAAAAACCCATTTCAATTAATATTTGCAATTAAATCTAAACTAATTGAAAATAAAATTAATTTAGTCATTTAATGAGTTTTTCAGTAGCACCCTACACTCAGCGTCACTACAATGCCAAAGAAAAGTGAAAACAACAAAATCATCCAAAGACTAGATGCTGCCTGCCGTCAGCCACTCGAATTTTGTTTTTTGTTTACAGATTAAAATTAAGTAGTGGACGATAAAACATTCAATTAACAAAGTGTCACATAAACCAATTATGAACATGCTGCCTAATGGTCGGAGGGGGATCAGCTGGCGTTTGAGGCGAGGGATTAGCATGTGCGTCGTTCTGTTGTTATTTGTTGTACAAATAGCTAATAAATTTTTAAGTTTTTTTTTTTTTTTGCTGTATAGAAAAGAAATTATAGAACTTTTTCTGCTGTGAAAATTTTAAACAAACCTAAAATAGACTTTTAATTTTTGGAATAGGTTAAAATTTATAGTGAGAAGCCTTGAAGAATTAAAGAATAATGGGAAGAGTTTTATTTTAATCAGTTCCATAAAAATATTTATAACTCTTATACAAGCTTATTTTTAAAATGTCTTAAATGGCAAACCTTACTGAAGAGAAATGTCAAAAGAGCGGCAAGAAATATGGCGTCATTTGCTGTCCCTGTCGCTCTACTTGTGTAGCGTCCCTGTTGAAAAACCCTTGAAAAAAACTATTGTAGCGCTCTTATTGAAAAACCCTTTACTTATTCTCCTGATAATTCTCTCCCTAGGCTATTCTTCTCCGGACTATTTTTTTTCGAAACCATTCTTCCAAAAGACAATTCGAGTTCTAAAAAATTGTTCCCCAACAATTATTGCCTAAGATAATTTTTCCAAAGATAATTCTTTGAGACAATTCTTTCAAAGAAAATCCGAAAATTAAATAATTTCGAAACCATTTAATTTATAAAATACCAAAAATTTTATATTATCACAAAACCTGTTATATAATTTCAATTTATTTTTAAATTCTGCTTTTGTATTAAATTAAGTTTATTAACATTTCGATTACCTTAAATGCTTTGCCTTAAATACCCTTTACCTCCTATTACACCACCATTAACACCTAAAAATCATTTTCCAATATTTGTCTCTAGAAGTACGTGCGTCTGCTATGGAGTGGCATATAATGAAACTTAAGTGCTTTTAAAGTGGTAGACTGTGCACGGCATACAGGGTTTCTGAGCATTATCATTATTGCAAATGTAGATTTTTCGATAGAAGGGTGTATTGAAATAAGCGAGTATAAACATTAATTTTTATAATTAAGTATTTATTTAATTCAAATATTTTGGTACAAAGTTTTGTAAAAATTAATTTAGGGTCTGGAACACTTTCTATCGAAATTTAAATATTTGACATTCAAATAGAATGGAACTTGTTAAGAATTTGAATTTGAACAATTTAAATTTAATAACAAAATGTATATTGAAAATTTTATTTTTTCGAAATAAGCGGAAATTATTTTCTAACCAATAAAGGAATAAAAGTCGACATTAAAGAAAGTATTTTTTTTACAAATAAAAATGGTCGAAAAAGCTGATACTAAGTATCATATAGAGTCGACTTTATTTATTTTATTGGTTATATGGCTGTATGAAAAACTGAACTAAAATTACATCAAATAATATATTTCTTTTTACACAGGACGGATTTATTTACTTTATAAATTTGAGTATAAAATAGATTTTGATTGGCAGAATTTTCTTTATAAAATTTTCAAAATTTATATAAATATCAATAAATTAATTAATAGTTTAAATGAACAATAAACCTGTTGCGACTGATAGAAAGTCACTGACACAAAGCGATTGAAATCATTTATAAACCGAAAAGGACGATTTATTTAAAGTCACTATTTGCCCAATGAGGCGTTACTCCACCATCTACACCTAGAAAAGATCCCTCAAATCGCATTAAAATTGGTCAATAGGAAAATTATTGATTTAATAGTATACAAAAAATAAATCTTTTCAAATAAACTCAATGGCAATGTCAGTATTTTCTAGTATTTAATGGTATTTTCGGATTAAAATAATAATTTATCCTATTGACTATTTTTAATAGTAAAAAACTATTATTTAGTTCGTTCATCATTGAGTTTTTTTATCTTATTTCATCAATTTTATTTCCTTTATATACACCAAGAAAAAAATACTATATAAATAATAGTTTTTTTACTATTAAAAATGGTCAATTGGATAAAATATTTTTTTAATCGAAAAATACCATTAAATACTAGAAAATACCATGACATTGCCATTGAGTTTATATGAAAAGATTTATTTTTTGTAATTATCAAACGTACCTAAATATCAAACGTAAATATCAAACGTACCTAAGTCCACTTTTCAAACTTTTTGAGATTTTAGTCAATATTAAGGTATATCATATCAAGCATATCCATCATACAAGCATATTGTATTAAGTTTAGTGACTTCAACTAGATTAGTTTTGGAGAAAAAATTACTTAAATATTCATGTTTTTATCAGAACTGACTAAGTCCATGTATTCATACAAATCAAATTTGCCTAAGTCCCTCTCAATCAATCACATTACGATATGGCCCCTGTCATCACTGTCAGTTTGCAAAGAACTTGTACCGTAGGACAATGTTTTTAATGCTTTAAAAAGGTTTAAATAAACAACAATATTGCAATAACATTCCCAATTAGTTACAAAATATTTTTAAAAAATCATAAGGTCAAAAATAATGCGAAAATACGAGAAAACTGCAATTATTTATAAATTGTGTGTAGTTCATTCACTTTCTGTCTCTGTCTTTTCATACTTTTACACATGGGCCATTCTAATTTCAAAAATATATAATTAAAAAGATTTTAAACAACATTTGATGATATGTTTTACTTGTGAAACACTATCATCGAACGACGTATTATTTTTTACCAGAAGACATATAAAATAAAATATAAAAATTATAAAAAAAAGTATAATATAATAATAATTTGGCGCTACAGTCCTCTGGAGAACTTAGACCGAGATCTCTCACCATTTCAGCTGTGCGTGTTATCAAAGTGGTGGGACCTTCACAGTTTAATGCCCAATCCGAACGGCAGGGTGTGATGTAATCTCGTAGGTTTGCCATTGCCTGCCTATGAAAAAGATGTTCTATGAAAAAGATGTTGACAGTCACAGGGATTGAACACGGGACCATTCGGCAGGTAGTCCAACGCACTAACCAAACGAGCCAAAGAAGCTAAATATGTTCTTCCTAATAAAGGGTTTTTCAACAGGGACGCTACAAAAGTAGAGCGACAGGGACAGCAAACGACGCCATATTTCTTGCCGGTCTTTTGACATTTCTCTTCAGTATTGAAAGATAAACGAGCCAACAACGAGTCGAAATTATTAAAATTTACTAACGAAATTCGGAGTCAGTGGCCTCTACGTTAAGAGCGCTACGTCCAATTTATGGTCGTCATAATCGTCCTACCAGATCAAAAATTGAGTGGAAAAATTTGAATCCACAGGCACAGTACAAAATGTTCCCGTGCCCGTGAGACAAAGAAGTGCCCGTAGTGTCGAGAATATTGCTGCCGCTGAGGCTTCAGTTGAAAAAAGCCCAAATGTGTCTCTAACACGTCGTTCTCAAGCGTTGGGCATCTCTGTGACGTCCTTGTGGAGACTCAAAGAAAAAAATATATTTTTGCAAACAAAATATATAAATTGATTTTCGGCATCGACTTTGATTTGACATATTTGTTGTTTTTATTTATTGAATTTTATTGAAATTTCGGTTTTGATTTCACATATTCATTTGGTTGACTCATTAAGGCACCGGCTTGTTGCTAATTCAAAGTAGATTACTTCCATCCAGTTTCAGTTCATTTATTTGTGATTTGATGTAAATATATCATATATGACGTAAATAACTCGTATCCAAAATGGACCATTTAATTTTTAGCTATAAGAAACGTCTTAACGTTGAAGACAACCGAATAAGTTTGTGGAATAATGGATTTGTTGGCTCAACAAATTTATATAATGTGTGTATTAATGATGTAAATATTCTCTTTTATCTATTATTTTGTAAAAAGTTTATTTTTAAAATTTTTGTATTTGTTTATTTTAATAGAGCCAAAGCAAAAATAATCCAAACCAAATATATTTAATATTGATTTTTAAGTCTTTTTTTTTTTTTTTGGTAAAGCTCTCGTTTTACGTTTATCAAATAATATTATTTCCATATTCTCCAATTCTTTATTATTAATCAAAAAATTTCTTTATTCTTAAATACTTCTTATAATTTAAATATTTCTTATACCCTGTATTTTAAACACTTTTCTCGAGCTTGATTTTATTACCTCATTAAAATGGTAATAACTTTTTAACGATATTAAGTTGAAAATTTCAATTTGTTTTAGCTTTAAAGCACAAATAGTCTTAAATCACACACACAAACACACATACATTGGTCCGATGCCAATTATAAAAGTCAAAAGATTTAATGCGCTTATAAAAGTTCTTAAAGCCGCAGGACTTAAAGCTTAACTTTTTTAGTTACTGATAAGAATGTCACAATCTGCAGTATATTTTATATATTATATTATAAAACTATTTTAAGTGAAATATTATAAAAATATTCATACTTTTTATTTATTTTTTGTATTTTTTATATATTTTAAACTTTATTTTTTTTAATGCAAAAATTACAACTATTTTCTTCAAATGATTCACTCCGTATTTCGCCCCGAAAAGCGTTTTAGTTGTGTGCGTCTGGGCAGTTGAACGTTGACTGTTTTCCATGCGGTATTTTTTTACGCTACACTCTACTCTATTATTTGCGATACTACGTAGATTTGCAATGCGATGTTGGTGTGTGTCAGAGAAGACACTATAAAAAATAGAATAAGAATAAATAAAAATATAAAATTGTCTTTAGTTATATAAAGAATACCATTTAAAAAGGATTTTTCTTTTAATAAAATAAATTCTAATTTCGTTCGAATTTTGTACACACATTTTTATTCAAATGAATATAAATTCGTACACTCAGAAAATAGTGTTCCGACTTTCGTTTGAGTTCCAATCGAATTTCATATAAAATATGTAAATAAACGGTTTTGAATTCGATGTCTCAGTACAAAAATTTGTTTTTTCAATGAATTCAATACGTTTACTTTGACTTCAACGATTTGAATTTGTTGTAAAACACATTTTTTGTTTTGTGACATCGAATTCAAAACCGTTTATATGAAATTCGATCGGAAGTCGTTCGAAAGTCGATAGTCTTATTTTAAAGAATGTAAATTTAAATTCCTTCATTCTATACAGGGTTTTTCAAATGGGATGCTACAAAAGTAGAGCGACAGGGACAGCAAACGACGCCATATTTCTTGCCGCTCTTTTGACATTTCTATTCAGTAAGGTTTGCCATTTCATGATGGAAAGATATACGAGCCAACAACGAGTCAAAATTATTAAAATTTACTACCGAAATTCGGAGTCAGTGGCCTCAACGTTAAGAGCGCTACGTCCAATTTATGGTCGTCATAATCGTCCTAGCAGATCAAAAATTGAGCGTCTAGTGGAAAAATTTGAATCCACAGGCAATACGTACGTACAACACAATACATATCATGCACGTATTGTTTCATGCACGTAAAATATTCACTAGTACACTAGCGTGCTCATATTATACGTTCGTGCTGATTTTATACGTTGTGACAATCAACTTCATCATATACACAAACCAAAATATTCTAAAACTTTTCTAAATTGTTTGTATTTCAAAGTACAAAAATTTGTTTTGACTATAAGTTTTTGTTTTGACGATTGAACAATTGAGGCAATCGAATAGGCTGGTTGGGAAATAAATTGATGTGCGTAATAAAGATAATACTACAAAATACTTCCAAAATGACATTTTTTTTTTAAATACTATATTACATATTTGTATTAAAAAAACAATATGATTTTATTACCCTGAAGAAGTTGAAATAAAATCAACGAAACGTCGGGAAATCAAAAATGAAATAAAGAGTTTTAAATTTTATTTATTTTTTTAACACATCAGACCAAAACAGCCTGCAACCCAAAAATCAAAAAATCCAATTGGTCAAATTTATTTAAATCAATATGATTAATATTTAAGATGTGTGCGAGTTTGTATAAATTTAAAGATTAAACCAAATTTTCGGATAAAGTCGAAAATAGATCGTTCGAATATTTAGAGTATATAAATAGTAAACACAACATTACCGATAAATTAAGTGTAGTTCTAAAATTTAAAATGTATACATTTGCAAACACCCTAAGTTTGTGGTGCTGAACATTTCTAAATCGATACACGGATAGAAAAGATTTGTTTGAATATATTTGAATGTAATTAAAAAGTAATACGAAATTACCATACATGTATTAGGAATGAAGTGTAATTAAATTATAATCGAAATTGAATTTATTTTTGTTCACGTGTAAACATTATTATATTGTCCAGCAGAATCTGTCAAATTTACCATACATATGTTACAATACCAACATAAAATTTTACTTGCATTTGAATAAACTGTTTCTTGACAATTTACTTGGTTAAAACTATGTTTCGAAACACAGAAAATGCTAATCAAATCTAAATACAACGTATGTTCGCAACGATTTGTCTTAATTCGATAACTTATCGACTGACGAAGTTGGCAACGTTGTGCAGCATTTTCTACCTACGCCATCTTTTGCCATCGTTTGAACATATTGATGTTTAAAACCGAACAATAACGAAATTGGATTTAAATAAGTGTATTCTTTCAACATTCTTCTTGTATACGAAGTTGGCACTCGGTGATCGGCATTTTCTGCGTACGTGTCTTTTGTTGTTCGTTGAGAAAACGTGTTCGCGTCGGTAATAATTTTGTTATTTGTAAATTAAATAAATATATAAATTGTGTTACAAAAAGTACAAATAGCAGTGGAGTATAATATAGTGCAGTATATAATTTCTGAAACTAATGTGAAAAAACCACAAATAAAAATCTGTATTTCGATTTTCAAACAGAATTTGGTATGTTTTTTTACAAAAGCCTCCGTGAATTCCTTGCCTACGCTATGTGCAGTACTGAGACCACCTGTAACTGTATCAAATATAAAGCGAGCCTGGATCGTCTGGTTTAGCGTCTGCTGGTGCAATTGTGCCTTCATTGATGCTGTCACTAGTACTTGCAGTTTTAAACCAATTATTTATTTATGCATTTAAAAATTTGTATATGAATTCTCTTATTATAATTTTCCACTGTGCATGTTTAAAGATTTTTAATAAAAATAAATAAAAAAAAACAACATTTTATTTTTATTTTATTTTCAGGATTTCTTTCCAAAAATATTTAAATATGTTTCTATGCAAACATATTACTTTATGAACTGAAACAACTGATATGTTTCACTGGAAACATATTTATATTGAGGTCGTTTAAAATCATGTTATATTTTAAACATATTTATGTTTCGGTTCAAATATTTATTTTGTTTGGATGTAGTAATAATTATGTTTCCATTAGAACACACTCCATTTTAAGGGGCAACATTAAAATGTTTTCGGGATATTATAATTTAAGTCAGAGCTCATTACAACACTGTTCAAGTCTCAATACAACCCTGTTTACAAATGATTTATCAGTCAATTATTTATTATGTTTACATAAAATTCCAAACATACATGTTAATGCCTGCAAAACTATGTTTGGGAGAGCCCTTTTTTTGCAGCTTGTATTTATGAAGTCCACATGTTACACACATAGTTAAATGGTCTTCAGACCCCAATCTGTTGAATCCGATTAAAATTTTCTATTGTGTTGGGACATAACGTAGTTAAACTGATAACTCAAATTTCCTTTCTAAGTATGGACTCACTTTTATACAGTAAAATAATAAAACTAAAAAAAATAATTTTACAATATATAAATATAGTATTTGACTCGGCTTTTTGTGCGACAGGTGATTTTTTCAAGACTGCTGTCAAGATTCAAACAATCTAAAATGCGGTGTTAATATAAAGGGTTTTTCAACAGGGACGCTACAAAAGTAGAGCGACAGGGACAGCAAACGACGCCATATTTCTTGCCGCTCTTTTGACATTTCTCTTCAGTAAGGTTTGCCATTTCATGATGGAAAGATATACGAGCCAACAACGAGTCGAAATTATTAAAATTTACTACCGAATTTCGGAGTCAGTGGCCACAACGTTAAGAGCGCTACGTCCAATTTATGGTCGACATAATCGTCCTAGCAGACTATTTCATGTGGGACTACGTCAAGTCTATGGTCTATGCCAACAAGCCAGCGACGATTGATGAACTTCGTACGAATATCGAACGTGAAATTGCAGCAGTATCGGCCGATTTATGCTTGAAAACCGTCGAAAATTGGGTTCAGCGTCTGGACTTCTGCAAGCGTGCCCGTGGTGGCCATGCAAAAGAAATCGAGTTCCATACATAATGGCATCGAACGTACTTTTACAGGAATAAAGAATTTCATTGATATTCAAAACCGTTTTTGTTTTATTTAAAAAAAACTTTTGTAGTGCCCTTTAGTATACAGCAATATACGGCAATTTGTAATTCAAATAATTAAAAATTATGCATAAATGATTATTTTTAATTGCAGAATAAAAGAAAAAAATGATGTTAAAATATATAAGGTTCGATGATACGTTTGGAGTCACTTAGTTTAAAAATTAGTGCACCTTAATCCATACATTTCATCTGCATTTAAAATCATTTGCTCAATTTTACATTTCAGAGATATATTTGAAAAAAATAACGCAACTAAAAACATCGAATTTGGCAATTGCTTCAGCACTATTCATTTGGAAACATTTTTTCCTTGTCCACTTCGACGTCGTGTTCGTTATTTAATTAAATAATTCTGTCACATGAATTTCTTATTCTTTACGACGTTGTTTTCATTTCGTTTTACATAATCAGGGAGTAAATATTTAGTACCGTTCGACAAATTTTAATTTTAAAGCCTATACTCAAGAAACATTTATACGGAGCTCCGGATAAACGGAATCACAATTCCGTCGTTGTTACGGTACGAAAACATACCGTCAAATTGCACGACTCCGTTTGAATGCCGGCATTTTCCGTATTTCGGTTTTTGCTCTGTTTCGATGGTGCCGTTTTCGTGCCGTGGATACAGACTACACCGTTTTCTTCCGATTTTCTTCCGTTATAGCCTGAAAGTTTGAAACATAAATTAAATATTTCAGTAAGCTATATTTTTTTTCACTCAGCACGTTTCTGATGCGTTTTGTTGTGTTTCACTCCGATTTGCTTATTAAAATACTGCAAGATATAGGCACGTTTTCGGTAAGTTTCAATCGTACCATAAAAAATTGTACTCAGTTTTAAGTACGATACAATGGCACGTTTTCGACACGTCATAACGGATTTTACACTGATTCGAATACGTTTTCGATGTTCCCGTTCTCTAACACGTTTCCGGATTCAAAGATCTGCACGTTTCCGGAATATGATACCGTTTTGCTGTACCGATAACGGGACATACATACACGGAACGAATTGTTTCTTGGATATTTTCATATTATAAAAATATACATTTTGGTCGAACCTTTGAAAAGACTTGGATTTATTTCAAAGCTGAAATACCTCCGAGTATGAATATGAAAACTGTTTTTCGATATCAATTCGTTTACGTCTCTTATTTGCAGTTTATTGGAAAAACGTTTTCATATTTATACTTAGAGAGAGTATGCCGACAAAATGTTTATTTTTTTTTATTACGAAAATATGATATGCACTTTCATTTCAAATTAGTATTGCCATCATTTATTTCACGGTGTATGCCACTGACTTATTGCTCCCTTTTATTGTCGCCCATACCAGCTGCTATGATCGACATCATCACTCCATCACCAACCAACCCCACAACCAACTTTTAGCGACTTAAACCAGATGCTGATTTGGCAGAGTATTCTAGCGAGTTTTTTTGTCTCATTATTCCTATTTTACCCAATTTTTCAAATTCATGGACATTCGTGTGAAAATGGTTTGCGTTGAATGTGGATGGGGGGGGGGGAGGGTTGTGCTGCGTTCACTGATATTATGAAGCAGTTGATTTTTGTGTACGTCCCATTTGTGTCCCCAATTCTACCCCAATGGGTGGTATTGTTTTCATTTTGGCTTTTGTGATTTTATTTCGTATGTATATCCAAGCAGCACAACGTATTTTGTTGGTATTTTATTTTGTCCTACATCGTACAAGTGCTGACACTCACAGCCAACATAGAAAATACAATAAAAATGTTTGTGTGTGTGTGTAGATGGTATATACAATACTATGATTCTACTATGGGTCTTTGGTAGTGTAATTTGTGCAATTTCCCTTTCGTTTTTAGCTACGTTTTATAAAGGCGCACCACACAACTGTTGATTTCCTGTGCTGTACCGAACACACAAACGCATTACACTGTCTGACAAAATTCAACTTTTTGTTGCACACTTGAGGAAATTTTTAATATTCCGAAAGTTTATCTGAAAAATATAAAATTCTCGTATCTTGCTGTTTTTTTTAAGATTAGGTTCATTATTGAATTTTGACGATTTACATTCTCAGCACTCCGTATACCAACAAACTGTACACAGCCTTTACAACTGAAATTGTGACAATTCCAAATGAAATTGGGGTTTTTCATTTGAAATTGAGAAAATTACAAATTAAATTGTGATTTTAAAATTGAAACTGAGAAATTGAGTTTTTTTCCATTTGAAATTGAGAAAATTTCAAATGAAATTGAAATTTTTTAATTTGAAATTGAGAAAATTGAAATTTTACCACTTGAAATTGAGAGAATTATATATGAAATCAGGGGCAACACCCTTTGGGGTATCGGTATCGGTTCCGGTGCTGGTTTCAAGACTTTATACATCGATGTCAATAATTCAGTGGATCATTCTATGACTCAAAAATATAAGAAAATGTTAAATAAAATGATGTCCTATTTTGCACCCTTTTTACGATACAGGGTGTTTAGTAAATGCATATTACTGACAAAACCTAGTCAAGAAAATTGGTTATAAAGTATAATATGGTATTAAATGAATAACTATTTTTAACTCGTGTTTTAGAAAGTTAAACTACCTTTCCAAACGTATATCACATCTTCGAACCCCATGATTTCTTCATTTTTAAAACGTACGTAAAGTTGAAATTTGCAAAAATTAAAATTAAGATTTTTACTTTGCCATTGAATTTCTCCAAATTTCGTTATTGATCATCCCATTTTTTTCTAATTTATAATGATAGCCCTGTTAATTCCCAATTCTTTTTAACCAATTACAGTGATTTTAAACAGGTAAGTTGTGCTGCAGATCACAAGACCCGCCACTGTTTAATTATTTCTGCAGCATTTCTTATTAAGTTAAAATCACTCTGTTTGGTAGGAACATACTGGAAATGAATGAATTGGAAAGGTAGTTCAATTTTCTAAACCATGAGTTAAAAATTGTTATTCATTTATCAACATTTTATTTTACATTTTCCTTTTTTTTTAGTCATAGAATGATCTCATGAATTCCGGTTCAACATATACATTTTATAAGTTTTACGATTCTGATTCCGGTTCTAAAAATCCAAACGGTACCGGCTCTCATTTGGGATCCACGTTATGAAACGATTTATGTACCGTCGACATTAAAATGATGAAAAATATTACATTTCAAATTTCCAACGAAAAACCTAAATATTTTTTGAAAATTTCTTAATTTAAAATCTCAATTCCATTTGGAATTTTCTCATTATCAAATGGAAAAAAATCTCAATTTCTATTTAAAATCTCAATTTAATTTTGAATATACTCAATTTCAAATGAAAAATCTCAATTTCATTTGAAATTTTCTCAATATCAAATGAAGTAAATTATCTAACGTGTATTTACTTCAACCATGGTTAAAACTATAATTTTTTAAATTGGTTGACACTACACCCAGAAAAAAATACTATATAAATAATAGTTTTTTACTGTTAAAAATATTCAATAGGATAAATTATTATTTTAATAGGAAAATACCATTAAATACTAGAAAATACTGACATTGCCATTGAGTTTATATGAAAAGATTTATTTTTTGTATACTATTAAAACAATAATTGTCCTATTGACCAATTTTAATGGGATTTGAGGGATTTTTTTTCTGGGTGTATGGATGTCAATCCTAATCAAACATATTTCTGTTTGAATAATAAACAATTATAATTTGTAGCCGCGGTGGCTCAGTGGTTAGTGCGCTGGACTGCGAGCCGAAAGGTCCCCGGCTCAAGCCTGGCCTGGGGCTAACAACATAGTTTCATAGAAACATGTTTCTATACCGTGCTACCTCTCGGCAGTAAATGGCAAACCTACGAGAGTAAAACATTGCCTATGAAAAGCTCTCACCCCACCCGCCTTTCGGATTCAGCAATAAACTTGTGGTCCCACCACTTTGAGTACAAATATAACACGCACAGCTCAAAATGGTGAGAGAGCTCGGCCTAAGTTTGTATAGGACTGTAGTGCCAAATTATTATTATAATATCAATGCTTAAGGCTCAGACAAAACTCATATATTCAAATGATTCTGTTTTGATGTTGAGTATGGTATCCAAAATACTAAATCCGAGTTATATAAACCCCAATGTATCATCAAACAATTGTTTAAATACTTTATTAATAAAGGTTACGTTCATAGATAACGGTTCCAGTTTTATCGCTATCCAAAATCCGGATTTAATTCGGCAACAAAGTTGATAAAATTAGTTGAAAATGAGACTTTCTGTATTTCGACACGAATGACTATTAGTCTAAAGTCACATAATTCATTACTATTGACGTCATTTTTGCGTCATTCGTACGTACGCAATACAGAAAGAGGCCTTTGATGTTTTAAGATTACAGTCCTTTAAATGCTAGATTTACTTTTTCACGAAATGTGTATGAAAACATTGAAAGACTTTTGTATAAACTATTAAAAATTGTTCAACTAGCATTTTTTGTAATCCCGATAATCCCGGGAGTTCACAATGATCCCGGAATCAGTTTTGACTCAAAGCAGATTTGACTCAAATCCCGGTATTGACATCCCCAGTTGACACGTTTATATAAAAAAAAATGTATTTTTAATCATCTTGTAAAACTGTGTTGGACGGTGTAGTATGTACAACTCTAACAATACAACTCTTTAAATATATATGTATTTTATACATATGTGACAATAAATATAATAAGTTGAAATATTAAAGCATCTCATAAAAATGTCTTTATCATTTTCATATTTCCAGACAACTTTAGAGTTTTGTATTATTATATCAACATTACGTATACGTCATGTGGCACATAAATTTGTTATGTGTCAATAGTATTAAAAGTTATAATATAGGAAAAACAGAAACAAAACCATTATTATTTTGGGATAAACTAAATCCATACTTTTTGCATAAATTGGATTTCGAAGCTCTGGCAAATTTTTATTTGTGAAAAGATTGAGGAAATTTAGGGCGATTTTTTTTTTCATATTTTTAAATAAAATTTAGTTGAAACTCTTTTAGCCCTACCAATAAACGAAATAATGTCGACTTTAAAGAAAGTAACAGCTTTTTGATAAATAAATATTAGAGAAAATTGTCGGAAAAGCTAATACTATCTTTAGAGTCGACTTTATTTCGTTTATTGGTTAGGCTTTTTGTCAATTTATCTATTTCAACATATTACAAATATTCAGTGTTTTGATTAGGAACTACAGACGTTTTAAAAATGTGTAAAAGTTTAAACTACTGAAAATCAGGAACATATAATAGTGTGCTAAAAATGATGTTCAATATGATATGAAGCATTTAATATGAAGCATTTAAGAGCAATAAGGTGCTATCCGAAAAATAAACATAATTATGAAATAAATCCATTTAAATTTTAAACATGTACCACAAATCAGTATAAAACATGCAAAATACGTATTTTTTTTCTCTATATTATCTAATAGTCATCGAAGACAACATTTCTATATAATTTGTGGATGAATACTTTGAGTGAATACTCAGGTTTTGTCACTTAGTTAAATCAAACGAAAGTTAGGTGACATGGGTAAGTTCGGTCACATGGGACAGACTTTTATAGTCGGTCGGGCCTGACCTATATTTCATCGCATTCTGACCAGTATTTCTCAAGTTTTCGTGTATACTGACAGCAATACAGACAAACGGACATAGCTAATCGGACAGCATTACTTGCTGATTAAGAATATATATACTTTTCCATACCGACCAAACTTCCTAAGGGGCGTTACAATATCTGCACAAACTTAATATACCACACCCAGAAAAAAATCATGGTAAATTGATAGTATTTCAATAGAAAAACAATAATTTTTACCATTAAAATTGGTTAATAGGATGCGTCCCATTAGTTCAGTAATATTGACACTGTTAATACAATGTGTGGTTGTACCATAAATTTTATAATGTGATATTTTAATTACAATAAGAAAGACCTATACAAATTTAATGATACGTATTATTAATTTTATGGTAAAGTCGAATTACATTTTCCTAATAATTTATTAAAATAAAAATGTATTTTAGTTAATTTATTGTATAATTTATTTTATTTAAATGTCGAAATTGATATTCACGTTTACAACACACACATAAAAAGTCACTTCTTGCTGCAAAATATTATAAAACATTAAATGTTTGCTTTGGTTTCCAATAATTGATTGTAGTACTTGAGTCTGCAGTAATTTTTGAGTCCGTTGCCATAATAGAAGTTCGATGTATTATTTATTTTCTGAAATAAATAAATATATAAATATAATTTATTTACATTAAATACATCGAGTCCTTACCAATGTCGCGTTTAATAATGTGGATTATTACAAAAAAGTACATGCGACCATTTTGAGTAAACACGCAGAATGACGTACAAAACGAACATGTTTGTATTCGTTTTTATGGTTTTTTTTTCACCACGTTTATTATTATAGGAGGAAACCATTAAAACAACAGTATTTATTCTATTTAAAATAATAATATTGAAATATTTAAATTTATGATAGTGAATTTTTCAAATACTATTGAATTAATTAAAAAACTTTTGATTTAAAAAGAAAAAACTATTAATACATGAACCATAAGATCAATGGTCGTACTATAAAGTACTTAATGGTACATTTTCTTCTGAGTGCATGTACCTCAAAGGTATACACAGAAAAAATAATCGACGTAAATACAGCCACCATAAATAATTGAGTACCATTGGTTGGTCTAGCAACGAGTTCTAATATATTTAGCACATACATTCGCTAAAAATGTGATTTGCTTCCAAAAATATACCAATTAAGGATTTTCCACAAATAGCAAACTTTTTAATCGGCAAACTTTTGAATCTTCATAGTCTTTATAATTCTCATTCAGTTAATTAAAAAAATAATGTTATAAATTTTTGTGAAAGTACATAACATATACTTTTCTGATGGTGAAGTTGGAAGCATAATTAAATATGCAACCATTGCTATCATCACCATTTTTGACGACACACTTAGAGAATGATCAAGCTTTAACGCGCAAACAAAAATTCCATCGTTTGCTTGTTTGCCGGCGTTCATTCGCTACAAGCTCGCATCCTGACGCCGCATCATGTGCTCAGCAACGGCGATTGTCAATGCAATAAGTTAAATAGTTATGTCAACAAATTATTTAATTGTATTGATGTAACGTTTTGTTTTTTTCTGTTAATTTATTAATTAAGAGGATTAAATATTTAATCAATACAATTAATTTCATAGTCGTTTCAGCAAATATTTTAATTGTATTTTTTGTTTATTTTTTGTTAATTTATTAATTAATATGATTTAATATTAAATCAATTCAATTAAAGGTCGTATCGGCGATGAATCAATTAAAAATTGTATTGATCAAATTTGTTGCTATATTTACACATATATTTTTTTCTGTGTAGGGTATAAAAACATGAATAAACGTTGATAAAATATAAAAGTGTATTAATACCTTGCAATGTTAAAGTTATGCTTTTGTTCTTGAAGGTAATAAAAATCAATAATAACTTTTTTTCGTGTTTTAATATTTTTTTAAATTAGCTTTTTTCGCAAGCAAATTAAACTTATAATTTTTAGAAAAAAAAACATTCATGAATAAATAATGAAAAAAAATATCTATTATTTTTATTTATAAATTCATAATATAAATTGAAGCAATCGAAGCCATCTAAATTATAACCCAATTGAGTTTAATTTAACTCAGCTGCTATTTCTTTAGACAATCAATTTACACAGTCAAATTTGACTCTAAGGACTTTCTGTATATGTCATAAATCAATGTTAAGTGCATTAATGTGTGGGTTATATGGAGGCGACTCGTCAATTGAACCAAATAATAAATATAACGAGATTTGTCGTAAATTTTGTGCGTGCGCAAAAAGTGCCTGGTCATCAGACGTATAATAAAATGACTGTATGTGTTGAAATTTTATGTATACACCAAAAAAAAAAACGTTTAATTAATACACCTAGATAAAAATTCGCTCAAATCCCATTAAAATTGGTCAATAGGACAATTATTGATTTAATAGTATACAAAAAATAAATCTTCTCATATAAACTCAATGGCAATGTCATGGTATTTTCTAGTATTTAATGGTATTTTCCGATTAAAATAATATTTTATTCTATTGACTATTTTTAATAGTATAAAACTATTATTTATATAGTATTTTTTTCTGGGTGGAGTATTTTGATAGAAAAACAATAATTTATACTTTTAAAATTGATTAATAGGATGCGTTCTATTAGTTCTGTAATATTGGAACTGTTAATACAATATGTTGTACCATTAATTTTATTATGTGGTCTTTTAATTACAATAAGCTATAAATATTTAATGATACCTGTTATTAATTTTATGGTATAGTCGATTTATATTTTTTAATAATTTATTAAAACAAAAATGGATTTTAGTTATTTCATTGTTTAATTTATTTTATTTAAATTGAAATTTATTTTTAAAAAATTACACGTAACAAAACACTTCTCGCTGGAAAAGGTTATAACACATTTAATGTTTACTTCAGTTATCAATATTTGATTGTAATACTTGAGGCTTTATTTATTCTTGAGTTCGTTGCCATAATAGAAGTTCGATGTATTATTTGTATTCTGTACATAATATAGTGAATTAAATACATTGGCTGCATTCAGCGATCTCAGCAGTTGTGGAGCTGTTGAGCAATTTGAGCTTGAATGGCATGCTACCCTCAACATGTTTAGTGAGCGGTCGCCATTTTTTCCAGCATGAAATTTTTACGCTACATTTGCGCTGCCTTTGTTATCGATGACATTCGATGACATTTTAACTCAAATATTTATAAACAAAAATGGAATTTAGATTGAAAAATATGTTTTCAATCAATTAAAGAGTTGTATGTAACTTTAATAAAATATTAATTTTTAAATTGACAGATGAGATAGCGGTACATTCAGTAACAGTGAACGATTAGTTACTGAGCAGTTTCGCAACTGCTGAGGTCGCTGAATGCAGCCATTGAGTCCTTACCAATGTCGCCTTTAATAATGTGGATTCATGTTTATGTTTTTTTGCCACTTTTATTATTATGGGAGGAAACCATTTCTGTTTAAAAATAATAATATTGAAATATTTAAATTTATAGTACTCAATTTTTCGAATACTAACAAATTAATTAGAAAACTTTTGCATGCAATGATCGTACCATTAAGTACTTAAGGGAACATTTTCTTCTGAGTGTAGAGAATTGTACGAGTATCGTAAAGTAATTCTTACACTTTCTTATGTCAATTTCTTCGTACTGACTTTGTTATGGCTTTACATAAATTATTGCATATAATAGGACTCTACACCCAGAAAAAAATACTATATAAATAATAGTTTTTTACTATTAAAAATATTCAATAGGATAAATTATTATTTTAATCGGAAAATACTATTAAATACAAGAAAATACCATGACATTGCCATTGAGATTATATGAAAGTTTTTATTTTTTGTATACTATTAAATCAATAACTGTAATTTTAATGGGATTTGAGGGAATTTTTTTCTGGGTGCACATATCAGTTCGTATGTGGTGCGCTATATAGAAAAAATTCAACCTAACCAATAAACAACGACTTTAAAGATTTAGTTGAGTTTAAAGATAGTATCAGCTTTTTCGGCTTGTAATCGCATTAATAAGTTTCTCCTCATATAACTGTTAAAGCTGCTATAATTGTTTTCAATTATATGTGGTATTTTTATGATTCGTTATTAAAGAAAGAAAATAATAAAAACTGAATGGGAACATTAACATTAAACATGGTTGTGAATCATCCTCTGTTGCTTATGTCCTGAGCAATTTTAGTCGTTAACTTTTGCACTTATTGGTTTTTGTAGTTGGCAAATGCACTCGCAATGCTTGGCCATAATAGCTTTATATCCTTAGAGCTTTGCACGCAATCAAGGACATATATAAATTTCTTTCCTGCAAAAAACAAAATAAAAAAAATGTGGGTGACCATAAAGTTGAATGATTTTTGCATCAAGTTTTGATTTTTGTTTATATTTTTTTCGATTTTAAGGTAGCAAAATTTTTTACTAAAGAGATATTGGACACAATAAAATTTAAAATAAAAAAAGAGAAATTTCAATTAGACCTTATTAAATATTTCACTAAAAAAAATGTAAATAAAAATTCAAATGTTAACTAAAAATTCAAATATTCTCTAAAATATCTAAAATAGTTACTAAAAATTAAAATGTTTTTAAAAATTCAAATGTGCACTGAAAGCTCGAATGTGCACTCAAAATTCAAAGATATTAAAATTTTTCATCTTGACGTTATTTCATTGGGGTATATTTCGTAGCGCCAAATCCTGTTATACGAAACGAATTTAATCAATTATACAAATTATTAGTGGGAAAACATTAAAGCATCAAACTGATGCTTCGCTTGCCTCACTGTATGCTTTACTGGATTCTGACAACTGTCAAAGGGTTTCAAGTTGAATTCTTTTTCTATTTTGTTTATCTGTCAAAGCCAAGTAAAAAGTCGTATTGAAAAATCTTCTTAAAAAGTTATAATTTAAAATTTTAATTAAGCCACCGCCGTTGTTTATTATGCGCCTCAGATCCCTATGAACAGTGATGTCTTTTTTTCAAGTACCAACATATTTTTATATCAGAGTTTCTGAGGCGCTGACATTTTTATACCCTACACTAAGAGTGAAAGGGTATATTCAGTTTGGTACGCCGTTTGTAACACCCAGAAGGAAGCATCTCCGGTATGGAAAAGGAAAAGGAAAAATAACTTAGATTACTTATATACCTACGCTGTATGTGCGAAGATCGGCGAGAACGGTCCATTGTGACCTATGATCCGACCATTTATGTTCAAATACCTCAAATAAAATGTACATATAAAGATCAATTTTTATGTATACGTGCTTAGGTAAACTTTTTTGGTCAAATATATATTGACATCATGCTCAAATACATGATAATAATGTTTTCCGGCGAAAAGACTTGTGGTTTACAAAAAATAATCGAAATTCGGTACACCTACCCGAATTTCGTGATCTAACCTTCCCAACTGGTTTAGTTTCATTTATACGGTAATAGAAGTCGTACCAAGAATAATAGAATAATTGCGGACATCGATGTTTAAAACTTTATATACTGCGTATGTACATCACAAACAAGATGAGAATCAATGAATTTGCTTAAGAGATGTATTTTACTGTTATTTAAGTCAAAAATATATAAATTTAATTTTTTTTGAATAATTGTCTCTGAATTAAATAAAATTTTAGACCCCTTCAGTTTTATAGAAATGGTATTAATAGGTTTGTTTACATTGTTCGTAAACTGTTTCGTCAATAATTTGACAGTGTACGCAAATGATGCTCATAGCGTAATCTTCCATCCCATTATTCTTGCGTCCTATTACTTAGTTGGATGACTGCACAAATCGTATCGTGTAGATGCGATAAAAGACGACTTGGACAACAAATTAGAAGATCAAAATTTTTGACATTTTAACTTGTTTTTAACAACCGATTGCATTGTGTAGATTCAAACCGATCCAACTTAGTGTATAAAAACTTAAAAAATAATGCATGTAAGATTTTAAATCTAATGCGAATATCTAATGTAATATTCTAAAAAGAAAAATGAAGAAATTCAGAACGTGCATAGATGTAAAAAATGTGGAACAGGTTTCGATAAATGGGGCCCTATCTTTTCCCAACTATTTAACCGATTTTTTTTTTAAATTTTTTAATAATTTTCTTCTTCCTTGTTTGCTAAAATTTCCCCAATAATTATGCTTAAAACACATTTGGTGCGACAACGACATGGCTATATTTTTCAATATTAAAAAGCATGAATTTGTATAGATCGAAGATTTTGACTACGACACGACGACTTGGCGGCAAATATCGCTGTTGCCAATATAAATTTAATTCTATTTGACAGTCGACAATCGATGTTGTTATTCGTTTTGAGAATTCTCTTTGTGTTATTATTGGTGATAAATAATTAAATTAACATGAACTGCTTGAATGCTGCGAAATTCGTCACCGCAAGTTTGCGATGCATACCAGTTGCATCAAAAACTTGCTTAATAGTATTATTGCTTAATTGTAATATTGTAAACGAAAATATTAACTTAAACGTTATATATTAAAAAATAATTTTTATATCGTATTTTTTTATTTTTTGTGTCAGATTTTCATCTGACAGAATTCGAAAGGCCTAATATTATAAAAATTAAAAATATTCATGTTTCAAAGTGTCATCAATATGGAACCATAGCAATATAACCATGATGAACCGGATTGCAAGTGAACGATAATATTGCATTGTCATCCAGTTCGAGGCAATTCTCAAGTCTGTAGCTCATCGCAAAGGTATTTTAAAATCAATAATTATACCAAACAGACAGACAAGAAACCAACCTAATAATTTTTTTTTAAATAAATTTCATTTTCGTAAAAAATTATTATTTTTAAAATATAAATTAAAAATAAAATGCAAATGGTATGTGAGGTAAACGAATTATAAAGTCTATCGAAATCTTCGTACCATGTAAACGTAAAGATAATCATATTAATATCGTGCCGTATAAAGAGGCCTATTTTTGCCGACGCCGTTGACAGCTATGGCTCGGCGCATGTCTCTGGTCATAAGACATTTGTCAGCTGACCCGTTGTAGTTTTTTCGTCGAGACATTTTTCTGTGTGTGTGGTGAACGATTCGCAGTGAAAATTAAATAAAGTTTTACAAAAGTAAAAACGAATAATCCAGCAACATGTCCGGCAAAGATAGATTACCAATTTTCCCATCTCGTGGGTAAGTTTTTCTCCAAAACATCACGGAATTTATTTACATTAACAAAAAAAGGCTGCCTTCTACACAGTGTACTGCACTGTGGGGCAACTCGTGCAGGATGTGTATTTGTGAATTTTTAATAATCCAAATTTACTTTTTAGCGCTCAGATGTTGATGAAGGCTCGTCTGGCTGGCGCACAGAAGGGTCATGGTTTGCTCAAGAAGAAGGCCGATGCTCTGCAGATGCGTTTCCGTATGATTTTGGGTAAAATCATTGAAGTAAGTGGCAATGTGGGGTGGTTGGGTGTTGGATGCGGGTGCTGCTGGTAGTGTTGTGTGTATTGATTGTGACATTTAAGAATTAAAAGAAAAATTAAAATTAGTGAAATATATGAGATTTATTAATACATGGTCATGTGGGTACCCCCATGACCTTGTGTTGTAAAAATCATAATTAATTGTATATTCTTTTGCTCTTCCCCTTATTCCACAGACCAAGACCCTCATGGGTGAGGTCATGAAAGAGGCTGCCTTCTCGCTGGCCGAAGCTAAGTTCACCTCGGGCGACATCAACCAGGTTGTGCTGCAAAATGTCACCAAGGCACAGATCAAGATTCGCACCAAGAAGGACAACGTTGCTGGTGTTACGCTGCCCGTGTTCGAGTCGTATCAGGATGGTTCGGATACCTACGAGCTGGCCGGTCTGGCGCGTGGTGGTCAACAATTGGCCAAGTTGAAGAAGAACTATCAGAGCGCTGTTAAGCTGCTCGTTGAATTGGCGTCGCTGCAGACGTCGTTCGTCACTTTGGACGAGGTCATCAAGATCACCAATCGCAGAGTGAACGCCATTGAGCATGGTGAGTTTTTTTTAATCACATTTTTAGTATTTACATTTGATGAAGTCTTTAAGTTTTTATTTGTTTTTGAATATATTTTTTGATTTTATTTTAACTTTTTAGATTAATTGATTTTTTACAATGTTTTTAATAGTGTTTTTTTTTAAATTTTTATTAATTTTTTGTTTTTCATAATTAAATTGATTTTCAACGCTTTTATTTCTTTTAATAATTTTCATTTTTTATAATTTTTGATTTTTTTTTATATTTTAAAATTTTTTAATAATTTAATTTAATATTTTTTTTTTATTTTTCATTTTTCATTTTAATTGATTTGTGTTGTTCTTATTTTTAAGTATTTGTTTTTATTATTTAATTTTATATATATATATTTTTTTAATTTTATATTTTTTTTGCATATTTTTTTTATATATATGTTTTCTTTATTTTTTACATTTTTTTTTATTTTGTACTTTTTTATTTACTCTTTCACTTATTATTTTTGGCTTTATTAAAAAAAACATTGATATTTGTATTGCATTAATTAAAACAATTTTTTTTATCATTTAATTAAAACAAATTTTTTATCATTGAAGATTTTTTATATATATTGATTGTTATTGTTTTTTTTTATTTTATAAAATTCATCTTTTTGTTGTTTTAAATTCCATTTTTTATTTTTTTAATTTTTTTTATTGAAGATTTTCTTTATTTTTTATTTATTGTTATTTTTAGTTATTATTCTTTTTCCATTAAATTATGACGTTTTAATTTTCTGAAATTTTTCATTTTTTGTTTTTTTTTTTTTAATTTATAATTTTTATCGATTTTTTTGTTTTTTTATTTTATTTTATATTGAAGAATTTTGATTTTTGAAAACATTTATAACTATTTGAATTATTTTTTTTTTTGAAATTTATTTAGTACGCTAAAAAATTATAAATTTTTAAAGTATTTTTAATATTTAATTTAATTTCTTAATCATTTATAATTTTTTTTAAATTATAAATTTGATGTTTTTATTAGATTTTTTTTTTTTAGTTTTTAATTTTTTTTTAGTTTTTTTTTTTTTTTTATTTTTAATTTTTTTTTTAGTTTTAATTTTTTTTTAGTTTTTAATTTTTTTTTTAGTTTTTTATTTTTTTTTATTTAAATTTTTTTTACTAAAAATTCAAATTTTTACCAATTTAATTTATTTATTTTTTTATTTTATAATCATTTCCATTAAATTTAATAATTTAAATAATTTCAAAACCATTTTCAGTCATCATTCCACGCATTGATCGCACACTCTCCTACATCATCTCCGAGCTGGACGAGTTGGAGCGCGAGGAATTCTACCGTCTGAAGAAGATTCAGGATAAGAAGCGCATCGCACGCCAGAAGGCCGATGCGCGCAAGGCGATGCTCTTGCAGCAGGGCATCGATGTGCGCGCCCAGGCCAACATTCTCGACGAGGGTGACGATGATGTTCTGTTCTAAACCAAAATGAATAACTTAAATACAAAGAAAAAACACACAAAATTAAAACTAGTGGAAAAAAGTTAATAAAATATATAGCAAGCGCTACTTTAACTAAATTTAATACTAACATTAAGTTGTGTAAAATTTTATTTAAAAAAAAAAAATGAAAGACAATGTTAAGTAGTAGTATTTTTTTTTTGTTTTAAACAATTTATCATCTATTAAAATACAGTATTTCTTGCATGTTCATTATTATTGTTTCTGTTTTATTAGTTTCCTTGTTGTTGCTACGCTTTTTGTGAGTCGTATGTACTTCTTTTTTTTGCTAAATAATATAAAAAATTATAAGAATTCCACTTTACAATAAAAATAAAAAAATATATAGTTAAATATAGTCGTTATTTCTGTATTTTATGAGGCATCTATTAGTATTGCCCTGTATTAGGAACTATTGTTAACCCACAATGTGCGCAATAATAAAATGTAATTACAAATTGTACAATAAAAACTAATTATACAAAAATGATGTAAACATTTTTTACTAATTAAAATATTAGGCAGTCCAACGTTACATTTTGTAAGCTTGTTTTTGCTGACAAATGTGCTCACTGTAGCACTTTAGTATTTTGAACATTCGTAATTTTACAAAATTTGGTTTATAGTGTTAGGGATTTATATTGTTACAAAAATTCAGTCTACGGAAAACTGTTCTACAAGTTCGTATCTCTGGATTGTGTACAAAATAAAAACACTCTTATGTTTGGTTTAAATTACAATAATTCACTTTATTAATTTAACTAACAACTTTACTAATTATCAATTCTAACAACTGCTGCATGTCCACACTTGACATTGATCACACACGAGATGCACTCGACCACTTTCCAATCACTACTGAAGTGCTGTGCCTCAGATGCGGCGTTCTTATATACTGCATGTATCAGTTCGACATGTTTCGAGAACCTTCTATTCGTTTCGTGAATGACGCATGCTATTGGCATTTCATTCGCACTTATGTGTTTTTAATTCGCTGATCTTCTATCTCTTTCTCGCACATTGCCTCAGTCCCCTGAATGATCTTCCGTTTCTTTCTAACACATTGCTTAGTGCGCTGAATTGTCTTGCGTCTTATTTACTCGTGCACAGTGGAGTAAATTACCTCTTTTGCAACACAATATGTTATATTTTTATCCAAAGTATTAGTTTTTAAATGAGACCATTTAATTTTAAACGAACGTGTCTTTTTATACCCTACACTAAGAGTGAAATGGTATATCCCGTTTGGTACGCCGTTTCTAACACCCAGAAAGAAATATTTGTTTTTTTTTAACCATTTTTAGGCACAGCTGTTCATTTTTGTTGTTCCCATTTTTTGCTTTTGTAATTTTTTTCCTTTTTTGCTGTTATTTGGTTGCTTCTTGAAATTGACATTTTGTTTTTGTATTAATTTTTTGAGAATTTGTGTTTTAAATTTTGATTGGTTTTTGTATTTTTGATATTTTTTGCTTTTGTTTTGTGATTTTAATATTGCTTTTATGTTTTTTATTTTGTGTTTATTTTTTTGCTTTGTACACTAAGAAAGCAAGATGTTTATGAGAGTCTTGCTGCAACCATTCTTTTAAATTTACGCCTTGTAGCAAATATTCAAACATCCCATAAGTTTCTATAAAGTTGCAGCAAAACTATTAATATTTTTAGAATATGACATATATGCAGATAGTTACGAGATGTTTTCCACAACAGCAATGAAAATTGAGATATTTACAGTTGACTGATAGCAAACATCCTGAGTTCTTGGACATTTGCTGCAAAACTGTTGAGGCATTTTGACATTTGACTAACATAAAAAAGGAAAATGGCGTACTTTTTCTTTACGCTCGATTTATCCACAACAATTAAATAAATCAAATGGTGTAAAAAAGTGCCAACTCAAATATTACATATTCGGCAATATTCTTAAATGAATATTCAAAATTATTCACTCAAATGAATACGTAAGTTCATTATTTTTCTTCGCACTTCACGAGCGAATAAGCAAGAAAAATTTGACTTACTCGTTATTCTAAAGTGAACACTCGTTATCGAACAGAATTTGGCAGCTCACGAGTACTCACATTCGCTACATTTTTACTCCTCATAAGAGATGATCAACAAATTATTTTTTCTTCTCTTCATATTCAAAAGTTTTTACAACCAAACAATCAATTGTGGAAATCGATTGCGGACATTATGGAATGCCTAATGGTTGGAGTGGTTTGGATTTGGAGTGGTCAATGACCACCAACAGTGGGTCCGAAAACCAAGTCCTCAATCGATTTCCTAAACAAAACTTGAGGCGTCAAAACGTGTAATTGGTGGTCCTTGACCACTCCAAATGGTACCATTAGGCAAAATGATTGGGTCAAAAATTAGTTTTCGGACCCACTATTGGTGGGTCCACATTGAACACTCCATAAGGTACCATTATTTATTTTATTTTACCCACTTGTGTGTGGTCATGAGCACAAAATGCAACACTTACCTATATACACAGCGTGAATAAAAATGTTTGCTAAATTTGATCTTTATCGCTTATGAATATGAATAACATAGAAAATTTTAGTTGCTTCACCTTCGTGAATAAAGAGTAGACAGAAGAAAATCATTACTCTCGTTCACGAGCAAGGTATTTCAAATATATAACGAGTATTCACTTATGATCGTACTCATCTGAGGCAACGAGTGTTCATGAACTGTGAAGCAACGATATGAAATTTGTGTTCATGTTCATGAGCATGAGTAGACGTGAGTGAGTATTTCCGAACTCTGGGTAAAAGTGAAAATAAAATATCCTGTGATTTAAATTATCAACACGTGATGGAAAATATTTCTTTTCAGAGTTTACTTTGATAACAGCATCACCGATCGGACTTGATTCTTCTGCGAAGAAATTTCAAGTCGTACAATTTTACCTTCGAAGGATTTAAAAAGACGATGGCGATGTATACCAGGATGTACCATGTACCAGGATAATGTTTTGATTTCTTTCAATACAATAAAAATTACTCCGGGAAATCTAATGGAGTACCTTTTCCAAATATTGATCAACTATCTTCCTATTTGTCAGATGTTTAATTGATGGTTGCTATACATAATCGTAAATTTGAAAGGTGGTTGCTAGCAATATTTATCGTATTTGACGGATGTTTGAGAGATGGTTCTCTCAAATACGATATAAATAATTTATAAATAATTTGATATTTATATTTGGTGTAAGTGAAGAGTTATATAGTTTTGAATGTTTAGGTTGTATGGGAGGTGCCACGCGGTTTAGACGTGATGCTGGAACAAACAGACTGACTCGGTCCAACTGTGGAAATTTCACATATCGTCGTTGTATGTACACCCAGAAAAAAATTCCATCAAATCCCATTAAAATTGGTCAATAGGACAATTATTGATTTAATAGTACACAAAAAATAAAAATTTTCATATAAACTCAATGGAAATGACATGGTATTTTCTAGTATTTAATGGTATTTTCCGATTAAAATAATAATTTATCCTATTGAATATTTTTAATAGTAAAAAACTATTATTTATATAGTATTTTTTTCTGGGTGTATAAATAAAACCAACCAATTACATTTTTTTCCAAAAACTTATTTTTTGAGTTTATTGATTTATATTTTAAAAGAAGTTGTGAAAACAATTTAAATAATATTGTGATTATTTTTATTTCCAAGTTTTATCTTAATAATTTTTCGGTTAGGATTTTAAACATGAAACAACCAAATTCAAAAATTCAAATTAAAAACAAAACTCTTCAAATAAAAATCGTTTATTTTTTACTATTTTTTTAAATATATTGTAACAAAGTAGTTTTAAATATAAAACCTACACCATGCTTAGACACAAATTTTTAAACTAGTCACTTAATTAAATTTTACAATTAAATTGTTTTAAAATTCGGCTTACTCTATGCAAATACTGCAGCGAAAGCAAATTAAAATTCATTTTAAATTTAATGAATAAAAAATAAAATAGTTTCAAAATGCTTTCACTTTCAATGTTTGTGTAGTTTTAATTAATATAATTATAAAATAATTTTTATAAAATAAAATTAAAAATTAATGAAAAATTAAACATTTACAAAATCAGTCTTAGATAGGCTTAGAAATGAGCGTTGATGAGAATGGTGATGGTGTTTTAAACACTTAAGAAATATAGTACTTTTTAAATAATAAAATAAAAAATAAAAATTAAAATATTAAAATAATAAAAATAACAAAAAAAAAATCAAAAAATGAATAAATAAACAATTTAAAAATTATAACAATGAGAAATATAAAAATATATATAAAGGGTTTTTCAACAGGGACGCTACAAAAGTAGAGCGACAGGGACAGCAAACTACGCCATATTTCTTGCCGCTCTTTTGACATTTCTCTTCAGTAAGGTTTGCCATTTCATGGTAGATACACGAATTCGAATTACTCTAGTAAATTTTAATAATTTCGACTCGTTGTTGACTCGTATATCTTTCCATCATGAAATGGCAAACCTTACTGAAGAGAAATGTCTTATTGAAAAACCCTTTATATATAAATAAGAAACAAAAAAAATAATAAATAAACAATTATATTTAAAATAATAAAAATTAAAACCATAATAAAAACGAACAAAATAATAAAAACAAAAAAAAAAAATAATAAAAAAGATTAATTTCGAAATATAAAAAATTATACAAAAATAAACGATTTAAAAACAAAAATAAAATATAAAAAATCAATAAAGATTCTAATTCAAATTGTTATAAAAATGAAATAACTGAAAATAATTTTCAAAACAACATATCGTCACTGTCATGCCAAAGGGGCGAATGTGCATTTTTAAAAATGTTGGGAAATCAAATTTTAAAGTTTGAAGTGCTTTAAAAATTAGAAAAATTTATATTTTTTCAAATTTTTTCTGTTATTTTGGTTTATTCGTCAATTGTTATAACATATATAAAATATCTTTAGATTTGGACAACCTACTGAATTATAAATACGGATTTTGTGAGGCTATATCCTGATCAAAACGCAAATATTTTTGTTTTTTATGCTATAACTTTTTATTAGCGCATGATAAAATAGTAATGTAAAGACATTAATTGTTTGCTTTTAAAGCACCTATCTATTTGCATAATTAATTAAAAATATTTTGTCAAACATTAATTTTCAATTTGTTATTAGCAGAAAAAATGTTTAGCAAAATAACTTTAAATAATGATGTCAATTGATAGGTGCTTTAAAAACAAACAATTAATACCTCTACATCACTATTTTATCTTGTACCAATAAAAATTATAGCAGAAAAACGAAGAAATTGGAAAAATTGAAAATCTTGTCATGTCAAAAGGGATAATCTTTTCGTTTTTTTGCTATAACTCTTAAATGGTACAAGATAAAATAGTGATGTAAAGGCAATTATTGTTTGTTTTCAAAGCACCTATCGATCTGCATCACGAAAAGATTCGCCCTTTTGGCATGACAAGATTTTCAATTTCGCCCTTTTGGTTTTGTCTTTTGTGGCTAGAAATATCCAACAAAATGACACGGGATTTTGGCACAGCATATTTGAGGATAAACTACATTCAAAAATGTAAAAAAAAAACGCAAATGTCAAAAATTGCACATTCACCCCTTTGGCATGATAGTGACGATATAATAATTGAATAATTTTAAATATTATAAAAAATTAAAAGAAGAAAAAAATAAAAATTAAAATGTTAAAAATTAAAAATGTTTTAGAAATCAAAAATTTTAAACTAGAACTTAAACTGCTTACTTTCTAAATCTTAAATATAGGTTTACATAAAAATACTTTAAATTCACACACGAAGCATAGAAATTTGTTGTATTCGGTTCTCTTAAATGTTAAGTCGTTTCCTATAGCTATAACTGAAATATTGTAGTTTTTAGAACAGTTTGTAAACAAAATTATAGCAAAGTTATAGCACATTTTGGTGTGTGTATATGATACTATTTGCAATGACAACCGAATAAAACATTTCCAACAACCTATTTGTAGAAATTCCGTTTTAACCGAATGAATGTTGTTTGTTACAACTAACTTTTTTCTTTCCTTCAATCTCATCACAAATGAGGATTTTTCTGTGTGCATAATTAAAAAAAAAATAAAATTCTTTCTTTAACACTAATAAACTCTGCCATAAGGCATCGTACTCGGATAATACGGTATAAACAATTTGCTGCCAAATCTAGCTGAGTGCGCCGATTCGCTGCTGTAAAATAAAATAATTTTCATATTTTAATATTTATTAATTTTCTAATAAATTATTAAATTAGTTCTTACCTTGATGAAAACATCGATGTACAAATTTCTGGACGCGTCATACTGCGACTGTGCGTCGTCAGACTACAACCATTAGCGGCACGTCGACGTGAACGTATCAACGAACAGATGGCCACAATTATCGCAATCAGAAATATCAGACCGAGCACGCAAAAGGACAGCGCCAACTTGGAGACGGACAGGCAGAGAATGCCATCCGAGGGCAGTGGGCGTATATGTGGTGAGTACTCGTCAACTGGAATTGTAAGAAAAACATTTTTTGAAATTAAAAAAAAAAATAAAATAAAATGAAAATTTTTCTTTTTACAATTTCGAAGCAAATTGTGTTAATAGGGCATATTTTCAAAACAGATTACTAATTTTGAAAATGTTCTGAAATTTGACCGTTAGATTAAACTATGTTCTCAATGACACTGTTCGGCAAAATTGTTCATCCCTGTCTTCATTCATATCATTTCTGCTTAATTTTAATGTGCTGATTCGAACTGCATTAGTTTTTTCCCTTTACGTAACGATTTTGAAAAAAATGAAATTAATGATTTTTACATTTTTCACTGCATTTTTCAAAAAAAAAATTATGAAAAGACTGAACTGTAGGCCGGATCGAAAAAAAAATGTTTGAGTCCGCCCCCTAAAATGAAAGTGTTAGAAATATTTTATTTTCATTTTTTTCGACTCCGCCAAAATCGTTTTTCGTCATATCTTCTTTATTTGATGTCCGATCATCAAGTTTAAACATCGTTGAAAAGATCTTGACGGTTAATATATTTTTCTTATAGGTTTAATTGACCTCCGAGGTCACCTTCAACCAGTGATGTTCATTTTTCAGACTTTTCTACCCTTCTAATACTTTCAACAGCAAAATTCAATAATTTTTGGAGATCTTTAATTATATGAGAAAAGGAATTGCATTTAGGGGGTTAGAAGTAAATAAAAAAGATCTGTCACTCATCGAAGGTGACCTCAACGGAGGTCAATTTAACTTATGAGACAAATGTGTTTACCACTGAGACATTTTTTGAGACAAAAAATCAAAAAATAAAAATCCCAGTATTTTTTTATGAAGAAAAAACCAATCCCAGTATTTCCCATTCATCAAAATTTTGAATTGTGATCTTGGTAAAACGCTCGGTTTAGGAGCTACAGAGTTGTCAGGGATACAGAAATTTCACCAAGGAATCCCAGATATTGAGTGAATCGAATGACATCACTACATGTTTTGTGTTTTAAATCCCAGTTTTTTTTTTTATGAAGAACAAACAAATTCCAGTAATTCCCATTTATCAAAATTTTGAATTGTGACTTAGGTAAAACGCTTGGTTTAGGAGCTACAGAGTTGCCGGGGATACAGAAATGTGACCTAAGAATCCCAGATATTCTGTGAATCGAATGACATCACTACATTTTTTTGTTTTAAATCCCACTATTTTTTATGAAGAAAAACCAATCCCAGTATTTCCCATTTATCAAAATTTTGAATTGTGACTTTGGTAAAACGCTCGGTTGAGGAGCTACAGAGTTGCTAGGGATACAGAAATTTCACCTAGGAATACCAGATATTCAGTGAATCGAATGACATTACTACATTTTTATTGCTTTAAATCCCAGTATTTTTATGAAGAAAATACCAATCCCAGTATTTCCCATTTATCAAAATTTTGCATTGTGACTTTGGTAAAACGCTCGGTTTAGGAGCTACAGAGTTGCCGGGGATACAGAAATTTCCCCTAAGAATCCCAGATATTCTGTGAATCGAATGACATCACTACATTTTTTTGGTTTTAAATGCCAGTATTTTTTATGAAGAAAAACAAATCCCAGTATTTCCTATTTATCAAAATTTTGAAATGTGACCTTGGTAAAACGCTCGGTGTAGGAGTTACAGAGTTGCCAGGGATACAGAAATTTTACCTAGGAATCTCAGATATTCAGTGAATAGAATGGTATCATTACTTTTTGAAGGGTTCCAAATACTTTTACGAGATAATCTTTCATTTTAGAGGCGGTCTTTCAAATACATTTTTTTGTATGTAGACCGACCCGGCTTACTGAACAGCCATTGAATAAAAATTAAAACAGTTATGTTACATGAACAAATCAAGGAATGTTATGATTTAAGGCAACTACTTAGACTATCGTTTAAGATTTGGTATTGCAATAACCAGTTAAAGTTTAAAAATTGAGAAAAAAAAAGAATTTGTTAACCCCAGACAAAAAATATGTAAGGAGACTGGTATTGTAATAGTAGTTTTGAGGGAAAACTCACAGGAATATGATAGGAAATACATATTGCATAACAGGCAATTTTTAAAAATAAGCAGGCTCCCCATGATACAATAACAAGGTAGTAGTATCCCGCCTCTCACACAATTTTCTTTTCACATAAAACATTTTGACATAAGCACGGGACGTTTGACAGTATTTGCAGGCGTTTGACAGAAGCACGGGACGCCTAAGAAGAACAAGAACCCTAATACTTCTACCTTGAATAATTGTATCATGAGGCTCCCTATAGCAGCATTTACGCAGGAAACTGGTATGTTCAAGCCTACCCCAGGCAAAAGCATTTTTCTGTAAGTTTTGGTTTTGAAATTTTGAAAGGAAAATTTATAGCTAGAATATGGAAGGGAAAGGTAGCCTCCGAGTAGCAGGCAAACACATTGTATAGGAATTTCTGTTTTGAAATTTTAAAAATCTTCTTCATAGTAGGAAACTGAAAGGGAAAGGTAGACTCCTAGTAGCACGAAAACACATTGTATAGAATTTCTGTTTTGAAAATTTAAAAGTTTGATCAACAAGTTGTCGACAGAATATGTTGTTTATATTATTTCTGTTTTGAAGTTTTAAAAGCTTGATCAGCAAGTTGTCGATAGAAAATGTTGTTTACAATATCAAATTTGCCTTCAAAAATGTTCAGTATTAAAATTTCTTGGCAGTTATTTGTTACGCTTCAAATTAATATGTTTTTTTATTTAATCGGTATTCATTCCGTCGGTTTGTTAAGTCGGTTTGTTAAGTGAATATTTTCCCTATCGCAGCGATCTATGCTGATCTACATCAGGAGGTAACCAACATAATCTTCTTGTTGTACAAAACGTGTTTTGTTATTGCTTACTTCGATAACAATAACAAGGCGACACAATAACAATGTGAAGCTGCAGAAATATGCGTAACCAACAACACATCATCGAAACGATTGATTTTTGACAAAATTTAACAAATAATATTTGTAGGTGTTGTTGTACAACAAGAAGATTTGGTTGAGGGCGGGATGGAGGGTCACCCATGATCTAAATCATATGTTTATAATCGCGACATTTCCCTACCATTCCCTACCATTTTGCTTTCAGATTATTGCCCACCTTACCCTGCCTGAGCCTACCATTTTGCTTACACCTGTTTGGCTACCATACCCTACCTATGCCTGCCATTTCCCTACCAATTTTATTTACATGATATAGCAGTGAACTAGCAGCTTTTGTCCACATTCCCACCTTTGCTTACCTCAAAGCTACATATAAAATGTGATTTCAATGCGTATAGGTAGCATGTTTGCCTGCGTGTTTCGAACCATTTTCCTGCTTAAAATTTTCTCTGGGGAAATCACCGGATAAGCATATTTAATAAAAAAATGTTTTATTTTTATTTTAAATTATTAAAATTACCAGAGATTCTATTTATTTCGGTATTACTTTTTCGGTGCCTTTTTGAAATAAATTAATTTTTGTTGAATTTCAACTGTATAAAAATAATTCTCTTTTTATTAAAAAAAAAAAATAGTAATTATAGCTGTATTTTACTGTTATTTCTAAATATATGATAACAAATTATATATACTAGGGTTTGTGAAAATACTATTTCTACCTTTCTGTAATAATACGAATTGTGTTGGTGCTGTTTGTACTTTTATATATCTTACAAATTCTGATCGAAGATCTCAATATTTGTACCAAATGATAAGAAAATGTAAATATATCAATTGGTATTTTAACATTAAAAATGTATGTACTTTTTGTAATAATTACCAACAAAGTTGAAATTTACGATTTTCATAAAAAAAGTATTTGGTGACTTTTAGTTCTACAACGACGATATAGGGTAAAAACTTCAAACGCAATTCGAATCAGCACATTGAAATTATATAGAAATGATATTAATGAAAACTGGGAGAATTCTTTGCGGAACAGTGTAATTCATTTATCATTTGCTTGTTTATAATTCAGAAATAGTATAAACAATATTTGACAAGTTTATACCAAAATGTCTTAAAACTGACTAGAAATATTAGCATTATTTATAGTTAAAATTTAGTCTAAACAATTAGTAGAAACATTGCGTTTAAATTAATTTGAAAAACCATTATTTTGAAACTGAGCATCTGAAATCAAAGTTACACTTTCTTATGGATTTGAACATTCTGCAACAAAAACGAAGAACCATCATAAAGGCATTCTTCGTTTTGGTAAGAGTTGATTATAAAACCAAACTATTTTTTTACATCTGAAATATAAATAAAAACCCACCCATTAAGTATTAATAACAATTTTAACAGTTCTAGAGTTATGAGTTAAAAATTACGAATTTTTTGTGTTTGAGAAAAGCGCTTTTTAAGTATTTATTTATCGGTATACTTTATATGTTTTATGGACAATCACGACGTATACGAACATTTAAAAATTAAATAGATTTCCTAACTGAAAAGTGTAAGTACAAGAATGGTACTCAGTGAGTACTACTCACTAGATCCCGAGATATAAATACGCAATAATGGGACTTTTTAAGCTCAAAATTTGCTACTTTTTTACTTATATCTCAGGAACCATAATATTCATTTGAAAAATCGACATTTATACTTGATTTTTTGACTTGTATGCATATTTTGGACCTTAGAATGACATAGAAATGAGTGTGCCTTCAAATCTAACGTCTACCAAGTAAGAGTGTTTCAAAAAACACGGTTTTTGGGTTAAGCCCAATATTCTTAAAACAGGACGTGTAGAAAAAAAAATGTGACGTATACGTTTTTTTGCTAATTTTGTTTTTCAATTATCAATTATCCATCGAAAGTTATATAGAATTGATGTATGGCATATCCATTTGAATTTTAATTTTATTTTGTAGAGTGGTATTTACTGATATACTTTTTAAATTTAAAACATAATTAAAATCACTTACCACTCATATTGTATCGCCGATCGTAACGAAGTCGATCCACCTCGATTTGTGGTGCTGTCACCGCCAAGGAGTTAAATACCTCAATGCGTGCCAAATGTTTATCGGTGCTTAAAAATAACTGCTCAGCTGTGCGACAATTAATCTGCGAAATAATAAATTATGTTGAAAATATAATGAAAAATGCAAAAAAAAAAAACAAATACCACAAGGTAATTAATTAAATTACAAACGTTAACTGAAACAAGAAACTATAGAAAATGAAAGTTTACATAATAAATGTTTTTTTATTTTTTATTTTGAGCTGAGCAACAAATCGCCCACATAGCAGAACGAAGCTTGCGTGTTTGGCCAATAAGTGGAGCTGTCACGTCGACTTAGTGCAAAGATCTTTAAACAGAGTTTTTAATAGACTATTTATGTGGAATTTTTATAAACGTTTAAAATAGCAACATTAGCATTTATTAGAAAATAGTTATATTTAAACACACCCAAATATTTTAAATATTAAAAATTAATTTAATTAAAATATATATTTTATTATTTGCATTTTTAAATTATTAAAATTATTAAGGACAAATTTTGTAAATAAACCGTAATCGAAAAAAAATAAATAGATTTTATTATTGAAATTAGTCAATAAGATAAACTAATTCAATAGGTAAATCCCATTAAATACTACACAATTATTTTGACGCCCCTTACGAAAACTATATATTAAAATTGTCTTACGAAAAAAAGTATATATCACTTTTAAACGAATACGATTTCATTTTTATTTAAATAACGAATATTATAATGTTCTCAAAATTTCACAGAAATTATGTTTCAAATTTTTAGACGAAAATTGGAGCTTTTTATTGAAAAAGATTTTTTTTCGAAATCATATTGCGTTGCTTTTATGTTTTGATATATGTCATTTGTAAAATTTGTTTGACAAAATTCAAAATAATTACGCTATAATGATATAAAATATGCATTACCATATACTATGTAGGTTACTCCGAAGATTAGTGTGTTGGAATACAAGCCGAAACGTCGTTGGTTCAAACACCAGCGAAGGCAACATCAAAAAAATAAATAGAAAATATTTTTCATCACCGCGCTACCTCTTGGTAGAAGACCTTCGAGAGTAAAAACATCACCCATGAAAAGTTATGATTCGGCGTTAAACTGTAGGTTCCGCTATTTGAGTAAAAATGTAACATGCTTAAATGGTGAAACTGTTCAGCCTAAGTTCTTCAGAACTGTTACGCTAAACTAGTATTATTATAATTATTATTAGGACCGTAGGACATGTCCATTTTTAGGATTTTCGAGTTCATTTGTCTCCTAAGAAATCTAGACTGTTACAGAAAATTTAGATTTAATTTCAGGACTGATATAAGTTTCCAATGGTCTGTGGTCTTTATAAAACGATTACATATATTTATTAAATGCTGTACTATGTACAGGTTTTATATGAAGGCCCCAACCATAAATGCATTATTCATGTTCAACAAAAGATTCCAATCTTCTCGCCAAATTTGAATCATTTTTATATTCGTAGATACACGGATATACATATGCATATTATCAGAAATATCAAAAACATAATAGAGTTCCTAGCAAAACCATAAAACGTATTATTTTTCTCATCAAAAACAATAACATACTTTTATTCTGAAGCTTATATATAATAGCTTATATATAATATATAATAGTTTTCGTCAGGGGCGTCGATTTGTGAGTTTGTATGAAAATATTTATTTTTGTATACTATTAAATCAATTACTGTCCTATTGACAAATTTGAATGGGATTTTATGAAATTTTTCTGGGTGCAATAGTTGAAAAATAGAAACTGGCAATAGTGGAAGAGTTCCACCAAAAATAAAAAAGTTATTCAACTTTAATCAGACCTACCTATAAACGATTTTAATTGGGCTCAAAACAGAAAATCGTGTTGCGCGACATCTAAAAGTTTTTCATTTTTATACGTAATAATAATAATAGTTTGGCACTACAGTCATATAAGAACTTCGGCCGAGATCTCTCACCATTTTGAGCTGTGCGTGTTATATTTGTACTCAAATTGGTGGGACCTACAGTTTATTGCCGAATCCGAACGGCGGGTGAGAGCTTTTCATAGCAATGTTTTACTCTCGTAGGTTTGCCATTTACTGCCGAGCGGTAGCGCGGTTTAGAAAAATGTTTCTATGAAAAGATGTTGTTAACCCCAGTCCAGGCTTGAACCGGGGACCTTTCGGCTCGCAGTCCAACGCATTAACCACTGAGCTACCGTGGCTACGGTTATACGTGCTTAAACTTTTTTGGGAGGAAGGGGTCCCGTCGTTTTTTGAATCACTCTAATGGTCATTTAAGACCAAGCGCACTGTGGTCGGACTTGTATGGATTGGAATGGATTGGTATGGAATTATTTAGTTAGATGTTAGAATTATTTAGTGATAAAATGGGCATGTTTGAAAAACTCACCACCCACCTTCTGCCACTAACTTCCATCCTGTGAAGCAAAAAAATTGTAGGAAATATATTTTTAAAAACCTAACATGTTATTAATTTCGTTTTATAAAATAATAAATTAAACTATTTAAAGAAATAATAACAAAATAATTTAGAAATAAAAATGATTTATTACCATGTATTTCAAAATTAATCAAACAAATTAAAAGCTATAGTAGAAATTTACCCTATTCGGAAGACATCATTCATGGCCAGATAATGTTTGTATTAGGCTTGTCATATAACTGCTCGTGTCACAAGCTAAATATACAATAATCATGACCCTAGTATAACACAAACCATGTCACTTTCGGGCAGCTGATGATATTAACACTTTAGAATCTTAAAATGTTGACTTGTATTAAGATATAAATCCTATTGGAGGGTTCAGGGGGGTAAACAACTAAAACTTTATCTGAAATTGTATTATTTCGACACTATTATACTCTAAAAATGGTACTGGGAAAACATTAATTTTATAAAATGCATACAACAACAACAAACAACAAGTTTGTAGAACGAAAAGTCACCAAATAAATGTTTATGAAAAACTTAAAGTTCGAGATTATTGATTAATATTATAAAAAGTAATTGGTACATTTTTAAAGTTGAAATATCAATTGATAGATTTATATTTTCTCATCATGTGGTAAAAAAAACATCGATTAAAACTTGACATATATATAAAGATTTTTATAAATCAATATTTGGCATTTTGAAAATATATTTGGTGACTTTTCGTTTTACAAAACTCATTTGCCGTTTGTTTGTCTGTTTGTGCGCTATGCAAACGTACACCTGTCCACGGATATCCATAAAATTTCAAATATATATCATACAGACCCAGCAGAAGGTCACTATATAGTTTACGTTGATCACGTCCACTTTTACGCCCATTTTTATTTTTGGAGTATGTTTCAGATTCATAGTAAAACCGCTGAACGAATTTGTCTGAAAATTTGATAGAATTTCTTTAAGTACCGCCAATTACTGTTAATACCAGATAGTGGGTTTTTGTGAAATATCTAATTCATCCGCAATTCACTGAACTCAAAATAGGAACAATAGATGGACATAATATTATTAAGTATAAATAAAAAATATGTAATAAAAAAAAAAAAAAGTTTGTAATTATATAATATAAATAAAAAAAAATGTAATTTAAAAAAAGGGAAAAATGAATATTGTGCAAAGAAGATATTAGCACTAACTTTACTAACTAAACATAAATATGTTTACATGTAAATAAAATGTTTTTCACATTCAAACATATATATGTTTACAAGTACTCCGAAAATTATTCATTCTGAACATAAATATGTTTGAACGAAAACAAAAATAGGTTTGGTTGTTATTGTAATAATGTTTGGCAATGAAATAATACTTTTGTATGTATAAAGCTCCAAAGATATATGTAATGCCTGCAAAATTATGTTTGGGGGAGCCCTTTTTTTTGCAGCGTGTATGATAGGTCCACGGAGTATCCTAAGCCAGAAATAAATCAGATTGAACAAAGTGAAGTAACACATCCCAAAGAACCCATAAATTCAGTACGCTATATCTCAACCCAAATGTTTTTTGGTTAATTGGATTAAAAAACAACTAGTCTAGTGGAGATGTTGTTTATAGAAAAAACATTTACTTTAATTAATTCTATTTATGTTTTTATTATTTATTAATCGTCTTGTATTTGATTTATGTTTATGAATTGAAAAAATAAAATGTTCACTCTGTGAACAATATTCAATAGAAAAATTACACATAAAAGAGTCCTATTTGATAATTCTATTTAGCATGAGTTCAACAGATCAACATAAAATTAACATGAAAATATTAAGGATATTAGTTTCGGTTACTGCTTCAATCCTTGGTTAAAATCTTTTCATGTTTTATATTTAAGTAAAATTTAAACGTTAGTTGAAGTAAAAACAGAATAAATTAAGTATTTGAATAAATTTGTACGTTATATATTGCAACACAACAAATATATTCAAATCAAAATAGACAATGGTCTTAAAATACTCTAAAATGTTTAAAAAAAATGGGAATATTTTTGAATATACCGTTCTTAAATATTCGGGTTTTTGGGATCATGAAAACTTGCCTTTAACTCATGTGTTGGGGGTATTTTAAACTCTTTTATTTTTATAAGGGAAACATTCAAAAATAGGATTTATGAAATATAAATCAAATTCTTTAAAAAGTGATTATTGTTGAAGTATTAAAAGGGTCATAAAAGGTCCTTAAAGGCGTACTCTTTAAGCTATTTTAAGTGCTCACTTATGAGGAAAACACACTCTTTAAAAATCTCAAAATACTCTGAAGAATCTCACAATTATAAATATTTTAGAAGTATTATAAGTTTTATAAATATGAGGGTTTCTGAGATCAGAAAATCATACTTTCTACTGAGAATTCGGGAGAGTGTTTGGGTTCTTTATGCTTATTTATGAGGGTAAGTGCCAAAAACAACACTCATTTAAGAGTATTAAAATACATAAAATGTTTGTTAAGGTTATACATATGTATCAATAATAAAATTATATTCAAAATCGGAAAAACTTTAAAATAAAACAAAATAAATCCATTCTAATTTATTTGACACTTTAATAAACTTAAAAATTAATAAAGAAAACCAAGTACTTGACCAACAAACGATTAAAAAAAATCTCAATAACTACATCAGCTAACAAAACAATAAACTTTACGCTTCATGACCATCACACAACATACAAATAGTAACTACTACAAGTTATCGTGAATTTAAAATAATTAAAGAAAACATTACAAAATATTTACACGCCAAATGCAAACAGCATTGAGGTGGTGACTGGCAGGCATCCCCCACTGCTGACCAACAACTGGAACCGTATTCAACACTTGTTAATTCACTGACTCTTCTTTTAATTAGTACAAAAATCTTATCTAGTTGGAGGTAATTGGTAAATTATGAAGCAATTTGTTCGTTCGGTTGCTTACTTAGCATGAGTTTAACAAGAAAATAACGTTTTCAATGTGAAACCCACTCTCAAATGCGAACGGAGACCACTTAAATGTAGAAGCCCATCTAAATATGACGCCCACTTGAATATTACGAAACCTCCCACCCCCCGTTGTTACTTACATTGGGGCATTTGCCCTTGCAGAGTTGTACGCCACAGCTGACATGTAGTCGCTCACGATCGGGAAATTTAAATGCTGGAAATGTGGCTGTGAAAAGTTTCTCCACCGGATCGTCTTCGTGTTGTTTGGACCAACCCTCTTCGGCGGGCCTGAAGCGGGTGTGCAGGGCGGGCATAACCTAAGCAAAAATGTATTTAAATTATTTTTAAATAAAAGTTCATATAAAAATTAATTTAATAATTAATTATAAAAAATAACATATTTAATGATAGATTTTATAATATAATGCATATTGGGATTCTTCCAAACATTCGTAACTTCACGAATTATACAAATTAATTCACAATAATCCATTGAACTATTTATAAAATTATTTTAATGATAAAACCAATGATATACATGTTTTTTCATAAACTTTATTTTTGTAAAATATACAAAGTGTTTATTCGGACTCTGTAGCAATTGTTTACTTATTTTATAATTTTTTAATATATTTTGTAACTTTACGAATATTTATTAGTATTTTACATGTGATTTAATTCCAAAAATGCTTATATAAAATATACGAAATAAAAAAAAAAACAAAAAATGGATCTCCCCGACGGGGAATTGAACCCCGGTCTCCCGCGTGACAGGCGGGGATACTGACCACTATACCATCGACGATGTTGAATTTCGTTGGCCAAAATTTTGTTTTACGCTATAAGGTGTTTTAGAACGTTAGAACATACCGATCGATATGCTTCATAAGGGAAGAAATTTAAAATGTGCAAGGCAAAGTTTATATAAGAGGATCTGGTACGATAAGTCGAAATTTAAAATATCGAAACTAAAATTACCGAAGACAAAAATGTAGAAAATAAAAATGCAGAAACCTGAAAATGTCGAAAAACAAAATGTCGAAAACTAAAAATGTCGAAATTTAATATGACGAAATCATTTTTTGCCGAAAAAATTATGGAAAATGTCGATAAAACTCGAAGATAAAGATATTAAAAAAGAATGCGGAGATTTTTAAATATGCTGCCTTCAAAATACCATCTTGGAATTTAGCTTCAACACTTATAAAAAATCAACAAAAATTTCGATTTTTTTTTAAACACTTTTTTTAAGGACATGCAATTCGAAGTTCAAGGATAACGACCATTGGTCATATGTTCATGTTAAGAAGAATTTTCCAAAAGATTGTTTTATTTGTTTTAAAACGAAACCTTATCAAAGTTTCTAGCAACAAGGGATATTTCAATAGGAACCACCATACAAAAGTTATCATTGACAATTTTTTAACTTTGGACTGTATCTCTGAAAAAACTTTGGAAATAGTGGTCGGAAAAAAATGGTGAATGCAGATCCCGATACACTTTATCAGTTGCCGAAATATCATTTAAATCGAAGAGAGTGAGTTGCAATTCCTACGAGACTTGGTGTGGACTTGCTCATATAGGATTTGAAATTTGTATTTCAACATTTTGATATTTCGGCATTTTAATTTTCGACATTTTTTGATCCTATAAAAAAAATGTTTTTGTATTTATAGTTTAAAAAATTTGTCGACATTTTCGAGGTTTAAAATATTTTTCGACATTTTATGATTCGGCCAAATAATGTTTCGGCGTTCTAAGGCTTTTATAATTTCGACATTTTAAGGTTTCGTCATTTTTTTTTTCGATATTTCGTACGGATCCCATATAAGAATATATATGGAAAACATTAAAAAATCTTTTTATAAATATAAATATATAAATATTTTTTATAATTGTTCCCATTTTTTTTTTTTTAATAAATTGATTTATAATTTTGAATGTGTTCAAAAATATAATTCCAAATAACAAAAACAAATTTTAGATAGAAGCAGGCCCGTAGTCTGGGGGGGGGGTTTGTAGGGTACTAACCCCCATCCCCCCCCCGAAATGCTAAAATGTCCAATATATTTTTTTTTAAATAATTAAATATGTTTATAAATTTAACAATAAATAATACAAATTTAACAAATTAAAATATATAAAACATGTTTCTCGATAAAATGCATTTTGTATGGGTTACACAGTATGCCAATTATTCAAACGAAACCCCATTTAGTAAGGAAATGCAGAACACTGAAGCTATTCTTTATTTTAAAACATATAGTTCGTATAATACTTAAAAAAACTTTTTTCTACAATGAATATTACATGGGTTTTTATTTTTTTCATTAGTGCAATTTTGTAATTTTTAGTATTCCTATACTTAATTATAAAAAATAAGTTTAATGTTCTTGTTAATAAAATTTGATTTAAAACAAATATAACTTATATATCTGATTTCTTACTTTGGGAATTGTCTAACTATCATTGGACATTTTTTTTTATATTTTAGAGATATAATATAAAATCGTTAATTTTTAAGATGTACAAGAAAAATAAAATAAATACTATATCAAAAAATATTCCTTTATCCTTAGGATTATCGGTTCCGAATCTGGTTCCAAGATTTTTAAAATAGCTGTTCCGGTTCTAATTCCGGTTCCAACCAAGCAAATTAAATGGTTTCCGATTCCGGTTTCACACATTTTTTAACAACGGTTCCAGTTCCAAAAAACCGATTCTGGTTCTTTACGGTCTCTGTTTCTTTTTTTTTACAAAATCCAAAATATTAATTTTTAGTTTTCAAGATTTCATAGAATGAGACTTTTATTAAATGTTTCCAGAACCCAACTACGTCATTGGTCTTTTTTTATAGTTGGGTATTCGAAAAGTCTCAAAAGAATCCAATTTGACAAAAAATATCCAATGACGCAGATCCTTATTGAACTTTAAAGTGAACAATATTCTCAATAATTTTCTTTTCCCACTATAATATTAAATATAAATTAATATTTTCTAAATAACATGCTAATTCGATTATATTTTTAATGTTATTCCATTTTTGGATTCTTTTTATCCTGTAAAATTTTGGTGCAGATCGGTCGATTATTTCCCATATTATATATAATGGTTATAACCAAAAAGGTTCTTATCATAAACCCAGTCGGCACCTACACACATTTTTTATGATTATCGTAAATTACGATCATTTGACGATTCAAAATAATTATAAATTGCGATCATTTTGCACGTAAAAAAAGATGGTAAATGTCAATGAAAAAAAAACAATCATATTTTGCTCGTAAATAACGATGGCTCGTATTTTTCGAGTGTTTAAATCGTAAAAAAAGATTGTCAAAATTTATTACTGTTTTTCTCATCAAAAGTTCATTTAATAAAATGCATAATATGTTCAATATTATTAACAAGATTAAATAAATTGTTTTGCAGAAAACTTTAAATCATTTGCTTTAATTAAGAAGTAAGTAAATGCATTAGGGAGCTTAATATAAAATTTAAATGCATTTACTTTATTTTTTTTTTGTATCGTTAAAAAAGAAGGAAAAAGTTCGTAAAAGAGTTAAAAATGATTATCATTTACGATTAAAATTTAATCGTAAAAAATATTAAAAACGAGTTCGTTTACGAACAAACAACATCGTTTATAACAAGTATATAATCGTATTTTACTATCATAAACAATCGAAATTTTTTTGATACCTCGTTACGATGGACAAATCTTGTATACGATTGTTTTATTCATTATTTACGAATATTTGCTATCATTTACGATGTCGTTTATGATAGTTTGGCCGGCTGGGAAATGAACAATTTTAAAAATTTTACAATCTACTTGGAGTTTTTGAATTTTATAATTCTATATGGTATACCATTTTTGTTTTTTTAATATGGAAGGCTCGATATTATTCATATATTTGAAGAAAATCGTTTTCAGTCCATTGTAGTTTTTGTGAAAATATTGAGTCATAATTTTCCGTCGGGAATATTCCAATATAAATTTAAGATATGGAAATACATAATCCGAATGAATAAAACTGAACAAGAATTAATTTCTATGCAAGGACGTATTTTCTGGAACTCTCTTTTAAAAATTAATATATATATTTTCAATATATTTTTGATGAATTTTAAAAAACTGCTATTTTAAGTTTACAAGCAAAATCTTGTAAACAAAAAATGTAATTTAATTCACTCCACAGAACATGGACGGATTGAATTCGAATAATTTAGTACACACAGAAAAATCCTCTTTTGGCATGAGGTTAATGAACCAACGTTTCAGTGTTGCAACCGAAATACATTTGTTGTAACCTCATATCATTAAAATGAACGTACCTTATTTTTCTACAACCGAAATGTTAGTCCGCGCAATTGCACGTTCGGTTACCGTAAACTCATGATTGCATTTTTCATTCTGCCAAAATTGACATTCGTGCATTTGTTACGACGATTGAGTAAGTTGTTGTATCAACAAAATAAATGACAAAATAAATAAAAATAAATGCATGCAGATACATGTATCTTTTTATAGTTTTTTTTCAGGGAGCAGGAATTAGTAAATATACTTCTAAATTGTGTGCGCGACAGTTTTACTCAATTATAATAGATATGTTTTATATACATAAATAACTATGTTATAATAAAATTTCAATTGGCGGTTTAGAAAACCACATGCTTACCGACTAGGAGGTTGCGACAACCTCATGCTCACCAATTTGGCGGTTGTCGTTACCTCATGATCACCGATTTGGAGGTTACTACAACCTCGTGTTCACCGATTAGGAGGTTCTCACAACCTCATTATCACCAATTTGGAGGTTGCCACAACCACATTCTCACCGACTAGGAGGTTGGCACAACCTAATTAAGAGGTTGTTGCAACTACTTTATCATTTGTTGCCGAAACCGAATGATTCGGTAGCGCAATTAAGTTGGTTGCCGCAACAAATCAGTTCTCTGTGTGTATAGATAAATCAAATTCTCGAACAGATTTCTATCGATAAGAAGAATTTGTTATTACAGCGCATGTTTTAGTATTCTGTGGCATTTGTATATTGAAAAAAGAATATGAAAACTTAGTTAATTGTAGATTAATTGAATATTTCACAAACAGGTGTTCATAGTGATTGACGGTATTTAAAACATTGATATACAAAAAATATTATTCACGTATCAGAAATTTACGTCTTATATCCTCATAAACTAAAAATTATAAAAGTATAAAAAAATAATAAAAAAAAAAATAGAAAAATATAATTGGGCGTGGTCCGCCTATATTTAAAATTTTGTAAGGCTAATACTTCATAGATATGATTTTAATAATTTACTGATCAAATTTCCGGGAAATATGAAAACCCGGGAAATATTTTTAAGTGAATTATAACAATATGTTTTAAATTTCATAACTATATCTTGAATACCTTTCGAGTTATTAGTTCCTAAAGAGTTATATAAAAGTGACTTGTGGGCGTGTCCGTCGAGCGATTTGGCTCATTTTCAAACTTAGTTCCTACTTTTGGCTAAAATATATTGTGACGAAATTTCATCGCATTCTGATCAGTATTTCTCAAGTTTTTCTGTATTCGGACCGCAAGACAGCAAGACAGACAGACGGACATCGCTAAACGGACTCGGGTAGTGATGCTGATCAAGAATATATATACTTTTCCATACCGGACACGCCTCCTAAGGGGCGTTACAATATATGCACAAAGTTAATATACCCTGTACCTCTTAGATGTAGGGTATAAATAGGGAATGAATTATATGATAAAAGCATTAATGTGAGTGTTAATGGCCACGTTATGAGAAGGAAAAATGCAATAATCAGTTCAGGATTATGGCCTAAAGATAATTTTCAACTATAATCCAATACTTTAACAACAAATATCGTGTAAAAATTCATTTTGCTCTTATTTATTCGATTTTAATACGAATCGTTTCATAAAAACAGACAAAAATGGTCGAATTGAAATTTTGAATCAATTTTGAACGAATGCTTAAATTGACTTAATTTAGGTGGCAATATTTCTTTTATAATTTTTTAATTAAATATATACGTAAAACATAAAATTTATTTATATACATGATCTAATAAAAGTAGGGTATATACAGCATTTCAACAATCAATAGCGATTAAAATCGACTAAACTATGCTGAAAAATGTTAACTGATTTTAAGCACAATATCATAATATGAAATTCTGTTATTTTATATAGCACACAACGATTACCCATGGCTATATTACAAAACTCAAGTCGGTATCAATTATATTTGTGCTACTTTTTAGCGGCAACGGCAGCTCTTCACATCTTCTCAATCACAATCAGTTAAACACAAAAGTATAAAACAAATAATGTTTAATAAATCACAAGAAAATATAAGAAAAACATCATTAATCAAGAGACTAATTTTTGGTCAGAAGATTTTTTGGATATAATATGAATTGTTCGTCAAGAGACTCTAATTTAAAAGACAGATTATTGATAAAATTACTAAATTTCGAAAAAATACTAAATTTAATTAAGCGTTTAAACAGTTAAAATAAAATATTTTAGTCAACTGTAGAATTTAAGTTAAATGCGAAATTGTCGTCAAATATCAACTATGTTCAAATAATTTATGGTATCAACAGTTAACACATTGCGTTTAACCTAAATTATTGAATAAGCTACGAACTAAATAACATAATTTGTATTTGAACATTTTTTTTATTGTGGTTTACAACCGTATAAACAGTTAGAACGCCACTCAGTTATTTTGTTTTAGTGCGAGCCATTATGTCAAAATTGTGTGGTTCAACTTTCCATTTTTTGGCCTTCCTCTTTTTATAATTTTTCAACGCTTCTGGTTGATGAATGGAATCCAAGAAATACGTTAATGTTTAATTTGTATACCTTTTGTTTTATAGTTTGGTGCTGGTTTTAATAAATAAAAAGATTAATGTTTTGATAAAATAGAAAAAATCGGATATATTACAAGAATATATTTAATTGATTAAATATTTAAAAAGTCGTATAGTAATATTATAATATGCGCCGATGTAAATGTGTAAAATTTACCAAATACGTTTTTAAGAAAAATAGTCTTTTTATGTTAATTGATTTGTATTATAAAAAGTAGTTAATGATTTTTAATAGTTGAAAGTCTTGATAACAATATTGGCTTAATTTAGTTTTAAATTGACTTAATTGACGATGAAAATTTTGAATTTGTGTAAATTATTTATTGAAATTTTAAAAATGTAACTAATAAATTTAAACTCTATGGAAACATTTTAAAAATATGCAAACTACTTCTCAACTTGAAAAGAATTTTTTATAGACCACCCATCTATCATATCTATACAATTAATAAATATCACAGTTACGAACACAGTTTATCCTAACAGTTATCAAAATTACAGACCCTTTTTTGACAGTTTTTCGAATATAAAAATACAGAACTTCAGAAAAATTCTATGGAAACATTTAAAAATATGCAAACTACTCTTCAACATCTAAAGAATTTTTTATAGACATATCATAATTATACAATTAATAAATATCTCAGTTACGAACTCAGTATATCCTAACAGTTATCAAAATTACAGACCCTTTGTTGACAGTTTTTCGAATATAAAAATACAGAACTTCACAAAAATTGCAGTTATCCTTTTAAATGCCAATTTATAAAAAAGCAATAGCTATACTCCAATTAGTTTTAATTATCTAAACTTGAAAATTAAAATTATTTAGACATATTTTTAATTATTTGTGTAGTGTTTGTTGTAACCTCTTTAATTTTACGATAACCGAAATGTTAGTTGGCGAAACTCCACATTCGATTGACGTAACCTCATGATAGCATTTAGCATAATAAAATTGCGACAACCTCATGATCACCGATTTGGAGGTTGTCACAACCTCATGATCACCGATTTGGAGGTTGCCACAACCGATTTAAGACGTAGTTGCAAATACTTTATAAGCTGTTGCCGCAACCGAATAATATGGTACGGCATGCAGTTTGTTGCCGCAATAAATCTGTTTTATGTTTGTAGTTTTTTACCATAATTTCAGCCGGGACCACGATGTTCTTTTATTTTACACAAAGAAAACAAAGATGATAACCAGAAATATCACAGCCCTAAAAATCAAGTTATTTAGAAATTATTTAGATCGTCTTTGAGACAACCATCTCTCAAATATCCGCCGCTCTTTTGACATTTCTTTTCAGTAAGGTTTGCCATTTCATGATGGAAAGATATACGAATTCGAATTTCGGTAGTAAATTTTAATAATTTCGACCGTTGTTGGCTCGTATATCTTTTCAGAATGAAATGGCAAACCTTAGTGAAATGAAATGTCAAAAGAGCGGCAAGAAATATGGCGTCATTTGCTGTCCCTGTCGCTCTACTTTTGTAGCGTCCCTGTTGAAAAACCCTTGAAAAAAACTTTTGTAGCGCTCTTATTGACCCTTTATCTGCATATATGTCTTATTTAAATAATACTAAGAGTTCTGCTGCAAGTTTGTTTAAACTTATGGGATGTTTGAATATTAGCTATAATGCGTAAATTTGAACAGATACACAATAATAAATTCAAGGCCAAAATAATTTCTAGGACATTTTACGAAATATTTGTTCGTAATTTTCAATTTCGTAAAATACACGAATAATTTGTAAAATACACGAAACATTTGTTAATTCTATTTTTTTCCCAAATTATTGTTTACGAACGATTAGTATATATTACGAATCAATTTTCGTAAAATTAAAACAACAACAAAGTTACGAATATTTCGTTTAAATTACGAAACTTTCGTTATATTATTTTCTATTACAATTTGTTTACGAAAGAATAACATATTTTACGAATGAGCTTTACATATTACGAATAAATTACTAAACTTTCGTAAATTTGAGGCTATATTTAGAAATTTACGAAACATTCGTGATTTTTACGAATCATTAGTAAAAACCGAAATCAGTTGGAGCTGCATTTTATTTTAATTGATATTACGGTCGCAAGCGGATAGTTATAAAATACAAACAGTTTTAAAATGTGTTCTGTGTGAGTTCTGTTTGTGCTTAAAGGGCAAAATTATCAAATCAGTATATATGTTTAATATTTTTATGAATGAATCGTCATTTTCATTGAGAGTTTTTTAAAACAAAATATTTTATTTAATTGGTATCGCGGGCGCAAATAGATAGTTATAAATACAAAAATATTTAAAATGTGTTCTGTGTTAGTTCTGTTTGTGTCAAAAGTATCATATTTCATATTTTTATGAATTGTCATTTTTTTTAAGTATTCGTGTATTTTACGAAAGATTCGTAAAATGTTTCATAAATGTACGAATGCTATCGTTAAAAGTACGAATACTTTTGTAAAATGTACGTATATATTTCTAAAAAGGTACACAAATATTTAATAAATTACGAATCTTTCGTATTATGTACGAATGGCTTTCGTAGATAAAATCTACGAATAGTTTCGTAAAACAAACAATTAATATTCGTAATTTTATCATAAATTTATGAAAGTTCTTTCGTGTATTTTACGAAATATTTCGTGGATAAATTTCACCAATTGTATACTCTACACTAAGAGTGAAAGGGTATATTCAGTTTGGTACGCCGTTTGTAACACCCATAAGGAAGCATCTCCGGTATGGAAAAGTATATATATTCTTGATCAGCATGACCTCCTGAGTCGATTTACCGATGTCCGTCTGTCTGTCTGTCTGTCTATCCCTCTGTCTGTTGAAATCACGATAGAAGAGCTAAAGCAATGAAATTTTAGATTTAGATTATTTATATGTCTAAGCTGTCTGAACAAGAAAATTGGATTGATCGGTCTATTGTGACCTGAGAACCGACCACTTATGTTCAAATTCCTCATATAAAATTTACATCTACAGATCAATTTTACTGTATACGTGCTTAGGTAAACTTTTTTTGGTCAAATATATATTGACTCATGCTCAAATACATGAATATAATGGTTTCCGGCGAAACGACTTGTGGTTCCAAAAAAAAAATCGAAATTCGGTACATCTACCCATTTGAAAATATGGGTATCAAATGAATGGAAATTCTTCAGCCATTGAAAGTTTGTAGTTATTTTCAGGATTCGTATACCATGGTTACCTATGTACCACCTTTAATGGTAACCACACATATGTGTAGGGAATTTATAGTCGGCTTAGACCGACTATAATTTTGATAATCCTAACTATAATACTAACACCTACTTTAAAATTTCCCATGTGATCTAACCTTCCCAACTGGTTTCGTAATATAGTCGAACGATTTCGTATATTTTAAGCAGATTTTATTTTGAGTGTAGTTGCAGCAATACTTTCAAAAACATCTTGATTTCTTAGTGCACTTTTTGATATATGCCCTTTAACTCAAATCCACAACAAATTAATTATCCACAAAAAAGTATCTAAATATTTTATGACTATTTTAGAATTAATGTTTAGTTTTTATAGTCTTACCAGTGACCAATATAATAAACATTCATGTATCGGTTTCACTTTAAAAAAAAAGTGCCCTTTAAGCATGATTTTCGTATCCCCAACAAATTAATTATCCAGAAAGTATGTAGTATCTAGATATGTTTACAATTCTTATTCTTTATAGTTACGCTGTGCTTAACTTCACATAGTTTTGTTCATAAACACCGAGATTTAATTTATTCCGACGTTTTGTCTATGTTTTTTTTTTAATCTCGCATTCTTATACTAATTATGATAAACGCCAGAACCGCTGTTAAGGTTTTTTTTTTCTTTCTAAATATATCTTGTAGTTAATAGTTAACAGCTTTATTCAGATATATACAGTAGTCATGGAGTAGTAGAAAGAAAAAACAGTTTTCTGCATAGTTGAGTAGATTAAGAGGTCACAACAATTAGCCAAGAGTGAAGAAGCAGTTACCATTAGCATTTCTGACACGATTTCTAATCACAGCCTATTGTTTGGGGGGGCGAACTGGAAAATAGGCCAAAAGTGTTCTCTGACACAGCAAAGACAAAAGTCACTGATGGCTTTGTTTAGTTCAGATTGTTCAGAAAAAGTTATTTGCATATTAAGGAAAGGTTAAAAAAAAATATACAATAAAAACATAATTTCATTTTCATTTGATTTAGGTTGTGGGTCATTGTTGTAGCATTAATGCGGTCTATTACAATTCTAAAGGTGTTAAAGAGTTATTTATGTAAATATTTTAGGTTTTACTTTTCGATTTTGATTAGTTTTATTGTTTTTTTTTTATTAGAATTTAATGTATTGAAATGTATAGAATATTTAAAATGTAAGGTAGGTTAGGTCAAGTGAGAAAATTTTGTAGTTTGAAAGTTGTCGGTATAAAATTAGTGAGAATTATCAAAAGTGATAGTCGGACTATGCTATACACGAGAAATAAAGTGTGCTCCAGTTATTGGAAGCACGGACAAAAAGTAGAATATTAGAAGAGCCAATGTCGAAACATTAACTTGGATCCGATACACCCAAACAGTTTTCTTATAAACCCTAAAACCAAAACCGTAATCGATATCGAAACCGAATCGAGGAAGAAAACCGAAATTGTAAACATCATTAATCATTTATATTCATCGTTTTAATTTTAGATGTACTATAAAATATAGAATGCTCTATAAATTTCATCCAGAGCAACTTATGTAGTGAACTCATCTGAACTTCCGCAAAATTTACTTCATTTTTTCAAAGTTTGTCTTATACTTCGGAAATTGTTTACATTAACAACACATTTTGTAAGCAAACAAAAGCTGTGAAATCACATAAGACAACCTGACATAAGTACAAAGCAAAAAATACCTATATTAGCTTCTTGAAAATAAAGAAAATCTCTGTCTTATTTGCTTAACTGCTTTAAAACTATTCATTACTTTGAGACATAATGAAATTTTTTTATTTTATAGTACATTGTGTTTGGCAGATGCATAGCATGTATTTTGATCACGTGATTATCTCACGGATGCCATAAATGAAACATTGAACTTGACACGCGACTTTTCCTAATGTTGTATAATGGGTATTATGATGATATTACATGTGTTTGGGGGTTTCTTGCGTTACATTAAATGCTGGAAAATTGTGACTTTAGTCAGGGTTTGATGTGATTTTTGTACGGTTAGGATCGGAAACTGATTATTGTATTTTTAGCTTGCCATAATCTGACCAATTACATGACAAACATGATCTAGCATAATTTTCCCTAACCCTAGCAGAAATTATTTAAGGGTCATGAACGGGTACTGATCATTGAATATTTTACAAACTGGACCACTTGCATGAACAACATGATGTAGTTATATTCATGACTACGCTAATAGAAAAAAAATCTAGGGAAAATAGCTTAATTTCTACTAGGGGTTGTGCAAATCTGGGTTTTTGCCAAATTTTACCGATACCACTTGATCACTTAATCGCGATAAGTAATTCCCAATCGTTTTCTCATCATTGCTTATGAAAGTACGCAATAAGGTAAGTAACTGCATTACAAAATATCCTTGCACCTGATATGTTACCTCGTTTGGACCTCGTCAGTGCTCGATTATCTGTGATGAGTTCATGGGCATGACCCTACCAAATGTATTACGAAAGCGAAATGTGGAACATGGACTAGTCAAACAAACAATACACCGAGAAAAACAACTTTAAGATCACTTTAAACTCCGCACAGTGCGCCGGTTTTTGGGATGCCGAGTTTAATCCCACACTCTGTCTGATCACGGGTTACTAAGTTATTTTACATTTTGATTTTTTCAAATTTAGTCAACTTTAAAGTAGTCTAAATCGTTTTCTTATATCATTGTAGTCAGCATTTTTTTCTAATTACACACCCAGAAAAACATTCACTCGAATCCCATTAAAATTGGTCAATAGGACAATTATTGAATTAATAGTATACACAAAATAAATCTTTTCATATAAATTCAATGGCAATATCATGGTATTTTCTAGTATTTAATGGTATTTGCCGTTTGAAATAATAATTTATTCTATTGACTATTTTTAATAGTAAAAAACTATTATTTATATAGTATTTTTTCTGGGTGCATTGGTCAAATCAAATTTAAATTTAGAGACATCAAAATTATACTTTTGTTTGCATAAATTTGAATTCTGGTATACTTTGCTCTGTTTAAAGTGCTTAATTGGTATATTTTAGAAAGCAAATCACATTTTTAGCGAATGTCTTTGCTAAATACATAAAATTCGTTGCTAGACCAGCACAATTGTTTATGGTTGCTGTATTTACGTCTTTAATAGGCTATGGATTCCAATTACAATAATTATTCGATTACAACTCGGTCACAGTAACTGAATTGTAGCCAAAAAGAAAAGGCGCAGAAGGCGGAGTCTAATTGTAATCGTTATTCACTGAGATTTTTCATTTCACTTCAACAATTTTATTTTCTTTATATTTTTTGATGCTATTATTTTCGATACTGACACACCCGACTAATAAAAATATTTTTGCAAGCTTTATAAAATAACAGAAATAAAGAATTTAAATGGATTTTCAACGTCGATTTTGGTTTGACATATTTTTGTTTTGAATTTTTGAATTAAGTTTCGGTTTTGGTTTCACATTTCTCATTTTGTTGACTCCTATCTTTTAGATACTCTTTTATGAGTTAATTTTTGGAGCGCTTCTAAAACATTCTAAAATAAGAAACTTTTATGAGTCCATTTTCTGAGCGCTCAGAAACAATTTTAAATTTATGAGGGCTCTGGAATTGCTACTAAATATGACACTTTTCTGAGTTATATTTTGAAGAGCTCAGATGAGAAACTTTTATGGGCTCATAAAATGCTCAAAAGATGGTCTCCTTTATGTCTTCAGTTTCAGAGCGCTCCTTAAAAGCCTGACTTTTTTTTTGATCTGACAAAAATTTATGCTAAAGAATTCGCGATTCTGGACAACGTTTGTTCTACGACTTTGCTCATAGGTGTAACTTACTTTAACTAGATCAAAAATACCTCTTTGGTTCCTTGTGGAACCACTGGGCACCCGGACTTTAAAATTAAAAAAGTGCATTTTGTACTTAAGAATTTTTAAAGCAAAAGTCATGATATTTTATTATCAAAAATCGAGGAAAATGTAAAAAAAAGGTTTAAAAGTATGAATATTTGTAGTTTGTTTTGATGAAACAGTTCTTTTTTTATGGATTTACTCCGGCCGAGCACTTATTCTGTTCGAAAATCAGGAATTCTGTTGTTTGTAAACAACAAACTTAAAAAAAAAACATAAAAAGACGTTTCTATAGAATTTCACATATGCTCAATTTTGAACTCCCGGTGCCTGATGGTTCCGAAAAGAACCAACCAAAAATTCGAAAAAGTCCACTAAAATAAAAAATTACATTTATTTCAAACACTCACAATAGCTTTTGAATACAACAGCGATCACGACAATATTTTTTTCAGCTTCGATTTCGACAAATTCACCACTATAATATTTTTTTGAAAGTACGCAATTTTACAAAAGTTAATTTTCTTGAGGTTGGTTTCCCTTACTACATACAGCCGGCAAATGAAGTTTGTTTCAAACTGGAATCGACGCAAACGTTGGCGCTTGGATCACTAAACATTTTAAAAGCTGAAGCGGAAAGATTAAATAAAATTCGGGATCAGTTTTTCTGTTACATATTTAAATTAAACATAGTTTAAACTAAATGTTATCATATACTAGATTTCATTATATAATAAATATAAAAAATTGTATTTTATAAAATACTGATTGTCTTTCCGTTTGTAAAATTTAACGAAAATCAGCCGTTTAATATATAAATGTTAAAAAATATGAAAAAGTCTAAACTAAGCTTAAACTTGCACTGAAAAACTAAACTAATGTATTATGCTATACTTTTAATTTTAATATTGCGATTATTTTCAATGTAACTGTATTGTGTACTGTTTTTCTTATTAAAATAAAATCTTTACAAAATTATTACACATTTCAGTTATAGACATTCATCACCCCCACGATGAGTTCACTAAACTCGCCGTAAACCGCAGAGTGTTTTCATTTACGCTTCATATAGTACGTCTGTCGGTGACTGAAGTGATGTGGAAAATACATATGTTGCAGCGAAAGTAAAACAGAAACAAAGAAAAGAAAAGACCGGAGGCAACTGCAGGCGTTTGGCGGTTGTTGGTTAAGAGAAGATGGTGCCAGATTACTCGAGACATGATAGACACAACAACATTTAACACAAAATTGTTTTACAAAAATCCACCAACCTGTTCATCGATGGGACAACCGCGTTCGTCCAGCAGTTGCTGCGTCGATTCACCCAGTCCATCGAGTGCGGCACAATCGACGACACGAACTCCCATCGTACCTGGTACAATTGCACGCACCGTCAGTGTGGTGGCCTGACCTACTTCAACCGCACCAGAACCATCGGGGCCACCCAGTTCCAGCCAAATGCGCACGCGAGGTGTTGAGGTTGACGTGCTGCCGCTTGTGGATGCGACTGATGATGACGATGATGACGAAGAAGATGACGATGCAAATGTTGCCGCATGTAGTGTGTTGTCAGCTGTTTCAAGTTGCTGCTGCTGTTGTTGTTCTTGTGACGTCAAATTGTTGTCGGCAAGTGAGCGCATGCGGCCATTTCTATTTTTAATGAGAGGGATGAGAGCGCGTATGAAAAATTTTCAAAATATGCTTAATTGGCATAGCTGCCGAAATAGCTCAGTTGGGAGAGCGTTAGACTGAAGATCTAAAGGTCCCCGGTTCAATCCCGGGTTTCGGCAATACTATTTTTTTGTTCTTTGTGTAGTGAAAATTTTAATTTTTAGTGAATTGAATTTTTTAGAGGATTTTTAGTGATTAACTGAATTTTTAGTGAAAATTTGAATTTTTAGTGATAATTTGAATTTTTTGTGAAAAATTGAATTTTTAGTGAAGAATTGAATTTTTAGTTAAAAATTGAATTTTTAGTGAAAAATTAAATTTTTAGTTAAAAACTAAATTTTGGTTAAAAATCGAATTTTTAATAAAATATTTAATTTTTAGTGAAAAATTGAATTTTTAGTTAAAATTTGAATTTAGAGTTAAAAATTGAATTTTTAGTTAAAATTGAATTTCTAGTGATTAATTTATTATTTTTTTAGTTAAAAATTGAATTTTGAGTGAACATTTTTTTTTTTAGTGAAAAATTAAATTTTGAGTTTAACTAAAAATTCAATTTTTAACTAAAAAATTGAATATTTTTAGTTAAAAATTGAATTTTTAGTTAAAAATTGATTTTCTAGTGAAAAATTAATTTTTAGTTAAAAATTGAATTTTAAGAGAAAAATTTAATTTTTAGTGAAAAATTAAATTTTGAGTTTAACTAAAAATTGAATATTTAGTTAAAAATTGAATTTTTAGTAAAAATTGAAATTTTAGTTAAAAAAAAAATGAATTTTTGGTTAAAAATTGAATTTTTGGTTAAAAATTGAATTTTTAGTTAAAAATTGAATTTTAGTGATATATTTAATTTTAGTGAAAAATATTGAATTTTTAGTGAAAATTTGAATTTTTAGTGAAAAATTTAATTTTTAGTGAAAAATTTAATTTTTAGTTAAAAACTCAATTTTTGTTAAAAATCGAATTTTTAGTGAAAAATTAAATTTTTAGTGAAAAATTAAATTTTTAGTGAAAAATTAAATTTTTAGTGAAAAATTGATTTTTTAGTTAAAAATTGAATTTTGTTAATAATTTGAATTTTAGTTAAAAATTTAGTAAAAAATAAATTTTTTAATTAAAAATTTAATTTCTTTTCCATCAACTTCTGGCCAACAAGCGTTCAAACGAATGGGTAGTTCGAACTAGAGATGGGCGCGTGCCTGTTTTTGATGGCACGGACACGCACGGGCACGCCGATAGGTGACACGCAGGAGCACGAGCCCGACGAGTAAATTTACAGGCACGCACGAGAAGCACGATAAAATACGGTATTTTAAAAGACACGAAGAAACACGAGCAAAGACGAAAAAAACACGGAAAAATACGACAAAACACGAAAAAACCACGGAAAAACATGAAAAAGTAAGCGAAACGTGAAAAATAATACCGTAACCGTTTAGATTTTTGGAACCAGAATCGATATTAAAAATGTGTTGAACCGGAACTGGAATCGGAACATATATATTTTTTCTGGTTGGAATCGGTACCGCTATTTTAAAAATATCGGAAACAGAAGCGGAATAGATATTATAGTCCCAGTCAGGGAACGCAAAGAATCGGAATCGGAATCGGAACCGTTATTAAAAATGTATGGAACCGGAATCGAAACCCATTTAATTTGTTGGTTGAAACCGAAACCACAATTTTAAAAATCTTGGAACCCGAACAAGAATCGCTATTCCAATAGGTTTTAGACCATGTAATAAATAATTCAAAAATTAAGTTTGATACTGTTTTATTCTCTTAAATCCATAAGTAAAACTAAAACAACAGATTTTTTTAGAAAAATGTTAAAATAAATGGGGGGGGCGGGTGAATTTTTTTTTTAAATTGGGGTAGAAAGTATAAAAAAAATCTTTAATGGTCGCGTGCCAGATTTTGAAGGCACGGACACGCACGGGCACGACAGCAACTAGCACGCACGGAGATTTGCACGCACGAACTCAGATTTTCGGGCGTGACACGAAAAAAGCACGGCACTCGCCCATCTCTAGTTCGAACAACAAACGAGTTACCCGGGTAGTTCGAACAACGAATAAACGAACGAACAAACTACCCGGGTTTTGTGAATTACCCGGGTAGCTCGAACATTTAATAACCGCGTTTTACGAGTATTTGAACTACCCGGGTATTGCTCGTGCTTTCGGATACCCGGGCTACTCAAAAATACTCGTATGAAATCAAATTTAATTTTTTTAAAATTGAAATTAGTATTTACCTCAAACTCTTGCGCATTTTGCTCGTCATCATGGGCGCCCCCAGCAGCGTCAGCCCCATCGCATTCAACGGCAGTCGGCAACGCACTGTCCGCAAAATGTCCGAACTCTGGCGCAGCTTCTCCTCCATTTGCAGCATCACGCGCACCGACAGCTCCATGGTGCCATCGACGCGTGGCTCCGCACGCACCCCACACCCAGAGGTGGGCAGACGCAGCGTAACATTCGTGTGTGCCGAGCCACGCGCACGACACTCCAATGGAAAGTCCTTGGCATAGAGCAGACCACGGAAGCTGCGATTCAACTCGATGCGCATCTCGAATAAATCACGTGTGCAGTTCGTTCGAATCGTAGCGATTTTATAGCGTTGTTTGGCGCCCATATTTGGCACGAGCGGAACTGGTTCTTCCGCCGTCTGCCAAGAAGTAGAAGAAGACGTTGTTGCTGTTTTCAATTCATTGACTGCATCATCCGCATTGTTGTAGACATCATCATCATCATCGACGTAGAGTTGTCGCTGTTGCAATTGTGCGGCAACAATGCCGGGAAGAATGCTGGTTGTCAACAGAGTGGCCTCGGAGGCGGAAACAAATGGTGTTGCTGACAGCGGCGCGGGCGGTGTTGGTGTTGGCAGCAATGTTGTCGCTGCTGCTGTTGTTGTTGTAACTGTTGCATTTGTTCTTGTTGCCCGCGCAGCGTGACACAAAAATTGCTGATGAATTAACCAGATTAGCAGCAGCAACTTTTGCAGCGGCGGCAGCAGCAACATATTTTTAAAATATTTTTTTCACTTGTTGCTGCGGCAATGTTGTAATTACAAAAACTGTTTAGCAGTTGCCGTTGTAAATGTTGGTTCTGGCAGCTGATTGCTGTTCTTCTTCTTGCTGTTGCTCTGTATTTCTGTCTGTGCTTTACTGTTGTTGTTGTTGTATGCGTCAAATGATTATTATTACTTTTTTTCTTCTTGTAATTTTCCTTAAAGTGTTAATATTATTTCTTGCTTGATCGCATTTCTACTGATTTTTTGTACTTGTTGTTGGCGATGATAATGTTGTTGTTGTAGTGCGCAGCTGTTGCGGTTTTCCCAGTTGGGACATCTGCAATTATGAATGAAGATTGAAAAAATAAAAATTAATAAACCGATTAAATTGCAAAATCAATATAATATAAAAAACCAGTAAGGAAGTTTAGGTCACATGGGAAATTTTGAAGTAGGGAAATTGTGAAAATTTGTGTGAAAATTGGTGTGATGAGGTTAGTAAGAATTATAAAAGTTATAATCGGTCTAAGCCGACTATAAATCCTACCTATATGTGACAATGTTTGCGGTTTTCGTTAAAAGTGGTGCATAGGTCACCAGAGTATACGAGTTCTGAAAATACCTATAAATTTTCAATCGCTGAAGAATTTTCTTTCACTTGATACCCATATGGGCATTTCCTGGGGTGCCGGACGGGACATTCGTACGCTTAAAACTTGAATATATCAAAGGAAAATGAATGAATTTACTTGATGCATGTAGTATTTAAATAGGACTAAACATTTGCAAAAAATTAAAGAATTCTATATGGTACATCAAAAGATATAAATAAAATAATGGTCGTTCCGGACGGGACAAAAACGGAAGTAAATAACGAGGTTCATATGGATATTCCAAAAATCAGCGAATTTTGCGTACAACTGATTTTTTCGAAATATTTAAAATAATAGTTGAAATAACGTGCTTTCTTTGTATATTTACACTTTGTTCTTAAAGTTATTATTTTTTTCAAAGAAAAATTCCGGACGTGACAAAAAATTCCGTATAGAAATTATTTGTATGATTTTTATTCTAACAATACTTTTGTATGTAACAATATATTTTTTGAATTATCTCTGAACATACCTGAGACAATTTACTTTATTTTTGAATATATGTACTTTGTTCCTAAAGCTTACAGTTATTTCGCAATAAATCGCAGAATAATTTCGGACGTTCCGTATAGAAATTTACACTACGATTTTTTTCAATAATCATACCACATATCAATAATCATTATTACGAAATGAAAAGTGGTGTACTATTGAAATTTCCAGATGTTTTTAAAATTTTTAAATTTTTGTTATTTTTTATACTGTAGTTTTACATTTATGGTACTCAAAGTTCCGGACGGGGCAGATTTCAATTAGCTGTCAAAAATTTTCTAGAATCACTAGGAACATGATGTTTACATTTTTGGAAATGCCGAGGAACTTCTGCTTTAAAAACAGTGGATTCAACTCTTTTAAAAAGTTCAGTTTACTATGGTAATAAATGTATCTTTTTGGATCCGGACGGGACATCGAAAACCCTTATACAAAAATCAATTTTTTCCGTTATATTAATTTGCATCATTATTTTTAAGTTTTAGAAATAATTATTAATGTTACCTAAAAAAACATAAACTAATATTTTGTATCTGTATGTCTTTAAAGTTAATTAATTTGGTTACTCAAAATACATGAAAAATAGGTATACATAATTCATAGTAACGTAACTTTATGAGTATTTTTTTATACGTTACCGTTAACGGAATAGAAATTTCTATTCAGATATTTAGATTCAGACATTTAAGATTCTAAATCCATCGTTATATCAAAGATTTAAACATTTTGAATTTTCGGTCGTGGTTGACGTTTTTCTGGAAATGCCCCTATGTTCAAATGGGTAAGTGTACCGAATTTTGATTTTTTTTTTGGGAACCACAAGTCGGTTCGCGCAAAAACATTATTTTCATATATTTGAGCATAAAGGTAATATATATTTGACCAAAAAAGTACACTTAAGTTCTTATAAAGTAAAATTAATCTGTAGATGTAAATTATATATGAGGTATTTGAACATAACTGGTCTGTAAATTTGTCACAACTGACCGATCTTGCCAATTTTCTTCTTGAGACAGCGTAGATATATTCATAATCTATGTTAGCAGTTTCATTGATCTAACTCTTTAATTTTTTTCAGTAGTAGTGATTTCAACGTACAGTTGGACATCGCTAAAACGACTCAGGAATATATATTTTTCCATATATATACTTTTCCATACCACATATGCTTCGTTCAGGGGGTTACAACCGTGTATGAAACTGAATATACCCTTTTACTCTATTGATAACACCTGCCTTTATTCCGAAGAGCTTTTTGATTATTTCAGGCTCTCCTTTTTTATTTTTAGAATATTGCCTACAGTTTGAGAGTTATTACGTATTTTTATTTGCATTCTTTTGCACACACAAACAATTTCACCTAAAATTTCATCAACTACCTCGATTCATCATATTGATGAATTCATTCATTGAATTAAAATCGTATTTTTTAAATGTTTTTCATTTGAACTAAAATCGAATAAATACGATTTTAGTTCAATGAATGAAATCATCGATATGATGAATACTGGTTGTTGGTGAATATAGAAAAGCATCTTGATTGCACCCAGAAAAAAAATACCTCAAATCCCATTAAAATTTGCTTTAATGGGATTTTTTGCTTTAATAGTATACAAAATTGCCATTGAGTTTATATAAAAAGACTTATGTCTTTTTATATAAACTCAATGGCAATGTCTTAGTATTTTCTAGTATTTTATGGTATTTTCCGATTAACATAATAATTTATCCTATTGGCTATTTTTAATAGTAACAAACTATTATTTATATACTAATTTTTCTGAGTGTGATTTTCCAATTTTAAGCAGTTTCAAGGGAGTTTACTGCCATTCTATTTTATTTTTGTCACTATTTGAAGAGGCATGGTTAATTTTATTTTATGTTGAACACCGTCCTTTTAAATAAAAGGTCGATCTTGGTCTGTACGTTCGAATTATGCGATTCAATAAAAGTCAATGGAAAACGAAAATACAAATTTCTGGAATCGATATTTACAACGCGTAATGAACAAATATTTTACCGGCTAAAATTTGTTCATTCACGAAGAAGTCTCAATTTTTAAGAAAATCCAATTGCGATTTTATAAAAGGTAATGCGGCGAAAACAAAAATTTTCTGGGATCGAAATTTACAATGCGTAAAGAAAAAGTATTTGTTTTGAAAGCATCACATTTTACCGTCGAAAGCTTTACAAAGACGAAGGCAGTGACCGATTATATTGCATATGGTTTCAGTAATAATTTATATCGAGTTCAACTTCGATAAGTGTTGTTAGTTTTTTCAGATTAAATGCTTTGTTTTTTATTATATAATTACAGTTCTCGAAAAAATATAAAACTTTAGCGTTGAAAGTATTTAGTTTGCTTCATAAATAAAAAAGTTACAGCTAACTCGTTTTTAAGTGACAACATTATCGAAAAATAATATATAAAAATAATATATGAAAGTTCACCCCTAAAATAAATGCTTACATTGAGAAATGTTAAAAACCAAAAAAAAAAAAATTTTTTTATCCCGCCAAAAACCGCCAAATCATTTTTTCATCATAGCTTTTTTATTTGATGTACACCCAGAAAAAAATACTATATAAATAATAGTTTTTTACTATTAAAAATAGTCAATAGAATAAATTATTATTTTAATTGGAAAATACCATTAAATACTAGAAAATACCATGACATTACCATTGAGTTTATATGAAACGATTTATTTTTTGTATACTATTAAATCAATAATTGTCCCATTGACCAATTTTAATGGTATTTGAGTGATTTTTGTTCTGGGTGTACGATCATCAAGTTTTGTATATCGTTGGAAAGGTTTCGGCGGTCAAAATATTTGTCCTATATGTTTAATTGAACTCCGAGGTCAACTTCAATAAGTGATGTTAGTTTTTTCTGATTTCCACCCACCTAAATGCAATTTTAGTTGTCATATTATTAATGGTCTCGAAAAATTATAAAACTTTACTGTTGAAAGTGTTTAGATTGCTTCAAAAACAAAAAGTTACAGTGTTTAAGTGAAAACGATTTTGGCGGTTTTTAAAGGATTAAAATTTTTTTTTTTTTTGGTTTCGACTTTTTCTCGATGTAAACTCGAAGTTTGGGACAGAACTCCATATAAAAATAAAATTTTATATATTATTTTTCAATAACGTCTTTACTTAAAAACGAGTTTTTTGCAACTTTTTTGTTTATGAAGCTAACGAAAACTTTCAACAGAAAAATTTAATAATTTTTGGAAATCTTTAATTACCTGAGAAAAAAAATGCATTTACCCTAGTAGAAATTTTGGTACGGTCATGGTCATGAAGTGATCATGTCATTATTTGAGATGATCGGGATATGACAAGGCCCATAATGTCCTTGTAACGCAGTGTCCTGATCATGTACTGACCTCAGGCCATGATCATGTACTGATCGGGCAATTCCCCATTTTATTTTTTACCCGATAATTGCCTTGTCAGAGTCCGAGCATAATAGGGTTTCTCTCATTAAATCTCGATCATTGTCTGATGCTAATTTCGTTATGAGGAACAAATAATGTAGCTATGATCGGGAAAATTGACTATTTAGATAATGTAAACCCTGTTATGGTAAGCATGATAAGGGCATGCAAAGGCAATGATCATATTTTCTCTAACAGGGCTTACCCAATCATTTCCCGATGGCGCATCGGGCAAATTTCCACTAGGGTAGGGGGGTAGAAGTCTGAAAACAGTGATGTCACTCATCGAAGGTGTGTTAACCGCTGAGACATTTTCAACGGTATATAAAACTTCATGATCGGACATCAAATAACAAAGCTACAATGAAAAAAGTTTTGGCGGTTTTTGGCGGGATCCAAAAAATTTTTTTTTTTTGTTTTTGACACTTTTACGAGATAATCTTTCATTTTAGTGGCGGACTTTCAAAAAATGTTTTTTTTTGTATGGAGACCGACCCGGCCTAGTGTACACACATTAAAATTCAGTGGCATAGATAAAAGTCCTCTTAAACATATCACTAATTTGTATCATAAATGTGGCAAAACATAGATCATTGCAGTAAATTTGACAAATGATTTTCACCCCAATATTATTTCATAATTATAATAATTACAGTTTTTTTTGTATTTTACAAACTTATATTTATCTTTAAACTTTACAAACTAGGTTAAAGTGTACAAACATTTGAACTAATGCAATATTTGCAAACAACCAACTACATATTTGTACATTGCAAAAGTTCAATCAATCAACTAAATGATCATCACAAACAAAACAAACCTTAAAAAAACAATACTAACATTGACATAATATTTGCTAATAAGCCATAAGAAAAATATTATAACAAAAATGCGCATCTGCGCGTAAATGAAATAACAAAATCCAATAGATAAAGTGAAATGATCGACTGTATTGATCCATCATTGACTGGTTACAGACTGATGAACTAAATTGACAACGTACCGAAACTTGTTGACCACAAAAGACCCAATTTGAAAACAACTTTCGAACGTATACAAAGTCAATGAGAGATGATCAATTACAAATGCGCATCTGATTATTGAGATAATGCTTACAAAATTAAGATAATGATGCAAAATAAAGATGCGCGAGATCAATGCAAATAAAGTGGCGCACGTATTTTTCTTTTACACAGAAAATATGAACCACAATAAAAGTACACAATACATGCAGAGAAAAAAATATATTTAAAATACATTTTGAATGGCCATAATAACTACATAGTTATTCGATTAATTTTTCTATTCACTACACCTTCCAACATTCATATGAACATTTTATTTTATTTTTCCAATTTTACATCTAAATTTGGTAAGTAATAAAAATATTACAATATTTATTACAAAAATTAACTATTTCAAATTGCTTAAATCAAAAATAAAAAAATGTTATGTTACAATTTCTGACATTATTAATACTTAAATATTTGGTGCTTTTTCAATTTTAACCCAATTAACATAGGGTCGATTGTAAATAATTTCGATAACGTTACGAATTCGCAACAATATCCTTAAATTTCTATAGAATCAGTATTGAATTATTTGTCAAAAAAAGCTGTTCAATGAAACAATAAGATCAATTTTAAAATTGGAAGAAATTTCTCAACTCTTAGAAACTTTTAAAATTTAGTATGAAATATTTTGTTTGCTGGATCAATAAACTAATTTTTAATTCCAAACTAGGTAAATGTTTTGGATGCTGTAATAAAATGCTTGATGCACTGTTGCATGAAAGATAATTTCAAGACAAATTAATTTAAATAGTATCGAAATTGAATAAATTTTTCGAATTCGTTTCGATATCGAAATTGAATGATTTTTCGAATTCGTTTCGATATCGAAATTGAATCGAATTCGTTTTGATATCGAGAATACATACAGTATCGATATCGTTAACGATAGAGCCATTTTAATCGAGAAGGCTATCATTATCGAATCGTTAACGATAGTCGAAAACGATAATGATGTTCGTTCCCAATAAACATAGTTTCGATTGTATAAAATGTCGATAACGTTTCGAATTCGTAACGATATCGTTAAATTTATATAGAATCAGTATTGCATTATTTGTCAATGAAAAAATTTAATAAATTTTTAAAATTGGAAGAAATTTATGTTAGAAACATTTAAAAATTTAGTAAGTATGCAAAATTTTTTTGCTGGATCAATAAATAAATTTTTAATCCCTAACTAGGATAACAATTTTAATGTTTTGGATGCTATAGAATGCTTGGTGCACAGCACTATGAAAGATAATTTCAAGGCAAAATAATTTAAATAGTTTTGATATCGAGAATTCATACAATATCGATATCGTTAACGTTAGAGCCATTTTTTTCGAGAACGCTATCATTATCGAATCGTTAACGATAGTCGAAAACGATAAAATTGTTCGTTCAAACGATATCGTTTCGAATTCGTTTCGATATCGTTTGGTATGCTGGGAATTTTCCACAAAAAACGTTAAATTTCTGTTAATCAAATTCAAATTGATTCAAATATTTGTATCAAATATTTGAATCAAATATTTTATTCAAATATTTGAATTGATATCGAAAATGATTTTCAGAAAATGCCCAATTATGTTACTACCACCCAAAGAAGGGCGCGTGTCACTTCCGGAAATCGAAATTTGTGCATCCCAAACTCCGTACGTGGTAGTTGTTGGCGTGACCGTGCCTTCAAAATCAGATACGCCATTTTAAGATATTTTTTAGTGTTTCTACTCCAATTAAACAACTTTTACTTTTAGCATCAGAAATAATAAAATTTTGTCTTGAAACTTAAAAGAGAATGAAACAATACCAAACTTAATTTTTGAATTATTCGGGTTCGTAAGTGTCATCTATCGGCGTTTCTGAGAGATCAAAGACATACACGCGACCATGTCCACCTCCTAATCTGAACCTAATTTCGTCCATTTAGGGTTTTAAAGAAAAACTTTGGATTTCAAAACGTACCTCGCATTTTAAGTGAATTATTGTTCGTGATTTCATTGAGAACGGATAAAAGTTTTAACGTACAGCTGACGCAATTACGTATATTTCGTGAAAGAAATACTAAAAGGCTATCGAATGATACTGTACCAAAAATTTCTGGGGTTCAAAATAGATTTTAGCGTAATTCACGTAAATCACGCGTGTACACGCATGATTGTAATTGAATCTTAATTGAATCACGTGATTGTGAGTGAGTGTGAGTAATAATAATAATAGTTTGGCGATACGGTCCTGTATAGAACTTCGGCCGAACTCTCTCACCATTTTGAGCTGTGCGTGTTATATTTGTACTCAAAGTGGTGGGACCTACAGTTTATTGCCGAATCCGAACGGCGGGTGAGAGCTTTTCATAGGCAATGGTTTTACTCTCGTAGGTTTGCCATTTACTGACGAGAGGTAGCGCGGTATAGAAAAATGTTTCTATGAAAAGATGTTGTTAGCCCCAGTCCAGGCTTGAACCGGGGACCTTTCGGCTCGCAGTCCAACGCACTAACCACTGAGCTACCGCGGCTACAATGAGTGTGAGTAGATAAAAAAGAAGCCCGTGAGTGACTGTGAGTGAGTGCAATTTGTTCGTCAGTGAGTGTGCGTGAGTCAATTATATTTCCCAGAATTGAAACACGATATTTTAGCGTGTTTAACGTGAATGGCACGTGATTGTGATTGGATCTTAATTTACTCACGTGATTGTGAGTGAGGTTGAGTAGAAAAAAATGAGTGCAATTTGTTCGTGAGTGAGTGTGCGTGAGTCAATTATATTTCCCAGAATTGAAACACGATATTTTAGCGTGATTAAGGTGAATGACACGTGATTGTGATTGGATCTTAATTTATTCACGTGATTGTGAGTGAGGTTGAGTAGAAAAAAATGCCCGTGAGTGAGTGTGAGTGATTAGAAAACTCCTTTCGTGAGGGTGAGTCAAAATAGACTCATATTCCAATGTCTAGTATTTTGTTATAATTAGTTAAAGTAAAATCATAAGTAATAGGCGTTAAGATATTTTTATTTAAAATTATGAATTTAAAAACAAGTTTCTTTCAGTGTACCTAACCGTTTTAGTTTATATTTTTGTGCATTTTATCTTTAATTTATTATTAGTTTATTTTCATATTTAATAAATTTTGTGTGCTGCTTTTTTAGCCGCCGGCGTTGTTTCGTTATCAATGTGATGCCATCGCCATCACCAAATATGCCATGTTTTGTTTTGCCAACATAAACATCAACTTTGGCAGTTGCGATCATCAACAGCATGATAATGAAGATGATCATCATCAACAGCAGCAGCATCATGATTGCATCTGACATAATATTTCTTCATTAAATCAGGGCCATCGGCGCATTGTAACGGTCACTAACTTAAATAAGACATTGTTTAGTTTGGCGTTGCAATCGATTGATCGCGCTTTTGATTTCAAGAGCGTGTGAGCCAACGTAATACAAAAAAAACTTGAATTTAATCAATTTGTAGCTCGAGAGCAATTAATTAAAGAGTCGTAATTTTAATTGTTTTTATTGAAACTATAAAATATTTATGGGAAGGTGCAATTTAAAAGAAGACCTTAGAATCTATAATTGCTAATAACGTATTCAATTTGTACAGACGTTGAATATTCATTTTAGGAAAATTATGGGAGCCGAAATTGTTCTCCGTGATTATTTTACAGGTAACTCTTATCCGAGATAATTTTTCCTATGTATGTACAATTCATCCTGAAGACAGTTTTTCTCAGTTTATTCTTTCAATAGATAATTCTTTCCCGGCTAATTCTACCACAGACAATTATTCTCGACACTCACATCCTCAATTAACGAAATAAAGGGTTTTTCAATAAGAGCGCTACAAAAGTTTTTTAAATAAAACAAAAACGATTTGGATATCAATGAAATTCTTTATTCCTGTAAAAGTACGTTCGATGCCATTATGTATGGAACTCGATTTCTTTTGCATGGCCACCACGGGCACGCTTGCAGAAGTCCAGACGCTGAACCCAATTTTCGACGGTTTTCAAGCATAAATCGGCCGATTCTGCTCCAATTTCACGTTCGATATTCGTGAAGTTCATCAATCGTCGCTGGCTTGTTGGCATAGACCATAGACTTTTCGTGAGATAACACGTTCTCCAAACTTGGTTTCCAATAAATTGATTGTGGCATTCGCTGTGTGGCTTGTGGCGCCGTCCTGTTGGAACCACATGTCCTCCAAGTCCATATCATCCAATTGGGGCCAAAAATATTCGGTTATCATAGAACGGTAGCGATTCCCATTCACAGTAACGTGCCGGTCTTGATCATCACGGAAGAAGTACGGCCCAATGACGTCGCCGGCCCATACTCCGCATCAAACCATAATTTTTTCGGGATGCAATGATGACTCATGGAGTACGTATGGATTGCTGCCTGACCAATAACGCATATTTTGTTTATTGACGAAGCCATTCAGCCAGAAATGAGCCTCATCGCTGAAGATGATTTTTCGATGAAAATCCGAATCATTTTCAAGTTGTTGCTCAGCCCAATTCACGAACATTCGACGCTGCTGGTGGTCAAGCGGCTTCAGTTCTTGCGTCAATTTGATTTTGTAAGGATGTAGGCCAAAATCTTTTCGCAAAATTCGCCACAAGGACGTCACAGAGATGCCCAACGCTTGAGAACGACGTGTGAGAGCCACATTTGGGCTTTCTTCAACTGAAGCCTCAGCGGTAGCAATATTCTCGACACTACGGGCACTTCTTTGTCTCACGGGCACGGGAACATGTTGTACTGTGCCTGTGGATTCAAATTTTTCCACTAGACGTTCAATTATTGATCTTCTAGGACGATTATGACGACCATAAATTGGACGTAGCGCTCTTAACGTTGAGGCCACTGACTCCGAAATTCGGTAGTAAATTTTATTAATTTCGACTCGTTGTTGGCTCGTATATCTTTCCATCATGAAATGGCAAACCTTACTGAAGAGAAATGTCAAAAGAGCGGCAAGAAATATGGCGTCGTTTGCTGTCCCTGACGCTCTACTTTTGTAGCGTCCCATTTAAAAAACCCTGTAAATTCAAATTTTAGGAAAGTATTACCTTCAATTCTTTCCCATATAATTATTAATTTAAAAACAATAAACTTAAACCAATTTAAAAATAAAAGAATTATAATCCAAAAATAGTCAATATAAAACTGATCAAATCTAAATAAAGAGTAAACGTGTTGATATAATTTTTATTGTTAGTTTTATTGAGTTCAGTTTCCCAATAAATAAGTTGTACTAATTTGAATGTGAATAACACGACGTCAACTTTATAAAATGCAATTTCATGAGACCGTCTCTTTTTGTGACCATGTGAATATTTAATCACGGGAACATTTTTTATATTGTTTTATTATTTAAAGTCTTCCTATAGTTTTGTTTCATCTATTTTTGTTTCGTCTATTTTAGTTAGTTGGACTTTTGTCTATTTATGTCATATTTTGTTAAATGCCTTTGTTGCATTATTGCAGAATTGAAACATTTATAAAAAAAATGGTATTTAAATATATTTTATATTTAACTAGATCATTATTTGCATGTTTATTAAAAATGTTCAACTCGTGCTGACCACTTTAAATTATCATTTATATAATAAACTATAATCTATAATTAAATTTACATTTTTGTATAATTAAAAATTTAAAAATTTATATACACAAAATTTTACTAATTTTAAACGATTATTTACAATTTTGTTCAGTAATTTTTAGGCGGTCATTAAACGAATTTATAACCTTAAGGAAATTGTACATTAAGGGGCTTCATATCAGCACTGTAAATTTATCATCTCGTAAAGAAATAAAATTACGCGCAGCTCGACATGAACGTACTTTTATCTGGCTTCGCGTAAACTGTTTTATAAATTTTGGTTGTACTGTAATTTTTAGTTATATAACTTATAATCATTTCACAACACAATTTAAGAAAACATATTTGCCACAAAACATAATTTTATTGACAACTAACGAAGAGATAGAACAAAACATTCAAGAAATTTTATTTACGTTACTTTCACATAAAAATCGACAAATAAATTTACGAGTTGAGCGTAAAATATTCTCATACAAGCGTAAAATATTCTCATACAATTTTTGTGTAAATTTCTACTATTTACGGGATTTTTACAAATTACGAGGATTACGCGCTTGATATGAATCCCCTTATTATGTTAATGAACTAATCACAATTTACATATTTGAGATTATGTCACCTCTCCGAAGCAGTCTTAAGCCTGAATCACACGATTGAAGAAACAATCAGCATTTGAATCAATTTTCAAAACAATTTTAATATCAACGTGTATTCAGACTATAAACTCAAATTTGTATTTTGGCTTATTTTCTTATCACTTAAGATCGATCTGTATGTTCGAATTTCGATGTCACACAGAGTGCTTAAGCGCGCTAAAAACGGGTGGAATTCATTATTTTCGGATATACTCAACCGATTTTAAAAATTTGAATGTGTAATGTAGATAATTCTGGAGAGAACTTAAATTTTGAAATTGGAGATTGTAGCTTTCATGGTTATGGAAATAAAAATCACTAAAGTTGAAAAAGATCCGCTATAGCTCTGTGGTTAGTGCGTTGGACTGCGAGCCGAAAGGTCCCCGGTTCAAACCTGGACTGGGGCTAACAACATCTTTTCATAGAAACATTTTTCTATACCGCGCTACCTCTCGGCAGTAAATGGCAAACCTACGAGAGTAAAACATTGTCTATGAAAAGCTCACACCCGCCGTTCGGATTCGGCAATAAAATGTAGGTCCCACCACTTTGAGTACAAATATAACACGCACAGCTCAAAATGGTGAGAGAGCTCGGCCTAAGTTCTTATAGGACTGAAGTGCCAAACTATTATTATAAAGTTGAAATTTATATGAAAATATTTCAAAAATTGTAAAAACTCCAAAAATCCTCTATTAAAGTTGATTATAAATAGAATGAAAATAAGCATTTTCTAAATTTCAAATTCATGGCATTTTATTTATCACGATAATATTGAAAGCCATTTTTTCTTGACTGGGAATATTTCGAAATGAATTAATCATATGAAAACAGGTAATCCGAATGACAGATATTGAAATTAATTAATCAATTTACGAAATCTGTCTAAGAAAGTTATATATTACTTATTTCAAATTTTCTTAAATGAAAAAATATAAAAATTGTGACTAAAGCCTGAATCATACGATTGAATAAACAATCAACTTTTGAATTAATTTTCAAATCAATTTATATATCAATCGTGTGATTGCTTAATTTGTCATACAAAATTTGGGCAATCACACGATTGATATTAAAATTGTTTGAAAATTGATTTAAAAGTTGATTGTTTATTCAATCGTGTGATTCAGGCTTAAGGGTCTGATGAAAACTTAAATTTTATTCTATTTTTCAAAACAGTTTAAAATTTTATTTGAAACTTTTTCATTCCCACGTCTCAAAGATGCCTCGAATTACTTAGATAAAAAAGTGATTTATAGAATATAATATATAAAATGTCTACTACATTCAAACATCGATATCACAATATTTTTCGAAGCAATTTAGAACTTTGATCATTTTTTGTTCAAAGAGTTTCTCGTACCAAGTAAACTCCGACAGAACGAATCAATATCTATTGTTACGAAAATTCAGTCTACGGAAAACTGTTCTACGAGTTCGTATCGCTGGATTGTGTACAAAATAAAAACACTCTGTTTGGTTTAAATTATAACAATTAACTTTATTAATTCACTTTAATAAACAACTTTACTAATAACGAGTTGGGAAAGTTAGGTCACATGGGTAAGTTCGGTCACATGGGGCGGATTTTTATAGTCGGTCGTGCCCGACTATGGAATACCCTACACCTTTGGTGGGGATATTAACCCTCAGAATATCATTCATATACCAGAAATTTACGTCTTATATCCCCATAAATTAAAAAATTATATAAAGTATAAAAAACAAAAAAAAAAATTGAAAAATGTAATTGGGCGGACCACGCCTATATTTAAAATTTTGAAAGGCAAATATTTAATAGATTTGATTTTAATAATTTACGGATCAAATTTCCACTATGAAAACCCGGGAAATAACGAAAAAAAAAAGTGGGCGGATCACGCCCATTTTTGGGCCACATATTTTTAGGTGAATTCTAACAATACGTTTTAAATTTTATAACTATACATTGAATACTTTTCGAGTTATTAGTCCCGAAAGAGTTATATAAAATTGACTTGTATGGGAGGTGGGCGTGTCCGTTGACCGATTTGGCTCATTTTCAAACTCGGTTCCTACTTTTGGCTAAAATATATTGAGACGAAATTTCATCGCATTCTGATCAGTATTTCTCAAGTTATTCTGTATTCGGACAGCAAGACAGCAAGACGGCAAGACAGCAAGACAGCAAGACGGACAGACAGACAGACAGACAGACAGACAGACAGACAGACAGACAGACAGACAGACAGACAGATAGACGGACATTGCTAAACGAACTCGGGTAGTGATGCTGATCAAGAATATATATACTTTTCCATACCGGACACGCCTCCTAAGGGGCGTTACAATATATGCACAAAGTTAATATACCCTGTACCTCATAGGTGTAGGGTATACAAAATGTACATCATATTGATGAATTCCGTTCTTCAAACCAGGATTCATTGTATTGAAGAGCCATTCATAATATTAATAATTTTTTTGTTTGTTTGCGGAATCAATACAACACATCGAGACAAACATTTTGACACCCAGAGGTGATGAAATATGTGTCAAATGTAGCTACAACATGGCATTGTCAGAGGAAGACGTGAATGAAGACCTTATGCAGACATTTAGACCTATCACTGAACTGATCTTCAATTGTAGAATTTTAAACGGACTCAAATTCTTCAATTGAAGACCAGTGCAGTGATAAGTCTAAAGGTCTACATGTCGTTGAAAATCAGTTCAGTTATATGTCTAAAGGGTAAAGTTTCCGGTTGGTTTCATATAAAGGGACAGAACTAGAACCGATTCATAATATTTTCCCATAAGTTTACACTGCAGATTTCACAATCTGAATAATAGTTTATGAGTTGCTCAGGGTCATTTTTTGATAGATAAATTGTACCGAAATGTCTCCGTAGTAGAGACGTACTTTTGATAAGCAAATGTACTGAAAACAGTACAATTGTATCGAACTTATCATCACTGGTGTATGCACTTTCGCAAATATTCCATTTATTTGTGTTTGCCGAAAATATACGCGAAATATTCTTGAAAATGACAGAAATTTTGTCTGGGGTCGGTATCAATTTCAATGTTCGGTTTATTCATTTTAAATGTTTAAAATTTTTTCAATTGTCCATTTCCAATTTTTTTTTATTGCATTAATTTTTTTTTTTATTTTTAAATTTGCAATATTAATTTGGTTAAAAATATTTTACCTGTTAAAATATCCAACTGCTCTAATAATCCTTGTATGTCAGTTTTGTTTTAAATTGTTGTATATGCTGTTGGGTATTTTATAGGTATTTTAAAAATGATTGAATACCTTTTTTATAGCACAAATTTTTAACATATTTTCGTAATTATAAAAATTTAATAAACACAAACTATTTTATAGCAATTGAGCTATTAGCACATGTAATAATATAATTATTCTAATTTATTCTGCTTTTTATGAGGATCGTTTGAAAACAAGTCTAATTGAAAAACACACCAAGTCACGAACAACGGAATACGGAACCTGCGCGTCTACGAATTTTTAAAAAATATAAAAAAAAACTAGTAACAAGAAGCCGCAGAAACCGAAGAACAAGTAGCACAATTTCTAGGTGAAGAAGATGCAACCGGAAAAAAAACGCACAACGCACTTCACAACCGCACGCGGCCAAGTGTTATAAAGTAATAACTTGCAGAGTGGAAAATCGCACGGTTTAACTTTGTTGGTTAAAGTGAGGCTTAGTTTGTTTGGCCAGACACCGCAGAGCAGATACAAGAAACCAAAGAGGTAGTCAAACGGACAGACATACGACGTCAAGACTAAAAGACGATGAGACTAAACGAAGTAAGCAACGACACTGGCTGAAGCTATAGCAGCTGCTGCAATTGGTAAAAACGAAGAAGCAAAACCGCAAGCGCTACAACAATAACAACAGCAACACCAGAGGCAACGGTAACAACAACAGCAGACACAGCAACAGATAGAGGGAATCGGTAGCTGCAACAATAATAGATATCTTAACTATTTAACTATTTAATATTTAAGACAAACAACTGAAATTGTAGCTATAGCAACAATAATATGATCTATGGTAACAGCAATATTTTCAGCAGTTGGAGCAACATATACAGCAGCAGCATCATTTTTGGCAGCAGAAACATCTATGGCAGTCCAAACATACTCGACAGTAACAATATCTCCGAGATCAACAACAGCTTCGAGAGTAGCAACATCATCGACAGCAGCAACATCTTTGATAACAGCAACATCCCCTGGTAACAGCAAATTCTCTGGTAACATCAACATTTCTGACAGCATTTCTCCATAGTAGCAATATTTTCGGTATTAACAACACCTCCGAGATTAGCAACATCTCCGGGAGTAAATACAACACCGACAGCAGCAACAACATTAATGACAACAGCAATATCATCAACTGTTTCTAGAAATTTCAAAGAAATTTCACAGCAATCATTGGGGGCCCTGAACGTTGGTTAATTTGTCACCTACAACATAAGCCATTGCAGCAAAATGACGAAAAGCATTTCACAGCAACAACATTTTCGATGACAGCAAAATTATCGACTGCTGCAGAACTAAAAGTAATAACAACAACAACATTAATAAAAGTAGCTACATAAATGACAAAAACAATATCACCAACTGCATCCAGAAATTCAACAACACCAACATCATTCATAGCAGCAACATCACCGACAACATTGTCAATTGCAGCAACATGAGCAATAATAACAAAATAATCTCCAGACATCATGCAGCAACATCAACCTCACACCAACATTATCGATACAAATCACAAAAATGGCAATACCATCGACTGCAGTAGCAACATAATCGAAAGCAGTAGCAACATTACTAGAAAAAGTCTTTGACTGTTCATCCGTAGACATAAAACGCGTGTTAATTGATAATAACTACAATACAATGCAATCTTACCAACAAAGTCTGTAATAATTGCGAAAAAAACTCAACAACTAACAATCTCAACTGTGTAACAACAACAACACATGTTCAACTGACGTACGAACGCGCGCCGTTCTTCGCAAATCTTTTTGTTTTACTTCTTCCTCTTTGTCTTTCTTTTTCTCATGTAAACAATATTTAGTTCCTGTATTAATTACCTACGTTGTAAGATGACGAGCTTCAAGTACAATGTACTACGAAGTGAAACACACTGCTCGTCAAAATATTAAATCACACTACACGAGGTTTTCTTTAAAACTTATAATTTATAACTTTTTCCTTCTGCCAACCTCATTTATAATTGTTTCATATTTATAATTGTTGTTTTTATCGCAATTATTACAACAAAATGAAATAAATACAGAATGTAGCGAAATTAAAAGACTACGTAGTAATTTCTCCAAAGATTTCAGAACGTATAAATAAAGACAAAATGTAGTTAATTTAATACAGGTGTATTAAAAATTATTTATAGAAATGCTGTTAAAATAATGTAGGTTTTTTCATACAAACGTAACTCTCTAACGTTTTTATTAAGTTGCTTTCTTGTCTGTCTGTACAAATTCTGTAATTGATGATGAGCTACAGACTTGAGATTTTAAATATTGCGTGACATTAGATGACAATGCAATATTATCGCTTTCTTGCCATCCGGATCATTATGGTTCTATTGCCATCCTTCCATATTAAAGACACTTTGAAACATGAATATTTTTTATTTTATTAATATTAGGCCTTTCGAATTCTACCAGACAAAAATCTAACTGTCACAAAAAAATAAGAAAAAAATGAAATAAAAAATATTTTTAAATATTAATTGGATCCTTAAAGTTCACATTTAAAATGTCTTATATTCAAAATTATATATATATATATATTTAATTATTTGAATAAACTGTTTTTATATGTATGGTTGTATACTACACCCAGAAAAAAATTCTATATAAATAATAGTTTCATTTTCTATTTTCAATAGAAATAGTCAGTAGGATAAATTATTATTTTAATCAGAAAATACCATTAAAAAATAGAAAACACACATTGCCATTGAGTTTATATGAAAAGATTTATTTTTTGTATACTATTAAATCAATAATTGTCCTATTGACCAATTTTAATGGGATTTGAGAGAATTTTTTCTAGGTGTATACTCTCCGAATTATATTGTTACTTTTTAACAATATGAGATTGTCATTTATTAAAAATGTAATTGTGTGGCAGCTCTGTATTCTGGCATCGGCATATTTGTCAATTAATTATTTTGAGTGTGTTTATAAATTTTTAAACATCAAACAAAAAGTGAGAAATATTTTTAGAATGAATATTATTTATTAATTATTGTGTTTGCAGTGCGATTCTACAACCAGAAGCCTCAACACTGAATACTTTAGGCAAATGAATTACGTCTCCAAGATTTCATCCATTGCAACATTTCTTTGGTCTGAAACGACAGCCAGAAGACGTTTCTTTTTAAAAAGACATTGCTCTGTGCATTATTTAATTAATAAATATTAAAATCGTATTTTGCATTTTACAATTAAATTTTTAAGCTGCCAATTAAATTGATTTTAAAATTGACAATTTCGATTGTTATCACCAACAATCTAATGACATTTTCAATATTAACAATCAGAATGTCAAGCCGACAATATTTTGACAATCTGATCATGAGATCTATTTTGAACATCGAGATTGTTACAATATTGTCGGAAATAACAATACATTTCTGAGAGTGTAGTAAATGGCTTTTACTCCATTGTTTTTCTCCGATTTTTCGTTGGCTATTTTCAACTTCATCAGGGATATTATATGGGATTATTGTATATTAAAGATATATAGACAAAAAGAACCCTTAATACTAATATCAAAATCGTAATCGCCATCTATTTGTTAGTGTGCCTGTCTGTCGTTATGTTGATGGTAACTAAGTGCAATTTTGCTTGATGCCGAGATTATCTTCTTCTTATCTACAAAGCAAGATACGAACACGTATTCTGTAAAATTTGGATATAAAACAGCAATAAAATTTTTGATACCTAAGACAATCTCTGCATTATTAAGAATAATTGCTCTTAGTTACTTTTTAGATAACTAACTGAATCTGTTTCTTAGGGTGTGTGCGAGTTCGACTAAATTACTGACTAAACTAAATATTGTCGGTAATGCAGCGTTTACTTTTCAAATTAGCAAATCTCTGCATTATTAAGAATAATTGTTCTTAGTTACTTTTTAGATAACTAACTGAATCTGTTTCTAAATTACTGACTAAACTAAATATTGTCGGTAATGCAGCGTGTACTTTTCAATTTAGCAAATTTTCGAGCAAACTAAATTGAACTAAATTGCAATTCCATGGAAGACAGCAAACAAATATATTATAATCAATTTATTGTGGACTTAGACAATTACGAATTATAGAATGGTGATCGAATGAAAACTCATACAATTTAGTTTAGTCAGCAATTAAGTCGAACTCGTATACGCCCTTAAAATCTGAAATGTTTCCGTTGTTGCTGTTTGTCACTCCGTATATTTCTTGATTCGTTTTAGATTTTTGAAGTTTTTCCCGCCATGTAACAGAAATCGAAACTGTTATTTCATGGTTAAAGTATAGGTTAAGTAAAAAAATCATAACCGCAAAATAAATTTCAAATGATAATTCATTTTTTTATATATTAATTTTTGTTCCCGACGTCGCACACTGGGACAGGTAGACCAAAACGATGGCATTAAATCAGAAACACCATGAATTGAATTAAAAACAACAAATGTCTCTACCCTTTTCAAAAATTGGAATTTATGCCATCTTTTGACTTGTTCGGTCCCAGTGTGCATCGTTAGAACTAGAGAAGAGCGCGTGCCGTGCTGTTTTCGTGTCACGCTCTAAACTCTGAGTTCGTGCTTGAAAATCTACGTGCGTGCTAGTTGTTGTCGTGCCGTGCGTATCCGTGCCTTCAAAATCAGACACGCTCCCATTAAAGATATTTTTTTTATAGTTTCTACCCAAATTTTAAAAAATCTTTACTTTCAAGGTATTTTAAACTTTTCTTAAAAATCTTGTTTTAGTTTTATTTATGGATTTAAGAGAATAATACTGTTTTAACTTAATTTTTGAATTATTTATTACAGGGATTAAAACCCTTTGAAATATCGATTCCGGTTCGGGTTCCAAGATTTTTAAAATTGTGGTTCCGGTTCCATACATTTTTTAATAACGGTTCCCATGGTTGAAGTATATACAGGTTAAGCCATCTAGACGTTTATTTGACAAATTGTGTATTGAGAACGTCACAGAGAAAAATTTATATATTTCATTTTCTTTATTTACATTTTATATTCTATAGGATCTGCGGGAGGAAATCTAAAACTTTGTTTTAAACCACGTTATAGCCCAGCAGGCCAAACTGTCAGAAACGACATAGTAAATGATAGCAAATATTCGTAAATAATGAATAAAACAATCGTAAATGATTCGAAAACGCATACAGTTTCGTTCTTAATTTGTCCATCGTAACGAGGTATCATAAACGAATTAAAAACACTCATATATGATAAATTTTCGATTGTTTATGATTGTAAAATACGATTATATACTCGTTATAAACGATGTTTTTAATATTTTTTACGATTAAATTTTGATTGTAAATGATAATCATTTTTAACTCTTTATCGAGCTTTTTCCTACTTTTTTAACGATACAAAAAATATTTAGTAAATGCTTTTAAATTTTATATTAAGCTCCCAAATGCATTTACTTACTTCTTAATTACAGCAAATGATTTAAAGTTTTCAGCAAAACAATTTATTTAATCTTATTAAAAATATTGAAGATATTATGCATTTTATTAAATGAACTTTTGATTAGAAAAAGAATAATAAATTTTGACAATCGTTTTATACGATTTAAACACTCGAAAAATACGAGCCATCCTTATTTACGAGCAAAATATAATTGTTTTTTTTATTGACATTTATCATCATTTTTTACGTGCGAAATGATCGAAATTTATGATTATTTTGAATCGTCAAATGATCGTAATTTACGATAATCATAAAAAATGTGTGTAGGTGCCGACTGGGAGGTATAATAATCTTCGGTATGTTCGTTTGTCGGGTCTGCTGTGTTAAAAACCTGTGGATTTGAGTTCTTCGGTTTCGGTGCTCCAGCGCTGATGAAACAGGAAGCATTTAAATAATTAAAAGACACACAAAAAAAATTTTTCCGCAAACAATTATGAAAATTTCAAAAATGTTTGATGTTTTATTTTTTTTTTAAATTTTTGTAAACAAATGTTGAGACTGTCAAACAGTTTTCAAAAAAAAGTAAATGGCGCTTGATTTTTAGAGATGACTTAACCGGTTTTTTGCGTTCCCTGACAGGGACTATAATATCTGTTCCGGTTCTGGTTTCGAGATTTTTTAAATAGCGGTTTCGATTCCAACAAAAAAAATATATATATGGGTACCGATTCCAGTTCTGGTTCCACACATTTTTAATAACGATTCCGGTTCCAAAAATCTAAACGGTTCCGGTAATATTTTTCACTTTTTGCCTGCTTTTTTCATGTTTTTTCATATTTTTCCCTGCTTTTCCCTGTTTTTCCGTGTTTTGTTATATTTTTCCGTGTTTCTTCGTATCTTTTTAAATCCGTGCTTCTCGTGCGTGCCTGTAAATTTAGTCGTCGGGCTCGTGCGTGTCTGTGCCATAAAAAACAGGCATGCGCCCATCACTAGTTTGAACTCTGTATTCAAGCTAGCTGTCTAGATAAACTAACCAGTATATATTTCACTCTGCCGTTATTCGTTTAGTTTTCAATTCATGGTTCATATCCATGGAACATTCCATTTTTTCTAGTTTTGCAGAGTGTTCTTTTTAGAGACGATATCACAAAAAAAATGCTAAATAACAAGCATTTTAAAATGAGTAGTATGTCCATATTATTTTGTCCAACACTGCTTTCTTCTCATACATATCAAGTATGTCTTAACGTACTTCCGATGAACCACCACAACCAGTCACTGAGTAATATGATTTAATGCGTTCATTGCACGTTACGCTTTAGCTGGGCGGTAGCGCGGTTTATGAGGTGAGAAAATATGGCAACAATTAGTATAATCATAAAATGTGTGAGCCGTCAAAATAGTTAACAAAAATAAAAGTTATAAACAAAATTTAAAACCTTTTTTTTGCGATATATCTTTATTTTAAAATCTATTCTTAAATTTCTTAATCTGTATCTTAGCTTTTATTCGCTGTTGCTGTGGCAAACAAGTTTCAAATTTATAGTTTTAAGTTCTTCAAATGTATTAACATCATTACATAACATAAACAGGTGTTACTGCAATTTAAAAACATAACTGAACTGTACTTTTAGATTTGAAGTTCAAGTTAAACTTTCATCATACGTCCAACTAAGCTGGTTTAAGAAACTGTTTAAAAAAAAACGTTTTGTATATCAAGTTAATTAGAATCTCTATGAACTACAAAAACTTTAATTAAATTTTATTTTTTTATATTAGTAAAATTTTTAATTTTTGTGTCCTAAATAAAATTTTAAGTTAAGTTAGAACAGTTTAAAAATTTCATTTTTATAAATATTTGATTTATGTATTTGAATCTTTTCTGAAATTTGCATTTATTATTTGAATTTTTAGTATAAAATTAAATTTTAGTTATAAATTAAATTTGTTATCAAAAATTATATTTTTAGTTAAAAATTTAATTTTTAGTTAAAAATTAAATTTTTATTTACAAATTTAATTTTTAGTTAAAAATGGAATATTTAGTTAACAATTGAATTTTTAATGAAATATTAAATTTTTTGTGCAAATTTTAATTTCCCAGTATGCCATTCGTATCGTTACGTTAATTTTTAGTTAAAAATGGAATATTTAGTTAACAATTGAATTTTTAATGAAATATTAAATTTTTTGTGCAAATTTAAATTTCCCAGTATGCCATTCGTATCGTTACGTTACGTTACGAGATCATTGCGAAGAGATGGAGAATTCACACGATTTCGGACTAATTCTCGTAACGATATCGAACGTCAAATTGGACCTAGATGGTAGGTAGATATCGGAACTTTCTGTCGCAGTTTTCTCGATACGAGAAATTTATCGAAATCGGAATGACATCGAAGAAAAAAATGATCAAAGTTCGAGATTGCTGCGAAAAATATTACGATATCGATTTGATAAATTTTTAAATATCGTATCTTGTCAAAGAATTTCAATGTACGAAAATGTTTTAAAATTAGAATCTAGAAAGCAACGAGTTCGAACTTTTTTATCGAAGTTATTCGAGAAAACTTCGCGGTATTGAGACATGGCAGACTGGGTTGTTCTGATAAATTCAATTGAGGTGAAAAATTTAATTTTTAGTGAAATTTCGGTTTTTTTTTTTGAAAAATTTAATTTAAAATTGAATTTTTATTGAAAATTTTAATTTATAGTGAAAAATTGAATTTTTAGTGATAAGTTAAATTTTAAGTAAAAAATTGAATTTTTAGGGAAAATTTCAATTTTTAGTGAAAAAAACATGTTTGAGTGAAAAATAAAATTTTTAGTGAAACTAAGAATTCTTAGTGAAGGATTAATTTTGAATTAAAAATTTAATTTTTAATGTAAATTTTATTTTTTTAGTAAACAATTAATTTTAAAACCGTTTTGTTTTCATCTGTTTTCACAAAACCAATTGCAATATAACAAAATACCCACAAAAAGCCGAAAAAAACCTTTTCGAACCCTAGTACATACCAAAATAATCTATTACAATGCTACTATTTTACTACAATTTGTTGGCGTGGATTACATCACTGAATTTGAGCTGTCATTGTAGTTTATTGTGAATAAACAAACATGTTCATTGCGTCGATTTGTGGAAATAATTAAAAAAATATTTTTTGTTAATATAAATAATAAAACAGCATTGAATTTGTTAAAGTTAAAAAAGAAAATAAAATGCCCTACGATCCATATGATTCGGATGATTTAATCGTTATCGAGGTACCAACAGATGAGGAAGGCGCTGAAGACGACATCGACCCAAACAGCGATGACAATTCAGACGAAGAAATTATTAAATATGCGACAGCGTTGGCCAAACGAAAGCGACATGCATTGGAACAGCAAGCGTCGAAGCCAGAAACCAACGCAAGACCACAGCGACGACAGACAGCTGCGACACAGGCAGCAAACAAACGTAGCAAAGGTCCTCAAACAAAACAGCAGCAGCAACAACAACAAGAACCAAAGCCAGCAGCAAGAAAACGCGGGCGTCCTCGAAAACAAATCAAGGAGGAGCCACCTACTACATCAAGTCATGAGCATCGGTTGCGCGGCAATGTGCCAAAAAAACCAAAACTAACCGTAGTTGTCAAGGAGGAGGATTATACAGAAATAACTGATGCTGATATTAAAGATATCATCGAAAGCGCGGACGAGCAGGATGATCTGGAAGATGCTGGACATAGCTACATAGAACATGATGCAGCAGTAGCAGAGGATTTTATAACAGAAGATGTTATAACACATGAGGAGGAAGAGGAAAATGCTGACGAAACTGAGCTCATCGAGGAGAAAGTCTTTACTGAGCTGCCCAACAAATATTTGCTGTACGACGAACTCGTTGCGACAATTATAGGCTTCGATGGCGAAACACCCATCGTAGAGTTCACATCAATGTCCAAGGAGGATTTGAAAAAATGCGAAAAACAGCTGCCTGTCGAATGCGGCATCTGTCCGTCGATATTGCATGCGGCGCATATGGCCAGCCATTTGAAGACACATCAAATAGGGGACTCAAAACGTTACACTTGCATTTATTGCGACAACACGCACTGCAATCGCAACTCGGCGGCGGCGCATTCACGTCGTCATCTCGGCATTCGCCCGTATGCCTGCGATATATGCGATAATTATTTTACGACAAAGAATGATCTGAAGCTGCACTATCAACGCAAACATATGGAACGTGAATTCATATGCGACATGTGCGGCAAGACCTATGCGCAAAATACGTTTCTCAAGCGTCACATAATGTCGCACCATGAGGGCATTCGGCCGCATCAATGCGAATACTGTCCGAAAGCCTATCATCGCAAGGGCAATCTTAAGGAACACATTGACGCGGTGCACATGGGCAATCGCAAACCGTTGTCGTGTCACTTCTGTGGCATTGAGTTTCGCGACAGCCACAAATTGGCACGTCATCGCAAGGAGGAGCATTTGAATAAGTCGCACTTTCAGTGCATCACATGTGGCGTTGAATTCACCGATATACAATTCTTTAATGCACACAAACGTTCGATACAGTGCAAAAATAATCGCATGGCACTCAAAATAGAGCAGGAATCGCACGAGGAGGAGCCGTGCGAAGAAATAATCACAAGTAATTAATTTATGAAGCCTTGCTATATGGAAATATACAACAAAATGTATATTTTTTGTATTACATGCATCCACACACATTGCATTCAGTTAAGTAATGCTGCATGTTCCAGAGGGGAATATTTAGTTAAAAATAAAATAATAATTGATTCGATAACAGCATCTTAAATATCGTTTAGCTCTGTAACACATACACACACACACACACACACAACTAAAAATATTATTTTAGCTCTTATAATTAATTTATAATTACAAATTACAAAAAAAAAAAAATGTATCTTCTTGTTTTTCAATAAAATTTAAAGGACACAAATTTGCGTTTTAATTGATGATATTCAAGCCAATTATAAAAATGAACTTTCAAACATGTTATTTGCTGAAATTCTAAGAATAACAATTACTCTGCATAATTTTTTGTAAAGATGTATTTTTTACAATGTATTAATGAATTAATTAATTTATAATTACAAATTAAATAAAGAATTGTTTTTTTTTTTGTTTTTTTTTTTGTTTGTTTTTAAATAAAATTTTAAGGACACAATTTTTTTTTTTTTTTGTGAAATTTATCATTTATAGCATTTTGAAGTGTTGAGATCTCGGCCTAAGTTCTTCATAACTGTAGCGCCAAACTATTATTATTAAAAGCATGGAATTATCCCTTTTGATTCCTCAATTAATAAAACTGCGCTACAAAATTCAAACAATAACGTGATTGCAGCAGTTATTGCTTATATTTGTGGCGCTGATTCCTAAAGTGGCATCATGTTTGTCAAATTGCCTATAGTTTTTGAGATATAGCACATTTTAAAACGTATTTATTAGGTTGCGTTCTTGTCTGTCTGTTCGGTACAAATTTTGTAATTGATTTTAAACTAACTTCGCGTTGAGTTACAGACTTCAGATTTTAAATATTTCCTCGAACTAGATGACAATGCATTATTATCGTTTTCTTGTAATCCGGTTCATCATGGATCGCCTTGGTATATATTAATTTTAATAATATTATGCTTTTCAAATTCTGTCTCACGAAAATCCAACTGACACAAAAAAATAAAAATTATTTTTTAAAACATATAAAAAAGTTGAATTTTGAGTATTATATAAAATGAAATGTGTGCGGTATTGGATCCTAAAAGTTCACATTAAAAACGTTTTATATTAAAAAATATTTTGTATTTCATATTTTTTATTTTATCATTGTTTTTGCTCATCTTATTGTTAAATTTCAAACAAAAGAATAGAATGAAATTTCCCTTTTGATATAAGATGTAGCAAACCTTGCGCTATAAAACAAAAATTTGCTATTATGCTTGAAAAAATCTGTTTTGCGAGATATAAGTGCAGATAGTCATGAAGAAACTTATGATTTTTTGTAATATTTTGCTACGTCTTAATAATTATTTGTGATCTTCTCCCAGAAAAAAGTTATTCTATGAATTATTCTTTAATGGTTAATCTATCGATCTGTATACTAAGACTTTTAATTACTTTGATGACTGCCTAGAATAGGTTACTCAAATCATATGTCAAACTAAATCAAGAGAATTTTTTACATTTTTTTCATTTTACCAAGGAGTTTCATGTTTTTTTTTTTTGCACAATCTTTGTATTATTTGATATTTTAGTTAAGCAGTAAACGATATTTCAAAAACGGTTAGTTTGAGTAGCCAAATTAAATTTATAAATGGACAATTCCAAATCTGAATAGTAAAATTGAATTCAGAAATGGTCATAAGAATTTATTATTATTATTGCTTCGGGGTAATGCACTGCGACCTGAATAGATCTATTGTGCCCCGCTTGATACCATGACTGAAGCCATTCTCAGCTGTCCATTTATACGGGGTTCTGGTTTTAATAGTTCTACATAATCTCAGTTAAAAACTTGATTATATGGTTATGATTCATCTTTCTAATATCGTTTGAACTTTGTTGTCGATTCCTAAGTATTTGCATTCTTGTACGCGTTAGCGCTGGGCATGTTTCTAAGATGTGTTCTGGGTCTTCATCGTCTTCTAGACAGAATCTACATGTACTGACCGTTTGTATACCCATCTTAGTCATATGTTTAGCAAGCCGACAATGACCTGTAATAAGTCCTGTTAGAATTCTCAGGTTTTTCTTCGGTAGTTTAATATATTCTTTAAATCTTCTTAAGTCATAAGACCCAATGAATTTCTTTGATTGACGCATTTTAGTCTGCCCCAACCATAGTTCTTCTCTGGTGTTAAATAGTTCTTCTCGTAATAACTTTTTTACAACACTGTCACCGATTCCACAAAAAGATTCGGGACCTATTAGCTTTGTGGCAGCTCATTTCCGTGCAAGTTTTTCAGCTTCTTCATTGCCTTCTATTCCCCTGTGGCCAGGTACCCAGAGTATGGTCACAAGAATTTATAATTCAATTGAAAAAAATGGAATTCTGAATATCCAAATTAGCCATACTCACCCATATTGAATCTGCTTGAGACAATCAGGTTTTAAATGTATATTAATGGAACGACGGTTATAATACGCAACGCGAATCACTGATGAAGCAAAGATAATCGTAACCGAAGGAGACTGCGCCAAGACAGTGCAACAAAGCACAACGTTCCGTTCAGATGCGTTTTTTTTAATATTCCTAATTGTTCATAATAATCTGTTAAATTTGATTATTCTTCAGTACATAAAATACACAATAAAAGTTGTTCTCAATTCCAAATGGCTCTGAATAATGTTTGCTCCGTTTCTTAATTCAATATTGACTATTCTGAATCAAATTGTTTTTCTGATTTTAACGTGAATATTCTAAATTACATATGACCGTTTCTGAATTATATTTGACTACTCTGAATTTCATTTGCTCATTTCGGAATTCAATTTGTCCTTTTTGGATTTTTATTTGACTATTCTGAATTCGATTTGTCCATTTCGAAATTCAAGTTGTCCTGTAAAGAATTCCATTTGCCTTTTATGAATTCCTTTTTTAATCTATGACTATTTCTGAATTCAATTTGACTATTCTGAATTCAATTTGACCATTTTGAATTCAATCTAATCTATGTTAAATAGAGGGAACATTTTTTAACTACATCAGTTCCAGATAAAATTCAGAAAAAGAATTCAATCTGGAACTGATGTAGTAAAAAAATGTTCCCTCTATTTAACATAGGAAGTTTGTAACTTTTTAAATATAAATAATGGCTAGAATCTCGCCAATTGTAGCATATTACAATTTTATTAAAAGCACTTAAACGCGACATTTGCTGAAACAAGTTCATGAAAAAGTAACTCATAAAAATAAACAATTTTTAAAAATATCTATAAATAAGTACAGCCTTAACAAAAACCAGTTTCAGGTTGTCGGCGCATTGCCACTTCCCTCATCACCAAACAAAACAGTACGCTCCGCGCGTACATCCAACACTTTGTGACTAGTTTTTCGATGCGACAACAATGCGGGCCGCTGATTGAAACTCTTCTCACACAAATTGCACGCATACTCTTTGGCATTAATGTGCAGTTTAATGTGACACATGAGCGCTTTGCGTCGCGCAAAACGTGCCGAACATATATCGCAAACATGCGGCCGCTCATTTGTGTGTCCAACCATGTGATCCTTCAGTTCGGAACTATCGTAAAAACACTTTTCGCAGTGCGTGCATTTATAGCGACGTATATCCTGATGACGACGCACATGATCGCTTAGAGCGCCGCTTGCATTAAATGCCAGTCCACAATAGGAACAGACAAACGGCTTTTCACCAGTATGCGTACGTTCGTGTATCAAAAGTTCGGTACGTGAGTAGAAGCGTTTGTCGCAGGTGCTGCAAATGTATTTCTTTTCACCCGTATGACGTATCATATGTGTGCGTAAATTCGAGGGATCCTTGAAGGCGAAACCGCACAGTGTACATTTGTGGTTGCGTGCATCCGAATGAATTTGCGCATGCTTATTGAGACGATTGCGTGCGGGAAACAGTTTGCCGCAGGTTTCACAGCGAAATATCTTCGGAGTTTTGGTTTTTGTTTTTTTGCTCTTCGGCGTTGTTGCTTCGATAGTGATTTCTGTAGGTGGCGGTGTCTGAAATTATAATATATAAGTATTAATAACAAAATTAAGCGTTATGTACGGAATTACCTACTGTTAGCAGATCGCGTTTTAACTGTTCTGTTGCAGAATCTTGCGCTGCCTCTTTTGAAACATCTTCTGTATCTAAGAATGTCTCTTCCACATCTCCGGCTGCATCCTCCGCATCTATGGTGGTATCAATCGCATCTATGGTGTTATCCTCCGCATCTATGGTGGTATTGTCCGCATCTATCTTTGCATCCTCCGCATCTATGGTTACATCTTCTCCATAAATTGCTGCATATTCCGTTTCCATGTCTGCGAATTCGTCATATAACGTAGATTTTACAGCTATCGCTGCTGTCACATCTTGCTCCATAGTGCAATCTTCTTCTTCTTCTTCATCTTCTTCGAAATATACCTCTTCAATATATTCAACCTCTGACTTTATCTCATCTTCCATCAGTTCCGCCTCGTCTATGACAACGCTCGAGTCAAGTGCTAACAAATCATCTGCACTAAGTTCTGGCGCCTTTTCATCCTCATCCAGCTCTTCGTCAGCTGTGTCTCCGTCTGTACAAAGTTCCAGCTCTAGTTCGGTTTCTACTTCCTGCCCCAACTCATTCTCTGCTATCTGTTCTACACTATTTTCTATTACTTCCTCCACAGCATTATCCACTACTTGTTTTAATGCGTTCTCTGCTGCCACTAGCTTGTCCTCTTTTTCGAAGGGCTGTTGTTGCTCCGGCAACACCAACTCTTCAGCGTCCTGCTCATTATCATCCGCAAAATGTTGCGTTGATAAATGTTTAAGAAATTTACGAAAATTTCCATATTTTTTACAGCAAAATGAACAATCAAAAACTAGCAACCTTTTATAGGTGATGTAAACCTCTCCACAGCGTTCATCGTATGCATCATCGTCGGCCAATTCGAATGGTTGTGGTTCCTGGCATTTTACCGGCAGACTTGCCGACTTTACAGCGCATGCCATTATTAATTAACATTAATATTTAAGCAAATTAATTACAAAACACACAAATCCTGATAAATAAGTCTAAAAGGTAAAAGTGATGTAATTGTGAATTTGATAAATGCTTTGTTGTATTGTGAATAGTTATTTTTTTCGTATGTTGCCATATCTCTGAAAGTTACATTTCAAAAAACTACCAGTGTTGCCACTTTGTGAGTTTTAGATCGAAATCCGAGTTTTTTCAAAAATTTAAAGACGAATGTGAGCTTTCTGTTTTATAAGCTTTTTTGCGCTTATTCATATCCAATATATTCCTACATTTTTAACTGAAATCATTTTATTAATAAGTCAACATTAGTTAGTTTGGTTTGTTCATCATTATTGTTCATTAAACATTCGTTTAGAACAAATTTTAATAACTTTATGAATTTATTAACATTGCTAACAATCTACATTTATTTTTAAATCAAAAACATTTTTTACTTAACAAATTTAAGTTATGATTTCAACCCCTCTCGGCTGTATGTCTTATGGCATTTGTAAAATATTTTGTAAATTTATCCATTTTCTTTTTATAAAAATGTTCCATCATCGTTTTCATTTCATTCTTTATTTTCATGAAATTGAAAGAGACAACAATACTATTAAAAATGTAGCTATGATAGCCCTGAATAAAACGAAAAACTAGATTTTAAATGAAAAATTCTACAAAACGATCCTGAATAAAACGAAAAACTAGATGTTAAATGAAAAATTTTATAAAATTCAAGCATATTTTTATAAAAACATATTTCTAACATTTTACCAAATCAATGCCCACTGCTGCGTTCGTTTGTAAATACGAAGTCTTTACTAATGACTAGTCTTTACGAAAAACATAAGAAATTCCTAACAAAAACGAAAAAAAAAATACCACAGCTACACTCTCAGAAATATATTGTTGCTTTTTAACAATATGAGATTGTCATTTCATTATACAGTAATTATGTGGCACCTCTATCTTCTGGCAGCGAGATACACGTCAGTTTATTTTTGTTATTTATTTTTAAAATCAAACAAATTGTAAGTTATATTTAATAATTTTATAATTTAGTAATTATTATAGCTTTATTAATTTTGTTCAGATACGGCAGTCACCAACTACAATGCTCGTCAAGGGCAATGTCTTCGGACCCAACTGGATGGCGATTTATATGCAAAATTAATAAATCTATCTGCCTGTGTACGGGCAGATAGATGATGTATGCCAGCAAGCAGTCCTTCATGCAGCTGTCCCAGTGTTGTTAATTTCTTGACGACACATGTGCTCGCAGAACATGACCTTCGATATTATATTAAACTTATTGCAATTAAAAATTTTAAAAACATTTCAGTGACATTTCATTTTTATTCATTGACAATCTCGATTGTTATCAACAACAATCTCATGACATTTTCAATATTAACAATCAGAATGTCAAGCCGACAATAATATGACAATCAGATCATGAGATCTATTTTGAACATCAAGATTGTTACAATATTGTCGGAAATGACAATATATTTCTGAGAGTGTATTAAAAAATACGGCAGTTAAAAATCACAAAACGTAAATTTCCGACAGAACCTGGCAACTATGTACGTATCGAATACAAAGAATTGGGTACCCATAAAAACTATTGCTGTCAATTTCCAAATTATTTGTTATTTGTTTATGCAGTTTGTTTATATTATTTTGAAATTTATAATTTAATGAATAAATGAGTTGACTACGTTGAAAAGCATGGCAGAATTACAACAAGATCCACAACCCTACGAACTGCCCGAAGATGATGCATACGATGAACGCTGTGCGGAAGTTTACATCACATTCAAGAGGCACCTCGTTTTTCATTGTTGCTTCTGTGCACAGAAATATGGAAACTATCGCAATTTCCTAAAACACTTTAGCAAAGAACATTTTGATGATGACGATGAAGTAAATGCAACGGCCAGTGATTCAAATGAAGAGTCTATGGATATAGAAAATACCAAAAACTCATTGGATGTCGCTACATGTGCAGAGTATTTTGATGAACTCGAGCAACTTGAGGAACAGGTTGAGAACAATGAAGAGCTTGTTTTTATAGAGCAGCATGTTGACTACGCGGAGCAACCAGAAGCTGCGAACTATGTACAGACAGAAGCAAATAATGACGATGAATATATGCATGTGGAGAAATTGGATTATAATTTGCAGGCAAATGAGTTTATAGTAGTACAAGAAACTAACGAAATACTAGAAGAAGAATATATTGATGATGAAGATGATAACAATGAACATACGAATGAGAAAATAGTAGCAGATACAAATGCTGTAAGTATTTGATTCAAATATACTTTAAATGTTTACCATAGTTCCACAATTTTTCAGAAACAAAATGCAGAAACTTTTGAAGAGGTGCTTTTGGATACTGTTACAAATCCCCACAAAAACAATACTAAAACCACTATTAAACTGCCGCTAACTAAACCACTTGCCAAACCACTGCCCAAACGCATATCATTGCTTAGCTTAAAAGAAAGTGGTAAACCGCCCATAAAACCCGAGCCGCGCATCACAAAGTTTATGCAAAAACCCAAACCATTTCAGTGCAACGTTTGCCAGAAGATATTCTCCAAAAAGTGTCGTCTCGATACGCACATGAAAATACACTCGGATGAGCGTCGTTTTCAATGCATTATTTGTGGCGTTGCCTTCAAGGACAAATCAAATTGTAAATCGCATATACGTCGTCATACGGAAGAGAAGAATTTCAAATGTAAATTTTGTGCAAAGGCATTTTTCTCACGCACCGAATGCAGTATACATGAGCGTACGCATACAGGTGAAAAACCCTATATTTGTGCACATTGTGGCAAACGATTTGTGGCCGCATGTTCGCTGACGACACATGCCAAGCGACATGAAGATGTGCGACAATTCAAGTGTGATGTGTGCGAGCGAAGATTTCATTTACGAGCCAAGTTGCGCGAACACATGGTGGTGCATACGGGGGAACGTCCGTATCATTGTAAAATATGCTCGGCGACATTTACGCGGCCACAATCGTTGACACAGCATAAAAAGTTGCACGTTAATGCCTTAGCCTATGCGTGTAAAATGTGTGACAAACGTTTCAATCAGAAACCAGCATTAATATCACACATGAGGAGTAATCACAAAGTTATGGATAACACGGAGAGTGCGTTTTAAACGTAGTTTTTATATTTTTATACTTTTTTTGGCTTGCATTAATATATTCACAAATTTTACATTGTGCTTTAATTAAATATGTTGAACATTCAGTTAAAGTATCGATGTACTTTTGATTTTTATCTACACGAAGAAAATTATTAAGTCTATTTTTTTTAGAATCGACCATTAAATAATTTTTCTTGCTGCACGCAACAACAACTTTGGCAAAATCTTGAGTTGATGCAGTTTTTGCATTCTTTGCTTTTGGTTTTTTCTTCAATGCACATAATTCTTATTGGAAAAGGAAAACTTTAGCGACTTGAAATGTAGAATCTGCAGAGAAAGATCGCTGATGTAGGGGCTTGGCTGCTTTTGAAATAGCTGTACGATCTGCCACTCAATGCTTTTTACGAATTGTTTGTTGGTACAAAACACACAATTTGTTAATCTGTTAACTACCCAAGAAACATTTTAACGTAGATCCGTAATCAAACGGAATCACAATTCCGTTTGTAACGGTAGGTTTACGGTACAAACAAGACGGATCCGTCGATACTTGAATGAAAACGGACAATTTACGGCATGCTAAAATATTCCACTCCGTTTAAATACCGTATGTAGTCCGTAATTCGAACATACCGTTTTTATTCCGTTTTGTCCCCGTAGTGACGTATACGTTAGTACTCCGTTTGCTACGGAGCACACCGTTTTTATATCATTTGTACTCCGTAAAGTACGGACTTCAAACACCGTTTTCATGCCGTTTTCTTTGCGTATTTCAATCGTTCTTGACTGGATTTTTAGTTCGTATCAAATCAAGATGTGCAGCAGAAGTGTAAGTATGGTCATAAGTTCAGATCGCAGAATAAAGGGAAATAATATAATTAACTATATAAATTGCTACAGATGGTGACTTGGACGGCTACGTCAACAAAATGACCGCCTACTTAAAACAGAAGCATCGCCTGATCTGAGCACGTCGCCAGTGGGCAGCGGCATGAACAGTGTCACCGAATTCACTGGAATTAAGCTGGTCCTAAGGTCACAACAGCAATGAAAAATGAGATATTTACAGTCTACTGATAGCAAACATCCTGAGTTCTTGGACATTTGCATCAACACTTTTGTGGTATTTTGACATTTGACTACTATAAAAAAGGAAAATGGCGTATTTTTTTCCTTACGCTCGATTTATCCAGAACAATTAAGCAAATCAAATGGTGTAAAAAAGTTTCAACTCAAATATTACATTTTAATAGTAAAAGTGAAAATAAAATTTCCTGGGATTGAACTTATCAAGAAGTTATGGAAAATTATTTCTTTTCAGAGTTTACTTTGATGACAGCATCGCCGGACGGACTTGGTTCTTCCGCGAAGATGTCTCAAGTCGTTGTACAATTTTACCTTCAAAGGATTTATAAACACGATGGCGATGTATAACCAAAATACTGTTTTAATTCTAGAATAAATATAAATTCATTTTTTTGAAAAAAAGGGACAGAGGGACTTTAATATGGCGTTGTCTTATGAAGGGGTGAATTAACACCTCATGCAGACCTTTAGATCTGTCACTGAACTGGTCTTGAGAGAATTTCGGAGAATTTGATTCTGCTTAAAATTATCCAATTGTAGACCAGTTAAGTATTATATCTTAAGGGTGCATGAGGTGTTAATTCACCCCTTCCAATGACAACGCCTTGTTAAAATTGCCGGTTCATTTCTTCAGTATTTAATGTCTCTGTTTTGTGGTAATGCCTTTATTTTGGAAAAAATAACGTTTAAACATTATTTTATTTAATATCAATCTATTTATATTCAGTCCTATCGTAAACAAAATATTTCGTCGGAATTTTTTCCCTTCGAAAATATTTTCTATGGAACTTTCATACAAAATATTTTCGAACAGAAAACTTCCGACGAAATATTTTTATCACCGATTAATGAATGAATAGTCACCAAATATATTTATAAAAAATCTTAAATTTCGATTATTATGAAAAGTAATTGATACATATTTTTAAAGTCTAAAGACCAATTGATACCTTCGCATTTTCTTATCATTTGGTACAATGATAAGATCATCGATCAAAAATTATCAGATATATAAAGATTTTTGTAAAGTTATTGGCAATTAGAAAATGTAATTGGTGACTTTTACAACGACGTTATGTCAAATATACCGCCTTATGAATCATACAAAAAAAAATATGTTTGCAGTTCGCCACTCTTGCCTTTTTTTATTGTTCTTCATTGTACTGATTCATTTTATGATTATTCACCAATGGTTTTCGTCTCGTCGCGTTATAGAAAAGTTTTGCTCTTGGCTCGTAAGAAATATTTCCGAATGCTTCAGGGTCAACTCAAACAAATACATTAGAAAGATTGCTCATTCGTTCGATATTATCAATATTGTTGTTGTTGTAGAAATTAAGTTATAGGATGTGCATTTGCTTGGCAAAATCTAAATCATATTACATTTCGTGGCAAAATTGTGATATATAAACAATTTTAATTTTTTTAAGGGACAAAATATATAAGGGCTTTATTAGAAGACTGAAATATTTATTTATTTTTTTATTGTAAGCTATATTTACATAAAAAAGACATAAATTAAATTAGTTAGAACACAACTTTATGTGATTAAAATGCTACGTTGTTTTTAAACAATTCTTTTTTGTTTGTTTATAAAAAAAAAAAATATGAAATGGTTTATACTTATTGTGTACTTCGTAACTGAAAGTACTTTATTGATAAATCTGCGATTTATTCATCATTATATTTTATGTGTTGCAAACTTTACAAATTATACAAAACGACAAGTAAGCTCTGCTATGACAAACATATAATTACAAACTAAACGCCATCTAATCGGATGTTTTAATTTTAATACCAATACTCTCTACCTCCAGCACATTGTGATTACGCTTCATATGCGCGACCAGCACTGGTTTTTGATTAAACGACTTGGCGCATAATTTGCATGCATATTCTTTGGCATTTGTATGCAACTTGTGATGCACTCGCAACGTAAAACTTTGCGCAAACGCAGCATCACAGATGTCGCATTTAAACGGACGCTCCTTGGTGTGAACACGCGTATGATTGTTTAATTTTTCACGCGTATAAAATCGCTTCTCACAGTAGTTACATTTGTACGGACGCTCATTGGTATGTTTTCGTATGTGAGCATTTAGTGCACTGGACGTACGCAAACCCGCACCACAATACGGACAAATAAATGGTGTCTCGCCGGTGTGCGAACGCATATGTGTTTTTGCTTCGGTACTAGTGAAAAACTTCTTCGAGCACATGTTGCACGGAAAACGTTTGTTACCGGTGTGACGTTGCATGTGAGCACCCAGAGAGGAACTATTTTTAAATGCCCAACCACATTGATCGCATTTGTACTTGCGCTCTGCCGTATGCGACGCTGTATGTGCATCCAATTTTGGTTTGGTATCAAAAAATTTATCACATTTGTCGCAGGCAAAGACTTCGGGTACCTCAATCTCCCAATCGGCCAGAGAAAGTGGATTGTTTGCAGGTTCCTGCATAAATTTGAAATATTTGTCACATCATTCCAATTAGAAAAAAAAAACAAAACACTTACATCTAATGAATCTTCGGGATTATCATCATGCACCGTCGACAAATTAATCGCATCTATTGTGGCATCAATGAGTTTGAGATCCGTACTAACTTCACCTTCAAATTCTTCAATAGCATCGAATTCTATATTCAAAGCCTTGGCATACTCTTCATCATTATCAGAGAGATCAATATCATCTGTCATATGAATAGCTTCATCTGATAGATCATTTCCTTCATTATTAACATCGTCCGTCAGCTTGTCAGCATCGAAATTAGCATCCTCAGACATAGTATGAACAACATCGCTCTGGTTATTAAAGTAATTAACATCATCAGTCAGATTATTAACTTCATTTTCAAATTGTTCTTCATCCAGTGTCGTTCGCTCAATATCCATTTCAACATTGTCATCAGATTCGGTCTCATATTTTGTCATATTATCAGTGTCCAACCCTTCTTCCCAGAACTCTTCGCTTTTAATGGTCTGCACCAATAGTGTGTTGTCTGTTTCTTTAGATTTTGTTGGTGATGTCTTGCGTGATTGTTCCTTAAAATGCGTTGCCAAGTGTTTTAGATAGTAGTCAAAATTGCCATAGATCTCGTCGCAGAGACAACAATGCACCACAACCATGCGATTCTTTGTGATAAAGACCTCCCCGCAACGATCGTCGTAGGAGTCATTGGCGCTAATTTTGAACTTAGGCAGCACACGCAACCAATTATGTCTTTGGTTTAGCTCCAACGCAGTCATATTTGATTGATTGTTTATTTAATAACTAAAATATCCTCAACGCCACAGATTTCCGAAAATAGACAATTTAAACAATAACAAATCCAAAGGCTGTGAGAGTTGCCACCCGAATAATACTTGTTTTTATTCACAAAAATGTGAATGGGTTGCATTCATATAGTTGCCAACCCAAAAATACCACGAAACAAAATACCTTTTTTTGCCATACGACTTATCAAAAATTCCCACATGGTAATTTTGGTTTAATAAATTCCCACATCAAATATAAATTACGACAAAAATACCTCAACAAGTACAATTAACATAAAATTACACCGAAAATTCTCACAGCAAGTAAAATTTACATAAAAGTCCAACATTTTCTCATACCACTTATTAAAAATTCCCAAAGCAATTCAAAATTACCAAAAATTACAGCACAAAATGGCTGCATTCAGCGACCTCAGCAGTTGTGGAGCTGTTGAGTAATTTGAGCTTGAATGGCATGCTACCCTCAACATGTTATGTGAGCAGTCGCCATTTTTTCCAGCATGAAATTTTTACGCTACATTTGCGCTGCTTTTGTTATCGATGACATTCGATGACATTTTAACTCAAATATTTATAAAAAAAAACGGAATTTAGATTAAAAATAAGTTTTCAATCAATTAAAGAGTTGTATGCAACTTTAATAAAATATTAATTATAAATTAAATTGTAAATTGACAGCTAGTTATCGCTCACTGTTACATTCCGTAACAGTGAGCGATTAGTTACTGAGCAGTTTCGCAACTGCTGAGATCGCTGAATGCAGCCAATGTAAATTTTCCACAGAATATTCCAACACACAATTATTGGTTGCATTTTCAATTAGTACACCCAGAAAAAAATCATGGTATATTGATAGTAATTCAATAGAAAAACAATAATTTATACCATTAAAATTGGTCAATAGGATGCGTCCCATTAGTTCAGTAATATTGAAACTGTTAATACAATATGTGGTTGTACTTAAAATTAACTTAGTTAATTTATTGTATATATTATTTTATTTAAATGTCGAAATTGATATTCCCTTTTACAACACACACATAAAAAACACTTCTTGCTGCAAAAGGTTATAACACATTTAATGTTTGCTTTGGTTTCCAATAATTGATTGTAGTACTTGAGGCTGCAGTTATTTTTGAGTCCGTTGCCATATTAGAAGTTCGATGTATTATTTATTTTCTGTAATAAATAAAAATATAAATATATATATAAATATAATTTATTTACATTAAATACATTGAGTCCTTACCAATGTCGCGTTTAATAATGTGGAATATTACAAAAAAATACATGCGACCATTTTGAGTAAACACGCAGAATGACGTACAAAACGAACATGTTTGTATTCGTTTTTGTGTTTTTTCACACCACGTTTATTATTATAGGAGGAAACCATTAAAACAATAGTATTTATTCTATTCAAAATAATAATATTGAAATATTTAAATTTATGGTACTGAATTTTTCAAATACTATTGATTTAATTAGAAAACTTTTGATTTAAAAAGAAAAAAAGATTAATACATGAACCAGAAGATCAATGGTCGTACCATTAAGTACTTAATGGTACATTTTCTTCTGAGTGTACCAGTGCCATCATTTTAGGAAGAAATATGCTTATTTTGGTACTTTTTCAATTAAAATGCCAACAGATTTTTTTTTACCACAACTTTGTACAAAATTACAAGTTTAATTATTGAAGTGTGCATTTGGATACAATGCCAGTCCCTTTAAAAAAAAAAACAATATTAGTACAATTAATTCGAATTATTCAATTAATTAATCAATTCGAACTAGTTCTAGTCGTTCACCCCCGAACTCTAGAAAAATCATAATCAAGTGTTGGCAGTGGGTCTATAACTGGCTTTTCAAGAGTATTTAAATTGTCAAAACTTTTTGGGTGAAGTTTTTTATAGGCCGCTCAAAATGAAGACAAACATTTTCTACGCCCTTGCTAATGGTCGGAGAGTGATGAAAAAGAAAAATTTTAATTCCCACTTTCTGTATTTCGAAACGAACGACGAAACGAAAATTTGGCGTCAAAATCTCGTCACTCAAATTTTGAATTCATGTTATTTGACTTTTAAAACTTTTAAATTCATTAAAATACGTCACTTTCGTCTAGTAGTCTTTCGTTTCGAAATACAGAAAGAGGCAGTTAGCCTCTTGCCCCCTGGAACAGGCCAAAAATCGAAAACCGACCGAGGTTACAGTTTATTTTTGGATTATTGCAAAGTGGGCGGGGAAAAATAAACACCATTGGAAAAATATTACTTACAATTACAAACGTGCCCCTAAACATTAAAAACCTGTATTTTTTTCAATAAAATTTGCTGAAATTAACGAGTGGCACAACCAACATAAAAAAATACAAATTCTTACAGAGGAGCGAGCGGTCAAACATTTGTCGTCACTGCGCCCATTTTAGAGGGCGTGGCATTTTTTAGTGTATTTCGAAGGTCCCCATAAAGTAAACTATAATTAACTATAATTAATTAAAATTAATTAAAATAAATTTTAAAATCATTTTTTATTAAAAATAATTATTTATATAATATTATCAAGTCAATAAATATTAAAATAAACAAAAACCTTAAACTACAAATTCGGATTTTTGTTCACTGCTTTAACGTGATTTATTTCGAGCACTTTATGATGACGTTTCATATGCGATAAAAGTGCAGGTCGTTGATTAAACGATTTATCACATAACGTACAACCATATTCCTTGGCATTTATATGCAGCTTGCCATGGGCACGCAACGCCGACGGTTGCGCAAATTTTGCATCGCAAATTTCACATACATAAGGACGCTCTTTGGTGTGAATACGTGTATGATATCCCAGTTGTCCTTTTGTATAGAAACACATCTCGCAGTAACTACACTTGTGTGGTCGCTCGTTTTTATGTCGACGTACATGCACTTTTAAAGCGCTGGACGTACGCCAACCGGCACCACAGAGAGTACACATAAATGGACGCTCACCGGTGTGCGAACGCATATGAATATTTACTTCAGTTGTGGTGAAAAATTTCTTGTCGCATACTTCACATCTATAAGGTTTGTTGTCGCCATGCCGCTTCACATGTGCAGATAAATTCGATTGATCCTTAAAGGCCCAGTCGCATATGTGGCATTTGAAACGTCGTTTTAAGGAATGTCGCTCGATATGTTTTTCAAGTTTTAATTTCGATTCAAATAATTTATCACATTTATTGCAGGGAAAAACAATGGATGTCGTTACATCGATGCTGCTTTGCATTAAAAGTGGATCGTCAGTATTATTCTGTAACAAAAATTTGTATTCATTAAAAATCTCTAAAACAAAAAAAAACTCCTAGTTACTTTAGGTTTAGTTGGTTTCTTAGTTCGTTTAGGTTTTCTTCGTTTTGAGGTTTTACTTTCAGCATTATCAATATCAATTTCTAGTTTAACTTTAATGCTGGATTGTTTCATGGTGGTATCTTGAATGTCACTGTGGTCTGAATCTTCCATGATTTCGTGAATTTCTTTGAAGTCTTCATCTACTATTTCATCGATGTCAGCATTTTCATAGAGGTTCGAATCATCATGTATATACGAATTTGTATTTGACTCAAACTCTTCATCTTTATAAGAGACTTCATTTAATTCAGCATCTTGACTTAATCCTGGATCATCATTTAATGCACAATCAGAATTTAATTCATATTCTTCATTTAATTCTAGATCTTCATCCAAGTCATAATATTCGTCTACAACATCATCTTTTATATCATATATTTCAGTTAACTCAGGATCTTCTTTTATAAAATCAGCAACGTCTTTTAAATCATAATCGTTACCTTCTCCTAACTCATTATTTGAGTCATAATCAGGATCTTCATTGATGACAGCATCATTATCATCATCAACTATACCATCATCATCATCCAACGCACTCTCAAAGTTCTTCTTGTAATATTTAACATTTGCAACGCCTTTGACGAGTGTTTTGGTTGACTTTGTTTTCTCAGGTCGCTTTCGAAAATGTGTGCCCAAGTGTTCCATATAATATTCTAAATTCCCATAAACATCATTGCACAAACAACAATGCACAACAACCAGGCGATTCTTTGTTATAAAAACTTCACCACAGCGATCATCGTAGACATCATTGGAATCCAGTTGAAATTTTGGTAACTCCCGTAGCCAATCTCTGGCATGGCTTAAAGTTGTCATTTTAGTAAAATAACTTTTTAGAATTAAAAGAATACAAAATTCTTCAAAATCGGGTTTGTACACATGAGATAAATAACAAAACAAAGATGTGACAGGGTTACCTAATTCTAATTTTTCTAATTTTAATGCCAGCGTTGCCAGAATATATATATCCACAGAATCGTCAAAATTAAAAATTAAATTAATCTTCGTTTAATATTTTTACTACACCGATACCAAAACGTAGTTATACTTAACTATGTTTTCAACTAATGCGTGAATGAAAATCCTCCAACAATAAAACGTAGTCAATTCTAACTACTTTTGAAAATTGACTTTGACGTAGTTATGTTGAACTTCGACATAGTTTTAAAAAATCAATTTCAGCAACTACGCTATAGTCAGTTTCAATTAGTTCATAGTCGAGCGGGACGCGCCTCCAAAAGCACGTATTTAGTTAGTATTGTCTTTTTTACAAAAATGTTCCTGGAACTGACCTGAAAATATATCATTCGCTTCACAACAATTACATATATAAATTACTTACTTTAGACAACGTTTATATTGATGCACCAAAATTCGACCGTGTAAAAATTGTGACATTATTTAATAATTTATTTTTTGAACTCTCATTTTTCTAATGTTTCTCAGTAACTACGGCGTATTTATTAAAATGAAACTTAGTTACTTTTTAAGAATTTTCAATTGACTACGAAAAATATTAGATAGTTAACTACGATTTTCTCTCGGTGTATGAAATAAAAATAACATACTGGTAAACAATAAAAATTTCTAATTTTTTGTTAATCTTTTTATTTTGGTATTCCAAATGCATCAAATGATGCATTTATCTTTTCGGTATTAGACACAGCCCAATATACCATTGCACTTGATATTTAATTGCGAATGCTTCGCTACTTTCAAATCATAGGCTGCATTCAGCGACCTCAGCAGTTGCAAAACTGCTCAGTAATTAATCGCTCACTGTTTCTGAATGCACCGCTATCTCAACTGTCAATTTACAAATTAATATTTTATTAGTTATATACAACTCTTTAATTGATTGAAAACATAATTTCCAATCTAAATTCCATTTTTGTTTATAAATATTTGAGTTAAAATGTCATCGAATGTCATCGATAACAAAGGCAGCGCAAATGTAGCGCAAAAATTTTGTGCTGGAAAAAATGGCGACCGCTCACTAAACATGTTGAGTGTAGCATGCCATTCAAGCTCAAATTGCTCAACAGCTCCACAACTGCTGAGGTCGCTGAATGCAGCCATAGTGTTCAGGTAAATGCTTCAAAACCGTTGAAATATTCCATATTCTCAAATTAATATCCACACTAATTCACAATCAAAATATAACTTATACCTATTAACTTAATTCTAGAAAATAAGTAAAGGAACAGGATAAAAACATTATAAAATAATTTATTCCATTTTATGACATTCAACTAATTCAACAGATACGACCACAAGGTTGTATCTATGGTTGAAGTATATACCGGTTAAGTCATTTTTCAAAATTCAGTTGTCATTTACTTTTTTATTTAAACTGTTTGAAAGACCCAACATTTTTGATGAAAACATAACTGCATTGTTTAAAAAACTAATAAAAATATATAATCCGAATTTTTAAAATAAATAAAACTAAACAAATAGATAATTTTTGAAAGGTCTATGGCTCCAGAAGAAATCACAATAATAAAGTAAAGTGCTGAAGTAATTTGATGCAGTGAAATTTTAATAAATCCGCGAAATTCGATGCCAAGAAGCAAAATTTTGAATGTGGTCTTGTATATTTTAAGCTCTCGAACGCCATTCTGGAGCTTTATCAAGGTTTGCGGTGGCGGTATGTATATTCTTTAAAAGATCAAACGCTTATATATTTCGATAAGATATTGGTATACTTTTGTAAGGGTTTATATTGCGATCATAAAAACAAAGTGTTTTTATCGTCACTTCATTTTTTTCCTTATTTTCACTGCCCTTTTTAATGTAATGTTATTTTCAAACCATTCAATTTCAAATGCATTCTCAAATACATAGTAAGCGTTAAAAATAGCATTTATTTTATATTAAAAACTGATTTGTAAATCACACTAGACCTGAAGGGCAAATATGATAATTTTTCAAACGCCCAAGAAAAATTTTAACGTAGCTCCGTAAACAAACGGAATCACAATTCCGTTTGTAACGGTACGTTTACGGTATGTACAAGACGGATCCGTCGACACTTGAATGAAAACGGAAAATTTACGGCATGCTTAAATATTCCACTCCGTTTAAATGCCGTATGTAGTCCGTAATTCGAACATACCGTTTTTCTGCCGTTTTTTCTCCGTAGTGACATATACGTTTGTACTCCGTTTGATACGGACTACACCGTTTTTGTGTCGTTTGTACTCCGTTAAGTACGGACATCAGACACCGTTTTCATTCCGGTTTGCAGTTGTAAAATTTTCAGTTAGATTTTTCATTTTCTGTGTAGCAGATGGTACAAACCAAAACAAATTGAGTAAGTGTAAATAAGCATACAATTTAAGTAATAATTTAAGTAATGTGCACAAAACTAATTTAGGTATTTCTAGAAGCAACATAAAAAAAGACATTGCCATCGACACCTAATTGGATATTTTTGATGGTCATATGGATCGCGACAATGACCTTAGAAAATGCTCAGCATGAGCATCCTGAAACAAGCGGCGACGACTGCCTCTCGATGAAGTTCTACATATTTTTTGTCGCTTTGCGGTTCGGAGTGGCTTGATGCGGTTCAATCATTGGAGTAGTTGGTTTGTTTGTTCGCTTCGACGGCTTGTGATGCAGCAATTTGAAAAACTATTTCAAAAAAAAACAGCAAATGTAAGTTTAAATGAAAAACCATTAATTCTCATATTCGTTATTCGACCTCATTTACATTTTAATGGATTTTATTTAAATTTTACTTGCGTCGAACCGATTTTCGCTTGTTTGAACTAGTTTGTAGAATGCAATGGTGGATGTTTCAGATTTGATATTAGATATCGAAAAACGAATTAGAATTTTCATGGAAATTATTTTATCCCACAACAAATTCCCTTACACCACAATCTACAAATAGACAAAAATTAAAAAAACGTGGCAACTATGGTGTTCTCCTTCCACAAATCATATTTCAATTTGTTTATTTTTGTGTGTGACAGTTTACGAGTTGAAAACTTGAAAACTTTGTAACTAAATTAATTTATTAATGATTAATAATTATTATAAATAATAATATGACATCGCTGCTCATAGAATATCCGCCGGAAATTTACGCTGATCCGGAAAAATTCGAAATGCCCGACGATGATTCCTTTGATGCAGTTTGTGGCGAAGTGCTTGTAACAATGAATCGACTACTAGTGTTCCAATGTTCTATTTGTGATGAAAAATATGGACATTTTCCATACTTTCTGTCGCACTTGACGGGACATTACAGACCAAGCGAGGCTGATGCGGATATTAAAGATGACAGTATTGTGCCGGTGGAAGATTTGGCAGAGTATGTATTAGATATTGAGTCTTTGGAAGAGCAACAGCAGCAAGATGCTGAATTGAATGCTTTATTAGAAATGGAAAGCATCGAAGAGGAGGATAACATTAAATTTGAGGATTCCGAAGATATGTTTAGTGAAATAATGGAAATGGATGAAATCACAAATATCACAACAGAAGACGATCCAGAAACTGCAGTGCAGCCAAACTCAAATGTAAGTATTTAGATTTCAACTAATTCATTAAACAGCTGTGGTTCATAATAGAGTTAAAAATTTCAGTAAAATAAAAAAAACATCAAACAAAACGCAAAGATTGCACTGCAAATTAGCTGTGCAATCTTGTAGTTAGACGTTCTCGTTGTATAAGTAATACTCCAAAATAAAGATTAAAGATTTGTTTTCATAAAACTTTTATATATTTGAGTCAATTTGACTGTTTATATTCAAATGTTTTACTTAAATAACGGAAATATTTAAATGTATGTTTTTAATTTAAAAAATCGTCATTGTACATTTCCTACATTGAAGTTTATTAAATTTTACGAATAAAGTATTCAAATCCTAACCTGTTTTCATCAATTGATATCATTATTGATTTCAACAACAAAAATGGTAAGATATATACAACTTTTTGCAAATAAATTATTGCAATTTTTATAATTTCAATTTAAAACAAATTTATTTTAATCGAATTCAATACCTCCAAGTTATGTCTTGTATGAATTCAATAAAATTTTTATTAACGAATTATTACATATCAGTAATTAATTTCATACTTATTGAATATTTATATAACTCATTTATAAAATGATTCTATAACTATTTCATTTTTATATAATTATAGGATTCCACAAAACCTCAAACAGTTCGAAAATTACGACAATCAGCTAGGCACAATTTTGAACTTACCGAGAGTTCCGAAAGCAGTCTACCAAAAACATTTGAATGTGGCAAATGCGTTAAATTCTTTTCCAGCAGTTCAAGTTTGGACCAACATAATGTAGCGCATCATTCAGAGGAGCGTAAATACAAATGTCCCTACTGTGATGCTGCATTTAAGGAGGATTCCAATTTTCGCGGACACATTAAACGTCACATAGGCGAGAAACGCAACCACTGCGATATGTGTGACAAAAAGTTTATCACACGCGCCGAACTACACAGACACAGACTGACGCACACCGGCGAGAAACCATTCGTTTGTTCATCTTGTGGTCTTCAATTCAAAACGTCCGGTGCACTATCGACGCATATTAAGCGACACAATAATGATCGTGCCCATGAGTGTTCCTTTTGTGCAAAGTCTTTCTTTAGTAAATCACAACTCAAAGATCACATTATTGTGCATACAAAGGAACGTCCACATATATGTTCAGTGTGCAATGCAAGTTTTGCGCGTAGAAAATCGCTTGGTGTACACATGAAACTGCATACAAATGCCAGAGAATATGATTGCAAATTATGCCCGAAAAGTTTTAACCAAAAACCTGCGCTATTGGCACATATGAAAACTAATCATAAAGTGATTAATCAGCTACATGAACAGTAGGTGATCTGAAATACAGAATATACCTAAGTGAATGCTGAAAAACTAATGCAATGTGTTTAAATGATTCATGTCACATGAATTATACATATTTTACCTATGTAATACTTTTTAAAAATTAAATACATTGCACTGTAAATTTAAATAGTATCCTAGTTTTTTTTTTTAAATCCCGATGCTTTACTGATATTGTATTCCATTCCATAATTTTTAATAAAAACTAATTTAAACATTTTTTATTTATAAAAATTTATAAAAATAATTCTAAGACATCAGAAAACAATAAATACATCTCACAAACATTTTTTCGATCAAAAGAATTAATTCTTTCAAAATAATGAGTCAATTTGAATTTACTAGTAAAATAAACATTATTTCTAATAACATTTTTTGTTATAAATTCTTGATTCTTTTTATTTTGGCGAACTGCAACAATCTGGCATCCTCTAATAATATGCTATTCACAATAATTAGTTTTGCGAGGTTGCCACTTCATATACAAATTTTTAAAAGTACCAAACACATTAGGAGTCCACAAATACTTCTAAACAAATATTGTTTGTTGCGTATTCTATGTATGAAATAGTGAAATGTATTCGACATACACAATAAAATTGACTCGTAGCTCTATTTACGTATATTTTTGATTGACTTTATTTTTTGTTATATTTAAGTATTCTATGATATTTAAATATCACAGAAAAAAAAGTGCATCGCAAATCCACTTTTTTATATTTTCATCAAAATTACGCAAATCTTCATCGTAAACAACGAAACAAAATTTTAAAATTGTTCCAAAACATTCCAACATTAAAAACGGTTGTACTTTAAAAACACGATAAATTTAACACAATAAAGTGTACTGATCGATTTCATTTGGGATTTTAGAGTTAGGGATTTCAACTTCACACAGAAAAAAAAGTGTGTAAATATAACTAAAATGTTCATCAATCCAATTAATTTTTAATCAATCGTACTATACAAATTTGTACTCAGTTTAAAGTACGATATCATGGCACGTTTTCGGCACGTCATAACGGATAATCATCAGTTTCGAATACGTTTTCGATGTTCCTTAAAACCTGCTCTCCAATACGTTTCCGGATTCAGAAATCGGCACGTTTCCGGAATGTGATTCCGTTTTGCTGTACCGATAACGGAACATAGGCGGATCGAATTGTTTCTTGGGAGTGTTCTGATCGATTTCATTTAGGATTTTAGAGTTAGGGATTTCAACTCCACACAGAAAAAAAGTGTGTAAATATAAATAAAATGTTAATCAATCCAATTAATTTTTAATTGAAACTCAGCCGATGTAACTTTTAGTAGCAGTGAATTCCATATTCGTAATAATGAGAATATGTTTAATTGAGTCGAACATAAAATTTGATATTCGTTTTTTAATGATTCAATATGCAACAAAATGAGCATCATAAGCTGTTTGTTCAAATTCTTGACAGCAAAAATAAATTCAGCCATTTAATGCTAACATACTACTAAATAATGCAATATCCTGTTTTAAAATAGCAACGTAGAAGAAAATAATGTTAGAAGAAACTGAACGACGCCGCCGACGCACAAACAAAAAACAAAATGAAATCCAGAAGAAAAAAACAGTGTTGCAATTTAAGAAAATGAATAAATCGAAAGTAACAAATAAAAGTAGTTAATACTATTAAATATTTAGTTGTATTGAAATTATATTAAATTTCTTCATAATAATATTTTAATTAAAAAATGTGTTAATACAATTAATTAATTAGTAAATACATTCATATTTTTAATTGGAATACGATTTTGTTTGCTACACGCATAGAAATCTATTGTTACTTTTCACAATATGCGATTGTTATTTGAAAAAAATAAAATTTTATGTGGCAGCTCTGTTTTGTGACTCTTAAAACAAAATGTCAAAATATTATTTTCATTTTATTGTTTACAATTTTTCAAATCGACTGCAACGAATTTAATTAAATGATGTAAGTTACATGTTTTAGTAATTAATATGTTCAATAATTACAATTTTTATGTTGTGTTATTTATTTTAGATCTTATGACGAGCATTTCAACGAGCTACACATTTTCTGAAGTTGCATTCAAAGCTATTTCGTTGCAACGCTAGGTTGGACCAGGCACAGGCACTTTATGCAGAAATTGCAAGAGCCAACTTGGTCTACCACGATGGTCAGGTGACCTCCAAGGTGTTGGAAGACAAACAAATGAAGTCCAATCGCACCAGCACGTGTAAGCAAAACATAAGATGCATGGTCGCCGCAACAACTACAGTCTATTTTCAATATATAATATTATAAATATGAGATCTTCATTATATTTCTTTAAAAATTGTCGATAAATAGAATGCATTAAAATATAATATGGTTTATTTGATTTCATGTATTTTTAAGAATTAACAATTCAACTGACAATTTAATTGCATTTAATTTGACAATGTAGATTTTTAAAAACAACAATCGAATTATTTTTCGAAAGTAACAATCAAATTTTCAAATCCGACAATGAAATGACAATAGTATAATGGGATCTATTTTGAACATGCCTATTGTTATTTTATTGTCGGATCTAACAATATTTTTCTATGCGTGTATTAATATCAATTGTTATATATACGTACAATATTTTTTTCTGTGTTCAAGACATAAAATGTGATTTTTTCCCATGGGGAAAAGCTGGCAACTATGGCTGAACGTTAATTGTTTGTTATTGTTTTTTTTCCGAATAAATTTGTTGAGATTTTTGTTTGATCATTTTAGAAATATGACATCGCTTGCCATCGATTATCCTCCCGAAATTTTTGCGGATGCCGAACAATTCAAACTTCCTGAAGGCGACTCCTACGATGGACGTTGCGGAGAAGTGTTTGTAACTATGGGACGTCTGTTAGTTTTTCATTGCTCGATATGCGATGAGAAGTATGGGCATTTTCCATATTTTCTGGCACATCTAACAGGACATTACAATGACGTTAGTCAGGAACATAAAGCACAGCAGTATGATGATGTGGAGAAGAAGGAAGAGCAGCTGGTGAAAGGTCATGATGAAGTTACTACAAATTCGCAGGAGGTTCATTATCAGGAACTGAATGAATTCGAGCTTAATGCAATTGAATTATTTGAAGTGTATAACAATGAAGAAGTTACAAATCTCAAATTTGGAACTGGAAACGAAGAATTATTTGTAGAATTTATTGAGAACGAAGACTTGGAAAAACAACTGACGCAGGACACAACAGAATACTGCGAAGATATTGCATCATCAGTGATGGCAGTAGCTGAAGTAAGTTTGGAACTTCTGAAGTGCATATTGTAGAATTTAAATAATTAGGATAAAAATATGATTACAAATCAAATTAAAGACCTCCTAAACTATATATATTTTTTATTTTATATATAGCATCACTCCGAGAATGAGCTTTCACCACCCATGAGTAAACGCACAAAAACTAGCACCACCGACAACACGCAATGGTTTCCCTGCAACAAATGCGAAAAGTATTTCAGCAGCGCCTTCAAAATGCGCAAACATATTGCGGCAGAGCATGCGCTAGAACGCAAATACAAATGTCATCTATGCGGTTTTGCTTTCAAGGAAGAGTTTAATTTACGAGCACACGTCAAACGTCACACGGGTCAAAAACAATTTGGCTGCGATGTTTGTGAGAAAAAGTTTTTTACACGCACCGAAGTAACAACACACATGCGCACACATACCGGCGAGAAGCCCTTCATTTGTTCTTACTGTGGCATAACGTTCAGAACGTCTGGAACGTTGTCCGAGCATATCAAGCGACACAAAAATGTACGACCACACAAGTGTCGTTACTGCGACAAGAGTTTCTTTGATAGCGCACAGCTAAAGGATCATATGCCAGTGCATACCAATGAAAGGCCATTTGTTTGTGCAGTATGTATGGCATGTTTTGCACGTCGCAAATCGTTAATTGTTCACAATAAACTACATGCAAATGCAAAAGAATATGGTTGCAACTTGTGCGAGAAAAGTTTCAATCAGAGACCTGCGCTGCTGGCACATGTTAAAACGAATCATCGTGTGCTGGATGAGAACAACAGAATGCATTCCACCAATGAAGATGAAGATAGTTGAACATAGTTGTGAGCGGTGAAGTAGTCTAATTTCTATTTTATTTAGTCATACCGCGTAAGTGAATACTAATTTAAAAATGTTATTTAAAAGAAATTCTAAAAATTTAATAAAAATATTTATAAAAATGTCGTTTAGAGAAAAAAAACTAATCAAATGAACACATTTTTATTTATTATTATATAAAACAAACGATTCTAAAATTATCTTTCAATCGAGTTAAAAGTTGTCATCGTCGAACAGCAATCCATTTATTCATTTTTAATTGATTAATATCATTTTTTCGATAAACTCAAAAAATATTTTTTGTAAAAAATGTATTCTACAAAGACGAATAATAGCTGCGTTTTTTTCATAATTTAAATTTGAGCCGGAACAAAATTTATACGCAAAACAAAAACAAATTTGATCTAGATAGATTTATCGAGCTCAAATTGTTTTTGTTTTGCGTACAAAATTTGTTCCGGCTCAAATTTAAATTATGAAAAAACACAGCTAATATTTGAAATGTTTAACCGAAAAAAAAAATTACAACATGCCTAATTTCTTACTAAAGACCATGATACAACTATAAGGTACTAGAATAAAAAGAGAAATTTATTCTTGTTCTACTTCAGTGCCTACCGAAATGTCAGAAGTCCCAAAGTAATGTCAAACTTTTTTGAATTTTTTTTATCAAGACTTTTGTATTTTTTATTTCCTTTTCAAACTTCAATATTTATTGTTTACGTTTAATTATTTTGAAAAATTAAATGAAGCTGCTTTTCAAGTCGTCATCGACCATCGCATATATTTTAATACATTGGAACGTTTGGCACTATATTGCACGTGCCATTTGTTAGCTGTAATATTTGCTGGCGCTGGAGGGAAATATTTGATATTTGCGCACACAATGATTGCACTTGCCCTGCGTTCCATCATTGGTTTTGAGGGCTGGTGCTGCAGTTTATGTTTTTGAAACACGGTTGCGAGTTTGCGCTTTTATATTTCGTGACCCGCATGCATGTATGTAGGTACCGGGAAAACTGCAAGGCCAAGCTCGTAACGAAGGGCTTTTTTTAAAAAGTGGTGCAAATGTGCAGCTCTGCATTTCCCCCTGCGTTCGGAAATGTTCGTAGCATTGTATGAAGTGTGCGGGAGAGCATTTCCAATCGGGTTAATATCGTCCGGACCGCAAAACTAAACAGCTCTGGTTCGTGTTGCAGACCAATCAATTTTTTTTAACAAATATCACAATTATTTGAAAGTTTTAATTTTAAATTTAATGTCATTTTCATTTGTTTTTATTTTCTATTTGTTTACATTTTTAGTTGAGAGGGAGCAACTTTTGTTACTACTACCTGGTAGTTGTATCATGACTAAAGACCATGGTGTATTAAGGAAGGTGTGGAAAATTTGGAGAGGCTACAAATTTGAGCGTAATTCTGTACACATATTTCAAATTTGAAATATTTTTCTGTATACAAAAGTCAGTGCGATATTTGTTTTTATTTAAGTTTTCTGTATATTAAAGTCAATTTATTTGTTTTTGTTTATATTTGTATTGAATTTTTTGCTTTTATTAAATAATTTAAATGACATAAAGTTTGTCAACAAAGATTAGTTTGACTATATTCTTTAATATAGATATCGAGGATCTGTCGCGCTCAAATCTGTCGCGAATTTGAGCGAGGATATACGTCCTTGATGTGCACAAATGTGTTAGATCAGTTATGCAGCGTTTCAATAACACATCCTCGCAATTGATTAATACACATTGCACTCGTCCAAGTGTGCATTTTAATCGCCACGTAAAGTGAGGCGTATGATCGTATTCATCGATATTTTTAACTAATTTTATAAGTCAGGATCAAATTTAAAAATGTTGGTTGTATGGGAGGTTTTAAGGCATGGACACGTCTTCACAGCTACTTTAAAAGCTGAAACATGTCGTGGCAGTTGAAGGTATAGAAAGGGGCATAAATGGGAGTCCCGGAACATGTAGCCATTGTTGAGAAGAAGCTTTAATGTTGTGGTAGATTTAACATGTAGACACGCGCGACAATGAGGACCGAATTCTACCACTCCCGACTCTTTCGTTTTTTCCCGGAGTTTCAATAAAATCGAAAATTCGCGTGGATAGTGCGCACTCCATATTTTTAGCTTCGGGAACGTGAAATTTTCGTTTACCGTAACTGGACACAGACAGGCGACGAATGTGTCGTCATTAGTTTATTCGCAACTTGCGTTTTGTGAACAGTTTTGATAATTTTAACACGATATTTATAAACTAAAAAAAAAACTAATGACAAACAAATAAATAAAAAATGACAATAAACAAAGAGAGAAGTTTTTATACTTTCTTCACCTTGTTAAATACACCTTGCTAAAGACTTCAAAAATTGATTTTATATATATTTTTTTTTCGTTTAACTTGTATCCAAAGATTAAAAACTAATTAAAACCTTATTATTGTGCGACAATAAATTTCTGATTGATGGCGCACTTTCTTAATTGGGTTACTGTATTAGTTTAAGGTCATATCTTTATTTGAACTATTCCGAATTCTATTACCAGCTAAAAATGTGTAATATTTTTACATGCAACAGCTATTGATCGATTTTGTATGAACATTTCTAATCAATAGATTTTATATTTTATTTCTTTATTACAGATAAATGATCCACATAAATTGAAATTGTTAGCGATTGTACCGTATACAATTTGACGAATTCTGTTTTACATATGACTGATCTTTATATTTCATATTTGATATAAACACTACACTATTTCTAATTGAAATTGAGAGCTTTCCATTTGAAATTGGGAAAATTCCAAATAAAATTGAGATTTTTCAATTGAAATTGGGAAAATTCTAAATGATATTGAGATTTTCCATTTGAAATTGAGAATATTCCAAATGAAAATGGGATTTTTCATTTTAAATTGGGAAAATTCCAAAAGAAATTGAGATTTTTTGTTTGAAATTGGGAAAATTCCAATTGAAATTGAGATATTCCATTTGAAATTGAGAAAATTGCAAATGGAATTTAGATATTAAATTTAAATTAAGAAAATTTCAAATGAAATTGACATTTTCCATTTGATATTGAGAAAATTCCAAATGATATTGAGATTTTCTAATTGAAATTGAGAAAATTTCAAATGAAATTGAGAACTGAAAAAATATAGAATAACACATAATAATCCAGTTGGACCAGAACCTGTGCTTGAACTACCTGTATCTACGGGAAAACTCTCCATCAGCTCTTTGATCGCATCTGCATTGGTTGCCTTTTTACTTTCCTTAAGTAGGAAGAAGTACACATCACTAACCGTACTTCTAACATGACACAACTCATGTGAAAAACGCCCTTTTAGATGATCAAATTGAATATTTTAGGAGTATTAAAAAACTCATAAATGTGAGGGTTTTGCTGCTCATAAAACCGTGCATATTATTTAATAAAAACCAGATGATTTTATATCCAACATTATATTTATTGTAAATTTATATTTATAAGTAGGTCAATGTAACTGAATTTGAATGGATGCGGTATGTTTGGAATTTGTGCAGAAGGATTTAAATTATACCTATAATTACCTTTTTGGAAAACAATTAGAAATCATGAAAATATCTGAATAGTTTTTGGAGAATAAACGAATAAATTTATTAAGGGTATTGGTTTTACTTCGTATCGCCTGCGTATATCCGTATTTCTTGAAAATTGTACAATAAAAGCTTATAATTTTTATGACAAACGCATATACGCAGTAGATACTAAGTGAAATACACACTCTTAATATTTATATTTAAATCGTTTAAACTATACAAGTAAAATTTATTGAGAATTTTAGGTTAATTTGCATTGTGGAAAATCGTGAATACAAATATTGTATAATCGTTGACAAAATTATAAATTTTGGCCTAATAACAACTGCAGGTCATGGTTTTGTTTCATATAGAAACACAAAAATAAATTTATTTATTTGAAAGCAGATTAGATATGGCAAGAAAACATGCATTTCTTGTACTACAATCATTTCATAGCTGACTAGTCCTTATACAATAAAATGTAAACAAAATAATGTATGTAAATTTATTAAAGCTTATGACATTCAAAATTCAAGTTTAGCGAAAATTCTATTTTTGAATAACACTTCTGAAAAATACACGTGCCCACAAGGGACTGTTATCAAAATAATACCAAGTTGTCTTTATAAAAAAAAAACTAAACTGCGCCAATAATCAATATGTAATAAAAATCTAATAACAATTAGTTTTACAAGTGCTATCAATTAATGCGCCAATGATAACATACACCATTTTTTCATATGTATTTGAATGTTCTACGCATTTCTTATCATGTCAACAACTCTAACAAATACCAATAAATTCAAAGAATTTCTATATCTAGTTAATCATCATTCGTCGACTCATTTGAACATTACTAACGGTACGTGTAACAACTTTGCAAAAGATATTTAGAAAAAAATTAATAAAATTTAAAAATACTCAAAAATTACGTAAAATGCACAACGAAACGTCGTCGGAATCGGCGATTTCGGTGCTTGATGAATTTATTGAAGCCCATATGGAAATTGGTGACGATATTATCAACGAATTAAAAGTGATTGAGAAATTTCTCGATGGTGAGCCACCACATAATCATAAAACACAAACAATGGGCTTAGGACCGAAACAGCTTAAATGTGCTGAGATTATAATGAACGCAAATGGTGATCTGCTATTCAGATGTTTTCTATGCATGAGCGAACGGCACGAGTTCCAGAATTTCGACGACTATGAGCATCATCTAAATGAGAAACATGCACCTGGCGATATGTGTAAAAATATTGGTGTTATGGATAAAAGTGATCAAGTGTGGGTGTCAGAATTGCATAAAATGTTTATGGATGAAATGGATAAGGTATTATTGATTTATTAGTATACAAAATATGAATCTTTAATATAAACTCAATGGCAATGTCAGGATTCCGATTAAAATAATATAATTCCGATTAAAATAATTATTTATCTTATTGACTATTTTTAATAGTAAAAAAAGTATTATTTATATACTATTTTTTTGTGGGTATAGGTACTTTTTATGTTGCGAACCTCATAATTCCCAATGATTTTATTTTCCCTCTATTTAATTTATATTAAAAAAAATTATAATTAATATTTAATAAATTTTAAATATACTATTAATGTTATTGATGAAAAAAAGTTTAATTTCATTTATTTGTGAAAATATTGAAAGTAATTTTTTCCTCGAGCAAGAATATTCCCAAATGAATTTATGATATGCGAATATATAATACGAATGAATGAACATAATTCATTTGTTATTCGAGAATGTATTTTTACGAGCTGTGATTTAAAAAATTCAGCCCAATAGAGGTTCCCGATGAACGGAAGCTCATCGAATTGTTCTCTTTCCGACGGAAAATAAAATCCAATCAAAATTTCCGAGGAACGGGAAACATTTATAAAATAACGCAACATTGTTTTCCTCGCAATTTCGATATTAAATGCCAAATTTTGAACTAAAAATTAAAAATTAAATTTGTTTTCAATTTTATTGATAAACGTACTCTATTTGACACCTTAAAATGACTGCAAATACAAAACGAATGTAATTTTATTTTTTAATTAATTTTTTATATGCTAAGGACCGTAGGTACTCAAATAGTTAAATTTTCATAACAATTTAAGCAAATTTTCAACATCCTATTTTCATTTTTACTATTTTCACATTTTAAACTACTTTATTTCTGCAATCAATTATTGTAAAATTTCATGTTTTCACCTAAAAATAAAAAGTGAGCAAATTTGACAGTAAATGTTTACACCGTCTTTGGTTCACACGACGGGAAACTCTATTGTTTTGTTTCCAATGAAAATTGTGAGTTGCTCATTCGTTTTTTTTTTATTAATTCCGTCGGAAATGTCTCCCGTCGCGTTTCTCGATTGGGCTGATTATATATTTTTTTTCAAATTTCTTCAAAACAGCCTGCAGAATCTGAGCACAATTCGAATGATATCGCTATTTTAATCGTTGTGGAAAAGATATTATTATCGGTAATGTTCTGAATTTTAAATTCGAACCAAAATTCAAATATTTGGCAACAAAATCAAACCGAATTCGTTCCACAGAACTAGAACGTATTAAATTTTCAAATTTCTTCAAAACAGCCTACAGAATCTGAGCACAATTCGAATGATATCGCTATTTTAATCGTTGTGGAAAAGATATTATTATCGGTAATGTTCTGAATTTTAAATTCGAACCAAAATTCAAATATTTGACAACAAAATCTAACTGAATTCGTTCCACAGAACTAGAACGTAATAAATTCGATTGATATGCCTTTAATTACGGCTTTATAAATCGTGTGACTATTAAACGATTTGTTTGGAGTCACTTCTCTGCGGGAAAACGGTGTCAAAGCTCTAAAATTACCTATCACATGACTGGTGAAATGAGGACTTGTCACTGTTCTAGACTTCGTAATCATTATACATGATCTGTGACCGGTACCATTGGTACCGATTCAAGACTTATTCTTGATGACCAGTTCTGTGATAGGTCTAAAGGTCTGCATGGGATGTTAATTCACCCCTTCCTAGGACAACGCCGTGTTAAAGTTGCCGGTTGGTTTTATATAAAATTTAATTACCTCCGGTTAATTATCTCTGAGAAACCAGTCTGATGCCCAGTCTAGTACCAGTTCGTTTCCCTGTAGGGAAGTGTGAATTACCCTTAAACAACTGGTCACGTGACTGGTTAAAAAATATCTATCTTTGAACTGGTTGAAAGATGAAAGATGAAAAGAGAAGGATAGTACGGTGACTGGTCTCCTAAGGACAGTACGAAGACCGGTCCTATGGTATCTATGAGATGTCAATTGGTCAACTCCAATGACAAAGCCATGTAAAAGTTACCGGTACGTTTCATAGGATTGGGTCAGAACTAGAACCAGTCACCATCAGCGTTTCGCCAGTCACGTGATCAGTCACGTACCGGTTAACTTTTTTTCATACCATTTGCTCAATTTTATTTTTTAGAGATATATTTTAAACACAAATTCGAATAAAAGTAAATAAATATAGTCGAATTTAACAATTGTTTTGACGCAATTAATTAAATTGTTTTCACTTTTTCATTTCGTCGTCGTTTTTGTTTTATTTAATTTCAAAAAATCTGTCACTGAAGAATTTATTTTAGTTTCGTTTTACGTTATAAGGTACTTTATAATATTAAAAAATGTTATCCTGGAATGCAAATTGAAATGTGAATACAATTTTGATTGCATATTAGAACATGCGGGTATTTATTTATTTAATTGAATAAATAATATCTTTAGATTTCATATATTTCAGTTCAAAATGTATGTTTGTTTGAAAATGATAGTGTGGTAATATTAATGACAATTCAATTGAAGTCACTTCGTCCATAAATAGGTATTAAATACCTTTTAATCCGCCATTTCGAACAATATGTTTAATGCTAGGTTTCAGAAATATATTTCAAACACAATCGCAAATAGGATCGAATTTCAAATTTGACAATTTCATTATAATATATATTTTTAAGACATAATTAATTTAACCGCTCTAAATGCTCATCAATAATTAATTATCTTATAGCACTTTATACCGCAGAATGATCAGAGCAGTAGCACCGCAACTTCCATCATTCTGGAACAGGAGGAGCAGGAGGAATCAACAGTAGGCACAGAAAACAACGATACAACAAACACCAATGAAACCAACACAAACAACAATAACACCACAAATACAATTAACACAAATAAAAAAAAGAAAAAACGCACTCCCGGCTATTGCGAAATCTGTAATCGTACCTTCAACGATTTGTATAATCTGCGTATTCACAAAATGATTCACACCGGTGAGATGCCTTTTCAATGCGAAGAGTGTGGCAAACGTTTTCGTCAGCTAAACAAACTGAATATACATCGCATAACGCATACGAACAAGAAACCTTTTGTTTGTGATATCTGTGGAAAGGGTTTCCGTTTCCGCAACTATTTGTCGGTGCACAAGCGACTGCATTCTGGTGAGAAACCCTATAAATGTGCTCACTGTGAGGAACATTTTCACTCGCTGCACAATCGTCGTCTACATTTACAGACACAGCATAGTGTCGCACGTACCTATGTCTGTGAGATTTGTGATAAAGTACTGACGTCACAATGTTATCTTACCGAACACCTGAAGCGACATCGAAAACAACGCGATTTTCCATGTGAACGTTGCGGCAAGTGCTTCTATACACAGTGTCAACTTCGCACCCATGAGTTATCGCACACGTCCAAGAAACCCTACGAATGCGAGGTATGTCATGTGCGTTTTCAGCGAAAGTCCAACTATACGCAGCATCGGAAAATACACGCTGATGTCAAGGCCTACATTTGTCGGCTGTGTCACAAGGCTTTTGCCCAGAATGCAGGTCTCTATGCGCACATGAAGTCACACGTTGAGACGACGACGAAGCCATCAGATGAAAGCTTGCCGCAGAGTTGACAGATTCAGCGCGGTTGTTAATGCTGTCTCTACATTAGAATTAAATTTTAATCATCATCTTATTATAGTTAACTAATGACTTTACTCAACACTCTACGGAGATGCGCACGTAAGATGCGTAAGATTTTTAAGAAAATTGCAATCGAAACTTGACAACCTATTCACCCACTTCTATGAATAATAAAAATAAAGTATTGTTGAAAACTAGTTTCCAAAAAAAAAACATTAAATGTAATTTTTCTTTCAATTTTCAAGACTAATTTTAATATATTAATAAGAGCTAATATTTCCATACGTTTTTAAGATATTTGAATCTAAACTCGGACTTTTTTTAAGCCTTAGTTTGTGCAGATATTGTAACGCCCCTTAGGAGGCGTGTATATAATATACATATATTCTGGATCAGCATCACTATACGAGTCCGTTTAGCCGTGTCCGTCTGTCTGCCTTTCTGTGCGAATACACAACAAATTTAGAAATAATGATCAGAATACGTTGAAATTTGGTTTCAATACGTTTTAGAAAAACCTAGGACATGAGTACGGAAATTAACCAAATCGGTCAACGGACACATCAACCTCCCATACAAGTCACTTTTATATAACTCTTTAGGAACCAATAACTCGAAAAGTATTTAAGGTACAGATATAAACTTTAAAACGTATTGTTAGAATTCACCTAATAATATGTGTTCCAAAAATAGGCGTGATCCGCCCACATTATTTTTGATTAATTTTCGGTTTTTCATGGTGTAAATTTTTCTCGTATAAGACGTAAATTAATATGTTAATAATACTCTGAGGATGTTCAGAATAATTAAGAACTAAACATTTTAGAAATACAATTTAATATCCCACATTAATAATCCCTCTTTTTTTTGAGCTGAAAAATATGTATGTATGTTATACAACTCGCGATTCTGGACAACGTTTCTTCTACGACTTTGCTCATAGGTGTTACTTACTTTAACCAGGGTGCAGATTCTAGATCTGCGTTATCGTGAAGTGATAATGATACTTATCACTTACCATTTCATTGAACATTTCCATTTTTTTTTCACTTCACTCAGGTCGAAATGCGATTCTGGTTCATCGTGTGAAAACTGTTTTTAAAAATTTCCTTTTTCTATCGTTGTTTAAATCTTTCTAATCAAAAACATTAATATACCTGTAAATGGGCGTATGTACTAGTAAAAGTTGATCAGTTTAGATTTCAATTATAATTTATGCGACTAATTTTCAAAAAACTTTTCACAAAATTTTATCACAACATTTTTGTCGGTGTTAACTTTGTTTTAATTTTTGTAAACTTTTGACAATATTTATCACTTCACAGCACAATGTGAATTGCACTACTTTATAGTACGACCATTGATCTTATGGTTCATGTATTAATAGTTTTTTCTTTTTAAATCAAAAGTTTTCTAATTAATTCAATAGTATTTGAAAAATTCAGTACCATAAATATAAATGTTTCAATATTATTATTTTAAATAGAATAAATACTGTTGTTTTAATGGTTTCCTCCTTAATAATAAACGTGGTGTAAAAAAACATGAAACGAATACAAACATGTTCGTTTTGTACGTCATTCTGCGTGTTTACTCAAAATGGTCGCATGTATTTTTTTGTAATAATCCACATTATTTAGCGCGACATTGGTAAGGGCTCAATGTATTTAATGTAAATAAATTATATTTACATACTATATTTATTATATATTTATTTATATTTTTATTTATTACAGAAAATAAATAATACATCGAACTTCTATTATGGCAACGGACTCAAAAACAACTGCAGACTCAAGTACTACAATCAATTATTGGAAACCAAAGCAAACATTAAATGTGTTATATAACCTTTTGCAGCAAGAAGTGTCTTTTTATGTGTGTTGTAAAAATGAATAACAATTTCGACATTTAAATAAAATAATATATACAATAAATAAACTAAAATACATTTTTGTTTTAATAAATTATTAGGAAAATGTAATACGACTATACCATAAATTTAATAATACGTATCATTAAATTTGTATAGGTCTTTCTTATTGTAATTAAAATATCACATTATAAAATTTATGGTACAACCACACATTGTATTAACAGTTTCAATATTACTGAACTAATGGGACGCATCCTATTGACCAATTTTAATGGTATAAATTATTGTTTTTCTATTGAAATACTATCAATTTACCATGATTTTTTTCTGGGTGTAGAATATCTTCTAGATACTACAGCGATCACGACAATATTTTTTTCAGCTTCGATTACGATTACCACAATAATATTTTTTTGAAAGTACGCAATTTTACAAAAGTTAATTTTCTTGAGGTTGGGGTTGTTCTTACTTGACATACAGCCGGCAAATGAAGATTGTTTCAAACGGGAATCGGCGAAAATGGTGGCGCTTGATTCAATAAACATTTTAAAAGTTGAAACGGGAAGATTAAATAAAATTCGTTGAACAAAGATTTGATTTTCATCAGTGGGCATATATGACTTAACTTTCCCCATTCGTTATAATTATTTTTCTGGAATTTAGGATCTAACATTAAACAATAAACTGGTTTAGTTATCCGGAGCATAGTCCAAAGTATAGATGGGCGCATGTCTTTTTTTGATGGCACGGACACGAACGAACTCGACGACTAAATTTACAGACACGCACGATAAAGCACGGGATTTAAAAAGACATGAAAAAACACGACAAAACACGGAAAAACACGACAAAACACGAAAAAAGGTTGAAAAAGCAGGCGAAACGTGAAAAATAATGCCGGAACCGTTTAGACTTTTGAAACCGGAATCGTTATTAAAAATGTGTGGAATCGAAACTGGAATGGGAACAGATTTTCTGGTTTGAATCGGAACCGCTATTTTTAAAATATCGGAACCAAAACCATAACAGATATTATAGTCCCTGTCAGGGAACGCAAAGAACCAGAATCAGAACCATTATTAAAAAATGTATGGAACCGGAATTTAAATTTTTTGGTTGGAATCTGAACCGGAACCACAATTTTAAAAATCTTGGAACCCGAACCGATACTCCAAAGGGTTTAAGTCCCTGTAGTAAATAATTCAAAAATTAAAAACAACAGATTTTTAAGAAAAGGTTAAAATAACACGTAAGGGTTTCTTAAAATTGGGGTAGAACTATAAAAAAAATGTTTAATGGGCGCGTGCCTGATTTTGAATGCACGGACACGTACGGGCACTACAGCAACTGGCACGCACGGATATTTGAACGCACGAACTCAGATTTTCGGGCATGACACGAAAAAACCACGGCACGCGCCCATATCTAGTCTAAAGTAACGAACAAAATAACTAAATTTTTTCCATCTGTTCTTCTTTTTTTAAATATGTCATGTAAACATAGCATGTTTTTAATCAATTTTTTAAAATGTATCCTTGTAAAACGTAAACGTTGTTATAAATAAAATCTAATAATAATTCTGCCATGACTTTACCGCTAATGTTTAAATTCATTTCACTTAATGCTAATTATTTAAGTTAATTATATACACTACAAAACTAACATTTTAAAAATCCATTTAATTGTCTCAATGTCTATTAGAAAAAGTTGAAAAAAAACAGCTTTATTAATTTGTAGGAAAACTTTATTATATCATACGAAAAATTAATATTAGTTTGACTTCTTACTAAATATATAATATAGTATATGTTTTTGTGTCTATTTTATTTTTATTGGTTTTGTTTGCGTTTATTTTTATATTAATTAATGGCTTTGCAGCAATATATTAAAAATGATATTGTTATAAAATTGCCGTTCTATTTTAATTGTATGTAATATATGTATGTATTAAATTGTATAATAAAACATAATAGAAGATCATAATTATTATATGTAATTGTTAAATACATATAAATATATAAATGTATGTATGCCTTATGAATTGAAAACTACTTAAATATATTATTTATAAATATAAAAATAAAATCCACATGAATAATAATAATAAAATAAATGTTATTAGCTTTTAGCTAAATTTTCCCCGTATATTTGTGACACAAGCATAATTTGAAATTAATAATAAATTTTTAAAAATTTAAAATGTTCACTTGTGATACTTTAAAGTAGTATTTTGTAAAACTTAAAAATGTTGTTACACACAAAAAAATACCCTCAAATCCCATTAAAATTAGTCAACAGGACAATTATTGATTTAATAGTATACAAATAATAAATCTTTCATATAAACTCAATGGCAATGTCATGGTATTTTCTAGTATTCAATGGTATTTTCCGATTAAAATAATAATTTATCCTATTGACTATTTTTAATAGTAAAAAACTATTATTTATATAATATTTTTTTCTGGGTGTATATTTAAAATATTTTTTGTGAAATTTAAAATTTCCTCTTGATATTTAAAATTTGCATTTTGAAATTTCTAATTTCGTTTTTGAAAATTTTGTATATATTTTTAATATGTTAAATTCAATTCTATGTTATAGAAAGTTTAGAGAAATAAAATAAATTTGTTTGTTAAATAAAAAATTCAACAGACATTTTTACTTTGTTGTTTCATCTTTGTAGTTTACAATTACTTTTTTATACCTTTTAATTCTAAAATTCAAATTAATTTCTCATTTAATCTTTTCAGTAATTATACAAATGTTTATTTCTAAAATAATTTTTAATCGAACTTGTAGTTAAATAAAGAAATTATAATTTTTTATATAAAAAAAATAAGTAAAACTAAATTTTTAAATATAAAAATCGTCTATTTTCCGTAATCTGTAGTATTTCTTAAACAATTTTTCATTTAAGTATGAGTCGACCAAAAATATTGTATTACTTTGCGTATTATTCTCCGGGATTTGAGTTATTGTAAAAAAATATGTTTACAAGTGGTATCAATGACATTTTTTTTAGGGGCCTATTATGATTAGCGAAGCGAATGTACTTGGCGAAGCGAACGCTTTGGCGAAGCGAACGCAATTTGGCGAATGAACTGGCGAATGTACTAATTTTTATGGTTTTAAAAGTGAGCAACACTTACAACATTGACGGATAGAATTACCATTTCAGAGTTGAAAAAAATAGTATCATGTTGCGTACTTTTAGTACTGCCTTTTTTTTTAGAACAGATACTATTTTATCTTAATATCTATTTTATATTATGAAAAAACCATTTAATATTATTTATGGTTTAAAAAACGTTAACTCGATTCAGAACAATAATACTTTTTCGGTTTTTTGTTATTTTTTATCTATAAAAGATTAAAAAGTATCCAAATAAACTTCGGAACAATTCAAATTAGTTAAAATGTACAGTAAAATATGTTTTTAAATGTTAATATTGGAATTATTTTTACATAAAAATAAATACTTTTTATTAAAAAAAGTAGTTTTTTTATTTGGAGCAATACTTCTTTTATTTTAATTTAAAGAAACCCTAGAGTTTCAAAACAGCTGATGTGAATATACTAGTTTAGAAAAATAATAAAAATGTTCCAAAAAAACGATGGGCCCAACGCAATCAAAGAAGAGCGTGTTAAACAGAAGCCAATGCGGTGTGCAGAAAGCTGGAGCGACGACGAGGAGGAAGACTACAATAAGTTACAGTGATGGTGGTCTGTCCTCCGAAGCATTCATCTGTGGCACAAATAACTTCGCGCGATGAACCAAGCTGCATCCCCAGCAGCAGTCGGAGCAGTTCCAGACATTTCTTTTATTAGTGTTAAGTTTAAAATCAAAATAAAAAGTGTGAAAAAAATTGTTTTTTTTACGTTTATTAGTTAGGTCACAAAAAACTCAAAATTATAGACATCCTTCTATAAAAACTAAAGGATAAGATAAATTGAAAATCAGAAAAAGCCTAATAAACAAAAGCACAAAAGAAAAAAAATTAAAAATCAAAAGAAAAACTGATAAACAATAGATAAAGATACGTTCGCCGATTCGTCACATGAACTGTTGATTCGCTTGATTTTGACACTTGAAGCGAATGAAAATCGGTTGAGTGTTGCATGTTTTTTTACGTTCGCTTAACTTTTCCCGTTTTTTGGCGAATGAAGTCTGGCGAATGTAACCGTAATAGCTTTTTGGACGTTCGCTTCGCCAAAACCATTCGCTTCGCTAATCATAATAGGGCCCTTATTAACCAACGTTCAGAGAGTGTCCCATATTCATGCAAAATAAAACATCGTCCTTTTTATTTAATTTAATTTAATAAATCACTGTTATTTCTGATTTTTTTGACGAATTTACTTTCATTTCGTTTACAAAATAAGGGGGTAAATTATAAAAAGAAAGTTTAAGAGAAACTTATACCTATTGAAAAGATTAAAAATTATACCCAGATGTATTAAAATGTTCTGTAATCTAGGTAATGTTTAAAAAATGTCCCAACAAATTTTTCGTTTTTAAAATTATTCGTTGTTAAATTGAAAATTTATTATTAGAGAATTCTTACTTTTGTTCTTTTTTTTTCGTTAAGACTTTGTGTCATTCTTAATAATTTTCAGAAAAACATCATTGACTAATGGGTGAAAATTTGTCAACCGTACGCGCTTCAAACATTTTTTGTTTCCGATTTGAATGAAATTTTGTGAACATATAATATAAGTAAAATTAAAACGTGTTAAGGAGGGGTGGCCGAGATATTGTGGTACAAATATGGCAAATTTGACCGCGTAGACTTGTATATAATTATTAATAACTTCTATTAGAGTGGCTCAATTGTAAAAGACTATGAATGTTTTAGAAAGTATTTTTCAAGAGCTTTACAATAAAAATTTTCAAAAGAGTACATAGAAATCTCACAAAAATAGACATTTTTTAAACTTTTCAGGAATCCCCTCCATCAAAGCCTTTATAGTGATCCCATTGAGCAATTTAGGAACGCTCTGAAATTGGAGTCATAAAGGAGACCAATTTTGAGTGTTTTATGAGCCCTGAGAAAAATGACTCTTAAAAGTATCTCATTTTAAGACTGTTTTCGGAGCTCGCAAAAATATTACTCATAAAAGATTCATATTTAGGAGTTATTTAGGAGCCCTCATAAATAAGACTCCTAAAAGCATCAAAAATAAAATTGTTTCTGAGCGCTCAGAAAATAGACTCATAAAAATTCTATATTTTAGAATGTTTTAGGAACGCTCCAACATTTGACTCATAAAAGAGTCTCATTCCTGAGCGTTTTAGGAGCCCCCTCAAAACAAACTCATAAAGTCATCAAATTTAAGAGTATTTTATGAGCACTCAGAAAAGGGAATCATAAAAGTATCTCATTTATGCTGGCTTTAGGAGTCTACTGTTTAAATAAAATTGATAAACTTGCATTCGTTTTGAATTAGAAATCAAATGAAAATTAATAAATTATTAGTGTAAATTCAACAGACAAACCTTTAAATTTAATGGGTTTCTTGAAATTAATGCATTTTCTCACGGATGTCTGGACTAAGATAAACATGAACATGTACTATGTTGGATTCATTGCAGACACATTCTATATTTCTGAAGAAAGAAAAACTCCAAAAATGAAGACACCAGGAAATTCTCAAAAATTTGAATGTTTTAAGAATATTTTAAAATGATCAAAAATGCGCGGATTATGCGGTCTATAAAGCGCAGTTTCTGTAGCTTTTTTGGGGTCTTTTTAGAACTTAGAGGAGTAATAAAAGTGTCAGAAATATGAGGGTTTTTGGGCTCATAAAATGGTGCCTTCAACCCAGGGGTTGGGAGCCTTTTTGGACTTTTTTATGTGCTCATATATGAGGGTAACACTCATAAATATGACACATTTAGGAGTCTTAAAAGACTCAAAATGTTTGATGGGGATATTATTAATGTTTTTGGAAGCAGCAGTCCATTTAATCTTAAATTCACTTATGTCCTTCAATACACTTTTCGTACCCTTAAGTTGCGTTTAATTAGAACATATTAATGTTCGGATTAGACGCTCTAGGTACAATATTGACTTTATTGATAGTGTACCAATCGTAATGCAAATTAGACCAAAAGTAACGGGGTTTTCAATAAGAGCGCTACAAAAGTTTTTCAAGGGTTTTTCAACGCTACAAAAGTAGAGCGACAGGGACAGCAAACGACGCCATATTTCTTGCCGCTCTTTTGACATTTCTCTTCAGTAAGGTTCCCCATTTCATGATGGAAAGATATACGAGCCAACAACGAGTCGAAATTATTATAATTTACTACCGAAATTCGAATTCGTATATCTTTCCATCATGAAATGGCAAACCTTACTGAAGAGAAATGTCAAAAGAGCGGCAAGAAATATGGCGTCGTTTGCTGTCCCTGTCGCTCTACTTTTGTAGCGTCCCTGTTGAAAAACCCTTTACTTAATGCTGAATTACAAATTCTGTTGACGCAGAAGTTACATATGGCTGGTTACTTTAACATCTGCATATTGTCTGCCACACGAGAAATTTCTTAGGGACTTAGACCCGACCAACACTCCAGCTCCAATATGAGCGTTTTAAAGCCTCATTTCAAGATGCTGAGTATCATTCAAAAAAGTGTCTTAACCAGTGTTGTCACTCTACCACAATTGTGGTAGACATATCAGATTTTTCGGAACTTTTAGATTTCTATCATTTCTACCACGGAGGGTTCAAAATCTACCATTTTTTTAAGTTATGTAAAATTTCTAATGATGTTCCTAAAAAAACTATCAAACTCAAATCAGAATACTGAAAGAAATAACCGTAAATTTAAAAATTTATTCTAAGCAAACATTGAAGTTCCAATATGTGCGTTTTAACACGTATACGTACTGAGCAAAATGCGTCTTTCAAATAAGATCGTTTAAAAAAGTGCTCTATTTAGAATGAATGTGCCTTTGGTGAACCTTTGATATAAAATAAGTCATAATTCAATTATTTACAAAAAAAATAAATGTTATTTTGATATTTCACATTCAATTTTTAACTAATTTCCAGAGCTTGAGCCAAACTTGAATAAATGTATTTATTGTGCTGTTAAGGAAAAATATATAATTTATTTAAGTTTGATTATACAATTGAAATATGTAAAGAATATATTAAAAAATCTATATTTTACGTATTTGCAAAAATATAAAAAAGCAACCATTATTTTGTGAAATCTACCATTATTTTTTTGCTCAATCTAATAATAATAGTTTGGCGCTACAGTCCTGTATAGAACTTCGGCCGAGCTCTCTCACCATTTTGAGCTGTGCGTGTTAAATTTGTACTCAAAGTGGTGGGACCTACAGTTTATTGCCGAATCCGAACGGCGGGTGAGAGCTTTTCATAGGCAATGGTTTTACTCTCGTAGGTTTGCCATTTACTGACGAGAGGTAGCGCGGTATAGAAAAATGTTTCTATGAAAAGATGTTGTTAGCCCCAGTCCAGGCTTGAACCGGGGACCTTTCGGCTCGCAGTCCAACGCACTAACCACTGAGCTACCGCGGCTACCAATAATTATAATTATAAAGTGACAACACTGGTCTTAACTTGTATACGTTTTGAGCAAAATGCGTCTTTGAAAAATGCTCTATTTTGAACATGAATGAGCCTATAATGTAACCCTTTTAATTTAAAATATGTCATAATTCATTTATTTAGAATAAAAATCAATGTTATAATAATTACTTGAATACTTCACATTCAATTTACAATCTAATTTCCTGAGGCTAACTTGAATCTGGGTGTTAATTGGAAAGTTTTCATTTTTTATGAAAACATTATTACTAATTAATTTTTTTCTATAAGAATTTTTAATTCAAAACAAATGTTACTCTATTTTTGACCAAACATATTTATTATGCGTTGAATTTCGATATTCCTTGATAAGTTGAGTTTTAAATTATACGCGTAGAGTTCCAATTTTGTGAAGCAAAACTTTAATTGTATTTTCCCGAGTTTTTTTATTTAAGTAATCTCAAAATTCACATGCATTTCGAATTTCCATTTTTGGGATTCGGTCAGACTCGTAATAAAGCAATCTATCGAACTGCATACAACAAATTTTTATGCATTAAGAAATGTGCCAAATTGATTTAAAAAAACTGGTCTTATTCAAGTGGCGCGCAGTGTATAAGTAACAAAATTGTCGTTACCGTTCTGTTAAGAATGACGTTTGTATTTGAGAATATACTGAAAATTTTGGAAAAATCTATAGAAACGCATGAAACTCTCAGATATGTGTGAAGGTCCCTGAAGTTAATTTTGTAGTTGTACATTTTTTACGACACAGTAAAAATTGATGGATAAATACCAAAATATTGAATACAATTTATTAAAAAACAGTAACTAAATTATAAAAAAAACAAAAATTAAAAAATAAATCAAAAAATTGAATTTAAAAACATTTTCAAAATTTATATTCAAAACTTTAAAAACTAACATGTGCCAATTACATAAAAAGCATTTAACCCAAATGCTGTGATTGAGCACAATTTTAACATTTAATTTTAGTTTCTGCTAAACGAATTATTTGTCGAATAGCTATAGCATATTATTAATATATATGATGTTGTTTAAATCAAAAATTGAAACATAAACGAATAATGGTTTCGATTTCAATTTACTGCAACGTTTGGTATTTTTAGTTTTACGAAACGGTTTTAGTTTTACGAAACAGTTTCAAGGTAAGGTTTGGAGTTTTGTATTAATGTTCAAATTTTTAATATCTTACAACTACAAACCGATAATTTCAATTTTTATTTATAAAATATTTTAATAAAAAACTTCGAAAATAATCAAAAAATAAAATTTATATCTGTTACGGTTTCAATTCCTGATTTAAACAAATGACTTGCACAAACAACATCATGCTAAAAATGACCAAATTCAAATTGTTTTTTTTTTATCTTTTTTTTAATTATATGTTTTATATATTTGTGTGCTTTACATAAATCTTATTACATATGCTGTCATATAATATTTGTATGTTGTATATATAAATATATAATATATATTTTGTGTTTAATTTTTTTTTTGTTGTATTAAATTTCTGCTGAAAATATGTTTTGTAGTTTAGAATGAATTTCACATTTTGGCTTCTTTCTTTTTTTGTATTTTTATAAAATTTGGACAGCAAAATGTGTCAAAAACATGTAAAATGTTGTATTTTTCTTATTTAAATAAAATTATAAAATATATTTTTAACCTGTTTTCTTTCTGTATATCAATTGAATAAAGCAGAAAATAAAGATAAGCTAAACAAATTTAAATTTGTTTTTATGAAAAATTATGTAAACTTGCTGCATTTTTATATTAAATATTTTGTAAAATAGCAAATTATGTATACACCTGTTTTTATTTAATTAAATTATATGTAAAATTGCAAACTACATTTGCAACTAATGCGCTTTTGTGCGCTTTTTTTTTATTTAAGAATTAGTTTATAAATGTTTTTTTTTTTTTTGTAAAAATTTTGTTGAAATTTCTTTTGTAGATTTTTAGTTTTTTGAATTTTTTGTTGTGTATATTTTTTGTTTGTATTTATTTCTTGTGTGAATTTTTTCTTAATGATTTTGTGTTTATTTTTGTTTTTCTTAAATTTATGACATTGAGCTGCATGGCAAGCGCGGCGATCCCATCTGCGTTAGCACGCGATCCAGCCACTGCAGTGGCCCGTTCAGGTGCAGCTCAATCCAACAGGGTGTCGAGGTGACTGTCTGCCGACGATACTCAGCGCCCCAGCCCTTCACAAACGACATGCGTATGGTGCACATGCGTGTCAGCTGATATACCGCCTCAAAACCTTGCGACACAGACTGCGACAACAGTGCGGCAAATTCCTGATTATTGAATATTTTCAAATTGCAGCCTGGCGGTATTTTACAGACCGTTGCTGGATGCCAGCCATAGCGCTGATTGCAATTGGGACTCTGCACAAAGATGGACGAATCGCTCAAGCATTCGGCGAATACCTCGCCGCCAATATAATACAAACGCACGCCTTTGCCTATGTGACGACGCGTCTGTTCCACCACCTCATTGCGATTGACATTCGAGAGTAGTCCCAGACAGAAGCGTTCCGAATTCGATGGATCAGTGAAGCCGTCGACTGTAATCGATGGCTGCGAGGCATGAAATGTTTCGCCAACGCGTGTATTCAACTCGTAGTAAGAGATGGAACACCAAAAAGCGGGCTCATGATACATAACCGGTGCCGCATCCACGGGTGGTGTCAACCGTGACATATTCATGTTGTCATTTTGATCCATTGGGTCGCCATCTTCGCTCATGTAGCCGGGCGGTGGCGTCCCAGTGTTTGGGATGCTGCTGCCAACGCTTAAAACACTCGACTGCGAGTCCATGTTGCTGCAGAGAGAGCCGCTGGTTACACTGCCACCGCCACCATTATTCTGCGCATTTAACATTTGTTGCTGCTGCAACATGGCCCCGCCGCCGCCGCTAGGCAATTCCATATATTGCGGCGGACTTAGCGAAGCGCAGCGCTGCATCGAGGCAGCATTGTACTCGGTATTGTTGGGTATCTGATGATGATGATTATCCAGCGGATAGTCGGAGATGGAGTCGGGCGGTGTTGGCAGTGATTTGGGCACCAGAATCGAAAGCTCTACCTTTTTGTAGTGATAGGGATTAATGCAGATTTCGTCCTTTTTGAAATGATAGGCAAACTCGCAATGATCCAATGCCTTTAGTTCATTCTGCGACTGTAGATCCGGCCAACGCCATAGGCGGCAATAGATAACGTGCGGTAGACCTTTGCGTAAATTCTCACCGCTGGTCGGTGGTTTGGCACGCGGTATAGTCACACAACGTGTATTGCAATTTTGTGTGGAAATTGCACGTTCGAGCTCTTCGAGTGCTGTTGATTTTTTGAGTTTTTTCACCAGATTCTTGACCGCCTTCTCGGACCACTTGCCTTCGACGGAATCCTCGTTGCACTTTTTCAATGCTAATAGACGTTTGACTATTTGTGGCGTAAATGGCAACATTTCACGCTGCGCACAAGCGGCGGTGCAATAATTTTATTTTTCAAATTATTTAATTGCTTAATATGTAGACAAAAAAACGCACTGTGCTGTAGGCGTTGTTTACCTCAAGCTATAAGAGTTATAAATGCAATTTGTATGGCAATTTGTGTGTGGGCTGATCCTGCAGCTCCCCAATGCGCTATTATAAAAACAAAAAAAAAAAAATATACAAAACCAACGACGATTTAAAGAATGGACTTGGTATTAAATTGAAAAAAATCATGAGATACTAGTAATGATGATGTGTTGTGAAAATTAACAATGATTGCGATGATATTTTGAGATGTTTTATAATTATTTTGTTTTAAAGTTTTTAAATATTATTTTCTATTTTTTCTTTATTTATTGATGCTTAATTATTTTACATTTCCCTTGATAAAAAGTGTACGGCAGGTAACAGCAGCTTTCAGGCTTGAACTAAACAGATTTTCGACAGATTTACGACGGATATAGGCGGAGTTTGTAGCAAAACCTGCCTGTTGTCTGCCATAGAAGAAAACGGCAGTCTAACTGCAGGATATAGGAATTTAATTTATATTTTAGTATTGAACATTTTTGAAATGATTGCCGCAAAACAAGTCACATTCCCATGTACGAAAAAAACGATGGGCCCAAGGTTCGCCCAGTCTTGTGCCAAGAATGCATTGCTCTGGGCCAGGTCTGGTACCCAGAACTGACTTAATACTGGTTAACACTTGGAATGATAAGAATGACTCTAAGTATTCGGCCAAGACTGGCAAAAATACTTGGCCAATATTATATAACAATAATGTGGCTGGACATTTCAAATATGCAAAAAAAAATTTTTTTTTTCTTTTTCTTCCGTTCTATTTATTTTAATTCTCATTTATTTTCTTATTTTAAGTAATTTAACAATAGTCCCGTTTTCTTCATAATTTAAATTTAAGCTGGAACAAATTTTGTACGCAAAACAAAAAACAGCTAGATGAGCTATAGATAGATTTGTAGCCGCGGTAGCTCAGTGGTTAGTGCGTTGGACTGCAAGCCGAAAGGTCCCCATTTCAAGTCTGGACTGGGGCTAAACAACATCTTTTCATAGAAACATTTTTCTATACCGCGCTACTTCTCGGCAGTAAATGGCAAACATACGAGAGTAAAACATTGCCTTTGAAAAGCTCTCACCCGCCGCTCGGATTCGGCAATAAACTATAGGTCCCACCACTTTGAGTACAAATTAACACGCACAGCTCAAAAATGGTGAGAGAGCTCGGCCTAAGTTCTTATAGGACTGTAGTGCAAAACTATTATTATTATTATTATGATTGGCCGCTTGGTCTTGGCTAAATCTCCATTCACGGAGACACATTCAATGAGTGACTTTTGGATAAATATCAGGTATCCAAGACTTGGTAATCCAATCATGGCTGAGACCATTAAAGTCTAATCAGCCATGCCTTGGACGGCCAAGGTTGGCTATGTCTTACGCCCGTTGTCAAGCCTGGCGTTTCCTACATGGGTACCAAAGTTAGTTCTGGCTGAGTCTTGGGCGAGAACTACTTAACCAAGCCTTCATTTGTCAGTTTTGGCTGTGTCTTGGGCGAAGGTTTATTAACCAAGCATTGGTCTGCAAGTGCTGGTTGAGTCTTCAGCTCGTCGTCAGGCCTGGCATTTCCTACATGGGTTACAGCATTCAAATTATTTATCATATTGTTACGAATAGAGGTAATTTGCTCCTCTGTGCAAGAGTAAATCAGACGGAAGACAATTCAGCGCACTGAGTCAATGTGCGAGAAAGAGATAGAAGATCAGGACATTAAAACACATGAGTGCGAATGAGATGCCAATAGCATGCGTCATTCACGAAACGAGTAGAAGATTCGCGAAACATGTCGAAACGTGTTGAACTGATGCATGCAGTATATAAGGACGCCGCATCTGAGGCACAGCACTTCAACAGTAATTGGAAAATGGTCGAGTACGTCTCGCGTGAGAACAAAGTCAAGTTAAATAGTGGACATGCAGCAGTTGTTAGAATTTGTTAAAGTTTAGTAAAGTTGTTTATTAAAGTGAATTAATAAAGTTAATTGTTATAATTTAAATCAAACATAAGAGTGTTTTTATTTTGTACACAATCCAGAGATACGAACTTGTAGAACAGTTTTCCGTAGACTGAATTTTCGTAACAATATATACATTAATTAGTATGCCTGCCTTTTTGTTCTACAGCAATGGATTTGTTACAACTTCGTCTGCCGAAAATCTCTTGATTTCCTGCTTCAAAACTGAGGTGTTTGCCTGCTACTACCTGGCGTATATTTTGTCTGGGGATAGAAAATGCTTTGCTTTAATATGAATCTAAACAATTTAGCTCGTAATAACTATAGGATTCTGACATGGCTTCGCAGACAAATTTTGAAATAGTTGCCCAAGAAACAAATCGTGCCGTTAAGGGTAAAGCAAATACTAAATCAGTTCCCGTCAACGTGTCGTATTACGGAGCCGTGTATGGTACAGAGAACGGATGAAACGTGACATCGAAAAGCTCCCTGCGTAGTATACGTTACATATCAGTTCCGTATACAATATTTTTTAATATATGTTAACTGAGAATTTGTATGTCATATTCGGAAATTTTTATATTCATTTAAATTTTAAAATTGATTCAATAAACTGTTTTATGCATCAACAAGAAATGTTGATCTTAAATACATTCATATTAAAAAGTGTCTTTTATTGCATTATTTTGGATTTTATTGTTTTTTTTTGGATTATTTACAAATAACATAATTTCAATAGATTTTATCGTTTTTTAAAGTTATTACTTCCCACCCTTTCACTGCGAAGAACTGCTAAATATCATTTGTTTAAAAAATACTTTAGGAAAAAAATCACCGTTTTGGATCTGGAAGACGTTTTCTTCTAATACTGAATTAGTCATATGGGTTAGAAAATGAAACGTTCTGAGTGCCTGATCAGATCTATTTTGAATGTCTTTTTTATAACAGCACAACTCTTCAAAACCGAATAGATTCAATCAATATCTACCGCTTTCTAAATTGGCATATAATTGTCTTGGATTAAATCCATGGTTTCGGCGACTACATCATTAAATTTTTTGGATCTACATAAAGGCCTAAGTTGGGTAATATGTATGTTGGCTAATATAATATATGAATCATTTCATTATCATCTTTTCCAGAGATTTCCAACCAGTAGTGGTTCAAATTATTGTTTCCGATTTGGTGTGATATAAAACACCCAATCGAAATGTTCAAAAAATGAATCGTACTCTGAAAACCACAAATATATTTCCTAAGTTATAATTCGAAAAATGTACAAAAATCGATTAAATCCAAAAAAAAACCAAAAAGTCTAAAAATCTGGATGGATTTTTTTGGAGTGGCGATAATCCCTAACCCCGCGTACAATGTGGTCGGTATTGGACAATGGGGCGTGACATCTCCCATACAACAAAAATTTTAACTTATAACTCATGACTTACTAAGAACAGAGTTGTATAAATCGAAACAAAGGATCATTTTTAAAAATTTTAATAGTCACGTTATATGTGAGTGGGATTGGAAAAAGGGGCAAGGCACTACGTTCAATGTGGGCGGAAAAAATAGCGACGTAGACATGCATTAATTTTTTTTTTTAATAGGCATTAATTTTTATTTAATTTATTTATGTCTATTCTATTTATTTTTGATTGTGTTTTAATTTCATTTGTCATAAAACAAAGCCAATGAAAACCTTTTTATTTTCAGCCCCTATAAATATTAATAACTTGATTTGGTGCTTTTTATTGAATAATAAATATACATATATTCAAAAAGACTCGGAACAGGGACGTGTTGCCAAGGGTACGCTACTTTTTAGCTGAATAATAAAAATAAAAGTACAACTTATTACAAAATAATTTTTGGTAGAAATAAAAATAAAATCCAAATCAAGGTACAACAAATAAATATATGCCTTCAAAATAAGAAAATTATTACTTGTATTCGCTCATCCACCCCTGTGCTAGACTACAGATCAATATCACACAGTGTGATAAGAAGTTGAAAGCCGGGAAAGTTGAAAACACTACAAGTTGAGAGCAGTAAATAAAACATAACATAAAAAAATACAAATACAAACAACTAAAAGTTGAAAACAGCAGACTGGCCAAAAAAAAAAAGAACCAAAATGAATGAAATGCCGTGCACACGAATGAAAACATTTCACTTGTTTGGTCTTTTGCTTTGTTTTTATGTATCGTATGTAGTATGTTGAAATTTACATATAGATAATATTAGTGCGTTGCTATAATTTGCACTATGGGTTACTACTATGAGCAACAACGACAACAATTTCTGTTTCTGTTCATTTTGTTTCATTCCGAGACTTTGCGGATATGAAAAAACAACACAGGTTTAGTCCAGTAATATAAATAGGTTAAAAACAATTAAAAAAGGTATTGCTTATATGTTTAAGTTTAAACTAGTCAAATAATCTCATAATTCGATCTGTTAAATTTGACGACATTCAAACGTTTAAACTCGGTATCATGTTTTCCAGCTTTAATATTCGTTTAAACAACATTTTATAGACCAATGTTAACCGCTTTAACTCATGTTAAACTCGTAGTGAGTTTTAATTCTGATATTTATAATATTTCTAGAAAATTATTCCCCACATGCTTAATTTTTTGTTTATATACCGTCGTTGCAGAAGTTAAACTAATCATGTATATTTTTCCAAGCGAAATTTATAAGTTTATTGTAAAAATTTACAAAAACCGGACAAAAACTTTAAAAATTGAAATGTCATTCGACATATTAACATGCATTGATATCGATTTAGGACTCATCGTTCTGATGTATCAAATTATATGAAGATTTTCATAAATCTATTAAACTCAAGTTTTATTACAACGACTAAATTTTTTTTCCCGAAACCAAATTTTTGTACTGAAATGAAGTAATTCATACAAAATAATAATTTAATAATTAATAACATATTATGTTCAAAGGTAAAAATTACGGGGGATATATTCAGTCCTATTGTAAATAAAATATTTCGTCATTATATAAAATGTTCATATAAGATATTTCCGAACGGAAAAATTCCGACGGAATATTTTCTTCAGATTGCTCAGCTTATTTCTGATAATCAGTCCTATATTCCATCGGAATTTTTCCGTTTGTATTGAATTTTCACAAATTTCATTAGCAAATACGTTATTGTAAAAACTTTTTCGGGACTAAATAATTTAGAGATTATCATATCGAGTTTTTTTTCGGAATTCCGGGATTTTGATATGCCTAGAATGGAAACCCCACGAATATACAGTCTATAACGTTTGTCTGTCTATCCAAGTTTATGTTCGTCCGTCTGCCTAGCTGTCCGTCTTAACTTGTCTGTATACGCAACGGTTTAAAATAACAATTTTGCGCTATTAGACTTTGTCGCAGACAGAAGAAGAACAAGAAAAAGAAGTAAATATGAGAAGGATGATGATGATGTTTAAGCAACACAAAAAAAACAATTAAAATAGCAGTTTTTATAGGAAAAATGCAGCCTCGTATAAAACTTTTCCAGTTTGTGGAAAATAAAAAAACAAAAAAAAAATATTCTAAAAATACATGCACAACAACAATTTACCTCCGCCAACACTTTTTTTGTATTTGCAGCAACGTTTTGTGATAAATTAAAATTAATTAATATTTGCGTTGCTTTTTTTGTTCTTTTGGATTTTTAGTTTTGTTAATTATTATTTTTTTTAGTTGTCGACGTTGTCGTCTTTGACGTCGTCTGTCTGCTGACCTTTTAAACTTTTCTTTGGGTTTTCAAATATATTTTTCATGTATTTAGTATTTTTGCCTTCTTCTGCTACTTCTTTCAGCCTTCATTCAATACAACATCCAAAAGGCAACAACAACAGCAAGCTAGCACCAACAAAAACAAGAACGACAACAACAACAATATTATGTCTCGCTAAAAATGTCTGCTTTTATTTCTGCTCCACCACCTCCTCCTTCTTCGTTTTCATATTATTTTTCTTCGTCTGATTGGCGTTTTGCACAATTTCGAATTTCTGCAAATAATCCAAAATTTCAGCTTAATTCACATTTGATTTCAACACACTAACATTTGGCGCTGATTCTTATGCAGTTTGAGCAACAAATAAATTGTGAATAAAAATTGCAAACTTATTAAAAATGCGAACGAAAAAAACTCTGCCTCCACAAGGGTTCAACAAAAAAATTATAATTCCGTCGTTGCCTGTTCGTCTGCTCTTGTCGTTCGTTGCTTTGGTGCAAATTTGAGTGATGGCTATTTTTTGGGTACCCAATACTTTATATTCGATGTTTATTCGGTTATCGATGGATGCTATATATGTATTATTCCGAACGATTATGTGTTTGGCTCCTAAATGATATTATCACACGTATTATTTTTCAAGAGGAAGAACCTCTTAAATAAACTAATTGTGGAGTCTAATGTTTTAAGACAACGAATATTTTGGAGTATTTTAAAAACACTCATGTAAGACTCATACAATACTAAAAATGTTTAAATGTTTATTCTAAATTACACACAGAATATGATTGTTAAAAACTTATAAATTTAATATTGTTTTCAAATTGTATATAAATAAATATATAAAAAAATCAACTTAAACTTTAAAATAATAAAAACAGTTTGGCGCTACAGTCCTGTTTGGTCGAGCTCTCACACCATTTGTACTCAAATTGGTGGGACCTACAGTTTAATGCCGAATCCGAACGGCGGGGTGAGAGCTTTTCATAGGTAATGTTATACTCTCGTACACTAAGAAAACAAAGATGATTACCAGAAATAATACAGCCCTAAATATCAAGCTATTTACAAATTTTTTAGATCGTCTTTGAGACAACCATCTCTCAAACATCCGTCAAATACGATAAATATTGCTAGCAATCATCTTTCAAATTTACGATTATGTATAGCAATCATTAATTAAACATCTTACAAATAGGAAGATAGTTGATGAATATTTGGAAAAGGTACTCTATTAGAATTCGCGGAGTAATTTTTATTGAATTGAAAAAAAAATGAATCAAATGTATTTTTATTTATTGTAGAATAAAAACAGTATCCTGGTTATACATCGCCATCGTCTTTAGAAATCCTTTGAAGGTAAAATGGTACAACGACTTGAGACTTCTTCGCGGAAGAACCACTGTTGTGTTGTGCTGTTGTGGCAAACATCTCGTAAATATCTGCATATATGTCATATTTAAAAAATATTAATAGTTTTGCAGCAACTTTATTGAAACTTATGGGATGTTTAAATATTTGCTACAAGGCGTCAATTTAAACAGATAGTTGGAGCAAGACTTTCATAAATATCCTGTTTTCTTAGTTTAGGTGTGCCATTTTTACTGCCGAGAGGTAGCGTCGCATAGAAAAATGTTTCCTATGAAAAAGATGTTGACAGCCATAGGGATTGAACCCGAGACCTTTCGACTCGTAGTCTAATGTACCAGTAACTTTTTTGACTCGTAGTCCAACGCACTAACCAGACGAGCCACCGACGCTACTAAACTTGAAAAACTGACGTATAATATTGAAAGTAACTACAATTTAAAAACGACGTGCGTAAAAACTTTTTATTATTGTGGATGGTTTTGACGTTTAACACATATATTTTGGTTGTTTCGCGTAGTGGGGAATCTTAGAAAATCCCATAAAGAAACATTGATTTTCTTTGTATTCTGGGGATCGAAAGTCCATGTAGATATTCAATAATTCTACCATACAAATGTGTAAACATATTTTTCATTAAATTTAAAATGTACAAACATATTTAAAGACAAAAAAATACATATTTTTATTGAATGTAGAAATCTGTTCATGCATTTGAATTATAAAAATTAAATAATTAGTTAAATGTACAAATTACTTCATTATTTATAAATACGTAACCAGCTAAATAATGTCTGAAAGTTATCTTTTAAATGTTATCGATATCCGAAAGTCGTCCAAAACATTACGAAAAATATGTCTTTTTATAATACGTATAATTGTGGAAGATGTATTTTAGCTTTGTTGGTAAACATATTAGTCTTTTAGTCTTTTTAGCAACTGAAAGACAAGCGAAAGTCATCCAAAAGTGATTAAAAAGTTTACAACATTTACATTAATATTTTCACACTTAATAACAAAATCTAAACAAAAACCATTACTCTCTTTCATTAAAAATAAAAAGGCGACAATTTGTCTGTTTAAAATAAAATGATTTTTATTATTTTATAGCATAAATTTTATATTTAACCTACTAATTTTCATATAATCGGGTACTTTTATACCTACTACAATAATACTTAAATAGTAAAAAGACTTCTTAAAAATAGTACATACTACATATAATTACAAAATGTGTACTGAGTAAATGTTGTTTTGTGTGTGTGTGGTTGCTGCATAAAATCAAAATTAATAATAATAAAAAAAAAAACACTGCAAAAATTATTGTTTGAGAAATGTTTTAAACAAGTACTAGCAATGATGTGTTTTTATATGAAAACAAATTTTTGCGAATTTCACAATTATAAATATTTTTATAATACGCGCTAATGTAAACGATTTATAAGTATTTCTTTTTTTTATAAAATTATGTGTACAATTAGCAATGCAACTGAAGTATTCTTTTTTTTATATTAATTTAACAATAATAATTGTTATAAACATATAGCATATGTAATGTGTTGACAACAGCGCTGAACTTATGTCTAATTTGTCTTAACGAACGTTTTGTTTTTTTTTTGTATATAGAGTAGAGTAATAATGGGTATGATGTAATTATATATAGGAACAGTGCTTAACTAAGAGAACAATTTGCAAAATAAATGTGCAAATTGTGTAAAATCATCAGAAGAACAATAATGGAAAAAGGAGTATTTAAAAAATTAATAAAATTAAAAAAAAACAAACAAAAATACTTTAAAATGATAACTAATGAAATCAGTACTACTGAGGATGCTTACAGGCACACGTCAACGTTAAACTAATGCATAATAAATTAATTTAAAAAAATGACAATGAAATAAATACTGGTAACAGGATTTTTTTTAGCCGCAATTGAAAGTACTACAAAGTATAGACTAGTTGTGTGGAAAATTAAACACGATGTTTGGAAAAATTAACTAAAAATACTTTTCACGAGACTTCAGTTTAGATCAGGTAGAATTAGTTTAACTTATAATAACTTTCTGGAGATGTTAGAATTAGTTTAACTTATAACAACTTTTTGTATTTCGAAACGAACGAACGATGAAACGAAAATTTGGTAGAATTAGTTTAACTTATAACAACTTTCTGTATTTCGAAACGAACGAACGATGAAACGAAAATTTGACGTCACACGAATTTGAAATTCATGTTACTTGAGTTTTAAACATTAAAATTTGTTTTAAATTGCGTCACCTTCATCTAAAAGACGTTCGTTTCAAAATATAGAAAGTGGCACTTAGAATTATTGATTGGGCACACAAATAATTATTTAATAAATTGTTTTAAAATGCTGCATGGCAAATAGTCAGTGCTAATTGCTATGCAAATTTAATAAATATTTTTTCCCATATTTCTATGCGTTATAGCGTCGTTGTAGAAGTAAAACTTAACAGTATATGTTTTTTTATACAGACATTTTTCAAGTTTTTGTATGAATAATTTACAAAGTAGTAATTAAAAGATTTAAATTGCATTTGAAAATTTATGAAATTAGCATTCATTTGACACTAATATTACAAGCAATATTCAACAGATTATTTATTTTATTTGTACAACGACGTTGTAATGTTTTTGTATTTTATATAATTTTAGCTTGTTTAATTCTGTATCTAATCGTCATTAATCAAAATTATTTGCATATACAAATGATTTTCAAAAAGCACTTTTTACAATTTATAAAATGAAATTGGTTGGCTAAATTTCTACCACGACGATGTGCATATTTTAAAGTCTTAAATAGCAATTTAAAGTTTATGAAATTAGCATTCAATTGACACCAATATTTCCAAGAACATTGAGTAGAAATTCTAAGTTATACAAAAGATTCACAAAAAGTACTTTTTACAATTTATAAAATGAATTTGGTTGGCTAAATTTCTACAACGACGATGTAAATATTTTAAAGTCTTAAATAGCAATTTAAAGATTATGAAATTAGCATTCAATTCACACCAATATTTCCAAGAACATTGATTAGAAATTCTAAGTTATACAAAAGATATACAAAAAGCACTTTTTACAATTTATAAAATGAATTTGGTTGGCTAAATTTCTACCACGACGATGTGCATATTTTAATGTTTTAAATAGCAATTTAAAGTTTATGAAATTAGCATTCAATTGACACCAATATTTCCAAGAACATTGGGTAGAAATTCTAAATTATACAAAAGATTCACAAAAAGCACTTTTTACAATTTATAAAATGAATTTGGTTGGTTTAATATCTACCACGACGTTGTACATTTTTTGTATTATATATAATTTCAGTTGGTTTAATTCGGTGAAAAATTGAAAGATTTGTGTTTAATTAATTTTAAAATTTTATCTTAATTCCGCAGTTAAAAATACAAAAACAATTATTTGTTACACATAAAATGAAATGCGCTTTTTAAAATAAATAAAAACATATTTAATACCTATCAATTATACATTAACATATTGTGTTAAAAGTTGAAAAATCAGTACAAATTAAAAAAAAAAATATTTTGTTTTTTTGCACTTGGAAATAAAGAATAACGGCGTTATAAAAATGAAATATTTATCTTTATAACAATATAAATTCAAGTGCCAAATACTGTAATTAAAAATAGTAACAATAATGCAACGAGATTTACAACAGTTATCGGCGTTGTAGCGCTAAAACTCTCCAAAGACATTTTATATAATCAATGTGTGTTGCTTCATATTAAAAAGAACGTATTTGCATCATTACAATTCAATAAATATTAATGGTATTCATTTCACTTCGTATATGCGTATTTCGTAAAAATTATAAGCATTATAGTGTAGAATTCTTACGAAATACGCATATACGCAGGCGATACGAAGTGAAATGAATACCCTTATTATGTTCTCAACAATTGAAGGGTTAAATCCATTTTTTAACATTGATTAAAAATCAATTAAAACTATAAAAATTTGTAAATTAGCGATGTTTTTGTTAAAAAATTATTTCTTGTATATAAAACCTATTAAATACGTGATTTTTAGGATATACTTTGGATATTTTTATTTTTGATATCAAACTGAACAATACCTCAATATCGAAAAAATACGAATCTGACCTTTTCTGTTGTTTTTCAGTGTATAGTTCTGATATTGATGTTTATGATATCAAACGAAGCGTAACCTTAATACAAATTTGAATTGTGTACAATTTAAGATAATTCTAAACTATGTAAAGATTTTTTGTAAAACAAACTCTTGAAATTTGAACTTTTGCTCAGTTTTACTTCTACAACGACGCTATTTCAGATGTGCCTATAAATAGTCAAACTTTTAAACCTTCCACTTAAACGCAAGTCTCATGAAAAGCGTTATTCTCAGCTGACAGCACACACCGTGTGCATTCATTTATTCGTTTGTTTGTTAACTGAAATGTGCTTTTGAAAAACAAACAAACATTTATAATTATGTTAACAAAATAATAGCTAAATATACGCTTAACACTATGTAGTAGCATTTTTAGACTACCAAATACAAATCGCTTAACTAGGCTTTGCAATTATTATATATGTGTGTGTGTGGTTGTGTATATTGCATGCACTGGTTTAGAATAGTTCAATAATCATAATAATAATAATAATGCTGACCAACAACATCAATTAATGCTTTGATCTTAGATGATAATTGAGACCGCTCAAATGTGAATATGAACGCGGACATTTTTTACATGGAAATGCTTTCTTTCTGCTGGTATTTGGTGCATACACCGAATTCGATGTCATCGCATTTCTGTTGTCCTCCTCATCATCATCATCGTCAATAACATTGTCATAGTCATCGTCATCAACATCAGCAGCATCATTATGAAGTACTGCAGCTGGCGTCACATCATTTTCATCTAACTCACCATTATCATCATCATCGAGCGCCTGATCTGAATCGCTTACCATCTCCGCCAGATCCACACACTCGGTGGGCGGCATTAAAACCTCAAATAGCTGCAATGGATTCACATTAACCGAAGACGCGGCCGAAGATGTTGCTGTGGTTGCACCAATTTCCTTGTCTTTCAGTGCCTCCGGCGAATTTTCGCATACGGGACAAGCGTATGGTTTGCGCAAATGCACAGCACTTGTAAACTCTTCGCGACAATAGTCACAACGATATTGACGATGCATCTTCAAGTGATTCGATAGATGATGTCGCAAACGGAAGAGTTTGTTGCAGAACTCACAGCGAAACGGACGCTCTTCGTTGTGTGTGGTCAGATGCAATTCGCGTTCCTTGTCGCTGTGCAACACCTTGCCACACACCATGCACGGATAGGTGTTGGCATTTTCGTGCGTCAAGATGTGTGTGATAAATTGATTTTCCGTATAGAAACCCAAATCGCATATTTCACACTTGTATTGTTTCTCCTTTTGATGCGTATTCATGTGATAGCGTATGGCCTGCTTCGATTTGAAGCCCTTCTTGCACAGATTACACTTGAATGGTGTCTCGTTCGAGTGCTTGATCATGTGATTGCGATACAGCGAATAGTACTGGAAGGTTTTGTTGCACAGCGCACAATAGGCGGTGCCGCGTATCTGTCGGCGTTTCATTTTATTGGCATCGCTACTGCCGGGCGTTGCGTTGCTTGTATCCAGCGAATCGTTAGGCGCCAACAGCAGCTGATTATCAAAGTCATCATCGTCGACGGCACCATCATCACCATCGTAACCATATGAATAATCCATGTCCTCAAAATCTTCACCGTCGTCTTGTTCCATTTTGCTAAGGACTTGGCCATTTCGTGCTTTAGTGACTTCGCTGGTGGCGCTGCGATTTAATTGTTGTTGCTGTTCCTGCTTTGTTGTGGAACTGTGTTTATGTTGTGATAGCTGCCGCTGTCTATGGCTAGTATGCGTCTCTAATATATCCTCAATATCGTTGTGCTCGTCATCGTCGTAGTCGCTGTCATCATCCAAGACTTGCACCACCTCATTTGGTTTTTGTAATTGTGGCTTCGCTTGTTGCTTGGGTGTTTTCCAATTGTTGTCGAATGATTTATTTTGTGTTGCCACTGCCTTGCTGCGCTGCTCGTATTTTTTGTCAAATTTACCGCCATTGCTATAGTTCAGCTCATCCGGTTCCGTATGCACGTTTATATCTAAATAGCTGCCACAGTCCAAATACTATGTTTGCAATAATAGGTAAAAATATCAATTATTAATTATGTTTGTTCAATTTAATAAGACCTTACATACTAACTAAATTTAGAATTTATTACAAAATATTCAAGTTTGTTAGTATTTATTAAATAATATATATAGGGAATGCACTTTACCTTTTGTATGTTTATTTTAATTTTAGTTTTTCAATTGGATGTGTTCTTTTTATAGTTAAATATATTTTTAATAATTATAAATCAGTTTTATTTACGCACTTTTTTTTGCATTTTTATAACACTGTCGGAAATGCATATATGGAATATGTACATTTTATATTCGACAAATAAAAATCATAAATATAGCTGTTTCGCCTAGGGTCAGTATAGAAGTAGAAGTAATAAAAAGTAATAAAATTAATAAAAAAAAACATTTTTTTTGTTTATGTATAGAGATTATAAAACTTTGTCGATGTTTTAAATATTTTTAGTAGCCAGAAGTGCTCAGTCAGTGGATCTTTCCGTCCTCTAAAACCGTAAAAACACTTTTTTTGTTGTTCTAAAACAAGAATTCGCAGAACGGCAGACATTCATTGGTCCGAACTTTTCATGTGTTCTGTTATTGCGTTCTTCGATCACTTGTGTAGCGATAAATCAAACACAACAACAAACACACGTGTTCTGCTGAGTTCACTTAATCTATTTTGTAATGCGAGTAGATGGAGAAATCATACGATATCAGACACCATCTCGTAACGATACCTAGCGTCATATTGCACCTACATGGTAGGTAGATTTCAATGATTTCTGTCGGATTTTCCTCGGTATGTAAAATGGATCGAACTCGGAAAGATATCGAAGAAAAAATAATCAAAATTCAATATTGATTTAAAAAATTTTACGATATCGATGTGATAAATGTTTAAATATCATATCGTCACTATCATGCCAAAGGATGAATGTGCAATTTTTGACATTTGCGTTTTTTTTACATTTTTTAATGTAGTTTATCCTCCACTATGCTGTGCCAAAATCGCGTGTCATTTTGTTGGATATTTCTAGCCACAAAAGACAAAACGAAAAGGACGAATTTGAAAAATTGAAAATCTTGTCATGCCAAAAGGGCGAATTTTTTCGTTTTTTCGCCATAACTTTTTATTGGTATAAGATAAAATAGTGGTGAAAAGGCATTTATTGTTTGTTTTAAAAGCACCTATCGATCTGCATCATTAATTAAAAATATTTTGCAAACATTAACCATTTGTTTTTTGCAGAAAAAATGTTTGGCAAAATATTTTTATTTAATGATGCATATCGATAGGTGCTTTAAAAACCAACAATAATTGCCTTTACATCACTATTTTATCTTGTACCATTAAAGAGTTATAGCAAAAAAAGAAAAGATTCGCCCTTTTGGCATGGCAAGATTTTCAATTTTTACAATTTCTTCGTTTTTTTGCTATAATTTTTTATTGGTGCAAGATAAAATACTGGTGTAAAGGTATTAATTATTTGTTTTAAAGCACCTATCGATTGGCATCATTATTTCAAAATATTTTTTCAAACATTTTTTCCTGCAAATAACAAATGGCAAATTAATGTTTGGCAAAATATTTATAATAAATGATGCAGATCGATAGGTGCTTTAAAAGCAAACAATTAATGTCTCTACCCTACTATTTTATCTGGCGCTAATAAAAAGTTAAAGCATAAAAAACAAAAATATTTGCGTTTTGATCAGGATATAGCCTCACAAAATCCGTATTTATAATTCAGTAGATTGTCCAAATCTAAAGACATTTTACATATGTTATAATAATTGACAAATAAACCAAAATAACAGAAAAATTTGAAAATAAAATATAAATTTTGCTAATTTTTAAAGCATTTCAAACTTTAAAATTTTATTTCCCAACATTTTTAAAAATGCACATTCGCCCCTTTGGCATGACAGTGACGATATGTTGTATTTAAATTTGAATATACGAGAAATTTTAAAAATTAGAAGCAATAAAGCTAAGAGATCGAACATTTTATTCGTATTTAGTTAGAAAATACTTCGAGGAATGGCAGAATGGAATGTAAACATTAAATTGTAGTCTTTTGAAGTACTTTTTCATAATAAGAATGGTTCGTGTTCGTCGTTGAAGAGAGGACCTAAAACTAAGCAGAAAGATGAACAATTAGGTAAAACATATCGACAAATTTATATTGGGTGCTTTTCAAAGTAAATTTACCAATGTACCAATACCACAACGTTTGGCTAAAACTAGAAGACGTACCAGAAAGACTAGTATCACCAACCATAGGTTTTTCAATGGATTGATCAAAATCAATTCTCAACAGACATTGAAAAGAATATTTTAAGTGTTAATGCAGCATATTTTCGTCAAGTTGCACTAATTTGTTACCGTTTTGCCGCCATTTGTGTGCTTTATGAATACTCACCCCCTAATCATGTATCTTTTTAATATCGCGTGACTACGATTTGTTTCCAGTCCCCTTCGTCTAAAATCGATGTAACGTATTTCAAACGTTTTGTTCGTTTCGCACTTTGAATCGAACGTTTGTCAATATTTTTGTTTATCAACTATTTTTTCAAAAAAAAAATATTTTTTTTACCTTGCTGGCAACAAGAAAATTCTCAAAACGAGCGTACTCAACGTTTCGTTTGATACATGAATCAAAAATTGTAGTCAAAAGATATTCAACCGATTTTGAAACGAATTGTAGCCGATATCCTTGTCACTGGGAAATTCATGATCTGAGGGTTATTCTGTGGAAGCCTCTCCAGAAACTACACTACACAACAAAATGATAAAAAGTTTACGCAGCAAATGACACAATATTTTGAAATTTGTTTAAATCAATAGGAGAAGTCGAAAAAGTATTTTCTATATTAAAAATGCATTTAAAAAATTGGGAAAAATAGAATAACAAGAAGATGCAAAGTTTGTTATATTACAAAATTAGACCAAACATTTTCGAAAAATTTAAGGAATCAATGTGTGTAAAAATTGATATAAAAGCATTTGAATGCTATATAAATATACATAAAAATAAAAAATACATCTTAATTTGAGATTCAACCCAATTTTTGGGAGGTTTCTGACGTAAAAATTAACTGCTTCTTTCTGTATTTTGCAACGAAAGACTATAAGACGAAAGTGACGTAATTTTAAATAAATTTCAAAATTTTAAAAGTCAAGTAACATGAAATCAAAATTTGTGTGACGAAATTTCGATGTCAAATTTTCGTTTTGTCGTTCATTTCGAAATAGAGAAAGTGGGTTATAACCAAGGATTGAAAACTAAACGAATAACGGTTTCGATTACGGTTTTTTCCGCGTTTCGTTTACGGTTTTAAGTTTTTATAACGAAACGGTTTCGGTGTACCGGTTCCAAGTTACGATTTCGGTTTTTGCATAAAATTTCTTATTTTCCATATTTTTCAATGTCTTCAACAAAAAACCTGGGGTAAAGTGGGACATGGGGTAATGTGGGAAATTGCAATTTTTGGCCACGTTTTTGCATTTAACAAATATAAACAATTGTCAAGTACTTCTTAATATGGCATCAACTTTTTCATACATGATTATAATAAAATTAATATATTTTTACTGCATATCATACATATCTTCCCATAATGTGCTATTGCAAGATTCAAATTAAAAAATTGATCATAGTAGCTCTGAATTAAATGGCAGAAAATAATTTGTGTCAGTTATAGTCAATACAAAATTTATTTAACGCGAAAATGGCAAACGAAGTGGAAGTGCGAGAAAATACAATTAAAATTTTTCAAAAAAAACCTAGTTGGTCTTTTAAAAAAATTGCCTCTCGCGTTATCAACCGCTTTAAGGAAGACCTGAGTATTGATCGGAAGAAAGGTTCTGGTAAAAAAAAGGCCCACATGATCGTGAAAAGTCGAAGAAGGTTGTGAATATTTTAAAGAATGATCCAAGCATATCCGGAAGGAAATTGGCGAGAAAGGCGGATTGCTCAAAATCTTTCGTGCGCAGGACTAAGAAAGAAGCTGGGCTAAAGACGTACAAGGTCCAAAAAGTTCCGGATAGATGTGCCGTCAAGAATGAAACCGCAAAACAACGAGCAAAAAGCTGAACCAAGATTTTTTTAAAAATTCGATTGCTGCATAAGCGGACTTTTCTCAGCTACCTGGGCCGGAATTTTATACAGCCGATTCTCGAGGAAATGTCGCTGAAAAATTCAAAATCAAAGAACAAAATTCCCAAAGAAATTCCTTGTTTGGCAGGCAATTTGCAGTTGTGGAAAAAGTGAGCTGCTCCTCGTGACATCGGGTACAATTAATAGAAATATTTGTGAAGGAATGTTTGCAAAAGAGATTGCTTCCATTTTTACGCCAACATGAAGTGTCCACATTTTTTTGGCCTGACCTCTCTTCATGTCACTACAGCAAAACGGCCTTAGAGTGGATCCAACAAAATGCAGTGATTTTGGTGCCTAGAGAAGCCATTCCACCAAACTGTCCAGAACTCAGGCCGATTGAGAGATACTGGGCTTAAGTAAAAAGGGAGATGAAGACAACAAAAAAAGTGGCCAAAGACCTTCAAGACTTTAAAAGAAAGTGGTCTTCAGCAGCTGTGAGGGTGTCGGACACTATCATTACAACATTAATGGAAGGGGTTCCGGAAAAATTAAAACTTTTTATTACAAAATATTAATTTCTGGTTTTTTATATTTTTTTTAAATCTAAAAATAATTTGCAAAATAAAATATTTTATTCTATAAAAATTCGATTACTAGATTTCTAGATTTTTTCATTTTTGTAGCGGACAATTTTATTCGACGCAGTCCTTATATCTTTTGAAATGTAAACTGATTTTGCAAATAATCTAACATTGTTAATATGGTGCTAAGTTATGTTCAAATTGTGATTTTTGGTAAAGTGGGAAACGTAATTTGAGCAATGTTTTTGTAATTTTAGTGCAAATTTTCTTTATTTAAATTATTTAATTGACTTCGCCAAGAAAAACTTGAATCGTGAACACAAACCAAGGAAAAGCAACATTTTGACTTCACCTGAGATATGATCTGAATTACAGGAGAGAACCGAGAAGCATACAAGAATACATCTTTCCATCATGAAATGGCAAACCTTACTGAAGAGAAATGTCAAAAGAGCGGCAAGAAATAATGCGTCGTTTGCTGTCCCTGTCGCTCTTCTTTTGTAGCGTCCCTGTTGAAAAACCCTTGAAAAAAACTTTTGTAGCGCTCTTATTGAAAAACCCTTATATATGAGAATCTTCAGCCTTCAGTATTTTTTTTTTCATTTACTTTCCAATATTAGATATATTGTATTTTTTTGAAATTCGCTTTTAAACAAATTATGTGTGAATTACAATACTACTGCCCTTCTCTTATTAGTAAACAATATATTATCTTCTGAATTTTAAGAGCAACATCCTATTCTACCTTTGAAATTTACCATCCGAATATGTGCGCTAATTTTTAAACTAAAATCATCTAAATTAAGCTAATGATAAGTTGTTGGAAAAATACTAATTATTCTCGAGTCCAATTTTATATTTAAACAAAGATATTTAGTGTGTGTGCGTGTTCGACTAAATTACTGACTAAACTTAATTGTACATCTTTTTATTTGACCGTCATTCGGTAACCGGTAATTGTTAAAGTCTGCAATATATCAATTATCATATGTCTGTCTTCCAATTTAGATCAATTTAGTTTACTCGAAAATTTGCTAAATTGAAAAATAAACGCTGCATTACCGACAAAATTTAGTTTAGTCAGCAATTTAGTCGAACTCGCACACACCCTTAAGATTGATTCAGATCTTACTTTACAAATTCTATTCATATATTTACAAAGGTATTTTTAAACGTTCCCGGGACCAAATTTTTGCCATTTTTCTGGAATATTTCGGGCATAGCACAAATAATAGAATATTTTGGGAAGTGTATAGCAGGTTGTAAAATTTGATGGCATTTTAATGCCAGATTCACGCCTTATTTGGGAAACGGGCAGAAAACAGACAGCTTTTGATACAAACTCCGCCTTTGTCTGTTTGAAATATATCGAAAACATTTTCTGAACTGCCTCCATCCTGCCAAAAAATTTGTCTGGGGTCCCGAGATAAAATTTTTGGCATTTTTCAGGTATATTTCGGGCATATTTCCGGCAAACGCACAGCTAAATGGAATATCTTGGGAAGTGTATAGCATGTTCTAAAATTTGATGGCATTTTAATGGCAGATTCACGCCATATTTGAAGAACGGATAGAAAACAGGTAGCTTTTGATACAAACTCCGCTTTTGTCTGTTTGAAATATATCGAAAAATCTTTCTGAACTGCCTCCATTCTGCCAAAAATTTTGTCTGGGTCCCGAGATAAAATTTTTGGCATTTTTCAGGAATATTTCGGGCATTTTTCCGGCAAACGCACAGCTAAATGGAATATCTTGGGAAGTGTATAGCAGGTTGTAAATTTTTGTGGAATTTTTCTGGCAGATTCATGCCATATTTGGGAAACGGCCAGAAAACAGACAGCTTTTGATACAAACTCTGCCTTTGTCTGTTTGAAATATATCGAAAAATCTTTCTGAACTGCCTCCATCCTGCCAAAAATTTTGTCTGGGTCCCGAGATAAAATGTTTGGCTTTTTTCAGGAATATTTCGGGCATATTTCCGGCAAACGCACAGCTTAATGGAATATCTTGGGAACGGTATAGCAGGTTGTAAAATTTGATGACAGATTCACACTATTTTTGGGAAACGGGCAGAAAACAGACAGCTTTTGATACAAACACCGTCTTTGTCTGTTTGAAATATATCGAAAAATCTTCCTGAACTGCCTTCATCCTGCCAAAAATGTTGTCTGGGGGTTGTATATAAAAATAAACAAATGATTTTTTTCAATTCTATAATTAAACGGTACAATAATTGCTTATTTTATAAAATTATTTTATATCTGTGGAATATATTTGTGTATTTTTGTTAACCAATTTATGCTAAAACACACATTTTACCAAATTATTTTTAAAGTCAAGCAATATTAAACACATATGTAAAAAAAATTAAGTCGACAACTAACTTCGGAACTCCAGCAATAATATTAAGAGAATAAAAAAACAGAAACAAGTATTATAAAATAGAAAGTATAAGAATTGTTATAAAATGCATGACAAAATTTTCTATTTTAAAAGCAGCCAACATTGAAAATAAATTTGTTAAATCAATTATGAATATATCGTAAATCAAGAATATGTCGTCATAAGTTATGGTAGTAAGTATAACTTATCAAATAATGTTTTTCAAAAATGTCAGGATTAATAAGGAGTGTGCACGATAAAATTGTAACAACAAAAAATAACAATAACACCATCTTTCGTTTTAATGGCAAATGAAGCCAAAATAAATTATATTCATTTCAACCAAAGTTTTTGCTAAAAATAGAAAAATCATTGTGAATTTTATTCAATAAAATCATTGCGAATTTTTTTTCAACAAAATCGGATGTGGAGCCATTTAAAAATTACCAAAACTTTTAAAGTGTACCGTCAAACTGTTAGTCGGATTTTGAAAAACTTTTATGACAGTTATGAACTGGCAGAAAGTGTTGTTCGGGACGTGTCAAGGACATTTTTCATAAAAATCGAAATGGATTATGGATGAGGAAATGTATTCCAGGATCGACTTTTATATAGCGGATCAGCGGGGAAATGCGCATGAAAAGTACAGAGCCAATAAAAAACCTAGTTCTTAAGAAATTTCTCGTGTGGCAGACAATATGCTGCTGTACTAAAAGGAGTATATAAACTCCACCTTTTTCTGTTTGAAATATGTCGAGGAAATGTTTCTGAACTGCCTCGACCCTGCCAAAAAATTTATATTAAGGAGAGCGCACAACATTTTTTTTTTTTATTTTAGAATAAAATTTGTATTACCCGAGACAAAATTGTTGGCATTTTTCTAGAATATTTCCGGCAAACGCACAGCTAAATGGAATATCTTGGGAAGTGTATAGCAGGTTGTAAATTTTTGTGGATTTTTTCTGGCAGATTCATGCCATATTTAGGAAACGGGCAGAAAACAGACAGCTTTTGATACAAACTCCGCTTTTGTCTGTTTGAAATATGTCGAGAAAATGTTTCTGAACTGCCTTGACCCTGCCAAAAATTGTGTCTGGGGACTTTACAAAAGTACTTTTACAAAATTTTAATATAAAAATGTAAGCACATATCGTCACTGTCATGCCAATGGGGCGAATGTGCATTTTTAAAAATGTTGGGAAATCAAATTTTAAAGTTTGAAGTGCTTTAAAAATTAACGAAATTTATATATTTTTTTGCAATTTTTTCTGTTATTTTGGTTTATTCGTCAATTATTATAACGTATATAAAATATGTTTAGATTTGGACAACCTACTGAATTATAAATACGGATTTTATGAGGCTATATCCTGATCAAAACGCAAATATTTTTGTTTTTTTGCTATAACTTTTTATTAGCGCAAGATAAAATAGTAATGTAAAGGCACTAATTGTTTGCTTTTAAAGCACCTATCTATTGGCATCATTAATTAAAAATATGTTGTCAAACATTAGTTTGCCATTTGTTATTTGCAGGAAAAAATGTTTGGCAAAATGCAAATGATGCAGATCGATAGGTGCTTTAAAAACAAACAATTAATACCTCTACATCATTATATTATCTTGTACCAATAAATAATTATAACAAAAAAATGAAGAAATTGGAAAAATTGAAAATTTTGTTATGCCAAAACGGCGAATCTTTCCGTTTTTTTGCTATAACTCTTTAACGGTACAATATAATATAGTGATGTAAAGGCAATTATTGTTAGTTTTCAAATCGATCTGCATTATTAATTACAAATCTTTTGCAAAAAAAAATTCTGTAAATAACAAATGGCAAATTAATGTTTGGCAAAATATTTTTAATTAATGATGCAGATCGATAGGTGCTTTGAAAATAAACAATAAATACCTTTACACCACTATTTTATCTTATACCAATAAAAAGTTATGGCGAAAAAACGAAAAGATTCGCCCTTTTAGCATGACAAGATTTTCAATTTTTCTAATTCGCCATTTTGGTTTTGTCTTTTGTGGCTAGAAATATTCAACAAAATGACACGCGATTTTGGCACAGCATACTGGAGGAAAAACTACATTCAAAAATGTAAAAAAACGCAAATGTCAAAAATTGCACATTCACCCCTTTGGCTTGATAGTGACGATATCTAGTTTTTAGACTATTTAGATATACATTTAATACTTAATCATGCCCAGTAGTAAGACCTTGCCAGCAGTAGTTATGTTATAACAACTTCATTGCATGCTAAATACACATTCTGCAATTTTTCAAATACAAAAGCGATGCGTAGCTAGCACAGCTTCTATGAAATGCTAACAGGATTGAATCAAACTATTTCGTGAAGTCTTTTGAGAGCCGTTCTTTGAAAAACGAATAGTGAAGTTCTGCAAAAATGTAAATTTCAAATAAAAAAGAAGGAAATAATTCAGTCGTGAAGGGATTCTTTACCTGCTTGAAAATCAGTGCTAGCGCATGAATTTTTCTACTGAGTTACAAACATTTTTAATTTGTATTTTTCAATTATAAATTGATATATCTTGAAAACTGCCTTTAAAATACCATCAAATTTTACAACCTGCTATACTCTTCCCAAGATATTCCATTTAGCTGTGAGTTTGCCGGAAATATGCCCGAAATATTTCTGAAAAAAGCCAGAAATTTTATGTCGGGGAAAAGCTGCCATGCAAATTTGGCCTAAAATTTATTCGAAATTTAAAAACTAAAATTGTCACGAAAAATTTGTTGCCACTTGCTCAATGAAATCGATCAAAAATCGAAAAACCTCATATTTCATAATTAATTTTTGAATTATTAAATGCGAGGGGAAGGAATTGGCCCGTAATGTGAAAAAATAGGGTTTACGAAAATTTGTTTTTTTTTCTTCTACTTTTTACCCTCTTTAATTGCTTATAAAGGGTTTTCAAAGGGTTTTTTGCCGCTCTTTTGACATTTCTCTTTAGTAAGGTTTGCCATTTCATGATGGAATTCGAATTTCGGTATTAATACTCTCGGAATTAATACTTTCGACTCGTTGTTGGCTCGTATATCTTTCCATCATGAAATGGCAAACATTACTAAAGAGAAATTTCAAAAGATCGGCAAGAAATATTGCGTCGTTTGCTGTCCCTGTCGCTCTACTTTTGTAGCGTCCCTGTTGAAAAACCCTTGAAAAAACTTTTGTAGCGCTCTTATTGAAAAACCCTTTATTATAGGACCTTGCAGTTCTATTCACTTCTACTAAATATAGAGCGTACGTTTGAGGGTCAATTTTTATTTATTTATTAATTCTTAGGACCGGCTCCTTTTCTCTATCAAATACCACATATGAAAAATATGTATAAGATGCTGATGTTAAAATTTTAAAACGTACTTGGTTAATTTTGATTCTACTTCGAAAATATTTGTAAAGCTAACTGCATTATTAGGCTTTTTAGCTTTTAATGTTTTTGAAATAAATATATAAAATAAAAAAAATACTAAAAAATGAGATGGTATCCCAACAAACACTGACGACTAAACGTTATCGAAAAATACTTGAAAATAATATCATTTTCATTATTAAAAATATTGATATATAAAAATTTTATAAAAATATTTGGTTCATGCAATTGAAAACCGAAATAGTATCAAAAATATCATATTTATTTTAAATAAATAAAATATTTTTTATCTCATTTTCATTCTCATTTTATATTTCTCATCAAACGAGAATAGGCCCCACAGGATCGAATGAAATGCCTCATATATAGTTTTTAAAACCATAAGTTATGAAATCTTTTTTTTTTTTGTTAAAAATGATATACACAAAATACATTTAAGGAAAATATATATTTAGGTATTTGTATACCAAATTTATGCAATCAATAATTTCGAAATTATCTAAAAAATCAATTTCTTCATATATAGAGCTGTCATTTTGAAACTAATTAATATTATATATATATTTTTTAACAACTATTTTTTAATTTTCATAAAACAAAAACGAAACGAACTAAATGAGATTACATCATATTTTTACCAAAACGCCACTTTCATGGATGTATCCAGAATCAACAGCGACAAAAAAAAAATCAAATATACGAAAATGTTGAAAAGTCGAAGCCCACATAATTTGAATAAAATCAATATAGATACAAAATGCATACATGTTGTTGTCGCTCAAAGAATCCAATAGAACGAAACGCAAGTCGAATATGATAATAATCATTAAATAATGTATACAAAAATGTGCTGTGTTTTATTAAAACAACAAAAAAATAATAAAACACTCGCACACACATACATTTAATAAAAAACACACATACAACAAACGCAAACCCAAAAAACTAACCTCCGAAGTAGATCTGTTGTCGACTTTGCTTTGCGGCATAAAGAGCGACGACGACGAAGACGACGAAGAATTCTTGAATGAATTTGTGTTTTTTTGGGGGGTCTCTTGATTAATGGGTATTATTTCAATAGCTCTACGATTATGCCTAAAGTACTTTCTTACATCTTGATCATGTCCGCTGACATCCGCATCGACATCGTAGTCATCGTCGTTAGCGGCAGCAGCAGCGGTTGGAGCAGCAACGTTGTCATCATCCGAATAATAATCAGGGCCGCCGCCATATGCGGACGGCATATGTGACTCCTCTAGATGCTTCATTTTAATGTGACAAATAAAGTCGCCAATATCGCGCGTACTTTTGTTGCAAAATGTACAGACAAATGTCCACTGCTTGGCATTGTTGGCCACGAAAATCTCGCCGCAACGCGTGCCCAGCGAATAGGCGGCCGCATTGTTTGCAGCACGTTGTTGTTTCTGTTGTTGTTGCTGCTGCTGGAGCTGCTGCTGTTGTCCAGATTTCTTGACCAGTTGCGCCTGTAGCGATGAACGTAAAGCATGCTGTCCGGCGTTACCGGTAACGTTGGTGGAGGAGCGATAGGCGGCGTTTGTGCTGCTGTTGCTGTTGGAAATGTGCGTTGATGTATTGCTGCTATGTTTCTTAGCCGCTAGTGCCATTTGCTGTTGTTGCTGCTGTTGCTTGCGCGGCAATAGCGAAGAATGCTGTGTTTGTTGCTGCTGCTTCTGCGGTTCATGTTGCTGCTGCTGCAGTATCTGATGCTGCTGCTTCCGCCGCGAGGGTTCTTTGCAGTCAGTGTTAATTGCAAAACTGGTATCGGGCTCCTCTTGTTTAACGATAACTTCCTCCATTTTGTTCGCTCACTTAAATTTGCGCATGGAAAACTATAGCTGCTTCTATTAATTCTTATTACAATTTTTTTTTAATATAAAAAACTAATTTTCGTTAATTTTATGCATTTTTCAGTAAAATTTTAATGAGTTTTCACAATGCAGACACATTTGGTTTTTTTTTTCACTGTACTATAGGAAATTGTTTTTATTATTTTATGTCAAAAAAGCACGAAGAATGGGAGAAATTGCTAAAAGGACAAAATGACATTTTGGTTGCTAAGTTTGAATTTGTTGATGTGACGCTGTCAAACGAATTAGGGTGGTTTTGTGGACTTCATTACCCAACAAACAAATTTATAAAAAAAGAATGTAATTCGTTTTGAATATTAAAATTGAAGGCTAATGCCTTGTTCTAACTCAGCCAAAATTACTTACATTTTTTTGAGTAATTTTAAAATTTATAGTTACTACTCCCACTGTGTTTTACGTAATTTAAGTTGACACTTTTTGACAATTGATGTTAATTTGAAAATATTTTCATATCGAAAAAATGGTTAGCAGCACTGTAATATCTTTGTTATTATTTAAACATAGTGAACAATTATGAAGTTATTTTTTTAGCTCCTCCCAATATGCAATTGCACTTAATATTTTTTTTTGATTTAAGAAGATCCCTAGACTTCCTCGCCGAAGGTGGAAGGCTGGCATATTTCTTTGCCGAACCGAAGTTATAACGCAATTACAAATTATAGTTTTTGTAAACTGTACTTTTCAAAATAATTTTATAAACACTTTGAACGCCTTAGCGTGGAAACCACGCCGTTCGCGACACGAAACTGTAAATATAACTGGCTGAGATATCGGGATTTCTCCCATACGCTCTAATGATTGACTTAATCCTGCAAAAAAAGGTAAAAAAAGAGGATCCTCATATAGGTCAACAAAAAGGGCATTTTTAAATTAAATATCCCGATATATGTCATATCGTAGACTTCAAGCCCAAGCGTCAAGACAACTTCAGGAAATCGATGCCAGCATCCAAAATGTGGTAGACGTGTTTTTTTAAGCTTGTATGTTTCAAGCTCTCGAATATAATTCTGGAGCCTATTCAAGGTTTGCGGCGGCGGTCGGTATATTGTTTTAAATATTCACAGAAGTCCAAACACTAATAGATTTCGGAAGGCTATTAGATTTGGACGCGCGTTGTTATGTTATATTTTTTGTCAAGGTTTCTATTGCAATCATAAAAAACATACTGTTTTTAGCGTCACTACATTTTTGCTCCTAATTTACAATGCGGTTTTTGGTAATGTTATTATCAAATCATTTTCAAATATAGATTTAGCGCTAAAAATAGCGCTTATTTTATATTTGAAACTGATTTGAAAAACACACTAGACCAAGAAGGAAATTATGATTATTTTTTCAAACGCTTACCCTGTGGCATATTGGGCTTTTTTTAGCGCTCATTTTTTCGCGCGCCACACAATTCACGTATTTTTTCCGCTCATAATTCAATCTGGTATTCGTCCCGTTGGACTGACCACTTCAATTTTTTGTTGTATTTCCGCTTAGATTTTTCCATTTATTTCAAATTGTATTTTTAAATACAATTTCAAATACAAATTATTTTTCAAACGACACAAATTTTAAATTTCAATTTTTGTTTGAATGTTATTTTGTACTTGAAATTTGGTTTGTTTACATTTTTGGTTGTCAATTCGATTATTCTATAACCGGAATACGATAAAATCGGTAATCAACGTATCATCAATATTGTAGCATCTAAAGTATTTGGTTTGCTGGGTTATGACAAATTAGTACAAAAGAACGAATGATTGGAATAATGTCAAAATAGAAAAAATGCTTTACAGAAAACCAGGGAAGTCATCTGATTGTGTTGATTTTTTTATTAATTGAGATACAAAAAGGAAACCGGTTCTGAAGAAGAATATACTTATGAAATTTTGATGAAACCAAATTAGTTTTGAATTTATCATTTTTGTAAAATAATGTTTTTATACATATTTAAAATGTACTTTCTCTATTTATATTAAATTTAATTAAAATGGTTGTCATAAATTGATATTAATATTAAACCCAAATCCATATAAAGCCTTTTTATTTGTCAACTGAAACCATCGTACAAAAATCGGATATAAACTGACATCAAAAACCGATCGAAAAGGTTTCGATTTTCTGCGGGGTTTTCAACGCGTTTTAAAATAATATGAAAAATTTGAACATTTTAAGAAAATTTTAAAATTTTGAAAAATAAATTTTAGAGATTTACTTTTTTAAATAAAATAAATATTAATAAAAACTAATACAAACATTCTAATGGAAACAAAATTTGTGACAAGGAACCAGTATACTGAAAATGTTTCATTTAAACCATAAAACTTGTTTGTATTTCAGTCCTAAAGCAAGACAAACAATTGATATCAGTAATATAATTAAGATTACAATCACATTTTATTTTTTTAAATTTACATTAGTTTTACATAAAAATGATCATTAATCAATTAGTCTTAAAAATTTTACAAAAATTATAAAGGTTTTGGTACTAAAAATTAATTACAATAATTTCGGGTTCCTTACTTGCAATTTTAAATAATGCCAACAAATACAAATATTTTACAAGTAATGAATTTTAAATTTAATAAATCAATCAAAAATAATCAACAAAAAACTTGACTTTACAAACAAATTATAAAAAAATATATTTTACTAATGAAAAGCTTTTAAACCAGTAACAACTACATGTATAACAAAAAGAAGTTTTCTTTTAAATTAAAAATAAATAAAAACTTTTTATTTATTATTTTTATTTCGTTAAATTTAGTTGTACATTTTTTAACTTGTCAATGGTATCATATATACTATTTTCAAAATTTACTATTCAAAATTTAAAGCGAATTTCATTTAATAACTACATGTAAAATATTTGTTCGACATTACAGCATCGTCTCGTTAAAAATAACTTACAAATTTTATACGTCCAATTGGCAAACGAAAATTTAAACCAACCAAACAAATTTTATTTACAATTATTTTGAAAATACTTAGAAATTAACAGTCTTCATACGAGACGTTTTAGAGTATAAAAAGCAAATTATACATAATTTCCAAATTTATACAACGGCTTTTATGAATTAATTACATCTGTTTAGATACAAAACAATGTGTTTTTTTTTAGCGGTGAAACCTTTTTAATGAGGCCATTATTACATCATCGGGCGATTGAGTATCAAAAGAGAAACGTTGTATCTTATGCTTAGCCTTGAAGGTGTGATCGATGCGCGGCAGTTGGCGCATGAGTCTGAACTTGAGGCAGGTAATGCGTGCAAATGCTGAAGGTGCCACCAAACAATGCTGCAGCTTCACATGGGAAACATCTGTCTGGCAGTATTCATTGGATATGGACAGCAGTACGGGCTGTTCTTTGAGATCGCATTCGATGAATGGTATATCAAAATCTTGCAACTGTGTGTTGGTATTCATTTTAGATACTGGAGCTGTCTGTGGTTTTGCGACGCTGCAGCTTAGCGCCGTTGTCAGATCTATGTTGTTCGACGCAGGCATGTCGACTACATTTAGCTGGCGCAGGCGTGAGCTAAGTGTGGAAAGATTTTCATCGACAGGCGACGTCTTGGACAACTGACTGACACCATTGAGTGTAGGAATTACAAGTTGACTGCCAGTTGTAGCCATATTTACATTGCTTAATGTAGGCAAAATAAAGCCATTGCCTGAAGCACTCGAGTTCTCATGCAATTTTCCCATAATTAACTGATTTAGTTGAGACATACTTTGTGTTGTTACTGTTGTTATGGGGTTGGTGTTGTCAGCAACATTAATTGTATCTTGCTGGCTACCACCCAATAATTTCAAGTGAGTTGCATCTGCAGCAGCTGCTGACGCCGCTAATGCTCCGGAATTTAATATAGGAATCGTGAATTTTGGTGGACTGTAACAGGAAGCCTCACTGGAACTGCGTGCTGCAAATTTATTTTTGATTGCATTTAAAAGCAATTGATTGTTTTCCTGATTAGCAAGTGGCACCGCTGTGTCATCCATTGGAGAAAGTATTAATTGAAAACTGAATTTAAAGTTATATCGACAATGGTAGTAGAAATGGCTAATGCGATTATTATAATTAAATTATATATTTAATGTTAATTTGGTGTTCAACGACGATACGAATACAACAATTGTAGCAAGAATAATTTGTGAAAAATAAACGAAAATACAAATAAATTATACGGCAATGACGCAGTAAGACGAATAAGCAGCTGTTCGTAATGACGACAGTTAACCGAATACCGAGTACTTGATATTCTAAACTTGGTATTTGATGAGTAGTTTCAACAACACAGAAAAAAATTACTAACCATGTCATACCCTTCCACTCAAATTTAATATGCTTAAAAATGGCTCTTTTTAAAATTCTGAAAAAATGCCAAATGTCATTGGTCATTATCCATTCTCTCAAATTTGATGTCCTGAAAAAAATGACATTTTTAAATTATCCTTTTTAAATTTTTAAAAAAATCCAAATTGTTTACAAAAATCCAAATACAAATTTCTCGCCAAATATCAAGGTGGTATTTTGACGGCATCATATTTTTTCATTACTTTATTTTTAACGTCTAAAACAATTAAAATTTTCCGATTTAAGATCTAATAATTTAATAAGCAATTTTACAACCAGTGCAATTTTACAATCAGATAAGTGAGATCATTGGTTTTCGCTTGAATTAGCAAACAGACAAATCAATTAATATATGCAGGTCCAAATACGAAATGCAGGTCCAAATACGAAAGTCATCCCGAGAATTCTACTGCACGGAAAATGCACGATGAGCTGATATACACTGTAAGTGGCTAAGGTTTACGAATACGTTTATGAAATATTAATATATTTGAAAGCTTAGATATCCATGTTCAATATATATTCGATAATCACTTAATATCCAGGTTTTTGGTTTATTGGGAATAAGTATATTAAAATTAGTCTTGACAATGAAATGAATAATTGCGTTAAGATTTTTTGTTGAACTTTTTTCAACCGTACTAGAGAAATAGTGGGTGAGAGGGTGAGTGGGTTATAACTTAAAATAACGATTGCAATTTTCTCAAAAACGTTACGTAATAGGAAAAAACCTGGTATACCGTCAAAATAACTGGTATTTATGCAAGGGATATGCAAAAATATCAAAATCTTGAAGAATTGATTAATTAAGTTATTAGATTAATCAGAATTTTAATTAATTTGATTTTTTTAATTTAATTTATTGAATTTTATTTATTTATACCTATAATAAAAGAAACAAAAGCAAGTTTTTAAAATGTTTAAGAACCATGTAGTAAATTTAGCATTTTAAAATATTTCAAAACACAAAATTTTTATATATTGAAATTTGATTAATAAGAATCCTAATTAATTGATCAAGTCTTTTTTTGATTAAATTAAGTTTTGATTTATGAATTAATCAGACATTTATTAATCAATTAGTATGATTATTAATAGCACAGTCATAATTACAAGTGTTTTTTGTATTTATTTACATTAAACCATGAATTAAATCCAAACTAAACGGTTTTTTTCAGTTTTATAATGAAACGATTTCGGTTTACTGGTTTAGACTACGGTTTTTGTATTAATCTTACTTTTCGATGATAATTTCAATATCTTGAACAAAAAAAAAAAACAATTATTTATTAAAAGTTTTAATTAGTTAAAATAAATTTTATTAATGTAATATTTCAAAGTTAAACAATTTTTTTTTTATATTTCGTTAAATTAGATAAATTACACCTTTTCTAATCGACAAATCGGACCTTCCTCTACCATCTTCAGATCAACTTTAGGACCGACCAGATCACGAATATTATTAAAGCCATATTTAATCATTGTTGGGCGCTCCAACGACAATCCCCAAGCAATAACATTTACATTCTCCGGCAAACCCATGGGCAGCACCATTTCCGGGCGGAAAACACCCGAATTACCAACCTCAATCCATTTGTCCAAACCCGGATGGAAACAGAAAATCTCCATACTTGGTTCGGTGTACGGATTATAGGCAGGCTTAAACTCCAGTTGTGTAATGCCCAACTTGCGGAAGAACTCATACAAAGTACCAATGAGATCGCCTAGCGTTAGTCCAACATCGGCAATAACGCCTTCGACCTGATGGAACTCCGCCAAATGGGTGGCATCCAACGTCTCATTGCGAAAAACTTTATCAATGCTAAAGTATTTGACAGGCTTGAAGCCACCCGGTTGATTGGCCAATTTATACAGCATGCGTGCGCTAACTGCTGTTGTATGCGTACGTAGCAGATTTTTCTGCGCCTCCTCTAGTTTCCAGTCATAGCCATAGCCCTGCGAACCAAAACCGCCGTGCGAATGCACCTCCTTGACGCGCTGCAAATAGTCCTGCGGGAATTTATAGCTCTTTGCGGGGTTACTGATGAAGAAGGTGTCGTGAGCATCACGCGCCGGATGCTGTTGCGGCTGGTAGAGCGCATCAAAGTTCCAGAAGGATGACTCTACATAGTTGTTGGTCGGCATCTCCGAGAAGCCCATCTCCAGAAAGATCTGTCGAAATTCGCTGCGAACCTTAAGCAATGGATGTAGATGGCCGCGTACAGGTGCAGCGCCTAAAGCATCAAAATTATAGGCTTTGAATTTCAAATCCTTCCACAAACCGCTGGCTAACATATCAACGGTCAGATCAGTTTCCAGCTTAGTGAGTGTGGTTGCGAATTCCGGGCCTTTGCTGAGCACAAAACTCTTCGTTGTGATTTCCTGCAACAGTTTGCGTTTCTTGTATTCAGTGAGTAGTGGCGCAGCCAGCTGCGTCTGACCGGCGGCCACAGCAATCAGTTGCTGTTGCACCGTATCCACAATAGTGGCCACTTTACGTTTAACCAGCGGTGGATTCACCGACTTGTCGACCAAAATCCAGCCCTGCGACATTGCCTTGCTAAAGCCTACCTTGGCATTTGGTCCGCTTTGCATGAGCTCTGCCTGCGTGATGCCCGCCTCAGGCACAGCCTGATACAGCAACGCCTCGTGACTACCATTGGCCATCACCAGGTTACCCTCTTCTGTCAGCTCCAGCGATTTACGTGCAGCCGTCTCGGCAACCACCAGCTCACCGTGCGCCTGTATGCTTTTCAATGCACCCACAATGCGCTGATGGTCGACGGCGAAGAGCGTGGCTAAATCCAATGTATCCACTTTGTCCACCGTCTCCAGGTGTTGGAGTATTCTTTCGGTAAGATCTGGATGCATTTTACTGGATTTAAATGGTATGTTTCGCTATCGGGAATGCAATATGCAAAAGCGTGCTGATTTGTCAACGTACCGCAATATGTGATAGTTTCTGGAACAGTGACAGGGCGCACTGGAGAGGGACAGTTGGCCAAATTTTGACAGTGGTAATGTTGCCAGCAGTAATTATTAAATGGGCTAACAGTGTTGCAGCTTTTGAATATTTTATTTCTTGAAGGGCGATTAAGTGGGTGGAAATTAGGAAAAATTCCAAGTTTATGGCCAAAATTACCGTCTAATGATAGGTACTGAATCATAGCAGATATGCATATAATTTTTTTATATTATGTTTGTAATTCTATTATAATTGCTATTTAACTAAAAAAACATGAAAAATTAATTTTTTGTGCCCCATCCCCAGCCATATATATCTAATATTTCACCGCTTTATAATGACAACAACATATTCCTTATCATTAATATTGAAGATAAGAACAGATACATTCATTAATAATTCGTATTTAATTTGTCTCTGAAGGATGCAGCCATTTTAAAGTTAGATATTTCGATTTAAAATAATTATTTTTCACTTTAGAATACGATTAACATGGATTAACACGCGATATTTTATTTTCAAAAACTGTGGAACAATGATATATTATTTGTTTTAGCGTAACTCTTGTAAAATTGGTGTTTTTGAAAAAGTCAAATTTTTAAAAATTTACTTTTCATATGGGGAACATAGGGATTTTCCCCACAAAATAAAAAAAAAGTATGTATATATTTTACATCTTCTTTCTAAAGTACAAGGAATCAGTCCATAAAGTATTTGCATCTTGAAGCCAACCACCTGTCAGAAATATTGTTCGACTTCATATAAGTTTTTAAGTTGGCCATTTTTATTTTTTTATTTCCCATTTTAATATAAGAAACACATCCTTAAATACATGACTACAAAAATAATAATAATCTGAAAACTTTTTATAATTTTGACCATAAAAATTTATTTTTTCCCAATGTGCAGCGGTCTGAACATGATCTGAATATTCCGTATATTGTCAGAGTCGAATCCAATCTGTAATCAAACTGAAGACTCAGATTTTGGTTACAAACAACTTGAATTAAAATTAGCGTCAAAATCTGTACTACTCAGCCAGCTCAATAATTTAAAATCGTGCAGGTCGAGTGTGTTCTGAATAACCGACTTCGATAATCTGAACGAATAAACAAACACAAATGACGGATCTCTTTTTCTCAGTAAACATGCTTCGCATTCCAAAAATGGCGTATGCAGCAAAACAATGTTAAGTTACCAATTATAGCGGATGTAAAGCAAATTCGATGATAAAAATCTCAGATTTGCAACGAGATAACGAAAAACAAATAAGGGTATAAAATAGAACATATAAATTTTGATATTATTTCCTTCCTTTTGTTCTTGTAAAACAGAAACAGTGGAATTGTCGACGGAATGTTTTTTAAATAATGTTATAGTTTTATACGTAAAATTGCATTATTTCATCGTGTAAAAAAACCCTTAGAAATTCAATACGAAAAGTAAAAAAAAAAATTAATAATTCTTTATCGTTATTTTATTATTACAAAAGTTAATATAACAGAGATTTAAATTCAATTTAAACAAGTATTTGATATAAAATATTTTATTTCATTTATATAGTTTGTCGTAATTTTATTATTACAAAAAATAATATAAGAGAGATCTAAAATTTAAAAATAAATAAAACTTTAAAAATACAATTTAGAAAGCATAGAAATTAACTAAGCTTAGCATCAAAATTTGAGTTTTAGTTTAGTTATTACAATATTTGTATTATTTATAAAATCGTTTTTAAAAACATTTTGAATATAAAATTTAGAATTAATAAAACAAAAATTAAATATAAATTACCCATTACTTTTTATTTCTGGGCGATGAGGTTATGCTCTGCACAGCAGCAATCGTCTCATAACGCGCCACCGTAATATCCATGTGTTCATCGACATTTGCGTCGGCATTTGAATCGGCCAATGAGGAACGACGATTCATATCGTCTTCAATAAGTTCAACAATAACTTTTTTCTTGGCGCTGTCATTCTTTTTTGTTTCTGACTTTCTTTTTCCTAGTTTTGGTATCTTAAAATCACTATATTCCTCGTCCGAGGATGATGTGACTGCTGAAAATGTTGTTGAAGTCTTAGTTGTTGAATTGGACTTAAGCAGAGCTTGGTGCAAATTATGCCGACGTCTTTTTGGACCACTTACAACGCTATTTTTACGCGTCAACTTCTTTGGATTTTGCGTAAGATTGCGCGATAATTTATGCATAACTTTAATGTGCCGACTTAGCGCCGAATTGAAGGAGAAAATCTTATTGCAAATAGCACATTGCACAATGCGTTTGGGACGTTGATGTATACGCATGTGTTGTGACAAACGCAATGTCTGCTTTCCACAAATATCACAGGTTTCCGGAGGAGCACAGTCCACATGACGCAGCACATGCTGACGCAGATTATTCTCGAAGGAATAGACGCGCTGACAAATATAACACTTGTAGATCTCCTCATCGCCGTGCGTTTTTGTATGTTCCTCAAATTTATCGACATCATCGAAATCACTGCGCCCGCAGAGACGACAACGAAATGGTTGCTCCATATGCATACGTTTCATGTGTTTCTCAAGAAATGCAGCCGATCGTAGCTTTTTATTGCACAGCCTACAACATATACCATCTGCATAGTGGACCGCCTGTATGTGCGTTTGTAAATCTTTTATTTTATTGAATAATTGATTGCAATCGGCACATCTGTGAGCCATTTTAATTGTATTTTTCGAATCCATATAATGCATTCGACTGTGTATTGCAAGACTAGCATAATTGCGAAATATTTTATGACACGCCGGACAGGCGACCTCATCGCGTCCTCTGTACTTGGGTTCCAAAGTGTCGGCGTCTTCGCCCTCCGGTAACGCTGTGATAAGTGTTTCGCCTACGATTTGTGAGCTGACATAGTTCTCGTCCATTTCTTTTTTATTTTGATGGCTGTGGTTTTCTTTACGCATAGAATTTTTAAGTTTCTCATATAACTCCTCAATGTGATTCTTCGCAGTTACAATTTTTAATGTGCGCGTTCTTTGCTTTGGTTCATTGATATATGGTGTTGCCGATGGTGTTGCCGATGATGTTGCTGCTATAGGCTCTGGCGTGGTTGGTTTAGCGGGCTGTAAGACATTCAAAATATTATTGGAAATTGTAAGAAAATACTTAGTTTAATGCTTTATTCTTATTTTAAGCTGTTATTTTTAAGAATAAAGTTTTTGTTAAATATTTAATATTGTAATACCTTCAATATTTTGGCATTTCCAATAAGTGCCTCAAAGTCTTCGCATTCCAGCGCTGTCTGTTCATCTATCTCCTGCTCTTCCATCTCATCTTCGCTAAACGATTGTATTTGATCAGAGTCACTATTTGGTTCGTCATTTAATCCCATATAATCATGTTCAAATAAAAATTGTCGCGATTCCTCCTCATCCTCATCTAATTCTTCGGCAATATGCTTTTTCAAATCATCATCTGCGTAATCATTCGACAATTTCTCTATTTCAGTCTGTCGACTATGATTTTGTTTGTTCTCCATACAACTGTGATCCTGTTTATTTGTATCCGGTTCCTGCTTAATTTTGGAATTGTCAGTTTCGAACTTCTGCGCGACTTCCAACTCCACATCCTGCTCAGCATCTGCACCATTAATATGTTTACTTAGATGCTCACAGTAGTAGTTGATATTATCGTAGGATATTTCGCAAAATAGACAAAGGAATTTTAACATTCTGGAAGGCTCATGCAGAAAAATATTTCCACATTTAATGTCGTCAAGCTCGATTAATACCTCGGGTGGTGATGCTGCTGCAGCAATATCACTTGTATTGTCATCCATAGTTACTTTGTACTTTCAAGGGTTTTTTTTATATATATATACGATTTTGTTTTATTACAAATCTGTTTTAAAATATCATCTATCAATATAAATAATTGTAAACCAGAGATGCCAACCCAACCATCATAAAAATCGCTTTAATACAAAGGATTTTATATTTTAGAACAATACATTTTTTAAGGAAACTAAATTCTATGAAATAACTAGGAAAGAGCTCAGACTCACGAAAATTGAATGTGAAAAATGAAAATCTCTCAAAAAATACTATATTTATACCAAAAAATATGAAAAATGGTCGTTAATAAAATAAATGTACACTATAAGAAATGTACACTCTATAAAAACAGATTTGGAAGTAGTTACATTTAGGCAGTTAATTTACAAAATTTTCAAATATGAAATAAATGTTATTTTAAACTTTTAAAATAATAATTTTATAGATTCTGCAATATTTCATTAGCAACATATTGAAATGTGTCATCTTTACAAAAATTATATAAAAAATTACGTTTTTAGCTCACACAAAACGTGTAACAAGATCTGTAGCTGACGTTCTTGTCTGCGCTATTTTAGAACAATACATTTTTTAAGGAAACTAAAATCTATGAAATAACTAGGAACGAGCTCAGACTCACGAATGTGAAAAATCAAAATAATCAAAATAACATTAAGGTTATTCACGAAACGGAGCAGTTGCCGATGTACAGTTGTGTCAAATAGCAGTTTTACAATAACAAAACACATTGGTGGCAAAAAATAGAAGTTGTGCTAATCTACTTCTCAAAAACCTTGAGTTGATTTAGTGTTTCTTTTGTAGTTTTTTTAGTGATGCTGAATTTGAGACATTTAGTACTTTATATAACAAACATTATTTGATTATTGAATTGAAATTCACCAAAATGCATTATATTTATATATTTTTAATGAATATGTACATAAATGTGAATAAAAAAAAAGGTAATGACATTGTTTTAACAATACATATTAACGAGTTCTTATATAAGGTATGAGTTTTTTTTTTCTAAAATCGACATCACTAATCTAATTTGTTTACTTTGTTTTAATTATAATGATTTGATATGAGATATTGCATTAAAAATAAATAAAAATGCATAATTATATATTCTATATGGCCAATAGGCAATAAATCTGAAATTTGAATGAAACAAAAACATCAGTTTTTGGTACATCAAACTGAAACCTACCATACTACACCATTATTAAATAAAATATCATACGAAATATCATTACGAAATATCATACAATTCTACAATACTGCTAATCTACATCGACAACTGCTCCGTTTCGTGAATACCTTTATTGACTCTTATTTCAATTAAATTAACTCCGACATATTTTAAATCAAAAGTATCACTTTATATTGAATTGAAAAATTTCTTATAAAAAAAAAAAAAATATATCTAGAGGAAATATATATATAATATATCGATAAACCATTAAAAAACCCTTAAAATATACTAATCCCACGATGTTGTCATTGACGCTGTAAACTATGGTAGAATTTACAGTGCTACCAAACAAAAGTTTATCAGCTGTTTTGCGACAGTTTACAAAATGCCAAGGTTGCCATGTATTTTCCCACAATACTGGAAACCATAGCTGCCAGCCGATATACTACAAAAATATAACAAATAATTTCTTAACAATTCTCACAGTAATTCAAATAAATACACAATTCTCATTTAATATAATTTATCACAAAAATCGAACAATGTGATTTTTGCGATAAGGAAATAATGTAAATGGCACGATGTCTTCCGATTTTGATGAAATTTTGTGGATGGATATTAAAAAATAACTTATTTTTTTTGATTTCTCAACTCCAACAAAGTTATGAGAATTGAAACATCAAACTACTTTTTAGATAATTATTTATATCTCTGTAACTAATTAACATATTTTAATGAAGCTAATGGTTTAAATAAGCCTTATGATCACGCTTTCAAATCAAAATAACAAATTAAAAAAATATATAACATTTAACTTAAAAATATTTTTCAAATTACGTATACGCCCCACTATTTTAAAAATCATAAACAATTTATTTTGAAACCCTGGAGTTTTGTTCGTCGATTAAAAAAAATAATTTCGATGGAGTCTCCCATAGTTTCTGAACTATCAAGTTTTAAAGTTAAATTACCGATTTTTCTCCATACAAAATTGCTTTTGCGTTGTTGCTTTTAAGTGTGGCAGAGAACCAATTTCGTATGAAGAAAAATCGGCAATTGAATTTTAAAACTTGATTGTTGGGTAAAAAATTATTCTATATTGAAAAATAATAAATACTTTTTGTATTGGCTTTATAGCTTTAAAAATGTTTAAACTGAAAAATAAAAAATATATAATGCGTAGACGATGTACAATCGCTTGTGTTTACTTTTTTCTGACGAATGAAGTCTGACGAATGGAAGTTTTTTCTGACGAATAGAGTCTGGCGAATGGAAGCTGTGATAGCTTTTCAACCATCGATTCACCAAGTACATTCGCTTCGCCAGTCATGATATTCCCTAATGTTTCTTCTCACGTGTTTTTGTATTCTACACGACAAATTAATTAAAACTCATTTTCATTATTAACATTATAAAATAAAAAATGTTAGAAGAAAATTAAAGTTCTTTTTTCATAAAAACTAGTTTATTTCCTTATTAAAAAAAATCATAATTTAAGAACGAAAAATAAAAACAAAAATTATACATGATTTCACTTCATATTATCGTACATGCTATTCTACAACATTTCTACAATAACCTTTTGCGCTTCTTCCGGTTGCACAACAACTTCATGCGCGACAGTCATATTTTCCGCAGAAAATGATTTTTTACGCGGACGCCTGCGTCGTTTCACCGTAATAGTATCAGCCGTTTTCTTAGGCTTTTCCGGTCGTGGCTGCAAATGCATTACTCTAACATGTCGACTCACAGCAGAGCTAAATGAAAACTGTTGATTGCATATGGGACACAAAATTGGACGTGTTGGTCGTGGTACATGTATTTTCATGTGTTGAACCATTCGTGACGTCACCTTGCCACACACAACGCATGCCTTATTTTCAGGTTTTGCATGACGTTGCACATGCGCCAATAGATTCGATTCCAAAAAATAACGTCTACCACACTTAAAGCATCTGAAAATATCTGTATTGTCATGTTTTTGCAAATGTTCTATAAAATCTGGGCCACTTTTGAAACCTGTACGTGTGCAAATCCTACACGTAAAGTCTTGACTCTCGTGTGCGTGGTGCTGATGCAGCTGCAGTTCTTTAATGTGCATAAACGATTCATTGCATTTGTTGCAGTTGTGTGGCACCTTATTTTGGTTGGTTTGAGCGGTGCCACAATGTATGCGACTATGTAGAAATAGTTTTGTGGGACTGCAAAAAACTGAATTACATATATGACATTTAAGCTGTTGCGTACCATAGTAATTCTTGAAAGGAGCTGGTGACGCTTCTGGTTCCTGTTTAAACAGTGTATTTGAAGCTGTCGTTTGTGGGTGGTTAAATGGCTTAATATCAGTTTGAAGTTGCGCATTCGTGTTGGGCGTCCTATGAGATTTCAGTAATTTAGCTTTGATTTGATTTTTGGCTGCAGATTTCCCATTAGTTTTTGTTTGCACTCTGACATTGGCAAATAGTTCAACTACAGGTGTCTGTGGTTTGACTGGTCGTAACGGGTTACCATTTAGTGGTAAAATTGGGGTAGATTTCTAAAAATAAAAATATGTTTGGATGGAAAACTTTAGAGAAATATATTTTTTTAACTTGATTAAAACGTATTAGTGCATTTCTATGTAGTTCCATTGCAATGTTGTAATTATTGTTAATTATCATTTATGAACATTTTTGATATATAATAAAAGTGTGCAAGAATGCTAACCCGATATTTTTGGGATAAAAATATTTCGATATCAAATTTCCCGGTATTTTTGAGTCGGAAACCCTAGTAAGAGTTATGAAGTTAGGGATGTGCGTTTAACTGATCAACCGAAGACGATTTACTATATGATTTATCAAAAATTTAATTAATCGAATATATTTTTATTTTATTATACTTCGCATTCTTTGTTCCAAAAAATTGTATGCATTCCACAAGAATATTGTGTCATTCCACACCCAATCGATAAAAAATCAAATTTCATATATGAGATATGGATTTTCACTAAATTAGGGAAACTGATGTAGTTTATCGAGATATGCATTGGTCTATATCTCAAGAACTAGAGCCAATTAGATAAAACTGCCGTCATACTGAACCACCATACATAAGTGACTTTTGGTCCATGACTCTAAACCGCTGATAAATTTGGTGTGGGAAGGTTCATTATTTATGTATTTATTAACGTCACAATAGGCAATAATATTCTGGAGATTGGAAATAGTTATCAAAAAAACTGTACATTAAACTAAACTATATTTGTAAATTGTTTAGTTAAAATAATTGAATATTCGTGACTTACGATTATTTGACATTGTTACAGATTACAATATGAAGCCCTGTAAAAAGTTTAAGACACCTTTTAGCTTAACTTACATTTAAAATAGCAGCCGCTCCAATAAGTTTCTCATAATCATTGTGATCGTTATTACAATTTTTTGGAGGTTTCTCTAGGCATATTGCATGCTCTGGCGAATCAGTAGATTCTAAGGAATTGTCTGATTCCGGGTTTAGATCAAAATCCATGCTCCTCGATGTCAAATGCATTTCAGTTTCATGTAAAGGCAGCTCAGTTGTTACTACTGTCATTTCTGTTGCATCCAAAGGCATGTCATTCATTTCAATTGCATCCAAATGCATGTTATTTGATTCTGACTTTATGTTATCTCTTTCCAAAGGCATACTAATTGATTCCGAATTGATGTCAGCTGCTTCCATAAGCATATCATTTGGTTCCAATTGGATGCCAGTTGGTTCCAAAGTCATATCCTCCATATTTACAACTTCGTAAATCATACCGGCTGATTCAATTTTCGTTACACTTGCATCCTGTTCATTGGACTTAATGACACATTCAGTGTAATTATGCTCCTGCATAAGTTTGTTGCACGGCAAAATATCGACGTTAGTTGCATCAATTGCTGCATCATTCAAAATAATATTTGTACTGAATTTAATTGTCATGGGTTTGGCATTTTTCGTAGCTCCTGCCTGCTTTGCCGTGGCATTCGATTTTTTTGTTTTTGGTTTAGCAACTACATCGGCCACATTGTCATCCATGTCGGCCATGCCTTGGGTGATAGCAATAACATGTTCCGCTAAATGTTCGCAATAGCATTTGATACTTTTCAATGTTAGATCACAGAACGAGCAAAGAAATTTCAATTTCTTCGTCGGCTCATTGAAGAAAATATGCCCACAGTGCATGTCCTCATCGGCGATAAGTCTCTGCACCGATGAGCGGCCCATTGTTCACTGTTATTATTGTTCTTCTATAATTTATGACTGAAATTGTGTAGATTTTGTCAAATGTTTATAGAATTTAAATGGAATAAACAAAAAATTACGAAAATACATTTATTTTTTATTTCACTTGTAAATAAATGTGAAGGTGTCAATTAACAGTGATGCCAAGTTTGAACAAAAATTTTGGATAGAGTTTACACGATCATTCAACAGAATGGAAATTATATTTTATACCCAAATATAACACCCAAACTAACGTTGTCCCAGGAGGTTAATATTAGAAATCATTTAAATTTTTTGCAAATTGCATTGCAGTACCTCGTGTTTTTACATTAGCAAAAATTGTGGTAACGGAATTTCGCACCGGTGCAAGTTTCTACTGTATGAGTGGAAACTCGCACCGGAGCGAATTTCAGTTTAATGTACGTAAACTCGCACTAATTTAGAAAAATCTGAACAGGTGCGAATTTCCGTTTAATATGCGGAAACTCGCACCATTATTTGTTTTGAAGAAATTACATATCAAAATAAAAAATTTTATTTAAAAAATTTTATTTTTGAAAGTTGAAAATAAAAATGTTACCAGAGACAATGGTACTTTTTATTGACCTCCAAAGAACATCAAGTAGAAGAATATGAAACACAATAAATGTCGTCACGTAGAATGTGGGCGTGATTGGATCATCATATTGAACATTGTAATCTTCACGTAGAATGTGAACGGGATTAGACAAAGGGCGTGGCACGTGGGCGGAAAAATAAAGGCGACGTATGCATGTACTAAAAAGAGCCGTAATTTGAAAAGATATAATTTTGCATTTACAAAAACTTAGCACGGGCAACGCTGTGAACGGGTCCAGCTAGTTTACATATATACCGCTTTTTATTATGGCCGAAGTAAACTTTTTTGCTCAAATATATAAAAATGTACAATGGTCTTGTAACCTAGCACCACCTCACCTTTTATAAATTTATTTGTAAAATATCGTAATAAATAATTGTTCTTTTAATAAAATTTTATGTGTTATGCTCCATATCCAGTTTAGCATCAAAAATTTACGCTTTCTTTCACGTAGTGCAAAAGTGTTTTTTTTTGGATTGTTAAAAAAGATGTTGAAAATATGTTCAAAAATTATAACCTTTTTAAAGTTAATTTCAATGTATTTATTACATTTATTTTGCGGCAAAATAATGTATTCTTTCCATAAAACTATTATACAATTAACATATTTACATTAAAGCAATTATGCTTAATTACTCAGCTCCTGCTGATGCATTAAGCGACGTTGCATAGCCATCGATGTGTATGTGTTTATGCAGCAACAGCTTCTGCTCATCAACGAATTTCTTGCCGCATTGCTCACATGCGAATTTGGCCATTTTATAGTGTTTCTTAAATTTATGCGTGCTCAACATGGACCCTGTGCGATAGCGTTTCGCACAAATGTCACAAACAAATGGCAAATCCTGCTGATCGCTTTTATTGTGTACTTTACGCTTGTGCGTATCCATTTGATTGGCCGTATAAAACCATTTGTCGCACTCATTACATGCCACCGTGCGCTGCTGCGTGTGACGCAACTCGTGTGAGAGTAAAGCCACTTTGTGCGTGAAGGCTTTTTTGCAAAATTTACAATTATATGATTCACGCACAACGTGCGTATTGAGATGACGCGTCAACGTGGTAATTGCACGAAATTGTCGACCACATACCTCGCACTGATGTGGCTTCTCGCCAGTGTGCACATTCAAATGCGTTTCCAGCTGATAGCGACGTTTGAATGTGCGTCCACAATACGTGCAAATATTTGGATTGTTGCGCGGTTTGTAGGGACGTTTATCATGGTTTTTTAACAAATTCGGTTCGTATGGTTTGGACCAGTCAATGTCTTCTTCTTCGTCGTCATCTGTAACATTTATGGAAACATCGCTGTCATTGGCATCGTCATTTTCATTGTTATCATTATCAGAAGCATTAGCAGCAGCATCTTCAATAGGTATTTCGTCGATTGTTGTTGCTATGGGATAATTGCAATTTTGCTGCTCCTCACAATACACATTACAATGCTCAGGTGTAGCAATGTTTTTTCTTTTTGATTTTCTTGGTTTCAAAGGGTTTGCTGCGCGTAGCTGTTTGAATAAAATGTAGCTAGTTGAATGAAATTAATTATGCATCTACTACTTACATCTGCCTGTTCGACTTTAATTTTACATATGAGAAACTCATTATCAGACTCATTGAAATCCTCAAAAGCTATTGTTGCTGCATTTTGCTGTTCGTCATTCGCAGCGACAACCTGCTCTGTTGACACTTGCTGATCTTCAGTGCTCTCCAGCTTAACCTCCTGAATCTCTAGCCCTTCTTTTTTTAATTTTTGCATTACTTCGTCTGCATCTGCGGTAACTAATTCACCACTGCTCTCCAATTCCAATGGATCGTTATGCGATCTTTTTGTCTCATATATCGGTGTAACCACTGGCTCTGCTGTGACCTGCAATGTTTTGGCAAAATCATCGAAGTGCAATTTCTGAAAGTGTTCCACAAAGTCCTGATAGTCCATGGTCTTTACGCCGCAGAAGATGCAAAGTATTGAAAAACTGGCTGATTGATAGTGAATTTCGGCACATTTTGACTTGAAGTAGCCACAACCGCAGCTAGTTGTCGGCGGTATAGTTTTAAGCATTTTATAACTTGTTGAACTAATTCATTAATTAAATCAATTAAAACCCCAAAACTCTATAAATGATGTTTATTTTTGTTTTGCTAATCTGACAGCTATTAAATTCTGAAAGTGTTGTAAAACATATGCACTCGTAGAAGCCACCTTTTGGAATTAATCACAAAAATGGGATTTCTACATTACTAAATTTATATCATATGTATCCAAATTTTGTTCACACACTCTCAAATACAGACAATCTTTCGCAACAATTGCAAGAAAAAATATTTCCGTATTTGTGATAAATTTTTTTACCGTTTATTTTAAAAACTATAAAAACTAAATTTTTTTGTAATGCAGCCATCTACATATGATATTTATGTAGCTTTTGCAATATTTTTGTTTTAGAAATTTTGCAAAAAAGCAGGAGTAAATTCTCATTTTTTACAAAGGTGAAAACGAAAACGTTTCGGGCACATTCCGGCAAAACTGATTATATTGTTACTTAGTACGCATATTCAATTTTTCAAAAAACACTAATGAAAATGTAACTTTTTTTGCCTTTTCGGAGTTATTCACATTTCAACGACCGACCATTTATACTAATATTAACAATTTCAATAGTTTTTTCACGCCCAATCAAGAAGAAATTTGGAAATTTAAAGTTTCATCACTGTAGCTCTTTAAATGACATTTTCAATATACGTTATTTTTAACATTTTTGTTATATGGGAGGTACGACGCCCACTTGTTCAATAAAAATAAAATTTCGAGAACTGCATTATATTAACTAAAAACTGTCTACTATAAATTTGCTTCACTGTAGCTCCCGTAATTCCCAACATATATTAACTTAAACATTTCAGTTGTATGGGAGGTACTATGCCCACTTTTAAAAATCTACATCTAAATGTTGTTTATTAAATTTTCATACAATATTCAATTCTTATTATTCTAAAAATAACACAATTTGAGCTTTTCACCAACTTCTGGTACTCACTTCCCCACTATTCGGCGTCCACACAATGCAACAAGTCAACAACTGTGGATGCTACGAACGATCTGTCATCAAGGTTGGATGAAATTCACATATTTGACTTTTTCGCTGATCTGTCAATCAGATTGTATCGTGTGGACGCAAACTCGTCCAACGTTTTTTAATTCAAGCGCAGTTTTTGACGAGTGCATATCGCAGGTGGAAAAATTACACGCATCAAAGCTGCCTTTTGGTGAGATATTTTAGTACATAGTACCAACCCAGCAAGAACACAGTCGTTCATTTTATTGATCATTTTAGGGGCAGCCATGATGAAAGTTTCGAACAGAAAAAAATATTCTACGTATATATAACAATTGATATTTATTGCAAACAAAATCGTATTCAAATTAAAAATATCAATGTATTTACTAATGTATTTACACATTTTTTAATTAAAATATAATTAGGAATTAATTTAATATAATTTCAATTCAACTAAATCATTAATAGTTTTAACTACTTTTATTTGGGATAGACACAAAATTCTATTTTACAAAATTTTATTTTACAAAATTCTGTCCGACAAAAATTCTGGTTTTTTGAAATTTGTTATAGTTCATGAGCTTTGAAAAAATACTATTGTTCTGAATATAAATTCATATATTTACCCCATATTAAAGAATTCCTCTTCAGTTAAAACTCTCCATTTCATTATGATAAAAAATAATATTGCGTTAAATTATTTATTAAGAATTAAAGCCAGTTTATTATGAAGAAGAAATATTACATATAATAACGTATGTGTTTGGTAAGATATTTATTCACCTGTACTGTTCGAATGCTGCGGAATAATGAAGTCTGTCAAGCAGGTTGTACTCTGTTGGCGCAAAAAAGTAGTTATTTTCCACCGCGGTCGTACATTTGAGTTGTATCGTGTGGACGGGGCTATGTTTATTTTGTTCGTTTATTTTTTGGTGGCAACCTTGGCAAATTTATGACATTCAATTTTGGTATAAAAATAAAAGAAAATAAAAACATTATAGAGTTCAGTAAATTGCTGCGTCCAAAGTGGCCAAAAATGTTAAAAGTTCTGCCTAGCAATGAATTCTTTGATAATAGTAATAATGCAAAATGTGGTGAAATATTTTACCAGAACTCAAAAAGTTTTACCATCATTTGTACGTTTTGCGATATGAAAACATTCGAATTTGACGAATTCCTGCTGCACTTTAAAAATGTCCATTTTGAAGGTGATTTATTGAAAACTGACGAGGTCAATGTGAAATGTTCGTCTTACTTGGGTGTAAATATAAAAAATGAATTGGAAAACGTTGGACACGAACAGCAGCAAAAGTATGAAAGTGTTTATGAGGAGGAGGAAGAAAACGCACTAATTCCTACAAAGGATATATTTGAAAATGTGGAAACATTTGTGGGAGACTTCGATAGTACTATGTATGTGGCTGAAAACGACGTGGATAATGCTAATGAATGGAACGACGACAACAGCAATGAATTCCTGGACTCGGATCAGGATTGCAAACCAAAGGTGCACTTGGCTTCCACTTTGAAGAAGAGCTTAGACATAGAGACAGTCGACTCTATTGCGAAAATTCTACGCTAAACAATTGAGGAGCTCATATCCAAAACGTGCTATGTGAAACGAAGGTAGGTTAATAAAACCTAAATTACTCTTACTCAGTGGTAGAATCAAATTGAATCAAATATTTTCTAATATTTTCTAATATCTAATATTTTCGTTATTTTACAAAAACGTGAATATACTAACGAAATAAGGAAAATATTAGGAATAGAAAACACATTTGATCCAATTTGATTCTACCACTGTGTACCAGTCCAATTTGATTCTACCATTGATTACCAGTAATTCAGGTTTTATTAAACCTATCTTCGTTTCACATAGCACGTTTTGGAAATGAGCTCTTCAATTGTTCTACGACAAATATTCCAATATTCCCCGACACAATTTTTCCTCGAAATTAAATTTTCTTCAAGAGGACTCGGTATTAAAACATATCCACATTAAATCTTTTTCTCTGATATAATTATTTCGCGGACAATAATAAGGCTTAAGATTATTAATGAAAATAAATAAAATGAAATAGGAATAATTCTTAAAATATTGTATCAGGTAAGAAATTTCTATCTAATAACTATCGGACAAAGAATTATTTAGAAAAATAATTCTTTCTGGAAATAATTATTATCTGGTGGAAAACTTTTTGGGAAGAATTGTCGGTAACAGTTACTCCATTTATTTCAAAGTTTTTTTAATTGAATGATAATATGTATTTTTTTTTTATAGAAAAAGAAACGTGCGAAAAAGCAAACCATTAATGAATTTCAATGCGAGCACTGCAATAAATTATATAAAACGGCCACTATTCTAAAGCATCATAAGCGAAAATATCACGGTACAGAAGCAGCGCACAAAACCAACAATCAGGGACAACAGTGCGATCAATGTGCGGAGCTATTGCCAAATTTGCGTGAATTGGATACACATATGATGGACAAACACGGTGGCTTTCAATGTACACAATGCGAACGTAAATACAAATCAAACTATGAACTTAAACGACACATTATCACACATTCTGGTATCAAGAATGTACAATGTGATTATGAGAATTGTCAGAAACGTTTTTTTACCAAACGTCTGATGCGCATCCATCGACGCATCCATACGGATGTCAAGAACTATGTATGTGAAACGTGCGGCTATAGTTGTCGCAACAATGAAATGTTAAAATTACATAGTCGAACGCATACAGGTGAGAAACCGTATGCTTGTAAAGTTTGTGACAAGCGATTTGCCTCTTCGTCGTTGTTGCGCGAACATCAGCCAATACATTCGACGGCACGTCCGCATGTTTGTGATGTTTGTGGAGCAGCATTTTCGCGTCCAAAAGCTTTGTATCATCACAAGCATTTGCATTTGGGCGTCAAAAAATTCAAATGTAAATTGTGCGGTAATGCATATGCACAGGCTGCTGGACTGGCGGGACATATGCGACAGCACAAAGCTGACAAATTTATTGTATAATTTATTTTTAAAATAGCTAGTAGTATTAGAAGTAATAGCATTTTTTAAGCATTCATTTTACGATTTACTGATCACATTACTATCATCACAAAAAGTAAAACATGTTCAAAATACAGTATTTAAAATCATCATTTTGTCGGATATGTTTTTTGTTTAAGATGTAACTTATATTTGAATTTTAATTATGTAGTTTAATAGTAAGTATTATAATTTTTATTTATTAAAAATGCTTCAATAGTTATATTAATATTAATGTATAAATTCGCTTTTTTATTACGTTTTAAAAAAAATGTTTAAAACAGTTTTATTTGTTAGCAATAAATTACATTTAATAACATATTAATTTACTTTTTTATGTATATTTTTTATTACTAATAATATTAATAGTTTGGTGCTACAGTCCTATAAGAACTAAGGCCGAACTCTTCTCTCACCATTTTGAGCTGTTATATTTGTACTTAAAGTGGTGGGACCTACAGTTTAATGCCTAATCAGAACGGCGGATGAGAGCTTTTCATAGGCAATGTTTTACTCTCGTAGGTTTGCCATTTACTGCCAAGAGGTAACGCGGATAATAAAAAATTATTATATGAAAAGATGTTGTTATGTTAGCCCCAGTGCAGGCTTGAACCTGGGACCTTTCGGCTCGCAGTCCAACGCACTAACCTTGAGCTATTGACTATTCAATATATTTTTGATATATTACTTGTTATGTTGTACAATATCGGAATAAATGTTAGCCTATTTCGATAGGACTGAAACACATATAGTAAAAAGTACTTGAAAGTCATGTTGATTGTTACAATATCGCTAATTTAATTATAACAGATGTATAATATTTAAATACAATTTTCAAGTATTTAGGGTTAATGCTCCGCATACGTGGGAGCACTAAAGGACTATTATCTAATTACAAAATTAATTGTAAATTATAAATTAATAAAAATAAATAAGAAATGTTGCTTTTTACCAGCGATTTGTTAGGTTTTATTGTTGATGAGTTGGCAACACTACATATTAGCTTCGTATTTAAAACTTGGCAATCATGGTTATAGCATTTAATAAACAGCTGATGTGAATTAAAACAGAAATTGTTTTTTGTGGACGCAATTTAGAAATATATATTGAAAAATACGAAATAACTTAAATATGTTGAGTCTCTTAAATGTTAACTCAACAATAAATACTTTTGCAAATACGAAATGTGCGGAAATTATTTGCCAGTCATTAGACCACTTTTCGATTGTCTGCACCTTTTGTGAATTAAAAACATTCGAGTTCACCGATTTTTTGAGACATTTTAAAAATGTCCACTTGGAGAATAACACAGTCAATAAAACGGAGACTGTTTTAAGCGAGGATTCCAATTACGACGATGCACCGGAATTTCAGGAACAACTGCAGGATATTGAACATCTGACAACTTGCGATATAAATTACGATGATGTTGTTGATGCCGTGGACAACACAACAGAAAGAAAGTGGAAATTTGAAGAAGATGAATATGAAGAAATCGCAGAGGAACAAAACACACAAGCCAATGTCAGCTGTGATGAATCTGAATCGGAGGAAGATTATTTGTCGGAGGTATGTGTTTTAAACTGGACCGACCAAACATAAGCAGTTTTTTTAATCATAAAGAAGTAGACTGCAAAAAAAAAAAAATCACGATGAGAAAAATAATTAGGCTTAAGTATAGAAATTAAAGAAAGTAATCTCAAGGTCATGTGAACCTCTTAAAATTACAAAAAAAAATTTAATTCAATTTCCTAGAAAAGTGTTGTGCCAAAAAGGAAATATTAAAAAAATTCAAATTCCTTTACAAACAAAAACAAGCCACAGAATTCCAACTAAAAAAATATATTTTAAAAAAATGAAATCGAAAATTGACCTAATTCGTTCATGGATTTATAAAGTCGCTTTCATCACTGTATTTCTAATCCCTAATTATTAAGGAGTACTTTATATTGTGTGAGTTTAAAATTTGTCACGACTCTGTATATAATTGCAGCCAGATATTTATTTATTTTATTTTTAATAATTTCAATCCAAAGCCACTGAGGCCAAATGATTACAGATGTATCTCGATAATCGACGAAAGTAGTCACGCACGCCCGTGTGACTGACTTTTTGTATTTTGTAAAGCGCAAAACGTCTGACGTCACACGGTTTGCGCCAACGTAAAGAAATAATTTGTATTTCATAAAACTCAACCGCACGAATATTCTGTCAAATTAGACGGCAGCTTTTTTAAATTCGTTCACAAAAATGTTCACAAAAAAAAGCACTACTTGCACCTAAAAAGGATGCAGAACCATTTCAAATAATTTTTGAATACACTACACATTTTTTTAATCCAAAAAATTTATTTACAAAGCAAATTAGAAAAAATTGCAAAAATAATGAATTCACACAAACAAATATATGACATCTTTCTCAGTACAGCTGTTTTTTATTTACCGAAAATCTATGTTCTATCTATGTTTTTCTATTTTCTAAACCAAATCATCGCAAAACAATAAATGGTTTGCGTATTTGCTAAAATAAATTGGATTTTAGTGCTGCCAGATTCAAAAATTTGGTAATTTTGACTAAATTTAGATTTTTTTTCTATCAAGTTTGGTTGTTGGTAACGCTTCATGTTTCGATGTTTACAGCGGTTTCATAGAACGTAAGACCGAACAAAGTCAACGTAAGAGCCAATGGGCGGAATGTGTAAAGATATGAAATACAACTTTTCAGACAATGTGAGAGTACTCACGTGTGAGAGGACTCAGTCACTTCGAGATACAAATATCTGGTTAATCTTCTTTTCCGAGTATTTCAAAAACGTTGAAATCTAAACGTTGTATCTAAACGTTGAAAATGAGGTCTCTCCTGGTCTAGGTTCAGGAATTGCGGCCGATAAGTGCGTTGCGTCCGTTAGCAACTTAATTTTGAGTGTGGTTAGTCTTTTTGTTAGTTCACTTCGACCAGTAAAATTTAATATAACTATTTAAACACAATATAATAAATTCGAATTCCTCGTTTTAGCTAAAAACACCCTCCCCACAACGAAAAAAGGCCCCACGCCCGACCCAATACAAATGTACCGAATGCAATAAAACATACAAACTTGCCCGATTCCTGGAGCATCACATACAAAAGTGTCACAACAATAATGAAAATCATGAGGACACAACATCAGCAGTTAAGTGTATGGTTAAATGTACACGTTGTGGAACTGAGTGTCGTGACGAACGTACACTAAACACACATTTACGCAAAGTACATAACGGTTATCCATGCGATCAGTGCGACAAAATTTATAAAAGCAAAAGTATGATGCAACATCATCGCCACAAGCACAGTGGCGTGCGTGGTTTTCCCTGTAATATTGACAATTGCGTAAAGTCATTTTATAGTAGCAAACAATTATGCGTCCACAAGAAGATGGTGCATTCAGAAGTACGTAATTATGTTTGTGAAATGTGCGGCTATCGTACAAAGACACAGTCGGCACTGGTCATACACAAACGCTCACACACTGGTGAGAAACCGTATGCATGTGAGATATGCGACAAACGTTTTGCATCTTCATCGTTGTTGCGCGAACATCAGCCCATACATTCGACAGAACGACCGCATGTTTGTGCTGTGTGTGGCGCTGCATTTTCGCGACCAAAGGCTTTGTATCATCACAAGCATTTGCATTTGGACGTCAAGAAGTTTAAGTGCAAGCTGTGTGGCAACGCATATGCGCAGGCTGCTGGACTGGCCGGCCATATGCGACAGCATAAAGCTGGACAACTTCCTGTAGCTTAAATGTAAACTTTTTGTTTAATTTAAGATTTTTGGAACTAAATGTGTATGTGGTTTAGTTCTTGTAGTTTATATTATAAAAAGAAACATGTTTAGTATAAAAATATTGAAAAATATAAAATATTTGATATACTTGTTAAAAACTAAAGTTTTTACTTTTTTACTAATTTAATATATAATACGTGGTAGAATAGCCAAAATTAAATTTCTAGATAAATTTTTCTGTATCATAAATGGTATTTTTTGTGAACATGGGTTAAAATAATTCCCATGGTATTTTTTTTATGAAGAATGGCAACCTTGATTGGCAGCACTTGCATAGGCTATGCTCAGCTGTGCACTGATTAAAAATTATTTTATTAAAAATTAGAAGGACGCCAAATTGTCCGATGATATTTAAAAATTAAATAATATTCAAAATATAAAATTAAAACACAAAAATGTTAAGTCTGCCGTATAACAACTCAACAGGCGATACATTTTTCAATATGAAATGTGCCGAAGTACACTGCCAAACATTGGAACACTTTGCCATCGTCTGCACTTTCTGTGAGTTGAAAACATTTGAGTTTGACGACTTCTTGTTGCATTTTAAAAATGTGCATATGCCGGAAAATATTCTATGCCTTGAAAGTAATGTTGATGCTACTATTGTTGCTAATAAGGACTCTATAAAATGCAAGGCTACAGATGCGACAAGTGTATCGCAATATGGTGACGCTGGTGAACTGCAGGAAAAATTGCTCAATATAAAACTACTTACAGCAGCAACATCTGTAACACTAGTCGATGCAGGAGCGGATACAGTAGAAAATTTAATAACAACATATTTTGTGGAGAATCATTTGGATAATCAGCCAGTCAGCGACCACAATGCAAACGATGCCGGCGACACAGACATGGAGTTAGACGACGATGTTGAGAGCGACATGGAAGATGAATATAAACCAACGGTAAGTGTGATGGAAAAATATTACACTGTGTGCATCATTTTACCATCAGAAATTAAAAAACAATGGCGGTTTTCCTACACGTCCTGTTACAAAGATATTCGACGAACTCGAAAAATCGTGTTAGATCTAAAATATGTAAAAAACATCTTACATCAATTTTAAATCCGCTTTATTTAATCTTGGTCCGTCTTTATGTTTATACCAGCATCACGTCTAAACCGCTAAATAGATTTGACTGAAATTTACACGTGGAGTCCGGAGGGTGACACTTATACCAGCTAAGAAGATGATACAAAAAACTCAAAAAAAAAGGCAAAAACATAAAAATCCAATTAAATGAAAACCATAAAAACAATACAAAGCAATAAAACATAACCAAAAACACAAAAATAAAAAACAAAAACTCAAAAATAAAAAACAAGAACTCAAAAGTAAAATAAGAAACAATGACTCAAAATAAAAAAAAAATAAAAGCAAAAATAAAAACAAAAGCCATGAAAAAACAAAACAAAAAACACAATATCAAAAGCAAAAATAAAACCAGACACAAAATCAAAAACAAAACAACAAATGCAATAGCCAAAACAAAAATAAAGCCAAAGACACAAAATCAAAATAAAAAGTAGTGTAGCCTGGAGTAATAAAGTGGGACATGGGGCTATGTCGGATATTGCAAAATTTTAAACATGTCTTTGCACTTAGAAAAGTAAAAAAAAAGAGAAAAAGTAAAAAAAAAAAGTTTTTGAAAGTCCAACAAGTCCGAAATTGAGCTGTTTGGAAAATTAGCTCAAAAATCTATTAAAACGCATATAAATAGTATTCTGTTAATGCAAAAAGTTAGATCATAAATCATTTTATGGAATAGGTCTTTCAAAAGATTCAAAATGTGTCCCACTTACCCTAGGTTCCCCTATATAAAAAAACAAAGAAACAAACAAAGAAAAAGTAAAAACAAACACAAAATTAAACGGTAAACTGCAAAAATAAATGAAAAGTATTGGAAAAACTCAAAATTAATAGTAAAAACTAAATTTGATGGCGTACAATCATAGTCAATTTAAAATCAACAATAAATTTTAAATCAGCTTTTTGACTATTTATTCTACACCGAGAGCAAAACGTAGTTAACTATCTACGTTTTTTTGTAGTCAATTGAAAAATTCTTAAAGAGCGACTACGTTTCAATATAATAACTACGACGTAGTTCATAACGAAAACGACAGTTTCAAAATAATTAAAATACAAATTGTCACAATTCCAATTTTGTTGCATCAAGTCATGTAAGTTAAAAAAAAATATAAAATAATGGTTTGAAGCTACCAAATAATGAAAACATTTTAAGGTTTTTTTGCGAGCGATTCAATGAAATATGTATCGTTGCATAGGATGGCGAAGTATTGCGCGGGTGAAGGCCAAACTACCATATGGGCATCGGCAGCATATCCTGGACCAGAAGGTGGTTGTGTTTGAAGCAAGACCGACAATGTGGTAGTGTGAGCTGCACCAACAAGCCGCTCGTAAATGAAGTCTTTGGCAAGGGTGAATTCATTTGCGCTGTATGCCGGCAAATTAGTGGATAAAAACATTTGAACTTTAAGGCACCCATCCAGAGTTACTGACGCATGCAGGTGCATGAATTAAAATTGTATAACTTTTAATTTTAATCGTTTATTCTTAGTGGGGTTTACTTGGCGCGGCAAAGTCTCCTATTTTTCTTTATCAGCTGCTGGGTCTTCGTGAAGGAGGGATGTCTGTACCTGTACCAGAGAAGAAAAATGAACTGCAGCTGGCGCTCAATTGGAGACCATCCGACAACTGTCGGACTACTTTTCTGGTACCTGCAGCAGGTGAGGGGCAGGGATAAGATGTGTTTCTTGGGAGCCCTATTTACAGGTGGCTGTTTAATATATATCTTTATATTTTAATGTCGGTCTTTATTTTCAGTTGACACTTTACCATCGACCAATACAATGATCAGGGCCATTGAAACTGCTGTTGACATATTTAACCAAATACGTAGACTGATGTGCCTCCGCTCAGAGCTGCAGCATGACGCCAAAATAAATGACTACGTCTTGGGCAATATGTTATGGCTGAGCAGCGAGCGCCTCATTGCCAGCACTCGACTGAGATGTACACTTATGCCACGGCGTCGACGTTATCCCCGAATGTTTGAGTGAACGTAAAGTTGATCAAGTCGGTCACCACTTTGGAAATGCTAAAGTAGTGTGTAGTATTATTGTAAATTTTTGTGAAAAGTTTTTTTTTGTGTTTTTTATTAAAATAAAACAAAAGAAAAATACGACATTTAATTTTTAAAAATATGAAGTAATTGAAACCATGATACAAATATATGTATCATGATTGAAACTGACTGGCGTAGTTGCTCAAAAATATATTTTTTAACTGTGTCGAAGTTGAACGCCTAAGTAAATTTTCAAACGTAGTTGGAATCGACTACGTTTTATTGTCGGAGGATTTTCATTCACGCAGTAGTTGAAAACATAGTTATGAATAACTACGTTTTGCTCTCGGTGTATACAAAATATGTCAAAAAAGTCGAATTTATTTTTTAAAGTAAATTTTAAATTGTCTATGATTATGCTCCTATGAGTTTAATTACAAGAAAAATACTATAGCAGATATAAAGCAAAAAAAGACATACAATTTAAATATTTATACCATACACTAAGAGTGAAAGGGTATATTCAGTTTGGTACGCCGTTTGTAACACCCAGAAGGTATGGAAAAGTATATATATTCTTGATCAGCATGATCTCCTGAGTCGATTTAGCGATTTCCGTATGTCTGTTGAAATCCCTACTACTTAAAAAATTGAAGAGTTAGATGAATGAAACTGATAATTTAGATTACTTATACACCTACGCTGTATGTGCGCTAGATCGGTTCATTGTGACCTGTGATCTAACCATTTATATTCAAATACCTCATATAAAATTTACATCTACAGCTCAATTTTACTGTATACGTGCTTAGGTAAACTTTTTTTGGTCAAATATATATTGACTTCATGCACAAATACATGAAAATAATGTTTTCCCTCGAAATGGCTTGAGGTTCCCAAAAAAAAAACGATTTTTTTTTTTATCTAAATTCGATCAATTTTTGTTTTTTTTTAACATAAATCAAAAATGAGTACACTTCTGTCCATATAAGATGAACTCAATTGTTAAAACTATACATTAGAGTTGTCGCACCTATATAAAGGTAGGTCCACCAGTACCTCCCTATTTTTTTTTTATTTTAGATAATTCAGATCTTGAATTCAGTTTTAATAAACTAAGAAATAAAATAAAACTATAAACTAAATTTATTTTTCATTGTTTAAAGTCGTTCAATAAAAACAAATTTACCACTTGCAGCTACGCAGCAATGCAGCGACCACAAAGAAAACCACTGCCGGCAAACTAAAATGTAGCGAATGCAATAAATCATATAAATTGGCCAAATTCCTGGAGCATCACATGAACAAGCGACACAATAAAGGTCAACAAACGTGGAACTGCCCACGCTGTGCTGCCGTCTACGATGATGAATGGGCGCTCAATGCGCATGTGCAAACGGTACATCATGGTTTTCCGTGCGAACAGTGTGACAAAGTGTACAAGAGCAAGGAGGCGTTGCAGCTGCACGTCTTCATACACACGGGCGTGCGACAATTTGTTTGCGATGTGGAAAACTGCAGCAAATCATTCTACAATCCAAAGCATCTGAGTTGTCACAAACGCATTGTACATACGTTGGAACGAAATTATGTATGTGAAATGTGTGGTTTTCGCACTAAAGCAAAACCCGCTCTGATTGTGCACAAACGTTCGCACACCGGTGAGAAACCTTTTGGCTGCAAGGACTGCGATCGACGTTTTGCCTCACAATCGTTACTCGGCGAACACAAAGCAATGCATTCGACAGAGCGTCCGCATAAGTGCGATGTGTGTAATGCAACGTTTGCGCGCGCCAAGGCGCTCTATCATCACAAGCATCTGCATTTGGGCATTAAGAAATTTCTGTGTAAAGTATGCGGCAAGGCGTATGCGCAGGCAGCGGGACTGTCGGGACATATGCGCAAGCATAAGGCGGAACAATTTTAATTAGTATTACTTTATAATTAAAATACTTAATTTGTATATTATAATAAAATGCATTTCTAAAGTTAAATATATTTTCTATTTTTGTTTATCATTTAAATTCTTACAGAATTTTATCAAAGACGCGAATATATCTGCCAAGAAAGGCGACACGTTTCTCATATCTCTCAAGCACACAAAAAAAAAAAACAAAAAACAAATCAACAACTAATCAAGTTTGTTAAAATGAATTTATTGCATGTATTTAAATTACGCACGTTGACTTCTAATTTGTTTTGTGGTTTTATATTTAGCATTGCAGTTGAAAGAACAATTAATTGACTTCAGCCGGTGAAGAGCGAAAGCATTTATCAAGCGTATATAGTTTGGTGCGCTTAAATTTAGAATGTCAACAATAATACGCTTCAATTGCAGCTAATTACAGCGTCTAACATTTTGCGTTTATTTAATAAGCTTAATACTGCCCTTTGGCGAACAACATTGAGGAGAAGTGTTTAGAAAATACGGCAAGTTTATTTGAAATTCTATTATTTTTTGCCCTTTGGCGAACAAAATTGAGGAGAAGTGTTAAGAAAATACGGCAAGTTTATTTTATTTATTTTTATTATTATTATTGTGTCCTTTTTTGTAATTCTCGTAAATCATAAAAACTTTTTAAAAGTAAAACTAATGAAATACATTTAAAATCATATTGATTAATATTCGAAAAAATGGTTGATGAATTTAATTTTAAAAAAATTAAAAATTCACTTTTTAAAAATAATTTGTAGACACTATAAACCAAACAATTCAATATTTTAGACAAAAATTGACATGGATTTAATTACAAAATCCAAAATCCAGGTTAGTACAACAATTTTCTAGACTAGTGCAATCTATTCAACATTTCGTTTTTACTCCCAGTTACGCTGTGACCTTTGCAATAGAATTTATAAAAAGTCCATCACACTGGAGACGCACAAACGCAACTATCATAACACGGAGGGAACCAACAAATGCAATCAATGCAGCGCTGAATTCCATACAGAACGTCAACTAAACGGTCATATAAAACGTATACATCATGACTTTCGTTGTGGTCAGTGCGAAAAAAGTTACAAAAGTCGTGAATCGTTGCGTTTGCATGAATTTAATCATGTCGGGTGCTTGACGGCGGCAGCATTTCGTTGCAACCATGCAAAATGCAATAAAACTTTTCAAAATCCACGTCGTTTACGTGATCATCAACGGCATACACATGATGAGGGTGGTGGAAATCAACTCATTTGTGAATTGTGTGGATATCGCACACGTGTTCGTGTTAATTTACTGGTGCATATGCGTCGACACAGCGGTGAGCGTCCATATTGCTGTGAGCTATGTGGCAAATGTTTTGCCTCCTTGCATCAGTTAAAGGAGCATCGAGCGATGCATACGCAGGCACGTAGTCACAAATGTCCGTCTTGTGGTGTTGATTTTGTGCATGCAAAGGCACTGTATCATCATATGCAGCTGCATTTGGAGGAGAAGCGGTACACGTGCGTCTTATGCAGTAGGACTTTTGCACAGGCGGCAGGACTGTCGGGACATATGCGGCGCCATCAAACAAATGCTGAACATTGTAAGACGGCGCATGTTGTTATCTTGGCACTTTGAAGTATACTCATGGAATCGTTTTGTTATGAAGTAGCGTTAAACCCTAAAACTGTTAATTTTAATTTTTACTATTTTGAGTATATTTCATTTCGTATAACGTTTTTTTCACATGGACATCTCATATATCAATACCATATAATTTGGTGATTTTGACGGAAACTGTATTGATAGGACATATTTTAAAAATGAGAACCGATGGAAAAAAGTTATTAATTCTATATATTGTTAGTTTTAACTATACTATATAATTTGCCTATTTATCATTAGATCCGAAATACTACAAAAAAAATCATCCAAAAATAGTTTTAAAAAATTTCAAAATTTTTCCGAGTTTAAATTCAAATATTTTAAAAACAGATTGGAATATTAGTATTTGTTGGTATATTCTAATTAGTCTGGACAATTGAAAGAAACATTGAGTTTAAAGTTTTTTTAAAAATGATTTGTGCAAGAGACTACAATTTTTTCTACTAAAATGATGCTAAAAAGAGCCTAAAAATGCAATAGCAATTTTCTCAAAAACGTTACGTAATGTAAAAAAAAAACATAGTATGCAGTAAAAATCAGCAATCGCGAATTATATAGAATTGATGTATGGGATGTCCATGGGAAACATTTTTATCGTTTTATTGAGTACTGATATTAAAGGCAAACTCATTAAATAAATTCCATATTATTTCACCAAATTACTTATTAAAAATGTTCTAGGTAGTGATAGTTTCTTCAGAACATATAATAATAAAAACCGTTAAATTTAACATATATCTGTTTAGTTTTTATTTGAATTTATTAATTACAATATATAACATTTTGTATATTTAGTATGTAAGATTTGCACGAGAATAGCAATAAAATACTATTAAACTATTAAAATTGGGGTATATTTTAAAATAAAACAAAATACAAATAAATAAATAATACTATTTAGCTGTAGGTCATAGCTCAATGCAACAAACGACTGCTAATATCATCTTTGTAGAAGTAAAACTCATCAAATTTTGTGTTTGCAAAAATCTCAAAAAAACTTACAATTTTTGATCGATGAGTTGAATATTAAGACGAAATTTACCAACTAAACTAAAAAAAAATGTATTTGATGAGTTTTACATCTATAACGACGTTATTTGAAATTTTGCAATACTATATAAACTTAAAAATTAAAATATTTCAAAGCATAACACACATTACAACACTTTTGAAACAACTTATAGTTAGCCACACTCGAATCAACGCCTTAGGCCCATACACGTATGGTATAATCCCAGCTACCTGTGGACAACGCCGTACCATCGGGTGACACCTGCACACAGGACACCTTATTCTCGTGACCATACAGCAGACAAACACGCTCCGACTTCAAGGTATCCCACAAATTAACGGTGTAATCATTGTAGCCGGCAAACAGCAAACGTCCACTTACGCTAAAATCAACCGAATTAACGCCAAATATAATGCTTTCCTTTGAGAAGACCGCCACCTCACGATCGGCGCGCATATCAAACAAACGACAACTGCTATCGTCCGATCCAGTAGCTATAGCATCACCGCATGGATGAAACTTAACACTATTCACATCGGACTGATGTCCCTCGAACGATTGCACCACATGTCCCGAACGCATGTCCCAAATGAAAGCCATGCGATCACAGCTGCCCGAGACGAATATGTTGCCCGTCTCGTTGGGCGCCAAATCAATAGCCATCACATCACCTGAATGACCATGGAAACTCTGCAGCAGCTGTCCCGATTCTACGTCCCACAGAGCACACGTTGAATCACCGCTTCCCGTTAGTATCTGCTGATCTGAATTCGGATAAATGCAACAGGACATATAGCTGGTGTGCGTGCCCACAGTACGTTTTTTGGCAGCCATTTCCTCATCCGTTGTTATGGGATAAACCGTAACCTTGTTGTCCAGACCGCCGCAAGCAACAAAATTACCGGATGGTGCATATGCGCAGGCCATAATCCAAGTAGTTGGCATAGTTACTGCATGCTCCTTGTTGGTGGTAAATGCATCCCAAATAATTAGACGTCCATCCTGTGACGATGAGATTATGTGCCGCTTGTCCGGACTCCAATCGGTGCATAAAACCTTTGCCTGATGACCCTTCAACACTTTGCGTGGTTTTATGTTAACAAATGAAATTTGCTCTAGGCGCTCCGCAATGCTCGCAAGACTTATATCGTTTAGTTTTTGTCGTTCCTCTTCCAGTTTGGTTTTCAGATTTTCCGATTCCTTCAGCAGATTGGCCATTTTTTCATTGGCATTTGTAGTTGTTGCGATTTCCGTCATATTTCACAATTTTTATAAGTTCTTTTATATTATAATAACACTTTTTTGCGTCGAGAACTATTTTTAAAATGCTGCGTTTTCTTGTTAAAATTCTGTACACTGCAAAATACACAAAAATCAATACTAAATGTTGCAGCAGTGGGTGGTAGATTTTGAAGCACCCAACAAAGATGAGTCTAGACACTAGAGTCTAGCAACATGTTGCCAAAGACTATTTCTATGCTTTTTGCGAGTTTGTTTACATTTTGCAATGACCAGTGTTGCCAAAAATTCAGTTTTCTGATTACTGTTTAATACATATTTGTACTATTAACACTTATGTGCACGGTAAGTTTGCACTTTTTGGAAAATTCTCTGTTTCCTCTCACATTTAACCTTCTTAAAATGATTTGTTATTTTTTATATTTAAAATTTTATGGTTTATTATTAAGAATACTTGAATTAAAAAATACCAGCTATTTTAAGTTCATACATTGCTCAGTAGATTTTTCACCTATATAGTAAGAAAAACTTAAAAAATACCCGTATGTTCTGCTTCGATCTCTTCATCACTATTGTTGCAGCTTGCAATATATCGCTACAACTTACTAAATACGTTCGCTGACCACAAACAAAAACATATGTAGCATAAATGTGCTATAACCGAAACGAATTTTGGACAGAGGAGAGCCTACGATACTATGGGAATGAACAAAAAAAAGATTTTTCTTGTCATAATTGCTCAATTTGTATTTTTTTTTTTAAATAAAAACAAAGATTTTAAGATGTGACACGTGAATCTTCTCCTAACACCAACCAAAAAGGACACTGAGAACTTTGGAAAAAAAATGTTATTGGCCCGAAATAAGCACATTTTTCTAAGGCACATCCCTGGTTAAAGTATATACAGGTTAAGTCATCTTTCCAAAGCCAGTCGCCATTTACTTTTTTTTACTTTGAAAACTGTTTGAAAGACTCAACATTTGTTTACGAAATATTTAAAACAAAACATCAATGCTTTGTTTAAAAATTCATAAAAAAATTGAAACTCAAAATTTTAAAATACATAAATTTCAACGTTTTTGTAATTTTCAAGAAGTCTATGGGCTCCAGAAGAACACCGCAGTGTAGAACAAAAGTGAAAAAGTGAATTTTTGGGTGAAATTTTAATAAATTAGCCAAATTAATTTGCAAAAAACATAACCATGAAATAAAGTTTAAATTGACAATTAATTTTTGTATATTTTAAATTTTCTTATTGTCATTCTCAGCATAGTGTATGCCAACTAACTGTCTAGATGAGCTAACCTGTATATACTTCAATCATGGGCACATCTATAATTCTATTTCAAGTTAGTTATGCTATGAGTTTTCTTTTGATCGGATTAAATGTTGTTTGATACATTATATTATGTTTTATCATGTGTAAATCTAGTCCTATCTGAAAATAATGTGAATCATGCAATAAGGGTAGCCGCAGTTAGTGGTTAGTGCGTTAGACTGCGATCCGAAAGGTCCCCGGTTCAAGCCTGTACTGGGGCTAACAACATCTTTTCATAGAAACATTTTTCTATACCGCGTTACATCTCGGCAGTAAACCTACTAGAGTAAAACATTGCCTATGAAAAGCCGTTCGGATTAGGCATTAAACTGTAGGTCCCACCACTTTAAGTACAAATATAACACGCACAGCTCGAATGGTGAGAGAGCTCGGCCTTAGTTCTTATAGGACTGTAGTGCCAAACTATTATTATGCATTAAGGGTTAACAATATTGTTCGGCGTTATAAGGTTAAACTTTTTTAATTTCACTACTTAATTTGCAACGTGCAACACTGTGCATATAATTAAAACAGCTGTTTATTGAAGTCATTTTGTTTTGTAAACAAACATTAATCGCTAATCAAAAAATGTTAAAAACATTAACTAGCGCAAATGATTTAAATTCAAAATGTGCAGAAATATACTGTCAGGCTGAAGCACAGTTTTGCATTGTTTGCAGCTACTGTGACATGCGAACAACGAATTATGTAGATTTCCTGAAACATTTCATTTCGGACCATAATCATACGGTAGATAAAGCGATTTTTGAACTGGTTAGCTACGATAAATGCGGTGAAGATATTGCGCTGGAAATTGCATCATTCGATGTATCAGGGAATCATCATATGGAAAAAGACGTACATAGCAATGAACTCGGGCAGATGAAGACGTTTTCGATAAACCAAGAAACTGATTACCCACCAGAGGATGAGATTCCATTGTCAGTAATCAAAGTCAGCATGAAACAAGAATTAAAGGGAGATTTTATAAACAGATATAGTACAATAAAAGAGGTATATATAAAAGAGATATTTATGCATTTAAAAATAGTTTTAAAACCAACCGGACAAACTATTTCAAAAATATATCTAAAAGAAATGTTTTCCAAAAGATAACCAAAAATTAATATTTAAGTCAACCAATCAAATAAAATCGGAAAGTTGTTCTTTAGACTACCGATCAGATAACTCAATTAGACCATTTAGACAATGGTTTTTTCAATTTTCAATTTCTGACGTTACATTTGTTAGATTTAAATTAAAAATAAACGTTTAAGGTATTTTTTTTTTATTTAAAGAATTTTAGTAAAAAAATTAACGATATCTTTCAGCAGCATAACATTAATACTGAGATTGAAGACTACAGCGTCTCGAAAAAGAAAGGCTCTGTAATTTTGCGAAAATATCACCGCAAATCAAAACAACCAAATGATGAACTCAAATGTCCAATTTGTGGTATATACAAGAATAACAAATATAATTTAAACTCACACATTAACAGTCATACGGGAGCACGTCCCTATAATTGTCAACAATGCGGAAATAATTTTACAAACTCTGGTAATCTTTGGAAACATATTGAACTTGTACACAAAGGTCTTCGAACACACAAGTGTCTGGAATGTCTTAAGAAATTTCAATTTAAATCACAGCTAAGACGACATGAACTTCATGTACATTTAAAAATGCGTTCATTTCCTTGCACTAAATGCAATTGTAACTATGATACAAAAAAGGAATTAAATGAGCATGATCAACGTTTTCATTTAACACAAGCAGCAGATACCGAGATTACAGCTGCCGATAGTGCAAATAATGTAAGTTCAGAAATAAAAGCAACAATCGAACAACCAAATAAATATGTTTGCGAACATTGTGGAAAATTATTTAGCAAGTACTCTGGCATTTGGGCACACCGTCGCGTACATACGCTAGAAAAACGTTTTGTATGCAACGTGTGTCTGAAACCAATGCATACATCGTATCATTTAAAAGAGCACATGAACACGCACACCGGTGAACGTCCGCATAAGTGTGATGTGTGTGGTAAAGCTTTCCAGCAAAAGAAGTTTCTGCGCGATCATGCACGCATTCACTCCAATGAAAAAGCATTTGTGTGTAGAATTTGCAATAAGAAGTTCGCACAAGCGGCGGGTCTTTATTGTCACACAAAAACGCACAGGGAAATTTAATAAGAAGGTCATTTACCCAAAATGGTGTAAATAAATCGTAATAGATGATGAAAATCCCAAGCTGTTAAAAACTAGTGTGAATTACTCGGTGTTCTACCAATTTTAAATCTGTTTCGTTCTGCTAATTTAATTAGGTAAATAAAAAATAAAATAAAACATATTAAGATTGTGGCTTAATTTATACTTTATACTTTTAGACATATCGGTAACTTGAGTCTTCTATATGTATTATGATTGCCTCCACATGAGAGCAAAGAGTAGGAATATCAAATTGAATCTTATTATGCTGATGATTAAATATATGTTGATGAACTTAATCTAAGCAACTATAAATTTCAAAATAATGGCGTCTGGCTTCTCCAGCATCACGTCTGAACCAAACTAATGCATTCAAACTCGTGCATTCAATAAAGTTTAACGAATTATATGGGCTATATATGAAAAAGAATACAATAAGTTAATTTCCATAAAAGTTAATAATTTAATTCCAAAACAAAATACAAATAAAATTAATGCTGTATTTATTCCACGAAAAAATAACACATTTTTTTGAAGTATTTCTTTAATTTCCCAATAAACATAGTTTCGATTTTATAAAATTTCGATAACGTTTGGAATTCGTAACGATATCGTTAAATTTATATAGAATCAGTATTAAATTATTTGTAAAAAAAAAGACTGTTCAATGAAAAAATTGAATAAATTTTAAAATTGGAAGACATTTCGCAACTGTTAGAAACATTTAAAAATTTAGTAAGTATGCAATATTTTGTTGCTGGATCAATAAACTAATTTTTAATCCCAAACTAGGTAAACAATTTTAATGTTTTGGATGCTATAGAATGCTTGGTGCACAGCTCTATGAAGATAATTTCAAGGCAGATTAATTTAAATAGTATCGAAATTGAATAAGCTTTTCGAATTCGTTTCGATTTCGAAATTGAATAATTTTTCGAATTCGTCTAAATATCGAAATTGAATCAATTTTCGAATATCGAGAATTCATACAATATCGATATCGTTAACGATAGAGCCATTTTTTCGAGAACGCTATCATTCTCGAATTGTTAACGATAATCGAAAACGATAACATTGTTCGTTCAAACGATATCGTTTCGAGTTCGTTTCGATATCGTTTGGTATGCTGGGTTAAGACCAAAAATGATTGGTAATCTTTTTATACAGATTAAGAGTATTTTTTAAAGTTTGAGATTCTAAGGACTTTGTGGCTTGGACATGTCAAGTGTATGAATGAAATCGCTCCAGCAAAAAATGTGTTCAATTCTGTAACCGAAAGTGGTCAACTTAGTAAATGGCAGTTACGTCAGTCTAGAGATTAAACGAAGAGTAACATTTGCTAACAAGTTCTATTATGCACTCAATGAAGAACAATAAAAAAAGCGAGCTCAATCTCTATAAATATAGATAACTCTTTTTTGTAGTGCAAAAACATGGCATTCACCGACGGGGGACTACTGTGTCCGAACGATTACCATTTTCATAGTCCGACGACATTTTTATAGTCCGCCGAACATAGTCGAACGAATACATAAAACAAGAATCGAATGTGAACAGAGAGGACATCTAAATATACGTTCAAAAGATCAAGGTTTGTATATTCTGACTCCGATGTTATTTTCAACTGGCGCTGCTGATAGGGAAAACTTTTTAATAGCAACTAAGAATGACATATGGTTGTAAAGCTCATATATTTAAGTTAAGTTTTTCAATTTGTTATATATAAAGTGGCAGTTAGTACTTAACTGAAGAAAACATGACCTTCCATTACACCACAAAAATACAAAAAACATGAAAATCCTATAAAGAAAGAATAAGTAGAGATCACCTGCCCTTACTTCAACTCTGAAGAGTGCGGCAAGGTGTTTGCCCACTATTCATGGGCTGTGTCATAATATGGTTACATCCGAAAAAGTATGCCTCGCCATTTTTTTTTTTTTGCAAACCCAATTTGGATGGTGCCATTCCTGCTAATGCTATCAATTTCAAAAAAAAAAATACCGTTTATATGGTATATTTATTTTATATTTATGTACAATACCGTTATTTTCTACATGGCGTACTCAAACTTATTGATTTGGCATCACTGTTTACAACGTTGACATAAAGGATTCTTTGTAAAATTTGCAAAAAGGACCATAAAAAAGGGGGATGTGACATATAACAACAATGAAAATATTCAAGATTAACAAGTAAACAGTCGTGATTGCAAACTCGAGCTGGGCGGTTGTTTTGTGCCGCTAAGATATTTTCATTTCGTTTGTATCTCCTTAAGGGTGAAGAGGAGAAACACCATTCATTATTTTATTCATTCATTCATCCAGTCAGCAGTTGTATTTACGGTTATTGAACGCAAACTGCGTGGGAAGCAGTTCTAAAAATAATTTGCTCTGCACAAAATCTAAAACCCACTTTGAAATATAATTAAAAAATATATATTATTTTGATGTAAAAAATTACGGAAATTGAATTAATGCCAAAACACTGTTGCAGCTAAATTTTATTTTGTGGCAATCTATGTATATAGAAAGCCACCCCCTCATCTAAAATGTAATTTGCCAAAATCCACCCAACGCAGATGTTGACAACATATCGCTATACATACATATTTTTGCACTCGTGCTACGGTTGAAGCTTTACGTGTTTTACTCAATGGATGGAACTACAATTTAATGCCGATTACGAAGAACGAGGTGGCGGCTTTTCATTGACAAACATACTCCCACAGGTTGTCATTTTCTGTTATTAGATATCGACGCGCCGTATTAAAAATAAACTTGAATACTACGCTCGATTACGAAACGAAATATTCTGGTTGTGAATCAAGTTTAGTTTCTTATTCATTTCTGGATCACGTCAGAATGGATACGCAAATAACGACATACAATGCGGTATATGATCCGGAAAATGAATACTTTAATGTTAGTTGGAATGTTGAAGATCCGTATGGGAATGTAACACCTAGTGGACGCAAGGAGGTGCGACCGAAAGAGTTTAATATATTTTTTAATTACAAAGAATTAGTTGATACACTCGAAAGTATCGTATATCAGGGACAAGATGTTACGACGGCATATGATCAGGATAATGCATATGTCAATAATAATGGTGATGTACAAAATATTTATGAATATGGCAAAGCGCCTGAAGGCATCGGATATGTACAAAATATATATGATAATGGAAGTGCTTTGGCATACGTTGAATATCCTAATGAAAATGTTGATATACATAACATGGATGAGCAGCAGCATGCTTTGGAGGACATGGAATATCTTAATGCAAATAGTGATATACACAACATGGATGATCATGAGCCAACTGTGGAGCACGTGGAATATCTTAATGCTGATCAAGAAAAAACTATTGATGATCATGAGCCAACATTGGAGCACGTGGAATATCTTCTTACTGATCAAGAAAATACTATTGACGACACGGATGTGCAACTGCCAAATATACACAAAAGCAACGAAATTCAAAAACAAACGGACACGGTTAGTAATTTAACGCATATTTAGCAACATATTCAAATATTTTTAATTACAGGTTGTTAATGAATCGCCACGAACGGTCAATGAGTCCTACACATGTGATTTATGTCAGCGTACATACAAAGCAAAGTCCAGCTTACACAGTCATCAACGTAAACATCATGCTACCGCCGATATGATTAAGGAATATCAGTGTGATCGATGTGATGAAATATTTAAGGATTTAAAAACATTACGTACTCATATGTGGACGCACACGGGTTACGTTTGTAACATTTGTGAGAAAACATTTAAGTATCTTTCCAATTTGTATGCTCACAAAAGACGACACACCCATGATAAAGTGCACAAATGCAAGGATTGCGATATCAGATTCTACACAGAGAATGAAATGAATCGTCATAAGATGACACACACACACGAATTGCCCGTAATATGTGAGGTATGCGGACGCGGATTTCGTAATACGACAAAACTCAAAGAGCATATGCGACGACACACTGGCGAACGCCCTGCCAAATGTGAAGAATGCGATAAGAGCTTCTACAGTGTATACGATCTAAATGTACACCGTATAAGACACACGAACGAACGTCCATTTGTCTGCGACATATGCTCTTCTTCATTTCAGAGCAAGAAAGGTTTGCGTGTGCACAAAAAACTACATTCGGATGATGCTATAAGTGAATGTGAAGTTTGTAGAAAACCTTTTCGAAATAAGGATGAATTAAAGGGACACATGAAGAGAGCACATAAAAAATGAATGTATATTTTTTTTAAAGAAGAGACTTATGAAATCATATCTAACAATGACAATAACATATTTAGATTACTTAAAATATTTACATAAAATATAGAAATAACAAGAATTTACATAATTCAAGACAATAATTTTATCTTATGGTAATATTAAAAAATAAAATAATTATTATATTGATGTTGTTTATGTAAAATTCTTAACTGAAAAGCTGACAATAAAGTCATTTAATTAATGACAATGAAGCGATATAGCAACATAGTTATGCATGACAATAATTTTATTTAAATAAGGACAATAGTATATTTATAGTACATGTGTGTTGTATTGGTGTTGTATATGTATATTAAAATGTTTACTCAAGAAATAAATTGACAATAAAGTTCAAAAACTATAAATTATGACATATAAAATGCCTTCTTTTTAATTGAATTTTTTAATTTTAATAAAATTGTAAATGTAGAACTAAACTAATTTTTTATTCAATAATATTTTTTCAAAATTTGTCAATTAATATTATAAAAACTCAAATGTCAATCAAAAATTGTAGTTTCTCATATTAATCAACACTATAAATATTATGATTTTAATATTTGATTATTCTATGCTTTTTTTAAATGCCCTCATCACAAAAAAAAAATTAAAACCCGGAATTCATTTTACCAGGCCTTTAATTAAAAAATTAATGAACTTTATAATAATATAATAGTTTGACGTTACTATAGGAACTTAGGCCGAGCTTTCTCACCATTTTGAGCTGTTCGTCAATTAGTGGACCTACAATTTAATGCCGAATCGGAACGGCGGGTCAGAGCTTTTCATAGGCAATGTTTTACTCTCGTAGGTTCTTCGATTACCCCCCATGACCCCAAAAATTCCAACAGCCTATACTGAGTATATCTGAAAAGAAAATTAATCAAAATATTTTTTGATTCTATTTCAATCGAATGTAAGCGAATAAGTATTATTAATACCAAAAACATAATTCAAATATGAGATAACTCAAACTATAATTTTTAGTTTTACGAAAAAATGTTTTACGATTTACCGAGGATATTTAGATAATTCAGGGTGGTTGATTTATTTACACTGAACCAAATTTTTAAAATAAAACCAACAATAATGTTGCTACTTTTTGATGAAATTTTATAAATTGTGTTTCAAATTGAGACGTGAGAATTTGTTTGCATGCGTCCATTGAGTCCGTATCGATAAAAGCGACGAAGAAGATTGAAATTATTTGTTCTCAAAAAATACACGATATCAACAATGCAATAATGGGTGTTGAGGAATCAATTTAAATGTGCACACCTCCTCTAACTGCGATCGACAAATGAAAAAAGCAAACACACCCAAGAAACATTTATTCGGAGCCTATGACACTCACGAAATTACAATACCGTAATTGACGGCATGTGAACACTGAGCAAGTATCCGTCATAATATACGATTACGCACCGTTAACGTACGTCAAGTCGGACGACTCCGTTAGAATTCCGTTTTACTCCGTATTTCTAAATAACTCCATATGATTGCCGTTTTGTTGTAGTTGTTTACGGACGGTACCGTTTTGTACGGAGTACTCCGCAATTTTTCTGTCTATACTCCAACTCAACGGCACCGATTTTCCTCCGTTATTAATTTATTTGATTTTGTAAACAAAAACAATGAGCTTAGAGGAGTGCATATGGTACATGCATCTGCTGGAAACCAAAGATAAGTATATGCAATAAAAATATAATAGTCATTGATATAAAACATATTTGCAGATTGTACATAAACTTAGTCCCATAATACAATTAACAAAAATGCATTCACCTGCAGAAATGGAAAAAACTTAGCACGAGCAGGAGTGCGAACATGTTAAGTCTGGCGCGAAAAGCGACGACGATGTCCAAGAGTTGTTGGTCGGAAACAGCTTCTGTGTCAAGTTGTACATCTTCCAATGTTTTGCACTTCTTGGGAATGATTCGACGGTGGTTTGATGTGGCTCAAGAGTCGAATTACGATGGCTACTCGCTGTCTACTTATGCAAAATACGCGCACTTTTAAATTTCAAATTTTATTATATGCCATTAATAATCATAGTTGCCAGACATTTACTATTTGTGGCGTGCTGCCAACCCTATGAGACATTTCTCATTTGTGGTATTTTTAATAGTGGGGAAATGGTAATTTTGTAATATAATTTGTGGTATAAATTAATTCGTTTTACAATTTTTTCCACTCAATTGAAAAAAAAAATGTCCTTATCGTAAAAAATTTAATATAAATATTTTTTCAGATAATTTTTAATTACTATATTATTCTTTATATGGGATTTATATTCTATTGACGTGGGTTTTAAATTAGTTCTTGTGATTTAGTGATTTTTGTTAAAATAATATATATATATATTTTTATTTATAGCTGCTTATATAAAAAAAAATAGAAATCCTAAAACGACATTTCAGCGAATTACTTTTTAATTACAATAACGAACTACTTAACCGAGATTCACTGTATATTAATTAATTCTAAAATGTTCTAATATTTTAATGCTAAATTTTATTATTATGGTTTAAATTAATTTTGCAATTATTTTTAATTTGTTGTAAAATAATAATAGTAATATACAAAAAGTAATTTTGTTTGAAAAAAAGGGTTTTTAATCTGTTCCCTACGTTTTTATACGTTATGTTAACGGTCCGTCGGAACACAAATTCAACGGACTCACTCCGTACTTTTTTCAGAATAACGGACCGTCGAAATTAAAATCAACAGATTCACACAGTATTTCATCCAGTATGACGGTCCGAAAACGTACCATCGAAAAGTACTCTCGACGGACTCATTCCGTACTTTTTCCAGAATTGCGGCCCATTAACGGACCGTCGAAACGTAAAATCAATGGATTCACTCCGTATTTCATGCAGTTTGATGGTTCGTTAACGTACCGACGAAACGTATTCTTAACTGATTCGAAATTCGTTTCGATGGTCCTCGTTATCCGTTCACGGAACCGTTTTCATATCCAGAAAATGAAACGTTTAAGGAATTGTATTTCGTATTGCTGTTTCGTATACGGCACCATTAACGCACCGTTTTGTTTTTCTGCAGTTACGTGAATATTTTTCATTGTGCTTAGATTTTTGATCCCAAACTTCATGAGAATTTCACGTGCGTCAAAAAAAAATGTATGAAAATATACCTTTATTTATTAAAAATACATATAAACCCGCATGGGTTAAACAAGGAATGCATTTCGAAATTTCGAACTGTTTCGAAGATTCCGCTAACTTGACAGCACTTTTGTTTTGACAGCTATTAAACGTCAAACAAGTCGAGTAGAGAAAAAATTGGTATATATAAACATAAATATTACCTCCTGGTAGAAAATTTAAAGAAATTAAATTATAAAAAATTAAAAGCCGTTATCATATTGTGCTTATTAATTGAAAAATGTTAAAATTTCTACAAATGGGCATAGAGGAGTTTCACGACTTCAAATGTGGCGAAGTTTACTGCATCACACCAACGAATTACAAAGTTTCTTGCTGCATGTGCGGCAAGAAGCTGGCGTTCGCAGAATTCCCCGATCACTTCCAACAGGAACATCTAAATCAGGATGAAGACTATAAGAAGTTAGATGCTGACGGCGATGCGGCTATAGTCAAAAGAGAGAAAATAGCACCCGAACTGCAGGAGACCGAAATTGATGATGATTTCAATTTCAAGTCGGAGAAGTACGATACAGACACAGATAATGAGTCTGAGATTGGCAACATAGAATTTCTAGAGGTAAAACTGCCCAAGCTGGATAAAAGAAAAACCAAATCATTCATACCTGAAAATAATGCCATGAACTTTGAGAATGTTTTGGATGAATCGTCAAATACATGGCCACAGGATTGTGGCTTCTCAATGGAAATGGATGCCGAAGATGACAACAGCAACACACTGGACAGTGTCAAACCAAATAATAAATTCAAAGTACAGGTAACCGTGTAACAAGTTATTTTTTTGTATAATAATAAAATATGCGTGATTTTTTGTCCAGAATAAAAATGAAACGAAGCTCGCAGCAGCAGCGACTAACTGCGAAAGCGCTGAGCGTACTCAGACACGACAAAAAACAAAACTCGATAAAACAGACAACAAAACTGAGGTAAGAAATGCGTACAATATAAAAAAATATTTTTTATGCTAATTAAAACACCAATTTCAGAATAATGCGGATGTAGATTTGAAGAAATCCAAAAAGAAAACGGAGGTAATTATACTTCAATTAAAACTTACTCTAATTTAACACATTTTTAAGTTAACATTGTCCAGATAATTCAAATTAATATCATTATGTTAAGATTTAACTGACCGATAAGTTCTGTAAATATCAATTTCATTTTTAAAACATGTTAAGTCGGGAAAGGGGTCTCTATCAGTTCACATACAGTTTAAAAGAATTTCGGACAAAAAGGTATTAAGAAAGAATACTCAATTTTTCAATATTCAGTTAAGCACTGATTCCTTAAAATAGATTTATTTGTAGAAAAATTTTAAATAAAACCAAGGTTCATATTAACAATTACGAAATTAACGATAAAAATACATTTGAAACTAAAAAAGAATTTTTCAATTTAATAAAAATAGCAATAATTTATATTATTACAAAACCTGTTAGTAAAATAAATAAAAACAATGTCATTGTATTTTCGCAGACTACCGAAGAACTTAAATCAAAAGAGGGTGAAGAAGATTTTCCGTGTAACATATGCGGTCGCATGTATAAATCCAAACGTGGTCTACGCAAGCACATCAGTGCAGTGCATAGCGATGTGATGATAGCAAAGAAAAAAGCTATTGACGATCATACATGCAATGAATGTGGCGAAAAATTCGACGACGACACTGCATTGCGTACGCATTCGCGTATTCATTGTGTCTGCGATATTTGCGGCAAATCATTTACCACCATGGGCAACATGAAAACGCACAAAAAACGACACACAGGCGTACGTGCCTTCAAATGTAACGAATGCCCAAAGAGTTACTATACAAGCAAAGAGCTGGACTCACATGTTATGTGTCACACTGGTTTTTTGCCAGTTATATGCGAGGTTTGCGGACGTGGTTTTCGCGATAAGGGCAAACTAAAAGAGCATATGCGTCGTCATACAGGCGAACGTCCAGCCAAGTGTCCAGTATGTGGCAAATGTTTCTACAGTTTCTTTGATTTAAGTGTTCACAGTGTAACGCACACCACCGATCGTCCGTTCGCCTGCAGCGTCTGCTGTTCCACGTTCCAGACAAAGAAAGCGCTGCGCGTCCACAAGAAATTACATTCAGACGATCGCAAACACGAGTGCAAGGTGTGCAGCAAAACATTTATGCAGGCGAGCGCTTTGAATACACACATGACGCGGGTACACACACTGGAAATGAATACATTGGAAATGTATGCGTTGGAGATGCAACAGAATTAAATAGTTTTATGCTAACTAAGATTACTTATAATTATTAAAAACAAACACGTATATAAACCCTTTCATCTTTTTTTTAAACACTCGATATTATTTTCATAATCAGTTTCTCATATGAAACAACTCACTTAATCAGAACTGATATCGGTTAAAATTCTACCCTTTGAATCTTCATTGCTTAGTTATCAAAAAAAATTGCAAAACATCAAGACACGTAATTTTCTGTATAGTAGTTTCATGAAATACATAATAAGGATTACAGACAAATATTTATGTGCGAAGAAGACTTATTTTAACTCTATTAGGGGCGTCATTAAATAATTTCAAGGTACATTTAATTTATTAGAATTGGCGGAAAGGGTCGTTTATAGATTTTCCACTTAACGTAATGTAGTTCACTGGGATATTAGTGGTATTTTTGAAATGCTGTGTAGAAGGAAATACCCCTTGCTGGGGGTGATATAAATACACGTGGTACTTTTTTACACGAATATATATTTTTATTTTTAATATATATATATAAATATGTATGCTGGCAATAATAGATATGTAAATTCATATACGAATTTGTATTTGATAATTTGTAATTCCTGTGGTTTTTTTTTTGATTGTCATGGGAATTTTTATGGTAAATTTTAATTTCAGAGTTAATTTTTTAGTACTAGTATTATTTCTGTAATTATTTTAATAAGGGTCGTTTTCACAATATCTAGTTAAATTCGTTATCACAATCATTTGTTATATCTATGTCATTTAAATGTTCTTAAACCGGCAAATACTTTAACCGATAGAACATGTTTCCGTTATATTTATAACGACAGATTTTGACAATCCATTGAAAAAATTATACTGCAATTTGTACATAAAATTGTTCCCTATATACCAAAATGCAATGTTCGAAAATATCATTAGGTAAATGGCAATATAAATATTAGCAAAACGGTCTGTTGCGATTGCAAATCTGTCGTCGCAATATCCAATTATGACGACAAACAAATTCACAATTTCATGAAATTTTAAATTGAAAAATAAAATTTGAATTAATATATTTATGTCAATTAGTTGCCAGATATGACAGAAAATCGATTACAATATCGTTCTAACCGGAAGTTATATTATTTGTGTATGTGAAAATGAAAATATTTAACGAAAACTTTATTCTGAAAGTTAGGCTATCTGGCAGTTAACAAACGTACAGATAAATTTTAACGTAACCGAACATTGTGAAACGGCCCTAAGAGAGATCATTTTTTCGATAATTTTTAATTGCTTTGGGAATATTTTTATATAACAAAATTACAATGTGGGAATTTAAATTTGTAATATCGTAGCTACATGTGGTTTTATATTACGGGAAAAAAATAAGGTTGTGGTTTTTTAACAGCGTTACCAATAATAAACAATTAACTTTCAACTTAAGATAGTAAGACTTTTGATATAAATTTGTATGAAAGATTTGTCAAAAAGCCGACCATTAGTTAAAGCGTTATATTTTGATTATTGGTAACGCTGTAAGTGTTTTTGATTTTCATGGGATTTTTATGGTAATGTTTAATGCATTAGAAATTTTTTTTCAGGTATTTATAAATTTTGGTGGTGATTTTTTATTATTGTGGGATTTTTATGGTAATATTTAATTACTGCGGGAATTAAATCAACAAAAATTACCAAGTGACAATTTTTATCAAGTCGTATGGGAGAATGTTTTTATTTTTGCTGGGAATTTTTGTTGTGAACAAGTACCGAAAATCCTGAAATGAAATCATTAACTGGAGAAAATGTCGATTTTTGTACTTTTTAAACTTCAAGTACTATACGCAAACATAAGATTTGTTTCAAAATTGATGAAATTTTGGGAAGAACTTAATAGTTACAATTTCTTATTTCTTGAGCCTACTCCGTTCCAAACCAACTATATTTAGATGGTAAAAATATGAATTCAAAGATTTTTTTTAGACTTCATCGGCAATGCGCGAACTCGTGATATTTTTTTCGAACTCAAATTTTTTGTGGCCGCACTATGTAACTTTTACAACTATAAAAAAAAAATTCGACCTGCCCTAATGCGTAAACTTTGCTTTTTTGTTACTTGTACTACATATTTCAACTAAATCGGGACATATCCCTGGATCCCAGGTTTTTTTTCAAATCCCGATAGTCCCGGTATTGTTAAAATGCTTCGGGATTGGAACCCCTATTGTCAACTAGACATCTGCACAAGTCCATTTGAAACCCACTTCAAGACATTCACTTCGTTTCAAAACATTTACTGTCGTCAACTCTATGCTTGAAAATCAAATGAATGTCTTGCTCACAACAACAAATAACCAAGTACTGTCAAAACAAAACAAAAGCAAAACAAAACTGAAGTGAAGAGGTCTATGATGATGTACAATAAAAATTTATATACTGAAATGAACTGCTTATGACACCGAGTACTTAGTGCATTTTTCATTTTTTTTTATTATTCTTACTAGAGTAAGGAATAGAGTAAGAATTTTCATTAATATTGAAAGAAAGAAAAAAACAAAAGGTATAAGAAAATCACATAATATTTTATATTAATTTTTTTATTTATCGAAAAATATTTTTTTCATTATTTTTTTTTTTTCATTATTTCATTAATTTTTTTTTGTTTATATTTATTTTCGACCAAAGCGTTGTTTTTGTCGTACACATTTTTTTTTACAATTTTTTTTTAAAATAATGTTTGTTGTACTTTTTATTAACACATAAATACCAATAACAACATTACTGCCGTCGAACAAGCGTCAGATTTGTTGCTGTTGTCAATGTTCGTCTTCTCACTCGTTACTCGTTGCGCACACTCGCTGCACCTACTGTATTCGTTGCATGTTAAGCGACAGTGTTGTCGTTTGTTGTGTTTTTCAAAACATTGAATGTTTTGAATGGCTTGATGTTTTGACAGTGCTTGACACCAATGAAACAAATACTGAAGTGAAGTCGCTCAGAGAGACTTCACCATAATACTGTCGATTGTCATTTGCTCAATGAATTCAAAACTGTAGAGTGCAATAGTGCATATTTGCAGAGGAAACTTCAAAACCATTTGTGCAGATGTCTATTGTCAATTAACCAGCAAGCAGCATGAACACTACTAGTCATATGAGCAGTAATATTACTTGTAGTAAAACTGAAAGATTCAGTCATAGTTTCTATCATGTTTTTAAGAGCATCGGGAAAAAAACGACCAACAGTTTTGTGTGAGTGTGATTTTTTATCTCTTTCTCACTCATCTACAATAAATTTGTTTAGTGTATTGTACCAATGCGTGACCCATCGCGATCGACCTGCTCTGCTTGAATGCTGCAAATAATGAAGTCTGCCAAGCAGATTGTACCGTGTGGAGCACAACAAAAAGTGCCCCTGTTTTCCCATCCAACATGGTTGTATGACATGTAGTACCGTGTAAATGCCGATATTGATCAACCTGCCAAAAATGCAGAATGCATATACAAAATCAATACTTCAAGTATCGAATACAAAATGTTGGTTCTTAAAAAATCCACATCTCTAAAATTTAGTACAACAAGCTTCACAAACGGAAAAGCACATCACAAACGAATCTAAACAATTTATATTCCTCGGAATAGACATTGAAGTTTATGTAAAAAAAGAAAAATGTTAAAATTAATGCAACTTGGCATTGAAAAATTTGCGGATTTCAAATGTGGTGATGTATACTGCATTACGCCCGTAGACTATCAAATTAATTGCAGTCTATGTGGAAGAAAGTTGCCATTCGCTGAATTTCCAGATCACTTTCGACAGCAACATTTACATCCCGACAACAGCAGCAGCCAAGTACAGAAGACGACGACTACGACGCCTAATACAAATGTTGAAAAAGTACCGGAACAAATAGAAATACCGCCATTTGATATTTTTGATGTAAAAACTGAGGTGGAAGCAGTGGAGGCATTGGATGAACCAGAGATAGAGACAATTGAATTCCACGAGGTGAAACTGCCTAAATTGGATAAAGGTATAAAGAAGGTGTTTATTGCTGAAAACGAAGCAAGCGATGCAGAAGATGCGTTGGACAACACCTGGCCAGAGAACGATTGTCCAGAAATGGAAGCTGGGGAATTGGAAATCGATTCAGAGTCTGACCAAGAAGAAATTTCAGCACAGGTAAGCTGGCCAATACACTGAGATATAAATAAATTAATCAAAATTATTGTAATAATTTGTTTATTTAGAATAAGAAACCAGCAAAGACGTCTGCAAATACTAAACGCAAACCCGTCAAGGACTCAAGGCCACAAAGAAAAAGTAAAAAGTCGAAAATCGAATTGAGCGCCTCAGAAACAATGCAGTCAAGTAATGAATCCAATGAGCAGGTAATAACAAAATGCGTTTTTTTATAAATAAATATTAATCATTTTGTTAATTTTACTGAAGGATGACGTAATAAATGCTTTACATTTTTTTGATGCTAGTTCAGAAAACCACGAATTATCCAATTTTATAGATGATCTAGTTAGTGAGGACGCATCGAACAGTGTAAACACTAAATCATCGTATGAAACTGTGAAAACTATTGAGGAAAAAGTGGCATTAGTTGCAAGGGAAATTGGCGCGTCCAAAGAGGTAATGTATTACAATATGGTATTTAATAGAGCAATTGGATATCTCAGATTTGATACGAGATATCGAAAAACGATTAATGCAATTAGTTAGATAATATATAAGTCATATACATACAATTTTTAACTCCATTCAACCAAAACGGGCATATGGAGCAAACTAATTCGCAGGGGATGATTTGTTAACAAATCTAATTGTTCACAATCGAGTAATTTGCCATAGTAAAAAAATTAATAAACATTTATAAGGTTTCCGTATTTTGCAACTTTAATTTTTCGCTTCCAAAGAAATCATATAATTCATGCAACGATTCCAGAATATATTTTTTTTGTACAGTATCAGCTTATATTATAGAATTCATATAAATGAAATATTATTACAATTTTCAAAGCAATATAATAAATGGTTTCGGTTTGCTGATTAGCATTATAAAAAAACAGGTTCATAATTGAGGCGTGTCATGTTGACTTGTATTAGATAAAGCTCAATTTGAAATGTTAAATTTTAAAAAGGATACCGTAAACAATCAATATTAACAATTTTAAAAATATATTCTCCAAATCAGAGTACTGTAATCTTAAAGATAACAATTGGATGGGAAAATCGATGTGGAGCATTTTCCGCGTAATCAGAATATGGTAAATGGACCCGCCGGAACCTCAAAATTTGCAATTGGTACCCATGATATAACTTTTTACCTTAACAGAGTACTATTTATTTGCATTTTAATTGATTTTTAAGCGATTTTTCAAAACATCAATTTCGGACTTGTTGAAAAATATTTGGTTAAAGTGGGAAATTGCTATTTTTTTCACAGCAAAGTCAATAATATTAAAAATAAAAATAAATAAAAATTATAAATCTATATCTCAATAGTTAGGAAAATTTCAAGTATAAAAGCCATTCGCAAATATTGTAGTTCAGTGCTGTTGAAGAATATTTACCATGTATTCTTTTTGCTCATGTTAAAATTTTGCTTCTCGATTTCTGCTATTCACATTTTATGAAGTCAAGATGAAGTCCAAATTTAGCTTTTCATTGGTTTGTGGCAACTATTGAAGTTTTTACTTGGCTAAACCAATGAAATAATTCATATAACTAAATATTTTCACCAAAATTACAACAAATATTGCTTAAATTAAGTTTCCCACATTACCCCAGAAAATGTTTCCTACTTTACCGCAATATCGCAATTTGAATATAACTTTGTACCATTTAAGTAATGTTAAATTATTGGCAAAACTCGTTTGTATTTCAAAAAATATAGAATATGCGATTATTTTAAATATACCGTTTTAACACGATAAAAATACTCATTTTTTGATAGCAAACACCAGCACTCTAAAAAACATTACAAAACTTATTTTCACATGTTCTCGAAATGCAATAAAAATTATTAGTTTAGTTATTTATCTGCATACCTTTAGACTAATCATTGAACTGGTCTTCAATTAAAGAATTTTCAACAACATCAGATTCTCTAATGGACGATCAGTTGAGTGATAGAAAAGAATCAGAACTGGGACAGTTGATAAAATATTCCCGTACGCATGTTATACCGACCTTTCTTAGTGTCACTGTCATTTCACTGAGTTTAATTTAAATTAAATTTTGAAATCGTCGATTTTTCGATTATTCGGATTTTGCTGAAAATTCTCTACATTGATTTTCACGTCCAATAGATCATTTTTTAGGGCTTGACCTTTTCTCGATTTGAAATCATATGAAAATCCTTTATCAGTCTAATGGACGTGATCCCCAAATATGTAATTTTGATACGTGCTTTTATGTTTTTAGTGTATATCAATATGCCAAGTATCACTAATAAAAATATGAATTTATTGGATAAATAATTTACTACATCGACGATATATAAATTATTTAAAAAATCGAAAGGTCCCTTGAGAAAACCCATATGTTTAAATTTTCTTAAGACGATTCGTACGATTTATGTAGCCTCGTAGAAAAATGCAATTTTTATTTTTTGCTACGAACAAAAAACATTTAAATTTTTCCCACAAACAAAGGCATAATATTAGTTTCGACCAAAACAAAACCACATATGTACTTGTTCAAACAATTCACAAGAAAGTTCAACTGAATAAGCACAACAAAACATATGAAATGCTACATATTTTGTTTGATGCATATATCGTCCCTGTCATGCCAAAGGGGCGAATGTGCATTTTTAAAAATGTTGGGAAATCAAATTTTAATGTTTGAAGTGCTTTAAAAATTTGCAAAATTTGTACTTTTTTCAATTTTTTCTGTTATTTTGGTTTATTCGTCAATTATTGTAACGTATATAAAATATCTTTAGATTTGGACAACCTACTGAATTATAAATACAGATTTTGTGAGACTATATCCTGATCAAAACGCAAATATTTTTTTGTTTTTTATGCTATAACTTTTTATTAGCGCAAGATAAAATATTAATGTAGAGACATTAATTGTTTGCTTTTAAAGCACCTATCGATCTGCATCATTAATTAAAAATATTTTGCCAAACATTAATTTTCCATTTGTTATTTTCAGGAAAAGATGTTTGGCAAAATATTTTTAAATAATGATGCCAATCGATAGGTGCTTTAAAAACAAACAATTAATACCCTTACACCAATATTTTATCTTGCACCAATAAAAAAATATAGCAAAAAACGAAGAAATTCGAAAAATTGAAAATTCTGTCATGCCAAAAGGGCGAATCTTTTGGTTTTTTTGTTACAACTCTTTAATGGTACAAGATAAAATATTGATGTAACGGCAATTATGATTTGTTTTCAAAGCACCTATCGATCTGCATCATTAATTATAAATATTTTCCCAAAAAAAATTCTTGCAAATAACAAATGGCAAATTTATGTTTGCCAAAATATTTTTAATTAATGATGCAGATCGATAGGTGCTTTGAAAACAAATAATAAATGCCTTTACACTACTATTTTATCTTATACCAATAAAAAGTTATGGCGAAAAAACGAAAAGTTTCGCCTTTTTGGCATGACAAGATTTTGAATTTTTCAAATTCGCCCTTATGGTTTTGTCTTTTGTGGCTATAAATATTCAACAAAATGACACGCGATTATGGCACATCATACTTGAGGATAAACTACATTCAAAAATGTTAAAAAACGCAAATGTCAAAAATTGCACATTCGCCCCTTTGGCATGATCGTGACGATATCACAATCAAATGAAGAAGAAAAATAACGTGTGTAGTTTATAAAAATTATTTTTTTTATTTAATTAACAACGACAAAGGAAATGAACTGAATTTAGTTTTCATCTTAATAGAAATTCAGTATTTGTTACTAACAAAATATCGCAAATATCTAAATATATTAAAATTGTTATTACAAGTTAAAGATATTTTCATTATTTACGGATTTGCATTCATACCTTGTTCCTTGAGAAATTTAATGAACGTGTAAAAGTGTTTGTACACAAACCTAATTTGCAGGATACATCAATGTGTAAGGTGAGTACAAATCATATGCGGTACACTTGAATGCATAAAGTTTGCAATAAATGTTATATGCCGGCATTTATTTTTCTATCAACGGTCTTTTATTTTATTTTTTCATACATTAAAATGTGCTACATACAACGTAAATGCATAAAAAATGCGCAGCGTGTAAAACGAAAACGTCAATTGAAACGAGAAAAATGGATTGATGAAATGGCAAAAAGCGCACGCGCTAGGGGTCTTGAAGGTACTGGCAGAAAGGGAAGACCCATTGCTAAACGTGAAATGGGCATGGGATGCATTCCGAATTGCCGAAACAATTGCCACAATAAAATTAGCAATGAAATGAGACAAATGGCATTTTCGCAATTTTGGAATCTGGGCAATATGACTGCACAACGTCGTTGCATTTCAAATTGGATTCAGGGCAAGAAACCTAAATCGTTTATGGATGATTGTGAAGCGAATAAGAAAACTGTAACGCATACTTTTGCATTGCCCAACAGTAACGGAGAATTAGTAACAGTATGTCGGACAATGTTTTTGAGTACGCTTGGTAAATAATTTCAAATATTTATACAACAAACGGTATAAAATGCATTACATTATTGCATATTATTTGAAATATAGATATATCTTATAACTGGGTGAGAACAGTTGACAATAAAAAAGCAGGACCGGACAACAGTATTTCTTTCGAATCGGATATGCGGGGCAAACACTTGAATAGACCTTGTAGAGTTGCTGAAAAAGTGAAAGATATTGTACGCGATCATATTGGTAAATATCCCGTTATAGAAGCATACTACTGCTGGCAAAATATGGAACGAAAGTATTTGGAAGAAGGTCTAACAATGTCCAAAATGTACAGAATGTACAGAGATGAATTGCAAAAGAACGGTGTAGAGCAGTTTGTGTCTCAACAGATGTATCGCAAGATTTTTTACGATGAATACAATTATGAATTTTATTATGCAAAGAAGGACAGGTAAGGATTAAATGTGGCACACAAAAAAAATGTTGTAACTAATTTGGATTGTAAATATGTGCGTCTCGATTCAAACATGTTAAAATTGTTAGCATTACATATGACGGCGTGCAAAAGCGATTTTAAATAAAAACTGCGAGCCAATTCTTGTTATTTGGGATATAAGGATTGCGTTAGTAACAAAATAATCAAGCCTTTTTTTACTTTTATCTCATCATTTAATCGATAGTAATTTCTACGAATACTTCGAACATTCCTTTCGTGATAAAGAGTCGATTTGTTACCGGAAAAAGCATGAAAATCAATGCCAGAAATCTAATCTACGGAAATCTAAAATAAAAAATTAACCATAGAGCCGTTGTTTAATTATTTTGTTCATAGAACCACTGCTTTGGCATTCAATTCACTTCGAAACACATTGTTCAAATTGGTTCTGCGTTCGTACGATGCGTATGCAAAACTATTATTATTTAAACTTGGAGTTGCGTCTTTGACTCAGATGGTTCCAATGGTTGTCTGTTTATATCACCGCGACTGCATCATCAGAAAAATGTTTTTCTATACGACACTAACTTTCGGCAGAAAATGACAAACCCTTCGAGTGTTGAAAAAAAACATATCATCCCGCCGGCATGAAACCATTGGTCCCCCCCATTTTGGGTATAAAAATATCACGCACAGCTGAAATGATGTGAGAGACTAGGCCTAAGCTCTGCGGAGGTGTCAAACCAGAATGAGTGCATTTTCTGATAGATAATGTGTGCTTACACAGTCCTTATTAGGGCTTCAATCCCATGATGCCGAAAAAAATAAAGTACCGAATGACTAATTTTGTACCGAAATGATTAAATATGATGTAAATGTTCTTGCACATCTTTGTTGCGCCGATCACTGTAGTGTTTTCGTATTCTAATTTACGTTTACGTTCGACTAAAGTCCCGAAGCCGCGGTAGCTCAGTGGTTAGTGCGTTGGACTGCGAGCCGAAAGGTTCCCGGTTCAAGCCTGGACTGGGGCTAACAACATCTTTTCATAGAAACATTTTTCTATACCACGCTACCTCTCGGCAGTCAATGGCAAACCGACGAGAGTAAAGCATTGCCTAACGGCTCTCACCCGCCGTTCGGATTCGGCAGTAGGTTCCACCACTTTGAGTACAAATATAACACGCACAGCTCAAAATGGTAGTGCGAAACTATTATTTTTATTAAAGTTCTGAAGAGGACTGTATGGCTTTACAAAATGGCAAATTGGGTTGCGTTCAGTAATTTTTTCGTTACTTCAATTGTAAGTTGTGTTTCGCAGACAAAACCTTTAGTGCCTCAACTTTAATGGTTTTACAATTATGGTGGAATGTGGTCCTTCATACCTTTCAAAACAATTAGCATTATACCCAAGGACCACTCTTGATTTAATAAGATTTGTACGATTGGAGTCAGGTCGTAAGAAGAAACATTTCAAATTTGGCGAAAAAACTTCTCTGAGATTTGTGGGATCGTGCACGAAAAGAGAGTTAGCAAAATGATCGTAATCATTTGTAAAAATAAAGATGATTCAGATGACGTCATCTACTCCAGTATTATAATCCAATACTTATTATGAATGATCAGACCTTCACTCACTCGGTTGACAAAGCTAATCTTTTCGCAGAATTTTGGCAAATAAGTCAACAATACGAGGTAGCGGAGAGCATTATAAACTTCAACTTGTTAACTATTTGAACACAACAAATTACTTAGTGATCGGAAATTTCATAGAGGTTCCATTGAGTCAGAACTAATCGATGATTTGTTGCAAAAAGTGGAATAATTATATTCACATTTTTAGGGAGCGTAAGGTTGTTGCTCTAAATATTTTCAAGTCTTTTGATCGAGTCTGACATGAAGCCCTCATATAAAAACTAATTATATATTGTGTCGGCAATTCTTATTTACTCAAATGGTATTGAGTGTTTTTCAGGGACGTGCTCAGAACTACATTCCATCAATTCTAAAGTTTTGTAGAATTCCGAATTTATAAATCCATCTTACCCCTTAATATAGGCGATGTAGAGTCAGCGTCATTCTTCCATAGAACGATCAAATATTTGATGTGTAGATCGTACGAGCAATCAGTGCAGCATTCTCCAGTTTAGAGAGGGAATCGCGACGAATGGGTCTTACGGTGAACGAGGATAAGACGAAGTGGACGACACGTCACTATTGACAACCACAACTTAGAAGTTGTGAAGGACTTCGTATACCTAGGAACCAGCATCAACAAGGAAAACAATGTCAGCCTGGAGATTAGCCGAAGAATAACTCTTGCCAACAGGTGTTACTTTGGGCTCAGTAGGCAATTGAGGAGCAGAGCCCTCTCTCGACGAACAAAAATTACGCTCTATAAGTCGCTCATCATGCCAGTCCTCCTCTAAGGCACTGAAGCATGGACGCATGTCAACACCGATGAGCGAGCTTTAGGAGCGTTCGAGAGAAAGATTCTTCGGAAAATCTATGGCCCGATATGCGTTGAAAACGAGTACAGAATCAGATGGAACGACGAGCTGTATGAGCTCTACGCCGACATTGACATAGTCAGGCGCATTAAGATCCAGCGCCTACGCTGGCTTGGACATGTCGAGCGTATGGATGAAAGCGCTCCAGCAAAAAAGGTGTTCAATTCTGTACCCAGTGGTGGTCAACGTAGGAGAGGGCGTCCGAATCTCCGGTGGAGCGACCAAGTGCGAGACAACCGGACAACACTTGGAGTGGAAAACTGGCGCCAGCGCGCGCAATGCAGAAGCGACTGGCGAGGGGTGATTGCTGCGGCCGAAACCCATCATGGGTTGTAATGGCCAAATAAGTATGTAAGTAAAGAAAATGTACTTCGGTTTTTAAATGCTGTGGAAATTAAGTATTAATGCATCATTTGCGGATAAAAAATATACAGATTTACTGATTTTCTATTAAATGAATTATATGTTACAAAAAGACAACCAATTGGCACACAATTTTAATAATTACCACTATTTCTATTTATTTTTGTCAAATAAGGACGCCAATAACTACTGCGCACGAAGTAATATATAAATGAAACCACCCCTCATTACTACTGCGCACAAAGTAATGCACATAAGACATCACCCCCCATTACTACTGCGTACAAAGTATTGTACATATGGAACCACCCCTCATTACCACTGCGTTCAAAGCAATGTACAAATGGAACCACCTCTCATTACTATTGCGTACAATGTAATGCATAAATGGACCACCCTTCATTACTACTACCTACAAAGTAATGTGTAAAGCGACCAATCTTCATTACGATTGCGTGAAAAGTAATGCTTAAATGGAAGTACCTCTTGAGACTGTTTGGTTACGAAGTAATGATGTGTGGTTCACTCCTTATTACGATACTTCTAAATAGTAATATATATGTACATGAGGTAACAATCGGTTCCTTTTTACTTTGGATGCAGTGTGTAATGGGTGGTGGCTCCTACATAGCATTACTTCGTAATCTACAGTGAATGCATACTTGCTCTAGGCCATGTCTGTGTAAAAGTAAACAGAAATCAGTATTGAGATTCCGACGCATTACGATTCGATAATAATTAGGCAGTAATCGACTACGTAATGATGCTTTTTCCTATTAGGTATATATTTAATAGAGCACGAAATATTTCATCCTATATTGGCTCTCTTGAGCACCGAAGAACCATAGGGTGACTAAGATTTTTTTAGGCATTACAACGGAAAGTGTTCGAGGAAAATACATGACCTAATTCCACGGTCGCATGTTCTTTCGTTCTACTCGGGCATCGATCCAAACCAAATTATTCGTAGTTCATTCAGCTCTCAACAGAACCATTACAAAGACATTTTGTTCTTCGTCCGCACGATACGTTTATGGAATTATTCTGGTTAATTCAAGACTAACATACACTGACACTATTCCATCTATCCACCCACCTTTTTTACAATCAGCACCGAGTATTGCATGATTAGATCAGATCTTCCAAACGTTTCTGAGAAATTTTTTTTGGCATTTTTCTGGAATATTTCGGGCATATTTCCGGCAATCGCACAGTTAAATAGAATAATTTGGGAGGTGTATAGCAGGTTGTAAATTTGAATTTTTATGGCAGATTCTCGCCATATTTGGGAATGGGCAGAAAACAGACAACTTTTGATACAAACTCCGCCTTAGTCTGTTTGAAATATGTCGAGGAAATGTTTCTGAACTGCCTCGACCCTGCCAAAAATTTTATCTGGGGCGTTGCTTCATTTATTTAAATTATATCCGAGACAAAATGGTTGGCATTTTTCTGGAATATTTCGGGCATATTTTCGGCAAATGCACAGATAAATAGAATATTTAGGGAAGTGTATAGCAGGTTGTAAATTTTTGTGGAATTTTTATGGCAGATTCACGCAATATTTGGGGAACGTGCAGAAATCAGACAGCTTTTGATACAAACTCCGCCTTTGTCTGTTTGAAATATGTCGAGGAAATGTTTCTAAACTGTCTCGGCCCTGCCAAAAATGTAGTCTGCGGTAAATGATAATAGTTTGGCGGTACATCCCTGAAAAACAGGAATATTTAAGCTGTGTTTTTCTCTTGGTTTTTTTACCATTGTCTATTCAGAGAGAGCGTCGGATAGAAAAACAACTACTATTCTTTAAAATTGCAGTCGCGATCAGGCGAACCAGCGATGATTTAAACAGCGGAATTTTGGGATTTTATTTCTCTCTAATTCTGAGGTCTCTAATTCTGAGGTTTGGCACACCTAATTCTCATCGATGATAAAGCACTGACTTAAGATGATGGAATTATTCCATTTAAAACAAAATTAGCCGACAATTAACAAAATAAATTTATTACACTGGTTAACATAAATTATAACAGATAAATAAATACTCCGTGATTCGTTGTTAAGAGTCATCACAATTTCTATACAATCCAAATTACTCAATATTTTTATTAAACGTGTATACGAAGATGAAACCTAATTATGCAATTATATTAAGATGCGAGCGATGTGAATCATTTGATAATCTTGGCGACAATCAAAGCGTTGAACAACAGACGGTGCAATATAAGCACATCCACAACAAAAGCATGACAAGTGAACTTATGAAGATGGATAAGGAAAGAGCAAGCGACGACAATACAATATGTGTGATTAACTTTGATCTCCAAAAGGTTTTAACAGCCCCAAAAGCTGCTATTGGACCACTCTATTACTTGTCAAAGTTGTGCATTTGGAATTTTACGATATACGATCTCAGCCAATGTACTGGACAATGTAATGTTTGGAATGAAACCATAGGTTTTCGTGGCTCTAACGAAATCGCTTCATTGCTCTGGAAGTATTTTAAGGATAGATCTGAAATGGGCGTACGCGAGTTTATATTGTATAGTGACAGCTGCGGTGAACTGAATCGCAATACTCAAATCTTTAGCATGTTTGTTAAAGCATCTCTAAATTTTGGAATAACGATAACACACAGGTGGGTGTTTTTTTTTTTGCAGCAAATTTATAGTTATTTCGTTTCCCCCTCTTTTTCCCAACCACGATGTGATTGTTATTCATTGGGATATTTGTTATTTTTAAAACTAAAACTTGAAAAAATTACTATTGATGTCTTTTTTTAGATTTCTGGAAGTTGGTCACGCACAGTGTGATGTCGATTCAATGCATGTTCGCATTGAGCATCACAGCCGCAAAAAATCGGTGTATACGCAGCAACAATGGTGCAAATTAATGGCAGAAACTAAAGTACCTAATCCCTATGACGTGCATGAGGTACGACAAGATGAAATTTATGATTTTACTGATCTTTCCCATTACTTTGAATGGGAAAATGTTTGCATTTCCGATGTAAGAGAAATCTGCATTTATCCGTATTTGGATAAAGTACTGCTTAAGTATGATTTTGAGACACAACTAAAGGAAATTTCAATTTTAAATGATAATGTAAGCAGCGCTGATATTGAACAGTATATACTAAAACCAGCCTATGATGCAAAAATTGAATTAAGTGCTAAAAAGAAGCAAGATTTAAGAACGGCAATTAAGAAGGGCTTAATTCCAGAGGAATTTCAGCAATTTTATTACGATATAATTGGCGAAATTAAGAAAGAATTAATGAATTAATATTGCTATTTTATCTTTTGCTGATAAAAAGCTGGATTTTAAATCTACTTTCTCATGTCAGCGTTTTTAGTACAATATACTGTTCAGAATTACTTTTTTTTATGTAATTTGAATGGAATTTTAATTTATCTCATTAGTTTTTAATAAATAATCAACAATTATTAATGTATACATAATATTTCAATGTTTTGTTTAAGTATTTTTTTACAATAAAAATATTGTAAATGTTATGTACACCAGTTGTTTTATTACGCCACAAACTAAATAAAAAGGAACATTCCTTCTACGGAATACAGTATATTTACAAATATTAATATTTAATATAATTCAGCGTCTTTGGTTAAGCTGGTTAGTGCGTCGAACATCGTGACAAAAGGTCACTGGTTCGAAACACCGCGTCTGCAACATACAATTTTTGGTATACGACACTACCTCTCAACCTCGTCTTTCGTATTTGCCAGTAAAACTGTTGTTCCAGCGTTTGTGTACATATGGAACATGCACATTTGGCGAGAATGCTAGGCCTAGGTTTTCCAGAATTGTTGCGTCATATTATTACATACAATTACAAATTAGTCTTGAAGGGTAAAGAGAAACAATATGTCATTGTATAAGTAAAAGATTTATTTAAATATAATTTTTAAGTTTATTTTTAGTTGATTATATTATAAAAAAAGATTTGATGATTTAAATAAAAATAAGGTTTGCAATTAGTTTGGACTGCATGTTTACAATTTAACTTGCTATTGATCGGACATGAGATGCACTCGATCACTTTACAATCATTACTGAACTGCTGCGCCTCAGGTGCGGCGCCCTATATACTGCATACAACAGTTCGACACGTTTCGAGAAGCTTCTACACTTTCGAGAATGCTGCATGCTATTTATATCTCATTCGCACACATGTGTTTTAATGCGCTGATCTTCCATGCGATGTTTATATCAAAAGTTGCATATTTTCTACCCAAAATGTTCTTTAAATCTGACACTAAAATTCCACGAAATTTGGGAATATGTCTGTCATTTTACACGTAGATAAATGTAAGATTTTGTGAAGTGTGTAGCAAGTTGTCATATTAATTGGAATATTTAAGACAGATTTCCGACATATGAAATTCCGGAGTATGGTCATAAAACATGCACAAACTCTGCCTTTGTCTGCTTTAAATCATTCTAAAAACTGTTTCTAAAACTTCTTGATCCTACCAATAATTTTGTATAGAGAGCCACGGCTCGCGAAACAAAATGTTTGCCATTTTGTATGTTTTTGGAATGTGTATGACACCCCACCAAAATGTTTGGCAGGGTCGAGGCAGTTTAGAAATATTTTTTGGAAACATTTCAAGCAGACAGTGTTTGTATTAGAGAGGGGAAGCGTGCCGTGGTTTTTTCGTGTCACGCCCGAAAATCTGAATTCGTGCTTGCAAATCTCCGTATGAGCTAGTTGTTGTCGTGCCCGTGCGTGTTCGTGATTCTAAAATTAGGCACGCGCCCATTGAAGTTTTTTTTTAGTTTCTACTCCATTTTTAAAAATTCTTTGCTTCCAGCATCAGAAAATAAAAAATGGTATTTTAACCAGGTAGCTCAGTGCTTAGTGCGTTGGACTGCGAGCCGAAAGGTCCCCGGTTCAAACCTGGGCTGGGGCTAACAACATCTTTTCATAGAAACATTTTTCTATACCGCGCTACCTCTCGGCAGTAAATGGCAAACCTACGAGAGTAAAACATTGCCTATGAAAAGCTCTCACCCGCCGTTCGGATTCGGCAATAAACTGTAGGTCCCACCACTTTGAGTACAAATATAACACGCACAGCTCAAAATGGTGAGAGACCTCGGCCTAAGTTCTTATAGGACTGTAGTGCCAAACTATTATTATTATTTTAACCAGGGACAAACACACTTTGAAATATCGGTGTCGGTTCCACATATTTTTTAATAAAGGTTCCGATTTCGGTTCTTTGCGGTCCCCAACAGGTTCCGATTCCGGAGAGGTTCCGATTCAGAGAACAAAAAGTACTAAAGTTAATTTTTTAATTATTTATGATAAGGGAAAATAAAGAACCGGTACCAGAACTGATTTAAAAATGTGTGAAACCGGAATCGGAACCCAAATATATATTTTTTTTTTGGTTGGAACCGGAATCGGAACCGCTATTTTTTAAATTTTGTAACGAGAACCGGCACCAATATTTCGAGGGTTTTAGTCCCACTCTGGTACTGCAAAGAACCGGAATTGTAAACGGAACCGTTTCGATTTTTGAAACCGGAACCAAAATAGGAACCGTCATTAAAAAATTTGTGGAACCGAAATCGGAACTCATACAATTTTTGGTTGAAACCGAAATCGGAACAGCTATTTTAAAAATCTTGGAACCGGAACCTATTTTCTAAAGGGTTTTAGTCCCTGTTTATAATATTTTTTTCTCGTTTTGTCTAGTTTTTCATGTGATTCCGTGCTTTTTTCGTGTTTTGTCGTGCTTCTTCGTGACTTTCTATTTCTCGTGTTTTATCGTGCTTCTCGGGCGTGCCTTTAAATTTAGTCGTCGGGCTCGTGCTAGTGATTGTCACCTATCGGCGTGCCCGTGCGTGCCCCTTCCATTAAAAACAGGCACGCGCCCATCTCTAGTTTGTATCACAAGCTGTATGTAACTGCCCGTTCCTTAATATGCCGTGAATCTGCCATTAAAATTGCACAACATTTTTATACCCTACACTAAGAGTGAAAGGGTATATTCAGTTTGGTACGCCGTTTGTAACACCCTGAAGAAAGCATCTCCGGTATGGAAAAGTATATATGATCAGCATGACCTCCTGAGTCGATTTAGCGATGTCCGTCTGTCCGTGTGTCTGTCCGTCTGTCCTTCTGTCTGTTGAAATCACGATTACGTAGAAGAGCTAGAGCATTGAAACTTTAGATTAAGATTACTTATATATCTAAGCTGTCTGAACAAGAAAATTGGCATGTTCGTTCTATTGTGACCTGAGAACCGACCACTTATGTTCAAATACCTCATATAAAATTTACATCTACAGATCAATTTTACTGTATACGTGCTTATGTAAACAAAATGTTTGCCATTTTGTATGTTTTTGGAATGTGTATGACACCCCACCAAAATGTTTGGCAGGGTCGAGGCAGTTTAGAAATATTTTTTGGAAACATTTCAAGCAGACAGTGTTTGTATTAGAGAGGGGAAGCGTGCCGTGGTTTTTTCGTGTCACGCCCGAAAATCTGAATTCGTGCTTGCAAATCTCCGTATGAGCTAGTTGTTGTCGTGCCCGTGCGTGTTCGTGATTCTAAAATTAGGCACGCGCCCATTGAAGTTTTTTTTTAGTTTCTACTCCATTTTTAAAAATTCTTTGCTTCCAGCATCAGAAAATAAAAAATGGTATTTTAACCAGGTAGCTCAGTGCTTAGTGCGTTGGACTGCGAGCCGAAAGGTCCCCGGTTCAAACCTGGGCTGGGGCTAACAACATCTTTTCATAGAAACATTTTTCTATACCGCGCTACCTCTCGGCAGTAAATGGCAAACCTACGAGAGTAAAACATTGCCTATGAAAAGCTCTCACCCGCCGTTCGGATTCGGCAATAAACTGTAGGTCCCACCACTTTGAGTACAAATATAACACGCACAGCTCAAAATGGTGAGAGACCTCGGCCTAAGTTCTTATAGGACTGTAGTGCCAAACTATTATTATTATTTTAACCAGGGACAAACACACTTTGAAATATCGGTGTCGGTTCCACATATTTTTTAATAAAGGTTCCGATTTCGGTTCTTTGCGGTCCCCAACAGGTTCCGATTCCGGAGAGGTTCCGATTCAGAGAACAAAAAGTACTAAAGTTAATTTTTTAATTATTTATGATAAGGGAAAATAAAGAACCGGTACCAGAACTGATTTAAAAATGTGTGAAACCGGAATCGGAACCCAAATATATATTTTTTTTTTGGTTGGAACCGGAATCGGAACCGCTATTTTTTAAATTTTGTAACGAGAACCGGCACCAATATTTCGAGGGTTTTAGTCCCACTCTGGTACTGCAAAGAACCGGAATTGTAAACGGAACCGTTTCGATTTTTGAAACCGGAACCAAAATAGGAACCGTCATTAAAAAATTTGTGGAACCGAAATCGGAACTCATACAATTTTTGGTTGAAACCGAAATCGGAACAGCTATTTTAAAAATCTTGGAACCGGAACCTATTTTCTAAAGGGTTTTAGTCCCTGTTTATAATATTTTTTTCTCGTTTTGTCTAGTTTTTCATGTGATTCCGTGCTTTTTTCGTGTTTTGTCGTGCTTCTTCGCGACTTTCTATTTCTCGTGTTTTATCGTGCTTCTCGGGCGTGCCTTTAAATTTAGTCGTCGGGCTCGTGCTAGTGATTGTCACCTATCGGCGTGCCCGTGCGTGCCCCTTCCATTAAAAACAGGCACGCGCCCATCTCTAGTTTGTATCACAAGCTGTATGTAACTGCCCGTTCCTTAATATGCCGTGAATCTGCCATTAAAATTGCACAACATTTTTATACCCTACACTAAGAGTGAAAGGGTATATTCAGTTTGGTACGCCGTTTGTAACACCCTGAAGAAAGCATCTCCGGTATGGAAAAGTATATATGATCAGCATGACCTCCTGAGTCGATTTAGCGATGTCCGTCTGTCCGTCTGTCTGTCCGTCTGTCCTTCTGTCTGTTGAAATCACGATTACGTAGAAGAGCTAGAGCATTGAAACTTTAGATTAAGATTACTTATATATCTAAGCTGTCTGAACAAGAAAATTGGCATGTTCGTTCTATTGTGACCTGAGAACCGACCACTTATGTTCAAATACCTCATATAAAATTTACATCTACAGATCAATTTTACTGTATACGTGCTTATGTAAACAAAATGTTTGCCATTTTGTATGTTTTTGGAATGTGTATGACACCCCACCAAAATGTTTGGCAGGGTCGAGGCAGTTTAGAAATATTTTTTGGAAACATTTCAAGCAGACAGTGTTTGTATTAGAGAGGGGAAGCGTGCCGTGGTTTTTTCGTGTCACGCCCGAAAATCTGAATTCGTGCTTGCAAATCTCCGTATGAGCTAGTTGTTGTCGTGCCCGTGCGTGTTCGTGATTCTAAAATTAGGCACGCGCCCATTGAAGTTTTTTTTTAGTTTCTACTCCATTTTTAAAAATTCTTTGCTTCCAGCATCAGAAAATAAAAAATGGTATTTTAACCAGGTAGCTCAGTGCTTAGTGCGTTGGACTGCGAGCCGAAAGGTCCCCGGTTCAAACCTGGGCTGGGGCTAACAACATCTTTTCATAGAAACATTTTTCTATACCGCGCTACCTCTCGGCAGTAAATGGCAAACCTACGAGAGTAAAACATTGCCTATGAAAAGCTCTCACCCGCCGTTCGGATTCGGCAATAAACTGTAGGTCCCACCACTTTGAGTACAAATATAACACGCACAGCTCAAAATGGTGAGAGACCTCGGCCTAAGTTCTTATAGGACTGTAGTGCCAAACTATTATTATTATTTTAACCAGGGACAAACACACTTTGAAATATCGGTGTCGGTTCCACATATTTTTTAATAAAGGTTCCGATTTCGGTTCTTTGCGGTCCCCAACAGGTTCCGATTCCGGAGAGGTTCCGATTCAGAGAACAAAAAGTACTAAAGTTAATTTTTTAATTATTTATGATAAGGGAAAATAAAGAACCGGTACCAGAACTGATTTAAAAATGTGTGAAACCGGAATCGGAACCCAAATATATATTTTTTTTTTGGTTGGAACCGGAATCGGAACCGCTATTTTTTAAATTTTGTAACGAGAACCGGCACCAATATTTCGAGGGTTTTAGTCCCACTCTGGTACTGCAAAGAACCGGAATTGTAAACGGAACCGTTTCGATTTTTGAAACCGGAACCAAAATAGGAACCGTCATTAAAAAATTTGTGGAACCGAAATCGGAACTCATACAATTTTTGGTTGAAACCGAAATCGGAACAGCTATTTTAAAAATCTTGGAACCGGAACCTATTTTCTAAAGGGTTTTAGTCCCTGTTTATAATATTTTTTTCTCGTTTTGTCTAGTTTTTCATGTGATTCCGTGCTTTTTTCGTGTTTTGTCGTGCTTCTTCGCGACTTTCTATTTCTCGTGTTTTATCGTGCTTCTCGGGCGTGCCTTTAAATTTAGTCGTCGGGCTCGTGCTAGTGATTGTCACCTATCGGCGTGCCCGTGCGTGCCCCTTCCATTAAAAACAGGCACGCGCCCATCTCTAGTTTGTATCACAAGCTGTATGTAACTGCCCGTTCCTTAATATGCCGTGAATCTGCCATTAAAATTGCACAACATTTTTATACCCTACACTAAGAGTGAAAGGGTATATTCAGTTTGGTACGCCGTTTGTAACACCCTGAAGAAAGCATCTCCGGTATGGAAAAGTATATATGATCAGCATGACCTCCTGAGTCGATTTAGCGATGTCCGTCTGTCCGTCTGTCTGTCCGTCTGTCCTTCTGTCTGTTGAAATCACGATTACGTAGAAGAGCTAGAGCATTGAAACTTTAGATTAAGATTACTTATATATCTAAGCTGTCTGAACAAGAAAATTGGCATGTTCGTTCTATTGTGACCTGAGAACCGACCACTTATGTTCAAATACCTCATATAAAATTTACATCTACAGATCAATTTTACTGTATACGTGCTTATGTAAACTTTTTTGGTCAAATATATATTGACATCATGCTGAAATAAGGAAGTTTTGGACAATTTTTATAGGTACTGAATTGAAATAAGAATTGTGAAAAATTATAGTTGGGATATAAATATAAATTATATAAATACAAATGGGTTAATGTGTGAAGAAATTAATATTAAACGTTCTTCCTTTAACCCCATCCAGCAAATGCATTCAAATTGATCCAGAAGGTTACAATGGTTTACGAATCTTGAAAATATTTAATAGTGATAAAATGTTCTTTAATTTGAAATCAACTTTCCTACGATATATGTAGAAATGGTTACGTATATCGAAATTCTTTATTTTTTATTGATAAGGTAAATATGTCCATGAGGTCTGCCCCTCAAAACCATTCAAATTGATCCAAAAGGTTACAATGATTTACGAATCCTGAAAATATTTCTTAGTGATACAATTTTCTTTAATTTGCAATCATCTTTCCTACGATATATGTAGAAATGGTTTTTATTGATAAGGTAAATGTGTCCTTGAGGTCTGTCCCTCAAAACGTACAATTTTTGAGAGGGAATCATAGTATATATTATTTAACAAATACATTTTCAAATTTATTCTTTAACTTTATCATTATATCATGACCGTAAATACATTCGGAAAAATATGGACAAATCACTCGATTTTGTGGAGTTTTATTTCGCCTCCTGTGATATGTTGATATTGATCTCTCGGCAGTAAGGGTATTATAAGTTATCGATATAGTCAGTGTTAATTTTAGGTTATGTAATTATTACATCTCTATTGGTTCTTTTCAGCACCGAATAACCATTGGGTATGTAAGCCAGTTTTATAGGTATTATAAAGGAAAGTGTTCGAGAGAAATTCATAACCATCTGGTCGTGAGTTTTCATGGTATACTCTGGCTTTAAACAAAGCCCATCCATTCGTAGTTAACTCTGCTCTCAACATAACTACGCATTTGTTCTTCGAACAATACTTTTGTGAATCAAAAAAAGACGCAGATTTTTCCTCTGTCATATTTGATTTGTGCAAATTGAAAACAAACATCCACCGAATATACTTCAGCTTTCATTACTCCCGTTAAACCCAAAATTTTCCTACGATCAACACTGTGCTTTTAATGATAAAGTAGCTTTGGTAAATCTGTAAAAAAAAAGATCCAGACAGTATCAGACAGCGCATGTGTAGAACAAATTTAAATTCTTAGTTTCATTGATTCAGTATTTCTGGCTTTCACGTAAACGTGATTTCAACTGACTGATAGAGAAACATCGCTAAATCGATCAAAAATATATGTATACTTTTTCCATACCATCTACACCTCCTTTGTGTGATACAAACGAAACAGACGGAAGAGCAAAGTGAATATATCCTTTCACTTTAAGTGTAGGGTATACAAAAAATATACGTGTGGGTTTTCATAAGGGGGCCGACGACATCTATTACGCTAGACAACTATAACTAACATTTTGAATTCTTAGATTGCCACATCCAGCAAACGCACTGAACAAAATTTTCCCTGTAAAATATGCGATCGCATTTACAAATCAAAAAGTGGCCTGCGCGCACATCTCAAGAGCGTGCATGCAGATGAGCTACTCGAGAAACAGGAGCCAAAGGAACCGGTCATAAGAAAAGTATTATACACACTTTGTTAATAATTTATATTAATAAACTAAAAATAATACACGTTTTTTTGTAGCGTACAAAAAAACCCAAATCAGATGAAATAAAACATATGCCTTGTCAAGTTTGCGGTCGCTTCTACACATCGAAGAGTGGTCTACGCGCGCATATGCATAAAAATCACGCGGGCGTTGTTGTGAAAAAAATACAGGGCAAACCCAAGTGCAGCGAATGCAGCGAAGAATTTGACGATGAGGCCGCACTGGCCACACATATTCGCATCCATTGTGTTTGCGATATATGCGGTAAACCCTGTTCAAATCTGTACGACATGCGTGCGCACAAGAAACGACATAACGGCGTCCGTGCATTCAAATGTAACGAATGTCCCAATAGTTACTATGCCAAAAAGAATCTAATAGCGCACATGATTTGTCACACGGGCATTACACCGTTTATGTGTGAAATTTGCGGACGCGGTTTGCGTGATAAGGGACGTCTGCGTGAGCATATGCGTCGTCATACGGGCGAACGTCCCGCCAAGTGTACCGTTTGTGGCAAATGTTTCTATACCATGTTCGATTTGAGTGTGCACAGTGTGACGCACACCACGGAGCGTCCGTTTGCATGCAATGTATGCCTGTCGACGTTCCAGACAAAGAAGGCGTTGCGTGTCCACAAGAAGGTACATGCGGAGGAGCGAAAGTTCGAGTGCAAAGTGTGCAGCAAAATGTTTTTTACAGCGGGCGTTTTGAATTCACACATGAAAAATATACACACTTTGCGGCGAAATACATTGGATATGTACGCGCTGGAAGTTGCTAAAAATTAAATAAATTACTTTAGTTATAAATCAGAAAAAAAAAAACAGAATGTCTTGAAGTCAAGTTTTTCGAATTTAACATATGTATTTGATGTTATACTTAAAATATTCGATGTACTACATAACATTAAATATTCCAAATACAAAATTATATGTATTTCTCATAATTAGTTATAGCTGCTTAATATTTTTCGAATTTCAATAAATGGAAATATCAGAATAATTGCAAAATATTTATTTCAAAATGAAAGATAGGGATTACTAGTGTTAACAAGTTATTATATACTACACCGCTGGGATATGTTAAGTTGTAAAACCATATAAGAGGCGTGACTAGTTCGAAAAAGAATACATATATTTTTGATCAGCATTATCTCGTGAGTCGTTTTAGTTATGTCCGACTGTTCGGCCAGAAAATACATGCCAGATTCTACACTAAGAAAACAAGTTTGTGATATGTACAATAGATTGACAGCAAACATCCTGAACTGCGGGACATTTGCAGCAAATCTATTGGCCTTTTTTGACATTTGACTAATATGTTCGTATTTTTTCTGTACTCTCAAGTTAATTTAAATACATCAAATGGTGTTTAAAAGGCTTAACTCAAATCCAGATTAGTGCGTTGAACTTCGATCCAAAAAGTCGGTGGTACTTTCGACTACGACCCTAATTGTTCGGATTGAATCCCAGCGACGGTCCACATATTTTTCATAGAAAATATTTTTCTATTCACAGAAAAAATATTGTACGTATATATAACAATTGATATTAATAGCAAATAAAATCGTATTCCAATTAAAAATATGAATGTATTTACCAATTAATTAATTGTATTTACACATTTTTTAATTAAAATATTAATAGGAATTAATTTAATATAATTTCAATACAACAAAATCTTTAATAGTATTAACTACTTTTATTTGTTACTTTTGATTTATTCATTTTCTTAAATTGCAACACTGTTTTTTCTTCTGGATTTCATTTTGTTTTTTGGTTGTGCGATTCGTGCGTCGGCGGCGTCGTTCAGTTTCTTCCAAGGATTGAAACCGTAACCGAAACCGATATCCGTTTAAAACCGTTTCATTTTTAAAACCGAAACCGTAACCGAAACCGTTATACGAAAATCAGAAATAAACCGATATCCAATACCGATATAAACGGTTTCGGTTTTATACCGGTTTAAAACGGTTTTTGAAAAAGTATACAAAAAACCACGAACACATATTTTATTTTATATAGAAGATCTTAAGTAAAATTTCATTAATTAAAATTTGGAGTTCCCAAAATTAACATTTTTGGTTGTACAAAAATTCACATGTTGTTTTTTGAGAAACGATATTTCCAAAACAACGGTATTTGGTCTAAAATTTGTTTTTTGTTTCATTAATCGAATTAACAACAAAACACCAGCAACTCCAAGCAAAATTTTTACGTTAAAAAATGATTAAAATTTTAATAATATTGGTTTCTTTATTTATTTTATTAGTAAAATATATAGGGGAGCTTGAGGTAAAGTGGAACAAGTTTTGAAAAGTTCATTTGAATATATTTTAAATTTTTTTAAATGATCTATTCAATAAAATACCATTTATAAGTCTTTTAATGGATTTTTGACTGATGTTTCAAAACAGCTTAATTTCGGACATAAACAAAACAATGTAATGCAAAAAAAAATGTAAAAAAAGTTTCAAATTATTAACATCTCAGTACCTATTTAAGGAAATACGAAAAATAAAGTGCAACTTAGACAAGTTTAAAAATTTCAAGTATAAGGCAGATATTTGTTTACATTAGTGATGATTAAAAATTTCTTGTTCTTGCATTTTTTTTTTTGCAAGAACAAAAGCGAGAACAAAATCGAGATTTTGCAAGAAAAAGAACAAGAGCAAGAGCAAGTGCAAGACTAAGACTGCAAGAAAAGGAAGACTCTTGCGTTTTTTTATGATTTTAATGTATTTATTATGTTTTTAAGATAATAATGATATACAAAAGAATTCATGATATTACTAAATATTGAACAATAAGTAACAATGGAAAGCGTGCAAAATATTTATGAACGTGAACATTAATGAAGATGTGTGTTTTTTTTGTTTTTGTCGAATTCTAAAGAATATAAGCATCTTACAAATAAGGCCTGTGAAGCACTTTTGAAGCGATAAATAGCTTTAAAAGTGCTTCAAAAGTCGCTTCAAAAAGATAAAATAGACAAAACAATGTTTTTTTCTCTTTTCTTCGCTACGCAAGTTCGTACATCGATTGTGCATATGCACTGTGCTTATGCACATTATTATTTTAGTTTTACTTTTATATATAGTTTTTTTGTTACTTGTAAAATCATTAAGTAATAAAAAATAATATATTAACATTTTCACAGTGAGATATATTTAGCTGATATATTTCTTTTTGTGTTTTCTTTTTTCACAAATCCGCTGATTCGTTTGAAAGTGCAACAACAACAAAAATGCGAATAAAGCAGCATCCAAGCTTTTGATAGAATTTTGGCGGGACATTTTTTGTACCACAAAGAGAACTCGTTATTGTTGCCAACTAGAGAGCTGTACTAGATACATACATGTACATACCGTTGTCATGCGACTGTCTGTTGTCATGCGTCTGTCCGTTGTCATGCGTCTGTCTGTTGTCATGCGTCTGTTTGAGGGTTGTCGTTGTGAAAGTGTGTGTATACGAATCGTAATCGTTATTGTTATATTCTCTTCTTTCTGTTAGTATTCGCTTAGTAGCGTTTGAGTTTGTGCTCGCATGGTGTTCGCAAAGAAAAATGTTACTCTGCAAGATATTATTTGAGTTCTCTTGACATACGGTACGTGTAGCATACGGATTTTTTTAATCTGTGACGAAAACAGAAATATGCTTATACGAAATATTCCTTATATTTATTGTATATGTATATCGTATACTGTATATCGTCGTTGTAGAACGAAAAGTCACCAAATACATTTTTTTGAAAAACTTAATTTTCGAGTTTGTTGATTAATATTATAAAAAGTAATTAATGCATTTTTAAAGTTGAAATATCAATTGATAGATTTACATTTTCTTATCATGTGGTAAAAAAAATGGAGATCATCGATTAAAAATTAACAGATACATAAAGATGTTTCTAAAAAATATTTAGCATTTTGAAAATGTATTTGGTGACTTTTCGTTCATTTTATTATGGCCTTGAGATTTTGAATTATCTTGTCAACATCACTTGTTTTATACAATTATTTTTTTATTTGTTAATTCTTGTTAAAATATAATTCAAATTTTTATGTTATTGGATTTTTTTTTTGTTAGTAAAATGTTGAAGAAATTGAAAATATGGAAAAATAAATAACTTAAATACAATTAGTGTTCAAATTCTATTCGTTTTCATAATTAATATGCAGTTTAAGATATTTGTCTTCGATCTTTATTTAAAATTTAAAAGATTAAGATTAACATTTCTTGCCTTGCTCTTGCAAATGATCATCGCTAGTTCACATATGATCATCGCAGTTCACAGAATTGTTGAAATTTAATTTCTTTGGCTTTTATGGATGAAAATTGTACAAAATTCATCTTCTTTTCAATTCAGATCATATATCAGGTGAAGTCAATATGTTGCTTTTCATTGGTTTGTGGTCACGAAATTTTAAATTAAATTTTTTTCTTGACGTAATCAATTAAATAATTCATATAACACAATATTTTTACTGAAATAACAACAAACATTGTTTAAATTACGTTTCCCACTTTACCCCAGTAATTTAGGACCATATAAAAAATCTAAAATTATTTGAAAAAAATGGAAATAAAGAAAATTTATACAAAAACCGAAATCAAAACCGAAACCGTAACATGGAACCGGTATACCGAAACCATTTCGTTATAAAAACTTAAAACCGAAACCGTAACCGAAACCGAAACGCGGAAAAAACCGAAACCGAAATCGAAACCGTTATTCGTTTAGGTTTCAATCCTTGGTTTCTTCTAACATTATTTTCTTCTACGTTGCTATTTTAAAACAGGATATTGCATTATTTAGTGTATGTTATGTTATTAAAGCATTAAATGACTCAATTTATTTTTGCTGTCAAGAATTTGAACAAACTGCTTATGATGCTCATTTTGTTGCATATTAAATCATTAAAAAGCGAATATCAAATTTTATGTTTGACTCAATTAATTGGCCCACCTGTAGAAGTTGTGAAAACTGACTTCGGTAAAACATTCGTTAGGTTGAAAGAATTTTACAAAGCATATCAAAAAGTATAAATACTTATTTAAAATTTATTTTATGTTATATATTGAATAAAATTATTTTTATTTTCATACACTCAGAAAACAGTTTCCTTATATTAAGGAAATTTTACTTGCAATAGCGTCAAGTTCAATTTTACTTATTTTTAGGAAGGTTTTTCCTTAATAGTAGTAAAATTTCCTTATTATTAGGAAAATTTTACTTAAAGTAAGGAAAATTACCTAAAAATGAGAAAGTTTTTTCCTTAACGCCATTTCAAGTAAATTTTCCTTATTCTGAGGAAACTTTTTTCTGAGTGTATGCTTCTATTCGACAAATATTTTATTTAATTTAACAAAATATTTAATTGATCCAATTTCTATCGAATGAAATTTTTAATGGATGTTACTAATTAATTAATTAATGTTTTAAAAATTCCCAATAAAATGCTACTAAAAGTTACATCGGCTGAGTTTCAATTAAAAATTAATTGGATTGATTAACATTTTAGTTATATTTACACACTTTTTTTTCTGTGTGTTCGACACTATTCGGCAGTCTATAGCAAACTTACGAGAGTTAGCTATCACCCCGTAAGTAACGAACTCGAAATTCCAGAGTTTAAATTGCTCGAGCAATTCCAAAACTCTCACTCTATGTGTTTGAGATTAATGCTACTAAAAGTTACATCGGCTGAGTTTCAATTAAAAATTAATTGGATTGATTAACATTTTAGTTATATTTACACACTTTTTTTTCTGTGTGTTCAACACTATTCGGCAGTCTATAGCAAACTTACGAGAGTTAGCTATCACCCCGTAAGTAACGAACTCGAAATTCCAGAGTTTAAATTGCTCGAGCAATTCCAAAACTCTCACTCTATGTGTTTTAGATGATGCTTTAATTGCAAAACTCTCACTCTTTTCTTTTGCTCTTCAAATGCTGCCTCGATTCGAATATTTTAGCTTCGAAATATTTAAGCAATATGACAGCTTTCTTCTCTCTTTGTATATATTGTCTTCACAAACAAAGCTACGTTTTATTAACTGAGTTCGTCCATAGTATCCATATATTTGAGTACAGTTTTACGAAAATCAGCCGCGGTAGCTCAGTGGTTAATGCGTTGGACTGCGAGGCGAAAGGTCCCTGGTTCAAGCCTGGACTGGGGCTAACAACATCTTTTCATACAAACATTTTTCTATACCACGCTAGCTCTCGGCAGTAAATGGCAAACCTACGAGAGTAAAACATCATTGTCTATTAAAAGCTCTCACCCGCCGTTCGGATTCGGCAATAAACTGTAGGTTCCACCACTTTGAGTACATATATAACACTTACAAATATAAGCAAGCTCTCTCACAAAATGGTGAGAGAGCTGGGCCTAAGTTCTATAGGACTGTAGTGCCAAACTATTATTATTATTTAACAACAAACTATACCAAGTGGTAGCCACACAATTGCCATTAAAGTGTTTGTTCTATATCATGCGAAAAATACTTGTTTGCCACCTAATTGCCAGTCAAAAAGCCCCGGGGAGAGGCTTAGTTGCCACAAATTTTAATGCATAAAAGTTTCGGTTCTTTTATTTGGAACATGAAATGTAATTTTAACATGAACTGTAATTTTTGTGTAGATTAAAAAGAAAAATAATAAAGATCCTACGCAGTGCCATTAACGTGAATGTTTGTCGTGAAATATAACAACACATAATGTCAAAAACATGCATCGCATAATAATAGAAGTCTTTACTAACCGAGTTTTGGAAAAATTACAACTCGAATTTAACAAACGATTGAAGTTTAAACTTTATATCCTAACCCAAAAAAAAATGCAATTCTTGAAAAATTATTGAAATGGTGTTTTTTTTATTTTTTTTTATTATGTTTTTGCGGATGTTCATTTTTTCAAAACCGCCTTCCATAAACAATGTAGTGGATGAAACATGTATTTTATGTATAATAATATATATTTATTAAATTATAAAGTTAATAAGCTACATTATTTATAAACATGTTCCTATTAGGTTCTTCATTCTATACTTGCCACATATATGGAACATAAAACATTTAATAATTTTCCACTTTTTGCCACCTAATAGTAACAAAGTTAACTCCGCCCTTCATTGTATATGTTCCATTATTAAAATGAATTACTTATATATCACAGCATTGCGACATATTATTGCGTATGTTCCATACATGTTATTAATCACCGCTTTGGAACTAAACATTATGTATTTGCAACACTGGTGTCAGAGGTAACATAAAAGGTACAAATATGCCACAATAGTTTGTGACAATTGTCGAGCGGTGGTTGCTTGTGAAAGTATTAAAAATCTTAAAGAATTGCTAAAAAAAAACTTTCTTTAAAGTATTTCGCCAAAGTAAATACAAATGTTGCTTCCTTTCGATATTTTTAAACTCTTTCTTTTGGTCGACAGCAAAGCAATGAAAATTGAAAGTTTGTGCTTTGCTTTTAAACTCTGAAATTCGTTGTTAGTTTATTTGTTGTCTCTTGAAAAATAAAAATTAACAAAAATACAATGCGAAACAAAAATGTATTTTGTTATCTTAGGTAAATTATAAATGAATATTTTGAAAGAAAAAACTCATCAGTTCTTTTAATGAAAAGGAAATCTATCGCTTTTTTTAATGTAACGTAACAGTCCAAAATCTTAACAAAATTGAAAGGCCTAATTGTCTTCAAGCAGTTTAAGTCTATTTTCTAAAGAAAATAATAAAAAAAAACGACAATAAGAATTTGTAACGTAACAGTAATTTTTCATTGATAACACTACCATACACTCATTTCGGTGCAGTCAAATTTGCAGTAAATATTGAATACATTTGTGGTGCTAGTTCAGAAAATGGTCAAAGTTTGGTCAAATTGCGTCAATAAAGCAAATTTGAAAAAACTGATGCCATTTTTGGAATCAGTGTCAAAAATGAATGCAATATTTGTTGCAACTTTGACTGCACCATGTCAAAATTTGAATTTTGTGGGGAAGTGTAGTCAAATGGTGTTGATTTTCTAACCTCATGCGTATTTTTGATGTTTAGGAAAAGCTAAGAAAGTCTCTGGAAAACAAGAATTACATAGAAAAATTAAAAAGGACGCAGAAATATGATGAGTTCAAAAGAAAGCGAGCAGTTGCCAAGATAGAGCGACGAAAGAGGATCAAAGAGGAAGACAAAAAGTTGATTGAAGAAATGAAAAATCTTTTTGAAAAACGCCGTGCAGGAATTAGTAAAAGAGTAACAAATCACAGAAAAAGATCGTAAATTATTTTCGAAGATCTATAATTTTCAAAATCTTGCCTCGGATAGACATCAAAGCAATAAAAAGTGAGAGTTTGTGCCTTGCTCAAAGAAGTTAGAGTTTAACTTATTTGTTACCTATTCATAAATAATAATTCAGAAAAATACAACGCGAAACAAATATGTTCTTTTAATGTTATTTTTACGTATTATATACACTTTTATTAGATAGATTTAGGTTTAAATAAAAATAAATAAAATAACACTAAACAACAAATGGAGGCATTTTTTTATTTATACACGATATTAGTATGATTTTTCGAGGGACTTTAAGACTCTAATCACGACCTCATTTACAGTTTTTTCAGATTGCCCAAAAGTTTTTGAGTTACTGTGTATCTCGTGTTTTTCTACAATTACCACAAAAAGTTTAGGCAATCTATAAAAAAAAAACTGAATATGAGGTCGTGATTAGAATTAATTGAAAAGAATTCGACCGTTTTTTTAGTGTAACGTAACAGTCCAAAACATTTTAACAAAATTGAAAGATCTTTTCGAGCAGTTTTGGTATTTTTTCTAAGAAAAAAAGCAGCAATTTATTTTTATCTGTGTTCAGAGTCGAAAAAAGTTTGTAACGTAACAGTCTTCTTTCATCGATACTCAAATATAACAACTAGGTTGATTTTCTAACCTCATGCATATTTTTGATGTTTAGGAAAAGTTGAGCAAGTCTCAGAGAAACAAGAATTTCATCGAAAAATTGAAAAGGACGCAGAAATTTGACGATTTCAAAAGAAAACGAGCAGCTGACCAGAAAGAGCGACGAAAGAAGATGAAGGAGGAAGAAGACGAAATGTCGATTGAACAAATGAAAAATCTGATTGAAAGACGCCGTGCAGCGACTCGTGAAAGAGTAAAAAATCACAGACAAAAGTTGAAAATGACTAAAACCAATGCAGAAAGTAGTGTCATTGAAACACAGAAAGCTAATAAATCTACTCACGCACTAGGTAAATCAGTGAAGAAATCCATTCAAGCTTTTCCTATTTCTGAGAAACGTAACATCAGTGATGATGACAGCAAAGAACTTGTCAATATTATCGCACCATCAATGATTCCAAAGAATAATAGTAATAGCGACTCTGAGCTCATCGAAGAAATTTGCAGATTTTATGAACGAGATGACATTTCCAGAATTTCAGCGAATACAAAACATGTCAAGCAATACGATAATCTGGAAACAGGAGAATATGTATTTTTAACAACAAGACACATGCTTTCGACCGTTGAAGATGCCTTCGCAATTTTCGATGACGAAAGAAAGCTCACTGGAAAAGGTTTTGAAAATTTAACAGAATTTAATGAAAGATTTGTGTTTTCATGTTATTGTTTTCATTTTCGCTAGATGGTTGTGGCCTCAGCTTTTTCGCAGAACATCGACCAAATCATATCAAAATAGGGATGGATCTTCCCCACGATATATGCATGCATTCCTATCATTCTAATTTCATTGAAGCTGTTGCTGCTCTTCATAAATTTGTGCCGTCTATGCCCACATATGATGATGGATTTGTGCAGCAATTTTTATGCGATGTTACCAACATAGATTGTTGGTTATCGAAATGCGACAAATGTGATGGAATATCGATTAAAGGACTCAAAGCTTCTGTTGGTGGCATGCCACTAAATACACCCGTGACATGGATGGTTTGGCGGAAAAGTGATACTTCAAAAGAAATCGAGAAATACAAAGAATCTGGTACACTCGAAAACTTGCTTGTACACATAGCAGCGTTATCACCACAATTCTTGCGCCACAACTACGTGAAACGCGAGCCGTCGGATACTTTTAACGAATACGATCGACCGAGTGCGTCAAACGAACAGTTTGATGAGGAGGAAATGCTGCAAAATAATTTTACTGGAAATTTCGTCTGCGAGAGATTAGACGAAGTGCCACATTGGAATCAAAACAAGTAACTAGTTTCTACTTATACTATCTTCTATCACAATGCAACATTCCAATCGAAGGTTTTCGTGTCTAACAGCTTAAGAAACTCAAAGAAAACCCTAGTTTCTATATGTACATATTTCTAAGAGGAATCGGGAACAGTGTTGAAAACAAGGATTGAAATCGCAAACGAAATTAAAACCGTTATACGAAAATCTGATATAAACCGATAGAAGCAAATTATTTTATTTTATGTAAAAGCTCTAAATTACAATACATACATACATAAATGTCATTTAATCATTTAATAAATTCTGGGGTTCTAAAAATAAAAACTTCTTGTTCTACTAAAATATGCACATGTTGTTTTTTTGAGGTTAACTATTTTTTAGAAGAACGGACTTTGGTCTGACCTTTTCATGTGTTATGTTTTTCTTCATTCAGCTGTGTAGCGGTAAATCGAACTAAAAATAAAGCACACAATAGACAAAGCTGCTTGTTTCTTATTTCTTCGCTATGCTAGTGTAGTTCGTCGTCCGACTATGCACGTTTTTCTATGTGTTGTTTTTGTCGCTACGCCATTTGCGCTTGTAAAGCACGCAAATGCACTGAAATTTAAAATTTGTTGTTTCTTTTATGTATTTTGTTATTTGTAAAATGAAGACAGCAGTGGAAGAAGTATGTATGTACATTTTTTGTTCAAGAAATAATCATTTATTAATGGTAGAATAGGGTGAAAGAAAACACTTTTCTAGAAATTATTTTTTGTTCCTTGTAATCATGTATTTCTTTCTATCACACGATTGACCACACAACCAACCGTTGACGCAATTTTGAAACTATTTTAATATGGATCGTTTGATTGTTCAATTTTTGTATGGAAAATTAGGCAATTACGAATGACTATCGGTTGGTCGCATTGTCAATCGTGTAGTTCACGCTTAAGGTTGTACATATCAACTCAACAATGGCCAGAGTTAAGCCATATCACTTGGCCAATGGTCAAACGCCAGAGAATTCACAAACTATGAAGCGATACAATATAAAATAAATAAAAAAGTGATGAATTCGATGTTCAAATGTTGTTTATGAATAAAACAAATACATGGTCGGTGTTTACCATCGAAACGAATCTCTCGGACGTAGTCAAAAAACTGTTTTACCAAAACTAAATGCCATTGTTGTTACTTTGATGCTATTTTAAAACGTTTTTATTAGGGACGTACGATCAAAACATTGATTAATTAGAATCCTGATTAATTGATCAATCAATTAATCAGAGACCCTGATTCATCAGAACCCTGATAAATTGAAAATGAAATAATTTTATTCAACAACATTTTAACATCCCAAGTAACAATTCCTACCAGTTTCCTACCAGTATCTAGCCAGTACAACTATTCACTTGTCTAGTTTCTGGCAAGTAAACTTACCAGTTACTCGCAAGCGATGTCACTCACTTTCCTACCAGAAACTAGCCAGTAAAACTCTTTGGTTTCTGGGCGGTAAACTAGCCAGTAACTGGTCAAATACTGGTCAAAAACTGGCCAACAACTGGTCAAAAACTTGTCAAAAACTGGTTAGAACCCTACCAGTTACTGGCAAGCGATGTCACGCACTTTCCTACCAGAAACTAGCCAGTAATACTCTTCGGTTTCTGGGCGGTAAACTAGCCAGTAACTGGCCAAATACTGGTCAAAAACTGGCCAAAAACTTGCCAAAAACTGGCCAAAAACTTGCCAAAAACTGGCCAAAAACTTGCCAAAAACTGGCCAAAAACTTGCGAGAAACCAGCCAGTAAAACTCTTCGATTTCTAGGTAGTAAACTTGCCAGAAACTGGCCAAAACTTGCCAGTAACTGGTCAAAAACTGGCCACAAACTGGCCAAAAACTTGCCAAAAACTGGCCAAAAACTTGCCAGAAACTGGCCAAAAACTTGCCACAAACTGGCTGGAAACTGGACAATAAAAATAAAATTTTAGTTTCTATTGATTTAAAAGAAAAAATTCTACATAAATAAAAATATAAAACATGAATTACAAAACACAAAAACGCGGCTCCGACGGTGTTTTCGTGAATAGCTTTGCGTTCTAATGCAAACACGAAAGTCCCGCGATTCTTGCCACACACACAGACGCTATTCGACACTGAAATTAAGTAGCAACCGCTGGCTTGAGAAATGTTGCGTTCATAAACATAATATCTGCTACACTTGACCAAGGAGAGTCTGCAACGAAAATTTGAAAAATATAATATACATATATTACATATTAACGCTACAAACCTTGCATTGAATTGAAAAGAAATTTGAAAATAATTTTGTTTTTAATATAATTTTTCATAAAGTGAAATTTGTTGTTTGATAATCCAAAGCTGCTATGTTTTGTTTTATCATATTTTTGGAAATACAGTTTACTCTTCAAATGCCTACTAGTTTTGACTAGTTTTACTGGTAGGGATCTACTCTTCAAATCCCTACCAGTAACCGACCAGTTTTTGACTAGTTTCACTGGTAGGAGACCAGTTTTTGGCCAGTTTTTGACAAGTTTTACTGGTAGGGATTACTCTTCAAATCCCTACCAGTAACCGACCAGTTTTTGACAAGTTTCACTGGTAGGAGAGCAGTTTTTGGCCAGTTTTTGACTAGTTTTACTGGTAGGGATCTACTCTTCAAATCCCTACCAGTAACCGACCAGTTTTTGACTAGTTTCACTGGTAGGAGACCAGTTTTTGGCCAGTTTTTGACAAGTTTTACTGGTAGGGATTACTCTTCAAATCCCTACCAGTAACCGACCAGTTTTTGACTAGTTTCACTGGTAGGAGAGCAGTTTTTGGCCAGTTTTTGACAACTTTTACTGGTAGGGATTACTCTTCAAATCCCTACCAGTACCGACCAGTTTTTGACTAGTTTTACTGGTAGGAGACCAGTTTTTGGCAAGTTTTTGACAAGTTTTACTGGTAGGGATCTACTCTTCAAATCCCTACCAGTAACCGACCAGTTTATGACTAGTTTTACTGGTAGGGATATACTCATCAAATCCCTACATGTAACCTACCAGTTTTTGACTAGTTTTTACTGGCGAGTAAATACTGTTCAAAATCCTACCAGAAACTTAGCAGTATTTGAACTGCCTAGTAAATTGTTGCTTGGGATATTCAGCCTAACCAATAAACGAAATAATGTCGACTTTAAAGAAAGTATGAGCTTTTTGGCAAATAAATATAAGAGAAAATTGTCGGAAAAGCTGATACTATCTTTAGAGTCGACTTTATTTCGTTTATTGGTTAGGCTGAAAGTCAACTTCAAGGTGTATTGAACAAGGTGAGGAAAGTATAAAAACTTCTCTCTTTGTTTATTGTCATTTTTTATTTATTTTTTTGTCATTAGTTTTTTATTTTTTCGTTTTCGGTTAATAAATATCGTGTTATAATTAATTTTGTCAAAACTGTTCACAAAACGAAAGTTGCGGATAAACAAACAATCGTCGCCTGTCTGTGTCCAGTTGTGGTAAACGAAAATGTCACGTTCCCGAAGCGAAAAATATGTAATGCGCACTATCCACGCGTATTTTCGATTTTATTGAAACCTCAGGAAAAAACGATCGTAGTTTGGAGCGCTAAAATTCCTTGCTCATTGTCGCGTGTGTCTATTATTTTTATTAAATCTACCACAACATTAAAGCTGCATCTCAACAATGGCTACATGATTGTTGAGACCGCACATGTTCCGGGACTCCCATTTATTCCCCTTTCTGCCACGACATGTTTCAGCTTTTCAAGTAGCTGTGCCGTAAAACCTCCCATACAACCAACATTTTTAAATTTGCTAACTCCTGATTTAAAAAATTAGTTAAAAATATCGATGAAAACGCACACTTGGACGAGGACTATCAGCCTAACCAATAAACGAAATAAAGTCGACTCTAAAGATCAGCTTTTTCGACAATTTTCTCTAATATTTATTTTTCAAAAAGCTGATACTTTCTTTAAAGTCGGCATTATTTCGTTTATTGGTTAGGCTGAATGTGTATTAATCAGTTGCGAGAATGTGTTATTGAAACGCTGCACAACTGATCTAACACAATTGTACACATCAAGGTGTCTCCTTTATTATTCTCGATATCTATATTAAAACATATAGTCAAACTAATCTTTGTTATGTCATTTAAATTATTTAATAAAAGCAAAAAATACATTTCAAATATAAACAAAAACAAATAAATTGACTTTAATATACAGAAATCTTACCCCCAAATCATGTATCTTTATATTATCGTGTGACTACGATTCGTTTCCAGTCCCCTTCGTCTAAAATTTGTATAACGTATTTCAAACGTTTCGTTCGTTTCGCTCTTTGAATCGAACGTTTGTTCAAAATTTTTGTTTTGCCAACTATTTTTCATAAAGAAAAATTGTTTTTTTTTTTTTACTTTGTCGTATGATTTATATGCTGGCAACAAAAAAAATCTCAAAACGAGCGTACTCAACGTTTCGTTTGATACATGAATCAAAAATTGTAGTCACACGATATTCAACCGATATTCAAACGAATTGTAGCCGATATCGTTGTCACCGGGAAATACATGATCGACACGTTAAATAAAAACAAATATCGCACTGACTTTTGTATGCAGAAAAATATTTCAAATTTGAAATATGTGTACAGACCCAGTCGGCACCAAGGTGTATTTAACAAGGTGAGGAAAGTATAAAAAGTCTTCTCATTTTTTATTTTTCAATTTTAATTTTTTTTTGTCATTCGTTTGTTAATTTTCCTCGTTTCCGGTTAATAAATTTGGTGATTAAAATTAAAATTGTGAAAACAATTTAAAAACGAACATCGCGTACAAACTAATGCCGAGACCATCTTATTCTGCCTGTGACCAGTTGCGGTAAATTAAAATATCATGTTTCCCGCAATCTCTAGATGAATAAATATGGGGTGCACACTATCATCGCGAATTTATTGAACCCCCGGAAAAATAGTTCGCATTTATATCCTTCTGGTATACCAAAATGTTGTCCTCTTTGTCGCGTGTTTCAAACATATTAATGTTAAATCTACCGCACCAGCAAAGTTGCATCTCAAAAATAGTCACATGATCGTTGAGGTGTCAACTGATCCGGAACTCCCATTGGGCATACTGCCACGACATCTACTGCTTCAGCTTTTGAAGTAGGGTTGTCCTTATTATAAAATATAGCCAAAATATAGTTTGTAGACAAATTTTATGTCATTTAAATTATTTAATAAAAGCAAATCAGAAAAAAAGCATTTCAAATGTGAACAAAAACAAATAAATTGACTTTAATATACAGAAAACTTAAATAAAAACAAATATCGTACTGAATTTTGTATACAGAAAATATTTCAAAATTTGAAATATGTGTACAGAATTACTCTCAAATTTTTAGCTTCTCCAAATTTTCCTCACCTTCCTTAATACACCTTGGTCGGCACCTACACACATTTTTTATGATTTTCGTAAATTACGATCGTTTGGCAATTCAAAATAATAAATGTCGATCATTTTGCTCGTAAAAATGATGATAAATGTCAATGAAAAAAACAATCATATTTTGTTCGTAAATAACGATGGCTCGTATTTTTCGATTGTTTAAAGATTGTCAAAATTTATTATTGTTTTTGTAATCAAAAGTTCATTTAAAAAATACAAGAAATGTTCAATATTTTTAACAAGATTGAATTGTTTTTGTGAAAATTTTAAATCATTTGATGTAATTAAGAAGTAAGTAAATGCATTTGTGAACTTAATATAAAAATTAAATGCATTTACTTATTTTTTTTTCGTATCGTTAAAAAAATAGGAAAAAGCTTTTAAAAGAGTTAAAAATGATTATCATTTACGTTTAAAATTGAATCGTAAAAATATTAAAAACGAGTTCGTTTACGAACAAAAAAGATCGTTTATAACGAGTATATGATACTTATTTTACGATCATAAACGATCGAAAATTTATCATATGTGAGTGTTTTTAGTTTGTTTATGATACCTCGTAAACAAATTAAGAACGAAACTGTATGCGTTTTCGAATCATTTACGATTCTCGTATGTTTACGATATTTACGAATTTTTGCTATCATTTACGATATCGTTTATGATAGTTTGGCCGGCTGGGGAATTACGCTCAAATTTGTAGCCTCTCCAAATTTTCCTCACCTTCCTTAATACACCTTGGTCAACTTAAATAAAGTGAACATTTATTTTTAAAATAATTAAAGGAAGTGTTTCAACGCAGATAGACATTCATGAATTTAGTAGAGTATTGTAGAGTATTTCGAAAATTTTAAATAAGAAAATATTATATCCATAGGTGAATTCACAGATCAGGCACGTGAATGTCCAGCACAGTCAAACACAAAAACTGCCGTATCTTGCCCATCAACTGCTACAAAAACAACATAAAAAAGTCGGTTCAATTAATGGATATTTCAAAATTGAATTAATGTACATTTTACAATCGCAAATGATGCGAAAATTACGCTCATATAAAATAATTTGTTAATGTAAAATAAGGCATATACGAAAAATAAAATCACACTATGATGTTTAAATGAGCCAACAATTAGCTTGTATCGAAACATATTTTTATGTGTAATAATTGAGGGGAATATGAGGTTTACAAAATACAGTTTAATGTGATTTAAATATGAAAACATTTTTGTTCATCATGTCATGATTTCACCATGATATGTTTTTGCAATCATATATCGAAGTGTATAAATGTTTTAATATTTTCAAACTTTTGATTTCACTGAATAAAATACATATTTGAAATGAATTTTATCTCATTCTGCTTATATTCATTGACTCAATTATTGTTATAAAAACTGGTTCATATGTTCCATCATAAGCGACACACCAGTGCGAAGAATGATTGACATGATATTTTATGTAGATATGATGTGAATTTGTTGTATGTTTGTCTATTTGGGAAATGTTCAATAACCATATACTAAAATATGTAGAGAAATTAATTTATCAGAAATTCTGATTAATCAAAATGATTAATCAATTAATAACAATTCTGATTAATCAGAATCCTGATTAATTGATTAATCAATATTCTGATTAATCTAAAGCCTTGATTAATCAATTAATCAGAAATTTGAATTATCAAAAGATTTGATAAATCGAATAATCGCACAGCCCTACACACAGAAAAATCCTCTTTTGGCATGAGGTTAATTTAATCAACGTTTCAGTGTTGCAACCGACATTTCCCATTTGTTGTAACCTCATGTCATTAAAATGAACCATTTTTTACTCTAACCGAAATGTTAGTTCGCGCAACTGCATGTTCGGCTGCCGTAATCTCATGATTGCATTTTTCATTCTGCCAAAATTGACATTCGTACATTTGTTACTGCGATTGAGTAAGTTGTTGTATCAACAAAATACTTAAATGACAAACGGCAATCTCATGTCTATCAGCAGTTCGGTTGCCAGTTTCTTGCCAACAATTATGGATAGAAATGCAGAAATAAATAAACGTCAAACATTTTCACATGTCGAAAACAATAGGAAATTCATTAATTAAGTTACATTGCGAAATAAATATACAAATATTAATAAAATAATATATTAAATTGCTCATTAGCCAGTGAAATATAATATAAATAAAAAATATGTGTTCAATGGAAATAGCTTTTTTTATTTATTATTTTGATATTATGATTTATTGGTTATGAGGAAATAAAAAAAAAAATGCTTGCAGATACATGTATTTTTTCATAGTGTTTTTTTCTGGGAACAAGAATTAGTAGATGTACTTCTAAATTGTTTGCGCGACATATTTACATACATATAGAATACAATTGTTACAAATAACTTTGTTATAATAAAATTTCACCGATTAGGAGGTTGCCACAACCTCGTGATCACCGATTTGGAGGTTGCCACAACTTCATTTTCACCGGCTAGGAGGTTGGGACAACCGAATTGAGAGATTGTTCCAACTAATTTATCAGTTGTTGCGGCAACCGAATGATTCGGTAGGGCAATTTAGTTCTCTGTGTGTAGTTGTTTTTAAGTTGCACCCTTTTTGTCTGTTTGTTCGATACAAATTTTGTAAATGATTTTAAACTACCTTCGCGATGTGCTACAGACTTGAGATTTTAAATATTGCCTCGAACTGGATGACAATGCAATATTATCGTTTTCTTGCCATCCAGTTCATCATGGTTCTAACGCCATGGTTCCATATCCCCTTTGATAAATGAATATTTTCATTTTTAATAATATTACCCTTTCGAAATCTGTCAGACGAAAATGTAACTGTCACAAAAAAATATGAAATAAAAAATATTTTTTTTTAATATAAAACGTTTTTATGGTGTATTTGTTGTATGATTTAAAATGAAACATGGGTCGGAAGATAATATAGTCTATGGAGTCTTAAAAACATTAAAAACATTTTGTATTAAAAAATACTTTTTATATCATATTTTTTAATGATATAAAAATTGAAATTTTCGCAATAAATTATATTGAATTTTTCTTTAAATATTCTTTGGCACAAAATGTACTTTTTAAATTTTAAAGTATGGGTTCCTAGTGCTCAGTGGGAAATGTCATCAACGATTTCTCTATCAGGTCAGAACCATCGATGACCGATAACATTTTCGCCCAGTAAAGATATTTAATATAAATGTACACCACTTTTTGCATGACGTGTCATTAACAATGTCATGCACGTCATACATAGATACAGCATCAAAGACATTTCATCAAGTATGTATGTATATGAAAAAACTTTGTCAATTTGATGTGTTAGTTATGACTTGTCTTTACAATTACATTAATGATATCTTAATTGACAAGATGTTCATAATGTCCTTGATATATCTATGATGACATATGATGTCTTTAATAAAACGTTCTTTATGAAATAATTGTAGACATATTCATCAATGATACAATTTTCAATGTCCTTGATTCATAAATGATGCCCTTGTTATTAATGTTTAAATGCTCAATTTTATTATAAAATATATTTTTCTTAATTTCTATAACGTTGTATTTTATGTAATTCATTTTGTGATTTTTTTTTTATTTACAGATTTTATCAAATATTGTAAATCCCAAAATATTAATGTTAATTAAATGTCACTATGAAGAAGATGGTGCATTGGGTGCGAGTCATCAAAACATGTTGACCAAAGAAATAGTGAAATATTATATTGATAATGGAATTGAAATGAACAAACACATATACAAAGCAATAACAAAGCAAATTATTAATATGTTTCCAAGAGAGTCACCGGTAAATATTTATTTAGTAATTTCTAGATTTTCTCCATGCCAATTTGTGTCGTATTCATGTTTGAGAATTTCACAAATATTTTCAAGTTTTAATGGCGACTAATGCCCGATTTATGCCCGATTTACATTAAGGGTATTCATATAACGTGTTAAGTCGTGCTAAATTGTTAAAGTTAGCACCTTTTTATATGAACGTACTTTTTCTTGTTAACTTAAAAATACTGTCAAAATGTATAATTTGCATCTAAATGTTTTAGTTTCCAGTGCTTAGTAAAACTCATAAATGAATAACACACAATTAACAATGATGAATTTTAAACTAGTCTTAACAAATTAGATTTGTCAAATATAAACACATCTCAGAGCTTGATAAGTTGCTATTCCCTGCTAAGTCGATTTCCATACAAAAATTGTAATAGATTTTAAAAATTTGTTAAGTATAGCCAGTTAGCAGGACTTAACAAGTTATATGAATACCCATATTGTATTTTCTGTGAGTCTCACTGTATCTCTTAGGGTTGCATTTTTTTAAATTTTCATATAAAAATAGTATTTTTTTGAAAAAATTGACCCCTAGGAGTTACAGTGAGACTCACAGAAGATACAATGTAAATCGGGCATAATCATAGACAATTTAATGTCAAATTTAAAATTAAAATAAGCTTTTTTGCATTTTATTCTATACAAAATTTGCTAAAAAGGTCGATTCTTATTTTAAAATTGATTTTCAAATAGTCAATGTTATGTCCCCAAAAATTTTAAATTTGGAATGTTTTTACATCGTAATCACAATGTAAGGAAAAGTAACTTGACACAAAATGACAAAGTGAAAACTTAGCAAAAGCTTTTAAACAATATTGAATGCATTTTTTAAAAATATGTTTTCCCCTCTCCAGAACATATATTACAAGCCATCAATCAAATTAAATAACACATGTCATAGGGCGAGAGGAAAATTGGTATCAAGATACTACAACATGCGAAAACACATGAAGCCAAAAGTTGACGACGACGCTGATCTCGATCATACAGATATAGTTAATCTCGATCACACGGATATAATTAAACCAGAAGTTCAAGAAGACGTCATTAAACAAGAAGGTCAATATTTATATAGATAAACAATATAAAATTTACAGAGATAAACTAGAGTCGTTAAAAACTGTTTTATTTTTAAAACCGTATTTTTTGAGTTGTAATGTTCTTTTAAATTGCTACAAATATTGGCCTCATCGTTCAGAAATTTTGAATTATTTTTTTAATAAAATGTTCTACAAATCCTACACCCAGAAAAAAATCACCTCAAATCCCATTAAAATTGGTCAATAGGACTATTATTGATTTAATAGTATACAAAAACTAAAAATTTTCATATAAACTCAATGGCAATGTCATGGTATTTTCTAGTACTTAATGGTATTTTCCGATTAAAATAATAATTTATCCTATTGACTATTTTTAATAGTAAAAAACTATTATTTATATAGTATTTTTTTTTGGGTGTATATATTTTTTTAATAACTAATATTTTACATTCAAATATATATTTAGTTACGGAAGACAACGACACCTATCTTAAGAGTTGGCTAAAATACAATTTTTCGCCGAAAGATGACGTCCTGACACGCTGGAAGGCATCCTCAAATTATCGCTTAAGAGAAATACAAAAACCAGTCAATCTCGCCAATACTCTAAGTGAATGGCCGGCATACGCCCAATCAATTGGACCGCAACTAGTATATGTTTCTGCTATATATATAAACAACAATAATACAAAATAATACTTTTCAGATCGCAATCGATTTTGATCGTATGTACCCGAGCGCTTGTGCCGGTGTAAAGTTTTGGATCAATTATGATAAACTATTAAGTTTACTGCCTAATATTCTAAAGATGCATCTTAAGGACAGCCTTAACAAACAAATTTGGACGAGATACATGCGACGAGAGAAAACTCTTTCTAAAGGTATTTATACTTAATAAATTAAAGCAAATTTCATATTATAATTGTTTATTTTCATTTTTAAAGATTGTCGTGAAATCGTTTTAATGCATCTGGTGCACGCTTGCCTTAAGCCGAACGTTGAAGTTTTGAATCCAGGCGAGGGCACTCTAATGCGTGGAAAGCCTACCATTGCAGATTCGCAATATGCTGTCGTTAAATTTTACATAACTCCATTGGAGTTGAAAGAATTTAAGGACTCAGAACCTTGTATTGCGGTCCACACTGCGGGTCTTTTCCATGAAATTCACGCCATTTTTGTTGTTTGCAAAAATATCAAATATGAATGTACATCATTTGGGCAAGCTCTATTTTGTCTTTTTCAAATTTATCATGTATTTCGATTTAGATATCCAAAACATGCACACAAATTTTATATGCTATTGCAACGTAAATTATTCGGTATCTGTTTGGAAAATGATAAATTCACTAGTGACGTCGAATCAATCATACATTTTTTGAATAACTATTAACTTAATATTACTTTTTTTTGTAATTAAAGAATATTAACTGTCTTTTTTAAGTTTTTACATTACATTATTATAGAGTTGTTATAAAAAAAAAAAATATAAAAAACAATACCTTATAATTTTGTATTTTATGCAGTAGTTACATTTGAACGTATTCTCAATGTCGATAAAATCAAATGAAATTGCAATAAACTACAAATGTTTTTAAACATCAATAAATACAATGAGTTGGTTTTTTAATATATTTTCAATTAAATTAGTCAAAATGATGCATTAAAAAAACGACAGCATTTATTTAAAAATAAAAACAATTTTCTTCGGATAGTTTTAATCAAATTTTATATATCATCACCTGAGAACTTATTTGGCTCAAATGCCATTGATGCGATTTTGAGAAGAACGATAAAAAAAGATTTGCATTTGCGTTAAAATAGTAGTAAATTTGAAATTTGGAGCACAATCGATGCTGAATATCTCAGATTTGATACGTGATATCAAAAAATGGATAACGGAATTAGAAAAACAATACATAAATCATATATATCCAAGTCCTAATTTCATTCATCCAAAAATTCCGTTTGAGCCGAATAAATGTTCAGGTGACAATATAATTAGCGTATTCATAGTTCACCGTATTTTAGTATGGTATTCGTACCATGTAGTATATATACGATACAATAACACAGAAACGTCAATTTGTTGTTGCATCCCTTACAAAAGTGAAATACCACAAGTGATGTGTTTAAGAGTAGCCCTGAGGCATGTTTTTGTGAAATGAAAAAAATATTGTGAAATTGAATACAAATAGTGCATATAAAATATTAATTTATTTGTTTTTCTTTTTTTAAATAGAGGAATATTTATGATTATTTCAAAAAATCCTCATTTTATAAGAATCAGCTGCATTTATTTGACCAAATATTTTAATAAGCAGAAACGTAGTGCTCACAGTTCACTTGCCGTACTGTCGTATTCGCACAATGTTGTATCAATTCCATGAAACTGTAAATACGCTAAATGATATTTTTTTTTGTGCATACAAATCAGTGTTGCGTTTTGAGAAAAAAAATATAGTATCAAAATATAAAACATTGACCCATAATCATACAGCGTTACCAATAATTAAATTAAAGTTAACTGTTTGTATTTAAAACAGCTTTTTGAGAATATATTCTATGCAAAATTTGTCAAAAAAGTCGAATTTATTTTTAAAGTCAACTTTAAATTTGACTATGGTTATCCTAACTCTATTCATCCAAAAGTGTGTTGTATTACGATATATTTAAATTTGGCAAAAATACAAGTGACGTTTTTTACTTCAAATAAGGCATTTCGAGACATTAACTAGGGTATATATATCAATTATATTATGGCAAAGTTTGTAGCGTGAAATTAGATTAGAGAAGTGCACTTTTTTTAGTCAGTGCTGGCACAATTTTGTTAGACATAAAAATATCGAAAAAAAAATCTGGTCATTTTCAAATAGTGAGCAACTAGCGGGCCACGGGATTGTGCTGATAAATGGCCAAAATGCCTTCAAAATGAAACACTAACCCGTATTACAATAGTTTTGCAACACCAATTTGTGACGCTGAATGCACCACCAGAGTTCACCTTTTCCCGCAGTCTAAAAGTAGTAACTCATTATTAAAAAGGTACTAGAAATGAGCAAAATGTACTAGAATTTGTTTTTCACCCAAATGTATAGTAAATTGTTAATAAATTTCAAAAATGAATTAAAATACAATTTTGAGATCTAATTGGAGTATGTTATACATATATGATGTACATTTAATATGTACATATCAAATACATAAATTTACATAATGCATAGTCCAAGTAATTGAAGTCTCAAAAAATACTTTATTTGATCGAATTTGTGATGGAATCTCCTTGAAACTTTTATTAATTATATTTCTATTGATCAAATTTTGAACAATTCAACAGTTTTGAAAAGGTAATTAAATTTACTTTTAACAACGGTAAAAATGTGTAAATTGTCTCACGAGATTTTTTTACGATTTAAGAAAAACTGAAAATCACATTTCAATTTGTATATCGAATAATAATAACTCTTTTAGTTATGAACCGATTTCAATAATTTAAAAATTGTTGGTAGCTAAATGTGTTTGTTCTTAAAAAAGGTATTCAGTCTGGAAATATTTTAAGTAGATGCTGAGTTTTAATGACGAAAATGGGAATTTGTACAAAGAACATTAAAGACATTAAATGAAACTCGAAGTGATGTAGACATTCTGTAAATGAGGATATTTTTTGTTTTCCGATGCCGGTCCAAAAATGTAGGTCTTAATTCTTGTATATTTTTGGTGTTAAATACAAAATTCTGAAAAGTAGTAGATTTCATAAAAATGTACTAACAATTTTCGGAAATGTAATGTCTGACAATTTAAATTGAAAAGTAGCAGATCTGCTCCGATCGGAGCGGAATGTGAACACTGTGCACCACTTTGTTTTGACAGGCTTTAATTTTTCGATCACAAAAGTTTTTTTGCACGATTAGAATAGAAAAAATAAATATACAAAAAATAGCTTAATTAAAACAGATAAACATGATAAAATTGTGTGCACCGGAAACAAAACGATTTCACAATTTTAAATGTGGTGAAATCTATTGTGAGACACCAACCAATTATTCCGTGAGTTGTTGCCTCTGCGGCAGTAAAGTTCTGTTCGATGAGTTTCCGCGACACTTTCAAAAGGAGCATCTCTCACATGACTCCACAGCTGGAGCAGATAGACTGTACAAGGAGAATGCAGAAAACACGTCCATCAAAAGTGAGGCGGAAGAGGAGCTAAATTTTGGCGTTGCCATGGTTCAGATGGATGATGAGAAACCCATTGATTTAATGGAAGTACAGCTGAACGAACTTGATGATGACAACAAAAATATTGTAGTCTTGGATAATTTAGGCATAGAAAGTGACTGTCTGAGTTTAGGTGATCAAACCAGTGAAATTAAACAGCAAAAAGATGCGCTGGAACCCAATGAAAGTGCAGACGATGCGGAAGAAGACGCAGATGATGATGCGGATGATATATTTCAGCCGGGCGATGATGATGATAGCTCGGTAAGTTTGAGTTTTTAGTCAAATATTATAAAAAAAAACACTATTTTTTCTCTGCAGGACGACGACAGCACCAAGGCAGCCAAGGCGAAGGCAAAGGACGAAATCAAAATACCCTGCCAGTTGTGCGAGCGCACCTACAAATCGAAGCGCGGTCTCTGGAATCACATACGCATTAATCACAAGAACGGACGCAAACCGCGCGTACCTGTGACCGAGCATAAATGTGACGAATGCGGCGAAACATTTAGCTGTGCGCGAAATTTGCGCGGTCACAAGTGGAAACACACGGGCATCTTTTGCGATATATGCGGTAAACCTTTTACGCAGCCGGGCAATATGTTGCGACACAAGATACGTCATACAGGCATCAAGGCGCACAAGTGTCAAGAGTGCGACAATACCTTCTATACCGACAAGGAATTGAAAGCACATATGGTGCGTCACACTGGAATTTTTCCGATAGTCTGTGAAATATGTGGACGACGTTGTCGCGATCATGGTGTTCTGACCGCTCACATGCGTCGTCACACAGGCGAACGTCCCGCCAAGTGCGAGGTATGTGGCAAATGTTTTTACAGTGTCTACGATTTGAATGTGCACAGTGTAACGCATAGCAGCGAGCGTCCGTTCTCGTGTGATGTCTGCAGTTCGACGTTTCAGACAAAGAAAGCACTGCGTGTGCACAAGAAACTACATTCGAGCGACCGCAAGCACGAGTGCAAAGTGTGCGGCAAGAGTTTTGCACAGTCGGGCGGTTTGTATTCGCATATGAAGACGCACGATGCCGCCGATGGAGTATAGGATTAGGATATGTGGACAGCTGCGCACGCTGAAGTGCTCGAATATGCAAATCTATAAATTAAGCTCATTTTAGTATAACGTCTTACTAATTATATTAATAATTTTAATATAAACTATTCACTCGTCTTTAAGTAACAGCAGCTGCTATGCTGTTTGCTGAATATTTTTCAAAATAAGTGTTTTTTTTATAATTTAAACAAATTCACATCACAAAATTGTTACTAATTTTAATTACATTTATGAATTTTATTAAATGTTTTTTTGTATAAGCAACTATTTATAAATATTTCGAATTGTTAACCATTTAGGTAGTTTTACAAGTACCAGTGTGTGCTGTTTTAATAATAAAAACTTTAATGTTTTTAATGATCAGCGCATTAGTAAGTAAAATAAATAAATAATCAAGTAATTCAAACAAGAAAAATTAAAAATACTATACAAATTATTTATAGGTTTTGGCACGCATTTTAAAAACCCTGCGCTGAGTGGTTATGCTCTACGTAATATTTCCAATGCTTATTTGGTTGTTTTCTACTATGTGATTTTTTAAGAGTTTTCTTTCAAATATCTTTTAGGCTGTGGTGTGTTCAATTCATTCGTTTAAAATTACCTAAATTATACAGCTTATGGTTCATTCGTATTCAAAAAGTCGTAAGCAACGCAGCTTGGGCCAAAGTTTTCAAGGTGTAGATTGTAAGTTGGCGTTTTAAAGTTTTTCAGAGTTCAAAAGGATTTGGAAATCAGAAAAATGGCTTAAGATTTGTATTCCTGGAATCACAAAGTATAAAATTTGTTTTAAATAAATTCATTTCAATTGATAATGTGAAAAACTCCCATGGAATTTAATATTATATGTGTTACTAAATAGCTGGACCAGTGCACGACTCGTGCCCGTAAAATGTTTCCCGGTAGATTTCTTCCCCGTAGTGTTTTTCCAGTAGAAGTTTTAATGTGGTGAGTTTAAGTGTGATGAGTTTTAGTGTGGTGAGTTTTAGTGTGGTGAGTTTAGGTGTGGTGAGTTTATGTGTGGTGAGTTTTTGTGTGGTGAGATTAAGTAAGATGAGTAACATCCAATTTTAAAGTTTAGTTAAAATCGATATCATTAGGGCTGAGATATAGCGTATTGAATTTTTGGGTTCTATGGGAGGTGCCACACCTCTTTTCCCAATCTAGTTTATATATGGTTTAGGATACTCCATGGACTTCAAATTTTCAGTAAAATACATTCAGTGGTTTGGCTATTAATCTAAATTATACACCAAAAATAAAAACGAGCGTAAAAGTGGGCGTGGTCAACGAAAACTATGTAGTGACCTTCTCCTGGGTCTGTAGGATATATATTCAAAGTTTTAAGAAAATCCGTGCTCAGGTGCACGTTTGCATGGCGCACAAACAAACGGTAAATGAGTTTTATATATATAAAGGGTTTTTCAACAGGGACGCTACAAAAGTAGAGCGACAGGGACAGCAAACGACGCCATATTTCTTGTCGCTCTTTTGACATGTCTCTTCAGTAAGGTTTGTCATTTCATGATGGAAAGATATACGAATTTCGGTAGTAAATTTTAATAATTTCGACTCATTGTGGGCTCGTATATCTTTCCATCATGAAATGGCAAACCTTACTGAAGAGAAATGTCAAAAGAGCGGAAATATTTCTGAAGAAATATGGCGTCGTTTGCTGTCCCTGTCGCTCTACTTTTGTAGCGTCCCTGTTGAAAAACCCTTGAAAAAAACTTTTGTAGCGCTCTTATTGAAAAATTCTTTAGATATGCACAAAATCACACGACTTCTTTGGTCGATCACAGCCATATTCAATCCTAAACAGCGTAGGTATACAAGTAATCTAAATTCTACGTTTTATAAGCGTAGCTCTTTTTGTTCTCCTGTAACAATGATTTCAGCAAGTAGATCGACGGACTTTTGAAATACTGTTCTTTGATTCATACAAAATGCCACTGTTCCAAAAATATCAGTTGATTTTATTATTAGAAAAATTAAACAATCTGCTATAACGTTATATATACCAACACCAGATTACTTCAACTAATAATGTGAAATATCATTCGTAGATTTTAGTATTATTTGCGATATATACAAAAATGGTCGGCACACAGGACTTCTTTGGTCGATCAAAAAAAGCCCCGCTTTTTTCGTTCTTCTGTAATAATGATTTAAAGGTACAGACAGACGGACATTGTAAAATAGACCGCTATTTTTTATATAAAATGCGCAATTCCATAAATCGATGTTATATATACCAAAAAATATATCATTTTAATCATAATGTCTCTTAATGTTTAGAATTTCTTGAGGTAGATCTACAAAAGTGGTTCGATCACTAAACTTCTTCGGTCGTTTACACTCATTTTCAATCCTAAACAGCGCAGCTATACATACAAACTAAGTTCTGCATTTAATAGGTCTATCTCTTTTCATTGTGCTGTTACAGTGAATTCAACAGACAAAAAGACGGACATCTTAAAATACCCCATTATAATTTATTGTTTTAAAATGATCAGTTTTGCGAAATCAGCGATTAACATATAAAAGTTATTGATTTATTTATTATGTGATATTATTTTTGCATGTTTCTCTTTCTTTTTCCATCACAATTTATCTTCAGATTACCGATTAACTCAGCGATACCCACATGCTTTATGACATTTTTACCAGATTAATTTTGATAAGCCATGTTATTGCCAAAAAATATATTATCTTATCTAGCTATTTAAAAAATCTTTTAAATTTCAAAAATACTTTTGCTAAATCTTATCTGTCACAACAATTGAATGATTTGGCTTGTTTTATGAAATAAATACTGACATGTTTGGCGCAGATTTTTTAATTTTTCTGTAGTCAGTTCATATTTTGACGTGCGCCGCCATGCTGCAGGTTACGCCAATTTGTTTGCTGTTTGCGCTGCTAATAGGTAAATTATTGATTTATGTCAAAAATTAATTTTTATTGATTTATTTTGAAAATTTCTTTACTCAAATAGCGCACAGCGTTGCTTTGCCGTTGCGTGAAAGTCGTTCAGATCTTGTGGAAAGTCTTGCCACAGAGAATGTGAAATTCTTTTTATATACCCAGTCTAATGCTAACGATCCGCAGGAACTGATTATAAATGATTTAGACTCTGTGCGTCGTTCGAATTTTCAGAAAACACTGCAAACGAAGTAAGTGAAAATTTTGCATTTCTTTTTTTTTTTTGTTTAAAAATTAAGCAAGATTCAGGCAATGCACAGTGTTGATCGTAGGATTAAATGAAGGGAGGAAAGATGGAGTATTGTAGTGGAGTACTGTCAGTTTTAAAACTGTCGGGGGAAAAACAGACGCAGTTAGATTATTCCACAAACGTATCGTGCGACCGAAGAAAGAATTTTCTCTGTAAAGCGTGATTCTGTTGAGAGCCAAGTGGCCTAGAAAAAAGAGGGCTTGGTTAATGTCCGAGAGAACACACGACCTTGACTATTAAAACCATCGTGCGTTAAACAATTTTTCCTAAATACGTCTCAAAGACAGTATCTGTCTGACTTATGGCCGTTTTAACCATCTTCGGTTAATCACTAACTGACACTTTAGCTTAGTTACCCATAGAATATATGGAATTGAAACCCTTAACTGGATATTGTGAAAACGGTCCTTAATCTTTTGTTCATCAGATTAAATCATTCCCCAATTAAAAAAAATATATTCAATGACTATTATACTAAGGGCCGTTTTCACAATGTTTAGTTAAGTGTTTCAATTCCATATATTCTATTGGTAACTCTGAGTTAAAGTTTCAGTTAGTGCTTAACTGAAGATGGTGAAAACGGCACTAAATCATTTTATAAATAATTTTGATATTTTAGAATTTAGTATATTCAGCTTTAAGATGATTACTTTACAAAGAGAAATCATTTGGAAAAGCATGTCATAGAGCATTCGAAGTAGTTACGGGATTTTCTAAATTAGAACCAAGAATTGTCACTTCTTATTTTATCTTAAATGTCCTTTACTACCGTATATCGGTCTTGGACCCAGAAAAAAACTTCGCAAATCGCATCTGCTATAGGAATTGCAAATATCAAGCGTTGCAAGGTTGTCCCCAACTTGGTTTTTCCAAAGCTGATTTGGGCGGGCTCTCCTTTGAGTCTCGTTTCAAGTTCAAAATCTTATCGAGTGAAACTTTTTGACATACTAATCAGCCTAAGTATAAAGTTGATTTTTAAAATTAAATCATTTTTTTTTTTTATAATTTTCTTACATATTTATTATAGTTAAAAAGCTGATACTATATTTAAAGTCGACTTTATTTTGTTAATTGGTTAGAAGAAGTTTTATTCTCTGGCGTTTTTTTATGCAACATTTTGCAGTGGTTTAGAAATCGCACAGCCCAAATATTCCCTATTTCGAATTTTTCATTTTGCCTTTCTTTAATTTTACATTTCGTCTTTCATTAATTTAAATATTCTATTTTACTTTTTCAATCTTTTCTTTAATAGTTCAATATATATTATTTTTCATTCATTCTTTGTTTGTTTCTTTCATAAATTTATTCATTTTTACTTTCAATCTTTCTTCCATTAATTCAATATTTCTCTAATTCTGTCTATCTCTAGAATTATTATACACGGCTGGGGTGGTTCATACACGGGCACCCCGAATCGTCCCATACGCGAAGCCTATCTCTCGCAAGACAACTACAACATAATTTCGGTCGATTGGAGTCCGTACGCTGATATCAATTATGTCTCATCACGTGCCAAGGTTCCACTGGTCGGCGAAAACTGTGCCGAATTTGTCGACTTTATGAACAGAGAATTTGGGCTGTCCTTTGATATGCTCGTTGTGATCGGACACAGTTTGGGCGCACACGTTGCTGGTTTCTGTGGCAAGAAGGTGCAACGCGGTAAGCTTGCTGCAATTGTTGGACTAGATCCTGCTTATCCATTGTATAGCTATGAGAATACGGAAACACGTTTGTCCAGCACCGATGCCAATTACGTTGAGACAATACAGACGAATGGCAATGTCAAAGGTTTTCTGAAACCCATTGGCCAAGCTTCATTCTATCCAAATTGGGGTCGTTTACAGCCAGGATGTGGCAAAGATATAGATGGTAGTTGTTCGCATGGTCGTTGTGTTAAATTGTACGCTGAAGCGGTGCGCGGTTATTCATTTGCGCCAGTCTATAAATGCGATAGCTTTGAGAATATCACCGAGAAGAAAGGTTGCGATAAGGTTGAGTCGAATGTTAACATTGGCGATCCGTTGCAGATCAGACGCGTGCATGGCATTTACTATTTTACGACAAACGATGCGGCGCCCTATGGTCACTTGAGGGAAAAGGATTATTATTTTTATAAAAAATAGATTTTGCTGTGATAATTTATTTTTTAAATAATATAATAATGTTTTGCATAAAATAATTTATTTGTTTTTGTTTTGATTCAACATAAAATAAAGATTTGAACATAAAATAAAGATTGGTAAAGATCGTTTTTAGCTATTATTAATACTAATATTTCATGTTTAACTTTTACACCCAGAAAAAAATTCCCCCAAATCCCATTAAAATTGGTCAATAGGACAATTATTGATTTAATAGTATACAAAAAATAAATCTTTTCATATAAAATCAATGGCAATTATCTAGTATTTAATGGTATTTTCCGATTAAAATAATAATTTATCCTATTGACTATTTTTAATAGTAAAAAACTATTATTTATATAGTATTTTTTTCTGGGTGTACCTTAAAAAAATCCGAAAAACTACAGACATTCTCATTTTTTAGCCGGCCAAAAGCTTGAGTTTTTGTTTATTGAATATTTATCAACATATAGAATTAATATATATTACAGATATAGACTAATAATGCGCGGTAGCAGTCTTCTGCTACGCCTTCTTATCACATACCACAAATCTAAATATAAAGTAAATAATCATTAAAAAATATGCAGATATTAGCAACTGAATTTTTTGGTTTCAATAAAGGAGTTGTCTCTTATAAAACTGACCATTAAATTACAGTGATATCTCCTCATGACTATATTCTTCAACTTATTCAATATACACTAAGAAAACAAAGATGATTACCAGAAATATCACAGCCCTAAATATCAAGTTATTTACAAATTATTTAGATCGTCTTTGAGACAAACATCTTTCAAACATCCGACAAATACGATAAATATTGCTGGCAACCATCTTTCAAATTTACGATTATTTATAGCAAACATCAATTAAACATCTTACAAATAGGAAAATAGTTGTGGAATATTTGGAAAAGGTACTCTATTAGAATTCGCGGTAAATTTATTGAATTGAAATAAAATGAATCAAATGTATTTTTATTTATTCTAGAATTTAAACAGTATCCTGGGTATACATCGCCAACGTGTTTATAAATCCTTCGAAGGTTAAATTGCACAAAGACTTGAGACTTTTTCGAATTCGAATAGCCAAGTTTGCCTGCGCTGCTGTCATCAAAGTAAACTCTAAAAAGAAATATTTTCCACGTGTTGATAAATTCAATCCCAGGAAATTTCACTTTTACCTTTAAATGTTATATTTAAGTTGACACTTTTTTACAGCATTGGATTTACTTAATTGTTGTGGACAAATCGAGCGTAAGGAAAAAGTACGCCATTTTCCTTTTTTATAGTAGTCAAATGTCAAAATAACTCAAGAGTTTTGTTGCAAATGTCCAAATGTTTATATAGAGACGGAACTAATTCATTATTTTTTCAATTAAATTTGTTCATAAATTGAAATTGTTTTCAAATAATTTCATTTCTATTTATTCAAATGGTATTTCAATTCGAAAAATATTTCATTTGAATTGAGTAAACCAATTCCAATTCAATAATATTTGAAGTGAATACTTTTATTCAATTCAAATTTTATAAATTGGAATCGATCAATTTCAATTCAACAAACATGAATTGGAATTGATCAATTATATTTAAAATACAAAAGCATTGATATTGAAGTATATTTCAATGGCACAGAATTGCATCATGGGATATTTTCGGTAAATCTGTTGTACCCGGGGCCAGCATATTTGAATCTGTTTTAAGCGGCATAGATTCGCATCTAAGGGTGTGTGCGAGTTTTACTAAATTGTTGACTAAACTTAATTTTGTCGGTAATGCAGCGTTTACTTTTCAATTTAGCAAATTTTCGAGCAAACTAAATTGGAAGACAGCAAACATTCATATGATAATCGATTTATTGTGGACTTTAACAAACACCGGTTACCGAATGGCCATCGAATGAAAATCCATGCAATTTAGTTTAGTCACCAATTTAGTCGAACTTGCACACACCCTAAGTGGATCATTCGATGTTTTTGATTGAATCTGTAACAATTAGTCACTGATTCTTTTTTTTTTGTGTGAATCCCTTCCTGTGGGACCAGATACGCATCTGGGTGCGTCATTGAGACACATTTTGGAAAAATGTGATCCTTTTAGATTTGGCCAGAATCCAATTGCGTCATTGGACATTTTTTTGAACCAATTGTTTACCTTGGGATTTGGCCAGAACCCAACTGCGTCATTGGACACTTTTTTTGGACCAATTGGTTCCTTTGGGATTTGGCCAGAAACCAACTGTGTCTATGGAAATTTTTTTGAACCAATTGTTTACCTTGGGATTTGGCCAGAACCCAACTGCGTCATTGCACATTTTTTGGACCAATTGCTTCCCTTGGGATTTAACCAGACCCAACCGCGTCCTTGGACATTTCTTTTTTACCAATTGCTTCCTTTGAAAAAATTACAATTACGCACTTGGGTGCTTCTGTAATCCCACTGGAAGAGATTCATTTAAAAAAAAGTTTCAATGAGGCACTTGGATGCTTCTGTAATTCTACTGGAAAAGAATCACCCAAAAATGTTCATATGACGCACTTGGCGGTAAATCTATTCCAATTTGAACAGATGTACCTAAAAATTTCCAATGATGTATCTGGATGTAAATCTGTGTACATTGGAACAAATTCAACCAAAAATGTCCAGTGATTCATCGGAGTGCGAATTTCACATGGAAATTGTTACCACTTGAATTGAGTTGAATTGTCAAGTTGAATTGAGTATTTATAATTATTTTTTTTTTTAATTTCAAATACTTTGCTCAATTTATTTGAAAACAAATTTGAATTGAAATAAAATTTTCAATTTATTAATGTTTTTTTGAAGTGAATTACTTTTACATACAATTTGAAAAATTTTTTGATATTTTTCAAATATCACTCATACGACCCGTTTTCCATATGATGATTATTTTTTTTTATCATTTTTATGAATTTGATCAAATCCAAAGTATTTTATTAATAAAAGGCTAAAAACTGATAAATTTTAATATTTAGTTTATTAGAAATTTTAGACTCTTGTTTGCGATCAACATTACTCGCAGCGCTTGCAACGAATTTGGTTTGTTAATATAAGAACGTCATTGTAGAACGAAAAACTTAAATTTTGAGTTCGTTGAAATATCTATTGATAGATTTACATTTTCTTATCATGTGGTAAAAACAATTGAGATCATCGATTAAAAATTGACAGATATATAAAGATTTTCGGAAATGAATATTTGGCATTTGGAAAATGTATTTGGAGACTTTTAGTTCTACAACGACGATATAGTAATTTAAGTTGAAAATATTTAGAAAACAAAATTAGAAAACAGTTAGTTACCGCTTTGCGAGATAAATCTCTTTCGCAGTATTTTTCAGTCGTTCGATACAAATAATACCATAGTATATATTAATCCCAAGTAGTATTTTTAATTTGTATGGTACTTTTTTGTTATTGTTGTAGTACCAAATTAATTATTATTACACATTTAATAACTTCCACCTTGCAAATACTGCTTTGAACATTTTCATCAAAAATTAAATTAATTCATCATATGGAACATGGGTCGTATGAGTGATATTTGAAAAATATTAAAATTAATTTTAAATATACATTTTAAAATATAAAACGAATTGATCTAAAAAAAACTTGAAGACACGTGTATTTTATTTTTTAGCTAACACCCAAACAAAATGAAATAAACTCCAAACATTTAGGTGTTATTTCATATGATGTAGCACCCATACAAAATAAAATAAACGCTAAAATGTGAGTGTTATTTTAATTTATTTTTGTGTGTTATTTCGTAGCGCCATTTTAAAATTATTACGTAATGTATGGTATTTTTTTTTAATATATTTTTGAACTTTTAATTTTTAGCAATTTGAATTTTCTGCCTGATTTATTTTGTAAAACACATAAAAAATACTTCAACGAATATTTTAAATTAAACTTAATGTAATCCAATAGAATCTGATCAAAGTTATGAGCAGACAAAGACAACAAAAAAATAAATTTATTTGCACAATATTATTTATTGCACAACACATGTATATGATTTTTAGAATTTAATAAAATTATTTATATGTCAAATTAGATCTATAATTATATAACAAATGAAGGACTAAGATAAATGACCAATATGTTAATATCTGAAAATAATAAAAACGCATTAGATTGGTATTTATTAAAAAATGTTAATAAATGTCCAACTATGTCGTTGATGATATCGACACACCTTACGGAAACAACACGTTTAAAATTTATGTATGAAAAAGTTCATACTAAAATTTGAAATGTTTTAGTTTCGTAAAAGAGGTCGATAAATTGCCAACAGTTGATGAGAACATGCCATTAGTACAAATAATTCTGATAAGCCTCGGTGGATCATCCATGTTAATGACATTTCTATTAAAGGGTTTTTCAATAAGAGCGCTACAAAAGTTTTTTTCAACAGGGACGCTACAAAAGTAGAGCGACAGGGACAGCAAACGTCGCCATATTTCTTGCCGCTCTTCTGACATTTCTCTTCAGTAAGGTTTGCCATTTGTCATGGAAAGATATACGAGCCAACAACGAGTCGAAATTATTAAAATTTACTACCGAAATTCAAATACAAATGAAGAGAAATGTCAAAAAAGCGACAAGAAATATGGCGTCGTTTGCGTTCCCTGTCGCTCTACTTTTGTAGCGTCCCTGTTGAAAAACCCTTTATATATATTCCAAAGAAATAAATTTAAAATTGATAGTTGTTTTATATTTAAGTTTTTTATGCATTGTAAATATTCCATATAGTCTTATGCCCGGAACGTGTTTCGATTTTGATGTATATCATTACTCGCCACGCATATATATATATATAGATATATATATATATATATATATATATATATATATATATATATATATATATATATAATCGCTAAAACACCCAAGTCTAACTAATCAAAAATAATAACATGCTTATGTTACTGATTAAATTTGCTTCCTTTAATCACCAACACGTTTTCTTAAATCGCTATGACTATGCTACAATTATTACGACAATTTTGATGTTTTGTACTCTTTATCATTAAAGTTTTTTCTACAATCATTAACTCTTTGTCGCGCTGCTGTCTTTATGATAACGTCTTGTATGCCGCCACAGATGTTTACTCTGTGTGAAGCATTGATTACAATGCTGACATTCATAGGTAGGCTCTGTGTTGTGCGTCGCTATATGATTGCGCAAATTATCCTTGTAGGAAAATAATTTGCCACATTCTGGACAGGGCAATGTGGGCTGCTGTTTCACATGAGTCCGACGGTGTTTTTGCAATACCCACGAGTGTCGAAATGCTTTGCCACACTCCTCACACATGTAGGTACGTTCATCATTGTGCCAGCGCTCATGATTGCGTCGTTCGCATTGTGTGTAAAATGATTTATCACAGTGCTCACACTGAAATTGTCCCTTGGCATTGTGTCGCAACTCATGTGCGGTGCAATTAGATTTGAGACGAAAGGGACGTCCGCAATGTTTACACTTGAAATTCTTGTTTGTAGTAGTTGCTGTTGTCGTTGGATTCTCCTCTTGCGACTCTTCAGTTAGCTGCTGTATTTTTTAATATATTTTTTATTTTAATTTGTTAAGAGTTCTATAGCATCGTTTGTATAACTTACATTTGCCTCTTTAACGCCTCCCTCTTCGTTTGGTAAATTAACTTCAACCTCTAGTTTCATTAGGCACTCCTCGAAATTGGGCTCTTGTTTAAACACAATTTGCTCGAATTCATCTACAGTATCATCAAGTGCTGCATTATAAATACTATGCTGAGCTGTCTCTTTCTCCATTTCATCAACATAACTTAAATGGCACAAAGACGCATCCTTCGCCGTTGCATCTGCTGCTAACTCTTCTTCAAATGCTGTTTCAATCGCCTCATCAGTTACTAAATTTTCCAAAATTTCTACTTTAATTGTTTCACTTTGTGTATCGTTCACGCTGCTTGTGTTCACTGTTTTTGTCACCGCCTGGTGCAGTTCCTGAAAATGTTGCCTAAATTGTTCCAAGGCATTTGTGATGAAGTCGCAGTGGACGCATGTAATCGCCAACCGATTTTCATTGTAGCAATGTATCTCAGCACACTTTGAGTTTAAGCTATTTGCAGGCTGTTGAAGAGTTTTCAACATTTTTTACTTATATATTTGCCGAATAAATAACTAATTTTATGTTACAAATCAAGCAAATTAAAATTAATTAAGACGTACAGTAAACCCCGCTTAAGTTCACCATGCTTAAAATTCTTTCTCGATTAGGTACCCAACCTTTTTTTATTTGAAATTATTTTTAAACACCTCTTTAAATTGTAATGTTTTTGCTGAATATATAAAACAGATGATGCGTATCAAAGATTAAAAAAAAAAGACTTAAAGAAATGATAAAATCAAGAATTCTTTTAACCGAGGTTCACTGTACTACTTTTGTTTACATTAGTGTTGCCAACTTCCGATATTGCATAAACAGCTGTTGCCTTGGAATTGTTGCTTGCGATAAAAATCGTTAGAATAAAAGCGTAAGCTCGTTAAAATATTCAACTATATCGTATCGACAATTTTCGGTGGGCACTTAACGATAAATATCATAACAAACTACTCAACCAGACACGATGTCCACAACATAACTTTTTGATATCTTTTAAAAGTTAGCGATATCCGAACGTCGATTTAAAAATCAGCGAACATGTATCTGAAAGGTTTATAAATGTCCGACATTTTGATGACTTTTGAACGGTGAAGCCGAACGACTATTGACAGGCAAGTAGGCCTTGACGACATCGTTATACTCCTCGACGACGTCTATTTAACACAACATAGATACCGCCGACTGCAATCTCTGGGCATATTAGACAGAGTGGCATGCGGCTTGTAGCTCGTATATCAGTCCACAAACATTATTAAATTTCTAGACCTGATTTAGTAGCAATATATAGACGGGATATAGTCGTCGCAGTTGAGATTATTATCAATCGAACGTTTTTGTTCTCACGAAAAAAAAAATACTGAGCAGAAATCGCAAAAACAGCTAATAGTATAACGCAGCAAAAAAACGAATTCCAATTTTGAAGTATTATACCGAATTGTTTCCCCTAAAAAGTACCTTTTGTGAGATATCTAAACGATGACTAATTGATACATTTTTAATTGCGGCGGTCTCTAAAAATCTGTTGAAAAAGTATTCAATTAGTAGCCAAATGTTTTTATGCAACACTGGATCATAAACTTAGTTGGCAACACAAATGGAAATGTGTAAAAACAGCTGTTGTAAATAAACATGTTTTGCTGCATTTTATTAGTTCAATCGCATTGTGAGCAATAATTGTTTAACTATCACAAATTTTAATGAGATGATGAACAACGAGTGCAGTACAAAATTTCCACTTGCCACAATAAAATTTCAATCTGAAACAGATATCGATGAAAACAGCATCGCTAATGATATTGAAGATGATAATGAAGAGTTTCTGATGATTCTAGAAGACGAGCAGGAGAAGCCTACCTTTGATGAAACAACATGGCCGGAACATCGCCTAAAATGTGGCGAAATTCTTGTATTTATTAAAAATCGCAAGCTCTACTATACATGCGAGTTCTGTGAACAAAATTTTACCTGCAGCGAAACCTTTTTAAGACATGTACTAAATGTACATTTAAATATGAATCATGATGAGGAGCAAGCGTTGTTGCAAGTGGCAAACAATGCAAACACGTTGTCAATGGAGAAAAAGCATTTGGAAAATAGTATGAAACATAGTGAAGAAATGCAGAAATATAGAAAGCATATAGTGAAGTTGGATACAGAAGATTTCGAGGAACATTTGGAGGAATCTTTGGAGGCAAGTATTTGGTTTAATTGGTTAAAGCAGTCTATAATTTGATATTTATAAAATAGGAGCAGCAGCAACGTGATTTTGTAGAATATTTAAGCGATGATTCTAGTCATTTGGAACAAACTAACGTAGCCAATAACAGCGAAGAATATGACTATCTTGAGCTGGAACAATTGGATGATAGTTTAGAGAATATAGAAACAAAAAATACAACCAATATTTTTGAGCAAAATGATTTTAAATTCGAAATCGAATTATTGAACGATAAGAAGGAAGAGCAGCATAAAAAGAATACTGATAATATAAAAACTAATAGCTTTGTAGATTTTAAGCAACCAGCACGTAAAACATTGCCAAAATGTAAAAATGCCGATATGCAACATTTCTGTCAAGTTTGTAATAAATCCTACAAAAGCGCGGCTTTACTTACCGCACATATGAGACGGCATTTAACACTTAAAGCCTATGCCTGCGAATATTGCGATGCACGCTTTGCGGACAATTCCAATCTGAAAGTACATACAAATCGTCATTTGGGCATTAAACCGCATGCATGTACCCAGTGCGATATGTGCTTTGCATCGACATCAGAACTAAAGCTACACATGCGTTCACACACCGGCGAAAGACCATACGTTTGTGAGCAATGTGGCAAGAGCTTTTCGAATTCGGGTCATTTGCGTGCACATCGTCGACGACATTTCAATGAACGTCCCTATGCATGTGTGACATGTGGCAAGGATTTCTACGATCGACGTTTGTTGCGCGCACACGAGGCGTCGCATTCGACAGCGCGCCCATTTGAATGCATCACCTGCGGTACGACGTTTACACGGCAGAAGGCACTCGCCGAACATGCGAAACTGCATTCGGGTATTAAGAATTATGCATGTAAAATATGCGATCGTACATTTGCACAAAATGCGGGACTGTGGTCGCATATGAAGCAACATCATGCGCCGAAATAATAACTGTAATTAGTAAAAAATACAAATTATTGTAAGCAGTTGGTAGTTGTAAGTTTTGATGGTAACGAAGATAGTTTTTAAATTTTTATCATGTATTTTTTTTTTAACTTAAGAATCTTTTATTTTTATTTTGTATTGCATTTTTTACAAATAAAAAACTATATTTTATAAAAATATTGAAGAAAATTATAAAAAAAAAAAATTTAAATTACGCATCATTTTTTCATTTGTATCCTTTTGAAATCCTAAAAACAACCCAGTAGTCAAATTGTGCAAGTCTTACCATCTGAAGGACAGATAAAACAACTTCTAATCTTGCACAATACACAGTCAACATCACCGAAAAATAGTTAAAATCCAATTAAAAACCTCTGGTGTGTTCTCAAATAATCAAAATAAAAAATACCTGGGAAGTTCTGTCCCTATTACTGCTTTCAGTAACCTACGAAGAAATTATATATTGAAATTCAGAAATTCCATTTGAAATTCAAAAGACATCAATTGAAGTTCAGAAATTCCATTTGAAATTCAAAAGACATCAATTGAAATTCAAAAATTCTATTTGAAATTCAAAAGACGTCAATTGAAATTCAGAAATTCCATTTGAAATTCGAAAAACATCACTTGAAATTCAAAAGACACCAATTGAAATTCAGAAATTCCATTTTAAATTCAAAATACATCACCTGAAATTCAGAAATTCTACTTGAAATTGAAAAGACATCAATTGAAATTCAGAAACTCCATTTGAAATTCAGAAGACATCAATTGAAATTCAGAAATTCCATTTGAAATTCAAAAGACATCAATTGAAATTTCAGAAATTCCATTTGAAATTCAAAATACATCACCTAAAATTCAGAAATTCTATTTGAAATTCAAAAGAAATCAGTTGAAATTCAGAAATTCCATTTGAAATTCAAAAAACATCACTTGAAATTCAGAAATTCCATTTGAAATTCAGAAGACATCAATTGAAATTCAGAAATTCTATTTGAAATTCAAAAGACATCATTTGAAATTCAGAAATTCAAAAGACATCAATTGAAATTCAGAAATTCCCTTTGAAATTCAAAAAACGTCACTTGAAATTCAGAAATTCCATTTGAAATTCAAAAGACACCAATTGAAATTCAGAAATTCTACTAGAAATTCAAAAGACATCAATTAAAATTCAGGAATTCCATTTGAATGTCAAAAGACATCAATTGAAATTCAGAAATGCCATTTAAAATTTAAATGAAATCAATTGAAATTCTGAAATTCCATTTGAAATTCAAAAACATCACTTGAAATTCAGAAATTCCATTTGAAATTCAGAATACATCAATGGAAATTCAGAAATTCCATTTGAAATTCAAAAGACATCAATTGAAATTTTAGAAATTCCATTTGAAATTCAAAATACATCACCTGAAATTCAGAAATTCCATTTGAAATTCAAAAGACATCACTTCCATTTGAAATTCAAAAGACATGAATTGAAATTCAAAAGACATCAATTGAAATTCAAAATACATCAGATAAAATTCAGAAATTCCATTTGAAATTTAAAAAACATCACTTGAAATTCATAAATTTCATTTGAAATTCAAAAGACACAAATTGAAATTCAGAAATTCTCTTTGTACTTCAAGACATCAATTCAAATTCAGAAATTCAATTTAAAATTCAAAAGACATCAATTGAAATTCAGAAATTCTCTTTGTACATCAATTGAAATTCAGAAATTCCATTTGAAATTCAGAAATTCTATTTGAAATTCAAAAGACATCAATTGAAATTCAGAAATTTCGTTTTAAATTCAGAAATTCCATTTGAAATTCAAAGACATCACTTGAAATTCAGAAATTCTCTTTGTGATTCAAAAGACATCAATTGAAATTCAGAAATGCCATTTAAAATTTAAATGAAATCAATTGAAATTCAGAAATTCCGTTTGAAATTCAAAAAACGTCACTTGAAATTCAGAAATTCCATTTGAAATTCAAAAGACACCAATTGAAATTCAGAAATTCTACTAGAAATTCAAAAGACATCAATTAAAATTCAGGAATTCCATTTGAATGTCAAAAGACATCAATTGAAATTCAGAAATGCCATTTAAAATTTAAATGAAATCAATTGAAATTCTGAAATTCCATTTGAAATTCAAAAACATCACTTGAAATTCAGAAATTCCATTTGAAATTCAAAATACATCAATGGAAATTCAGAAATTCCATTTGAAATTCAAAAGACATCAATTGAAATTTCAGAAATTCCATTTGAAATTCAAAATACATCACCTGAAATTCAGAAATTCCATTTGAAATTCAAAAGACATCACTTCCATTTGAAATTCAAAAGACATGAATTGAAATTCAAAAGACATCAATTGAAATTCAAAATACATCAGATAAAATTCAGAAATTCCATTTGAAATTTAAAAAACATCACTTGAAATTCAGAAATTTCATTTGAAATTCAAAAGACACAAATTGAAATTCAGAAATTCTCTTTGTACTTCAAGACATCAATTCAAATTCAGAAATTCAATTTAAAATTCAAGAGACACCAATTGAAATTCAGAAATTCTATTTGAAATTCAAAAGACATCAATTGAAATTCAGAAATTTCGTTTTAAATTCAGAAATTCCATTTGAAATTCAAAAGACATCACTTGAAATTCAGAAATTCTCTTTGTAATTCAAAAGACATCAATTGAAATTCAGAAATTCCATTTGAGATTCAAAAGACATCAATTGAAATTCAAAAGACATCAATTGAAATTCAGAAATTTCCATTTGAAGTTCAGAAATTTTCAGACGGAGTGCATTAAAACGTCATAAAGACATTTAGACCTATCATTGAAATGTTCTTCAAGTGCAGAAATCGAATTACGCTGCTCGTTAAAAACCAACACCTTTTTAAATTCGATAACAAATTAAATTATAGAAAAATCTATTTTTAACTATTTTTTCTTTTATATCACACTTTTTTTGTTGATTTCTGTACATTGGAATTAATAAAAATTGCAAACATTTAGTTTTTATTTAATACAATCATTATTTATTATATATTTTGGCGTATAAAACATTGATTTACTACTTGATATTTCTTATTACTATGTTTACAATATTTAATAAAAACGCCCCATATACATGTTTGTATATCTCCTATAGGGCGGAGCAAATAGTTTTCAACTTGTTAAAAACTCTTTTTCAAGTTGCTATAAAAATGTTGAACAATTTGGCTAAATACGCAAGTATTTGACATGGAATAAGCAATAATATTTATTGCTTTTATAAAATACTTTGCATTCATGTGTTGTTTAATTATTTATGCTGTATTAAATAGCATTTGAAATTAAAATGAGTAATAAAATTAAAATAATTAAATAAAACTGATATTTATGATAAATCTTGTATGCACATTTTTCTATTTTTAATGTTTAAAATATTTATTAAGTACATAATTATAAAATAAATTAAAATATACAATTTAAAATTCAACTAAATTAATAAAACATCAAAGTACTGATTTTATGATCAAAGATTTTTTAATTCTCACACTTTTTTGCTAATTTTAGGGATTATAGTTTAAGGAATTTGGTTAATTTTTGATGAATTTTATGTTTCTTTTTTTATTTATTTATTGATTTTACGGATCAAAAGAAAATTCTGTATATTTTTTGATAATTTGACAGATTTTATGAGGTTTGCGTAAATTTTATATTTATTTTATGGATTTTGAAAGAATTATGATGAATTTATGTCTTTTTTGCATTTTGATGAAATTTTGTCTATTTTGCATTTTTTACGGACGGATATTATAAAATTTTCGTATATTTTGTGAAAATTTAATGGATTTAGTGAGAATTTGATGGTTTTTATTTTTGATTTTTTTTTGATTATTTTTCCGATTTTAAGATAAAGATTTTCATATATTTGTGAGAATTTGATTTAAGAGATTTTGTGAAAATTTAATGGATTTAGTGAGAATTTAATGGTTTTTATTTTTGATTTTTTAGTTATTTTACGGATTTTGTGATAATTTTGCGAATTTTATAAGATTTTCATATATTTGTGACAATTGGGAAAGTTTTGTTTTGTGAGAATTTTTGTTATTTAAATTTTAGATAATTCGGATTTAAATTATTTTGTAATAATTTGAGGGGTTCGATGAAGATTATGTGTATTTTATGATGGATTTTAAATTTCGGATATATAAAATTATAATTTGATAATTGTAATAATAAAATTGTAATAGTTTTGTAAAATATTTGTTTTTTTTTTTTTAAATTTTTAATTTTGTTTTTTTCTGAGAACGTTTTATGCGAATTTTGTGATAATTGAATAGAATCTGTGATAATTTTGAGTAGTATGTGATAATTTGATGGATTTGTGATAATTTTTATGTATTTTTTGATTATTTAATGGATTTAAAATATTTGGTATGTGAAGCTCGAATCACACGATTGACACGATAAATTTTCAAAACAATTTTAATATCAATCGTGTGATTGCCTAATTTTCCATACAAAAATTGGGCAATCACACGATTGATATTATAATTTGTTGAAAATTGATTCAAAAATTGTTTAGTCAATCGTGTGATTCGAGCTTGAGAATAGATAGATTTGGTGAGAATCTATTTTGATAGATTTTGCTTTAAATGAAATGAAAATATTGTGTTTTATGTAATAAATAGGTGGATTTAGTGCAAATTTTGTAATCGTTTAATGTATTTATTATGTATGCAAACCAAACGATATCTTAAAGCTATTGGCGCATATTCAACTAAGTAAGTAAGTAAATGTTATTGAGTCTTTTCAATCATGTTTGTACATCTCCATCAAAAACAATTTAAATTCGACTTTAAAATTAAAAACAGCTTTTTGACATTTTATTCTATGTGCAAATTGTCCATAAAGCAAACTTTAATTTTAAATTTGGCTTTAAATTGTCTATGAATATGCGCCATTAGACTCAAATGAATGTTTTTGAAATTCTATAATGATACGAAAATGATAGGATTTTCGATAACTTGCAATGTATTCAAACTAGAGATGGGCGCGTGCCTGTTTTTGATGGCACGAACACGCACGGGCACGCCGATAGGTTACACGCACGAGCCTGACGGGTAAATTTACAGACACTCACAATAAAGCACGGGATTTAAAAAGACACGACAAAACACGGAAAAACATGAAAAGCAGGCAAAACGTGAAAAATAATACCAGAATCGTTATTAAAAATGTGTGGAACCGGAACTAGAATTGGAATCCATATATTTTTTCTGGTTGGAATCAGAACCGCTATTTTAAAAATCTCGGAACAAGAACAGATATTATAGGTCCTGTCAGGGAACGCAAAGAACCGGCATCGGAACCGTTATTAAAAAAATGTATGGAACCGGATTCGAAACCCATTTAATTTTTTGGTTGGAGCCGGAATCACAATTTAAAAAATCTTGGAACCCGAATCGGAACCGATATTCTAAAGAGTTTTATTCCCTATACTATAAACAAAAATGTTTAATGGGCGCGTGCCTGATTTTGGAGGCACGACAGCAACTAGCACACACGAGTATTTGCACGCACGAACTCAGATTTTCAGGCGTAACACGAAAAAAGCACGACACGCGCCCATCTCTTACTCAAACGTTATCGCTATTTTAGTCAATATAGATATTGAAACGATATAGAAAACAATTGTATTTCAGATAAACAAATTTGATTTGCTAAATCTTAATTTAGTTCTAAAATATTCATAACCACTTGCTGTATTTTAAAACTACGAGAAAACCAACATTTTACATCAAATTTTCATTATATCGCTCATTTACTACAATGCTATACTACGCTCCATTTAGATTTGTTGATTGAATATAAAAATAATCGTCAAATGGTTTGTTGGGATAGTATACAACCCAGCGGGAAAAACTTCAATTATGTACACGCAAGGGTACGAGCCTGACGACCAAATTTACAGATACGAGTTAATAGATAAGAAATATATGGCCAAGCAACGGGCCATTTAAACAAAAATGCAAGTTGCTTAGTCAGCAACTTGTATCCAATTACATCAATCATAGTGCGATAACGAATCTTCTAGAATATCTCGTACGAGAAATTCGAAGCTTCTAGAAGAATTAACATAAATAAAATATAAGCCAAAATTAATCAACAGTGGAGTTAGTCTTTAAGTGGAGTTTTTAAGTTGACGTTTAATAAATAAAGGAGTCCTTAGGAAACCTCTGGCAATAAAAAATATATGTTTTTTAATAAACTAAATGACTTAAATTTAATTGGCGCCCAACGTGGGGCAATCGCGATAAAAACCATCCGACAACAAAGATGGTAGTGATTGTTCAAACCTAAATTTTTTAAAGTATCCCTAGAAAGAGAGAAAAAAAAAATAAAAAAGGACAATAGTGAAATGTTAATTTACCCGAAACAAAAGGTGAATCACTATTGTATTAAAAAATAAGTATCCCGGAAAGGGAGAAAAAATGAAAAAACAATATTGAAAAAATATATACTTTTAGTACTGACTGAAATGTGATTAAGTGAAAAAATTTAACAAGAAGTAAATCAAAACCTCCACAAACTAAAAGTTATGAAGTAAAAAGGAAAATAAACAATATTTTAAAAATATTAAAATATAAAGTATTGACAATAAGTGAATAAAAAATCCACAAACAATAAAATTAAAGCTATTAAGTGAAAATATCTAGAACAAATAATTAATAGTCTTGAAAGGAAAAGGAATAGCATCAAGAACGCAAAGGAGACCGTTAATTTACGTATGGAACGTCGTCTGTAGAAACGCAAACAGTATAAAGAGGAAACAGATCGTGCTCTACAGGAGAAACTTAAACAAGAAGAAGAAGAAACATACATCAATAATCGTAATTATTATTAATATTTTATATATTTGAAAATCCCTAAATTTAAAATTATAAATTTTATAAAATTTGCAATTGTTTATTATTTTTAAGAAACACAAAAATACTGAAAATTATCATTGTAATAAACATTATGAAAGTGTGATCGTGACCACATTACACAAATTTTTAAATTAGCTAAAACAATTAATTATTATTTAATAAAATCTGGACGACCTTATTGAACGTTTTACTAAATTAAGTACTGAAAACAATACAACAATGGCTTCTGCCGAACAAATTACCCAGATGATGACACACTTGCTGGAAACAGCAACAGCATCACTAAGGACAGAAATAGGGACTCTCAAAAACCAAATATCCATTTTATCAAATGGAAATGCGGTTACAGAATATTCCCCCCAAAATATTGTTGCGAATATAAATTGTGATGAATCTTTAGATATCATAAAGACTCTCCCAGAATTTTTAGGAAGAGGTATTTCTTATGTCAGCTGGCGAGAAGCTGCTAAAAACTCAATGATATTATATGTGAAAGGTAGCCGTAAATATTTTGCGGTATTAACTATCTTAAGAAATAAAATCATTGGTGACGCCAGTGATATTTTAACAAACCACGGAACGGTATTAAATTATGAAAAGTATAGGAACTTGAAGCAAATAATGTAAGGGCAAATTTTGCCCTACAATATACAAAAATAGGACAAACAAATAATAATTTAAACAATAATACTAAATTTAATGAAAATTCTAGAAATCCTATGCCTCCACGAGGACATAAAATAGGATACAATAACAATAATTTAAGATTTCCTCAAGGAAATCAGAACAATAATAATAACAACAGTAATAACAATTATACTAATAATAGACCGGAACAAATGGAGACTGCAAACTCTAAACAAGTTCCGCAAAAATCACAGTGGAGTATTTTTCCACAAAATAATAATAATCAATCAAATAATTATAGGCAACAAACGCCACAATATAATAATATAAATTATCAACAAAAGCCGATTTGAAAAGACAAACCAGGATTCAAAAGACAAACCAGAAGCGTACAACCAAGTACGCAACCACAAATTAAGGCCTAAAGAATTAACAACATCGATGAGGACCATTTTTTAGAAGAAGGACGAGCCTCCCCTATATTACAAGGGTAGATAACAAAACAGGATACAAATTCACCATACTTATAGATACTGGAGCAACCAGTAGCTATATTAAAGAGGGAATATATCATAAAAAAAGATTTAGCAATAAAAAAGAAAGTTAAAATCATAAATGGTTTTACAATTATTAATTCTTATCATGAAATTTATTTAATGGGGGTTAGACATATATTTTACGAAATTAAAAACCTTGAAGCAGATATTCTGCTTGGTTATAATTTCCTTGAAAGGATCAATGCTATTATTGATCTAAAAAGTAATAAGTTAATATATAATAATAAAATCGAACAAATTAATTATATTAATGAAAATAACATTGAACATTTTTCTATAATAGGACAAAAATGTCCTATGACGCCCGTCGAAGAATCATACCGACATATCGAAAATAAAAATATTGTAGGACATAAAAGTCCTACAACGCCAGCCGAAGAATTTACCGGCAACTCAAATAATACAAATATTTTTTTGGAAGAACAGTCTTCTGAAATACTGGCCGAAGAATTTACCGGCAACTCGAATAATACAAATACTTTTTTGGAAGAACAATCTTCTGAAATACCCGCCGAAGAATTTACCGGCAATATAAATGAAACCAAATTACTCGAAAACCAAAGAAATAAAATTAAGAATGAGATTCGAGTAACTCATTCTAATATAAACATGAATCTACCATTCAGGACGGATATAAAAGCTGAGATTAGAACAACTGTTGAAACTCCTATATGGAGTAAACAGTATCCTTATCCGTTGTCTGTAAATTCGTTTGTAAATAAAGAAATTCGACAATTATTGAATGATGGAATTATAAGACCAAGTAAGAGTCCTTATAATTCACCCATTTGGGTTGTGCCAAAAAAAGGCATTAATGAAGATGGAAATTCAAAATTAAGATTGGTTATAGACTATAAGAAATTAAATGAACAAACCATTTCTGATAGGTATCCCATCACCGACATTAATGTAATAATTTCAAATTTAGGCAAATCCAGATATTTTTCCACAATTGATTTAGAATCTGGATTCCATCAAATTTTAATGAAGGATGAAGACATTGAAAAAACAGCTTTTTCCGTTAATAACGGAAAATACGAATATGTAAGAATGCCATTCGGATTGAAAAACGCCCCAAGCATTTTTCAGAGGGCAATGGAAAATATATTACGCGATTTTGTTGGAAAATTTTGTCATATTTATATTGATGACATTATTATATTTTCCGAAACCTTGCAAGAACATGCAATTAATTTACAAAAAATTATTCAAACATTAAAAAATTCGAATATGAAAATATCTCTAGAGAAATCAGTATTTTACAAAAAAGAAGTTGAATTTTTGGGGTACATTATTGCCCACAATTTTATACAAACTGATCCGAAAAAAATTGAGACTATTCAAGAATATCCAATTCCATCAACTCTGAGACAACTACGTAGTTTTCTTGGAATGACAGGTTACTACAGAAAATTTGTTGAACATTATGCAACAATAACAAAACCTTTAACAAAATGAAACGATGGCATGCTTTTATTGAAGAATTCTCCCCAAAAATTATTTATAAACCTGGAAAAACAAATGTAGTGGCTGATGCCTTATCAAGGCAAAATATTAACAATATAACGGATGAATCTTCTTCGAGTATTAATACTCAACATTCTGCCGAAAGTAGTGATAATTCACAAATAAAAGAAACTAGTAAACCACTAAATCAATTTAAACAACAGTTGCTTTTCACCTGTCATGAACAAATTATAAATTTTGGAAAAACTAGACATATTATAGAATTTGATATTGCAGAAAATTTAATAACTATTTTAAAAGAATTTCTGAGACCTGGTATTGTGACAGCAATACATTGCACAACTGAAGATCTTTACGAGATCAAAAATATATTATTGACAACCTTTAATGGTATAAAGTTTGTTTATACAAAAAATTTCCCAATTGACGTGCTTAACATAGAAGATCAGGGGAATATAATTGAACAAACTCATAATAGAGCCCATAGGAGCTATTTGGAAAATTTAAAACAAATAGAAAAAATGTACTATTGGCCGGAAATGAGGAAAAAATTCAAAGAATACACAAAAAATTGTGTAATCTGCAATAAAAATAAATATGTGCGTCATCCCGTTAAAGTACCAATTGGAGAGGCTCCAATTCCCGAAAATGAGGGCGAGCAATTACACTTAGACATATTCTTTGCAGACAAACTTAAATTTATAACTTGTATTGATTCCTATTCAAAATTTTTAATAGCTAAACATATTGAGGATAAAACTAATTTAGATGACAAAATTTTAGAAATTTTACAATCTTATCCTGATGCAAAAATTATAACTTTGGATAATGAACCTGGTTTCGTTAATCCACAATTCAGATCCCTTTTACAAAGACTAAATATTGAAATTTTTTACTGCGACCCTCGGCACAGTACAACAAACGGTCAAGTAGAACGAGTCCATTCTACTTTAATAGAAATAACTCGATGTATAAAAGAAGAAAATAACCTAACTAATAATTTGGAAGCCATACTTAGATCAGTCAGAGAATATAATAAAACAATTCACTCCGTCACAAATAGGAAACCATCTGATGTGTTGTTTAATAAAGTAAAACATGAGGATATACCTGACAAATTGCAGGTAGCCCAAGAAAAAATGTTATTATGGCATAATAAACATCGGAAAAATAAAGAATACCATACGGGACAAATAATTTACGAAAAAATCATAGGAGAAAGAAATAAACTCCAACGTAGATATAAGAAACAAAATATTAAAGAAAATCTTGATAAAAAAGTAAAAATTAACAATAGGGATAGAATAGTACATAAGGATAATATTAAAAATTAATATTTACATATTCTTTATACATAAATATATTTTTAGATGACGTTCTTGATTTTATTAATATTCATATCCGTTGTCCAGTCCGATATTGTCGATTACACGCGGGATGATTATGTACTAGTGGAAAATGGAGAGGTGGCCATTTATGAAGATTTAGAAAATTTATATCATATAACAAATCTAACATACTATAAATCAATAATTGAACATACCAAAGAATTCATTAATAAAGGACTCAACTATATCTCTTTTGACATTGAACTAAAAAATAGTCATGCCTATCATGAAAATCCCAATAATAATGAAGTTTAGAAATAGAATTAATTGAGACATTACTTGGACAGTTACAGGAATTAAATTACAGAAGGAAAAGGGGTATTAATGAATTAGGTACATTGTGGAAATGGATAGCAGGGACACCAGACCACGATGACATAGTATTAATAAATAATAAGTTAGAAGAATTGGTTCATAATAAAAATAAACAATTTACAATTAATTCGGAATTATTCAAGAAAATTACAGACTTGACAAAAACAATAAATGAAATGACAGATAATTCACGACTAATACAAGCATTCAAGCACAGAAATAAAATAATAATTACTGAACTACAAAATATAATACAAACACTTGCTTTGGCAAAAACAGGTACACTAAGTGCCATTATTCTAATATTCTAAATGAAATAAGAGAAATAATCAGTCACGAACACACGAAAATTACCGTTTTAGATTTAATTGATGTTTCAGAATTCAAAATTGTAAGAAATAAAGAAATAATAGTTATTAATATAAAATATCCAATTATTAAGAAAATATGTAAATTCTACGATGTAAGAGCAATTGCTCAAGTAGATGGTAAATTAATATTAGAAAAAGAAATTGCCCTATGTAATAATAAATATATAAATGTTAAAAATTGTAAAACAGAATTAAATAACATTTTTTGTAAAATCGCACCTAATACATCATGTTTAACAAATATTTTAAATAATAAGGAAAGTAAATGTAAAAAAATTAAAGAAAAAAACAAATAACTATAAATTAATAACTTTTGTAAATCAAACTATGATTGATGATACAATTTACGAAAATCCAGTCGCTGTAATTTGGGAATACGTCAAAAACTTCATTCCAAGAAATTATGAAATAGTTAAATATTTAGAATCTGAAAACACTGAATTAAAAATTGAAAACATTAACTTATTAAATTTAACAAAAAAAGAATTTAACTCTCACCGCATTCTTTGGACAATCATAATTGTAATTTTTATTGCAATATTAATTTATATCTCAGTTAAAGCCAAAATATATTACAAAAACTTCAAAGCAAAAAAAGAACAAGAAATATTTTTGAATGCCATAAACAATATCGAAAAATTAATGAAATAACTTAAGAACAGAAACTGGACATTTCTTCTTAAGAAAGGTGAGAGTTAATAGATAAGAAATATATGGCCAAGCAACGGGCCATATAAACAAAAATGCAAGTTGCTTGGTCAGCAACTTGTATCCAATTACATCAATCATAGTGCGATAACGAATCTTCTAGAATATCTCGTACGAGAAATTCGAAGCTTCTAGAAGAATTAACATAAACAAAATTATGTTCTATATAAGCTAAAACTAATCAACTAATCAGGCAGTTAGTCTTGAAGTGGAGTTTTTAAGTTGACGTTTAATAAATAAAGGAGTCCAGAAGAAACCTCTGGCAATAAAAAATATATTTTTTTTAATAAACTAAATGACATAAAATTGATTCGCACGAGCACGAGCCTGACGACTAAAGTTACAGACACTCGCAATAAAGAACGGGATTTAAAAAGACACGACAAAACACGAAAAAACATGAAAAAGCAGGTAAAACGTGGAAAATAATACCGGAACCGTTTCGATTTTTGGAACCGGAATCGTTATTAAAAATGTGTGGAACCGGAACTGAAATTGAAATCAATACATTTTTCTGGTTGGAATCAGAACCGCTATTTTAAAAATCTCAGAACAACAACAGATATTATAGGTCCTGTCAGAGAACGCAAAGAACCGGCATCGGAACCGTTATTAAAAAATGTATGGAATAGGATTCGAAACCCATTTAATTTTTTGGTTGGAGCCGGAACCGGAATCAAAATTTTAAAAATCTTGGAACCCGAATCGGAACCGATATTCCGAAGAGTTTTATTCCCTATACTATAAAAAAAATGTTTAATGGGCGCGTGCCTGATTTTGGAGGCACGGACACGCACAGACACGACAGCAACTTGCACACACGAGGATTTGCACGCACGAATCTAGATTTTCAGGCGTGACACGAAAAAACCACGACACACGCCCATCTCTAACTCAAACGTTATCGCTATTTTAGTCAATATAGATATTGAAACGATATAGAAAACAATTGTATTTCAGATAAACAAATTTGATTTGCTAAATCTTAATTTAGTTCTAAAATATTCATAACCACTTGCTGTATTTTAAAACTACGAGAAAACCAACATTTTACATCAAATTTTCATTATATCGCTCATTTACTACAAGAGTGTCATAACTCGAAAAATGCGTTGTAGAAAACACGTTTAAATTTTTCAGTTTCTCATTTTGCATGTAAAATGTATGGGACATATGAAATCGCGTTTTTTGAGTTATGACACTCTTTGTAGTAAATGAGCGATATGTAATTGAATTTCATTTTATTTGATTTTTAAATCTTTAAATAGTCGTCGCTGTTTTATATCGAAAAATTTAAATTTGTTGATCGAATATAAAAATAACTGTCAAATGATTTGTTGGGATAGTTACAACCCAGCGGGAAAAAGGTCAATGAAACGCGAATTAATAGCTCCGAAAATTTATCGTTGTTGTAGAAATAAAACCAACAACTATATTTTCAAAATAACAAAAATACCCACTTTCTGTATTTCAACACGAAAGTCTTTTATTGGACGAAAGTGACAGTCATTTTTAATTATTGTTAATTTTTTAAAACTCAAAAAGCATCAGCCCAATTGAGAAACGCGTCGGGAGACATTTCCGATGGAATTGACAAAAAAGCAATCGAGCAACTCACAGATATCCGACGTATATTCGAAATTTTTTTTATCGGAAACATATCAATCGAGTTTCCTGTCGTGTGAACATTTCCTGTCAAAATTTATTTTTATGTGAAAACATGAAATTTTAGATTTTTAGTAATTGATTGCAGAAATAAAGTAGTTTAAATTGTGCAAATAGTTAAAAAATGAGTTATTTCGACTGCTTGAATGTTGGAAACTTGCCTAAATTGCTATGAAAATTTAACTATTTAAGTACCTACTGTCGTTAGCATTTAAAAAATAAATTAAAAAAACTAAATTACATTCGTTTTGTATTTGCAGTAATTTTATTCAATCAATAAAATTGAAAACAAATTTAATTTTTACTTCGAATTTTGGCATTTAATATATGAAATAATTATAGAAATAAATATAAGAAATAAAATTTAATATTTATTAAATTTAGTCGAGTTTCTAAATTGTGATAAACTTGCATACATATTTAATCAATACAAATTAAGAATTTAAAATAAAAATGTATTTAATAAGTTTTAATTCTAACAATGATATTATATAAAAGAAGGACGGAAATTTATTAATATCTGAATTCTAATTTAATTTTTCTTAAAGAAATATGTAGTTAAAAATTATATATAATTAAAAAAAATACATATAATTAAATAAAAACTTCAATAAAAACTACTTTTAGGCTATACATTTTAAAATAAAAAGAAACTATTAAAGCCGATGAGTTTATTCGTGTAAATAAACCCAGCGGGAAAAGCAGTTGATTTTTTTTAAGATGTTTGCTTTTTTTTTGTTGTAGTAATATTGAATTTAATGAAATAATTATATTATAACCATAATGAAAAACTTAATATAAAAATACAATTTAGATATACTTTAAAATAAACATGTTTAAAAAGCTACTATATGCAATTTATGCAAGGTATGCTTAACATAAACCCAGCGGGAAAAAGACTACCAATTATGTATATACACATGAAAAATTAAACAAAGATATGACTGGGGAAATGAAAACGTTTTATAATGTAGATAACACAGAAAATAATGCAATTGTGTACAAGTAATATTAATTGTTATAAATCAATATGTGAAAAAATCTATATATCGTCACTGTCATGCCAAAGGGGCGAAAGTGCAGTTTTAAAAATGTTGGGAAATTAAATTTAAAAAAAAAAATTTCTGTTATTTTGGTTTATTCGTCAATTATTATAATGTATATAAAATATCTTTAGATTTGGACAACCTACTGAATTATAAATACGGATTTTGTAAGGCTATATCCTGATCAAAACGCAAATATTTTTGTTTTTTATGCTATAACTTTTTATTAGCGCAAGATAAAATAGTAATGTAGAGACATTAATTGTTTGCTTTTAAATCATCTATCGATCTGCATCATTAGTTTTTGCCAAACATTAATTTGCCATTTGTTATTTGCAGGAAACATTTTTTGTCAAAATATTTTTAAATAATGATGCAGTTCGATAGGTGCTTTAAAAACAAGCAATTAATACCTTTACACCAATATTTTATCTTGCACCAATAAAAAATTATAGCAAAAAAACGAAGAAATTGGAAAATTTGAAAAATCTTGTCATGCCAAAAGGGCGAATCTTTTCGTTTTTTTGCTATAACTCTTTAATGGTACAAGATAAAATAGAGATGTGAAGGTACTAATTGTTTGTTTTAAAAGCACCTATCGATCTGCATCATTAATAGAAAATATGTTGCCAACAAATTTCCTGCAAATAACAAATGGCAAATTAATGTTTAGCTAAATATTTTTTATTAATGATGCAAATCGATAGGTGCTTTGAAAACAAATAATAAATGCCTTTACACTACTATTTTATCTTATACCAATAAAAAGTTATGACGAAAAAACGAAAAGATTCGCCCTTTTGGCATGGCAAAATTTTCAAATTCGCCCTTTTGGTTTTGTCTTTTGTGGATATAAATATCCAACAAAATGACACGCGATTTTGGCACATCATACTTGAGGATAAACTACATTCAAAAATGTAAAAAAAACACAAATGTCAAAAATTGTACATTCACTCCCTTTGGCATGATAGTGACGATATATTTTTAAAAATTTTCAAGGTAACTTTTTGATTTTAAATATCATTATAAATTACTTAAAAATAATGAAATGTTAAATGAAAAAAAAAAAAAATATAGGAAAACATTTAAATTAAATGAAAAACATTTAAATTAGGTGAAAAACAAATAAATTAATTGAAAATACCTTTAAATCAATTGAAAAACATTTATTTTAATTGAAATACATTAAAATTTAATGAAAAAACTATTCAAATTAATATTGTTTAAAATTAGCTTATCTTTTTGCATAGTATTCTGTATTTCGGCGCTTATTGTTTTGTATTTTAAACAATTGCAATTCATATAGGGTTTTTAAAAACTTTTACAAAATTCGTTATACTATTATTTCCTGTAATATAACCTGAATACTCACAAGAACAGTGGAATGTTGTGTATTGTAGTTAGGCTTCATTATTTTGTGCGTTCTTTTCTTCTTATATGCTAACATTTTTCTAGTTTTCGTTAATATATTTCAATATCATTATTTACTTCTTGAATTTATACGATTTGGGAGAAATATTTTCAACCAAAGTCGTCTACATTTTAGACAATATTGATTTGTATTTTGATGAGCACTCTATCGCCATCGCAGAAGCCTTTATTCAGCATTTCCGCAATGTTCGCATACTCGACGAAACCAAAACCGCGCGTATTAATGCGTTCGCGCGGCTGATGAAACGCCAAAATCTCCGGCTTTGTCATAATGGTATCGTGCTGCGACAACGCAGCATCGCGCGGATGTATCATACACAACTTAATGCGCCCCTTGAAAGGCCAATCCAGATGTGCATCATTCTCCGATTGCATCAGATGCACATGCAAACTGAGCAAATGATTTTTGAGCGGCTGCACATTAAGGCGTGCGCAAAATTTGTAACCATACGGCGATGTATAGCATTCACGCGAATAAACCTGATTATTGGCATTGGCACGCAGCTGCTCGACAAGTGCACGAAAGTTGCCCAATTCCCAGACAATGATGCCCTGACTGTAGCGCGCATCGACCTGTTGACGCGACACACTCAACTGTTTGCCCAGCTGTTCCAGCTTGACATCCTGCTCACGACAACGTTGCTCCAATACAACAATCCGTTGATACATTGACTGCACCAGCTGCTCGTCCGCTTCGAATGCATACTGTGGCGGTGGCGGAGGTGTTGGCAATGTCGCGCCATTGCTCTGTCCATTAGTTAGTTTTTGTGGTTGCCATGTAGCGATGGCAGTTTTCTGAAATGCAGCCAACATTAACTGCATATGATGCGGCATATCCATTTTTAGATGTTCTTCCAATGCGTTGGTCTCTGGACGCGCTGCAAAATCACATTTCACACTTGCGAATGGACATTTTTCCGCCTCCACCTCTTTGGGTCGCCTATAGGGACAACTAGGCAAATGTTTGTCCACTTCTATGGGTGAGGCTACAACAGCACAACCCAACGGTGAGTTGGGACATTTAAGCTTGATTTGTTCTATCTCGCGACGCGTATAATTATCCGGAAATATGTCCAGCTCAACACTGAGTTGTTTATTGTCAAGGGGACAGCATTGATTGTTTTTGCGCAGCCACGCATTTAGGCAGGATTTACAGAAACGATGTCCGCATGAGGTAAGTACTGGCTCGTGCAACCAATCAATACAGATGGCGCATTCATAGCGCGAATAGTCCAACTCGTTTTCCTCCGATGTCACCGATTCTGGTGCTGCAGCTGCATAATTTCTGCCCAACAGTGGTAGTGAGTTGGGAGGCTGGTGGCCCATTGAAGAGTGCGTGATATCGGGCGACTCCTGTTGGTGTCGTTGGTTTATCTCCTGCTGCAACGTGTGCTTATGCATTACTGCGTTGTTTTGCATTGTTGTGTGCTTTTGTTTATTTAAATGTGCTACTTAAAAATATTATTTTTTCAAAATTCTTAGCAAAAAGGCGCAGTATAAAAATGTTGTTGGCTAAAATGTATTGATTTCTGTTGTTTTTTTATTTTATATTTTTGATCAAAGTGTCAAATGAATGTGTCATTGTTTACGTCGTCCACAGTGATTGGCAACGCGGATTATTTAGGGGTTACCAGCTCTCCCTACACAGAACCAAAAAGTGACGTACACTCTAAGAAAAATTTACTACATTAATAATGTAGGAAACCGGTTTCCTCTTATTAATGTAGTAAATTACAACGAATGTGTAAAAATAAAATGAACACATAAAAGAATGTAAAATGAGTACACATCTGTAGTGTCAAAATACAAAATACGTCTTAACAAAAGCACAACAGAATGGGTAGTTTTTAAGGTTAAATATTATTAGAAAACTTTATCAGCCTAACCAAGAAACGAAATAATGTCGACATTAAAGAAAGTATCAGCTTTTTGACAAATAAATATTGGAGAAAATTGTCGGAAAAGCTAATACTATCTTTAGAGTCGTTTGATGTACGTCGTTTGTCAATATAACGAACGATACTTCTTTCTGTGTAGTTACCAATATTTTTAAATATACACAGAGAAAATTAACCAACTTACGTAGATTCCGTTTTCTCGTATATCTCGTTTTTATTTTTAACTCAATTTATGGCTCTATATTTTTTATTTAAATTATTTTTTTTTAGATATTTTAGAAATGTGATTATAAAAATTCCGTGACTATGTTTATGTAACTATTTATTACAATTATTAATAGAAACTTATATATTTTAATCTAGAGGGCCCGTTGACTACTCGTGCTTTCCCGTTGAAATTTTCCCGCAGAAATCTTCACCGTAGTACGCTTTCCCGTTCTTCCCCGTAGAGTTTTTCCCAGTAGAAGTTTTAGTCTGGTGCACACTCAAAGAACGAATCAGTTGGGGCAACGTCTTTTTTTGCCAACCGATTTAATTAGTTCTGTCAACATTCGCGTATCAGTACACACACCTAATGCATACAATTGACACAACCAATTTGTTTAGTTGTGGTAGCCAATTTAATTATAAGAAATAGGCCATTTTACCTAACCCTAGCGCTCCAACGTGTTGCAAACACGAAGTCAGCATCATAACAGCGTTACCGAGATCAGAAATGGCCGATGACTTGTTGTGCTGCTGACTTTTTGCTGACTGTTAGCAACACGTTGGAGCGCTAGGGCTGCATATACACCCAGAAAAAAAACATGGTAAATTAATAGTATTTCAATAGAAAAACAATAATTTAGACTATTAAAATTAGTCAATAGGATGCGTCCCATTAATTCAGTAATATTGGATTTGTTAATACAATATTTTGTTGTACCATAAATTTTATAATGTGCTCCTTTAATTACAATAAGCAAATCATATAAATATTTAATGATACGTGTTATTAATTTTATAATAATTTATTAAAACAAAAGTTTATTTTAGTTAATTTACTCTATAAATTATTTTAATTAAATGTCGAAACTGAAAATCACTTTTAAAAAATCACACATATAAATGGACACTTCTCGTTGCAAAAGGTTATAGCACATTCAATGTTCGCTTCAGTTTCCAGTACTTGAGACAGCATTTAGAGTTCGTCGCCATAATAGAAGTTCGATTTATTATTTATTATCTGAAATAAATAGAAAAAGATTAAATGTAATGAATTTACAACAAATACATTAAATCTTTACCAATGTCACGTTTAATAATGTGGATTATTACAAAAAAAAACATGCGACAATTTTGAGTAAACACGCAGAATGACGTACAAAACGAACATGTTAGTATTCGTTTTCATGTTTTTACACAACGTTTATTATTATAGGAGGAAATCATTAAAACAACAGTATTTATTCTATTTAAAATAATAATATTGAAATATTTAGATTCATGGTACAGAATTTTTCGAATACTATCAAATTAATTAGAAAACTTTTGATTCAAAAAGAAAAAACTATAATTTCATGAACCATAAGATTAATGGTCATTTTCTTCTGAGTGTGTAAATACAACATATAGAAACACAATAGCAAGTACTCTGTAGAATAGTATGTCTCTTGTTGAAGAAAGTGTATTTGGGCATGAAAAAACTGAACAGTAAACACGAACAAGTGTTAAAACAATTCCAAATTTTGTTTTACACGTGACACGCGCTGTCGGTAGCACACAAAAAAAAGAGTGAACAATCTGAAGCGTGTGCGACTGATGTTGTCCTGCTTTGGCATTGCTTTTATACAAGACAACTGATTTCGCAGTTGAATCAAATAAATATTGGTTTCTACAACCTATTATAACTATCTGTTAAGTCAACTAAATATTGGTTATGTCTCATTTTGAATTTTATGGAAATAAAAAAGTTGAAAATTGATAAAAAGTTTGTTCCCCAATCAATGTTGCAGTTGCTTCAACTAATATTTGGTTACGGTTCATACTATTGTTTACCATAAATGAATTTCAGTTGAGGCTGACTACATTTGGTAGATGCAAATGAATATTCGATGAAACTACTGAACGCCAAGCTAATATTTTTTTGTGTGTGAGTTTCGGTGTGGTGGGTTTCCGTGTGGTGAGTTTAAATAATTTGGGGTGGTTGATACCCTGGTGTGAAATATCTGATGTCACCTCAATAACTATTGACATACACCATACATACACCAGATGTTTCTTCTATGGGGGTGCCACGCCCAGTGGTCAAATCCCGCCCACATTCGGCGAGACCTTTTAGAATGGTTAACATTTAAATTTTTAATTTGCGTTTTCGTTTATTAGTTCAGAACTGAGCTCGAACTGTCAAAAAGAGATCTTCGTTTGTTTTTTAACTATGAACATTCAGAGTAAGAAATTTGTGTTTATTTATTCATTCAGTTTATCGAAGTCGGTTGTTTAGAGCACACTCGACGTGCTCGATTTCAATTTGTCGAGAAGGCTGAGTAAGCCACATTTGACGTTTATTTAATTTGGCAAAGGCAGCCCACAGAAATGAAAAATTAGAAATAATTAATAGAACACAATTTTGCGTTTGCAATTTGTAAGAAATTTTATTTATATTCAGATTTAACAGTTGAAGCTCAAGTTGTTTGTAGATCAAATCTGAGTTTTCAGGTTGAACTCAGAGTGTTTGCAACTCTGATAATACTAAGGGTTCTCAGGTTTAGTTCAGAGCACTGCTCTGAATTGATTTACGAAAACGCCCAATTAGTAAACCTTGCAATTAGTAAAAATTTAATTTTGAGTGCATTGAATTTCTGAGAATTTAAATTTGTTCTAAATTATTAAATTCCAAATAAGTCGATTGAAAAAATTGCTTAAACCACCAACTATTGAAATAATTAGTGACAATATTTTAATTTCTCTGCATTAAGAATGTTTGTGTTTTATTTTTTTTTTTGATATTGATTTAGGACGTATTAAATGCATGTTTACAACTATGAGCCATTGTTTTTTCCAATGAAAATTTTGAAAAATAAATGATTAATGTTTACAATTAATACCTATAGCAAAACAAGTTGGCAAGCAGACGAAAACTCACCATGACAACAGCCAACAACAAAATGCTATTGGCTGCTTTTTGGTGGGTGAGAGAGTTGAGAGCAAAAAGAGAAAAAATAATTTCTTGAATTTCGTACTAATTTAAAAAAAAAAAATTAATAACTTTGCTGATAAAAGTGAGATTTTTACAAGTAAAAAAAAATATTAAAAATTACTTAATATATAATCACTAAACATAAAATGCTATTTAAGTTTTTTTTATTACACCCAGAAAAAAATTTTTGTAAATCGATAGTATTTCTATAGGAAAACAATAATTTACACCATTAAAATTGGTCAATACACAGAAAAAAGTATCGTTCGTCATATTGACAAACGACGTACATCAAACTGTTTTCGTAATATTGACGAATAATTTAATCAATATGACGTAAAAGCATACATGTTTTGATTTAGTCATTTATCAATATTACGTTTAGGAATCATCAATCTCTCATGTATACGCTAACACATACAGGAATAGTGTAATGGCGGAAAACAAGTTAGACGCAGTGCTGTGAACGTGTAAAAGTTGGTCTTCTGTTTCTTATTTTGACGAAAAATAATAATATATTGGAAAATCGTATAAAAACCAGCTGCTTCAAGATAATAAATTGATGAACATGATATTGAAATAACATTTAAGTTTCAATAGTTATTACGAAATTCGCTGTCAAAATGTTTGATTACTTTTTTGTATTTAATTACTATTATAAAATCTAAATAAAATCGTTATAGTATTATGAACGAGTTTAATAAATAGCATTCGTAATATTAACGTACACCGTCCTTCAAAATCTTTCAATGTGTTAGTAAATCTCGATTGATTAACACAATACGTAATACTGACGAACGCGATCATCGGTTAACATTTGATTAATTTGTTTGTCGTATTGATGTACAAGTTCGTTGTATTTACGTCACTTTTTGGTTCTGTGTAGGATGCGTCCCATTAGTTCAGTAATATTGAAAATGTTAATACAATGTTTGGTTGTACCATAAATTTTATAATGTGATATTTTAATTACAATAAGAAAGACCTATACAAATTTAATGATACGTATTATTAATTTTATGATATAGTCGTATTACATTTTCCTAATAATTTATTTAAACAAAAATGTATATTAGTTAATTTATTGTATATATTATTTTATTTAAATGTCGAAATTGATATTCACTTTTACAACAGACATATAAAAAGACACTTTTCGTTGCAAAAGGTTATAACACATTTAATGTTTGCTTTGGTTTCTAATAATTGATTGTACTTAGTACTTGAGTCTGCAGTTATTTTTGAGTCCGTTTCCATAATAGAAGTTCCATGTATTATTTATTTTCTGTAATAAATAAAAATGTAAATATATATAATTTATTTACATTAAATATATTGAGTCCTTAAATACATGCGACCATTTTGAGTAAACACGCAGAATGACGTAAAAAACGAATATGTTTGTATTAGTTTTTATGTTTTTTTACACCACGTTTATTATTATAGGAGGAAACCATTAAAACAACAGTTTTTATTCTATTTAAAATAATAATATTGAAATATTTAAATTTATGGTACTGAATTTTTCAAATACTATTGAATTAATTAGAAAACTTTTGATTTAAAAAGAAAAATCTATCAATACATGAACCATAAGATCAATGGTCGTACCATAAAGTACTTAATGGTACATTTTCTTCTGAGTGTAATTAAGTTTATTATTTTCAATCCATCTGTAGAAATAAATTAATTTCTTCACTAAAAAAAATATATTTGCAATAAAAATTAAATTTTTGATACGAAAAATAAATTTTTATATTTAAAATTAAATTTATTAATAAAAAAAAAAATGGCAATTATTTTAATAGTAAAACAGTTATTTTTACTATTAAAATTGTTCAATAGGATACATACCATTAGTTCAATAGTATTCAAACCATTAGTAGAATAGTTTATTTGTAACATTAATTTTATAATGAGCCCTATTAAAAATAATTTGAAGACCCACAAGTATTAATTGATGCGCATTTATAATTGTATGGTACACAGAAAAAATGTTGTACGTATAGATGTAACAATTGACATTAATAGCAAACAAAATCGTATTCAAATTATAAATATGAATGTATTTACTAATTAATTAATTGTATTTACACATATTTTAATTAAAATATTAATAGGAATAAATTTAATATAATTTCAATACAACTAAATCTTTAATAGTCTTAACTACTTTTATTTGTTACTTTTGATTTATCGTAACGGCCGATTCGAAACTATAGAAGATTTAATATATGAAAAACTTTAAACATAGTCTAACCTTGACTGAAAAACAGGACCTGCAAGTATTTGCTGTAAACATAAATGCAAACTGATAGTTGCAGCAAGTCTTTTATAAACAATTTATTTTTCTAGTGTAAGAGAGACCTCTAACTAACTGAGAGAGAACGCGCAGGCTAACAAACGAACTCTCTCGAACTGACCACAAATTTATTGAGACGTTTGTCCGTCAAATAATTAATTCCCCATAGCTAAATTCCCCACTTCAAATTGGCCCAATATATATATAAAATAAATGAGCAACGTCCGAACACTAGTTATTTACACACTGACCACTCGCGAATTGAGTTTGGAAAATACGCACTCTGCAGACAGACGAAAGACAGACGGCTATAAATTAAATCCAAATAGTAATTATTGCAGTTATAAAAGAGGCAGCTGATAAATTTGAATTTACAAGCAGAAAAAACGTTAATGCAATAAAAACTGCAAGAGGGCAGTAGCTATTTACAACCAAAAGCAATAAAAATAAATATAATGGAAAGAAAGAAAAATATTTAAATAAATAAAAGTGAAGTAAAAAGTTATTTATTAATAAAAATAAAAAAAATTAATTAAAACTAAATAAATTATAAAACAATTTTAAATACAAAAATTATAACAAATATTTTATAATTTCAAATTTTATAATTACATTTTAAATAAATATTTGATTAAAAAATTGAATAAATAATATTCAATTTTTTAAAATAAAATCAATTTTAAATAAATTATTAAATTTATTAATTATATTAAAAATTAATAATAAATAAATTATAAACAATTTTTAAATAAATAATTGAATAAGTAATTTATAGAATATATATTTTTTTATAAATTAATTAAAAATACAATTAGAATTAAAAATACAATTAGAATTAAAAATACAATAGAATTTTAATTAAATATAAATATTAAATACAAATAACAAATAAATTCAATTAATTCAAATAAAATAAATTAAATAAAGTTATAAAGAATTTAAAAATACCAAAAAAAAAAATCATTTAATCATCATTCATTTAATTGAATTAAAATAAACCTTAAATCAAATTAAAACAAATAAATAAAATCAATTAAGACAAAACTAATTAATTATTTCAATATGAAATTCTTAACAATTACTGCCGTATTTTGTGCAGTTTTTGCCTATTGTTCGACGGCCTTTTTGCCAGAACACAAAATAAATCAATTGCAACGTACAACAACAACAGACAGCCACCACCACCGACAGCTACCATACCTGCTGTTGCAACAACAACACGAAGAATTTATGCAAAAGCAACAACAACAAGAGCAGCAAGTGAATGAAACATTGACTGCACTGCACAACGCACCGCAACAACAAGAAGCACTGCGAAAACCACCTCATCAATCGTACGATAAATACGATGACGTAGTTGTCGTGGCCAACGAAGCGTCGTCGTCGTCGCAGCAACTGCCAAAAAACGAACACAAAAACAACCACAATGACGAAGCCTTCAACGAAGACATCGTCGACAATGCCGCAGCCAACTACTACACTGATGACGACACGAATGCAGTTGCAGCAACACACAGCCGACCGCGCCGCGAATTGTCCGATTGGCTGATTGCACCGAACACGCGTTGGTGCGGTCGCGGTAACACTGCCAACGGCACCTACAATCATCTCGGTGGCGCCTCTTCCGCTGACAAATGCTGCCGCAAACACGATCACTGTCAAATGTTCATCCCCGGCATGAGTAATCGCTATGAGCTCTTCAACTATCGGCCGTACACATTGTCGCACTGCAATTGCGATCGTCGTTTCCGCACCTGCCTCAAGATGGCGCACGACGAGGACGCCAACACAATTGGCAAAATATTCTTTAATATGGTGCAGACGCAGTGCTTCATATTGAAAACAGAGCAGCTCTGTCAGCAGCGCGCAGCCGACGGCAGCTGCGAACGTCAGCAGACCAAGCAGAAGGCTTACTTGAGGAACAACAAAAGATTCTAGAGTAGTCGGAGCTGAAGAAGAAGAAAAAGCAGAAGCAGCAGCAGTAGAGAAAAAGTGAAATTGAAATGGTTGGTGGCAGGGCGGTTGCTGTGCAAATGAAATGGAAGCTACTTAAATAAATTATAAATGACTTTTTAGAGAAGAGACTGTAAGAAGGCAAAAAGAGGCGTCTCCCCACCACATGGGGAGTATGCTCAGTGTTGGCGTGGTGAGTAGCTGTAAAGCAAGAACTTTTTTGTTGAGGTTGGCTCTGTGATTAACAAGAATTAAGACACTAATGAATTTAAAGAATTTAAAGAATTTAAAGAATTTAAAGAATTTAAAGAATTTAAAGAATTTAAAGAATTTAAAGAATTTAAAGAATTTAAAGAATTTAAAGAATTTAAAGAATTTAAAGAATTTAAAGAATTTAAAGAATTTAAAGAATTTAAAGAATTTAAAGAATTTAAAGAATTTAAAGAATTTAAAGAATTTAAAGAATTTAAAGAATTTAAAGAATTTAAAGAATTTAAAGAATTTAAAGAATTTAAAGAATTTAAAGAATTTAAAGAATTTAAAGAATTTAAAGAATTTAAAGAATTTAAAGAATTTAAAGAATTTAAAGAATTTAAAGAATTTAAAGAATTTAAAGAATTTAAAGAATTTAAAGAATTTAAAGAATTTAAAGCATTTAAAGAATTTAAAGAATTTAAAGAATTTAAAGCATTTAAAGAATTTAAAGATTTTAAAGATTTTAAAGATTTTAAAGAAATTAAAGAATTTAAAGAATTTAAAGAATTTAAAGAATTTAAAGAATTTAAAAAATTTAAAGAATTTAAAGAATTTAAAGAATTTAAAGAATTTAAAGAATTTAAAGAATTTAAAGAATTTAAAGAATTTAAAGAATTTAAAGAATTTAAAGAATTTAAAGAATTTAAGGAATTTAAAGAATTTAAAGAATTTAAAGAATTTAAAGAATTTAAAGAATTTAAAGAATTTAAAGAATTTAAAGAATTTAAAGAATTTAAAGAATTTAAAGAATTTAAAGAATTTAAAGAATTTAAAGAATTTAAAGAATTTAAAGAATTTAAAGAATTTAAAGAATTTAAAGAATTTAAAGAATTTAAAGAATTTAAAGAATTTAAAGAATTTAAAGAATTTAAAGAATTTAAAGAATTTAAAGAATTTAAAGAATTTAAAGAATTTAAAGAATTTAAAGAATTTAAAGAATTTAAAGAATTTAAAGAATTTAAAGAATTTAATGAATTTAAAGAATTTAAAGAATTTAAAGAATTTAAAGCATTTAAAGAATTTAAAGAATTTAAAGAATTTAAAGAATTCAAAGAATTTAAAGAATTTAAAGAATTTAAAGAAAAAAAAATAATTTTAGTTTATGAAATACAAAAAGTTATTTGAATTATTAAAAAAATAATATTTTCTTTATATTTTCCAGTTATTTTCAGAGTTTTGAATATTAGCAAAACACGCCGCTGAAACTATGCCAAATATAATAAAATCTAAAGATGGCTGTTTTCTTTTTTAAATTAAAAAATCAAAAGTAATTTCGCCAACGCAAGATCAAAATAAAATATAAGCAATTTAGTATTTTAAGAATGCCAAAATTTGTTAAACAAATAATCAACTCATAAATTAACAAAAAAAAAAATATGAAATACTAAAAATAGCTTTAATCAAGCATATAGAGATCAAAGTATTCAAAAACAAATCAAATGTTAAATGATTAAAGCAATTGGTAATTGAATTATAAGAAAACGTATTTATAGTTTTGTTAATTAGGTACTTATTAAAGATACTTAAAGATTATAACTGATATTATAAAGAAATAATTATTAAGACCTAATATTTATTGCAATGTATTCATTTGTTTGTTATAAACAAAAATAAAGTATTTTTCTAAATAATCTAGACATTTAAGTTTTAATATTTAATATTTACGAATTTATAATGTATGCCATATAAAATAAAGATAATAATAAAACAAATACTAAATAAAAATATATTATTTTTTAAATTCATGTATATTCCCATTAATACTATCACAGTAGAAAATTTCATAACTGTTGCTATCTGTATTCAGAATTAAGAGATCTCTCTATATGCATAAATTATAACTGAAATCTTTTTAATGTCTAAATAAATATGGCGTTCTTGCATCAAATTTATAATAAATACATTTAAAAATCCTTGGAATTTCCATCGGTCGGTTAAACTAAGTTTAAACGACAACTGAAGTTCACATTCGTTTTGTCTTTAAACTAAGTTTAAACCACAATTTAAGTTTAACTAGAACTGAGCCACAGTAAAATTTCAAATTAAACCTAGTTTAAACTATGACTACACACAGGAAAATCCTCTTTTGGCATGAGGTTAATTGAACCAACGTTTCAGTGTTGCAATCGAAACACATTTGTTGTAACCTCATGTCATTATAATGAACGTACCATTTTTTACTCTAACCGAAATGTTAGTCCGCACAACTGCACGTTTGGTTGTCGTAACCTCATGATTGCATTTTGAATTCTGCCAAAATTTGACGTTTCCATTGATTAGGAAATATATACGTTTTAAAGTGTGGATAAGTATTAACAAAGTTTAACCTTGCACTAACAATCTGGGCCTCGAGAAATTTCTTTAAAATTCAGAACACTTAATGTAAACAGAAAACACTGTTGTAATACATTAGAAAACGTTTTAAGGGATAACTATATAATTTTCATATTACAAAATAATGAGGAAGTGATATACATAGTATGTACTTGAAAGAAGTCTTGAAAATATATACGGCCCAGCTCAAAAGAATCATTGGTGCTTTTGTTTGATACCCAAATCTCGCTTCCAAATTACTTAGAGGAAATAGAAACCCATCTGAGTTCCTCATATCATATTTTTTCTTCGTGGAAATTATTTGAAAAGGATGAGAGTTGAACTGAAATATCTCACCAGATCACAGCAGAATAACAGAATAAATACATGAATAATGTTTAGTTTCAAATCTGAAATCTATAGCAATTAGTTCAGTTATGCATTTTGTTTTGAAATCTTGTCTTAGTTTTCAAGTCAAAATAATTTCAGTACCTAAGAACTGACAAAAACTATTTTCAGTTAACAATGTAAAAAATAGTTTTTATCTCATTTTCATTCTCATTTTATATTTCTCATCAAACGAGAATGAGCACGAGTACACGCTCCAAAAAACGGGCTATCCCAAACATAATTTTGCAGGCATTACATGTATATTTGGAATTTTATGTAAACATAATATATAATTGACTGATAAATCATTTGTAAACAGGGTTGTATTGAGGCTTGAACAGTGAGCTCTGACTTACATTATAATATCGCGGAAACATTTTAATGTTGCTCCTTAAAATGGAGTATGTACTAATGGAAACATAATAATTTTTGAACCTAAACATAAATATGTTCAAAATAAAACATGATTTTGAACGACCTGAATATAAATATGTTTCCAGTGAAACATATCAGTTGTTTCAGTACAAAAAGTAGTATGTTTGCATAGAAACATATTTAAATATTTTTGGAAAGAAATCCTGAAAATAAAATAAAAATAAAATGTTTTTTTATTAATTTTTATTAAAAATCTTTAAACATGCACAGTGGGAATTTATAATAATTGAATTCATATACGAATTTTTAAATGCATAAATAAAAATTTCGTTTAAAACTGCAAGTACAAGTGACAGCATAAATGAATGCACAATTGCACCAGCGGACGATCCAGGCTCGCTTTATATTTGGTACAGTTACAGTTGATCTCAGTACAGCACATAGCGTAGGCAAGGAATTCACGGAGGCTTTTGTAAAAAAAACATGCCGAATTCTGTTTGAAAATCGAAACTCAGATGTTTCTTTGTGTTTTTTTTCACATTAGTTTCAGAAATTATATACTGCACTATATTGTAGTCTGTTACTATTTGTACTTTTCGGTAACACCATTTATATATTTATATAATTTACAAATAACAAAATTATTACCGACGCGAATACGTTTTCTCAACGAACTACAAAAGACACGTACGCAGAAAATGCCGATCACCGAGTGTCAACTTTGTATACAAGAAGAGAGCTGCAAGAATACCTTTATTTACATTTGAATTCATTTTTTGTTCGTTTTCAAACATCAGTATATTTAAAATGACCCTGTACATACTTCAAACGACGACATAAGAGACGTAGGTAGAAAATTCTGCTCAACGAGTGCCAACTTCGTATACAAGAAGAATGTTGCAAGAATACACTTATTTAAATCAAATTTGTTTTTTGTTTGTTTTTAAACATCAATATGTTCAAACGATGACAAAAGATGCCGTAGGTAGAAAATACTGCACATCGTTGCCAACTTCGTCAGTCGATAAATTATCGAATTAAGACGAGCGTTTAGCATTGTCTGTGTTTCGAAGCATAGTTTTAACCAATTACATTGCCAAAAAATAGTTTATTCAATTGCAATTAATATTTTATGTTGGTATTGTAACATATTTATGGTAAATTTGACAGATTCTGCTGGACAATATAATAATGTTTACACGTGAACAAAAATAAATTCAATTTCGATTATAATATAATAACACTTCATTCCTAATACATGCATGGTAATTTTGTATTACTTTTTAATTACATTCAAACATATTCAAACGAATCTTTTCTATCCGTTTACGGAAAAGAGTGAATAACACATAACACACATAATTCAGTAATCCTTAAATTGTTCACTCCTTAATATTCAGTACTAATTTTCTGCTGGAATATTCTGAAATGTTCTTTGTTTGTTTTTTAAATATTTAAATTGCGATTGAAACTAAATTTCAAAACATGCCAAATTGATGCAAAATTGATCTTTTACTTAAATAATTCTCAATATTTCTGTTCTAACTACACCCAGAAAAAATTCCCTCAATCCCATTAAAATTGGTCAATAGGACAATTATTGATTTAATAGTATTCAAAAAAACAATCATTTCATATACACTTAATGGCAATGTCATGGTATTTTCTAGTATTTAATGGTATTTTCCATTTAATATAATAATTTATCCTATTGACTATTTTTAATAGTAAACAAACTATTATTTATATAGTATTTTTTTCTGGGTGTACAGATCGAAATCGTATAATACAACGAATTCAATTTGATTTTGTTTGTCAAATATTTAAATTTCGATACGAAAATTCCTGATCAGGCACTGATGTGAATCCACGATCATTGCCTTATTTCAAGGTAATGTTCATACAGCCTGATCAGACAATGATTGCACCCTGAACTAAATTTCTACTCGGGAATGTTTTTTTTTTTATATAAAACATAACTTTTGACCTCAACCTTAAAAATGTTAAATAAAATTAGTTCTGCAATCAGACGTTTTTAAATTCCAATGTTTATGTTGACTACGGAAATAATTATTACGCATTAATTATTATTTATATAGTAAATATAGCGCACTTACAACACGTTTCAGTAGTTAAAACCGCGCTCATAGTTTCAAGTCATTATCGCTATGAAGATCATCAAATGCATTTTACACTCTTTTTACACATTTTTGTTTACAAATAACATTATCAGTTGTTTATAGTTGTTTTTATTTATTTATTTATTTAATGAACTCTCGACCGAGCGAATGACGTACATAAAGTCGAGCCTATTTGTGAAAATATTTATAGGTAGTCTCAAAGTCAGTATCATTAAGTTAGTCACGTACTTCAATCTTCTACAGATTTTCAAGCAATGAATTGAAACATTGAAATTTGTTTAAAAGTTGCTTTTTTTCATATTAATTTTATATTTACTACATACTATTTATTCCATACCACCTTTAAATTCAAAACTATATCGTTTTTAAAGGGTGGTTACATTCACGCCCATTTTTTCCAATCCCGTACATTCTTCACACAAAAAACTGTATCGTTTCTGATAAACAATAAAAAAAACACTAAAGTGTTTGAAAACATCTTTTGTAGGAAATATTCAAATTGTTTAGCGCAAATGGTACGACAATTGAAGAATTTATTGCAAACAATTTAAAGTTCGAAATTGTTTGCCATAAATAATATAAATGTTTCGTACAAGTAATTAGGTATTTGTTCCAAATGCACCAAATTTATTAAGTGTTTCACCCAAATATTTATCGTGTTTCTCACAAATGATTGAAGAGTTTCCCCTAAATATTTGAAGTGTTTCCTTTTTAGTGCATGCCTACGTCGTAATTTTTTTCCAATCCCGTACATTCTTCACTCAAAAAACTGTATCGTTTCTGATAAACAATAAAAAAAAAACACTAAAGTGTTTGAAAACATCTTTTGTAGGAAATATTCAAATTGTTTACCGCAATTGTTACGACAATTGAAGAATTTATTGCAAACAATTTAAAGTTCGAAATTGTTTGCCATAAATAATATAAATGTTTCGTACAAGTAATTAGGTGTTTGTCCCAAATGCCCCAAATTTAATAAGTGTTTCCCCCAAATATTTATTGTATTTCTCACAAATGATTGAATAGTTTCCCCTAAATATTTGAAGTGTTTCCTTTTTAATGAATGCCATATTTTTCAAACCCGTACATATTCTTCACACAAAAAACTGTATCGTTTCTGATAAACAATAAAAAACACTAAAGTGTTAGAAAACATCTTTTGTAGGAAATATTAAAATTTTTACCGCAAATGGTACGACAATTGAAGAATTTATTGCAAACAATTAAAAGTTCGAAATTGTTTGCCATAAATAATATAAATGCTTCGAACAAGAATTTAATTGGTTGTCCCAAATGCCCCAAATTTATTAAGTGTTTACCGCAAATATTTATAGTGTTTCTTACAAATGATTGAAGTGTTTCCCCTAAATATTTGCAGTGTTTCCTTTTTAATGAATGCCTACGTCGCCATTTTTTCCAATCCCGTACACATTCTTCACACAAAAAACTGTATCGTTTTTGATAAACAATAAAAAAACACGACAGTGTTTGAGAGGAAATATTTGTATGAAATATTCAAATTGTTTACCGCAAATGGTACGACAATTGAACAATTTATTGCAAACAATTTAAAGTTCAAAATTGTTTGCCATAATTAATATAAATGTTTCGTACAAGAAATGTAGTGTTTGTCCCAAATGCCCCAAATTAATTAAGAGTTTCCCACAAATATTTATAGTGTTTCTTACAAATAATTGAAGTGTTTCCCATAAATATTTGAAGTGTTTCCCATAAATCTTTGAAGTGTTTTCCCCAAATATGTATTTGAAGTATTTCCAAAAATTGTCCACAATTATTTGTAATGCAGCTACTCATTTACGCGACGTGTTGAATAATGCAGAATGTCAGGTTAGATTATTAGACATGTTGCGTAAAAGACCGGCTGACGAAAATACACCTTTGGCTTCTACCAAATTTTATGAACACTAGAAATATTGTAGAAAATTTTTTACAATATTTCGATGATGAAGCTTGGAAACTGATGTCTCATGCAATGGACTCGTCTTAAAAAGTCACCGAAACTGTGGTTTTTCAATCGTCAGATGATCTGGAACAAAAAACCCAAGAACACAACGCACAGAATTGCGGCAGGCTGGAAACTACAGATGATAATAATAGCTCGATGTATCGCACAATAAGACGCACTTTGCTTCTTATTCGACACAAGAAGATTATACGAGTTTATTCTTGCAAGACGAGAACATTCATTCATATGTTTAAGCGATGCATCTTTTTTGAGAAGCTATACATTTTTGAGGCAAACACATTTAGTGTATCTTTTATTCGATAAGTGATTAGTGCACACAAAAAAATATCTTGTTTGGTGCAAACAATACTTGAAATATTATTTACAACAACCAATTTAAATGATTAAATTATTAATCGTAAACATCTGTAATATGGGATCCGTACGAAATGTCGAAAAAAAAATGTCGAAACCTTAAAATGTCGAAATTATAAAATCCTTAGAACGTCGAAACCATATTTGGCCGAATCACAAAATGTCGAAAAATATTTTATAGCTAGAAAATGTCGAAAAATCATTTAAACTATAAATACAAAAACATTTTTTTATAGGATCAAAAATGTCGAAAATTAAAATGCCGAAATATCAAAATGATGAAATACAAATTTCAAATCCTATACGAGCAAGTCCACACCAAATCTTCCAGGATGTGCAACTCACCCTCTTCGATTTCAATGAACATTTGGCTACTGATAAAGGGTATCGATATCTGCATTCACCATTTTTTTTATATTTTTCCGACCACTATTTTCAGAGATATCACTTTTTCCAGAAATACAGTCCAAAGTTAAAAAATTGTCAAAGATAACTTTTGAATGGTGGTTCCTATTGAAATATCTCTTGATGCTACAAACTTCGTTAAGGTTTCGTTTTATAACTAATAAATTCCAAGATGGTATTTTGAAGGCAGCTTATTTAAAAATCTCCGCATGAACCCTACAGTAGCTAAAAATCAGAATTAAGGTAGTTTTTTTTTTAAATCTTTGTTCTATTTTTAATATCTTTATCTTCGTGTTTTATTATATTTACTTGAAATATATATATTTTTTGTTACGTTGCAGTTTTTTCTACATTTTCTATCATTTTTTTTTAGCAAAAAATGATTTCGTCATATTAAATTTCGACATTTTGTTTTTCAACATTTTAGTTTTCAACATTTTTTTTGTTGACATTTTTATTTTCGACATTTTTGTTTTCAACCTTTTCAGATTTCGGTATTTTTATTTTCTACATTATTGTCTTCGGTATTTTTTGTTTTGATATTTTAAATTTCAACTTATCATACCAGACCCTACGTGAGTTTCGGAACAACACTAAAAGGACATAATTGTTTGTTCCAAACTCTAATTAAAATTTACCATTTAAGACAGAAGTAATGAATGTGTTTAGGAGGGATAATTAATTGAACACTTACAAAGTGTTTAATGTAAACAATTAAAGTGTTTAAGACAAAAAAATTACTATATTTCACAAATACTAAAAAATTGAAGTGTTTGCAGGAAACAGTCATTCTTTATAAAAAATTATAAGTATTTAGTGGAAAAAATAAGTTCTCACTACAACCATATGATTGTTTACGGCAAATAATTTGTAAACAATCCTTTTTTGTGTGTGTTTATGGCAGAATAGAGTGCGTTGTGTGAAACACTAAGTGTTTGTAGCGAAATATATCATGTATTTATCATATAGTTTAAACTTTCTCATTATTTACCGGTAATGAATTAGTATTTAGGATTAATATTTGAAGAACCATTTTTTAAAGTGTTTAGAAGTAAATTATTTCGTCCAAATACTAAAATTTTATTAATGTTTGCATTAATCCAGTATTATTTTCAATTAAAATTAGAATTTATGGCACGCTATAAGTATTTACAAGAAGTAAATGATAGTTTCCCACAAGTACATTATAAACAATTACTTAACATCAAAAAATGTTTGCTTCAAATGTCAACTAAAAACTACATAGAATCTTAATCTGTCTACATTTTTTATTTGTGTATATTTTTTTTTGTATAATTATATAAAGAATGCATTAAAAATAAATTCAAATGTAGTAATTATTGTATATTTTTCATGACGTTTAAATAAATAAATAAATAAATAAATAAATAAATGCAATAAAGATAAATGAAATTGTTGTTATTGGTAATATATGTTTAACGTTTAAATAATTACATAATGTTTAAATAGTTTTTTACTTTTACATACAGAATTTGGTAAATATTAATACAAATGTAGTAATTTGTCTACATTTTTCATGACCTTTGAATAAATAAATACAAAAACCCGTTAATTGTAAAAAATATTTAATCCAATTTTGTATAGAAAGACATTACATTTATTTAGTTTTTCATAAACTCAGAAAATTTTGACATATAATTTTTTAACACGACTCCTGTTAAATATACAAATTTTTCTCCAGAAAACAAAAACAATTTTGAAAATTAACAAGATATTTTTTACATGTTTCATATTGTTAAACTAACACGGGGTGAATTCAGATTTATAATAAGATCACAGTGTTAAATTTACGCGTACAAGTGTAAAATTAATATGATATATTGTTATACGTATATCAATGAGATTTGAAATTTATAACAAACATTTTATTGATTGGCGTTTATTCAACAATTCTTTGGTAAGCATCATTAATTTATTACATTTAATTTTATTTATATTATTTAATTTTGCATTTATATAAATATACTATAGGCCGCAATGAATTTTCATGAATTCAAATTGATGTGGAGAAATTTCAGCCAAATCCGAAGATGGACCCGCCAGGACAAATCGTCAATTTCAAAATTTAAATGAAATGACGTCTTGCAAAGGCAATCATCTGAAAAACTGGGTAAAAATACAGATACATCTCCACTCTATAGATCTAATTTTTAGTCATTTTGTAGCGAAATGGTTCATTTTGAGTTCCTGACGACTAAGGAGAGAAGTTGATTTCCACTGAACACTAAGTTTGTATCCTAACATTTTACTACCATCTTAAATGGATTTCTATTCTATTCCCGTAATGTCTGAATAGTACCAACGTCTTTATTTGTCTTTAAAAATTAACTAGGTTCTCCAAAGAAATGAATTCCTCAACACGTGTACCTAATAATAACGAATATTAATCTCAAAACACATTTGCTCCTGTATTATTTTTAATATTACAACCAATCTAACTTCGGAGAGTCATTTATTTAGCTCCTCTAGATTTCTGTAAATGTGATTTCAGCAGACAGACTTTCTGAGTTACAAACGGTGTACCAAACTGAATATACTCTATCACTCTTATGCACTTGGTGTCGATAAAAATATAAGAACAAATCTAAGTGAAAATAAAAAGGGGCTATATCGCAAAAACCACACACGATATCAAAAAACCTATGTCATTTTCGGAATCAGCTCTAAAATTTTAATAAAAAATAGCTTTCACTGCACCAACATTTCTGTATTATTATATTTTCAAGAATATTTAATTCAAAATTTAAGTAATTATTATTAGGCTTATATTTCAGAAAAGGTGTGTGTTTATTGTTTGGAAAGACGAATATTTTCTCCAAACACATTATGATAGTTTTCTGACATTTTCTACTGTTATAACTCCTTAACGAGATTTCGTATGAGAAAACCCTTAAATTGGTTGTAAACCTTTAAGAAACAAACTTAAAGTGTGCAGTGGAAATCTTCCTTAGGAAGTTCCATATAATCGCTACTTAGACATCAGAAATACACAACGAACCATTTTGCTTTAAAATAAGAAAATATATTGGATATATTTTGAATCCTTTCGGACCCCATAACCTAAACCAGACGTGAAGGAGTATAAGTTTATACTTAATTTCTGATCCACTAACCATGCAACACGAAAAATAAGTTTTATATAGGATATAATAAAAATGATATTAATTAATTACCAAATTTCGTTTCATTTAATATATCTATATATAGGAAAAATGGGAACATGTTAATTTAACAATGGTATTAATGTTAATTTTACACGGTTGATCATGTAATTTTAACATCGTGATACTATAAAATTAACAGTACTTAAAGGTAAAACAAGGCGATGAATCATGTTAAATTTATATTTTACAATTTAGATTCAACAAGACATCGAGTTATTATAACCAGTTATCCAATGTAAATTCAACCTTATACAACTGTTACATTATCAATATATCATGATGAATTAAACAAATAATTCATGTTCAGTTAACAAATTTTTAATGTTAATAATTAAAATTATGAAATCTTGTTAATAATTAACACTATGAATCTGTTTGAAAAAAAATAACATGAAATCTGTTTAAATTCTGTTTAAATTTACATGATTTTTTCCCTGAGTGTACAAAAATAACTACATTAATAAAGTAAAAACAAATACAAATGTATTTATATTTATTTTGATTTCGTATATATATTTTTTTGATGTTTTAAATCATATTCTACACCGAAAAATTCTCTTTGAACGAAATAAAGTTCCATTGTAAACCCCCAGCAAACCAACCGATTTTGTTCGATATCGAAACGATATCGTTTATATGTCCAAATTACCGTTTTCGATAATCGACAATGATACGGAAATGATAGGGTTTTCCATAAAAACAAACCTATCCATAAAGATATCGTTTTTTTTGTCGCTATAGATATCGAGTTGATATCGAAAAAGTGTTTATATTCGTTAAACAAATTTTATTTTTTCAGAATTTTTTTTTTTTGATAATAATTTCAAAATACACACAATTTATTTGCAAAAATATATCGAGTTTCATATCGTAAATTTTTAATTATCTTATCGAATTATTTTATCGGTTTGAAGCGCCTAGCCGAAATACATTTCTTCTAATTTACTCTCATTAAAATCTACACTAAAAAAAAAGTCTGCTATTAATAGCAAAATCTGAATGCAAAATTTTAGCAAACATTAAATGGCATTTACACAATACTTTTATTTGCAATAGCGAACTGTTTGCTGGGAATCTTAGTTCTACCAGTGTTAGTGTCACTGGTAGATGACGCCATAGTCACGAGACGCTGCAGCTAAATGTGTCTATAGTTCATAGACTCTTATTCGACAATATGTTTATTTAAATGAGATATTTCTTCTATGTAATAAAAATGCATAAAGGTAAAATAAAAAAATATGATAATAAATATATAATATAAAAATAAAAAAAAATACAAAGTATATGATTGAAATAAAATAAAGTATTAAAATACAAAGAAATATATATTTTTTATTTTATTTTTTATAAATTGGGGTTAACAGCAAAAAAATTAGTTAAAACAACTAAAATTGTCTGCTCTAATAGCATAAAAAAGTTTAGTGAAACCGCAAACTGTCATTTGCTGTTTCAGCAAAATCCTCTTTTCAGCAAACATTTTTGCTATATTGACAAGCCTTTTTGCTATATTGGCAACCCTTTTTGCTACTGTTACAGACTTTTCATTTTGATTGTATGTATGTTATGTTAATTTAATTAAATCGTAAATTAATACGTTTCAGTGAACCAACTATATGTAGTTGTGGTAACAAAAAAAACTAAGAAGTCGTTTTTTTTATAAAAAAAAAAACTTTAAAATAAACTCAATGCTTCTCCAATTGCCACAGCAGAATCAAAAGGTTGTTGCATCCTAATTACTTTTGTAGTCGCAATTTTTGTTGGTAGCCACAACAATTTTGCACGTACCGTTACATATTATTATTATTTAGTTGTGTTAAAAAAAAATTTCAACTAAATTTAGAGGTTATCACAAATTTTATTTGTTTTTTGGTTGCTACAACAATTTTGTACGTACCGTTACATATTATTATGATTCAGTTGTGTTAAAAAATATGTGAACTAAATTTAGCGGTTATCATAACTACTTACACACTGCAATCAATTGGTCGTTGCAACCGAATGACTTGATAAGATTTTATTTTACCATTGCTGCAACAAATTTATTTTCTTTTGATCCATACAAAATTTTAATTAAATGCCCAAAATATTTTATTCTTACATATTTTTTTTAATATTTATTTCTTCGAATTAATATTTTAATGACACACATTAAAATGTTTTCGACCGTCTACAACGTATAAATGCGCTCTATCTGATCGACATACGTCAATCGAACTTAACAAAAAATTTAATAAATAAATGTGATAGTGACAAAATTGATAATGACAACAGGATGACAACAGTAGACATTAGCAATGGCGTGTGGCTAAACAAATGATATTGAAATGGATCTATCAAAAAAGCAAAGCAAATCTTTCCATATAACCTTCTAGTCAAAATTGCCATTGGCGACAATTGTCTTCTTTTGTCACACGCAAACAATCTGCGCTGATAAGCTATATATAATATATATAGTATTTTAATAAAATATAAAAACAAAAAATTAAAAAATCTTAATATTTAATTGATTGTCAGCGTGCAAAGTCCAGAATTTCAAATGATTGTGTCGGCTAACATTTGGCAAATTCGTGCGGGTTTATCAGATGTGTTTAAACTATTTGTTTGTATTTATAGAATATAAAAAAAATGTATTTATGGAATATAGAGAATACAGTAAAGAGTGGGGGCTATATATAATAATTTGTTGAAAATTTCAAATAAATTAAAACTATTATAAATTAAATAATAAATTAGTTTCTATGATATTATTTCAAAAATAAAACATGTCCATTATAAATTATATTGAAATTTCAATTTGATCGAATAAGTTTTTTTTCTGTTTCAGAATTCTATACGAAGAAACTTATTTGAATAGTATCAAGTTCTATGAAATTTGAATATTGATCAAATATTTGTATTTTGAGCGAAACTGGAATTCAGAACATACAAGGTTGCCAACCAGTGTAGCCAACTCATATTTTCATTTTCCTCGATATTCTTACCAAAATTCCCCAATTGACTATGAAATTCTCCGCACAAATGTAATTTAAATACACTGAGAATAAATAGTGTTTTTATTATCTATATATGGGCCATTCCACACCAAATCGATCAGCGGTTGGAACTCACCTTCTTCGATTTCAATTCAATTTAGAAAATAATTTTTTAAAATATGATGCCATCAAAATACCATCTTGAAATTTTGTATGAACATTTATAATAAATTGACGAAAACTTTGGATTTTTTTCAGAATTTTAAAAAGGGTCCTTTTTAAGGACATCAATTTTGAAGTGCAAGGATAATGACCACGGGCCACATGTTGCCGTTTGGAAATTACAACTTAATTTTTCTAAAAGCTTGTTCTATTAGCTTTAAAACGAGCCATTAACGGAGTTTCTAGCATTTCTAGTTCAAGAGATATTTAAATATGAACAACAGTACAAAAGTGATTTTTGGCACTTTTTTTTCCAACTTTGAGCCACTGTATCTCTGGAAGTAGTGGTCGGAAAAAATAAAAAAAAAATGTTTAGTGCATGTCTCGATACCCTTTATCAGTTACCAAAAGTTCATTAAGATCGAAAAGGTAAAATCATAAATTTGACTTTTTTTGGTCGATTTGGTGTGGAATGGCCCATATATAAAAATGAAATGTCCTGTGTGTGCCAGAGCATCACGAGAGAACGAACAGATGGATTTGCCTAATCCTTTTTTGTTCGTGTCAATGCAAGAGTGGTTTAGGAAAAAAGAAAAGTCGGAAAAACCCAAAGGAAAAGCCGGAAACTCGAAAAAATCTAAATTTGACCCTAGGAACTTGAAATTTGGACAGGGCGTTGATTTCCCGACGTGAGAGCGCACTACGAAGGGATTTTTGGAAATTTGCTTCCTAAGGTACAAAAATGGGCGTGGCAAAAATAAACGTTTAATTCAAAATATCTGTATAGATAGCCACAATTATGAAATTGGGCTCAGTAATGTATTTTGTTGTTGTTTATATTTTTACTAAATGTGGGCGGAATTTGATAAAGGGGCGTGACACTTCCCATATAACCATAACTTTAAAAATGTTATAACTCCTGACCAGAGTTATGAAAATTGAAACAAAGGTTCATATTAAAAAGTAAAATCGTCACGTAGAATGTGGGCGGGATTGTATAAAGGGGCGTGGCACCTTTCATATAACAAGAACATTAAAAATGCTATAACTCCTGACATACTAAGAGTAGAGTTATAAAAATCAAATCAAATGTTCATGTTTAAAACTACGATCATCACGTCGAATATGGACGGGATTGAATAATGGGGCGTGGCAACACCCATACAAAAAAACCTTAAAATTGCTATTACTCTTTACCTACTAAGTGCAGAGTTTAAAAAATCGAAACAAAAGATTATATTAAACATTGTAATCGTCACATATAATCAAGGCTGGAAAAAAATCCGGATACTTTGTGGAAAAAATTCACAGTCTTGGATCTAGAAGCCGTTTTCTTCAAATCGTAGTAGATTCAATCAATATCTTCCGCTTTAAAAATTAGCATAGAATTGACTTGAATTAAATCCATGGTTTCGGCGACTACATCATTAAATTATTTGGATCTACATAAAGGCCTAGGTTGGGTAATATAATATATGAATCATTTCATTACCATCTTCACCAGAGGTTTCATCCAGCAGTGGTTCAAATAATTATTTTCGATTTGGTGGTTTACAACAAATTCTTAAATTTTCAAAACATAAATTGTTCCCTGTAAACCACAAATATATTTCCTTAGTTATAATTCGAAAAATGTAAAAAAAATCCAAAAATATTTAAGTGGATCAAATTAAAAAAAAAATGAATGGATTTTTTGGGAGTGCAGAGCCCTGCGTAGAATTTGGACGGAATTAGACAATGGGGCGAGACACCTCCCATATAACAAAAATTTTAAAAATGTTAAAACTCTTACTTACTAAGAGCATAGTTGTACAACTCGAAACAAGAGATCATTTTTAAAAATGTTAATAGCCACATGGAATGTGATCGAGATTGGAAATAGCGCTATGATCAATGTGGGCGGGAAAAAGCGACGTAGGCATGCACTAAAAAGGGAAAAAGGGGCGTAAATATATCCACACTTTATAAACGATATAGTTTTACAATTACAAAAACTTAGCACGAGCAAAGCTGTGAACGGGTCCAGCTATATTTTTATAAAAATCGAAAAAATCCATAGATCAAATATTATACAATTTAATATGTTTTTTTTATTTCTTAATTTCTCTAATTTTCGAATGACATTTATCAGCCAATTGAAAAAAATTGTATGTTATTACCAAGTGGTGCTATATTTATTAATTGAGGTCAAATTTTGATCATTTTTATCATTGATATTTTTAGTTTTGAAATTTTAAATTTCCAATAATCGCAATTTTAAAATACTGAAAATAATATTTTTCAAGTATTAAGGGGCAAGTCAAATTTGCAGGTCTTACATTAGGCAAAAATCAATCCTTTATTTAAATCCATATTTAAAACATTCAAAAAATGTATAAGGAATTTATCTAGATCTAGAAATCGTCTTTAATAGATTATGTTTATAAGAAGCGAAATTATGATCTCTCACATGATTGGAATGTAGAGGTATGTTCCAGTTTTCGATCGAATCCGATTTTACCCTCAAAATTTTAAACAAACGATTTTGAATTTATTATTTTCCAAACGAATTGAAAGCTTTGAAGTCAAAGCATGCCGGTTTAAATTCATTTTAAAAATTATTTATTGTACTAAGATATCGAATTAAAAAGTAAAAACGTTTATTTTGAAATTTGCATATGAAATTCTATCAAAAATTGAAATACACACCTATATTCCAATCCTTAAAAATGTAGAAAATGTAACAGATCCTAATTTGAAATTCCCCGGCAAAGTGGAACATTCCTCGATTATCCACTAAGACTAAAATTCCCCACAAATCAAACAAGAAATTTCTCATAAAAGTCACATATTGAGTACAATCACACAAAATCACACAGTGAGATAAATTACCCAAAAACCTGATATCGTGATAAATCACACGAAAATCACACACATCTACCAGAATTTAAAAATGCATTCAAAACTCATAATAATCAAAAAACGTAATAATTTATTTTTTAAATTTTTGGTTCCAATTTATTAATAAACTTACTTTCTGCTAACCTATATAGCTCCATACATCATTGACTTACATAGTTTGGAGAATAATAATAATAATTCCATGAATCTATATCATATAAATTCGTTTACCAACTCCATTTACCAAAAATGGCGTATGGAGCATACCAGAGTGCGTATTATTTGAATATTCAATCGTGTGTTCTTAGGTTTTTTTGTCAAAAAAAAATTGTTGTTTATCAAAAATAAAACCATTTACGATATTATCTCGATATTCATAACGACAAAAAAATGACAATTTGAGCCCATAAACGATATCGTTTAGTTTGCTGGGAAGTATGATTTAAATTTTTTGAATGTATTTAATCAATTATTTATTTTCTCGGGAATTTTTATTTTTGCTGCTTATATTTATTGGATTTTATTTAATTTGAGATTATTAAGGTTCACCGTCTGGGGGTAATATTGTTCATGATATTTTATGAAAAGTCCCTACCAGACGTAAAAACTCAGACTTTGTTTTTGGGTAAATTCCATGACAAACATTTAAAAAAACACCATGTATTATTTGAGTTTTTATTTTCATTTAATCCTTTTAAATCTAAAATACTTAAAAAAATATATTCGTTATATTAGAATTATGACTCATAATAATATAAATTATTAAAAGTTCAATAATACATGTTTCAAAACATATTATTGTTGTTTTGTGCATTATCTTGGAATATTTTATTTAATAAAAAATAATAATTAACACGTCAATGCATATAATTTGTTATTTAATCGGCAAACATAAATACAAATATTTGTGTTGTTTTGTTTTGCTATTTGTTTACGTTTTGTATTTTATTACTCACTAAGAAAACAAGATGTTTATGAAAGTCTTGCTGCAAATATTCAAACATCCCATAAGTTTCAATAAAGTTGCATCAAAACTATTCATATTTTTTAAATATGACATATATGCAGATAGTGACGAGATGTTTGCCATGAAAATTGAGTTATTTACAGTTGACTTATAGCAAACATCCTGAGTTCTTGGACATTTGCAGCAAAACTTTTGAGGTATTTTGACATTTGACTACTATAAAAAAGGAAAATGGCGTACTTTTTCCTTACGCTCGATTTATCCACAACAATTTAGTAAATACAATAGTCTAAAACAGCGTCAACTCAAATATTACATTTTAATGGTAAAAGTGAAAATACAAATTCCAGGAATTGAAATTATCAACACGTGATGGAAAATATTTCCTTTCAGAGTTGACTTTGATGACAGCATCGCCGGTCGGACTTGGTTCTTCTGTGAAGAAATCTCAAGTCGTTGTACAATTTTAACTTCGAAGGAATTTTAAAGACGATGGCGATGTAACCAGGATACTGTAAAACAGAATAACTGCAAATCTAGAAAAATTAAAAGCACATTTGGTTCCTTTTATTTCAATTCAATAAAAATTACTCTGCGAATTCTAAGGAGTACCTTTTCCAAATATTCATCAACTATCTTAATATTTGTAAGATGTTTAATTGATGGTTGTTATTCGCAATATTCAGGGCCGTGCGCACGGGGAGGGTGGTTTGGGTGTTCAAACCCCCTCCAGGAGCATTAAAAAATGATTTAATTAAATTAAAGCCTAAAAATGTATATGAATGTAAATTATAATTTTATAATATCACACGCTCAGATCAAAAGTGGTTTAAACAATATGTTAGAATAAAAACTTAATCAAAATGTTTAGAGTAAAAACGAAACAATATTTTCTAAAAGCAAAAAACAATAAAAGAAGATCAGAGCAAAAAAGTGATAAACTTAAATCTCATTTGTGAGCTGACTTTATGTTTACTCATTCTTATTCTAATAAAATTTTATTAATGTTAAAACGTATTGAGGAAATTAAAAAAAATGCTATATTCAATATACTATATGTTATACTATATTCAAAAATATATAGTTAAAAAAAATGTATACTTTCTTTACAAAAATTTTCATTACTTAAAATTATTTTTTTCGAGTTTTTTTTTCTTTTGTTGAAAAACTTTTGTTTGGAAACATTATTTTTGTCAAAGAAACATTTTTTCCGAACTAAAAATTATTGGAATTTTCTTACAATCTTATTTTTTTAAACAATAAAATACAAATAATTTATTTTTTTTTAAACAATTATTTTTCAACTTTTTATTTTAGAAATTTTTGGTCGAACATTTGAAAAAAGTTGAAAGTAGTTCCTGGCTAAGACATCATTGAGTATAAATATGAAAATGGGTGTAAATTTAAATAAATTTGAATTGATTTTTAAAATATCTAATAGTAAGATTTCAAAAGGGTATAAAACCTCTAAATGATTTGATTATGTAAAAACGCTTTTATATCCATAATAAAAGAGATCTCAGCTACAAAAAGAAGGGTATAACGAAATTATTCTTTTAAACTTAAAAAGTTAACACGGTAAAAAAAATATATCACAAATGAAAAACAATACTCCATAGTTTTTAAAAATAGTTAAAGAATTATATATCTGAATGAGTTAGGACGATTTTCTGTCCGTTGAACACCATTTCTTCTAAAATTTTTGTTAACACTAATCCAACTATCGCTTATTTTATTTCAGTTTAACAATATTTCAATATTTTTCGACGAATGGATTTTATATAAGCCAAAAATTTGAAATCTGGACCTAGCTCAGGCAGTTTGGAGGGTTACATCATTTTGAACAAATTATATAATATTGTTCTATACGGGTTTCAGCAGTCCCTCGCTTGTTTATTTTGATCTTTAATCCGATTCTACGATTTTATTTGGAACTTTAAATTATCTCAGTTTAAATCTCATCTTTACTTTTTGAAATTATGAAATACATTATATTTTTTTGACACATATCTTATTGATTGTTGGGCTTAGATCCAACACTTTACATTCGCCACAAATTTACGATTCAAAAATCCTGATTTTCGACCCGATTTACATTTATTATTTAAGAGATAGTCTCTTGAAACCTAATTGTAATATTTCGCAGTATCCCTCCGACCGTTTTAGCCACAAGAAATACGCTCAAAACAATTTGAAAAACCGTAAATCAAACTATGTATTTTTTGTGGCTAAAACTGTCGGAACTTGTTAAAAAGTATGAGGAACTATAGAACTGGACTGCATGCGAAGAGAACTCTCAAAATTTTTTGATTTTCTGGAATTTTGAAAATATTTTTGATTTACGGTTTTTCAAGAACTCTCGAATTTTTGATGTTTTTTTCTGTTTGGTACATTTTTTTGAAAGATCAAAGATTAATAATATTTTTGAGTGTATTTTCCACTATAATGGGCGGAACTATTGAAAATAAGAATGAGGAACTATAGAACTCACCTGTATGCGAAGAGAACTCACCTTTTTTGTTGATCTTCTGCAAAGTGATAAGCTAAGTTCACACACACACCATCTGGGAAGCTAAAATTTTACAAATATCTTAATTTTATGTTTTTTCACCATACTTCCAAATTTCATCAAATTCTGAAATAGTACTGCTTACTTTGGAATTTGTTTGTTTTTATATTTCAAAAACACCCTTATTTATAAAAAAGTGTTTTTTTACCAACAAAAAAAAAATAGAAATATACATTAACAAATAAATTGGTATATAAAATTTGTATTTTGAAGTTGAATAAATAATTTTTCACAAAACAATGGAAAAATTTTCGCCTGCGGCGCTTTTCTGTTCGAATTACTTTACCAATATTATAAAAATATGTTTATGAAATGTAAGTACAAATTTCAAATGAAATCGTTTGTTTTTATTTAATATTTTCGCAAATTATATAAATTTCGAATATTTTTCAATTTATTGCTAGTTTTGTATATGTTTAATTGTCAAAAAAGTTATACGTATTTTCATTAATGGAATACTGTTTTTATTATGATTAAACCAATTTGTTCGGACCGTCGGACAAGGCTATAGAAAATGGCCCAACCATGACCTAATGACCCTTCAAAAGTTCTTGAAGGAGACTCCGTTATAAGAAGATCATACACCCGATATCTTACCTAGTTTAGGCCTCGTTAGAGACCGATTTTCTGAAATATCTATCTCCCTACCTTCTTTATTATGAAGTTAGCTAAAACCCCCCCCCCCCAAGAGCAAATCCTGCGCACGGCCCTCTTGAGAACGGCTTAAAAATACGATTGCTATTCCTCCCAAATGATTCCAGCAGTCCCAACTATTACCCTGTAAAATTCCAGATAGATTGCGAACGATTTTAAATATCCCTATCTATTAATTGTTTTTGTTTTACGTCCACTTTTGATTATTTTAAGATATTGTCTTAACGTGCTCAAGGTCCAATCGGTACAAATTGTGTGTTTTGTACCAACAAAGAAAACAACAAAGTTACGAACCGATTTCACAGATTTTCTTTTCCTTTAATATTTAAACAGTTGTCTTTATTATACCCTATTTATTATAAAGTGTTGTTCAATTTGAAAAATATTTTCACTTATTTGTGTGTTTTTATTTTCAGTGCATGGATTTTTTGTTGTTATATTATAAAGAAAATAACCTTTTATAATTAATACGATTAATCAAAAAAAAATATATGTATTGTTATGAAAAGAGGCAATTTTTCCCATAGTGCAAGCAATCAACAATAATAAATGAGACGGAAGATCATTCAGCGCACTAAGCAATGTGTTAGAAAGAGACGGAAGATCATTCAGCGCATTGAGGCGTTGTGAGAGAAAGAGATAGAAGATCAGCGCATTAGATACACATAAGTGCGAATGAGATGCCAATAACATGCGTCATTCGCGAAACGAGTGGAAGATTCTCGAAACATGTCGAAGCTTGTCGAAACGTGTCGAACTGATGCATGCAGTATATAAGAGCGTCGCATCTGAGGCACAGCACTTCAGTTGTGATTGGAAAGTGGTCGAGGGCATCTCGTGTGTAATCAATGCCAAGTTTAATAGTGGACATGCAGCAGTTGTTAGAATTTGTTATTAGTAAAGTTGTTTATTAAAGTGAATTAATAAAGTTAATTGTTATAATTTATACCAAACATAAGAGTGTTTTTATTTTGAACACAATTCAGAGATACGAACTTGTAGATCAGTTTTCCGTAGACTGAATTTTCGTAACAGTATAAAAAACATTAGGGATTTTTAAATTCCACAATAAATGCCTGACTTATTTGACTATTATGATTTGTTTAAAATTGGTTTTCGTTGTTTTCAAAAGAAATTAATATTTGGGAAAACACTATAAAATATGGAACAATATTTGTAAATATATTCAGTTCTATGAGGAATAAATATTTCCACAAAAAAAATTCTTTCGACCAAAAATTTTGTACCAAAAACTTTTTCTATCGTAAGGCATTCTAGGTATTAAAATTAAGCACATTATATTAGAAAAACTATCTGATTATTTTCATTTCTAAAACGTTTCAATTAAATGATAAAATTTTAATATTGTGTATAGTAATGGTTGTCCTTGACTATGACCTCAAAAACGAATCACATATTCGTCAAAATTTCACAAAAAAAAAAAATGCCATTGCTATTTTTTTTGTTTAGTTCTACAAAGAAAATTAGAATTCAGCACAAGAAGACCATCGAACAACTGGTTCATGCTCTACATTCATAAAATCGAATGTTTACGAGAGTCATAAAGAGCCACCAAATGTTTTTTTTTAGACTGAAAAAAGGCTCCACGTAACGTTAATCAAGTTTATATTTCAATGTCTCACTCACTCATTCACTCTCTCGCTGTCTTTTTTCTAACTTTTTATAGTCAAAAACCGACAATACGCGTTGGAGGATGAAATTATGGCCAAGATGCAGTTGCAGATGTAGGTGAAGCGACTGGTGATATGGCAGTGAGTGGGATAAATAGAGAAAAATTTAAAGAAAAATAAACTTTTATTATAGAACACACACAATTTCTAACTATTAAAGTGCAAACAAGTGGAGCAAAAGTTTTGTGAAAGTAAAAAAATGCTGGTGCTATAAAATTTTATTGCAACCAAATTTAAATTTATAGAAAATTTTACTACCGATTTTTTTTTTGTTATTTGCATCTATTAAAAGAGTTGAACACCGTAAAAAGAGTTGGCAATAATAAAATAATTCTTTGACTTAATATGCTTGCAATAAGCACCTTTTAGAATTGAAAACATGTTTTAATTTATTGTACATAAAAACAGATTTGATTTTTTGTTTACGTTCTGCACCATCTTTGAACTATCTAATAATTGTTGGATACTTGTTTCATACTCGACAGTAGCGGAATAAAGAAATATACGATGCAAAAAAGGCTATCCCAAACATAACATATATCTTTGGAGCTTTATGGAAACAAAAGTATTATTGTATTGCCAAATATTATTATAATAACAGCCAAACATATTTTTGTTTTCGATTAAACATACTTATGTTCAGAATGAATAATTTTGGTGTTCTTACAAACAAACGTTATTTACATATAAACATATTGTTGTTTACATTTCATAATAATGTATAAAGAAGTAAATTTAGTGCTAATATTTTGTTTATACAATATTCATTTTTTCCCTTTTTTAATTACATTTTTTTACCATTTATATTATATAATTATAAATTTAAACTATTTTTTTTTATTACACATCTTTTATTTACACTTAATTATTTCATTTCCATCTATTGTTCCTATTTTGAGCTCATTGAATTACAGATTAATTGGATATTTCACAAACACCCACTATCTGGTATTAACAAATATTTAAACAAATACATCCACCAAAAAGAACTTTTGAACTATATGAAAAGTATTCGTGTGAGTGTTACTGCGTGTTAAAAGTATGACGCATTGTTATTTATTAGTAATGCTAAACATAAATATAATTATAGTGTTGTCATACTAATCCTATAATTTTTAAATTCGTTGTCACCCACGAATAACCAAAAACATATAATTCAAAGAATCTTTTTTGAATTTGACTGTGTTAAATAGTTAAATAGCATCTGAGGCGCAGTAATTCTGTTTTGACATAGACATACAGCAAATGTTATTAATGATTGTTATTATATTTGGTTATTTCATATCGTCACTGCCACGCCAAAGGGGCGAATGTGCATTTTTAAAAAGATTTGAAAATCAAATTTTAAAGTTTGAAGTGCTTTAAAAATTGGCAAAATTAATATTTTTTTCAATTTTTTCTGTTATTATTCGTCAATTATTATAACGTATATAACATATCTTTAGATTTGGACAACCTACTGAATTATAAATACGGATTTTGTGAGGCTGATGTGTCCTGATCAAAACGCAAAAATATTTTTTTTTTATTCTATAAATTTTTAATTGCGCAAGAAAAAATAGCAATGTAAAGGCAATAATTGTTTACTTTTAAAGCACCTATATATTGGCATCATTAATTAAAAATATTTTGTCAAACATTAATTTGCCATTTGTTATTTGCAGGAAAAATGTTTATATTAATGATGCAGATTGATAGGTGCTCTAAAAACAAATAATTAATACCTTTACACCACTATTTTATCTTGTACCAATAAAAAATTATAGCAAAAAAACGAAGACATTGGAAAAATTGAAAAAATTTAAAATCTTGTTATCCCAAAAGGGCGAATCTTTTTCTTTTTTTTGCTATAACCCTTAATGGTACAATATAAAATAATGATGTAAAGGCAATTATTGTTTGTTTTCAAAGCACCTATCGATCTGCATCATTAATTATAAATATTTTGCCAAACATTTTTTTCCTGCAAATAACAAATGGCAAATTAATGTTTGGCAAAATATGTTTAAATAATTATAGCAATCGATAGGTGCTTTGAAAAAAAACAATTAATTCTTTCACATCACTATTTTATCTTGTACCAATAAAAAGTTATGGCGTAAAAACAAAAAGATTTGCCCTTTTGGTATGACGAGATTTTCAATTTTTCAAATTCGTCTTTTTTGTCTTTTGTGGCTTGAAATATCGAACAAAATGACACGCGATTTTGGAACAGCATACTGGAGGATAAACTACATTAAAAAAATGTATAAAAAAAACGCAAATGTCAAATATTACACATTCGCCCCTTTGGCATGATAGTGACAATATGTACAGTATATTTTTTAGGTGTATTGGACTTTATTTCATTGCGTTTAATTTAATTTCGGGTTTAATTTTATTAGTGTTATTTTTTGATGTCTTTATAAAGAACCTCTTGTTGAAATTAACTTAAAAGTGCCTTTGTTAAAAAAAATTGCAAAATACCATCAAAATAAAAACGCCCCTGTATATTTAAGAACCAACTTGTTGCAAGTCGCACCTGTAGATCTAGTAATAATACACATACAATACACAAAAAGATGAAGAAAAATGCAAAACAAAATCAACCAAATAAAAAAAAAAACTATTAAAAATTGAATCAAGTTGGTGACGGGAAGATGTGAATTTCTTCTAGAAGAAGCTGCGAGGCAACAATCGCAATCGGCAACCAACAAATACTACGGATAACAGGTAACCGACAATAGCAACATCTTCCAGCAACATCTTCCAGCGGCAAACAAACGAATTAAATGGTGTTGTTGTTGTTGTTCGATTCATGCCCCGTTGATCTGGTTCTAAATGGCACAGAAATCTACTACGTTGTACCGTTTAAGGCGGTGCATTTTACGTGTTTCGAGCATAGTTTCCCGCAAAATTTTCGTTAGTTGGGAGGTAATTTTTAAATTTTGTTCTATACAAGTGCCGCAAGACCTATTTAAGACTGCCATGGCAAGACAAGACAACACAAGGCTAGGTCAGGCAAGCTAAGTGTGGCATGTCGAGGCAAGCCTGAGACAAGGCTATAAGCGATAAACACTGTGAAAATTTTGCAAATATTTGGGATATAAAATTTAAAAAGTTTAGGATTGTCTGAGGAAAGAATTTAGGATTTATCTGAGCGAACATTTTTCTATGGGAATTAGCGTAGAATTGTCGCGGGAAAGAATTATCTCTGGAAAGATTTGTCTCGAGAAATAATAATTTGGGGGCAGAATTGTCAGAAATGATCAGAGGAAAGAATTGTGTCGAGTAAGAATTTTCCCTGGAGAGATTTGTTACGGAAAGAATAGTCTGGGTAAGAAATTCTCTGGTGAATAATGGTTTCTTTTGCACTGAGTCAATTGTACGGGGATTAGTTGTTCAGGGAAGTATTCACTGGACATTGAATTATTGCGGCGAAAAATAATTGTGGGGGGATAAGAATTATTGTCAAGCTAAAAATAGTCTGCGGTTAAACAATTTTTTGAAGAAGAATTCTTCGGAAAAAATTTTTCTGGACGAGGAATTATCACGGCGAAGAATTTTTTGGGGACAAATGTCATGGTAAAGAATTGTCCGGGAAAAGAATTGTCTGAGTAAGAATTGTTTCGAGGAAATATTCTTCGATGAAGAATTGTTAGAGACATAATTTTCTTGAGGATGAATTGTACGAAGAATAATTGTTTCGAGACATAATTGGACGGGGAAGACTTTCAGGGTAAACAATTTTTTGAAGTTGGGGGAAGAATTTCCTGGATGAAGAATTGTCGCGGCGTAGCTCAAGGTTAGTGCGTTGGACTGCGAGCCGAAAGGTCCCCGGTTCAAGCCTGAAAAACATCTTTTTCATAGAAAACATTTTTCTATGCGACGTCAGTAAACATTATTACTATGAAAAGCTCTCACTCGCCGTTCGGATTCGGTAAAAAACACGTACAGCTCTAATGGTGAGAGAACTTGGCCGAAGTTCTATACAGGACTGTAGCGCCAAACTATTAATATATTAAAGAATTGTTCGGGGAATGAATTATCTGAGTAAGAATTGTTTTGAGGAAGAATTTTCGATGAAGAATTGTTAGGGAAAGAAGTTTTTTAGAACATTTTTCCGGGGAAGAATTGTCCGGAAGAAAATTGTTCGTGAAAGAATTGTTTTAAGGAATAATTTTTCATTGAAGAATAGTCTTACATAAAAGTTCTGCGAGTAATAAATGTTTCGTGGACATTATTTCGATGAAGTTTATTTCGGGACAAATGATTTTGAGAAGAATGATCCGGGGAAAAACTGTTTGGTGAAATAATCTATGATCTACAATCTATAAGAATTGTCTTAAAGTAGAATTATCCGAAGAGGAAATTTTTGGGAAGAATAGACTCAAGGTAGAATTGTCCGGAGTAAAAATTGTCTCAAGGAAGTATACTTCGGAAAGTAATTATCTCCAGAAGAATTGTGCAGAAAATAGTTGTCTTAGGGAAAAATTATATTCGATTCCGATTGTATTTTGTATTCGTGTGCGATAATATGTTTCAAAGTTGAAAACGACTTTAGTTACATTAAAGTTTTATCATTTGTGTGTTCTTTTTTAAAGTGTAAATTTCTGAACAAATTACTGTCGACCGAAGAAAGGAACCACAGCCATTTGTGGTTAAGGTAGCTCGTTGCAGCAGCAGCAGTTCTATTGCTCTAGGTGTTTCATGTTGTTCTGGAGCTGTTGCTGTTGCTGGTGAAGATGTAAGTCAGTAGGTGAATTTGGGGTGTTGCAGATGCGACACATTGATTAAGCGGCGCGGACGTCAACCATCAAGTTGAAGGTTTTATTTTCTAGTGTTTTTGTTTTTTTTTTTTTATAATATAGGTACGACGTTGCTTTTAAAATGTTTTTCGCACCTTGTAGATAGAATCATCATGATCATAGTTATTGTAGGTTCTGATTAATAATGTTGCTTTAGTTGTTGGCATTGGGGGTTCTAAATTTTAATGTTATGCTCTCGAACATTATTTAACTCTCTTGTTCTTTTTATTGTTACTTTATTAATGCTGCCATACCACTTCCGTGCATTTCTATTCAGTTCTGTTGTCATTATTCATTGCATTGTGTTGCCAGATGTTTTTATTTGTGGCATAGATTGTGTAATAAAATAGCAAACACCCAATAGTGATGCTACGTAACGATGACAAATTATTTTCAGATATTTAAGTTCTCAAATATCGATAAAATTTTTTATATTTTTCCTTTCCTAGAACTGTAACATGACAGAGAAATTCAAAATTTAAATAATTTAATGTGATTATGTAAGTTGATTACGTAGAATTTGATAAATTTGATTCAAATTGATATGATACAATTTGATTCGATACAATTTGATTTGATGCAATTTGATTTTCAGCCCTAATTTAGCGAGCAATGACAATTGTTATCAATAACAATTGATACAAATGAAATTTTTTTTTTTAATTTTTAAATAAAATATCGTCGAAAAATATCTTAAACTGCATATTAATTATGAAAACGAATAGAAGTTGAACACTTATTGTATTAAAGTTGCTTATTTTCCATTTTTTCAATTTCTTCAACAAAAAATAAATTATTTTACTAACAAAAAAAATCTAATAACATAAAAATTTGAATTATATTTTAACATGAATTAACTAATAAAAAACATCAAGACAATTCAAAATCTCAACGCCATAATAAAATGAACTTATACATACATTCATAATAAATATGTAAGGAATAATTCGTATAAGCATATTTCTGTTTACGTCAGAGATTAAAAAATCCGTATGCTACACGTAAAACACAAATATCTTGGTAATATTTATCTTTGCGAACACAAACTCAAACGCTACATAGCGAACACTAACAGAAAGAAAAGAATACAACAGTTACGAATTACGATGCGTATACACACTTTCACAATGACAACTCTTCGTTGCTATCCTGTATCATCGCATGGCAACAAACAAACGCATGACAACGGACAGACGCATGACAACAGAAAGTCGCATGTCACCACACACATGTATGTATCTAGTTGGCAACAACGAGTTTTCTTTGTGGTACAAAAAATTTCCCGAAAAATTCTATCAAGAGTTTGGATGCTGCTTTATTCGCATTTTTATATTTGTTGCATTTTCAAATTAATAAAAAAACTATGTATACATAGTTTTTTTTAGTAAAAAAAAAATAATAATGTGAATAATAATACGAACTAGCGTAGCGAAGAAAAGAGAAACAGCATTGTTTTGTCTGTTTTATCTTTTTGAAGCGACTTTTGAAGCACTTTTGAAGCTATTTAACACTTCAAAAGTGCTTCGCAGACCTTATTGTTACTTGTTATTCATTATTTAGTAATATCATGAATTCTTTTGAATTTTATTATTACCTTAAAAACATAATAAATACATTAAACTAATAAAAAAACGCAAGAGTCTTGCTTTTCTTGCAGTGTTAGTCTTCCATTTGCGTTTGCTCTTGTTCTTGCATTTCTTTTCTTGCTCTTGTTCTTGCAAGCAAATCTCGATTTTGTTCTCGCTCTTGTTCTTGCAAAAAATGCAAGAACAAGAACAAGAAATTGTTGATCATCACTACTAGTAATGATAAAAAACCGGCACTTTAAACAACCGGTTTCGGTTTAGGGTTTTAATTTTTAAACCGGGTTCTTATTTTTATTTTAATTAATTATAAAAAACAATGTTTGATGTTAATCACAAAAATAGATTAGCTATTAAAAAAAATTTAAATAAATTTTTTGTACTATAAAATTAAGGTTATATAAATTATACTCATAAATGTAATTTAAACTTAAATAAATCAAATATATCTAAATATATTTATAGATCAAAACTTTGTGGATTTAAATCCATTTTTAAAATAATACTTAAGCAAAAAAATACTGTCTAAATCATTGAACTTAAGCCGATATTTTGTTTTAGTTTAAAATAAACTTAAAACTGAAAATTATTTTAACATATTTTCGCATGTACAAAATAAACATTAAATTTAAGAAATTATTTGTCAATTCTCATTTTTTTCGGTATAGAATTGATTTATGTAATTTGAAATAGTAGCTAAACTGGACGGAATTTGAGATCCTCTTGGTGGAAGTTAATACTTTGCAATTTTTGAGTGCTGGATTGCTTGTACCAAAATACCGTCTTCAGCAACACATCGTTTCAAAAATTTCCCAAAAGTTTATTTCAAAATGGACTTCAAATATTTACTGATCTTGTCATAAAATATTCATTTTTTAAATTTAATGTATTAATAATATAGAAAAATGAACATACATTTTCAGTAAAGCAGCAGAATAAACACAACTTTGATAAAAATTTAAAAACCAGTTAACCGAATCAAAAATAACCGCCGGTTTGGTTTGATACCAATTGATACCTATTTGATACCAATTTAATACAATTTAATTAAATACAATTTGATTTGACAGAAATCTCAATTATGTCTACTTAAATGCTAACCTATACAAAATTCAATAAGTGTTCTAATTCGCAATTTTTTCAACCGAAAATTGTAATTAAAACACTTTTTTTTTATGGAGGGGCTCTATTGACAAAATTCAAATTAAGCACAGAGTTAAAATATCAGCTGTAACCCACATTATTCACAAATTTATAAAATTATATTAGTTATATGATATAAAAATATTTTGAAATTGTAATATTGATGTATTAAAAGAACCGTCAACAATGACAATTCCTATTGGGTTATCACTTACCTGTTGATTGTTACTGATGTCAAGTTCAACTTCGCAGATCGTTGTTTATTTAGGTCAATTACTCTGCAATCATTTGGTTACTTGTTTATAAATGATTGTTACTTTCAGAACAGACAGCCTGTTACAAGTAGAGTAATTTACGGAGGGGCTAATTTATTTTTTATTGTTTTAAATATTTTATTTTTTTATTGTTTTTAATTTTTTTTAATTTTTTATGATTTTAAAATACTGTAAATACTTTATTAAATATATATAAATTAACATTATACCAAAAATAAAGAGTTAGTATTTTGTAGTATATAACGTTATTTGCGGATTAAAATAATAATTTATACTATTTACAAATTTTAATAATAGAAAAACTATTAATTGTTTTTTTGGTAGAACCATAGTTTACCGACCACCTCGCTAAAATAAAAAAAAAACACCAAGCCCCTTTAATAAAAAATATAGTTTCAATTAGAGATGGGCACGTGTCTTTTTTTGATGTCACGGACACGCACGGGCACGTCGATAGGTGATACGCACGAGCATGAGCCCGACGACTAAATTTACAGGCACGCACGGGAAGCACGATAAAGCACGGAATATAAAAAGACACGAAGAAACACGACAAAACACAAAAAAACATGGAAAATCATGAAAAGTAGGCGAAACGTAAAAAAATATCGGAACCGTTTAGATTTTTGGAACCGAAATCGCTATTAAAAATATATGGAACCGGAACTGGAATCGGAACCATAACCGGAACAGATATTATAGTCCCTGTCAGGGAACGCAAAGAACCGGAATCGGAACCGTTATTAAAAATATGTATGGAACCGGAATCGGAACCACAATTTTAAAAACCTTGGATCCGGAATCGTAACCGATATTCCGAAGGGTTTTAATGCCTGTAATAAATAATTCAAAAATTAAGTAATTAAGTAAAACTGAATCAACATTTTTTAAAGAAAAGGTCAAAATACCACGAAATTTATATTTTGTTGAAGCTGGAAGTATAGGTTTGTTTTAATTAAAATTGGTATAAAAACTATACACAAATTCTTTAGTGGGCGCGTGCCTGATTTTGGAGGCACGGACACGGAACTCAAATTTTCGGGCGTGACACGAAAAAATCACGTCACGTGCCCATCTCTAGTTTAAAATCAATTTTAGTAGCTCTCTCCCCTGGAAACGAGAGGAACTCAAATCGGATTTTGAAGTATATTTCAAAGGTGAAAGTACAATATAAAAAAAAAATCGTTACCTTACGCAGTATTGAGAGCTTGATATGATACCAAAAAATCTCCCCACCACAATCACCCCCTACCGCCTTAAAAATAATAAACTTATTTTTTAAAAATCCTATTTTCCAAAAAAAGGGTATGCACAAAATATAAAAAGCATGTCGATTTATTCTTCATGAAAGGGTGGATACAGCTGTTCAAAAAAAAAACACATATACGAGCGACAAAATTTGAATGAACTTATATTATTTAATTTTAATTTAAAGGGGCGTGGCATTTTTTTTTGATTTTGTGTGGTGGCCAGTAAACGGTAGTTCCCCAGTTTTTTTAATGTAGTAAAAAAATCATGTAATATATGTATTATTCTAATAAAATTAGTTAAACAGTTAAATGTGCGTGTTTCTTTTTAGTTATGGGGAAAAACTTTGATAAAAATTTTATAATAATTTGCACAGTTTTATCATGTGACCTATAATAGATAAAAATATGTTTTTTTTAATGTGTACCCTTACATTTGATAGCAGTTTTATTTAAATTCTAAAAAGCTTAGTATATTTAAAATATTATAAAGTTAAAAAATGTCCACGAAAAACTTGATAAACATACTATGGATTTTTAAATTTTTAAACATTCTGGATTACAACTTTGGATATAGTTGACCGATCAGCACCAGAATTTAACAGAAAATAAATTCAAATATATAAAATCCAATTAAGGATTAACATAAAAATCAGGCTACGTCGACTTAGCATGTTATGGAATGGGTGGATCGATCTAATTAATAAAACGCGCTTTTTGTATCACTTAGGACCGTTTTCACCATCTTCGGTTAAGCACTAACTGCCACTTTAACTCAGAGTTACCAATAGAATATATGGAATTGAAACACTTAACTGGACATTGTGAAACGGCCCTTAGTAAGGTCTTAATATGCCCAATCGGAAGCAGAGTTATAAACATTTATGCTAATAATTAGAAAGGTTTTTAATAGAAATCCATTTAAATATTTTAAAATTTAGTCACCTGAACGTAATTTCGACATTTCAGCGTTTTTATTTTTTCTAAATCTAAAAAAGCACTTTTCAAATGGAATAATTTTTATGCAGAATGTTGTTGATCTTTTTTTGAGTATTGTTTTATTTTGTTTTGATAAAAATAATGATAATTAGTGATAAAAATCATTAATACCCACTTTCCTTATTTCGAAACGAACGAAGAAACGAAAATTTGACGTTACAATATCGTCACACAAATATTTCATTTAATATTACGTCTTATAGTTTTTTGTGCGGCACTAAAATTTGAACTAGAATTTTTTTCGATTTATAGGTTCTCTATGGTCAGCGGATCATAAATGTAGTATAAACTTATCCCCCTACACGTCTGGGTTAGGCGCTATGGGGTTAGGCGTTCTGTCAAATTTTAATTTTCTTTTGTCTACACCCAGAAAAATTCCCTCAAATCCCATTAAAATTGGTCAATAGGACAATTATTGATTTAATAATATACAAAAAATAAATCTTTTCATATCAACTCAATAGCAATGTCATGGTGTTTTCTAGTATTTAATGGTATTTTCCGATTAAAATAATAAATATCCTATTCACAATTTTTAATTGTAAAAAACTAATATTTATATAGTATTTTCTTTTGAGTGTATATCTTGCAAACTATTTTTTTTTTCATGTAAAGTAAAATTTTGTATTATAGTGCAAGGTTCTCCGCGTTTAATGCAGAAAAGATATTTTCATTCTTGTCATTGCACAGTGTGATATTTTCATAATCTAGGTGGACATAAATCTTTTAAATCTTAAAATTTTAAAGTTACAGACTTGAAATTTTGTATAGAGAAGTTTTCTTGAAATAAAAACTTCTCCACAAAAAATGGGCGTGGTCAGACAACTGACACGCCCACTTCCCATAGAAAAAATATATAAAACTATACACATTTGGAAAAAATTCTCCTACAACTGAAATAAATTTGATATATTCTCAGAATTAAGGCATTAGATGTCGGTTTTCTTGAATATTCTAATGTCCTTTTTCATGGATATACGACAAAAATGCAAAAAACGTATTTTAAGCAATACTCTTGCTCAATAGGCGTTAAATGCAAAGTAAACTAAATATTTCTTAAATCTAAAATATGTATCAAGTGTTGTTTCAATTTTCAACATTATTATCTGATTTCCTAAGATATGATTAAAAAAAGAGCGAATTATATTTAATTGTTACGATTTTTTAAATGCAAATCGTGCTAAATAAAAGATATGCATTCCACGAAAAAAAGTTTTTTTTTTATTTTGAATGCATTTTTAAAAGTAAAAAATACATAATTGTTTGAAATTCAAAAATGAGTTAAACTTGCACAATAAATTTATTAGAGCTACATCGAAATAATTTCATTATCCTTCCACCGGAATGGTGAAAAATCTCCGTAAAAATGCTATTCATACAAAACTGCATGTCCTTCCCCGCTGAAAATTATAGACAAAACAACAACATAAAATTCATCAGGACACCATCAGATATGATTACACTTTTGCAAACTTTGAATAAAATTGGAGATATATTTTTCGGTACATATAAGAAATAATGTCCCATATCAAACAGAATCCGATTTTTTATTTTAAAATCCATTTTCTAAAATTCCAATATTTCGCAAGTGCGCACATAATGCGCAGTCAATTTAAGTTGTTGTGGGAAGGGTTTGACCAACCTGACATATTATATTAACAAAATTTAGTTAAAATATTTTACGATTTTCGTATATTTCTCATCATTTAAGCTCATTTTAAATGACGTGTGGCAAACTAATGCAGGCATGTTTAACACCGTTAGAAAGAAGGCATTTTAGACATTATGCCTGTAAAAAGATTTATGAGAGCATTTGGAAGCTTTTTTTTTCCATGTCTACTTTTGTATAAAAATACGTAATTTTTGTTTTATGTTTTTGACAGATAATCAGGAAAAACACAAATAGCCATTCTCTCAATTCCCAATAATATAAAACTAACACTCTGCATGTGGAGTATATATTGAAAGAGTTATGGCATTTTTAATGTAAACCATTTTTATTTCTTAAAAAGCAATTGTTTTAATTTTTTGACTTTAAGCAAGCCTACAGAAGGATTTTTTTCACTAGGGTGTAACATTTTTTGTTTGTTCTCTAGGTTCTCATAAATTATTAATAAAATGACATATTTTTAAACTTTTTCAACAAACTTTAATTTCCGATTTTCGGCGAGCTAGACTAAGCTTCTGTCCCATAGTGGAGTGTTTTTATTTTGTACACAATCCAGAGATACGAACTTGTAGAAGAGTTTTCCGTAGACTGAATTTTCGTAACAATATATTTCTACGACGTTATTCAAAACTGAAGTTAGAACTATTATTCGTTATTAGTAGGCTTATATTTTAGAAATAGTACGTGTTGGAGAATTTAGTTGTTTAGAGACCCTAGCTCAATTTTAAAGACGAATATTTTCTCCAAAGACATTATGATTGTTTTCTGACTTCTTCTACTGGTTATAACTCCTTAACGGAATTGTTAATAGAAAACCATTCAAAATGGTTGTAAATCGTTAAGATACAAACTTAAAGTGTTCAGTGGAAATCATTCTTAGGTAGTTCCCTATAATTCCTCTATAGATACCAAAAACGTACTATGAACCACTTTGCTATAAAATGACGAACTATATTGGTTATCCTTTGAACCCTTTAGGACCAAATAACGCCTAACCCAGGCGTGTAGGAGTATAAGTTTATACTACACTTTTTATCGGTAGACTACATAGAAGCACAATATAAAAACAAACGGAGTTCAATTAATAAAGATGTCATTTTGCGCGCACTATGGAACTCCACACATTCCAAAAAAAAAATATTTATAAAAAATTATTTTTTCTTATTTTTTTTGGTACAACGTTGAACTTTCTTTATGGTGAGAAAATTAAGAATGTTATTGGTTTGAATAAACTTAAATACGCTTATAATGCTAAAACTTACCGATCAGTATTTTTTTTTTATTTAAGCCTTTTGTTGTCTTTTATGTTTTATATTCAAATGTTAATTTTTTATTTTCATTAGATAATTTAATACATTTTAGAAAAAAAAATTAGAAGTTTTAAATTTAAATTTATATTAATTTAATTTTTTAGATATATTTTTTTTTAAATAAAAATATATATAATTTTTGTTAATATTTCACAAATATTTTTTAAATTTTATTAACTATATTTTCAATTAAATATATTAAGGATGTGTGCGAATTCGACTAAATCTCTGACTAAACTAAATTGAACGACTTTTCATTCGATCTCCATTTGGTAACCGGTAATTGTTAAAGTCCATAATCAATCGATTATCATATGTCTGTTTGCTGTCAGCCAATTTAGTCTGCTCCAAAATTTGCTAAATTAAAAAGTCGAACGAACACTGCATTACCGACAAAATTTAGTTTAGTCAGCAATTTAGTCAAATTCGCACACAGCCTAAATATATTTTCAATTGCAAATTTAGTTTTATAATTATTAAGAAATTTTATTTTTTATATTTAAAATTTAATTTTTTTCAACACTTTAAATATCACTAACTGTAAATTCAGTTTTATTGAAATTTTACAAAATGCATAATAATTTATTATAGCACGTTCATGAACTTGTATGCACAATTTTAGAATCATACATTTAACGAAGCACTAACCACAAAATCACTCACACACGATCAAGTGTTTTAATTAAATCATACAATATGTTTGTTGCGACCGCAAACAAAGAAAATTAAGTCCGATCAATTGCAACGACCATGAACTCGTCCGTTCGAAGCGCAAAGAACATTTGAAGAACGTTTGCGCATGCGCATAATATGCACAGTCCCAGTGCCCCAGAGAGAGGTTTTCCTTTTCTTTAGTTCTTTGTTTTATTTTTCCAACTTGCTGATGTTGTTGTTTAGCTTGTTTAGTTGCTGAATTATGTGCAAAAAAGTTAAAGAAAAGCAAAAATAAAAAATAAAAAAAAAAACACTGCACAATAGTCCAAAAGAAATGTTAGCAAAAAAAACAGAAAATTGCTTGCAAAAATTGTAAAAACAATTCCAACAAAAATACCGTAAAAACTGTTGAAAAAAGTAACGAAAAAAGTTGCAAATCAATAAAAAGCAAATGAAAAACAAGTTGCTTTCGTTGTATTCGCAACATTGCGTTGCACCATTTAAAGCGCGTTCGTTGCAACTTGTTGTGGTGCATGTTTCGCAACATATTGCAGCGAGCAACATGTTTATAATAATAATAATAATAGTTTGGCGCTACAGTTCTGTATAGAACTTCGGCCGAGCTCTCTCACCATTTTGAGCTGTGCGTGTTATATTTGTACTCAAAGTGGTGGGACCTACAGTTTATTGCCGAATCCGAACGGCGGGTGAGAGCTTTTTCATAGGCAATGGTTTTACTCTCGTAGGTTTGCCATTTACTGACGAGAGGTAGCGCGGTATAGAAAAATGTTTCTATGAAAAGATGTTGTTAGCCCCAGTCCAGGCTTGAACCGGGGACCTTTCCGCTCGCAGTCCAACGCACTAACCACTGAGCTACCGCGGCTACACAAATGGCGGGAAATTTTATTTAAGATCATCTATTAATAAAAATTCGTAACATATTTTATACTTTAAAATTGTTTAAATTTAATTTTTTTATTTTTATTTTTTAATATTCAATATTTTTAAATAATAACTGATTTTTTATTTATTTAAGCATACATTATTTTGAAATTTTTAAAGATATTTATCCACGATCTTAGTGTTAGTTTGCGATGGACTTCGAGAATCCTAACCTGAGCTCATACTCAGTTTTCTTAAAATTGCTTAAAGTTTTTGAGTTATTGCATAATACAAATTTACATATTTTGAACTTTAACTTTTTACAGATTTGAGTCTTCGATATGATTTCCTTTTATTCCAATGAGAATACTTAAACTAATATTTAAAAAAATACATGCAATTCGCATTTGAGTGATTTGCAAAAACAAAGTTAGAGGAATCATAAAATAATATACATATGTACCTTAGACTGACAATGGAATATCATGATTTCGAATCGAGAGGAGGTCACCCCCTAAAAATGCTCTATTGGATGAGAAAATCGATGTGAAGAATTTTCAGCGAAATCCGAATATTGGAAGTGGACCCGCCGGGACCTTAAAATAGGCGTTTTCGTTCCTAAATTAACAATTTCAAAATTGAATTGAAATTATGTCTTTCAAACACAATAAACTAAAAATGTGTATATGTCAATTGTTGGAAAATTTTCTTAGCTCTTCAAGAAACTATAAATGAAAAAAATCGGATAAAAAATACAGAAGCAGTCTTTATTTAAGGGCCTGCCTGATGAAAATATAAAACAAAGGATGCCTGTTTAAATAAATACTGCTTCTGTATTTTTATCTTTTATTTTTCCTTTATAGTTTCTTGAAAAGCTAAGAAAATTTTCCAACAAATGACATACCCACATTTTTAGTTTATTGCGTTTGAGAACATCATTTCAATTCAATTTTTAAATTGTTGCTTTAAGTACGAAAACGCCTACTATGAGGTCCCGGCGGGTCCATTTCCCATATTCGGATTTCGCTGAAAATTCTTCACATCGATTTTCTCATTCAATAGAGCATTTGTAGGGGGTGACCTTCAAAATCAAACTCGATGATTTTTTTTCATACAAAGTCATATAAAGTCATATAAAATACATATTTTTGTTTTATTATGAAAATCATAGATGTTATGCACTAAATAATACAAAGATCCCTTCAACAGTCCGATAAAGAGCCGTCTATATGCCACCATGCCTGAGTCCGGTATACTTCCGAAACTTATATGTCGTTTTTTTTTGCCATTGCGTTTTTTGTTTCATGTTCCTAGCTGGTGCAAGTGCCATATTGGTTTTTTGTTTTTTTTTGTGTTTTGGATTTTGTAATATTTTTTTTGCATTTGAGTTTTTTGTTTCATGTTCCAAACTGGTGCCATGTTGGTTTTTTTAGGTTTTTGCTTTTTTTTCTGTGTTTTTGATTTTGTAATATTTTTTTTTGCATTTGAGTTTTTTGTTTCATGTTCCTAGCTGGTGCAATTGCCATGTTGGTTTTTTTTTTGTGTTTTTGCTTTTTATTATTTTTTTGCATTTGAGTTTTTTGTTACATGTTCCTAGCTGGTGCAAGTGCCATGTTGTTTTTTTTTGTTTTTGCTTTATTTTTGTGCTTTTGCTTTTGTAATTTTTTTTTGCATTTGAGTTTTTTGTTTCATTTCCCAGCTGGTGCAAGTGTCATGTTGGTTTTTGTTTTTTTTTTTGCTTTTTTTGTGTTTTTTATTTTTTAATATATTTTTTTTTTGCATTTGAGCTTTTTGTTTCATGTTCCTAGCTGGAGCAAGTACCGAGTTGGTTTTTTGTTTTTGTTTTTGCTTTTTTTGTGTTTTTGATTTTGTAATTTTTTTCTTTGCAATTGAGGTTTTTTTTCTTGTTTCTAGCTGGTCCAGTGTCGAGTTATATAGTTTTGAAAGTTTAGGTTGTATGAACGCTGCATTAAAAGTGGCTCTCTCAAAAATAATTTTGCAGGCATTAACATGTATGTTTGGAATATTATGTAAACATAATATATAATTGCCTGATAATTTTTTTGTAAAAGGAGTTGTATTGATACGTGAACAGTGTTCACGTATCAATGAACAGCTCTGATTTACATATGATATCACGAAAACATTTTGATGTTGCCCCTTAAAATGGTGTATGTTCTAATAGAAACATAATACATAATACATCCAAACAAACTAAATATTTGAACCGAAACATAAATGTGTTCAAATAAAACAGGATTTGAAAAAGCCTGAACATAAATATGTTTCCAGAGAAACATATTAGTTGTTTCAGTTCATAAAGTATTATGTTTACATAGAAACATATCTAAATATTTTTGGAAAGAAATCCTGAAAATAAAATATTGTTTTGTTTTATTAATTTTTATTAAAAATCATTAAACATGCACAGTGAAATGTGAACTAAATTTAAAGATTATATTTCCTAAAACTAAGGAAATGTTTATTACGTTTTAGGAAATTTGAACTAAATTTAAGGATGATATTTTTTAAAACTTAAGATGATTAATTGATATTAAGGAAATGTGAACTAAATTTAAAGATGGTATTTCCTACAATTAATGACATTTTTATTGTGTTTAAGGGAAGGTGATCTACATTAAAGGATGATATAAATATTAATATAAATATATTAATATAAATATAAGACATTATTTGATTTTAATCTTGAAATAGAATGATATAGTTGTGGGAATTTCTGGGAAACATCTTTGTGGTCATTTGTGTTTATCCATTTGGTAGATTCACCAATGTTTTCTTTTATATCTAAATTGAGGATATCTAAAATACATTGATATTTTTAAAATAATCGATATTTTTCTTGGATACATCGATGTTTTTCGATACAATATAAGCCTCAGAATCAATTCGATACATCGATGTATTTTTACGATTTATTGAATCATTAAATACATATTTGCGAATCGAAACAAGCATATTTGATTATTTATGAACTTTTATTTGAAATTAAACACTTTAAATTACCAATTTTTTCATACATGGTTTTCGTGTTTTTCTCAAAATGACATAACATGGACTTAGACATTTTTGAATCCCAACGCCTTAATAATTATGTACACGCTGCAAAAAATAGGGCTCTCCCAAACATAATGTTGCAGGCATTAACATGTATGTTTGGAATTTATATTTTATAATTGACTGATAAATCATTTGTAAACAGGGTTGTATTGAGACTTGAACAGTGTTTTAATGAGCTCTGACTTACATTATAATATCCCGGAAACATTTTAATGTTGCCCCTTAAAATGGAGTATGTTCTAATGGAAACATAATAATTACTACATCCAAATAAAAAAAGTATTTGAGCCGAAACATAAATATGTTCAAAATAAAACGTGATTTTGAACGAACTGAATATAAATATGTTTCCAGTGAAACATATCAGTTGTTTCAGTTCAAAAAGTAGTATGTCTGCATAGAAACATATTTAAATATTTTTGGAAAGAAATCCTGAAAATAAAATAAAAATAAAATGTTGTTTTTTTATTAATTTTTATTAAAAATCTTTAAACATGCACAGTAGGAATTTATAATAATTGAATTCATATACAAATTTTTAAATGCATAAATAAATAATTCGTTTAAAACTGGAAGTACAAGTGACAGCATCAATGAATGCACAATTGCTCCAGCAGACGCTAAACAGACGATCCAGGCTCGCTTTATATTTGGTACAGACACAGTTGGTCTCAGTACAGCACAGCGTAGGCAAGGAATTCACGGAGGCTTTTGTTAAAAAAACATGCCAAATTCTGTTTGAAAATCGAAACTCATATTTTTATTTGTGGTTTTTTCACATTAGTTTCAGAAATTATATACTGCACTATATTATACTCTGCTGCTATTTGTATTTATTGTAACACTATTTATATATTTATTATTACCGACGCGAACACGTTTTCTCAACGAACAACAAAAGACACGTACGCAGAAAATGCCGAACACCGAGTGTCAACTTTGTATACAAGAAGAGAGCTGCAAGAATACATTTATTTACATTTGAATTCATTTTTTGTATGTTTTCAAACATCAGTATGTTTAAAATGACCCTATACATACTTCAAACGACGACGTTGGTAGAAAATTCTGCTCAACGAGTGCCACAAGAAGAATGTTGCAATAATACACTTATTTTAATCCAATTTCTTTTTTGTTTGTTTTTAAACATCAATATGTTCAAACGATGGCAAAAGATGGCGTAGGTAGAAAATGATGCACAACGTTGCCAACTTCGTCAGTCGATAAATTATCGAATTAAGACGAGCGTTTAGCATTTTCTGTGTTTGGAAACATAGTTTTAACCAAGTAAATTGCCAAGAAATAGTTAATTGAAATGCAATTAAAATTTTATGTTGGTATTATAACATATTTATGGTAAATTTGACAGATTCTACTGGGCAATATAATAATGTTTACACGTGGACAAAAATAAATTCAATTTCGATTATAATTTAATTACACTTCATTACTGTTACCCAAACTTTACTGTAAGGCATTAGCCTTCAGCAAGTCTTCGCAAAGCATCAACTATCGTCAGCAGAAAAGTTGCTTGCTAATTTGTAACTGCACACGCATACACAGATGGACAGACAATAACACACACATACTCAAAAACTTTTGCGACGGGCAACACAAAACAGATTATGCGCCATTTTATGCTGTGGCTGTTGCAATAATGTCGACGACAACCAAAAGAACAAAACCGGACACAAACGAAATATGTGATAGTATAACCGGTTGCAAAGTTTTGAAGAGCTTTCCAAAGTGCATCCTTTACACATTTTCTATGTTCTGGGAATTTCTATGTTCTGGGAAAAAATACAGACTTTGCACATTTGAGACACTTAATATCCGGAGTTATATTTGCACAGAAAAAAAAACATCAATATGATGAATTTATTCATAAATACTATGAATTTTTTCACCAACTACTAGATTCATTATATTGATGCCACCGTTCATTAAATGATATATTGATGAATGCATTCATTATATATATGAACTTATTCATACTATCGAACATCATAGTGAAGAACGAAATATTCAATACAATGAATTTAAATCGTCATATTGATGAATATGTTCATAATATTTATGAATATATTATTCAATATGTAATATTGTTGTACTAATATTTAAAAAAAAAATGTTTGTTTTAGAAAATAATTTTAAAAAATGTGTTGTAAAAATTTTATTTAAAAAAAAACAGAAAAAAATTATCCGAAAAAAAAATTGGTTTCCAAAAAAATGTGTCAAAAAAAATATTTTATTCGAAAAAATAAAAAAAATATATATATTTATTTTTAAATATAATTTTTAATAAAATAAATATATTATTAAACATTTTACTAATTTATGCATATCGAGCAAGCAATATATAAGAAATAAAATACAAGAACTACTTGAGAACTGAGAAGCACGGCAAAAAATGAACGAAAAAAAAATGTTGATTGAAATTTGGTTTAATGTACAGCGTTGTTCAATATGATGTACAATGTATGAGAACGGAGAAGTACGGCAAAAAATGAACGAAAAAAAGATATTTTGATTGAAATTTGGTTTAATGTACAGCGTTGTTCAATATGATTTACATACATGTTGTATTTTACGTATTTATTCATTAATAAAGGGTTTTTCAATAAGAGCGCTACAAAAGTTCTTTATTCCTGTAAAAGTACGTTCGATGCCATCATGTATGGAGCTCGATTTCTTTTGCATGGCCACCACGGGCACGCTTGCAGAAGTCCAGACGCTGAACCCAATTTTCGACGGTTTTCAAGCATAAATCGGCCGATACTGCTGCAATTTCACGTTCGATATTCGTACGAAGTTCATCAATCGTCGCTGGCTTGTTCGCACATATGGGCAGGGGGTTCAAAATCTTCTTTGTATTTCCTGGATCGACTCCAACAACGTGCAATATATTTAATAGGGGATGAAAATATTTCATCCTCTATTGGTTCTCTTGAGCACCGAAGGACCGTAGGGTGTGTAAGCCTGTTTTATAGGTATTACAATGGTAAGTGTTCGAGTGAAATACAAGGCCTGATTCCACCAGGTCGTGTGTCCTCTCGTTCTACTCGGGCATCGAACCAAGCCCACCCCTTCGTAGTTCACTCGGCTCTCAATAGAACCACGCATTACCGAGAGAATTCGTTCTTCAGTCGCACGATTCGTTTGTGGAACAATCTCCCTGCGTCTGTTTTTCCCGACATTTTTGATATTGGCAAGTTCAAAACAAACATTCACCGACACTACTCTATCTTTCCTCCCTCCTCTTACCTATAATCCTTTCTTCCGATCAACACTATGCATTGCATGAATAGAGGGCATCCCCTGAGCATTGGTTAACTTGTAAAAAAAAAAAATCGACTAGACCATTTCGTGAGATAACACGTTCTACAAACTTGGTTTCCAATAAATTGATTGTGGCATTCGCTGTGTGGCTTGTGGCACCGTCCTGTTCGAGTCACATGTCCTCCAAGTCCATATCGTCCAATTGGGGCCAAATATATTCGGTTATCATTGAACTGTAGCGATTTCCATTCACAGTAACATGCCGGTCTTGATCATCACGGAAGAAGTACGGCCCAATGACGCCGCAGGCCCATAAACCGCACCAAACCGAAATTTTTTCGGGATGCAATGATGACTCATGGAGTACGTGTGGATTGCTGTATGATCAATAACGCATATTTTGTTTATTGACGAAGCTAATCAGCCAGAAATGAGCCTCATCGCTGAAGATGATTTTTCGATGAAAATCCGAATCATTTTCAAGTTGTTGCTCAGCCCAATTCACGAACATACGACGCTTCTGGTGGTCAAGCGGCTTCAGTTCTTGCGTCAATTTGATTTTGTAAGGATGTAGGCCAAGATCTTTTCGCAAAATTCGCCACAAGGACGTCACAGAGATGCCCAACGCTTGAGAACGACGTGTGAGAGACACATTTGGGCTTTCTTCAACTGAAGCCTCTGCGGTAGCAATATTCTCGACACTACGGGCACTTCTATGTCTCACTGGTACGGGAACTTTTTGTACTGTGCCTGTGGATTCAAATTTTTCCACTAGACGCTCAATTGTCGATCTGCTAGGACGATTATGACGACCATAAATTGGACGTAGCGCTCTTAACGTTGAGGCCACTGACTCCGAATTTCGGTAGTAAATTTTAATAATTTAGACACGTTGTTGGCTCGTATATCTTTCCATCATGAAATAGCAAACCTTACTGAAGAGAAATGTCAAAAGAGCGGCAAGAAATATGACGTCGTTTGCTGTCCCTATCGCTCTACTTTTGTAGCGTCTCATTTGAAAAACCCAACGTATTCTTCACATACAGTTCATCATATTGAACCAAGCGTTCATCATATTTATGATAGCATTCATAACATTGATGGCGTTAGTCATTAATATTATGAATGATTCTTCAATACAATGAATCATGGTTTGAAGAACGGAATTCATCAATATGATGTACATCTTACATTTTAGTTTTTTAACAAAAGCTTTAACATTTAATTTTTATTTTGCATCATTGGTTTGGTTTTGTTTGGTAGTATTAATACTCATCACATAAATATAAGATTTCACTACACATTTATTTTTTTGCTTTATAACGTTGATATTATGGAACCATTTACTGCATACAACTTATGTACTTTAGTATTATTTCCTGTCAAAAATACTCAAAGAGTTTTATTTTATTAATTGAGCTCTTAATAACTATCATTTCGTCTGTTTACATTACACCATATTGACTGCAAAATGGTTATCAGAAATAATAAATGTTTTTCATTTGACAGTTGAACAAATAAAATGCTGACCAAAAAATGTTATAATAAATTATTTCAATATTATCCGCTTTCGTTTTTGCGAAATACTGAAATGCGTTGGCCAATTTATATAGCCACGCTTCTTTTAACTCCATTTATAGGTAGACTGAATATTTTATTTTTTTTTTATTTTTGTGCAAAAAAAAAAATAGTAAAATAAAATATTCCGAATATGCCACAAACATATAAAAGGTGCTGAAATAAAATGCAGCAACACCACGTATTAAAACGCGCAAAAAGCTGCAGCACGCAACTCAAAGAAGGCTTTAGCTTTTACGTTGGGAAAATTACAAAAAAAAAAAAAAAATATATATTTAAACGCACTACGTTGTTAATGTAAAGCACCTTAAAAGTGTTTTATTTTAAAGGATTTAAATACATTAATGTGTGTTTTGCCGCGGTAGCTCAGTGGTTAGTACGTTGGACTGCGAGCCGAAAGGTCCCCGGTTCAAGCCTGGACTGGGGCTAACAACATATTTTCACCCGCCGTTCGGATTCGGCAATAAACTGTAGGTCCCACCACTTTGAGTATAAATATATCACGCACAGCTCAAAATGGTGAGAGAGCTCGGCCTAAGCTCTTATAGGACTGTAGTTCCAATCTATTATTATTATTTAATGTGTGTTTTGTAATACTGCAGAAAAAAAAATGTTTACAATCAAAATATTAAAATGATTTTTTTATTGAACATCCCAATTATCCAATGGTCCAATTTCAGTGCAAATTCAGTCACTTTTCAAAATAAAAAATTATAGAACTTTACAAAAATAATATAATGGTTCATTTAAATGTTGGGATTAATTTTAATATAAGAAGGATTATCAATATTGACACCAAGGATTGAAACCTAAACGAATAACGGATTCGATTTCGGTTTCGGTTACGGTTTTAAGTTTTTATAACGAAACGGTTTCGGTATGCCGGTTCCAAGTTACGGTTTCAGTTTAGATTACGGTTTTTGTATTAAAATTATTTTTTGTCCATATTGTCTTTAAAAAAAAATGTATTATACTAATACAAGTAAAACATACTCGAACGAGTCAATTCAAAAAAAACAATTCAACGAGATTGACTTTTATTGTTAATATGTTTTGTGGGCTTTTTTGATCAGATAATTTTGTCCAGTTTAATGTTGTCCAGTTAACACAACATTAAACAATTAAGTACAAAACATAGTCAAGAATTTGTCAAAAATAAAAATAAATAAAAATATCACACACAGTCCGTCTCCTTTGTTTTTATACCCTGCACTAAGGGTGAAAACGTACAGTTTGGTACGCCGTTTGTAGCACCCAGAAGGAAGCATCTCCGGTATGGAAAAGTATATAAATTCTTGATCAGCATGATCTCCTGAGTCGTTTAGCGTTTTCACGATTACAGAAAAAGTAGAAGAGCTAGAGCAATGAAACTTTAGATTTAGATTACTTATATATCTAAGCTGTCTGAACAAGAAAATTGGCATAATCGGTCTTTTGTGACCTGAGAACCGACCACTTATGTTCAAATACCTCATATAAAATTTACATCTACAAATCAATATTACTGTATACGTGCTTAGGAAAACTTTTTTTGGTCAAATGTATATTGACATCATGCTCTAATACATGAAAATGATGTTTTTCGGCGAAACGACTTGTGGTTTCCAAAAAAAAAAATATGGAAATTCGGTACACCTACCTATTTGTAAATATGGGTATCAAATGAACGGAAATTCTTCAGCGATGGAAAGTTTGTAGTTATTTTCAGGATTTGTATACCCTGGAGACCTATATACCACTTTGAATGGTAACCACACATATGTGTAGGGTATTTATAGTCGGCTAAGACCGACTATAATTTTGATAATCCTAACTATCATAATAACACCTACTTTAAAATTTGCTATATGATCTAACCTTCCCAACTGGTTTATATTGAAACTCACAAAAATACCCTGTATACAAAACGCATGACAACAAACAGACGCATGACACACACACTAGATGTTTGTATACTAGTACAGCCTCCAGCTGGCAACTTGCTGTACTAAAAATGTTCCTCAAAAAAATCGATAACAAGCTTAGATTTTAAAATCACGATTTTAAAATTAACAAAAATATAAAATTCCAGTGCATTACAAACGACACTAGCGTTGCAACAGAAACAACACAACATCTTTGTAGATTTTTTTTTTGAGTTGCGTGTTTTTTTGTAATTGTATCTATTTACCGCTAAACAAGTGATTCGACGGACGACGAAAGACACAAGCGTAGTAAATAAAAAAAAACAAATAGCTTTGTCTATTTTGTGCTTGGAGTTGCCTGTGTTTTTGTTTGATGAATTCGATTTTACGGCACACATATGAATTAAGAATAACAAATTTCAAGCACATTTTTATTTCTTTTTAAACAACATGAAAATATTTTTGTAACAACAAAGAAGTTTTATTTTGGAAACCCCAGATTTCATTTAATGACATTTAAACATGTCGTGTACGTTTAGAGATTCTATAAAAAAAAAAATAATTCGTTTCTGTCTGTTCTTGTGCTTTTTTATATCGGTTTAGGATATCGGTTTATTTGTGATTTTCGTATAACGGTTTCGATTACGGTTTCGGTTTTCCTTGATTTAAACCAATTTTCAAGATAATCTTAACTTAACCGAGTTGGGAAAGTTAGGTCACATGGGTAAGTTCGGTCATATGGAGGCGGACTTTTATAGTCGGTCGGGCCCGACTATGGAATACCCTACACCATTGGTGGGATATTTAATTGTACATCTTAATTTTAAAGTTTTTAATTATACTGAACCCTCCCCACCCTCAGAATATTATTCACATATCAGAAATTTACATCTTATATCCCCATAATTTAAAAATTGATATAAAAGTATAAAAAACGAATACAAAAAATTAGAAAAATGTAAATGGGCGGACCACTCCTATATTCAAAAATTTTTTAAGGATAATATTTCATAGATTTGATTTTAATAATTTACGGTTCAAATTTCCACTATGAAAACCCGGGAAATAATGAAAAAAAAAAAGTGGGCGGATCACGCCCATTTTTGGACCACATATTTTAAGGTGAATTCTAACAATACCTTTTAAATTTTATAACTGTACCTTGAATACTTTTCGAGTTATTAGTTCCGAAAGAGTTATATAAAAGTGACTTGTATGGGAGGTGGGCGTGTCCGTTGACCGATTTGGCTCATTTTCAAACTCAGTTCCTACTTTTGGCTAAAATATATTGAGACGAAATTTCATCGTTTCAGTATTTCTCAAGTTATTCTGTATTCGGACAGCAAGACAGCAAGACAGCAAGACGGACAGACAGACGGACATGGCTAAACGGACTCGGGTAGTGATGCTGATCAAGAATATATATACTTTTCCATATCGGACACGCCTCCTAAGGGGCGTTACAATATATGCACAAAGTTAATATACCCTGTACCTCATAGGTGTAGGGTATAATTAATATAAATGTAGTATTATTGTAATTTTTATTGAGTATTTAAGATTTCATGAAAAAAATGTTCATAAATATCCAGAATATAGTGCAAGCCAGAGTGTAAAAATACTTTATTTCTAAAATCTGTGCTAGATTTTAAAGAATGTCCTCTAAGACATTAAAAATTTTTGTATTTTTTTTTTGCATTTCCAGAAAAACGTCAACCACAACCGAAAAATACAAAATGCTCAAATCTTTGAAATAACGATGTATTTGTAATCTTAAAAATGTTAATCTAAATATTTAAAAATAAAATTCTATTCCATTAACGGTAACGTTTAAAAAAATACTCATAAAGTTACACTCAGAAGAAAATGTCCCATTAAATAGTTAATGGTACGGCCATTGATGGTATGGTAATTTTCTCATATTAATTCAAAAGTTTTCTAATTAATTTGATAGTATTCCAAAAGTTCAGTACCATTAATTGAAATATTTCAACATTATTATTTTTAATAATATATATACAATTCATTTTAATAGTTTCCTCCTACAATAATAAACATGTCATAAATTACACTAAACACAAATAAAAACATGTTCGTTTTGTACGTCATTCTGCGTGTTTGCTCAAAATGGTCCCATGCATTTTTTGTGATAATCCACATTAAGTAAGGACTGAATGTATTCAATGTAAATTCATTATATTTAACCTTTTTATTTATTACAGAAAATAAATTATACCACAAAATTCAATTAACGAACTCAAAAACAAATGCAGTCTCAAGTATAACAATCAATTATTGCAAACTGAAGCGAACATTAAAAGTGTTATAACCTTTTGCAGTGAGAAGTGTCTTTTTATGTGTGTGTTTTTTAAATGAATATCAATTTCGGCATTTAAATAATATTATTAAAATAAATTATACAATAAATTAACTAAAATAAATTTTTGTTTTAAAAAATTATTAGAAAAATATAAAAATATAATTAGACTATATCATAAAATTAATAATATGTATCATTAAATTTGTATATGTTTTTCTTATTGCAATTAAAATTTTACATTATAAAATGTATGGTCAACAACACATTGTATTAACAGTTTCAATATAACTGAACTAATGGACGCATCCTATTGACCAATTTTAATGGTATACATTTTTGTTTTTCTATTGGATTACTATTAATTTACCATGTTCTCTTTCAGGGTGTACGTTACATTACTATACAACTTGTAAATTGTTATATTTTTCTTGTTTTTTCAGTCAACCTTAATTAATATTTCTAAATCTTAAAAAGAAGCATTGATATTAAAATAAGGGACAAATTTTGATTTTTGTATAAGCGTGTCCTTTTGTCACGTACGGAACCAATAAGATACATTTATTATAAATTAAAAACATTTTTTAAAGTGTCTAAATCATTTTTGTTTCTCAAAAATGTAAACATCGATTTACTAGTAATTCAAAAACATTTTTCACTGCTAATTGAATACTGTCACATCCGGAACTTTGAGTACCAAAAATGAAAAAAATATAAAAAAAATAAAAAAAGGTAAAAAATGGTAAAAAATTAAAATCAAAAAAAAAAAACTGAAAACTTGATTCCTACATAATTATTATTTCGTAATATTGATTATTAAACCTGTCAAAAATTATTTTTAGTAAATTCATACGGAACATCTCGAATTATTCTATGATTTATTACGAGAAAACTATAAACTTCAGGAACAAAGTGTACAAATACAAAAATAAAGTACATTTTCTCAGCTATCTTTTTAAATAATTAAAAAAAAATAATTTGTTTGCAAAAAGTATTTTTAGAAAAAGAAAAAAAAATATCTCGTCCGGAATTTTCTGAGACTGATTTTGAAAAAACTATAAACTTTAGGAATAAAATGTTCATATACAAAAATAAAATACATTTTCTCAGCTAGCTTTTTGAATAATTCAAAAAAATTATTTGTATGCAAAAAGCATTTTTAGAAAAAGAGCAAAAATTTTGTACCCCCCTCGAGACAAAATTTTTGGTAGGAAAATGGAAAGAAACTAGCAGGCAAACAAGCATTTTTTTTTTGGTATGAAAATCACATTTTTGAGGTAGCTTTTAGGTAGGAATTGAGACAAAACCTGCTATGCCTGCCTGCGGGCATGTAGTATGAAAGCAAAACTGGCAGGATTATAGCACGCAAAGGTGGGGTATGGTAGGCAGTACGTGTGGAGCAAAATGGTAGGGACAGACAGGTCATGGTAGGCAATTGGGTGAAATCAAAAAGGGCAAGCAAAGGTGGTGAATGGAAGGCAATGGGCAGGGAGCATAAATACTTATTATATTAGTGACCAGCAATACCGACCCCAACTAAACTTCTTGTTGCGCAGAAACAACGACGAATTTTGTTTGTTGTAAACGATCACGAATTTGCGATGTTGAGTTGCTGGATTTGCACATGTTTGTTCTTGCACTTACAAATATTTTAAGCACAACAAGAAGTTTTGTTTATGAACGCAAAGCTGGACACCACTCATATCAGCAAAAACTTCGGCGATTTTATATTTTATTAAAACTGACGGCACACATTTAAACTGGCGCAAACTAAAAAAACGCAATATTGAAAAATTTTGAAGTAAAATTTTATATTTGTCAAAAAAAAAATTCTGTCAAAATTTTTCTAAAAGCTGCCGTGATAGCAGCTAAAAAACGCAACCTTTCCCTTTCATTATCCTGCTATAAAACTACGTTTAAAATTTGAAAACAGAAATTCATATATTTACGAACATTTTGCATGATACAGACAGGCTACCTGTACGTGTCACTTTCCTGCTATAAAAAACTTCAAAACAGAAATTTATAAAAAATGTTTTTGCCTGCTACAGACAGGCTACCTTTCCCCACCATTAGGCTCTTAAAACTTACAAAATAACGCCTTTGCGTGCTAGGTGTTGGCTTGAACATACTAGTTTCCTGCGTAAACACTGCTATAGGAAGCCTGTATTTGTTCAAAAATTCAAAATGCCTGCTATGCGATGTGTATTTCCTACCATATTCCTGTGAGTTTTCCTCAAAACTGCTACAATAATACCAGTTTCCTTGAATATTTTTTTTTGTCTCGGGCCCAAGACAAAATTTTAAACAGGCAAGCGATTCGAAACACGCAGGCAAACAAGCTACCTGTACGCATTGAAATCACATTTTATATGAAGCTTTGAGGTAGGCAAAAGTGGGAATGTGGACAAAAGCTGATAGTTCCCTGCTATAGCATGAACACAAAATTGGTAGGGAAATGGCAGTCATAGGTAGGGTATGGTAGCCAAACAGGTGTAAGCAAAATGGTAGGCACAAGCAGGGTAAAGTAGACAATGTGTTGGAAGCAAAATGGTAGGGAAAGTTAGGGAGCATAAACATATAACATCATTCATCAGTTCCCATCCTTCCCACAGTACCGAAAACTTCTTGTTGTACAATAACACCGACGAATTTTGTTTGTTAAATTTTCGCGAAAAACTCAAACGCTTCGATTCTCTATTGCTGGATTCGCATATGTTTTCTGAAGGAACTCCGAATTGTTTGTTATTGTGTTTGTAATTTTGCTAAAAAAAAGTGATTGCAGAAAGCAATAACAAAACACGTGTGTATTAAAAACAACATGTGTTTGTTTTTGTACAGCAAAAAGTTTTTGTTTCGGACGTCATGAGGGTTAAAACTATTTGCTGTGCACTTTTGATAATTATGTTTATATCAGCAATAATCTTCTGCAATACGCAAATCAGCGTCAATACGTCACATTTTCACGTTTTAATTAAAACAAATCGCGTTGCAAACCGACGAAAGTAAACACTGATGTTTACAAATGACAAAAATTTTCAATACTGAAAAATTTTCAAGGAAAAATTGATATTTCCCAGTAGTAAATTTCAGGCGCAAGAAGCATCGCTAGCACTGATTCTCAAGCAGATAGAACCCCTTCCCGACTAAATGATTTCCTTTCTTCTTTTTTATATGAAATGAACTAGCAGTGCTTCGCTTTTGTATTTGAAAACTATTAGAAATAGTCACCAAATCGATTGGCGCTGATTCTCTAGAAGGTGTGCTGGAAGTACACTAGCTTCAGTGATGGCAGAATGTGTATTGAGAATGCTAAGAAGTTGTTATAGCAGGACTTCTAATGGCAAGGCCTGGACAAATTTACTACTGGGTTGTAAACAAAAATTTCAGTCGACAACTTGTTGATCAATCATTTAAAATTTCAAAACAAAAACTTTTTATAAACAAAATTTTCTGTCGACAACTTGTTGATCAAGGTTTAAAAATTTCAAAACAGAAATTCCTATACAATGTGTTTGCCTGCTACTCGCAGGCTACCTTTCCCTTTCAGTTTCCTACTATGAAGAAGCTTTTTAAAATTTCAAATCAAAATTCCTATACAATGTGTTTGCCTGCTACTCGCAGGCTACCTTTCCCTTACAGTTTCCTACTATGAAGAAGCTTTTTACAATTTCAAATCAAAGTTCCTATACAATGTGTTTGCCTGCTACTCGCAGGCTACTCGCAGGCTACTTTTCCCTTCCATATTCTAGCTATAAAGATACCTTTCACAACTTCAAAACCAAAACTTACAGAAAAATACTTTTGCCTGCTAGGGGTTGACTTGAACATACCAGTTTGCGGCGTAAATGCTGCTATAGAGAGCCTGCTTATTTTCAAAAATTCAAAATGCCTGCTATGCAATGTGTATTTCCTACCATATTTCTGTGAGTTTTCCTCAAAACTACCTCTAATTTCCTTGCATACTTTTTGTCTGGGGCCGTCCGTAATTTACCTGTGACAAGATTTTTAATTTTTTAAATTGTCTTTTGTGGCTAGAAATATCCAACAAATCCTCAGACGATTTTGGCACAGTATACTTGAAAAAATGTAAAAAAAAACGCAAATATCAAATATTACACATTCGCCCCTTTGGCACGATAGTGACGATATAAAATATATATATATATAATTTTTACTCAGTTATAAAAATACGATTTTATTATTATATTTCTTGAAGCTTTAAAAATTATAGTTCCGCGTGACGTATGAGTGATGATATATTTAAATAATCCTTGAGTGAATGTCTCCTCAGTTAATATCTTCATTTGATATCTGAAATTTAATCATGTTTTTAAAGATAATTACAAATTAAAAAACAGTCAATAATAAGATTATTGCAAAAAAAAATTTACTTTGACTTCTGCAATTAAAATTTCGTTTACCACAATTACATCATCATGCTCTTAATATGTCAATTATAACATTTTGCATATTTTATTATGTCTCTTGGTAATGTAGTTAAACTCTCGAATGTTACTTCAAATTGTTTCCGAAACACGGATAAAATGTCTGCTACGTTTGATGATGCATAGTGAGCATATGCCATTCAAGCGCAAATTCTGTGAGAGAACCATTTATGTTGGAGTGCAAATGCTGCTAGCGTACTAATGCTGTTAAATAACATATTTACAGTTAAAAATATTTACTCAGATATATTTAAATATTTGAAAATTTCAAATCGGTAACATTATTTAATATAAAAATAAAAATACATAATAAAAAAGATATTATTCAACAAAATAGGTACCTTATAAAACATCAACCAGCAAAAACAAAAAAAAAAATAGAATGATTAAAATTAAATTAAATGCAAAATTATAAAATCTAAATAGAATCATTTATGGTATTTTAATTTTGAATCTTTCTTTACAGAATATTATAAACATTTTTCTGTTTGAAAGGGTAACCATAATAATGACAATACCTAGTAGTAAATTTCAGGCGTAAAAAGCTATGCTAGCACTGACGCTCAAGCATATAGAACTCCTTTCCAACTAAATGATTTTCTTTCTACTTTTTTTTTATATGAAATAAACATTTTTGCAGGAGGCAGAAGGTCTCACAAAATAGTTTGACTTAATACTGTTTGCCTTCCATTAGAAGGTGAGTTTGCAGCTCTTCGCTTTTGTATTTGAAAATATTAGAAATAGTCACCAAATCGATTCTCTAGAAGGTGTGTTGGATGGAAGTACACTAGCTTCAGTGATGGCAGAATGTGTATTTGATAGCATACTCAAGTTGTTACTTAGAAGTTGTTATAGCAGGGCTTCTACTGGCAAGGCCTGGGCAAATTTACTACTGGGTATTTCTAGACTAGACTTACATGACTGATTCAAAGCATCAGCATAATCAACATAATTGTTTCGTGTACCAACAGGATATTTTATTTTTATGTCAATTTCAGTACCAACATTTAAAAAACATTAACCAAATTGTGTCGAGCATCAATAACATATATCAATTTTTGTGTGGTTGCAAACGGAAAATGATACAATTTAGTCCATCGTGTGATTCGCGTTTTAATATAAATAAAAACGAAATTGTATAAAGAGTTAAGGGGATTCATATCACAAACGTAAATTTCTATTATCGTAAAAATAATAAATTTACGCGCAAGTTGACTCGAACGCACTGAGTTCTGACCTAATAATGTTTCTTTTTTTTAATTTTTGGTGCACTTTAATATTGAGTTAAATCAATTAAAATTGCTCCGCCATGCTGAACTAAATTGTACGCGTTTTGATTCGATGGCCATTTGGAACTGGTAATTGTCAAAGTCTCCAATAATAGTTTGCTCGAAAATTTACTAAATTGAAAAGTAAACGCTGCATTACCGACAAAATTTAGTTTAGTCAGCAATTTAGTCGAACTCGTTCACACCCTTAAAATAGTTTTAAAAATAATTTTATTGACAACTAACGAAAAGGTTGAATAAAAAGTTAAATGAAAATATATTTACGCATTTTCCACATGAAACCGGCAAATAAATGTATGAGTTACTCGTAAAATGTCTACATTTTACGAATTTCCCAATATTTATGAGTTTTACGCGGCTGATATGAATTCCCTTATTAATTAGTTTATTTATATTAGTAAATATATCAAATGTGAATAATTTCTGTTAATTAACTTGAAAATATTTTAATAAATTGCATTGATTCATATATTTTGGCTGTTTTTAGAGAACAATTTTAACATTATTGACTCTCATACTGCATACATTAAAGGAACAGATAACCTACCATGTAATAATAAAGTAGCTCTGTTCTCCGTATGTTTTGTTCGCTGTTAATACTGGAATTTATTTACTCTTCTCGCTGTTAACATTGCTCGTTATTTTTCTGTTCGCTGTTAACTCTGTTTGCTGTTAACATTACTCACTGTTAACACTTTTCGCTGTTAACAGCTGTTAACACTGCTCGTTGCTTTCTCTGTTCGCTGTTTACTCAGCTCGCTCTTAATTTCATTCGTTACTATCGAATACGCTGTTAATTCTGCACTCGTCTCACTATATAATGTGCTGAGCTACCATCTGCATTGTTTTTTTTTGCTGCTGATCCCTCTCCTGTTGCTGTCATTTTTATTGTATTTTGCTGCCGATTTCATTTTGTTGCTACATCCGTACAGGTGAATCCTGAGTTTAGCAGAGCTGCATACGTCAACATTGCGCCATTAGCATATGTCTTGATTTAGCACCGCAGAACATGAAAATAGAGTAAATTAGGAAAAATGCATTAAGTACATTTTATTGAAAATGTACTTAATGCATTAGTACTAGTACTATAAATTTTCCCAAATCTTTTCAAGTTATTTATTGATTTGGAAAAAAATCTATTTGTAGTATTTTTTACTTCTAAACAGTTACAAATTAAGTAATATTTTTTATTTTAGTATTTTTAACTTCTAAACAGGTACAAGTTAAGTAAAACTCAAAGATAGCTATTTTGGTTGATTTGTGGGAACAGACTTCATAAATCTTTTGATTGTTTTCATATATTTGAAAAGGCTCTGGTACGATAAATTGAAATTTAAAATATCTAAAAAAACCGAAGACAAAAATGTAGAAAATAAAAATGCCGAAATCTAAAAATGTCGAAAACAAAAATGTCGAAAAATAAATATCGAAAACAAAAATGTGGTAATTTAATATGCCGAAATTATTTTTTGCTGAAAAAAATTACAGAAAATGTCGAAAATACTGCAAAGTATCAAAAATAGTGTTTTAAGTGTAACACAAATATTTAAGTTACGAGTATTTTGAACCCGGGCTGCACAACGGGGTTTTTCTGATTTTTTTGGTTGAGAAACTAAATAGATATGTGTTAGTTTTTGAGCATATAATAAACATTTTATGTCTTTTTTTTACAAATTAACCAACGCTCAGGGGATGCCCCTTATTCGTGTAATGCACAGTGTTGATCGGTAGAAAGGATTATAGGTTCAAAGGAGGAGGAAAGTGGAGTAGTGTCGGTGGATGTTTGCTTTAAATTTCCCAATATTAAAAATGTCGGGAAAAACAGACGCAGGGAGATTGTTCCACAAACGAATCGTGCGACTGAAGAACGAATTCTCTCTGTAATGCGTGGTTCTGTTGGGAACCGTGTGGACTATGAAGGGGTGGGCTTGGTTCGATGCCCTAGTAGAACGAGAGAACACACGACCTTGTGGAATCAAGCCATGTATTTCCCTTGAAGACTTACCATTGTAATACCTATAAAACTGGCTTACACACCCTACAGTCCTTCGGTGCTCAAGAGAACCAATAGAGAATGAAATATTTTCAACCCCTATTAAATATATTGCACGTTGTTGGATTCGATCCAGGAACTCCAAAGAAGATTTTGAAGCCCCTGCCCATATGTGCGAATTGTATTCCATCTTAGGCCGAATATAGGTGGTGTAGACAGTGCGCAAGTCAGCAGGAGTGAAGTATGTCTTACACCGTTTCAGAAAACCGAGGCACTTGGCCGCTTCTTTCGACACATCAAACATATGATCATTCCAACGGAGGTCACATTGTATTGATATGCCCAGAACGTCAAGAACAGCTGACTGCGCAATATCCACAGGTCCCATATTCAGGGGAGGGAGGGGTGAATCCATTCTTTTGTGAGATAACAGACAACATTGGGTCTTGCTTGCATTAAAATCAACTCTATTTGCAAGACCCCACTCAGAGATTGTTTTAAGGTCATTATTGTGTGTATCATTCATTGTGCGCCTTTTACTCTCAATCTCCAAAGAGTTTTTTATTATTTATTTTTAAAACCAAATAACATATATTGATATTAAAAACATATTTTCAAATTACTTAATTAGTTTTTTAAATCTTTTTTAATGTCGAAGTAATTTACTTTATTCAGTTAATTTTATTAAATATCATATTTTATATATTTTCGTATTGAAATCAATAATCTTTTATTGATCTTGACTATGGAAACGACCATGTAATGTTTGTTATTTACTCCAGATCCCTGAACAATTCCATTTTTTTTCTCGTAGAAACACCTTCGCGGTAGACATTTCCAAGACAAAAAATATTCCAAAATTCCGAAAACCAGTCCAACGGATAATGCAATAATAATATAGACCTTAAATAACAACTGCGGATTAAGTAAATACATGTATAGTTGATCATTCGTAATCTAGTTAATATAAAGGATTTGTTCGCGTTTAATTAACTACATGAATTTACGAATTCGAATTTCGGTAGTAAATTTTAAGAATTTCGACTCGTTGTTGGCTCGTATATCTTTCCATCATGAAATGGTAAAACTTTCTGAAGAGAAATGTCAAAAGAGCGGCAAGAAATATGGCGTCGTTTGCTGTCCATGTCGCTCTACTTTTGTAGCGTCCCTGTTGAAAAATCCTTGAAAAAAACTTTTGTAGCGCTCTTATTGAAAAACCCTTTATATACTAAATTAGAGATCACTCCACAACCTTTCACTATTCAATGTATTATAACAAATTAGATCCCGTGTAAGAATTTACATACTTAAAACAGTACACTTATCAAAATTTCTGCCGGAGAAAATGTGATTATATGTTAGCCCCTTAAAACTAAAAAAGATTCACTTCGCTCCAGAGAGGGAAAGAAGGGTCTCTATCGGTTAATATGAACCCTTTTCAAAGTTAAGTAATACATAAAATTTAGTCATTTTTAAAATGTTAGTTTATTACAATGATAAAAGCATGGATAGAATGATATGACCTTTTGATGATGATATTTTAACATAAGAGTTTTTAAATAAGAGCGCTACAAAAGTTTTTTTCAGGGGTTTTTCAACAGGGACGCAGCAAAAGTAGAGCGACAGTGACAGCAAACGACGCCATATTTCTTGCCGCTCTTTTGACATTTCTCTTCAGTAAGGTTTGCCATTTCATCATGAAAAGATATACGAGCCAACAACGAGTCGAAATTATTAAAATTTACTACCGAAATTCGAATTCGTATATCTTTCCATCATGAAATGGCAAACCTTACTGAAGAGAAATGTAAAAAAAACGGCAAGAAATATGGCGTCGTTTGCTGTCCCTGTCGCTCTACTTTTGTAGCGTCCCTGTTAAAAAAACCCTTTAGTTGATCAAATCCTACATAATGTAAGTATTAAGTTATTCAGAGGACCCCAGGGTTTACGAATCTTGAACATTTGTAATCGCTAAATAATTTATTTCCTTTGAATAAATGGAATGTAAAAATGGACATTAAAAGTCAGTTAGCCAAAAACAAAATATGTTTTTTGAATATTTGATCATAAATTAAAGGGGACTTTTCAAAAAGGGTTAACTTTGACCGATATAAAAAAAATTCACCGATATATGTTAATGTCATATGAGATATTTAAACGTAAGTGGACGGCGTCATATGTCACAATTGACCGATTATTCCCATTTTCAATACCAGATACTTAAAATATATAAGCAATCTAATTTCGGAGTTTCATTTATCTAGCTCTTCGAGATTTTCTGTTATCCAGACTGGTAGACAGATGGACAAAGATAAATATATATACTTTCCATACCCGATAGGCCTCCTTCTGGGTGTTACAAACGAATGACCAAAGTAGATATACACTTTCACTCTTAGTGTACGGCATAAAAATGTGCATTATCTTAAATTCAAATATATATTATTATTACAATTATCTATTTTTATTACTTTTAAATTTTTAAGTGTACTAAAAAAAAAGTTTAAACTTGTTTTGGTTTTGCTTTTGTTTTTTGTGTTTGCTTAAGTTTGGCTTTTGGTTTTATGTGTTTGCTTTGGTTTTTGTGTTTTTTCTTTTGAATTTTTGTTTTTATGTTTTTTCCTTTTATTTTTGTGTTTATTCTTTAAATTTTGAGTTTTTGCTTTTGAATTTGTGTTCTGTGTTTTTGCTTGTGATTTGTGTTTTTGTTTTTGTGTTTTTGTTTTTATTGTATTTGAGTTTTTTGTTTTATGTTCGTAACTGCAGTGAGTACCAAGTTATATAGTTTTGAAAGTTTCGGTTGTATCGGAGGTACCACACCCATTTGTCCCATCCCGTCCATATATAGCATTCCTTCCAGACTATACCGTATCTGTGGTAAAATTTCAAGAAAATCGGAACAGCCGTTTTCAAAACGAGATCTGAACGGAGTTCCTTACATCACGAGATATTTCAATATGAACAACCACTCAAAATATATTAAACTTTGGAAATATTGGTCGGAAAATATAAAAAAAAAAAATGTTTAATACATTGTTTAATACAATCTCGTTGTCCTTTATCAGTTCCTTTACCAGCTTTAAAATATTTTTCGACATATTTTGTTTCGGCCAAATATTGTTTCGGGGTTCTAAGACTTTTAAAATTTCGACATTTTTAGGTTTTAAAATTTTATTTTCGATATATCGCACGGATTCCATTAAAACCTATTTGTAAATAATTTCTTAAATTTGTTTTAAAATCAAATTTAAAAACTTTATTCAAACTTTTCAGTGAATAAAAACTTAATTAATAACTATTTTGATTTCGCTTTCAATTTTCTTCCTCTTTTCGGTTTAACTTACATTTTTGGTATGCATATTACGATTCCGATAATTTGAACGTAAATGAAATTAAGTAAACACAAAGTTACTTTAAACCAAGTATTGAAATATAAACGAGGTTTTCTTCCTAGTTTTTGTTTCTGATTTTAACTTTTCTATAACGGATTTCAAAAAACCGAATTATTTAACTCAAAAAAAAAAAAATAATTACATATTAATTGGTTACGGTTTCAATCACTACCTCAAATCAATTTTTTTACAAAATTTCGTTTGTTGTTTTCAATGGATTTTGAATTCGGTTAAAGTTTATAGCCCTACTGTTTCAGTCTTTTTATACCATACACTAAGAGTGAAAGGGTATATTCAGTTTGGTACGCATCTCCGGTATGGAAAAGTATATATATATATTCTTGATCAGCATGACTTCCTGAGTCGATTATGCGATGTCCGTCTGTCCTTTTGTCTGTCTGTTGAAATCACGATTACAGTAAAAGTAGAAGAGCTAGAGCAATGAATCATTAGATTTAGATTACTTATATATCTGAACAAGACAATTGGCTTGATCGGTCTATTGTGACCTGAGAACCGACCACTTATGTTCAAATACCTCATATAAAATTTACATCTATAGATTAATTTTACTGTGTACGTGCTTAGGTAAACTTTTTTGGTCAAATATATATTGACACCATGCTCAAATACATGAAAATAATGTTTTCCGGCACCTACCCATTTGTAAATATGGGTATCAAATGAATGGTAATTCTTCAGCGATGGAAAGTTTGTAGTTATTTTCAGGATTCGTTTACCATAGTGACCTATATACAACTTTGAATGGTAACCACACATATGTGTAGGGTATTTATAGTCGGCTTAGACCGACTATAATTTTGATAATATCAACTATCATAATAACACCTACTTAAAAATTTCCCATGTGATTTAACCTTCCCAACTGGTTTTTTAATTCCTGCAGCTACTTTGTTAAGTTTTCTTAAAATTGCTTTTAATGTCTTTATGCTTGTGTTGTCTAATGCCACTTTGAAGTCGCATGCATTTGATTGATTACAAACACCATCGCTCTGCCTCATTCCATTTGATTACGTTCAATTAAAATTAGATTTTTGTTAATTATTTGCTGAGTGGATTAAATTCCAGTATTTCAACATGACTTTTCAAAGATTTGGTGGTTGCTTCACATATGTGAGCTATAAAAACTATGAAGGTACGTAAACGGAAGCGGAAATTGCATTAAGTAGCGCTCACATAATATCAAACTCAGAGTCAATGGTGAAATATTTTTACTTTGACATGGACTTAAATGTTTTCTGTGAAAATTACAGAGCATTTATGGTTTTAAATTTAGACGTTACTGATGTTATTTATAATTTAAACAACTAAAAACTCCCTGAAAATTCAAATTTTCAGAAACTTTTCAAATTTATAAAATTCAAATTTCTAAATAAAAAGTCAAAATTCAAATGTTCACTAAAAATTCAAATTTTCACTAAAATTTCAAATTTTCACTTAAAATTAAAATTTTCACTAAAAATTCAAATTTTAACTATAAATTCAAATGTTCACTAAAAATTCAAATTTTCACTAAAACTTTAAATTTTCACTAAAAATTCTTATTTTCACTAAAAATTCTTATTTTCACTAAAAATTCTTATTTTCACTAAAAATTCAAATTTTCTAAAAATTAAAATTTTCTAAAAATTCAAATTTTCACTAAAAATTCAAATTTTCACTAAAAATTCAAATATTCACTAAAAGTTTAAATTTTCACTAAAACTTAAAAAAATTCAAATTTTCACTAAAAATTCTAATTTTCATTAAAAATTCAAATTTTCACTAAAAATTAATTTTTTCACTAAAAATTCAAATTTTCACATAAAATTCAAATTTTCGCATAAAATTGAAATGTTCACTAAAAATTGAAATTTTCAAAATAAATTCAAATTTTTACTAAAAATTCAAATTTTCACAAAAATTGATATTTTCAAAAAAAATTCAAATTTTCACTAAAAATACAAATTTTCACTTAAATTTCAAATTTTCACTAAAAAATTAAAACTTTCACTAAAAATTCAATTTTTCACTAAAAATTCTAATTTACACTAAAAATTCAAGTTTTCACTAGAAAATTCAAATTTTCACTAGAAAATTCAAATTTTCACTAAAAATTCAAATTTTCACTAAAAATTCAAATTTTCACTAAAAATTCAAATTTTCACTAAAAATTCAAATTTTCACTAAAAATTCAAATTTTCACTAAAAATTCAAATTTTCACTAAAAATTCAAATTTTCACTAAAAATTCAAATTTTCACTATAAATTCAAATTTTAAACTAAAAATTCAAATTTTCGCTAGAAATTAAAATTTTCACTAACAATTTAAATTTTCACAAATGAAATTTTTACTAGAAATTCAAACTTTCACTAATATTTCAAAATTTAACAAAAATTGTTACAACTTAACCCCTTCATTGCATAATATGCATCAGAAAATAGTGTCTGTCTGCATTATATATATTTAAGTTTCTACTATATGGAATAATAGATGAGCAAAGAACAATGAACTTTAGAGGGAGCCACCTCCAGATGTGTAAGGCCGCCACAGCGGTGTTTCAAGAATAACCTTCCAAAGGAGGGAAAAATACTTATGCGCGGAGCCCCCTTCTCTTGAAGCTAGTTACCAGATGGAATTGGAACATTATGTATTTTATATTCATTGAAGTTAAACTACAATTGCAAGTGACGTGCAAGCTAAGTAGGTGCCTGCTGTGAAGGACACTTTAAGTTGCACAGTGCGCGCTGCTTCGAAATGAATAAATAACATGTTAAAGGATTACGAATTGAGTTTATTTGTATTTTTTCAATTTAAATTTTTAAAATTTTATTTTTAAAGCCTATTTTGAACTTCCTAACACTAACGATAAGTTATGGAAATGTTTATGTTGTATGATCAAAATGAATTGTGAAGACACTACATGTCTTGCCATAAATGTCAAACATTATGGTATGACTGAAATATCGCCATGACTTTGAACTTTCGAAATAAATTCCAACATTTTTATTTCATCAATTTTTAATTTCGAAATATTAAGGGAAACTGGAATTTCTAGGGACAATTTATAATTTTATAAATTTTATAAATCATTAATTGTTATTTTTTATATGAGATGCAAATTTCTAGTTAAAAATAAAAATGGTCTAGAATAATTGTAATTTTAGAAAACAATTTCTAACAAAATTAAAAATTTCAGAATAATGTGGGTATTAACACTTTCTGTATTACGTCACGAAAGACTTTTAGACGAAAGTGACGTCATTTTAAGTATTGTGAATTTTTTAATTGTCAAAAAGCATGCACTTCATATTATATTGAAGTCATTTTTACGTCATTCGTTCGTTGATTTCGTTCGTTCGCAATACAGAAAAAAGAGACCCCAAGTAAAACCGAGAATTTATTGTTCAAATTGGATTCCTAATAAAAACGAAAAAAATTGAATACGCTATTGTTTGTAAAATGACAAAATCCCTAAGAATATATAACTTTTTTCAGATTTAGAAAATTTTTGTCGAATGTGCATGCAACGTAATAAACAAAATACAAAAAATATTGTTTTTTTATTACTCTGTTTAATGGGTGGATCTGATGCAATTTTGTTATTTGAGACCTAATCTCATTTTTAATGGGGAATATATTTGCCGAAGAGAGTATAATAGTTTTCTCAAGCGTTCACGCGGTATGTCAAAATTTGTAATAAGTAGGGTTAAAATTCAAAAAAACTAGGGTTATAGAAAAGCGTTGGGATGATGGTGTCAAATTAAAAAAAAATGCGCCTATTCATGATAAACAACATTGCTGAAGAAACTAAACTTGTATCTTGTAAAATTAAAATATTTTGCGTACTGTCATTAAACATCATAATTGTTCATATTTGACCCCAAATTGTGAGCAACCCAGAGCTGATAGAGCAAAACGGACTTCAGATTCGAGATCATCGACCTCATGTTACCCTAAAATCGTTATCAAGTCGGAAGATGGAAAAAAAGTTGGACATTTGTTGCACTGTGTAATTAATAATTAATTTTATTTATATTTGTCAATGAAACATAAACAAATATTTTGATTTGTCAAAGCACGACCGACCGGATGCCGTATTTTGTTTTAGGTTTTAAATTTGAATTGAAAGTAAATTTAATTTTTTATAAATTACACCTCGAATTTATAAAAATTCATATCTCAAATATGTTCTCATATCCCGTACGTTAATTATTTTAATAAATCATAATCTAGCTGCAGACAATGAAATTATTATTATTAATAATCAAACTGCTAATCAGAAAAATATTAAACACAATTTTCGCAAACCTAACTATATAGGACACGCACATATTTTGATAAATATACATCACACCTAGATACAAACGTAATACTAATCGCAGTCTAGACGATTAAATTAATAACATATATTAAAACCACGCTAATTGGTCTGCTATTGTTAACAAATGTGCTGTCCAGCGGCCACGTTATACCATGGGGAATAAAGTGTTATATATTTAAATTTAAGTTAAAAAAAATGGAATATAAAATATTCAAATTTTATATTCGGGTTCATTACGTGGAGCTGATTATTATATTTTTAAATTGTTATATGGGCATTTCCAGAAAACCGTCAAACACAATCGAAAAAATCAAAATTCTCAAATCTTTGAAATAACGATGGATTTAGAATCTTAAATATGTGAATCTAAATATCTGAAAAGAAAATTCTATTCCGTTAACGATGACGTATAAAATATACTCATAAAGTTAAATAACCACTTTGGAAATTTATAATGTATTAAGGGAGTCGCTCCAAAAATGGTTCCAGAAGTCGTTTTTTTTCGCAGGCGATGTCTACACGAGCTAGTACTTTTCCGTCAGCTTCTAAGAGAAGCGAACGGAGAAGTACTGCAATGTGTTGTGGAAACACTTTACTGGTTGAACAACTTCTCTCCCGGTTCCAAAAGAATAACGTAAGATGGAATGACTTTTGGAACTACTTCTAAAAATGGTTGCTAAGGAATGACTTTTGGAAGTACTTCTATAAATGGTTTCCATGGAATGACTTTTGGAACCACTTCTTAAAATGGTTCCCATAGAATGACTTTTGGAGCTTCTTTTAAAACGGTTTCCATGAAATGACTTTTGGATCTACTTCTTAAAACGGTTCCCATGGAATGACTTTTGGAACTACTTCTTAAAATGGTTCCCATGGACTGACTTTTGGAACTACTTCTTAAAATTGTTCCCATGGAATTACTTTTGGAACTACTTCTTAAAACGGTTCCCATGGAATGGCTTTTAGAATTTCTTCTTAAAATGGTTCCCATGGAATAACTTTTGGAACTACTTCTTAAAATAGTTCCCATGGAATGACTGGTTTAAATTTAAATAAAAAAGTACTTACTAAATATGTTTTGTATCCTATGACACACATGTTTTTAATTGAAATGTTGATTTAGAATACGCAGTTAACTCTATTTTTTTTTAATTAAATATTTCAATTAGAGATGGGCGCGTGCTTGTTTTTGATGGCACGAACATGCACGGGCACGCCGATAGGTGTCACGCACGAGCACGAGTTCGACGAGTAAATTTACAGGCACGCACGAGAAGCACGAAGAAACACGGAAAATCACGACAAAACACGAAAAAGCACGGAAAAACATGAAAAAGCAAGCGAAACTTTAAAAATAATACCGGAACCGTTTAGATTTTTGAATCCAGAATCGGTATTAAAAATGTGTTGAACCGGAACTGGAATCGGAACATATATATTTTTTTGGTTGGAATCGGTACCGCTATATATAGTAACCAGAACCGGAACAGATATTATAGTCCCTGTCAGGGAACGCAAAGAGCCGGATCGGAACCGTTAATAAAAATCTATGGAACCGGACTCGAAACCCATTTAATTTGTTGGTTGAAAGCGGAATCGGAACCACAATTTTAAAAATCTTGGAACCCGAACCGTAACCGATATTCCAATAGGTTTTAGTCCCGGTAATAAATAATACAAAAATTAGGTTTTATTCTCTTAAATCCATAAGTAAAACTAAAACAACAGATTTTTAAGAAAAGGTTAAAATACCAAGGGTTTTTTTTAAATTGGGGTAGAAACTTAGAAAAATAAAATTTAATGGGCGCGTGCCTGATTTTGGAGGCACGAACACGCACGGGCACGTCAGCAACTAGCACGCACGGAGATTTGCACGCACGAACTCAGATTTTCGGGCGTGACACGAAAAAAGCACGGCATGTGCCCATCTCTAATTTCAATGACGTTTGACACGTTTTTCTATATTCTCAATTATATTCTAAAAGAAACGAACGTGGAACGACTTTTTATCGGAACACAATGTGAAGTTGTTCTCGTTGCTGTGCCGTCAGTACCAAGAGAGAAGTTATTCTAGAATCAGTTGCAGTATAATTTGATGAAGAAACATATCTCCGTTTGATTTTATGCTCTCATTAGATGTTCAAAAACTGTATTCGCTTCTCGTATACGTTAGAAGCGAACGTAGAATGACTTTTTACCGGAACTCAATGCGAAGTTATTCTCGTTGCTGTGCCTTCAGTACCGAGAGAGAAGTTATTCTAGAATAGCTTGCTATTGAATTGGATGGAGATACAAAACTTTGTTCGATTATCTCTTATATTTCCATATTTAACCGATAAATTTAAATTTGTGTACTCTTTAGAAATCTCGAATATAAAGTAATTCCTAAAATAATATCACTAGAAGCAAACGTGGAACGACTTTTTATCTTTGTATTCCAAATAAATGTAGTTCTAGAAGTTGTTCTTTTCGGAAGAATTTGGAATAAAATCTGCTGGGTAGTTTGAAAGAAATACATATACAAAATATTATTTTCTGTTTTTTCAGACAACCTTAATTCATATTTCTAAAGCTCAAAAATAAGCATTGAAATTAAAATTAGGGACAAATTATGATTTTTGTATGAGGGTGTCCTATTGTCACGTACGTAAAGATACGTTTATTAACATATTAAACTAACAATTTTTTAAAGAGTTGAGTCCTCTGTTTCTAAAGCAGAATTTCCAAAAATTCTAGTAATTCTAATTTGGACAGCTAATTTAAATCTGTCACGTCTATAACTTTGAGTACCAAAAGTGTGAATAAATATAAAAAAAAAAAATTCACAAAAAAGGAAGAAATATAAATCGTAAAAAAACTTATCATTTTTCGAATCATTTTTTATTTTGTGATTATTAACATTGTAAGATATACAATTATTTCTAGCAAAAAATCGTATTGCAAATTATCATACAGAACATGCGGAAATATTCTGTGATTTATAACGAAAATACTATAAACTTTAGGAACAAAGTGTACATATACAAAAATAAAGTAAATTACCTCAGCTATCTTTCTAAATTATCCAAGAAAAATAATTTCTACTCAAAAAGTATTTTTAGAAAAAGAAAGACATTTTTGTCCCGTCCGAAATTTTTCTGTGATTTATTATGAAAACACTATAAACTTTGAAATTATTTTTAAGAATGTTGATTTTTTTACTATATAAATTCAGTTTTACACTATTGCATTTCAATATTGTAATGAATAAGTAGCAAAATGAATAAAAAAAAACATGATTTTCTATTAAAAATTCTTCATTCTCTTCGTAATATAAAATATAAAATGCTATTAAATATTCCATTAAAAATATATATTTTCTTTTTATTAAATAAAAAATTAATATAACTAAGCAAATTTTATTTCAATTAATCAAATTTTCCCTTGATGCCCATGGCTTTGATGAAGGTGTACAGTGAAAATGAAAATTTTGCAATCTAAAAAAAAATATAAATAAAATTATATTATATTGTATTATGTTCTGTTTCCTGCTGCACTTACGCTCAGAAAACTATTCAAAGTAATGGGAAATAATTTGCCAGCCGTCAGTGCGAGACGTTTTTGCGAACGATGCATTAGAAATATTAACATTTTGCGATAGTCTCTGCTCTGACCCATCCAATTTGAGTGGAATATGACCTGTGTCATGCGATCGCTATCGTCCATTAGGCATTGCGATTGATAGCAGAGCGGAAAGATTTCCACAACCACCGCAAGTATGTAGAAACATGAGGCGACCACCGATGAAAAATCCGATGCAAAGATGAAGATATTGATGAGGGTGGTGCCGAGTATGATGGCGGTAATGGTAAATTGTAGGAATATCGTTGTTGAGATGACAGGACTAATGATATTGTAGAATCTATAAAAAGTGGAATATTTTAAAGGGAAATATTTTAAAAAATACATAGTAAGGCGCAGAAACGAGAATTTGAGAACTTTTCATAAATCATAATAATAAAGAATTGAGAAATATTCAAAATCAACTGCAACTCGTGAAACAAATTTGAGTTTCCAGCAGGTTTTTTTTTGTATGTTATCTTGATCATCGATTATGTCTCGAATTCTGTACATCAAGAGTATCTTTCACAAAACTCTCATGTCTAAAATTTAACAAAACTTTGCACTATTTTCGATACTTTTCGATTGATAACGATTTTTCTAGATGCAACAGCTGAAAGAAGTTTAGGTCTCAAATTTCGCCTTTTATTTCGACAACAGTTCGTGGTAGTTAAAAATGCACGGTCCGAATTAGAGATTCGAGTTTTATTGACCATTTGTGTAAAATTTCAAATTCAATTTTTCTCTTTAGAAGCAAATTTCTATACAAATTTTAAAGATTCCCAGCAAATCAAACGATAATTTTACGATATCGAAACGATATCATTTATAGGCTCAAATTGTCGTTTTCGATAATCTATAATGATACGAAAACGATAGGGTTTTCGATAAAAACGAATCTGTCTAAAACGATATCGTTATTTTTGTCGTTAAAGATATCGAGATGATATCATAAATCGATTTATTTTCGATAAACAAATTTTATTTGTTCAGAATTTTTTATTTTTTGACAGAAATTATGAAGAACACGCAATTAAATTTTTAAATACTTTGAGTTTTATATCTTAAATTTATCATTATTTTATCGAATTTAAAAATTATCGTCAGCTGGTTTGTAAGGTTTTTTCAAAAATATTTTTATTCACAAAATAAATCTTGTTTTAATTAACGAAGGTACGTATCTCAGGTCAAATATTAAATCTCGTATCAAATATTAAATCTCGTCTTATATATAAAATTCATCTCAAATATTGAATCATATCTCTAAAATCGAAGCTTCCCTACAAACCATTTGACGATAATTTTTAAATTCGATATGATAATGATAAATTTTAGATATAAATCTCAAAGTATTTGGAAATTTAATTGCGTGTTCTTTATAATTTTTGGCAAAAATAAAATTTTCTGAACAAATAAAATTTGTTTATCGAAAATAAATACATTTATGATATCATCTCGATATCCATAACGACAAAAAAGACTATATCATTTTAGATAGGTTCGTTTTTATCGAAAACCTTTCGTTTTCGTATCATTAAAGATTATCGAAAACGACAATTTGAGCCTATAAACGATATCGTATCGATATCGCAAAATTATCGTTAATTTGCTGGGTTGTCTCAAATATTGAATCTTTTTCAGATAACATAACCTTTTCCAAATATATCAATTACAGAATGCCATGGGCATCCTATATAATATTCTATATAACTCAAGGGTGCTGATTCTAACTGCATACTGAGATTTTTCGTAATATGTAACGTTTTTGAGAAAATTAATATCTAATTTTTAGGTACATTTCCGGCACTTTTCCGAATAAAAAAAACAGTGCTTTATATAACTAGTTTTCCAAAAAACTTTCAACGATATTTTTTTTATAATTGTACGAACTAATTTTAATATATAATTAATGCAAATATTGTAAGCAGTTTTCAAAATATTTTGATCTAAACTCAAAAATTTTGTTTTTTTTGGTTTTTTTATTTAGTACTTATAAACTATAAACCATAAACTATAAAATAGAAAATAGTTTATATTAAAATTTAAAAATTGTGTTTAAAGTTTTTGGGAAAACTAGTTTTCTAAAGAACTGTATTTTTTAATCTAAAAAGTGCCAGAAAAGTACCTTAAAATTCGGTTGCAATTATTTCAAAACCGTTACGTATTATGAAAATACTGAGTAGGTAATGCAGTTGGAATCTGCATAAAAAAGTTGTATCAGATGCTCGTGGCAAGTGTTATCGTTTATCGAATCTCAAATTACGCATGCAAAATTACACAAATGAGGGCAATCGGATATTTCTCATTTCGTGCGCAATACTTTTAAATACCCCAAAGAGTCCCTTTCGAATACCTACTCCAAAATATTTTTATGATCTTGTATGCACTCCTTCAACTCCTCGACATTTTTATCCTCCGTTATCGCAGCATTTGAGCCCAATCGCTCAAGTCGTTCCATAAATATTTGAATGTGTGTCCGTAATATGCAGACATATATTACGGCATATGAATCATCGACCACCTGTTGCGAACAGGCACCAAACATCAGCAGAAATTCAACCAAAGACTGTGCCCAGAAGTGCGCCAACGACTGATGCCAATCGAAGAATGGATTATAGAGTGCATAGGGTGGACGACCCATAAGTACCGATCCCAGAAAGGTACTAGTCGCATAACTCCAATAGGCCATCGCAAAAAAGAGTACAAAACGACGTCCTTTTTGCACGATGTGTGACAAATGCCGGAATTCCTGTTGTGTCTGACAGCGTGCATCCAATTTATCCAGCACCGGAATGGTGGAGCGTAATGTCTTCAGCAGAAACGACATAATGATGATCTTAATGCTGCAGGTGACCACATTAATCGCTACTTGTACGGAGGTCAGTAAATTGCCGATTTCCAACTCGGCACCGGACAATTGCAAATAGCTGAGTATGAAAGTTAACGGTAGGATTAATGTTACTAAGAAATTGATAAGCACTGAGTAGCCGAGGTAGAAGTATTTGTGCCGCTCGGGCATATTGACGCCGAGCAGGGTAAAACCGAGAAAGAGATTGTCGGTGGCTTGCGAGGAACGGATCGGCAGAGGATCTGTAGAAGTAAAATTTAATTAGAAATGGGCGTGACAAAATATATTTGATTTTTGGAACGTATATAGGGAACTCTATTGTGTTATCTTTTGATTTTTTTCTTAGAAAATAATAAAAATAAAGAAATTTTTCTGTGAATCAAGCGATAAAATTGTCAATTTATGTGACCTCAAAATGGTACAAATATCGAATAATTTTTATAAGAAATGAAAATTGCGTCATTTTGAAGTCAAATCGACAATTTTAGTCAACAAATTAGCTAAATTTAACATTTATAGATTTTAATTTCAATATTTAAAATGTTTAAAGTTCGATGTTATCAAATATTTGTTGGAAAAAGAATATTCTATGAAAATCAGTAACAATTTTAAAATAAACTTAGTTTAAATTAGATATCATTTCGTATTTTTCCAACATATTACAAATATTTCTAATGTCATATAAACTGTCTATCTTTCTGTAATGAATTTGAAGGCATTCGGCAGTTGTGATTTGAAACTATAGACATTTTAAAACAAAAAAGTTTAAACTAAATTGAAATTTGCACTGAAATACTGGAACTTAGTAAAATCGATATAGTTTTGAGTAAATTTTACATTTTCACAGTTAAGGAAAGTTGAAATAAAATGATGAACCATTCAAAAATCAGAGAAACATTTTCAAGTTGTCGTTTATCATTTCTCAAGAGGTCTGAAATTGATTTAAAAAAATCGAGGATGGTACAGTTTTTTAGTCACATTTTCAAAATAAATATGGTTTAAACTAGAACTTATTTAGTCTAAAGTATATATTTAAAATTTCTTATTGCCTATCTGTCTGTAAATTTTAAATTTTACCATTTTAAAAAGAAATTCTAGCACTGAAAAATCTAAATCTAAAAATTTAACATTTGCATTGTACATCCTTCACAAATCTTACCTTTTGCTTGATTAATCCACATATTGTTCATTTTCTTGCCATCACTTTGCCTCAGTCCATTGCCGACCACATCATTGACATCATTAGTTGCCTGTTTTTCCGAGATATTATAGTCCTTCATTCTGACACTTATATAGCACAATGTCAAAGGGGACCATAGTCAACATGAATTTATAGCAGTTACCTTTCATAGATTCACTTGGGAATTTAAAATGAGCCGAAATTGGGCATAATTTTCTTTTGCTGACCTTCAGTATATTTTTTGTGTTAAGTTGTGTTGTTTAAACTTTTTTTTAGTACACTTAAAAAATTGAAAAGTTATAAAAATAGATGTTTGAATTTAAGATAATGCACATTCTTATGCCGTACACTAAGAGTGAAAGGGTATATCTACTCTGGTCATCCGTTTGTAACACCCAGAAGGAGGCCTATCGGGTATGGAAAGTATATAAATTTATCTTTGTCCATCTGTCTACCAGTCCGGATAACAGAAAATCTCAAAGAGCTAGATAAATGAAACTCCGAAGTTAGATTGCTTATATATTTTAAGTATCTGGTATTGAAAATGGGAATAATCGGTCAATTATGACATATGACGCGTTCACTTACGTTTGAATACCTCATATGACATTAACATATATCGGTGAATTTTATTAATATCGGTCAAAGTTAACCCTTTTTGAAAAGTCCCCTTTACTTTATGAACAAATATTAAAAAAACATATTTTTTTCACTAGCTGACCTGTAATGTCCATTTATACATTCCATTTATTCAAAGGTAATGAATTATGTAGCGATTACAAATGTTCAGGATTCGTAAACCCTGGGGTCCTCTGAATAACTGAATACTTACATTATGTAGGATTTGATCAACTAAAGGGTTTTTTAACAGGGACGCTACAAAAATAGAGCGACAGGGACAGCAAACGACGCCATATTTCTTGCCGCTCTTTTTACATTTCTCTTCAGTAAGGTTTGCCATTTCATGATGGAAAGATATACGAATTCGAATTTCGGGTAGTAAATTTTAATAATTTCGACTCGTTGTTGGTTCGTATATCTTTCCATCATGAAATGGCAAACCTTACTGAAGAGAAATATCAAAAGAGCGGCAAGAAATATGGCGTAGTTTGCTGTCCCTGTCGCTCTACTTTTGTAGCGTCCCTGTTGAAAATCCTTGAAAAAAACTTTTGTAGCGCTCTTATTGAAAAACCCTTTTTAACTTTCATAATTCTAACTTACAATCACACCAAATATCAAAATGATCCTACTTAAAAATGTAACATATACATTTCACAAAACCAAGCAAATTTTATGAAAGATTTTTGAGAAATGAAGTTTCTAGTAAAATTCAATCTTGATCTCCAATTTGATTTTGTCTACCGAACTCAATAATAGTTTTGCGAATTGGACAAGACTTGAAAAAGAAAATGAAATGTTGTCCTCGCCATAATGAATTATGTTCTAAGAAAAGATTTTTTAAATTTCGATTCTCAATTTTGCAATAAAATTCGATATTATTCTTGCTAAATCACACCATGAAATTGCACACCATCCATACCAAAATCAATCTCGTTTTTCTCTCGAATTGAGAGATGAGGTCACGAATAGTGATGTGACTATGAGAAGAATATTGAAATCTCGATATATTAACTTTGTAATAAAAAGCGATATTGTTCTCTATATTGTTTTTGTTCATAACAATGTTCATGGTTCAACAAACGTCGAATTAAGAGATAGTTTTTCTAAATATGAGAAAATGTTTTAAATCTCAATCCCTTAAGTTTCGCTATATCACACCATCTATACCAAAAACAATCAATTTCTTCACTCGTATTAAGAGCTGAGGTTAATAATTGTGATGTGAATATGAAAAGAATATTGTAATCTCGATCTCTTAACTTCGCATTACAAATTGATATTGTACCCGTCATACTACAATATGCCACAGCACATCGTTTATACCAAAATCAATATCGTGCTTGCCTCAAATCAAGAGATAAAGTCACTAATAGTTTTGAAAAATTCAGAAGATTTTTAAAATCTTGATCTCTTAATTTTGCAATAAAAGCGATAGTGATCTCGCCAGTGACACTTTATCATAGCATACCATATATGCGTACATCGAGATTTCCAAAATCTTATCATATTCACATCCAGATGAGGCCACTAATAGTTTTGCGAATATAAGTAGAATCTCGATCTCTTAATATTTGCGCAATAAAAAGCGATATCTCGCCAGTCATAACATAGCACATCATAAAAAAATAATCTTATTCTAAAGTCGAATTAAGAGATGAGGTCACTAATAGTTTAGCGAATTTGAAAAGATGTTTAAAATCTCGATCTCTTAATCATCCTAAGCAACAATTTATTAGGTAGCTCAAATAACTGGTAAAGTAAATGAAAGAGATTTGAAGAGTATATACTCGCCAGTTTTAGTGGCTAGTTTCTGGTCGAAAATGCGTGATATAGCTTGCGAGTTACTTGGCAGGTGACTAGTAAAACTGGCTGAATACTGATAGGAAACTGGTAGGAATTGTTGCTTGGTATCTCTTTAAAACATGCCACAGCACACTTTTCAAGCAATTTAAGATCCATATATGGCCCAAAACGCAAAAAACGAAACCACAGAAAATTCCTTTTTTTCAAATTTCGCTTTTTTTTATTACTTGTAGTTTGTATACATCCCAAAGTAACAATCGATACAAATATCAACGCAAAATTCTTTCTTTGCATCGTGAATTTAGCATAGTTTATTGGTTGCCTCCTGAAAAATAAAAAATTAACAAAAATATAACGCTCAAGAAAAAGGTGTGCTGTATTCAATTAATTGTTTTTTTTTCATGTTATCCACTTTTCTTAGATAGAGTAAAGAAAACTGAAAATAACTAAATGAACTAATTGAAGAAAAATAATCTAATCAGCATTTTAAACAAAAAAGAATTTAACCGCATTTTTTTTTTAAGTAACGTAGCAAACAAAAATTCCAAAAAGTCTTTTACCATAAAATCTAGCACGTCAATATAAGTGAATCCCCTAATTTTCTTCGACTAATTTTAGTCTATTTTCTAAAGATAATAAAAAATTAGCAGTGTAATTATTAATGTCTGTGTACAGCGCCAAAAAGGATTTGTAACGTAGCAAACATTTTTTTTATCGATTATCAAATATTATAACAATTTTGATTTTCAAACCTTAAATATACGATTGATGCTTAGGAAACCTGAGCAAGGCTCAGACAAACCAAAAATACATCGACAAATTGAAACGGTTAAGTAGGGATAGTGCGAAAAGTTTTTGTGCTAAGGTAGATCGGACAGGAAGCGTAATAGATATTTCATGCAACGTAGCAAACACAACATTTTTGCTAATATGGAACTAAAAAAAATAAAAAAATCGACATAATTAAAATGTAATATGTTATTTATATTCTAGAGCTTAGAAATTATGCACTTCATGTTGAAAATAGCCCACCAGAAGAGCAGACTTTTAAGACAATGTAAGGCCACTTTAAAACATACTTCCAAAATGATGAAACGTAGCAAACAATTTTAAACTTTCATAACTCCTAAATAACAAGGCATACAAAAAATTGTATGTACATATAAAATCTTACCACAGAAGTGTACTTCTAGATACATTTATAAAAAATATTAAAACTATTTGTTTTCATGTATTTTCGGAGCAATATATGTTGAAAAATGCGTCATGTAATAGTATGCGTTTTGGGCCATATACATAAAATTTAAATTAAGAAAACATAAAATTTTAGAAACCCCCCGAATTAAATATCTGTCAGTCTAAAGGCAGCTTAGAAATATATTTTTAAAAGATTTTAATCAAGCAGTATCAAAAATTGTCTGTATTATGCTTGTTTCAAAAATTTGAAATGAATCTGCCTTTAAAACTCCATAAAATTTGATAATCTGACATAGACATACCACAAACTTCCATTTATCTGTGTGTTTGCCGGAAAAAATCCGAATATATTCCAGAAAACTACAATTTTGTCTCGAGAACATGGATGTTAACCTCAATTCTGACAACAAAAATTTTTTTTTTTTTAAACTAAAAAAATCTATCGACAGATCTTACCATATTTTTAAATTATTTAATAAAAAAATATTAAAATTCATCAAATTTATCTAATATACTAAAAATATGCAAAGAATCTATGTGAGAAAACAAATCAAACCTGAAAGAAAAAATCTGCCATGGACCCTAGTAGAAATTTTGGTAGGGCCAAGGTCATGAAATGATCATGTCATTATTTGAGATGATCGGGATATGACGAGGCCCATAATGTCCTTGTAACGCAGTGTCCTGATCATGTACTGACCTCAGGCCATGATCATGTACTGATCGGCCAATTCCCCATTTTATTATTTACCCGACAATTGCCTTGTCAGAGCCCGAGCATAATAGGGTTTCTCTCATTAAATCTCGATCATTGTCTGATGTCATTTCGTTATGAGGAACAAATAATGTACCTATGATCGGGAACATTGACTATTTGGATATTGTAAACCCTACTATGGTAAGTATGATAAGGGCATGCAAAGGCAATGATCATATTTTCTCTAATAGGACATACCCAACGAAAACCCGATCATTTCCCGATGGCGCATCAGGCAAATTTCTACTAGTGGAATTAAAAATCTGATCAGATATCCCTTATCTACCGGCGATCCAAAAATCTGACAAAGTATGCTCGGGACCGAAGACATATTTTTAGCATGCTCAGGGCAGTTAAGAAATATATTATAAAAAGATTTTAATCTAACAAGGGCAAAGTTTGTACGAAAAGCAGTCTATTTTCTACACATACCCAAAATATATCGAAAATCTACATTTAAAATACAACAAAAATTGATAATCTGCCATACGCATTTCAAAATCTTTTGTGTTAGACGAAAATATGCACTATATATTTCAGAAAAATGCCAGAAATAATGTCTGAGTTAAATATGAATTTCTGTTATAAGTCTTATTTTCTCAGTGCATTTGATATATATAACAACATTATATTGTAATTAATTTATGAAATCGTCACTTTGTAAAGAAACCATTTAAGTTTTACACAAATTGAAGAAATCTTCATTAATTACGCAAGTAATTAAAACTTTGAAAAGAAAAAAAAATATTATTTTAATATCCAAGTTTACTACAAACTATTACGACCGAAAAAAATACCAACCCCCATTAAAACATAAAATGAAAATACAATTTATATTTAGAGCAAACTATTGGCTCTGTCTACCGCTGTGATAACTACGTTACTGTGAGGTTATTTATTTTTTTTATAATGTACGTATATTAAAATTTTTTAATATCATTTTTGTCTTTTTTTTTAATTTTAAATTCAAAGAAAATTTCTCTACATTGTGTACTATAAAAATATGTGATATTATTATCATGTTCTAAATGTATTTAATTATCTCTAAATGTAAATCGTGTTGTAATCTAAAAAAATTGTCAAAGTATCCATCGAAACAACTACCAAAATCAGTTTATTTCAGATCGAATTGCTCCTTTATGTCCATTTCATTGATGAAGGTATAAAGTGAAAATGAAAATTTCGCAATCTACAATAATCATAATGAAATCATAAATTTTATATAAACTATTTATATGATTCTTACTCCCAGAAAACTATTCAATGTTATGGGAAATAATTTCCCGGCTGTCAATTCCATACGTTGTTGCGAACGATGCATAAAAAATACCAACATCTTGCGATAGTTCTTATTTTGATCAACCCAATTATGATGGAATATCACTTGTACCAGTCGATCGCTATCATCCATCAGACATTGGGAATAATAACAGAGTGGAAATATTTCCGTAACCACAGCCAGGACATAGAAACAGGAGGCAACACGTGATGAAAAATCAGCGGCAAAGATCAATATATTGATCAGGGTGGTGCCCAATATTATGGCGGTTATGGTAAATTGTACAAAAATCGTAATTGATATGATGGGGCTGATAATGTAAAATAATCTACAATAACAGATAATTTATATATATAAGATAATTAGCAAAAATATGCGAATAAATATAAAATAGAAATTATTTCAGAAGCGTTTCACCCACATCTCAGATTGTTTTCAAATTAACATCAATTAAAATACAACAAATATTAAAAATTTGAAAATTTGAATTGAAAAATTTGAAAAACTTACTCCAATATGTTTTTGTGATCACGTAGACATCTCTTCAACTCTTCGTAATTTTGATCTGTTGTCATATTGGCATCAGTGCATAAATTTTCAATACGTTCCATAAAAATACGTATATGTGCTCGTAGAATACAAACATAAATTACCGGATAGGCATCGTCGACCACCTGCTGAAAGCACGCTATCCCAATCACGAACAACTCAATGACTGACTGAGTCCAGAAGTTTAGACTTGACTTGTGCCAATCAAAAAATGGATTGTACAGCGCATATGGAGGTCGTCCCATTAATGTGGATCCCAGGAAGGTGCTAAATGCATAGCTCCAATAGGCAATGGTAAAAAGTATCACAAAACGATTTCCAATCTGAATGATTCCCTTTATTTGCACTTTTTCCGCTAGCGTTGTGCAACGTGCATCCAAATTATCCAGCACCACGGTTGTGGAACGCAATTTCTTTAGTAAGATCGACATGATAATGATTTTGATGCTACAGCCCCAGACATTAATGGCAACCTGTACGGATGTGAGTAAATTTCCGATTTCCAGTTCGGCACCTTCCATATGCATATAACTGAGTAGAAAATCCAGTGGAAAGAGAATGGTTACTATTAAATTAAGGAATAATGCATATGCATTATAGCCGTATTTGGGTTTGAAATCGGGCGGCCTATTAACACCGAGAATTGTAAAGCCACGATAGAGATAGTTGGTAGCATGGGCGGTACGAACTTCGTTATCTGTGGTAAATATTTAATTATAGGTATTTTGAAGATTTTTCTTTGGAATTCAATACTTTGATCGTTGAGCCATGCAATCTTGGTAGGCTTTTCCTCGTGGTCCGCTATAGGTTGAACCTCTAAAGGTTCCTTTAATCCGGTTTTCGGCATCCTGTATTTTGATTAACTTTATGGTGATTTTCATTTTCACCTCCATTTATAGCACACTTTAAGGAATTATTTCAAACAATTCTTAAAGTTTTTTAGCAACTGTTTTTTGCTTTTCTATTATTCTCTTTGTTCAAGTAATATTGCACTTGAAATGGCAAATAATAATTAAATATTATTGCAAACTACACATGAACAAATTAAATTTCCGGTTTATTGAATTTATAAAATTTATAGAATTTATAGAATTTATAGAATTTATAGAATTTATAGAATTTATAGAATTTATAGAATTTATAGAATTTATAGAATTTATAGAATTTATAGAATTTATAGAATTTATAGAATTTATAGAATTTATAGAATTTATAGAATTTATAGAATTTATAGAATTTATAGAATTTATAGAATTTATAGAATTTATAGAATTTATAGAATTTATAGAATTTATAGAATTTATAGAATTTATAGAATTTATAGAATTTATAGAATTTATAGAATTTATAGAATTTATAGAATTTATAGAATTTATAGAATTTATAGAATTTATAGAATTTATAGAATTTATAGAATTTATAAAATTTATAGAATTTCTAGAATTTATAGAATTTATAGAATTTATAGAATTTATAGAATTTATAGAATTTATAGAATTTATAGAATTTATAGAATTTATAGAATTTATAGAATTTATAGAATTTATAGAATTTATAGAATTTATAGAATTTATAGAATTTATAGAATTTATAGAATTTATAGAATTTATAGAATTTATAGAATTTATAGAATTTATAGAATTTATAGAATTTATAGAATTTATAGAATTTATAGAATTTATAGAATTTATAGAATTTATAGAATTTATAGAATTTATAGAATTTATAGAATTTATAGAATTTATAGAATTTATAGAATTTATAGAATTTATAGAATTTATAGAATTTATAGAATTTATAGAATTTATAGAATTTATAGAATTTATAGAATTTATAGAATTTATAGAATTTATAGAATTTATAGAATTTATAGAATTTATAGAATTTATAGAATTTATAGAATTTATAGAATTTATAGAATTTATAGAATTTATAGAATTTATAGAATTTATAGAATTTATAGAATTTATAGAATTTATAGAATTTATAGAATTTATAGAATTTATAGAATTTATAGAATTTATAGAATTTATAGAATTTATAGAATTTATAGAATTTATAGAATTTATAGAATTTATAGAATTTATAGAATTTATAGAATTTATAGAATTTACAGAATTTATAGAGTTTAGATTTTACAATGTAACAATTATATGTTTAATGAGCTTTGAGCTATCAAATCAATTGTAACTGCAAAAGTAATTAAAACTTTCATAAAGCATTTTAAATATCGATTTACAAATATCATTTTATTTAAATTTTGTATATATACAAATTGACATTGAATTATGTATTTTTATGACAGACATATGTACATGTATGATATCTTTAAAAACGTCTGTGGCTTTTTTCAAGTACCTTCAGTATTAACATATTCAGTACTATAAGTGGGTTTAAGGATGAATATAATATCGGCTATGGTTTCTAATCCCTGAACTGAATTTTATTCAGTAGTTCCCAGATTGCAAAATCAATTAAGCATCAATAATAGAGCAGCCATTAATAACAAAATAGCATTCGTATCAACTACCATGACGCCCTACGGCGTTAAACATAAAAATGCACTTAGTGCAAAACCACAGTCAGACAAAATAAATTTTCCAATAAACGTGCAAATGCTAATCATGACAACAGCTGGTTTATCCGACACCTGCAGCGTATTGAATTAAGGTTTTTGTATTTTAAAATTAAATAATTTGCCAATTAAAAAATGTATTTAGTTTTAATTTTTGAATTAAATGTGTCCGTATTGTGTATAATCTACGATACATTCCAGGATTAGAGTTTTTATACCCTACACCTATGAGGTACAGGGTATATTAACTTTGTGCATATATTGTAACGCCCCTTAGGAGGCGTGTCCGGTATGGAAAGTATATATATTCTTGATCAGCATCACTACCCGAGTCCGTTTAGCCATGTCCGTCTGTCTGTCCGTCTTGCTGTCTTGCTGTCCGAATACAGAATAACTTGAGAAATACTGATCAGAATGCGATGGAATTTCGTCTCAATATATTTTAGCCAAAAGTAGGAACTGAGTTTGAAAATGAGCCAAATCGGTCAACGGACACGCCCACCTCCCATACAAGTCACTTTTATATAACTCTTTCGGAACTAATAACTCGAAAAGTATTCAAGGTATAGTTATAAAATTAAAAAGGTATTGTTAGAATTCACCTAAAAATATGTGGTCCAAAAATGGGCGTGATCCGCCCACTTTTTTTTTTCATTATTTCCCGGGTTTTCATAGTAGAAATTTGATCCGTAAATTATTAAAATCAAATCTATGAAATATTAGCCTTTCAAAATTTTAAATATAGGCGTGGTCCGCCCAATTACATTTTTCAATTTTTTTTTTTAGTTTTTTATACTTTATATAATTTTTTTAATTATGGGGATATAAGATGTAAATTTCTGATATATGAATAATATTCTGAGGGTTAATATCCCCACCAAAGGTGTAGGGTATTCCATAGTCGGGCCCGACCGACTATAAAAATCCTCCCCATGTGACCGAACTTACCCATGTGACCTAACTTTCCCAACTCGTTTATTATTACAACGTCCGGCAGCATGAACTAAATCATATAGGTCTGAAACTAGGCTCCACATGAACTGCATTTATAGTTTGTTATTTCGCAATTCTGTTTTCTTTAAAAGGGACTTCAAACTTTCAAAGGGTAACAATTTTCGATAAATTTATTTAAAAACTTCTGCACATCCTAAGATGTTGCAATTGGTGTGAAATGAAAGAAAAGAGTCTTGGCAATTTTATGAAATACGAAATAATGTAAATACTGTCCTTTTAAAATTTATCCTTCAATATCCTTTGAAATTGCCAATGAATAATTCCGATATAATCTTTTACTCCGAAAAAGATCACAAACTAATAAAGTGAAAGACAAGTGTATCATCAAGTCCTTTTATTCAAATCTTTTTGATTTTTGGATGTGTAACGAACAATTTTTATTGTGTGATGGGCGATGCTCTTAAATCGATTGAAATTCAGTATTTGGGACCCACTCAACCGATTTTAAAAATTTAAAAAGTGTTGTACAGAAAGAACATGAGTAAACTCGAGTTTTAAAATTGAAGTTTGTATCTTTAATGGTTATGGAGATAAAAATCTGTAAAGATGAGATTTTTTCAGCAAAAATCTTATAATAATTGTAAAAAATCCGATTTTTAAATTTGTTTTTTTTTTATGAAAATGTAAGCTTTTCTAGATCTAAATAAAATGCAATTACTTGAGAAAATTCTTGTTAATTTTAAAGTTATGGACTTCAACATGATATATTTTTTTTTATTTTTTTAAGTCTTTACTTTACATATTTATACATAGATTGTGCATTATATCATGAAATCAAAATATTTGTATAGGACTTTAAAAATTAACACATAAATCTTAAACTGAAAACCGTTTTAAAATATCTCAAGTGGTTTAATAAATATAAAATTGTAAAGTCAAAGATAAAAATTATCCAAAATTTATATAAAAAAATCTGATTAAAAAGTCTTTTTAAAAATAAATATTTTCTGAAATAATGTTGTCCTACAAATATACTTCGACTGGCAAAAAATAAGTAATGTTAAAAATGTTTAGAACTAATTTATCTTTAAGATTGCTTGCCTAGATTTTGTGCTTTGAAAACTTTTCTGCAAATAAAATTAAAAAAATACAAATTTTTATGAAACGTGATGTTAATTACTATGTCATATTGCTCACATATGTAAGGTAAATATATAAGTGTTTAGTATCATTCAAAAGAAGAGATTTCAAAGAAGCTATTAAATATATATAAATAATTAATAACCTTACACAGAAAAAATATATGTGTAAATATAGCAAAAAAATTTATCAATACAATTAATTTTTAATTGATTCATTGCCGATACAACCTTTAATTGAATTGATTAAATATTTAATCATATTAATTATAGTGTTATATGATAAACGTGTTTATCTGTTCGGGGAACGGAAAATTAAGATGAATATTTTCTCCGATATATGACGATACTTTATCGATTATTTCTACTGATTGTGGTTGGTAATGGAAGACCCATTCAAAATAGTGGTAAATTGTTGACTTGACAACTTAAAGTAATTTGCGAAAATGATCATTATGAACTTCTTTAATCGGTCTTCAGACGTCAGGAACATAAAATGCTACACAACATATAATACTTCGCTACAACGAACTATACCTAAAATGAAATGTGCTTAAAAAACACGAAATCGTTCGTGTAAAAAAAAGCAGCCCCAAGTATGTATTTGACGCATCTGACTCCAGGTTTTACTAACAATTCGTAAAAAATACGAATGTTTCGTAAAATTCTACATATAGCCTCAAAATTTACGAAAGTTTAGTAATTTATTCGTAAAATGTAAAGCTCATTCGTAAAATATGTTAGTCTTTCGTAAAATTGTAATAGAAAATAATAAAACGAAAGTTTCGAATTTTAAACGAAATATTCGTACTTTTGTTGTTGTTTTAATTTTACGAATATTGATTCGTAATATATACGAATCATTCGTAAAAAATAATTTGGTTAAAAAATAGAAATTACAAATGTTTTTTGTATTCTACGAATTATTCGTGTATTTTAGGAAATTAAAAATTACCATAATAAACTTCGTAAAATGTCCTAGAAATTACTTTTGGTGTATTTATAATATATTAAATCCTTTCGGACCACATACGTGTAGAGGTATAAGTAGAATTCTAGTTTCCTCGGTCAATTTTGTGTGACCTTGCATAATTTTAGATTTTTGAGCGGATTCAGCTGGTCGAGTGCCAAAAATGTTTATTTTATTGTAAAGTAAAATAATATTTTTAAACTATTGAGTTCAAATATTTGGTTTCAAACTAGTCTCAAAACTGGTAATTTGTTCAAAATATGAACTAGTAGGATTTCAAATAGTAAATATTCTAGTACAAGAATAGGAGAAGCACTAAACAAAAAATAACCGGAGGCCAATTATAAAAATTGTAATTTATGGGAAAGAACATGGCAACTTGGGAAGAACTTTCTGTGGAAGAATTGTTTCGTTTAAGTTCTACCCATCACAATCTTCATCTTCTCAAAATTCAGCATACTTAAAATTTTGTAAAACGTCAAAAGCGTATAGCTAAAATTCGATATTTCGATTATGATATATATTGATTGACGACATTATTATTTTTAAATCGTTACATTTCCTTTTTTTGAGCATAATCATTTACCATTTTATTACAATATAAAAAGAATTTAACAAATGGAAAAAATATTTAAAATGAATTTAGAATTCACAAATTGATGAAAATGTAGGTACACTGAGGATAAAAAGTAATAAACGTCCATAATTCAATTCCGTAAAGTAAGAAATACAATTTAAGTGTAAAATTAAAACGGGTGGCCTATGACCTACTTAATAAATGTTATAAAATTTATTAAAATAACGACCATTATATAAAATTGATGTGAATATTATCAATTAATGCCGTTTTTCGGTAAGTAGAAAAAAATCCCATATCTTGAAAAAACTCAAGGCTCCTCCCAAGGATTGAAACCTAAACGAATAAAGGTTTCGATTTCGGTTTCGGTTTTTTCTGCGTTTCGGTTTCGGTTACGGTTTCGGTTTTAAGTTTTTATAACGAAACGGTTTCGGTATACCGGTTCCATGTTACGGTTTCGGTTTTGATTTCGGTTTTTGTATAAATTTTCTTTTTCCATATTTTTCAAATAATTTAACATTGTTTATATGGTGCTAAGTTATGTTCAAATTATGATATTGGGGTAAAGTGGGAAACGTAATTTAAACAATGTTTTTTGTTATTTTAGTTAAAATATAGTGTTATATTAATTATTTAATTGATTACGCCAAGAAAAAATTTTAATTTAAAATTTCGTAACCACAAACCAATGAAATGCAATTTTTTGACATAACCTGAGATATGATCTGAATTGCAAAGAAGAATAATTGTGTACAATTTCCATCCATTTAAGCCAAAGAAATTAAATTTCAACAATTCAGTGAACTGCAATATATGTAAAATAGTGTTGATCATATGCAAGAGGAAGCCAAGAAATGGTAATCTTGTTCTTGTTCTTAAACGCTGAGTCTTGCTCTTGCATAGGTACATATGATCTTGTTTTTGCAATACCTTTCTTGCTCTTGCTTGCAAGAATCTTTCAAAATTTTACTTTTTAAATTTAAAAAAAAAGATCGAAGACAAATATCTTAAACTGCATATTAATTATGAAAACGAATAGATTTTGAACACTAATTGTATTTAAGTTACTCATTTTCCATATTTTCAATTTCTTCAACAAAAAATAAATTATTTTACTAACAAAAAAAAATTTGAATTATATTTTAACAAGAATTAATTAATAAAATATAATTGTATAAATCAAGTGATATTGGCAAGACAATTCAAAATCTCAAGACCATAATAAAATGAACATAATATGTTCAATGTATATTATACATTCATAATAAATATAAGGAATATTTCGTATAGGCATATTTCTATTTTCATCAGAGATTAAAAAAAATCCGAATGCTGTACCGTATGCACCGTATGTAAGGAGAACACAAATAATATCTGGCAGGGTAACATTTTTTTTTTGCGAACACAAACGCAAACGCTACAAATCGAACACTAACAGAAAGAAGAGAATACAACAATAACGAATTACGATTCGTATATACACACTTTCACAACGACAACTCTTTGTTGCTATCCGGTATCATCGCAAGGCAACAAACAGACGCATGACAACAGACAGACGCATAACAACGGACAGACGCATGACAGCAGACAGTCGCATGACACCACACTTCATGTATGTATCTAGTACAGCTATCCAGTTGGCAACAACAACGAGTTTTTTTTGTGGTACAAAAAATTTCCCGCCAAAAATTCTATCAAAATCGTGGATGCTGCTTTATTGTCATGCTGCTTTATTGTCATGCTGCTTTATTTTTATTTCTGTTGTTTTTGCACTTTCAAACGAATCAACGGATTTGGGAAAAAAAAGAAAAACACAAAAAGCAATATATAAGCTAAATGAGGAACACTGTGAAAATGTTCATATATTATTTATTTTTTGGTTTTATAAGTTGAATGAAATAATGCACATAGAACTTGACTTAAGTAAACTTCATGATTTTACAAAACAATAATAATAATGTGCATAAGTGCATATGCACAATCGATGTACGAACTAGCGTAGCGAAGAAAAGCGAAAAAAACATTGTTTTGTCTATTTTATGTTATTGAACGACTTTTGAAGCACTTTTGAAGCTATTTACCGCTACAAAAGTGCTTCACAGACCTTATTTTTAAGATGCTTATATTCTTTAGCCTTGAAAAAATTTTGGGAACTCACAATTTTATTAAATGACACTTTACTTAAGATCTTCTATTATAAAATAAAATATGTTTTTCTGTTTCTATTTTAAACCGGTATAAAACCGAAACCGTTTATATCGGTTTTGGATATCGGTTTATTTCTGATTTTCGTATATCGGTTTCGGTTACGGTTTCGGTTTTAAAAATGAAACGGTTTTAAACGGATATCGGTTTCGGTTTCGGTTACGGTTTCAATCCTTGGTTCCTCCATATAATCCAAAAACATGACACATATTGTACTTAAAATTTTAAAAAATGTATACAAAATATTTGGTTTCTTTAATAAACCACCTTTCTTTTATTTTAAAAATAGTAAAAACACATATTTAGCTTTTTTTATCAAAATATATTTTATATTATTTTATTTCCATATGCTTGATTTAAATCAAGAATCATAACTAAAACTAAAAGTTCTAATAATAGCAAATTTATTTGAAAAAAAAAAATTACAATTGCAAATAATCTTAATTATGCTAATAAATATTGTAAAACAAAAAAGAAATCTTATAAAATATTAAAAAAATTATAATAAAATATAACAAATTGTTTGTGTTGCTTATAAGGACTAGAATGGGTGGTTAATATGAAGTTTGTGTGTAATGAAATTCAAAGCACACAAAAGCACTGATTTTTATATGTTATGGCATTGAAATGAGTATAATATTGGAAGATTAAATTATTATTTAGGTACCAGTAACTATTTTATAATTAAATTATTTTAAAAATAAACGTATTATTTAATAAACATGAATTTCTTTTACTAATCGAACGAATCAATTTTGTTACACTCAATAGTATTCAAAATAAAAGGTGTGAAATATTTAAAAAACAGCAGATTTTAGATTTTTGTTTTTCATTGAGATAAATTTTTCTTTTGTAGCAAACATAAATTGATTACTGTGAAACAGTTATACTTCCAAATATGATTGTAGCAATCATGTAATGATTTCTATAAAAATGTCTTAGGGCGAGTTTACACGATAGAGAAAATAGCTAGAGATAGAGCAAAATAGAGCGACAAATCTCTTATGTAAACACTACATAGAGCTCCACAGTAGAGAGGTCTACGGTAGATTGTTTCTCTATTTCTAGCTAATTTCTCTATAGTGTATTCGAACCTTTACATTAAAGAAAAAGATTTCTGCAACCGTTATAGCATATCTGTCATTGGAATAAACAATTATTTGTTTAAACATTTAATTATTTGTACAACTAAATCATTTAAGAAAACATGGTTGGAGCAATCATATAATTATTGATGTAAATATATTTTTCAGAATAACGTGATAGCCAGAATCATGGTCTGAAAATAGAATGTGTGAAATATTTGAAAATTAGCTGATTAAAGCATTTTTAAACTACAAATAACTGCTGCTTCTGTAACATGCAAGTATTGATTACTGCCAGACAGTTACACAGGAAAATATGTTTGTAGCAATCACGTAATCTGCAACAATGTCTAACATTAAAACATAATTACAACAATCATATGATGTTTTCTGTCAAACATCTTATACAGAAATTATTGGAAGAATCATTCAGCTATTATAATAACAGATTTACATTGTATCTTCTGTGAGTCTCACTGTATCTCCTAGAGTTGAATTTTTTTAAATTTTCATATAAAATTTTTTTTTTTGAAAAAATGCAACCGTAGGAGATACAGTGAGACTCACAGAAGATACAATGTAAATCGGGCATAATAATCATTCAATTACACTGTTCGGCACAAAGTTGTTCCTGTTTTCATATATATCATTTTTATATAATTTGAATGTGCTGTTTCGAAACGTGTATTTAGTTTTTTCCCGATACGTAACGTTTTTGAAAAAAATGCATTTTTTCTTTTTTGCGTTTTTCACTGCATTTTACAAAAAAACATTTTTTTATGAAACAATTATCGCTATAAATATATTTCTTAGAATAACACAAATCAATGTTCATCATTAGCATTTTTGCTTCAATCATATTTCTAGCTATAGTATTCGAAATACTTAAAACTCGTCGATCTATTTTAATTTGTGAATTCTGTGCCATGATTACTGCAACATTTTCTTATATAAAACATGATTCCAGTAATGAAAGCTTGAATTCCGTAACAATGTTTTATGTTGACAATAATCATTTGAAGATTTTTGTCACAAAGTTAGGACATCATTAGGGAAATCATGTTCAAAATGCTATTATACAATTATCTCTGTAATCATATTTCACATATTAAATCATGTTTTGATTACACCAATCATTCTTTACCATGTAAAAAATTGCCACAAACATATTATAAAATTATCGCTCTAATCATATTTCTTATATTCAATCATGTTTTGATTACACCAGTCATTTAAAAGATTGTTCTAAACATATTTTGTTTGCATAAAATGTGAGTAATTAAAAAATGTGGCTTTGCAGAAGTAAAACTAATGAAATAATTTTTTTACGAAAACATATTTTATTATGAAATAGGGTAATTTCATATTTTTGATTAAGATATAAATTGTTACAACTAAAAAGTTGTCAGACGTATAAAGGTTTTAGTAACGAAATAGTATTCAAATCGATCAAATATGTTTTTTGCTGTTTAAGATATCGATTTTTTAATAAAAAATAAACCTATTTCAATCGAATTTGAATATTCGAATACTCTAATATTTGAATTTAGAACGAAAATATACTACTTGCCCGTATTATTGTAAATTTAAAGTTTTACTTCTACAATGATGAAATATATTTCTGGTAATCATAATATTGAAGCTATTGTTAAATTTTGAAAGCAAAGTATAACAAAAATACGTAATTCGTTCGATTGATAAAATAATGCACAAATTATGTTTAATGTTTTTTTTTTCTTTCAATGAAGCTTTATAATTCATATAACTTATTTCGTTTTATTTAGTTTTATTATAATACATAATTTGCAATAATAAATACATACATTTCATATAGCTATATATTAAATACATTATTCGAATTAAGCATTGGGAACTCATAACTTTTTTTTTCGTTTTGCTGCAAAAATCTGTTTTTTGGGTTTTGAAGTTGAAGAATTTTTTTTTTAATTCGAAAAGTTTTAAGAACAAATAACAGTGGTTGTTTTTAAATTAAGTTTTCTATAAACCTTAAATTGAAATTTAAACAAATAAAGTTTAATTCTATAAACATTTTCAATACGATAGAGAATTTGATTTTTTTTTAAACACAGAATTAAATTGAAAACTCATAAAAAATAATATTTAAATTTTGTAAATGTTTTAACTAATTCTTTAGAGTTTAAATGAGTTTAAATTCTTTATTGTTGAAATGGCAAAACATATAATTGTAAATTTATAAACTTTATAATAATAATAATAGTTTGGCGCTACAGTCCTGTATAGAACTTCGGCCGAGCAAACTTTAAGTAATTTCATTATTATTTCGAAGAATCTGTTACAAAATTAAAATTCGAATTTCCATCTTCGCATTCATTTTCAAAGCTGTATATGAAATTCAAAAATCTTTAATTAATATATATTTTCACATACTATTTAAACGTCGCTATCGGTTATAAATCCCTAAAATTGCATTGTAATGAATTTTTAAATACATTTGGGTATTTGTTACAGTTTTACTTTTGAATATTTAATTTTTGCAATCATTTCTAAATCTACTTAAATTGTTAATGACTTTTAGGAGTTTGGTGTTAATACATTTTATTATTTTTTATTGCTAGGATATTTTTTTCATTTGCATTTTAGTCTATACTTTTATTGCAATATATAAAATTTCAATTTGTATATTTTAACACATATATATGTTTTAAATGTATACGAATTATATGGTTAAATGTCAGCCTTTATAATGCAAATTTGCAAAATCTGAATTGGGGTTTCATCATGTATTTAACTATAATTTTGCTTATAAGGCATTAAACGCTTCTGTTATTGAATCGGATACTAATTTATAAATGTTTCTATATTCATAAATATTTAATAAAAAGCTAATACCTATAATTATCTGACTAATATTAATATTAAATTGATTTTTTTGTTCTTTTTTATTTGAGAATTATTATTTTATATACAATTTATACGTTAATAGATGCATTCTTTAAAAAGTGAGTATTAATTATAATATTTTTTGTTGTATTTGGCAAAAGAGCAGATATTTAATTTTGAGAATTTAAATAATTTAAAGAAATAAAGAAATTTAAATAATGTTAATACCTCAAAGAATTGAAATAATTGAAATAATTTAAAGAATTGAAATAATTTAAAGAATTTAAAGAATTTAAAGAATTTAAAGAATTTAAAGAATTTAAAGAATTTAAAGAATTTAAAGAATTTAAAGAATTTAAAGAATTTAAAGAATTTAAAGAATTTAAAGAATTTAAAGAATTTAAAGAATTGAAATAATTTAAAGAATTTAAAGAATTTAAAGAATTTAAGAATTTAAAGAATTTAAAGAATTTAAAAAATTTAAAAAATTTAAAAAATTTAAAAAATTTAAGGAATTTAAAGAATTTAAAAAATTTAAAGAATTTAAAGAATTTAAAGAATTTAAAGAATTTAAAGAATTTAAAGAATTTAAAGAATTTAAAGAATTTAAAGAATTTAAAGAATTTAAAGAATTTAAAGAATTTAAAGAATTTAAAGAATTTAAAGAATTTAAAGAGTTTAAAGAATTTAAAGAATTTAAAGAATTTAAAGAATTTAAAGAATTTAAAGAATTTAAAGAATTTAAAGAATTTAAAGAATTTAAAGAATTTAAAGAATTTAAAGAATTTAAAGAATTTAAAGAATTTAAAGAATTTAAAGAATTTAAAGAATTTAAAGAATTTAAAGAATTTAAAGAATTTAAAGAATTTAAAGAATTTAAAGAATTTAAAGAATTTAAAGAATTTAAAGAATTTAAAGAATTTAAAGAATTTAAAGAATTTAAAGAATTTAAAGAATTTAAAGAATTTAAAGAATTTAAAGAATTTAAAGAATTTAAAGAATTTAAAGAATTTAAAGAATTTAAAGAATTTAAAGAATTTAAAGAATTTAAAGAATTTAAAGAATTTAAAGAATTTAAAGAATTTAAAGAGTTTAAAGAATTTAAAGAATTTAAAGAATTTAAAGAATTTAAAGAATTTAAAGAATTTAAAGAATTTAAAGAATTTAAAGAATTTAAAGAATTTAAAGAATTTAAAGAATTTAAAGAATTTAAAGAATTTAAAGAATTTAAAGAATTTAAAGAATTTAAAGAATTTAAAGAATTTAAAGAATTTAAAGAATTTAAAGAATTTAAAGAATTTAAAGAATTTAAAGAATTTAAAGAATTTAAAGAATTTAAAGAATTTAAAGAATTTAAAGAATTTAAAGAATTTATGAATTTAAAGAATTTAAAGAATTTAAAGAATTTAAAGAATTTAAAGAATTTAAAGAATTTAAAGAATTTAAAGAATTTAAAGAATTTAAAAAATTTAAAGAATTTAAATATATTAAAGGATTATTACTTAAATCTAATCACTCACACATTGTACCAACACATAGCCTCACATGCTCCCACAAATTTACAACTTATACTCGTAGGTAGCCGAACGCGAGCGTCTGCCCGAATACCAGCGGCCCTGCACTTGTGGCGAATTCAGCGACAGCGAACTGTTAACAACTGCGCCTGGACTGCGCGGCAACTGCAGCACAGCGGCGAAGCTGCTCGTAGCCTGCTAGGATGAAGGCGACGATGATGACGAGAGCTCATTGTGCCGACGTGAAATTCGTCGATTGAGCAACGATATCGTTGCAGCGCGTGCGCTCGTGTTTTGTGCATAATCATGAGTCAAACCATTGCTGTGCGTTGCGGCGGCATCAATGAAGAACTCAGGACTAAAACGCACGCGACTGTGTTGCGATGATATCGAACCCTCTTTGGCGCTCAGATATGAGCTGTCATCGCTCGTGAGTGAATCGGGTGGCGTCGCAGCAGCCACAGCGCTGGTAGGCGTGCCCTGTTGCGATGCAGATGTTGCGCCATTTGGTGTTTTGTAGTTGTAACGCTTAAGAGAGGAGCGAAGTTTTGAGCCAGACTTTAAGCTGTGTTGTGCACTAAGTAATGTCTGCTCGAAGGGCAAACTCGCCGGACGCTCATGTATGAGTAGTGACTGTGGTGGCGGGTGCGCAGCTGGCCTGTTGCACGGACTAATGGGCGTCGAATGTGTTGTTGTTGTCACCACCGCTGCTGTTGTTGTTATTGTGTTTGCGTAAATATTGCGATACTTTGATTTATGTAGTGGACTCGCGACGTAGGGCAAATTTTCATAATCGCGCATGCGATTAATGCTCGCAGTGGCTGCAACGTCCGTGAGCCGCGCATTAAGATTCGATAGTTTTGGCGAGCTTTTGTAAAGTTCCTGTTTTGTGGGAGGTGGCACATTGGCAACAGGAAGCTCTCTGTAGACATATGAAGGATGTTGTTGTGGATTTGTTGCTGTTGTGGTAGCCATATTTAAATTATTCAAGTCATAGATTAGCTCATCTTGTTCCAGCGTAAAAGCTTGATTTATATTTGAACTGCTGGAAATGTTTGAGGGCGTGCGTCGATGTCCGGCGGCACTGACGCCCATCTGTGGTACGCGCGGCGGCGGTGTGCGAGTAGCGGATGGTGGCAATGCCGCCGCCGTTATTTGTTGCTGCTGCTGTTCGAAATTGTGATAGTCGTAGTAATTTGGCAAACGATGATTGTAGTCGTATGAGTAGTCGGGGTAGGATTTGCAGTCGCGCTCGTAGGCCTGATTCAGCTCAGGGCGATAGGGAAAGTAGTTGGAACCTATGAAATGTGTTAAATAAAGAGTTTTAATAGGGTTTTAAATAATATAAATTATTTTTCAATAAAAACACATTTAAAATATATTGAAATCGTTTTAAAATTTATAGTTACACTCGATAAATAAAATTTAAACTTTACAAACAAATACACTCACCAAAGTACCCTGTGCGATGCGCACCCGCGCCATATGCCCCACCATCGTTCGAGAAACTCGGTCCATTGCGCAAATAATCCGCTGGCGCATACATAGGCGGCGCACCGCCGCCACCACCAAAATGTATGCCTTCGAATGGACGCATCATCGGTGGCGATTGCGTTCCATCACGTTCCGAATATTCCAAGTTTTCGGTGAACGATGTGGCGCTAATTTTGCGACGTGGCGACGGCGTTGGCGGCTGCGTATTGCTGCTACCCAATGACGAGGACAACATGGCGGAAGTATTGGTGGTAAAATTGGAGCCAAGGCCGCTTGTGGTTGAAATTGTCGACGGCTGTTGCTGGTGCTGCGGCGTATTTTGTGCGCTCGGCGGCGGCAACTGTTGTTGCTGTTGATAGTAATGCGGCTGTGTGTTTATTGTGGCGACGGTGGACACCGCGTGCGACTGTGGCTGCGATTGCAGATCGTTGGAGCGGTGCAATGTGGTCGCAGTAGGCAAAGGCGCTGAATCCTCTGTGATCACATAGGTGGCGGCAGTGATAGCCGTTCTGCAAAATTTTAAAAAGATCGGTACATTTCTATATTTTGTTTATTTAAAACAAATTTCTTCGTTGAAATCCAAATGTTCAGTAGTTACGGATCAGTTCACTGATCAGCTAAAAATTCATTAGGTTTGCAAATCGTTATTTTTAACGATTATTTAATGCAACTTCCCAGTATGCCAATGGTTTCGATATCGTTACGAGATCAAAAGAGTAGATGGAGAAATCACACTAAATCGGAACCGTTTTCGGAACGATATCAGTTGTTACGGATCAGTTCACTGATACGCTAAAAATTCATAAGGTTTACAAATCGTTATTTTTACCGATTATTCGATATCGTTACGAGAACAAAAGAGTAGATGGAGAAATCACACTAAATCGGACCAGTTCTCGCAACGATATCAGTTGTTACGGATCAGTTCACTTATCAGCTAAAAATTCATTAGGTTTGCAAATCGTTATTTTTACCGATTATTTAATGCAACTACCCAGTATGCCATTGGTTTCGATATCGTTACGAGATCAAAAGAATAGATGGAGAAATCACACTAAATCGGACCCGTTCTCGCAACGATATCAGTTGTTACGGATCAGTTTATTGATCTGCTAAAAATTCATTAGGTTTACAAAACGTTATTTTTACCGATTATTTAATGCAACTTCCCAGTATGCCATTGGTTTCGATATCGTTACGAGAACAAAAGAGTAGATGGAGAAATCACACTAAATCGGACCCGTTCTCGCAACGATATCAGTTGTTAGGGATCAGTTTATTGATCTGCTAAAAATTCATTAGGTTTACAAATCGTTATTTTTACCGATTATTTAATGCAACTACCCAGTATGATATTGGTTTCGATATCGTTACGAGAACAAAAGAGTAGATGGAGAAATCACACTAAATCGGACCCGTGCTCGCAACGATATCGGACCTCAAATTGGACATAAAAGGATTCGTTCTATCGGAGTTTTCTCGGTACGAAAAATTGAAACAATAACGAAGAAAAAAATAATCGAAGTTCGATATTGCTTCTAAAAATACTGCGATATCGATGTGATGTACAAGAAATTTTGGAAAATTAGAAGCAATTTAGTTACGAGTTTTGACTTTGATATCGAAGTTAGTTCGAGAAAGCTTCGAGGCATCGGAGGCCTTGCAGACTGGGTTTTTTTAAAACATATTCGTAACTTTTTGAGTAATATTTAAAAATTCGATACGATGTCATTTCATTTCATGACAGCTGATCAGGAAATACGGATCAATTTACCGATAAGCTAAATATTCAATAGCTATGTTAATCGCTATATTATAACAATCATGTTGATTACACTAATATTTTAACTAATATTCGTTAATTTCAATAAATATTTTAGCATTTTACCAATGTGATTACCGCCGATAACACCATGTCAGGAAATTCACCTATATGCCAAAAATTCAGAGATTCAGATTTTTACTAATTGTTTCTATAATATTTGGTTGAATATTCGTTAATTTTGATAAAACTGGTTAGGTTTCATCAGCTACCATTACCTTGGATGCCAGCTGTTCGGTAAATACGGATCAGTTCACTGATCCGTTACTAATCGTTAATTCGTACTATTAATTTTGTTAAATTTGTTAATATTTATATCATTTATCTCTTGAAAAATATTTAAGCATTTAATTAGAATCACTAACTTCGATAACAGCTATTCAGCAAATACGGATCATTTCACTGATCAGTTTCAACTTACCGATTATGTCGTGCCGGTCCATGATACGTATTGCTCGCATAACGGCGCTCGTCCACCATCTTCGGATAGTCCATTTCCATGGGCGCCTTTAGTGCAGGCACATCGCTCAACAGCGAAGGATGTACCGGTGAAACGTTCGACATTCGTACATCGTAGCCAGAGGCAACGCCAGCCAACAGTGCTGCCATATTATAGAGCAAAACCTCGATGACCGAAAGTTTTGGTTTACGTACCGCATCGCCTGCGTATAGCGTTGGCATCGGTATGTTCGAGGTAAAACGACTGAGTAGATAGGGATTTGGTGACATTATGGGCAGGTTGGGTCCACCGCGTGGCAGCGCATGTATCGGGGAGCTCCACTGTGCCTTGGGACTGTAGCCTGTTATCGATGGGTCCAGCCAAGCATTGGGTAAAAGCAGCAAGAAAATAGCAGAGGGTGTAAAGGATACAAACATGAAATGGGCTCTACGATATAGTATTTGATTTTAGTTTAATCATTAGAAAAAATTAATTATACAAACAAAAAAGTATATTAAATTAGAAAACCAAAAGTTGTTTCAGTAAATAATAATTGTATGTATAAAAAGAATTAGATCTGCGCATTTTTTAATTACTAAAGGTTGTTTTTAATGTACCGGCACCGGAACTTGAGAGAAATAAGGTTTTAAAATAGATATATTATGTAGAAATTATACTAAATTTCGGGCTCAGACCGAAATTCGAATAATCTTTTTTATATTATTAACTGAATATGAAATTAGTTTTTATCTCATTTTCATTCTCATTTTATATTTCTCATCAAACCAGAATAGGGCCCCTGGGGCCATTTTCGTTTAATGGGGAATATGAAATGAGAACGAAAATGAGATAAAAACTATTTTCATATTCTATTAATAATACAAACAACATTTTTTGCCTCATTTTCATTCTCATTTTACATTTCTCATCAAACGAGAATAGGGCCCCAACCCTTTGATTCATTTAATTAATCTGAAACGGAAACCAGAGTTAAATACTGTTTAAATATCATCACATTTTTGTATTATCCTATTAATATAATAAATCTGTTTGTTCGTTTGTACGTTTGTACGTTTGTACGTTTGTACGTTTGTACGTTTGTCCGTTTGTACGTTTGTACGTTTGTTCCGCTTCTCCGTCTAAACGGCTGATCCGATTTCCTTGAAATTTTTACCACAGATGTGGTATGGTCTGGAAGGAATGATAGGCTATATATGGGCGGGATGGACAAAGAGGCGTGGCACCTCCCATACAACCTAAACTTTCAATACGATGTAACTCGGCACTTTCACCAGCTACGAACATGAAACAAAAAACTCAAATACAAAAAAAAATTTAAAAACAAAAAAACAAAAGCACAAAACAAAACAAAAGCAAAAATACAAAAGCAAAAGCAATCACGTTTGTTCCGCTTCTCCGTCTAAACGGCTGATCCGATTTTCTTGAAATTTTTACCACAGATGCGGTATGGTCTGGAAGGAATGATAGGCTAAATATGGGCGGGATTGGACAAAGAGGCGTGGCACCTCCCATACAACCTAAACTTTCAATACGATGTAACTCGGCACTTTCACCAGCTACGAACATGAAACAAAAAACTCAAATACAAAAAAAAATTTAAAAACAAAAAAACAAAAGCACAAAACAAAACAAAAGCAAAAATACAAAAGCAAAAGCAATCACGTTTGTTCCGCTTCTCCGTCTAAACGGCTGATCCGATTTTCTTGAAATTTTTACCACAGATGCGGTATGGTCTGGAAGGAATGATAGGCTATATATGGGCGGGATTGGACAAAGAGGCGTGGCACCTCCCATACAACCTAAACTTTCAATACGATATAACTCGGCACTTTCACAAGCTACGAACATGAAACAAAAAACTCAAATACACAAAAAAAAATTAAAAACAAAAAACCAAAAGCACAAAACAAAAGCAAAAATACAAAAACAAAACCAATCACATAAAACCACAATCCAAACTAAATGAAAAACAAAAAAAAGGAAAGAAAAAGAAAAACAAACTCACCACACTAAAACTAACCAAACTAAAACTCACCACACTAAAATTCACCCTTAAATTAACCACACTAAAACCCACCACACTAAAATTCACCACACTAAAACTCACCACACTAAAACTCACCACACTAAAACTCACCACTTAAAAACTCACCACACTAAAACTCACCACACTAAAACTCACCACACAAAAACTCACCACACTAAAACTCACCACACTTAAACTCACCACACTAAAACTCACCACACTAAAACTCACCACACTTAAACTCACCACACAAAAATTCAACACACTAAAATTCACCACACCAAAACTCACCACACTAAAACTCACCACACTAAAACTCACCACACTAAAACTCACCACACAAAAACTCACCACACTAAAACTCACCGCACTAAAACTCACCACACAAAAACTCACCACACTAAAACTCACCACACTAAAACTCACCACACAAAAACTCACCACACTAAAACTCACCAATATTAAACTCACCACACTAAAACTCACCACACTAAAACTCACCACACTTAAACTCACCACACAAAAATTCAACACACTAAAATTCACCACACCAAAACTCACCACACTAAAACTCACCACACTAAAACTCACCACACTAAAACTCACCACACAAAAACTCACCACACTAAAACTCACCACACTAAAACTCACCACACTAAAACTCACCACACTTAAACTCACCACACTAAAACCCACCACACTAAAATTCCACCACACTAAAACTCACCACATTAAAATTCACCACACTAAAACACACCACACTAAAATTTCTCCACATTAAAACTCATCACACTAAAACTCACCACACTAAAACTCACTATACCCAAAAGTCGCCACACTAAAACTCACCGCACTAAAATTCACAACACTAATTCTCACCACATTTAAACTCACCATACCAAAACTCACCACACTAAAACTTACCACACTAAAACTCACCACACTAAAACTCACCACACAAAAATTCAACACACTAAAATTGACCACACTAAAACTCACCACACTAAAATTTCACCACACTAAAATTTCACCACACTAAAACTCACCACACTAAAACTCACTACACTAAAATTTCACCACTTTTAAACTCACCACATTAAAACTCACTACACTCAAATTACGATACACTAAAACTTACCACACTAAAACTCACCGCACTAAAATTCACCACACTAAAACCCACCCACTATAATTAACCACACTAAAACTCACCACCCTAAAATTCACTACACTAAAACTCACCACAATAAAATTCATCACATTAAAATTCTTCACACTAAAACTCACCACAATAAAATTCACCACACTAAAACTCGCTACACTAAAACACGCCACACTAAAACACGCCACATTAAAATTCATCACACTAAAACCCACCACACTATAATTGACCACACTAAAACTCACCACACTTAAAAACACCACACTTAAACACACCACACTCAAATTCACCACACTAAAACTCACCACACTAAAACTCACCACACCAAAACTAACCACAATTAAACTCACCACTCCAAAATTCACCACATCTAAACTCACTACACCGAAACTTACTACATTAAAACCCACCACACTGAAACTTCTACTGGGAAAAACTCTACGGGGAAGAATTCTACGGGAAAGAATTCTACCGGGAACAATTCTACCGGGATGAATTCTACGTTGAGATTTCTACGGGAAAGCGTTCTATGTGGATTTTACGGGGAAGAATTCTACTGGGAATAATTCTGCGGAGATCGCAGTCTGAGAAAAAATTGTCTTTGAGAAAAGTTGTTTTGGCGGAGAATTATTTGGTTACCACATTTATAAAACGAATAAAAAAAATGTCAACAGCTAAGCACGGGCCCCTCATATAAATAATAAAATGTTTTTTATATTAATAAAATCGCTCCATATCTTTGAATTCAGAAAATCTTGACACGAGTCGTGCACGGGTCCAGCTAGTTGAAAATAAAAAACTTTATTAATTTGTTTATATTGAAATGTAACTAGCCTGATATTAAATTTTTGAGACCCGACCTCAGTTACTTTTGAATAACCTGAAATTGAAGCCGCGGGAAAATTCAGTTTGAATATATAGCCCAATTCTATTACCCACTTTCTGTATTTCAAAACGAACGACTAAACGAATATTTGACGTCAAAATTTCGTCACACAAATTTTGATTTCATGTTACTTGACTTTTAATACTTCATTTAATAGTCTTCCGCATGGTCTTCCGCTTCGAAATACAGAAAGAGGCAGTAAATAAAAATTCTCAAACGATTTTTATTGGAGAAAAAAATATTTGTATTGATATCTATAAAATTTGTCTTCATACAATTTCTTAAAAAAAAATTGGGCGTATTTACTTAAAATTGAGCTGATTACACTATACAACAAAATGAGAAAAAAGTTTTCGCATTAAATGGCACTATTTTTGTATTATTGGGAATGTCCCACGGAATTCGAATATGTTAATTAAAAAAAATCTATGGGTAGGTTTACGAAATATCGGCCAATAACTTTTGAACCGAGTTTTCAAAAAGGTGTTCAGATATATTTGCAAATATTTCACGTTTTAAATAACGGGCTCGATCAAATTTAATACTAAATAAAAGATAATTTAAAATGCAATTGGTTTACTGGTTTGAGAGAATTCGATAGAAGTACACGAAAAATGTAATTTTTTTCGACAAAAATTTAAATAAAAAAGATGCATTCAAAAAATTGAGAAAAATCTAAAAAGCGAGATGATTTGCAGTCTGTGATATTCCAAAATTAGTCGGTACATTTTTAAAGAATACGACGTAAAAATAAAATAAATCTATGGATACATTTTGAGGTCAGAAAAAATGCAAAATCCCAGAAAATGGGATTTTTAGTTTACATCCAATTCTTATGCTTTATATGCATTTTTTCCTACACCCATGGGTTACAGTTTATACTATGTATATGAGGATATTTTAGCGCATCTTAGAAGGCGTGACCGGTATGAAAAGTATATATTTTCTTGATCAGCATCACTTTTCGAGTCGATTTAGACATGGCCGTCTGTCAGTCCGCCTATACAGGATAACTTGATAAACACTATTTCGAATGCGATGAAACATTATTTAAATATATTTTAGTAGAAAAGTAATTTAAAATTCGAAAATGAGTTAAATTAGTCAACGTACTCAACTACTTCCCATACAAGATATGGGTTTACTTTTTTTCACATCACATATCTCGTAAAAAATTCAAGATAATTTTATAAAATTTGAAATTAATTACAAACAATCATCTATCTATCAATACGTGCTCAAAAAATTGGCGTGATTGGACCACATTTTTCCTTTTTTTTATGCCTATTTATATAGCAATCAATTATAATGCTTTCACATAATTTATTTGAACCGCAAATGTTACCCATACATTTTTGTCATTGATAGCTCAATTTCTTCGAAAGAGTGTAGACTAATTTTGAAATATTACAAACTGTGTATCATCTTACTTTCTCGATTTTTTCGAATTTTTTAAATGCATTTTGTAATTAGAATTTTTGTCGAAAAATACTTTTTTTTCAAGTTCTTCTATCGAGTTCTCTAAACGTAGTAAATGAATTAAAAAAATTTGTGAGAAATGTTTATTGTATGTTTAAATACCTTTCATTTGATATTCATATTGTTCATTTGAGTTATTTGGAACGTGAGATATTTAGAAATATATGTAAGCCCTTTTTTAAAGCACGGTTCAAAAGTTGTTGGCCGGTATTTTGTAAACCTATCCAAAGAAACCTTTTTAAACCAAATCTTCGGAATCAGGGAGTCATTTTACATAATACAAAAATAGTCTTGAATGCTGCGCAGAATTGCTGTTGTGTGTGTTATTCAATTTGTATTTTATAGAAATAAATTATAGAGCTTTTTTGATTAATTTATATTGAATAATAATTCATATTACTATTTAATAAATTCTATTTTATATCAAAATCTATGTATTTATTATGTGCTTTTTCTGTGGTTTTCTGATTATCATTCCTGATCTTACCGTGATCCCAAACTTATTTCATTCGATGCTTATTTAAATACTACTGCATCTTTGAAGGATCCCGAGTTGCAATTAAGTTCAGGATGCGATCATTGTCTGATCAGGCTTGCTTGATTTCTAATAAGGCAATGATCAGGATTCCGCAAATAAATGAATTTTATATTATATTATATATATTTTATATATTTTAAATATTATATATATTATATATATTTTATATATTTTATATATTTTATATTTTTTATATATTTTATATATTTTATATATTTTATATATTTTATATATTTTATATATTTTATATATTTTATATATTTTATATATTTTATATATTTTATATATTTTATATATTTTATATATTTTATATATTTTATATATTTTATATATTTTATATATTTTATATATTTTATATATTTTATATATTTTATATATTTTATATATTTTATATATTTTATATATTTTATATATTTTATATATTTTATATATTTTATATATTTTATATATTTTATATATTTTATATATTTTATATATTTTATATATTTTATATATTTTATATATTTTATATATTTTATATATTTTATATATTTTATATATTTTATATATTTTATATATTTTATATATTTTATATATTTTATATATTTTATATATTTTATATATTTTATATATTTTATATATTTTATATATTTTATATATTTTATATATTTTATATATTTTATATATTTTATATATTTTATATATTTTATATATTTTATATATTTTATATATTTTATATATTTTATATATTTTATATATTTTATATATTTTATATATTTTATATATTTTATATATTTTATATATTTTATATATTTTATATATTTTATATATTTTATATATTTTATATATTTTATATATTTTATATATTTTATATATTTTATATATTTTATATATTTTATATATTTTATATATTTTATATATTTTATATATTTTATATATTTTATATATTTTATATATTTTATATATTTTATATATTTTATATATTTTATATATTTTATATATTTTATATATTTTATATATTTTATATATTTTATATATTTTATATATTTTATATATTTTATATATTTTATATATTTTATATATTTTATATATTTTATATATTTTATATATTTTATATATTTTATATATTTTATATATTTTATATATTTTATATATTTTATATATTTTATATATTTTATATATTTTATATATTTTATATATTTTATATATTTTATATATTTTATATATTTTATATATTTTATATATTTTATATATTTTATATATTTTATATATTTTATATATTTTATATATTTTATATATTTTATATATTTTATATATTTTATATATTTTATATATTTTATATATTTTATATATTTTATATATTTTATATATTTTATATATTTTATATATTTTATATATTTTATATATTTTATATATTTTATATATTTTATATATTTTATATATTTTATATATTTTATATATTTTATATATTTTATATATTTTATATATTTTATATATTTTATATATTTTATATATTTTATATATTTTATATATTTTATATATTTTATATATTTTATATATTTTATATATTTTATATATTTTATATATTTTATATATTTTATATATTTTATATATTTTATATATTTTATATATTTTATATATTTTATATATTTTATATATTTTATATATTTTATATATTTTATATATTTTATATATTTTATATATTTTATATATTTTATATATTTTATATATTTTATATATTTTATATATTTTATATATTTTATATATTTTATATATTTTATATATTTTATATATTTTATATATTTTATATATTTTATATATTTTATATATTTTATATATTTTATATATTTTATATATTTTATATATTTTATATATTTTATATATTTTATATATTTTATATATTTTATATATTTTATATATTTTATATATTTTATATATTTTATATATTTTATATATTTTATATATTTTATATATTTTATATATTTTATATATTTTATATATTTTATATATTTTATATATTTTATATATTTTATATATTTTATATATTTTATATATTTTATATATTTTATATATTTTATATATTTTATATATTTTATATATTTTATATATTTTATATATTTTATATATTTTATATATTTTATATATTTTATATATTTTATATATTTTATATATTTTATATATTTTATATATTTTATATATTTTATATATTTTATATATTTTATATATTTTATATATTTTATATATTTTATATATTTTATATATTTTATATATTTTATATATTTTATATATTTTATATATTTTATATATTTTATATATTTTATATATTTTATATATTTTATATATTTTATATATTTTATATATTTTATATATTTTATATATTTTATATATTTTATATATTTTATATATTTTATATATTTTATATATTTTATATATTTTATATATTTTATATATTTTATATATTTTATATATTTTATATATTTTATATATTTTATATATTTTATATATTTTATATATTTTATATATTTTATATATTTTATATATTTTATATATTTTATATATTTTATATATTTTATATATTTTATATATTTTATATATTTTATATATTTTATATATTTTATATATTTTATATATTTCATATATTTTATATATTATATATAATATATATATTAAAAAGTTATTTAAATTTTCTCATAATTTGTTTTGTCATACTCAAAAAATATATCGTCACTATCATGCCAAAGGGGCGAATGTGCAATTTTTGACATTTGCGTTTTTTTTTACATTTTTGAATGTAGTTTATCCTCAAGTATGATGTGTGAAAATCGCGTGTCATTTTTTTGGATATTTATAGTCACAAAAGACAAAACCAAAAGGGCGAATTTGAAAAATTGAAAATCTAGTCATGCCAAAAGGGCGAATCTTTTCGTTTTTTCACCATAACTTTTTATTGGTATAAGATAAAATAGTTGTGTAAAAGCATTTATTGCTTTTTTCAAAGCACCTATCGATTTGCATCATTAATTAAAAAATATTTGGTCAAACATTAATTTGCGATTTGTTATTTGCAAGAAAAAAAGTTTGAAGACCGATAGATGCTTTGAAAACAAATAAAAATTGCTTTAACATCACTATTATATCTTGTACTATTAAAGAGTTATAGCAAAAAAACTAAAAGATTCGCCCTTTTGGCATGACAAGATTTTCAATTTTTCCAATATCTTCGTTTTTTTGCGGTGTAAGGGTATTAATTGTTTGTTTTAAAGCACCTATCGATTGGCATCAATATTTAAAAATATTTTACCAAACATTTTTTCCTGCAAATAACAAATGACAAATTAATGTTTGGCAAAATATTTATAATAAATGATGCAGATCGATAGGTGCTTTAAAAGCAAACAATTAATGTCTCTTCCCTACTATTTTATCCGGCGCTAATAAAAAGTTATAGCATAAAAAAGAAAAATAATTACGTTTTGATCAGGATATAGCCTTACAAAATACGTATTTATAATTCAGTAGGTTGTCCAAATCTGAAGATATTTTATATACGTTATAAGAATTGTCGAATAAACCAAAATAACAAATATATAAATTTTGCTAATTTTTAAATCACTTCAAACTTTAAAATTTGATTTCCCAACATTTTTAAAAATGCACATTCGCCCCTTTGGCATGACAGTGACGACATTAACCCTATAGCGCTATTTTGGGCATATCTGCCACAAACCGGTTAAACTTGGTTTATTCTTTGTTTTTATGTTATTTTGATATGTAACTTTTAAATAGTTTTCAATTTTAAATATATATTTAATAAAGCAGCTTAATTTATATTTAAAAATTAGTTCAAAAACCCAAAAATTGTCACAATATTCCATTACATGTTGAGAGTTATTAAAAAAAAACTCAATGCGCAAAAACTAACCAAACCATATATCGTCGTTATAGAACGAAAAGTCACCAACTACAATTTCATAATGCCAAATATTCATTTACAAAAATCTTCATAAATCTCTCAATTTTTTATCGATGATCTCAATGATCTCACATGATAAGAAAATGTAAATCTATTAGTTGATTTTTCAAATTTAAAAATGCGTCTATTACTTTTTATAATATTAATCAACAAACTCGAAAATTTAGTTTTTCATAAAAATGTATTTGGTGACTTTTCGTTCTACAAGGACGATATGAAAAAAAGAAAAATTATAAAAAACCTATAATAAAAACCGCTACCATTAGACTACAAAAAAATAAAGATGTTAAAATTTTATTTGGTTGTTTTTTTTATTGTTTTGTGTGTTTTCTTGTGTATGTTATACATTTTTTTTTATAAAATTTTGTATAATATGGAATATGATTTTTTTTTTGTTTTTTGCATTAAAAATAACAATACAGCAAATAGTACGGAAATTACAAAAAGTACACTAAAAATAATTTAAAATTATAACCAAAATACAAAACAGTGTATAATATTAAAAAAATTTTAAAAATTATAAAAAAAAGACACAATTTCGATGAAAGAGAAACATAATAAAATACAAATATTTGTTTTGAGAAATAATATTAAATGTTTAAAGTATACAAAAAAATATTTAAATAGAACAATATTTAATTTAAATAAATAGAAAATATAAGTTTTGTTTTATGTTGTTTTAAATAAAATTAAATAATACATTAATGATTTTGTAAATCACAGTTTAAAACTAAAAATCGTGGTGTGTGTGAATATTATTCTTAATTGCCAATGTGCACAAAATGTGTTAACAAAATTAAAAATAAAAAAGATTGAAAAATAAAAAAAAAAAATAAAAAAGATAAAAAATAAATAAAAAAGAATTAAAAAATAAAAAACAATATATTTAAATTTTAAAAATAAAATTGTAAATTTGCTACAAATAAAAACGTTCACAAAATTTCAAATATAATAACTGCAAAAATAATACATAGTAACTACACTTTATCATTTTATATATATATATATATATATATATATATATATATATATATATATATATAGCTATGCACTAAATATAAATAAATATATATATTTTTTTGTTGTTGTTGTATAAAACTAACAATTTAATTAATATACTTAAATTTATAATGTTTTGTTTTAATTAAAAAATTTAATTTTCTATTGCAAAATTTGTTACTATATCAAAATTAGTAAATTATTTTAAATAGTAAAATTATTAATGTTATATGATAAATGCTTTTTAAAACTAATCATTCAAATAATAATAATAATAAAAAAAGGCACTGTAGTCTTAGTGTTTTATAGTTTGACAAAACGGTCTGCGCACGGGAGATGCTTTTCAAAATTGTATGTTTTAATATAAAACTTAATTTTAACAATGCTATATTTAAATGCAGCTTTTGAAATTAACAAACAGCATACGTTCGATGGTGCACTTTAATGCGATGTAATTAAAAATGGTAATGTGGGCGCAAAGTTTCTTAAAATTTGTAGTTTTTATATATTTTTTTTATTCATTTTGTTAAATCATTCTGATATTATTAAATACATGGACAAATTCTTTGAAAAACACACTCGGTATTTAGAAAATGCTAAGGATATTTAACAAATATTGGAAAAACGAGTTGGGAAAGTTAGGTCACATGGGTAAGTTCGGTCACATGGGGCGGATTTTTATAGTCGGTCGGGCCCGACTATGGAATACCCTACACCTTTGGTGGGGATATTAACCCTCAGAATATTATTCATATATCAGAAATTTACGTCTTATATCCCCATAAATTAAAAAAATTATATAAAGTATAAAAAACTAAAAAAATAAATTTGAAAAATGTAATTGGGCTGACCAAGCCTATATTTAAAATTTTGAAAGGCAAATATTTCATTGATTTGATTTTAATAATTTACGGATCAAATTTCCACTATGAAAACCCGGGAAATAATGAAAAAAAAAGTGGGCGGATCACGCCCATTTATGGACCACATATTTTTAGGTGAATTCTAACAATACGTTTTAAATTTTATAACTATACCTTGAATACTTTTCGAGTTATTAGTTCCGAAAGAGTTATATGAAAATGACTTGTATGGGAGGTGGGCGTGTCCGTTGACCGATTTGGCTCATTTTCAAACTCGGTTCCTACTTTTGGGTAAAATATATTGAGACGAAATTTCATCGCATTCTGATCAGTATTTCTCAAGTTATTCTGTATTCGGACAGCAAGACAGCAAGACGGACAGACAGACAGACAGACGGACATGGCTAAACGGACTCGGGTAGTGATGCTGATCAAGAATATATATACATTTCCATACCGGACATGCCTCCTAAGGGGCGTTACAATATATGCACAAAGTTAATATACCCTGTACCTCATAGGTGTAGGGTATAAAAATGCCAAGTTTTTTATGCCGAACGTGAGCCATCATTATTTTCTTATTTTTATACCAGACAGCAATAAATCAACTATTTTTTATTAAATGTTTTTTTTTCTTTTTTATCTTAAATACTTTTAAAAATCTTTGAAATATACTCTTTGTTTAGACAATGTTTAGGTTCCTTCGACAACTTCTCGAAAAACAACGTAAACTTAGAAAACAATTTCTTAATATTAAGAAATATTAATTGTAGAAAAAAAATTACTTTTATTTAAATTTGAATCATTATACTTTTTTGATTTAGTTCAATTACATATAGCAACAATTGCTTAAAGTGTTCCTAGAATTAAAACGATTGATAAATATGTGTTTTAATAAAAATGAGTTTTGGTAAAAATTGAGCTAATGCAAAAATTGAGCTTTAGTAAAAATTAAGCTAATTCAAAAATTGCGCACTTGTAAATTTTGAGCTGTCGCAAAATATGTGTTATTGCACAATAAAAATGGAAATTAATTTTGAACTCTACTAAAATGCATAGCTATTAGAAAATATATACGAAATTCCGATCTTGTAAATTTGAAACTATAATAAAATAATAGCTAATAAAAATATATAGCGTATTCACAATTCATGGTATTGGTACGACATTGTATGAATACGACAGTACGCAATTTAAACAGTGAGCATCACTTTTTTGCAGCTGATTCTTATAAATTTAGAATTTTTTTTCAAGTTATCATAAATATGCCTCGAGTTAAAAATAAAAACAAATAAATTAACATTTTATGCGTACTATTTAATTTAATTTCACAATTTATCTTCATTTCAAAAAATACGACACCATAAAACGTGGCTCAGGGCTACTCTTAAATACAACACTTGTGGTATATCACTTTTGTAAGGGATGCAACAACAAATTGACGTGTATGTGTTATTGTGTCGTATACATATATACTACATGATACGAATACCATACTAAAATACGACGAACTGTGAATACGCTAATATAGTTGCAATAAAAATACAACACTTCTACACATTATGCTGTTGTAAAAATAGTGATGTTCGTAAATTTTCGCTCTAATAAAATGTGAACTATATTGAATTGAAAATATTGAATTATAGTAAAATTAAAACTACTAAAATTTGATCTCACAAGTTATTGAAAAATGGGAAGTATAGATCACATGGCAAATTTTAAAGTTGGTGTTATTATGATAGTTAGGATTATCAAAATTATAGTCGGTCTAAGCCGACTATAAATACCCTACACATATGTGTGGTTACCAGTCAAAGTGGTATATAGGTCACAAGGGTATACGAATCCTGAAAATAACTAGAAACTTTCAATCCCTGAAGAATTTCAATTCATTTGATACCCATTTTTAAAAATGGGTAGGTGTACCGAATTTCGATTTTTTTGTAACCACAAGTCGTTTCGCCGGAAAACATTATTTTCATATATTTGAGCATGAGTCAATATATATTTGACCAAAAAAAGTATACCTAAGCACGTAGAGATGGGCGCGTGCTGCGCTTTTTTCGTGTCACGCCCGAAAATCTAAGTTCGTGGGTGCAAATCTTCATGCGTGCCCGTGCCTCCAAAATCAGGCACGAGCTCCTTAATGATTTCTTTTATAGTTAAAAAAACCCTTACTTCAGAAAATAAAAACTTCGTGGTAATTTAACCTTTTCCTTAAAATCTGTTGATTTAGTTTTTCTTATGGATTTAATAGAATAAAACAGTATGAAACATATTTTAATTATTTGTTACAGAAACTAAAAACCTTTGGAATATCGGTTCCGAGATTTTTAAAGTAGCGTTGCCGATTCCAGTTCCGGTTCCACACATTCCACGATTCCGGTTCCAAAAATCTAAAGGGTTCCGGTATTCTTTTTCACGTTTCGCCTGCTTTTTCTGCTTTTAAATCCCGTGCTTTATTGTGCTTCTCGTGCGTGCCTGTAAATTTAGTCGTCGGGCTCGTGTCGTGCGTCACCTATCGGCGTGCCCGTGAAATCAAAAGCAGACACGCATCCATCTCTAGTTTCCATTATGAGCCCGACGACTTAATTTAAAGCCCGCACGAAAGGCAAGATAAAGTACATAATATAAAAAGACTCGAATAAATACGGAAAAACACGAAATTTTTTTTTAATTGCAGTAGAAACTAAACAAAAAAAAGTTCTTTAAAGATTTTGGTATAAATTAGAGAACATTATGCTTTTGATGTCACGAACACGCCGATAGGTGACCACGCACGAGCCCAACGACAAAATATACAGGCACGCACGATAGAGCACGAGATATAAAAATAACCGATGCAGTAGGGAAAAAAACACGAAAAGTTTTTTTTTAATTGAAGTAGAAACTAAAAAATATATCTTGGATATTGGAGGCATGGACACGCACGGGCCGGCTAACAATTAGTATGTACGGAGATTGCACGCACGAATTCAGATTTTCTGGCGTGACACGACACGCGTCCATCTCTAATTAAAACAATCAATGCACCCTGAAAAAAATACTATATAAATAAAAGTTTTTTACTATTAAAAGTAGTCAATAGGATAAATTATTATTTTAATCGGAAAATACCATTAAATACTTGAAAATACCATGACATTGCCATTGAGTTTATGTGAAAAAAAAATATTTTTGTATACTATTAAATCAATAATTGTTTGAGGGATTTTTTTTTCCGAGTTTAGGTAACTTTTGCAAAGAAACTTCAAGGCACTTATGTACAATAAAATATATTGCAACTTGTAAAGATTTTAATAAGTCGATTTTAATTACAATATCTGACAAATATTTAAATTTGGTGGTTACAGCTAGTTTTTAGATATAGCCCAATTTTCTCATAATATTGCTTTTTTAATTTTAATTTGTTTAAAAATCCACGGATTTTTTTCGATACTATTTTTTGAATAGTATATTTTTTTTAGAATGTATTTTTAACAGTATTCTTTCGATGCCTAGTATTTTATCACTTATTACCGATAGACAATATACGCTAGTATTTTTCGTATCTATTGTTTCTGTAACATTATTTTGATAAGATTATTTCAATAGTATTATTTTCACAATATTGCTTATATAGTATTGTTTGGTCAATAGTAAGGATTCAATAGTATTGTTTAAATAGTATTACTTTAATAGTATTATTTCAATAGTATTTGTTTTCATAGTATTGGTTTATTAGTATTGTACCAATAGTATTATTTCAATAGAATTGTTTCAATACTTCAATAGTATTATTTCAATGGTATGGATCCAAAAGAATTGTTTCAATGTCATTATTTTCATAGTATTATATTAAAAGTATTTTTTCAATAGTATTATTTCAATAGTATTGTTTCAATAGTATGGATACAATAGTACTGTTGTAATAATATAGATTTAATAATATTGTGCCAATAGTCTTATTTAAATATAATTGTTTCGATAATATGAATTGTTTTAATAGTATTGTTTTAATAGTACTATTTCAATAGTATTATTTCAATAGTATGGTTTTAATGGAATTGTTTCATTATCATTGAGTTTATAGTATTCTATTAAAAATATTATTTTCAATTGTACTGTTTCAACAGTATGTATTTAATAGTACTGTTTTAATAGTATTATTTCAATATGATTATTGCAATAGTATCTTTAAATAGTATGGACCCAATAGAATACTTCAAAACAATACTACTGAAGTATTGTTTAATTATTATTGTTTCAATTGTATTATTTTAATACTATTCTTTCAATATTTTTATTTTAATACTATTGTTTTAATAGTATTATTTCAATACTATTATTTTCATAGTATTGTATCAATAGTACAATTTCAATAGTATGGATGCAATAGTATTATTTCAGTGTATGAAATCAATAAATTTCCTACAACACTTTTTATAAACTACTATTATTCAATAGTAAATTTGTAATATCAATTTTTAAATATAATTTTTTCTAGCGGATTTATTTAAAGCACTTTTGCTAAATTATATATTTTTTTTCGAAAGTAGTATTTTTTCAAAGCTATTTTTATAGCATTTTTCAAAGAATTTGTCCATAGTATTTTTTAAAGTATTTAAACCAGAGACTAAAACCCTTTGGCATATCGATTCCAATATTTTTAAAATAAAGGTTCCGATTCCAACCAAAAAAAAAAATATGTGTTCCAATTCCGGTTCCACACGTTTTTCTTAATAACGGTTCCGATTCCGGTTTCAAAAATCGTAACGGTTCCGGTTCTTTGTGGTCTCTGACAGGGACTAAAATATCGGTTCCGATTTCCGGTTCCGATTTTTAAATATCGGTTCCGGTTCCACACATTTTTTTAATAACGGTTTCGATTCCGTTTTTTTGCGTACCCTGATTTAAACAATTTTTAGTTTTTTTTTCGCTACGTTTTAGTAAAACACTTTTTAACAATTTCACCTAAACACTCTCCAATTGTTCGCAAGATTTAGTCTTAAGTTTCTGTTGGAGTTTATTGTTGCCAGCGGCATCAAACTCATTCGGTGTCGAATTCTCAAATAATTTATAAGAGCTCTTCGAATTTTGACGATACTTTTTCTTGGAATTGCCCAATGTGCCAAGACCAAAAATGCTCATCCAATTTTTAATTTTCAGTGCGCCAACAACGGCTGACGAAGATGTCGACGATGCCGACGACATGGAGCCATCATCTTTTTTATTATTTTTCGTTTTTTGCTTGTCGGCCTTTTGCGCTAATTGTTTTGCGTTTTTTTGCTGTTTCAACAGCTGCTGCTGTTGTTGTTGTTCTTGCAGCAGCAACTGTCGCTTCATTTGTATCACCTCCGGATCGGGCTGCACATCCTGTAGCTTGCGTGTGGCCATTATAGAGTTTTGTGTGAGAAATAGAGGCGCCGGATGCTGCTCAAGACATGTCGAAGCGGCCGATGAGGAGGACAGCGAATTGGAGGCGGAAGAAGCGCTTTGTGGCGCAACAATAATATTATTGGCAACAACATCATCAGCATCATCATCTTCATAGTATTTAATTGAATTATTTTCATCCGAATAATAGGTGGCAAAACTTATAGAGTGATTGCTGTGATTACTGCAATTAGCCGCCTCTGATGCCGCCGCATGCATATCGACGTAGCCGGCAACGCTTTCGGCGCCGCTGCCACACATTGCATTCATCTGAAAAGTGACCGAGGACTTGCGTGAGGTCTGCGCGGAGACGGGCGTCGACGCCGCTGACGATTGATCGGAACACATGGAGTTATTGCGCTCGTCGCCGGAGGCAGAGCGAAAAGAATTTTCAGTCGCAGGCGCTACATACGCATTCGAAGTAGGAGGTGGCTGTCGAAAGAAACAGTGACGCGGAAATTGCGAACCGGATGCATTGCGCTGAAATTGATAATTGCTCTCGCTGTCATCGTTAATCGTGGCGGCGCCATGCGCGCTTTCAGCGCCGCTATACATGCTAAGATCGCCGCTGGATTTGGAGCTAATGCGTTCGGCGCGTTGCCAATAGGAACGATTAGAAGTGGAACGCGTGAAGTTGGCGTCGTTGGAGGAGGGATGTGGCGAATTAGCAGTGTTTTTATTTACAGCGGCGGTGGGTGAGGCAAAGATTTCATCCAAAGACTTTTGTATGCTGCGATAGAACACACGATCGTACGTCAAACTATCTGCATTGACTATTAGCGGCGGCGGCGGTGGTGCGCTGAGCGGACTTGTCGGTGTGCCAAGCAGCGGCGTAAATGTAGCCGGCTGCTGCTGCTGACGACGCGCCAACGGCGACATTTTGCTATCGAGCGATAATTTTTTGCGCGTTTGCGCAGGACTCTGGCACAAACTCGTGTTGCTGCTGCCATTAATGCTGTTGCTCAGCGTGATTGCCGACTGTTCGACGAGCGGCGAACGCGTCAAATTCTGCTGTGAATTATTGTGCGAAAATTTGCGAAACGGAAAACAGCCAACGGTCGGCGTCAACGGCGAATTGGCGCTCAAACTATCATCATCGCTATTGTCAGCGGCAAAGACGAGCAGACGCTGCGTGGGGCGCGGCGAATAATTTATGTTGCTGGGAAAATGCAAAAGTTGCTGTGAAGTGGAAAGTGCCAATGGCGCCGGCGATGGCTGCGTAGGTGACAAATCTTTAAGTGGTGAATTTTGTTTTTTGCTTTTTTTACTCTGACGCAAAAGTTTTTGATTATTAATATTGTTAATGCCGTTGCTGTTGCTGCTGCTATTGTTGTTGTTGCTGCTGATGTTACTGTTGCTACTAATGCTACCATCGCTATTTAAGAAAAATGATGCGGGATGATGTTGCAGTTGATGTGCATGCATTGAATGTTGTTGCTGATAAGTGTTACTGTTAATGTTGCTACTGTTATTGCTGTTGTTACTATTGTTATTTGGATTATTATTATTATTGTTATGATTATTGTTGTGCTTAGGCATTAGCTTAAAATTCATAAATTGCCAAGCGAATGACGATGTTGATGATGTTGCTGTTGGTATTGATGCTGATGATGGATTAGATTGTGTTTTAAATGTTGCTGTTGGTGTTGTTGGTGTTATTATTGTTGTTGTTGTTGTTATTGCTACTATTTTATTTATACCTTGTGCATTATTATTATTACTATTATTATAGCCAATAAGTGACAAAGCTGTGGCGCTGCCGGTAGGCGTTGTTGGCATTGAGCCCGTCTGCAATTGTTGCAGCTGTTGATGTTGCTGCTGTTGTTGCTGCTGCAGCCGAATGGATTTCTTGTCTAGATCGGGCGCACTCTTGCTGAAAGAGTGCGTTGATGGTGGATTCGTCGCTGGCCATTCGGTGGCGCGCAACGTTGTTGGCAAATGTGAGCGTTCGCGTTGATGCACTGTGGAGGGACCCCATGTTTTGCCCTTGTAGCCATCGGTTGGCACTTTATGCAGCAGTACAGCATAATATACAAACATAAAATTGAAATAAAAGAAAAAAAAATAAAGAAAAGAAAGTGAAAAATAAAAAGAAAAAAATCAAATAAAAGTTGAAAAAATTAAATTGTAAATTTTACAAAATATAAAAATACAAATTAAATAAACAGACTACTACAACTAACAAGCGAAACACTAAAGACTCGTAAATCTAATACTAACAATAAACAAAAAAAAATTGGTCTTGAGAATTAAAAGAAAATTTGCATTTAAAGTTTTTTGTAAAACTAGTTTTCCAAAGTACTATATTTTTTATTCTAAGAGTGTGTGCGAGTTTGAGTTGCTCACTAAACTAAATTGTACAGGTTTTCATTCCCTCACCATTCGGTAACCGGTAATTGTTAAAGTCACTAATAAATCGATTATCATAAGTTTATAATGCTACATTACCGACAAAATTTAGTTTAGTCAGCAATTTAATCGAATTTGCACACATCCTTAGTACAGCCACTACACTACTAAAAGGGCTTAAATTTTGCGATTGCAATTTTCTCAAAAACTTTTCACTACACTAAGAAAAAACTAAGTATGCAGTCAAAACCAGCACCGGCTAATTATCAAGAATTGATGTATGGGATGTCCATGGCGATATTCGAGTTGGGTGGTGCCATTGACTGACAAAATATAAAGTTATTGGATACAATAAAAGTGGTGATTCCGCTAATTGTTCGCCACTATTAAATTCTCCATTTATAATTTTAATATTCCAACAAAAGAAAAACATGGTATTATCGTTTTGGTATTAGATAGAGAAAACCTTGCACTACAATACACACATTTTATTTTAAGCCAATAAATGTAGTTTGCGAGATATAGACGTATGAAATTCAAGACTTTACGAAAACCTTACATATTTTTTTGCATTAAAAAAATAAATTAAATGCCACCTAAGAAAATAAATTAAGACTCTTGTTTAAAAACTTATCAATACTTTATTAAGACAACTTTTTTAATTTAAATTTACTTTAAATATAAAAATCTTCCCCTTCATCGTGTGACTACGATTTGTTATCAATCCCCTTCATCTAAACCACAGATAAAATATTCGTCAAGTTATTTCTGGCAAAAGCGCTGCAGATTGAACGCAGGGCACAGCACGTAGTTTGTATTTCATCGAAAATGCCCGTCTTTCTACAGCAGATTTCACGCAGCCAATTAACATGTTTAAACATTTGTACATATCACGACAGATTTATGGAATATTTTTGGAATTCTATTTCAAATTAGCTGACTGTAACAGGTTTTTTTCGTTGCATGAAGCATCGACATTAAACCTTAGAAAGAGCCTATGACTTTTTAAGAACATTGCATATATAAAGGGTTTTTCAATAAGAGCGCTACAAAAGTCTATATCTTTCCATCATGAAATGGCAAACCTTACTGAAGAGAAATGTCAAAAGAGCGGCAAGAAATATGGCGTCGTTTGCTGTCCCTGTCGCTCTACTTTTGTAGCGTCCCTGTTGAAAAACCCTTTATTATAGATGTATTCTTTAGCTGAAATTATTTGGCCATGCATTTAAATTCCAGATATCTGTATTTGCATTAATTACTTCACCTTTCTTTAATATGCCGTACGGCAGACAACATAGACATGTTTGGATACAAATTTTGTCTGCCGAAAAACTGTTGACTTCAGCTTAAAATCTGCAGTGTTTTCCGCCTCTTACGTGCCCTATATTTTGTCTGGGAAATGTATTTCAAACGTTTACTTTGGTTCACTCACTGAATCGAACGTTTCTTCAATATTTTTGTTTGGCCCAATATTTTTCATATGCCAAACAAAATATTTTGCAAAGTTGATGAAGTTTATACCCAGCTAACATTTTGAGTCTTTTAAGACTCATAAATGAGTCATATTTATGAGTGTTAACCTCATATATGAGCACTTAAAAGAGTCCAATTTCAGACTCTTTTATTACACCTAAAACACTCATATTTGAGCACTAAAAAGTTCCAAAAAAAGGCTCCCAACCCCTGGGTAGAGGGCACCATTTTATGAGCCAAAAAAAACTAATATTTCTGACACTTTTATTACACCTTAAATACTCATATATGAGCACTTAAAAGAGCCCATAAAGACTCCCAACCCCTGGGTAGAAAGCACCATTTTATGAGACCAAAAATATTCATATTTCTGACACTTTTATTACACCTAAAACACTCATATTTGAGCTCTAAAAAGAACCCAAAAAGGCTCCCAACCCATGGGTAGAGAGAGGGCACCATTTTATGAGCCCAAAAACCCTCATATTTCTGACACTTTTATAACTCCTAAAACACTCATATTTGAGCTCTAAAAATACCTAAAAAAAGCTACAGAAACTGCGCTTTAAAGAGCGCAAAAATCCGCGTATTTTTGATCATTTTAAAATATTCTTAAAACATTCACATTTTGAGAATTTCCAGACATCACAATTACTTTATTTTTGGAGTTTTTCTTTCTTCAGAAATATACAGGGTTTTTCAATAAGAGCGCTACAAATGTTTTTTTCAAGGGAATTGTCGCTCTTTTGACATTTCTCTTCAGTAAGGTTTGCCATTTCATCATGGAGCCAACAAGGAGTCGAAGTTATTAAAATTTACTACCAAAATTCGAATTCGTATATCTTTCCATCATGAAATGGCAAACCTTACTGAAGAGAAATGTCAAAAGAGCGGTAAGAAATATGGCGTCGCTAGTGGTCCCTGTCGCTCTACTTTGGTAGCGTCCCATTTGAAAAACCCATTAGTATGTGTCTGAAAAAAAAACCAACATAGTACATGTTCATGTTTATCTTAGTCCAGACATCCGTGAGAAAATGCATTCATTTTAAAAAATCCATTTAATATGTAGGTTTGTCTGTTGAATTTACACTAATATTTTATTATTTTTCATTTGATTTCAAATTCAAAACGAATATAAGTATATCAATTTTATTTAAACAGTAGGCTCCTAAAGCCAGCATAAATAAGATATTTTATTTATGACTCCCTTTTCTGAGTGCTCCTAAAATACTCTTAAATTTGATGATCTTTATGAGTTTGATTCCTAAATATGAATATTATGAGTAATATTTTTGAGAGCTCCGAAAACAGTCTTAAATGAGATACTTTTAAGAGTCATTTTTCTGGGGGCTCATAAAACACACAAAAATTGGTCTCCTTTATGACACCAATTTCAGAGCGCTCCTAAATTGCTTAATGGGTAAACATTTATCGAAACAGAATGTACACAAGTTGTATTTTTTATCTGCCTATGCCCAAAATATACTGGAAATCTGTCTTTATAATTCCACAAAATTTGTTAACCTGCAAAAAATTATAATCACACGATATTCAACCGAATTTGAAACGAATAGTAGCCGGTATCGTTGTCACAGGGAAATACATAACCTGGGGGAAAGAGTTTTTCTTTAAAATAAATAAATAATTTATTTTATTGACTTTTTCACATTTTTTCTTTACAAAATTCATGCTTTTTTAATTCCCAAAATTTGTCATTTTATATTAAGTTTAGCATTTCTTTTGTCAATATCTCGAAAATTAAATTTTTACGCGTATGATCAAAAATTTGTATTGTAGCGCAAGATTTTAAGTGTCTAATGGCGAAAAGTTATTTTTATACATGTCTTTTTTTTAAGAATATAAAAAATAACAACAGAAAAGAATCATGAGAAAATTAAAATTTGAGATATCCCAAAATCTAGACACAATTTGATGAAACTGCTGAAATTTTAGGAATCAGTAAATGTACAAAATACTACAATCTACAGTTGAATGTAGTATTTAGTTGTTTTCTATAAATCAAATTCATTAATATTTCATCGTTGTAGAAGTAAATCTCACCAGCGAAATTATACAAATTTTATACTACTCTACAAAAAGAGAAAACGTAATTTGTATTAATTCGCAGATACTTATTTTAAATGTATACTTAGTTTTTGCTATTGTTTTTAGTAAAGTTTCGATGAAAATTGCAACCGGAATTTGACGCCATTTTCAGTCACTTCTTAGAAGAAAATAATACAGTACTGTGAACCTTTTGTTTTTGCAATCTACACCTTTATTTAATGGTAATTCGAAATATATGAAATATAGTTCAGAATTATTTGGAACTTGGAAATCAGAAATCGTCAATTGAAAATAGAGAAGTGTTAATCAGAAATCGTCTATAGTAAAGGGTTTTTCAATAAGAGCGCTACAAAAGTTTTTTTCAAGGGTTTTTTAACAGGGACGCTACAAAAGTAGAGCGACAGGGACAGCAAACGACGCCATATTTCTTGCCGTTCTTTTGACATTTCTCTTCAGTAAGGTTTGCCATTTCATGATGGAAAGATATACGAGCCAACAACGAGTCGAAATAATTAAAATTTACTACCGAAATTCGAATTTGTATATTTTTGCATCCCTATCTATCGTGAATTTGAATTAAAAATTACCAAATGGTATTCAGAAAACATCAATTGTATTTCAGAACAGTTAAATAAATTTCAGTATACTTCAAATGTTATGCAGAATTGTCAAATTTGACGATTTCTGCTTTACATTTCTGATTTACATTTGACTATTCTGAAGAACAGACGCATTTGAATGTTATTTGACTATTCTGAATTACAATTGATGATTTCTGCGTTACATTTGACTATTCTGAATTTATTTACAAACATTAAGCATTAGGTCATTTACATAATATACTAAACCTTTAAGCTACTACGGTAAAAAAAGCGATTTCCTAGTTACACGACTAGTGGCAAAAGTAGTAAAAAACAAAACGGAAAATAATAAAAATATCAAAGTCTATAAAATAAATGATTAACTACAACATTATGGAAATTATTTTGTACTATTACAAATGATATCTGGACAAAAGCTTTTATGGCATAGGACATAACTCTTGTAATATAGCATAACTTTAGTTTAATGCTATTTTTTGGGAGCTGTTTAAATGTTGCTCAAGCTAAAACGCAAAATTTACTCACGTGCAACGATGCGTAAACCCAGATTTGCTGGCGATCCAGGCGGCGTATCTGTACGCACGCACGACTTGTCACGTATGGTCGTGATGGTATGACGAAAATCGGTCGGAAGTGAAATCTGTACGGGCTCATTGCGTTTGAGACCCTGTGAAATATTAAAAATAAAATTTATTTAAAAAATGGATATAAATTTAAATATTTAATGTCATTACCTTTAATTTAAATTTACCACGTCGCTTATTAGGCGTTGGCGTGCTTTGTGCTATAATTAATTCACGTCCGATGAGTTCAATTTCGAATGCACGCAAATGTTGTTCGTACTTTTTCAGATTGTTTGCACGTTCGCACTGCTCCATTTGCACCAGATTCAGATGCTCCTCCTTGTTGCGCAATTCCTAGAGGGTGTGCATTAAAAAAAAAGAAAACAAATTATTTAAAAACCTTTTTAATGGGGGGTGGCACAAAGTGTTGACGTGTGAGATTTAAAATCAGACAGACAAAAAAAAACGCACACAAGCGAAGCAATGAGAAAAAATGCAAGTGAGTGTTGAGAGAGAAGCAATTAAACAAAGGATAACGAAGCAAGGTGCAAGGCTTAGTGGTGTCTTCTAAGTGATTAAATTATTCTACAAGTTATTGCAATTATGGGCAATCATTAAAGTGCTTTAGTAGTAAGATGCTTAATTTAGTTGCAGCAGTATGAGCAGCAGAGGTTTTAACTCGATATATCTAGGACAGCGATTGGCAAAGAGATTATTCCAAGAAGAGGTGTTTAAATTATTAATAAATAAATAATGTGTAATATTTAGCATGCGGAATATTGAAAGTTTAAAATTATTTATAAAAATTTATACAGAAAATAAATATTTTCATACTTAAAATAGCAAAGACAAATATAAAATCGTAATTAAAATAATTATTTTTATTTGAAAATATATTAGTTCATATTCAAATATATATTTAACATATTTAAACTATTTATTTTCAAATTTAAAATACTATTTTCATATTTAAAATATTTGTTTTCATATTTAAAATAGCTATTTTCATACTTAAAATATATATTTTCAGATTTAAAATATTTATTTTCGTAATTAAAATACTATTTTCAGATTTAAAATTACTATGCTCATATTTAAAATATCTATTATCAATTTTAAAATAACTATTTGCGTATTTAAAATAACTATTTTCATATTTAAAATACATTTATCATATTTATAATTATTATTTTCATTCTCAAAATTCATTTGTTCATATTTATATTTACAATTTTCATATTCGATATAAAAAAAACATAATTGAAATATTTAAATTGACTATTTTCTTATTTAAAATAGCTATTTTCATATTTAAAGATTTTTTTTTTTTGTATTTAAAAAACTTTCATCATATCTATAATTACTATTACTGTATTCATATTTAAAAATTACTATTTTCATATTAAAATAATATTAATATGAAAATAGTAATTATAACTCTTGAAATATATATTTTAAATTTTAAATAAAAATATTTAAAAGAACTCTTTATATTTATAAATACAATTTTAAAATCAAAATGAAGAAAATCATAGTAGTTCGCGTTAAAATATATATTTTCATATTTAAAATAATTATTCTCATATTTAATATAGCTATTTTCATATTTTAAATAATTATTTTCATATTTAATATATGTAGTTATTTTTATATGCAAAATAAATAAAAATCATAATTACAGTAATAATTTTCATTTGAAAATATGTAAAATCAAATAGTGTCATAGGTAAAATAACTATTTGCATATATAAAATAACTATTTTATATTATAAATAACTATTTTTATATTTATATTTACAATTTTCATATTCAAAATAAGAAAAAGCATAATTCAAATAGTTTAAATATTTAAATTGACTATTTGCATATTTAAAATAACAATTTTCATATTTAAAATATCAATTTTCATATTTAAAATATAAATTTTCATATTTAAAAATCAATTTTCATATTTAAAATATCAATTTTCATATTTAAAATAACTATTTTCATATATATAAAATAAATATTTTTATATTAAAAATTTTTTTTATCATATTTATAATTATTTTCATATTCAAAATAACTTTATTCATTTTTGAAAATAAATATTTTCATATTTAAATAATATGCATATGAAAATAGTAATTATAACTATTAATATATATATTTTAAATTTTAAATAATCATATTTAAAATAACTTTAAATATTTATAAATACTATTGTATATTCGAAATAAAAAAAATCATAATTAAAATAATAAAATATATTTGTTGATATTAAAACAAATATTTTCATATATAAAAAATGTACGTTCATATTTAATATAATTATAGTCATATACAAAAATTAAATAAATCATAATTACAATAATTGTATTAATTTGATTAATATGTTAAATCATATAATTTGATATGTAAAATATTTATTTTTATATTAAAAGTAACTATTTTTCACACTCAAAATTGCTATTTTAATATTAAAAATAGATATTTTCATATTTAAATAATACAAATATGAAAATAGTAACTAGAAATATTACAATATATATTTACATATTTAAAATAACTATTGTTATAGTTAAAATAACTCTGTTCGTATTTATAATTACTATTTTCATATTCAAAATAAGAAAAATAATAATTAAAATAATTAGTTTCATTTGAAAAAATGTTAAATTATATAAAAATATATATTTTCATATTTAAAATAAATATTTTCATATTGAAAACAGCTATTTCCATATTTAAAACATCTTTTTTCATATATAAAAAATATTTTAATATTTAAAATAAATATTTTAATATTTAAAATAAATATTTTAATATTTAAAATAAATATTTTAATATTTAAAATAAATATTTTAATATTTAAAATAAATATTTCAATATTTAAAAAAATATTTTAATATTTAAAATAAATATTTTAATATTTAAAATAAATATTTTAATAATTAAAATAAATATTTTAATAAAATCAATATTTTAATAAAATAAATATTTTAATATTTAAAATAAATATTTTAATATTTAAAAATAAATATTTTAATATTTAAAATAAATATTTTAATATTTAAAATAAATATTTTAATATTTAAAATAAATATTTTAATATTTAAAATAAATATTTTAATAATTAAAATAAATATTTTAATATTTAAAATAAATATTTTAATATTTCAAATATATATTTTAATATTTAAAATAAATATTTTAATATTTAAAATAAATATTTTAATATTTCAAATATATATTTTAATATTTAAAATAAATATTTTAATATTTAAAATAAATATTTTAATATTTAAAATAAATATTTTAATATTTAAAATAAATATTTTAATATTTAAAATAAATATTTTAATAATTAAAATAAATATTTTAATATTTAAAATAAATATTTTTATATTTAAAATAAATATTTTAATATTTAAAATAAATATTTTAATATTTAAAATAAATATTTTAATATTTGAAGTAAATATTTTAATATTTAAAATAAATATTTTAATATTTGAAGTAAATATTTTAATATTTAAAATAAATATTTTAATATTTAAAATAAATATTTTAATATTTAAAATAAATATTTTAATATTTAAAATAAATATTTTAATATTTAAAATAAATATTTTAATATTTAAAATAAATATCTTTATATTTAAAATAAATATTTTAATATTTAAAATAAATATTTTTATATTTAAAATAAATATTTTAATATTTAAAATAAATATTTTAATATTTAAAATAAATATTTTAATATTTGAAGTAAATATTTTAATATTTAAAATAAATATTTTAATATTTAAAATAAATATTTTAATATTTAAAATAAATATTTTAATATTTAAAATAAATATTTTAATATTTAAAATAAATATTTTAATATTTAAAATAAATATTTTAAGATTTAAAATAAATATTTTAATATTTAAAATAAATATTTTAATATTTAAAATAAATATTTTAATATTTAAAATAAATATTTTAATATTTAAAATAAATATTTTAATATTTAAAATAAATATTTTAATATTTAAAATAAATATTTTAATATTTAAAATAAATATTTTAATATTTAAAATAAATATTTTAATATTTAAAATAAATATTTTAATATTTAAAATAAATATTTTAATATTTAAATTTGAATAATAATTTGATAGTAATTCAAAAAATATGATCCATTAAAATATTAAACTAATTAAAATATATTTATACAAAAAAAATAACAAAAATGGTGTCGAAAATATAAAAAAATATATATTTTATTTTAATAAAATGCTGTTTAACGACAAAAGGCTTTGCTTACCTCTTCGATATTTTGAAAACGCTGTTTGCAATATTTATTTGATCAACAGTAAATATTTGTTAATTACAAATGATTTAATTTATTTTTTATTTTAATATAATTTGCAATAAAAAAAGCGCACGAGGAGTAGAACAGCAGAGACAGAGAGCAAAAATAAAAGAGGAAAGGAAATGCATGAATGAAATGAGTGACTAATGAAATGCAATGAAAAATAAAATAAAAAGAATAAATTTATAAAATTAAATAAGGCAAAAAATAAACTAATATTTAAAGTATTTAAAAAGAACACAATAAATAATAGAAAACGTAAAGTTAATGAATTTCCAACAAAACAAACTATAATAAAAAGTATGAAAGCTACATCAGCCACAACCAAGACACATTGGCAAATATGCGTACCAAAAAGACTGGCAACGCCAAACATACCTTTTCTTTTAAGCGCAAATCATGCAACACCTCGGCTATTTCCTTCTTCCAACCATCCTGCATTGTGTGAAAAGACTCCTGTGGCGTAAGTGAGAAGCCAGAGCGTGAAATGTCATCGAGCTTTATTAAAATATCCTTGAAACCTGGGCGTTTGTGTGGGTCACTCTCCCAGCAACCTAAAAATTAATTAAATTATTTAATTTTAAAATTTAAAAAATTTATATAAAAAGTTGGAACCCACTTTTCATGAGTTTTCCCCAAGCCTCTGGGCAGGTTTTCGGTATGGGCAGCTCCAGCGTATGCACGGCCACACCATAGGCAACCGACAATGAATCGAAACCTTTGTACGGCGTCTCGCCCGTTAAGAGCTCCCAGAGCAGCACACCATAACTCCAAACATCAGAGGATCTGCACGTTTTGGATAAAAATACACATTTATTTGTGTCATTTAATAAAACGCCAAAAAATATTGCACAAAATATCAACTTACTTGGAGTACGTGCCGCGACTTATCACTTCCGGTGGCATCCAAGCATAAGTGCCTGCGGCGGACATGCGTGTCGTATTGTAGAGTTCGCGGGCCAAACCAAAATCGGTGATTTTCAACGTCTTCTTTTGCAGATTGTCACCCTCGATGGTCTCGAATATTAAGACTATACAAAAATAGAAAACAAAAAAATTTAGATAAATTAAACAAAAATTTTCAAATTATTGCAAAATATCACGTGTTACTTTTTGCGTCATTTGTTTAAATTGTTGAACTTTAATTGTTTAACTTGTGGCGTTTTTTTTTGTATGCTTTTTTAACGTTGTTTTTGTTTGCATTCGAATTTTTGCTAAACAATAATAAATAAACGAAAGTGCAACGTACGCGCATGTTCTTCACTTATCAGATAAGCAATTTTTTAAAAGGTAGGAATTCTTAGAAAAAAATTAATAAACAAAAATAGACTGCGATAAGAATTTTGGTATTGAATTTTTAGATAAATCTAAAATGATTAAATAGCTCAAATATTCAAATGGTTTCTACAATAATAAACTAATAATATTTGCTGCAAATATGTAATTTTTTAATATAAACATAAAAATTATGAACAAAAAATAAAATAAATCATTTGTTTAAAATTTCTTCAAAAAAAAAAAATAGAAAAACAAAAAAATATTTAATACAAACATTAAAATGTTCATGTTCAAATATAATTATTGTTTCAAATAATCACTAAAATATTAATTAATACTTCTTTTATATAAATAACGTTCAAAATAAGTAACAAATATTAAACGTATTTTGAAATATAATTGGGGCAATATTAAAAAATGTTTATCACAAATATATAAATATACTAAAATTAAATGTTTCGAATTTATTGTTGGAATATGAATAATTATATTAGGTAACAATACAAAATTTTAGAAAAACTATGACTAGGAAAACTATGATTGTTATAGAAACGTTTAACATTGTAAAAAAAACCTTGTCAACAATTATAAAAATGTTTAAGTCAAATATAAAAATACTTGACACAAATACAAACTTAACAATAATAATAATAACATATTTGACACAAAAATAAAATTTATTAATATAAATCTGAAAATGTTTAAAGAAATAAATTATTTTATTTAACCATTTGTCAGTAGAGTGGAATATTTAAAGCATATTAAATATTTAACATAAAGTGTTTGTCAAAAAGTAATATAAATATGTTTAACATTAAATAAATATTATTAAAACATTAACATAATTTAATGTATTTATTTTAAAATATTTGATTCATAAACATATTTTAGCTGTTGACCAAAATATATAATTATTTAGCACAAACGTTTGGCACAAATAGTTTTGTTAAACATTTAAATTTAATAATATATTTTATTCGTAAATATAAAATTTATTGATATGAAAAACTTCGACACAAAAATAAATAAATATACAATTTTATATAACTATTGTCAGTTGAAAAATATTCAACACAGATATAAAATATTTAACATACATAGTAAAGTGCTTGTCCAAAATATGAACATTACTAATACAAATATAAATATGTTTAATATTCAAAAAATAATATTAAAATAATTTTACTATTTTAATATTATTTTTTGAATATTCAACATATTTATATTTGTATTAGTAATGTTCATATTTTGGACAATATATATTATATATATTTTAAAATATTTGATACATGAAAATATTAATAAGTTTTGCCAAAAATTATAAATGGCACAAATATTGTCTTCTGCCATTCAATTTAACACAACTATATATCCGTTGTAGCAAATACAAACATGTTTATCACAATAATTTTTATTTTGACTAAATGCAAATGCAAAAATTCATATGAAAACACATGAATTTCAACTTGATTGCATAAGTTTATTATAATATTTTTCACATTAATTAATATTTTCGACGAAAATAAAAATATGTTTGGAACAACCAAAAATTATATGTAATGCACAACTATACAAAATTATTATGTATATTTTTAATATTTATTTTAACTGAACAATTGCTTGATAAAACTATATATCTGTTGTAACAAATACAATAATGTTTATATCAAATATTATAATGTTTAACACAAAAATAATGCTTGAAAAATGTTCATTTAATTGCATAAAGTTTTCATTTCTTGAATATGCTACAATTACAAAAAAAACATTAAAATATTTGCAAAAGCAATATAAACTTTGGACGCAAATAAAAATATGTTTTACACGTATATAAACAAAATAATATTTATATTAAAATAATAAGCAAAAATATATGACTGTCAATTTATTATTAATTAAAATTTAAGCCAATTATCTTCGGTGAATAATTGTTTGTCGTAATCACAATAATGTTTATCACAACAATGATAGTGTTTGTTGCAAGCATATTTATTTATCTGGTTAAATATTTATCTCATATAAAGAATATAAAAATATAATTAAATTTGCTGTATCAAATACAATAATGTTTATTTCAAAAATTATAATGTTTAACACAAAAATAATGCTTGAAAAATGTTCATTTAATTGCATAATGTTATCATTTCTTGAATTTGCTACATTTACAAAAAAAAAACATTAAAATATTTGCGAAAGCAATATAAACTTTGGACGCAAATAAAAATATGTTTTACACATATATAAATCAAATAAAATAAATATTAAAATAATAAGCAAAAATATACAACTGTCAATTTATTAAAAATGAACATTTAAGCCAATTATCTACGCTGAATAATTGTTTGTCGTAATCACAATAATGTTTATCACAACAATGATAGTATTTGTTGCAAGCATATTTAATTTTCTGGTTAAATATTTGTCTCATATAAAGAATATAAAAATATAATTAAATTTTAAATTAATTAAACAGAAGTATAAAAAATATGACAATATGTTGTAGCAAATACAATAATTTTTATTTCAAAAATTATAATGTTTAAGACAAATATATGTGAGCTTGGTAAATATACCCACAATGTCCATTTAATTTTTTGTCCATTTATTTATCTGGTAAAACGTTTAAATACTTGAATTTCTATAATTTTTTATATTTTTCATATTTTGTTATGTATAATATATCCGTTTATATTTGTATATACTTTTTATATTTCTCTTGTATTTTTAATTATCTTTTTATATTTTTTATATGAGATAAATATTTAACAAGAAAACATACATGTGCTTGCATCAAACATTATAATAGTTGTAATAAACATTTGTTTATAATTGTAGAAAATTCAAAAAATTATAACGGTATGCTTTTTTTATATTTTTGAATTTTCTACAATTATAAACAAATGTTTATTACAACTATTATAATGTCTGATGCAAGCACATGTATGTTTTCTTGTTAAATATTTGTCTCATATAAAAAATTTAAAATGATAATTAAAAATACAAGAGATATAAAAAATTATAGAAATTCAAACGGAGTATTTAAACGTTTTACCAGATAAATAAATTTAAATATGTTAATTTTTTTTTGTTTTATAAGATAAAAACGTTTAAAATTCTCAGATATTTAAATATTTCTATTGGGTAGTTAGAAACACATTGAAACTTAAATATATTTGATTGAGAATGCGTTTAACTTATTTAAAATGCTTAAATATTAATAAACCTCAATGTGTAGACAATAAAGAAGATAGCAAGAAAATGCCACAGCTTTATCTGCGACTGATTTATCGCTAGCTGCTTTATCTTTATATTTTTCTGGTATTTGAAAACGAAAAAATATTTTTTAATTAAGCGGAAAAGCAATTTAAAGACTTGACATATATTATATATAATACAACTAGAAAAAGAAAACGTTCTAGCTGCTAACTATAGACAAAATTAACGTATAGCTTAAATTTAATAAGACTTTTTTCAATTTTATAATAATAATAATAGTTTGGCGCTACAGCGCTGATGTACTTAGGCCGAGCACTAAATAATAAACTACAGATTATTTTAATCAATTAAAAAGTGCCTCTATATTTAATTTATGCTTCAAAATTCAGTTTATAATGTAACTAATTAAAATAAAAATGTAGCAAATAATTAAAATAACTTAAAATAATTTCCGAAATGACACTCACCATTAGAACTCTTCAAATCACGATGTATTATCGAAATTGGCGCCTCATTGTGCAGATAATTCATGCCACGCGCTATTTGTATCGCCCAATTGACCAGCACATCGGGCGGTATTTTTCGACCGGCCAAAATGCGATTCAACGAACCGCCACGCGCATATTCCATGACCAAACATAAACGTGGCGGTTTCAGGCAGACACCACGCAACGCCACAATATTCTCATGTTTTAAAGTCCAAAATAATTTTGCCTCCTGCAGGACATTATCACGCATTGTCTCCATATCTTCGTCCGTTTGACGGGCCGCCTTTATGGCCACCTCCTCGTTACCGTAATAGCCGCGATGTACTTTGCAAAAGCCGCCAACGCCTATCACTTCCTGCACCTCGAGTTCCTCGTATTTGATTTCGTGCGGCTGTATGTCGCCGATGGCGGAAGGCACATTAATCAACATCGGATCCTGATTTGTGACAAAATTCGATGGAAAGATGCCGACCTGAAGAGTAAAATGTGTTGTATACTATTAAATGAAATTTAATAATTGGAAATTTCGTTTATTTTGGTGGTTTTTACAGGAATTTAAATTAATTGATAAGCGAAAATTTATTTTTTATTTTAATTACATTTTGTTCAATTTTCTAATGTATATCATAGAACAACATAAGAAAATAGTTATATATTTAAATGTGTGGCGTGCATTTAATATATGTATTATTAAAATATTCGTGGGAGTATTTTTTATACGATAAAATAGCCAACACATTTTGCTGATAATTTTTATTATACCCGTCACATTGTTTTAGCTACGACGTCATATAAACAATGAATGGCGATAACAAAAGCTTAACGTTGTAATATTTCGAAGCAATTCAAAATGATTTTTATCTATTTGTTGAATGAAATTTAAACTCTTGCAGAAGATAAATAAAAAAAAGCACTAAATAGAAAAGGAGTCAACTGTTTGAGATAATTATGAAAATGTTTTTTAAGTCGTTATTTTTATATAATTTTCAACTCGTTATTTTTATATTAATTATTAACTCGTTATTTTTATATTACTTGGTACTCGTTTTTTTTATATTAATTATTAACTCGTTATTTTTATATTATATTGAACTCGGTTTTTTATATTATTTTGAACTCTATATTTTTATATTATATTGAACTCGGTTTTTTATATTATTTTTAACTCGTTGATTTTATATTATATTTCATTCATTATTTTTATATTATTTTATATTATTTTGAACTCGTTATTTTATATTATTTTGAACTCGTTATTTTTATATTATTTACAACTCGTTATTTTTATATTTTTTAGCTCATTATTTGTATACTTTTAACTCGTTGTTTTCATATTATTTTCACTCGTTATATTCATATTATTTTTCACTCGTTATATTCATATTATTTTTCACTCGTTATATTCATATTATTTTTCACTCGTTATATTCATATTATTTTTCACTCGTTATATTCATATTATTTTTCACTCGTTATATTCATATTATTTTTCACTCGTTATATTCATATTATTTTTCACTCGTTATATTCATATTATTTTGAACTCGTTATTTTTTAGAATTTTTAATTCGTTTTTATATTATTGTTAACTGGTTTTTATATTAATTTTAAATCCACATATTTAAATTTTGAACTCGTTATTTTTTCATTATTTTTAACTCGTTTTTATATATTTTTTTCTAAAACGTTATTTTTTTATTATTTTGAACTCGTTATTATTATTTTAAACTCGTTATTTTTATATTATTTTCAACTCGTTCTTTTTATATTATTTTGAATTCGTTATTTTTATATTATTTTCAAATCATTTTTTTATATTATTTTAAACTCGATTTTTATATTATATTGAACTCGGTTTTTTATATTATTTTTCACTCGTTATTTTTATATTATTTTGAATTCATTTTTTTTAATATTATTTTTAACTCGTTGTTTTAATATTATTTTTCACTCGTTATATTTATACAATTTTTAACTCGATATTTGTTTATTATTTTTAACTCGTTGTTTTTATATTATTTTTCACTCGTTATTTTAATATTATTTTTTACTCGTTATGTTATATTATTTTTCAATCGTTATTTTAATATTATTTTTTACTCGTTATTTTATATTATTTTGAATTCGTTATTTTTATATTATTTTCAACTCATTATTTTTTATATTATTTTTAACTCGTTTTTTTAATATTATTTTTAACTCTTTATTTTATATTATTTTTAACTCGTTATGTTTATATTTTCAACTAGTTATTTTTTAATTATTTTTAACACGTTATTTTAATATTTTGAAACTCTTATTTTTTATATTATTTCTAACTCGTTATTTTTTAATTATTTCGAACTCGTTATTTTAAATATTTTTTAAACTCATTTATTTTATATTATATTTAACTCGTTATTTTTATCATTTCAATTTTTTTACTATACATTTTAGTTCATTTGAATTTAATAAATCATCTAAATTATGAAAAATGAAATATTATTAATTAAATTATGTAGTCTAAAATATAGTTAATTCTTTATAAAAATAATTACTATGTTGCATAGTGTTTAGTTTTTTTGCAAACGGAAATAACGTTCAAATAAGCATTAAAATATTTTTACAAAAATCACTTCATAAGCACAACCACACAATCGTTTAAATTTAAAGATAAAGTTATTTCTTGCCTAATGACATCATATTGACATTATTCTCACCTTATCACCAATTTTACCCGTCCACCAGCCCTCATCGCCCGAGATGCTGCTGTCCGTCGACAGCACAACCACAATTTGACCGCGTCGCAACGACAACTCATCCTCGCCCTGTGCATCGTAGTCATAGAGGGCGGTATAGAGACTGCCGTCGGGCGCAGGTGGCGTCGTTATGTTGTTGCTGTCACTGTTGTTGCCACTGCCATTTGAAGTGGCAACCATTGTTGTGACTGCTGTGGACATTGACGATGTGTCGCCGATGCCGCCGTGATGCTCTTCGCTGATGGAGAGCATTGGTGGCGATGCGTTGTTTGACAACGGCGGCGATGGATGATATTGTAGCTGCTGTGTTTTTTGTTGCAGCTTATGTTGTTGCTGCTGCTGCTGGTGATGTTGGAGCTGTTGCTGTTGTTGAGTGTGTTTACGTGCAGGCATAGAAAATATTTTCGACGACGTGCAATTAATTGCGTAAAGTGTTTAAAACAATAACGACGTTTACTTCAAGAGCTTTTAAACAATACGAGGCTCTGTTTTTGGAAGCGTTGCACCAACGATGCCTACTGCCATACCAAGCAGTAGCACGACTAGTTGCAACGGTTGCAGTGCTGCTTCAGAAACAATTGACCAACTGAAAGATATAAAAAGTCTTATAAGAATTTTGTATTTATTACTTTTGAAATATTACTATTAAAATTGGTTATTATAATTGCTTTGCATAAAAATTACTGTAAAACATAATATATTTTAAAATATATACATTTTTTAAAATACTAATATAATTAAGTCTCGTCTTTTCGTATTCTGTGTAGCTCAGTATGTAGCGAAAGATTTTTGTCAAAATACTTAACTATATACCGACCCCTTTTACGAAAACCCACACGTTATAATTTGCTTACGAAAAAAAGCACTTTTTTTTAACTACGAAAAGAAGCACAAGTTCAGTTTCCCCACGAAAACAATCACATTTTTAGTATACCAAAGAAAAGAAGCATGTAAGTTTTAAAGCCACGAAACAAAGTATAACTCTATTTTCACCACGAAAAGAAACACTTTTACATTTAGCTACGAAAAAAAGCTCATCTTTCATTTCGCCAAGAATAAAAGCATATATATTTCTTCAAGAAAGTTATCCCAGTAGACTGTTTGTGCACAAAAGCAAACTTAAGCCATTGGGATTTGGCCAGAGCCCACTTGCGTCATTGGACATTTTTTTTTGGAAAAATTTGTTCAATGACGCAGTTGGGTACTGGCCAAATCATAAAGGAACAAATTTTTACAAAAAAAAAATTTCCAATGTCGCAGTCAGGTTCTGTAAAATTCGAGAAGAACAAATAGTTCCAAAAAAAAAAATGTCCAATGACACAAGTGGGTTCAGGCCAAATCCTAAAGGAACAAATTGTTCCAAAAAAATGTCCAGTGACGCAAGTAGGTTCTGGACAAATCGCACATGCATGTGTATCTATGTACATTGTAACAGTTTCATCAAAAAAAAGTTACAATGACGCATCTGGATGTGAATCTATTATTCATTGGAACAATTTCATCAAAAAAAAGTCTACTGATAAACCACACCATCAATGAAAAATCAACCATTTTGGTCATGATTTCTTAACCACAAAAATGTATATTTGGATATCTGTCTCAAAAATACATATCGTCACCAAAGGGGCGAATATGCATTTTTAAAAAGGTTGGGAAATCAAATTTTAAAGTTTGAAGTGCTTTAAAAATTAGCAAAATTTATATTTTTTTCAATTTTTCTTGTTATTTTGGTTTATTTGTCAATTATTTTAACGTATGTAAAATATCTTTATATTTGGACAACCTACTGAATTATAAATACGGATTTTGTAAAGCTATATCCTGATCAAAACGCAAATATTTTTGTTTTTTATGCTATAACTTTTTATTAGCGCAAGATAAAATAGTAATGTAAAGGCATTAATTGTTTGATTTTAAAGCACCTATCTATTGACATCATTAATTAAAAATATTTTGTCAAACATTAATTTGGCATTTGTTATTTGATAAAATGTTTGGAAAATTATTTATAAATAATGATGCCAATCGATAGGTGATTTAAAAACAAATAATTAATACCTTTACACCACTATTTTATCTTGCACCAATAAAAAATTATAGCAAAAAAACGAAGAAATAGCAAAAATTGAAAATCTTGTCATGTCAAAAGGGCGAATCTTTTCGTTTTTTTGCTATAACTCTTTAATGGTACAAGATAAAATAGTGATGTAAAGGCAATTATTGTTGGTTTTCAAAGCCCCTATCGATCTGTATTATTAATTACAAATATTTTGCCAAAAAAATGTTCCTGCATATAACAAATAGCAGATTAATGTTTGGTAAAATATTTTTAATTAATAATGCAGATCGATAGGTGCTTTGAAAACAAACAATAAATGCTTTTACACCACTATTTTATCTTATAGCATGAAAAGTTATGGCGAAAAAACGAAAAGATTCGCCCTTTTGGCATGACATGATTTTCAATTTTTCAAATTCGTCCTTTTGGTTTTGTCTTATGTGGCTAGAAATATTCAACAAAATGACACGCGATTTTGGCACAGCATACTTGAGGATAAACTACTTACAAAAATGTAAAAAAAAACAAATATCAAAAATTGCACATTCACCCCTTTCGCATGATAGTGACGATATATGCTTTTATTCGTGGTAAAATTAAAATGCGCTTCTATTAAATGTGCTTCTATTCGTGGAATAGATAAAATTATGCTTTTGTTCGTGGAGAAAACGAGAATGAGATGCTTTTCGTGACAAAAATGAATGCTTCCTTTCGTGGATAAAACAAACCTATGCTTGTTTTGAAACGTTTGGGTTTTCGTAAGAGGTGTCGATACAATATACACAATTAAATTTCTTTGTAGTTCTCGTAATTATTTGCGTATATTTTTGTTTGACATTTTATTTTATAAACCAAAAAGTTCTAAAAACGTTTTAATTGTTTTATTCAACATTTTCTCAATGAATACCGCGTAAACCATTCGCTCATATACCAAAAATTAAGCTTTGTGATGTATCGTGATTCATAATTAAGTAATTATTTTATCGTCCTAATAAATTATTGTGTTTTCCCGTCATATTAATAAAGTTGCAGTGAACTGTTGTATGATGGATGTTTCCAAGTACTTTCAAAATATTTTATTTAGACGAAGCAAAGGCTATGTCAAAAGCCGCAGTTTAAACCTAGATGCTCGCCCATGCAAATTCGTAATGCGTTTTTTTTTTTGTGCATCTCAAACTTCTTTAAATTTACCAAACTCATAATTAATAGTCAAATGTAGCAACAATTTTGATTTTCAAATAAGGGTACAGATTCTGTGAAGTAAAAACTTTTTCCTCAATTTACCACATTTGCGATTTTCGTTGTGATAAATATTGTCAAAAGTTTACGAAAACAAAGTTAACGCCGGCAAAAATGTTGTTTTGGCAGTTTTAACCTTTAATAAATTGAAAATATTCGTTGAAATTCAACATTTTGCATCTAGTTAAATTACTGTAGTACGTGAACCATAAGTTCAATATTGGTTTCATTTGAAAGGTAATGTAATACTCTTTCTAATGGTTTACTCGATTTCAAAACTTATAATACAAACATAATTGGAAATTCGAATGTTTTAAAACCGATTTTGGTATTCAGTAGATTTTTTTTTTTATTTGTTTTCAACCATCGCAAAACTATATCTATAATGTACCAACACTTAAAAATTTTGAGTTGGATCTCAACGCTTACTATTTTAAAACCTTTTTGATTATTTTAACCCGAATTATCCAAAATTGTATACAGTGATGTGAAAAATAATAATGACACCAATGCAATTATTTGCTAAGTGATATTTTCTACTGGGTTTATTACAAAAACAAAGTTAACTAACTGTATTTCAAACATTGCTTATATGCAGAATAGAATAACCATAATAAAGCATAATTATTCAGAATATTTTTTTGAAAATTTCAATCAATTTGTCTCAAACTTCTGATATTTGCTGTGAAAATTAATAAGGACAGTGGCGAACTTTGGTTTATTTTTTAAATATTTAAATTTTTATTAAATAATTTATCATTGTTAAAGTAATAGTATGTTCTTAAGTTAGAAAATAAATTATATTTTTTTACTTAGAAAATATAGTGGTTGGAATTGGGGCGATTATAGCAGTGTAGCGCCGAAAACATTTATCTAATAAAAAAAAACTACAAAGTAAAGGCAAGTCTTACAGGAAAATTGCAGAAATTATTGTATGCTCTAAGACAAATTCTTAAAATTCGATTAATCGAGTACATAAATTAGATGCACGATGTCAAAAATCAAAAATTTTGTCTGTCACAAAAAGTTGTAATTTGCGACATGAAAAAAATAAGAACAACCGTTTCATCCAGAGCATTGAAAAAGGAGTTGAATCTTGACATGGAGAAATCTACAAATCGTAAAATATTGATTAACGAAAATCTGAGGGCAAGAAGTGCAACAAACAATCCATACCTATCAAAAACAATCTTGCAAATATTGTCCCCACACCATGGTCTAGCATCCACAGTGTATGACTCTCTTAATAGTATATTTATCATGATATTCTGTATTCACTGACCATCGTACAAGTGGTATTATAAGATAAGAGTTAACTTTTGTCTCATCGGACCAAAGAATATTCCCAGCAAAAAATCGCTAACCGATAGTCATCGATATTTCGAACTGGTTCGCACACTATCAAAGAAATGTGCATGTTCACAAACACATCGGAATCAGACTTTCTTCCAACGTCATAGGTGTGAAAGGGATAGCAATAGGTTTGATTTTTGTTTATGTTTTCCATCAAAAGAAAATGTCTTGTTGAATAGTAGGTAAAAGCCAAATAAAAATAAAGGGAAAATAATTAAAGTGATTTTAACAATTGTTAAATAATAAAAAATAGTCAACATTAAAATCGAGTGCATTGGCGCACATTCGTGCAGTCTTCCATGGCATTGTAGGGCAAAAAATGCACACCGCGCCGCTGGAGTTGTTATGCAGATGCGGAGCGCCATTCACCAGCATGTCTGGATGCAAATTTCTTCACTAGACATAAGCCAGAATCAGGCGCTGGATGCAGGACAACACATTGGCCAGGTACGTGGTCTTCAAAAATATTACTACTTCATTGATCATAAGCTTCTATCGTAGGATACTTTGAAAATTCAGGAATGACAACTAATTAAGATCTGGGCAACAAAATAATTAAGTGCTTCAAGAAGGAGAAAATTAAATTATCAAGCTTCACGTGTTTATGATGCCACCGGCGCTCATACACGTTTCGTACAGTGCTCAGAAGATGAGCTGCGAAGGTCGCACACTCGACTACCTGGTGCTGATCTCCAGCGACACAACAGGAAATTCGTGAAAAAAATTTACAACAAGCATCAGAAAGGCGTCTCTAACGACGATCTGGACATTATGTTATGATTTTTATTAATTTAATTACTTTTTAAAACAATTGTTTAATTTAGTATACTAAATAAAAATATATATGAAAAAAATAATTATGGCAATACTGTTTTATTTTTCTGTAAAATATTTTTTTGGTCTGGCAATGTGACATAGAAATAGCAAGAGGTGCAAAAGAGACAACAAGATTATTTTTAAATGAGCGCAATGCTTTAGTTAGATAGGGATGTCTTGTCACATGTACTTCACACAGATAGGAATCTGCCGGTTACCTTTCTCCCGATTGTAGAACAAAGGTAACAGGCAGAATAACCTGCAATTACCAGTTAGCTAACCGGTTAGTTACCAGTTATCTTTTTTGCTGGGTTACGCCATTTGTTATCTGGCCACAATCGATGTTGTTCTGCAAAATTCAATCTATCGTAATTACGATTAATCAATTATTCGATAAATCGTATTTTTGATTAACAAAAAATTCGATTAATCATCTTTTGTGATTAATCAAAATATCGATTAATCGGTTAATCAGAAATATGATTAATTGAAATACGATTAATTGTTTTTGGCATGAGTATAAATAACGACATTCTACTATCAAATTAAATATTTTTTAAAGAAAAACAAAATTTTTGGTTTGTATATTTTTGTAGACAGCAATTTCTATGTTCTCAAATAAAAATTATTTGAATCCTGATTAATTGAAAGCTATAATTAACCGATTAATCGTTTTTTCGGTTATTTGAAAAATACGATTAATCGTGATTGCACAGCCCTAGTTAAGACTAATTGATTGAAATTTTCAAAAAATATTCTGAATAATTATGCTCTATTATAGATATTCTATTCTGCATAGAAGCAATGTTTGAAATACAGTTACACAGAAAAAAAAATATTGTACGTATATATAACAATTTATATTAATAGCAAACAAAATCGTCGTTCAGTTTCTTCTAACATTATTTTCTTCTACGTTGCTATTGCTATAAAACAGGATATTGCATTATTTAGTGTATGTTATGTTATTAAAGCATTAAATGGCCCAATTTATTTTTGCTGTCAAGAATTTGAACAAACAGCTTATGATGCTCATTTTGTTGCATATTGTATTATTAAAAAGCGAATATCAAATTTATGTTTGACTCAATTAATTGGCCCACCTGTAAAAGTTGTGAAAACTGACTTCCGTAAAACATTCGTTAGGTTGAAAGAATTTTACAAAAGCATATCAAAAAGTATAAATACTTATTTAATATTTATTTTATGTTATATATTGAATTAAATTATTTTTATTTTCATATGTTTCTATTAGACAAATATTTTATTTAATTTAACAAAATATTTAATTGATCCACTTTCTATCGAATGAAATTTTTAATTGATGTTACTAATTAATTAATTAATGATTTAAAAATCCCCAATAAAAAATTTAATATATATAACAACTTTAGTATTAATATGACAAAAAAATTAATTAAAGTTTCTCCAAATAACATATTCTCATTATTACGAATATGGAATTCAATGCTACTAAAAGTTACATCGGCTGAGTTTCAATTAAAAATTAATTGGATTGATTAACATTTTAGTTATATTTACACACTTTTTTTTCTGTGTGTAGTTAACTTTGTTTTTGAAATAAACCCAGTAGAAAATATCAGTTATCCAATAATTGCATTGGTGTCCCTATTATTTCGCACATCACTGTATATATTTTTTTAAATTTTGATATATAATTTCTATGACTTACTAATTAGGATGCAAGGATAACGAATATATTATTTATTTTTGTATTGGGTATTATTATATGCCAAGACGAGGTATGGAAATGAGCAATAATCCAAAAAAAAAAATACATACAAAATTTATATAACAAATAAATTTTAAAAACCGAGAAAAATTAAAAATAATAGAGGTCGAAAGTTATAATATAATAGGCACTACAATTTATTATTTTCCATTGACTACACAATAATGTTTTTTTTTTCACGTTTTTAAAATTTTCTTCACTTTTAGACACTACTACAAAACATCATTCAAAAATCAACATTTCAAATTTATTGTCTTTTAATATATATATTTTTACATTTAACTGATTTCTATACATTCTTTTTAAAATATTCGTCTGAAATGCATTAAATAATTTAGAATAAATACTAGTTTTAAAAAATCTGTTTTTATTAAATTTACAAGAAATAAATAATGAACATTGAAATTTCATGAACAGCATAAATAAAACTAAAATATAAAATTATTTTCTTTAATTTAAAATTTGTATTTTTTTCATGAATTAAAATATTACAAATTTTAAAACATTTTTTTTTTTTTAAATTGCACCACCGAATATCAACAACAAAAAGCCAAAAGTGTTCAAAAACAACACACAGTAATACCCACCAACCAGTCAAAATAATAAGCAATAAAATTAAAACAATGAACAAAAAAAAATAGAATTAAAACACACCCGTCTTTCTGCTGTGCTGCGCCGCTGACGATGACGTTGGTTGGCTGCGGCGACTGTAACTGCAACGCACTGCGTTGTTTTTGTTGTTTATGCAGCAGCAGCAGCACCAACGACAAGCACAAATGTGTGTTGCAAGTGAGGGTGGGGTGGGTGCGTCCGTACCACAGCAGCAGCGTCGCAAAATTGACAGTCAATGCAGCGATATTAACTGCAATCAACCAACAAAAATAAAAAAAAATACCAAAATATTCTACTGTCTGCACTCAACAACAACAACAACGAATTCACTTTTCACACGTATTTTTTCTTGATTTTTTTTCTTCCTTTTCGTTCATTTATGTCGTTCGCACTGCAGATTTCACAATGGATTTTTTTTCGTTGGCGCTCCAGCGGCGCTGCTCCAGCAGCATTAGCCGTCAGTCCAGAAAAGTCTTAACATTCAGTTTTTTGTGCTTCTTTTTATTCGAATGTGTTTTGCGTTGTGCTCCGTCCACTGTTCTATTTATTACATTCAATGAATTTGGGTAGAAGAAAAAAAAAATGAAAAACACTTTGTCGTCGTCGTCTTTTTTGTACGCACAATTTTCGTTCGATTTCGTTGCTTTTTTCGCGTTTATTTATTAAAATATTATTAATTTATTGTTTTGCCGTGTTTTTAGTTGCGTTTATTGGTTAATTTGTTTAGTTTTTGTCGCTTTATTATTGCAAATTTTATACATTTGCGATTTTTTCATTTCGTCGGTCGGGTTTTTCACTGTTTCGCTTAAATTTTAATGATGCATTTTTGTTGAGTACCCAATACTTTGTATTCGATATTTTTTCGTGTATCGATATTAAACAGTGATGCATGTCAAATAAATGGGTAGTATCGATTTTTCATAGTTGCATTTTAAATTATTAAGTCAGTTCGAAGTTGATAGTTCAAAAAATTCAAAAGTTCAAAGACTATAATCAAGAACAATTTATTTATTTCATTATTTCATATGGACAATTCTCTTTAAGTTTTTCAAAGACTCTGGCAAAGTCACAGTTAGTTTTCCTTGGAATGATGAATTGGAAGATCAATGTTCAATAATCGACAAGGGGCAAAAAAGGATATTATAAGAATTGTTCTTCTTTATTATGTCATTTGCTGCTACTGTTTTTGCTGAGCGCCTAATACAAATTATTGTTACTATCATTGAATTGAATTTGAATGATCGAATAAAAATGTATATAGAAAATATAATTTGAAAATATAATTTTTTTTAAGAATTTAATTTTGTAAGTACCCAGCCGGCCAAACTATCATTAGCGATATTTATAAATGATAGCAAATATTCGTAAATAATGAATTAAATAATCGCAGACGAGAATCGTAAATGATTCGAGAACGCATACAGTTTCGTTCTTAATTTGTCCATCGTAATGAGATATCATAAACGTACTAAAAACACTCATATATGATAAATTTTCGAATACTATTATATACTTCTTAATTACATAAAATGATTTAAACACTCGAAAAATACGAGCCATCGTTATATAGGAACAAAATAACATTTTTTTTTTTTCATTGACATTTATCATCGTTTTTTTCGAGCAAAATGATCAAAATTTATGATTATTTTGAATAGTCAAACGATCGTAATTTACGATAATCATAAAAAATATGTACAAGTGCCGACTGGGTATTTATTCAATTTTTATGTAAGTTTTTTTATTTATTAAAATTCTTATATTACATAAAAACCTCATAATTTGAAACTATTTTGTGTTCTAAAATGAATCCAATTTTTTGTAAATTAAAGTTTATAAAGGTCGTTTGCTTTGTGCAAACTGTTTTCCATCTTTTTCTTTGACGATAATACAGATATAGGAAAGGGAAAGTACAATAAACTGTAAATTTTGTAACAACATGCTGCAAATTTTGCTGAGCGCCTAATACAAATAATTTTTAATATCATATATTTTTTTTGGAACTCATGATGATAGATAATTTTTTTGTATGCATTCAAAATATATTTTTTATAATATATACAATATAAAAAGTCTGCAATCTGACACACATTTGCAATTTGGCAAATTGCTGAAATTTGGCAACTTTCAACATTCATAATTACTTTTGATATATTTATTTTAAAATTTATTTAAAATACATTTTTTCATTTTACAAATATAATATATATCAAATCATTAATATCTTTGAATTAATTCAATTATCAGCAAAACAGTGATTTTATTCAATTGCTTAAGATACAAGTCAAAGTTTGTATCCAATAACTTTAATTTAGCTTTAAAGTCTTTGACTATCAGCTACTACTATCAGCCGTGGGAAATTTCCCATTTGTGGTAATTTTAACTGCTTTGGAAAAGGTAATTCCCAGTGGAATTTTGAATGGCTGTGGGATTTTTTTAACACATTTTTTTGCTGTATGTAACTACACTCTCAGATATTTATTGTTATTTCCGACAATATTGTAACAATCTTGATTTTCAAAAAAAATCTTAAAATCAGATTGTCAAATTATCGTCGGCATGACTTTCTAATTTTTAATATTATGGTATTTTTGAGTTCATTTTACTTGCTGCACTCTCAGAAATATATTGTCATTTCAGAAAATTTTTTAACAATCTTGATGTTCAAAATAGATCTCATGATCAAATTGTCAAATTATTGTCGGCTTGACATTCTGATTGTTAATATTGAAAATGTCATTAAATTGTTGGTGATAACAATCGAAATTGTTAATTTTAAAAACAAATAAGTTGTATGGTGGATGCATAATTTATTAATTAATTAGTTAATTTACATCGACAATATATCACAATGCCTAATCCGTTCTTGTAATGGTCTTGTTTAACAAATAAATATGTATTCTTCTTGCTGGGCATTTCAGAGAAATGTGACGACGGTCTAACTTTGCAGATGCAATGCTTTGCAGTATTAGTATTGAGACATTTGGTTGTTAAAAAGTCCTGCTAAACTAATTAATAGATAATATTAATTCTAAAAATATTACGCACATTTTTTGTTGTTTAACATTTTTTTAAATAATTCAAAACAATTCGAAATAACCCAAGAAACAAAACGGTCCGTTAACGGTGCCGTATACGGAACAGCAATACGGAATACGATTCCGTAAACGTTCCGTTTTCTGGATACGAACGGATAAAGAGGAACATCGAAACGGATTTCGAATCCGTTGAGAGTACGTTTCGACGGTACGTTAACGGACCGTCATACTGGATTACAAACGAAGTGAGTCCGTCGAGAGTATGTTTCGGCGGCACGTTTACGGACCGTCAAACTGGATGAAATACGGAGTGCATCCGTTGATATTACGTTTTGACGGTTCGTTAACGGACCGCCATTCTGGACAAAATACGGAGTGAGTCCGTTGAGAATGCGCTTCGACGGTCCGTTAACGTACCGTACGGAATGAATAGATTAAAAACACCGTTTTCTTACCATACAATGTATACTAAATGACCTCTTGCATATTTTTATTTTACAAGAAACAAACTTATTATGAATAAAATTGAATATGAAACATACAATTTTTACCAAACAACATTATTGGTCTTAATAATTTTGTAATCTACTGAAATTCCACTTGGTATTTCCATCATCGATGTCGTGTCAACAAAGACCAAAACAAAATTCATTTTATCACTCTAACTGGATTACAGTTGTCATTGAGCTTGAATGAGTCTCCTTGTAGGGTGCAATGTTTAGTGATGGACGTTTATCAGCCAAAAAGCCAAGACAATTTTGCATCACACATTTTCCGCAAACTTTATACCACATTTTATACCACATTTTTGAATTGAAAGACGTTTGAAGCCATCGAAGATTCTCAAAATATGGAACTGAAAATGTATGAAATTCTGCAAAGATGTTTTGAATAAATGTGTATTTTATTTATATTTTATTCACTTATCTTGTTTGGTCTTCGAAAGATGCATTCACCAACTGTGATCCTCCAAGCTTATTGTTCATGTACACAAAGTCAAATGAATTCAAATGTACACCAATAACGGAAGAAAATCGGTGCCATTGCGTTGGAGTATAAACGGAAAATTTACGGAGTACTCCGTTTCAACGGTACCGTAAACGACTACAACAAAACGCAAATCTTACGGAGTTATTTAGAAATACGGAGCAAAACGGAATTCTAACGGAGTCATCCGATTTGACGGTACGTTAACGGTGCGTAATCGTATATGCCACGACGAATACAAACTCAATGATCCGTAAACATGCCGTCAATGACGGTATTGTATTTCCGTGTGTGTCGTATGCTCGGTATAAATGTTTTTTGGGAATTATTTCACAAATATGCCGAAGCCATTAAATGACAATCCCATATTGTTAAAATGTAACAATATATTTCTGAGAGTGTGTGCTATTTTTAGTGGTAATTTTTAATTACTGTGGGAATTTTTGTGGTAATTTTTAATTGCTGTGGGAATAATATCAACCAACAGTACCACGTGGTAATATTTAATAAGTCATATTGGAAAAGGTATTTTTTTTTAATTTTTTATTTTAGTAATTTTCATAAATTTAGGGTGTGTGCGAATTCGACTAAATTGCTGACTAAACTAAATTTTGTCGGTAATGCAGTGTTCGATTTTTCAATTTAGCAAATTTTCGAGCAGACTAAACTGAACTAAATTGAATGACAGCAAACAGACATATGATAATTCATTATGAACTTTAACAATTACCGGTTACCGAATGGCGATCAAATGAAAAGTCGTTCAATTTAGTTTAGTCAGAAATTTAGTCGAATTCGCACACACCCTTAATAGAAAAAAAATTATATTTAAAATAAATCGAGCTTCGACTGTATTTGTTTTCGAAATGGAATTCTTTGTTTTACTTTAGACAAGTTATTATATTAATAACATTTGCAGAAGTATTTTAAACGATGTTTTAATATTAATCTTGTGATTAATTCAGAGATCCCTGAATTACAAACTTTTTAAATACTGCGGAAATTAAAACTGGCAACACTAAAATTTAACAGGGTGTTACAATTTAAAAGGGTGGGTAAGGCCAATTAATTACAGTAATTTTGATGGTTTGTGTATTAAATCAATTTGGGTATGTGTATACATATTATATTGTATTAAGGGTTTGTGTATAAGCTAATTTAGTTTCAATAAGCTGCCAAACGCCATTTGTTGAATAAGTGCTTTAACTGTCAGTTTGACATGCGGTTCTATGGTGTAATGGTTAGCACTCTGGACTTTGAATCCAGCGATCCGAGTTCAAATCTCGGTAGAACCTGTGACTTTTTTTTATATTTTTTTTAATAAATTATAATACTTTTTATTAAAAAAAAATTAAATTTGCGTTTAATGTTAAATATATTGAAAATATTTTTTTTTTAAGATTCTATGTCATTTGATAGATTTACATTTTCTAAGCTCATCCAACAGAGTTTAACAGATATATAAACTTTATTATACTTTTATTATAACTTTTATTATAAAAACCAAGAAACAATTATTGAAACATTGAAATTAAATAGAGTAATTAAATTGTATTTGTGTGAATTATACACTTTTAATTAATAACATTTTAGTGACATTTTAAAGGCATTCGATACTAAATCGTCGAGCGATTAATATTTTTTTTACATAATTCTCGTAATTAAACTAATTCAGGGTGTTGAGATATACTCAGAGTGTTTGTCAACAAATTTGAATCACAGAGCAAAATAAAAAAGGAAAAAATATAATAAATTTTAATTTTAAAACATTTTTCGAAACACATTTAAAACAAATATACATTTTTTTGGCCAACATATGAAAGGTAAAAATTCTGACTTCGAATTCAATATAGAGTATTCCTCGAACAAGTTTCCCTGTATAATTATTTCCATAACTATTTTTTCAATAACAATTCTTTCTTGTCCAATTCATAGCCGGGAAAATTCGTTACGAAAACCTTTTTTTTTTAATAGAAACCATTATTCGCAAGATTTTACTCCATGAACAATTCTTCTCTTGCGACACACAGTGTGCAGAAACGCTCTTAAATCGGGTGAAATTCAGTATTTTCCGAACCACTTAAGAAGTGTTATATAGAGAAAACTTAAGAGAACTTAAGTTTTGAAATTAGAGTTTGTATCTTTAATGGTAATGGAGATAAAAATCAGTAAAGTTGAAATTTTGTTCATGCAAATTCTTTCAAAAATTGTAAAAAATCAAAAAGTTCTCCGATTTTTAAAATTCTTTTGTTTATGAAAAGCTTACATTGAGATTAGAGATGGGCACGTGAGTGAGTTTTGACTCACACTCACTCACGCTCACGAGAGAATTTTTCAAATCACGCACACTCACTTACGGCCTTTTTGGCTCTACTCACACTCACTCACAATCACGTGAGTAAAATTAAGATTCAATCACAATCACGCGTGAATCACGCTGAATCACGTGTTCTTTTTTGCTATTGTTTATTGGTGAGATTGTTCGACAGATCGTGGCACCTCCATTACAATCTACATCTTTAAAACGCATGATGTTAGGGATTTTGATAAAATATATTTCAATTTTTAACGGAGATGGAAATGTGAAAGACCTTCGATGTGCGTAAAAATTGCCTTGAAAAATAATTCTCCGGTAAAGAATTCGTGTAAAATCTTTGAGAATTGTCTATGGAAAAGAAGTATCAATAAAAGAATAGTCCAGGATACCAGGGATGAATTGACTTTGGAAAAAAACTATTTTTGAAGGGATTTTTTGGTTACTTTATTTATAACTCAAATAAAAACGGGATCCCTGACGAACACCTAGAACAAATTAAACTTATTAAACAAAAGAAAGTTAATACAGAGTTATAATGTATAGTTGAAATTGAAAATTCAACTTTTTACAAAAATGGAGATATCGAAAAAAAGGCGTTATATGTTCATTTCCATGAACGGTCGTATGAAACCAAGCAAAAAATATTGACATGACCATACAAAAATTTACTAGCCCATTCTAAGTACGGCCGATTTGCAGGGGTTAGATTTATTGTTGACCTTGCAACTTAAAGCCTTGTGAGTTCAAGTTATAGAAAAATAGCAAAAATTTAAAGTAATATTTTTTATTTTATGAAATTTTCGACTCACTCACATTCACTCACGAAAAAATTGTACTCACGCACACTCACTCACGGTATTTTTTGGTCTACTCACACTCACTTTCAAAAGTTGTAATTCATGAATTTATCGATAATTATTGTCAATTAACAAAGTTAGAAGCATTAGTACACAACTTAATTTTTTCTCGGAATATTCTTTTTGATATTAATTTCCTCCTAATATGATAAAATCTAAAAATTACCAAGATTCTCCTCTTTCAACTGACACCAATGGCATCGTAGGATGATATTAGAATCAAGGACTAAATCTCTTTGAAATACCGGTTTTGATTCTAATATTTTTAAAATAGCAGTTTCGGTTCCAACCAAAAAAATATATATAACTTCCGATTCCGGTTGAAATTTTCAATTTGTTTTTCGAAAATTGTAATCCTCTGAAATTTAAAAGTCGCACAGTGTAACCACACACGGTTTTCAGTGTAACCGTGTGTGTTTTTCAGTGTAACCACACACTGAAAATAAACATTTTAATAAATTTAATGGGTCTGGTATGATAAGTCGAAATTTAAAATATCGAAACTAAAAATACCGAAGACAAAAATATAGAAAATAAAAATGCCGAAACCTGAAAATGTCGAAAACAAAAATGTCGAAAACCAAAATGTCCAAAAAAAAAAATGTTGAAAACTAAAATGTTAAAAAAAACAAAAAGTCTAAATTTAATATGACGAAATCATTTTTTGCCGAAAAAATGAGGGAAAATGTCGAAGATAAAAATATTAAAAAATAACGAGTTCTGATTTTTTGCTACTCTAGGATTCATGCTGAGATTTTTAAATATACTGCCTTCAAAATACCATCTTGGAATTTAGCTTCAACACTTATAAAAAATCAACAACAATTTCGATTTTTTTTATTAAATACTTTTTTTAAGGACATGCAATTCGAAGTTCAAGGATAACGACCATTTTAAATCGAACCGTTATCAAAGTTTCTAGCATCAAGGGATATTTCAATAGGAACCACCATACAAAAGTTATCATTGACAATTTTTTAACTTTGGACTGTATCTCTGGAAAAAGTGATATCTTTGGAAATAGTGGTCGGAAAAAAATGGTGAATGCAGATCGCGATACCCTTTATTAGTTGCCAAAATATCATTGAAATCGAAGAGAGTGAGTTGCAAATCCTACGAGATTTGGTGTGGACTTGCTCATATAGGATTTGAAATTTGTATTTCAACATTTTGATATTTCGGCATTTTAATTTTCGACATTTTTTGATCCTATAAAAAAAAATGTTTTTGTATTTATAGTTTAAAAAATGTGTCTACATTTTCTAGCTTTAAAATATTTTTCGATATTTTGTGATTCGGCCAAATATTGTTTCGGCGTTCTAAGGCTTTTATAATTTCGACATTTTAAGGTTTCGACATTTTTTTTTTTCGATATTTCGTACGGATTCCAAATTTAATATATTCAATGTTTCTATTGAGCTGGCAACACTAAGTGGGTGGCGAGTCCTGAGAGGCGACACAACAAGAACACGTTCCACACAGCAACGAGTTGAGCACAAGAGACATAGAGAGAGAGTCCCATGTGAAATGATAACGAACGAAAGGAAGCTGCAAAACTCGTCATAAAACAAAAATGGTTTGGTTGCTCACGCAGCAGCATCCGACGAGCGCCATTGCTCCAAAGCAGCAACAACAACAACAACAGCGAGTGAGCTTAAAACCAACGAGTCTTGCAAAAGCAACGAATGATGTGTATCCTGCGAGTGGCTGCTAAACGCAGTCGAGCCAAAAGAATTTTCAGTAACGCGCACGAATTCAACGAAAACTGAACAAAATTAATGCGGGCGGTTGTGAGTGGCTTCAAGCTAAATTTTCTTTCTTTGTTGCTTGTTATATGTGTGATAAATTGCATGTTGTTGTTGGGAATTGTGTAGAAAATTTTTCACACATAAGCAAAAAAAAATGAAAGCAGGAAAAAATGTAACAGAAAATGTGTGAGAAAAAAAAAATTAAAAATAATTGTGAAAAAATGTGAATTTTATAAGAATTTTATAGAAGCTAATTAATGCATACAGTGTTGCAATAGCAAAAGTATAAAAAGTATATAAAAAAATTAAAACAGAATAAAAAAAGACGAAGCAGCAGCGAACATTTGTGAAAATTTGGTACGGCATAAGATTAACCCGTTGCCACCCACACGGGCTGCTGTGACTCTGCGTGCTTTTTGCTGCTGTTGTAGTAATTTTTGTTGTTGTTGTTGTTGCTGTTCTTGTTGTGTACCGTGCTGCTGCTGCGGATATTGCAGAGTGGTCGATGAGAGTGTGCGGTGGTAGTACGGGGGCGGCACGGTGTGTAATAAACGGGGAGGCGCTGAAAATGAGGCTGCCCCGTTTTCTGCAAGAGATTCAACGTGTGCTAAATTGCTACACAAAAAATAAAATAAAATTTAAAACTTTTATTTAAAATTATTTTTTTAATTATTTTTATTTATTATATATTTAATTAAAAAATACTTTTAAAGAAAGTCAATTGAAATTAAAAGTAGGTAATTCAATTTTTGTTAAAATTAAATAGAAAATGTTACAAGTGAAATGTTTTTAATGCAATTTTATTTAAAAAGTAACGGTTTTTATATGATCCAACAGATTCGTTATTTAACTTTTGATTTAAATTAAACCCGCGACAAAATGTCTGACATTATTTAGAAATACTTTGAGCATATTTCTGATAAACACACACAGATAAATGGAATATTTTCGGAAAATGTATAGCAGGTTATAGGGAAACAAACCGTTTGTGATACAAAAACCGATTTTGTCAGTTTGAAATATGCAAAAAATTGTTTTAAACTGCCTCCACTCTACCTAAAATTTTGTCTGTTGAAAGTTTTGTTTAAAAAATTAAATTGATTTTATTTTAGATTTTATTTGAAAGGTTTCAATTCGATCTATTATTTAATTTTGTTTTTTTCGATTATTTAATTTTGTTTTTTTTTTTAGAAATTTTTTATATTTCGAAATTGTATAAATATAAGTAATAAAAATTCGAATTCTAAAAAATTTGTAAAAAAAATCAAAATATAATTAATTTTTTAAATTACTAAATTGTAAAAATATTCTGAAAGACAAATTTTGATGATATAAATTATGTATTTTACAAAATTTTCCATAATGTTGGTTAATAACCCAACACGATTTTTACCATTTACATCTCATACATCAATTTTATATAATTCGCTGGTGCTGATTTTTACTGCATACTCAGTTTTTTCCGATTACGTAACGTTTTTGAGAAAATTCCAATCGTATTTTTAAGCCGTTCTTACCCACTACTTAGAATTAAATAATATAGTACTATTAAAAAATAGTTTTACAAAAAATCTGAAAACGCAATTTTTCTTCGTATTGTCAGCGCCAATTTCAATATTCTAACGAATGCTAATATTTCAATAATTTTTTTAATTAATTGGGTCTAAACTCGAAAAATTTGTTTTATTTAAACAATTTTTAAAATATTTTTTTTGGCATTTATAATCTAAAGATTAAGAAAAAAATTATTTACGTTTATCCAGCACATAGCTCACACTAACTATTCTTATTTTATTTTAGTTAAATACTATTTTTAATTAAATTTATTTAATTAATGTTTATTATGTAATTTTGTTCTTGTGTGCAACATGTCTTTGTTTTATTTCACATTACCTAATTAACAAATTAACCCTTTAGTGTACTAAATAACCCTTAAGTGGTCGCTGTCATTATAACAAATTTTCGAAAATTCAATTTGTGGCTGCGCTCATTAAAGCTAAATTTACAGCACATTGCGTTTACAGCGCGTCTCGTCCCCTGAAAGTTAGTTTGCTCCATACGCCAGTTTTTTGTGAATGGGGTTAGGTATTTGATTGTTTTTTTATAACTAGTATCAAAATCGGTTACAACAAACTAAGTCAAATTAACGAAAAAGATATTACTTAAGTACACCAAGAAATCAAAGATGTTTGACAAGTAGTATAGCCCTAAACATAATATTATTTGCAAATTGCACAGACCAAAATTTATGATTTTGTTTAATAATTGGGAAAATATTAATAGTTTTACTGCAAAAGCATTTATATTTTGGTGCATATTTGCAGCAAGACTACCCAAGTCATTAATAGTTGCAGTGTATCTACCATAAATATACCATTTTGGTTGGTGTTTATGTAAAACATTTATTAAGTAATACAAAATATGTGATAACTAAAAAATTACCTACACTTTTGTCGCAAGTTTATTTCGATTTGCTGAACCAAGTATTTATTTTTTGCGAAATAGTCGAATTCAAAAAAGTTTGTTTTCAAATTTTATATAAAATTCGATAATAATCATGGTTTAAATTGTTCAACCAAATTCAAAACTCTCGCTCTTTACTTTTTAAATGCTGCTACAAATATAAAACTCTCGCAATTTGCTTCTTAAATCGATTGCAAAACTCTTACTCTTTGATTTTTAAATGATACTTTGATTCCAAAACTCTCACTCTATGCTTTTTAAATGCTGCCCGATTCCAAAAGTCTCGCCCTTTGTTTTTTGAATACTGCCTCGATAGAAATGCTTTCACTCTTTGCTGTTAGAATGTGCTGCCTTGATTCAAATATTTATAATTCGATATAACTGAGAAACCAATATGCAAGCACATAAAACTAAAATTGACGCTGATTCTCGTCATCAACACATGCTTATATACGTCGGCTATTACCGATAACCTTGAAGAACAAATCATGCGAGAACAAAATGATTTCCTACTTCGAAAGAGCATAGAAAGCATTTTTTGAAAAGTGCACAGAGCGAATACTATAACTACTGTAAAGCATTTCAAAGGCAACGATCAAAGTATTTGAAGCAAGCAAGCATTTCAAATACAAGGTCTAAAAATATTTAAAATCTTAAGCATTGCTCTAAAAAAATAACTTTGCTTACTCTCAGAGTATATCTCCGAAATGTGCGCTTTATTTCAAAGCATAACTCGATCGAATTTCGTTCAAAAGCCGTAACATGGCTCATTTAATAAGAAAAATTTTAAAAAAATTGTTTATGGGTTAAATTTGATTGAAAAATATAAATTTTGTATATGAAATGTAGGTTTTTAATACTTAAAAAATTATTCGATCAAATTGAAAATTTCACAAACTTATGGTAAAACCTGTCAGAATGTTCTTTTATGCTATCTTATGCTATTTTATATTAATTTGTTGTGATTTAATTTTTATTTTTTTGGTATTTTAATTTTTAAATTATTATTTTTATTAAATTTTATTGTAAAATTTGATAATTTACTTAAATTGAAATAATATATTTTATGGAAATAGTTATTATTTCAATTCGAAAAATGAATATTCGTATACACAAAAATAAAAATTTGTTGCGCCAACCAACTCATTGCTCAACCAACATATTCAAATTCTGTCAACTGATAAGTCAGTTCTTATAACCGAAACTAAAACGATTGTTATTCGCACTACAACTATTTTAGAACAGTGTTAGAATAATGACAGTTTCATCAATCAACTGAAGAAATATAGTTATAACCAGAACAAGTTGTTTGTTACAACTAACACTTTCGATCATACAACCTCAATCTGTTTATAGAAAATAAAAACTCGTTCGACATCAATTGTATATTTTTATACCCTACACTAAGAGTGAAAGGGTATATTCAGTTTGGTACGCCGTTTGTAACACCCAGAAGGAAGCATCTCCGGTATGGAAAAGTATATATATTCTTGATCAGCATGACCTCCTGAGTCGATTTAGCGATGTCCGTCTGTCCGTCTGTCTGTCCGTCTGTCTGTCCGTCTGTCTGTCTGTCTGTCTGTCTGTTGAAATCCCTAAGACTTTTAAAATTGAAGAGCTAGATAAATGAAACTTATAACTTAGATTACTAATATACCTACGCTGTATGTGCGAAAAAATTGGCGAGATCGGTCCATTGTGACCTATGATCCGACCACTTATGTTCAAATACCTCATATAAAATGTACATATAAAGATCAATTTTTATGTATACGTGCTTAGGTAAACTTTTTTGGTCAAATATATATTGACATCATGCTCAAATACATGATAATAATGTTTTCCGGCGAAAAGACTTGTGGTTCACAAAAAAAAAAATCGAAATTCGGTACACCTACCCATTTGTAAATATGGGTATCAAATGAATGGAAATTCTTCAGCGATTGAATGTTTGTAGTTATTTTCAGGATTCGTATACCTTGGTGATCTATATATCACTTTGAGTGGTAACCACACATATGTGTAGGGTATTTATAGTCGGCTTAGACCGACTATAATTTTGATAATCCTAACTATCATAATTACACCTACTTTAAAATTTCCCATGTGATCTTACCTTCCCAACTGGTTTTTATTGATATTTTTTTGTTATTAAAAACAATATTTATTTAATTGTTTTTTCGATTCTCGAAAACAACAGTCTGAGCATATAAATTATATAGTTTAGATATCATTGGGATTCATAGCAGGTTACAGTTTTCAATTAAATGCTAATAGATTTTTATAAAAATGTTCAATTTATACTAAAATTATTTTTAAATGAATTCAACCACTCGCTTCAATTGCACACAGACAACTGAGATGTTGCGTCAACCAACTAAATTGCCCTACTGCATTATTTGGTTGCGCAACAACTGATAAAGTAGTTGCAACAATCTCTTAATTCGGTTGTGGCAACCGCCTAGTCTGTGAGCATGAAGTTGTCACAACCTCCAAGTCCGAATTGCTGATAGACATGAGATGGCCATTTGTATTATATTTTTGTTGATAAAACAACGCACACAGATTAAAATGTACATCATATTGATGAATTCCATTCTTCAAAACATGATTCATTATATCGAAGAACCGTTCATAATATTACTGACTAACGACATCAATGTTATGAATGCTATCATAAATATGATGAACGCTTGGTAACTGTCGAAAAAGTGTTCTGCAATATTATAAAATATATGTGAAGAATACGTTTCATCATATTAATGAACAAAAACATAAAATACAACATATATGTACTTCATATTGAAGAATGCAGTTCATTAAACCAAATTTCAAACAAAAAAATTTTTGTTTTCATTCATTTTTTGCCGTACTCAGTTCTTAAGTAGTTCTTGTATGTTACTTCATATAATGCTTGCTTGACATGCAAAAATTAGTAAAATATTTTCTGATATAAATTTTTTCTGTTTATACAATTTTTTTTGAATAAAATTATGTTTCAATTAATTTTTTGGGACAATTTTTTTTTTAAATTTTTTTTTTAATAACAATTTTTCCACTAACATTTTTAGAGACATTTTTTTTTTCAATTACTTTCTAAAAAAATATTTATATTGAAACATTCGTAAAAAAATAATATTTCAAATTATTCATATATATTATGATTATATTCATCAATATGACGATTCGAATTCATTGTATTGAATATTTCGTTTTTCACTATGATGTCCGATAGTATGAATAAGTTCATTTATACAATGCATCAATATATCATTTAATGAACGGTGGTATCAATATGACAATATGATGAATCTGGTAGTTGGTAGAAAAATTCATAATATTTATGAATAAATTCATCATATTGATGAATTTATTTTTCTGTGTACTTCGTTGCCATTCAAATGCACAAATGTCCATTTTGGCTGAATTAAAAATGCAATCATGAGGTTACGGCAACCGAAAGTGTAGTTGCGCGAACTAACACTTCGGTTATAGTAAAAAAAAGGCATGACATGAGGTTACAACAAATGTATTTCGTTTGCAACAATGAAACGTTGGTTCGATTAACCTCATGCCAAAAGAGTATTTTGCTATGTGTGACCTTGATTTGCATTCATTTTGAAAATATTTTTTTTGTATAAAAAAAAAACGATTAAAATTAATTTTGAATAAAAAAAATTGTATGTTAAAGAATCGAATTCAAAATATATATTTCATAAATAAATTTTAATAGGAATAAATTTGATGAAAATTCCGTAATATTTTCTACTAATTCTATAATTTTTTTTTTTTTTTTTGGTACTTAAAAATATTTCATATAATTTTCGTAATTTTATCTTACAAATTGAGAATTGAATTGAAAGATTTAAATATGATATAAATATTATACCAAATCCATTTTAATTTCTATGCAAAATACGTTTATGTTACAGCATTTAATTAAATTTCGCTTTTTTATGAACATTTGCATTCAAAATAAAATAAATTATTTTTGTAGGGGAAAGGTCCGTAAAATGTACTCAAAAAAAGTTTTTTTTATAGACTTTTTCAAGTGTTGATTAGGTGGTCAATTTAAATTATAAAATTAAAGTTAAATGCATTGCTCTTGAATACCTTTTTATAATGTAAACAAATTTTCTATCAATATAAAGGGTTTTTCAACAGAGACGCTACAAAAGTAGAGCGACAGAGACAACAAATGGCACCATATTTCTTACCGCTCTTTTGACATTTCTCTTCGGTAAGGTTTGCCATTTTATGATGGAAAGATATACGAGCCAAAAACTAGTCGAAATTATTAAAATTTACTACCGAAATTCGGAGTCAGTGGCCTCAACGTTAAGAGCGCTACGTCCAATTTATGGTCGTCATAATCGTCCTAGCAGATAAACAATTGAGCGTCTAGTGGAAAAATTTGAATCCACAGGCACAGTACAAAATGTTCCCGTGCCAGTGAGACAAAGAAGTGCCCGTAGTGTCGAGAATATTGTTGCCGCTGAGGCTTCAGTTGAAGAAAGCCCAAATGTGTCTCTCACACGTCGTTCTCAAGCGTTGGGCATCTCTGTGACGTGCTTGTGGTAAATTTTGCGAAAAGATCTTGGCCTACATTCATACAAAATCAAATTGACGCAAGAACTGAAGCCGCTTGACCACCAGAAGCGTCGTATGTTCGTGAATTAGGCTGAGCCGCGGTAGCTCAGTGGTTAGTGCGTTGGACTGCGAGCCGAAAGGTCCCCGGGTCAAGCCTGGACTGGGGCTAACAACATCTTTTCATAGAAACATTTTTCTATACCGCGCTACCTCGCGGCAGTAAATGGCAAACCTACGAGAGTAAAACCATTGCCTATGAAAAAGCTCTCACCCGCCGTTCGGATTCGGCAATAAACTGTAGGTCCCACCACTTTGAGTACAAATATAACACGCACAGCTCAAATGGTGAGAGAGCTCGGCCGAAGTTCTATACAGGACTGTAGCGCCAAACTATTATTATTATAACAACTTATGATATTTATGATGCAGAAAAAATATGTAGAATTTTTTTCAAAATTTGATAAAAACGTAGGTTGGGTCACTCAAGCTACGTAGGTTGGGCTACCTATTTTCCCATTAATAAAAGCACCCGCAAACTTTTTCGTTGCATATAATTGCTCAGATGTAAGTGTCATAGTGATTTTGATAGTGATTATAGAGTGTCAAATCAAAACATTTTTAGTTAATTTTCAATGATTTTTCAATTCAGGTTTTTCAGTTCACATTTACGTAGAGAATATCAAAATGAATAACCAACATTAAATGAAAAATAATACAGATTGGTTGAAAAACGATAATATAATTAAAATAATTAATTTTTGGTCTTTTTGGATAGGTGGTCAATGAATTTTTGTCCAAAAACCAATTTTTTTCTCAGAAATTATTTTTTAATTTTTTTTTATTTTTTTAAATTTTTATGAAACCATAAAAGTTTCTTCTTTAAAAGTTAGCCCATTAAATGTACTTTAAAATGGTATATATAAATACTTTAAATTATTTGTATATAAAATGTTATACACAGAATACAAAACTATGTCCAACCTACGAACCTTTCCCATATATAATTGAATTTAAATCACTGATTGCAACGTTTGGTATTTTTCTAAATATTTATTTTTTGCTTCAAAAATCGATTTCAAAAACATTTTTATATTAGAAACTATTAGTATTTTTCTAAATATTTATTTTTTGCTTCAAAAATCAATTTCAAAGACATTTTTATATTAGAAATGTTAACTAAATTCCGTACAAATCGAAAATTTAATTGTATATTTGTTATTATGTTTTTGGATTATTTAACATTTTTTTTTATAATTTTATCTTAAAATTTATGAATTTATTAAATGATTTGAACACGTGGCAACTCTACACACGCACTCCTCACACCCACACATACACAGAAAACTGCTTCGTGGTCTAATATGTAGTTGTTGCTGCTGCTGCGGCTACATCTTCGCCAACAGCAGCCGCAGCTTCGGCTGCAACTAACGAAGACTTGGTAACAGACAAAAACAAAAAAAAAAACAAAGAAAAACTACAAAAACAGCTGCGGGCGGCCTCAATTTAAATGGCTGCCTGCGTATGTTTGTATTATGTATGTGTGTGTGATTGTGTGCGTGTGTGTGTGCGTGGCAGTGCTTTAAGTGTTCGTGTGACTGTGTGAGTGGCTGCGTGCAGATCATCTCAAACACAGTGACCTAGCCCTATATATGAGGCGGGCGCTCAACTTCGACGGCTACATGTGCGAAATGCGACACACACACAGTTACTTACACGTGCGAAGACACGAGCGCAACGCATACACACACACACATGATTTATTTTAGGCTGCACTTCCGCTTGTGTTGCTGACTGCCTATGTGGTAGAAAAAAGAAAAAAAAAAAGATACAAAATGAATGAAAATTATATAATTCATAAATATATTTTTTTTATATATAATATTTTATTATTAGTTGAAATTAGATTAAATTAAAAATTTTAGTAGAGTTTTGAATTTTTAAGGGAAATTTCAATTTTTTCTCCGATGTTTTACATTTTAATAGAATTTGGAATTTTTAGGGAAAATATTTTTTTTAGTTGAAATTTCTTTTTTTTAGTAGAATTTTAAATTTTTAATAGAAATTAAAATTTTTCATTCGATATTTTACAATTCGATATTTTACATTTAATTTTTAGGGAAAATTTAATATTTGTTTTTCGTAGAGATTTCAATTTTTACTATATTAAAAAAAAAAAATTAAATTTATTAGAAATTTTAATTTTTTCTTCGATGTTTTACATTTTAATAGAATTTGGAATTTTTAGGGACATTTTTTTTTTAGTTGAAATTTCTATTTTTTAGTAGAATTTTGAATTTTTAATAGAAATTAAAATTTTTTATTCGATATTTTTCATAGTATTGTTTCAATAGTATTGTTAATTTTTAGGGAAAATTTAATATTTGTTTTTCGAAGATATTTCAATTTTTACAATATTAAAAAAAAATAATGAAATTTATTAGAAATTTTAATTTTTTTTTTGTTAATGTCATAAAAAAAAAAATTAAAATTATTAAATTTTTTTTTTTTTTTTAATAATTTTAATAAACTGTTTGTGTAAATAGAAAAGTCTGCAATTCTACAAATTTTCCTCAACCGTCATTTAGGCCAAAATATATTAACAACGACAATAACAGCAACAACAACTAGAAAAACACATTAGACGAATAAGAATAAGAATAAGTTTACTAAATAAAAGTATTAGAAATAAAAAAAAAAAAAACAAACAAAATTAAAAAAAAAAAAAATAATAATTAATAAATAAATAAATAAATAAATAAATAAATAAATAAATAAATAAATAAAGAAATAAATAAATGAATAAATAAATAAATAAATAACTAAATAACTAAATAGAAACATAAAAAAGTATTTAAATGTGTAAATTTTTTGAAAGTGAAAATAAGAAATATAAAAATGTGACAAATGAAATAATTAAAAAAAAAAAAAAAAATTCAAATAAATAATAAAACATATTTTTAGATAAAAAATGTTTGAAAATAACACTGCAAATATACAGGGTGGTCCGCTTTTGGGTGCAAATATTTTAGGGACCACTTCCTTGCTCATTTCATGAAAAAAAAATTGTTCGAGAGTTAGGGTCTATTTGGAACACCCAATTAAATACAGGGTGCTTTCAAAATATACTTTAGAAAAATTTATACAATCATATATGAGGCGCTCAGCGCCAAAACGGCCTAATTCACATTGCTAAAAATATTGAGCTGAGTATGCAGTTCGATTCGCAATTATTAAATCTATAAGTCTATAAAAGTGGCTAAGTTTTACAAGCTTTGGTTGTACTCTGGTAAGCGATAGTTTTTTTTGGCATTTCATAAAATTAAAAAAATGTGAATGCCAAAATGGCCTAAGACACATATGCCAGATTAATTTTTAAAACATGTTTAAACACATTTATTAATGTTAGCTTTTACCATAATATGCATCTGCAAGCATAATAATAATAGTTAGGCACTAAAGTCCTGAAGATCTAAGACCGAGCTCTCTCACTATTTGAGCGCACTAACCTCTGCTGATTGTTATATTTGTACTGTATTATCAAATCCGGCGAGGACATAGCTTTTCATTAAAGTGTTTACTCTCGGAGGTTTGCGATTGTCTACCGAGAGGTAGCGCGGTATATAACTTTTTTTTTTCTAAGAAAGCACAGATTTGAACCTGTGTTACGGGACCTTTCGGCACGCAGTTCAGCGCACTAACCTCTGAGCTACCGAGCTGCATCAGTTTGCTGATGTTCTGTCAATTTCTTAAGCAGCCCATAATATGCTTACATGAGAATAAAATGTTACTCACTTAAATCAAAATTAGAATACAAATCGGCTAAGAAATGTACATAAGTATTTGGCGAAATCTGCTAGATCTGGAATGCTGCTTTTACTTTTGATCTATTGAATACTTCGTCAACTCCGGTCTTATCTACAGGAATAGCCTATTACAAAAGAAAATTATGGACTGTATTCATGATGGCTTCAAGAGAATCACAAGAAATAGGATCTTGCATTATCCATTATTTAAAAAAACTATGTTTATTAATGATTTAAAAAATTGCATCATTGGAAAAATACAAAAATAGAAATAGAATGGATAAAGATTCAATGGCTTCGATTTGAAAGCGAAAATCGATATATAATAAAATTTAAATATTCCAATAAGAAAGAGGACTTGTTCAAAGAATTGGACATTTCAAAAAGAAATTCATCCCAATTGGTTTGGATTCCCTGTACCCAAACTGAAGACATACTGATGAAATTAAATATTAAGATCTACAAGAATTAAAAAATAATACAGCACATATCAACCATTCATTTAATAATTGATTGATAACAAATTCTTAAGCAAAGATGTTGCTGGATGAATGATTATCTACGATATATAAAATTATAAGACAATACAAAATTATTACATTTCCAGACATAATTGGCCTAACAAGCAGTTTGAAACAATTTTTTTAAATTTTAATGAATGCCAGGGTGGCCTAACCCACATTAACTTTTTTTAGTATGTATTTTAATGTTTCTTTTTTATATATCAGTGTTCTTGTTACTATTATTAGTATAAAAATATGCCCCAACATCTAATTTATCTAAAATACAACAAACTAAATGTTCGTTTTAAAATATGATCATTTACATTTTTCTGTTTTCTGAAGTTCGAAAATTTTGTGGGTTAGGCCGTTTTGGCGCTGAGCGCCTCATATATAATTATAACTTCTACAATTTATAGTCCAGAGCAAAAAGATTACATTCAATTTACCAATAATCGATCATAGTTTCTAGTAATATTTAAATATTAGCATTTTATGTGGTGCGCTAAGAAAAGGTGTATTAAGGAAGGTGAGGAAAATTAGGAAAAGCTAAAAATTTGAGCGTAATTCTGTACACACACGCTGCAAAAAAAAGGGCTCTCCCAAACATACTTTTGCAGGCATTAACATGTATGTTCGGATTTTATGTAAACATAATATATAATTGACTGATAAATCATTTGTAAACAGGGTTATATTGAGACTTGAAAAGTGCTCTTGAGCTCTGAATTACATTATAATATCACGGAAACATTTTAAGGTTGGCCCTTAAAATGGTGTATGTTCTAATGGAAACATAATAATTACTACATCCAAACAAAAAAGTGCTTGAGCTCTGACTTACATTATAATATCACAGAAACATTTTAATGTTGCCCCTTAAAATGGTCCAAACAAAATAAATATTTGAACCGAAACATAAATATGTTCAAATTAAAACATGTTTTTGAACGACCTGAATATAAATATGTTTCCAGTGAAACATATCAGTTGTGTCAGTTCAAAAAGTAGTATGTTTGCATAGAAACATATTTAAATATTTTTGGAAAGAAATCCTGAAAATAAAATACAAATAAAATGTTGTTTTTTTATTATTTTTTATTAAAAATCTTTAAACATGCACAGTGGGAATTTATAATAATTGAATTTATACACAGATTTTTAAACGCATAAATAAATAATTGGTTTAAAACTGCAAGTACAAGTGACAGCATCAATGAATGCACAATTGCACCAGCAGACGCTAAACCAGACGATCAAGGCTCGCTTTATATTTACACAGTATACAGTATACAAGACACGTACGCAGAAAATGCCGATCACCGAGTGTCAACTTTGTATACAATAAGAGAGCTGCAAGAATACCTTTATTTACATTTGAATTTATTTTTTGTTTGTTTTTAAACATCAGTATGTTTACAATGACCATATACATACTACAAACGACGACAAAGTAGAACATTCTGCTCAACGAGTGCCAACTTCGTATACAAGAAGAATGTTGCAAGAATACACTTATTTAAATCCAATTTCATTTTTGTTTGTTTTTAAACATCAATATGTTCAAACGATGGCAAAAGATGGCGTAGGTAGAAAATGCTGCACAACGTTGCCAACTTCGTCAGTCGATAAATTATCGAATTAAGACGAGCGTTGCGAACATACGTTGTATTTAGATTTGAAACATAGTTTCAACCAAGTATATTGCCAAGAAATAGTTTATTCAAATACAATTAAAAATTTATGTTGGTATTGTAACATATTTATGGTAAATTTGACAGATTCTGCTGGACAATAAAAAAATAAAAAAAAATGTTTACACGTGAACAAAAATAAATTCAATTTCGATTATAATTTAATTACACTTCATTTCGAATACATGTATGGTAATTTCGTATTACTTTTTAATTACATTCAAACATATTCAAACATTTCTTTTCTATCCGTGCATATTTCAAATTTTGAAATATTTTCTGTATACAAAAGTCAGTGCGATATTTGTTTTTATTTAAGTTTTATGTTTATTAAAGTAAATTTATTTGTTTATATTTGCAATGTTTTTTACTGATTTGATTTGGTTTTAATAAATAATTTAAATGACGTAAAGTTTGTCTACAAATTATACAAACTATAAATATTTTGACCAAGTTTGACTATATTTTTTAGTAGAGATGACGAGGACATTAAGGGACACTCAGACCCGTCGCACATTTGAGGGAGAATATATCCCTTGATGTGTACAAATGTGTTAGATCGGTTATGCGGCGTTTCAATAAAATGTTTCAATGCTCGCAATTTTTTAATATCCCTTCTCATCGTCCAAGGGTTCATAATTAGTAAATCTTTGACAAGCTCGCCAACACACTCTACTTGGCGATTAAAATGTTAAATATGATTTTAGAAAAAAAAAAATAGAAAATAAAAATATTTTTTTAATATAAAACGTTTTTTTTAATGTAAACATCAAAAACGTTTTATATTAAAAAATATTTTTATTTCCTATTTTTTATTTTTCTTATTTTTTGTGTCAGTTAGATTTTCGTCTGAATGAATTCGAAAAGTCTTATATTATTGAAATTAAAAATATTTATATTTCAAAGTGTCTTTAGTATGGAACCATGACGATAGAACTATTATGAACCGGATGTTAAGAAAACGATAATGTTGCATTGTCATTCAGTTCGAGGAGATATTTAAAATATCAAAGTAGTTGAAAATCAATTACAATATTTGTACCGAACAGACAGACAGACAGACAGACAAGAAAGCAACCTAATAAAAACGTTTTAATAATAAATGAGAAGAGTTTTTATACTTTCCTCACCTTGTTAAATACACCTTGCGCTGGGTGCTTTTTCTCATTAAATTAAAAAAAAATAATTATTTTATTTATTACAACTTTTTTTTATGAAACTCAGGTTTTATCGACATTTTTATAATATTTTCTTTATCTTTTTGTAATATTTGAATGTATAATAGTGTAATAAACAATTTCTTCAAACACTATCACTTGCACTTTCCGTTTTCCTTGCGGAGCACTCCATGGTAGTGCTCACTAAATTCTCAAATTCCTCAAAATACAATTTTATTATAAAAAACAATATCTAGTTTTTAATGAATTCTATTTTATGTTTTTATTTTATAAAATTTTCATTCAGTATAGTTGTTTAAAGTGTTCTCCTTTAGTCTACAGGGTGTTTTAGAAATGCATATTACTGACATAACTTACACGGATAGAAAAGATTTGTTTGAATATGTTTGAATGTAATTAAAAAGTAATACGAAATTACCATACATGTATTAGGAATGAAGTGTAATTAAATTATAATCGAAATTGAATTAATTTTTATTCACGTGTAAACATCATTATATTGTCCAGCGCAGTCTGTAAAATTTACCATAAATATGTTACAATACCATCAAAAAATTTTAATTGCATTTGAATAAACTATTTCTTGGCAATTTAATTGGTTAAAACTATGTTTCGAAACACAGAAAATGCTAATCAAATCTAAATACGACGTATGTTCGCAAGACTCATCTTAATTCGATAATTTATCGACTGACGAAGTTGGCAACGTTGTGCAGCATTTTCTCCCTACGCCATCTTTTGTCATCGTGTGAACATATTGATGTTTAAAAACAAACAAAAAATAAATTGGATTTAAATAAATGTATTCTTGCAACATTCTTCTTGTATACGAAGTTGGCAATCGTTGAGCAGAATTTTTTACATATGTCTCTTTTGTCATCGTTTGAAGTATGTATAGGGTTATTTTAAACATACTGATGTTTGAAAACAACGGCATTTTCTGCGTACGTGTCTTTTGTTGTTCGTTGAGAAAACGTGTTCGCGTCGGTAATAATTTTGTTATTTGTAAATTAAATAAATATATAAATTGTGTTACAAAAAGTACAAATAGTAACAGAGTATGATATAGTGCAGTATATAATTTCTGAAACTAATGTGAAAAAACCACAAATAAAAATCTGTCTTTCGATTTTCAAACAAAATTTGGCATGTTTGTTTTACAAAAGCCTCCGTGAATTCCTTGCCTACGCTATGTGCTGTACTGAGACCAACTGAAACTGTCTAAATATAAAGCGAGCCTTGATCGTCTGGTTTAGCGTCTGCTGGTGGAATTGTGCATTCATTGACTTGTACTTGCAGTTTTCAACCAATTATTTATTTATGCGTTTAAAAATCTGTGTATGAATTCAATTATTATAAATTACCACTATTCCCACTTTATTTTATTTTCGGGATTTCTTTCCAAAATATTTAAATATGTTTCTATGCAAACATACTACTTTTTGTACTGAAACAATTGATATGTTTCACTAGAAACATATTTATATTCAGGTCAGTTCAAATATTTATTTTGTTTGTATGTAGTAATTATTATGTTTCCATTAGAACATACACCATTTTAAGGGGCAACATTAAAATGTTTCCGTGATATTATAAAGACAGTCAGAGATCATTGTTCAAACCTCAATACAACCCTGTTTCCAAATGATTTATCAGTCATTTATATATTATGTTTACATAAAATTCCAAAGATACATGTTAATGCCTGCAAAATTATGTTTGGGACAGCCCTTTTTTTTTGCAGCGTGTAGTCAAGGAAATTGGTTATAAAGTATAAGCTGTTGATAAATGAATGTCAATTTTTAACTCATGTTTTGGACAATTAAATGACCTTTCCAATGGTATATTACATTATTGAACCTCATGATTTCTTTGATTTTTAAAATGTACTTAATTTTGAAATTTACTAAAATAAAAATATAAATTCTGACTTTGTCATTAATTTTCTCCAAATCTCTTTATGGTTTACCCCATTTTTCTAATTTATAATGATAAAACAGTTAATTTTCAGTACTTTCTAATTAATCAAAGTGATTTTAATTTGGTAAGTTATGCTGCAGAAATAATTAAACAGTGGCGCGTCTTTTGATTTGGAAGTTGAAAATTAAAAAAAAAAAATGAAATAACCAACAAATAATTTTAAATATTTATTAAAATTATAAATATTATTATATTACCTCACATAACATATTTTCTGATCATGCTTCAAAACAAAATACATATTTTTCTTTTTTTTTTTGAGTACCAAATCACTTAATCCACCACTGTTTAATGATTTCTGCAGCATTGATTACCAGATTAAAATCACTGTAATTGATAAGAAATGATTGGAAATGAACTAATATATAATCATAAATTAGAAAAACTGGGGTGATCCATAACAGCATTTTGAGAAAATGAATGACAAAGTCAAAATTTGTTTTTTATTTTTGAAAAATTCCACTTTAGGTACATTTAAAAAAAGAAAAAATCATGAGGTTCGAAGATGTGATATACCATTGGAAAGGTAATTTAATTGTCTAAAACATTAGATAAAAATTGATATTCATTTACCAACAGATTATACTTTATAACCCATTTTCTTGACAAGACTATGTCAGTAAAATGCATTTATTAAACACCCTGTATCTTAAACTGGGTGCAAAATTAAACACTTTTTTAGAATGACCTCCCGAATTATTGACATCAATGAACTAAACACTCTGTATAAGTAAATCCATAATTCATAAAAGTTTATTTAGTAACAATCATCAAATTTAAATTTAAAATAAAAATCCATAAAATATAAATAAAATTTAAATATTTTTCAGTATAATTTTCAGTAATGCATTGAATCAAACTAATATGTGCTTCTATAGTGTAATAAATTAAATTTGATACTAAAATAAATTAAAGTGAAAAATAAAAAAAAGACGATAAAAGTGCAAAAATGTGCCAACAGCTTCTTTAGCATTTATTTAAATATAAAATTAAAATATAAATGAAAAAATAAAAATACAAAATAATAAAAAAAAAGAAACGTATAAAAAAGAAATAAATTCACACATCATTGGCATTGAAATGCAATGAAATTTATTGCAATTGCTGTGCGCGCCCAACGTCAGTGTCTGTCTTTGTGTCCGTGTTTGTGCCTGTGTCTGCGCCTGTGTCAGTGTCTGTGTTTGCGTTTGTGTTTGTGCGGTTCCGTTTCCGGTTGCTGTATCGCATCGCGGCAATGCAAGCCAATAACCGCACCGCTTTAGGCGCACAATCATCGGTTACACCATCGGCATCATCCACCACTTCATCGGCGGGCAAAGTAAGTGTTGAAGCCACTATAAGTAGTTAATAAAACTTTTATTTATTTATTTATTTGCAAACATATACAGCTTTCTCAGTTACATTAGTTCATTTTATAGCAATAAAATATGTAAATGGATTTTACTTGGGTGCAGCGGGTAACATATGCGCCCTATTTTAAAAATGCTTTGTATTGTGTAGCATTTTGATGTGATTTTACACGGAGAAAATCTTCAATATGTTGATTTTATTAATAAATATTATGAATTGTTTTACAAACTAACACATTCATCATTTGTTAGATTTCATTCATTGTATTAAAATTTAATGTTTTTCATGTTCAATGTGATGTTCTTAAATATCTTCATTTACACATTTCTGTAGGGGAACCTGGGGTAAAGTGGTACATGGGGTATTGTGGGAAATTGTAATTTTACACTATGAAAAATAAATACAATTGTCAAGTGTTTCTTAATATGGCATCAACTTTTTCATCTATGGTTATAATCAAATTTATATCTTTTTTTCAAGTGAAAAAAATGTTTTTGAAAGCTATTGTGAATTTTTGTCGTTTTTAATTAGGAAGGTATGTTTAAAATGATCTGATGTTGTATACCTTTCAAAATAAAAATGGGTTTTGCAAATAATTTAACATTGCTTAAATGGTGCTCAGTTAGGATCAAATTGCGATATTGTGGTAAAGTGGGAAACGCAATTTAAGCAATGTTTGTTGTAATTTTAGGCAAAATATTGTGTTATGTGAATATATTAAAGAAAAAAAAAAAAAACACGTAAAAGAAAGTCTAAAATAGAATTTTGGTACACATTTGGAAATTTCCCACTTTACCCAAACATTTTTCAACATGTCCGAAATTGAGCTGTTTTGAATAATCGCTGAAAAATCAATTAAAAATCAAATAAACGGTATTCTGTTAATGCAGAAAGTTAGATCATGAACCATTCTATGACCGTTCAAAAGAATTAAAAAAAAGATATTAATGAACAAAAAACAAAACACGTAAAAGAAAGACTAAAACAGCATTTTGGTACACATTTTGAAATTTCCCATTTTACCCAAACATTTTTTTAACAAGTCCGAAATTGAGCTGTTTTGAATAATCGCTCAAAAATCAATTAAAAATCAAATAAACTGTATTCTGTTAATACAGAAAGTTAGATCATGAACCATTCTATGACCGTTCAAAAGAATTAAAAAAAAGATATTAAAGAACAAAAAACAAAACACGTAAAAGAAAGAGTAAAATAGCATTTTGGTACACATTTTGAAATTTCCCACTTTACCCAAACATTTTTTAACAAGTCCGAAATTGAGCTGTTTTGAATAATCGCTGAAAAATCAATTAAAAATCAAATAAACGGTATTCTGTTAATACAGAAAGTTAGATCATGAACCATTCTATGACCGTTCAAAAGAATTAAAAAAAATATATTAAAGAAAAAAAAAAAAAACAAAACACGTAAAATAAATACTAAAATAGCATTTTGGTACACATTTTGAAATGTCCCACTTTACCCAAACCTTTTTCAACATGTCCGAAATTGAGCTGTTTTGAATAATCGTTCACAAATCAATAAAAAGTCAGATATTCTATTAATGCAGAAAGTTAGATCATGCACCATTCTATGACCGTTCAAAAGAATTAAAAAAAAATATATTAAAGAAAAAAAACAAAACACGTAAAAGAAAGACTAAAATAGCATTTTGGTACACATTTTGAAATGTCCCACTTTACCCAAACATGTTTTAACACGTCTGAAATTGAGCTGTTTTAAATAATCGCTCAAAAATTAATAAAAAGTCAGATAAACGGTATTCTTAAAATAATCGCAAGTGATGTTAAAAACATATTCAAAATAAATTTTAGATGGGAATCGAACTTTTGTGTCTAAAGTGTTTCAAGCTAGGCGTGACTGATGAAAATATAAAACGAAGGATGTCTGTTAAAATATTCACTGCTTCTGTATTTTTTAACCAATTTTTTTCATTTATAGTTTCTTGAAAAGCTAATAAAATTTTCCAACAGATGACATACCCACATTTTTAGTTTATTGCGTTTGAGAGAAATCATTTCAATTCAATTTTGAAATTGTTGATTTAGGTACGAAAACACCTACTTTGAGGTCCCGGCGGGTCCATTTCCCATATTCGGATTTCGCTGAAAATTCTCCACATCGATTTTCTCATTCAATAGAGCATTTCTAGGGGATGACCTTCAAAATCAAACTCGATGATTTTTTTTTTATACAAAATCATTGTCAGTCTAATGTGTATGTTATAAAATTGTTAAATACTACTGTATTTTTGTAATTAAAAAAAGAAAAATATATATTTTTTAAATTTTAAAATAAATTAATTATTCGAAATTTCCCAATAAACATTTCGTCAAGCCCTAGCAAATATTTTTTGATTTTCCATATTTTCAATAATATTTTTTGACTATTCCCCAAGCTTTATTAATAAATTCGAAATCATAAATTATAAAGACTTGAGTAAAACTGTAGTAACTATATTAAAAAGTATAAATGACTAAATTAAGTCACTTTAAAGTGTATATCAAACATTATGAAATCAACTTGATTGCTGCTTCATACTTAATAAACAGCAAATTGGGTTAAAAATTAGTATTCTACAACTCACTAGCATTGAATATTCAACCCTTATTAAAAACTTGAGAACAACTTGTACAATAATTATTTCAAAACTACACTTTCTACACTTGTAATGCACTAGAAAGTGGCTAGAGATTGGTTTGAAGTGAAATCTATGCTTTATTTTTATTTCCTTTTTTCTGTGAAGGCATTGCTCTCAGACTTCAAACAGAAAAAAATTTGTTTCAATGTTTTTCAGTCGAGTAAGATATAAATTAACTACAAAATTCATCAAAAGTTTCGTCTCAATACGAAATTATGCAAACGTACCCGGAAAACAGAGCTATTAATATTGATCAATATTTAATATTTCTGCGATTTAACATGCATGTTTATTTTCATTTCCCTTTTATATTTCCAATTCCCTTTTATATTATCTTGATACAGAAAAATGCAGTATACGAATATGTTGAAAATTGTGATCAACATCAAGTTTCAAACAAGTGTGTTTTATTGTGTAGTTTAATATGTAGTTTAATATGGTCTGTTAAGCTATTTTTGACCTATGACATAATTGTGAATATCAACTATATATAGGCTAAAATTCAAGTCATTAACAAGTGTATAAATCAGCTTGAAATATAAGTGTATTTCAAATAGAATTCAACATTTCCTTTAACTACGATATGCGTGAATATTTTAAGTTAGTTGTACATTGGAATATAATTTGAAAAATAGGATAGATAGTAAAAAGATGTTTTGATGGAGAATGCTATATTTTAGAACTTTTTAAATAGCGTTTCTCTACGCTATTCTCAACGCAAATGTTTATTGGGTTTTTTGAATTTTTCAAAAAATATATTGTTACGAAAATTCAGTCTACGGAAAACTGCTCTACAAGTTCGTTTCTCTATATTGTGTACAAAATAAAAACACACTTTTGTTTGGTTTAAATTATAACAATTAACTTTATTAATTCACTTTAATAAACAACTTTACTAATTATAAATTCTAAGAACTGCTGCATGTCCACTATTTAACCTGACATTGTTCTCACACGAGATGCACTCGACCACTTTCCAATTACTACTGAAGTGCTGTGCCTCAGAAGCGGCGCCCTTATATACTGCATGCAACAGTTCGACATTTTTCGAGAACTTTCTACTCGCTTCGTGAATGACGCATACTATTGGCATCTTATTCGCACTTATGTGTTTTTAATGCGCTGATCTTCTATCTAAATTGCTTAGTGCTTTGAATTGTTTTCCGTCTCTTTTACTCTTGCACAGTGAAGCAAATTACCTCTTTTCGTAATAATATATATATATAAAAAATTACATAGAAAAATATTTTTTCGAAAATATTAAAATTGTCTGAAGGGTGCCAACAAAAAACGTATGGCATTTTTCCGTAATATTTTCGCCAACACACACACAGATAAATAGGAGTTTGTGGGATGCGTGTATCAATTTATAAAATTTTTTGAAATTTCAAAAGCACGTTCCCGGCATATTTTAAGATATTGTCTTAGCGTGCTCAAGGTCCAGTCAGAACAAATTGGGTGTTTTGTACCAACAAATAAAACAATAAACAATTGGCAAAATGCATTGTACAGCTGTTTCAGAGGCAGCCATTAGCGATCTTTCTCGGCAGATTCTACTTTTCATATTTTGCATATTTTTCGAAAGATTTTAAGCAAACAAGTACAAAAAAAGCTGTCTATTTTTTGCACATACAAAAAATATCGGCAATTAAAATTCCACAACATTTGAAAGCCTATGGAATTTTTTTGGAACAAATCGGGAATATTTTCGGCAAACACACAGCTTAATGGAATATTTTGGGAATTTTAATATCAGATTCACTGCATTTTGTTGGTACAGGCAGAAAATAGACAGCTTGTGATACAAACTACGCCTTTGTCTGTTTGAAATATGTCGAAATAATGTTTCTAAACTGACTCGACTCTGCAAAAAATTTGGTTTGTTTAGGAATATAGGAATATTTTCGGCAAACACATATATAAATGACATATTTGTGTGAGTGTATAGCAGGTTGTAATATTTTGCGGAATTTTAATATCAGATTCACTGCATATTTTGAGTACAGGACGAAAACAGACTGCTTGCGATACAAATTCGCCTTTGTCTGTTTGAAGTATGTCCAAAAAATGTTTGTAAACTCGACAAAAAATTTTGTCTGGGGTTGCTATCATTTCCGAAACAAAATTATTGGAATCTTTCAGGAATATTTCCGGCAAACACATATATAAATGACATATTTGTGTAAGTGTATAGCATGTTGTAACTATTTGTTAAATTTTAATAACAGATTGACTTCATATCTTGGGTACAGGCAGAAAACAGACAGCTTGTGATACAAATTCGCCTTTGTCTGTTTGAAGTATGTCCAAAAAATGTTTGAAAACTGCCTCGACCCTGTTGACGATTTTGTCTGGGGTATATAGATAGCCGAGATAAAATGTCTGTCATTTTTCAAGAATATTTCCTACATATTTTCGGCAAACACAGAGATAAATGGAATATTTTGGGAAGTGGTTGTAAAAATTTGGGGAATTTTAAAGGCAGATTTATGGCATATTTGCGAACAGACGTAAAACAGCCAGCTTCTGATACAAACTCTACATTTTTCTGTTTGAAAATAGTCAAAAAATGTTTCTGAACTGTCTCGATCTTGTGAAAAATTTGGTCTGGAGATATAGATATAGCGAAATATTCCTGAAAACTTCAGATATTTTTCTCGAAAGGTTTTCTTAAATTTTGGTAACATTTTAAAAACAAATTTTCGAGATATTTTGACTATTTAAATGCAAATTCTCGACATATTTTGGAAACCAGCAGAAAATATTCTGCATTTGTTACAAACGTCGCCTTTTTCTACTAAAAATCTTCTGGAGCCTGCCAAAAAGTTTATCTAGCGAATCCAGCAAATAACCAAAAAAAGGAAGAGTAAAAAAAATGTCTAAAAGAAAAGTGTAATATTCCCCTGATTAAAAACACGCAAATAAAAATAAAACCCCAGAAACAAAAAAAGACATAATCCCCAAATTAATTTAATATGAAAATAATACCCAACCAAAAAATCAAATTATCCGCAATAATTTAACATCTAAAGCAAATAAAAAATTCGAATTTTAAAACTATCAAAATATCAAAAAATAATAGGTACTGCCAAATTTAAATATGTTGTGTTGTTTCGTGGTACCATTGCGATTTGAGTTACATAAAAAAGAAACACATGTTATAATAGGAATTTTATTTTTCATCTAAATGCAAAATTCTGTAATTTTTTTTATAAAATATATAATTAATACCGAGATGTATTTGAACATAAGTCAAAAAATTAATTGAACTACAAATAATTCCAACAAATGTCAACTGGTATTAAATGCTTTTTGTGTTTTAGTTGAGGCTAAAAACATGTTTAGTTCACCTTGTAAAATCATGTAATCCGAAAATATTATCACGCTGCACAAAAAGTTTATTACAGCTATAAATCATACCGATATTCCCAGAATTATTGCAATATAAATATATAAATATAAATTGCTATGTAATTTACCCTTTATTAGTGCTAAAACTATTTATACAACTGCAAAGTTTCTCTAAAAATATTGTCGGGATTATGTGGTGGGTTGCACGTTAAGATCAAAGGATGCCTAGATAAAAGGATGCAATTTCAATGCACTTTGTAGAATGTTGTTTGGCGTACTGAACATAAATTGAATTTACTTCATTAAATACTTATGGGATTAGTTTTAATAATTTTGTTGAAGGAAATGCAATGAATGGAGGCTGTTTTGTTTATTATTTTTTATAGTTTTAGTTTTTTTTTATAGTTTTTTTTACTGAGGGGTAAACTATTGATTATTTTTCCATAGGGAGTTCTATGATTCTTTTTAATGAAATGAAAAATGTTCACTAAGAATTGATAAATTAAAGTCTATAATATATTTGTGAATGTTTGTATATATGTTCCGAATAAACGGCCAAACGGCTGGTACGAATCGAATACAATTTTGACACAATATGCCCAGAGTAAAGGGATTGCTCTGATTGGTGGACTGGTGGCACCCCTCATTATATCAGCAATTCTTGAATGAACATTTTCTCAGCACTTTATTTCTCCATTTTAAATGGTCTCGCCAAATGTGTGCGGTATGAAACCATACCCAGAAAAAAATTCCCTTAAATCTCATTAAAATTGGTCAATAGTACAATTATTGGTTTAATAGTATTAAAAAAAAAAACAATCTTTTCATATACACTTAATGGCAATGTCATGGTAATTTGTAGTATTTAATGGTATTTTCCGTTTAATATAATAATATATCCTATTAACTATTTTTAATAGTAAAAAAACTATTATTTATATAGTATTTTTTTCTGGGTGCATTGAACTTGGTACTGTCCATGTAAGTTATATGTTTAAGATTCTGTCTGTCGACAGTTATTGCAGTGATATCAATGATACGTCAGATAAGATTGTAGCTAACAACTCGAAAATCTTTAAACTTACCACACCGAAACTCACCACATCGAAATTCACCACACCGGAACTCACCATATCAAAGTTCACCATACCCGAACTCACTCTAGTATTACTACTTGTTGCGAACCATATTTATAATATCTAGTTTGTATTGTCTTGTTTGTTGATATGAAAATATCTAGAAAATAAAATTTTCATTCTGTTTTTAACGTTTCATAAATATACACCGACTTTTCATCTACTCTGCTAATACTCACCACACTCAAACTCACCACACTAAAACTTTACAAAATAATTGAAAAGAAATAAGTGCTGCTCAAATCAAAGTCTAAAAATTATCCCGAGTATTAATTATCCGATAAAGGATTGTCTGGCAATAATGATCTGGAAAATTTATTTTTTGAAAAATGTTCGTGGAAAATTGTCCATGGAAGAATATGACGGGAAAGAATAGTTCGCGGGAAGAATTCTACGGGGAAGAATAAACCAGGGAAGAATTGTCTTTGAGAAAAACAAATTTTGGGAGAGAATTATTTGTCTTTTGGTGACATTAATATCACCAATATCAAATAAAAATATCACCAATATCAAATAAGAAAAATTCAAATTTTCACTAGAAATTTAAATTTTCACTCAAATTTGAACTTTTACTCAAATTTTGAAATTTTGACTAAAAATTTAAATTTACACTAAAAATTTTAATTTATACTAAATATTTAAATGTACACTAAAAATTTAAATTTTGACTAAAAACTCAAATTTTTACCAAAAATTTAAACTTTTCATTGAAAAATTCAACTTTTCACAAAAAATTCAAATTTTCACTAAAAATTCCAATTTTTATTAAAGATTCAAATTTTCACTAAAATTCAAATTTTCACTAAAATTTAAATTTTCACTAAAATTTAAATTTTCACTAAAATTTAAATTTTCACTAAAATTTAAATTTTCACTAAAATTCTAATTTTCACTAAAATTTAAATTTTCACATAAAATTCGAATTTTCACATAAAATTTGAATTTTCAATAAAATTCAAATTTTCACTAAAATTCAAATTACCACTAAAAATTCAAATTTTGACTAAAAACTCAAGTTTTCACTACAAGTTCAAATTTTCCTAAAAACTCAAATATATATCAAATTTTCATTGAAAAATTCAACTTTTCTCAAAAAATTCAAATTTTCACTAAAAATTCAAATTTTCACTAAAAATTCTAATTTTAATATAAAATTCACATTTTCATAAAAAAATCACATTTTCACATAATTTCACAAAAAAATTTAATTTTCACTAAAAATTCAAATTTTTGATTAAAATTCAAATTACCACTAAAAATTCAAATTTTGACTAAAAACTCATGTTTTCACTACAAATTCAAATTTTCCTAAAAACTCAAATATATATCTAATTTTCATTGAAAAATTCAACTTTTCAAAAAAATTCAAATTTTCACTAAACATTCAATTTTTTATTCAAAATCAACATTTTCACAAAAATTCAAATTTTCACTAAAATTCAAATTTTCACATTAAATTCGAATTTTCACATAAAATTCGAATTTTCACTAAAATTCAAATTATCACTCAAAATGCTAATTATTATTAAAAATTTCAATTTCACTAAAAACTCAAATTTTCACTAAAAATTCCATTTTTTATTCAAAATTCAAATTTTCACTAAAATTCAAATTTTCACATAAAATTCAAATTTTCACATAAAATTCAAATTTTCACTAAAATTCAAATTTTCACTAAAATTCAAATTTTCACTAAAATTCAAATTTTCACTAAAATTCAAATTTTCACTAAAAATTAAAATTATCACTCAAAATGATAATTTTTATTTAAAATTTCATTTTTCGCTAAAAACTGAAATTTTCACTAAAAATTCAAATTTTGACTAAACATTTCAATTTTTATTAAAAATTCAAATTTTCACATAAAATTTCGAACTTTTATTATAAATTCAAATTTTCACTCAAAATGCATTTATTTTTTTTTTAAATTCCAATTTTCACTAAAATAGAATTTTCACTCAAAGTGCAAATGTTGATTATCAATTACAATTTTCACTAAAATTTTAAATTTCCACTAAAAATTTAAATTTCGATTAAAAAATAAAATTTTCACTAAAATTTAAAATTTATACCAAAAATTAATATTTTCATTGAAATTTAAATATTTACTTACTTACTTAAATGGCCCTTACAACCGTGGATCGGCTTTGGCCGCTGAGATGAAGCCGCGCCAGTCGGATCTGCTTTGCGCGCGCTGACGCCAGTTAGAAATACCAAGCGTTGCCAGGTTGTCCTCAACTTGGTCTTTCCAAAGCAGATTTGGACGCCCTCTTCTACGCTGTCCACCTTCGAGTTTCGATTCAAGCACCTTCTTGGCTGGAGTGTTTTCATCCATTCGTTCGACATGACCTAGCCAGCGAAGCCGCTGGATCTTGATGCGCTTGACTATATCAATGTCGTCGAATAACTCATACAGCTCGTGGTTCATCCTGATTCGATACTCGTTAGCAAAGCAGATAGGGCCAAAGATTTTACGGAGAATCTTTCTCTCGAACGCTCCCAGTACTCTCTCATCGGTGGTGGCCAGCGTCCATGTTTCTGCACCATAAAGTAGGACGGGCATGATGAGTGACTTGTAGAGCGTTATTTTTGTCCGGCGAGAGAGGGCTCTGCTTCTCAATTGCCTACTGAGCCCAAAGTAGCACCTGTTGGCAAGAGTTATTCTCCGTTTGATCTCCAGGCTGACGTCGTTGTTGCTGTTTACGCTGGATCCCAGATAGACGAAGTCCTTCACAATGTCGAACTTGTGGGTGTCAAAATCAGCTTTTTGTCCAAGACGCACGGACTCTTTTTTGCTTGTTGACACAAGGAACTTCGTCTTGTCCTCGTTCACCGCTAGACCCATTCGACGCGATTCTTTCTCCAATCTGGAGAATGCTGCGCTGACTGCTCGTGTGCTCCTGCCAATGATATCAATATCGTCGGCATATGCGCGCAGCATGACACTTTTGTTGAGGATAGTGCCGCTTTGACGGAGTTCGGCAGCTCGAACTATTTTCTCCATCAATAAGTTAAAAAAGTCGCACGATAGGGAGTCACCCTGTCTGAAACCTCGTTCGGTATGAAATGGCTCGGAGAGGTCTTTTCCTATTCTCACTGAGCAACGTGTGTTGCTCAGAGTCATCCTGCAAGCCTTATAAGTTTCGCAGGAATACCGAACTCAGACATTGCGGCGTATAATCGTTCCCTTATCGGAGTGTCGAAGGCGGCTTTATAGTCGACTAATAGGTGGTAGGTGTTGATCTGTTTTTCTAGGGTCTTTTCCTGGATTAGGCGCAATGTGAAAATCTGGTCTATGGTGGAATATTTACTAAAAATTAAAATTTTCACAGAAAATTTTTCACAGAAAATTAAATTTTTCATTATAATTTAATATTTAAATTTCGCAGATTTGAATTTTTCAAATTATCGATTTTCGAATTTTCAAATTTTTAATGCTCAATAAACACATTTCTATTTTTTTTAAATATAAAATTGTTTCAATTCTATTTTTTTTTCATTGTATTCAATTTCAATTCAACTGGATTCATTTTCAGTTCATTTAAATTGCATTTTCCAATTTACACATAGAATGTTTACAATGCATTTCTACCTCATCTATCAAGCCTCCTCCTCCTCGCTCGCTTGTACTCTCACTCACAACATTTGGTTCGTTCACACTTTCTCCTCTCACCACGCAGCACAAGGTTGACGCACACTGCCACCGTTTTTCCGGCCTTTGCATGTCTTGTTCTTGCCATTATTGTTGCGCTCACAATGGGAAATGAGGGTATGCAAGTTGAAGGTGGGCGTTGATTTGTAGGCGTGGTGGCGATGAGCGCCAAACACTTGCACTTGAGTCTTGAGTTATGTCGTCGGCCGTTGGCAAAAATGTCTACAGTTTTCAATTGTTCGAAATTATGTATGAGACGAAAAAATAGACCATTCAACAGTCGTGCAACCGACATCTTCCGCGTGCCTAGTTCTACCACTCAATGTCCATTATTTGCAGCCTAGAAATGCACAAAAAAATAAACGACACTATGCAAAGAGGCAAAAAATAACCTTATAAAGTGTGAGAATGAAACATAAGAAGTAATGGTTGTGAATATTTCTTTTGTAGTCGGGTCCGTTTGGGGCAGTGGCACAATTTACATTTTATGAAAGTCTTAAAGCGCACATTGGAAGTGGTGGGATACAAGGAATTTAAAGCGAATAGTACTATAAAAGTAGAGGAAAATAATTTGGAATCTTAAATATCTGAATCTAAATATCTGAAAAGAAATTTATATTCCGTTAACGGCAACGTATAAAAAATACTCATAAAGTGACGTTACTATGCAATATACCCATTTTCATGAATTTTGAATAATCAAAAAAATTAAAAAACATACCCATTAAGCAATTTAGGAGCGCTCTGAAATTGGAGTCATAAATGAGACCAATTTTTGAGTGTTTTATGAGCCCTCAGAAAAATGACTCTTAAAACTATCTCAATTAAGACTGCTTTCGGAGCTCTCAAAAATATTACTCATAAAAGATTCATATTAAGGAGTTATTTAGGAACCCTCATAAATTAGACTCCTAAAAGCATCAAAAATAAAATTGTTTCTGAGCGCTCAGAAAGCAGACTCATAAAAGTTATATATTTTAGAATGTTTTAGGAACGCTTCAAAATTTGACTCATAAAAGAGTCTCATTCATGAGCATTTTAGGTGCCACCTCAAATCAAACTCATAAAATCATCAAATTTAAGAGTATTTTAGGAGCAGGGAGTCATAAAAGTATCTTATTTATGCTGGCTTTAGGAGCCTATTGTTTAAATAAAATTGATAAACTTGTGTTCGTTTTGAATTTGAAATCAAATGAAAAATAATAAAATATTAGTGTAAATTCAAGAGACAAACCTACATAATTAATGGATTTTTTGAAATGAATGCATTTTTTCACGAATGTCTGGACTAAGATAAACATGAACATGTACTATGTTGGATTCATTTCAGACACATTCTATATTTCTGAAGAAAGAAAAACTCCAAAAATGAAGAAATTGTGGTGTCTGGAAATTCTCAAAAAATGGGCTCTTTTTAGAGCTCTTTTTAGAGCTCAAATATGAGTGTTTAATGAGTAATAAAAGTGTCAGAAATATGAAGATTTTTGGGCTCATAAAATGTTGACCCTTTAAATGGGTAAAGCCATGGGGCTTGGGATTCTTTTTGGGATATTTTAAGTGCTTATATATGAGAATTTTATGAGTAATAAAAGTGTCTGAAATATGAGGGTTTTTGGGCTCATAAAATGGGGTCCTCTACCCAGGAGTCGGGAGCCTCTTTGGGCTCTTTTTAGAGCTGAAATATGAGTGTTTTATGAGTAATTAAAGTGTCAAAAATATGAGGATTTTTGGGCTCATTAAATAGTGCCCCTTTACCAATGGCTTGGGATTATTTTTGGGATATTTTAAGTTCTCATATATGAGTATTTTAGGAGTAATAAAAGTGTCTGAAAAATGAGCCCAAAAACGCAAAAAATGGGGTTTTCTACCCAGGAGTCGGGAGCCTTTTTGTACTCTTTTAAATGCTCATATATGAAGGTAACACTCATATATATGATAAATTTAGGAGCCTTAAAAGACTCAAAATGTTTGCTGGGTATGAAAGTTTGAATAGTACATCACTTTTCATTTCGTAATAACGATAATTAATACTGTCATATGCAAAATTATTTTTAGCAAAACATCATAGTTCAAATTTCCATACGGAAAGTCCGGAATTATTCTGCGATTTATTACGAATTAACTGTAAACTTTAGGAACAAAGTGCATATATACAAAAATAAAGTAAATTGTCTCAGCTATATTCAAAGATAATTCAAAAAAATATATTGTACGCATCAAGTATTTTTAGAATTAAAATCGTACTGAAAATTTCTATACGGAATTTTTTGTCACGTCCGGAATTTTTTTTTTGTGATTTATTATGAAAAAAACTATAAACTTTAGGAACAAAGTGTAAATATACAAAAAAAGCACGTTATTTCAACTATTTTTTAAAATAATTCAAAAAATCATTTGTACGCAAAATTCGCTGACTTTTTGAAATATTCATATGAACCTCGATATTTACTTCCGTTTTTGTCCTGTCCGGAACGCTCACTATTTTATTTATATCTTTTGATCTACAGTATAGAATTCTATAATATTTTGGAGATGTTTAGTCCTTTTTAAATACTACAAAAATAGTTCATTAATTTTCCTTCGAGATATTAAAGTTTGGAAAAATATAAGACGAAGTATATGAAAAAATATGGAACCTGTAAAGAAGATGTCACATGGGATATTTTTAAGTAGGGAAATTTTGATAGTTGGTGTAAAATATTAGTATGAATTATAAAAATTATAGTCGGCGACTATTCTGCTGAAGTAGATATTTTATATCACACATAATAAATATGTGAAATTGGAAAGAATGGGGGCAACTTGAAAAGTTCAAAAAATCGTCATACTTATTTTATTGGTACAACATATTTAAATCTGTTAAGTGCACAACTGAAATTCTGCATCTTTTGGCAAGTGTCGCTTATCTAAAATTCTCTGATGTTCTTAACCTTCTGCAGTTCGTAAAAAGAAACAACATTTAGTTGACCCTTCACTCGAGCAATTGTCCTGATTTTCTGCAAGACACATTTCTGTGAATTTTTCTCCAAGACATTGGACATTTATATAAATGACAGAACATTATTTGTATACTCTATGTAACTGTTAATGTAAAAGCAAATAAGAGATAGAGATTGGCATGGCATGTGTGTGCAATTTGAGATTAAAAAGGGAGTAAGTACAATTCAAATTTATTCGGAATGGTTTTTTTGTTGTTGTTACTTTTTTTGTCATTTTTGATAATGTTCAATTTAAATTTTTATAGATTCCATAGTGGAACAAAAAATCCAACTTCTATTTTGAATGTAATATGATGTCGCTGTTCTCGATTTTGAATAGGGTGAACGGAATCAACCGATCACGGCTATTTTTAATAACTGACAGGTTATATAAGTTATTTAATTTTTGAGTATCATTTAAATAACTCTTTCAGTTTTCCTGAAATAATTTCAACAGATCAAATGCCGCACATACAGATGGACATGCAGACGGACTGATGGGCCATCGTTAAATATTAAAATGGGAAATTTCAAATTTTCATAAAATAGGAAATTTCATATTTTCATAAAAATGTATTTGATAACTTTTACATTTACAATGAATATCGACCATTCCACGCCAAACCGGGTGCTTTTCAACAAAAATATACTTTATGTGCTACGATCTTTTTGAATTTTTACAGACATGTTCTATGCCAAAAAATATTTGACACGTATTTTTTTTTTATAAAAATAGTGTTTTTTCTGGCAGTTCTACACCTTAATAAATTCTAAAATTTCATTGATATTCAACATTTTGCATTTAGTTAAACTATTGTAGCACGTGAACCATAAGTTCAATATTAAACAATTTGGTCTAATTTGCTCTTTCCAATGGTTTACTCGTTTCTAAAACATCTAATACAAACATAATAAGAAATGTTGGTCCGAAAGTTATAAATCCGATTTTGGTGGTCAGCACATATTTTTATTTTGTTACACCCTCACAAAACTGCAACAATAATGCACCAACACTGAACAATTTAGTGTCCCACACTCAACGCTAAATATTTTAAAACATTTTTTTCCAAAAAAATATTTTGTTCTGACGTTTGAACGCAGTGAAATGTAGGTACACTGTTGAAAGGATTGTATTTTAAAAATTATCTTTTTGTTTATTAAATTTAATGTAATAATGTAGAATAATGTCAATAAAAAAGTTTGACGATTTTACAATTAACAAAAAATTATACGTAAAAATATCAAAATATTAAATTTCACAAACGACACTAGCGTTGTGACAGAGTTGCTTGTGTATTTCTATGTTGTATAGGATTTATTGCTACATTATTAATAGAAGAAAACAATAACAACACACACACATAGTCAAACGATGAACGACACTAGCGTAGCGAAGGAAACAGAAACAGCTTTGTCCATTTTGTGCTTAGAGTTGCCTGTGTTAAATTCAGTTTACCGCTACACAAATGAAGGAAAAAAAACAAAAAATTCGGTTTACCGTTTTAAATGAATACTGAAAAACAAAACACATTCAATGTTCACACGGCGAAAATTATTTACTGATTATTTATGAATAATTCAAAATGTATTCGTATAATATATGATTTATGAGAACATTTCTTCCCGTGCAGATCAAATCTCTTCGGAAAAATGTTTTCTCAAAAAACAACATGTGCATATTTTTGAACAACAAGTTTTTATTATGGGAAACACAAATTTTTTTAAATGATATAGGGTTTTTTAACAGGGACGCTACAAAAGTAGAGCGACAGGGACAGCAAACGACCATCTTGCCCATCTTTTGACATTTCTGTTCAGTAAGATTTGCCATTTCATGATGGAAAGATATACGAATTCGAAATTCGGTAGTAAATTTTAATTATTTCGACTCGTTTAGCGTCCCTGTTGAAAAACCCTTTATTTAAATATGTCTTGTACTTTAGAGCATTTATATTAAACAGAATAATTTAATTTGTTTGTTTTTAATACTTTTTTAATAAGTGATTTAAAACCGGTATAAAATTTTCCTACAACGGTTTCGGTTACAGTTTCGTTTATACCCTACACTAAGAGTGAAAGTGTATATTCAGTTTGGTATGCCGTTTGTAACACCAGAAGGAAGCATTTCCGGTATGGAAGAGTATATATATTATTGATCAACATGATCTCCTGAGTCGATTTAGACTGTTTGTCTGCTGAAATCACAATTAAAGAAAAACTAGAAGAACTAGATCAATGAAACTACTAAAATTGATCAACATGATCTCCTGAGTCGATTTAGACTGTTTGTCTGTTGAAATCACAATTAAAGAAAAACTAGAAGAACTAGATCAATGAAACTACTAATTTATATTACTTATATATCTAATCTATCTAAACAAGAAAATTGGCATGATCGTATCTGAGAATCGACCACTTATATTCAAATACCTCATATAAAATTTACATCTACAGAGGAAAGTGAAATTTATGGGTCAAATATATATGGAATTTATGCTCAAATATTTGAAAATAATGCTTTCCCGTGAACCGACTTGTGGTACCCAAAAAAAATACGAAATTCGGTATACATACACGGAGGGAAAAAGTTCTAAAATCCAGAAGGAATCAAGAAGTATACGGAGTGATATACAGCTAAATCGAAAAATCATTAATTTCAAGAAAAGGATTTACTTAGTTGTAAAAAAAAGTATCTAAGTAGAATTATACTTGAATTCAGTTTTTAATTTCTTACCTATTAAAAAAGTAACTAAGTAGAATTAGTCTTGAATTCAGTTATTCATTTCTTAGGTATCAAAAAAGTAACTAAGTAGAATTATTCTTGAATTCAGTTTTTAATTTCTTAGGTAACAAAAATATTGTTGCATCCCAAAATTTAATGAACACGTGTTTGTATAGTTGTTGTTTTTTCATTCTTGCTTTGTCACTATTATATTTTGTTTTGCATTGTCCGTCTATCAGCGCCATCTGTTTGTCCGCATGTCTGTCTGTCGATATGTTGAAAGTAACTACCCAGCATACCAAACGATATCGAAACGAATTCGAAATGATATCGTTTGAACGAACAATGTTATCGTTTTCGACTATCGTTAGCGATTCGAGAATGATAGCGTTCCCGAAAAAAATGGCTCTATCGTTAACGATATCGATATTGTATGAATTCTCGATATCGAAACTAATTCGAAAATTGATTCAATTTCGATATCTAGTCGAATTCGAAAAATTATTCAATTTCGATATCGAAACGAATTCGAAAAGCTTATTCAATTTCGATACTATTTACATTAGAGCTGTACACCAAGCATTCTATAGCATCCACAACATTAAAATTGTTTACCTACTTTGGGTTTAAAAATTAGTTAATTGATCCAGCAACAAAATATTGCATACTTACTAAATTTTAAAAGTTTCTAACAGTTGCGAAATTTCTTCCAATTTTAAAATTTATTAAATTTTTTCATTGAACAGCTTTTTTTTTGACAAATAACTGAATACTGATTCTATAAAAATTTAACGATATCGTTACGAATTCAAAACGTTATCGAAATTTTATACAATCTAAACTATGTTTATTGGGTAAAAGCAATTCTTTCGGAGCGAACATAAAAATATATTTTAGGTAATTTATTGTTTATTTAGAATTTTATTAATTATATGTATTTTTGTATATTAAATGACTTCTTTGAATACTTAATTTAATTGAATTGTTTTTATATTATTTATTTTTAATTTTATTATTTGTATTATTATTTAATTTAATCTATGTATATTATTCTGAAACTGTTTACTTACCTTATACACTTTCTCCTCTTCTGCTGCCTCTACTGTTGACTATGTATAAACCTTTCGCACGTAATCCATAAGCATTGTATAGTGTATTTAGATAACAATAGAATGAAATCAACTTGGCATTTATGTGAAATTGAATCCCAATTTATGTTTACGAACTGAATCCATACCAATATTCGTAGGAAAATTCGTTTTTTCTATTTTTATATCTTTAACATTCATACATACACAGACGCTTGCTTGTCTATCTGTGCTTTCTTGTTCTATTCGTGAAAACACATGCATACATTGTATATCATGCCGTTTTTTAATACTTAAGAAAAATATATCTGCAAACCAGACAAATTGTACTTAGTTACCTAAGAACACAATGTCTTAATATCTAGAAGAATTTGGCTTAGTTAATTTCAATAGACAGACTAACAAAGAGCATACGAGCGAATATTACAGACAAAGAAATACCGATGAAAACAACATCAGATACATGAACACGTGTTCGTTTTTCGAAGAATACAGCAACAATTTTGCGTGTTCTTTTTGGTTTTTAATAATCAATTTTTGACAACTAAGTAATTTGCTTTCCTAATATTCAGATGACAAATTCTTGAATTTTAGTAGTATTTTATTGATATTAGTCAAATTCTACTATTTTGCTTTCTAACCGAATTCTTCTCGAGTTTTAGAATTTTATTTCCCACCGTGTAGTGGCTGTCTGTGAAATATCCAAATTATCCATAATTCACTGAACTCAAAATAGGAACAATAGATGGAAATAAAATTATTAAGTATAAATAAAAGATGTGTAATAAAAAAAAATAAAAGTTTAAGTTTATAATAATTTAATATGAATACAAAAATGTATTTAAAAAAAGTGAAAAATGAATATTGTGTAAAAAAGTTAACTTTTTACATGAAAATTAAACATATTTAATGTTTAAATGTTTTTCAATTCAAACATATATATGTTTGCAAGAACGCAGAAAATTATACATTCTAAACATAAATATGTTTCAACGAAAACAAAAATATGTTTGGCTGTTATTACTATAATGTTGGCAATAATACTTTTGTTTGCATAAAGCTCCAAAGATATATGTAATGCCTGCAAAAATATGTTTTGGAGAGCCCTTTTTTTGCAGCGTTTGTGATCTAACCTTTCTTACTGGCTAAAAATTCAATGGTTTTAAACGGATATCGGTTTCCGTTTCAATCCTTGGTAGAAAATGGTATTCATTTTTTATTAAATCAGAGTTTCTTAACGAACTGCATAACATAATTATGATAATTTTGTAGAACATGTACTTTGCTGTTCGGTAAATAATTTAATAGTGCAAGAGTTCTATGTATCCAGTTGATTATAGTGCTAGTATTAAATATTGTTATCTCGTTACTTTATTCATTACACTGTAATTCATTAAAATCTAATCAAAAACTCTTGCTAAGTATACCGAATGATTTATTCGGTATTGCTTGCTGAATGAACTCCATTTGCTAATTAAAAAATTACATAAACACTTTATTATGTCGCAAACAAAGTTTCGTCGTAGTCGTTGTCGTTCTCGTCGACGTTGTAGCCGCCATGTGCAATACGTAACTGCAGGAAGGAAGCACTTACAACGTAACAACAAAAGCAGCTGTAGTTACGTGTACAAACGAACGTACGTAATGAGTGATGCGAAGAATGTGACAGTGAGGGAATGCGAAGTGAGGGAATGGGAAGTGAGGGAATGGGAATATGAAGGAACTGTTAGTGAAAAATTTAAGAAATGAAGGAAGTAGGAGTGAACCAAATGGAACTACAGAAAGATGTAGTAAATGAAGTGGTAGTAAAGAAAATATAGGAAGTGGAAATAACGGAAGTGGAAGTGATGGAAGTAGAAGTGAAGGTAAAGAAAGTATAAATACTGAAAGTGTAAGTAAAAGAGGGCAAAAGGAAAGTAAAAGCAACGGTTGTCGAATAAAAAAAATAAGAAAATACTACGTTGCTCGTAAAAAAGTTCGTACGTTACACAAATGTCGTAAAAATCTCCGTTTGTCATTATGATGATGACACGTTTATGACATTTCTGACGCTTGTACCGCGTCTTGTTCAGGTTTTTGTTTTTTTGTTTTTTTGTTTTTTTTTTGTTTTTTTTTTTGGTATGGCATTACGTTACGTTGTCGCGTTGTCTAACACTGGCTTATTACGCTGCAATGCGTAATAGAGGTTGTAGAAGTATTTGACAACCGCGAAGTGTTTACGTAGGTTATGTTCTTTGGGCAACGAGTGTTTTGTTTATTCCTCATTAACGTTGCTGTGTAGGTAACATGTTGAAGCTGTTGATGGAGCTGATGCCGCTGATAATGATGCTTATGATGCTATCTCTGATGATGATGATGTTCCCTCTGATGATTTTAATGTTACCGCTATTAATGATGTTGATAATGAAGCGTATGTATATTGTTTGTGTTTTGCCACTCCTTGGGGACTTTTCAATGATGCGTTTAATGTAGGCTCCATCATATTCATGCATAGTATCCTTTGCAGTATGCGTTACCCCAAAACGGGGACGACGAATTGTTGACAGGTACTTTAATGCATGTTAACCGTGTTTCGTTGAATAATAGCTAAATTTAAACAAAGTCATTAAAGTGCCTGAGAGACTCTAAACTAATAGAACAAAGCACTGATTCCCCAAATAATGAGTGGAACAATTTATGTCAAATACAGGGATTTATTTCAAAGTGTCCTATTAGTAAATAGGATTTAAAAGTCAAATATGGCGCATATTCATGTTTTCAATTGTCTTTCATAATTTTTGAATACATGTTAAACAAAAATTTTTTTTATATCTAAAAACTATAATTTAAAATTTAAGATTATTGGATTTTTAGCAGAGATCAGAAACCACTATTAACCTTTGTTTCCATCTGAAAAAAAATATCGATGTTTCGGTCGGGAAATAAAATTCTAAAACTCGAGAAGAATTCGGTTAGAAAGGAAAATAGTATAATTTGACTAATTTCAATAAAATACTACTAAAATTCAAGAATACTAAAATTCAAGAAAAAGTAAACAAACTTTATTCTACTGAATTTTCAGAAGTAAATTTATTGATTATTAATAACCAAAAAGAACACGCAAAATTGTTGCTGTATTCTTCGCAAAAGGAACACGTGTTCATGTATCTACTGTTGTTTTCATCGGTTTTTCTTTGTCTGTAATATTCGCTCGTATGCTCTGTGTTGCCATCTGTGCATCTCTGTCTGTTGAAAGTAACTAAGTCAAATTTTCTGGATATTCAGGCATCTATACGAACATGTGTTCATTAAATTTTGGGAAGAAGACAGCAAGAACATTTTTGGTAGCTAAGAAATTAATAACTGAATTCAAGACTAATTCAACTTAGTTACTCTTTTTGATACGTAAGAAATTAAAAACTAAATTCAAGAATAATTCTACTTAGTTACTTTTCGATACCTAAGATATTAATCACTGAATTCAAGAATAATTCTACTTAGTTACTTTTTTTGACAATTAAGTAAATACTTTTTTGGAAATTAAGGATTTTTCCGATTCCTTCTAGATTTTAGAACCTTTTTCCCTCCTTGTAAATCTTCTCTTTACATCGATGTTTTCCGATGTATCGATGCATCGAATGAAGTATTATTTGGTAAATAATTTAAATTTTGATGAATATTTTATATGCCAAATAACTTAAATAAAACATTTTAAATAAATAAGTGTTTGACTTGAAGCACTAAAAAACACTCTACGTCCCTGTTACGTAATTTTGAGACAAACACGAAAACCATGTTGCAGCAAATGATACTTCAAAGTGTTTAATTTCAAATAGAATTCCATACATAATCAAATTTAATTAAATTTAGCTAGTTTCGATTAGCAAATATGAATTTAGTAGTCATTCGATATATCGAAAAATACATCGATGTATCGAATAGATACTGAGGCTTATATTGCATCGGAAAACAGCGATGTATCGAAGCAATATAACGCGTGTGTTTATAAAATATCGATATATTTTGGACATCCCTAGCACTGAGTTATATTATATTTCAAACAATATAAAGGTCGTTGGTTGAGAGATACTTTTTATTCTAAAAAATAAAGATCTGTGGATGGGAGTTATATGAAAACCTTTAATTTAAAGGTCTCATTTATAGGTCACTAGCCGGACTCGTGCACGACTCGTGGCAAGATTTTGTGAATGCAAGTACAGGGTTTTTCAAATGGGACGCTACATAAGTAGAGCACCAAGGACAGCAAATGACGCCATATTTCTTGCCGCCCTTTTGACATTTCTCTTCAGTAAGGTTTGCCATTTCATAATGGAAAGATATACGAGCCAACAAGGAGTCGAAATTATTAAAATTTACTACCGAAATTCGGAGTCAGTGGCCTCAACGTTAAGAGCGCTACGTTCAATTTATGGTCGTCAGAATCGTCCTAGCATATCAACAATTGAGCGTCTAGTGGAAAAATTTTAATCCACAGGCACAGTACAAAATCTTCCCATGCCAGTGAAACAAAGAAGTGCCTGTAGTGTCCGCCCCATGACCGAACTTAACCATGTGCTCTAACTTTCCCAACTCGTTTTAAGAAAATTAAATGTTTTTTTTTGTAAGATATTGAATATGAAGAAAAATAAACCGGAAGCATTCTATTAATGGTTGTATTAACATCATAAACATTAAAATTTCATTACACGCTGCAAAAAAGGGCTCTCCCAAACATAATTTTGTAGGCATTACATATATCTTTGGAGCTTTATGCAAACAATAGTATTATTTCATTGCCAAACATTATTATAATAACAGCCAAACAAATTTTTGTTTTTGTTCAAACATATTTATGTTCAGAATGAATAATTTTCGGCGTACTTGCAAACATATATATGTTTGTATGTGAAAAATATTTTATTTAGATGTAAACATATTTATGTTTACATATAATTTTAATGTAAAAATAGTAAATTTAGTGCTAATATCTTCTTTACACAATATTCGTTTTTTCCCTATTGTAATTATAAAAGTAAACTTTTATTTTATTTTTATTACACATATTTTATTTATACCTAATAATTTGATTTCCATCTATTGTTCCTATTTTGAGTTCAGTACTTTACGGATGAATTGGGAATTTCACAAACAGCCACTATCTGGTATTAACAGTAATTGGCGGTACTTAAACAAATTATTCCACCAAAAACAGCTTTTGAACTATATGAAAAGTATTAATGTGAGTGTTACTGAGTGCTAAAAGTAGGCAGCGCTGTTATTGAATTGTGATATCGTAATGCCAATCATACATATAATCAAAATAATGCTTTTATTTTTAAATTCGTTGTCACCCAGAAACAATCACGAATAATAATAATAATAATAATAATAATAATAATAATAGTTTGGCGCTACAGTCCTGTATAGAACTTCGGCCGAGCTCTCTCACCATTTTGAGCTGTGCGTGTTATATTTGTACTCAAAGTGGTGGGACCTACAGTTTATTGCCGAATCCGAACGGCGGGTGAGAGCTTTTTCATAGGCAATGGTTTTACTCTCGTAGGTTTGCCATTTACTGACGAGAGGTAGCGCGGTATAGAAAAATGTTTCTATGAAAAGATGATGTTAGCCCCAGTCCAGGCTTGAACCGGGGACCTTTCGGCTTGCAGTCCAACGCACTAACCACTGAGCTACCGCGGCTACTATCACGAATAACCAAATACATATAATTCAAAGAACATTTTATTGACGGTAAATAGCAGAATTATCAAACATGTACATATTAATATCTGATTAAAAATATATATTTCTACAGAAGTATAATATACAGAAAGTAATTTATGTTTAAATATCGTATAATAATATTTCAATCTGAACAAAATAATAATACAATTCAATTCTAATGTAATTAGATATTATTCCCAATATTTATATGGTGATTTCGAATTACGTTATAATTATATTCAAGCATATTCAAACAAATCTTTTCTATCCGTGTATATGTATAATTTTGACTGAGGAGAACAAATATTCTTATATAATTAATAAAGTACTTTAGTTATTTTGAAAATAAAATAAGAAATTAAAAAAAAAAACATATTTAATTACCATCCGCGCTCATGTAGCTTGGGTCTGTATTATACAAATCGGTGTAGGCGACGACAATTCCTAACAATACTTTCGGAAATCCCTCATAAGCAGCGACTTTCAACATATAACGTCCAGTGGGCAGTGGTACCTTAATATAACTCAGATTAGCCCATAATTGTTTTCCGTAGATATGACCCTGAAAAAGAGATATTCTTTTATAATGCACAAATTGGTTATCCAAAAAGTTACTGAAAAAGGGCACTGATGCACTATATTGGTGGTATTTGTAATGACACGTAGAGCGGTATTAATATAGAACGTTTTAACCAAGTCGCCACGCATTAAATCACAATAGTTCTCTGTTATATTTATGAGAAACGGACGAAATTGTGAGTAATACTTGAAAATTTGTAAATGCATCTGCAAAATATTATGTAAAATAATTATATGAAATCCATAAATAGTTATAGTTTGTCAAACTGTAATATTCTTTAAATCGCGCACTATCCAACCGTCCAAGTTGGCCACACTTCTGTGGCGATTCACGGCCTTCAAATGACATGAATAATTTTTGGCAAAATAGTTCAAATTGACGTTCTCACAGGCTAGTTTATACATTTTCACAGTATTCTCCTGCAAAAAGAAATTTAAATATTTATCTAAACACATCCAGGAAGCAGCTGCACAAACCTGCTCTAGACTGAATGGTATCAAATGCAATAATGTTATTAAAAATATTATTAACATTTTATAATAATTGATAAATATTTTATTTGTTGATTTTAATGCTGTGTCTGTACTGTGACATCGATTTTAGTTAGAATTTGTGAAGAATTATATTTAAAACACCACTATTTATAGGTTTTTTTTTTCTATAGAATAACAAATTACTGTTTAATCGTTCATGACATTTATTCCAAATCGATTAACTATTGAATTGTATTATATAATTTTAATAAAAGCTTTTTTTTGTTTAAACAAAAGTGGTTTCCTATCAGCATTTATATAAAATTAAAAAAAAAATATACTACTTTCACATGGTTTTCAAAAAACTTCCCCCAGAGAATACAAGATCGAAATTCTTGTATGTGTCGAAACTTCACGCACGAATAAAAACAAAATATTACAATTAGGTACACTAAACAACAAATAGTGGCCTTTTTTTCCGATGAACTTCAAGATGCTAATCTCGAGTTTATAATCAGTTTTTTCAGATTGCCTCAAGTGTTTGAGTTATATCGTAATACATATATCGACGGCCCTTACGAAAAGTATTATATATTATTTCAATTACGAAAATAAATAAATAAATTTTTTGAGGCTCAGAATAAAAGTATGTTATTGTTTTTGATGAGAAAAATAATATGTTTTATGGTTTTGCCAGGATCTCTATTATGTTTTTGATATACATGATATACATGTATATCTGTATATCTACGAATATAAAAATGATTCAAATTTTGCGACGAAGATTGGAATCTTTTTTTGAAAATGAATAATGCATATATGATTGGGGCTTTCATATAAAATCTGTACATATTACAGCATTATAATAAATATATGTAATCGTTTAATAAAGACCACAGACCATTGGAAAATTAAATCAGTCCTGAAATCAAACCTAAATTTAATGTAACATTCTAGATTTCTTAGGAGACAATAACGAATAACCGAAAATCATGAAAATGGACATGTCCGACGGTCCTAATAATAATAATAATAATACTAGTTTAGCGATACAGTTCTGAAGAACATAGGCTAAACAATCTCACCATTTAAACATTTTATATTTGTATTCAAATAGCGGAACCTACAGTTTAACGCCGAATCATAACTTTTCATGGCTGATGTTTTTACTCTCGAAGGTTATCTATCAAGAGGTAGCGCGATGAAGAAAAACATTTTCTATTTATTTTTTGATATTGCATTCGCTGGTGTTTGAACCAACGTCATTTCGTCTTGTATTCTAACACACTAACCTTCTGAGTCACCGACATAGTATATGGTAATGCATAATTTATATCATTATATGTAATTATTTTAAATTTCAAACAAATTTTACAAATGACATATATCAAAACATAAAAGCAACGCAATATGATTTTAAAATAAATCTATTTCAATAAAAAGCTCCAATTTTCATCTAAAAATTCTAAACATAATAATTTTCCTCAGAAAACTGTTTGGTGTACTAATTTTCTGTGAAATTTAGAGAACATTATAATATTCGTCATTTAAGTAAAAATGAAGTCGTATTCGTTTAAAAATGATATATACTTTTTTTCGTAAGACAATTTTAAAATAAAATATGATCATTGCCTTTGCATGCCCTTATCATGCTTACCATAGCAGGGTTTACATTATCTAAACAGTCAATGTTCCCGATCATAGCTACATTATTTGTTCCTCATAACGAAATTAGTATCAGACAATGATCGAGATTAATGAGAGAAACCCTATTATGCTCGGGCTCAGGCAAGGCAATTGTCGGGTGAATATTAAAATGGGGAATTGCCCGATCAGTACATGATCATGGCCTGAGGTCAATACATGATCAGGACACTGCGTTACAAGGACATTATGGGCCTCGTCACCATGGCCCTACCAAAATTTCTACTAGGGATACAGGACTGTAGCGCCAAAACTACTAAGGGGCGTCGATATATGGTCATTTTTGAGTTTTTATACATATTTTGGACTCTAAGTTTTGAGTTATCGATCCAATTTTTTTTGTACTCCATTAAGAATACTTCAGCTAATATTTTGAAATAAACTACATGAAATTCGGATTAACGTTACCGAAATTATGACCAGTCAAACACAAAAAATATATGTATTTTAAGGTGTACCTATTATTTACTGCATAACATAACAAGTATTCATAATTCAATAAAATTATATATTATATGTGAAACTAGATCCATTAATCTATGATTCGTTCATATGAAACAAAAACAACGTAATTTCTTAATCGAATTTATGAATTTGACTTTAATCTGAGGACTTAAAGAGAGATTTGTAAAAACCAAATAAGAGAAATCATAGAATTAAGGATCTAATTTCATAATATAAAATTTTATTGAATTATCAAAACTTAATATGTTATGCATTAAATTATAGGTACACCTCAAAATTAATATTTTTTTGTGTTTGACTGGTCATAACTTTGGTCAGATCAATTCGAAATTCATGTGGTTTACTTCAAAATATTATCTGAAGTATTCTCAATGGAATACATAAGAAATGTTGATCGAAAAAACTCAAATCTGTAAAATGTTAAAGACCAAAATATGTACACGAGAATTGCCATATATTTGTTTTACGTAATAACTCAAAAACTTGAGGCAATCTGAAATTTCTTAGTATGAGGTAGTGATTGTATTTTTTTTTGTTCTGCTGTATTATTCAAATGTTTGAAGAAGGCAGTAGGCTATGGTTTTAAAGATAACAACTTCATCAAGCATTTTCTATGCAATGAATAAATGTTCACCGATATGTTGACCAATAATGTTCACCGTTATGAGTCATAATTAATAGTAAAATGAGCGACCATATATTTTTTTTTTTCATAAATTGTCCTTTATGTGAATTTATACCCTTAATGGTTCTTACACAGATTAACCAAAGTCTCATTTAACGTTTAATATTACTTTTACTTTGTAATGAATGTGTGAAATCAATGAATTTGTGAAAATCAATGAATTTATTGACTCTTGGTATTCTGTAACCGGATCATCAAGAGGTCTAATATTTTGCACTACTTATAAGACTCATAGGTATTAATCACAAACAAAGTTTGAACCAAATCAACAACATTTAAAAATTAAGGTGACCGTCAGCGGATCTACAAAAAAAAAGATCTGCAGATGCGGGTCTCACTCCTCAACTTATATATAAATGTCTGCTATATACATACATATATGCCTGGTACTGAAAATAGATATGATCGAATCATTGTTACCTGAGAACCGAACACTTATGTTTAAGTACATCATACAAATCTAACATATTTAGGTGAATTTTACTTTACACCAGCCTAAGTGAAGTTTTTTTTTTTTTGAAAGGAAATTTTTTAGCGATTACAAGTTTGCATTTGTGTTCAGTATTCGTAAACCCTGTGGACCTCGTTTGTGACCTAGCCTTCCTTTGGGCCGGTTTTACAGTGGTAGTTTCACTGGATATGTGGGTTAATCGTAGTTTAATCTCAGAATTCAGTTTTACAGTGACTTTAAATCGTCGTTTAAAATTAGTTTAAACGTCTTACGTTGGCCGTTTAAACTACGTTTAAAATCTTAATGTTTTTAATAGATACTATGCACAAAAATAAGAGTTTCACTCTTTTTGAACTCTCCGTCCACGCTCTCTGTTTCTTGTTCACGCATTGTCTGTCGGCATGTTTGTGTTCTGTGTTTTTTCTTGTATTTCAGCATTGTATATATCAAACTTCTATCCTCACATGTACTGAGTTCCTCGAATCTTTTGTATATTTCATTTATTTTATTAATCTAAAATCTATTTTCAATGTCTTGGTTTACAAAATGTTTGCATAAAATTATCAGCTGTTCAATGAGAAATAATCGATAATTTGTTGAAATTTTCCAGTATTGCCATATTTATCCGACTTGACTCAATTCATTTTAAACTTTCACTGTAAAACAGCTATCAAAGTTAAACGTTTAAATTTATGAGACGTTTATAAACAAAGGTTAAACTAGGTTTAAACTAGCACTGTAAAAACTTATGTTAAATACATTTTTATTAAACAATTTACTTTTAGCTCAAAATTCAATTTCAATTATTAAAATAAAGGTTTATTTTGAGTGTTTTTAATCTAGGTAATTTAAATCATATTAATACAACACATTTTTAACATAGCAAAATGACGACTATTTTTAAAACACTAATGATTAGAGAGCGGATTTATATGCAAAATGATATTCTGAAAATATGAAAAATATATGCAAATTATATGCAAAATATGCAAAAAATATCCCGTTTTTTTATATTAAAATAGGAGTAAAAATAAGGAAAAATATATTTGTTCCTCATAATTTAAAAATAAAATACGTTTTTCTTCATTATCCAAATAAAATAAAAATTATTTATATTTACAGTCATAATCAATCTATTTTCTAAATTTTCGACTGTAAACCATTGGCTTCTATACTTCATATGAATATATGTGCAAAAAACGATCGGTCAACATCACAATACATTATAGGCACGGAATGATGGATTCAAGGAAGCAATTATGACATTTGTTTTGATATCGGAACGAAAATATTACGAGATGCCGAAAAATTATTCGATATATATTTCATGCCAGTTCTTACACTGATATTGTCAGTTCTCACTCCGATATTGCCAGTTTTAAATGTGTATATGTTTCATATCGAAATTCTTTAATTGCAATTCTTTGATTTCAAATGACAGCTACTAAAAATGTTTTATTGGATAAGAAAATCGATATGAAGAATTTGCAGTGAAATCCGAATTATGAGGATCGAAGTAGCTTTGAGAATAAATGGAGGCATCTGGAGCCTTCGATTAGCTTAAACATTTTCAATTTTGTTCCTTATATCGACTACTAAAAATGTAGGTATATGCAGAAAATTGTCTGATATAATGTTTTGATCAATGAATTCATATCAATATTAAAATTAGTAACTCCAACTAAAATTTATCGAAGGACTTGGTCTATACTAGCGGTATAGAAAAATGTTTCTATTATAATGTTTCTATTATAATGTTTCTATTATTTTTTTATTTTTGGTGTACAATTCAGATTCCTAGCAAAACCACTGAACGTATTTTTCTGAAAATTTGCATTACTATTACATAAAGTCCATGGAGTATCCAGATTGGAGTGTAAACCAGATTGGTCAAAGGGGAGTGACACCTCTCGTAGAACCCAAAAATTCAGTACGATTTATCTCAACCCTAATGTTATCGATTTCAACTAAACTTTAAATTTGGATGTTACTCATCTTACTTAATCTCACCAAACCAAAACTCACCAAATTAAAATTCACCGTACCAAAACCAAATATTAATATGAAACACGGGTTTTCTTAAGATTTGGAATATATATTCTACAGACTTAGGAGAAGGTCACTATATAGTTTTCATTGACCACGCCCACTTTTATGCCTATTTTTATGGAGGAGTAAGTTTTAGATTCAATGCAAAATTGCTGAACGTATTTTTCCAGCTAGTTTTAAATAATGCAAATGTAGAAAAGATCCCGGAGAAAATGGTTTTCTGATGATTTATGAATAAGACATTCAAAAAACAGATGTTTTTCTTTTTTCTTATTTATGATTTTCTGTTATACATACAAAACTGTAAATCACTAAGTATTTATCATGATTACGTTTCTGAAATTTTTCGAATTTTATTATTAATCATAAAAGGCGGAATTATGATTATTTATTCTTTTCTTGTATATCATATGACATATTAATTTTCATAATGCGCAATTCACGCCAGTCTACAAAAAATTTAAATGAGTGAATTAAGTGAAAAATAAAATGTTAGAAAAACATTGTGAAATTATATAAGAGAAAAATAAATACCACGTATTGCAATATTCTGACTACTCTAAACCAGTGGTACCCTAACTAAGGAAACATAGAAAACAGGTCCCCTGGCACCAATAGGTATACTTTGGCCCAAAAGTATGCTTGAATTTTCGACATTGCAAAAATCGGAATAATTACAGATGAAGTCTCCAAAGTATTGTTTGCTCATCACGGGTGTGATTACGGAATACTTAAAATTCAACACATAAAAAAAATCAACTTGAGCAAAAAAAAAAGAAAACGATCAAAGAAAAAAAAAATAGGTTCAGTTTTTTTTTTAAGTTCCTCTTGTTGTTGTACTTAAAGCAAATAATGCTTAGAAATGCGTTTTGTTTAGTTGTTGTATTCTTCTGCTCATTTTTTTGTTGTTGTCGTAGCGTTCATCAATTGAAATCCTTGAAGCTGTCGAGTGCGCATGTGAAGTCTGCCGAGACCGTGAAAAATATACTTAATAAAAAATCACTATTAAGAAAAAGAAAAAAATTAGGCAACTGTCAAATATGCAAAAGAAAAAAAAAAAACAGTTACCTTTTGACAGCTGCTACCGGAGAGCATCGCCGGGATACATTTTACTCATACACAAAAAAAACACACACACACACACTTGCGCTCTCGCTGTTACTCTTGCTCCCATTCTTGTGGATGCTGTGCATTTGCTCCAAATACCGTTACAAAGGCGCTCTCTTTCTTTTTGCTCTGCTATGTTTAGCTGTCAAATTGTTGTCTTCTTTGTTGTTGTTGTGGAATTTGTTAGCATAATATCGGGATTTTATTTGACAACAAAAACAACAGCAAACGGATTTCGCTCGCATTGTCATGTGTCAAAAATGACAAGTCAAGCGTTTTTTTTTCTTTGGCTGCTCCATTTTTTTGTGTTTTTATTTTAATTTTACTTTTTATGTCTTTTTTCGTGTTACAATTTATACTGGTTTAACTCGGAGCCAAGCCACCCTCCCGAGAAGTGTCACAGTTAACTTTACGCTGTGCTCTTTCTTGCGCCACCCTCTCACAGTCTTCTCATTATGGTGTGGGTGAGTGCAAATAAGCTCAACATAATTTATGCTTAATTGCTGTAATATGTACGAGTGTGCTTTGCGCCAGTGCTGCCAACTTTTAAATTGGTTTTATCAATTGTCATTTTTTTTTTTTTTTTTTTTTAATGTGGGATAAAAAATAGAGCCACAGCACTCAGACAGGGTTATATCCATTGTGCTGTGACCCAGTTCCCTGGTTTTTAATGATACTTCTTAGATTCATTATTGAATCTAAGAAGGCTATTGTGTGATAGAGAGTGAAGCTGATCCTCTCTCATCAAGTCTGTGCCAAAGATCTGCCTTCTTATTCTAGAAAATGCTGGACAGTCACAGAGATAGTGCTCTGTGGTGCCAGTTTCTTCGTAGCAGGCAGAACATAAGGCGCTTTCGGCCAGGCCGATTGCGTTCATGTGTTTTTCACATGCGTTGTGTCCCGTTAGAAGTCCCGTCAGTTTTCTGCACTCCTTTCTACTTAAGGAAAGTAGAAACGAGGCCGATCTTTTGGTTATCGTCGGTGTCATGAGCTTGGAGAATCTGCATTTCGTCTCATTCAGCCATCTGCTCTTGTGTGCGGAGGCGACCCAAGAGCTGATGACGAATTTCCCCGTAGATGCAGGTAGTCCAAGCACAGGTTCTGGTCCAAATGGATTATCCTCAGATCCAGCACGTGCTAGTTCGTCAGATGTTTCATTGCCCGAAACTCCTTTATGGCCCGGCACCCAAATCAGTTTCAGTGTATTGTATTTACCAACACAATTGAGACGTGATCTGCATTGACGTACAATTTTGGATGTGATGACCTGGTTGTTCAAAGCCATAAGTGCAGCCTGACTATCGCTGCAAACTGATATAGCCCTGTTCTGCCATCTATTATCCGCAATGTAGTCCATAGCCACAAGTATAGCATAGACTTCGGCTTGAAATACCGAGGCATTGTCGCCTAAGGCGAAGTGAAGTCTGCGGTCATCCGGTTCCACAAACACTCCAGCACCAGATCCCTGATCGGTTCTGGAGCCGTCTGTGAAAATGCGGTGTGACCCTCTACCTGGCTCACAGTCAGGCGTTAGCCAGTCTTGAATGTCAGGTTGGCAGACCTCAAAATTTCGTCTTGGTAATATTTCTGTTATCATTGCATCAGAGGGCATCTCCAGTAGACAGGTGTCTAATGGAGTGTCAAGTGCAATATCAGAGATATTCCAGGGAACATTAAACCAGAAACCACCTCGTTTTAGTCTCCAGCAGCCTTTCATGGCTTCGCCTCTGATGAAGATGTCAAGTGGTGGTAGGTTTAAGATTGCATTCAGTGCTGGACCAGGTGTAGTGGGAAAGGCACCCGTAACACCCAGACACACAGTTCTCTGAATCTTGGCAAGACTAGTTGTCACGCATTTTCGCGACAGCTTGTTCCACCAGACTACCGATGCATATGATATCATCGGTCTTATCATTGCCGTGTAAATCCATAAGGTTTTGCTCGGCGATAGTCCCCATGTCTTCCCAAAAATTCCTCTGCATTGCCAGAAGGCTTTCAATGCTCGCGAAATTTTATTTTCAACATGTTTTGTCCAAAGTAGTTTACTATCTAGAGTTAAGCCCAGATATTTTACTTCGTTAGACAGAGGAATAGTGACACCCTTAAGTACTGGTAGAGATAATCCTGTCATTATTCTTTTCCTAGTGAATAGAACAATCCCTGTTTTGTGAGGGTTGACGGAAAGTCCGTTTGCAGTACACCAGCTGTCAATTTGGTTCAACGAGTTTTATGTTTTAACTCAGACCTCATTGAGGGAAAAGCCTGTGGCAAGAACGGCAACATCATCTGCATAGGCCTGGGAATAGACACCTGGTCCATCGAGATCGTTGACTAGAGAGTCAACCAGCATACACCAGAGCAGGGGGGAGAGAACGCCTCCTTGAGGACAACCTCTATTCACCCCTGCCATAATATACTGACCGCACTCCGCCTCCGAAGTGATGGTCCTAAACATTAGCATTGACCTTAGCCATTTGACCAATGTTTCATCTATTCCATGCCTTCTAGCTGCGTCACACATTCCATCAAAAGTCGCATTATCAAAAGCACCCTCGATGTCAACAAATATGCCCATCACGTACATCTTCCTCTGAAAAGCATGCTCGATCCGGCCAACCAGATGTTGCAATGCTGTTTCACAGGATTTTCCACGTTGGTAGGCATGTTGTCTTGATGATAGTGGGTACCTTGACAGCGATGTTTTTCTGATGTGCAGCTCAACTAGTCTTTCTAGACACTTTAGTATGAAGGACATCATACTAATGGGTCTGAAGCTCTTGGCTATGGAATAGTCTACTCTTCCAACTTTAGGAATGAAGGCTACTTTAACTAAACGCCAGGATGTCGGAATGTATGCCCATGCGAGACTTGCTCTAAAGATCTTCTTTAGGCATGGTAGCAATTGGGTTATACCTTCCTGTAGCATGACTGGGTAGATGCCATCCGGTCCAGGTGACTTGAAGCCATCAAAAGAGGCCACTGCGTATTGGATAGCTTCATCGTATACAACCAATCTGGCAACCTGCCAGTCATGTTTTGTCACATTAGAGTTGTTATTGCAGTCCCCAGTGCTGGGATTACAAAGTGGCCCTATGTGGATTTGATTTCCCGGAAAGTGAGTCTCAACTAGGACACTGAGTGCCTCTGTCTTAGACTCAGTACACGAGCCATCAGGTCTCCGCAGTGAGTCCAGTCGAGCAGTTCGGTCTCTTTTAAGAAACTTGACCAATCTGCTAGTCTCACTGCAGGATTCGATGCTACTGCAGAAGTCTTTATAGGAAACACTTTTCGATTTACGAATTCGTTTCTTATACTCTTTCTGCTTAGCTCGATAAAGAAACCAGTCAGAGTCTAAGTTGCTCCTTAGGGCCCTATTTAGAAGCTTTCTGGAATCCTTGCGCAAGGTTTCAAGACAAGCGTTCCACCAAGGAACGGGAGGTCTAGATAACGTTTTTCGTACCGGACATGTTCGGACAAAACTAGAATTTATGACATCGTTCATAACTTGAACGGACGTCTCAATACTTTCTTTGGTACGAATTCTGACAGGAATATTGAGGGAATTCTCAAGTTCATGTCTGAAGCGTGCCCAGTTCGTTTTTCTGGGGTTTCTTACCGTCATAGAGGGCAGCACCTCTCGGTCAGTATGAAACTCGATATACCTGTGGTCCGATAAAGAATCTTCTTTAAGAACCTTCCAGTTAAAGATTGACTCTCTCAGTCTACAGTTAGACAAAGTAAGGTCAATCACTTCCTGTCTTCTAGCAGTCACAAAAGTGGGTTTATTACCAGTGTTGTGAATGTTCAGATTGGAGGTCATGATGAAGTCAAGGAGTCTGGTAAGGAGTCTGGTACACGCGTTGCATTTACTGCTGCCCCACACAGTGTGTTGAGCATTAGCGTCACAGCAAAGAATAAGGCCGGTCTCCTTAAGATCACAGTACTCTATGAGCTCAACAATTGCCTTTGGCGGAGGAGGCAGTAGTGAGTCATAGGGGAAGTAGCCTGAGGCGACAATCAGATGTTTCCATCCACTATCGCTTTCATTGCTCACTTTTGCTGCCACCAGGTCTTGCCCACAGAATTGGGTTAACTTAGTGACAGCAAAGTGTTTCGATACTATAAGACAGCTTCTAGGCCTTGCGGCTTGCTCATCGTATAGTATGGTTTCACCACGTAGTTCACTAAGACCACAGATGCGTTTGTTATACACCCATGGTTCTTGAATAGCTGTGATGTGAGGTAATGTATGCAACATGGAGAGCCGCTTACCTAGTAAAGCGGTAGCAGCTTTAGAATGTTGCAGATTTATCTGAGTAAATATCATGACAGGATAATTAACTCGTTTCTCATCATATGCCTATTCATTCGGAATTGATTCGGAATTTGATCCGTCCAAAGAATAAGTTTAGATGGTTGTCGTACTCAGATAGCATGACATCTAACGACTTCTGGTCTAAGCCAACAACCAGGGTTGAGCCCTCCTTGTCCTCCGGACCTCGCTCTGGTTTATGGCTATAGATTTTCCATCCGTTCGTTTCGATGCCCTGGTTCTGAGCATGTAGGCAGGCAAACACTTCCGCTGTTTTCCTGATAGTACCAGGTATCCAGCATATTGATCGCCTGCGTTTGGGTTCGTCTCCGCTGAAAACAGCGAAGCGCGATTTGCCCAAGGAGGGGATTTTAGCAACGGCTGTGGCAATCCAATCGAAATTGGCTTGAGACGAGCATAGCACCTTCATGATGCCATCACTCGTCTCATAGCCTTTTGCGTTTGCACTGACACCGCCGGTGCTGACTAGCCGCCAAAGATGATCGGTGCAGTGTTTTACTTCTGCATCATTCATCTTTTGCTCCTTCCCCAATTTGCCAATAATCGCAACCGGAAGAGCTTTGCGAGCAGCATCACTATATGATACTGCTAGCCTACCTCTGCCAGTGGATGTTGAAGGCAGTTCATCCGCAGCCGATCCGGAACATGAAGCACCAGTGCTCTTGCTTGTTGAAGCAATATCACTGGAAACTGTCGAGTTCTGTCATACTTCATTATGGGAATTTTTATATGAAACTAAGTATTGTTTGAATGGTATATATACTATTAAAACAATACTTAAAAAAATATATATAAAAAAAAAATAATTCTACATATATCGTCGTTGTAGTAGGAAAAGTCACCAAATACATTTTTATGAAAAACTTAAATTTCGACTACAAAAAGTAATTGAAGCATTTTTAAAGTTGATAGATTTACATTTTCTTATCATGTGTTAAAAAAATTGAGATCGATTAAAAAATGACAGATATATAAAGATTTTTTTAAATGAATATTTGGCATTTTGAAAATGTAGTTGGTGACTTTTTGTTCTACAACGACGATATGTAAAATATATATATATTTTTTTTTAGAGATTTTTTTATATACTTTTTATCATTTGGGATTTAATGATAAACAAAATAATGATTTATAGTTATCCAGAGCATAGTCGAAACTAACTATTGATCTACTTTTTCTAATTGATCTACTTTTTCAAATATGTCCTGTGAACAAATATTTGGGACTCTATTAAATAGTCTATTTTCAATAAAAATACTTATGCCTGTACTCTGAAATATAAAGTGAAAAGACCTTACAAAAAGTCTTTATGATAATTGCCCTTTTAAAATTTTGTAATTGATAAAAAGGTATTATATACAAAAAAATATTTCTCCCTTATATCGAAGAACACCTCTCCAAATTTTAGATAATATGTTAAGTACTAAATAAAAGACCTAATTTTGAAAAAAAAATTCGCGAAATCAAAATAGCTGTTTTTTTCGAAATTCGAGTTCGAAAATTTTACAATAACATAATAATTATAAACCGAATTAGAAAAAAATATTTTAAACCAGAATCAAAAACTACATTCAATTCTTAGAATAATAGACACCAAAAACATCCATTTTGCAGCGTTAGTGACCTAGATAATGGCTTTCGAATTTACCTCTATAAAGAAAAGTTGTTATTTTTTGAAGCATCATAATTTTGTGAAATTTTCGAATTTCGAAAAAAAATCAACTTATATATTTTTTTTATCTATTCAAAGGTGTAAACTAAATTTCATGAAAATCGAAGAAAAAAATGTAAAACCCGGTCGATTTGATGTGGAATTACCCATATGTGTCCTACATATAAAGTTTGAAATGACTACACAAAATGTGCTCTCGTTTTTAGCAGGCTCAAAGCTATTTAAAGACATTTTAGATAGATTTTAAGCAAACAAAGTGTTTCAAAAAAATTTACCACAAAACGCTTCCTTCTATTTTTATATTTGTTTGCTTCTGAAAATATACCAAAATAGTTTCAGAAATTTTATGACGGTCGTAGGCAATCACGCCTTTGAAAGGCGAGATTTATATTAAATGGTGAATATTGTCTTATAATACAAAAAATTAGCGAAATCTGTCTTTAAATTTCAAAAATTTTAATAATCTGCTATAATAATGTGTTTTCCTGAAAGATGTACAAAACATTCCTGTATACTGTACAAATATTACAATACTGATCAAAAATGAGATGCTCCTTGAGAACGTTTTTGTACTCTGACATAAAATTTAAAGTCACACTAAAGAAGTAATAGTCCCACTTTAAAATTTAAATATTTTAAAAATTTGAAATAAAATTAAAAGTAAACACTCTGAAATTTAAAATTTTCAAATACAACATACGTTCATACATGAATATTTTCAATTATAAAGTGTATTGCACAGATGTTTAAAATGATTTTAATGTGTTTTCTCGGAAACCTTCGATGCCTTTATCGAATTACTACCATTAATTTAAATACATATAAATTTTATCATTTAATACGTTATTTGAATGTAATAAAGTATCTGAAGAGAGGTATTTTTCAATATTGTGTTGAATGGCATACAATTATTTTTTAATTTCATATAACAAATTGATTTCATCGGTATATTTTTATACCCTACAGGGTATATTAACTTTGTGCATATATTGTAACGCCCCTTAGGAGGCGTGTACGGTATGGAAAAGTATATATATTCTTGATCAACATCACTACCGGAGTCCGTTTATCCATGTCCGTCTGTCTGTCTGTCTGTCTGTCTGTCCGTCTTGCTGTCTTGCTGTCTTGCCGAATACAGAATAACTTGAGAAATACTGATCAGAATACGATGAAATTTCGTCTCAATATATTTTAGCCAAAAGTAGGAACTGAGTTTGAAAATGAGCCAAATTTTTTTGATCTGGCAACATTTATTTCACATCTGCAATATTTAGTTCATCAAGCCTCCTCTCTCTAACAAACTCCAAACACCCACCACCACACACACACACACTCATGTCTCTCTATCTATACATCACACACGCACATGATGGCCTCTCGTCAATTTAGTGATTGCTCTCCACGGAGTTCTGCCATGAATTGTCTGTCGCACAGTAATAAGGAACAAATATTTTTCATAAAGAAATTATCTAAATATGTATTTTTTTTTGGTTTTTTGCTATTATGGTTGCATATAGGAGCAAGTGGGATTTGTAGAGTATGAGTATAAAAAGGACAGCAAAGAGTTTGACAAAGAGAACGCGTTTAATTGTTATGTGTTTTATGAATTGTGACAATTTTATGCGTTTCGTTGTTGTTTTGTATGCTTTGTATTCTAATTTAATTGTCAATTTGTTTTCGGTAAAGTTTTATTTATGTTTTAATTATGAAACAGGCAGACACAAAACGAAGGAATTCCTAGATTGTGGTGGGCGCACGAAAGAGAAAGACATGCAGCGTACGAGAGCAGGACAAACATTGTGTTCTGCACTAAATGCGGTTAAATTAAATTTTAATCTTTGCATTATTTTGTACTTCAAATTGATGTATAATTTACTTTTTATTTTGTATAACGGACATTTGTGCTAAATGCGGAAATAAGTGACAGAACTGAATAATTTCGGCATCACAAAATCGAATCCATACAGTTAGTTGTTATTCAAAAATTTAAATTGAAATTTTCTCTAAAAAATTCAAATTTTCTTTAAAAATTCTAAAATTTTATTATTTTATTATTTTAAAAAACATTCAGATGTTCTATAAAAAAAAACTTCCCAAAAATTAAAATTTTCTCTAAAATTAAAAATTTTCTCTAAAATTTAAAATTTTCTCTAAAATTTAAATGTTCTCTAAAATTTCAAAATTTCTCTATAAATTCAAAATGTCTCTAAAAATTTAAAATTTATGTAAATATACAAATTCTTTCATATAAATTTAAATTTTCTCTAATTTTTATTTCTAAAAATTCATATTTTATATATTTTTCAAAATATTCAAATTTCTTCAACAATTACTAATTTTCTCTAAAAAAATAATTTTTATATTTAAATTATAATTTTCTCTAAAAATACAACATATTTCATAAAATTCATATTTTAAAAATCATAAATTAGACATTAACATTTTCTAAAATTTAAAAAATCGTTAATTCCTAAAATTCAAATTTAACAATAAATTTAAATATTCACAAAAATGTTCTCTGAAAATCAGTTCAAAAAATAATACATAATCAGTGCAGCAGCAGCAACTACAACAAGTGGAACAATTGTAATGGCTGCAAACATCATCAAAACCATCAACACGTCTACCGCGCGCATAGCCAAAATGAACTGAGTGCCACGAAGGTGTTGGCGAGATGCCAACAATCAGGACGAGTGGCTGAGCCACTTGCAGCGGCAGCAGCAACAAGGCAGTCAACAGTAAAAGAAGCAGCAGCTGCAACAATAACTTTAGCAGCGGCAACAACAACAATGGTGCCACCAACAATTGACTGCGATGCTGAATGCGGATGACGACTATGACGGCGCGGCTGGCGTTGCCACATTGTGCGCCACATTTAGCCTAATATTTAAATCTAAATTTTGTCAAGCGCCGGTTGTTTTTTTTACATAATATTTTTTCTTTATTTTTCTGAATTTTTTCTTTATATTTTGCATTTTTGTTGTGCCACTCAAGCATAAAAGTTACTTCCGTTTCCACTATGATGTTTTTGTTGCTATTGTCCTTGTTGTTGTTATTGTTATTGCATACAAAACAAAAATATTTTAAATATAACAACTTTTTGTATTTAAAAAAATATAGTGTGTACAAGTTTACAAATAACTAAGGATTTTAGTAAATGCAACAACACAAATTTGTTGTATGTACGAAAATATTTATTGACAAATAATCAATGACATTTTTTCGTAAATACAACAAAGAAGTTTGTTGCATTTATTTATCTATTTAGCAGACTTATTAAAATGTATTAGCTTGCATAATATTTTTATGCAAGCTATATATATTTTTTTATATTATATTTTTTGACAATTATAATTATTAACATAATATTTATTATACTTACAAATATAATTGTTGTATTTACAAACCCATTTAAATTTTTAAAAAAGTACAAATATTTTAAAAAAGTACAAATATCGTGTTATAGCGCAAGGTTCTCTGTGTCTAATGCAGAAAATTAAATTTTATTCTTGTCATTGGTTGGAATATATATAAAATATTAAAAAAAAAAACAATTTTAAATAAGAATTACTTTAATTTCCACTGCACAAAAATAATTGTAATTATATATTTCCAAGACTTTTATTCAAAGTTTAAATTAGGACTAATATTCCTCATTATTATCTCATGTAGCCGCGGTAGCTTAGTTGTTAGTGCATTGGACTGTGAGCCGAAAGGTCCCCGGTTCAAGCCTGGACTGGGACTAACAACATCTTTTCATAGAAACATTTTTCTATACCGCGCTACCTCTCGGCAGTAAATGGAAAACCTACGAGAGTAAAACATTGCCAATGAAAAGCTCTCACCCGCCGTTCGGCAATAAACTGTGCGACCCACCACTTTGAGTACAAATATAATACGCACAGCTCAAAATGGTGAGAGAGCCCGACCCAAGTTCTTTATTGGACTGTAGTGCCAAACTATTATTATTATTCCTCATTATTAGGCTAATATTTAAGAAATGATATGTGTTTGGTAATTTAATTGTTTGGAGACCCTAGCTCATTTTTAAAGAAGAATATTTTCTCCGAAGTCATGATGATACTTTTCGGACATGTTCTGGTTTTAACTCCTTCATGGTATTTGTTGTTCTAAATCCATTAAAAATTGTTTTAAAACCTTAAGATATAAACTTAAAGATTAAAACTTAAAGTGGAAATCATCCTTAGGTAGTTCCCAATAATCGCTCCTTAGACGTCAGAAAAGCACAATGAAGCATTTTGCTAAAAAATTAAAAAAAATATATTGGTTATACTATGAATCCTTTCGGACCCCATAGCGCATAACCCAGATGGATAGAAGTAAAAGTTTATACTACATTTTTGATCTACTGAACATAGAGAACCTGTAAATAAAAAATGGAGGTCAAATGTTAGTGTCGCACAGTGTAATCAGTTTACACATTTTTCATGTTGTACAATATAAAAAAATTCAGAATTGTTTTTTGGAAGTATTTTACTCCACGTGGAAATTTCCGAGTGGAAATGTAAAGAAGTAATCAAATTTTAAACATGTTTTACTAATTAAGTGATCCTTATTCATTTCTGCATAGTCTTTAATGAAAAATGTCGTAGTAGAGCAGTGAATGGGGGAACCTTTTTCATACCAGATCAATTTGTGATATCAATAACTAAAAAAATATCGAGACTATTAAATTTATATACGATAGTTAGATTTTATTTAGATTCGATATATGGATTTTATTTAAATTCGAGATTTATATAAACTATTTTGTTATAATAATAATAATAACTAATAGTTTGGCACTACAGTCCTATAAGAACTTAGGCCGAGCTCCCTCACCATTTTGAGCTGTGCGTGTTATATTTGTACTCAAAGTGGTGGGACCTACAGTGTATTGCCGAATCCGAACGGCGGGTGAGATCTTTTCATAGGCAATGTTTTACTCTCGTAGGTTTGCCATTTATTGCCGAGAGGTAGCGCGGTATAGAAAAATGCTTCTATGAAAAGATGTTGTTAGCCCCAGTCCAGGCTTGAACCGGGGACCTTTCGGCTCGCAGTCCAACGCACTAACTACTGAACTACCGCGGCTATTTTGTTAGTTGTAGCAAATATAGTGAAAGGTTTCTAAAGCTATCAGCATACTTGCTCAGGATGAATATATCAAAATACGTCAAGGTTCAAATCAGACTTTGATTTGAAAAACTGCTCCTAGATTAATTTTATATCATAAATACCGGACAATGTTTTTAAACTTGAAAACAATGTCAACTCGGACGTGAAAGAATTATCTTGGAGAATAATTGTCTCGGGAAAGTATTACCTCTGGGAATAAATTGTTTTCGAAACGAATTTTCTTGGAAAAGAATTATTTAGGAAAATATTGCCTGGTGAGAATTGTAACGGTGATAAAATGCCGGGGTAACAATTGTTTTGGAATATAGTTGTTTCGCGGTAGAATTGATTTGGGAAATAATATTATCGGGGAAGACTAATTCCCTGAATTGAATAGTCTGGCAAAGCAATTTATCAGTGGAAATTATCCAGGTAGGCGTTGAAAAAGAGCTGTATCGGGGTGAAATTAAGTCGATATAGAATTCTTTTAGGAGATAATATTATCGGGGAAGAATTTGCTGATAAATAATTGTCTGGGAAATAATTGTACAGTTCTCTATATTTCTCTAAATTTTTGTATCATATTTTTTTCGGTGTACCTAGTGTCCTTCTTGTTGTCCTTAATGTTGTTGCTCTTTTTGTTGTTGTCCTTGTTGTAGTTGTTGCCGTCGCCGCCGCCTTCTAACGCTGATTGTCGTCGAAATTTAAGTAGGCTTCGCCATTCACAGCCATCATTGCTTTTGTTGTTGCTTAAACTCACCTGGACCTTTTGCCAATTGTTGGTTTAGACATTGTTGTATTTGTGTTTTTTTTTTGTTACTTTCGCTATTGTTGTTGTTTTCTTTTTGTTGTTGTTGTTGTTACTTTTGTTATTGTTTATGTCCTTTTTCCTATTAAAAATGGCTGCCAAAGTTCAAATACTTGTTTTAATTTTTATTTGTTGGGCTTTTGTAATATTTTTCGCTGCTTTGGGTAGAACACACCAAGGGTTTTACATTTTGATTTTTTTTTTAATTTTTTCTTAGTACCTTTTGTCTTCTTGTTGGCACCAGAGGTACTTAAAGTTAGTCCCTACTTTTTGATGTTTACATATTATTTGTTACCTTTTAAACTTTAACCTCTTTTCAACTGCATCCCCGTTTTTTAGTTATTGCTTCCTATATCGTTCTACTTTATGTTCTACAGAATTAAATATATATTTTTTAATATATGAAATAAAACATTTTTTTTGTCATTTTGGCGAAAACTTTTGACATGAGAATTTAAATTATAATGAGCTTCATAATGAGTATAAATTTGGAAACAATTTTTAATTAATAAGAACAGCATTGTTCATAATGGTTGCTATCTATCGAAATGGGATATTATGATATGATTATGATATGTACTGTATTGTACTGTATTGTACTGTATTGTACTGTATTGTACTGTATTGTACTGTATTGTACTGTATTGTACTGTATTGTACTGTATTGTACTGTATTGTACTGTATTGTACTGTATTGTACTGTATTGTACTGTATTGTACTGTATTGTACTGTATTGTACTGTATTGTACTGTATTGTACTGTATTGTACTGTATTGTACTGTATTGTACTGTATTGTACTGTATTGTACTGTATTGTACTGTATTGTACTGTATTGTACTGTATTGTACTGTATTGTACTGTATTGTACTGTATTGTACTGTATTGTACTGTATTGTACTGTATTGTACTGTATTGTACTGTATTGTACTGTATTGTACTGTATTGTATTGCATTGTACTGTATTGTATTGCATTGTACTGTATTGTACTGTATTGTACTGTATTGTACTGTATTGTACTGTATTGTACTGTATTGTACTGTATTGTACTGTATTGTACTGTATTGTACTGTATTGTACTGTATTGTACTGTATTGTACTGTATTGTACTGTATTGTACTGTATTGTACTGTATTGTATTGTACTGTATTGTACTGTATTGTACTGTATTGTACTGTATTGTACTGTATTGTACTGTATTGTATTGTACTGTATTGTACTGTATTGTACTGTATTGTACTGTATTGTACTGTATTGTACTGTATTGTACTGTATTGTACTGTATTGTACTGTATTGTACTGTATTGTACTGTATTGTACTGTATTGTACTGTATTGTACTGTATTGTACTGTATTGTACTGTATTGTACTGTATTGTACTGTATTGTACTGTATTGTACTGTATTGTACTGTATTGTACTGTATTGTACTGTATTGTACTGTATTGTACTGTATTGTACTGTATTGTACTGTATTGTACTGTATTGTACTGTATTGTACTGTATTGTACTGTATTGTACTGTATTGTACTGTATTGTACTGTATTGTACTGTATTGTACTGTATTGTACTGTATTGTACTGTATTGTACTGTATTGTACTGTATTGTACTGTATTGTACTGTATTGTACTGTATTGTACTGTATTGTACTGTATTGTACTGTATTGTACTGTATTGTACTGTATTGTACTGTATTGTACTGTATTGTACTGTATTGTACTGTATTGTACTGTATTGTACTGTATTGTACTGTATTGTACTGTATTGTACTGTATTGTACTGTATTGTACTGTATTGTATTGCATTGTACTGTATTGTATTGCATTGTACTGTATTGTACTGTATTGTACTGTATTGTACTGTATTGTACTGTATTGTACTGTATTGTACTGTATTGTACTGTATTGTACTGTATTGTACTGTATTGTACTGTATTGTACTGTATTGTACTGTATTGTACTGTATTGTATTGTACTGTATTGTACTGTATTGTACTGTATTGTACTGTATTGTACTGTATTGTACTGTATTGTATTGTACTGTATTGTACTGTATTGTACTGTATTGTACTGTATTGTACTGTATTGTACTGTATTGTACTGTATTGTACTGTATTGTACTGTATTGTACTGTATTGTACTGTATTGTACTGTATTGTACTGTATTGTACTGTATTGTACTGTATTGTACTGTATTGTACTGTATTGTACTGTATTGTACTGTATTGTACTGTATTGTACTGTATTGTACTGTATTGTACTGTATTGTACTGTATTGTACTGTATTGTACTGTATTGTACTGTATTGTACTGTATTGTACTGTATTGTACTGTATTGTACTGTATTGTACTGTATTGTACTGTATTGTACTGTATTGTACTGTATTGTACTGTATTGTACTGTATTGTACTGTATTGTACTGTATTGTACTGTATTGTACTGTATTGTACTGTATTGTACTGTATTGTACTGTATTGTACTGTTTTGTACTGTATTGTACTGTATTGTACTGTATTGTACTGTATTGTATTGTACTGTATTGTACTGTATTGTAATGTATTGTACTGTATTGTACTGTATTGTACTGTATTGTACTGTATTGTACTGTATTGTACTGTATTGTACTGTATTGTACTGTATTGTACTGTATTGTACTGTATTGTACTGTATTGTACTGTATTGTACTGTATTGTACTGTATTGTACTGTATTGTACTGTATTGTACTGTATTGTACTGTATTGTACTGTATTGTACTGTATTGTACTGTATTGTACTGTATTGTACTGTATTGTACTGTATTGTACTGTATTGTACTGTATTGTACTGTATTGTACTGTATTGTACTGTATTGTACTGTATTGTACTGTATTGTACTGTATTGTACTGTATTGTACTGTATTGTACTGTATTGTACTGTATTGTACTGTATTGTACTGTATTGTACTGTATTGTACTGTATTGTACTGTATTGTACTGTATTGTACTGTATTGTACTGTATTGTACTGTATTGTATTGTACTGTATTGTACTGTATTGTACTGTATTGTACTGTATTGTACTGTATTGTACTGTATTGTATTGTACTGTATTGTACTGTATTGTACTGTATTGTACTGTATTGTACTGTATTGTACTGTATTGTACTGTATTGTACTGTATTGTACTGTATTGTACTGTATTGTACTGTATTGTACTGTATTGTACTGTATTGTACTGTATTGTACTGTATTGTACTGTATTGTACTGTATTGTACTGTATTGTACTGTATTGTACTGTATTGTACTGTATTGTACTGTATTGTACTGTATTGTACTGTATTGTACTGTATTGTACTGTATTGTACTGTATTGTACTGTATTGTACTGTATTGTACTGTATTGTACTGTATTGTACTGTATTGTACTGTATTGTACTGTATTGTACTGTATTGTACTGTATTGTACTGTATTGTACTGTATTGTACTGTATTGTACTGTATTGTACTGTATTGTACTGTATTGTACTGTATTGTACTGTATTGTACTGTATTGTACTGTATTGTACTGTATTGTACTGTATTGTACTGTATTGTACTGTATTGTACTATATTGTACTGTATTGTATTGTACTGTATTGTACTGTATTGTACTGTATTGTACTGTATTGTACTGTATTGTACTGTATTGTACTGTATTGTACTGTATTGTACTGTATTGTACTGTATTGTACTGTATTGTACTGTATTGTACTGTATTGTATTGCATTGTACTGTATTGTATTGCATTGTACTGTATTGTACTGTATTGTACTGTATTGTACTGTATTGTACTGTATTGTACTGTATTGTACTGTATTGTACTGTATTGTACTGTATTGTACTGTATTGTACTGTATTGTACTGTATTGTACTGTATTGTACTGTATTGTACTGTATTGTACTGTATTGTACTGTATTGTACTGTATTGTACTGTATTGTACTGTATTGTACTGTATTGTACTGTATTGTACTGTATTGTACTGTATTGTACTGTATTGTACTGTATTGTACTGTATTGTACTGTATTGTACTGTATTGTACTGTATTGTACTGTATTGTACTGTATTGTACTGTATTGTACTGTATTGTACTGTATTGTACTGTATTGTACTGTATTGTACTGTATTGTACTGTATTGTACTGTATTGTACTGTATTGTACTGTATTGTACTGTATTGTACTGTATTGTACTGTATTGTACTGTATTGTACTGTATTGTACTGTATTGTACTGTTTTGTACTGTATTGTACTGTATTGTACTGTATTGTACTGTATTGTACTGTATTGTACTGTATTGTACTGTATTGTACTGTATTGTACTGTATTGTACTGTATTGTACTGTATTGTACTGTATTGTACTGTATTGTATTGCATTGTACTGTATTGTACTGTATTGTACTGTATTGTACTGTATTGTACTGTATTGTACTGTATTGTACTGTATTGTACTGTATTGTACTGTATTGTACTGTATTGTACTGTATTGTACTGTATTGTACTGTATTGTATTGTACTGTATTGTACTGTATTGTACTGTATTGTACTGTATTGTACTGTATTGTACTGTATTGTATTGTACTGTATTGTACTGTATTGTACTGTATTGTACTGTATTGTACTGTATTGTACTGTATTGTACTGTATTGTACTGTATTGTACTGTATTGTACTGTATTGTACTGTATTGTACTGTATTGTACTGTATTGTACTGTATTGTACTGTATTGTACTGTATTGTACTGTATTGTACTGTATTGTACTGTATTGTACTGTATTGTACTGTATTGTACTGTATTGTACTGTATTGTACTGTATTGTATTGCATTGTACTGTATTGTATTGCATTGTACTGTATTGTACTGTATTGTACTGTATTGTACTGTATTGTACTGTATTGTACTGTATTGTACTGTATTGTACTGTATTGTACTGTATTGTACTGTATTGTACTGTATTGTACTGTATTGTACTGTATTGTACTGTATTGTACTGTATTGTACTGTATTGTACTGTATTGTACTGTATTGTACTGTATTGTACTGTATTGTACTGTATTGTACTGTATTGTACTGTATTGTACTGTATTGTACTGTATTGTACTGTATTGTACTGTATTGTACTGTATTGTACTGTATTGTACTGTATTGTACTGTATTGTACTGTATTGTACTGTATTGTACTGTATTGTACTGTATTGTACTGTATTGTACTGTATTGTACTGTATTGTACTGTATTGTACTGTATTGTACTGTATTGTACTGTATTGTACTGTATTGTACTGTATTGTACTGTATTGTACTGTATTGTACTGTATTGTACTGTATTGTACTGTATTGTACTGTATTGTACTGTATTGTACTGTATTGTACTGTATTGTACTGTATTGTACTGTATTGTACTGTATTGTACTGTATTGTATTGCATTGTACTGTATTGTATTGCATTGTACTGTATTGTACTGTATTGTACTGTATTGTACTGTATTGTACTGTATTGTACTGTATTGTACTGTATTGTACTGTATTGTACTGTATTGTACTGTATTGTACTGTATTGTACTGTATTGTACTGTATTGTACTGTATTGTACTGTATTGTACTGTATTGTACTGTATTGTACTGTATTGTACTGTATTGTACTGTATTGTACTGTATTGTACTGTATTGTACTGTATTGTACTGTATTGTACTGTATTGTACTGTATTGTACTGTATTGTACTGTATTGTACTGTATTGTACTGTATTGTACTGTATTGTACTGTATTGTACTGTATTGTACTGTATTGTACTGTATTGTACTGTATTGTACTGTATTGTACTGTATTGTACTGTATTGTACTGTATTGTACTGTATTGTACTGTATTGTACTGTATTGTACTGTATTGTACTGTATTGTACTGTATTGTACTGTATTGTACTGTATTGTACTGTATTGTACTGTATTGTACTGTATTGTATTGTACTGTATTGTATTGTACTGTATTGTATTGTACTGTATTGTACTGTATTGTACTGTATTGTACTGTATTGTACTGTATTGTACTGTATTGTACTGTATTGTACTGTATTGTACTGTATTGTACTGTATTGTACTGTATTGTACTGTATTGTACTGTATTGTACTGTATTGTACTGTATTGTACTGTATTGTACTGTATTGTACTGTATTGTACTGTATTGTACTGTATTGTACTGTATTGTACTGTATTGTACTGTATTGTACTGTATTGTACTGTATTGTACTGTATTGTACTGTATTGTACTGTATTGTACTGTATTGTACTGTATTGTACTGTATTGTACTGTATTGTACTGTATTGTACTGTATTGTACTGTATTGTACTGTATTGTACTGTATTGTACTGTATTGTACTGTATTGTACTGTATTGTACTGTATTGTACTGTATTGTACTGTATTGTACTGTATTGTACTGTATTGTACTGTATTGTACTGTATTGTACTGTATTGTACTGTATTGTACTGTATTGTACTGTATTGTACTGTATTGTACTGTATTGTACTGTATTGTACTGTATTGTACTGTATTGTATTGTATTCTATTGTACTGTATTGTACTGTATTGTACTGTATTGTACTGTATTGCACTGTATTGTACTGTATTGTTCTGTATTGTTTAATTTATGCTTTGGAATATTTTTTCTGCCAAAGTACTCTCTGTCAAAACGACGGGCATGACCCCACATACCCACATGATAAATATTTACGTAGTAGGTATTTTTCCTTGACACAAACTTTTGTTTTTCGTTTTTGCAAAAACAATGTGGGCATTAACGGAAGTACAGGTGCTACGTCGGAAGTACTTACAAACAACAGTAACAACATAAAGCAATTGCAGGACATTCTTGGTAATTAGCCAGCACATTTGTAGTTTTGGGACATATTTTTTCAACAGTTAAGAACGTGCATGAAATGAGCAGGAAAACTAGATCCTGGAATTAGTTTAATGTCTTTATGTGCCATTAGGTGACATAATGCAAGGCGAATTAGGTACACCAAATAAGAGAGTACATTTTAAAGTACATGCCTTAAAGTGACAGTAATTAAGTTAATTTGTAAATAAAACCAGTTGGGAAGGTTAGATCACATGGGAAATTTTAAAGTAGGTGTAATTATGATAGTTAGGATTATCAAAATTATAGTCGGTCTAAGCCGACTATAAATACCCTACACATATGTGTGGTTACCATTCAAAGTGATATATAGGTCACCAGGGTATACGAATCCTGAAAATAACTACAAACATTCAATCGCTGAAGAATTTCCATTCATTTGATACCCATATTTACAAATGGGTAGGTGTACCGAATTTCGATTTTTTTTAATGAACCACAGGTCTTTTCGACGGAAAACATTATTATCACGTACTTGAGCATGATGTCAATATATATTTACCTAAGCACGTATACATAAAAATTGATATTTATATGTACATTTTATATGAGGTATTTGAACATAAGTGGTCGGATCATAGGTCACAATGAACCGATCTCGCCAATTTTTTCGCACATACAGCGTAGGTATATTAGTAATCAAAGTTATAAGTTTCATTTATCTAGCTCTTCAATTTTAAAAGTAGTAGGGATTTCAACAGACAGACAGACGGACAGACAGACGGACAGACAGACGGACAGACGGACATCGCTAAATCGACTCAGGAGGTCATGCTGATCAAGAATATATATACTTTTCCATACCGGAGATGCTTCCTTCTGGGTGTTACAAACGGTGTACTAAACTGAATATACCCTTTCACTCTTAGTGTAGGGTATAAAAAATAAAAAAAAAATGTTGGACTAGAAGAAAATAAGTGAATATATATAAAAAGATTAAATATTATACGAAATTTTAGTAGGTATGCTCTTCATTTTATATAAACTGTGGTTTCGTCAAATTTGAAATTATCAAAAATATAAAGCTTTTGACAAACTATTAAAAATTTTAAATATTTATTCCTTTAGTTTTAAAATATATTAACACTACAAAATAATAAGAAATACTGACATATTTTGTATATTCTAAAAAATATTATCTTCTTTCTTTTTATTTTAAACAGCAACAAGTCGTCGAATTAAATGGTTACGTGATCATTTTGGTCGAAAATCGTGATGGCAAAATTAAACTATACGGCTCCCCAGCGGACAGGGACAATCTGGAAGTGGGCGATGAGATACTCGAGGTCAACGGTCTCACAATGGATAACTTTTCGCGCACCGAAGTTATACGACACATACACGAGGTAAGTGGTACTGAAAATATAAGATACAAATATTAATGTTAACTAATTTTAGGGTAAAAAGTAAAAAGATATAAATTTTATCTTTACTAAAAAATGTAATTTTTAATTTAACAAATCATTTTTCATAGCAAATTTTACTGATATTCCATTTTAGAATCACTTCCCACATGTCTAATATTGGTACAACCCATATCTATAGTAATAGTTTTTTATGGTTTTAGGAATATTATTTATGTAATTCATAGAACTAGCCGCGGTAACTCAGTGGTTAGTGCGTTGGACTGCGAGCCGAAAGGTCCCCGGTTCAATCCTGGACTGGGGCTAACAATATCTTTTCATAGAAACCTCTCGGCGCTACCTCTCGGCAGTAAATGGCAAACCTACGAGAGTAAAACATTGCCTATAAAATAAAAGCTCTCACCCGCCGTTCGGATTCGGCAATAAACTGTAGGTCACACCACTTTGAGTACAAATATAATACGCACAGCTCAAAATGGTGAGAGAGCTCGGCCTTAGTTCTTATAGCATTGTAGTGCTAAACTATTATTATTATAGAACTACAATACATTTTTCAATACACCGAGAGAAATGTTCTCATAAATCATATATTATATGCATAAATTTTGCAAAAATTAATCATGATATTCATCCAAGAATAAGTAATCATAACAATTTGGGTTTTATTCATAATATATGATTATAGTACTTATCAATTATTATGATTAATTGAAAAAAAATCATGTGTTTGTTTTCTCGTGTTTTATGTACAATATATTCATAAGTCATGAATAATTGGAATAGGTTCGGGAATACATTTTATTTTCTTATTCATAATTCATGATTAAAATTTCAAACATTGTGCCAAATATCCGTAGGCTCCAAATGGAAAAACAACTGAAAATAATGCAAAACAATGTGAAAAATATCGCATTTTTCACTTTATTCACTCAAATGGTTAAATGGTTTTTTGACTGGAACTACGCTGTGGTTTTTCCCAACTGACGTGAAATGCGCATTTAGAAAATTAATATGTAACAAGTAGCAGAAGTTATGAATAAATATTCATAATTTCGATTTTAATGTTTAATAATAAAATTTGAAAAATTTATGAATACTATTCATAGTAAATACATAGTGATTTTGAATTTTTTATCTATGAATTTTGCATTTTTTGTTTTGTTTAGTAGTATACATAATTTATGAATATAATTCATAAATAAAGTAATTCGAAATAAAAAATGTTTTATGAACGTCTTGTTCATAAATCATCAATAAAGAATTTTCACCGTGTATGAAAAATACTCTTAATTTGAAAACAACAACCAAACAATATAAATTAAATACAGAATAATAAAATTTTAAAGGAAAAAGAACATTCAATTTTGATAATATAAAATGGAAAGTATGCTATGAAAGTATGAAAGATAGTTATAAATATTTATATAAATATTAAAATATATTAAATTTTTAAAAAATACTGCATATATTTCAATAATAATTTTATTTTTCAGTGCATCGTGTCCTGCACCATCTGTCTGCGTGTGCGCAAGAAAAACGATTTGAGATTAGGTAAGTTTAGTTTTTAGTTTAAGTATTTAAATTCAATACCTAATGGTAAATAAAAAAAAATACTTTACGAAATCATGCTATTATCAGGGTGTGAAAGCAAGAGCGAATTACAGTACAGAGTAATGCCTCGAAAGTAAGCTACATTTGTATTTATTTCAGAGGAATGAAAGCAAAGGTGTTAGTTTTTGCTGAGAAATATTTGATATACGCTTTGCTATTCATATGTTTCAAAGTATTTATAGTTTTCGCTGTTTGTGCTTTGCTAAATTGCTTTTTTTAACTCTTTCGGAGCCAGCATTTAATAACCAAAACGCGAGAGTTTTGAAATCAAGAAATCAAGAAATCATTTAAAAAGCAAAAAGCTAAACAATTTCAAAAAGTAAAGAGTTAGATTTTGGAAAATGTTCGAGCAATTTAAACAATGGCAATTATACAAGAAATGTATAAGTGGTGGATTAGAAACATAGGTTTAATTTTATAGCAAAAAATCGATATAACTAATTGGTATTCTCTAAAAATTACATAATTTCACAAACATTATTTCTGACTAAAAAATACATAAATTTAAATTTACATTTAAAACATAAATTTTTCCAAATATCCAAATTTTCTCTAAAAATACAAAAAATTATTTTTTTCTAAAATTTTTACTAAAAATTCAAATTTTTTATAAAAAAATCAAATTATCACTAGAAATTCAAATTTAACATTAAAAACACAATTATTTTTCCAAAAATTCAAAAATTTATTTTTTTTAAATTTTTACTAAAGATTAAAATTTTTACTAGAAATGTAAATGTAAAATGTAAAATGTAAAATGCAAAATGAAAAATGTAAAATGTAAAATGTAAAATGTAAAATGTAAAATGTAAAATGTAAAATGTAAAATGTAAAATGTAAAATGTAAAATGTAAAATGTAAAATGTAAAATCTAAAATGTAAAATGTAAAATGTAAAATCTAAAATGTAAAATGTAAAATGTAAAATGTAAAATGTAAAATGTAAAATGTAAAATGTAAAATGTAAAATGTAAAATGTAAAATGTAAAATGTAAAATGTAAAATGTAAAATGTAAAATGTAAAATGTAAAATGTAAAATGTAAAATGTAAAATGTAAAATGTAAAATGTAAAATGTAAAATGTAAAATGTAAAATGTAAAATGTTAAATGTAAAATGTTAAATGTAAAATGTTAAATGTAAAATGTTAAATGTAAAAATTTTAAATTTTCACTAAAATTTCAAATTTTCAACAAAATTTCAAATTTTCACTTAAATTTCAAATTTTCACTAAAAATTCAAATTTTCACTAAAATTTTAAATTTTCACTAAAATTTATAATTTTTCTAAAAATTGAAATTTTTACTAGAAATTCAAATTTCATTAAAAATTCAGTTTTTCACTAAAAATTAAAATTTCCACTAAAATTTAAAATTTTCACAAAAATTCAAATTTTCACAAAAATTCTAATTTTAACAAAAATTCATATTTTCACTAAAATTTAAAATTTTCACTAAAAATTCAAATTTTCCCTAAAATTTAAATTTTCACTAAAATTCAAATTTTCATTAAAAATTCAAATTTTCACTAAAAATTAAAATGTTCACTAAAATTTCAAATTTTAACTAAAAATTCAAATTTTCACTAAAAATTCAAATTTTCACCATGAATTAAAATTTCGACTAAAATTTAAAATGTTCACTAAAAAATTCAAATTTTCACTAAAATTCAAATTTTCATTAAAAATTCAAATTTTCACTAAAATTTAAAATTTTCACTACAAATTCTAATTTTCACTAAAATTCAAATTTTCTTTAAAATTTAAAATTTTCAACAAAAATTCAAATTTTCACTAAAAATATAAATTTTCATTAAAAAATTAAAAATTTAATTTTTTCTAAAATTTAAATTTTTTACTAAATTTATTTTTTTTTTTAAATTTAAAATTTTTACTAAAATTTAAAATTTTTACTAAAATTTAAAAATTTTACTAAAATTTAAAATTTTTACTAAAATTTAAAATTTTTACTAAAATTTAAAAAGGTTATTAAAAATTCAAATTTTCACTAAAAATTTAATTTTTTCTAAAATTTAAAATTTTTTCTAAAATTTAAAATTTTTTCTAAAATTTAAGATTTTACTAAAATTTCAAATTTTTACGAAAAATTCAAATTTTCACTAAAAATTCAAATTTTCACTAAAAATTCAAATTTTCACTAAAAATTCAAATTTTTGCTAAAAATCAAAGTTTCACTAAAAATTCAAATTTCCACTAAAAATTCAAATTTTCACTAAAAAATTAAAATTTTAACTAAAAATTCAAATTTTCACTAAAAAATTAAAATTTTCACTAAAATTTCAAATTTTCACTGAAAATTGAAATTTTCATTAAAAAGTCAAATTATCACTTATTTAAATTTTTACTAAAACTGCAAGATAAACACTAGATAAACTGCAAGATAAATTGATATTTATTCTTACAAATAAATATATTTTGGTATAACAATATAATTTCAATAACTAATTGCTTTTAATGCAATTTCATATAATTAGCATATTTTAATTTATGCAAACTATGTATTTTGCTAATTATATTAAACTTGCTAATGGGCATTGCCCATCCTCATTGTACATTATTTTTTTCAATTAAATATTTTGCAATAATAACTAAATAATTTGTGCAGTTATAAAATGTCATTTTATTTCAATTACTGATGTTTTAATTAACTGGTTTAATTTACATTTTTAATTTAAAAAAAGAGAGATACGATTAATTTTCAATTATGAATATACTGTAGAGATTTTCGTTTAGGTTTTAGATACAAATTATAATTTGTATCGCACTTTTTCATTGTATATGCAGTGAAAAAATATTCGACATTCTGAAATTTATTTTTTGCAAACTATTATTCATTGTATTAAAAAAAACAGTTTATAATATTAATCATTACAATTCATTATTGCTATGAGTGCATCTTTAATTTGTGTGCAAATAAAAAACATGTATCTTCAATTGGACGGTTGTATCAAAACATCAGTTTCGTGACTTCAAACTTAAAATTAGACTTTTTTCAAAAATTTTGTGTAGATTGAATTGTCAAAAAGTTGAATTTAAATTTGACTTTAAATTAAATTTCGTTATAGATTATGTTTTTCATATTCAAATTTTCCGTTTTTTTTTTTTAATTTTGTCATATGATTTGTAGTATGACATAACAACTGTTAAAACGAGCGTACTTAACGTTTCGTTTTATAGTGATTTTCAAACGAATTGTAGCCGATATCGTAGTTACTGGGAAATATATGATCGGGGGTTGGTCTCTACTATATCTTTCGCAATGTGAATTAAAACAATAATTTGAGATTTGCTCAAATTGACTTATTAACATCGACTTATTAACATTTTACATTTTAAATTTTACATTTTACATTTTACATTTTACATTTTACATTTTACATTTTACATTTTTCATTTTACATTTTACATTTTACATTTTACATTTTACATTTTACATTTTACATTTTACATTTTACATTTTACATTTTACATTTTACATTTTACATTTTACATTTTACATTTTACATTTTACATTTTACATTTTACATTTTACATTTTACATTTTACATTTTACATTTTACATTTTACATTTTACATTTTACATTTTACATTTTATATTTTACATTTTACATTTTACATTTTACATTTTACATTTTACATTTTACATTTTACATTTTACATTTTACATTTTACATTTTACATTTTACATTTTACATTTTACATTTTACATTTTACATATTACATTTTACATTTTACATTTTACATTTTACATTTTACATTTTACATTTTACATTTTACATTTTACATTTTACATTTTACATTTTACATTTTACATTTTACATTTTACATTTTACATTTTACATTTTACATTTTACATTTTACATTTTACATTTTACATTTTACATTTTACATTTTACATTTTACATTTTACATTTTACATTTTACATTTTACATTTTACATTTTACATTTTACATTTTACATTTTACATTTTACATTTTACATTTTACATTTTACATTTTACATTTTACATTTTACATTTTACATTTTACATTTTACATTTTACATTTTACATTTTACATTTTACATTTTACATTTTACATTTTACATTTTACATTTTACATTTTACATTTTACATTTTACATTTTACATTTTACATTTTACATTTTACATTTTACATTTTACATTTGACATTTGACATTTTACATTTTACATTTTACATTTTACATTTTACATTTTACATTTTACATTTTACATTTTACATTTTACATTTTACATTTTACATTTTACATTTTACATTTTACATTTTACATTTTACATTTTACATTTTACATTTTACATTTTACATTTTACATTTTACATTTTACATTTTACATTTTACATTTTACATTTTACATTTTACATTTTACATTTTACATTTTACATTTTACATTTTACATTTTACATTTTACATTTTACATTTTACATTTTACATTTTACATTTTACATTTTACATTTTACATTTTACATGACCAGATTTATGATTATAGGTAATTATGGTATAAATTGTTCTTCATCATAATAATATGATTCTCGTTGATTATATTATGATCCTACATAATCAGATAATGGCTCTCAACCTTCAAATGATGATCCTACACATTCATAATATGTTCCAAATTATTGGTTTTGAAAATCAAAATCATTTTATATTGAAATTTTTACTATAATATAATAACTAAGATGATATTATTTTTGAGAGAAAATATGAATAATCATAATTGGATTATAACAAACATTTATGATTGTGAAGAGCATAGTTATAGTACCCATGATCAAGTCGCAACCATAAGATTTCTCTTCGTGTGGATTGGATTCATTTAATTTTTCAACAACCTCCCCACATTGTGTTACCTACTCCACAAACCAATCAACTTACAGTTCATTAAATGATTGGGATTTATGTTGTGTTTAAGGTTTTGAGTATTATTTCGAAACTAATCGGGTGCTAGCCGCAGTACAAAACTTTTCAGTTACTTTGCAAATCATTTGGGTTTTTGTTTGTTTGTTGCTGTTTTTGCTGCTTTTGTTCTAATTGATAAATTTTGTTGAGATTTTTGTTGTTGTTGTTGTGTGATATAATTTTTGCCCTTTTATTTCACCCGCATTTCAAGCACTCTCTTCAATTCATGCACCTGAGTACACCACAAATAACAACAACAACAAACACAACAATTAGAGTAGAACAACAACAGCAATTAGCCTCTCAAACACACGAATGAATGCTTTTTGATGGCATTTCCGGTCGGTCGTCACTTCCGTTTATCATGTGACAACAACCATCACTGAACAAGGTCTCGAGGTGCGGGTGTCATCAGTACGATTTGTTTGTTTGTATTTGTGTCACTGGTGGCCCCCGAGTAGTTCTATCTGTCTGTCTGTCTGTGAGCATGGAATCTGAGCTGAAATCTGAACTCATGGCGTTTTACGGCTGTGACTCGTGAGACAACACGGCAAGCACATGGTGTGTGAGCGTTAGAGGCCCTTAACAGGTGTGTGCTATGAATTGTGCACTTGTACTCATGATGTCGATGTCAGACGTAAATGTCACATTTTCAAAAAACTTTTTGGAAATAATGCGAATTTTTTAGGGAATTTTTAGAGAAAATTTGAAATATTGAAAATTTGAATTTTAGAGAAAATTTTAATTTTTGGAAAGAATTTATTTGAATTTTTAGTGAAAATTTAAATTTTTAATTTTAAATTAATTAGATACATTTTTTTTTTTTTTTACAGAAAATTTGAATTCCTTAGAGAAAATTTGTTTTTATTTTAGAGAAAATATAAATTTTAAAGATAATTTTGAATTTTTAGAAAAATATTTAAGAAATTTAATTTTTTAGAGAATATTTGAATTTTTAGAGAATATTTGAATTTTTAACGAAAATTTAAATTTTCAGAGAAAAATTGCATTTTTTAGAAAAAAATTTTGAATTTTTAAAGAAAATTTGAATTTGTAGAGAAATATTGAATTTTTAGGTAAAATTGGAATTTCAAGACAAAATTTAAATTTTTAGAGAAAATTTGAATTTTTTTTAGCGAAAACTCGAAATTTTTAGAGAAAAGTTGAATATCAGAGAAAATTTGAAATTTTAGAAAAAAAAATAATTTTTAGAGAATCTTTAAACATTTAGAGAATATTTGAATTTTTAGAGAGTATTTGAACTTTTAGAGAAAGTTGAATTTTTATGGAAAATTTTAATTTCAAGAAAAATTTAGAATTTAAAAAATAAATTTGAATTATGAGAAAAAAATTGATATTTTAGAGAAAATTTCAGTTTTTGGAGAATATTTGTATTTTTAGACAAAATTTAAATTTTTAGACAAAATTTAAATTTTTAGAGAAAATCTAAATTTTTAGAGAATATTTGAATTTTTGGAATATAATTGAATTTTTAGAGAATATTTGTATTTTTAGAGAAAATTTGAATTTTTTGAGTAAATTTGAACTTTTAGAGAAAATTTGAATTTTTTAGAGAATTTTGAATTTTTAGAGAATATTGGAGTTTTTAGAGAATATTGGAGTTTTTAGAGAATATTGAATTTATTCGAGAAAATTTAAATTTTTATAGAAAATTTAAATTTGCAGAGAAATGTTGAATTTTTATGTAAAATTTGAATTTTTAGAAAAATTTGAATTTTTAGACAAAATTTGAATTTTTAGCGAAAACTCGAATTTTTACAGAAATTTTTAGAAAAATTTGAATTTTTAGACAAAATTTGAATTTTTAGCGAAAACTCGAATATTTACAGAAATGTTGAATTTTTATGTAAAATTTAAAAGAGAAAATTTGAATTTTTAGACAAAATTAAAATTTTTAGAGATTATTTTAATTTTTAGCGAAAACTGGTATTTTTAGAGAAAATTTGAATATTAGAGAAAATTTTTATCGAAAACTTGAATTTTTAAAAATTTTAAATTCAAGAGAAAATTTGAATTTTTAGACAAAATTAAAATTTTAAGAGATAATTTTAATTTTTAGCGAAAACTCGAATTTTTTTTTAGAGAAAATTTGAATATTAGAGAAAATTTGAATTTTTAGAGATAATTTGAATTTTTTGAGTAAATTTTGAACTTTAGAGAAAATTTGAGTTTTTAGAGAATTATTTGAATATTAAGAAAATTTGTATTTTTGGAAAATATTTGAATTTTTAGAGAAAATTTGAATTTTTAGAGAAAATTTGAATTTTTAGAGAAAATTTGAATTTTTAGAGAAAATTTGAATTTTTAGAGAAAATTTGAATTTTTAGAGAGTATTTGAATTTTTGGATAATATTTGAATTTTTAGAGAATATTTGAATTTTTGGAGAAAATTTTAATTTGTAGAGAAATGTTGAATTTTTGTGTAAAATTTAAATTTCAAGACAGAATATTTTTACTTTTAGAGAAATTTTGAATTTTTTAGAGAAAATGGGAATTTTAGAGAATTTTTGAATTTTTAAAGAAATTTGGAATTTTTAAAGAAATTTTGAATTTTTAGAGACAAGTAGTATTTTTAGAGAAATTAATTTTTACAGGAAATTTGAAATATTAAAGAAAATTTGAGTTTTTAGATAAAAAATGAAAATTTAGAAAAAATATATTTTTTTAAAGAATTTTTAGGGAATATGTTGACAAAAATTATGGAATCCTTAGAGAATTTATTTTTTTTTTTATTAAAAATTGAATTTTAAGAGGAATTTTCAATTTGAAAAGATAATTCCAATTTTAAGAAGTAATTTGAATTTTTAGGGAAATTTGGTTTTTTGGAGATAAAGTGAAATTTTTAAAGAAAATTTAAAAATTTAAATTTTTAGAGTACTTTTGATCAGAGTTCGGAAATCCTCAAATCAAAAGTTTTGATTTTTTATAGAATTTTTGGAGAAAATTTGAATTTTCAGTAAAAAAGATTTTCAGTTTTTAGTGAACATTTGAAATTTTGGAGCAAATTAAATTTTTATGGAAAATTGTATTACATATCAAAAAATTATAATTTTTGTATCATCAAATGGATAATTAAAAATTTGACTGGAATTTTGATTTTTGTATATTATATAAATATTTTGATTGCAATTTTTAATTTTTATGCTGAACATTTTTATTTCAAAAAGTTGTTAATTTTTTACTGTATTTTAAGTAGTATAAATAAAATTGTTAAATTATTTAATTTCGTTGAATACTGATTTTGTTTATTTTAAAAAATTAAATTAAAATATTTTACCATTTTTTAAAATCGGAAATTTAATTAAAAAAAAAGACATTTCAATATTGTCTATGTCTCATCAACAATATATGCTACCCACATTTTTCTCTACAATAAAAAAAAATCAATTAAGCGCATTATTTACTGTCATTTAAATTGATTTGTATGTCTTATCTGTGTTTTTGATGAACGCCCCTATTAATACAGTAAATACCAAAATAAATCATTCCAATAACGTGCCCATAATTAATACTTGGCTCACGGTCTACTTGAAAAAAAAAGACTAAAGTAAAAAAAAAAAATATAAGTGCTAGAAAAAGAACCAGTTAATGAGTAAAGAGAACAAACGAGTGTAAACGAGAGAAAGCACAAGAATAAGTGCAATCAGAGATATAAGCAAAAAAAAAAAAATATGCAACAGAGATGGAAATTGAAAAATTAATACAAAAAATATATGGAAAGCAGTTCAAACGTTAAAAAGTTGAACAAGCGAACTAATGATAAATTGTTGAAAATATAATAGCTGAAAAAAATCTAAATAAGCCACACTTGACCGAAGAATATCGAACGAAAGAAGGTTGGGAAAAGAAAATTATAACAGAAAACAGTGTAGTGTCTTAAAGGGGAAAATACGAAAATACACGCCATTGGAAATGAAACCCCAAACTAAAAAACGAAATAACTTTGGGCTGTTTTACCACTGTTATTACCACAATTTATATAAATAATAATAATAGTTTGGCGCTACAGTCCTGTATAGAACTTCGGCCGAGCTCTCTCACCATTTTGAGCTGTGCGTGTTATATTTGTACTCAAAGTGGTGGGACCTACAGTTTATTGCCGAATCCGAACGGCGGGTGAGAGCTTTTCATAGGCAATGTTTTACTCTCGTAGGTTTGCCATTTACTGCCGAGAGGTAGCGCGGTATAGAAAAATGTTTCTATGAAAAGATGTTGTTAGCCCCAGTCCAGGCTTGAACCGGGGACCTTTCGGATCGCAGTCCAACGCACTAACCACTGAGCTACCGCGGCTACAATTTATATACTCAAAATAATTTTCCTATGGACGTTACATACATCATGTCTGTATAATTCTCGGATGTTGTTTTGATGAGAATACTCAGTTTTATACTATTCCGTAACGATTCTAAGAAAATTCTAAAAAACAATTTTGGACCTTTTTCAGCGACTTTTTAGAATAAATAAATCATAGTACTTTAGAAAATCCGTTTTGCAAAAAACTTTAAATGCAATTTTTTTACTAATTGTCAATACTAATTTCAGTATTTTTACAAATGCTAATAAATTGATATATTTTTTATGATATTTAAATCTAAACTCGAACATTTTTTATTTTGATTATTTTTTTAATGACTTTTTAGCAGTTATGATCTTATGATAAACAAGAAAATGATTTATGGTTATCCAGCATATAGTACAAACTAACAACCAAAATTTCTAACATTTTTTCCATCTATTCTTATTTTTGAAATATATTATTTCTATCAATTTTCCATATATTACAATTTTTAAATATATCATTTATGTAAAAGTCATAGTGAGATTGCTATCATTAGACAATCTTTATACAACCGAGCACTGTTCAAGAGATAGAACATTTTAAATAAGTAATATGATTGAGTCTAGCATTTAATATGTTTGTGTATAATAATAATAGTTAGGCACAACAGCTCACCATTTGAGTTCTACGTGTTGGCTATGATTAGAATTAATGGTCAATTTTTAGAATGTTTGTGTTATAATGACTTCTGGAATAATGTTATGATTGAATGTTATGATTAGCATAACATTGATTATGATATTGTAAACAAAATCGACGTTAATGAGTTCAGTAAAAGTACAATTTTCAGAACAACCTCTATGCAACCTAGCACTGTTCAAGAGAGAGAGATAGAACATTTTAAAGAAGTAATATAATTGAGTCTAGCATTTAATATGTTTGTGTATAATAATAATAGTTAGTTAGTGAAGAACATAGGCTGAGCTCGCTCACCATTTGAGTTGTGCGTATTCTATTTTTACACAAAGTGGTGGGACCTACAGCATCATGCCGAATCCAAATGGTGGCGATAGATAAGTTTGTTTTATTCTCGTAGGTTGACTGTCGATTTGAACCTGTGCTACGGGACGCTGTTGGTTCGCAGTCTGACGCACTAACCACTAAGCTACCGACAATGTAGATTAATGTTTTGTAATGATTTATAAAATGAACTGTTCAAAATAATAAAAAAGGGTTTGAAAACCGAAATTCATCACATTCACACAGATTGTTATGCTGTGAATATTTTTAAACTGTCATTGCGATGCAAATTATAATTTGTACCTAATCGAAAATCTCTACATTATATTCATAATTGAAAATAAATCGAATCTCTTTTTTGAATTAAAAATGTAAATTAAACCAGTTAATTAAAACATCAGCAATATTAAAATAAAACATAAGCGACATTTTATAACTGCATACATTTTTTAGTTGTTATAACAAAATATATTTAATTGAAAAACAATAATTTACAATGAAATCATCATTCATATTAGCATATTTAAAATAAAAAGCAAAATACATTGTTTGTATAAATTAAAATATGATAATTGTATAAAATTGCATAAAATGCAATTAGTTATTGAAATTGCATTAAATCCATTGTATTAAAAAGAGATATGTAGTTTTTTTAGTGTTTATTTTTAATAGTAAGTCAAAAATTGAAAATTTTTTAATACATTTTGATTTTTATAGAACCACTCTGATTATATATTGCGTGGTCAAAGTTTTAATTTTTAGTAATACTAAAGGGACCATCAGGCCGCCGTGAGTGTTGCTGATAAAATTTTAGTAATACCCACTTATTAACCTAACCTAGTAATACTACATTCAAAATAATTTCTATGATATTTACCAAATATTTTTTCGTAATTTTAAATTTCTTAAAATAATTCGTTGAATACGCGAAACATTCGTAATTTCTATTTTTAATCCAAAGTATTTTTTAGGAATGATTCGAATATATTACGAATCTATATTTGTAAAATTAAAACAACAAGAAAATTACGAAACTTTCGTAATATTATTTTTTTTTAGAAATATTTCATGAATTATTTCAAAACTGAAATACTAAGCTTTCGTAAATTTTGAAACTATATGCAAAATATTACGAAACATTCGCGTTTTTTTTAAATAATTTGTAAAAACAGAAATCCGTTGCGTCAAACAGTTTTAAAATGTGTTCTGTGAGAATTCTGTTTGTGTCAGAAGTGGAAAAGTATCAAATCAGTGCATAATATATCATATTTTTATAAATGAATCGTCATTTTCATCGTCAGTTTTTTTTTTTAAACAATGTTTTTGCATATATTTCGTGAAATATTTCACATGTTTCATTAAATGTAAGAATGCTATCGTACGCTAAAAAATTATAAAACAGGCTTACACACCCAACGGTACTTCGGTGCTCAAGAGAACCAATAGACGATGAAATATTTTCATCCCCTATTAAATATATCGCACGTTGCTGTACTCGGTCCAGGAACTCCAAGGAGGATTTTGAAGCCCCTGCCCAACAGTGCGAATTGAATTCCATTTTAGGCCGAATATAGGTAGTGTAGGCAGTGCGTAAGTCAGCAGGAGTGAAGTATGTTTTACACCGTTTTAAAAAAACCGAGGCACTTGGCCGCTTCTTTCGACACATTAAATATGTGATCATTCCAACGGAGATCACATTGAATTGATATGCCCAGAACGTCAAGAGCAGCCGACTGCGCAATATCCACAATACCCATATAGAGGGGAGTGAGGGGTGAATCCATTCTTTTGTGAGATAACAGACAACATTGGGTCTTGCTTGCATTGAAATCTACTCTATTTGCAAGACCCCACTCGGAGATTGTTTTAAGGTCATTATTGAGTGTGTCATTCATAGTGCGTCTTTTACTCTGAATCTTCAAAGAGTTTGGACGCTTGTTGAACGAGTATGAATGGCAAATGTTACTGTCATCTGCAAAGGAATGAATTGGGTTCTGAGTCAATGACAGAAGATCATTGATAAATACCAGAAATAGAGACGGGGATATGACGGAACCCTGCGGAACTCCAGAATTGATGAAATGTTGTTCTGAAAAGACACCATCAATCGCAACTCGTATTGAACGACCCTGGAGAAAACTCGATATCCATCGAATAAAAGATTTCCCGACACCAAATGCAATTAGTTTTGAAACGAGGGCTTTATGCCACACTCGATCAAAACCCTTGGAATTATCGAGAGCAACAGCCTTGGGCTCCTGAAAAGGTGAACACAATTATTCCGCTTTTCGGAGAGGACCGCCATCAAGTCACCTGTGGATCTGGTTCTACGGAAACCATATTGGCGGTCACTGAGCAATTCGTTGTGCTCAAGATAGTTCACAAGGTGGAAGTTTATTACGCTCTCCATTACCTTGGAGAGTGCAGAGCATATTGCTATGGGTCGGTAATTGGCAGGGTTCGTAGCCTCGTCCTTTTTCGGAACTGGCTGGACATTGGCAACCTTCCAACAAGATGGAAAACTCCTGTCGTGTAGGAGATGTTGAAAAGGTTACGCAACGGACAAGCCAGCGTTGACGCGCACTTCTTCAACACATGGGCAGATATGCCATCTGGCCCAGAGGCTTTGTTAATTTTGAGGTTTGCTAAAACCTTTTTAACTGCCCGAGTTCGAAAATGAATATCCGGCATTGCAGAAGAAACAAAATCGACGACGGGCAGTGGTTGATTACTATCTGGGTCAGTGAAGGTCTGGCCATTCATAATAAGAGTTGGAGTAGACGATGTCGTCTGGTTCTTCATCCTTTTTACGAATGACCAGAAATTTTTACTACCTTTGTGGTAGAGTAGGATCTTTTTGCGCGCATTTTGTTCGTGAAGAAACTTTTCGCGCGAGATCATGGCATTACAGCGATTACTAGCCTGTATGCGAAGTCTTTCTGTGTCGGCATTCTTGTTAGAACGCCAATTCTGAAAGGCTTCCTCTTTCGACCTGACTGCAATCCTGAAAGTCTCATTAAACCAAGAGTGGTCCTTGGGTTTAATGCTTATCATTTTAGAAGGTATGAAGGACCGCATACCTAATAAAATAATATTTTGTACCATTAAAGCCGCGGCATTTATGTCTCTATCAGCGAAACACAATTTCCAATTAAAGTTGCGAAAAAAATCATTTAACGCAACCCAATTTGCTTTTTCGTAAAGGCGTTTACGCGAATGAATATTAATAATAATAAAATAGACTACGAATCAAAGTAATTCGGGTTCCATGATCGAGAGCTGCAAATATCTTGAAAACTACTTGGAATATGGAAATTAATTCTTATAGTGCGTTGGACTGCGAGCCGAAAGGCCACAAGTTCATAAAGGCGTTGTCGGTATTTAATAAAGAAAAAAAAGAAGCATATAAAACTAGCATATATCGTCGTCGTTCAGTGAAAAGTCGTTGAGTCCATTTTTCGAAAATATCGAGATAAGTTTGCCACTATCATAAAAACGAACTCATCTTTACATTGCGAAAGTCTAACTCCACTAACACCAATTATTTAAAAATTCGCCATCAAATTTATTTTTTTACCTAAACTATAGAAGAAGATCAAAATGGACATTCCTTATCGTACGGCAAATCTGAAAAAAACGGTGCCTAGTCCACAAAAAATGGTCGGCTTTCAACGATTTTAGGATTGAATGATAGATATTATGCAGTTCTTTTATCTCCAATTCAAACTGAAATTAGATACAACTATTTAGATAAACTGGAGCACTGTTGCTGTTTATATGGGACTTAGTTATTTTTTACTGAACGGCAATCTTCGAAATCTGAATAAAACGGTGCTTAGTCCACAAAAATAGTCGGCTTTCAACGATTTTTGTATTAAATGATAGATATTATGCAATTCTTTCAACTTCAATTTAAACTGAAATTAGATACAACTATTTAGATAAACTGGAGCACTGTTACTGTTTATATGGGACTTAGTGATTTTTTACTGAACAGCAATCGTCGAAATCTGAATAAAACGGTGCCGACTCCACAAAAATGGTCGGATTTCAACAATTTTTGGATTGAATGATAGATATTATGCAGTTATTTCATCTCCAATTCAAACTAAAATTAGATACAACTATTTAGATAAACTGGAGCACTGTTACTGTTTATATGGGACTTAGTTATTTTTTACTGAACGACAATCTTCGAAATCTGAATAAAACGGTAGCGAGTCCACAAAATGGTCGGATTTCAACGATTTTTGGATTGAATAATAGATATTATGCAGTTCTTTCATCTCCAATTCAAACTGAAATTAGAGACAACTATTTAGATAAACTGGAACACTGTTACTGTTTATATGGGACTTAGTGATTTTTTACTGAACGGCAATCGTGGAAATCTGAATAAAACGGTGCCTAGACCACAAAAAATGGTCGGCTTTCAACGATTTTAGGATTGAATGATAGCTATTATGCAGTTCTTTAATCTCCAATTCAAACTGAAATTAGATACAACTATTATATAAACTGGAGCACTGTTACTGTTTATATGGGACTTAGTGATTTTTTACTGAACGGCAATCGTCGAAATCTGAATAAAACGGTGCCGAGTCCACAAAAATGGTCGGATTTCAACGATTTTTGGATTGAATGATAGATTATGCAGTTCTTTAATCTCCAATTCAAACTGAAATTAGATACAACTATTTAGATAAACTGGAGCACTGTTACTGTTTATATGGGACTTAGTGATTTTTTACTGAACGGCAATCGTCGAAATCTGAATAAAACGGTGCCGAGTCCACAAAAATGGTCGGATTTCAACGATTTTTGGATTGAATGATAGATTATGCAGTTCTTTAATCTCCAATTCAAACTGAAATTAGATACAACTATTTAGATAAACTGGAGCACTGTTACTGGTTATTTGAGACTTAGTGATTTTTTACTGAACGGCAATCGTCGAAATCTGAATAAACCGGTGCCTAGTCCAAAAAAAATGGTCGGCTTTCAACGATTTTTGGATTGAATGATAGATATTATGCAGTTATTTCATCTCCAATTCAAACTAAAATTAGATACATCTATTTAGATAAACTGGAGCACTGTTACTGTTTATATGGGACTTAGTGATTTTTTACTGAACGGCAATCGTCGAAATCTGAATAAAACGGTGCCGAGTCCACAAAAATGGTCGGATTTCAACGATTTTTGGATTGAATGATAGATATTATGCAGTTCTTTCACTATTTAGCTAAACTGGAGCACTGTTACTGTTTATATGGGACTTAGTGATTTTTTACTGAACGATGAAGAAAAGCAGCCAATAATGGTCATGTGTTTTGTCCAAACTATTTTTTTTTGCATTTTGTAGCGGAATGTGTTGTCGATACTACAAGCTTAGCACTATTTGAAACCAAAAATATTCTGATTTGTTAGGGTAATTTATATCTTTAAAATCATTTATCTCAATACTAGATTTTTGGATTTAGTGACTTTTCACTGAACGACGACGATACAGCCAGAAAAAAATACTGTATAAATAATAGTTTTTTACTATTAAAAATACTCATAGGATAAATTATTATTTTAATAGGAAAATACCTTTAAATACTAGAAAATACCATGACATTGCCATTGAGTTTATATGAAATTTTTTATTTTTTGTATACTATTAAATCAATAATTGTCCTATTGACCAATTTTAATGGGATTTGAGGGAATTTTTTTCTGGGTGTATGTTTTGTCTACCTCAACGATCTCAATCGAAACTCACCTCGTGACGCAAAACAGGTGGCAGCACTGCAGCAAACAAAAAGCCAAAGCAAGCTCCAACTGGCCACGAATGGGGTCTAATAAAAGGAAAAGGTGCGGTAATGACAACAACATAAAAGAAAAACAACAACAGCAAAATTCAACAACGAACATGACGATAAATAGAAAATTTTTCAATAATATAACAAAAATCAGGCTAAGAAGAGTACAGAGCGAGAGCCAAGCATAAAACACAATAGGCAATAATGATAAACATTATGATAAAAACCTCAAAGAGAGAGAGCTAGAGCGCTGAGTAGTTGTAGCAGTGAGATAAAGCAACGATTACGAGACATGGTAAAAGCCACTAAATATGAAACTGATGGAGGAGACTGATGGAAATTTCAATGGTAAAAATCCAATCAGTTGGAATTCGCAGCTCAAAACTGAAAGACGCGACGACGACGACGGTACACGGTACACGGTACGGTACAGAGCTGTTGCGCGTATTACTTAAAAAGCACCGAACGAGTTAACCGAGTTAGTGAGTGTGTGAGCGAAAGAGTGCGCGGCGTCACGTAAACAACGAAAGAGAGTGAGAGAGAGAGAGCACACGCGAATGAGACGTAGTCCGAACGTAATGTGAAACGCGGCTTAAACAAGTTTTAGCAAAATACAAACGTGGATGTGGATTTTGTGGAAAAAAACAAGAAAATTTTTCAGAATTAAAAAAAAAAAAATAATCATATTTTTCGCTGGAAAACGATTAAGGTGTGGATATAACAAAATATAAATAATTGTTAATAAATAATAAAGAAATTTAAAAATACATAAAAAAAGAGGTGAAGGAATTTTAAAAAAATATATATATATGAAGAATACCGAAGAAATCTATACGTTGTATCGGAAATGATAAAAATTATTGTTGGATTACTCAAAAATCAACGCATTTTCGGAATTATAGATTGCTAATTGAATGGAAAAAGTGAAAATTTATAAAAAAGTGAAAAATTAAGAGGGATTCTTAGTCAAAATAAAAAAATATTGGTAAAAAAAAAAAACTAATGATTTAAAATTAAAGAAATATAAAAGTTTTTGAAATATACAAAAAATAACAAATTTAAAAATAAATAAAAACAAAAATTTAATAAATACAAAAAAAAAAATAATTAAAAATAAAAAAAATATTTTCCAAAATTTTCAAAAAAAATTTAAAAATATTTCAAAAGTTAGTAATATATAAAAATTATCTAAAAGTTAATTTTGTATTTTAATTTATAAATAAACCAGTGATTTTTCTGCTTAAACTAATCAAGAATAAAATTTACACATTAAAAATAAACTTAAAATTAAAAACGAATGTTAAAATCATAAATATACCAAGTGCTTATCCAAAATATCTACAAGATCTGCATTGCAAATAAACCAGTCGTGTGTGTGTTTTTTTTTTTAATTTTGCTTAAATTATGCAAAAATGTTAAAAATGCGCTGAGAAATAACGACTTCATTGGAAAAACATAAAGTTTCATATTGTACGTTGCTGTTATTTGTGTCAACAAGTGTTTAAAATTATAAAGAAAGTATCTGCAAGATACTTTACAATCTGCATTCAACTTAAACAGCCAATTTTATTATCAGCTAATTAGTTAAATAATTAAATAATATAAAACTTACGCCTAAAAAGATAAAAAAATATTGAAAAAACACAAAAAGTTTCTTTAATTTCGTAGTCATCAAGTATCTGTTGAATACACTTAAGCGCTACAAGAGATAAATATTGAAAAAAGTGATAATAACAAAAAACGCCTGACAACAAGAATTTTTCTAATATATTAAGTCATAAATAAATGGAAATTTAAATATCATCTTTGATATCTGTGCATTTGAAAGCAAGGTAAATATTTAGCTTTCTGCGAAAGTATCTGACTTTTATGAATGCATCTTACAAAGTCGTGTATCTTATAAACATATAAAATAAAGCTCTTTTATGAATTTTAAAAATACTTATGAAGTATCTACTGAAAAATATAATATTTTAAACCAAGAGATAATATTTAATATAAAGAGTTATATATTAACTTTTAAATTTATAATAGAAAAATTATTAGAAATATTTCTCAACATGATTTTTGCTATAGACTAGCGGGTGCTGGTTTAAACTGTATACTCAGTTTTTGCCTATTGCTTAAAGTTTTTTTTTTATTAAATTGCAAACAAAATTTTTTAGCGATTTTCACTCACTTCTTTTAATAAATAAATTGTGTACTTTACAAAATAAGTTTTTCAAATAAATTTTAAACGCAATTTTTCTTCCAAATATTTAGTCTAATTTCAATATATTGGTATAGGTCTATATTCAAATTTATTTTCAATTTATTTGAATCTAAACTAAAAAAACTTTAATTTAGGACTATTTCAAAATAATAATAATAGTTTGGCACTACAGTCCTATAAGAACTTAGGCCGAGCTCTCTCACCATTTTGAGCTGTACGTGTTATATTTGTACTCAAAGTGGTGGGACCTACAGTTTATTGCCGAGTCCGAACAGCGGGTGAGAGCTTTTTCATAGGCAATGGTTTTACTCTCGTAGGTTTGCCAATTACTGCCGTGAGGTAACGCGATATAGAATGTTTCTATGAAAAGATGTTGTTAGCCCCAGTCCAGGCTTGAACCGGGGACATTTCAGCGCGAAGTCCAACACACTAACCACTGCGCTACCGCGGTTACTCTTAGAACTCTTTCAAAATACTTTTTTTAATATTACGATCTAATAATCCAAAAGAAGTCCAAACTAACGAGGAAAATCCAAACTTTTTTCCTATCGGTTCTACTTTTTAAAATATTTCTTTGAAACATTAATTACATCCCCGTCTGCCATGTCTCGGAGACCTTCGATACCTCGAAGCTTTCTCGAATAACTTCGATAAAAGTTCGATCTCGTTGCTTTCTCGATTCTAAAAATGTTCGTACATTCAAATTCTTTGACAAGATACGACATTTAAACATATATCTAATCGATATCGCAATATTTTTCGCAGCAGTCTTTAACTTTGATCATTTTTTTCTTCGATATCGGTCCGATTTCGAAAAATTTCTCGTATCGTGAAAACTCCGACAGAACGTTCCGATATCTACCTACCATCTAGGTCCAATTTGACGCTCGATATCGTTACGAAAACGGGTCCGATATCGTGTGATTTCTCCATCTACTCGCATTAATCGATACGAATGCTGGGATAGACTGCACGCCTAACCTGATACAAGTGTTTTAAAATATCGCAATTTAATTTTTTTTTTGGCGGTTTCTGAAAAATGTTTTTTTTTTTTGATAATAACTAAAACGTTTAGCCACTAAAACAGTCATTTTCTTAACTTGTATTATAAAAAAATATATTTTCAAAAAACCGTAAAAAATAAATTTAAACCGCGATATTTTAAAAAACCTTTCTACGATTTTTTTCATTTTGGTTTTAAAATACTCGGGGGGATGTCCGAAACATATTCTTAAAAAATATATGATGTTCCACGACTTTTGGGTTGAAAGTGTTTCAGACGTGACTGAAAATGGTATTGTATGAACAATTACTTTTTGAATTTAATTGAAAGGGTCAATCTCTAAAAATGCTCTACTGGATAAGAAAATCATTGTGGAGAATTTGCAGCAAAATGTGAAAAGGATCTGCGAAGACCTCAAAGTTTGCATTTTGGTACCCAAATGGAAAATTTCAAAATGGTATTAAAATGACGTTTTCCAAACACAAAAAATTAAAATGAAAATATGTCATCTTTTAGAAAAATTATTTGCTGTTTCAAAAAAGTATCAACGAGCAAAATCAGATATAAAATGAGTTTAAAAAATTCACTTTTAAACTAATATAGAATGATTTTGGAGTATTCGGGGCTGAAACTATAGATTTTTTAAAAATAATATTAAATTTAATGCATTAATATGCAATTATTTAAATCAGAAAAAAATCACATTAAAATTGGACAAAAGAACAATTATTGATTCAATAGTAAACAAAAAATAAATATTTTCTATAAACTCAATGGAAATTTAATGGTATTTTATTGTATTTGATGGTATTTATCGATTAAAATAATATTTAATACTAATGACTAATTTTTCTAGTAAAAAACTATCAATTAAATATATGGTATTTTTTTATCACTGTATGAAAATTTTAAAGGAATGATTTCAGAATTATTCTCTTGCAAGGGTTTTTGACTTGCGGGCCTGAAATAATTTCTGAATAGACTTGATATTTTTTGCTAGAGCAGTATTTATATTATGTATTATAATTCATACTAAATTTACAATATCGCCTTTGAAATTTACCATAAATATTTTTGAGTAAATACATCTGACAGACAGACAGAAACTCTAGTAGCGCTTGTTTAATTTATCTATATTTTTCCAGAGATGATTCATTCCATAGATACAGGAATGTGGCAGCATGTTGTGTCTTTGTGCAAATAAAATGATAACGTTGAACAATTTGGCACTACACCCAGACAAAAAATACTATATAAATAATAGTTTTTTTTATTAATAAAAATAGTCAATAGGATAAGTTATTATTTTAATCGAAAAATACCATTAAATACTAGAAAATACCATGATATTGCCATTGAGTTTATATGAAAAGATTAATTTGTAGCCGCGGTAGCTCAGTGGCTAGTGCGTTGGACTGCGAGCCGAAAGGTCCCCGGTTCAAGCCTGGAATGGGGCTAACATCGACTTTTCATAGAAATATTTTTCTATACCGCGCTACCTCTCGGCAGTAAATGGCAAACCTACGAGAGTAAAACATTGCCTAGGAAAAGCTCTCACCCGCCGTTCGGATTCGGCAATAAACTGTAGGTCCCACCACTTTGAGTACAAATATAACACGCACAGCTCAAAATGGTGAGAGAGCTCGGCCGAAGTTCTACACAAGACTGTAGCGCCAAACTATTATTATTATTATGCCATTCGTATCGATAACGTTACGAGATCAATGCGAGTAGATTGAGAAATCACACGATATCGGACGCATTCTCGTAACGATATCGAGCGTCAAATTGGACCTGGATGGTAGGTAGTATCGAAACGTTCTGTCGGAGTTTTCTCGATACGAGAAATTTTTCGAAATCGGAACGATATCGAAGAAAAAAATTATCAAAGTTCGAGATTGCTGCGAAAAATATTACGATATCGATTTAATAAATGTTTAAATATCAAATCTCGTCAAAGAATTTAAATATACGAAAATTTTTAAAAAGTAGAATCGAGAATACAACGAGATCTAACTTTTTTATTGAAGCTATTTGAGAAAGCTTGGAGGCATCGAAGGTCTCCGAGACATAGCAGACTGGGATGTCATAAAATTAATATAACTAGAAAATATCTGCTAGATTTACAAATAATATTTCTTTCGCTCCGCGTCGACTATTTGAAAGTAGAGACTCTAAAACTTAAAATTTTTGATTTTTAAAATAATTAATTTTTAGTAAACCGTTACAGTAATATTTACAGTGTTTCGAATATCATATTGCACATACAATTACCTTTAAAATGATATGTCACACTTATATTTTTAGATATCGCTCTATTTGTACATAGTGTGGCAATCAGCACTAACTGTGCTAAAAATATTTGTAATATTTTTGTTTTAATTTGTTAAGTATTCTGCATTTAGAAATTTTGTTTTGTCAAAATTTATAAAATAATTTTTCATTCGCTTTATTTTTTCCGTTTTAGTTTCTTTAAAAATAAAAGTTGCATTGAAGTTTCAAATAGATAATGAAAACATTTGCTATTATTCGTATAAATAATTGACGTAAATATAGCAACCGACATTAGTTGCATTCATTAATCAATCCACCAATGTCTAATTTAATGAAAACATTTGCTATTTTTCGTTAATTCAGCAATTGTGTTCGCTAATATGATTATTTGTACGTCAATATAGCAAATAATTTAGTCGGCGCTGTCTTAGCAACGACTGCGACGACTTAAATTTGCTGCATTGACGTACAAATATTCATGTTAGCAAACGAAATTGCTGAATTAACGAAAAATAGCAAATGTTTTCATTAAATTAGACATTGGTGGATTGATTAATGAATGCAACTAATGTCGGTTGCTATATTTACGTCAATTATTTTTTCCGTGCACTCTGCGAAAATTTATAAACCAAAAGGTAAAATCCAAAAACAAAAAAACCAAACTAAAATCTAATTCAAAATGTCAAAAACTTGTTCAACTGTGTAAAATTCTACCTGTACCTATTATGTACTACTCGTTTATACACGACGCTTTGTAACAAAATTCTACAAATCTCAATTCTTAATTGGATTTTAAGTTTTTGATTTTCTGCTTTTCTACTGCAAATCCATACGTTCTTGTTGGGGCGCGCAACAACAGTCGCTACCAGCACCAGCAGCAGCAACATCACTATTACCAGCATTTAGCACCAACACAAACGTCAATTTCTACATTTTGTTTTTTTTTTTTTGTAAATTTTACTTATTTTTGTTTTATGTTGTTGCCTGCTGCTACTTTTATGCAAAGTATGTCGTTGCAAGTGGCACAGAAAAATGTAAAACTAGACAAGCAGCAAGTGTAGGTAAATAATAAAAATGACAAGAAAAAAATATTATTGCGACTGAAGAATGCGAAAATAAACAAAATGAACGTTGTAAAAATTAAAAGAAAAAATATATATACAAAAAAAATCTTTTATTTTCATTATTGTTGATGAGCTGCTGTAAACAAACAAAAACTATATATGTATTACAAAAAACAGAATAGAAAATTAAGAAATACAATATATTTTCTCTAGAACACCATATGAAAATTTACATTTTTGTATATTGTTTAATACATTTTTCATTAATTCAACATTTTTAAACTCTTAAATGAAAAAAGTGCCAGCCCTTAAGATAACCGTAGTCAAAATTTTTACACTAGCTAATTAATTTAAACATTATTTTAAAAATGGTAAAATGTATCTTATAGATACAATTAGAAAAACAGTATCTACGTATTGCATATGCCTACTTTTTCTAAGGCAAAATTGATTTTTCTTCTTGTAATGCTTCTTAGCTTCCGTGGATCAGTGTTATTTTTCTGGACGTCAAGGTGAAAGGCCCCCGGATTGAATCTCGCGACTTTCAACATCGGAAATAGACAATGCCTTTCTATGTATACTGTGCTAACTATGTCAAACATGCGAGTGTAAAAGTTGTCTTGAAAAAGCCTCTCAGCACAACTGTCCGTACATATATAATGGATATTCTCTAGAACACCATTTCCAAATTTGCATTTTTGTATCTTGTATACTAAATTCATTATTTTTATGAATTCATTATTTTTAAACTATCAAATGAAATAAGTGTCAGCTCTTGGTAAAAATATGATAACCGTGGTCAAGAATTTTACACTAACTATTTAATTTTAACATTATTTAAAAAATGGTAAAAAGTATCTTATATACTGTGCTAACCATATCAAACATGCGATGGTAAATGTTGTCTTCAAAAATCCTCTCACCAAAATTGTTCAGATTCGGAATTTGACTGTGGACCCCAACAAAAAAAGCTAAAAATCTAAAAAAGTGTGACACGCTTTTTTTTTTACAAATTAACCAACGCTCATGGGATGTCCCCTATTGGTGCAATGTACAGTGTTGAACGTAAGAAAGGATTATAGGTTCAAGGTAGCAGGAAAGATGGAGTAGTGTCGGAGGATGTTTGCTTTAAATTTTCCAATTTTAAAAATATCGGGAAAAACAGACGCAGGAAGTTTGTTCCACAAACGTATCATACGACTGAAGAACGAATGTTCTCTGTAATGCGTGATTCTGAGAGTACTACGAAGGGCTTGGTTCGATGCCCTTGTAGAACGAGAGAACACACGAGCTGGTGGAATCAGCTTACCATTGTAATACCTATAAAACTGGCTTACACACCCTACAGTCCTTCGGTGCTCAAGAGAACCAATAGAGAATGAAATATTTTCATCCCCTATTAAATATATTGTACGTTGTTGGATTCGATCCAGGAACTCCAAAGAAGATTTTCAAGCCCCTGCTCATATGTGCGAATTGTATTCCATCTTAGGCCGAATATAGGTGGTGTAGACAGTGCGCAAGTTAGCAGGAGTGAAGTATGTCTTACACCGTTTCAGAAAACCGAGGCACTTGGCCGCTTCTTTCGACACGTCAAATATGTGATCAGTCCAACAGAGGTGACATTGAATTGCTCAGAACGTCAAGAGCAGCTGACTCCGCAATATTCACATCGCCCACACCCAGAAAAAAATACTATATAAATAATAGTTTTTTACTATTAAAAATAGTCAATTGGATAAATTATTATTTTAATCGTAAAATACCATTAAATACTAGAAAATACCATGACATTGCCATTGAGATTATATGAAAAGATTTATTTTTTGTATACTATTAAATTAATAATTGTCCTATTGACCAATTTTAATGGGATTTGAGGGAATTTTTGTTGGGTGCATATTAAGGTGAGGGAGAGTTGAATCCATTCTTTTGTAAGATAACAGACAACATTGGGTCTTGCTTGCATTCAAATCAACTCCATTTGCAAGACCCCACTCGAAGAATATTTTAAGGTCATTATTGAGTGTATCATTCATTGTGCGCCTTTTACTCTCTATCTCCAAAGGGTTTGGGTGCTTGTTTAACGAATATGAATGACAAATATTGCTGTCATCTGCAAAAGAATGGATTGGGTTCTGGGTCGATGACAGAAGGCCATTGATAAATAAAGGGTTTTTCAACAGGGACAGGGACAGCAAACGACGCCATATTTCTTGCCGCTCTTTTGACATTTCTCTTCAGTAAGTTCGAATTTCGGTAGTAAATTTTAATAATTTCGACTCGTTGTTGGCTCGTATATCTTTTCATCATGAAATGGCAAAACTTACTGAAGAGAAATGTCAAAGGAGTAGCAATAAATATGACGTCGTTTGCTGTCCCTGTCGCTCTACTTGTAGCGTCCCTGTTGAAAAACCCTTGAAAAAAACTTTTGTAGCGCTCTTATTGAAAAACCCGTTACCAGAAATAGGGATGGGGATAGAACGGAAACCTGCGGAACTCCAGAATTGATGGAATGTTGTTCTGAGAACACACCATCCATCGCAACTCGGGCTTCATGCCACACTCGATTAAAGGCCTTTGAAATATCTAAAGCTACAACCTTACTATCCCCGAAAAGGTGAATACAAATTAATAATTGAAAAATCTAACAGAAAAAAATGAAAGTTCTATATTTCTTCGTACAAATTTTCGGTATCTATGCGATAAATATTATTATACATCGTGATTAATCAAAGAATTTGAATGTATAAGAGATTTTAAAAATTAGAATCGATAAAGCAACAAGATTGAACTTTCGCGTAACGAAGTTATTCGAGAAAACTTCAAGGCTGGGTAAAGCTAAATATAATTTACATATATACTGTAATTCTCTAGGCATTTACGTATACTTTAAGCACCTTTTTTTATATATTACATTTAATTGTTTATAAGATATTTCATATTAATCATAAAATAAAATATTTATAATATTATGTAGATTTATAGTTATTGCCGCAAACATTTATATTTTTTCCCATCACAATACCGTGTGACTGACGGACTAACTGACTCTCATTCAATTCGATTTATAACTGTTATCGATACAAACGTCATTAACGAGCAGTTAACTGAGCAACTGAGCAGTTCGTTTGTGAGCGATTTAAAGAGAAAGAGTGAGGCAAAGAGAGACTAGATTTTGTGAAAACTACTGGTTACTCATCGAAAAATATGAAACAAAAAAAAAATATATTCAGAAAAAAACAAATCATATAATAATGAAATGTTATGAAATCTGAATACGTGGATGTGACGACGTTCGTTGTCTCGTTTTTGATCGCATGACGATTGTTTGACGATCGATAACCCACCGTATGTTAATTAAAATGCTTTTTTCGCTTTTAACGTGAAAATAAAAAAAATATAAATAAAATATAAATTATTGGCTGTGTTAATTTATGCAAGAATATGTTGATTTACTAAATGGAGGTATTTATTTTCTTAGTAATATTTTTTGTCAGTTATGGTGTTAATTCAATTATATGATAAATCAGAGGAATATTTATTATTGAGCAAAATGAAATGTTTAAGGCCATATTTAAGTTTTTTTTTTTTATAAATTAAATGCAAAAAATAACTCTAATTGAAATTTAGCTTATTCGGAAAGATATGCTCATCGAAAGATCAAAGCCGGACTAAATAAAGGTAAAATGCGAGGACTGTTGCCGATCATGACCCTAGCTGAATTTCTTCTAGAGAGAGGAAATAGTAGAAAAATGATTAACATATAAAAAATCTTAAATATCCAAATTTAAAAATATCTAGAATTTTGATCTAAAATATTTATTTAAAATTGTAAAGGGTTTTTTAACAGGGACTCTACAAAAGTAGAGCGACAGGGACAGCAAACGACGCCATATTTCTTGCCGCTCTTTTGACATTTCTCTTTAGTAAGGTTTGTCATTATTCGAATTTCGGTAGTAAATTTTAATAATTTCGACTCCTTGTTAGCTCGTATATCTTTCCATCATGAAATGGCAAACCTTACTGAAGAGAAATGTCAAAAGAGCGGCAAGAAATATGACGTTGTTTGCTGTCCCTTTCGCTCTACTTTGTAGCGTCCCTGTTGAAAAACCCTTAAAAAAAAGCTTTTGTAGCGTTCTTATTGAAAACCTCTTTATTTTAAATATCGTCGTTGTAGAACTAAAAGTCACCAAATACATATATATGAAAATCTTAAATTTCAACTTTGTTGGTAATTTTTACAAAAAGTAATTGGTACATTTTTAAAGTAGAAATACCAATTGATAGATTTGCATTTTTTTATCAGTTGGTACAAATATTGAGCTCATCGATCAAAAATTGAAAGATTTATAAAGATTTTTGTAAATGAATAATTGGCATTTTGAAAATTTAGTTGGTGACGCTTAGTTCTACAACGACGTTATTTATTGTATTTTAAATATTTATTTAAAACATGTATTTATTGTGTGATATCTAAAATATGCAAGTGTCTAAAATTTTTATTTAAAATATGTGTCTAAAATATGTATCTATATAATTTAGATACATAAAGTACATATCGCAAATGTGAAATCAAAAATATGTATCTAAAAGATGTATATTAAGTATGCATTGAAAATAAGTATTTGAAACATGTATTTGAAATAATTATCTAAAATATATATCTAAAATATGCATCAACAATTCGTATTTAAAATATGTTAGATACATAAAGTAAGTGAAATCTAAAATATGTATCTAAATATGCATCTGAAGTATACATCTAAACTATGTATCAAAAATATGTATCTAAAATATGTATCTAAAATATGTATTTGAAATATGCAATTGAAATATGTATCTAAAATAAGTATCTAAATAAGCTAGATATTTTATACGCAGCGTAAATGTGAAAACAAAAATGTGTATCTATTATATGTATCCAAAGTATGCATTTAAAATATGTATCTAAAAAAGTTATTTCAAATATGCATTTGAATATATCAAAAATATGTATCTAAAATATGTATCTAAAATATATATCTATAATATATTTTTAAAACATTTGTTCTAAATATTTTTCTAAAATAAGTATCTGAAATATCCATTTGATATATGTAAAATATGTATCTGAAATATTTATGTAGAATATTTATCTGAAATATTTATGTAAAATATTTATCTAAAATATGCATCTGAAATATGTATCAGAAATATGTTTCTAAACAATGTAAAAAAAATATGACTTAAACCTTTTTCGAAAATATGTATCTAAAATATGCATTTGAAATATGTATCTAAAATATGTACCTCAAATATGTATCTTAGTTATGTATCTAAAATATATACCTAAAATTTGTTTCTAAAGAATGTACCTTAATGAAGTATCTAAAATATGTATTTAAAATAGGTATCTGAAATATGTATATTAGAATATGTATATGTATATTAGAAATGGGCACGTGCCTGTTTTTGATGGCACCGATAACCAAATTTAAAAATAAAGAAAAAATATGTAGAAAAAGTTGATATATAGAAAAAAACGAAGAAGCACGAAAAAAACACGATAAAAGCACGGAATCACATGAAAAACTATGCAAAACGTGAAAAATAATATTATAAACAGGGACTAAAACCGTTTTGAATATCGCTTCCGTTTCTAGTTCCATGGTTTTTAAATTAGCGGTTGCGATTCCGGTTTCAACAAAAAAATTGTTTGGGTACCGATTCTGGTTCCATAAATCGAAACGGTTTGAGTTACAATTTCGATTTTTTGCGGTACCAGAAGGGGGATTAAAACCCTTGGAATATCGGTGCCGATTCTCATTTCAAGATTTAAAATGTAGCGGTACCGATTCCGGTTTCAACCCAAAAAAATTAAATGGGTTCCGGTTCCAAACATTTTTTAAATCGTTTCCAGTACCGGTTCTTTATGATTCCATATTATAAATAATTAAAATATTAACATTACCCAATATGCCATTCGTATCGATGGAGAAATCACACGATACCGTACCCGTTCTCGTAACGATATCGAGCGTCAAATTGGACCTAGATGGTAGGTAGATATCGGTAGGTATCTCTCGGAGTTTTCTCGATACGAAAATTTTTTTGAAATCGGAACGATATCGAAGAAAAAAACGATGAAAGTTCGGAATTGCTGCGAAAGATATTGCGATATCGATTTGACAAATATTTAAATATCGTATCTTGTCAAAGAATTTGAATGTACGAACATTTTTAAAAATTAGAATCGAGAAAGCAACGATATCGAACTTTTGTGTATCGAAGTTATTCGAGAAAGCTTCGAGGTATCGAAGGTCTCCAAGACATGGCAGACTGGGTAGTACTGTTTTATTCTCTGAATCGGAACCTCTCCTGAATCAGAACCGTTATTAAAAAATGTGTGGAACCGACACCGATATTCCATACTGTTTTTGTAACTGGTTAAAAAACGACGAAATTTTTATTTCCTGGAAGTAAAGTGTTTTTATACTGTACACTAAGAGTGAAAGGGTATATTCAGTTTAGTACGCCGTTTGTAACACCAAGAAGGAAGCATTTCCGGTATGGAAAAGTATATTATTCTTGATCAGCATGACCATCTGAGTCGATTTAGCGATGTCCGTAGGTCCGTCTGTCTGTCTGTTGAAATCTTGATAACAGGAAAACTAAAGAAGCTAAATAAATGAAACTCCCTATTTAGATTACTTATATATCTACGTTGTCTGTCAGTGAAATGGGCAAGATCATGGACAAGTTGGCAACTCTTGAAGTTCCTTTTTTGATCCGTTTTTCAAGGTGATATGTCATATTATTGATAAATGAGTCACGTTTGTGCTGTTTTCACGATAATTCACGAACGTGATTTTTCACAGAGAAACCGATTACACGACAAGATTCAGCAACCTTTAAGGGTTAAGATGTGAAAATGATGAGTCCATTGTGACCTGTGAACGGACCACTTATGTTCAAATACCTCATATAAAACATACATCTCCTAGTGAATTTTACTGTATACGTGCTTAGGTAAACTTTTTTGGTCAACTATATATTGACTTCATGCTCAAATTCATGAAAATAATGTTTTCCCACGAAACGACTTGTGGTTAAAAAAAATCGAAATTCGGTACACCTACCCATTTGTAAATATGGGTATCAAATGAATGGAAATTTTTCATCGATTGAAAGTTTGTAGTTATTTTCAGGATTCGCATACTCTGGTGACCTATATACCACTTTGAATGGTAACCGCTTATATGTGTAGGGTATTTATAGTCGGCTTAAACCGAATTTTGATAATCCGAACACGATCATAATAACACCTACTATAAAATGTGCCTACTTTAAAATTTCCCATGTGATCTAACCTTCCCAACTGGTTTAAATTGGAGCAGAAATTAAAAAAAAATTGTAATGCCTGATTTTAGAGGCACGGACACGCCAACAACTAGACGCACGAACACAGATTTTAGGGCGTGACACGAAAAAAGCACGACACGCGCCCATCTCTAATGTATTAACATATTTAACATATATATGTTTATTTGTATATCTCTGATTTTTATCTAATAATGTTATTATTTTTAATTGGTATATACATTTTTTTTATTTATTATGTATCTAAAATATGTATCTTAATCTAAGTGAATCGAAATTATGTATCTCAACATGTATCTTAAATATCAAAAATGTATCTGCATTACTTCGTACAAGATATTCCAATGGTTACACCAAATACAAAACTGTAAAATGTAGCATTTTTTTTATTTTTATGTAATTTTTTTGCATTTTTCATTTTTTGTTGTACCTCTCAGTTGTTCTATTAATAAGGAATGTTTTCGATAAACAACCGAAACTAGTTTTCAGAATTCAGAATGTCCACTAAAAATGTCTGTCCACTGCACAATATTTGCTCACTGCAACTACGTATGCATGTGGCGAATATTTGTGCCCATTTTTTGTTGTTTTTGCTATTAACAGTGTTGCCATTGAGGTAGAACCAGTCACTAAAGAAGCAAATAAACGAATAAAAAAAATACCAAAAAATTTTGGTGTTGGTATTTATGGTAGTTGCACGTGAGGAATTTGTACAAGAGCCACAAAAAATAAACTCTAAATGTTTTTTTTTTTTTTTTGATAGTTTTGTGTTAATACCAGTTTTGGTTTGTGTGCTTTTTGGCAGTAACTAGGTAGTAGAAACTAGCAAATTATGTGCGGAAACTAAAAATGATAAAAAGATGTCTTTGCACAAGTTTTTGATGTTAATTGAAAATGGAATTTGGAACAAAAATAAACCGAAAACTTTTGAAATGTTAGTTTGTAAAAGACTCAATTAAAAAGAGTAGATTTTGCAACATTTTTGTTTATCAAAAAAATAAAAATAATTCCCAAATGGTCTTCAAAGCAAATATAGTTTTTTTACACATGAATGATTTGAGATAAATGTTCATGTCAGTTGTATGGTCTGCAGTATTGAGCTTTTTCACTTATTCATTTTGGTATAGTTTATGCTAAATACAAAAAATAAAAACTAAAATACAATTTGTGTCTATGGAAAAGATTGAGTCTTTCAGTAAAAGTTACAGTAAATATTGGATACATTTATAACATCAGTTCTGTCAAATTCTCTCTAATTTTTAAGATATAGCCCATTTTTTAATTTCTCGTTGGTCTGTCTGGAAAACGGTCCTACAAGTTCGTATATCTGGATTGTGTACAAAATAAAAACACTCTTATGTTTGGTTTAAATTATAACAATTAACTTTATTAATTCTCATTAACTAACAACTTTACTAATAACAAAATCTAACAACCGCTGCATATCCACAATGTAACTCGACATTGATCACACACGAGATGCACTCGTGCAGTGCAGTACCTTATACTTCATGCATCAGTTCGACACGTTTGGACAAGCTTTGACATCTTTCGAGAACCTTATACTCGTTTCGTGAATGATGCATGCTATTGGCATTTCATTCGCACTTATGTGTTGTTAATGCGCTGATCTTCTATTTCTTTTTCGCACATTACTTAGTGCGCTGAATGATCTTCCGTCTCTTTGTAACACATTGCTTAGTGCGCTGAATTGTTTTGCGTCTCATTTATTATTGTTGATTGCTTGCACAGTGGAGCAAATTACCTCTTTTCGTAACAATATTAATTAGATTAAAAGCTTGAATGCACTCTCATCAATGATTCCTTAATGATTCCCCCCCTATGTCAGTTTAGAAACATCGATCGATAGCATTTTCGCCCTGCAAAGAATTGATGACATTTTCATACACACCAATTCATGCATTATGATGTAGCATTGATGATGTCATGCACATCATTCATCAAGGGAGTCACAAATATTTGCAAAACAATTTTTTTTATTATTTTATTTATTTTTTAATTTATACATATTTTTTTATTTTATTTTATTACACGCTGCAAAAAAGGGCTCTCCCAAACATAATTTTGCAGGCATTACATATATCTTTGGAGCTTTATGCAAACAAAAATATTATTTCATTGCCAAACATTATTATAATAACAGCCAAAAATATACTTTGTTTTCCCTTTTTTTAAATTACTTTTTTTTATTTATATTATATAATTATAAATTTAAACATGTATTTATTTTTTTTTATTACACATTTTTTATTTATACTTAATAATTTTATTTCCATCTATTGTTCCTATTTTGAGTTCAGTGAATTATGGATTAATTGGATATTTCACAGACAGCCAATACCTGGTATTAACAGTAATTGGCGTTACTTAAACAAATTCTTCCATCAAAAAAAAAAAAACGTTTGAACTATATGAAAAGTATTAATGTCAGTGTTTCTGAGTGCTAAAAGTAGTCAGCGTTGTTATTTAATTGTGATTTAGTAATACCAAACATACATATAATCAAAATAATGCTATTATTTTTTAAATTCGTTATCACCAAATAACAATCACGAATAACCAAATACATATAATTCAAAACTTTGAGTGTGTTAAATAGCGGAAATTTCAAACATATATATATTAATATCTGATGAAAAATATATATTTCTACAGAAACATTAATATAGCAAATTCATGTAAATCCCCGATTAAAGAAATTTATGTTTAAATATCGTAGAATAATATTTCAATCTGTACAAAAAAATTATACAATTCAATTATAATATAATTAGGTTTTGGTCCTAATATGTATATGGTGATTTCGAATTACGTTATAATTACATTCAAACATATTCAAACAATAATTATATATTGTATCTGCATATAATTGCTCAGATGCAAGTGTTATAGTGATGTTTTTAAAATTTAGAGTGTGAAATCAAAACATTAAAAAAAAAAAAATGTTAAACAAAACTATGTCCAACCTACGGACCTTTCCCCTACATGCTAATATCAATAACCACGGTCATCATCTATCAACATTACTTTTGCCCTCAGATTGGGCCTATGAATAATATGGCGGGGTGACACCGAACACAAAATTTCAGTTTCACGCGTAAATGCTACCCCTAGACGTATGTTGTATGCATTTCACATTGCATTTCACAACGTAAATGCTGCATACCTTTAGGGGCATGTCACGTTTATGTTAATTTTCATCAATGACAAATTTTCCATTGTCGTCGGGTCATCATTGATGCCCTTGTCGTCAATCGTTTCTTGCTGGGGTCTTGTAGTATTCACAATTTATGTTGTTGCACTTTCAAAAGATGTAAAAAATATGCACATAAAGTAATATCAGTCAAATGGAGGTACACTATTGAAATGTTTATATATATTATAAATAAAAATATAGAAATCAAATTAAGAATAAAATCATTATTTTACAGTTAATAAAAAAAATTGTACATAAAAAATTAGAAATTTATAAAAAAACAAAATTTAAATAATAAATTTCAGTGCATATGCGTGCTTCACAAACGACAGTAGTGGAGCAACAGAAACAAGACAGCACAAAACACATGTATATTCGGACGACGAACGGCAAATAAAAACAAATTTGTCTATTTTGTGCTTAGAGTTGCGTGTGTTATCGTTGAATTCGATTTAGTACACATCTAGTTCAAACCAAAGTTTGTCATTCTGGAAAATATTGTTTCTTAAAAAACATCATGTGAATATTTTTGTACAACAAGAAGTTTTTAATTTGGGAACCCCATATTTTCTTAAATGATTAAGTGACATTTCAATATGTCTTGTATTTAGAGCTTATATATAAAATTTGTTTCTGTTTGTTTATCATACTTTTTGAAAAACCGGTATAAAACTGATATTGTGTTTCGATATCGGTTGTTTTTTGATTTTTTTTTGTATGAAACAGTTTTTCGGTTGCTGTTTCAATCCTTTACATTAAATACACGGAGGGAAATAAACTTTTAAAACTCGAGAAGAATTCGACTCGATTGAAAAATAGTAGAATTTGACTAATTTCAATAAAATACTATTAAAATATTAGAATTTATTATCTGAATATTAAGAAAGCATATTACTAGTAATCAAAAAAATAAACAAGATTTATTCTTCTGGATCTTGAGAAGTTAATTTATTGCTAAAAAACCATAAATAACACGCTAAATTGTTGCGGTATTATTCGCAAAAATAACACGTGTTCATGTATCTGTTGATGTTTTCAACGATCTTGCTTTGTCTGTAGTATTCGCTTTCATGCTTTGTTTTGCAATACCTGTTTTAAAGAAAACAAATATATTTATGTTTGATTGTCATTATTATAATAATAATGTTTTGCAATGATATAACAATTATGCTTGTGTTTTCAATGTATCTTTCATATTGCAGAATGTATCTTTATTACTTTACAATGTATACTTTATTCCATACAGTTCAATTTTTATCCTACACATTGTTCTACCCAATGTATCTGTCACCGTCCACTTTGAGTCTTTTACTTTTAACAATACATATATCTCTCCCATACATAAACCTAGCTAATATGAGATACAAAAATGTTAATAATTACCAAATATTTATTTAACTAGTATTTACTATAAAAACATATGATGAGAAAATATTACAAACCAAAAATTATCTAACACAGTTATGGCGTGTGTTTGTGCAAAGCAATCTGTGCGCCGCACGACCTCAAGAACTTCCTGCAACATTTGGTAACGTTGAACCCTATTGTGCGGCTAACGTACGCGAACAACTATCTTCAAGATCAAACAATATTAGGTTCCACAAAAAATAAACAAATAAACGACGACGTCAACAACATAACAAACATAAACATAAAACCTTCGTAACAAAAATAAAAAATTTAAGAAAAAAAATTCTCACGTCTGATGCAAAAAAAAATATATATTAAGGCGTCTCGGATACACTTGCACGTGGCGGTTTGAGGGTGTTAAGGGCATGTTGCATTTTTTTTTACAAATGTTTTAAATATGTAAAAATGGCTTCTTTTTATATATTTAAAACACTTATATAGAAGAGTATAAAAATAGTTATTTCTCGAGAAAAGGTTTTGCGCATTTTGATGGAACATTTCTGGCATTTTTTCAGCAAACATACTGATAAATGGAAGTATGTGGGAAGCCTGGAAAAAAATGTTTGGTATGCCCAGGACAATTTATATATTTTTTATTTGAAAGATTTTATGTTTGCATCAAAAGCTGCATTATTTCTATCCGTTCTCAAAATAATTTGGGACCTAACCTAATATAGAATTTCCAAAATCTTCCATTTATGTGAGTGATTTCCAAAAATGTGCCCGAAATATTTCTAAGAAAATATCAAGAATTTTGTCTTTCGAGGTTATCAAGATTTGTGTGATTTTAAAGAAGAGTTACCGCATATTCTAGATATTGGAAGAAGGTAGATTTTTTTTTATATAAACTGCGCTTTTGTTTTCCTAAAACACAGAAAAAATAATCGACGTAAATATAGCAACCGATATTAATTGCATTCCTTAATCAATCCAACAATTAAATTCACTAATTTAATGAAAACATTTGCTATTTTTCGTTACATAAGCAATTGCGTATGAATATTGAACGTCAAAGCAGCAAATAATGTTGTCGGCGGATAAATAATTTTGTCATTAAATTAGTGAATTTCTTTGCTGGATTGATTAATGATTGCAATTAATATCAGTTGCTATATTTACGACGATTATTTTTTTCTGTGAACCTTCCAAAAAAAATGTATGTGGTACTATTAAACCAGAACTGGTGTTCGCTGATCATTGATCTTAAATAATAGTTAGGCACTACAGTTCTATAAGAACTTAGGCCGAGCTCTCTCACCATTTTGAGCTGTGCGTGTTATATTTGTACTCAAAGTGGTGGGACCTACAGTTATTTGCCGAATCCGAACGGTGGGTGAGAGATTTTCATAGGCAATGTTTTTACTCTCGGAGGTTTGCCATTTACTGCCGAGAGGTAGCGCGGTATAGAAAAATGTTTCTATGAAAAGATGTTGTTAGCCCCAGTCCAGGCTTGAACCGGGGACCTTTCGGCTCGCAGTACAACGCACTAACCACAGAGCTACTGCGGCTACATTGATCTTGTATTGTAAATATTATTTTCTTAAAAGTGACACTATTTAAAATTCCGAAATAATCATGACTATTTGTTGACTAAATACACTACGCTGTTAAATGATAAAAAAATCCATTTTTGCCAAATGTCAATTCTATATAACTAACGAGTGCTGATTTTGAGTGCATACTTTAACTACATTCGATAATTTAAGGCACTTTTCAGCCACTTTTGAGAATTAATAATATATAGTACTTTACAAAACCAGTTTTCCAAAAAATGTTAATGCTATTTTTCTTTCCATTGTCTAGACTAATTTTAATATTATAATAAATGCTAATATATAATGTTAAAATTTTAATTTTTTAAGATATTTGGCTCTAAACTTGAAATGTTTTGATTATTATTTTTATTTGACATTTATGATCTAATGACAGTCAAGAAATTGATCTCTGTTTATCCGGAAAATATTCCAAGCTCAAATTAACGTTCCAAATTATTACTTTCTCTCGATATGTCTCTCTTTTTGATATATACAGATTAGAGATTTGTTGTGCCAACCAACTCTTTGCCTAATCAATTTATTCGTTTCTCTCAACTGCTAAGTCGGTTCTTAAAGCCAATTTTAAAAGTTTTAGTAGAATGTATCATGCGCCAATTGAAAATGTCAGTTCCGTCAACAATTTTTTGGAAAATTTGTTTTGAACCGAATGAAGTTGGTTGTTAAAATGAACTTTTCCGTGCTTCCAACCTGTCATAAGAATATTTTTTTGTATGTAGTTTGTATGTTATTAATTTGAATTCAGGATATTAAAAAAAAAATATCCAAAAAATTAACGGAATTCGAAATATAGGGAAAATAAATTAAAAATCAAAATATATTGGTTTTTTAAATTTTCAATAACCGGAAATTACTACATCCAGATATTTATTTAGTTTTTTAAGGAATCCTTAATTTTTTTTTTATTAAATCGATCGAAGAAGATTTTTTTATTTAAATAATTTTTTTATTTAAATAATTTTTTTATTTAAAATCATCTATTTTTGAATGCGCCTCTGTCTCTTCGCAATAAGATCCACGACGAAGACGTTGGCAACATGAGCCAATGTGACCACAACAATGTGCTACAGCAACAATAACAAAAAAAAAATAACAACAACATGGAAAACAGTTTGTCCAAAGAACAGCATCCAATCCGGTATCACTAGTTTTTTTAGTGATCATTTTGTTTTCATCTTCTAATTTTTATTTTATGTTTATCTTTTGGGTTGGTTTTTTGTTGTTGTTGTTGTGCTTATTTTTCTGGCAACATCAAAAAGCTGAAGGTAGAAAAAATAAAAAACCCAACAACATCAACAGATACAAAAACAGCATCATAGATACCACAAAAAAAAAGTTAAGTAACATTAAAAACAAAAATGAGAAAAAACTAAAAAGCATTTCGAAAAAGTGCTGTTCTGGTCATGAACTAACTAGAAACAAACTGTGTTGTCTATCTGACTTTGCTGCCGCTACGGTTGCTGCAGTACGCTGCAGATACATTTGTATCTGCAAGATAACGTGCCATGCTACGACGAATGTAACTCACAAAGTACGTTTAGAATTTAGCTGTAGCGATTTGTGCTGGAACATATCATAAATTAATTGAGCACAAAGACAGAAGAAAGACAGACAACCAGGGAATAGATAGCGTATCTGAGAGATACTAAACATAAAATTAGCTGCACGGTAAAAAGCATATTTACTGGGTTCGGAATAGTAGCTTGGAGTTATGACAATACGAAATGTGCTGTCAAAAAAGTATAAAATATAAATTGGGTCATCGAACTAATTAAAATTATAATGTATCGAAAAGTGCCTAAGTTTAATAAAAAATATATCTGTAGAAAAATTAATATATATGTGGTATTGAAATTATTATAATTAGATGAAAAATGTATATGATATATAAAATAGAATTTAAATAAAATATTTTGAACATATTTAGAATTTAAATAAAACATTGAGAAAAGAGAAAAATATAAAATATTTAGAAAATGTATCTGCATCTTGACAACCTAATAACGTAGCTTCCTGATATAATATTATCAGAAATATTAAAAATTCGTTGAAAAAGGCCTAACATATCGATGGTAATTTTCTATAAAAGGATACACCCACAAAAAATACCCTCAAATCCCATTAAAATTGGTCAATAGTATTGATTGAATAATAATAATAATAGTTTGGCGCTACAGTCCTGTGTAGAACTTCGGCCGAGCTCTCTCACCATTTTGAGCTGTGCGTGTTAAATTTGTACTCAAAGTGGTGGGACCTACAGTTTATTGCCGAATCCGAACGGCGGGTGAGAGCTTTTTCATAGGCAATGGTTTTACTCTCGTAGGTTTGCCATTTACTGACGAGAGGTAGCGCGGTATAGAAAAATGTTTCTATGAAAAGATGTTGTTAGCCCCAGTCCAGGCTTGAACCGGGGACCTTTCGGCTCGCAGTCCAACGCACTAACCACTGAGCTACCGCGGCTACTTGAATAGTACACAAAAAAACCAATCTTTTCATTTAAACTCAATGGAAATGTTTTATGGTATTTTCTAGTATTTAATGGTATTTTCCGATTAAAATAATAATTTATCCTATTGACTATTTTTAATAGTAAAAAACTATTATTTATATAGTATTTTCTGGGAGTACGCAATACAAAAAAGACTGAGCAATAAAAACAGACCCATGAATTATATAAAATAGATGTATCGGATGTCTATTTTCCATTTTTAGATATGCTTCCATTTTTAGAATTCACAAATTTTCCTAGCTTTTAAATAAGTACAGAATGCAGTAGATATAATTGTAGATACAGTGTTTTTTTCTACAGTGTTTTTTATACATATTTATTAGTTTTTTAAATTTATCATGAAGCTAAATAAATACAGAGTAAACAATAATAGTAGTATAGAATGTAGTAACAATAAATACATAATATAGTAAAAATAAATGAATATTTAATAATTACCTAAATATTTCTGAACGTTTAAATACATACAAAATGTTGTTAATTTTAGTACAAATGCAGTTAAATTTAGCAAATAAATGAACAAAATTACTGTAATTATTTTGAATACAAAATGTAGTAATAAAGTCACTACATTTTTATTTCTTTTTAATATATTTGTTCTCGCAGTAATGTACCTATAAAATGCAAAATACTTAACGTAACTACATTCAAAAGAAAATTTCCCATTAAGTACTCAAAAATAAATGCAGACTCAAGTATTACAATAAATTATTGAAAAAAATTATTGAAGCGTACATTAAATGTGTTTTAACCTTTTGCAACGAAAGTGTATTTTTATGTGTGTATTTTAAAAGTAAATATAAGGAAAATGTTATAAGACTATACCATAAAATTAATAATACATATCGTCACTGTCATGCCAAAGGGGCGAATGAGCATTTTTAAATATGTTGGGAAATCAAATTTTAAAGTTTGAAGTGCTTTAAAAATTAGCAAAATTTATATTTTTTTCAATTTTGTCTGTTATTTTGGTTTATTCGTCAATTATTATAACGTATATAAAATATCTTTAGATTTGGACAACCTACTGAATTATAAATACGGATATTGTAAGGCTATATATTTTTGTTTTTTTGTGCTTTTTATTAGCGCAAGATAAAATAGTAATATAGAGACATTAATTGTTTGATTTTAAAGCACCTATCGATCTGCATCATTAAATAAAAATATGTTGCCAAACATTAATTTGCCATTTGTTATTTGCAGGAAAAAATGTTTAGCAAAATATTTTTAGATAATGATGCCAATTGATAGGTCCTTTAAAAATAAACATTTAATACCTTTACACCACTATTTTATCTTGCACCAATAATAGCAAAAAAACGAAGAAATTGGAAGTATTTAAAAATTGTCATGCCAAAAGGGCGAATCTTTTCGTTTTTTTTGCTATAACACTTTAATGGTACAGGATAAAATAGTGATGTAATGGCAATTATTGTTTATTTTCAAAGCACCTATCGATCTGCATCATTAAATAAAAATATGTTGCCAAACATTAATTTGCCATTTGTTATTTGCAGGAAAAAATGTTTGGCAAAATGTTTTTAAATAATGATGCAGATCGATAGGTGCTTTAAAAACAAACAATTAATATCTTTACATCACTATTTTATCTTTGTCAAAATTGTCAAAAATTGCACATTCACCCCTTTGGCATGATAGTGACGATATCATTTAATTTGTATAGGTCTCTCTTATTGTAATTAAAATATCACATTGTAGAATTTATGGTACAACCAATGTGTATTAATAGTTTCAATATTACTGAACAAATGGGACGCATTCTAATGACCAATTTTTATGGTACAAATTATTGTTGTTCTATTGAAATACTATTCATTTTCCATGTTTTTTTCAAGGCGCATCATTCAAGGCTAGTTTTGTATTATGTCAAATAACTCCCTGATTACGGAAATATGTTTTAAAAATGTTTCTTTAGATTGGTTTACACTGGTTTACCGAGCTTTCAAAAAGGTGATCACGTATATTTGTAAATATCTCGTTTTAAATACCTAATACGATCAAGTATAATGTGAAGGTAAATAAACAGATATAATTCATATATTCGAATTCTGGGGGTCATTTTCCATAATACAAAAATAGTAGCATTTACTGCGCAAAATTTTTTGTCATATTGTTGTGTAGTGTTATTGACTTAATAAAAACTATTCTTTAATAAGAGATCACAGTAATAGTCGGGCCTAACGGGGATTCAAAATCCGGAGCCTCTTCCTGTAAAGACAAGAACGGGAATCTAGTGACTGATATCCAGAGCACACTGTAAATATAGAGGCATCACTAAACTGCTGACCGATGATGATGACAGCAATTCTCCGATAGAGAAATAAACACGGCAACCCCAGTACTTGAGGACGTCGTATTTGACAATATTGATATCATTGACAGGAGCACCACACAAGCAGCCCAAGACAAAATGTTTGGCATTTTTCTGGAATATTTCGGGCATATTTCCGGCAAACGCACAGCTAAATGGAATATTTTGGGAAGTGTATAGCACCCCAGACAAAATTTTTGGCAGGGTCGAGGTAGTTTTGAAACATTTTTTCGACCTATTTCAAACAGACAAAGGCGGAGTTTGTATCAAAAGCTGTCTGATTTCTGCCCATTCCCCAAATATGGTGTGAATCTGCCTTAAAATTTACAGAATAATTTTCAACCTGCCCGAGACAAAATTGTTGGCATTTTTCTGGAATATTTCGGGCATATTTCCGGCAAACGCACAGCTAAATGGAATATTTTGGGAAGTGTATAACAGGTTGTAAATTTATGTAGAATTTTTATAGCAGATTCACGCCATATTTGGGGAACGGGCAGAAAACAGACAGCTTTTGATACAAACTCCGCCTTTGTCTGTCGAGGAAATGTTTATGAACTGCTTCGACCCTGCCAAAAATTTTGTCTGGGGGGTGCTCGAGATAAAATTTGTGGCGTTTTTCTGGAATATTTCCGGCAAACGTACAGATACATAGAACAGTTTGAGAAGTGTATATCAGGTTGTAAATTTTTGTGGAATTTTTATGGCAGATTCACCCCATATTTGAGATAGGACAGAAAACGCTTTTTGTACAAAATTTTGATACAAACTCCGCCTTTGTCTGTTTGAAATAGGTCGAAAAAATGTTTCAAAACTACCTCGACCCTGTCAAAAATTTTGTCTGAGGTACTATGCACTTCCCAAAATATTCCATTTAGCTGTGCGTTTGCCGGAAATATGCCCGAAATATTGCAGAATGCCAAAAATTTTGTCTCGGGACGTTATAAATTTGTGTGGAATTTTTATGGCAGATTCACACCATATTTAGGAAAGGGCAGAAAACAGACAGCTTATGATACACAGTCCGCCTTTGTCTGTTTGAAAAAACTACCTCGACCTTGCCAAAAGTTTAATCTGGGCAGGCAGCGCTGCATTATCCAGATTGTAGAAAGAGTCGCTTCGCATGAGTCTAGCGGTGAACGTGGACAAGACGAAGTTGCTTGTGTCAACGAGCAAAAAAGAGTCCGTGCGTCTTGGACAGAAAGCGAATTTGGACACGCACAAGTTCGGGATCGTGAAGGACGTCGTCTATCTTGGTTCCAGCATCATCACGAACAACGACGTTAGCCCGGAGATTAACTCTTCTCAATAGGTGTTACTTTGGGCTCAGTAGGCAATTGAGAAGTAGATCAATCTCTTGCCGGACAAAAATAACGCTCTACAAGGCGCCCTCTCACATAGCTGACAAAATTAAACAATTTTCAAATAATTAACAACCTGCAAAAATTCCACCATGACTTTCAACATTGATTACGCTTAATTGCGATGCCGTTTTAATTACACACTATGCCCACTGTGCAACACAATAAAGTAAATGATCAAAATGTTTTGTAGAAAATCGGCATAAACTACTGTAAAACCTGGTAATGTGCGCTATGCAAAATGGGGGAAAAAAAAACATTTCATATCAGCCACATTTTGCGGCAAGTCAGGCAAAACCGCTTGGCATGCAATGCAGCTGAAATGCTGCCAGTTGTTGCTGCTCTTGGTGCAATTATTTTGTTGTTGTTGCTGTTGTACTGATGCATGTGGTGTTATTTTATTTTGTTATTTTTTTTTTCAAAGTTTTATTATTTTGCTTAAATTTTATTTTCAATTGTTGCTTCTGTTATGGCTAGTGTTGTTGTTGTTGTTTCTAAGAAACATCTCATCTTCACATAGCGTGAGTTTAGCTGGCCATGAAATTTTTTTCTTAATGTTTTTTTATTTTTTTTTGTTTTTTGTTGCCTTTGTTTCCTTGTATATTTTTGTTATTGCAGATTTAGCGATCAGATTGCAACGGAATTTGCTATTATTTACTAGCAAATAATAATATAAAAAAAATAATAACAAATTATTGTGTAGTTTACAATATATGCTAAAGGTACAAAGAAACAAAAAAAAATGCAATTATATATTATATCATTATAAATAATTAGCTGTTTTAACTGATCATTTTGCAGCTTCTTAAATAAAAAAACAACTTTTATTAACCGAGGGAAATTCATTTTTAATTTTAGATTTAATTTCATTGCTCATAGATACCATTTTAAACTCGTAGATACATTATTAATAGCAAATAATCCATTTTTAATTTACAGATACATTTTAGTATTTCAAAAATATCTTTAAATGTAGCACAGTTAAAGTTTTGAGCAATGCTGCATTAATTTAAAATTTATGAGACATTAAATTTATATCGTAGGTACATAATAAATCCATTTTTAATATTAAAATTATATCGTAGATACATAATAAATTCATTTTTAATATCGTAGATACACTATTAAATTTTTTTAGATACAGTGTTAAATTTATTTGCTTTAAGATACATTTAATTCTAACTTTATATGAATTTAGATACAGTCTGTATAAAATACAAATAGGTCCATTAGGTCCATTAAACTATCGAATAAACTTCATAGAATTTTGTATCTCACAGTTATATATTTAAAAATTACAATACACTATCGAACATTATAGATACACTTAATACAAATATTTTTACACACTGCTATTTATCTGCATCTAAGAAATATATCTATATCAGTCTTAGTTGTAACTTACAGTTAAATTTAATATAGCTATATTTCTATATAGCACATTTAAGCTGATTATATCTCATAGATACATTTATGTAAACGTATATCTATTACAATTTTCTGACAGTCAAATTGACTGCAAGTGACAAATTTAATGGTAGATAACTAAAAACGTAATTTTTATTAAAAGCAAATGCATTTTTTTGCTTGTTTTTCCTCTCTACCATCAAAACGTATGTATGTCTGTCTGTCCTTCCATCCGTCACTCAGTGAATGATGTCAAACGAATGCCAATTCGTTACAAAGTCTGGCTTCAAATTACAGCTAACTATTGCAATGCATTTAAGGTGCCGCAGGAAGACACGTCAAAGTAAAAGCAGTAGCAAATTCACACCAAAAATGGATCTAAGTGCTAAATTGTAGGAAAAACGGAAAAATGCATAATGCAAACATATTATTTTATTTAGCAAAACTGTTATGCTGTACCGTTCTTGTGCTTTGACAATATTTGCAATGAGCTAAATAAAATATTTACGTAAAATACTTAAGATATTTTAATGTCGACTTTGGGTGAACTTTCACTGGTTTCTGATATAAATAAAATTTAGCAGTCTTTTAAGTTATATAATATGTATCTACGCATATCACATAATATCTCAATACATAAGTTCAAATTTAATTTATTAAAAATATAATTTTGTAAGTAATTTAACACACATAGATACAGGTCAAAGTTTGAATGGTCTTATTAATAGCGTTTACATTTTTTTACAAAATGTAAATTCTATTTAAAAATTAAACTATTTTTAAATATATTGATTTCAAAAATAATTGAAAAAAGTCTAAATTATAAAATTTTAATAAATCCTTTAGATTAACTGACACAATTTTGAAAATGATCGTCATAATATATTGGGTTAGGTTGTTGGTTTCTGATATACATAAAATGTATCTATATTCTGAATTATTTAGTGCATATCTATGAGTTACATATAATATCTATATAGACAAATTAAATTTTAATATATTAAAAAACTAATTTTTAAAGTATATTAAAACATATAGATACAGCTTAAAATTTAAAAAAATGCATATAATGACATTAGTTGAGTTGTCTATATTTTTAAAAATATAATTTCTACAAAAATAAAATTTCTTAAATACATTTAAATATTTCAGAAATATATTAAAATAGATTAGATTATAAAATGTTTATATTTCCTATGGTTAAACTAAAATGATTTTAAAAGGGATCTTCATAACTTTTTAGTACATGTTTGCTGGTTTTTGATATAAATAAATTTCAGCAGCCTTAGGAGTTACCTAATGCATATCTACGAGTTCCATGTAATATCTATACAGACAAGTTTATTTTTAATATATTACAAAAATATGCAATTATGCAATTTAGTACACATAGATACTTGTTAAAGTGCCACAAGTGCTTTTAATGGTGCTTCTTGAAAATGGAACAATGTTAAATATATATTTCAAATATAGAAATTAAATAAAAAATATTCAATTATAAAATTTGTATGTTCCCATTGGATATTTCACACTTTGTTTATGGATTGAAATTAATTTTCGTAATATTAAGTAACACATTTTTCACGCTGGTTTCTGTTATGAATTAAATTTAACAGTCGCAGAAGTTATACAATGCGTATCTACGAGTTGCAAGTGATATTTACATAGGCAACTTAAATTTTAATTTATTACTAAAACAATTTTATATAAAATTTAATACATATAGATACAGGTGAAAGTTCTAAAAGTGATATTATTGGCATTCGGTGCTCTTTATGCTGCTCTAAAATAGAACTATATGTTTAAAAATAACTAAAATACGTAAAAAAAAACTCAGTTTTAAAAATAATATTTGTAAAAACTATATTTTCAAACACATTGTTTACAGTATATTACATAGCTACCTTTGACTTCACAGATAGATTTTTAGCACAATTTCAAATTCAATTTCTTTACATAAAAATATGTCCTCTATCTGACTGACTGGCTGTCTGTTTCTCCATATGTCTGCAAATATACCTCGAGAAGTGTTGGCGTTCGTTTGGGTCCACAGCTCTATTCGCTCAATGGGTGGGTGGCATGAAAATCCAATTAAATTGTAACAAGCCGGATGGTCAACATGTAGGTAGTGTCAATGAAGTCATACGATAGACCGATCAAAATGAGTAACTGCTGAAATTCCGTTGGTGAAACCAAATAGATAGTCGTCATCATCATCAAGTAGACGCAGTGTTAAAGCGATATATATTTCCAAAGACAATGAATTAGTAATTGAGAAATATTTAGTGTTAAATATAAATAAAATATTTATTTTATAATTAATTCTATTCTATATTAATTATAGTTAAAATATTTGTAATTTATTACATTTTGACAACCGACATATATTTGTTGTAAAATACTTTAATTAAAATTAAAATGCGTTGTAGAACTATACCCGAATGGCTAGTTTACTCAAATGTACTATTGGTTGCAATAACCGCATGTTTACACTTTTAGTTCCGCAAAAACTGCATTATCATTCATTTGTTACCATGCAGTAACCACATGTTTTCTCTTTTAAATCCGTTAAAATAGCATTAGCATTCATTTGTTTTCATAACCGAGTACGTTTATGTATCAACACATATAATTCGGTTGCAGTAACCTCCAAACCGCAAAAACTGCACTTATATCATATCCATTTACATTTGTTACCATAAACGAGTACCTTTTTGTTTCAACAAAAATAATTATTTTGCAATAAACTAATATTTTCAATACCATAAAAACTGCTATATCACGTATTTGTCACCATAACCGATTACGTTTTTGTAACAACAACAATTAATCGGTTGCAATTAAATCATGTTTCACTCCATATTTCACTCCGTAAAAACTGCACTATTAAGCATTGGTTACTTTAACCGAGTAGGTTGTTGTATCAACGAAAATATATGACAACTGATAACTATTATTTTAAATAATAAAGAAACGTCAAAAAATTATTAAACGTCATTTATTGTAATAGGGTTCACAATTGTGAGTACCGAATTTAGAGTTTGTTGCAAATGTATGTTACCAATATCATATAAATCAGTAGGTTAATTGTGTTGGTTGGCGTAACCTATTTATAATATATGTCTATATTAGCGAATATTTTTAATAGTAATACTTAAATGAATTATTATTTTCATGTTAATATTATGCATTTTATATATTCATTTTTTTTTGTATATATATCTAGTTGGGCTTTGCTACCATTTATTTAATCAGGCAGGCCTAATTATCAGGTCTGTCATCGTAAAGCTTTTCCGGAAATTTCTTTATCATTTTTTCAAAAATAATAATTACAAATTTAATTAATCATTAAAATATTAACAAAATTAGTTTTTAATTAAAATACTGAACTAATGAACCACGTTAATATTACGAAATTCTTTGTTTAAATGACAAATATTTTTGTTGAATTAATCAAGAATTTAATTATGCCAACAACAATATTTCAATTAATAAAATTTCTTAAAAAATATTTTTAATAAATTGTATGTAAACTTTATAGTTTAATAAATTTCGTGTTCGTATATACAAATGGGTTTGCTGTATTAACAACTTAAATTAAGATCTGGTGAGGCTGAAAAAATGTTGTACTACGTTAGCAAAATCTACAGCTGATTCAGCACAATCTGTTTTTTTTCAAATGTTGTTATTACAGAACACTTTTCTATTTCAATAAAACATTTTGCTGTATCAACAAAACATTCTGTTGTTGCTATTTAAAGACTATCTATTAATTAATTGAGAAAATACAATCAATTTTTATTTTAACAAATAATCATTAAGTAAAAATAAACGGGGCAGTAGCTATAAATAATTATATTAAACCTAATAAAGAATGTCAAAAAATCTGTTTTTATTTTTTTAAATTGTGTCACAAATACGGCATACTATTTTTCAGCACGCGTGCGGGCTATATGAGTCTCATATGCGCCTCACACAATTTTCTCGCACTCGTGCGACTATATTGAGGAGCATATGCGTCTAATGCTACTGATTTTTAAAATTTTGTTCGCACTCGTGCGACTATATTGATGATCAAATGCGACTCACAAATGCCTTGCACTAGTGCGAGCGTATTTAGTCTCAATTGCGGACACACGATTGCTACCCTGTGCGCACACGCGTGCGATTTTTTTATCAGGCGTGTGCTCACAGTGCGGGCACAATGCGAGCATTTTGCTTTCTGGGACTATAAAATTTCGTTAATATAGCAAATTTGTTGGAAAAATAAAAAATTTGTATTCCTAAAACTGAAAAAATTAACGTTCCGTGTAATGCCAATAAAACGTTTTTTTATACAGGAACTAACTTAATAAAAATGTTCGTATATATAGCAAATGTGTTTGTTGTATTAATAAATTTGAAAGAGATGTGTTAAACCTGCAAATTTTTCGTATATATAGCAAATGTTTTTGTTATATTAAAAACTGTAAACCAGATGTGTTGAAACTGCAAACATTCTGCACTTCTTCAGCTGTTTTAGTAAAATCTACAGATATGTCAGTAAAATCTTATGCTGTTTTAACACAACATTCTGCTATTTCAACAAACAATTCTGCCGTAATGTTTCTGTTGTGACAAAACCAATTTGTTATATGTATAATAAAAAAAATATTAGATATGCAATTACAATAAATTTTTAATAATGTAGAAAAACTGTTTGGATAAATCTATACATTTCTTTGCAATATCTACAAAATTTAAATGAACTAATATTGCATGCTATATTAACAAAAACTTTTTTTTTTGTATATTATTTTCACATCAACTACAGTTTAGCAATAAAACTTGTTAGTCTGACCTATTTAGAAAATGTGGTTCTACAGAAAACAAAAAAAAAAAAAAAACAAAACAAAACGGAATAAATATGGAATGAAAAAATTAAATGAAGGATAGGAAAAAAATGTAGAAAAATGCAATTTGATTGCAAATCGATGATTGAGCATTGGTAATATGAGATACTGTAGTAGGTTATGTTAAACATATGTTATGTGGTAAGGTTAAAATACATACATAATACAAAAAGTTATTATTTTACAATATATATGTATTACGAACATAAAAATAGCTATGCTTACAATATATATATAGAATAATTTTTATAGAATTTAGTACATTGTTACGAAAATTCAGTCTACGGAAAACTGTTCTACAAGTTCGTATCTCTGGATTGTGTACAAAATAAAAACACTCTTATGTTTGGTTTAAATTATAAAAATTAACTTTATTAATTCACTTTAATAAACAACTTTACAAATAACAAATTCTAACAACTGCTATATGTTCTCAATTTAACTTGATATTGATCACACACGAGATGCACTCGACCACTTTCCAATCACTACTGAAGTGCTATACCTCAGATGCGTCGGCCTTAGATACTGCAAGCATCAGTTCTACACGTTTCGACAAGCATCGACTTGTTTCCAGAACCTTCTACTCGTTTCGCGAATGACGCATGACATTGGCATCCCACTCGCACTCATGTGTTTCAATGTGCTGATCTTCCATCTCTTCTAACACATTAATTAGTGCACTGAATTGTCTTGCGTTCATTTAAATTTGTTGATTGCTTGCACAGTGGAGCAAATTACCTCTTTTCGTAACAATATTAATAAGATGATAGAAAACTATGTGTACTCTAATTTAATTAATAACAGAACAGCAAAAGTTTTTGTAAATATAGCAAAAATCATTACTATTTCTGTGTAAATACAATCACAATAATTCATTTTTTTTGGTCAAGATATTCAAAATGTTGAAAATAGTCACTATCCTGTGAGTATATTTACATAGTATTGAAAATTTGTAGTTCCAACCAACTCTGTGTCCAAACAACTTATTCGAATCTCTCAACCGCTTAGTCGGTTGTTATTGTCAAAGTATAAAGAGTTTTAGTTTGTACTGCAACCAATTTCAAACAGTTTTAGAACAATATTCAAGTATATAGGCTACTATGGCAGTTCCGCCAGCTAATTTGTAAACCATTCGATTTAACCAAATGAAGTTAGTTGGTACAACTAACTTTTTCATTCTTTTAACCTCATGCATTGTTCATGCAAATTCATTTTAACCGAATAAGTTGGTTGTTACAACTAACATTCTCCTTCTTCCAAACTCATTTAAATGATAATTTTTCTGTGTAAAAATAGAAACTATAACTTGGAACCATAAAAGGTATAAAAGATCCATTGTTATAATAGTTTGGCGCTACAAAAAAAAAAAAGATGTTGACAGTCGTTCAAACCGGGGACTCGTAGTCGAACGCACTAACCAATCGAGCCACCGGCGCAACATCCATTAGTTATTACAAACAACTTTCTAATTTGTTGCACCAACCAACTTATTTCCCAATCAACCAATTCGATTCTTCTAGCCAAAATTAAAAGTATTAGGATTGTATATATAATAAGATTTGTAGTTTAATTGAATATGGCAGCTCCATTATCCAATTTGTAGAAATTTAGCTATAACCAAATAAATTTGGTTGTCTGCTAACACATGACATAAGAGATTTTTGCTGTGTATTTATTTAAAACTGACACTGGTAACAGTAGGAAGAGGAAGAAATCCGAAATCTTAACCGTTATTCGTTTGAATTTAAAACTTTGCTCTTAACAAATAGAACAATTTTTTTGTATGCTAAAATTGTCATTGATCAGTCAAGGAATTCGGTTCTCTCAACTTTTACAATGTTTCTTACGGTCAAAACTTAGTTATATTTAACACTACAACCTATTTAGAACAATTTGGTGTGTGCATAAGATATATTCCAATTGATTATAGCAGTTTCATCAACCAATTTGCAGAAAATACGATTTTAGCAAACTACTTTGGTTGATACGACTATTTTTTTCTTCATATCAAAATTAAATATTAATTTACCATATAATCAACTTATTTTATAATTAATAATAATAATTTCACCTTGATTTAATTTAGCAAAACATCATAAATTGCATTTAATTTTCACGTCATTACGGTGCATGCTGCCGCCGTTTTAAGACTTTCGCGGTTCTTTTTACGTCTTTGCAACCATATTAAAGATATTTACAAAAAATAGAAAATAAAAACACTGACTTCCGCCAGTGCGCTGTCATAAACGTCAAACTGTCGTCATAAACTTTACGCAACTTTGCTAGCAATATTGTTGTTGTTGTTGTTATTTCGAGTTGTAATTGTTCTTGTTGTTGTTGTTTTTGGCGGCTGTCTTCTAAAACTAAGAGATAAAAACTTATTTACATAATGTTATGTAAATAGTTTCGAACGCATACCACGTACCAAGTACCACATCGAGCCAACCACCCACAAAAAATGGTTGGAAATACGAAGAATTTTAAGTCAACCTACGAATTGCAATTTAATTTGTGGTAAATTAAGTTTGTCTTTGGGAAATGTCGCACATTAACAGAAAATAAAAATAAAAAACAAATTAAAATAAGAGAAGGAATAAATTTATAAAAATATTTAATAAATGTCGAGAATATTGAAATTTGTGAACATTTCATAGGAAGGAATAAATTAAAAAATCATGAATAAATGTCTAGAATATTGAAATTTATAAAAATTTTATTTTTTTAATTTAAATTTATAACTAAATATATTTTATATGTATTCTTCATTTTGTTCATTAAATTTGTATATTGAAGAAGTCCATAATAATTGAAACTTGTATACTAGGCATCTGCAGAAGTGTACTCTGCAAAATATGCACTCTACAGTATTGAATGCATTTTGCAATGACAGTCGATAGTATTATAGTGAAGTCACTCCAGGGACTTCATTTCACTGCAGTATTTGTTTCATTGGTGTTAAGAAGTGTCAATACATTTTTTTCAAGACATTCAATATTTTTAAAAACAAAAACCAAATGACACTTCTGTCACCGTAAATTACACAAGTTCAGTGAGTGCAATGAGTGAGTACAACGAGTAACGAGTGAGAGGACGAACATTGAAACAACAAATCTACCGCTCGACATTCGACTGCAGTTATTTTGAAGAAGTCCATTTGTTAATTAAATTGTAATTTTTCATGATAGCATTTACAAGTAATTAGAGCTTATTTCCAAAATTTAAGAGCTGTATGTTAAGTAATTTCCCTATTGGAAATTTACCTTTATAGGTTGTACATGATCCAGTCAAAATTATGTTCGTTATATAGAATATTGGGTTATGGCAAGGACAAAAAAAGAGTGATCAGTTCCATATCATAACTCTATTTAAATATAAACCAGAGTACCGAATTGTAAAGCAAAGTAGTCCAAAAAATAAAAATGTATATCATGCATCTATTTGAGCTAATGTAAATTTTATTTCAAACTATACAATTTATTTATTTAAATGAATTTTATACATTTTTGAACCATTAAGTATTTTAAAACTATTTCCCCATTTTGATAATAAAACTTGCATATTAGGTATCTGCACAAGTGTACTCTGCAAAATATGCACTACTGCACTCTACAGTATTGAGTGCATTTCATAATGACAGTCGACAGTATTATAGTGAAGTCTCTCCAGCGACTTCATTTCACTGCAGTATTTGTTTCATTGGTGTCAAGAAGTGTCAATATTTTTTTTAAAGACAATCAATATTTTGTAAAACAAAACCAAATGACATTACTGTCAATATACAACAATCATTATTAAAAAAAAAAATTGTTAATAAAAATTTGTACGACAAAAAAAAAATGCATTGGTTGAAAAGCAATATATACAACAACAATTTGTTTTTGTTTGTTTTTTTTTTTATTAAAACTTAATAAAAAATATTTTATGATTTTCTTATACCTTTTGAATTTTTTCTATATTTCAATATTAATGAAAATTCCTTTGATTAAGAATGATAAAAAAATATGAGTATTTAATTTTTTATTAAATTTTTATCGCTTTATAATTCAAGGCAGTCCAAAATATAAAAACAAAAATATAACAAGAATTTATATCATGCAGTGATTTCAGCCAATGTACATTTTATTTCGAACTACTTAATTTAGTTATTTAAATGAATTCTATACATTTTACAACCATCTAGTATTTTAAAACTATTTTTCCATTTTGATAATTGAAACTTGTATACTAGGCATCTGCAGAGGTGTACTCTGCAAAATATGCACTCTACAGTATTGAGTGCATTTTGCAATGACAGTCGACAGTATTATAGTGAAGTCAACCCAGCGACTTCATTTCACGGCAGTTTTTGTTTCATTGGTGTTAAGAAGTGTCAATACATTTTTTCAAGACATTCAATATTTTGAAAAACAAAACCAAATGACACTACTGTCTATATACAACTATTATTATTAAAAAAAAAAAATGTTAAAAAAGTGTGTAGGACAAAAAAATACACATTGGTTGAAAACCAATATATACAACAACAATTTGTTTTTGTTTTTTTTTTTTAAATTAAAACTTAATAAAAAATATTATATGATTTTCTTATACCTTTTGAATTTTTTCTATATTTCAATATTAATGAAAATTCCTTAGAAAATATAAGTATATATGAGTATTTAAATTATTATTATAAGGAAGTCCAAAATATAAAAATAAAAATATAACTAGAATTTATATCATGCAGTGATTTCAGCCAATGTACATTTTATTTCAAACTACTTAATTTAGTTATTTAAATGAATTCTATGCATTTTACAACCATTTAGTATTTTAAAACTATTTTTCCATTTTGATAATTGAAACTTGTATACTAGGTATCTGCAGAGGTGTACTCTGCAAAATATGCACTCTACAGTATTGAATGCATTTTGCAATGACAGTCGACATTTGTTAAGTTATAGTTAAGTCTCTCCAGCGACTTCTTTCACTGCAGTTTTTGTTTCATTGGTGTTAAGAAGTATCAATACATTTTTTTCAAGACATTCAATATTATGAAAAAGAAAAACCAAATGACACTACTGTCACTGAAAATTACACAAGTTCAGTGAGTGCAATGAGTGAGCACAACGAGTAACAAGTGAGAAGATGAACATTGAAAACAACAAATCTACCGCTCGACATTCGACGGCAGTTATTTTGTTGGCAGTATTTCTGTGTATATAAAAAATACAACAATAATTATTTAAAATAATAGAAAAATAAAAATTTTTGTCGACAAAAAAAAACGCATTAATTGAATTAAATAAATTTAATAAAAAATATTGTATGATTTTCTTATACCTTTTCAATTTTTTCTATATTTAAATATTAATGAAAATTCCTTAGATTAAGAATTATAAAAAAAAATGTAAAATGCATTCAGAGTACATAGTTTAATAGCGGTTCGTATCAGTATTTAAATTTATAATAAATTTTTCTCATTATAGACCTCTTCACTACAAAGTACGTCTTGTTTGTGTTTTGTTTAGACACTACTTGTGCTTTGTTTTGCATTCATTTGATTTTCAAGCATACAGTAAATGTCTTGAAATAAAATGAATGTCTTGAAATGGGTTTCAAATATATTTGTGCAGATGTCTATTGTATATTATATAAATCCATATTCCAATCTGTTGGAAATTTTCAAATGTTATAACAGCTTAGTTCTAATATTTAAGATTTATGTGTACAGTAATTTCTGATTTGTGAAATTTTAGATATATAAATTTAAATAAGTTGATCAGACATTGTTTTAATACTGATTAGCAGCATTTAAAACTAAATAAAATAAATTTTTGAACCATTTAGTGTTTTTAAACTGTTTCACCATTTTGATAATAAAACTTGTATATTGTACTATTCTATCTTCCAATCTGCTTGAAATTTTTACAGAATATGCTCACAAATTATAAAAGCAATTATCGATTTATAATGTTTTTGGCTATAAGGGAAATGGTACACGGAGGTAAAAAGTTCTAAAATCCAGAAGGAATTAAGAAGTATACGAAGTGATATACAGCTAAATCGAAAAATTTGATATAAAAGAAAAAAACTTCTGCATATCAAGACAAATTGTACTTAGTTACTTTTTTGATACCTAAGAACATAATGTCTGAATATCCAGAAAGTTGGTCTTAGTTATTTTCAACAGATAGACAGGTACAAACAGATGGCGACCTCGCAAAGCATACGAGCGAATATTATAGACAAAGAAAGATCGATGAAAACAACAGATACATGAACATGTGTTCTTTTTGCGAAGAATCAGCAACAATTTTGCGTGTTTATTTGGTTTTTAATAATCAATAAATTAACTTCTCAAAATCCAGTAAAAAAAAGCTTATTTACTTTTTTAATAACTTAGTATTTTGCTTTCTTAATATTCAGATAATAAATTTATACTCATTTCAGCCGAATTTTTCTCAAGTTTTAGGTTTTTATTTCGCTCCGTGTAGGGTCGCAAATTAAAATTACATAGTCATGCCTTGAACTAAGTTCAATTAGAGTTAATTTAAAATTAATTTATTGTAATTCAGTATATTTTGAAATATTTTATTTCTGTCTTTTTTCTACTTTTTTTATATTATATTCCCCAATATTTTCAATTAAATAAGAATTTTACAGAAGTCCATTTGTCAATCAATTTAAAAATTTTATAGAATCAACCAGTTATTAATAGCAACTTATTTCCAAAATTTCAAAGTGTTACATGCAGTAACTTTAGACTTATGATATTTACAAAAATGAAGCATTAATCATTTTACGGCTGAATACAAAATATAAATTTTCTGAATTGTGTTAAAAAATTTCATATTCCATTAATTTAAATATAAAATTACCTTAAACTAAAAAGCATTTAATTCAATTAGCTTTTAGCTGGAAAAATCATTTTATGCTCCAACATGCATCTAATCACACAAGACCATCATCCATCATAATCTACTGATGGATATTAAATTTCTGTAGAAATTTTCAACATCAACAACAAAATATTATTTAAACACGTGTGCGAGTTATGACAACAATGCACAAGTGAGTTTTATAAGTATGTCTGATATTATGCAGCACTTAATGTAGAAAATGACTGCATAAATGCAAAGCGCACAAAATGATCTGATCCATCATTCAGCACAGAAAAAGGCTCCCCAAGGTGGGTGTATAAAATAACGTCTTTTTTTTTCGTAAAAAAAGAAAGGTTAAATATAATGATTTTTATATTACAAAAATTGAGTCCTTACCAATGACGCATTTAATATTTTGGCGGTTCACAAAAAGACTATTTTGTGAAAACTCGCTGAATGAATCACAAAACTAATATGTTTCTATTCGTGTTTAAGATATTATATATCACATAAAGAGATGTTTATTATTATAGTACAATAAACATTAAAACAGTAGTATTTATACCAATATGTTCAATAATATTGAAATTATTCAATTAATGGTACTGTTTTTTTTTTAATAATATCGAGAAGACGTTTAAATTAAAAATGAAAAATTCGATTAAAATATAAACTAGATATCTCACAAATGCATTGAAACCAACTTCAAGACATTCACTCATAAGACATGTACAGTCTATGCTTGAAAATAAAACGCATGTATTGATCACAACAACAAAAAACAAGTAGTGTCAAAATAAAACACAAACTAGACGTAGCTGTAGTGAAGAGGTCTATAATGATGTACAATAAAAAATCAAATACTGAAATTAACTGCTTTGGCACCGAGTACTCAGTGCATTAAACATTTTTTATTGTTGTTATCATTCTTAGGAATTTTCATTAATTATAATTATTTATTTTTAGCTTCTTTAAAATGTTTGAATACTATTTCTCAAATGTTTTTGAAATATGTCAATATTTCTCAAAGTTTCTCAAAAAAGTTTCTCAAATGGTCCCAAATATTTCTTTATTGATTTTTAAATTTTCACAATTTTACCTCAACGGTTCCTCAATTAATTATTGTTATTGATATCTTTTTTTACTCAAATTTCTCCTAATATATATATATATATATATATATATATATATATATATATATATATATATATATATATATATATATATATATATATATATATATATATTTTTTTTTCAATTACATCTGACAAGGATTCTCATATGCTTCTAGTTAAATCTTTCTCAAATATTACTTAAATGTAACTCCAAAGAGTCTCAATAGAATTTCAAAGTCTTAACTTTCAAATGCTATATGTATATATATTCATTTACAAAAATCTTTATATATCTGTCAATTTCTAATCGATGATCTCAATTTTGTGTACCACATGAGAAGAAAATACAAATCTATCAATTGATATTTCAACTTTAAAAATGCATCTATTACTTTTTATAATATTAATCAACAAACTCGATATTTAAGTTATTATAAAAATGTATTTAGTGACTTACGTTCTACAACGACGATATATTTTAAAAAATTTTTAATTTTCATCCAAATATTCTTTGTTTAAAAAACGTTTTAAATGTTTTTCAAATATTGTTTCAAAGATCTTCATTCTATTTGTTAAATGGTTTTTAAATAGTTATCAAAATTTCTAAACTTTTTCTAAAAAGTGTTCTTTATGTGATGTACATATTTTAAATTATTCAAATATTTCAAAATTTGATGTCCAATCGTTTTTCAAATAATTTGTAAAAACCTCCTGAGTTATATAAATAGAAACATAGAATATGATATGTATAAAATTTTAATCTTCACGTAGAACAGCTTATTTTTATTCATATTAAAACATGGAATGGCAGTATCTATTGTCCAATATCTTACATTTATTCTATATTTATTAAAATTTATATTTAAATCAATATTAAAATATTTATTTTTATTGTTATTCTCATTAAATTCCCAACTAATGGTACATATAAATATTGATTTTTGTTACTATATCTCTTTAAATGTCCAAGTAATAATCGTTTTAATTTTCAGTTAATATGTGAGATGGGCATGTACATCGATCGATTTGTCAAATTTTTTTACCATAATTTCCTTGTATCAAAAAATGCAATGTGCAAAATTTCAAATTTCTGCGATCTTTATTTCCATTTTTGGCCGCGGCTTGTATGGGGACGTTGCACTGTGCGGCGCGTTGTGCTCAGCAACGACGATTGTTAATTAATTATGTATTCCATAGTCGTTTCAGCAAATTATTTAATTGTAATGATGTAACTTTCGTAGCCGCGGTAGCTCAGTGGTTGGTGCGTTGGACTGCGAGCCGAAAGATCCCCGGTTCAAGCCTGGACTGGGGCTAACAACATCTTTTCATAGAAACATTTTTCTATACCGCGCTACCTCTCGTCAGTAAATGGTAAACCTACGAGAGTAAAACCATTGCCTATGAAAAAGCTCTCACCCGCCGTTCGGATTCGGCAATAAACTGTAGGTCCCACCACTTTGAGTACAAATATAACACGCACAGCTCAAAATGGTGAGAGAGCTCGGCCTAAGTTCTTATAGGACTGTAGTGCCAAACTATTATTATATTATGATGTAACTTTTAGTTCTTTTTCTGTTAATTTATTAATAGTGATGAATAAATATTTAATTAATACAATTAATTTCATAGTAGTTTCAGCAAATTATTTAATTGTATTGATGTAATTTTTTTTTTCTGTTAATTTTTGTTAATTTATTAATTCAATTCAAGGTCGTATCGCCGATGAAACAAGTAAAAATTAATTGTATTGATCAAATTTTTTGCTATATTTACACATATAGTTTCTTCTGTGTAAATATAAACTTTAATATTTAGTAAATTAAATAATATTCTGAAAACAAATTACATAAGTATTACAAACCCTTAATACCACATACATACAATAACACACATACATTTGATGGTATTATAAAATACCATCAAATAGTGAAATTCGCAGAATTTTATTGTAAAATAAATCGCACTGGTTACTTGAAAATACATTTTAATATTATATTTCACTAGAATTTGAATTGAAAAATTTCAACCATATTTAAAATGTTGGTTATTTTTTACAGTATATCAAATATATTCGCCGTAAATTCTATAATTAATTCCAACTATTACAAATAATTGAAATGGATTTCAGTAAAATGTCACTAATTAATATTATTTTTGATATATAATATATATTTCATTATATTCTTAATCTATATATGATTTTTTTTTGCTTTTTAAACTAAGTTTTCAAATGCGCGCAACTAATACCCGTGATAATCGCCACGTGCCACTATTCTTTTTCCATTCATTCACAATTTAATCCAGTTTGGCATCGTTTGGCCATGACACGCGTTTTAATTGCACATCGATTTCGTACGAGAAAACTAAATAAAAATGAAACAAAAAGAAGTAAAATAAAATAAGTGAATTAATTGAAATAAAATAAAGTGGGTGGCAGCAAATTTAGAAAATTTTCTAGTGCTTTGAGCGTAGATTAATGAACTTGTTTGTGCATTTTAAAATATAATATTTAGGTTTGTGTGTTAAGTGGTAATGTAAAAAGATCATTTGCCAAATTAGGTTTTAGTTTCTTAACTTAAAATAAAAATTAAATATTAGAAATTCGGATTTCTCGAATAATACCTATAAACAAATTTTGTTTTTGATATAAAACCAATATTGAAATACATAAAATAATTGAAACACATATTAGAAACATTCCACAGATAATTAATTTGCCATTTGCTATTTGCAGGAAAAAATGTTTGGCAAAATATTTTTAAATAATGATGCAGTTCGATAGGTGCTTTAAAAACAAACAATAAATGCCTTCACACTACTATTTTATCTCGTACCAATAAATAGTTATGGCGAAAAAGGAAAGATTCGCCCTTTTGGCATGACAAGATTGTCAATTTTTCCAATTTCTTCGTTTTTTTGCTATAGCTTTTTATTCGTGCAAGATGAAATAGTAGTTTAAAGGTATTAGTTGTCTGTTTTTAAAGCACCTATCGATTGGCATCATTATTTAAATTTGCCAAAAAAAATGTTCCTTCAAATAACAAATGGCAAATTAATGTTTGGCAAAATATTTTTAAATAATGATGCCAATAGAAAGGTGCTTTAAAAACAAACAATTAATTCCTTTACATCACTATTTTATTTTGAGCTAATAAAAAGTTATAGCATAAAAAACAAAAATATTTGCGTTTTGGTCAGGATATAGCCTCACAAAATTCGTATTTATAATTCAGTAAATTGTCGGAATCCAAATAAATTTTATATAGGTTATAATAATTCATGAATAAACCAAAATAACAAAAAAAATTGAAAAAAAAACTTTGAGAAACAATACGAATACATTTAGAAATACAGTCGACAAAACAATTGAAAAACATTTGATAAATATTTCAATAAATCAAGTTTAGCAAAACATTTAAAATCTAAAAACAAAAACAATTGAGGCAATACTTGAGTAATATTTGACAAACATTTACAAATTATTTGAAAAACGATTGGAAAACCTTAGATCAAATTTTGAAATATTTGAAATATATAAAATATGTACATCACATAAAGAACACTTTTTAGAAAAAGTTTAGAAATTTTGATAAATATTTAAAAACCATTTAACAAATAGAATGAAGATCTTTGAAACAACATTTAAAACGTATCTTAAACAAAGAATAATTGGATGAAAATTAAAAATTGTTAAAAATATATCTTCGTTTGTTTGATTAATATATTAAAAAGTAATAGATGCATTTTTAAAGTTGAAATAGCAATTGATAGATTTGCATTTTCTTCTCATGTGGTACACAAAATTGAGATCATCGATTAGAAATTGACAGATATATAAAGATTTTTGTAAATGAATATATATATACATATAGCATTTGAAAGTTAAGAAATCTTCGAGACTTTGAAATTCTATTGAGACTCATTGGAGTTACATTCCAGTAATATTTGGGGAACATTTGAGATATATTTAACTAGAAGCATATGAGACTCCTTGTCAGATGTAATTGAAAAAAATGTATATATATTAGGAGAAATTTGAGTAAAAAAAGATATCAATAACAATAATTAATTGAGGAATCTTTGAGGTAAAATTGTGAAAATTTAATAAATAATTGAGGAACCTTTGAGGTAAAATTGTGAAAATTTAAAAATCAATTAAGAAACATTTGGGATCATTTGAGAAACTTTTTCAGATATATTTGAGAAATATTGTTATATTTCAAAAACATTTGAGAAATAGTCTTCAAACATTTTATTATAGCTAAAAATAAATAATTAAAAATTGAACCAAAAAAATTATTTGAAATTGAACAATTGAAATACTATTTAACATCTAATCTTTGAGATATATTTGAGAAACAATTGTTAGATAAGAACGACATTTGAGAAATATAGTTGTGATACATTTGAAAAAGTCCGCAATAGAGTTATTATTTGAGTAATAATTTTAAATAAGAAACTTTTTTTTTTATGTAAAACACTATATTAAAAATCAATTTTCATAATCTTTGAGATATATTTGAGAAAGAGTTGAGTTAGATATTAAAGTAATTTGAGTAATAATTTTAAATAAGAAACTTTATTTTTATTTATGTAAAACACTATATTAAAAAACAATATTCGTAACCTTTGAGATATATTTGAGAAACAGTTGAGTTAGATATGAAAAATATTTGAGAAATAGATAGAAGCAATTTTTATCCAACAACATTACTATATAAAAGCAAATAATTAAAAATAATTAATATCAGTAACAAACGAATTAAATAATTTGATAAAATTCAATAACATAAAGCGAAAAAATAAATGATTTCATTAAAAATTATTAATTTGCTACGTATACCCAATTAATGAAAAAAAATGAAAAAAAAAATTCATTTCAAACTATAATTAAATAATTGCCCATTGTCTAAAACCCGTACAAAAAAAAAATAAAAAAGCTTTTAAACCATTAGTTTTGCCCCCTTTCAAGCCTTGCATTTGACATTGTCAGCAGCAATGAATATAAAACTAATCAACAAATAAAATTAATGCCATCTATCAGCTCCCAGTCCCCACCCCCCCTACTATTCATAGAAAACCTCTGTCTGAAAACTTACAACTGCTCTTCAACTTTTCAATTGCTCGAAAACATGCCACCTAACGACAACAACCCACCTTCAGACAATAACACCCAACATTAAACAACATCCAAACACCACCACCATAAAATTTCATAAAATATCGTCAACATCCCAGCATCCGGTCCCTTGTAGAAGTTGCACATTTTATTTTTTTATTTCATTTCATGTTGACAACTTTGCGCGCTGCACTTCTAATGGCATTGCCATTCATTGCACTCGTGCCTGCACCCAACCAAATAGTAATTATTTTAGCTTTAAACAGACAGAATCCTGCTGAAAAAGACCAGAAGATTGTAGGATATAGTAAAATAAATTTTCAAGTTGTTGCAAATTTTAACGCCCTTGTGTGTTAATTAACAGGGAGGCAACTCTGTCGGACTAGCACTAAATAAACGCGTCGCATTGTTAATGTCAGTTGCAGTGACAGTAATGACAGTGGCAGCAAAGAAGTTCAAAAAAGCATGGATTTTTGTGTCTTTATTAAGACATTTAATGCAATTTTAAGATTTTATTAGTTTCACTATATATTTCTGAGAAATAATAAATCAAATTTGTATATTCGCAAACATGAACTACAAAAAAGTACCTGTGAACTATAGACAAATTACCAGTGTAAATTTGTGGATAATCATTTACGACGTAATGTTAAAGTAAAAAAATGAGGAGTAGATGATTTTTATTTATTTATAAATATATTAACATTACATATACTAAATGAACATCACTTGTAAGCATTAATGAGAGTCAGCAACATAAAAAAGTGCCTGCGAATTATAGTCAAACATTCAATGTAAATGTGTGCCTTATCATTCCCGATGCAACGTTAGTATTTAAAAAAAATGGAATTAATGTTTTCTTTTTTTGTGAATTATAAATTTATTGTATGTAAAAAATAAAAAGTAGCCTCTATAGTTAAGTTTAAAATGTCTTCAGCAATATTAATATGAAACTAAAGTATTTTATTTTCTATTTTTAACTTGAAGCTATACAAAGCTATACTAGTAATTCTTAAAAAATATTTTTAATACATGTATTTATCGATAATTTTCTATAATTAATAATAAAGTAGGTATCACACAAAAATTTATTAAATGTTTAGTAAGCCTATTTAATTAAACCTCTTGGAATTTTTTTAGTATTAAACATGACTTTTAATGAAATAGTTCAGCTGTTATAAAACCTCTTTAAGTACACTGTAGATAACGTATATAATTCAATTTAATGCTAAAATACGTAATAAATAAGTTATAAACATTGTAATCAATTGATAGGAGGCTGCTGTATAAATAAACTTGAAACTAAAAAAAAAACACCCTTTTGTGTGTCACTCTAAATGTTATCTTTATTTATATTAAGATAACGTATGTTCTAAATAACTCACAGATAACCTGTAATGCACCGGTCTATTTATACCACATTTGTAGTATCTACCAGTTCAGTTTTTTATGTAGTTTTTGACTCTAATTGGCACGAGACTTTGTTTTACTAGGGTTTTATATATTCAAAGGTAGGTTTATGTTTATTGTATTATATTCAATTCGAGTTACTATGAAATTAGTTTTACTTCTATCGGCTCTTACAATATACCTAGCAACACTTATGCATTTGCTGTGTCGTGATAGGCGATAATATTTTTTGTTTACACAACGTCAGGTGTTTGAAAATAAATAAATTATAAATAACTCATTATTAGTCAGCACACTGTCAAGTCTGACGGGCTGTTAGGAGTTTTAAGAAAAGAAGAATGCATTTTTTATCACAGCGGAAATAACAAAAGTAGGCACTTCATTTCATATAATATAGATTTTTATTATATTCAAGGTTTTATATTTTATGTAAACTTTAATATTGTTACGAAAATTCAGTCTACGGAAAACTGTTCTACAAGTTCGTATCTCTGGATTGTGTACAAAATAAAAACACTCTTATGTTTGGTGTAAATTATAACAATTAACTTTATTAATTCACTTTAATAAACAATTTAACTAATAACAAATTCTAACAACTGCTGCATGTCCACAATTTAACTTTACATTTATCACACGAGATGCACTCGACCACTTTACAATCACTACTGAAGTGCTGTACCTCAGATGCGGCTCCCTTATATACTGCATGCATCAGTTGGATACGTTTCGACAAGCTTCGAGTTGTTTAGAGAACCTTCTACTCGTTTCGTGAATGACGCATGCTATTGGCATCTCATTTGCATTCATGTGTTTTAATGTGCAGATCTTCCATCTCTTTCTCGCACATTGCTTAGTGCGCTGAATTGACTTGCGTCTCATTTATTATTGTTGGATGCTTGCACAGTGGAGCAAATAACCTCTTTTCGTAACAATATGTTTATCTTAAACTTATAAATAAAATAAGTATTGTTACGAAAAGAGGTAATTTGCCCCACAGTGCAAGCATTCAACAATAATAAATGAGACGCAAGACAATTCAGCGCACTAAGCAATGTGTTAGAAAGAGACGGAAGATCATTCAGCGTAATGAGCAATGTGCGAGAAAGAGATGGAAGATCTGCACATTAAAACACATGAGTGCGAATGAGATGCTAACAGCATGCGTCATTCACGAAACGAGTAGAAGGTTCTCGAAACAAGTCGAAGCTTGTAGAACTGATGCATGAAGTATATAAGGGAGCCGCAACTGAGGTACAGCACTTCAGTAGTGATTGTAATGTGGTCGAGGGCATCTCGTGTGATAATTGTCAAGTTAAATTGTGGACATGCAACAGTTGTTAGAATTTGTTATTAGTAAAGTTGTTTATTAAAGTGAATTATAATTTAAACCAAACATAAGAGTGTTTTTATTTTGTACACAATCCAGAGATACGAACTTTTAGATCAGTTTTCCGTAGACTGAATTTTCGTAACAGTATTATTATATTTAAGTTTCTATAATCTCAAATAAGTTTTTAGCACAAAACTAATATAAATTAAAGATAAGTACTAAAATTTTAAAAGTTATTAAATTTAACTATCTATTATTTTGCAATATTTTGTAAATATTTATTTTTTTAATAATTCAATTTTCAGGCAATGAAAATAATATTAATAATAAAATAAATCATAGCCATTGTTTTTACCGCATATGCACAAAAAAGTGTCTCCGAATTATATGCATAAAATGAATGTAAATGTGTGGATATTAAATAGGGTCGAATTGTTAAAATCATGAAAATATGACAAGTTAATTATTATGCGGAAATAATAAATGAAACCTTTTTTTACGTATATACACAAAATAGTGCCTACGAATTATATACAAATAATTACTGTAAATGAGTGCATATTAATTAGCGTTGAAACGATAAAAGTACAAAAAGACAACTCGATGATTTTTGTGTATTACAAAAAAAATGCAACAATTTTTTTAGTTATTATAAAATAATTATAATAACCCCAGACAAAAAATATGCAAGGAAACTGGTATATGGTAGGAAATACACATTGCATAGCAGGCATTTTGAATTTTTGAAAATAAGCAGGCTTCCTATAGGAAACTGGTATGTGCAAACCTACCCCAAGCAGGCAAAAGCATTTTTCTGTAAGTTTTGGTTTTGAAGTTTTGAAAGGTATCATTATAGCTAGAATATGGAAGGGAAAGGTAGCCTCCGAGTAGCAGGCAAACTTATTGTATAAGAATTTCTGTTTTGAAATTTTAAAAAGCTTCTTCATAGTAGGAAACTGAAAGGGAAAGGTAGCCTGCGATTAGCAGGCAAACACATTGTATAGGAATTTCTGTTTTGAAATTTTAAAAAGCTTCTTCATAGTAGGTAATTGAAGGGAAAGGTAGCCTGCGAGTAGCAGGCGAACACATTGTATAGGAATTTCTGTTTTGAAATTTTAAAAAGCTTCTTCAGAGTAGGTAAATGAAGGGAAAGGTAGCCTGCGAGTAGCTGGCAAACACATTGTGTAGACATTTCTGTTTTGAAATTTTGAAACCTTGATCAACAAGTTGTCGACAGAAAATTTTGTTTATAAAAAGTTTTTGTTTTGAAGTTTTAAATGATTGATCAACAAGTTGTCGAGTGAAATTTTTGTTCACAAATATCAATTTTTCCTTCAAAATTTTTCAGTATTGAAAATTTTTGTCATTTGTTAACATCGGTGTTTACTTTCGTCGGTTTGCAACGCGAATTGTTTTAATTGAAACGTGAAAATGTGCCGTATTGACGTGGATTTGCGTATTGCAGAAGATTATTGCTGATATCAATATAATCATCAAAAGTGCACAGCAAATAGTTTTAACCGTCATGACGCCCGAAACAAAAACTTCTTGCTGTATAAAAACAAACACATGTTGTTTTTAATACACACGTGTTTTGTTATTGCTTTCTGCAATCACTTTCTTAGCAAAATTGCAAACACAATAACAAACAATTCGGAGTTCCTTCAGAATACATATGCGAATCCAGCAATTGAGAATCGAAGCGTTTGAGTTTCTCGCGAAAATTTAACAAACAAAATTCGTCGGTGTTATTGTACAACAAGATGTTTTTGGTACTGTGGGATGGATGGGAACTGATGATTTATGTTATATGTTTATGCTCCCTACCTTTCCCTACCATTTTGCTTCCAGCACTGAAACTGAAAGGGAAAGGTAGCTTGTGAATAGCAGGTAAACACATTGTATAGAATATCTGTTTTGAAATTTTAAAAGTTTGATCAACAAGTTGTAGACAGAAAATTTTGTTTACATTATTTCTGTTTTGAAGTTTTAAAACATTGGTTATGTGGAAATTGAAACGAAAATGTTGTCAACAGACACATTTACAAATCAATATTCTGATGTTTTCTGCCACATTTTTGGCCAGAAAAATAATTGAAATTTATAGGGAGTTGGATTGCAATATGTCTTGATAAGTTTGGTTGCACTGTTTTCCTCTGTTAACTTCAATCTGTAAAATTCCACTTCCACATAACTAATGTTTTCGGCAGCGACGTCAGCAAACTCGGAAGGAATCTCTATTAAAAATCTATACTCTCTGGTTACGCTTCAAATTAATATGCCACGCCTCGTCTTTTTAATCGGTGTTCAGTCCGTCGGTTTGTTAAGACAATTGTGAACAATGTGAATATTTTCCCTATCGCCGCGACCTATGCTAATCTACATCGGGAGGTGATCAGCTACTGGCTCTTTTTGCCATTTTCGCCCACAACATAATCTTCTTGTTGTACAAAACGTGTTTTGTTATTGCTTACTTCGATAACAATAACAAGGCGACACAATAACAATGTGAAGCAGCAGAAATATGCGTAACCAACAACACATCATCGAAGCGATTTATTTTTGCGAAAATACAACAAACAAAATTTATCGGTGTTGTTGTACAACAAGAAGTTTTGGTTGAAAGCGAGATGGATGGTCACCCATGATCTTAATTATATGTTTATGATCCCTACCATTCTATACCATTTTTCTTCCAGATTATTGCCCACCTTACCCTGCCTGAGCCTACCATTTTGTTTACACATGTTTTGTTACCATACCCTACCTATGCCTACCTATGCCTGCCATTTCCCTACCAATTTTATTTTCATGCTATAGCAGTGAACTAGCAGGTTTTGAGCACATTCCACCTTTGCCTTCTTCAAAGCTACATATAAAATCTGATTTCAATGCGTACATGTTTCCTACCACTTTCCTACCTATTGTTTTTGTCTGAGGTAGGTAGCATATTTGCCTGCGTGTTTCGAATCATTTTCCTGCTTAAAATTTTGTCTGGTAAATTGAATATTTTTTGTTTACAAAAATTGGAAATTTAAATAAAATTGTAGATTTTCAAAATTTTCAGATTTTCAGAAAAAATTGTGTTTTTTTTGGGATTATAAAAATATGAAATTTTTAATTATATAGAAAAATTTCAACAAAATTGGAGAATATTTTTTTTACAAAATTGGGCATTTTCAATTGAAATTTTATTTTACTAAATTTAGAGATTTCAATATAATTCGAGATTTTCATTTTAATTCCATGTTTCTTTTTTACTACAATTGGAGATTTTCAATAAATTTGAAGATTTTCACAATTTTTTTTTTGTAATATTTGGGTTTTTTCAATAAAATTCGAGTTTTTTTTTACTAAAATTGGAGATTTTCATAATTTTCAATAAAATCTGAGATGTTTTAATAAAATTATAGATTTTCATTTAAATCATTTTATTTTTACTAAAATTTGAGATTTAGAGATTTCAAAAAAATTGGAAATTTCAATGAAATTTCAAGAAATTTTAGATTTTCAGTAAATTTAGAGATTTACACTAAAATTGGAGATACAATAAAATTGATCATTTCAATGAAATTGGATGTGTTCAAGAAAATTGTAGATTTACATTGTAGTTTTTGAAAAAAAATTTAAAAATGAAAATTTAAGATTTTCAATAAAATTGGAATTTTCAACAATTAATGATATTTTCACTAAAATTGGAGATTTTTTATAAATTGGACATTTTCAATAAATTCGAAATCTTCACAAAAGTTAAAGATTTGTACAATTTTTTTTTATTTTTCTTTTTTTTTTCTTAAAATATTTGTGTACTTGAAATGTTTGATTTTTAATAAAATTGGAGATATTTTTTTACTAAAATTAGATATTTTTATTATAATTAAATAAAAATTTTGAGAATTTCCCAAAGTTTTGGAGATTTTCACAAAATTTGAGATTTGTTTTATTGTTGTTAAATTTTCAGATTTCCAATAAAATATTATTTGCGTTCTTAAAATTTTTGAATTTTAATAAAATTGGAGATATGTTTTACTAAAATTTGATATTTTTATTATAAATAAATAAAAAATTGGAGAATTTCCAAAATTTTGGAGATTTTCCAAATTTGAGATTTTTTTATTTTTGTTAAATTTTCAGATTTCCAATGAAATATTATTTGTGTTCTTGAAATGTTTGATTTTTGATAAAATTGGAGATATTTTTTACTAAAATCAGATATTTTTATTATAAATAAATAAAAATTTTGAGAATTTCCAAAATTTTGGAGATTTTCACAAAATTTGAGATTTTTTTTTATTGTTGTTAAATTTTCAGATTTCCAATGATATATTAGACTTTCAATAATATGAGCCGATTTCAAATGGAAATTTGTTTTTACTAATATTGGAGATTTTCATAATAATTCAATATTTTTTATACCCTACACCTATGAGGTACAGGGTATATTAACTTTGTGCATATATTGTAACGCCCCTTAGGAGGCGTGTCCGGTATGGAAAAGTATATATATTCTTGATCAGCATCACTACCCGAGTCCGTTTAGCCATGTCCGTCTGTCTGTCTGTCTGTCTGTCTTGCTGTCTTGCTGTCTTGCTGTCTTGCTGTCCGAATACAGAATAACTTGAGAAATACTGATCAGAATGCGATGAAATTTCGTCTCAATATATTTTAGCCAAAAGTAGGAACTGAGTTTGAAAATGAGCAAAATTGGTCAACGGACACGCCCACCTCCCATACAAGTCACTTTTATATAACTCTTTCGAGACTAATATTTCGAAAAGTATTCAAGGTATAGTTATAAAATTTAAAACGTATTGTTAGAATTTACCTAAAAATATGTGGTCCAAAAATGGGCGTGATCCGCCCACTTTTTTTTTCATTATATCCCGGGTTTTCATAGTAAAAATTTGATCCGTAAATTATTAAAATCAAATCTATGAAATATTAGCCTTTCAAAATTTTAAATATAGGCGTGGTCCGCCCAATTATATTTTTCAATTTTTTTTTTTAGTTTTTTATACTTTATATAATTTTTTTTAATTTATGGGGATATAAGACGTAAATTTCTGATATATGAATAATATTCTGAGGTTCAGCATAATTAAAAATTTTAAATTAAGGTATACAATTAAATATTCTTCATTAATATCTCCACCAAAGGTGTAGGGTATTCCATAGTCGGGCCCGACCGACTATAAAAATCCGCCCCATGTGACCGAACTTACCCATGTGACCTAACTTTCCCAACTCGTTTACTATAATTTGAGATAACTATAAAATTTGAGATTTCCAATAAATTTGGAGATTTATTTAATAAAATTGAAGAATATCATTTTAATTGATTTTTATTTTTCTAAAATTGAAACATTCAATAATATTCTAGACTTTCAAAAAAATTGTAAATTTTTAATAAAATTGGAGATTTTCAATAAAATTGGAGATTGTAGATTTTCCATAAAAATCTTTAACAAAGATTTTTGGTTTTTTCTTTATTCAAATTTTCGATTTTCAATGAAAATAGAAATTTTCAAAAAATGTGGAGATTTTTATAAAAGTTCAGTTTTATTTTATAAATTTTTTTAATAAAATTGGAGATTTTCAATAAAATTGGAGATTGTAGATTTTCCATAAAAGTCTTTAACAAAAATTTTGATTGTTTTTTATTCAAATTTGCGATTTTGAATGAAAATAGAAATTTTCAAAAAATTTGGAGATTTTTATAAAAGTTCAGTTTTATTTTATTAAAATATTTTATTATCTAAAAAATTTGAATTTTCTACAATATATGTGATTTTTGATAAATTTCATAAAAATAGAGATTACCACTTCAATTGAAGATTTCCACTGAAACTACAGGTTTAGCTAAATATTGAATATATCAACAGTATCTAGAAATAAAAATAATTCGATTTAATTCTAGAAAATTCCTCAAAAATTATTAGCAATTATAATTTTTTGTTTTCATTTCGATTTCGTAAAATATTTCGCAACGAGAAAATTTCGACAGAACGCATTAGAATGCAATTTGATTCTAATTATTTTAACGAGAAATTGTCTGATATCATTTAAATTCTCCAGTATTTTGTCATTGCTCTTGTTAAGTTATCGAAATTAATAGAATATCATAAATATTAAATAATATAAAATATATTATATTTTATAAACAATAGATTTACATAATATTAATGTATTATCTTATGTCTATATCTCTTTTTACACACAGAAAAAAATAATCGACATGAATATTGGAACCGACATTAATTATGTTTGCTAAAATTGCGCTGACTAAATTATTTGCTGCATTGACGTACAAATATTCATATAAGCAAACGGAATTGCTTACTTAACGAAGAATAGCAAATTTGTGAATTTCATTGATGGATTGATTAATGAATGCAATTAATGTCGGTTGCTGTATTTACGTCAAATATTTTTTCTGTGTATATTTAACATAACCTAGATTGCTATTTTATGCAATTACTCTAAGCAGTAATAAATAAAATTAGTAATAGCTTTAAATAGAATTGGTGACTTCATAAAATGACTATATGACTTCGTAAAAGAGCATATACCATTTACAAAATACCCTATTACTTTATCTTAATGCAAGTTGACAATCAGTAAATACAAAATATGTTAATGAAAATGATTTATTCACATTTTTTCGCATTGTATAATATAAATAACTCGGAAACTAGATAAGCAAATCAGTTCTTAAAAGATGAATAGTGTATTTATACTTTATTTTCTCGAAACAGAAACTCATAAAATACAGAATTTCTTTTATTTTTTGTTAAAGTGAAAATTTCTATCTAAGAAGTCGCATACATGGAATAAATTGTCTGACAAACATCTGTGTATGTGTTGTCCACATAACAAATCTAGATTTATTTGCGATGACATTATTTTCACTTGTGACCGACTATAGTGTTTCACACGTGCGAAAAATGCTGTATATTGAGAAGAACTTGGAAAATGTCTAGCATAAATTAAGTGCAGTTGGCAAACATATATTTTTTTTTTGCTATAATTTAGAATAATAGTTTTTTCTTCAACTTCGAAACTATTGTTTGGAAGTGTCTTTCTTACTTTAACTGAGAGTTACCCATAGAATATATGGAATTGAAACACTTAACTGGACATTGTGAAAACGACCCTTAGAGTGTTCTAAAGTTTTTAGAGAAAATTCTATTTGATGACAAAGTTTTTTGTAGTGTTCTAGATGGAAAATCTCTTATTTTATTTGGTATTCAAATGTAAACCTTTATAAATTTTGAAAACGATTTTAAAAAATTATGAATATAAAAATATATAAACATTTTTTAGAAACATCAATTGAAACATCAATTTATAGGATTTCGGAAGAATATATAACATTATAACTTCGGAGCGACGATATATTAAATTTAAGAAAAATGTTTTCGAATCAATCTCAATATCTATATTCTATTCGATGCGATATCAGTCCAGTATCGTTTTTGTTCTCGTTTCGAAAAAAACTGCTATCTATCCTTGGAGTTTCTCTGCAAACCATTTGATCATAATTTTTGAATTCGATAAAATGAGGATTTACATGTATGATACAAACTCAAAATATTTTAACATTAAATTGTGTGTTTTTGGCAATTATTACAAAAAAAAAAGATGTACCCATAGTAGAAATTTTGGTAAGGCCATGCTTATGAACTGATCATGTCATTATTTGAGATGATCGGGATATGACGAGGCCTACGATGTCCTTGTAACGCAGTGTCCTGATCATGTACTCACCTCAAGCAATGATCATGTACTGATCGGGTAATTCCCCATATCATTATTTTTCTGACCATTGCCTTGTTAAAACATGAGCATACGAAAGCACTACAAATACCCGATGAAATAAAATATCATACCTCATTGAAACCTGATCATTGCCCGATGAAAATTTCTTTATGAGGAACAACTAACGTAGCTTTCATCGGGACCATTGGCTGTTTAGATAATGTAAACCCTGCTATGGTGAGCATGATATGATCATATTTGCTCTAATAGGGGTTACCTGACGAAACCCCGATCATTTCCCGATGACGCATCGGGCAAATTTCCACTAGGGACTGAAGAAATAAAATTTTTTTCTTTTTCGATATCAAAACGATATCTCTAACCACAAAAATAATGATATCGTAATTTTTTTTTATCGAAAACCCTAATTCGATAATTTGGACCTATATTTTTGAATTTGAATTGTACGAGTTTTTATTCGAATGTCGATAACCGGTAATTGTTAGAATCTCTAATAAATCGATTATCATATGTCTGTTTTTTTTTCAATTTAGTTTGCTCGTTAATTTGCAAAATTGAAAAGTAAACGCTACATTACCGAGAAAATTTAGTTTAGTCAGCAATTCGCACACACCCTTAGTCTATCCCAGTCTGCCACGTCTCGGAGCACTTCGATACCTCGAGGCTTTCTCGTACTAACTTCGATAAAAACGTTCAATCTCGTTGCTTTATCGCAACTAATTTTTAAAATTTCTCGTACAAAAAAACTGTATGACAAGATTCGATATTTATACATTTTAAATATCGATATAGCAATATTTTTTCGAAGCAATATAGAACAATAATTTCAATAACAATTGCAGAATATTGCAAATGTCTTCAATATGGACTGTAGAAATTTTCCTTTTGACCAACAGTTATAAAAAAGACGATATATTGGGTTTATGGTGCATTTTATCTGCATAAACCAAATATTGTTATAATTTGATCTGCATGTATGCAATTGATTTGAAAATATATTTGGTTTTATTTCACTTTATTTTATTTAAAATAAATTTCAAAACGTAGTGTGCTTTCCATTTGTTTGTTTTTATTTATTTTTATTTTTGATGTCAAAAAATTTGTATTCAAAAATTTTAAAATGAAAACAATGACTGAGTTCGTTGACTGTATTTCGAACATGTTTTCGTTTATATAAAATTTAAACATTTCAATATATAGGAAAAGCCCAGTTAACAGTAGAAGCAAATGACAGCTGATTCTAACACTGAAAAGGTGGTTGTTAGGAGTTTTGTCGATGCAATCGATTCAGAAGATGGACTGATGAGGGCATGATAAGTAGTGAGGGAGAGATAAAATAGTTAGATAAAGATGCTTGGTAAAATAGATTTAGAATTTAATTTTTTTTTATTTTGTCATTGCGAATGTCATATATTGATGACGCACTTATTTATGTCAATAATGTCAATGAGAAAATCTCGATATCATTGCACTATTTAATGCGATATCGAACCAGAATTGTTTTTATTCTCGTTACGAAAATACTGCGATATGTCGCAACGATCTATGCGTGCAATTTAGTACGTTTTGGCATGCGATAATAGACCGAAATCTGATTCGATATCGTACGAATTCTTCGACATATCGTATCGTTCTCGCATCAATATCGAAACGAATGGCAGACTGGGATGAAATATATTTTGATGAATTTTTATAATTTCCTGTTTCATAGATTCATTTTTATTTTATTTTTAAATAAACTTTATAAATTCAAAAATCACATTTCATCCAAATTCAAATGTTTGAGAACAAAAATCAAAATGAATACGTTCCACAGAATTTTAATGGTTTGAGTTTGACTGAAATAGGTTTATTTTCTATTGAAAAATCGAATTTCGAAGTAAAAAAAAACAAAAGTCAATCGAAATGTAGAAAAAATAAGGATATTTCTACCAGCAAAAGACAAAACCAAAAGGGCGAAATTAAAAACAGGAAAAACAGGATAATTTGGACCTATATTTATGAATTTTTAATATCAATCATTTAGTTTTTTTTTTAATATTTCGTATTTAGGATGTGTGCGAGTTCGACTAAATTGCTTACTAAACTAAATTGTACGAGTTTTTATTCGAATGTCGGTAACCGGTAATTGGTAGAGTTTCTTATAAATCGATTATCGATTAACAATTTGCTAAATTGAAAAGTAAACGCTTCCGACACAATTTAGTTTAGTCAGCAATTCAGTCGAACTCGCACACACCCTTAGTCTATTAAATATATTTTGATGAATTTTTATAATTTTGTATTTCATAGATTCATTTTTATTTTATTTTTAAATGAAATTTATAAATCCAAAAATCACTTTTCATCTAAATTCAAATATTTGAGAACAAAAATCAAAATGAATACATTCCACAGAGTTTTAATGGTTTGAGCTTGACTAAAATAGGTTTATTTTCTATAGAAAAATCGAATTTCGGAGTAGAAAAAAACAAAAGTCAAGCGAAATGTAGGAAAAATAAGTGAAATACGGTTTCGATTGGCAAATTTAATAAACAGACGATCGAATTGTAGCGGAAATGTAAGGAAACTTGGTTTCGATCGATTCATAGATACATTTTTATTTTATTTTTAAATGAACTTTATAAATCCAAAAATCACTTTACATCCAAATTCAAATATTTTAGAACACAAATAAAACTGAATACGTTCCACAGAGTTTTAATGGTTTGAGTTTGACTGAATAGTTTTATTTTCTATTGAAAAATCGAATTTCGGAGTAGAAAAAAACAAAAGTCAATAGAAATGCAAGACAAATAAGGGAAATACGGTTTCAAATTTAAGAATTTGAAATATGAATCAAATCATGATATAGACTATTTATATATTTATAATATCGTCACTATCATGACAAAAGGGCGTATGTGAAATTTGCGTTATTTTTACATTTTTTAATGTAGTTTTTCCTCAAGTATACTATGCAAAAATCGTGTGTGGTTTTGTTGGATATTTCTACCCGCAAAAGACAAAACCAAAAGGGCGAAATTGAAAACAGGAAAATCTCGTCATGCCAAAAGAGCGAATCTTTTCGTTTTTTTGCCTTAACTTTTTACTGGTACAATATAAAATAGTAGTGTAAAGCTATTAATTGTTTGCTTTTAAAGCACTTATCGATTGGCATCATTATTTAAAAATAATTTTCTTGCAAATAATCAAAATTTGAAAAATTATTTAAAAATTATTTTTTAATAATGATGCCAACCGATAGGAGCTATAAAAACAAACAATTAATTGCTCTAAACTACTATTTTATATTGTACCAATAAAAAGTTATGGCAAATAAACGAAAATATTCGCCTTTTTGGCATGACAAGATTTAAATTTTTCGAATTTTGCTTATTGCAACATAGTTCGGATTTGCACGCACGCCCGCGCCCGCGCCCTTAAGTAAATGAGAAGCAAATTTGTTTACGCATACTCTGCACTCGGGCACCACATTTTTTTTACAACACATCCCGTCGCAACGAGTGATGCTTTGCACTATTCTCGGTACCTGCCCTCGTGCGGGCTACGAAACTAAAAACTGCAGCCCGCGCAGACGTGGAATGAGAAAATAGAGAAACATATCGCGCAAGTGCTATGGTATTTATTTCGCGGGGCATCTCCGTGCAACAGCGAAAACCGACTGCCCCGGGCAGCACGCGGGGCAGTTTTTCACAGCCAATTAATTTTTCTTGTATGACATTCTTATGCGGCGCAAGAGTACGGCACTGTTATAATATACTGCGCAATTTTTTAATAATTTTTAAATAAAACTATCGCTAATACAGAAAAGTTTGGCAATACTCAAATACACTTTTAATCGAAGTTTTAATATGGTTTATAAAAATTGTATAATTTAGTACTAGTTTTTCAGTGCAAGTTTAAACTTAGTGTACATTTTTACAAATGAGGATATACATTATTTTTCGAAGCCTGTAGCTTTTTTATTAAAATAGATTTTTGCACATAATAATTTTTGTATTTGAATAAAAATGTTGATTAAGATTTTATGTTAAATTTATTTTTCTGTTCAACGAACAATTAAAAGATACAATTTTTATAAACCAAAATAAAACTGCGATTAAAAGTGTATTTGAGTATTGCCAAACTTGTCTGTATTATCAATAGTTTTATATAAAAATTATTAAAACATTGCGCAGTCTAGTAAAACAGTGTCAATAAAATTTACTGGCTGTGAAAAATGCGCGTGCTGCCAGGGGCAGTCTGTTTTCGCTGTTGCACGGAGTTGCCCCGCGAAATAAATACCATAGCACTTGCGCGATATGCTTCTCTATTTTCTCAATCCACGTCTGCGCGGGCAGCAGTTTTAAGTTTCGTTGCCCGCACGAGGGCAGGTACCGAGAATAATGCAAAGCATCACTCGTTGCGACGGGATGTGTTGTAAAAAAAATGTGATGCCCGAGTGCAGTGTCTGCGTAAAACAAATTTGCTCGTCAGTGTATGAAGAAAGGGGCATGTGCGGGCGCACGCACACGGGCATTTCCGATCTCTGTATTGCAAGCGATAACTTTATATTGGTTCAAGAGAAAATAGTGGAGTAAAGGCATTAATTGCTGCGTTTAAATTTAACTGAATGAAAAATAAAATTCCGAAATAGCAAAAAAAAGTTGCTCAAATGAAGGAGTAATATGGTTTTAATCTGAAGTAGTCATATTCTTAAAAAATTTACCAAATTTGAATTTAACAATTTCTATATTTTTAATGTTTTATATTTATTTATATAATACAGATTAAATAAATTTTAATAACTTTGAAAAAACTTTAAATTCAAATTTTTATTTATATTTGCAGCTTGTGAACTTGGCAACTCTGTGCAGGATGCTTTCGTTATTGCCGTCGAACAGCAGGCACGCGAGCGTCTGCAGCGTCTCTCGGCATTGAAACGTGTCACACCGGTCGATATAACGCAGCTTTCGAAGAAGGTAACAAAAAACCACAACTTTTTTTAATACACATTTTTTTTTGTTAATAAACCAATGTATGTCATATAAAATACGCTCATATGGCAACGTCATAAAAAATAACGTATCTGGTAAGCAACGTGTCACTGATGACGACGACGACGCGACGTCAAATACCTTGCTCCAGATGCTGCAACGAGTTGTAGATACAAATGTATCTGTGCTGTGACAGGCAGCAGCAAATCATATATTAGGTATTTACAAAATGAGCTGAACAACAAGAACAATATGCACTCAAAAACATTTACAAAAAATCAACTAGAAAAACACAAACCCACTTTGCGCGCATCTAAGAGATACTTCGCTCTGTTGTATATGTATCTAACAAATAATATTTCATTAAAGTTTTGCAAAAGTTTTATTTTTTATTTCTGTTTACGTGTGGCAAGTTTAAGTTGGTTTTTTATTTGTATTTTTACAGTAAGTTTTTGCACAATTTTATGCGAACGTCGACTTTCATCCGTAAATGCTGTAAATGTATCTGCCAAATGTATCTGCGCGCAGTTTCCGCACTTTGCGCTTTAATTTTTTTCGTATATTTTTTTTGCAGTTTTGTTTGTAATTTATATTTTTAATTACGGTTTTTTTGTTGTTGTGTGATTTGTTGTTTTTGGCATTGTTAACATTCATACTTAAACAGCTGTGTATTGTTGTATCCATGAGTAGGTTATTTTTTTGCAGATACAAAAAATGTTATTTCAATTTTTTTGCTTTGGCCAAAATTAAAACTTTTCTTTGCCACTTTTAAAAGTGTGCGGTTTTGTTGTGTAAATTATTATTATTTTTTATATTATTCCTTTTTTCTACTATGCCATAAAAAATGTATACAAAAAATACGCAAAGTTTCATTTTGTGCGAGTGTTTTTTGTATTATTGTTATGTAATTTTTTGAAGTGTGCAAAATAATAAAATAAAAAAAGAAGTATGACAAAAAATATTTTGCACATTGTATTGCGCAATTTTTTGCACACTTTTTTTTAAAATGTTTTAAGTGATTTTACTTTTAATATTTTTTTTTGTTAATGAGATTATTAAATTGACTGCATAATTAACATATCATTTTTGGTTTAATTAATGATTTTTCGTTTTTATGCAAAGTTTTTAACATTTCTGATATTGTGCTAAATAGGTATTTTGCTATTTTAATATTTTGATATTTTAATATTTTGATATTTTGATATTTTAATATTTTGATATTTTGATATTTTGATATTTTGATATTTTGATATTTTGATATTTTGATATTTTGATATTTTGATATTTTGATATTTTGATATTTTGATATTTTGATATTTTGATATTTTGATATTTTGATATTTTGATATTTTGATATTTTGATATTTTGATATTTTGATATTTTGATATTTTGATATTTTGATATTTTGATATTTTGATATTTTGATATTTTGATATTTTGATATTTTGATATTTTGATATTTTGATATTTTGATATTTTGATATTTTGATATTTTGATATTTTGATATTTTGATATTTTGATATTTTGATATTTTGATATTTTGATATTTTGATATTTTGATATTTTGATATTTTGATATTTTGATATTTTGATATTTTGATATTTTGATATTTTGATATTTTGATATTTTGATATTTTGATATTTTGATATTTTGATATTTTGATATTTTGATATTTTGATATTTTGATATTTTGATATTTTGATATTTTGATATTTTGATATTTTGATATTTTGATATTTTGATATTTTGATATTTTGATATTTTGATATTTTGATATTTTGATATTTTGATATTTTGATAAATTGATAAATTGATATTTTGATATTTTGATATTTTGATATTTTGATATTTTGATATTTTGATATTTTGATATTTTGATATTTTGATATTTTGATATTTTGATATTTTGATATTTTGATATTTTGATATTTTGATATTTTGATATTTTGATATTTTGATATTTTGATATTTTGATATTTTGATATTTTGATATTTTGATATTTTGATATTTTGATATTTTGATATTTTGATATTTTGATATTTTGATATTTTGATATTTTGATATTTTGATATTTTGATATTTTGATATTTTGATATTTTGATATTTTGATATTTTGATATTTTGATATTTTGATATTTTGATATTTTGATATTTTGATATTTTGATATTTTGATATTTTGATATTTTGATATTTTGATATTTTGATATTTTGATATTTTGATATTTTGATATTTTGATATTTTGATATTTTGATATTTTGATATTTTGATATTTTGATATTTTGATATTTTGATATTTTGATATTTTGATATTTTGATATTTTGATATTTTGATATTTTGATATTTTGATATTTTGATATTTTGATATTTTGATATTTTGATATTTTGATATTTTGATATTTTGATATTTTGATATTTTGATATTTTGATATTTTGATATTTTGATATTTTGATATTTTGATATTTTGATATTTTGATATTTTGATATTTTGATATTTTGATATTTTGATATTTTGATATTTTGATATTTTGATATTTTGATATTTTGATATTTTGATATTTTGATATTTTGATATTTTGATATTTTGATATTTTGATATTTTGATATTTTGATATTTTGATATTTTGATATTTTGATATTTTGATATTTTGATATTTTGATATTTTGATATTTTGATATTTTGATATTTTGATATTTTGATATTTTGATATTTTGATATTTTGATAAATTGATAAATTGATATTTTGATATTTTGATATTTTGATATTTTGATATTTTGATATTTTGATATTTTGATATTTTGATATTTTGATATTTTGATATTTTGATATTTTGATATTTTGATATTTTGATATTTTGATATTTTGATATTTTGATATTTTGATATTTTGATATTTTGATATTTTGATATTTTGATATTTTGATATTTTGATATTTTGATATTTTGATATTTTGATATTTTGATATTTTGATATTTTGATATTTTGATATTTTGATATTTTGATATTTTGATATTTTGATATTTTGATATTTTGATATTTTGATATTTTGATATTTTGATATTTTGATATTTTGATATTTTGATATTTTGATATTTCCATATTTTGATGTTTTGATGTTTTGATATTTTGATATTTTGATATTTTGATATTTTGATATTTTGATATTTTGATATTTTGATATTTTGATATTTTGATATTTTGATATTTTGATATTTTGATATTTTGATATTTTGATATTTTGATATTTTGATATTTTGATATTTTGATATTTTGATATTTTGATATTATGATATTTTGATATTTTGATATTTTGATATTTTGATATTTTGATATTTTGATATTTTGATATTTTGATATTTTGATATTTTGATATTTTGATATTTTGATATTATGATATTTTGATATTTTGATATTTTGATATTTTGATATTTTGATATTTTGATATTTTGATATTTTGATATTTTGATATTTTGATATTTTGATATTTTGATATTTTGATATTTTGATATTTTGATATTTTGATATTTTGATATTTTGATATTTTGATATTTTGATATTTTGATATTTTGATATTTTGATATTTTGATATTTTGATATTTTGATATTTTGATATTTTGATATTTTGATATTTTGATATTTTGTTATTTTGTTATTTTGATATTTTGATATTTTGATATTTTGATATTTTGATATTTTGATATTATGATATTTTGATATTTTGATATTTTGATATTTTGATATTTTGATATTTTGATATTTTGATATTTTGATATTTTGATATTTTGATATATTGATATATTGATATATTGATATATTGATATTTTGATATTTTGATATTTTGATATTTTGATATTTTGATATTTTGATATTTTGATATTTTGATATTTTGATATTTTGATATTTTGATATTTTGATATTTTGATATTTTGATATTTTGATATTTTGATATTTAGATATTTAGATATTTAGATATTTAGATATTTAAATATTTTGATATTTTGATATTTTGATATTTTGATATTTTGATATTTTGATATTTTGATATTTTGATATTTTGATATTTTGATATTTTGATATTTTGATATTTTGATATTTTGATATTTTGATATTTTGATATTTTGATATTTTGATATTTTGATATTTTGATATTTTGATATTTTGATATTTTGATATTTTGATATTTTGATATTTTGATATTTTGATATTTTGATATTTTGATATTTTGATATTTTGATATTTTGATATTTTGATATTTTGATATTTTGATATTTTGATATTTTGATATTTTGATATTTTGATATTTTGATATTTTGATATTTTGATATTTTGATATTTTGATATTTTGATATTTTGATAAATTGATAAATTGATAAATTGATATTTTGATATTTTGATATTTTGATATTTTGATATTTTGATATTTTGATATTTTGATATTTTGATATTTTGATATTTTGATATTTTGATATTTTGATATTTTGATATTTTGATATTTTGATATTTTGATATTTTGATATTTTGATATTTTGATATTTTGATATTTTGATATTTTGATATTTTGATATTTTGATATTTTGATATTTTGATATTTTGATATTTTGATATTTTGATATTTTGATATTTTGATATTTTGATATTTTGATATTTTGATATTTTGATATTTTGATATTTTGATATTTTGATATTTTGATATTTTGATATTTTGATATTTTGATATTTTGATATTTTGATATTTTGATATTTCAATATTTTGATGTTTTGATGTTTTGATATTTTGATATTTTGATATTTTGATATTTTGATATTTTGATATTTTGATATTTTGATATTTTGATATTTTGATATTTTGATATTTTGATATTTTGATATTTTGATATTTTGATATTTTGATATTTTGATATTTTGATATTTTGATATTTTGATATTTTGATATTTTGATATTTTGATATTTTGATATTTTGATATTTTGATATTTTGATATTTTGATATTTTGATATTTTGATATTTTGATATTTTGATATTTTGATATTTTGATATTTTGATATTATGATATTTTGATATTTTGATATTTTGATATTTTGATATTTTGATATTTTGATATTTTGATATTTTGATATTTTGATATTTTGATATTTTGATATTTTGATATTTTGATATTTTGATATTTTGATATTTTGATATTTTGATATTTTGATATTTTGATATTTTGATATTTTGATATTTTGATATTTTGATATTTTGATATTTTGATATTTTGATATTTTGATATTTTGATATTTTGATATTTTGATATTTTGATATTTTGATATTTTGATATTTTGATATTTTGATATTTTGTTATTTTGTTATTTTGATATTTTGATATTTTGATATTTTGATATTATGATATTTTGATATTTTGATATTTTGATATTTTGATATTTTGATATTTTGATATTTTGATATATTGATATTTTGATATTTTGATATTTTGATATTTTGATATATTGATATATTGATATATTGATATATTGATATTTTGATATTTTGATATTTTGATATTTTGATATTTTGATATTTTGATATTTTGATATTTTGATATTTTGATATTTTGATATTTTGATATTTTGATATTTTGATATTTTGATATTTTGATATTTTGATATTTTGATATTTTGATATTTTGATATTTTGATATTTAGATATTTAGATATTTAGATATTTAGATATTTAAATATTTTGATATTTTGATATTTTGATATTTTGATATTTTGATATTTTGATATTTTGATATTTTGATATTTTGATATTTTGATATTTTGATATTTTGATATTTTGATATTTTGATATTTTGATATTTTGATATTTTGATATTTTGATATTTTGATATTTTGATATTTTGATATTTTGATATTTTGATATTTTGATATTTTGATATTTTGATATTTTGATATTTTGATATTTTGATATTTTGATATTTTGATATTTTGATATTTTGATATTTTGATATTTTGATATTTTGATATTTTGATATTTTGATATTTTTATATTTTGATATTTTGATATTTTGATATTTTGATATTTTGATATTTTGATATTTTGATATTTTGATATTTTGATATTTTGATATTTTGATATTTTGATATTTTGATATTTTGATATTTTGATATTTTGATATTTTGATATTTTGATATTTTGATATTTTGACATTTTGATATTTTGATATTTTGATATTTTGATATTTTGATATTTTGATATTTTGATATTTTGATATTTTGATATTTTGATATTTTGATATTTTGATATTTTGATATTTTGATATTTTGATATTTTGATATTTTGATATTTTGATATTTTGATATTTTGATATTTTGATATTTTGATATTTTGATATTTTGATATTTTGATATTTTGATATTTTGATATTTTGATATTTTGATATTTTGATATTTTGATATTTTGATATTTTGATATTTTGATATTTTGATATTTTGATATTTTGATATTTTGATATTTTGATATTTTGATATTTTGATATTTTGATATTTTGATATTTTGATATTTTGATATTTTGATATTTTGATATTTTGATATTTTGATATTTTGATATTTTGATATTTTGATATTTTGTTAATTTTACACTTTATTTTGAATATTTCATTTTATTTGTATTTTTTATTATTTCTTTTCAATGCCAAAACAAGGTGTGTTGCTGCTTTAATTCATCGCTCACATGTCTGCCTGCATTAAATGTTTGAAGATAATATGGCTGTTACTGCAGTGTCGATAGTGTAACCAAAACCCCATTAGGAAATTTAGTTTTATTTCAATATTTATGAATAATTTAAAGTTTTACTAAAAACTAAAATTTAACTACTAATAAAAATTAAAAATTAAATTTTTCTTCTACTTGTTCTCTTTGTCGAAAATAAAATCATTTAACCCTAAAACGAAACGGTAACGAATTCTTTAAAAAAAGTCAGAAATTCCAGTGATCGAATTACTTAAATATTCGTCGTCGTTTTTGTTTTATTAAATTCAAAAATTTATTGAAAATTGGATTAATTTAAAAAATTGTATCACTCGAATATCGGACTTTTTTTTTTGGTGAATTTTTTGTTCATTTCGCTTTACGCTTTGTTAAAATAATTATTTTATGAAAAACATTTTTATAAAACCACTAACCGATATTCGTTAAAATTTTTGAAACCAAACAGAAATATTCCGATATCCAAATCGACATAATCGGTTTCTGTATTATTCCGGTTTTTAAAATAGCTTTAAAATATTTCTTTATTTTATTTATTTATGAATTATATTCATGAATTATGAATAATAAAAAAATGCAACATTAATGGATTTAAAAATTCTAAATCACTATGTATTTATTATGAATAGGATTCATAGATTTTACACATTTTATTATTAACCATAAAAATCGGTATTATGAATATTTATTGATAACTTGTATTCATTATTGCACCACAGTCAGAAAACCATTTAAGTGATTGAATAAAGTGAACAATGTGTTATTTGAAAATAAAAATACTTTTTCAGATATTTGCATTTTTCAGAAAAAGCGTTTAACAATTCATTCAATTTTTTAATTATATCATCTCTTACATCATTACTAATAAATTCTCGTACATTTTTACTAATTTTATATAGTTCATATCTAATACATTTTTAGTTAAAATTCTGATAAAAATTTCCTACAGGGTTAAAGTACTCAACTCACATCTACTCATATCACTCACACGCAGCCACCCACAGACTTCCTGGCGCGCTGTCAATAATTTCTCGCTGTCATTGTTGTTGTCATTGTTTCAGTTACAATTTTGATATTTTTATGTGTCAACGTTTATGTAAATGTTTTTGTACAGCACCGAAGAGCAGTTTGCAAATTTAGTTTGTGATTTATTTGAATTAAAATGTTTTTGCTTTATTTATGTTCGTTTTTTTCATTTAATAACAGATCTAATAGACACACAATTATGTCATAAATAAAACAATAAATCAGTAAATGAATAAATCAATTCAACATTAAATCAATAAAACATTAAATTAATAAATCAATAAATCAAAAAAATATTTTGTTAATAATCGAAAGAACAAAAATATCAATAAATCAAAAAGTATAAAAATCTATAAATCAATAAATCAATAAATCAATAAATCAATAAATCAATAAATCAATAAATCAATAAATCAATAAATCAATAAATCAATAAATCAATAAATCAATAAATCGATAAATCAATAAATCAATAAATCAATAAATCAATAAATCAATAAATCAATAAATCAATAAATCAATAAATCAATAAATCAATAAATCAATAAATCAATAAATCGATAAATCAATAAATCAATAAATCAATAAATCAATAAATCAATAAATCAATAAATCAATAAATCAATAAATCAATAAATCAATAAATCAATAAATCAATAAATCAATAAATCAATAAATCAATAAATCAATAAATCAATAAATCAATAAATCAATAAATCAATAAATCAATAAATCAATAAATCAATAAATCAATAAATCAATAAATCAATAAATCAATAAATCAATAAATCAATAAATCAATAAATCAATAAATTAATAAATCAATAAATCAATAAATCAATAAATCAATAAATCAATAAATCAATAAACCAATAAATCAATAAATCAATAAATCAATAAATCAATAAATCAATAAATCAATAAATCAATAAATCAATAAATCAATAAATCAATAAATCAATAAATCAATAAATCAATAAATCAATAAATCAATAAAGCAATAAATCAATAAATCAATAAATCAATAAATCAATAAATCAATAAATCAATAAATCAATAAATCAATAAATCAATAAATCAATAAATCAATAAATCAATAAATCAATAAATCAATAAATCAATAAAGAAATAAATCAATAAAGAAATAAATCAATAAAGAAATAAATCAATAAAGAAATAAATCAAGAATAAAAAAAATGAATAAATCAAGATATTAATAAATCAAAAAATATAAAAAACGTGAAATAATTTAAATAATAATAATTATAGCGCAATGAGAGAAAACTTTATGCAGCAATGCTTTAAAAAAGAACACATACAAATTAACAAAACTAAAATTTAATTTAAACAAGACAGACGCAAATATTTATTCAGAAGTAAAAAAAAAAAAATAAAAAAAGGGAAATAAAAAATTCAAAATTTAAAAAATTCTTAAACGCACCTCTTCTTATTGACGCGCCTTCCATGCCGTGGGTTCTATGCAATTTTTTTTGCCGGTTTTCTGCATTGGTTATAGTCATTGTTAGTAACGCCAACCAAACAACGCAATTTGTGTGGCATAAATGCGTGCAATTATTTTGGCCAATTGTGTGCGATTTAGTGGCATCGCTGAGCCAAATGCCTGCAGTAAAAAACAGTCTGGCAGCACTGCGCTGCAGCATAACAAAATCCGCTTTTAAGCGCCTTAAAAGTAATTAATATGTTATTGACAGCATTTAATATTTGTGGCTAATTAATTATTTAAGTCAATTAAGACTGTGGTGGCCACATTTGAATTGACCATGTTGCCACACTTTCGCTTAAGTCAGCTGTCAATCAAATGCAGCAAAAAGTAGAAAAGAAAAATCAATTAAAAATAATAAAAAAAAACCTAAAATTCAACTGAAACTGAAAGTGAGAAGCGACACAAGTCGTTGCACTTTCACTATGAAATGTAACAACAACAATTATATGTTGTCGTGTGACGCATCTTAAGCAGCAGCAACAGTCGAAATTGCTGCCGTTTTGCATTTGTAATCAACGGGTGCGCTGCATGTTGTTTGAATTTCTAAACGAATTTGTAGCAATTTGACTTGAGGTAACAGCATCAACAATTGAAGAAAACCAGCTACAACATATGAATTACGCCAACATGTGCCACCTCTTTGGAATTATAAATGAAATAATTCTGAAAAAATTGTTACGAAATTTATTTTTCACCATTTCTTTAAAACTTTTACAATTTTGTAAAGTTTTAATTTATTATTTTATTATTTTATTATTTTATTATTTTATTATTTTATTATTTTATTATTTTATTATTTTATTATTTTATTATTTTATTATTTTATTATTTTATTATTTTATTATTTTATTATTTTATTATTTTATTATTTTATTATTTTATTATTTTATTATTTTATTATTTTATTATTTTATTATTTTATTATTTTATTATTTTATTATTTTATTATTTTATTATTTTATTATTTTATTATTTTATTATTTTATTATTTTATTATTTTATTATTTTATTATTTTATTATTTTATTATTTTATTATTTTATTTTTTTATTTTTTTATTATTTTATTATTTTATTATTTTATTATTTTATTATTTTATTATTTTATTATTTTATTATTTTATTATTTTATTATTTTATTATTTTATTATTTTATTATTTTATTATTTTATTATTTTATTATTTTATTATTTTATTATTTTATTATTTTATTATTTTATTATTTTATTATTTTATTATTTTATTATTTTATTATTTTATTATTTTATTATTTTATTATTTTATTATTTTATTATTTTATTATTTTATTATTTTATTATTTTATTATTTTATTATTTTATTATTTTATTATTTTATTATTTTATTATTTTATTATTTTATTATTTTATTATTTTATTATTTTATTATTTTATTATTTTATTATTTTATTATTTTATTATTTTATTATTTTATTATTTTATTATTTTATTATTTTATTATTTTATTATTTTATTATTTTATTATTTTATTATTTTATTATTTTATTATTTTATTATTTTATTATTTTATTATTTTATTATTTTATTATTTTATTATTTTATTATTTTATTATTTTATTATTTTATTATTTTATTATTTTATTATTTTATTATTTTATTATTTTATTATTTTATTATTTTATTATTTTATTATTTTATTATTTTATTATTTTATTATTTTATTATTTTATTATTTTATTATTTTATTATTTTATTATTTTATTATTTTATTATTTTATTATTTTATTATTTTATTATTTTATTATTTTATTATTTTATTATTTTATTATTTTATTATTTTATTATTTTATTATTTTATTATTTTATTATTTTATTATTTTATTATTTTATTATTTTATTATTTTATTATTTTATTATTTTATTATTTTATTATTTTATTATTTTATTATTTTATTATTTTATTATTTTATTATTTTTACATTTTACGTTTTAGATTTTACATTTAACATTTAGCACGTAACATTTAACATTTAACATTTTATATTTTACATTTTACATTTTACATTTTACATTTTACATTTAACATTTTACATTTTACATATAACATTTAACATTTAACATTTTATATTTTACATTTTACATTTTACATTTTACATTTTACATTTTACATTTTACATTTTACATTTTACATTTTACATTTTACATTTTACATTTTACATTTTACATTTTACATTTTACATTTTACATTTTACATTTTACATTTTACATTTTACATTTTACATTTTACATTTTACATTTTACATTTTACATTTTACATTTTACATTTTACATTTTACATTTTACATTTTACATTTTACATTTTACATTTTACATTTTACATTTTACATTTTACATTTTACATTTTACATTTTACATTTTACATTTTACATTTTACATTTTACATTTTACATTTTACATTTTACATTTTACATTTTACATTTTACATTTTACATTTTACATTTTACATTTTACATTTTACATTTTACATTTTACATTTTACATTTTACATTTTACATTTTACATTTTACATTTTACATTTTACATTTTACATTTTACATTTTACATTTTACATTTTACATTTTACATTTTACATTTTACATTTTACATTTTACATTTTACATTTTACATTTTACATTTAACATATTTAATGTTTTGATTTTTATTCAATTTTTTAATTTTATATTTTACTTTTTATGTATACACAAATTTAAAATGTCTCTCATTTTAATTAAATTCGTTTATTATGGCGAAACGTTGCCTGAATTTTAATTAATTATTTCCTATCATTTCTTTGTTTTAAGTTATGGTTAAATTTTATTATATAAATCATGCTAAAAGTTTATTTAATTTTCACTTTTTAAGCAGTTGAAATTTTAATTATTTCCATCTGCGTAATTGGCGGCAACATTTAGGCAACTCAAAGAAAACTTTTGCGTCTCTGGATGAGCGCTCTTCAAAAGGATTGGCTGTGGATGCCGGCATAATTTAGTACTTGAAGCGAAATATATTTTACGTACATAAAGTTATTAATATTTATGAGAATTATTTGAATTTTTGAATAGGATAGTATTACGAAATATTTAAATAGTTTTATACATTACAAAATTTATGACAGAATTAGAGAATATTACCTAAGAAAATTATTTACAATTTAATAATAGGACACATTATTGTTTAAATGTTGAATTCTTTAAATTTTAAATGATTTATTACACAATTTATATTATTTAAATATTATAAAATTTTTTCAAAACAGAAATTATGTAATTTTTTTAGAATATTTGGGGTATATTTCGGGAAAATGTGTTTTATTTTTCATACCGTGTTAGTAATAGTATCGTACTATTAAATATACTATTGATAAAATATAAAATATACTCTTTTATTAATAATTTTACCAATAAACCATTTAATGCTACAAGGATGTTAATTATTTTTTAAGAAACAATGGTATAAAATACTGTTTTACCTTCGAATTAATTGGAAAACCATAATGTTCAATGGGTCATAGAATTAATAGTATTTATCTTATTAAATTCTCTGATGTTTGTGTACTGTGAGCCTTTTTTTTTGTACAAAAAACCATTTAAATTATAATAGTTGACCCATAAAATACAAAGTAAAATGTTTTAAAAAAATACAAAATAAATTTATGCATTTCTCTGTCTTATCTCTTTTTCTCTGTTTCGCTCTCTATTTTCTTTTTTGACTCTCACAATGCGTGTTGCTCTCTATTCTTACAAACGCACTAATGCAAAAGCTCCATCAGACGAAAGGTGGCGCTCCATCTGCTCAAAAACAGGATCTCAGCTTTCTCAAGGAGGCATCACCCATCTATGTGACCTCGTTCACCAGCAATCATTTGACCTCAGGCAGCACAACGTTGACAACAGCCACAGCGGCAGCAGCGGCACCCATAACCTCATCGACCGTGGCGCCAGGAGTTGCGGCGGCAACAGCAACAACAACAATTGCAGCGGTAGCGGCAGCAGCAGCAATAGCAGCGGCAGCTGATCGCAATGCGAACAATAATAGAGCGACAGCAGCAGCAGTAGCAACAACGACAACAGTGACGACAGCAAAAACAACGACAACAACAGCAATAATAACAGGCAACAAAACAGCGCAACAGCAACAACAACTACTTTATCAGCAGCAACAGCAACAAGTCTATCAGCAACAGTTGCTACAACAGCAACAACTTAATCAGCAGCAACAGCAACAAAAACTACAGCTTTACTCCAAAAAACCACAACTTGCCGGCAATATTGCCAGCGCTTTGGTGGCATCATTGGCCAATAGTCAGCAACATTTGGGCATTGCTGCGGTTGTAGCAGCGCAGGAAGAAGAAGAAGATGATGACGATGATTTGATTGGTGTTGGTGCGAATTATTGTAGCATTAATTATATTAATTACAACAACAAGCAGGCGCAATTGCCAGGAGCAGCAACAACAACACAAGCAACATCACTAGCAGCTGCAACAGTAACCACAGCTAAAGTTGCAGCAACAACAGCAACATTAGCAACGACAGCAACAGTTGCTACAACAGCTGCAATAGTTGCTGCAACAGCTACAAAAAAACCAGCGCCTTTAAATTTTAGCAACAGCAACAAAAGTCTGTTAGTCGATGCGCAAACATCGACATCACCGCTCACAGCAACAATTGTTGCTGCTTCTGTTGGTACTGGTGGTGGTGTTGCCAGCAAAAAAGGCGTCGGCGGCACAACAACACCTACAACCGAATATTCCTCAGCAATTTTAGGCAGCCAACAGCTGCAACATGCATTTGCAGCGGCAACAGCAACAGATCAATCAGCAATTGCAACAGAGTTGACAGCAACAGCAACAAAAGCTAGTAGTTTAATCATCAACAACAATAATAACAACAATATTGCAGCGGCAGCAGCAACAAATTATAGTCTTAGTCAGCAACATGCTATACAAAATAATTTGCATTTGAATAAAGTGAACAACAACAATAATAATAGCAATAATTTAGCAGCAGCAACAGTAACAACAACATTGCCCACCACAGCAGCTGCAACATTAGCAACAACAACAACAGCAACATTTTATGCGCCAACTGCTGTCAATAGTAAATCGTATGTTGCAACAACATCCACAAATGTCAATGTTGCTGCCACAACAAACTTGACAACAACAAACTCGGCAGCAACAACAGTAGGAGCAGTACCAGCAACAACTATAACTGGTGGGCAACTGGCCTACGTTAGTCTTAGCAATAATTGTAATAGTTTAGTTATAACGAACAACATACATCCACCGAGGCGAGAGGTAAGCCTGGCACCATGTTGTCAGTAACAAGTTGAAAAAGTTGTTATATTTGTTAAATTGTTAATAAATAATGTTTTTAATATATTTTATAAGTTTCTTTTTAATTTTCTTGCCATTTTCCAGTTTTCTGGAATGTTGCCAGCAAACATTGTTTATTTTAGTTTATAATTTGTCTACACAGAAAAAAAGATATGTGTAAATATAGCGAACAAATTGATCAATACAATTAATTTTTAATTGTTACATCGCCGTTACGACATTTAATTGTATTGTATAAATATTTAACTATATTTATTAATAAATTAATTGCACAAAAGTTAAATGAAATTAACACATCTGATGAAGACATTTTTTTTTATTATTTTTTTATCTGATTACCTGATGAAAAAAGGTTTTTTTTTATTATTTTTTGATAAACATTTAAATAGAGCTATACATATGATATATGCACGTTATACGGAAAAACAACCCGATGAACCGAATAGACAAGCACGCGTTGCGATGAACCAATGTAACATAAAATCGGTACAACAGTACCTGTAATACTGTGAAGTAAATTTAAAACTGTGTAATGCCCGCAAAACTGTGTATTGCCTGTAAAACTGTCGGTTGGTGTATATGGTATATATGTATTTAATCATATACACCAACCCAAATCAATTATATTAATATAATTAATTATTTTGTATCAATTAACCTTAGTTGCTATATTTACGTAAAATATTTTTGGATGTGTATAATTTATCAATATTGTTTCTATATAATCTTTTTATATTTTATGTCTATAGTTTTTATAATTTCTGTACTCATTTTATTAAATATTTTATTTATTTTTGTACCATTTTTGAATGAAACATAAATTTATTTCATACTTTTTTCGATTATTTATAATAGACTATATTTGTCTCGAAATTTTTAATGCCGGCAACATATAAAGTATTTTATATTTTACAACTTATGATTTATATTTTTGTTTATTTTTAATTAAAGATTTCTCAATTTGATTGTGACTCATTTATTTTTTCGAATTGAAATTGTCGACATTTTCGAGGTTTTGATAATTTTTTTTATTTGTTTACCCACGATATACGGAAAAACAATCCGATGAACCGAATAGACAAGCACGCGTTGCGATGAACCAATGTAAAATAAGATCGGTACAACAGTACCTGTAATACTATGTAGTGAATTTAAAACTGTGTAATGCATGTAAAACTGTGTATTGCCTGTAAAACTGACGGTTGGTGTATTTAATCATATATACCAACCCAAATCAATTATATTAATGTAATTAATTATTTTGTATCAATTAACCTTAGTTGTTATATTTACGTGCAATATTTTTGTATGTGTATAATTTATCAATATTGTTTCTATATAATTTTTTTATATTTTATGTCCAAAGTTTATATAATTTCTGTACTCATTTTATTAAATATTTTATTTATTTTTGTATTATTTTTGAATAAAACATAAATTTTTATAAAAAAAGTAATTTATTTCATACCTTTTTCGATTATTTATAATACGAAAAAACAACCCGATTAACCGAATAGACAAGCACGCGTTGCGATGAACCAATGTAAAATAAGATCGGCACAACAGTACCTGTAATACTGTGTAGTGAATTTAAAACTGTAAATTGCATGTAAAACTGTGTATTACCTGTAAAACTGACGGTTGGTGTATATGGTATATATGTATTTAATCATATACACAAACCCAAATCAATTATATAAATATAATTAATTATTTTGTATCAATTAACCTTAGTTGCTATATTTACGTGCAATATTTTTGTATGTGTATAATTTATCAATATTGTTTCTTTATATCTTTTTGTATTTTATGTCTATAGTTTATATAATTTCTGTACTCAATTTATTAAATATTTTATTTATTTTTGTATTATTTTTGAATGAAAAATAAATTTTTATAAAAAAAAGTAATTTATTTCATACTTTTTTCGATTATTTATAATAGACTATATTTGTCTCGAAAATTTTGATGCCGGCAACATATAAAGTATTTTATATTTTACAACTTATGATTTATATTTTTGTTTATTTTTAATTAAAGATTACTCAATTTGATTGTGACTCATTTATTTTTTCGTATTGAAATTGTCGACATTTTCGAGGTTTTGATATTTTTTTTATTTGTTTACACGATATACGAAAAAATAATCCGATGAACTGAATAGACAAGCACGTGTTGCGATAAACCAATGTAAAATAAGATCGGTTTAACAGTACCTGTAAAACTGTATAGTGAATTTAAAATTGTGTTATTCCTGTAAAACTGTGTATTGCCTGTAAAACTGTCGTTTGGTGTATGAGTATGCTTAAATATGTACATATTTAAGCATATACACCAACCCAAATATTATTGGATTTTGACTATTAAATAATTCGTATATCCAATTAATTATATTAATATAATTAATTATTTTGTATCAGTTAATCTCAGTTGTTATATTTATTGCATGTAATCTTTTTTATATGTTATATCTATAGTTTATATAATTTTTGTATTCAATTTATTAAATATTTTATTTATTTTGGTACCATTTTTAATAAAATATAAAAGTATATTTTTTTCATATTTTTTTCGATTATTTATAATATTTATAATGTTTCTCCAGCAACATATAAAATATTTTATATTTTACAACATAAGATTTGTATTTATATTTTCGTTTTTGTTTCATTTTTTTATTAAAGATGTCTCTATTTTATTGTCACTCATTTATTTTTTCATATTGAAATTGTCGACATTTTCGAGGTTTTTGTTAATTTTATTCATTTATATACCCTCCATTAAATTGGCACGTTTAAGAATTAAAACAATATTTTATTTTGAATTTATCATTTATGTTTAAAATTTCTCATTATAAAAAACACTTTCTATAAAAAAATGTTATCATTTTAATTTTGTTAATATTTTTCCAACTAATAAATTTAAAATATTTCAATAGTACGTTTGCAAATCTTATTAAACAACAAAACTTTAAACATAAGTTTAAAATTAGTTTAATGATTTTGGTTTAGAAAGTTTTACCTTGACAACGGCGATACATTTAATATATTTTATGTGAAATTAATTTTTATTTTATAATATTTAAGAACACTTTTTTATCTTTAATTTTTTTCTTAAATTATCATAAATGCTTCCACTAAAGAACCCTTTACTTTCGACTAATGTTTTTTTCATAATGTGTTTTTGGAAATAAAAAAAAAACTTTAGGAGTATGCAGGGTTTTTTGTTGAAAATACATTTGTTGGGGAAATTCAAAATATGTTGGTACATATATTTAAAAAAAAAAAAAATTTGCTTCATGGCAGGATTATTTGGAAAGTAAATGTTTTTAGAAACTATAAAAATAAAATTTATTTGGTAAAAAATTTTAAAATTATATGCTGCCGCAAATATTTTATGCGTAATGAAATCTTTTTCAGATTCATCGTTTTTATGGGTGAGATGAATATTATGGAATATCATATTATTTTTGGAAATACATTAATTTTTTTGTTTTTCTTATTACCGTTTATATTTTTAAAATTTAATTTACCGAATTAGTTTTTATAAATTATTGTTTTTAGAATTTTTTTTTTCTTTTTTAATTAGTTATTTTGTTTTTCAAAATATTGAATAAAAGTTTTATTTCATTTGCAGTTACTAGCCGCACTTAACGAAGATTCGCATGATATTGATGGCAGTGATATTTATGCCAAGCAACAACAATTAACACAGCAGCAACAGCTACAGCAACAACTATTATTGCAGCAACAATTGCAGACAAATAGTCCACAAAGCATATCAAAAGGTAGAACAGAACTGTTGCTGGGCGATCAGACATTAAGACAAGATTTAAGGTGAGTTTAAAGTTTTATGAAATCGAATTTCGATGAAAATATAAATTTTCGATGCAAAAAATAAAAATTTTCGATGCAAAAAATAAAAGTGTTCGATGAATATATGAATTTTAGATGAAAATATGAATTTTAGATGAAAATATGAATTTGCGATTAAAATATTAGTTTTTGATGAAAATATAAATTTTCGATGAAAATTGAAGACAATATGTATTTCCGAAGAAAATATGAATTTTAGACGAAAATATGAATTTTAGATGAAAATATGAATTTTCGATGAATATATGAATTTTCGATGAATATATGAATTTTCGATGAAAATATGAATTTTAGATGAAAATATGAATTTTCGATGAAAATATGAATTTTCGATGCATATATGAATTTTCGATGAATATATGAATTTTCGTTGAAAATATGAATTTTCGATGAAAATATGAATGTTCGATGAAAATATGAATTTTCGATGAAAATATGAATTTTCGATGAAAATATGAATTTTTTATGAAAATATGAATTTTCGATAATTTCGATGAATATATGAATTTTAGATTAAAATATGAATTTTCGATGGTTTCGATGAATATATGATTTTAGATTAAAATATGAATTTTAGATGGAAACATGAATTTTAGTTGAAAATATGAATTTTTGATGAATATTTGAATGAAAATATAAATTTTCGATGAAATATGATTTTTCAATGAAAATATTAATTTTCAATGAAAATATGAATTTTCGATGAAATATGAGTTTTCGATAAAAATATGAGTTTCCGAAAAAAATATGAATTTTCGATGAATTTATGAATTTTTGATGAAAATATAAATTTTCGATGAAATATGATTTTTCAATGAAAATATGAATTTTCAATGAAAATAAGAATTTTCGATGAAAATATGATTTTTTTCTGAAAATATGAGTTTTCGATGAAAATATGAATTTTCGATGAATATATGAATTTTCGATGAAAATATGAATTTTCGATGAAAATATGGATTTTCGATGAGAATATGAATTTTCGATGAAAATATGATTTTTTTTTATGAAAATATGAATTTTCGATGAAAATATGATTTTTTTTTATGAAAATATGAATTTTCGATGAAAATATGAATTTTCGATGAAAATATGAATTTTCGATGAATATATGAATTTTCGATGAAAATATGAATTTTCGATGAAAATATGAATTTCCGAATAAATTATGAATTTTCGATGAAACTACATATTTTCGATGAAAATATGGATTTTCGATGAAATAAGTATTTTGTATGAAAATATGAATTTTCGATGAATATATGAATTTTAGTTGAAAATATGAATTTTCGATGAAAATATGAAATGAAAAAATGAATTTCGATAAAAATATTAATTTTGCAAGAAAATATGAAATTTTGACAAAAATATGAATTTTTGATGAAAATATAAATTTTCTATGAAAATGTGTATTTTCGATGAAAATGTGAATTTTTGATGAAAATTGAAGAGAATATGAAATTCCGAAGAAAATAAGAATTTTCGATGAAAATATGAATTTTCGATGAAACTACATATTTTCGATGAAAATATGGATTTTCTCTGAGAATATGAATTTTCGATGAAAATAGGATTTTTTTTATGAAAATATGAATTTTCGATGAAAATATGAATTTTCGATGAAGATATGAATTTTCGATGAAAATATGAATTTTCGATGAAAATATGAATTTTTGATGAAAATATGAATTTTCGATGAAAATATGAATTTTAGAAGAAAAAATGAATTTCGATAAAAATATTAATTTTGCAAGAAAATATGAAATTTTGACAAAAATATGAATTTTTGATGAAAATATAAATTTTCTATGAAAATGTGTATTTTCGATGAAAATGTGAATTTTTGATGAAAATTGAAGAGAATATGAAATTCCGAAGAAAATAAGAATTTTCGATGAAAATATGAATTTTCGATAAAACTACATATTTTCGATGAAAATATGGATTTTCTCTGAGAATATGAATTTTCGATGAAAATAGGATTTTTTTTATGAAAATATGAATTTTCGATGAAAATATGAATTTTCGATGAATATATGAATTTTCGATGAAAATATGAATTATTAATTTATATATTGTAGCGTATATTCAAAACTATTTTTTATTCGGGCAAAAGTTCAATTGTTAGCAGCTGCTGCAAATTTAATTCGGCTCTTTTTTGTATCACAATTCATTTTTAACTGATGTTCAGTGATTACAGTAACGGATACAAGTACAATTAACCAAAATAGAACTAACCAAAAATTTGACAAAAAAACACTTTAAAAAACCACCAATCATTAAATAAAAAAAAATATATATTAAAAAAACTGTTGCTAAATTTCGTGTTCGCAACTCATTATAATATGTACAATGTTCTAAATAATGAACCGGAAGTTAAATACGCGATGCTTTTTATATAACTATTACCCCACACAACACAAATTAGTGAGTATTGATGTGTTTAATAGTATAGTAGATTTATATGTTATATATAAATTTTTCAATTTTGCATAATATTTACAATAACTACTATGCATTCTGTAATTTTCAACAGCCACAGGCATTTTGTCAAAATTGTGTCGCATTTAATTAAATAGACATTGAATTAGTTGTTGACCACAAAATCCTGCTCCAACTCCACTCATGCATTTATGGCTCTGCGTCGGCGGTGGCAGTCACTGCTGCTGCTAAATTATTTATGGTTTAATTAATTTGAAAATTTACATTTTCATGCATCACTGACTAGGCATCGAGGTTAATTTGTCAAACGAGAAGATTCTATTGAAATTTATTTAAATTAAAAACAAATTGTTTGCTAAAATTGCGGCACTTGTTTCAAATGGTTTTTGAGAATTCAATATAAAAATTACTGGCGGAATAATGTATTTTCATTAAATAGAAAAGTATGTGGGAAATATGAAAATATTAAATAGAAAATTATTTCAATTAAGTGGGAAAATACTCAAATTATATACTTATGTTAAATAAAAAAGTATTTCATTTAAATAGGAACGATCTAAAATTAAAAATAAATTTGTTTCATTTAAATAGAGATATATTCAAAGTATTGAAATTAAAGAGAAAAGTGCATTATTTAAATAGAAACGTATTAAAATTAAATAGTAAAATATTTCATTTAAATAGTGTAATATTTTAAATTAAATTGAAAACTATTTCAATTAAATAAAATATTCTATTTACATTGAAATAAATTTAATTTAAATAGAAACATTTTAAAATGATATAGAAACGTGCTATATTTAATTTGGAAAGTAATAATATTAATTAGAAAAGCATATAAATTAAATACTACATATTTAAAGTAATTAAAAAAGTATTTAATTTAAATATGATGATACACAAATTTCATAGACAATTATTATATATACTTTTTTAAATAGGAAAGTTTTAAAAGTACATAGAAATTTGTTTAATTTAAATAGTGAAATATTCAAAGTATTTTATTTAAATATGAAATTATTCAAATTACAAAGAAAATTATTTCATTTAAATAGAGTAATATTTAAATTGAATTGAAAAATATTTCAATCAAATTCGAAAATATTGAAATTACATAGAAAATTATTTCATTTAAATAGATTAATATTTAATTTAAATTGAAAAAATATTTCAATCAAATAGGAAAATATTGAAATTATATAGAAAAATATTCAATTGAAATAGGAGCATATTAAAATTTAATAGAAATGAATTACTTTTAAATAGGAGAAAAATAAAATTAAATAGAAAATTATATGAATTTAATAGCAAATTTTAAAATTAAATGGAAAAGTAATTCAAATAGGAAAATACTTAAATTATATAAAACATTATTCAATTTAATTTAGAAATAAAAATGTATTACATTTGAATAGGAAATTTAAAAATTAAATATAAATTGTATTTAAATAGTGAAATATTAAAATTGACTATTTAAAAACTATTAAAATTAACTATAAAATAGTGTTATTTAAATAGTAAAATATTCTAATTAAATTTAAAACTATTTGAATTAATTAATAAAAAATTCAAATTGCATAAAAAAGTATTTAATTTAAATAGGAATATATTAAAATTAAAAAGACACGTATTACATTTAAAGAGGAAAGTAATAAAAGTAAATAGAAATTTATACAAATTAAATAGAACATTATTTGAATATAATAGAAAAGCTTGCCAAACAATACATAAAATATTTAAATGCACATAAAAACAAATTAAATATGACAGTGTTTATTAAGTAAATATAATACAATTTAAATTAATAGAAAAGTATATCGGTTAATTAGAATTACATCATATTTAACATAAAGGTATTTAAAATAAATAGAACAATTGTTTAAATTTATGATATAAAAAAAAATACATTTTTCATTAAATTAAAAAATTTTCAATTGCATCACAAAAATGCAAAATCATTGCATACCAAATAAAAGTATTTTTCATTGCATACGTTTAGGCTTACGTTTTGTTAAAATGAAACAATACTTCAAATGCTGTCAAACTGTTGACAGGCACGGCATACAAAGTATGACATTTTATAAAATATTATACATAGTACAGTTCAGAGGGTAGTACAATAATTGGTACACACAAATGGTACAATGAATAAAAGAAAACATAGTACAAAATTGAGTATGGTACAGAGCAAGATACAAAGAATCGAAAAAATACAGTACAAAATACGGTACTAAATACGAAGTATGGTAAAAATTATATCACAAATTTAGTACAAAGTAAGGTACAATGTATAGTACAAAGTATGGTACCAAGTATGTTTCAAAGTATGGTACAAAGTATGGTACAAAGTATGATACAAAGTATGGTAGAAAGTATGGTACAAAATATGTTTCAAAGTATGATACAAAGTAAGGTACAAAGTATGATACAAAGTATGGTACAAAGTATGGTACAAAGTATGGTACAAAGTTATTGTACCATACTTTGTACCATACTTTGTACCTTACTTTGTATAAATTTGTAAAAATTATATCACAAATTTAGTACAAAGTAAGGTACAATGTATAGTACAAAGTATGGTTCCAAGTATGTTTCAAAGTATGGTACAAAGTATGGTACAAAGTATGGTACAAAGTATGGTACAAAGTATGATGCAAAGTATGGTAGAAAGTATGATACAAAATATGTTTCAAAGTATGGTACAAAGTATGGTACAAAGTATGGTACAAAGTGTGGTACAAAGTATGGTACAAAGTATGGTACAAAGTATGGTACAAAGTATGGTACAATATATGATACAACATATGTTTCAAAGTATGGTACAAAGTATGGTACAACGTATGGCACAAAGTATGATACAACACATAGTACAAAGTATGCTACAAAGTATGGTACAAAGTGTGGTACAAAAAACTGTTCGTTTTTTTATAAAGTTGAATTCAGAGTTAAAACTGGAATTTTCAGTGTATTTTTAAATTATTTATGATTTATTTATTTGACAAAATTTTGAATATATATTGAATTAATGAATTTATGCATTTAAACTTAAATTTTTAACTATCAACTTAAAAAATTTTAATTTTCATTGAATATTTAAAATTTTTATTGAATATTAAATTCTTATTGAACATTTATACATTTATTGAAGATATTAATGCAAAGAGAAACATTTTTATATATTATGATTTTAAGTTTGAATTTTAAATTTTTAGTGAACATTTTGATTTATAGCGAACTTTTTAATTTTTAATGAACAAATAAGGAAGATTTATATATTCAGCAAAGATGTATAATTTTGATTGAATGATTGAATTTTTAGTAAACATTGAATTTTTTATAAAAATTGAAATTTTTAGTGAATACTTTAATTTTTAGTGATTTTAGTGATTTTATTGCGAATTTTTTATTTTTTTAATAAATAACTAAGGAAGATTTAAATTTTCAGTGGCGATGTAAAATTGAATAATTGAATTATTAGTCATAATTTTAATTTATAGTTAACATTATTATTTATAGTGTACATTTATATAATACAAAGTGACCGTAAAAATGGGTATGGAACACATGTGTTTTACTGAAGATTTCAATTCTTGATAGAGATCTAAATTTTTAAGTGAACAATAGAATTTTTATTCCATATTAGCATTTTTAGTGAATATTTAAAGTTTTAGTGAACATTTAAAGTTTTAGTGCACATATGTGTTTTAATGAAGATTTCAATTCTCAATGGAGATCTAAATTTTTAAGGGAACAATACAATTTATATTCCACATAAGCTTTTTTAGTGAAAATTTATATTTTTAGTGAACTTTTGAGTTGTAATTCAAATTTTGTATTTTTATTAAACATTTGAATTTAAGTGAAAAAAAAAAATGACATTGAACATTTGAATTTTTAGTGAACAATTGAAATTTTAATGAAAATAATAATTTTAGTGAAAATTCGAATTTTTAGTGATCATTTGAATTTTAGTGCACATTTAAATTTCGGTGAAATTTGAATTTTAAGTAAAAAATCTGAAATTTTTAGAGACCAATTGAATTTACATTGATCATTAGAAATTTAAGTGAAGTGAATTTTAATTTTTAATGAACATTCGAAATTTTAGAGAACAATTTTTTTCGATGAAATTTGAACACTGAATTAAACATTAATAAAAAATTGAATTTTTTGGGAACATTTGAATATACATTTTAGCGAACATTTGAAAATACATTTTTAGTGAACATTTCTATTTAGAAAAAAATTTGTATAGTGAATTAGTGTACCTTGAATTAGTAAAAATTTGAATTTTTTGTAAATATTAGAATTATTTAGAGCATAGTTAAATTTTTAGTGAATAATTAAATTTATAATAAAATTTTAATTTTTAGTGAACATTCGAATTTTTAATGAACATTTGAAATTTTAGTAAACTTTTGAATTTTGTTTAATTTAAATAGTGAAATATTCAAAGTATTCAACTTTAATAGAAAAGTATTTTATTTAAATTTGAAAGTATTCAAATTACATAGAAAATTATTTCATTTAAATAGAGTAATTTTAAATTGAATTGAAAAATATTTCAATCAAATTGGAAAATATTGAAATTACATAGAAAATTATTTCATTTAAATAGATTAATATTTAATTTAAATTGAAAAATATTTCATTCAAATTGGAAAATATTGAAATTATATAGAAAAGTATTCAATTGAAATAGGAACATATTAAAATTTAATAGAAACGAATTACTTTTAAATAGGAGAAAAATAAAATTAAATAGAAAATTATATGAATTTAATAGCACATTTTAAAATTAAATGGAAAAGTAATTCATTTAAATAGGAAAATACTTAAATTATATAAAACCTTATTCAATTTAATTTAGAAATAAAAATGTATTACATTTGAATAGGAAATTTTTAAAATTAAATATAAATTGTATTTAAATAGTGAAATTTTAAAATTGACTATTTAAAAACTATTAAAATTAAATAGAAAATAATGTTATTTAAAAAGGAAAATATTCTAAATAAATTTAAAACTATTTGAATTAAATTATATAAAATTCCAATTGCATAAAAAAGTATTTAATTTAAATAGGAAAATATTAAAATTAAATAGACACGTATTACATTTAAAGAGGAAAGTAATAAAAGTAAATAGTAATAAAAGTAAAAGTAAATATAAATTAAATAGCAAACAATGTGAAAAAAGTGTTAATTTTTATTTGTAGTGAACATTTGAAATTCTAGTGAACTGTTGAGTTTTATTTTTTTTATAAATGGTAAACATTGTAATTTAATTTTTTGTTCAACTTTAAAATATTTCTAAAAATTAGGTTTTTTTCGTAGATTCAAATTTCTAATGAATATGTGAATTTTTAGTAATTCAGTATTTTAATTTTAAGTTTTCGCTGTTGTCTCACATACCATTTCCTTTAATATCATCATGTAATAAAATAAATCCCACTGCTCTTCATGTAAGTAAAGGATTTTATGATACCTCAAAACACAAAATTTATGATCTGCATTGTTTTTACCTATTTTATATTTACTGACAATGCACCAAAATATGCACAAATTACAAAACAAATATTAATATGTAGAATGCACTTTAATACTAAAGGATAGAAATTAATACTAAAAAAGCAATAAAATTTTCGGAAATTCCCAACGTAATACAAACTAAACACAAAGTACTTAGGTTATGGGTGCAGCAAAAGGATTTTACTTTCGTGCATGCTTTGCAAATATTTATCAATATACAAGTGAAATTTTGCATGTGCAATAACATATAGAGATGGGAAAAATGCATATATAAAATACAAGTGAAAAGCACATAAACTGCAAGTGAAAAGTACATCAAAAACAAATAAAAACTCTTTACCCAGTTCGATAATAAAATAAATAATATTTGAAACGAAAAATAAACAACCTAAAATTGTAGGTTTTACCACGAAAGGCAGGTACAAAGTGATACAACTTGTTGGGTCTTAATATGTCTATGTTTAAAATTTCCCAATTCGTTTTTGGGAATTTTATAATTGCCAAACTAAAATATGGGAAATTTTTTGGCAAATAAATTGCAAATCAAAGTTTTGGCAATGTGTGCAGCATATGTGCTACAAAATATTGCAAACCAAGAAAATTTTTGAAAATATATAATTTACGAAAGGTACAGAACTACAGGTAGCAGGTATTTCCGTCGATGTGTCATGGAAAATACGTCATAAAGACTTCGATTTTTCTCACGCCATGTCATTACGTCAGGACTCTTCCGGTCAATTAACGATTGTCTAACTTAATGCTTGTCTGATGATGTCCTTTTTTGTTGTATTTGTTGAATGCATTGATTTTATGTGTATTTTCCTTAATGTCTGTCAAAATTTCGTATTTGAAAATTGATAAAATTTCGCAGAAAATTCTATTTCAAGTGCAGCGCTTATTGTTCGACAGAATACATTTATTTTTATTATTGCTCAAAATGTGACAAAGATTTATAAAGATTTTGTATTTCCACTGATGAAAATTTATCCAGAAAAGCGCTTAAGTGAATTGGTTTTATTTTGTATATTAACTTTAAATAAAATTCACTGATTTAACAATGAACACACAGAGATAAAATTGTTTGCAGCAAGCATTTCTTTACAGCAATCATAAAGTTTAATAAAATAACTAGCTATCACAATAGTTCACTGGTTTGGATAACAATTTTGTGATTTTGGACATTATATCATGGTTCTATAAAATAAAACCATGCTATGAACACAAAAAGTTGTTTGCGGCAAACATAAATATGACTGCAATCAAATATTTTACTTAATATTGTTCTTGTTGTTTTTAGTTTTTGATAATAAATTTATAATATATTGATTTATATCGACTTTGTCAATGTCGATTTCACAATTTTGGTATGATTTTGCAAAATAGTTTGCGATTTATTGCATTACATCGGCGTTCTGGAAATTTAACCATACTCAAAGAAAATGTTAGTTGCTCCAAACATAAATATTTATGCAATCATAAAATTTACTCAATCATGTTCTAGTTGTTTTAATGTTTTTGTGAATAATTTTGTGATATATGGTTTTATAACGTCGTTGTAAAAGTATTAAATCGAATTCACAAAACGAACAAAGTTTTTGCAGTAAACATATTATGACTGGAATCATAAATTTGAAGAACATAACTTTCTGCCACAATTATTACCTAGTTTTTGGTATGATTTTGATACAATTTTGTGATATATTTTGTGATTTATTGCATTACATCGTCGTTCTAGAAATTTAACCATACTCAAAGAAAATGTTAGTTGCTCCAAATATAAATATTTATGCAATCATAAATTTTACTCAATCATGTTCTAGTTGTTTTAATGTTTTTGTGTATAATTTTGTGATATATGGTTTTATAACGTCGTTGTAAAAGTATTCAATCGAATTCACAAAACGAACAAAGTTTTTGCAGTAAACATATTATGACTGGAATCATAAATTTGAAGAACATAACTTTGTGTCACAGTTATTACCTAGTTTTTGGTATGATTTCGATACAATTTTGCGTTTTATAACATTATTGTGTCATTTTTAGATATAAAACTAATTCATAAACACTCAGAGAAACGAACAGTTGGTTACAGCGTATATAAATACTGCAGTCATACATTTTACTCAATAATGTTCTATTTATTTTAGTGGTTTTATTAATTACTTTGTGATATATATTTTTATATCCTCGTTGTAGAAGTATGTAACACGAATTAAAAAAACACACAGAAAAAAAGTTGTTCGCAGTAAACATATTAATATTTAAATTTAAGTTTTACAAAAATAAGGGGATGTTAAAATAAGTAAATATCTTTTGTATGATATGATGTTATGATTGAATTTTGTGATATAGAATTATATTGTCGTTTTTTATATAATACATATTTGTAAAAATACTCAAAAACAAATAGTTATTTGCCAGTAACATAAATATGACTGCTCTAATAAATTTAACTCAATAAAGTTCTAGTTGATATTACGTTTTTGTGAATAACTTTTTGTTATATGATTGTACATCGTCGTCCTTTGTAAAACAAATTCACAAAACCTACAGTAGAAAAGTTGTTCGCAGTAAACATATTAATATTCAAATTTAAAATTTTATAAAAATTAGCGGATTTTACAATAATATCTAGTTATAATATGATTTTAATACCAATTTTGTGATTTATAGCACTATATTGTTGTTTTTTATATAATACTCATTTATAAAAATACTCAAAAATAAATAGTTATTTGCAAGAAACATATATCTGACTGCAGTAATAAGCTAAACTCAAAATTGTTCTTGTGGTTTTTATGTTTTTGTGAATAACTTTGTGACATATGGTTTTATAGCATTGTTGTAGAATAACAAAAATTGAAATCACAAAAGACTAAGAACAAGTTGTTTACAGCAAGCATAATAATAATGCAGTCTTACATTTTTGTTGATAATAAATTGATTTTACAATAATTCTTTAGTGTTTGAAAATATTTGCTAAACATTTGGTTATTTATAGCATTATATCGACCTTTTTGAAATAAAAATAATTCATAACAATACTCAAAAACAAGTAGTTCGTTGTGGCCAACATATATATGACTACCATAATCAAATATACCTAATAATTTTGCAGTTGTTTTTATAGTTTTATTCATAACTGCGTGATATAAGGTTTTACATCGAAGTTTTAGAAGTATCTAACACGAATTCAACAAAAACACAGATAAAAAACTTTTTCGCAGCAAGAATATTAATTTTTAAACATAAATTTTATAAACTATGTTGATAGTCACATATATTCTATAGTTTTTTGTATGATCTTCATAACAATTTGGTAATTATATGGTCATTTTAGTTTTCAATTCATTTTGGTTTTTATACCCTACACTAAGAGTAAAAGGGTATGTTTAGTTTGGTACGCCGTTTGTAACACCCTAAAGAAAGCATCTCCGGTATGGAAAAGTATATATATTCTTGATCAGCATGACCTCCTGAGTCGATTTAGCGATGTCCGTCTGTCCTTCTGTCTGTCTGTTGAAATCACGATTACGGAAAAAGTAGAAGAGATAGAACAATGAAACTTTAGATTTAGATTACTTATATATCTAAGCTGTCTGAAAAAGAAAATTATCATGATCGGTCTATTGTGACCTGAGAACCGACCACTTATGTTCAAATACCTCATATAAAATTTACATCAACAAATCAATTTTACGGCATACGTGCTTAGGTAAACTTTTTTGGTCAAATATATATTGACATTATGCTCAAATACATGAAAATAATGTTTTCCCACGAAACGACTTGTGGTTCCAAAAAAAAAAAAATCGAAATTCGGTACACCTACCCCTTTGTAAATATGGATATCAAATGAAAGAAAATTCTTCAGGGATGGAAAGTTTGTAGTTATTTTCAGGATTCGTATACCCTGGTGACCTATATACCAATTTGAATGGTAACCACACATATGTGTAGGGTATTTATAGTCGGCTTAGACCGACTATAATTTTGATAATTCTAACTATCATAATAACACCTACTTTAAAATTTCCCATGTGATCTAACCTTCCTAACTGGTTTCTTTTTAAAATAAAAATTGAAATTTAATTTATAAATATTAATTTAATTTATAATATGTGCTTATAATAATAATAGTTTGTGCTTACTGTGCACAAAATTTGTAAATAATAATTTCCGAACATTTTGTACATAACTTAAAGTTTATAAATTTTGTGCGCAAAACTATTTCCAGTACTTTGAGTCAAGTAATTCGTTTCATAAAATGCATTTACCGCAAAATAAATTCACCACGTTTGAAAGCATTTTGCGCTTATAATTCCCAAAGGCATTAAAATTTTATGCACAGACTACCGATGGCACCCAACCCACTACCCATTCCGACCTATACCATTACATACCATTCCATCCCATCTATCGCTCCAGCATAGTTAACATAACTTTTGCAAGCATGTGAAAATTTTATATTCATACAAAAATTCATACGATTCGTTCGGTACGTTGCGGTCAATGGTTCAGATATTGTTGATGCTGTAGTTGATGTGCTTTTGTAGCAGCTGATTTTATTTTTTTTTTTCAAGATTTTTATTTTTTTACATTTTCACCAAATAAATAAATATGCATTTTTCAACTAACATTTTGCAAAATCATCATGAATAACAATTCCCTGCAGTACTCTGTTTTTTCCACATTTGTAATTTTTTTTTTTTTTTTAATTTTATCTTCTACAATTTTTTTTATTTTATTTTTCCATCTTTTTCGCTTCATCATTTTTGTTACTATACTATATTACTGCATTTATAACCATTTTTTTTTTCATTTTCCAACTTTTTGCATTCCCCTAAGTATTATTTTAAGTTGTTTTTTCCTAACCATTATCAGCAACATTTCTAGTTCCCCCAAACACCTTTACCATGTTTTGAGTTCTATTGTGGTGGTCAGAAAAATTCTGAGGCTGCACACGTACCACATGTAACAATAATGTAAATGGTTACAATAAAGAAAATGGTTACAACATAGAAAATGCGTACAACATTGTTCGACTGTATATGGAAACTTAGATGGTATCTTTTTTTTTCATTTGCAATACCTACTTGTTGACTATGGACAAGCTTTTCATTATGATCGCTATATTTTTATGGTAAAGTTTGTTGTTTTAGAAATATAATTTAATATTTCTTTAATATAATTTTTCACATAACCATTTTTCCGCAATAATTATTTAGAGTAAATACCAATAAATACTAATAACTGAAAAATTAAAATTTACTGTATAAAAAAACTTCTTTTGGAAAATTATTTTTATAAAAAAAACATGTTTCTAGAAGAATTCAGGAATTAGAATTGATACAAAACTCATAGCAAAAAAACTGTAATAAATTTTAAATCAGCAAGAAATTCAATAAAATAGCACAACAATTGGTTTATATTACAAAAATATTATTATATTTTCATATTTACTGAAAAATAATGTAAAGGTATTAATTTAAACCGATTAAATTAATAATTTGTCTTATTAACTAATTTTTGTAATTATAGTAAAAAAAACTAATATTTTATAGTATTTTTTTTTCTGACTTTTAAACTGAATATAAACTAAAGTTGAGAGAGTTAAAAAACTCTGGACCTGTGTTTTCATCTGTCCTCTACTTCAAGAAAATTAAATAAGAACGTTTCGGATACATTATGTCACAATGTTCAAAATTCTATATCAAATTGCGTGCAATTTTTCTGATTAATTTCAAACAGATTATGCACTATTGATAAATTCAAAATGTTGGATCAATTGAATTAAGTTCCGGGTTCACAGAGCGCCCACATAGATATTTTCAAAATAAAGGGTTTTTCAATAACAGCGCTACAAACGTTTTTTCAAGGTTTTCTCATCAGGGACGCTACAAAAGTAGAGCGACAGGGACAGCAAACGATGCCATATTTCTTGCCGCTCTTTTGACATTTCTCTTCAGTAAGTTTTGCCATTTCATGACGGAAAGATATACGAGCCAACAACGAGTCGATATTACTTTTGTAGCGTCCCTGTTAAAAAAAATCCTTTAAATGAAGAATGCTTTGAAAATTTTGCTTTTTTGAACAATAATGTAATGGAAATATTTATGTATTTAACGGGCCCACTTAGATAATTTTAAAATAAATGAAGTAGCCTTCTAACGTTTTAACAAATAATTTAATATTTATGTATTAAAAAATAAAATATTTCCAAATAAATATTTAAAGTATTCAATGAAAAATGACAGTTTAAACTGGTCTCAGATTTCAATCCGCAAATGTTACTTACGTGGTTCCATTTTACTTAATTATAATGTATGTATTTGGTTCGAAATTGCATTTTTATTCACATGTATTCACATGAATTGAATTGACTTACTTTAAAATATACACGTAACTAAAATAATAGGTTGCAGCACACTTATTTTGTTTGTAGCACAGATATTTTGTTTGTAACAAACATATATTGTTTGTAGCACAGATATTTTGTTTGTAACACACATATTTCGTTTGTGTACAAAATATTTTGTTTGTAGCAAACATATTTTTCACTACTAACAATTTTGTTTACTACAAACATATTATGTTTACTATAAACATATTATGTTTACTATAAAACTACAAATATGTTATGTTTAATACAAACATATTTTGTTTACTACAAACATATTATGTTTACTACAAACATATTTACTAATATTTTGTTTACAAAAGTTTAAAACATTAAAACATTTCGTTTGTGTACAAAATATTTTGTTTATGATTAATATATATTGTGAAAAAAAATATATTTTATTTATAGAATATATTTTTTTTGTAGAAAAAATATACAGAAAATATTTTGTTTGTAGAAAACATATTTTTTTACTACTAAAAAATTTTGTTTACTACAAACATATTGTGTTTACTATAAACATATTTTGTTTACTACAAACATATTATGTTTACTACAAATATATTATGTTTACTACAATGCTATTGATATTTTGTTATTGATATTTTGTTTAAAAATTTAAACTTTATGATGATATATATTTTTTTAAAGTACTAAATTTAATGTGTTTTTAAAGAAATTTAGCTTAAAATATCGAACGATCTCTTTTAACATTGCCTGTTGACATCAATTAAATTCAATCCAAAACGATTTTGCCACATTATATTATTATAAATAATAAAAAATATATGTATTAAAAAAATTTAATAAAAACAATAAATACAATCAATTTAATAATACCTGAAAAATATTAATATGAGAAGGCTTATGTTTTATTTCGCAAAATTTCCGGATGCCATTTAATAGGGAATTAAAAACATACTGGAGAAATGGAAAAAAAGATGTGTGCTTCCTACATATGTTTTTTTTTTTTGAAATTTTTTTATAAATACATTTTAATGATATATTCAAATAAAACACATGCATAAAAAATAAATAAAAAAATAAAATATGATAAATGAAAAATTTACAGAAAAAAATTGATGTGGATTTTATTTTTATTCTTATGTGCAATTCTGGCATATTGTTTAATAAATTGTTATTTTTTTTTGAAATATATTTATAATATTGAGTTGAAGTTGGTTGTATGAAAAATATATATATTTTTTTTTTTGAAAATTAATGAGAATAATAATACAACGTCGTTGTAGAACGAAAAGTCACTAAATACATTTTTATGAAAAACTTAAATTTCGAGTTTGTTGATTAATATTATAAAAAGTAATTGATGCATTTTTAATGTTGAAATATCAATTGATGGATTTACATTTTCTTATCATAAGGTAAAAAAATTGAGATCACCGATTAAAAACTGACAGATTTATAAAGATTTTTGTAAATTAATATTTGGCATTTTATAAAGTATTTGGTGACTTTTCGTTCTACAACAATGACATATTCTTTATACGTTTTTATTATGATAGAAAAATATGAAATTGAAATTTGAGAAATTAGAAAAACTATATAAATACCTAAAACTACCTAAATTATTCACGTCTGTTATGGTTTTATACTCGGTCAAACCGTAACCGTTACACAAAAATTATAAATTAATCGATATTCAAGATCAAGTTAAATGGTAAAATGCATAAACAATACTTTTAAATACAAATTTATGTTGTCGGTGTTAGAGGCGGCGCAGAGCTGAATTCTAGAAGTTTTTACAAACTTCAAAAATTCACGAGAATCCGTATTGCTTACAAGATATCTCCATTTTCTCTACTCTTTTGTAGTGCATCGCCGGATTCTAGAAATTTCACACCCAGTTTTGTTTTAATGCACATATCTTCCATCTCTTTCGCTGTGAATGATCTTCCGCATCTACACCCAGAAAAAAAATCCCTCAAATCCCATTAAAATTGGTCAATAGGACAATTATTGATTTAATAGTATACAAAAAATAAAATTTTCATATAAACTCAATGGCAATGTCATGGTATTTTCTAGTATTTAATGGTATGTTCCAATTAAAATAATAATTTATCCTATTGAATATTTTTAATAGTAAAAAACTATTATTTATATAGTATTTTTTTCTGGGTGTATATAACTCATTGTCTCAGTGCGCTGAAATATTTGACATCTCTTTTAATTTTATTTACTTGAACTGCTTCCCATATAGGAAATGCCAGGCCTGACGATGGGCTGAAGACTCAACCAGCACTGGCAGACCAATGCTTGGTTAATAAACCTTCGCTCAAGACTTAGCCAGAACTGGAAGACGAAGCCCTGGTAGGGTAGTTCTTGCCCAAGACTCTGCCAGAATTGACAAACCAATGCTTGGTTAAAACACCTTTGCACAAGACTCAGCCAGAAGTGACAAATGCAGGTCTTGTAGGGTAGTTCTCGCCCAAGACTCAGCCAAAACTAACAGACATTTTCCACAATATGGTAGCCATGTAGGAAACGCCAGGCTTGACAACGGGCGTAAGGAATATCCAACCTTTGCCGTCCAAGGCATGGCTGATTAGACTTTAATAGTCTCAAGCTCGAATCACACGATTGAATAAACAGTCAACTTTTGAATCAATTTTCAATACAATTAAAATATTAATCGTGTGATTGCCTAACTTTCCTAATTTTTCACACGATTGATATTAAAATTATTTGAAAATTGATTCAAAAGTTGACTGTTTATTCAATCGTGTGATTCGAGCTTCAGCTATGATTGGATTACCAATTTTGGATAACTGATATTTTTCCAAAAGTCACCCAAGACTTTTTGAATATGTCTTCGTGAATGGAGATTTAGCCAGAACCAAGCGGCCAAATCATACTTTAATTATTTAAAAAAATTTTAAAAAATAAAAAAAACCCGGATGGTACTCGAACCCGAATTTCCTGCGTGAAAGTCCGGAGCACTACCCGTTACGCTCACTTGTTTCAGAGCATTTTTTCAAAATCTTGATTTTTTTAATTTGAAAATGTCTGTCACATCAGAAAAAAATGGACAAATTAGAAAATAAAAACATACATTTTGATTTTGAAGCAAAAATCTCAGACTATAGAAATCAGGTGCGTAGCCAAAGCGGGAGAGCAGTGGACGTTAATTTCTGAATTTTTTCTACAATAGTTAAATTACTTAAAATTGGAAAAATTAGAAATTGTATAAAATAAATGAGAAATAAATTAAATTAAATAGAATGGAAGTAAAAGAAAAGAAAGTAAAAAAATATTTTTTTTTGCATTTTTGAAATAGTCCAGTCCTGCCACATTATTATACCCTACACCTATGAGGTACAGGGTATATTAACTTTGTGCATATATTGTAACGCCCCTTAGGAGGCGTGTCCGGTATGGAAAAGTATATATATTCTTGATCAGCATCACTACCCGAGTCCGTTTAGCCATGTCCGTCTGTCTGTCTGTCCGTCTTGCTGTCTTGCTGTCCGAATACAGAATAACTTGAGAAATACTGATCAGAATGCGATGAAATTTCGTCTCAATATATTTTAGCCAAAAGTTGGAACTGAGTTTGAAAATGAGCCAAATCGGTCAACGGACACGCCCACCTCCCATACAAGTCACTTTTATATAACTCTTTCGGAACTAATAACTCGAAAAGTATTCAAGGTATAGTTATAAAATTTAAAACGTATTGTTAGAATTCACCTAAAAATATGTGGTCCAAAAATGGGCGTGATCCGCCCACTTTTTTTTTCATTATTTCCCGGGTTTTCATAGTGGAAATTTGATCCGTAAATTATTAAAATCAAATCTATGAAATATTAGCCTTTCAAAATTTTAAATATAGGCGTGGTCCGCCCAATTACATTTTTCAAATTTATTTTTTTTAGGTTTTTATACTTTATATAATTTTTTTAATTTATGGGGATATAAGACGTAAATTTCTGATATATGAATAATATTCTGAGGGTTAATATAGTCACCAAAGGTGTAGGGTATTCCATAGTCGGGCCCGACCGACTATAAAAATCCGCCCCATGTGACCGAACTTACCGATGTGACCTAACTTTCCCAACTCGTTGTTATATTATATTGTCCATGTATTTTTTACCAGTTTTGCGCCCTTCTTATCATTCCAAGGCTTAACCACTATTCAGCCAGTTCTGGCTACCAGACCTGGTCTAGAGTAATGCATTCTTGGCGCAAGACTGGGCGAACCTTGGACCTATCGTTTTTTCCTACATGGGTTGCTGCTGGCAATGTCAGAATATTAGAAAAATAACATCTTTTTGTAACAAATCAACAAATAATTATGATTACGAACTAATTAGTTATTTTAATTTCTTCATTTAATATTGATTTAGGTAATCAGATAACTCTGCCACATAAAATGATTTTCCCTTAATTCTTTCCCGGACAACTCTTTTATTCTTGTTTTGTTTGTTTTTGGAATGAATTTTTTAAGGAAAGAATTGCCTCGGAATAAATTGTCTCGGGAAAGGTTTTCTCTGCGAATAGTTCTCTTGGGAAGATATAATAGTGATATAATTCTCCGGAAATAGTTTTTCCCGGTAAAAATTTTCTCGGGGAAAATTTGTCTCTGAATAGATTTGTCTCGGAAAGAATTGTCCGAGAAATATTTTTCCGTTGAACTAATTGTGAATAAGACGAATTTCCGGAACCTGAAAGTTTTGAAAATAAATAGATCCACAAAAAATAAAAACATAACATTCTAAAAAAAATATTTATTGCGCTCGATGATTTGTTTTATCGAAAATATAAATGGAATCTCGTAAATGTAAACTCGATTGCAAATTTTCCTAAAAATTTGACGTTATAATTAAATAAAAACTGAGTATACAATCAAAATCAGTAACCTCAAATTTTATAAAAATGTTCTATAGTTTGTTTATTGAAAAATAGTATTGAGAATGTAATATGTTTTAAAGAAATCTCTAAAAAATTAGCAACATTTTGTCATCACTAAAAAAAAAATTATTTAAATGCTTTACAGCAAATTTTTCTAACAATCTGCAACATAATATAATTGGCAATTATTTAATTTTTTCACACATATTTTTTTCTGTGCTTTTTTGCGGTGTTTGTTATTTATGTTGTTGTTATTGTTGTCGCTGTTTAACGGTTTATTTTTCTTTATTCTTTTTGTAGTCATTGCAACTTCCTGTTGTTGACACAACATATTTTTCTATGCGACACCATTAAATGATTTGCATCAAATGTTGTCACCAACAAATGCTATCCCAAGTATACTTGAGATGCTACGCTGCAAATTGTAGTTTTCTCAATGCTCACTCAACACTTGAGAATTTTAATGAGTTTTGAAGCATTTTTCAAATTCAATTTCAACGCAATTTCTGCATCATTTCAATTGCGAGTGATTTTTATATTTATTTTCTTTCTTATAAAAATTTAATTTTATTTTTCTTATTGTTTATATTTCGTCGCTGTTTTATGCGTTATTTTCCTCTTGCAACTCTTGATATGCAAATAATTTCAAGTTGTTCTCGATGGCAAAATGACGTCGCTTGACAGTTGCGTGACAGTTGCCATGTAGCTTATAACAGCAAAGGATAGATGGGGTTTTTTTTTCGAGCTTAAACCTAATATAAATAAAATACTTGGGTGCTATTTTCAAGGCTCTGTGATTGTGGAAAGTTATTTGCGGCGCAGAATAACGACTTTAAAAAGTTTGAAAAATCGAGATTTTGAACATCATTGGTTAAAAAAGGTCACTGCAAAAAATTTAAGATATATTAATTGGAGACATATTGGAGATATGTTGAAGATATGTTGGAGATATATTGGAGATATATTGAGAATATATTGGGGATATATTGGAGTTAAATTGGAAATATATAGGAGATTTATTGGAGATATATTGAATATATATTGAAGATACATTGGAGTTACATTGGAGATACATTTATACATACATTTGAGATACGTTTGAGGTACATTTCTGATATATTTGAGATACATTTGTGGTATATTGGAGATAAACTGTAGATACATTGGATATATATTAGAGATATATTTGAGATATATTCGAAATAAAATAGTAATAACTGCCCGTAATGATTATAAAATAAATATACAACATTCAAAAAAATAAACAAAACATAAAGAAAACATATGGTTTAATTTTAATAAAATTTTATCTTAGTTTAAATAACAGCTTTATCATTACCATGTATTCGTCATCACAACCTCATCGCATTGTCGCTCATTGACAACACATAAAGTAGCAACTTTTATGAATGAAATAAATTGTGAACAAAAAAAATAGAAAAACTTTAAACAATAACACAAAAAAGCAACAAATGCACACGTCAACCAAAGAAATAAAATGCAATAAAATTAAATAATTTATTCATGCAACTTAATGCAATTTAAAAAGTGTTTGAGAAGTGGGAAGGTGAAAAACTCTAAAAACTGCCAACGAGATAATGCAAAAAGGCCAGAGGAAATCTGCGAAAATTGCTACTGCTTTTTGTTGCTGTTGCATTTCTTTAAATGTAACCGGTTTGCTTTATGTGTAGCAATGAGAAAAAAAAACTTAAATTGTGGGGAAAATATTTTTAAATTGGTTGGGAAAATGTTGGTGTTAAAATTAAAATTACTGTTAAAAAATGTTTTAAATGATTACGTAATTTGAGTTACATGGTGCCTGGTACAAACCACTTTTACTAAGAACGTTGAAAAATTTTAAAAATTTTAAATTTTAAATTTTAGTAAAAATTAATGACAGTTTTCAAACATTTAAATATTGCAAAAAGCTAAAAATAAAAATATCTTGAACATTTTAAAGGTGTACAAAATTCTGAATTATTTTAAAGATTTTTTAAGAATTTAATTTTAGAAATTTTTAATTTAAAAAAAGTGTTTTTTGTAGATTTAGATTTTGGAGATTTTCATTTTGCAGATTATCATTTTGGAGATTTTTATTTTGGTGATTTTCATTTTGGAGATTTTCATTTTGGAGATTTTCATTTTGGAGATTATGATTTTGGTGATTTTCATTTTGGAGATTATGATTTTGGTGATTTTCATTTTGAAGATTTACATTTTGGGAAAATTACCAAAATGTAAATCTCCAAAATGAAAATCACCAAAATGACAAACTCCCAAATTAAAATCTCGAAAACGATAATCCCCAAAATTAAAATCTCCAAAATCTTTCGTGATTTTCATTTTGGAGATTATCATTTTCGAGATTTTAATTTGGAAGTTTGTCATTTTGATGATTATTATTTTCGAGATTTTTATTTTGGTAATGTTCCTTTACTCGATTTTCATTGTGAAGATTTTTATTTTGGAAATTTTTATTTTTGAGATTTTCATTTTGGAGATTATCATTTTGGTGATTTTTATTTTGAAGATTTACATTTTGGGAAAATTACCAAAATGTAAATCTCCAAAATGAAAATCACCAAAATGACAAACTCCCAAATTAATATTTCGAAAATGATAATCTCCAAAATGAAAATCTCCAAAATCTTTCGAGATTTTCATTTTGGAGATTATCATTTTCGAGATTTTAATTTGGTAGTTTGTCATTTTGATGATTATTATTTTCGAGATTTTTATTTTGGTAATGTTCTTTTTCTCGATTTTCATTGCGGAGATTTTCATTTTGGAGATTTTCATTTTGGAGATTATGATTTTGGTGATTTTCATTTTGAAGATTTACATTTTGGGAAAATTACCAAAATGTAAATCTCCAAAATGAAAATCACCAAAATGACAAATTCCCAAATTAAAATCTCGAAAACGATAATCCCCAAAATTAAAATCTCCAAAATCTTTCGTGATTTTCATTTTGGAGATTATCATTTTCGAGATTTTAATTTGGAAGTTTGTCATTTTGATGATTATTATTTTCGAGATTTTTATTTTGGTAATGTTCTTTTACTCGATTTTCATTGTGAAGATTTTTATTTTGGAGATTTTTACTTTTGAGATTTTCATTTTGGAGATTATCATTTTGGTGATTTTCATTTTGAAGATTTACATTTTGGGGAAATTACCAAAATGTAAAACTCCAAAATGAAAATCACCAAAATGACAAACACCCAAATTAAAATCTCGAAAATGATATTCTCCAAAATCTTTCGAGATTTTAATTTGAGAGTTTGTCATTTTGATGATTATTATTTTCGACATTTCTATTTTGGAGATTATCATTTTGGTGATTTTCATTTTATAGATTTACATTTTGGGAAAATTACCAAAATGTAAATCACCAAAATGACAAACTCCCAAATTAAAATCTCGAAAATGATAATCCCCAAAATGAAAATCTCCAAAATCTTTCGAGATTTTCATTTTGGAGATTATCATTTTTGAGATTTTAACTTGGGAGTTTGTCATTTTGGTGATTTTTATTTTCGAGATTTTCTTTTTGGTAAAGTTAATTTTATAGATTTTCATTGTGAAGATTTTTATTTTGGAGATTTTTATTTTGGAGATTTTCATTTTGGAGATTATCATTTTCGAAATATTAATTTGGGAGTTTGTCATTTTGGTGATTTTTATTTTCGAGATTTTCTTTTTGGTAAAGTTAATTTTATAGATTTTCATTGTGAAGATTTTTATTTTGGAGATTTTTATTTTGGAGATTTTCATTTTGGAGATTATCATTTTGGAGATTATCATTTTCGATATATTAATATGGGAGTTTGTCATTTTGTGATTTTCATTTTGGTAATTTTCTTTTTCGAGATTTTCATTTTGGAGATTTTCATTTTGGAGATTTTCATTTTGGAGATTTTCATTTTGGAGATTATCATTTTCGAGATTTTAATTTGGGAGTTTGTCATTTTTTATTTTTATTTTTTATTTTCGACATTTACATTTTGGTAATGTTCTTTTTCTAGATTTTCATTGTGGAGATTTTCGTTTTGGATATTTTCATTTTAGTGATTTTATTTTAGGGATTTTTTTTTTTGTAGATTTTCATTTTTGAGATTTTCATTTTGGAGATTATCATTTTGGTGATTTTCATTTTGGTGATTTTCATTTTGGAGATTTACATTTTGGTAATTTTCCCAAATTAAAAATTTAAAACTCCCAAATTAAAATCTCGAAAATGATAATCTCCAAAATGAAAATCTCCAAAATTTTTCGTGATTTTCATTTTGGAGATTATCATTTTCGAGATTTTAATTTGGGAGTTTGTCATTTTGATGATTATTATTTTCGAGATTTACATTTTGGTAATTTTGATTATTTTTTTTTGTAACTATATTAAATTATACATTTGGAGATTGTATGTTGGAATTGTAGAAAATTGCATTTTACTGATTTTTATTTTTAAGATGCTAATTTTTGTAAATTCCATAAGAGGAATATCGATATTCGATGACTTCCTCGATTAGAATTCATACCACATTTGCCAAATTTCGTTCGAAATCCTATTCAAATTTATATTTGTATTCATTTGTTTCAGAATTCGTGCAAAATACACATTTTGAAAACGAATTCAATCCAAAACAATACTATTGCATGCATTTTTCTTTTTCAACTATTTGATTATCTTAAGAAAGTGAATTTTAGCATATTCCACTTAAATTTTAAATCATTTTCTTCTTGTAATGCATCAATTTTCATTTTCGTTTTAAATAAATTATGTAAATTGATCTATTGACTGAAGCATTTTGTCCACACATGTCTTAAAAGTTGTTTTAAAAGACTTGTCTGAATTTTTACAACTCTTTCAACTGTTTTTGGTCGTAAATCCACTGCATTCATATTTTATGAGCGACTTATTTTTACGATCTCTTTTTTTTTTGTATTTTGTCTAATACGGATTTTTGTGATTCATTTATGTAATTTTTATACAAAGCTCCAGCTAATGCGTGTAAACCAAAGTCGATTTTGTTATCATATCAATTGCCAGTTATTGCCAAGCAAACAAAACTGTTTTTATTTTATTTTTTCTTCCATTTTTTTTTTGTACGTATTTTATGGTTTTATTGCACAGTTGAAAACATATAAAAAAATGTCATAAAAATTTGTACGGAAATCGTTTGAATGCTGTATGCGGAATTGGATTTTAATGAATTGTTTAAATATTGTCAATGGCTGCATGGGATGCTGTACAAATATTCTCAGCATATCAATCATATTTTATGGCTATTGTGGGGGTCTGTGTTTTTTATTTGTACAACTTTATTTTTCAACATTATTTTTAATACTTTTTTTAGATTGCATTTTGTGCAGTCTTTTTAGTCGTTAAAAATGGCTTTATTGTGTATTATTTTTTTAACTTTAAATCTCTAAATATTTTACATCACAACACCCAGTATTAGTTTTCACCTTCAGGACGGTGCATAAATATTTTTCACATACGCCTCAAGTAGTTTATTTACTTTTACCCAGAGACAGACTATTTGCTGTCTTGACACCGAGAAGAAGCCACTGAGATGATGACGATGATGACGATGATGACGATGATGATGTAGTTGATCATGATGCGAATGACGTTCGAGCGGCGACTCCGTCAGTTGCGGTTGGTTGACACTGACAGCCGCCAGACGATAGGTGGTGCATGTTGCGAATGATATTCATGATGAAGCTGATGGTTGCTGAGAAATGATGAGAAACCTCATCATGTTGTTAATAAATTAGTTTTGATCATTTGGCTTTGTGATTGGTTGATGTTACCCAAGTGAAGGCTATTTTAAACATAATTATGTTGCTCGAATTGTAATCGAATCACTTGTGATGCTGGTGAATTATGTTGGTGATGCGATATGCAGTGATGTGATATGCAGTGATGTGATATGCTCAATGATTTCGAATGTCTGGTCTTTGTTACCCGTTGCAATTTAGGCTGTATGCAAATCTAATGATAACTTTGCTGAAGGTGCAAAAGTTAGTGACGCTATTAATGTCAGTGATATTTTGTAGAAATTTACGAGTCAAGGCAAACTGCTATTGCTTGTTATAGATGATAATGAGATTTTGAAGTCAATGCGAAATTTTGTTGACTCAGCTATAAATTTATGTCAGTGATATTTTTTGTCAACTATAATTTCGTGAAAATTGCAGTGTTTTGCCTGTGATTATATTTTGTCAATGATGATATATCGATAATGTTAAATTTTTGGCAGTGATTTTGTATTTTGTAAATGATAATTTTGAAAAAAGTTCAGTTTTTTTATCTGTGATAATATTTTGTCAATTGTAATTTTATTTCATTTCTATTCATATCATATCATATCATATCATATCTTATCAAATCATATCATTTCTATTTCTATGATAATGAGATTTATGTCTGCGATGAATTTATGTCTGTGATAATACTTTGTCAATGATAATTTATCGAAAATGTTAAATTTTGTCAGCGAAAAGATATCTTTTTTTTGCCTGTGATAATATTTAGACAATGATAATTTTATGCCTATTATAAATACATGTCGAATATAATTATTGAACCATAATATTTTTTTGATTCACAAAATTAATTTTATTATTTTGACATTGATATTTTGTTATCCATGATTTTATTCAATTATATCAATGACAATTTTGTTGGTAACTTCATTAGAACACTGTTTTATCACAATGATAAATACTCTTATATATTGGTTGATATTACACATATGAAGACCATTTTAAACATAATTATATTGCTCAAATTGTGATCTAATCACTTGTGATGCTGGTGAATTATGTTGGTGATGTGATATGTAGTGATGTGATATGCACTCAATGATGTTGAAGTTCTTGTCTTTGTTATTAGTACAAATTATGCTGAACGCAAATCTAATGATAACTTTTCAGAATATGCAAACGTTAGTGACGCTATTAATGTCAGTGATATTTTGTAGAAATTTATGAGCAAAGGCAAAATTATGTAACTTGTTATCTATGATAAACACATTTTGAAGTCAGTGCAATGTTTTGTTTACTGCTTTATAGATTTTATGTCAGTGATATAATTTTGTCAATGATAATTTATAGATAATGTTAAATTATTGTCAGATATAATATTTTGTCAATGATAATTTTCCTAATATTGCAGTTTCTTTTTGTCTGTGATAATATTTGTCAATGATAATTGAAATTAAAATTGCATTTCTTTTCAGTGATAACATTTTGTGAATGATACACAATTTTAGTGATAATAATTTATTATATTTTTTAAAAATTATTTTATAAATTTATTATAAATTTCTTATAAATTTTATAAATTTATTATAAATTATCTATAATGTTAAATTTGTGTCAGTGATAATATTTTGTCAATTATAATTTTGCGAAAATATCAGTAATAATATTTTGTGAATGATATTTAGACACTAATAATATTTTGTCAATGATCATTTCATATAGAAGATATTTAATAAAATTAATAATATTAGATTAATTCACAATATCAATTTTGGTTTTTTGTCAGTGATATTTAGACGTTAATAATATTGTATTAATGATAATTTCATGTAGAATATTATATTTTACTAAATATATTTTTATCATTTAATTACAACATTATTTTTTCTTTTTTTGTGAATGATTAGTATGATTTTTGGTCATAAAAGATTTCATTTAATTATGTCATTGATAATTTGTGAGTGAGCGCAAAATTGTTTATTCATAATTTTGTTTATCATTGATATAATTGATTAAACTCAAAAATGCTAAAAATTAATTTATAATTATAAATCATTATAATTATCATTGACAGAAAATCAAAATTATTATTGTTAATAATTATGAAAAACAGCGCTGACAAAAAATATCTTTGACATAATGTTATCATTGGAAACGTATTATCAGTGATAAAATAAGATTTTCGCCATGAAATTATCACTGTAAAAATTATATAATTCATTATATCATTGACCAAAAATATAATGAATGATATAATTTTTACAGTGATAATTTCATGGCAAAAATCCAATTTTATCACTGACAATACGTTTCCAATGATAACATTATGTCAAAGGTATTTTTTGTCAGCGCTGTTTTTTATAATTATTGACAATAATAATTTTGATTTTCTGTCAATGATAATTATAATGATTTATAATTATAAATTAATTTTTAGCATTTTTGATTTTAAACAATTATATCAATAATGGTTTTATTTGTAACAATATTTAAGTAATATTTTTTGCACAGTGCTTAATTTCTGTCAATGATAATACTTGAAATTTGTAATGATTTTGATTTTAAAAATATTTTCATACAATGATAAATTTCTGTCAATGATACTATTTAAATAATTAATGATAATATTGATTGATAATATTGATTGATAATATTGATTGATAATATTGATTTTATAACATTAAAAATCTATTTCGAACTTGTTAATAATTTAAAGTAATATTTCTTTTGTCAATGATAATTTTTAAAGTAATATTTCATCAATGATGTATTTAGTATGACAATGATAATAGCATTGAGTTAATTATACTTTTACGATTTATGATTTAATTAAATTTATATTTTTTCACTGTGATGCTCATTCTAAGAAATTTTACTTTTATATGTCAATGTTGTCTTTGTTATAATGTAGATTTTTTATATCTTCAAAAATGTTTTCGTTTAAATTAAATTTGAAGATTAATATCTGTGAAAGAAATTCTATTTTTATATACCTAATAAATATTTCTACATTATTTGTAATTTTATATTTAAAACGATTTTTTGCTCATGAGATTCTGATGTCAAAACTGTCAATGATGTTTTTATGTCAATGATACTTCTTTTTTATAAATTGTTATGTTCATTTCATCAGTTTGGTATACATTTTAGGATAATGATATATGTTATATTGAGGATTGAAATTTAAATATTGGTGATGGTTGATGATGAGTTTGTGATGTGTGAGTTTGTGACTCATGCGATTCTGATGTCAAAACTGTCAATGATGTTTTTATGTCAATGATACTTCTTTTTTATATATTGTAATGTTCATTTCATCAGTTTGGTATAAATTTTAGGATAATGATATATTTTATATTGAGGATTGAAATTTAAATATTGGTGATGGTTGATGACGAGTTTGTGATGTGTGAGTTTGTGACTCATGCGATTCTGATGTCAAAACTGTCAATGACGTTTTTATGTCAATGATACTTCTTTTTTATATATTGTAATGTTCATTTCATCAGTTTGGTATAAATTTTAGGATAATGATATATTTTATATTGAGGATTGAAATTTAAATATTGGTGATGGTTGATGACGAGTTTGTGATGTCAGTGCAAACATTTTTTATCAATAATATTTTTGAGTAAATGTCAATTTTTTTTCAGTGATAATATTTGTTTTTAATGATAAATGGTTATAAAATGATTTTTTGCTATTAATATTATTTTATCCATCTGTGATAATTTTCTTCAATGATTATTTTTTGCAGTCTCTAAATTTAACAATAAAAATTTTATTTTTAAAATTTTAAATATGATTTTCATATATTGACTATTATCACTTATTGGTGCTTTTAATTTTACGATGATTTTTTTTATGTTATGATGTTTTACTTAAGATTTTTATTTTTATGATGATTTTTCATTTTATGATGATTTTTATGTTATGATGATTTTTTATTTTATGACGATTTTTATGCTATGATGATTTTCAGTTAATGCTATTGCAATATCACTGATAATTTATATATAATAAGTTCAACGATATTATGCTTGAGATGGAAAAGATATAAATGGTAGTAATAGTGATTTTATGATAGTTGTACTGTTGATAATGAATTAATAATTTGATGATTTATAGATTTTGTAAAGGATTGTAATATTTTGAATGACAGTTTATTTTTTCAACTAATATTAATTTCCTTTTTAAGAATATTTTTACGTATAATGATGACATTTCCAAAGAATGCTAATTTTTCACACAATGATAACTATTTTGTAAAATTATAAATTTTTGACATAATAAAGACTTTCGACATAATAAAGACTTTTCAACATAATAAAGACTTTTCAACATAATAAAGACTTTTCCATATAATACGGTCTTTACCACATAATAATGATTTTCCACTTTTACTCATAATGATAACTATTCTGTATAATGATGTCTATCCTCATTATGTTTTATATTTCTGCATAATAATGACTTTTCCTCAAAATATATCTTTTCGTCATAATGATGACTTCTGTTAATAATGATGCTCACATGTCACTAATGATCATGGATAAAACATTTGATGTCAAGTGAAATGTGAGCCATCGACTTGGTTTTTATTGCCTTTCTACGCAATTATCCATGTGACAGGCACTAAAATTATATATACTACTACAACAACAATCACAATGACGTTGACAACTACAACGAGTGACACTTGTTACCATATGCTGTGTCTGACAAAACTACCTGTAGCAACTGTTTTTGGACTTTGTCATTTTAGCTGTTACACCTTTTAGTGGTTTTGAATTGATGGTGAAAAATATATTCATTTTTTCTTTTTTGTTATTTGAATAGACATTTTTTAAAGGTTGTTGTTACTACTGCTTGAAGCCAAGTGCAACAATGCTAATAACAAGTATTAAAAAATGACGTTTATTATAGTAGGATTTGTCTGGCTGTAAATTGGGTGTATTTGGTGAGATTGGTGTTGAAACTTTTTAGTTGTTGCTGTGCATAGTAATGAAATTCATTGCATTCTGTGTGATGAATCAAATAAAAAATAAAGCATAAAATAAAGAATACAAAATAACATAAAAAAACACTTTTTAGAGATGGACATTTGTTGCTTTTATAAATATATGTATGAAAAAAGTAAACATATATAAAATAATAATTTTAATAGGTAGATACTTTAAAAAATTGAAAAATAAAAATACATATTGTCAGTGATGATTTAAAGTCAGTGATGTTTTTTAGTCGGTGATGTTTTTGTAGTCAGTGATGATTTTCTCTTAATGAATCAAATAAAGAATAAAGCATAAAATTAGGAATACAAAACAACATAAAAAATATCTTTTTAGAGATGGATATTTGTCGACTTTATAAATATATGTATGAAAAAAAAATTAAACAAATATAAATTTATATTTTTTAATAGGTACTTTAAAAGATTGAAAAAGAATAAATGAAAAAATAAAAATACATTTTGTCAGTGATGATTTAAAGTCAGTGATGTTTTTTAGTCGGTGATGATTATTAATCGGTGATGTTTTTGTTGGCAGTGATGATATTCTCTTGAGAATTATTTCTTTATCAATGATACTTTTTAGTTAATAACAATTTATATCAATTGTCATTTACTATCTATGATAATTCTTTTACCTAATATTTTGCTAATAAAAAAATCACAAAAATAGGTTTTGCCGTCGAAGTTTGTCAGTGATGATTTAAAGTCAGTGATGTTTTTTAGTCGGTGATGATTTTTAATCAGTGATGTTTTTGTAGTCAGTGATGATATTCTCTTGAGAATTATTTCTTTATCAATGATACTTTTTAGTTAATAACAATTTATATCAAATGTCATTTACCATCAATGATAATTTTTTTCCTAATATTTTGCTAATAGATAAATCACAAAAATAGGTTTTGCCGTCAAAGTTTGTCAGTAATGATTTAAAGTCAGTGATGTTTTTTAGTCGATGATGATTTTTTATCGGTGATGTTTTTGTAGTCAGTGATGATATTCTCTTGAGAATTATTTCTTTATCAATGATACTTTTTAGTTAATAACAATTTATATCAATTGTCATTTACTTTCAATGATAATTCTTTTATCTAATATTTTGCTAATAAAAAAATCACAAAAATAGGTTTTGACATCGAAGTGTTTTTTTTTTTGTAAGTGATGATTTTTAATGTGGTTAAGTTTTTCGCAGGTTATATTGTTTATTATGAAAGATATCAGTTTTTTTAAATGATTGATTTTTGTCAGTGATTACATTTTATCACTGATTATAAATTTATGACAAATAAGAATTGTCATAAATATTTTACTGCAGCGTTTTTTTGTATCTACACAATAATATTTACAACAAAAAATAGAAAACAATAAAAATGGTTTGAATAAAATGATATAATTTTCTATCAGTTATGAAATATCATTAGAATGTTGCCTTAAGCTAATCATGCTGATTTTTTGTCAATAAAATATTTTTGAATGATATATTTTTTCAGTGATTATATTTTATCACTCATTATTTTTCATCATCAACGAGTTTTTGACAATAATGGTTTTTCTATAATTTATTTTTGACAATTCAAATTTTGTATCTTCTCAGCAATGATAATTTTCTCCAATGATAATTTTGAGGAAGTGATTTTTTAATATAAATTTTCGATCAATGATTTGTAAATGATGATGATTTTAATTAGTTTTTTTGTTAATGACATGTTTTTGTTAGTGATCATTTTTTTACACTGTGATTTTTCATCACCAATAATTTTTGTCAACAATACATTTTTTGATATACAGATTTTTTCTACATTTTCTGTACCAAAAAAATTTCCCAGTGATCATTTTTTTTAATGTGTTTGTTATAAATGTTGATAGAAATAATAATAATGATGTTTATTTTTATAATCCATTGTCAATAAAAATTTTAATCAAAAATATGTTTTTAATGATGAGTTTTTCTCAATGATAGGCTTAGGTAAGTGATTATTTTGCATTGTCTATCAATGATGAAATATTGATGCTTCGTTTTTATAATATTTTGTTTATGATGATTTTTTTGACAATAATAATATTTTTATAGGTGAGTTCGTTTTAAAGACAGGTTTTTGTTAGTGATTAATTTTTATCATTGATGATTTCTCATCATCAGTGAGTTTTTGCACATACAGATTTTTCTATGTAAAAATTTTAATATATTGATATATATAATGTTAAAGCTGATTCTTCTCTTTTTTTAATCGCTTAGTTGTTGTCAATTTTAAGTTAACTTTTTGAGTAACATTTTATCAGTGATATTATTTTTTCACTGATAAAGTTTTTTCACTTTGAAGAAATGACGTTTTCGTTATGTTGTGATAATTTTGTTTTTTTTCATTATTCTTATATTTTTTTAAAGAATACCATTTTTCTGTTTAATTATAATTTTTTCTGTAATATTTCTCAGTAGAATTTTGAGCTCTAGCCTCGTTTGTCCATCACTAATGCCTTCTTATTTACGTCGTTCTTTTGCCGCAATATTTTACGCTTGAGGTAGGTTGGTGCCAAGACTGATTTTATACAAGAAGCACGTACAAAATAAAGAATTTTCATGGCATGAGAAAAAAATCAAAATAAAAAACATTGAAAATAAATAAATTAAAAAAAAAAAGAAAACACAAAAAACTATTGCTGTTACTTGGAGCCTTACTGTGGTGTGTGGTTGGAATTGTTTTTTTGATTTTTTTTGTTTCTTTGTTTCAAGTTTTGCTTTGTTTTTTTTTTCTTTTATTATATTATGTTTTAAATTATTTTATTTTAGTAAATTTTTGTTTTATTAAAGTTTACTTTAGTTTATTTTAGTTTATTTCTATTTATTTGAGTTTATTTAAGTTTATGACTCAACTCAAATAAACTCAAAATTTGAATTTATTTTCATAAATTTAAGTTTGTTTTTAGTTTGATTGAAATTATTATTTCCTACACCTATGGGTTCAGGGTATGTTAAGTATGTGTAATTTTTGACATTTGTTTTTTTTTTTAATTTTGAATGTAGTTTTTTCTTTCTAGGCAAAAAAAAAGACAAAACCAAAAGGGCGAATTTTTTCGTTTTTTGGACATAACTTTTTATTGGTATAATATAAAATAGTGGTGTGAAGGGATTAAGTGTTTATTTATAAAGCACCTATCGATCGTCGTCATTACTTTAAAATATTTTTGAATTTCTATCATTTGCAAGAAAAATGTTTGGCATGCCAATAGATAGGTGCTTTGAAATCAAACAATTAATGCCTTTACATCACTTTTTTATCTTGCACCAATAAAGAGTTATAGCAAAAAAAACAAAAGATTCGCCCTTTTGACATGACAAGATTTTCAATTTTTACAATTTCTCTTTTTTTGCTATAACTCTTTATTAGGGCAAGTTAAAATTAATGTAAAGGCATTGTAGTAATCCATACAAGTAAAACACTTGTTTCAAATTTTATAAAAAAATAAAAAATATAAAAAAACTAATTTGTAAATGTTTTCAAAAAAATTTTCAAAAATAAAATTATTCTAATTTTGGTGTTCAGCATTTAACGAACATTGTTTTATTAAATTAAAGTCCTAAACCATTACATTAAACTGGTGACCCTCAGTGAAAATGCACAGAACACCACCAGGAACACCATCTTCGGACGCTCCGGTCCAGAACGCCTCAGAATTGGTAAGCGCAAAATTGTTTGTTTTTAAAGCACCTATCGATCTGCATCATTATTTAAAAATATTTTGCCAAATATTTTTTCCAGCAAATAACAAATGGCAAATTAATGTTTGGCAAAATATTTATATTTAATGATGCAGATCGATAGGTGCTTTGAAAACAAACAATAATTGCATTTACAATACTATTTTAATTTGTAGCATTAAAGAGTTATAGCAAAAAAACGAAAAGATTCGCCCTTTTGGCATGACAAGATTTTCAATTTTTCCAATTTCTTGGTTTTTTTGCTATAATTTTTTATTGGTGAAAGATAAAATAATGGTGTAATGGTATTAAGTGTTTGTTTTAAAAGCACATATCGATCTGCATCATTAAATATAAATATTTTGCCAAACATTAATTTGCCATTTGTTCGATAGGTGCTTTTAAAACAAATAATTAATACCATACTTTAAATACTTTTATACTTTTAAACATTTTTTCCTGCTAATATCAAATGGCAAATTAATGTTTGACGAAATATTTTTAATTGATAGGTGCTTTTATAACAAACACTTAATACCAAAAAATAATAGAATTTATCTTGCGCTAATAAAAAATTATAGCATAAAAAAAAAATTTTGGTCTGAATATAGCCTCACAAAATCCGTATTTATAATTCAGTAGGTTGTCCAAATACAAAGATATTTTATATACATGATAATAATTGATGTATAAATCAAAAATAATAGAAAAAAAGTAAATAAACTAAATTTTACTAATTTTTAAAACACTTCAAACTTAAAAATTTGATTTCCCAACATTTTTATAAATACACATTCGCCCCTTTGACATTTGACAGTGACGACATATTCTTGATCAGCATCACGACCCGAGTTCGTTTAGCCATATCCTTGTGTCCGACTTCACAAAAACTTGCAAAATACTGTGCAGAATTCGATGAAATATTGTTCCAATATATTTTATCCAAAAAATAGTACGGAAATGAGCCAAATCGGTCAAAAGGTATGCACTCCTTCCATACAAATCAATTATTTATAACAATTTAGGAACCAATAACTCGAAAGGTATTCAAGATATAGTTATGGGGAGACTTGGGTAAAATGGGAAACGTTTTGAACTGCCTTAAAAAAAAAATACATTTAAATATTTATTAAAATTATTTTTTTTAAATTCACTCTATGTAATAGAACCTCTTTTACATAGAGTAGTTCGTGATCTTACTCTGTGCATTAATAGAATACAATTTAGATGATTTTTAATTGATTTATGGGCGATTTATCAAAACAGCTCATTTTCGGATTTCCTGGGGTAAAGTGGGAAATGTTCAAAATTCTACAAACGGCAAATAATTTGTCATTTGTGTATTATTTCATGTTTATTTATCAAATAAACTATATAAATATATTTAGACGCTAGGTAGCTCAGTGGTTAGTGCGTTGGACTGCGAGCCGAAAGGTCCCCGGTTCAAACCTGGACTGGGGCTAACAACATCTTTTCATAGAAACATTTTTCTATACCGCGCTACCTCTCGGCAGTAAATGGCAAACCTACGAGAGTAAAACATTGCCTATGAAAAGCTCTCACCCGCCGTTCGGATTCGGCAATAAACTGTAGGTCCCACCACTTTGAGTACAAATATAACACGCACAGCTCAAACGGGTGAGAGAGCTCGGCCTAAGTTCTTATACTATTATTATTATTATTATTATTATATAAAAAAAACATTAATTGAAATAATTTCCCCAAAAAAAAAAGGTTCCCACATTACCACAAACAAACATCGCAATTTGTACCTGTCTTAGTACCTTTTAATCTACGTAAAATCATTGGCAAAACCCTTTTTGTATTTTTAAAGATATACAGTATATGTAAATTTTAAATATACTTATATAATTCAAAACGTCAAAATTTTAATTGTTCTCAAGAAGCAATAAGAAGGTACAAATTTGATTAAAATCGTGGATTTAAGTGGTTGTCTTAAAATGCAATAACATTTCAAAAAATTGCAATTTCCCACATTACCCTATTTCCCAGGGGGCAGATTCAGGATTTGCGTCCGACCGACTATAAAACTCCGACACATGTGACCTAACTTTATTTTTTTATTTCTTTTTTCTTTATTTAATTTATTATTTTTATTCTGCTAACGTTACAAAAGCAAAAGTTGAAAAAAAATTTTCAGAATTTTAAATAATATTAAAATATTAATAAAAGCTTATAAAAAGCTTTACACATAAACTTTACAACGCCATCTTCTAACTTTTAGGCGCGAACAGTTTTGCTGCATAAACTAAAAGGCATTAAGTGCAATTTGAACCAAATACTTTTTTTATATATTTCGTCACCTAAGAATGATTTAGCTAAATTAGTCATTTTTGGGTGAATGGAAAAGAAGTTAGAATTTGAATTTATAAGACTTATACACCATTCTTCTAATTGCAATATCCATTTTTCGAATTCTCGTATCAAATTTACGTCGACAGAATTTGTTTGACATACATAAAATGTTCTTTAAATTATTTCCTTGAAATGTAAAAAAGGTCGGATAATATGGATTTTCTCTTCGTTTCGATTACTAGTTAGGTTTTATGTTTTATAATGAAGTGTTTTGGGTATACCGATTCAAGTTATAGTTTAGATTTCAGTTTTTGTTACTTTAGGTTTATATTTAGAATATAACGAGCATGTAAAGGGTTTTTCAATAAGAGCGCTACAAACGTTTTTTTCAAGGGTTTTTCTTAACAGGGACGCTACAAAAGTAGAGTAACAGGGACAGCAAACGACGCCATATTTCTTGCTGCTCTTTTGATATTACTCTTTAGTAAGGTTTGCCATTTCATGATGAAAAGATATACGAGCCAACAACAAGTCGAAATTATTAAAATTTAATACCGAAATTCAAATTCGTATATGGCAAACCTTACTAAAGAGAAATATCAAAAGAGCGGCAATAAATATGGCGTCATTTGCTGTCCCTGTCGCTCTACTTTTGTAGCATCCCTGTTTGAATATACTTGAATCAAACTATAACTAACAACCTAAAAAATCATAATTTTTATAGAAAACAATTAGAAATAAATATGTTTATAGATTTTTTTAAATAAAATAACATTTATTTTTTATTTTTCATACTTTTTAAGAACCTTCTTAAACCCATTATAGAATCGAAGATATCGGTTTTGAATATTTGAACATTGTGATTTTGGTATAACGGTTTTGATTACGGTTTCGGTTTTAAAAACATAACGGTTTAAAGCAGATATAGGTTTCGGTTATGGTTTTTATCGCATTCTTTTTTCTTATAATTTTATTTTAAGAACCTTCTTAAACCCATTATAGAATCGGAGATATCGGTTTTGAATATTTGAACATTGTGATTTTGGTATAACGGTTTTGATTACGGTATCGGTTTTAAAAACACAACGGTTTAAAGCAGATATAGGTTTCGGTTATGGTTTTTATTGCTATCTTTTTTCCTATTATTTTATTTTAAGAACCTTCTTAAAACCATTATAGAATCGAAGATATCGGTTTTGAATATTTGAGCATTGTGATTTTGGTATAACGGTTTTGATTACGGTTTCGGTTTTAAAAACACAAAGGTTTCGGTTATGGTTTTCATCGCATTCTTTTTTCTTATTATTTTATTATTTTTCCCGAAACTGTGCCCAGGGACGATTTATAGTTTTTAATTTTGTTTTGCATAAATTGAGCATTTAAATCTTTTTATTACATTTTTCTCTACATCAAAGCTTTCTCAGCTTAAATGCACTAAATGCATTTCAATTTTTCATAACAATTTAATCTGTTACTATTAAAATTAATCCATTTTTATTATAAATAATGCTTTTGTGCACATTTTAAGCCACTTTTGAACATTTTTAAAATCCGCACTAAAATATTTTATGCTTGTCATGTTATACGTTCAATCGCCTAGTCTAACCTGAGGCCTACCGTGGCCTTAGAAGCAAAACGAAATAAAAAGTAAAGTAAAATAAAATAAAAAAAAAGTCTGTGCAACAAATAACAAAGAGTACAGAAATCACTGCAACAACAACAATAACAACTACAAAATAAAGCCTCAAGTAAATCCATCAAAAGGGCTCAAAGAAGCATAAGAAAAGAATAATAAAAAGAAGTAGTAGGAACAGCAAAAGAATAAGAAGCAGCATTGCAGCAAGTACTGAGATTCTATCTGCAAGTTGTTTTTATTTTTGTTACAGGTTTCACTTACCTGTTTCGTTTATTGTTTTTGTTGTTGTTGTTGCATTTAGCTACCTGCAGCGTACTCTTCTTACTTGGAAAGTGCCATTTATTAGTATGTGTGTCTTTAAATATGATTTTTCTACTTTATATTTGTCAGTCTTCTTCTCTTTGATTCTCTAGTAATTTTTATTACTTCTTACTACTTTTTAATCCTTAATTTTTCATTTTGTACTTCTTTTTTTCTATCTCTTCTATATTTTTTCAGATGGGATCCGTACGAAATATCGAAAAAAAAAATGTCGAAACCTTAAAATGTCGAAATTATAAAAGCCTTAGAACACCGAAACAATATTTGGCCGAATCACAAAATGTCGAAAAATTCCAAGATGGTATTTTGAAGGCAGCATATTTAAAAATCTCCGCATGAATCCTAGAATAGCTAAAAATCAGAATTCATTCTTTTTATATCTTTATCTTCGAGTTTTTTCGACTTTTTCCATCAATTTTTCGGCAAAAAATGATTTCGTCATATTAAATTTCGACATTTTTAGTTTTCGACATTTTGTTTTTGAACATTTTAGTTTTCAACATTTTTTTTTTCGACATTTTGGTTTTCGACATTTTCAAGTTTCGGCATTTTTAATTTCTACATTTTTGTCTTCGGTATTTTTAGTTTCGATATTTTAAATTTCGACTTATCGTACCAGACCCTTTTCAGATACTACTCTACGTATCAAGTTCTTCATTTCTGCCATCTCTTTATCTTCATTCGCCTACATTTCCTCGTCGTCTTTGAAGTTTCTTCTACGTTTTATTTTCATGTGCGACTCTTTATCTTCATTTGCCTCCATTTTCCTCTTCACGTTTACCTCATCATCATCTTTGAAGTTTCTTCTACGTTTTCCTTCAAAAAAAAATATATATTTTTGTTTATATGTGTTTATTGCTATATAAAACAATCGATAACACAGAAAATTATCGAAATATCAAAAATCCGATTACACATTATTTTTTTTCGCAAACAGTTCCACATGATTGCTTACTTGAAATATTGTTTTGAAATATTCTAAATTTCGACTTCTAATACAAATGCACCTCCTAGTATAATTTTCAATGTACTAGCGGCACGTGTTCCCGTTGTTCAAATTAAGTATTTTATGCCTACATATCTTGGACATTTTTAATGGCCTTCTTAGGCTCTCATCGACTTATAGTTTCTAAATTCTTCAATATGTCATTCTCTGATTTATTAGTTACACTATACAACAAATTACATAATTTTACGACATTGCAATAGACTTCAAGATTCTAATCAATACCTTAAAAAAAAAAAAAAAAATCGGGCAGAAAATTAAAATTGCTAAAAAGTCGAAATATAGAATAAAATGTGAATTGTAATTTTTTTTTTGTTGGAATATCGAATATCATTGTATTATTTTTCCTCTATATATACCCCTTTTCTTAAGTTTTTCGGTAGCTCAGCGGTTAGTGAGTTGGATTGCGAGTCGAAAGGTCACATGTTCAAACCTGAGTTGGGACTAACAACATCTTTTCCTTAAAAAAACATTTTTCTATAACACGCTACCTCTCGGAAATTAATGGCAAACCTACTAGAGTAAAACATTGCATTTGAAAAACACTCACTCGCTGTTTGGATTCGGCATTAAACTGTAGGTCTCACCTTATTGTGTACAAATGGAAACCGCACCGTTTAAAAATGGTGAGAGAGATCGACCTAAATTCGTCAGGACTATAGAATATAGACTGTAAAATATTATTATTGTATATTCCTTTTCTGTACTTATTTTAAAAAGATATTTTGTCTATGTTTCTTTACATCCTACAGAATATATATATATATTATTCTTCCATCTTTTCACGCAGAAAAAAAACATGGTTGTGGTGATCATATTTGAAGGGCATCATACTATGATTGGGAGTTATGATTGTAGGAAATCATACAATTTGTCTAATATGATCCTCAGTGACAATATTGCGTACCATAACATGATCCTCAGTGACAATAGTATGAGTTTGTAGAACCATACCATGGTCCTCAGTGACCATACGCCGATTTCACACAACCATACTGTGGTTGTCAGTGACCATACTATGGTTGTCAGTGACCATAATATCTTTATGCTATTCACCATCCATTACGTATTACTCTACCCATTACGGTTAACTCTAAGGAAGACATAAAAGAAAACATTATTCAATGCCTTCCTCTATATACTCGTCTACTATTTCTCTAAGACATTCTCTACGAAGTCTACGTACTCTTTGATGTAGTCATCTTCTTATTCCTTTGTGTCTTCTCTATATCTTCCCAACTATTCCTCTATGTCACCTTTTACCACCTTCTCTTTGATATTTTCTACATCATTCCCTCCATCTTCTACACATCTTATTTTTATTTTCATATTCTCACTAATTATCATTTTCGTCTTGTTTTTTAATAGGAGATAATAAAAGAGAATAATACAAATATCGAATCTACTCCTGTACTTCTTTTTATTTACTATTTCATTATTTTTTTCCTCTTACTTGAGTTTCTCACCGGGTGCTCCACCCTCTTAATTGCATTGCAGGCACCATCTTCACATTGTTGTTACCTCGTTTGCTATGTCTTCTTTATCGTCTCCTACTCATTGCCTTTGTAGGCACAATATTTAACAACAACTACAATAATACGAAAACAAAAACATCTCACAAGTAGGCGAGTACTTAGTATATGACACTCGCTCGCAGCCATTTATTGTAGTACGTTATTCATTCTATTTTTGTTCTCTCATACGAGCTCCATTCCGTGACTGAGTTGCTTAAACGAATGAGCCGATTGTGAGCATAGACTTGCCTTGAGGTTCAAATGCACTTAAAAAAATTAATAAACAATTAAGATATGAATATTGAACTGGTGACTGGGCGTGGCGTCCCATACAACCCAAACATTAAAAACACATTAAAGAATTTATTTAAATTTTGGTCAGCGATTTTTTTCTCCGTTTTAAACGGGCTCTCAATATTTGGGCAAAATTGAACCAAAAGGCGTGACACCTCCCATACCACTCAACTATTAAAAAAATAACTATCTACTATTAACAAAAAAAATCATGAAATTTTGTTCAGCGCTATATATTTCATTTTTCATCGATCTTACAGAATGTGGGCGGGATTGGACTACTTCCAAGTGGGATATGTCATCAATTATTCATCTATGCATCACCTATGTCAGGTCAGGATCAACGATGACCTTTAGAATGTTTGCCCTGCAAAGTATTAATGACATTTTCATACAAATGTTCATCACTTTATGCATGACGTGCGATTCACGTCATTCATGGATTAAAAATCGAAGATATTTCATTCGGTGATTGTCATGTATATGAAAAATCATTGAAAATTTGACGGATAATTTATGACTTGTCGTAGAAAGCACACATTAATGATATCTTATTGACAAGATGTCCATAATGTCCTTGATAGATCTATGATGACATATATGGTGTATGACATCTTTAATGCAATGTCCTTTATGAAATAGCTGAAGACATATGTATCAATGACAAATTTTTCAATGTGCTCGATTCATCATTGATGCCCTTGTCGTTAGTGAATTTATTTGATGTTATGTTATGACATCTTTAATGCAATGTACTTTATGAAATAGCTGAAGACATATGTATCAATGACAAATTTTTCAATGTCCTCGTTTCATCATTGATGCTCTTGTCGTTAGTGAATTTATTTGATGTTATGTTATGACATCTTTAATGTAATGTACTTTATGAAATAGCTAAAGACATATGTATCAAAGACAAATTTTACAATGTCCTCGATTCATCATTGATGCCCTTGTCGTTTGACTTTATTTCCCGAACATCTAAATTCACCATAACTAAACTCATTTCATCTAGACTCACTACTTCAAAACTCACCAAACTAAACACCACAAAAACACCACTGTTGTGAAAAAAATAAAAATATTGTTGCAATTATTTCTTTATTGAATATATATTTATATTGCATCTTAAAAATGTTTAAATTTAATAAATTTATGGTCATAAAATTAAAAGAAAAAATAAATAATTTATTTTTTCAGTAGTAGTGATCGTCGCGAAGAAAAATTTTTTCACAGTGTAGTCCTAAGGCACAGGTACGTTGGAACGCCACGCAACAGGGGGAGAGTGAGACAATGTATGACACTGAGTCAGACTCAGAGTGTTGTTGTTTTATTTTTTTTTTTGGTTATTTATTTTTGTTGCACATGTAGTTTTTGTTATTGTTGTGGCGCTCTTTGTCGCATATATGACGTCTGTGAGCAATGCGAAGAGCGCAGGTAACGCGAGGCGGGTGAAACAAAGTACCTGCCGCCACGACTCAATGCCTACTTTGTATGTGAGAGAGTGTGTGTGTGTGCAAGCAGCCAACGGCGACTCACGGAATGCGGTGAACAAACCCAACAAAAACACAACAACAATGGAAATCTGAACAAGTCCAAAACCCGAGATCAAGCTAAACATGGACTACGACGGCGTAGCGCAAAATCCTGCTGCGTCAGTCTGAACGCGACTCTGCAACGAAGCGAAGATACGTTACGTTATTAACGGCAAATGCAAAGACGTAGCGCGCAAACGTAACGTCAAAACGAACGAAATGTCACATGAAGCTGTCAGAATTTAACGACTTTTGTGGATTTAAAAAGAAGAATTTCTGCTGGAATTAAAGTGACTGCAATAGTTGGTGCAACAAAAAGAAAAAGTGACGAGAATTTGTGACACTTGTTGTCAGTGCAAAATGCACTAAGTGCCAATTGTAAATTTTTGAATATGTTTTTCATATTTTAACGGTCAGTCACGTGACAAGTTGCTACAAAAGGTGTGATTTTTTTATTTTCTGGAAATTTGTGGAATTTTTCTTTGGTGAATTTGTGTTGGCAGAAAGTGAAACTTTTGTGTTTAACGAGCTTTTAAGGCAAGTTGCATTGCATTGCATGGCATGGCATGTGGATTATTTTTTGATTAATTGCAATTTTTTCACAAACGTCACGTTATAAATCGCTATGTGCGGCATGTTATGCGCAACAGTTGCGCCAAAGTTTGCGCATGCGTAACGTTGAAAAAATTAATTATCGCAAACAACGAATTAATTGCAACAAGGAGAAATTGTACAGAAAATCTATAAAAATCAACAACAATACAAATTAAATAAAACAAAAAGGAAATGATTTAAAAACAAATACAAAAAATTATATGTAAAATATAATAAATAATTATTAATAATAATTATTTTTAATAAATATACATAATTTAATTAACATAAATCTTAATAAACAAGTAAAAATTGGAAAAAGTGAAAATACAAATTTGTTTTGTCTCAAAAGCTGCAATTATAATTAAAATTGTTTTGCGCTTTAATTGAGCGTAGCCATTATGTGCAGCACCAGTCACTGCAATTAAATAAAAAATCTTAATTGCAATTCAAACGCTTGGCATAGTTTGCGAGTGCGCTGGCCGCGAGGTGATTAAAACAAAAATACGTCAACATGCGTATACTGAAGCATTGGTGAGTTTCGAAAAAAAGTTGAAAAAATAAATAAAAACAAAAACAATTTTATGAAAAATAAATTTAATATAAAAAAATTTATTTGATTATAAAAATTTAAAAATATATCATATTATGTTAGAAACAAACACATTGTGTTTGTACAATCATATTATGTTTGTAGTAATCTTATTATGTTTGAAGCAATTTTATTATTTTTGTAGCAATCATATTGTGTTTGCAGCAATCATGTCATTTTTTTTAGCAATCATATTGTTTTTATATCAATCATGTTTGTAGCATATAATGTTTGTGGCAATAATTGTATGTCTGCATCAATCATATAATATTTCCAAAAGTACATATTAGAACTATGAAATGGTGTCTCATAATTTAAAATTTCCAATATAATTTTAAAATCTAGTAAATTTTCAATTCCTGTCAATTCCTGCAAAATATATTTATACTGCGTGTATGACTTCAATTAAAAAATGAACAATTTCATGAGCAATTTCATCCGAGACAATTCTACTTTTAGATAATTTTCCTAGAAACAAATTTTCCCCAAAAATATTAAGGAATCACAATACAACCAATAGTGGAATCTAATTCAATGGGCATTTCAATAATATAATTTTAAAATCTAATAAATTTATAATAGTTGAGGGTAATTATAATTATGCTTGCTGTAAACATATTATATGAAAAATAAACGTTTGACTCTTAATAATTGTTTAGTTTTTTGGACTCATTTTGATTATTACTTTATGACTTTGATTTGCAATCTGATTATAAATCTAGTAAATTTATAAAAGTTGCTTGATGTAAACATATGTTATCCATGCTTTTATCATTTGAGTCTAGTATGATAGATTTTTATGATTTCCAATATCACTTTGAAATTTATTCACAGAAGTTGATGTTAATTTTTTATATTTGCTACAATGATAATTTATCCAAGACTTTATCCATGACTTGAGTTAAAAAGTCATTGAATAGAAATATATGTATAGTACAAGGATAACGTGTAATTTTTCCTCGTGACAGTTCATGTCCTAGACAAATTTCCCAATACAATTATCATCGAGATAATGTTTTCCCGAAATAATTCATCATCGAGACTTTCAAAATATTGTGTTGTAGCACACAATTTTCAGTACAACCAATGATTTCCATATTATATTGAAATCATTGTGTCCAAAACAGAGATTACTAACTAAAGTATTTCATAACATAACAATTAGTAGCGTCGGTAGCTCGTCTGATTAGTGCGTTGGACTATGAGCGAAAAATTTGCTGGTGCGTTCGACTACGAACCGAAAGGTCCGCGGTTCGATCCCCAGCGACTGCCAAGATAGAGACATTTTTCTATGCGACGCTACCTCTCGGCAGTAAATGGCAAACCTACGAGAGTAAAACATTGCCTATGAAAAGCTCTCATCCGCCGTTCGGATTCGGCAATAACTTTAGGTCCCACCACTTTTAGTACAAATATAACACGCACAGCTCAAATGGTGCGAGATCTCGGTCGAAGTTCTTATAGGACTGTAGTGCCAAACTATTATTAATTTTTCATAACTGATTTTGAAAGTATTAAAATAATATAATAGCCGCGGTAGCTCAGTGTTTAGTGCGTTGGACTGCGAGCCGAAAGGTCTCCGGTTCAAGCCTGCACTGGGGCTAACAACATCTCTTCATAGAAACATTTTTCTATACCGCGCTACCTCTCGGCAGTAAATGGCAAACCTACGAGTGTAAAATATTGCCTATGAAAAGCTCTCACCCGCCGTTCGGATTCGGCAATAAACTGTAGGTCCCACCACTTTGAGTACAAATATTACACGCACAGCTCAAAATGGTGAGAGAGCTCGCCCTAAGTTCTTATAGGACTGTAGTGCCAAACTATTATTATTATTATTATTTTAAAATAATATTGAAATATCATATTTTTAAATGTAGAAATATAGGGGACGAAATTTCATCCAATCGCATATAGATTGAAGCGCAAGTATCTGATAGGGTTGAAACTAGTTTAAAATACAATAATCATTTCGCGATCATGACTCTAGTACAATTTCTAGTAGGGTTTGATCAATAATATTACATTTTTACATCTTATGTTGCTTTTAAGTTTTCTTTCTCAAATATACAGGTAAAAACATAACTTTTTGGAAATACCAAATGTACATTTATTAAAAACATCTGATTATTTAAATATCTCCATAAATAGGGCATATTTAGGGCAACTGTTTGTCTGTTTATTTGTGGTATTTTCGAAACTAAAGCACTTATTTGTTTACAATTAAAATATATATAGTGTTGGGTATTTTTAGGAATTTATGTTCATAGCTTTTTTTTCATATAGTAGAAAAGGTGAATTTCATGCGACTTTAACATAAATTATGTTGTAGAAGTTTGTGTAAATAATATAATTATGTTTAGTTTATGTCTAATAGAAGTTTGACAAGATCATGGGTTGATCATATTGCACCCAGAAAAAAAATACTATATAAATAATAGTTTTTTTACTATAAAAATAGTCAATTTTTGTTTGAGGCTTATGTGTTTGAGGCTGTTGTGTTTGGGGCTTATGTGTTTGGGGCTATTGTGTTTGGGGATTTTGTGTTTGGGGCTTATTCAAAACCTTGGTGCTTATTCAAAACCTTGGGGCTTTTGTGTTTGGGGATTTCAAGCCGCTCCTATCTTTTTGTTATGGATAGAATTTTTGATTGGGAACTTTGATTCGGAACTTGTTATAACCCGACCAATTATTATTATTTAATCTGGCAACGCTCTACACCGAGTTTAATTTTTTTTAATAGGTACATTTTTTTAATAGGTACATCCTAATAGGGTAAATTTCGTCTAGGGTGATCGATTGAACAAATAAATTATACAAGCTCAATTAAGTTTGTAGTTTTTCAATATTAAAACCCATTATTTGTCGAAAAAACACAAATCTTATAATATCTTGAAGGAATTAACAAAACAATTTGAATTTATAATTCATAAAAAAGACGCTTATTATCTTATAATACAAAAACCAAAAAAACCAACCCTCAATAATTGAAATCTTACGCAAATAAAATACCTCAGCTCGCACACACACCTTACGTTTAGATTGATTACATTCCCAGAAACTAAAGACAGAGATCTCGTAAAGATTTTCTTTAGAATTTTTTAGGTTGTTTTGTTTTTTTTTTCTTAACCGCTCCTTTTTATGCTCAATAAAGATGAATCATCATTATCATCATTCATAAAAAGCACATTGCAACATGGCGAAATGTTCGCATATAATCAACCATGAGACATATCCTTATAAAAAAATTAAACTCGGACAAAAAAAACTTCAAATATAAAACTAAAATCTCAAAAACAAACAACCAAAACGAGTAAGAAACAGTATCAAAGAAAACCAAAGGATCAAATTAAGCCAAACTAACCGAGCAATGACCAAAGAAACTCAGTAACTGCACACAAAAAAAAAAATCATAAATCCCATCAAAAAATAAGAACGAAAAAAAAAAACACTGCAATTTCATAAAAACCAACTTGCAGTAGAACCTATATGGTACCCGAGTCATAACAGTTCTTGCCCTACACCATTAGCCATGTTATGCTGTGGTTCAAAATGGTTGTGGGAAGCGGTATCCTGAGAACCAAAGTGCGTAGTATATGATTTTTGTTTTTCCCGTTTTCTTTTCTTTTCATAGTTATTTTTAGTTTTGCTTTCGCACTTTGTACCTTTTAATTTTGTTTTCTTTTGTAACCCCGCCAAGAACTCAAGATGAAATCACAGGATGTACGAGAGACGTTAAAGGTGGGCAGCAGGTGGTAGAACTTACTGGCCCAAGACAACTTGTACTCATTCATTGTTTGAGTTTTTCGACTTTAGTGTATGTGTGTGCTATTTTGTCTATATGTGTAATATGTTTTTTTTTTTGCCATAGTTTTGTAATATCTTCGTGTGCAATACATCCTTCGAACCAAAATCTATATGAGCCATAACTTTGCGAGACTGTCTTTTATACAAAACGTAAACGTGTTTTCTTGGTTCGTAGTGTTTTTCTGTTGCGTTATTTTTTATGTTATTTCATTTTTACGTTATTTTTATTTTGAGTTTTTATACTTTTTTATTTTTTCTTTATAGTTAGCTGTTGTCAATACTTTGCGTATTCTTTATGCAGCATGTCAGTCAACAATGCGTTTTATTGATTTTTATTATGGGAAGAGATGATATTTTACGTTAAAAAAAAATCACTATAAAATTCTTGGAAAACATGATTTCTGGTATTTTTTATAAGTGCCGATATTTTCTTATAATTGTTTATACTTTCAGGCTTTCTACTGCTTTTTTATGAAATTTTTTCAGCTGAATAATCGCTTTATTTTGACCTCTGAATAAAAAATATCAACATTTTCCAACTTAAATTTTTTTGTTAATTTTAATATACTTTGATATATTTTGATTTAATTTGATTTATTTTAATATACTTTGATATATTTTAATATATCTATATTGTTATGATATATTTTGATATATTTTAATATATTTTGATATATTTTGATATATTTTGATATATTTTGATATATTTTGATATATTTTGATATATTTTGATATATTTTGATATATTTTGATATATTTTGATATATTTTGATATATTTTGATATATTTTGATATATTTTGATATATTTTGATATATTTTGATATATTTTGATATATTTTGATATATTTTAATATATTTTGATATATTTTGATATATTTTGATATATTTTGATATATTTTGATATATTTTGATATATTTTGATATATTTTGATATATTTTGATATATTTTGATATATTTTGATATATTTTGATATATTTTGATATATTTTGATATATTTTGATATATTTTGATATATTTTGATATATTTTGATATATTTTGATATATTTTGATATATTTTGATATATTTTGATATATTTTGATATATTTTGATATATTTTGATATATTTTGATATATTTTGATATATTTTGATATATTTTGATATATTTGATATATTTTGATATATTTTGATATATTTTGATATATTTGATATATTTTGATATATTTTGATATATTTTGATATATTTTGATATATTTTGATATATTTTGATATATTTTGATATATTTGATATATTTTGATATATTTTGATATATTTTGATATATTTTGATATATTTTGATATATTTTGATATATTTTGATATATTTTGATATATTTTGATATATTTTGATATATTTTGATATATTTTGTGATATATTTGGATATATTTCGATATATTCTGATACATTTTGATATATTCCACATATCTAATGCATTCTGATATTAATTCTGTAATATTCTGTTATATTCTGGTATAGTCTGATATTTCTTGATGTACTCTGATATATTCTGAAATATTCTGATATATGCTAATATATTCTAATATATTCTTATCTATTCTGATATAATCTGATATATTATCATATATTCTGATATAATCTAAAATATTATTGTATTTTCTGATATATACTATTAAATTCTAATAGATTCTGATATATTCCGATATATTCCGATATATTCTGATATATTCTGATATATTCTGATATATTCTGATACATTCTGATATATTCTGACATATTCGGATATATTCTGATATATTCTGATATATTCTGATATATTCTGATATATTCTGATGTATTCTGATATATTCTGATATATTCTGATATATTTTGATATATTCTGATATATTCTGATATATTCTGATACATTCTGATATATTCTGACATATTCGGATATATTCTGATATATTCTGATATATTCTGATATATTCTGATATATTCTGATATATTCTGATGTATTCTGATATATTCTGATATATTCTGATATATTTTGATATATTCTGATATATTCTGATATATTCTGATATATTCTGATATATTCTGATATATTCTGATATATTCTGATATATTCTGATATATTCTGATATATTCTGATATATTCTGATATATTCTGATATATTCTGTTATATTCTGATATATTCTGATATATTCTGATATATTCTGATATATTCTGATATATTCTAATATATTCTGATATATTTTGATATATTCTGATATATTCTGATATATTCTGTTATATTATGATATATTCTAATATATTCTGATATATTCTGATATATTCTGATATATTCTGATATATTCTGATATATTCTGATATATTCTGATATATTCTGATATATTCTGATATATTCTGATATATTCTGATATATTCTGATATATTCTGATATATTCTGATATATTCTGATATATTCTGATATATTCTGATATATTCTGATATATTCTGATATATTCTGATATATTCTGATATATTCTGATATATTCTGATATATTCTGATATAATCTGATATATTCTGCTATATTCTGATATATTCTGATATATTCTAATATATTCTGATATATTCTGATATATTCTGATATATTCTGATATATTCTGATATATTCTGATATATTCTGATATATTCTGATATATTCTGACATATTCGGATATATTCTGATATATTCTGATATATTCTGATATATTCTGATATATTCTGATGTATTCTGATATATTCTGATATATTCTGATATATTCTGATATATTCTGATATATTCTGATATATTCTGATATATTCTGATATATTCTGATATATTCTGATATATTCTGATATATTCTGATATATTCTGATATATTCTGATATATTCTGATATATTCTGATATATTCTGATATATTCTGATATATTCTGATGTATTCTGATATATTCTGATATATTCTGATATATTCTGATATATTCTGATATATTCTAATATATTCTGATATATTCTGATATATTCTGTTACATTCTGATATATTCAGATATATTCTGATATATTCTGATATATTCTGATATATTCTGATATATTCTGATATATTCTGATATATTCTTATATATTCTGATATATTCTGATATATTCTGATATAATCTGGTATATTCTGATATATTCTGATATATTTTGATATATTTTGATGTATTCTGATATATTTTGATATATTTTGATATATTTTGATATATTCTGATACATTCTGATATATTAAAATATATATTCTGATATATTCAGACATTTTCTGATATTTTTTGATGTTTTACAATAAATTATTTATTCATTTATATAGCTTCTCTAAATTTTTAATATTGTCTGATATTTTTCCAGTAAGATTTATGGTTTTTTCTCATATTTTCTTATGTTTTCTGATATTTGCTGCAATTTTATGATACATTTGTGATTTTCTATATTAAAATCTGACATTTGTTAGTATTTTATGATATTTTTTATGATATTTTGCAATATTTCAAATATTTTCTGATTTGTTCTATAGTTTTATGATCCATTTTGTTAGTATCTAATATTTTCTTGTTTTTTTTTGATTAATTCAGATATTTTTTCTTATTTTCTGACATTTTAACATATTTTGTGATATTTTGTCTCTTATGTTTTCGTGATATTTTCTGAAATTTTTTGATATACTCTAATTTTTCTTATAATTTTCCCTTAGAATATTTTCCATTATTATTGAATATACTTCAGATTTAACGACATTTCCATGTAATTTAGATATCTAATAATAAGACTTGATCCAGTTTCAGCACAAATCATGTAAATTATCTTCTTTTCCAAGATACAAGTTATATGAAAATATTTTCTCTTCCAACATTTAAATGATTTACCTACGTTGCTTTCTTTGATTTATCTACATCTCTATATTACATTTCTTTTCTTTTGTTTTGGTTTTATATTTTACATTTCTTTTCCCTACCAAAATTAGCTTATTATATCGTTTGCCCTGCGACCTATACTCTCAGGTTCAATGTCCGCTAAAATGCACTTTGTGTTACCTTCTTTTGTTGCCTCCTGCCAACATTATTCATGTTTTAAAATTTAACATGCAACTAAGTAGATAATAAGCTAAAAGGTTTCTGATTTCGGTTGCCCTCTGGAAATGCATTAAGTAAGAAATAAGAAAAAAAATAAAAATAAGCCACAATTTATAATAACAGTTTTCAAAATAAATTTGACTTTGAACTTGACAGCGATTATTATGACGCTCACATTTGAAGGTCTAGAAATGATTTTATTTGTTTCTTTTTTCTGCATTGTAGTCATATTATGTAAATATAATTATAGTGTAAAAGAAAAAAAAAATAATAGAAATTATGTGTTGTCATTAGGCCAGAGAAAACCACTTGTTTTTCAGAACAGCTGACTCATGGTAACGGTTTGTTGAACTTCATTTGAACAAGGTTATTGTTTAAAAACATATGCAGTTACTAAATATATTTATGATAAACATATTATGATTGTAAACAAGCTGCAAGTATTCACAAATGTTTATATTACACTAAGTATAATTCTGAAAATATAATATTAATTGAAAAACAAACATTTCATTTCTAGACTCAGTTCTCTTTTTTATTCTCTACACTAAAATTGAAAGGGTATATTCAGTTTGGGTTTTCGTTTTTTATTATATATTCGTTATGGAAAATTAGATATATTTTTGTCGATTTATTGATGTCCATCTGTACGTCCATCTGTTTGTGAAAATCAAGATTTTACGAAAATCTTTAGAGTCAGATCAATGAAACTTCGAAATAGAAAGGCTTGAATAAATTCACTGTTCGGTATTGAATATGGACGTAATCTGTCAATGATCGGTTTATTTTACGCCCATTTTAGTATCTATACCTAAGCACTAAATCTACGGGAAACTTTTACTGGAAAAAGCAAACAAATATTTTCTGATACATCGAGTTGTAGTGACCACTTTCACTAACCAAATTAAATAACTTTAAAAATATATACAATACAAAATATTATTTTACATTTTGTTCAGACAACATTAATATAAATTTCAAAGGCTTAAAATTAAAATTAAAATAAAGAATTTATTTGTATAAGGTGTCCTAATGTCCCGTCAGGAACCAAAATAATACATTTATCATCATATTAAACTAACAAATTGTTTTAAATAGTTGAATGCTCTGTAGCTAAATCTGAATTTTCTCGACATTTTAAAAAATGAAATCTGTCCCGTCCGAACTTTGAGTACCAAAAGTGTAAAACTACAGTATAAAAATATCGATTTTTTTTCAAAAATAGTAAAAATAAAAATATTAACCAGTTGGGAAGGTTAGATCACATGGGAAATTTTAAAGTAGGTGTTCGTATGATAGTTGGGATAATCAGGATAATTAAAGACGGTCTAAGCCGACTATAAATTCCCTACACATATGTGTGGTATATAGGTCATGAGGGTATACGAATCCTTAAAATAACTACAAACTTTCAATCGCTAAAGAATTTCCATTTATTTGATACCCATATTTACAAATGGGTAGATGTACCGAATTTCGATATTTTTTTTTTTGGAACCACAAGTCCTTTCGCCGGAAACTATTATTTTTATGTATTTGAGCATGAGTCAATATATATTTGACCAAAAAAAGTTTTCCTAAACACGTATACAGTAAAATTGATCTGTAGATATAAATTTTATATGCGGTATTTGAACATAAGTGGTCGGTTCTCAGGTCACAATAGACCGATCATGCCAATTTTCTTGTTCAGATAGCTTAGATATATAGGTAATCTAAATCTAAAGTGTCATTGCTCTAGCTCTTCTATTTTTTCTGTAAACGTGTTTTGAACAGACAGACAGAGGGACAGAAAGACGGACGGACAGACGGACATTGCTAAATCGACTCAGGAGCTCATGCTGATCAAGAATATATATATATATACTTTTCCATACCGGAGATGCTTCCTTATGGGTGTTACAAACGACGTACCAAACTGAATATACCCTTTCACTCTTAGTGTAAGGTCTAAAAACTTAAAAACCATCAGGAAATTTGAATTTTACATTGCTTTTCATTTCGTAATAATGATTATAAATATTATTAGATAAAACATTTTGTTTAGCAACAAATCGTAGAGTAAATTTCCATACGGAACGTCCGGAATTATTCTGCGATTTATTACGAAATAACTGTAAACTTTAGGAACAAAATGTACATATACAAAAATAAAGTAAATTGTCTCAGCTATGTTTTAAGATAATTTATTAAAATATATTGTAACCAAAAAGTATTTTTAGAATAAAAATCGTACTGATAATTTCTATACCGAATTTGTTTGTCCCATCCAGAAATTTTCTGTGATTTATTATGAAAAAACTATAAATATTTGGAACAAAGTGTAAATATACAAAGAAAACACATGATTTCAGCTATTTTTTAAAATAATCCAAACAAATATTTTGTACGCAAAAATTTGCTGATTTTTTGCATTTCCATATGAATTTCGACATTACTTTAATTTTTTTCCCCGTCTGGAACGACAATAATTTAATTTATATCTTTTGATCTACCGTATAGAATTCTCTAATTTTTTGCAATTATTTAGTCATATTTAAATACACTTCATTAATTTCATTAAATTTTCCCTCGAAATATTAAAGTTTTAGACGTTCGAATGTACTGACTAGAATCTCAGGAAATGCCCATATATGTGTTGAATATTTATAGTCTGCTTAGACTGACTATAACTTATTCTTAATTACTTCCTTACTATTAAACTGTTATTACTTCAAAATTCCCCCTCTTTCAATACCCCTCTTTCAATAGGACATCTTTACGAACCTTATGTCATTTCCAATTCTGCGAATTGTTAGTTTCTGCCAGCTTTCGCCCTACAGTAACTTTTGTCAATAATACAGTACCTATTTCATTATATTTCTTGAATGCATAAAAATACCACCAACAACATCAACAACAATTTGAGCAACATGTGTCAGCTGCACCTGATGTTGCTGTTGTTCTGGTTGATGTTCTGCATCTGATGACGTTGGTAGGGTGCACGTGACAACTATGATGTCGCCGTTGATATTATTTTCACCCTAACAATTGAAACGTGCGCTAAACTAATAATGATTTATGCAACATCATTATCACTCAATTTATGAACATCATCATCATCAGATTCATCTGCATAACCCACGGCATCTGAAACATCAAAGGCACAAAACATCATTATCCTACGTTGCACTGTACAACGTGACTTTTACTAACTTTTGCTGCTTTTTGCAAGGATTTCATAGAAACGACATACAACCCCTTTTGCCAACAGTCATACTTACGTGTTTCTATTACGTTTACGTCACTGCTCTTACGCATTGACGTTTGTTTTATATTAAATTAAATGACAACACACACATAGTTTCTCTTCTATAACATAGAAAACAACTTTTCTTGCACAAGAAATCCTACATTGGTTACTACTTGAGTTTGTAGTTGTATATCCATGATAATGGGAATTATTTTCATTGGAGGTGGCGTGATTATGTAGTACAATGGTACTGAGTTTGCACATAATTGAAATTGTGGTTTTACTATTTTAATTTCACTGCATTACCATAAAATAGTCAATTTATACCATTTTTATTAGTTAGGTCGACGTAGAATTATTATTTATACCGATAGTGTAATAAATGTATATTATCTTGATACGTTATGGTAATATGCATCTACTGTGAAAATTTCACAAATTTATCTCTTATAATCCCATAGTTATTGAACTTTTCCCATTTCGGTAATGTCAAAATTAAACATGACAGTTAAGTTTGGAATTTTGTTCAAATAATGACGTGTTTATGTCGTATTATGGGACTGACTCTTTTAGCAAACGATTATCTAACATTTTTGCATATAATTGAAAATTGTATTTTAATTATTAAATATTACCATAAAATAGTCAAATTTTACCATTTCTGTATAATTTGTCAACATAGAATTTTATTCGTTCATGGTAGATAAAAAAAAATTGTAATCTCGATACGTTACAATAATATGCATCTACTGTGTAAATTTCATTAAATTATCTCTTACAATTCCACAGCAATTGAACTTTTCCGATTATGTTAACCTCGTAATTAAGTAGGGCATATAGGAAAACTGTACGATTTGTAATAAATTATTAAAAATATATTAATGTTTGCTAACTTGGATTTGTCTTTTAGTTTTAAATGAAAGTTATTTGAATTTAATATTCTCCTTAAAAACGTATTTGAACCCACAGTACGTTGAAAGTTTTTGTGATTGACAAATATTACATTACAAGGTCCTTTGCGGTACGAAGACAACTTGTTTTATGTTCTTTACTAATTGTATAATAGTTAATTAAATGCATTATCTGTCTGTGGCTTAATGCATATATGTTGGAAACATGTGACACTATTAAATGCACTATGGAGAAAATTTTATTAGACTATTAAAAAAAAAAGTATTTTTCTTATAATATTTCTTATGTTATACGTTATATTTTGTCTTATAATCCGATTTAAAATGATATATTAATCGGATAAATTAGATAAATTCCATAAGAAGTTATGACATACTTAATTTTAAATGAAATAAGTACAGAATTCAGACTCAAAACAGTTTTTTATCTTCGCTAAAATTCTTTTTTAAGCGGTATTCGAAAATGTTGATAGGCGGTATTGCAGTATCACCGACGATATGTCTGTTGTTATTTGTCTTATGTCTTCTGAAGAACTTTATTGTTCAGTTGTAGCCCTGTTTTTAAATGTCCTCTAATTTCGAATTATAAAATTTTATTCTAATCTAACATTGACGAGTGCTAAAGACTCATCCAGTAGTGACAAATCAATGCTTGGTTAAAAAAAAACCTTTGCCCAAGACTTAGCCGCGGTAGCTCAATGGTTAGTGCGTTGGACTGCGAGCCGAAAGGTCCCCGGTTCAAGCCTGGACTGAGGCTAACAACATCTTTTCATAGAAACATTTTTCTATACCGCGCTACCTCGCGTCAGTAAATGGCAAACCTACGAGAGTAAAACCATTGCCTATGAAAAGCCCTCACCCGCCGATCGGATTCGGCAATAAACTGTAGGTCCCACCACTTTGAGTACAAATATAACACGCACAGCTCAAAATGGTGAGAGAGCTCGGCCGAAGTTCTATACAGGACTGTAGCGCCAAACTATTAATATTATAAGACTTAGCGAGAAAGGAAAGATCAACTACTAAAATCGACAGCACTCAGACAGTTAATATCCACTATGATTTGTGGAAAATATCACCACGAGCTCCCAAGCCGGGATTAGAATCCGAGATGTTTAGAATGCAAGTCCAGGGCGCATATCTGTGGAATACTTAGGTCGTCTAAAAGCCAAAGTCTTGACTATTCTTAACGTTACAATGTTTAGCCTTTTTAAAACCTTGTCTGGGTATTATGCATGGATCAGAGTTATACATTTTTGACGCAAGATTGAACGCCTAGCTTGGGCCCATCGTTTTTCCTACCGGGAATATACAAAATTCTTTGTCATTTCGTATTGTGCGAACTGGATATTGGAATTGTTATAGTTCAATTAAAGCTAGATATTACTTAAGTAGTCTTTAGATAGAAGAAAATAATACCATAATACCCATCACAATACCCAGAATAGGCTGAAGACTAGCACTAAGCACTGGAGTAATAGGAAGCTTCGAACTAGGTAATAAGTCGTGAGTCAATACTGGTATTTTGTCTGTCAATTCTGGCTGACTCTTGGGTAAGAACTATTTAAACAGGACTTGGTTTGACAATTCTGGTTAAGTCTTGGGCGAGAGCTATTTAACCAGTTATTAGTCTGTTCGATCTGATCGACATTGCCACATGCTTTTACAATCGGCCGTTTCTGATGTATTAAAGCAACCTCACACAATGTCTTCTAATGCGGGCAAGTTACATCATGGCATCAGTTTATCAGACAAATACTCAGATACGTACTGCCGTTGTTTGCGACAATACCCAGGCAAATCTTCGTTAACATACCTATCTCGACCCAACACCTTCGTGATTGAAAACGGACCTTTCTAGCGAGGTTCAAGTTGTCGGGAACATCCCGTACTTGCAGGTCCGTTGTCAGCTAATACTAGATCTCCAACGCCATATACAGTAGGTTTCCGATGTTTCTTGTCATAACGTGTCTCAGGTTTTTTTTTCGTTTGTTACCGCAACTCGTCGTCTGTTGTGATATCGTTACTTTGGATGGCTAAAATTATTTTATTTTCGAGAATATCGCGTGGACTAATTACCAAAAGTAATTCCTGAAGAGTGTGTCCTGTCGTCTGATTTTTCATCGAGTTTATAGTTCACTAAATGTTTCGCAAACCAACGTCCTACCGCTTGTCCTTCTTTGTTCATGGTAACAACATTAATTTACAAAATGTCATAGAATTCACTGTAACTTCAAAAACTTATCTCATATTAATTATTATATATTTACTTCATTGAATGTTTCGTATCGAAAACCGTTAAATATGACTTACTTTGATTTTAAAATATAATTTTTACTATGTAGTTCTTAAATATTGACTTCCCTCGATATTTTTAAATACACTTTACCCTGGAGGTTTAGCACCCTTTTAGATTCGTTGGTTTCCTCTATATACAACACCGGATATTAACTTGTTATTCCAACTAATTATAAACATTTGTGGCGGTCGCTTCAAATGCATTACCTTATTTACATATTTCAGTTTTACACTCATCCACTTTTGAACAGTACCTATAATAATACCCCATTCAATAGCTATATTTTCATTCATTCTTACTGTATATGTTTTTAGTGTGTGCTGGTATCTAGAATCTAGAGATAGGCATTACATTTTGAGTGAAACACTTGTTGCATATCATAGTAATGAACGGTAACAAAGGGGTTACCGTTCATGCGTGACCTATTCGGTAGTAGGCTTGTCCGGAAATGCATTGTTGGTGGAACGCAGACATTTTATTCTATTATATTTGGTATAGAATCTACATTTTGCTAGAGATATTTGTTATATTTATATAAATCAGGGATTATGAAATGATAACTTTGTAGTTCTTTTTAATATTTGTATGGTTTATTAGAGGCAATTGTTTGGAAAGCTTAATTTAATAAATGGTATGTGATTGTTTAAAAGTTTTGGAATAAAGCCTGAAGACAGATATAGTTCTAGCATATATAGTTCTCGAAGGTATTTAGCAAAATGTATATGGAAGTATTTCAGTCGATAGTGTATCATAGACGTTCTTTATATTATCATATTCACGACAGAATCTTCATTTTGGATGGAATATATAAATCAAGGCAGTTTTTGAAATAATAATTGAGTATTGCTGAACGAGAGATCATTATTTGGACAAATCGTCTTAACAAAAAGTGTTGAAAAGAATATTTCGAGGAGTCGTAGTTTAAGAAGGGTTTTGTCAAGAGGTTTATTAAAGTTTTTGAGTTTTTGGTAAATTCGTGTACATTTTCCGCGAATTGTCTGAATGAACGAATGCCCAAATAATTGTTTGCGCGAATAGACATTTACTCGAATGGGCCTTTGCCGAAAGCTATTTGTTCGAATAAAATAGCTAGATGACTTCCTTAGAAGTCTAATGGTATCATTTGGAATAGTTTATGACCCCCAAAAGTTAGTGGACCATGAATCACTTCAAATGGTACCATCTGACTTATAAAGAAGTCTACTATCTATTTTATTTCCGCCATAATCAAATTTGATAAAAAATCAGTTTTTGAAACCCTTTTCGGGGTCATGGCACCAGTCTAATGTTACCATGACAAGCACATAATTATTTCTGTAGTTTTCACTTTCTGGGAAAACTTCTATGCGGGCAAATAGCTTTCGGGAAAACGTCGATTCGGGCCCATTCTTTCAAACGTCTATTTTGGCAAATGGCTTTCGGGCAGACGGCGTCCAGCAAATGGCTTTCTGTGTACGGGAAATGCTTACCAAATTAGTCTATCTATGACGTTCTTTTCTAGCTTACCATAACAACTACTTTTTTATTTTTAAAAATGGTAAATTAGCAAGGCTTAAATAAATCTATGTAGATGGAAGAATAAATAATTCTTCATAGTATAATTTTAGTAGGTTTAAAAAAGATGATTATTGAAGTATAATGCTGTTATTTCTGTCATTTCTGCATAGAACAAAAAATGTACGTCATATTGATGAATTCCGTTCTTCAAAACATGATTCATTGTATTGAAGAACCATTCATAATATTAATGACTAACGATATTAATGTTATGAATGCTATCATAAATATGAAGAACGCTTGGTAACTGTCAAAAAAGTATTCTTTAATATGATGAACTGTATGTGAAGAATACGGTTCATCATATTAAAGAGAAACCGATTACACGATAAGATTCAGCAACCTTTAAGGGTTAAGATGTGAAAATATGTACAAGTTGGCAACTCTGGAAGTTCCTTTTTTGATCCGTTTTTCAAGGTGATATGTCATAATTTTGATAAATGAGTCACGTTTGTGCGGTTTTCACGATAATTCACGAACGTGATTTTTCACAGAGAAACCGATTACATGACAAGATTCAGCAACCTTTAAGGGTTAAGATGTGAAAATATGGACAAGTTAGCAACTCTGGAAGTTCCTTTTTTTGATCCGTTTTTCAAGGTGATATGTCATAATTTTGATAAATGAGTCACGTTTGTGCGGTTTTCACGATAATTCACGAACGTGATTTTTCACAGAGAAACCGATTACACGACAAGATTCAGCAACCTTTAAGGATTAAGATGTGAAAATATGGAAAATTGGCAACTCTGGAAGTTCCTTTTTTTATCCGTTTTTCAAGGTGATATATCATAATTTTGATAAATGAGTCACGTTTGTGCGGTTTTCACGATAATTCACGAACGTGATTTTTCACAGAGAAACCGATTACACGACAAGATTCAGCAACCTTTAAGGGTTAAGATGTGAAAATATGGACGATAAAATACAACATATATGTTCATCATATTGAAGAACACTGTTCATTAAACCAAATTTCTATCAAAATTTCTCAGTTCTCAAGTAGTTTCTGTGTGTTATTTCTTATATAATGCTTGCTCGACATGCATAAATTAGTATTTAAAATGTTTTATAATATATTTATTATAATTACAACATTTTATTAATAAAAAGTTATATTTATAAAAAATATATTTATGAAAAAAAAAAATTTTTTTTTTCGAAATTTTTTTTTCGAAATATTTTTTCGAAAATTTTTTTCGAACATATTTTTTTTCGAAATTTTTTTTTTCCAACATACTTTTTTTCGAACATTTTTTTTTTTGGAAAACATTTTTGTTTGTCCGAAAATTTAATTTATTTATTATTTTACTGTTATTTTTTAAGTAAAATTTTTATAACATTTATTTTTTTCGAATTATTTTATAGAATAATTTTTTTTTTTTTTTTAAATATTATGAACAAATTCATAAATATGATAATTCAAATTCATTATATTGAATATTTTGTTCATATATATAATGAATGCATTCATTAATATGACATTTAATGAACGGTGGTATCAATATGATGAATCTGGTAGTTGGTGAAATATTCATAATATTTGTGAATGAATTCATCATATTGAAGATTTTTTTTCTGTGTGTTAGCATTGCTTATAACTAAATATCTGTAAATCTTCTATTCTCAAATGCTTTTGCGGATTTTAAAAGATTAGTAGAATGTTTCTTCTCAACAAAACAAAATATGGTAATTTGCGATAAATTTAAACATTTAAGCGTCTCTAAAAAGCAACTTTAATATTGTTTAATGCCCACTAATTCAATTAAACTGAAATTCTATGAGCGCGCTGTAACTTTTAAAAGTTAAATTATCCTTTTTCCACGTAATTATACATCCTATCCTATTTATCATGCATCATGAAACACGCTTCATTTACCGACATTCAGGCTTAACATACATACACTCTTCTATAAAACTAACAAACTCTCTGACGATAGCTACAGACACATTCTCCGTATTGCGAAGATACTTAATAATCGCATAAACAAAATCTCTTTAGTACTACGTAAAATTTCGATGAAAATACCCCAACCAAAATCATACCCTATACATCAAACTCATTTCTCACAAGTCAATTACGAATTCTCTACAGGTTCTTGTGTTGCTTATCAATGGCTGAGCAATAGGGAGAGAGAGATAGAATGTGAGTGCAGTAGAGATGCAGAAGTTATAACTCGTGTCTTGTGTGTTGATTACGACTTTGTAAATCGACTCTAACGAATGCCCTACTTAAAGACAGTGCAGTGCATTGCAGGCAAGCAGTATGCTGGCTTAAGATGCACAAATTTTTTTAAATAAAAACTAAAAGAAAAACTTCTATCTATTACAATAACAATTGTAAGTTACTAGTTATTTTTGTGTGTTTGTTAAATAATATACAAATAGCTTCAGGTCGGAAAACACTTGCCATAATAAAAACAACACCAGCGTCATCTTCACAAATATTTTTTTTTACTATTCTTACTCGTTTGGCTTTGCTCTAAAATATGTGTGTCCGGAAATTCGTACCCTCTTCGTGTATTCAAGTTGCAGCAGAGCTGCTACACATGCTTTGACGATACGATGTTTATCAGCAAAAGATGCACCTGACATTATAGCCAGACAAGTGTAAAGCCCTCAAGTGATACAAACTTGTTGTATACCATACCCACTACTATATAGTAAGTTGCAGAAATAACAAAAAACAATAAAAATGCGAAGTAACAACAGACGCTTCGTTTATTCCGGGTAGCGTCGGCGGTTGTATTGCCATTTGTTTGGGATTATTTTGCGTTTTTTGTATGTAACGGTTAGATTTTTCAATTGGTTTTTTAAAACAGCCAAGTCTATGGACTAAAACTGTCTAAATTTTATGTATTTCTTAAGTTTTCTTATTTCTCTATTGAGTCTTTTAATTCCATGCATAAAAGACTTCTCGACTTTTGTATTGACTTTTCTTAGGCTTTTAAAATGGTTTATCGAAAAACAAACTCTAAAGTTTTTACTTCCGAAAAGTATTCATTCTTAAGACTTAACTTTAGTATAATGAGTCTCCTTTTCTTAGGCTTTCAAATTGATTTATCAAAGTCTATGATTTCAAACTCCCGGAAAATCATTTAAGTATTCAAATTTCTCTCTAAAACTTCACTGACTAAGTTATCTTATTTCTTCCTTAAATCAATTTTGATTCCATTCAATGAAAGTTTTCTCGATTTTAGTATTTTTGTAATGTGTTTTTCTTATTTCCTCCTTAAACCGATTTTGATTCAATTCTATGAAAGTCTTCACGACTTAAGTATTTTTGTATTGTCTTTTCTTAGGCTTTCAAAATGGATCAAAGTAATTTCTCTCTACAATTTCATTGACTAAGCTATCTTTTTTCTTCCTTGAACTCTTTTGATTCCATTCAATGAAAGACTTCTCGACTTTTGTATTTTTGTATTGACTTTTCTTAGGCTTTTAAAATGGTTTATGGAAAAACAAACTCTAAAGTTTTTACTTCCGAAAAGTATTCATTTTTAAGATTTAACTTTAGTGTAATGAGTCTCCTTTTCTTAGACTTTCAAAATGATTTATCAAAGTCTATGATTTCAAACTCCCGAAAAATCATTTAAGTATTCTAATTTCTCTCTACAACTTCATAGACTAAGTTATCTTATTTCTTTCTGAAACCAATTTTGATTCCATTCAATAAAAGTCTTCTCGATTTTAGTATTTTTGTAATGTCTTTTCTTGGGCTTTCAAACTCTATAGTTTTAACTTCCAAAATTTATTCATTCTTAAGACTCTCTTAAGACTCTCTGTTGTAATGAGTCTCATTTTCTTAGGCTTTGAAATTGGTTTTTCAGCATTCAAAATCTTTGTTTTCCAAATACCGGAAAAGCATTTAAATATTCTAATTCCTCTCTACAAATTCATTGAATAAGTTTTTTTATTTCCTTCTTAAACCAATTTTGAATCCATTCTATGATAGTCTTCACGACTTTAGTATTTTTGTATTGTCTTTTCTTAGCTTTCAAAATGGATCAAAGTAATTTCTCTCTACAATTTCATTGACTAAGCTATCTTATTTCTTCCTTGAACTCTTTTGATTCTATTCAATGAAAGACTTCTCGACTTTTGTATTTTTGTATTGACTTTTCTTAGGCTTTCAAAATGGTTCATCGAAAAACAAACTCTATAGTTTTTACTTTCAAAATGTATTCATTCTTAACACTTATATCTAATGTAATGAGTCTCCTTTTCTGAGGCTTTCATATTATTTTATAAACATTCACATACCTCAAGCTTTTTTATTAATGGTTTATAAGATATTTCTCTACTAAATACATCGTTTTTTTCGTTTCCTCATTTCACTGAAATCTCAAAGAATATATTCTATCCGCCTATCCGAAATTCACATACAGCTGACACATTTTGTCAGCTGTACTTTGTGATGCGGGGGGCTGTTACTTTGTGATGCGGGGGCATCACAAAGTAATATTTTCTCAGTAAATTTATGCATTTGCTGTCACTAAACCCTCCCAGCCATAGATTGAAAAGGACTTTACATAAATTGGCACCTGTCAATAGGTTGATTGCATACGCAATAACGATTGATTAAATCTGCTGTGATGAAATTCAGCAAATGCAAGAATGCAATTTACTGACATTTCCGGACAGCAATAGAGCTACCACAAAGTGTCAATCCCATCGATTTTGGCTGTATGTGTTCGTTGCTTCAACTATCTCTACTGCTGTACTACTTACTCTTTGTCTTAGTCATGCCTGCAGTCATTTCTTCACTTTTTCCCTTTTCTTTGAACATTCTCACTAACTAATACAACCCATGCTTGGTTGATTCTGCAATTTGTCTGTGGCTTTGCTTGACTCCAAAAAAACACATTGCTACTGTGGGGTTCCTTTTGCCATCGAGAAACCACGTTGCAGTCAACGTTGAGTTATCGACGACATATTGCTTTAGAACGGGGGAGAGTGGCTTTAACGTTCATTTGTTAAAGTTATCAAATGTCATTTTGTGTGGTTTTGGGATAAGGTTACTTTCATATACAGTCAATGAAGCACTCTGATTTTCAACTACTTCTCTCCCACAATCCAACACTTATCTAATCATTGTCGAATTTCATTGCATTACCACGTAGTAAGCACGAATAGTTGGGATGGAGGTGTTGTGCATTATGGCTTTGCAAATTTTAAGTGGATTAAGATGCATTGAGAGTTATTCCGAAGGGATGTAAAATTACATGTTTGAATATGGCAAAAGATTATGCTTTATCAAGAGTGTGTAGTTATTTGAAGTACTTCATAGGATTAGACAAACATGATTACTTTGTAATTTTTATTACTGTTTGGTGTTTTATTTTGCTACTTATTATGGGTCGTGTCGTTGGTGCAAGGATTAGTAGCGAGCTAAAAGGTTCTTTTTTCAAACTGTCAAATTCAGAAAATATGATATTTTCTTTTATTAGACGTTACCTCTTCGAATACAGTTAGTAAACATTGCTTTGAGAAAGGCTCTCATCACCGCCATTCGATTTTAAATTGTATGTCCCAACATTTTGAGTGTAAATATAAAACACCACCCTCAAATGGTGAAAGAAATTTCGAACTTGGTACTTTAGTGCATTCTATTCTATTTTTTATAATGCTTATAAGTATATTCTTGATTCTTCAGAGCGCTTTATTCTATATTAATCCATGTGATTGGTTTTTCCCATTGTTAATTCGTAAAAAAGACCTGCATCTAGTCCCAAATTCAAGTCGCAAAATATAATTTTTTCTAACTTACTACCTAGATTCTGAGAAACTCCTATATAATCGACACTTAAGCACTCTTGTTTCGCTATCCTACTCAAGATTAACACAGATAATCCTCATGGTTTTTGTTTTAACATTGGAAGTGTTTAGTTCTACCTCTTCTTTCTACTAATATCTTCAAAGATTCGCGCACTAGATTGCATAATTGAAAATTAACCATCTTCAAATCAAAACTACCAGCTTGGTACATGCTTTATTACGCTTTAGACAGGTAAATCATTTAGCGACCATCCATATTTATCATATACTCTATAGCAGGTAGTTGGTATCTTTTTACAACTATATGTTAATCGGCACTTAAAAGAGCTGCCGTTTCTTATTTTCCATAAGCGAAAAGTTTTTGTTTCACTTTTAGGATGTTTTCTCTTCTTCAACATAACCGTAACGCACTTAACCTTAACCGAGTTTTGTTGCTTTATTTTTATTGTAAAACAAATATTTAATTACACTTCGAAAAAAGTAGAAATTTAATATTTTCTCAACAATTTTTCTATCGTTTTGAATCTTCCTTTCGGTTTGTAGACTTTGTTGACCTTGCTAAAATTTCTTCAACTTGAAGTAAAAGTAAAGGGAATGCAGTGCATGTTTGTTTTATTTTTAAAACACATATTTACATGGGCGCACTATGTCCTTGTTCTTGTTGAAAGCAATAGAAATGCTGTTGCGTTTTGTTGAAAATTACTACGAAGATTTCATAAATTGATGGGCACCTGCTGGCATATTTATGGGAATTGCAAAGATTTTTCGAGGTTAAATTAACAACAAGTTGTTTAGTAAGAGTTTGAATTATAAAGCGTATCAAAAAATCCAGTTGATTTAAGTGGAAATATGAACAAAAACTTGGTTATGCCAAAATTTTGGGTATTGCAAGGAAAGAGTTAAACAACGGGGTAAGTTTTTGCAAAACTACGTATGTTTGAAAAGTTAGTATAGCTGTTTATGTTGACTAATAGAATATTAATTAAGATAAAACGGCAATTTTGATATACACATAAACGATATACGAATTATAGTATTGGAAAACGTAATTTTTGTTTGTATTTTTTCAAAGTGTATGGAAATCGCAAAGATTTTTGGAGTTTAATTAAAAGCAAATTGTTAAGTTAGAGTTTTTCTTTTAAAAGGAATATAAAAAAATGCAGTAGGCTTAAAAAGAAATAAGAAAAAATAATTGGTAAGGCGTAAATATTGGTTTTATAAGGGAAGAGTTAAGCAACGGGCCTAGTTTTGGCAAAACTACGTATGTTTGGAAAGTCAGTATAGCTGTTTATTTTGACTAATAGATCAATAATTAAGATATAACTGTAATTTAGATATACACAACTTTATATTAGCCGATACACGAATTATTGTATTGGAAAACCTAATTTTTGTTTGTATTTTTTCAATGTATGTGGGAATCGCTAAGATTTTTGGAGTTTAATTAAAAGCAAATTGTTAAGTTAAAGAAAGAAATAAAAAGAAATAAAAAAAAAATAATTGGTAATGCGTAAATATTGTTTTTACCAGGGAAGAGTTAAGCAACGGACCTAGTTTTGGCATAACTACGTATGTTTGGAAAGTCAGTATAGCTGTTTATTTTGACTAATAGATCAATAATTAAGATATAACTGTAATTTAGATATACACAACTTTATATTAGCCGACACACGAATCACACTATGGCAATTGCAAAGATTTTTTGTAGTTTATTAAAAAGCAAATTGTTTAGTTAGGGCTTTAATTATAAAACGAGTATAAAAAAGGAAGAAGACTTAAAAATAAATAAGAAAAAATAATTGGTAATGCGAAAATATAGCTTTTACCAGGGAAAAGTTAAGCAACGAGCCTAGTTTTGACGTAACTACGTATGTTTGGAAAGTCAGTATAGTTGTTTATTTTGACTAATAGATCAATAATTAAGATACAAATATATTTTAGATATACACAAATTTGTAGTAGCCGATATTCTAAAAACCGTATTGGAAAACGTATTTTTTAATGTATATGAGAATCGCAAATATTTTTTGGAGTTTAATAAGGATTTTAGGTATAAATCGAATATTAAAAAATGCAGTTGTCTAAAAAAAATAAGAACACATATTTGGTAATGCGTAAATATTGGTTTTACATGGGAAGAGTTAAGCAACGGGCCCAGTTTTGGTTTAACTACACATTTGGTGTCAATCAGTATTGCCGTTTTTTATGCTTAATAGTTCAATATTTATAATAAGGTGCTTACTTAATAATACAAAATTAATATTAATAATATTTTTCACTGCAAAACTAATTTGATTTTTATTTTCCCTTTATATTTATAGGCCACGCCGTCGTTCCGGCTCTAGCATTGTTGTTATCGATGGTGACGATCTGAAACCATGTCTGCCGGATGATTACATCAGTAGTCAACATTATCGACAACATTCCGGTGATAGCAAAGAGATCGATCAGGAAATGTTGACAATGCTTTCGGTAAATCAAGAAAATGGTTAGTATTCTACAAAGCACTGTTTGCATTCAAAACTCTTTGAAAATACTAATTTATATTAAATATTCTCAAATAGGTCCTCATCGTGAGATGGCTGTCGATTGTCCAGATAACTTTATCGCACGTAATAAGACACCACCACGTTATCCACCACCACGTCCGCCACAGGTAATTATTATGCATGATACTAATGCGCGTAGTATGTGTGTGAAAAACCCGAAACATCCAAAACATCCGAAATTCCAAATCCATGCATCCAAATCCTTAAGCACCGCCAATACTACAACCTGCACCACCACAACCATAACATCCACCAACACGAATACAACCTCCAACACATATACCACATCCATTAATAACGATCAGAACATATTGCAAATAAAAATGTCTGCTAATGATCATGGTTTTGGTGACAAACTAATGGTTGCCTATCATTCCGAACATGAAAACTCATCACAAAAATCTCATCAACAACATCATCATCATCATCCTCATCAACAAATACATTACTATCACGATCATCATTACAATCATGACCTAAATGAACATTTGCCAAATATTACAAAAACAACATCCACAACAACATCACTAAAAAAACACCAATCACACGATTTCTTACATGAACTCTTAAATAATACCAACGAACAATTACAACAACAAAATGACTATAACCAACAACAACAAACGAAATTGGATCTCATCGAAAACTTTGAAAACTGTCTGGAATCGGAATCTCAATCGCAGTCTCTAAATTCACAACAACAACAGCAGCAGCAGACACTGAGTAAATCGCTTACCGCAACCCTTAAGAAATCGAAATATGCACCAAGCTCTCATCCTAATCCCGCCGAGACTTCACTCGATGCCAACGAACTCGAACTTATGGTCGATGGTCTCTATCGCAAGAGCTCTTCGACAAATTCCCACTGTTCGTACGACGATGTGCTGAGCAAAAAGTCCGCTGAATCTTTTGACTCGATTACTTTTCGCAATAATAATAATCTGGCATCGCCGTGCACGTCCGCGAATGCGCGCAAAACGGCACACCAAACGTCAAATGGCATCACACGTTCTGCGGGCGGCGGCGGTTCTTTGAACAGCACACGTAGCTCGGATTCATCTTCGGCCGCTGTCGATGATCTGGTCATTGGTCAGGCACCACCCGAGTATGAGCTGCGCGATATGAGCACCACCGGCGGTTTACTACCACCATTGGTTAAGCATCGTGAGCTGCCGGTCGATGTACCGGATAGTTTTATAGAGGTGGTCAAGACGACGCCACGTTATCCGCCACCACCACATTTGTCGTCGCTGTCATCGCAGCTCTCGACATCGTCGTCCTCGACGGCGAATACCACATTGACACCCATTAATTCGTCCTCGAATTCGGGCTCATCTGCTGTGGCCGCCGCTGCAAAGTTGGGTTTTAATAAATCGGCGTCCATGGACCATTTGAATGCCGCCGCTTCAGCAACATCATCGTTCGCTATGTGCACCATCTTGAAGCCCGTTTCGGCTACCACATCACCAGCCACTGTCAATGACTTGGACATCGTCGAACTGCTGTCACAACAGCAGACAACTGGTCAGAAACCGCAACCACAAGTAGCCCATCACCAGAATGGGTTCAACATGGCTCAAGTTTCGTCTACGTCTTCGTCATTGTCGAAACGTAACGATGAGGTATTAATTGCAGTTTTAATTTTATTGATTTCTTCGGATGTATCGTCCTTTCTTCTTTTTTGGCTGTACTTCTTTTAGTATCTTTTAGTTTTTTTTTAGTTTCTTTATTAGTTTCTTTTTTTTAATTCTTTGTAATGTAGTTTCTATAGTATCACCTCACATTTTCGGATTACCAATGTAACAGAGTTTTATGCAAAAAGCAATTGTCTCCCATATACCATGTATAATTTGAGCTACAATTTATATTGACCTTGTTATATACACCATCAGTTGAATTACAAAAATAGACTTATAAAGATCAGGTCTTCTTCATAAGACACTGTTGTCATATCATTTTCAGTAGATTCAAAGCAGTTCTTTTCAAAAGTTTTATACTGAAAAAGGCGCTCTTTATATTAAATGCCTCCGATTTGTGCCGGTCTCCAAAATGTGCCGGATATCTGTCTTAAAAATTCCTCAAAATTTTATAATCTATTTCCAACAAACTACCATTTATCTGTGTGTTTTTTGGTAAATTTACCCAAATAATCTTTATATTAAATGCCTCCGATTTGTGCCGGTCTCCAAAATGTGCCGGATATCTGTCTTAAAAATTCCTCAAAATTTTATAATATATTTCCAACAAACTACCATTTATCTGTGTGTTTTTCGGTAAATTTCACCAAATAATCTGGAAAATTTTAGTTCTAGTTATAAAATCTCAATAATATTTTATTGTATTCCATAGCTTAGCTATTTCTTCGGCCAACCAAACTCCAAATTATTCCAATATTTTATAATACTCTATATTACATATTTTATTTTCAATAAATACAAATTTTGATACAACGATAACAGTTATGGAACTAGAACCAGCATATTTTATCCAAAACAATTTTAATAGTTGGGTTTAGGTTAGGAATTATAGTAGGTCTTAGATTAAATAAACGATATTAAACTGTTTTCCAACTAATAGCTATTTTTCTCCATGACTATTTTGTCTCCAAAAGAATTCTACCTCCGGATTTAAAGTTGAGTTAAGGATAAAAAATCAATAGCAAATTATTTCTGAAACACAATATGTGGTTCTATTAGTATTTTCCAATAAGCATTTCATCTCCAAAACAATTCTACCATTAATGTAAAGTTTAGGATATAGAATCGATAGTAAACTTATAGAAACACAATATTTTCTCCACGACAAAACATAACAATTCTACCTCAAGAATTAATGTTGAGCTTAGAAACGATGGCAAACTGTTTTCCAACTAATAGAACCACGATATTTTTTCATCATGACCATTTTGGGTCCAAAATTATTCTACCTCCGGAATTAAACTTGGGTTTAGTATAAAGAAATAATAGCAAACTGTTATCCAACGAATAGAACCACGATGTTTTCTCCAAGAACATTTTGTCTTTATAAGAAGTCAAACTCCGGAATTAAAGTTGGATTTAAGAATAAATAAAAATACAATAGCACCACGAAAGTTATGTTTCCAAATCATTTCCATGTCCGGATTTAATGTTGGGTTTGGATTAAAGACACCGATGAAAACTGTTTTCCAATTAATTGAATCGCGATATTTTCTTCATGACCATTTCATGTTAATTTCTACCTCTAGAATTAAGGTTAGATTTAGAATAGAGAAACGATATTATTTTTTGTATTCTCAAAAGTGGCTTAAAATATGTTGAGTGCAATTTTCTTAAAAACGTTAAGCAATAGAAAAAAAAATCTTCAATATGATATGATTTATGCATAAATGTTATAAATTTTTTTAACCAACTACCAGATTCATCATATTAATACCACCGCTCTTTAAATGACATATTAACGAATGCATTCATTACATATATGAACAAAATATTCAATACAATGAATTTGAATTGTCATAATTCCTAGTAGAAATTTGCCCGATGCGCCATCGGGAAATTATAGGGTTTTCTTTGGGTAAGCCCTATTAGAGAAAATATGATCATTGCCTTTGCATGCCCTTATCATGCTTACCATAGCAGGGTTTACATTATCTAAACAGTCAATGTTCCCGATCATAGCTATATTATTTGTTCCTCATAACGAAATTAGCATCGGGCAATGATCGAGATTAATGAGAGAAACCCTATAATGCTCGGGCTCAGACAAGGCAATTGTCGGGTAAATATTAAAATGGGGAATTGCCCGATCAGTACATGATCATGGCCTGAGGTCAATACATGATCAGGACACTGCGTTACAAGGACATTATGGGCCTCGTCATATCCCGATCATCTCAAATAATGACATGATCACTTCATGACCATGGCCCTACCAAAATTTCTACTAGGGATGATGAATTTGTTCATAATATTTTTTCAAAAAAAAATGTTTGTTTATAAAATAATTCAAAAAAAGTGTTGTAAAAATTATCCTAAGAAAAATGTGTCGGACAAAAAAAAATTCCGAAAAAAAAATTTGTCAAAAAAAGTTTTTTCAAACTAAAAAATATTACGAAAAAAAATGTTTCGAAAAAAAAAAATTCGAAAAAAAAAGGTTTTTGAAAAAAAATATTTTTGAAAAAAAAAAATGTTTTTCGAAAAAAATGTTTCTCGAAAAAAAAAATTTTTTTTTAAAAAAAATATATTTTATTATAAATATAATTTTAATATAACGAAAAAAATATTTTTATAGAAATTTGGTTTAATGAACAGCGTTCTTCAATATGATGAACATATATGTTGTATTTTATATTTTTGTTCATTAATATGATGAAACATATTCTTCACATACAGTTCATCATATTGAAGAACACTTTTTCGACAGTTGTCAAGCGTTCTTCATATTTATGATAGCATTCATAACAATAATGACGTTAGTCATTAATATTATGAATTGTTCTTCAATACAATGAATCATGGTTTGAAGTACGGAATTCATCAATGTGATGTACATTTTTTTTCTGTGTGATGTATGAGATGTCCATGTCAAAAAATTTTTTTGAATAGTTGTATTGGGTTTTTTTTTGTTGAATAGTGTTTCCTAAACTTTCAACACAAATCATTAATATATCGTCGCGCCGAATTTATAATGTCGTATATCCTCAAAAAAATCAATGAATATAAAACATTATTGTACCAGAATAATGATATGTTTGAATCTTAGATCATTTAAAAGAATTCCCATAAACTCTGTTGTTATAAAAACATTTATTTATTTCATTTCAAAAATTTCTTTTAATTATTATGTAGCAATTTAATTCTATTTTAGTTTTCGTACACTTCTAATTTAGTTTTTGTAATTTAGTTTTTCTATTTTTTATATTTATAGTATAGTGTAATATGCCCTGGCACAAGCAAGATTTATCTGTTTCAAAAATTTTCAAAATTACACAAAATTGTATTTGTATTTTCGCATTATTTATTATTTTCGAGTTTATAATTCTTAATACTTTATTTATTTCTTCATTTAATATATATATTAACTTATGTAAATTAAAATGTGTTTATGGAAAATACCCCGTCGTTCGTTGTACATCCTAAAACTACGTGTTCCGGAACCCAGGGACCATGTAAAAAGAATCCAAAAAAAGAAATAAAATAAAATTGATTTCGGAAAATTTAAAACCCCTTATAACGTAAAACGAAAACGAATTCGACCGAAAGCGTCTGACTTGTTCATTTTGTCGCCGTTTTTGTTTTATTTAATTTCCAAAATTCTATCACTGTAAATTCTATTGTTTTTGTGATGAATCCCTTTTCGTTTTACGTTAGAAGTGATTAAAATAAAATTATAATAATGAAACATTTAACCTAATAATAAAAATAATAAAAACCCTATTGTAAAAATGCAAGTCACACACGAATTATATAAATTTTTGTTATGAGTTACTTCAATATTATCAAATACTTTATAATATTTAAAAACACTTACGACTTTTACACATATCACAGTGACACTTATACTCACACATACACTTATACACTACAACACACACACTAACACTTTGCATAATTTAATTACCTAAAATGTCATTATCATTTTTAACACTTGTCTGTCTTTTTGTTTTCTGCACTTTGCGCTTGCTGCACTCGAAGACTTTCGACGACATGCTCGCTGAAATGTCAGTCATTTGTGCACATACGTGTGTGTCAATGTTTGAGTGAGTGTATGTGTGTGTGTGTGTGTTTGTGCGGTATTGCCATGTAATAGTGTTGCTAGCTAAGTGTTTTTGAAGACTGTTTTCCACACCGTAGAGTAGCGTAATTCGCATGAAGCTCTCAATGATTTTGCAATTTCGCAGCCACCCATTAAATGTTATCACTACTACTGATTTTCCACACGCAGGGATGCACCCACTCACTCACTCGCTCACTTCCTCACTCATCCATCCATACACCCAATACACATCACGCACGCACGCAAGCACGCACGCTTTTCCGCAAAAATGTTGCTTAATTGCACATTCAATGCTTTTGTCATTCACAATCACATCTCTCACATAGCGTTGCACTTTTGGCCACACTTCTTAAAAGCAGCATTAGCACGCCATCTGTTTGTGATGTACACTGCACTCACACTTTGATTGCATTTTATGGGGGGCGCGTGAGTGAGAAAGAGAGTGAAGCGCTCGTTTTTGATTCGTTGCACGTGTGACACACTTTGCTTAAAATACACTTCACAGAATGGTATAGTTCGCGGAAAAGGAATTCTCATTATTTCTCCCTCAATTCTGAGCATTTCAGTTAAAGTTGGGACATTTTTAATTTCTATTTAGCTCTGCCATGATGAGTACTAACTGTTTTAAAATGGTATGCATTAAGTACACGAAATCAGTTTTTCCATCATTTTCCACACAGTTCTGGGACATGTTCTGTAACATTTTAAGTAGACAAAGTTTGTAGCAGGAAGGTCTTCTCTCTACTCCATATATTCTACAATATAATCCAATATATATCCACAATTTTGATAATCGTGAAAGAATTTACTCTCCTAAATACCAATAAGTAAAAATGGTTAGGTGTACCGAAAACATATTTTTGTTTATAAATTTGATTATAAAGTAAAGCGGTATTTCCCAAAAAGGTGTCAGTGTATTGTGAGGAATTTAAGTATAAGTGGTCATGGCACAGATCACAATCAACCGATCATGCCCATTTTCAATACCAGACAGCACAGATGAATATGTAATCCGACGTTGGAGTTTCATTGATCTATCGCTTGTAGTTTTTCTGTAACTGTGATTTTAACAGTTGGACAGACGAACATCGCAAAATCGCTAATCATGGGTAAATGGGAAACGTTATGTTAAATTCACTGAATTGTTAAAATTTGATTTCTTCGGAATTTCATTTACGCAAATTGCACAAAATTTTTTTGCTTAGCTTTCGATTTTTTTCTCAATTTAGATCTTATCTTAGGTAATGTAAAAATTATGCTTTTTATTGTTCTGGGGCCAAGTTTTTTCTTTGTTAAACTAATTAAGTATATAATATAACACATAATTTTTACTAAAATTATAACAAACATTGCTTAAATTACGTTTCCCACTTTACCCCAGAGATGGTTTCCCACTTTACCCTAATATCGCAATTTGATCATAACTTAGCACCATTTAAGCACTGTTAAGTTATTTGCAAAGCAGGTTTTTTATATTTATTTATTTAATTGAAAAACATGTCCAAGATTTCAATTTCCTACATTAGCCCATGTCCCACTTTACCCCAGGTTCTTCTGGATATTACAAACGGTTGGCCAAATCTTCCATAACAAGGAATTCAAACCAGTAGAAGAAGCCAGAAAAGTATCATCAAATCTTCGGGGAAAATATTAGGCTCTGAAAGTATCATCATTTACAATTTCACTAAAAATAAAAATTTCAAATTTTCACTAAAAATTAAAAATTTCACTAAAAATTCAAATTTTCATTAAAAAATTCAAATTTTCACTAAAAATTTAAATATTCGCTACAAGTTCAAGTTTTCACTAAAAAGTAAAATTTTCAGTAAAAATTTAAAATTTCGCTAAAAATTTAAAATTAAAAAAAATAATTTCAGAATTTTTAAATTTTAGAACCAGTGCAAAACACATATTGCATTTACTAATTTTTACTAACATTTTAAAATTTAATTTGCCTCAACTTAACTAAATTTGCCCACTGTACAACAGCTGCGACAGCGGCCAACACAGGAAATGCATTCGATATAAAAAAAAACTGCATTAAAATGGAGCAAAAATGCAACACGTTCGCGGCATTTGTTGCGCGTGTGAATTGGCGCTGCTGCCTGGTGCCGCCGTCACAACTTTAACCAAACACGTTGCACAATTGCTTAAGCAAATACACAATGAACAAAAAAAAACAAAAACAAAAAAGGAAAAAAACAACAACAAAAAGTTGTGACTGACAAAACTGGTCATTCTTTCAAATCCACAAACGTAAAAGGCGGTCAGCCGATGTTGTCAACGTTGCCACATGTTGCGGAAATTATTACTGCAAGAATTTCTGCATTTTTGTGTAACCTCAAACCCCACCTTGCCGCCACCGCCAATGTGCTGTAAACAAGCATATCTTGGCTGCACCTCAAGTTGTTTGACCTAAATTTTGGATCAAAGTCATCTCTCGACTTCAAATCATTGCATGGACTAAGTTTAGCATTCAATTTGACTGCCAATTAAATTAAAATCCGGAAATTTATCAAAAAATTGAAATATTTTATTAAATTCTGTTGGCATTGGCTTTGTTGTTTTGATGTTAGTGAATTTTGGCAAACAAATTATGTAGCACTTTAAGTGTTGAAGATACATTTAGTTGGAATTTGAATTTGCTTCATATGGAATGAGAATCAATACACACAGAAAACTGATTTGTTGTGGCAACCAACTAAATTGCTCTACCTAATTATTTGGTTGCGGTAACAACTGTTAAAGTATTAGCAAAGTTAATAAATTTGATTGTGGCAAACTCCCAGTCTGTGTGCAAGGGGTTAGGGTAACCTCCTAGTTTGTGAGCATGAGGTTGTGGCAACCTATAAGTCCGAACTGTTGCTAGACATGAGGTTGCCGTTTATCATTTATTTTCTAGATACAACTACGTACTCAGTTTCTGACAACAACTGATAAAGTATTAGCAAAGTTAATAAATTTGATTGTGGCAAACTCCCCGTCTGTGTGCATAGCGGTTAGGGTAACCTCCTAGTTTGTGAGCATGAGGTTGTGGCAACCTCCAAGTCCGAACTGTTGCTAGCCATGAGTTTGCCGTTTATCATTTATTTTCTAGATACAACTACGTACAAAGTTTCTGACAACAACTGGTAAAGTATTAGCAAAGTTAATAAATTTGATTGTGGCAAACTCCCCGTCTGTGTGCATAGCGGTTAGGGTAACCTCCTAGTTTGTGAGCATGAGGTTGTGGCAACCTCCAAGTCCGAACTGTTGCTAGACATGAGGTTGCCGTTTGTCATTTATTTTCTGGATACAACTACGTACTCAGTTTCTGACAACAACTGATAAAGTATTAGCAAAAATTAATTAACTCGATTGTGGCAAGCTCCTAGTCTGTGAGCATAAGGGTTAGGGTAACCTCCTAGTTTGTGAGCATGACGTTGTAGTAACCTCCAAGTTCGAACTGCTGATAGACATGAGGTTGCCCTTTGTCATTTATTTTCTTGATACAACTCATTACTCAGTTTCCGGTAGAACTGATAAAGTATTAGCAAACATTAACTAACTCGATTGTGGCAACCTCCCAGTCAGTGAGCATAGGGGTTAGGGTAACCTCCTAGTTTGTGAGCATGAGCTTGTAGTAACCTCCAAGTCCGAACTGTTGCTAGACATGAGGTTGCCGTTTGTCATTTATTTTCATGATACAACTACGTACTCAGTTTCTGACAACAACTGATAAAGTATTAGCAAAGTTAATAAATTTGATTGTGGCAAACTCCCCGTCTGTGTGCATAGCGGTTAGGGTAACCTCCTAGTTTGTGAGCATGAGGTTGTGGTAACCTCCAAGTCCGAACTGTTGCTAGACATGTGGTTGCCGTTTATCATTTATTTTCTAGATACAACTACGTACTCAGTTTCTGACAACAACTGATAAAGTATTAGCAAAGTTAATAAATTTGATTGTGGCAAACTCCCCGTCTGTGTGCATAGCGGTTAGGGTAACCTCCTAGTTTGTGAGCATGACGTTGTAGTAACCTCCAAGTTCGAACTGATGTAGCAGTTTAAGAGTTGAAAATAAATTTAGTTGGAATTTGAATTTGCTTCATATGGAATGAGAATCAATACACACAGAAAACCGATTTGTTGTGGCAACCAACTAAATTGCTCTACCTAATTATTTGGTTGCGGTAACAACTGATAAAGTATTAACAAAGTTAATAAATTTGATTGTGGCAAACTTCCAGTCTGTGTGCATAGGGGTTAGGGTAACCTTCTAGTTTGTGAGCATGAGGTTGTGGCAACCTCCAAGTCCGAACTGTTGCTAGACATGAGGTTGCCGTTTGTCATTTATTTTCGTGATACAACTAAGTACTCAGTTTCCGGCAACAACTGATAAAGTATTAGCAAAGTTAATAAATTTGATTGTGGCAAACTCCCAGTCTGTGTGCATAAGGGTTAGGGTAACCTCCTAGTTTGTGACCATTAGGTTGTGGCAACCTCCAAGTTCGAACTGTTGCTAGACATGAGGTTGCCGTTTGTCATTTATTTTCATGATACAACTAAGTACTCAGTTTCCGGTAACAACTGATAAAGTATTAGCAAAAATGAATTTACTCGATTGTAGCAAGCTCCTAGTCTGTGAGCATAGGGGTGAGGGTAATCCTTATGCTCACAGACTGAATGAAAAATGAAAATGAACTAACATTTCGTTTATATTAAAATAAGCTACGTTCATTTTAATGACATAGAGGTTACAACAGATGTATTTCGATTGCAACAATGAAATATAAGACATATAAGACAAATATTTAAATGGGTGGAGAAAATCTTCGCATCAAAATGTTATAAATATTACATACTTTACTATAAAACATATATTATATCTAGATATATCGTATTAAAGTATTGTTTCACACTAAAAATATATGGTAGTGCTAATTGTAAAAAGTAAAATTACTATAAAATGTTCATTGTATTCACAGCATATATCGTCGTCTTGGAAGTAAATGTCACCAACTATATTTTCAAAATGCCAATTATTCATTTACAAAAATCTTTATATATCTGTCAATTTTTGATCGATGAGCTCAATATTTATGCCAAATGAAAAGAAAATATTAATCTATCAATTGACATATCAACCCTAAAAATGTATCAATTACTTTTTGTAAAAATTTGCAACATAACTGAAATTTCAGATTTTCATAAAAATGTATTTAGTGAGTTTTAGTTCTACAAAGATGATACATTATATTAAACAGTAATGTAAAAAATAAATTATAAATATATATTTTTCAAAAATATATCCACAATACACACTATCTGTAAAGCCATTTGGTTAATTTTATAAATTAAACTATTAAATTTAATACTAAATTTAATACAACTATTTGACATTTCAACTGTAGCTCGTTTTCTTTTTATTGTATACGCCTTACTAACCAACGTTTGTGTCCTATAATCCATAAACTGTATTTTAAAACTATGTCTTGTGCTAAAAAAAATTTCATAAAACATTATAACTCATAAACTCAACTTTCTAACTACACTAACAAATACATTTTATAAATATATAGCAAAAATAGTTTTGGAATTGAATTTTTAAATTTGGAATTAAAGTCTAAAATTTGAAATTTAAACCTCTTATACGTAAAACAAAACGAAATCTGATTTGTTAAATAAAACAAAAAGACGATAAAATTAACAAGTCTTAAAATTCTGTCACTGGAATGTTCGACGTTTTTGTTTTATATAAGAGGGTAATTTTAAATTCGATTTTTATCGTCATGTTCCAACTTTCGCTCGAAATTGTATTAAAATTTAAAATCGATCGGATTTATATTTTTCGATTTTAGAATTTGATTTTTCTTTTCAAAATTCTTGTTTAACAATCAAATTCAAAGTGCTTTCAGACGAATTCAAATTGATTTTGTTTGTCAAATATTTGAATTTCGATCGGAAGAGATTTTTAAAACAAGGTTGTTAATTTAAATAATTTAAATTAGCTTTCGATTCCAATCGAATTTCATATCAAACGGTAATATGTCTCAAAAATTGTTTTTCAAATGAATTCAATCGGTTTGCTTTGACTTAACGGATTTGAATTCGTTTGGAAAACAATTTTTGTTATTTTGACATCGAATTTCAAACCGTTTATTTACCAATATTATTGGAAATTCCAACGAAAGCTGGAACATGTTACATTTATTATTTTAAAATTTGAATGCTCAATTTCAAAATTCAATTATGTAAATTCCAAATTTTTGTATAATATTTTAGTTTGTTTCTAATCACGATTTTTCCACATTTTCTCCCCAATTTTTCCGATTAAACAGCTAAATGGCTCAGTGAAGCCTGTACCGCCACCACGCGATCACTTGCGCGTCGAAAAAGATGGACGCCTGGTTAATCGAACGCCTGCACCTCAGCTGCCCGATCGCAAATTGGGCAGCAATGCGCAGCCGCAACAGATAGCGCAGATTGTGGAGCCGACGCTGGAGCAGTTGGACAGCATTAAAAAATATCAGGTGAGCTACAAATTCTTTATATTTAATTTAATATAAAAAATATATATTAAAAATATTGATTTTATATCAAAAAGTATAAAAAATTAAAATTTCTATATAAAAATAATTTAAAAAAATTATAAAAGTTTTATAAAATTATAAAAAATTTATAAAAATTATGAAAATTTTATAAAAATGTTAATAAATTTTTAAAATAATTTTTAAAATAATTTTTTAGAATATTTAAAACAAAAGAATATATTTAAAAATACAATTTTTAGATACTCTTTTATAGCCCAATATTTTATTTATACTTTATATAGCATATTATATAAATAAATGTAACAAATATTTTTTTTTTTTTATATTTTAAAATTTTTTTTTTTTTTGTTTCAAAAATTATAAAAAATTCCAATTTCATATAAAAATAATTAAATTTTTTTTTAATAAAAGTTTTTTTTATTAAAATTATAAAAATATTAAAAAATATTTTTTAATAATATTAAAAAGAAAATTTAAATTTAAAATATCAATTTTTAGATTCACTTTTATAGCGCAAAATTTGAGTTTTATTTTATGAAACATTTAAAATAAATTTCATTTGTTTTAAATAGTGTCCCAAAGTGTCCCAACAGTTGGATATTCATGCGTAAAATTTAAATATACTCCTAAAACTATGCAATGAATTATTAATATTTAGCTCTTCGCGCCCTTGCACTGAATGTTAAAGTGTTTTGCAGTTGTTCTCCAACTGTCGCTAATTAATACAAAATGCACGGAAAATTAAGAAAATTATTTCTTAAAACGGTTCGTAATTTGCGAAATATTAATAGCGAATAGATAAATGCAATAACTTTGTTGAAACTGCAATTTTAATATTTTGTCCCCTGACTAAAGTCAAAACTAAGCTGCAACTTAAATTCAATTAAGACGTTTTTGAAAATTTTCCTATGAAAATAAATATAAAAAAGCTGTACAAATTTCTCTATATTTCTCTATTGTTTATAGTTGCGCCTTTAATATTTTATTTTTGAAATCTTTGTTTAAATTTCTATTTTTTTTTTTAATATCCTTCACATTTCCTTCGACAATTTGTCACACTTTCCGCATTATTTATTGCCACATGCTGCAGCTTTATTTCGGTCGCATTCTTGTGCAGTGCAACATTTTTGGCCTAATTCGTTCGTCTTGCTGTTGCACACAAAGTCGTTTTCCAAACCATTTACGCCCACCGACAGTTGTTACATACATTTCAATGATTTTTCTTTTTATACAATTTTATATTATTTTTGTTCTCGCAAAAAAAGAAAAAATAAAAATTGAATAAAAAAATAGAAAATCCACTTTCTTAAAATAATTCAATTGCAGTTGTTGCTCTATATTTGTTGCTGCTGCTGATGTTGTCGCTCTTTTTATTGATGTTGTTGCTCCGATTTGTGTGTTGTTGCTGTCTGACTGTCATCTCAAATGTGTTGCTGCTATCTTTGTGTTGTTGTTGCGCTCTCTATTTGTTGTTGTCTTGCTTCATATTTGTTGCAGTTTTTCATGTTGTTGACTTTTTATAGTTGCTGTACGCTAAATGTTGTTTTTTGTTACTGTGCTCTAAATGTTGTTGTTTCAATGATTTACTAGTTGTTGCTACTCTTCAAGTTGTGGCCGTAATAAAAATGTTGTTGCTGAAATTGTTGTCAATTTTATTTTATTTCCTATTTTTTTTAAATTATTTTAAATTTATTATTTTTTGTTCAATGTATTATTTTAATTTTTTGAAACTTAGATTACATCGTACGCACACTTTGTATGAAAATGTTTGTTAAAAATAAAATATATATATTTTTTTATGAAAAAGCTTTTGCGAATAGTTATTTATTTAGACAAAGCTTTAAAAAAAGGTTTTTTGAAAATATCTTTTTCGGAAAAAAAGGTTTAAAAAGCTTTTTCTTTGGAAAAACAATTTAACAATTTTTTACAAAAAGCTTTTTTGCAAAAAGATTTTTGGAAAAGCTTTAAAAAGCTTTTTGGAAAAAGCTTAAGAAAATTTTTTGGAAAAAGCTTTAAAAAGCTTTTTGGAAAAAGCTTTAAAAAGCTTAAAAAGCTTTTTAGAAAAAGCTTTAAAAAGCTTTTTGGAAAAAGCTTTAAAAAGCTTTTTGGAAAACGCTTTTAAAAAGCTTTTTGGAAAAAGCTTTTAAAACGCTTTTTGGAAAAAGCTTTTTCGAAAAGCTTATTTTAGAAAAAACCTTTTATCTTCTTATTTTTTTTGATTTTTTTTTTAGAAAAGTTTTTTCTTCTTAAAACTTTTTTTACTTTTATTTCATATTTTATATTATTCACTTTCTTTATTGATTATTTATATTATTATATTATTTTCTTAGTTGTGTTGCTATCTGTTGATGCTGTTGCAATTGTATTGAGACTGCTTGTTTCCGACAGTTCCTGTTGCTATTGCTGCCACATCTCAGCAATATTGACCGTTTTAAGTAGATTAGGTCAAGAGACACTAACTGTCAATCGTACAGCATGCTTTGATGTAGTTTTTATCTGATTAAATGCATGTTTTCAATATTTATAAAAATAATAAATATTTTAAAGCAATTTGTTGATGCAATAAAATGTTTTTACTGCAGTTTTAAAGTGTTTTTATATTGTCAGCGTAAATCTAAATAAATATTTACAAAAATAGAAAAAAAGCTTTTTATTAAATTTACAGACAAAGATTTTTGGAATATTTGTTTGGGAATATTTGTTTAGAATTCTGATTATCTTTAATTTAAAGGATTATAAATAAAAAAAATTAAAAAGAAATGAAAAATCAAATCCAATTTTCGTTGAATTTGTCAAATACATTTTTTGTTTATTTATAAATCATTAAATTATAAACTAAAAAAAATATATAATTTCACACTAAAATGCTTAATATTTAAAAATACCTGTAACTCTTTTCAAAATCTGTTTCATTTCGGTCGTGTTTAATTTTTAATTAAGCAACACACAATTTCATTAACGCACATTTATCCCCATGACTCTAATTTTTGAACGCATTTAAAATCTATGCAAAACACTGAAAACATGTTAAACCGCATTTAAAACATTATTAAATAATTAATAATAATACGCACAGGCATTAATAAAACCAGTTGACAATAAAAATAACTTAACAATGCTAAAAACAGCATTAAAAAAATATTAAAAAAAAGAAAAAAATACTAAAAAAAAACCGACAATAATTACGACAACATTATTAACATAAATGCATACGCTTTAATATATAAACAGTATTTTAATTAAAACAAAGAAAGCGACACAGATTTGCATAGCAATAATATTGACATAAATTAGTTTTGCTGTGAAATTTGATTGCATTTATTATTTTCTGTTTTAAATTCATTTTGAATATTACATTAAATTTTAATTTGAATTATTCTTTAGCGAATTTTTAAATTTCAATAAGTTTTTAAGAGTCTAAAAACCTTTCAATAGGCGTCTAATAAAAATGGCTTCTTTACAGCTTCATTACAGCTTTTTACAATGTCTGAAATACTTAAACCCTTTTAGCACTTTCATATATAATTCTTTTTGTATTTACCATTTTGATTTAAGTTTAATTAGTAGAAGACTTTGTGATGCTGATGCTAAAAACTAAAAGAGCTCTTATAAAGCTGTTGTAGCAACTTTTTCAAGCAATTCAAAGACTTTTTAACTACTGTATATATTTGACAATAAACTCTATATTAAATTAAAGTTCTATATTGGGAATAGCTGATTTGTTTTGAATTTTATTAGTAGAAGACATTGTGATGCTGATAACTTAAAGAGCTCTTATAAAGCTATTATAGCAACATTTTCATTTCTTCATTGTCAAATTAATATTTTTAACTCAATGTTAAATTCAAATTATATTGACGTTGTCTCGCATCTTTGTCAATGAAATTTTAATGTTTATTATTTTTTTGTCTTTTGCATATTTTAATAATACAGATTTTTTAACAATGCAGCCTTTTATATAAACACAAATGTTGCTGTTGTTACTCCTCCTGCAACTGCTGTTGTTGCTGCAGCTGCTGCGCCTTTTGTTATGCAAATCTTTCGACTTTGCTGTCTGTTTTTTTTTTGTATTGTCAGCATCAGTGAGTGAGCGCGATAGAGGGCGAGATAGAGACCACCTATATTTGTGCGACAAAAGCTTTCGAGTTTATTCAGCTTGCACTTGGTTGCTTGCAACGCATTGCTATCTTCTTCGCACACATTATAGTCGGCATTGTTGCAAATGCTAATTAGTTCATGCTATGCGTTGCACTCTTTTGTTTGGCTGGCTCAAAGATTTACATTAAATTTATGCAGAAATGGAATTTTTAAAATAAACAAGGAAGTTTTCCTTCAAGTTTTAAAGCTTTCGAAAAGTTTGTTTTTTTGAATAACATGAAATATTGAAACTAGCTAAGTAGCGTCGGAAATTCATGGATTTATAGTGACTTAAAAATATAAAAAAAATAAACTTATGAGTTATTGAAATGTTGTAGTTTTTTCAGTTTACGATGTCAATTTTTAAAAATTTTTAAATTTACAAATTTTTGGAAACAAATAGCAGTTTAAATATTATACTTACAAATTTGTTTGCAAAACTATGCAAAAAAATATTTTTTATTTCTACAAAAAATAAACTTCTTTGAAATTTTTTTTAATAATACCTGGAAAAAGCATTTTTTCCTAAAGTAAGCTTTTCTAAAAATAGCTTTTTCTAAAAAAACCCTTTTTTTAAAAAGCCTTTTCTAAATAAAATATTTTCTTAAGAAAGTTTTTTCTAAAGAAAGCTTTTCTTGAAAACAAAGTAATTGCAAAATTGACAAAAAGCTTTTTTTCTATAAAATAATATATTTCCCAAATTTGTGGGTGAAAACAAAAGCTTTTTCTAAAAAAGCGTTTATCTAAAATGCTGTTTAAAAAAAAAAAAATATTTCTAAAAAAGCTTTTTCTGAAAAAAATCTTTTTTATTAAAAAAAAACACCATAGAAAAAATTAATTTTTTTAAAAATTTTAAAACAAGCTGTACTCGGATTTTTCTTAAAACCAAAAGCTTTTCCTAAAAAAAATCTTTTTAAAAGCTTTTTTTTCTTTTATTAAAGCTTTTTTAAAAGGTTTTTCTAAAAAGCTGTTTACTAAAAACAAATATATATTACTAAAAAAAAAAAACTTTAAAAAACGTTTTTTTCTAAAAAAAAACTTTTTCTGAAAAAAGCTTTTTTTTATGTTTTTTTTTTTGAAAAAAGCTTTTTTTTTTTTGAAAAAAGCTTCTTTTTTTTTTGAAAACAGCTTTTTTTTTGAAAAAAGCTTTTTTTGTTAAAAGCTATTTTTACTATTTTATGAAACAAAACAATAACAAAAAATTTAATAATCAAAATTTTAGTATTAAAAAAGTAAAAAATCTTTTATACTCATTTTCAAAATGATTAAACACGCATTTCGATACATTGTGTGCGGACAATGTACTCAATGTTCATATTTCCGGTGGTTTTTACAAAAACAACAGTAATAATAAAACCAACAATAAACAAAAAGCAATATGTAGGAACAAAAGCAACAAATATGTGTACAATGACAACAAAAACAACAACATATAAAACGGCGCGTAAAAGCGGAAACGCATGCAAAACAGAAGCCTGCCGCGACTGTTGACTGACAGTCGGTCAATCTGGCGGTCGTCAGTCCGCCATTTGCATGCAGTTCGCGTTCAAGCTTATCGCCGACAATGCAGATGGTTTTTCAAATATCAAAAACAACAAAAATAATACAAATTACTCAAACAACAACAACACCACCTACTACGACAGCAATACCAATAACGACAACAGCAACACCAACTACGACAACAATTGCGCCAACAAAAATAACAAAATTATTCAATGCAATAACAGCAAAAAAAAAGTAGAAACGCAACGAAAAACAGACGCGCGTCGCTTGACGCACAAACGCATGTATGACTGACAGACAGACGGACAAATGAACGTACGTACGAAAAAAAAAATAACCGCGTCACTGCACTAAGCCGCCATATTGGATTTGGTCGTCAATGGCAGCCAGCAAGCATGCAGCAGCAGTAGCGCCAAAGAGCATTCAAGCTGTTAATTAACTCAGGCCGTTGTTGTTGAGCTATGTGTTTTGTTTGTTATATCATTTTTTTTTTAATTGTTGTAATTGTTTTTATTGCTGTTTTTGTATTTTTATAGCGTATTTTTAAACCCACTTCGCCCCAAACATCGGTTGACTAAGAGTCACATGCACCCACTACGATGTGTGAGCATCCAATATGTGTCGCCATGACCCAGTCGAAACTAAAATCATGTTGTTTTTAAATCAACACTCAAATAAGTGATTCAATTAAAACTATTTATTTTGAATTTTTTTTTCGAATATTTTTTTTATTTGGTATTTAGACTAGAGATGGACATGTGAGTGAGATTTGTCGCACGCTCACTCACGTGAAATAAATTTCTAATCACTCACAGGCTTTTTTGGTTCTACTCATAATTACTCACAACTCACATTCGCGCGTGATAACGAGTGATTCACGTGAATCACGCTTAAATCACATTTTAAAATTCTGCGAAATATTCAGCTGACGTACACTCAATCACGCAAAAATTCTATTCACTCACAGTAACTCACGGCCTTTCTTTCGACTCTTCTACTCACACTCACTCACAACCACGTGAGTAAAGTAAAATTCAATCACATTCGCGCGTGATAACGAGTGATTCACGTGAATCACGCTTAAATCACATTTTTAAATTCTGCGAAATATTCAGCTGACGTACACTCACTCACGCAAAAATTCTATTCACTCACAGTAACTCACGGCCTTTCTTTCGATTCTTCTACTCACACTCACTCACAATCACGTAAGTCAATTAAGGTTCAATCAAAATCACGCGTAATCACGAGTAGTTCGAGTGAATCACTATAATATCTCGTTTTAAAATTATGCGAAAAACTCGACTCACGCACACCCACTCACGCAAATATCGTACTCACTTACAGTCACTCACGAGATTTCTTACTCATACTCACTCACAATCACGTGAGTAAAGTAAGATTTAATCACAATCCCACGTGATAACGCGTACATTTACGTGAATCTGCTCACGTTGCCCATCTCAGTTTGAGACTATAATCGATATATATTTAAAAACGAAACTATTAAAAAGATATCTAAAACCAGATATCTAATGAGATATCTAATGGGATCTATGAGTACAATAAGCTCGTGAGTGACTGTGAGTGAGTACAATTTCTGCGTGAATGAATGTTTCTGAGTAAAATATTTTGCCAAATATAAAAAAGTGATTTAGATTGTAATAAATTTTAATTTACGCACGTGATTGTGCGTGAGTGTGAGTAAAAAAAAAGCCCGTGAGTTACTGTAAGTGAGTACCTATAATTTGCGTGAAAAACTGTAGTCATGGTGGGGTCGAAAAAGTTTCAAAAATATGCATGTTTAACGAGTATTCAAATATAAAAGATTTTGGCAACTATAAACCGTGCCCACCACCAACATTTCGGAAACCTTTCTGAGCTCTTTTAATGGTGCAGATGTGAGACTTTCAAAATTATGAAAAATTTAACAGTCATTGAACATTTTCAAAAATATGAATGTTAAAACTAATTAAGTTTGGGCAAATTAATTTACTCACGCGATTGTGCGTGAGTGTGAGTACAAAAAAGCACGTGAGTGACTGTGAGTGAGTACCTATAATATGCGTGAAAGACTGTAGTCATGATGGGATCGAAAAAGTTTCAAAAACATGAATGTTTAACGAGTATTCAAGTATAAAAGTTTTTGGCATCTAAAAACCGTGCCCACCACCAAAATTTCGGAAGCCTTACTAAGCTCTTTTAATGGTGCAGATGTGAGACATTCAAAATTATGAAAAAATTTATAGTCATTGAACATTTTCAAAAATATAGACGTTAAAACTAATTAAGTGAGGTTTGGGAAAATTAATTTACTCACGCGATTGTGCGTGAGTGTGAGTAAAAAAAAGCACGTGAGTGACTGTGAGTGAGTACCTATAATTTGCGTGAAAAACTGTAGTCATGGTGGGGTCGAAAAAGTTTCAAAAATATGAATGTTTAACGAGTTTTCAAATATAAAAGTTTTTGGCATCTAAAACCGTACCTACCACCAATATTTCGGAAGCCTTTCTGAGTTCTTTTAATGGTTCAGATGTGAGGCATTCAAAATTATGACAAATTTAATAGTCATTGAACATTTTCAAAAATATGGATGTTAAAACAAAATAATTGAGGTTTGGGCACATAAAGAGACTTGTTTTTTTTTGGATAATTTTAATGCTCAAATATGAGCACATAAATATAACTAATTTAAAAGTATTTTAGGACATAAAATATTTATTGGAATATGTTTTGGAATATAAAATTTTTATGATTGTTTCTTTCTTTAGAAGCGATAAAATATAAATTGAAAAGTTTGCGATACGAACTCAAAACCTTTTGGTATGTCATGTAATGCACTAACTATTAATCCACGAGAACTACATAAACGATATCTTATTTAGTTATAAAATGTAGAATTCTAAATTTTTTTGGTTTCCTACAAAAAAAAATAGCATTTACATGTTAGGGAAGGTTAATTTTTGGTATAAAACATGTTGACCCACTGTAAAAATTCTCTCAAAAGAATTAACTTAAAAAAAATCAGTTCTTTTTTTTCATCAAATTCATCACTTCATTAATTATCAATTAATTATTCATAAAATATAAAATTTTTAATGAATAACCTAAACAGAAAACTTATTATTAAATTTCCTTATATTTTATTTTCATTATATGGCTCATACCCTTATATAGTAAATAATATTAAAAACTTGTAGGTTCCAAAATTTAAAATATTTAATTTTAAATTAGTTTGCATTTCAGCATTCAATATGTATTAGGTCATGGTGTTAACATGTACTTTGACAAACTATTCTCGAACTTGTCCATAATATAAATATTTAATTTCGCTTGTCAGTCTTAGGTACATTTTGTTCCTGCCATTCAATTTTACATATATATTATAAAAATATGTTGCTCTTGTGCACTAAAAAATAAAATTAAACAATTTTGCAAAATTAAAATATAACAATAAGAATTTAAACATGGCTCAGAGATTGCTTTGAGTTCGAGTAGGTATGGTGCCGTACGTGTAGAGTATGGAAAAGCAAGCTTTTGTTTAATACAGGGTTCTTGGTAAATATAAAGAAATTCTTAAAATTGTAATTTAAATATTCAATTATCACTGATTTGACTTTATTTAAAACTCATTTATTTAGTTTGACCTATATTAAGGTCGAACAAAATAAAATAGTATCCCAGTATGCCATTCGTATCGATATCGTTACGAGATCATTTCGAGTAGATGGAGAAATGACACGATATCGGGCCCGTTCTCTTAATAATATCGAGCGTCAAATTGGACCTACATGGTAGATAGGTAACGGAACGTTTTGTCGGAGTTTTCTCGATACGAACAATTTTTCGAAATCGGAACGTTATCGAAGAAAAAAATGATGAAAGTTCGAGGTTGCTGCGAAAAATATTGCGATTTCGATGAATCGATAAATATTTAAATATCGTATCTTGTAAAAGAATTTGAATGTACGATAATTTTTAAAAATTAGATCTAACTTTTTATCGAAGTTATTCGAGAAAGCTTCGAGGTACCGAAGGTCTCCGAGACATGACAGACTGGGTATATTCAGTTTTTTTTTCGACAAATAATTAAACATAGTTTTTATGAAAAAAAAAACATCAATTTAATGAATTTATAAGAGAGGAATTATCATTTTATTATTGACGAAAAATGTATCATTGTGATGTAAGTTTGACTAACTATATGCATCTGTATTATGAATTTGTTCATCATTATGATTAATTTTTACATTAATTCACAGTCGTGCACTACAATGTGCCATGTCCCAGCTTTCAATCGTATTTCATATACAATTTATATAAAAATGATTTTGAATTTGATGTCGCTATACAGAAAATAGTTTTTCAAACAAATGTAAATTGTTGAAATCAAAGCAAAGGCATTCAATTCAATTGAAAAATAAATTTTGACTAAATTGTTGACTAAACTAAATTGAACAGATTCAAAAACGTTTGTTTACAATTGAATTCGATTGGAATTCGATCGAAAGTCGGAACATTGCTCTAGGATTAAATTTTGAAATTTGTTTAAATTCGATTTAGTACAGTTTATCTTTGTGACAGAACTGTTTATTGCTTATATGAATCATACATCAATATTATGTATTTTGAATATATCAACAATACACGATCGATACATTAAATTGCTACATTACATTGAGACATTATATAAATACATTAAATTGATACATTACATTAATTACATTGATACATTCTTTGTAGGATTTGATTTGTTAATTTTGAGTTTATTGTGATTTCATTAATATGCTGCATTTTCAGCGTTGAAAAAGTCATATTGTTAAAATATATATTTTTTGACAAAATATTGGACTTATTTTAATTTTCATTTAGAAATTGTTATCTGTGTGTCCGAATTGACTATTGTTGGTGTAAGCATTCATTAAAATTATGAATTTGTTCATAATTATGATTAATTTTTTTGTAATTAACGATCATTCGCTATATTTATTAAAGGTTTTATTTTAAATATCTTCCGTTGAAATGTTTATATTTAGTATAATGTCTTTTTGTTTTAGAATTGTGCATTGCTCGTATGAAATATTCTTCAGTATTATGAATTTATTCATTATATTGATGCATTTTTCAGTAATGAACGATCAGATAATGAACGATAGTTATTAAAGATTTTTTTAATGTTTGCTTCATAAGTTTATATTTAATTTTGTTTCTATTTGTGTCAGAATTGTGCATTGTTTATATGAAATATTCATCAATATTATGTATTTGTCCATTATATTGATGCATTTTTCAGTAATGAACGATCAGATAATGAACGATAGTTATTAAAGATTTTTTTAATGTTTGCTTCATAAGTTTATATTTAATTTTGTTTCTTTTTGTGTCAGAATTAAGCATTGATTGTATGAAATATTCATCAATATTATGTATTTGTTCATTATAATGATGCATTTTTCAGTAATGAACGATCAGATAATGAACGATAGTTATTAAGGGTTTTTTTAAATATTTGCTTCAAAATTTTATATTTAGTTTTGTTTATTTTTGTGTCAGAATTGATCATTTTTTTTGTATGAAGCATTCATCAATACGGTTCATTAATATAATGAATTTTTCGTCATAAAGTGTTTTGACTCATATTGATGATTTATAATCTATATTTACCAAAATGTTAAATAAAGAAAAATATAATATTCAATGATGTTTTAAAACTAATTATCGATCGAAATAAAATAATTATTTACGAAAATCGTATTAAATTCGTTTCACGTTTACCGCAGTCAAAATTTTAGGCAGGGTCGAGGCAGTTTAGAATTTTTTTGAAAGATTTCCACGTTCCCACTACCCAACATATTCCAATTATCTCTGTGTTTGCCGAAAATATGCCCGTAGTATTCATGTAAAATGACAGAAATTTTGCATCTGGTATTTTGTATTGAAATATTAAATTCTGAAACAGCAAAACTAAAATCGATCTTATTTTCTTAAAAATTGAATTGACAGTAAAAACGAATTTAATCGTTTTCAAATTTTTAATAGAAATTATTTCGATTGGTAGTTGTAATATTTAAAATTGTTTTTTCAAACTCTAAAAAGAAAATAGTTTCCAATAATGTTCAACACCCTGTAATGTATTTTTGTCTTTTCAAGAGAAAAACGTCATTTCAAATACAAACAAAGATTTGTGCCGTTTTTCGAATGCAATGTGGGTAGCCGTTATGCTCTCTCTCTCACTCTCTCAATTTGTTCAGCACTACCAATCAGTTATTCTCCGAGTCTATAGTTCTATTACCATACCAACCATAGCTTCAGTCAAGCATATCAACCATAATAAACCGACTGCCACAATGCATTTGGCTAAAATAAAATTCATTTTCAAATGGAGTTTTTTTTGTCATTTTCCTTTTTTTTTGTTAGTTGCTACAACCGCATTGCCTATCACTCGCTCTCGCACTCTATACACTCGGAGAGAGCAAAGTGCGGCAAAGCGTTTCTAAGCACGGTTTAGAGCCATAAAATTCTTAACCTTTTTACGGCTGTTGCTTGGTACGTGCGGAATTTTAAATTAAATTAAAAACCAATGACGAAGAGAGGGAAAAATGTAAAAATAAAAAATAAAATTAACTAAAATATACAAAGAAATAAAAGATAAGCTGAGTGTGTAGTAGAGAATGGCTGTGTGTGTTTGTACAACTAAAAAAAGAGTTGGCAGAGAGGTGGTATAGTGGAAATGGGGGGATACCGCTAAAAGTGTAAAGAATGAGCTCTATATAAGTAGTGGTTAGTGGTTGCTGTGGCCGACGGGTTGAAGTGTTGTGTGCGAGGCAAAGAGCGTCGTGACAACTGAAAGAGTGTTGGCCATATTTCACCTGATGTTGGCTGAATCAGTTGACGTTTGTTTTGGTTAATGTCGCGACGACGGTTAACAACGCGTGCGATGGCGTTACAGCTGCAACGAAACTGAAATAAAAAAATTAAAATGTTGGTAAAAGCAATGTGAAATAAAAAAAAGTTAATATAAACAGGAAATTAAAAAATTAAATAAATAAATAAATAAATAAATAATAAAAGAATGCATTAATTGAAATTATTTAAAATGATATAATAAAAAAATTATAATTGAAAAGTTATTAAAAAGTGTAGTAAAAAAATGTAAAAAGTAATAAAAAATTTTACGAAAAATTTTTAAAAAATGAAAATGTAAAAAGTAATAAAAAAAATTCAGAAAAATGTTATAATGGAAAATAATTGGAGAATTTTAAAAAATTTCTAATTAAGCATGTAAAAAAAGTAATAAAAAAAGTAGTAAAAAAAGTAGTAAAAAAGTAGTAAAAAAAGTAGTATAAAAAGTAGTGAAAAATTAAAAATGTTGTGTAGTGCAAAAATTGCTGAAATTATACAAAAAAAGTTTAGAAAACAATACAAAAACTACAACAATATAAAAGTAATAAAAAAATATAAATGGTTAAAAAGGCAAAAAATATTGCTAACAAAATTATAGAAAAAATATAAAAAAAAGTTTAGAAAAGAAATAAAACTTTAATAAAAAATATAAAATAAAACAATATATCTGAATTAAATAATATTAAAAAAATACTAAAAAGTAGTAAAAAATAGTAGGAAAATATTACTAAAACTGTTTGAAAACACAATTAAATTTACAAATAAAATAGCAAATTAATAAAAAATCTATAATAAAAACAAAAAAACCGTATATAAAAAATATTGTATTGTTTTAAAAAAAAGTTTTAAAAAAGTAGTGGAAAAAATAAATAAAAAAAGTAATGAAAACATATATAAAAAATGTAGAAAAAATGAAAATTTAATTTAATACTAATAAATGTAAAAGTTTATTCTAAATTTAGTATAAAATTTAGTATACAAAAATAGTACTGACAAATATGAGTTACGTGAATATAACAAAAAAAGAACAAACCATTTTATATTGAAATACAACCCATTTTAATAATGTTGTGATATCAAAAATATAAAAAAATTGAAAAGAAGTAGTAAAAAATGTTTTCAACAAAAAAAAAAAAATTAAAAACACAAACAGTACAATTTAAATGAAAACCCTATGTGCAGGATTACTGAACAAAACAAAATACGTCAAAATTATAAAACTCATAACATAAAATTTCAATCGAAACAAAGAAAATAGATTCAAAATCGAGCCTCCTTTTTTATAACATGTTAACCCGAGACAAAATTTTTGGTAGGAAAATGAAAAGAAACTAGCAGGCAAACAAGCATTTTTTTGGTATGAAAATCACATTTTTGCGGTAGCTATTGCCTGCCTGCAGGGATGTAGTATGAAAGCAAAACCGGCTGGATTATAGCACGCAAAGGTGGGGTATGGTAGGCAGTACGTGTGAAGCAAAATGGTAGGGACAGGCTGGTCATAGTAGGCAATTGGGTGAAATCAAACCTTTCCTACCTTTCCCCACCATTAGACTGTTATAAAGATGCTATTCAAATTTAAAAAAAAAACAAAATTTACAATTAACGCTTTTAGCTTTGTTAGCTTGAACATACTAGTTTCCTGCGTAAACGCTGCTATGGAAAGCCTGCCTTTTTTCAAAAATTCAAAATGCCTACTATGCGATGTGTATTTACAACCATATTCCTGTGAGTTTTCCTCAAAACTGCTACTATACCAGATACCAGTTTCCTTGCATATTTTTTGTCTCGGGAAGTCGACATTTTTTCAATTTTATAAAATTTTTGGATACTTGAATTTGTTTCTTGTAATTTTTAGATTCAATTCAAATTAATAAGAAAAAATAATAATAAAAAAAACTTTCAATAAAAACAAAGAAAGAAATTACAAATCGAACTGTCATTCTATAACATGTTAAGTGGACTTTTTTCTAATTTTTTCTAATTTGTATACTGTCTATCTTTATCTCTTGTAAAATGTCCATAGTTATAACAATACAATAGTAACAATAGTTATCAATGCAAAAAGTTTCAATCGGAACAAGGAACATACATTCCAAATGGACCCTCTGATTCCGTAATATGTTAAGTTGATTCATGTCGTTTACAATTCATTGCCAGATTCTGTATATCTGATTTTATTTCTTATCAAATTATGGTGCAGATTGGTTGATTCTATCCTAAGATGTTACAAAAAAATGTACTTGCCAAAGGGGTGAATGTGCTTTTTTAAAAATGTTGGAAAATCAAATTTTAAAATTTAAAGTGCTTTAAAATTTAGCAAAATTTAGATTTTTTTTCAAATTTTTCTGTTATTTTAGTTTATGCAGCAATTATTATAACGTATATAAAATATCATTGGATTTGGAAAACTTACTTAATTAGAAATATGAATTTTGTGAGGCTATATCCTGACCAAAACGCAAATATTTTTGTTTTTTAAGCTATAAGTTTTTATAAGCGCACGATAAAATAGTAATGTTGAGGTATTAAATGTTTGTTTTTAAAGCACCTATCTATTGGCATTATTATTTAAAAATATTTTTCCAAACATTAATTTGCCATTTGTTATTTTCAGGAATTTTTTTTGGCAAAATATTTTTAAATAATAATGCCAATTGATATGTGCTTTAAAAATAAACAATTAATACATTTACACCACTATTTTATCTTGCACCAATAAAAAGTTATAGCAAAAAAAAAGAATTAATTGGAAAAATTGCCAAAAGGGCAAATTTTTTCGTGATAACTTTTTATTGATACGAGCTAAAATAGTGGTGTAAAGGCATTTATTGTTTATTTTCAAAGCACCTATCGATCTGCATCATTATTGAAAAATATTTTCTTGCAAATAACAAAAATTCGAAAAATTGAAAATCTTGTCATCTTTTAATTTTTTCGCCATAACTTTTTATTGATACGAGATAAAATAGTGGCGTAAAGGCATTTATTATTTGAGAAAATCCAAAATCCATCTATTCGAAAAATTGTCCTGTCAAAAGGGCGAATCTCTCGTTTTTCGCCATAACTTTTCATTGATACGAAATATAATAGTGGTGTAAATATGTTTATTGTTTGTTTTTAAAGCACCTATCGATCTGCATCATTATTGAAAAATATGTTCTTGCATATAACAAAAATTTGAATAATTGAAAATCTTGTCATGCCAAATGGGCGAATCTTTTAATTTTTTCGCCATAACTTGTTATTGATACGAGATAAAATAGTAGTGTAAGGGCATTTATTATTTGTTTTTAAAGCACCTAAATAACAAATGGCAATTTAATGTTTGGCAATACACTAAATCATGCAAATCGATAGGTGCTTTAAAAACAAACAATAAACATATTCACACCACTATTATATTTCGTGTCAATAAAAAGTTATCGCGAAAAAACAAGAAGATTCGCCCTTTTGGCAGGACAATTTTTCGAATTGATGGATTTTCTCGAATAACTACGATAAAAATATTCGATTTTGTTGCATCGATTCTAATTTTTAAAATTTCTCGTCCATTCACATTCTTTGACAATATACGATATTTAAAGATTTATCACATCGATATCGCAATATAAATACAGTAATATTGAACTATGATTATTTTTTTTTCATCGATATCATTCCGATTCGAACAATTTCTTGTATCGAGACAGAACGCATCTATATTTACCTACCATGTAGGTCGAATTTGATGCACGATATTGTTACGAGAATGTGTTGTTTATCGTGTGAATTCATCTTCTACTCACATTGATGTCGTAACGATATCGAAACAAATTGCATACTGGACAATGGCAGAATTTGTTACATGTTCATTTGTCGATTTGTTTTTATTTAATTAAAAAAATTCTGTCTCTGGAATTTCTGAAGGTTTTTTTATGTTATAAGAGGTATAATATTCAAAAAAAAAAATGAAATAAAAACAGTAACATAATATCAAATTTGTCTTGTCAAATTGCTGATGCTTATCCGACGAATTAATTTATGTCAGTCCGTTACATTTCATTTTGTTCGAAACTAAACGTTTGAAAAATCAACATTTTGTTTTCTTTTGTTCCGTACTTTTTTTCAATTAGTTCAAAAATGTATTATATAAAATTTGTTTATAAAAAAAAACATAGCATTAACGTTTTCCAGATAAATAAAAATACATTTATCTCCACAAAGTCTTGATAAGAAGACAGAAACAAAAAACGGAAATAATGAAAGAATTTGCTAATTGTTTATTTTCGATTTTCAATCGAGAGCATATTATTGCTTATCGCACGCATTTATAAAAATTCTAGTTTAAGTTTTTATCAATAATGAAAATGAACACAAAACATTACGTGACATGTGTAACAAAGAATGTGGTGCTATCAGCAAGTTGATAAAATGAGTTATTTTCAAATAAATAAATAAATTTTAAACTATAAAAAATAATAGAAAAGATAAAATTTAAATAGAAAAATGTATAAAAAAATAAATAATAACTCAAACACACAAAATAAAAAATAATTAAAAAAGTGAAAATGTCATAAAATAACTCTTATTTATAATAATGAATAATACAAATATTATGAATAGTAATAAATAAGTTTATAAGAAAAAAATATAGAATTTATATAATTGCACACAATTAAATAAAGTTCAAAGTTCAATTCAGTCATTTTATTAGTCCAAAAATAGTATTAACTACATTTGCAATGGCGTGTCTCTCTTAGGTTTTAGTGTTTTAATCGATAATAAATTTATGGGTGAAATTCATAAAATAAACATATTAATTATGACATTAAAACAAGTTACTTTAGGTTTACTGTGAAATTTCAAATATAGCATTACAAATTGCAAAATTTAAAATAATATTTTTACAGCATACGTGTTAAAATTATTAAAACATTTAAAATTTATTGAGAAAACATAGTTTGTTTTTATATAATTTAAAAATGTGCTTTATCAGTTTGATATTTGAAATATTTGCGCTGAAACAGTAAAAAAAATCAGTCCTATTCTCAAGTAATCAATGCTCAACAATGGCAACAAACTTATGTGGCCAGTGTAGCATACCAGTGTTCTTTAATTCCAAAGCTGTGACGAATAACATGTGTGGAACATATGCATAATATGACACAATGCTGTAATATATAAGTCATACATTCTGATAACAAAATATATGCAGTAATGGGCGGTGCTTACTTTGATGTTATTAGGTGGCAAAATAGTGGCAAATTATTAAATGTGTTATGTTCTATATAAGTTGCAGTTATAAAATGAAGAACCTTATAAGAATATGTTTATAAATAATATAGCTAGTTAATTTTAAAATGGAATATTTATCCAAACACAGTTCAAGTTCCAAATAGGTCAACCGACACTTTATAATAATAATAGTTTGGCGCTAAAGTCCTGTATAGAACTTCGGCCGAGCTCTCTCAACATTTTGAGCTCTCACCATTGAGTCGTGGGACCTACAGTTTATTGCCGAATCCGAACGGCGGGTGAGAGCTTTTCATAGGCAATGTTTTACTCTCGTAGGTTTGCCATTTACTGACGAGAGGTAGCGCGGTATAGAAAAATGTTTCTATGAAATGATGTTGTCAGCCCCAGTCCAGGCTTGAACCGAGGAACTTTCGGCTGGCAGTCCAACGCACTAACCACTGAGCTACCGCGGCTACTTTACTGGATTCAAATTCAAATTTGAGGCAACTAGATCTCGTCCAGGTCATTTTTTTATCAAATGGGTGACAAATAAGTATATTTCTCATGATTTGTAACAACCACTTTAATGACAATTCAGTGGCTACCACTTAAGTTGCCACAAAGCGTAATTCGTCAATAACTTCTTTAGCAATTTTTCGTCAAGACAATTTCTAGACAATTCTTTGCAAAGATAATTTTCCGTGCGAGCAATATTTCTCGGGTGTCGTTATCTTGTAATGTATTCTCACTTTGTCCGATATGACCGATACGTGATTCTTTAATAACTAAAATAATTCAAAGACAATTCTTTCTCGAGATAATTTTCTTTGTAATGCTTTCTTGATTTGTCCGATATGCCGAACTCACATTCTTAGTTTGTCAGTAACTTCTTCGACAATTCTTCCTTAAGACAATTATTTTCTAGAAAATTCTTTGCAATGACAATTTTCCACGAGAAAATTCTTCCTCCAGACTATTTTCCTTGTAAAATATTCTTACTTTTTCCGATGTAATGATGAGGTATCCGTAATTCTTTAATAATTTCTTAGACAATTTTTTCCTGGACTATTATTTTTTCAAGTTAAATTGTTCTATGGGACATTTATCCTTTGAGACAATTTTCTATATAATGCATTCTTCATTTGTTCGATATACTGCTCCCACATTCGTAATTCGTCAATATCTTCTTCTACAATTCTTCTTCAAGACACTTATTTTCTGGAAAACTCTTTGCAACGAAAATTTTGCAAGAGATAAGTCTTCCTCGAGACTATTTGCCTTGTAATGTATTCTTAATTTGTCTTTTATAAAGATGAGGGATTCGTAATTCATTAATAACTTTTTGGACAATTCTTTTTGTCCAGAAAACAATTCTTGCTCGAGACAATTTTCTCTGTAATGCATTCACACTTGATCCTATACACTGATTTGGCATACATAATTCGTCCATAACTTCTCATGAAATTCTTCCTCGAAACATTTTTTACCTTGACAATTCTTTCGTCCATAACTTCCCAGACAATTCTACTTCGTGACATTTTTTCCTGAACAATTCTTTATCAGGACATTTTGTACTACGATATAATGTAATGCATTCTTACTTTGACCCATATTCTGATTTGGGATCCGTAATTCATCCATATCCCTAGTATAAATTGTACTTGATTGGGAACTTTTCACGGTATATTATAATACGATTCTGCCATATAAAGGGTTTTTCAAAAAGAGCGCTACAAAAGTTTTTTTCAAGGGTTTTCAACAGGGACGCTACAAAAGTAGAGCGCCAGGGACAGCAAACGATGCCATATTTCTTGCCGCTCTTTTGACATTTATCTTCAGTAAGGTTTGCCATTTCATGATGGCAAGATATACGTGCCAACAACGAGTCAAAATTATTAAAATTTACTACCGAAATTCAAATTCGTATATCTTTCCATCATGAAATGGCAAACATTACTGTAGAGAAATGTCAAAAGAGCGGCAAGAAATATGGCATCGTTTGCTGTCCTGTCCCTCTACTTTTGTAGCGTCCCTGTTAAAAAACCCTTTATAATATGATCTTCACATTAGTTCTATAAAATTTCTACTTGGAATAACCAGCCATGGCCTATAATAAGTTAAATTTTTTACTATTGTTTTAAAATTAATTAAAATCAAATTTTATAATTAGAAAAGATCCGCTCACTTTATTATTTCGCTTTTCTTGACCATTTCCAAATGTTTAAGTAACAATTTTTGTGCTTTTTTTTAATATGCCGTAGAATTTCATAAAGGGTATAGAGTATTCTATAGACGGACTCCACCAGTCCAAATTGTATTTGGGTCATGCTCGGTAACTGATTATTGTGTTTGTACCCTTTTATACCCCTTTGTAGCCGCGGTAGCTCAGTGGTTAGTGCGTTGGACTGCGAGCCGAAACATCCCCGGTTCAAGCCTGGACTGGGGCTAACAACATCTTTTCATAGAAACATTTTTCTATACCGCGCTACCTCTCGTCAGTAAATGGCAGACCTACGAGAGTAAAACCATTGTCTATGAAAAAGCTCTCACACGCCGTTCGGATTCGGCAATAAACTGTAGGTCCCACCACTTTGAGTACAAATATAACACGCACAGCTCAAAATGGTGAGAGAGCTCGGTCGAAGTTCTATACAGGACTGTAGCGCCAAACTATTATTTTCTTTTGTAAACCGTTAAGTTATATGACAAACCATGTTCATGTATTCCCTAATAGAACAATGTCTACTACGATTCACATTAATTCTCATTTTATTTTTTTAGTTTATACTTTATTAATTATAATATAAAATTTGTTATTTTGCCACTACCACGTTTCTCAAATAACAATAAATCATATAAGCCTCGCCTTCTCTATACATACAATAAAATCTTTTGAAATTGTTTACAAAAAATTGTATATATTTTATATAAATATTAATAAAATATAATTCACAATAAATTATAAATAGTTTTTTTTTCTTTAATCATATATTTTACTGTTTATATTTATGCAGTCTCTAAAAATGTTAATTGAATTTGCAGCTGACTGTCAATATGTTTTCTCCATTAACACATTTGTGTGATTTACACCTTTAACCTGAATAGGAATTGAAAAAAAAAGGAAAAACACAGTAAGAATTGTTACAAACAACCTGAAAAAAAAACAGGCTTTACGACTGTTTCTACTTTGAAAACCATTTTTTTCTCATTATGCTGATGCTTCTTTGGAATTTTACACTTTAACGTTTAAATATATAATTATTTTTATTAACAAAAACAACATTTATTTTGAAATTGTTTTCTTACCTACTTGGAAATTTAACATTTTCATATATATATTTTTTTTATTTATGCCTCTTTATATTATATATGCTTGTAGGCATCTAATTACTTTTGAGCTGCGGGGCGAAATCAGTTTAGAAAAAAAATCTGTCATTTTATGGGTGTAAAATTACGTAGGCGTCGAGTAAATGTTTTTGCTGAGTAGGTTAAAATAATAAAAGAAGTTTTCAAGTTTTGCATTTTGTTATGATGATTAATAGATTTTCGTATTAATGCTAATACCAAATTTATTTTGGCACTGACAATTACTATTTATATTGATTACAACAAGAAAAGATATATCGTTTTTTTAAAAATATTAAAGGAATTAGTAAATTAACGCACACTTAAGTATAAATATACTTTCTAATAAATATTTAAGATAAACCCTTTTATGTATTATTATAAAGTGTATTAGATGTTTTTACAAACGGCTTTTAAGAAACTGTAAAATATTTTTACTATGTCTCATATATTTTCATTTCCGACAATTCCACTCCGTGACAATTCTGCTCTGAGACAATTCATTGTTGGAAATTTGTTTTCCAATACAAATTTAATACGAGACAATTCATTTTTGACACAATTTTCTCAAAACAATTCCTCCTGGGTACAATTCTTCCACTAGATAATGCTTCCAGAAGACTAATTTACCTCGAGATTATTGTTCCGCAAACCAATTAGTCCTGACTCAATTCAATTTCATCTCCGATAATTCAACTCCGTCACAATTCATCTCCGTGACAATTCATTCATCATCAAAATGCCTTTCCAAGACAAATTAATCACTAGAGAATTGATTTTCGACACATCGTTCCTCGAACAATTCTTCTTGGATACAATTATTCCATAAGACAATTCTGCCAGAAGACAAAGCATATAAATTTTAAATAAATTGTCTCGGGAAATAATTGACCGGTAAAGAATTGTCGTAAATCATGTTAATCATTTAACTTTGCCCATTTATTTCTTTTCCGATTTACTGACTATTCTTTATAGGACAATTCATCTTAGACAATTCTTTTCCAAAATAATTTGTCGATGAGACAATTTTCTGTTTAATGCATTCTTACTAAGTCACATATATTTTCTGGTTTACGTACACTTCTTCCTCAAAGAAATCTACTTACTTATATGTTATCCTGGACAACTCTTTCTCCAATAATTCTATCCTGAACAGTTCTTCATATGCATTCTTTTCCCGAGATTATACATTCCTGGATAATTTTTTGTCCCAGGATTAGTATTCACAAGACACATTTTTCTAGAAGTAGTGTTTAAACAGATATTTATATTTCATCGAGGTTCGCCGAGAACAATTTAACCTCGAGATAATTTTTCCCGAGACAATTCTTATTAGAGAAAGATTTCATCACAAAAACTCTCTTTCGCTCTGTGAACTATTTTATTTTAATATGTATTATTTAAAAAATTATTTTGCGGATGATTTGTCCGAGGTAGAACTATTTGAAAAAGATTTGTCTACCCTAGTAGAAATTTACCCGATGCGCCATAGGGAAATGATCGGGTTTTCGTTGGGTAAGCCCTATTAGAGAAAATATGATCATTGCCTTTGCATGCCCTTATCATGCTTACCATAGCAGGGTTTACATTATCTAAACAGTCAATGTTCCCGATCATAGCTACATTATTTGTTCCTCATAACGAAATTAGTATCAGGCAATGATCGAGATTAATGAGAGAAACCCTATTATGTTCGGGATCTGTCAAGGCAATTGTCGGGTAAATATTAAAATGAGGCATTGCCCGATCAGTACATGATCATGGCCTGAGGTCAATACATGATCAGGACACTGCGTTACAAGGACATTATGGGCCTCGTCATATCCCGATCACCTCAAATAATGACATGATCACTTCATGACCATGGCCCTACCAAAATTTCTACTATGGATATGGAATGAAGTGTCCCAGGTATGAATTGTTCGAGAAAGAATTGAGAAGCGCATTTCTTAAATGTGCCACGCACTTTAAAATATTTGTATTTCTAAATATACCGCACAAAAATGTTTATCCCAGGGATGAATTTTTCGCGAAAGAATTTAAGTGCTCATTTTTAAAACATTCTATCCACTTTTATTTTCAAATACACCGCACAAAAAATGATTATTAAAAAAAAAACACGATATGATGATTTTCATCGAGTTTCATTTATGTTTCAATTAGATTCAGTTCTTCTACATCATTGAGTAACAATAATTCTGGTTTAACGAATTGATTAAAAATAATTCTGGTTTTACGAATCCAGTATACATTTCACATACCGCATTTTGAAAATGAGCTACTCAATTGTCACTAAAATAATTTTTTCTTGGATGAATTGGCTCGGCGAAACACTTTCCGGGAAATAGTTTTTCGCGAATAATTGTACAGTTCCCTCGTTTTCATGTAAATTGTTCTATACATAGTTCTAATAACAGCCTAAACCACTATACTTGTCCAATATATAGACATACAACATAAATGGTTCGAAATATTGTTCGACACATAGTTCTTTACTTTTGCTCAAATGTTGAACTAGACATTATCCTAATTTTCCTATACATTTTACCATACATTGTCCTTTAAATTGAACTATACCATATTTAAAACATAATTCTACACATTGTATTATACATTGTTCTTTACATTATCCTTAAAGTTGCCGTTTAGTTTGTCCTATACATTGTGTACTTTCTCCTAAATAATGTACAATACTCTGTCCTAAAAATGTTCCTAAACATTGTTTTATACATTGTCTGATACTCTTTGCATACAATTGTTCTATACATGATACCACAAATTGTCGTATAACTGATCCATACATTGTTCTATCATAGTCCTAAAAATTGTCCTATAATTACCCTACACAATGTCTTCACATTGTCCTATAAAATGTTCTGTACATTGTCCTATACATTGGTCTATATATTGTCCTAACTATCCAAATGTCCAACACATTTACCTAAAGGATAATAATTAGAACAGCATATATTGCTGTCCTAATTATTATCCTAAACAGAGTTCTATTCGCTATATATAGAAGTAGGCATTCTCCAATACATTTTTCTATAAATTGTTATATGGGTGAAAATTCGTCAACCGTACCCGCTTCAAATATTTTTTGCTTTCGATTTGAATGAAATTTTGTGAACATGAAATTATAATAGTTTGGCGCTACAGGCCTGTATAGAACTTTGACCGAACTCTCTCACCATTTTGGACCTACAGTTTATTGCCGAATCCGAACGGCGGGTGAGAGCTTTTCATAGGCAATGGTTTTACTCTCGTAGGTTTGCCATTTACTGAAGAAAGGTAGCTCGGTATAGAAAAATGTTTCTATGAAAAGATGTTGTTAGCCCCAGTCCAGGCTTGAACCGTGCACCTTTCGGCTCGCAGTCCAACGCACTAACCACTGAGCTACCGCGGCTACAATGAAATTACGCGCTCAAATTGCCATATTTAAACCTCAATATCTCGACAACATGTCATAATAGACCATCCTCCTTAACAGGTTTTAATAAGGTCCACTTATATTACATGTTCACCAAATTTCATTCAAATCGCTCGACAAATTTTCACCCATATACACTATTTTAAACATTGTCCTGAACTTTTTCTGACACTTTTTCATTAAACTATATTCAAATTATTTTTTATTGAAGTCGTCTGTGTTATTGATATGCAAAAGAATATTAAGTATACAATATTTCAAGATTTTTTTTCTCTTTTCAAACGTGTGAAAACAGCTTTTTGTTCATTTGTTATATAATACTTAAACTTCACATAATAGAATGTCAACTAAATAGCAACTAAAAAAAAAAACAGAACAATGTTTTGTTGTAGTTTACAGTTTGTAAACTACACAGAAAAAAAATTCATCAATAGGATGAATTTATTCATAATTATTATGAATTTTTCTACCAACTATCAGATGTATCATGTTGAAAGCACCGTTCATTGACATGACATATGACAATGACATATTGGACTTATTCATACTATTGAACATCATAGTGAACAACGAAATATTAAATACAATGAATAAGAATCATCATATTGATGAATTTAATTATAATATCTATAAATTTGTTCATAATAATTATGAATATGATATTCAATATGATGAATATTGTTGAACTAAAGAAAAAAAAAATTAATTAATTTGGTTTGATAAACAGAATTCTTCAATATGATGTACATATGTATGTATTTTATGTATTTGTTCATTAATATGATGTTTTATGTATTTGTTCATTAATATATTGAAGAACACTTTTTCGACAGTTACCAAACGTACATCATATTTATAATCGCATTCATAACATTGACATCGTTAGTCCTAAATATTATGAATGGTTCTTCAATACAATCAATCATGGTTTGAAGAACGGATTTCATCAATATGATGTATATTTTTTTTTTCTGTGATATAATAAAAATGAAAAAAAATATAAGTGTATGACTATTAAAAATTTTATTATAATGAAAAAGAGTATTAAATGGTGATAATGTTATAATAATGGAAAATAATTGACTGTACAGCTTTGCTAGGGGAAGCAGTGTGCAAAACATGATAAATGCCAATAGTTCAATTAAAAAGTTGATGGAAAAATAAACTATGTATGAGGGAAAAGAAATATTTAGTTAGTTTTAATACTAAAATAATGTAATATATGCTGCAGAGTATAATTCAGTCTTATATAATTATAGCAAATTATAGAATAAGTGTTTTGTTATCTTACTTTGAACAAACGTGACAAAAAACGTTCATAAATAATAAACTTACTGCATTTAAATGTTCTACAAATATGTAGCTCTTTAAATTCTTCTATAGTTTATTGCATTTATTTTTAGATTTTTTTTGATATTTACTGCCCACTGTGCATAATCAAAGGCACTGCATAGCATGTTCCACAAGTAGAAGAGACCGCACGTCGCATGCATTCTGCGCATACAAAGTATCACATTTAACATTTTATTTGTTGTATATTTTTATTTACACATTATCCATTATTTTTCGATTTTTTTGTTTGTACATTTTTTTCATTATATTTTGAATTTTTTACAATAATAATAATAATAATATTTTTTTAAGCTGTGACCAAGTAGTAAACAATTACGTTATGCGTTGTATTCGCGTTTTGTACGTGATTTGTTTAAAAATTAACCAGTTTTTTTGTTTTTTTTTTATTTTTTTTTTATTTTTTTTATTTATTTTTATAAAATACTGTTTTGGACTTTTTTGTTGGTTTTACTCTGCTCATAAATATTTACGCAAAATCACAATGAGTCATGGCAAAAGATTTTCTGTTGAAAAAAGCAAAAGTACTTCATTCTTTAAATTTAAAAAAAAAATATATATGCACTTATGAACAGTATTTAATATTTTTGAAAAAACTTTTAATATTGAAAAATATTGATACTTTGACAAAACCTTTGAATAATTGAATCATTTGTTCATTTCGATAAATTGATATTTTTCTGATTTGTTCATCATCAGTTTGTTTTTTTGACTGATAACACTATTCATCTCGACTTATTCTGTAGACATCCCATATATCAATTCTATATAATTAGCTGGTGCTAATTTTGACTGCATACTCAGTTTTTTTCCCATTACGAAACATTTTCTTTTAAATTGCAATCGTATTTTTAAGCCGTTCTCACCTACTACTTGAAATTAAAAAATTATAGTACCAATAAAAACCAGTTGAGAAGGTTAGATCACATGGGAAATTTTAAAGTAGGTGTTATTATGATAGTTAAGATTATCAAAATTATAGTCGCTCTAAGCCGACTATAAATACCCTACACATATGTGTGGTTACCATTCAAAGTGGTATATAGGTCACCAGGGTATACGAATCCTGAAAATAACTACAAACTTTCCATCCCTGAAGAATTTTCTTTCATTTGATACCCATATTTACAAATGGGTAGATGTACCGAATTTCGATTTTTTTTTTTGGGAACCACAAGTCGTTTCATTATTTTCATGTATTTGAGCATAATGTCAATATATATTAGATCAAAAAAAGTTTACCCAAGCACGTATACAGTAAAATTGATTTGTAGATGTAAATTTTATTTACATCTACATCTATTTGAACATAAGTGGTCGGTTCTCAGGTCACAATAGACCGATCATGCCAATTTTCTTGTTCAGACTGCTTAGATATATAAGTAATCTAAATCTAAGGTTTCATTGCTCTAGCTCTTTAACTTTTTCTGTAATCGTGATTTCAACAATCGACTCAGGAGGTCATGCTGATCAAGAATATATATACTTTTCCATACCGGAGATGCTTTTTTCAGGGTGTTACAAACGGCGTACCAAACTGAATATACCCTTTCACTCTTAGTGTAGGGTATAAAAAGTTAGTAATTTTCATATTTAGATTAAACATTGCTCTATGTAATCATAAATTATTTTCTTATTAACCTTTAGATTTAGTATGCTAAAAATATTGTTCAAGTCCTGTTCATAGTCCTAAAAAATCAATATTTTTCAAGTTTAGATGCAAATATCATAAAAACCTATGGGAATAATTATTATTCTTGCGTTTATAGTTTATTAGAAAACGAGTTGTGTAAGTTACTGTAATATTTTATTCTATAAAGTGACTGGAAAGGGCCTAAGAATTTCGATAGCAATTTTCTGAAAAATGTTCCATAATAAAAATATAAAAAAAATACTGAGAATGTTTGACTGTATCAGCAACCAAGAACTAAGTATATAGAATTGAGTTATGGGAGTACATAGAACATTTTTTTCTAGTTATGTTCAGTAGTGTAATTTGAATAATTACTCAATTTATTTTTAATATATTGATCAATTGAATATTTTATAATTTAAAATGTTATCATTTGGTAATTCGAACATTTGAAAAATTGATCATTTAGTGAGTTGATTATTTCATCGATTTATCATTTACTTATTTGATAATTTGATGAATTCATCAACAGCTTTCATCATTAAATCTCTGTATAATTTGACCATTTACAGGTTTATTACTTAAATCAAGTCAAAATGATCAATTGATCATATATTTTTGTTTTGATAATGTGATTTACTGATTTGATAATTTGATGAATTCATCAACAGCTTTCATCATTAAATCTCTCTATAATTTGACCATTTACAAGTTTATTACTTAAATCAATAATTCATTTGTTTGATTTGATTATTTGAACATTTGTTATTTTAAGCATTTGTCAATATGATCAATTGATCATATATTATTGTTTTGATAATGTGATCCAAATTTTTTATATTTTGATTAATTGATCATTTACACAGTTAATTATGACATAAAATTTAATAATCTGTTATACACTTTTCACCAACTTCTATTTAGTTGTGTGTGTTAGCCGGAAATAAGTAGGAAATATTCTTGAAAAACACCAGAAATGTTCAAAAAGTAGAACACACAGAAAAAACTAGTCGACGTAAATATAGCAACCGATATTAATTGTATGCATTAATCAATCCAGCAATGAAATTCACTAATTTAATATAAACATTTGCTCTTCATTCTTAAATCAGCATTTCCGTTTGCTAATATGAATATTTGTACGTCAATAAAGCAATTATATTTGCTAAAACTGCGCCAACTAAAGTATTTGCTGCATTGACGTACAAATATTCATATTAGCGAACGTAATTGCTAATATAACGAAAATTAGCAAATGTTTTCATTAAATTAGTGAATTTCATTGCTGGATTGATTAATGAATGCAATTAATATCTGTTGCTGTATTTACGTCGATTACTTTTTACTGTGCTGGCATCAGGCAGTTTGAAATGTTGACCCAAAGATAGCTTTCAATCATTTACTAAGTAGGTATTTTAATATTTAATAACATAAATAAAAAATAAAATAATTAAAATTCAACAATATTCTGAAATTTGAACTTTGATCTTTAGTAGCACCAAATATGTTGATAATGTTCAAGAATATTTAATAATATATTGAAAAATAAATGTTTTTCTATAACTTGTTTTTTTTAATTTAAATTAATTTAAAAAAAAGGTATTACATGAAAATATTGAAAAATAAAATAAAAACTGATTTTTTAAAATAAAAAAATTCAAAAAAGCTACAAAATGGTGGTATCCACATTGGATATTGTGCTCAACAACAGCAATAGCAATAATAGTGCTAACAATATAAGCAGCAATATTACTAACAGTGCAAATAATAATAACAATAATTACAACAACAACAACAATTTAAATTATCAACGCGACAATCTGTTGTTGCCAACAATGTCAGCAACAATAACGCCAACAACAGCCATAGAAATGACAGCGATGCCAACAATAAAGCCGGCGGCAACAATGCCATTGGCAACAACGACAATCGAAACAACAGCAACAACAATAATGCCGACTGAAACAATATTGCCAACAACATTAGCAACAACAGCAGTAGCAGCAACATTAATACTGCCAATAACAGCAGCAGCTGCAACAACTCCGCATGTTGACAATAAAATCAATGCTGCTGCTTTTCAACTACAGAACAACAACAATAATAACAACAACATCAATAATAATTACAACAACTATTATAATATTAATGACAACAACAACAATAATAATAATGACTGCAACAATGACAACAACACATATGTGATAATGAGCAATATAAACAGTGCCAATAGCAACAACAGCAATATTAACAATAATAGCAACAGTTTTTCTAATAATAATAATAATGCAAAACACTTTGGTGATGCAGCAATAATCACCACAACAACATCACCAATATCGTTATGCTCATGGACAACAGCAACATGCGATATTGATACGCCGCATGTTGCTGTTGCTGCAGCTGCTGCTGTTGATGATGATGATGTCACCATCACCATAGGCAGCAGTAGCAGCAACAACAACTCATTGCCGCACCGCGTCTCTCTGCGACGCGGCAGCCATGTCAATCTTTCGAATCGTTTGCGGCAGCAACAGGTAAAAATAGCAGAAAAACAAAAATTTATAATACAAAAATTTTAAAAATTAAAATTTCTGCAAATAACAATTGTTTATAAAAACTGTATAAAAATATTTTTTTTATATAAAAAATATTTATAAAATATTATTTTTCAAAAAACAATTTTTCTTTTTGCATAAATTTTAATTAACAAATAAAATAAAAGTAGCACGCCGAATAATTTGTTAAAATTTTTAAATTTCAAATATCACACGTCTTTAGTGATACCGTCATTCTTTAAATATTTAATAATTTCATTTGTTTTTATTTACAAAAATATGAAATAAACGACAATTATCTGTGAAATATTTGCAAATCGTCAACAATAATTCGTGCAAATATTTAAATAATATAAAGTGATTTTTAATGCATAGAATTTTCACAAAAAAATATGAATCTTTTTAAGTTTTGTCAATATGTATAATATAAAAAAATATAAAATAATTAATACCGGACAATTTTTGGCAAGATCAAAGCAGTCTAGTATAATGTTTCGAAAGATTTGAAGTAAACAATGTTGTAGTTTATATAAAATGTAACAGTTTTCTGCCCGCTCAGGGCAGTTTTTAAACATTTAGTCGAAAGATTTTAAGCAGACAAAGGCGGAGTATGTATTAAAAACTGCTTATTTTGTGCCTTTCCCAAAAAATGCTGGGATATTCGCTATAAAAATTCCACAAAATTTCATAACCTGCTAAACGCTACTTAAAAACTACCATTTATCTCTGTGTTAGCCAAAAATATGCCGAAAACATTCCAGAAAAATATCAGAAATTTCGCCTGGAGCAACTTTAACATGAGACAAAATTGTTCGTAGAGTTAAGGAAGTTTATAGACATTTTATCGAAAGATTTGAAGCAGACAAAGGCGGAGTTTGTACCAAAAACTGTTTATATTCTGCCTTTCCCAAAAAATGCTGGGATATTCCCTATATAAATTCCACAAAGTTTCATAACCAGCTAAACGCTACTTAAAAACTACCATTTACCTTTGTGTTAGCAAAAAAATATGCCGGAAACATTCCAGAAAAATAGCAGAAATTCCGTCTGGAGCAGCTTTAACATGAGACAATATTGTTCGCAGAGTTAAGGAAGTTTATAGACATTTTATCGAAAGATTTGAAGCAGACAAAGACGGAGTTTGTATCAAAAACTGCTTATTTTCTGTCTTTCCCAAAAAATGCTGGGATATTCGCTATAAAAATTCCACAAAATTACATAACCTGCTAAACGCTACTTAAAACCTACCCTTTATCTTTGTGTTAGCCAAAAATTACACCGGAAATATTCCAGAAAAATAGCAGAAATTTCGTCTGGGGCAGCTTTGAACTGAGACAAAACTGTTCGCAGCGCTGAGGAAGTTTATAGACATTTTAACGAAAGACTTTAAGCAGAAAAAAAGCGAAATTTTTATAAAAAGCTGCCTATTTTCTGCTTTTCGCAAAAAAAATGATATCCTCTTTAAAAATTCCACAAAATTTCATAACTCGCAAATGCTACTTAAAAATTTCCATTTATCTGGGTATTTGCGAAAAATATGTCCCAAATATTCCAGAAAAATTACATAAATTTCGTCTGGGGCAGCTTTAACCTGCGACGAAATGGTTCGCAGAGCTGAGGAAGTTTATAGACATTTTATCGAAAGATTTTAAGCAATCAATGTCGTAGTTTATATATATATACCATATATAATATACCATATATATAACAGATAACCATCCCAAGAAAACATTTTTGGCAGGCTCAGGGCAGTTTACAAATATTTAATGGAAAGATTTCAGGCAGACAAGGGTGGACTGTTTATCAAAAGCTGTCTTTTTCTGCTTATTCCTAAAATATGCAGGGTATAAGCAGAATACCACAAAATTTAAAATATCACAAAATTTGATAACCTGTTATATGCGTCTTAAACACTATCATTTATCTGTGTATTTGCCGAAAATATGCCAAAAATATTACTAAAAAATGCCAGAATTTTATGTCGGGGAGCTATACCTGGTACAAAATTATTCGCAGACTCAAGAAAAATGTTTTCAAATTATTTAAAGCAGGCAAAGGCGAAGTTTACATCAAAACCTGACTGTTTTCGGTCTGTTCATACAAATCTATCTGCTAATAAATGCTCTCATTGCACTATATTATTATTTTTGTATTAAAATTTTTAAAGTAAAACTTTTCCTATAATATTTATGCAATTTTTCATACATTTTTTTAATTAATGTGCGTATTCTACGCAAAAGTTTTTTAAGAATTTCACAAGAATTTTTCGCCGGCATGGTAGCAATATTTAATTTTTTTTTCTCGCATGTGTTGGACAAAATTACTACTATTTCCACCCCTGCTACTACCATGAACTCCTTTTTTTTTTCAACAAACTTTTTAAGCATATTTTTTCTCAATGCTGATGCTTTTTCATAGCGTGAACAAAAGTTTGCTTTATATGCTTTTTTATGATATATTTTTTTTGGTAAATTTTTGTAGGAATTTCAATTTGTTACAGGGAAAAAGTTTTGCTTTTTTTTGCATGCAATTTTTTCCATTAAAAAAGGAAAAAGTTTTTGTAAAATATATAAAAGTAAAAAAAAAAAAATTGTCATCTATTTTTTGTTATCATAACTTGTTTTTATTGCTGCCGCCTGTGCGCTCTTGTTGAATGCGCATTAATCTACAATCAATTGTGAAACGAGTTTAATTTAGGGCAATTGCGTTGTGGTTGACAGAAACGTAGTAGAGGTTTTATATTTTTTTGTTTTGTTTTATGAAAGAGGTAGTATTTAGTAGTGTTTTAAATATTTACCAACATTTGGTAAATTATGTTTTAAATAGAAGGTACATTTGAAGGAATTATGCGAAAATATTATAATATATTCAAATAATAACAGAAACTATCAGAATCTATGACAGTATAGTAGAATAATCCGAATATGACAGAAAATAACAGTAAATAAAAGAAAAGTGTTAGAAAATATCATAATGTATCTTAATATATCATAATATATCATAATATATCATAATATATCATAATATATAATAATATATCATAATATATCATAATATATCATAATATATCATATAATATATCATATTATATCATAATATATCATAATATATCATAATATATCATAATATATCATAATATATCATAATATATCATATTATATCATAATGTATCATAATATATCATAATATATCATAATATATCATAATATATCATAATATATCATAATATATCATAATATATCATAATATATCATAATATATCATATAGTTTATCATAATATATCATAATATATCATAATATATCATAATATATCATAATATATCATAATATATCATATTATATCATAATATATCATAATATATCATAATATATCATAATATATCATAATATATCATATTATATCATATAGTTTATCATAATATATCATAATATATCATAATATATCATAATATATCATAATATATCATAATATATCATAATATATCATAATATATCATAATATATCATAATATATCATAATATATCATAATATATCATAATATATCATAATATATCATAATATATCATAATATATCATAATATATCATAATATATCATATTATATCATAATATAGCATAATATATCATAATATATCATATAGTTTATCATAATATATCATAATATATCATAATATATCATAATATATCATAATACATCATAATATATCATAATATATTATAATATATTATAATATATCATAATATATCATAATATATTATAATATATCATAATACATCATATAATATATCATAATATGTCATAATATATCATAATATATCATATAATATATCATAATATATCATAATATATCATAATACATCATAATATATCATATATTATATCATAATTTATCATAATATATCAAATTATATCATAATACATCTATCATAATATATCATATTATATCATAAAATATCAACTTATGTCCGAAAATATCAGAATGTATCAGAATATATCAGAATATATCACAAATTATCAAAACATATCAGAAAGAATCGCAGAAAGTAACAGAAAGTAACAGAAAATATCAGAAAATTATCAGAATATATCAGAAAATATCAGAAAAATATCAGAAAAGATCCCGAAAACATCAGAAAATCTTAGAATCAGAAGGTGTGTCTGAAAAATATCAGCAAATATCTGAAAATATCCGAAGATATCAGAAAATGTTAGAAAAATAACTGAAAATCTCAGAAAAATATCAGAAAAATATCATAAAATATCAGAAAATATTAAAAATATAAAAAATTATAATAAAAATATAAGAAATATCAAAGAAAAATCAGAAAATATCTGGAAATCATCATAAAATAATAAAAACAATCAAAAAATGTCTGAAAATATTAGAAAAATAACAGAAAAATACAGAAAATATCAGAAAAATATCAGAAGATATCAGAAAACATTCGGAAAATATCAGAATATATTAAAACAATCAGAAAATATGTGAAAATATTAGAAAAAAATAACAGAAAAATACAAAAAATACTATAAAGTAGCCGAAAAATATCAGAAAAATATTAGAAATTATCAGAACATGTCAGAAAATGATCCGAAATATATTAAAAAACATACAAAAATATCAGAAACTATCAACAATTTTCCAATAAATATGGAATTTTATTAATAATCGTATTTAGAAATCATTTATCCAATTTTCTTTTATCGTTTAATTCATAAATTACTGAAAATCTTAACTTTTTAATCAAAAGCGAGGTCATGTCATTCTTTTGGCGTGAAAGGTCGCATTTTATTTTAAATACTCAATGTTTTAAAATTTAGTTTTTGTGCATGAAAAATGTTTATGCATTACATTGAAGCGTGAAAACTGCAAAAAGTGCAAAAATATATCATTTATATATTTTTTAAATTTATGCATTTTATTTGCATTGTGTTTTTGTTGCTGCTGCGGCTGCTGTGTCGTTGTCCGTTGTTGGCCAAGTTGTCAGCAAATGTTGCAGCGACGACATCGACGCTTGTCACTTGCCTTACCAGCAACATGAGTGATGGGGCGGGATTGTGTTCAACGCCTATTTTGATGGATGGCTTGCAATCACACTTGACGGGTTTCTAAGTGGCATAATAGACAAGCCGTTGTTGTTGCTGCTGCTGTGGGTGGCGCTGGCATCAGCAGCAGCACCCAGCTGCATTTTGCAATCGCAGGGATTTGCGTTGTCCTCGACGCATACAAATTGCTGTGATATGTTTTTGTAGCGTTGTCATTAGAAAATCCCTTTTTGAAAAGCACTTGAAATGCGTTAATGAGTAGCTCAAAAATATTTAGTTTTCGTTTTATTTTATTTTCTCATTTTTTTTTATACTGCGCATGAAGGGCAACAGTGCAAAGGGATGGTAGCGAATTTTGTTTTGTCTTAAGTAGAGCTTAAAAGCCTGTCTAATGGTTGATGTGACCAGTCTTTTGGAAGTGCTAATTGCATTAGAATATTGAGTATGTGTAAGTAATTAAATGAAAATGTAGAATAAAGCTTCAGCTTATTCTGTATTTTTTTTGTTTGTTTTTGTTTAAAAGCTCCTCTTCGGCTTGACCTGCTGCACCGTGTTGACAGCTTTAAAAAGCTGTCACGTATTTCTATTTGTTAACCTTATGTGACATGAGGTTATTGAGTTCAAATATTTTCTCAGCGACAAAGAAATTTAAATATTCTATATAATCTTACTTTTTTTAATATTATATTTAGTATTCATTATATGAAATGTATAGTCATTTAAATATATTTTATATATAATTTTACTAAAATTTAAATTTTTATTTTTTTTTAATTCTAGGAACAACTACGTCGCCGACGCGAAGAGGAGGAACGCATTGCGCAACAAAATGAATTTCTGCGCGCCAGTTTACGCGGCTCGCGCAAGCTTAAAGCTTTGCAGGACAACAAGGCAATGGCAGCGGCGCAGCAACAACAGCCTGTGGCTGCTGAACGCATGGCAATTGGCGTGGAGAACGAGGCGTACATGGAGGATGAGGAGCCGGAGAAAATACACGGTATGTTTCCATTTACAAAAATGTTTTTGAAATTTTAAAAGCTTGAAAGATTTATAAAACATCAGCAACTTTGTAAAATATTAAAAGCTTCATAAAAAATTCTAAACTTTATAAAAGATTAAATCTTTATAAAAGCTTAAAAGATTAATAAAACTTGTATCAGAGCACAAAAGTTGCATAAAAGCCTAAAAGTTTTATAAGCTTTTACAAGCTTTACTAATCTTTAAAGCCATTAAAAAGTTATAAGCTTTCAATAAGTGAACAAATCTTTCAAAATCTTAAAAGCTTTAGAAAGTCATAAAAGCTTTAGAAAAGCTTAAATGCTTTAGAAAAGTTAAAAATCTTTTGAAAAAGCATAAAAGCTTTAAAAAAAGCTTTAAAAATATATTAAAAGCATAAAAACTTTTAAAAAGGTATAAAAGCTTTATAAAAGATTAAAAGCTTTCACAAAGCTTTGGAAAGTTATAAAAGCTTTAGAAAAGCTTTATAAAAGTTAAAAATCTTTTGTAAAAGCATATAAGCTTAATAGCTTAAAAAAAGCTTTTAAAAAAGCTTAAAAGCTTTAAAAAAGCTTAAAAGCTTAAAAAAAGCTTTAAAGCTTTAAAAGGCTTTAAAAAGCTTTAAAAAATGCTTTAAAAAAGCTTAAAAGCTTTAAAAATATTAAAAGCATAAAAACTTTTGAAAAAGCATAAAAGATTTATAAAAGATTAAAAGCTTTACAAAATATTAGGAACGTTACAAAATATTAAGAACTTTACAAAAGATTAAAAGCTTAAAAAAAAAAGTTTAACAGCTTTTCTAATACATAAAAAAGCTAAGATATTTACAAAAGCTTATACAAATTCTTAAATAAATCTATGGTATTCCTTATAGTTTTAAATTGTACTTTTTAATTATATGTCCTATAATAAATATGTTTATTCGATTTCTTCCCTACACAGGTTACGGCGAACTCATTGCCGCTCTCACCCGCCTTCAAAACCAACTGACGAAGAACGGCATGTCCACACTCGCTGGCCGAGTGTCGGCCGCTCACAATGTGCTCGCCGGCGCCGGTGTCGCGCACTCGTTGGCCGCACGCAGCGCCGTGCTGCAGCGACGACGACCACGCGTCACCAACGCGATCAGCACGAACGCACTCACGCTGCAGAAGGACATTGTCGAGCTGCTCGCGCAATCGAACTCGCCGGCGGCCATCGAACTCGGCAACCTACTGACCAGTCACGAAATGGAGGGACTACTGCTGGCGCACGATCGTGTTGCGACGCACACGGACGCAACGCCGTCACCAATGCTGAGCGGCGCCGGCAGCCCAGTAGCGGTGGCGCCAACGCCACTGCCAAAGGGAACAGCTGTACCACCACCGGTAGTGCCACCGCCACCATTAGCGCAACGTCAACCGCTGCCGTTACCAGCGAACATTACTGCGGCGGCGGCAACAGCGTCAACGACAGCGTCCGCTATACGTGGCGAGTCACCGCCACCGTTGAGCGCCTGCTTTGGCACACTGAACGATCACAGCGACAATATACGCATTATACAAATCGAAAAGTCCACCGAGCCGTTGGGCGCAACGGTGCGCAACGAGGGCGAAGCCGTTGTCATCGGCCGCATAGTGCGCGGTGGCGCGGCCGAAAAATCAGGATTGCTGCATGAAGGCGACGAAATACTCGAGGTCAATGGGCAGGAGTTGCGCGGCAAAACTGTAAACGAGGTTTGTTCGCTGCTGGGCTCGATGCAGGGCACTCTAACGTTTCTGATTGTGCCGGCCGGTAGTCCACCACCTGGTGGCGGCGTCATGCAACATCGTGAAAATGCGGTGCTACATGTGCGCGCGCATTTCGATTATGATCCGGAGGATGACCTCTATATACCGTGCCGCGAACTGGGCATCAGCTTTCAGAAGGGCGATGTGCTGCATGTGATTTCGCGCGAAGATCCCAACTGGTGGCAGGCATATCGCGAGGGCGAAGAGGATCAGACGCTCGCCGGCCTCATACCTAGTCAATCGTTTCAGCATCAACGCGAAACGATGAAGTTGGCCATTGCCGAGGAGGCGGGTCTGGCGCGCAATCGTGGCAAGGACAGCGGTGGCGGCGGCAGCAGCAGCAAAGGTGCTACACTGCTGTGCGCGCGCAAGGGGCGCAAAAAGAAGAAAAAGGCCAGCTCGGAGGCGGGCTATCCGTTGTATGCGACGACGGCGCCCGATGAAACTGATCCCGAGGAAATACTCACCTATGAGGAGGTTGCGCTCTACTATCCACGTGCCACACACAAGCGACCGATTGTGTTGATTGGGCCGCCGAATATTGGGCGGCACGAGTTGCGCCAGCGGCTGATGGCCGATTCGGAGCGTTTCTCTGCAGCAGTGCCACGTAAGTTTTTGAAAAAAAGCTAATATTTGTGTAAAGTACACCACAGTCAAAAGTTCACCACAATCGAAAGTCACATAATGTAATGCTTAAACCACATATAAACGGTGTAAAAAGCTTTTTTATTCTACATTTTTTATCTTTTTGTATAATTCACCATTTATTTAGAAATTCAACAAAATTTAATAAATTCACCACAGTTAAAAATTCAACAAATTTGAAAGTCTACTATCTTAAAACTTAAAATTTAAATATTTCAACTGTGTTATAAAGCACTTTTTTGTATTTTGTATAATTCACCATTTATTTTAAAACTCAACACATTTTCATCCGAACTTGGAAATGTGTAACATTTACACGCTTTAAAATTCAACACATTAATTTGTGTGTTAAAACAAATTTTGTATTATATGACATCAATAAATCGTTTTATGGACTACATTCTATAAACCTTTCAAAATTCACCACATGTTTACAATTGTGTTCAAATAAATTTTTGTTTACTGATATCATAAAGCGTACAAATATATTGCATTGCTTGCTATATACTTAAATTGAATATAACATATTCATTAAGTACAGCAAACACTTGAAACATTTCAAAATTTACCACATTTGCTAATTTAAATGGTAAATCATGGTTTAAATAAAATATATTTGGTTTAAATAACATTTTATGTTTAAGAATATACAATAAAATATTTGTTAATTCAATATTCTTAAATCGTTAACTCAACCACATTCTATAAACATTTCGAAATTCACCACATGTTCACATTTATATTTCAAAACTAATTTTTGTTAAGCTATATCATAAAACATACTAACAACATTCAATGTTATATATATATTTAAATTAAATATTGTAAAATAGTTAAATACCGTTGTTCAATACCACTTTGCATATTTCAAAATTCACCACAAATTGCTTATTTGTATGGCAAATCAAGTATTGAGTTAAATGACATTATATGTGTACTTAGTAATATATGTAAATGTCTTTAAGTGATTTTTAAATTGTATTTGTTTTATATTTTATTTAATTCAGTATGTTTTGCATTTTTAGAATTCACCATTTAGGTGAATTAAATTGATTTCTGTTTAACTAACCCTATGTTAATGATTTTTCTTTAAAATCTAATTTCGTTGCTGCGCAGTATTCTATTTGTTCGAGGAAAAACTCAAAAAATCGGGTAAATTATACAAAATTTAGAGTGTGGTGAATTTTGAAATGATTTCAAATTTAACTAAAACATTGTTAAAAAAGTATTTTTAAAAAGAACAAAAATTAAAATAACAAATATGCCAAAAACCAATTTAAAATGTGTTAAAATGTTACGTAATAAAATAATAGCCGAAAGTCAAAAAGATAATAAATATTTAGAGTGTGGTGAATTTTACATGTTTTGATAATATAACAAAAAAAAAAAACTTTCATAAAAAATATTTATTTATTAAATACAAAAAAAATATTATCAAAAATTACAAAACGGATTTGAACAGTGATTATTAAAAAATATATATATTTTATTAATTGTTTATTTTATATATTTTTATTATTTTTTACAGATACCTCACGTGCACGTCGCGAAGGCGAAGTGCCCGGCCAGGACTATCATTTTATAACGCGTCAGGCCTTCGAGGCCGACATCTTAGCGCGACGTTTCGTCGAGCATGGTGAATACGAGAAGGCGTACTATGGTGGGTTTTTAAAAAAATGCTAATTTTTGAAATTTTCTTATAATATAAATTATATTTTTTTTTAAATAGGCACCTCACTGGAAGCCATACGCACAGTGGTGGCCAGCGGCAAAATCTGCGTGCTTAATTTGCATCCACAAAGCTTAAAGCTGCTGCGTGCTTCCGATCTGAAGCCGTATGTGGTGCTGGTGGCGCCGCCTAGTCTCGATAAGCTGCGCCAGAAGAAGCTGCGCAATGGCGAACCTTTTAAGGTGGGTTTTACGAAAAATATTTGAATTATTTCCATGCTTTTTTTTATAAAATTTTGAATTTTTAAAAATGTTTTTTTTTTGCTTTGCTTTTTTTATTTCATTGCATTGTATTTGATTTTATTTGAGTTTATATATTTTTTTAAATATGATTTGATTGGATTTGTTTTTATTTGATTTCATTTAATCTTATTTGTTTTGATATTAATTTATTTGATTTTGCTTTGTTTGATTTTATATGATTTTAATTGATTTTATTTATTTTATTTGTTTTTATTGTTGTCACTTGATTTTGTTTGATTTGAATATTTAATTTAATTTGTTATTATTTAATTTTGTTTGATTTTATTTGATTTAATTGATTTTTTTTAATGCTTTTATTTGATTTAATTTAATTTTATTTTTTTTTAATTTGATTTAATTTAATTCTATTTTATTTATCTTGATTTTATTTTATTTTATATGAGTTTATTTAAGTTTATTGGAGTTTTTTGGTTGTATTTGATTATTTGATTTTATTTGATTTTATTTAATTTAATTTGATTTTATTTTGTTTGTTGATTTTAGATTTTATTTATATTTATTTTATTTGTTTTTACTTGATTTGTTTTTATTTGATTATATTTGATTGTTTTTGATTTTATTATAGAAGATTTGATTTTAGTTGATTTTAGTTTATTTTTGTTGATTTTAATGATTTCATTTTATTTTTTTTTTAACTGTTTTGATTCGATTTTATTTGATTTTATTGGATTTTATTTTGTTTTATTTTTGATTTTAGTTTATTTTACTTGTTGTTATTTGATTTTATTTCCTTTTATTTGATTTTATTTTATTTTATTTTATTTTATTTTATTTTATTTTATTTAATTTTATTTAATTTTATTTAATTTTATTTAATTTTATTTGATTTTATTTTATTTCATTTGATTTTATTTGATTTTATTTGATTGTATTTGATTTTATTTGATTTTATTTGGTTTTATTTGATTTTATTTGATTTTATTTGATTTTATTTGATTTTATTTGATTTTATTTGATTTTATTTGATTTTATTTAATTTTATTTGATTTTATTTGATTTTATTTGATTTTATTTGATTTTATTTGATTTTATTTGATTTTTTTGATTTTATTTGATTCTATTTGATTTTATTTCATTTTATTTGATTTTATTGGATTCTATTTGATTTTATTTGATTTTATTTTATTTATTTTATTTGATTTTATTATATTTTACTTGATGTTATTTGATATTATTTCAATTTATTTGATTTAATTTTAATTGATTTTACTTGATTTTATTTAATTTTATTTAATTTTATTTGATTTTATTTGATTTTATTTAATTTTATTTGATTTTATTTGATTTTATTTGATTTTATTTGATTTTATTTGATTTTATTTGATTTTATTTGATTTTATTTGATTTTATTTGATTTTATTTGATTTTATTTGATTTTATTTGATTTTATTTGATTTTATTTGATTTTATTTGATTTCATTTGATATTATTTTAGTTTTCATTTTATTTTTTTTATAATTTTTTTGATTTGATTTTATTTGATTTTATATCAATTGATTTTATTTGATTTTATTTTATTTTATATTATTTTATTTTATTTGATTTTATTAGATTTTATTTGATTCTATTTGATTTTATTTGATTTTATTTATTTTATTTGATTTTATTTGATTTTATTTGATTTTATTTGATTTTATTTGATTTTATTTGATTTTATTTGATTTTATTTGATTTTATTTGATTTTATTTGATTTTATTTGATTTTATTTGATTTTATTTGATTTTATTTGATTTTATTTGATTTTATTTGATTTTATTTGATTTTATTTGATTTTATTTGATTTTATTTGATTTCATTTGATTTTATTTTAGTTTTCATTTTATTTTTTTTATAATTTTTTTGATTTGATTTTATTTGATTTTATATCAATTGATTTTATTTGATTTTATTTGATTTTATTTTATTTTATTTTATTTTATTTTATTTTATATTATTTTATTTTATTTGATTTTATTAGATTTTATTTGATTCTATTTGATTTTATTTGATTTTATTTATTTTATTTGATTTTATTTGATTTTATTTGATTTTATTATATATGATTTTACTTTATTTTATTTGATTTCATTTGATTTTATTTTATTTTACTTGATTTGATTTTATTTGATTTTGTTTAATTTAATTTGGTTAAATTTGATTTTTTTTTTATTTTCTTTGATTTTAGTTGATTTTAGTTTATTTTAGTTGATTTTAAATGATTTCATTATATTTTTATAATTGTTTTGATTTCATTTGATTTTATTTGATTTTATTGTATTTTATTTTATTTTATTTTGGTTTATTTTATTTGATTTTATTTCAATTGATTTTATTTGATTTGATTTTATTTGATTTGATTTAATTTGAATTAATTTGATTTTATTTGATTTTATTTGATTTCATTTTATATTTGATTTTATTAAATTTAATCTATTTGCTTTTGCAGGAGGAAGAACTAAAAGACATCATTGCGACTGCGCGCGACATGGAGGCGCGCTGGGGCCACCTCTTCGACATGATCATCATCAACAACGACACAGAGCGCGCCTATCATCAGCTGCTCGCGGAGATCAATTCGTTGGAGCGCGAACCCCAATGGGTGCCGGCCAGCTGGGTGCACAACAATCGCGAGGAGACATAATAGAATTTGGCACTATGAACTATAAAACTCAATTGGAATGTAATGCAAAAATACTAAATCATTTCAAGGCAACTGAAAAAGAGAAATGAAAACAAATTCAAAAATACCTAAAGAACATACGAAAAATAAAACTGAAGCAAAAAGAAAATATGTTGCATACTTTTGCGTTAGTCTAAAAATAAAAGTCTCCAAATATATAAAAAAAATATATAAAAAAATATATAAAAATAAAAAAATTGCATAATAACTAATGTGTAAATACAATAAAAAAAAAACAATGTTATTTATTTTAAGTTTTATTATGTAAATTTTTATTTGCACTAAATTTAAAACTATAAAATGTTTTCCATTAAAAACAAATTAGTTTTCCGACTAAAAATAATTGAAATGCTTTAACAACTCTATGGAGTGCTAATCAAAAAATAAATTCCAAATTTCAAATAACTTGTTTTAAATTTAGTTTTCTTTTAATACTTGTTTTTAATATAATTTGTTTATTTTTTAAATAATGTTTTTATTAATTTTTAATTTTTTTCGTCTTCATTTAAAAAATTATTTTTAAAATATTTAATTTTTAACAAACTGCTTATATATAAATAAAATTTATATATTTAGTACGATAACTGTTATAATCTGCAGAAGAATCACAAAATAGTTTTAGCAAAAAAAAAAAAAAAAAGTTTTTCCTTAATTTCTTAAAAAAAAAATGTATAATTTTTGTAAATTTTTACTACTTTTAATATTTTTTTTAAGCATGTAAAGTATTTAATATTTGTGCATTAAATGTTAGTAAAATTTGTATTTTTGTTTTGTATAAAATTAAAATGTTTAGTTTTTTTTTTTTTTTTTTTTTAAATAAATATTTTTGTATTTTTTTTCTCACTCTTTATTAATATTTTTCTAACGCATTTTTATTGATATTTAAAAATTAGTAATTTCCGTTTATTTTGAGTAAAACTTTTAATTTTTTTTATATATATATTTTTTTTTTTGAAAAATTTTGAAAAATATCGATAATGATTTTTGAAAACATACGTTTAATGTTAAACAAAAGAAAAATTCAAAGATCGGTACAAAAATTTAGTTTTTCTCAAATTAGAAATGTTCTCTCAAATATTGTTTTTCAATTCTTCATTTAAATTTTCAACTGTTTTTTTTTTCTTTAATTCAAATATCAGTTTTAATTTTTGGAATCAAATATTTTATTTTATTAATTTTTAGTTTTTCAAATTTTCCTTTTTATTTTTTCATTAAAATTTTGTGTTAATTTGATTTTTTTTTAAATTCTCGTTTTTTTTAATTTTTTTTTAAATTTTTTTTATAACTTTTTCAGTTTTTTACTAACATTTTCTTTGATTAGAAAAAGTTATGCTAAATTTTTCCACACACACACACTCAAGTAATACTTAACGCCAATAAAATTTTCTAAATAAGCAAACAGCATAAAATCATTTACAAAAGAACTAAAACAAATGAAATTTACCTAAAATATTGTTGTCTTAACAAAGTTTTATAGTTAATTCAACAAATCAAATAGCAAACCCACAGTAACAGCGCATGCAGTGTAACGAAATATATTAATAGAATTTAAGAAGACCCTATAAAATTAGTTTGTAAATTGTGTAATACTTGTAGTTAATAAATGAAACTATTTAAAACATTTTTAAATTTAAATTTATAAATATTATAAACTATATTATAAATAGAAATTAACAAATTAAATAATTTAAAAAGCAAATATAAAAATTGAATACTTGTAAAAGTTAAAAGTTGAATACATTAAAAAGTAAAATGCATAAAAAAGTATATATTAAAAGTGAATATATTAAAAATAAAATATTAAAAATAAAATATTACAAATTAAAGAAAAATTAAAAAGAAAGTGTTAAAAATGTAAAATGTTTAATAAAATACTTAAAAGACAAAATTATAAATAAACTAAGTATTCTTTAAAAAATATTATAACTTTAAAATTATAATTATTAATATAAGCATGAAATAAAATAAAAATAAAATAAAAAAACCGTTTTTGTTAATGCGTCTATTGCACTCGTTGTACACACAGCAAGTAATGCAACTTGTAAAGAAAAGTAATAATCGAAATATTAATTATTTTTTAAACAATAAGCTGTAATTTAAGTTTAATATAAAAAGAACTTAATTTCAAAATCAGTAAACATACAAAAATCTTTAAGAAAAATCGATTTTTCAATTGTATTTAAAGGAAACGTGTTTAAATTAGATAGCAGCATGCTTAACTAGTAAACTGTGTGACTAGAAACATGTTTAAAAGCAACATGTTCAAAGCAAAACGTGTTTAAAAAGTAAATATTTGCATAGCTACATGTTTAAAAAGAAACATATTTACATGGCAACATGAGTAAATAGCAGCATGTTTTAAAAGCGAAATTTTAAATAGAAACATATTTAAAAAGCAACATGTTTCAAATAAAACAATATTTATGTGTTTAAATAGATACATGTTTAAAAGTTGCATCAAAAGCAACAGATTTAAATAGACACATGTTTAAATTTTAATATGTTTATAAACAACATGTTTAAGTAAGTGCGAACGTGTCTAAAAGTAACATAATTTAATAGAAACATGTTTAAACGCAACATGTTTAAACGCAACATGTTTTAATAGCAACATATTTAAATAGCAACATATGTCTAAATTCTAAACAAAATTTGACACATTATAACTTATAACATAAGCTCCTAGGAAAAATATAAAATTTATATAAATATATATTTATGATTAACATCAAACCCTAAAAAGTTTAGTATCATGTGCAACATTATTACTTAGACAAGATGTGTTAACTTAAGTTTAGACTTTTACCCGAAACTATATATATTATATATTTATTTAATTATATAAGTGTATTCATATAATTAATATAAATAAAAAAAAACGTAGATATTTAAAATAAAATTAATACAAAAAATATAATACAAAAAAAATTATAAAATAAACACGTCATTATTATAAAGATTATAAAATTGAAATGTGTTTTATTTCAATGGGGTTATGTTTTGCAAATAACACTACACTCAAATTAAAAAGTCTGCTATTAATAGCAAACTTTATTTACAGCATACTTTTATCTGCAATAGCGAACTGTTTGCTGGGAATCTTAGTTCTGCTCGTGATCAAGATCGTGCTAGTGTCACAGGTGTGCATATTGCTAGTGTAGCTAACCTGCACTAGATGGCGCCATAGTCACGAGACGCTGCAGCTAAATGTGTCTATAATTCGTAGATTCTTATTCGACAACATTTTTATTTAAAAGGGATATTTCTTATACGTAATAATAATGAAATAAAGGTTAAATAAAAATATGAGATAAATAAAAATAAAGAAAATAAATATAATAAAAAAAAAATAATATAAAAATAAAACCAGTTGGGAAGGTTAGATCACATGGAACATTTTATAGTAGGTGTTATTATGATAGTTAGGATTATCAAAATTATAGTCGGTCTAAGCCGACTATAAATACCCTACACATATGTGTGGTTACCATTAAAAGTGGTATATAGGTCACCAGGGTATACGAATCCTGAAAATAACTACAACCATTCAATCGGTGAAGAATTTCCATTCATTTGATACCCATATTTACAAATGGGTAGATGTACCGAATTTCGATTTTTTTTTTTTGAACCACAAGTCGTTTCGCCGGAAACCATTATTTTCATGTATTTGAGCATGAGTCAATATATATTTGACCAAAAAAAGTTTTCCTAAGCAGTAAAATTGATCTGTAGATATAAATTTTGTATGAGGTATTTGAACATAAGTGGTCAGTTCTCAGGTCACAATAGACCGATCATGCCAATTTTCTTGTTCAGACAGCTTAGATATATAAGTAATTTAAATCTAAAGTTTCATTGCTTTAGCTCTTCTATTTTTCTGTAATCGTGAACAGACAGACAGACGGACATCGCTAAATCGACTCAGGAGGTCATGCTGATCAAGAATATATATACTTTTCCATACCGGAGATGCTTCCTTATGGGTGTTACAAACGGCGTACCAAACTGAATATACCCTTTCACTCTTGGTGTAGGGTATTAAAAGTATATCAGAAATAAAAAAAATATTAAAATACAAAAAAATATTTTTTTTTATTTTTTTTTATGAATTGGAGTTAACAGCAAAAAACTTTGTTAAAATAGCAAAAATTGTCTGCTCTAATAGCATAAGAAAAGTTCACTGAAACAGCAAACTGTCATTTGCTGTTTCAGCAGAATCCGGCGCTTTCATCTTTTCAGCAAACATTTTTGCTATATTGGCTACCTTTTTTGCTACTGTTACAGACTTTTTATTTTGAGTGTACCCAACACGATATTTGCCATGGACATAAAGGGTTTTTCAATAAGAGCGCTACAAAAGTTTTTTTCAAGGGTTTTTCAACAGGGACTCTACAAAAGTAGAGCGACAGGGACAGCAAACGACGCCATATTTCTTGCCGCTCTTTTGACATTTCTCTTCAGTAATACTAGCCAACAACGAAATTATTAAAATTTACTACCGAAATTCGAATTCGTATATCTTTCCATCATGAAATGGCAAACCTGACTGAAGAGAACTGTCAAAAGATCGGCAAGAAATATGGCGTCGTTTGCTGTCCCTGTCGCTCTACTTTTGTAGCGTCCCTGTTGAAAAACCCTTTACCAAACATCAATTTAATTTAATTCTGTCTATCTCTTAAAATCTTGATTACAGAAAAATTAGAAGAGATAAATAAGTAAAACTGCTAATTTAGATTACTTATATAGGCTGTCTACGTTGTCTGTCAGTGAAAATGGGCATGATCGCTTCAAATGTGTTCAAATAACTCATATAAAACATACATCTACTGGTGAATTTTGCTTTATACGGACTTAAATTAACTTTTTTGAACAAATAAATATTGATATTATATTTAAAAATAATGTTTTGTAGTGAACCGACTCGGGATTCCAAAATATCGTAATTCGGTACACCGAGCGATTTGTACATATGGGTATCAAATGAAAGGAAATTCTTTAGTGATTGCAAGTTTGTTGTTATTTCAGGATTCGTGTACCCCAGTGACCTATGTACCACTTTAAATGGTAACCGTACACATTACCGCACATGGGTTGGGTATTAAGAGTCGGCTTAGACCGACTATAACTTTCATAATGCTCTTACTGACTTCATCACACCGACTATGACAATTTCCCTACTTCAAAATTTCCCATTTTTACCTAACTTTCCTTACTGGTTTTCTATTACGTTTTCAAGAAAATTGCAATAGTATTTTGAAGCAGTTCTCACCAACTGCTTAGAAAAAATTGAGTGCTGTGAAAAAATAGTTTTACAAAAAAAACTAATACGCAATTTTTTTTTTAAATTGTCCAGACTTATTTTAATATAGTAATAAATGCTAATATTCCAATACGTTTTTAAGATAATTGGATCTAAACTCGGAAAATGTTTATTTTCTTAGAGTTTTTTTAACCATTTAGGATTTAATGATAAACAATAAAAAAATATCCACGGTTATCTCGAACATAGTCCACACTAAATATTAAATTGACTAACTTTTTTCTATTTAATCCACTTTTAAGAATATTCCCTGTGTACTTAATTTTGGTACTATTTTATACAATAAATTTTGAACAAAATACTTATGCCCCTTAACTGAAAATATTAATTCTTCATATTTTAAAGTATGCGTATTCTTATGGCATACTCAGTTTTTTTTCTATTACGTTGCGTTATTGAGAAAAACTCTGTTAAAAACGGTTATATTTCAGTATTTTGTATGTAAAATATACAAACATTGTAATTTTACAGTTTTTGACGGAAACTGGGTTGGTAGAGCATATTTTAAAAATGAGAACTGCACTCAAAATAAAAAGTCTGTAACAGTAGCAAAAAAGGTTGTCAATATAGCAAAAATGTTTGCTGAAAAGAGAAAAGCGACGGATTTTGCTGAAACAGCAAATGATAGTTTGCTGTTTCAGTAAACTTTTTTTATGCTATTAGACCAGACAATTTTAGCTGTTTTAACTAATTGTTATGCTGTTAACTTCAATTCATAAAAAAGAAAATAAAAAATATTTTTCTTTTGCATTGTTATAATTTTTGTCTATTTCTTATAAATTTTTTTTTTACTTTTTTTATTTTTATATTATTATTTTTTTATTATATTTATTTTATTTATGTTATTTTTTATTTTACCATTATTTCACTATTTTACTCTGACATGCGTGCATTATTATTGCGTATAAGAAATATCCCTTTTAAATAAACATGTTGTCGAATAAGAGTCTACGAATTATAGACACATTTAGCTGCAGCGTCTCGTGACTATGGCGCCATCTATTGCAGGGTAGCTGCACTAGCGATATGCACACCAGTGACACTAGCACGATCTTGATCATTGACGCCATCTACTGCATGCTACATTAACGATATGCATACCAGCGACACTAGCACGATTTTGATCACTAGCCGAACTAAGATTCCTAGCAAACAGTTCGCTATTGCAGATAAAAGTATGCTGTAAATGCAATTTAAAATTGGCTAAAATTTAGCCTTCAGAGTTTGCTATTAATAGCAGATTTTTTATTTTGAGTGTAGCAAACAGTTTGCTATTGTGAAGAAACGTATGCTGTAAATGCCAATTCATGTGTACTAACACTGTGTTTAGGCACTGTACACGTAGGAATATGATTGGACTTATCAGCCTTATTTTGGTTTTTCAGAGAACCAATCATTTTATAATAATATATCTACCATAATATAACTATAGCGACTTTCTTGTCGTTGAAATAAAATTCAAAATAGGTACTTTATTTTGATTACAACAATCCTGTATGAGAGTATAGTTGTCGATATAATGTCGCAGCCATTTGCAATAAAAATTTAAATTTTTTTGAAATTTTATGTTTTAATAGGCCAATCTTAAAATAAAACGAATTTATTTGGACATACCTATTTATATTATTTTCATAAAAAACAGTTTTTTATGTCTTAATCCTGAAAGTATGCTATAAAATTGGCAGAAAATAAATCGAAAATAACAAAAATGTATACAATTCCACCTTTTCCTACATGTGGAGGTACCATAACAATGTTTTGAGTCACCCTGTAGTCTGGTGTTCCATCTGCGCTTGGCTAGTGTAACGATATCTATGGTTTGTATATCAGCTGGTTTGTGTTCTTGCTAAACAAATAATATAAAATTAAATATTTTAATTTTGCAAAAAATATCCAAGCACTGCTGCCAGCTATACAAATTTCGTTTTTTTTTTAAATAAATACGGCTTTAATACGGAATTTGTACGGACAATTTGCAATAGTGTTAAATTTCTGTGAGAAAATTATGTTTCTATTACTACACTCAAAATAAAAAGCATGCTATTAATAGCAAACTATAAATGCTAAATTTTAGCAAACATTAAAATTCATTTACAGCACACTTTTAATTGCAATAGCGAACTGTTTGCTAGGAATCTTAGTTCGGCTAGTGATCAAAATCGTGCTAGTGTCGCTGGTATGCATATCGTTAATGTAGCATGCAGTAGATGGCGCCATAAACACGAGGCATGTTTGCACCCTGTAGTTAATGCGTCTATAATTCATACACTCCTTTTCGACAATTTTTTATTTAAAATAAATTTTTCTTCTACATAATAATGTGAATACACGAAGGGATACATCGTAATGAAATAGTTAAAATATTGATGAACGCATTCATAATATTTATGAAAAAATTCATTATATTTATGAACTTTAAAATTATTTACAAATATAAAAAAATATTTTCTTGTATTATTTTTTTTATATTTTATTATTATTTTAATTTATTTATTTTTTAACTATTTACATTTTATTTTTATCTACTCTTGCTGTTGCTGTCTATTACTGCTGTTTGTTGTTGCGCGATGATATACGTGCGGTTGCATACATTCGCATTATAAACAAATACTCAAATACCTACCTACCTATCTACTTTGTGTTGCATATTTTATGCTCCTTTTTGTGGACTGGTTGTTCATTTTTCAGTCAAGCTGATACTAGCGAATGAATAACATTTTATTAGCCCAAAAACCCTCATATTTCAGACTCTTTTATTACACCTAAAACACTCATATTTGAGCACTAAAAAGTGCCCAAAAAGGCTCCCAACTCCTGGATAAGAGGGCACCATTTTATTAGCCCAAAAACCCTCATATTTCAGACATTTTTATACCACCTAAAACACTCATATTTGAGCACTAAAAAGTGCCCAAAAAGGCTCCCAACTCCTGGGTAGAGGGCACCATTTTATGAGCATAAAAACCCTCATATTTCAGACTCTTTTATAACACCTAAAACACTCATATTTGAGCACTAAAAAGTGCCCGAAAAGGCCCCCAACTCCTGGGTAGAGGGCACTATTTTATGAGCCCAAAAACACTCATATTTCAGAAACTTTTATTACTCCTTAAACACTCATATTTGAGCTCTAAAAATACCCCAAAAAAGCTACAGAAACTGCGCTTTAAAGATCATCTATATATATAAAACTCTTGGTCCGTCTGTCAGTCGGTCTGTCTGTCTGTCTGTTTGCTCCAGCATCACGTCTAAACCGCTGAACCGATTTAACTGAAATTTTGCACCAGGATACTATGGAGTCCGGAGGGTGTCATAGGCTATATATGGGCGGGATTGGATAAAGGGGCGTGGCACCTCCCATACAACCTAAACTTTCAAAACGACATATCTCGGCACATACACAAGCTAAGAAGATGAAAGAAAAAACTCAAATACAAAAAAAATATACAAAAGCAACAACACCACATTAAAACTCACCACAATGAAACTCCCCACACTAAAATTCACCACACTAAAATTCACCACACTTAAACTCACCACACTAAAACTCACCACACTAAAACTCACCACACTAAAACTCACCACAATAAAATTCACCACACTGAAACTCACCACAATAAAATTCACCACACTAAAACTCACCACACTAAAACTCACCACACTAAAACTTACCACACTAAAACTCACCACACCAAAATTCACTTCACCTAAACTCACTACACTGAAACTCACCACTTTAAAACTCACCACACTAAAATTTCTACTGTGAAAAACTCTACGAGGAAGAATTCTACGGGAAAGAATTCTACCGGAAACAATTCTAACGGAATGAGTTCTACTGGAAGATTTCTACCGGGAAGAATTCTATCGGGATGATTTCTACGGGAAGATTTCTACCGGGAAGAATTCTACGGGAAAGCGTTTTATGGGGAAGAATTTTACGGGGCAATCTGAGAAAAAATTGTCTTTGAGAAAAGTTGTTTTGGCGGAGAATTATTATTTGGCTACTACATTTATAAAACCAATAAAAAAACTTTCACAGCCTGATATAAATAATATTTTTTTTTTTATATTAATAAAATCGCTCCATATCTTTTAATTCACAAAATCTTGGCACGAGTCGTGCACGGGTCCAGCTAGTTTTAAAATATTCTTAAAACATTCACATTTTGAGAATTTCCAGACATCACAATTACTTTATTTTTGGAGTTTTTCTTTCTTCAGAAATATACAGGGTTTTTCAAGGGAATTGTCGCTCTTTTGACATTTCTCTTCAGAAAGGTTTGCCATTTCATCATGGAGCCAACAAGGAGTCGAAGTTATTAAAATTTACTACCAAAATTCGAATTCGTATATCTTTCCATCATGAAATGGCAAACCTTACTGAAGAGAAATGTCAAAAGAGCGGCAAGAAATATGGCGTCGCTAGCTGTCCCCGTCGCTTTACTTTGGTAGCGTCCCATTTGAAAAACCCTTTAGTATGTGTCTGAAAAAAATCCAACATAGTACATGTTCATGTTTATCTTAGTCCAGACATCCGTGAGAAAATGTATTCATTTCAATAAATCCATTAAATGTAGGTTTGTCTGTTGAATTTACACAAATATTTTATTATTTCTCATTTGATTTCAAATTCAAAACGAATACAAGTTTATCAATTTTATTTAAACAGTAGGCTCCTAAAGCAAGCATAAATAAGATACTTTTATGACTCCCTTTTCGGAGTGCTCCCAAAATACTCTTAAATTTTTTTTTTCCCGACATTTTTAATATTGATAAATTTTAAACAAACATCCACCGATACTACTTCATCTTTCAACCTGCTTTCAACCTAGAATCTTTTCTTACGATAAACACTGTGCATTGCATGAATAGGGGGCATACATACCCTGAGCGTTGGTAAATTTGTAAAAAAGCCCACCTCGTCGTAGACTACTCGGTTCTCAACAGAACCACGTATTACAGAGAAAATTCGTTCTTCAGTCGCACAATAGGTTTGTGAAACAATCTCCCTGCGTCTCTTTTTGCCGACATCTTTGATATTGGCCAATTCAAAACAAACATCTACCGATACTACTCCCTCTTTTCTCCTCCCTTTAACCTATAATCCCTTTTTACGATCAATACTGTGCATTAGTTCTTCATTCGCACGATACGTTTGTAGAACAAACGCCCTGCGTCTGTTTTTCTCGACATCTTTGATATTGGCAATTTCAAAACAAACATCCACTGATTCTTCTTCATCTTTTCTCCCCCCTTCTTCATTCCCTCGTTCTGCATTCGCACGATACGTTTGTGGAACAATCTCACTGCGGCTGTTTTTCCCGACATTTTTTATATTGACGAAATCAAAACAAACATCCACCGATTCTACTCCTTATTTCCTCCCCCTTTTAACCTATAATCCTTTCTTACGATCAACACTGTGTATTGCATGAATAGGAGCCTCACCTGGGTGTTGGTAAATTTGTAACAAAAAATAATATAAAAAAAATATATAAACACTACAGTTTTTTTATGGTTTAACAATAATTGTTTTTAACAAGTCCGACTTTATTTACATAGTAGCTAAAAAAATAATATAAAATACGAAATTATTTGAATAAAATATACATAAAATTTTAATTATAGGTACAATACAATAGAGTTATTAGTTAAAAATATGCTATGAACGTTGAAGACGTTGCATTAAAAATCTATAACATTAGAGTTAATTGGAGTGCATATTAGTGACTTAAAAAATAATTTTTAAAATTGTCTACACGTCAGCACAAATATGTGCGCACACAACTCTGAATTGCTGTGTGACAAATGGGACAGAGACTGACAGCGGACGCACACTGCACACAGGTAATCAAATGACAGCACGGTAGAAAGAGGACGCCCACCTCAACGTCCAGACAAACTTTGCATATATGCCGATTTTCCAGTGTGCAGCAAGGTGTAGTCGTTGACTCTGCTGTGCCAGCATTCGGAGTATATACTGCCGCATCTGCTGTAGAGGAACTACTAACCGTAGTCTTTGCAGTTGTGTTTAGTTTAAGTGATGTTGGCGGCACATCGATACCTTGACTGGAGGTAGCATTAGCAATATTTATGGGAGAAATGATGTGTGGCTGCGTAGCTACCACTTGAGAAGAGTCTTCAGTGGTGGTGCTATTGCTATTGATAGTCACAACTGCTGCCTGTCCCAATTGTGCAGTACCAGCTGCATCGAGTTGTCCAATCGCAAAATCCGTTACTTGTTGATTTAACAGATTCTCAACTGCATCGTATGACAATGGTTTATCGGTGAGCACGGCATCTTCGACATCTTTGCCAGACTCCTGCAAGACAGGTTTCTTGAACATATCATCTTCAAAACTCATTGCAACATGTTTTCTACTGGCGGACTGCTGCATCAATTTTTGCACATAGTTGGGGCCTTTTACGGACCGCACAAACGTACAGTCCGTCGACCACTTGGCGTGTTCGAACCATGGATCATCATCCTTCTCCCATGAGCATAGCCTAACGTGACAGTGAAAGCACGACACTTGATCCTTAATGCCGTCATAGTAAAGACCGGCCTGCGCAAGCGACTCTGGTCGTTGTATATCGCTGATAGGCCAATTCGTGTATGTGCGCAGACGCGCGTCCAACGACGAAAATTTGGAACACTCTGCTGTCGTAATCTGCTGAATCCCGAGATTAGTTGATGGTGCAGCCGAAGCATCTACTGTGGAGCAACGACTGTTCATAGTATTTGCAGTTTTGGTTACGTTCATGAATGTACGCAGGCTCGACTCAATCGACGAAAACATGAGCCAGAAATTATCCTCCTTCTTCGAAAAGTCCAGCGAAATGTCCTCGAACCTTTTCATCCATGAGCCCAGTGCCGGCCGATGTACAACGTGACCGGCCGATATACAACGACCAAGAGTCTCTGGTCGTTGTATATCGTCGTTGATGTGACCATTTACCGACCGCACAAACGGACAGTTCGGCGACCACTTGGCATGCTCGCACAACGGATCTTCCTCCTTCTCCCATGAGCCCACCTCAACGTGACAGTGAAAGCAGGACACCTGATCCCTAATACCAGCATAGAAAAAACCGGCTTTGGCCAGCGACTGTGGCGTTACATTTGGATTTGTCCAATTCGCAAAGGTTAAAAGACGATTGGCCTCAACATTTAGATCTAGCTGTGTGTGGTCCAGCGACATTATAGCCGTAGAAACGCTGCTGTGTGCTGCGGTTGAAGTTGTGCTGCCGGCGACTGCTGTTGCAATTTGTCTATACACAGAGAGAAAAAAAGATAGGATAATCTAATCGAAAAAAGTTGTTAATAAACCATTTTTCTATTTTGCATTGAAAACAACAACAACAATTACAATTCAGTTAAATAATCAAATCGACAAAAAATTGTTAAAATAAATTTAGAAATTTTTAATCATCAAAAAGTTAATCGTAAGAATATTAGCATATTAATTGAACCATAAAAATGGTATGTCTAAACTCTAGTATAGTTATCATTCCCAACCACCAAAATGGTAAAACTAACAAAATAAAATTGTAACTTTACTATTTTGGTCGGTTGTCTAAACGAAAATACGCTTTCGACGCAATTACCTCCTCTCTTTATTGATGCTTTAAGCAAAATGAGACAACTCGTTGGTTGATATTCAGTTACAAAATATTCGTAGACGGCTGATTTAAGTGGGTCTCAATTAATTTATAAATTAAATAATAAAAAAAAAAAAAAAGTTTTAAGTGTAGTGAATTGTTAAATATATTGAGTGCTCTGCAAGCGGAGGATCTGGATAATGCTGATCCACAAGACACCTAGTTTAGCAATTCTGACTTCGCAGCAATGGCAACAACGGAACATCAAAGACATCGAATCTCCTTCATGTGCACAGACATCCAGTTTTTCATCTCATGACTTAGTTTATAGCAGAGCTCTCGATTTCATACGAGTATTTAGGCGGACCTGGACCACTCCAAAGGGTACCATTAGGCGTCAAATGACGTCCGCTATCGATTTCCGAAATAAAAATGTTTGGGTCATAAATGGGGTTTTGACCCCTTTTTGGGGGTCATGGACCACTCCAAAGGGTACCATTAGTCTTCTAATGAGGTTCGCTATTCATTTCCGTAATAAACATTTTTGGACAAAACCCCCCTTTTGGGGGTCATGGACCACCGAGAGTGGTACCATTCGATATCTTACGATGTCTGCTACCGATTTCTGCAATAAAAATTTGTTCGGTCTTTTTATCACTTTGCGACCAGCTACCCACTTTTGTCCACCCACACTTCCAACCAATTCCCACATCAAGCTCGAAAAACCTGGGTAGCCCGGGTGATCGAGAGCCCTGGTTTATAGTGGAATTATGTCCATGGTAGTTTTATATATATATTTTATATAATATATTATACTAGCTGGACCCGTACACGGCTCGTGCAATGATTTTGTGAATGCAACGATATGGAGTGAGTTTATTAATATAAAGAACATTTTTATTATTTATATCAGGGACCCGTTCTTCACTGTGTACGTTTTCTATTGGTCTTATAAATGTAGTAACAAAACCAAAAAATAATTTTCCGCCAAAACAACTTCTCTCAAAGACAATTCTTCGAGATTCTGCGCCGTATAATTCTTTCCAGTAGAATTCATCCCCGTGAAATTCTTCCCAGCAGAGTTAAGAGTGGTAGGTTTTAGTGTGGTGAGTTGTATTGTGGTGAATTTTAGTGTGGTGAGTTTTAGTATGGTGAGTCTTAGTGTGGTGAGTTTTAGTGTGGTGAGTTTCGGTGTGACGGATTTATGTGTGGTGAATTTGTATGTGATGAGTTTAAAGAATTTCGGGTGGTTGGTAGTGTTCGAAGTGTTCGGATACCTGCTCACTTTGAAAAATCTAAAACTGGTGCACCTACTTAATCCTAGTGGCCACCAGACCAATTTATTTTATTTCAATAATATGTGTACACGGATAGAAATTACCATACATGTATTAGGAATGAAGTGTAATTAAATTATAATCGAAATTTAATTTATTTTTGTTCACGTGTAAACATTATTATATTGTCCAGCAGAATCTGTCAAATTTACCATAAATATGTTTCAATACCAACATAAAACTTTAATTGCATTTGAATCAAATCTAAATACAACGTATGTTCGACACGCTAGTCTTAATTCGATAATTTATCGACTGACGTAGTTGGCAACGTTGTGCAGCATTTTCTACCTACGCCATCTTTTGCCATCGTTTGAACATATTAATGTTTAAAAACAAACAAAAAAGAAATAGGATTTAAATAAATGTATTCTTGCAACATTCTTCTTGTATTCGAAGTTGGCACTCGTTGAGCATAATTTTTTACCTACGTCTCTTTTGTCGTCTTTTGAAGTATGTATAGGGGTCATTTTAAACCTACTGATGTTTGAAAACAAACAAACAAAAAATGAATTCTTTATATAAAGTTGACACTCGTTGATCGGCATTTTCTGCGTACGTGTCTTTTGTTGTTCGTTGAGAAAACGTGTTCGCGTCGGTAATAATTTTGTTATTTGTAAATTAAATAAATATAAAAATTGTGTCATAAAAAGTAAGTATGTGAAGTTAAATACGTATTTTTTTTTAGCAAAGACACAAACCATTTTTTTTACAGAGCATTAACAGAGCGTTAACAGCCGCTATGTTAGCGGATGAAATCTTCCGATTGGTACACATAAATGACTCCGAATCCGTCCAGGATTTTCATGCTGGAACGCAATTTAATATATTGGATAGCTAATGAACAGTGCTTTCCAAATATGTAACTTAAATATATGGATCGATCCATTAGACATTTTATATACATTTTTATACTTGGTCATATATTGAGAAAAAGTGGTGATGATAAAGTGGCCACTACTCCGTCCACGGTCCCAGTTCTGGAACTTCTTATAGTAGGTTGGTTTGGTAATGATTAGAGCTTTCCAAATCTGTGACCTACATATGTGGATCGATACGCTGGATATTTTTTATGAATTTTTGAAACTTGGCCATTACAAGGAACGAATATATTCATATGAAGAAAAAGTCATGATGATGAAGTGGCCACTACTCCGTCCATGGTCCCCGCGCTGGAACTTCTTATAGTAGGCTGGGTACGTAATGATTAGCGCTTTTCAAATATGTGATCCACATAGTTCGATCGATACGCTGGATATTTTTTATGAATTTTTGAAACTTGGCCATTTACAAGCAACAAAAATATTCATATGAAGAAAAAGTCATGATGATGAAGTAACCACTACTCCGTCCATGGTTCCCGTACTGGAACTTCTTATAGTGGGTTGGATAGGTAATGATTAGTGCTTTTCAAATATGTGATCGACATAGTTGGATCGATACGCTGGATATTTTTTATGAATTTTTGAAACTTGGCCATTTACAAGCAACAAAAATATTCATATGAAGAAAAAGTCATGATGATGAAATGACCACTACTCCGGCCGTGGTTCCCGTGCTGGAACTTCTTATAATAGATTGGATAGGTGATGATTAGGGCTTTTGAAGTATGTGATCGACATAGTTGGATCGATACACTGGCTATTTTTTATGAATTTTTGAAACTTGGCCATTTACAAGCAACAAAAATATTCATATGAAGAAGGTCGTTCAAAATCATGTTTTAATTTGAACATATTTATGTTTCGATGTAAATATTTATTTTGTTTGGATGTAGTAATTATTATGTTTCCATTAGAAAATACACCATTTTAAGGGGCAACATTAAAATGTTTCCGTGATATTATAAGGTAAGTCAGAGCTCATTACAACACTGTTCAAGCCTCAATACAACCCTGTTTACAAATGATTTATCAGTCAATTATATATTATGCTTACATAAAATTCCAAATATACATGTTAACGCCTGCAAAATTATGTTTCGAACAGCCCTTTTTTGCAGCGCGTATGTGAGCCACTTAAGTTTTTTATGTTAATCTTTTTTTGTTTGTATTTGACTTATTTGTATTACGACTTATATGATAGGAAATTTTCTTTGGAGTAGAAATTTTATAAGCTACTGATCCTAGAAGAAACGTTGTTTCATATGACGAAAAAAATCGCACTGGGGGAAAAAAGATTCGAACAAATCGCGCGATTTTTGTAAGTATGCAAGGTCACCAGGCGTCCGGGCGAAATTTGTTGTTGTTGTAATTTTTTGCGAAAATAAAGGGGGTGGCATTTTTTTATTGACCGGTAAAGTGATCTTCTTCCTGGACTTATTTTCAATAATGTTACACGAGGTATTATTCTTGGTAGACGAACTAATTTTTATGGTACCGGAAGTATTATTCATGGTAGACGAACTATTTTCACAAACTTTTATTATAACAATTTTTAGTCACTTCAATTTACCAAGTTTATCGGTCATTGCATTTTAACCGTCTTTTTTTGGTTAGATTTACCTTTTTTTTTGTGTATTGTTACGGTTGCTGCTATTTCTGGTGGCAATAAGGACTATAATTTTAATAAGATGTAAACTTTGGGCACCGGTCACTGGTTGAAGACAAATGTATAAATTAGTAAAATGTCAGTAAAATCCCAGCGCCAAGAAATAATTGCCGACGGCTAAAAAAAAATTGCACGGTGGCGGCTCTGAGCCGCATGAAGCGAAAAGTCTGTCGTGGGCGGCGGCTAACCGAATTTTATGCACGTAACTTCAACGAGTAGAAATCTATTGCTGTTCATATCGAATAGATATCTCTTACCTATCCGGTGTTTTTACATCTTAAGTAAGCATTGAAGTTACGAAATTTTGCTTATACGATTGATAACCCAGAAAAAAATACTATATAAATAATAGTTTTTTACTATTAAAAATAGTCAATAGGATAAATTATTATTTTAATCGGAAAATACCATTAAATACTAGAAAATACCATGACATTGAGTTTATATGAAAAGATTTATTTTTTGTATACTATTAAATTAATAATTATCCCATTGACCAATTTTAATGGTATTTGAGCGAATTTTTTTCTGGGTGTAAGCACCAGTAGATATCCATTCGTTGAAGTTACGGACATTAGTCAGCTAACTAAAAATAAATTCAAATATAAATAAAAACTAATATAATTTAAATATTTATTATTTTAGTAACTGCAAAAAGGTATTTGCAAAAATGGTATTATAAAAATTGAAGGTTTTTAGTATTAAATGAGCTTCATTTAAATGAAGTGAATGTGGAATACAAAATTTAAGATTTCGATATTAGAAAAAGTAAAAAAAATGAACAAGAAAGTGAAGGTGGCATCAGAATACAAAAAGTTCAACGCGTTGCCTGAATATACATTTTGAATTAACATTTCAACAGTAAACTCAAAATAATTAGTTTGCTACTAATAGAACACTCTGATTGCAAAATTTATTACATTATATATATAACCAATAAATATATTTTTAATATATGATTGTTTAATCAGTGTATCTAGTGTTTTAGTTTTTTTTTTTTTGGAACATATAACTGCTGCTTCTTTTGAAAGTGCAACAACAAAAATATGCGAACAAAAACCGAAGCTTGTGATCGAATTTTTCGCGGAAAATTGTGTGTACAACAAACAAAATTCGTGGATGTTGTAGAATAAGTTTTTGTTGGCAACTGGATGTACTAGAATACTTGTACACTCAAAATAAAAAGTCTGCTATTAATAGCAAACTCTGACTGCTAAATTTTAGCACACTTTAATATGCATTTACAGCATACTTTTATCTGCAATAGCGAACTGTTTGCTGGGAATCTTAGTTCTGCTAGTGATCAAGATCGTGCTAGTGTCACTAGTGTGCATATTGCCAGTGTAGCTAACCTGCACTAGATGGCGCCATAGTCACGAGACGCTGCAGCTAAATGTGTCTACAATTCGTAGACTCTTATTCGACAACATGTATTTTGAAATGAGATATTTCTTATACGTAATAATAATGCACGCATGCAAGAGTGAAATTGTGAAATAAAAATATGAGATAAATAAAAATAAATAAAATAAATATAATAAAAAATAAAAATAAAAAAATAAAAAAAAGTATATCAGAAATAAAAAATATATTAAAATACAAAAAAAATATATTATTTTTATTTTCTTTTTTTATGAATTGGAGTTAACAGCAAAAAAAATTGTTAAAATAGCTAAAATTGTCTGTTCTAATAGCATAAAAAAAATTTACTGAAACAGCAAACTGTCATTTGCTATTTCAGCAGAATCCGGCGCTTTCCTCTTTTCAGCAAACATTTTTGCTATATTGGCAACCTTTTTTGCTGCTGTTACAGACTTTTTATTTCAAGTGTAGCGTGTGCCATGCGTCTGACTGTTACTCTGTGTCTGTTTGTTGTCCTGCAAGGATACAGGGTAGCAACGAAAACTGACATATGCTTTTATTTTTGTTAAATGTACATTTTAATATGCACTTATAGATAATTTTTTAATCAGTTTCAAACTATGGAATCTCGTACTCAAATCTCGTTTCAACAATCGTTGGTATTCTCTTTCTCAATTTTAGAGAATTTTAATGGACTCGTCAACATCACTTGATTTATACAATTTTTTTGTATTTTTAAAATTATAATTCTAATTTTTATATTATTGGTTCTTGTATTAGTAAAAATAATTTATTTTTTATTGAAGGCATTGAAAATATAAAAAAAATAAGTAATCTTAATACAATTAGTGTTCAAGTTCTATTATTTTTTATAATTAAAACAATGTTTAAGATATTGGTTTACCATACCTTAATTAAAATTTAAAAAGTAAAATTTTGCAAGATTCTAGCAAAAAGAACAAAAATGGTATAGCAAGAGCATAAACAAGATCATGTATACATATGGACATTTCCTGCGTGTTCCGGACGGGACATTCATACGCTTAAAACTTTAATAGCTCGAAGGGAAATTAATGAATTTACTTGATTTTTGATTGTGCATATAGTATTAAAATAGGACTAAGTATCTGCAAAAAATTATAGAATTCTATATTGTAGATCAAAAGATTTAAATGAAATAGTGGGCATTCCGGACGGGACAAAAACGGAAGTGCATGTCGAGGTTCATATGGAAATGCCAAAAACTCAGCAAATTTTGCGTAGAAATGTTTTTTTTTTGAAATATTTTAAAAAATATTTGTAATCATGTGCTTTCTTTGTGTATTTACACTTCGTTCCTAAAGTTTATAGTTTTTTCATGATAAATCACAGAAAAATTTCAGACGTGACAAAAAATTCCGTATAGAAATTATCAGTACGATTTTTAAAAATTAGTTAAAACAGCTAAAACTGTCTATTCGAATATCATAACAAAGTTATTCCAACAACAAACTTCCGTATGCTGTTTCAGCAAAATATGGGAATTTCCTCTTTCCAGTAAACTTTTCAGAAACCTTTTTTTCTAATGTTGCAGAATTTTTATACCCTACACCTATGAGGTACAGGGTATATTAACTTTGTGCATATATTGTAACGCCCCTTAGGAGGCGTGTCCGGTATGGAAAAGTATATATATTCTTGATCAGCATCACTACCCGAGTCCGTTTAGCCATGTCTGTCTGTCTGTCTGTCTGTCTGTCTGTCTGTCTGTCCGTCTTGCTGTCTTGCTGTCCGAATACAGAATAACTTGAGAAATACTGATCAGAATGCGATGAAATTTCGTATCAATAAATCTTAGCCAAAAGTAGGAACTGAGTTTGAAAATGAGCCAAATCGGTCAACGGACACGCCCACCTCCCATACAAGTCACTTTTATATAACTCTTTCGGAACTAATAACTCGAAAAGTATTCAAGGTATAGTTATAAAATTTAAAAAGTATTGTTAGAATTCATCTAAAAATATGTGGTACAAAAATGGGCGTGATCCGCCCACTTTTTTTTTTCATTATTTCTCGGGTTTTCATAGTGGAAATTTGATCCGTAAATTATTAAAATCAAATCTATGAAATATTAGCCTTTCAAAATTTTAAATATAGGCGTGGTCCGCCCAATTACATTTTTCAATTTTTTTTTTTAGTTTTTTATACTTTATATAATTTTTTTAATTTATGGGGATATAAGATGTAAATTTCTGATATATGAATAATATTCTGAGGGTTAATATCCCCACCAAAGGTGTAGGGTATTCCATAGTCGGGCCAGACCGACTATAAAAATCCGCCCCATGTGATCTAATTTCTCCCAACTCGTTATTTATAGTTTTAACTAAGTGGGCCGATAGCTACGACGCTTAACTCATAAGGGGCGATTGAGTAATTTTTTTCATATCAAAAAAAAAAGAAATTTTTAAAATAGTATAAAAAGAGAAATACGCAACAATTAATATTTATAGGTCTTGTATTATTATTAAATATGTAAAAATGAATATTTTTGTACTAATGATATTTGTTCTAATAATAATATTGATCAATTTAATTATAAAAATAATTGTTTTCTTATTAAAATACCAGTATCAGTTATTTTTCTGGGTGTGACAATTTACATAAATAATGGCCAATTATTATAGAAATGTATTTACTTTGTTTTTAATTGCATAACAACATGTAGCGTATTCACAGTTTCATGGTATTGGTACGACATTGTACGAATAAGACAGTACGGCAATTGAACTGTGAGCACCACTTTTCTGCATTTTAAAATATTTCGTCAAATAAATGCAGCTGATTCTTATCAAATTAGGATTTTTGAAATTATCATAAATATTCCTCGATTTGAAAAGAAAAACAAATAAAATAACATTTCATGTGCACTATTTGTCTTCAGTATCACATCAGGGCTATTATCAAATACAACATATGTGGTATTTCGCTTTTATAAGGGATCAACAACAAATTGACGTTTCTGTGTTATTGTATCGTATATATACTACATGGTACGAATACTATACTAAAATATGATGAACTGTGAATACGCTAATTGTGTGTCAGGCGCTGGACTGTGATTAGGCGGCGATACCGTCTGTTTGGGAAATATCTTTAATCGTTAATAGCTATGCCAAGAACAACGCTCTGAAATTTATTATTTTCGAAAACGCTCAATCAAAAATTTAAGAAGTATTGTATAGAGAATTCTTGAGAAATTGAAGATTAAATTAAATTAAATTTAAAATTCTTTTATTTATGAAAAGTTTCCTTTAAGATCTAAAGAGAATTTCTCACTTTGATCATGAAATTAAAATATTTGAATGTGTATTTTATAAAAATTAACACATAAATACTTTGAAATATATATTTTCATGAAAATAATAAAGTCCATGTTATTGAAGAAGAAAAATTCTTACCGAGATTTATGAGTCCAATTTCAAAAAAAAAAAACAATTTGGAAAACAATATATAATGTTCACTTTATAATTGTATCTATTGTGACGAATAGAGGTAATTTGCTCCACTGTGCAAGAATAAATAAGACGCAAGACAATTCAGCACACTAAGCAATGTGTTAGAAAGAGACGGAAGATCATTCAGCGCATTGAGGCAATATTTGAGAAAGAGATAGAAAATCAGCGCATTTAATACACATCAGTGCAAATGAGATGCCAATAGCATTCACGAAATGAGTAGAAGTTTCTCGAAACATGTCGAAGCTTGTCGAATAGTGTCAAACTGATACATGCAGTGTACACGCCGCATCTGAGGTTATTGGAAAGTGGTCGAGTGAGTCTCGTGTGAGAACAATGTCAAGTTAAATTGTGGACATGCAGCATAATTTGAATTTGTTATTAGTAAAGTTGTTTATTAAAGTGAATTAATAAAGTTAATTGTTATTATTTAAACCAAACATACGAGTGTTTTTATTTTGTACATAATCCAGAGATACGAACTTGTAGGACAGTTTTCCGTAGACTGAATTTTCGTAACAATATATACTAAACCACTGGACATATTTAAAAAAATATTTTCAGTTTGACTATGATTTATGTGTAAATTGTTTATAAAAGTCTCATACAAATCGTCGTTGTAGAAGGAAAAGTCACTAAATACATTTTTATGAAAAATTTAAATTTCGATTTTGTTGATTAAATTTATAACAAGTAATTGATGAATTTTTAAAGTTGAAATATCAATTGATAGATTTACATTTTCTTATTATGTGGTATAAAAATTGAGATCATCGATTAAGAATTAACAGATTTTAAAAGATTTTTTTAAATCAATATTTGGCATTTTGAAAATGTATTTGGTGACTTTTCGTTCAACAACGACGAAATATAACGGAAAACTTTTAACTATAGATATCAATTTTTATCTTGAGCTTTAAATATGTAATTATATTTTTCACAATGGGAAACTGAAAAATTTTAAAAGCAAACAATAATAAATAATTTGAGAAGTATCAAACACCAAAAAATAAAACGAATTAATAATATTTCAATTTTAATAAAATAACATATTTCTGAAAAATGTTTATACAATTCAACGGCGGCTTCATTCATATCAGTCGAAACAAGCCGGCCTATGGCTCGGAGGCGACGGCTGTCAAAATCGTCGGCGGCTCGTCTTAGCCGACCGGCGCATGTCTCTGATAGGTTGTATACAAAATCTTTGACAGCCAAACGACGCAACGCACTTATTTAGGGCGTACAATTAAAATTAGTAAAAAAAAGTATTAAATTTTAGTTGCTTTTGTTTTACGACCTTTGTTGATAGTTTCAAAATATTTTCTTGACGTGCTCAATGTGTAGTCGGTATAAATTTTGTGTTTTGTACCAACCAAATAAAATGATAAACAATTTGCATTGAGTGACAGATCGAACAGCTGATTTAGAGGCAGCCAACCGACTTCATCAGCGATCAGTGATGCCAACTTTTAGTTTAATTTTCACCGATATTCTTAAAAAAAAAACCCAATTTTATATAAAATTCCACGCACGAATGTATTGAGAAAAAAGAGTGTTTTTAGTACATTTTTAAAAATATTCAATAGAACAAACATTGCGTAATATGTTATTCGTTTAATATGTTTTTTTCTCTTGATTTCTCTAATTCTTGAATCACATTAAGGGGATTCATATCAGCACTGTAAATTTATCATTTCGTAAAAAAATAAAATTACGCGCAACTCGACATGAACGCACTTTTATCTGGCTTTGCGTAAACTATTTTATAAAATGTTGGTTGTACTCCAATTTTTAGTTATATCACTTATAATTATTTCACAACACAATTTAATGAAAACACATTTGCCATTTATTTTATGACAACTAACGAAAACAAAATATTCAAGAAATTTTTTTAGTTATTTTCACATAAAAATCGACAAATAAATTTACGAGTTGAGCGTAAAATATTCTCATACAATTTTTGCGTAAATTTCTACTATTTACGGGATTTCCACAAATTACGAATTTTACGCGCTTGATATGAATCCCCTTATTATAAATTAAGAAAAATTATTTATCATTAGCAAGTGGTGCTATATTTATTACATAAGATCCAGTTTTTTAGTGCAAGTTTAAACTTAGTTTAAATTTTTCCATATTTCAAAAGTCTATAGTTCCAAATCAAAATGTCCAATTTTTTTTAACTTTACAGAGAGATAGACAATTAGTACTCAATTATTATGAAATTTTAAATATTTCTGACAAATAATATCTGATATATTGGCTATAGACGAAATTACATCTAATTTAAACGGAATTAAAATGTAACTGAAAAACTGGATCATATTGAACAATTTAATCGATTAAACTTGGTTTGAATTAAAATTGGCATTTTATATACACACACAAAAAATATCGTTCCCTGTAAACACTTTCTCAAACAAACACTAAAGTGTTTGCAAGCTCATTTGTAGGAAATAATCGAAGTGTTTCTCACAAATGCTCAGTAGTGTTTCCCACAAATAATTGTAGTGTTTTCCACAAACACGAAAAGTGTTACTCACAAATACGAAAAGTGTTTCCCAAAAATATTTGAAGTGTTTCCCACAAACACGAAAAGTGTTTCCCACAAACACGAAAAGTGTTTCCCACAAACACGAAAAGTTTTTCCTACAAACACGAAAAGTTTTTCCCACAAACACGAAAAGAGTTTCCCACAAATATTTCAAAATTTGGTAGTGTTTGCCAAAAAGACTTGAATTGTTTCCTGCAAATATTTGTAGTGTTCGCAAAATTCAGTTAAAGCAAAAGGTTTTTTTTTTTATTGCAGCAGCCACACATTTACGCGACATGTCGAATAAATCAGAATTCCAGGGTAGATTATTCGACTAGTCGCGTAATCGAACGTCTGGCGAAAATAAACATTTTATTTCGACTGATATTGATGGACACTAAGAAAACACTACAACACATCGATGCATCGTGTCTTAAAAAGTCATCTAAAGTGACTGGGTTTTCGTCAGATGATTTGCACAGAATTGCGGCAGTGTTTCTGCAGTCATCTGTTTTGGATGATGTGAAGCGATTATGATGAATTGATGGCAGTAGCTATAGATGATAATAATTAGCTTCAGTTTTCGCACAATAAGAAAATTTTGCTTCTTATTCGACAAAAGAAGCTTATCCACGTTTATTCTTGAAAGTGTTGCATGACACAGATAGGTTCAAGTGATGCATCTTTTGTCAGAAGCTGTACGATTATTGGGGCAAACACTTTCAATGTAGCAATTTTTCCGAGAAGCTATTAGTATTAAACACTTCTAGTAGTAAACACTTCTAAAATAGATTGCGTTCTGGGAAACACTTAGTGTTTGCCACAAAGAAATATCATGTATTTATTACTTATCTTAAACACTTTCATTATTTATTGGTAACAAATGAGTGTTCGGGAGTAATAATTGAAATGACTTTTATATAGTGTTTTTGGTAAACATTTTAAATGTTTTTAAGAAATTAGATATTGTTTTGTTCAAACACTAGAATTGTACAATTGTGTAATAAGCCATAATAATTTTCGACTAACAATAAGTATTTCTGCCATTCAATATGTATTTACCAGAAGTAACTGATAGTTTCCCACAAGTATTTTATAAACATTCCTTTTTTAGAGTGCAGATAAAAATAAGTGGACCATTCCGAGGGTTGCAAAATGAACATCGATATATTTATCCACAGCATCGATGTTTGACATCGATGTCGAAAAACAAGAAATATCGATGTATCGATGTCAATTTTAACCCTTAGTAGAGCAAAAGTGTGTCTTTGGAAATCACGAGCTAGAGCTTAGGAAATTTGGTATTAAGAGTATTAGCAGTAGCATATAAATCATACAATTATATAAATTCAATTCCTAACTCCATGGTGTATGGAGCTAATTAATTCTTAGGTGACGATATCATTTGAAAATATAATAACATAATATAATTGTTTTATTTTAGAATTTTTCTTATTTGAATATGTCTTAATATGTTAAATTTTCCTTTAAAAACTGGTAAATGCACATATATGTGCGCATTATCATATTTATTAGCAATTTCATTAAAAAAAGGCAGACATCGTAAAACATCGAGGTTTTTTTTGCGATGTTTTTTGGCATCGATGTTAATTTTTGAAGCATTGAAAAAACAATCGATGTTTTTCCTGACGATGTTGCAACCCTAACCATTACCCGATTACCACTAAGACTAAAATTCACCTCCATTTCTCCCCAAGTTGGCATCGCTGTCAGCGATATTTTTCTACATTTCAAAGAAAGTTTTTCTTTTCCAACGAACATAAAAAGAATTATGTACATTGAAGAAAGAAACAAAAGTAAAAATGTGTTTTCAAATCGTGAATAGTAAATTTTATCACACATTTTTTAAGCAAGACCCAATGTTGTCTTTTATCTCACAAAAGAATGGATTCACCCCTCCCTCCCCTCAATATGGACTCTGTCGATATTGCGCAGTCAGCTGTTCTTGACGTTCTGGGCATATCAATTCAATGTGACATCCGTTGGAATGATCACATATTTGATGTGTCGAAAGAAGCGGCCAAGTGCCTGGGTTTTCTGAAACGGTGTAAGACATACTTCACTTCCGATGACTTGCGCATTGTCTACACAACCTATATTCGGCTTAAGATGGAATACAATTCGCACATATGGGCAGGGGCTTCAAAATCTTCTTTGGAGTTCTTGGATCGAATCCAACAACGTGCAATATATTTAATAGGGGATGAAAATATTTCATCCTCTATTGGTTCTCTTGAGCACCGAAGGACCGTAGGGTGTGTAAGCCTGTTTTATAGGTATAACAATGGTAAGTGTTCGAGGGAAATACATGGCCTGATTCCACCAGGTCCTGTATTCTCTCGTTCTACTCGGGCATCGAACCAAGCCCACCCCTTCGTAGTCCACTCGGTTCTCAACAGAACTACGTATTACAGAGATAATTCGTTCTTCAGCCGCACGATACGTTTGTGGAACAATCTAATCATTTCCCAAAAATTGTCAGCACTATTTTCATTTGAACTTGTTAAGGTTTCATGATAAACATATAAAAATTTATTTGATGCAATATGTAAAATTAAAACAATATGTGTTAAATAAAATTTGGCGTCCCAAAAACTTCAATATAAATCGCAGAAATATGATTTTGAATTTTATACTTTAAACCTAGGGTATACTAAGTTTGAGTGGATATTGTGGGTGTATTAAAAAAAAACAACTTTGGAACTAATAAATATATTCTTTTTCGTATTATTTGGAATCATTTGGTATTCATATTATATATAATAGACATCTGCACAAGTCCATTTGAAACCCACTTCAAGACATTCACTTCGTTTCAAAACATTTACTGTCGTCAACTCTATGCTTGAAAATCAAATGAATGTCTTGCTCACAACAACAAAGAACCAAGTACTGTCAAAACAAAACATAAGCAAAACAAAACTGAAGTGAAGAGGTCTATGATGATGTGCAATAAACATTCAAATACTGAAATGAACTGCTTATGACACCGAGTACTTAGTGCATTTTTCATTTTTTTTTATCATTCTTACTAGAGTAAGGAATAGAGTAGGAATTTTCATTAATATTGAAATATAGAAAATAACAAGAGGTATACGAAAATCACATAATATTTTATATTAAGTTTTTGATTTATCGAAAAACATTTTTTCATTATTTAATTTTTTCATCATTTAATTAAATTTTTTTTTTTTTTGTTGATATATTGCTTTTTGACCAAAGCGTTATTTTTGTCGTACAAATTTTTTTTTTAAGAATTTTTGTTTTTTTTAAATATTGTTTGTTGTATTTTTTATTAACACATAAATACCAATAACAACATTACTGCCGTCGAACGAGCGTCAGATTTGTTGTTGTTTTCAATGTTTGTCTTCTCACTCGTTGCGCTCACTCGCTGCACCTACTGTATTCGTTGCATGTTCAGCGACTGTGTTGTCGTTTGTGGTGTTTTTCAAAACATTGAATGTTTTGAATGGCTTGATGTTTTGACAGTGCTTGACACCAATGAAACAAATACTGAAGTGAAGTGAAGTCGCTCAAAGAGACTTCACTATAATACTGTCGATTGTCATTTGTGAAATGAATTCAAAACTGTAGAGTGCAGTAGTGCATATTTGCAGAGGAAACTTCAAAACCATTTGTGCAGATGTCTAATATATAATTTGATTTTTAAAGTGAAGTAAATTTGATTTTTAAATTGACCGATTTGGTTCATTTTCACACATTTTATACTTAAGTATGTATGCATTAAAAAAGTTTCATCTATATCGCTCGTTTAGTTATTTACTTAAAATGTTTTCCGCGAACTAGTTGACAGATGCAAATGATAACTGTTACCCTATTTTTTACCAATTACCAATTACCAATTTTATTAAAAAAAAATATATTTTAATTTTGTAATAACTTTCGTCTTTATTTTCTACAATGTTGTCCGTTAATAATATCTTTATCTACGACAAATGTACATACAAAAAACACATTCTACAAATTAGTACATATAACATTTTATAAATAGTCTAGTTTACAGTTTTGTTTTTTTGTTTCTTTATAATAACAACAATGTTTTTCACCTTTTTTAAACAATTCAAAACTTATACATAGAATAATTTGCTTATATTTAAAAACTTATGCTTAAAAATATAGTAAATGCATTTAAAAAAAACATTTTAAAACTGGTTACAAAAACTATTACTAAATTTTCAAGATCAGGTCGTGTGTTTTTTTGTATTTCTTTTCTTTAGGTTTATCTAAATTTTGTCTTTCTTTTGTGTTACATTATTCCAACTATAAAACATAAAACAAAATGTGCTGTTTTTTTATTAACAAAAAAAAAAAAGAAAATAAAACACCTAAATAACAACATACAAAACTTAAAATTTTCAACTTCGTACAGAAAAAACAAAAAATATTATAATACGTTAAACCTAGGGTTGCTTAAAAATGTCAGTCCTCTCACGTCGTTCCATACATCATTCAGCTCGAGTATTGCTCCTTCAGCACTTTACGCATAATTTTTCCCGTCGGGTTTTTCGGCACCTCATCGGCAAAAATGATGCCACCATCAAGTTTCTTATAGTGCGCCACACGTTCGGCCACATAGTCGTAAATCTCCTCTTCCGTGCTCTTCTCGCCGGGTTTCAGCACAACAAGCGCACGTGGTGCCTCACCATTCAACTCGTGCGGTATGCCGAAGACAGCAGCCTCCAATACCTTTGGATGATCACGCAATAGAGCCTCTAATTCTGCGGGTGGCACCTGGAAACCCTTCACCTTGATCAGTTCCTTCATGCGATCGGTTATATAGAAATAACCCTCATCATCGTAGTAAGCCACATCGCCGGTACGCAACCAACGACCGGGATAGAATGTTTCCTTGTTGGCCTCCTCATTGTTGAGATAACCCGACATAACCTGTGGACCGCGTACGCATAGCTCACCGGTGATATTTGGGCCCTGACCCGTCAGATCACCGCTCTCAAAGGAGACAATCTTGCCTTCAGTGCTGCCGGTAAGATAGCCGGTGGAGGCGTAACGTGTGTTGGTGGGTGGAGTCATGAGTACCACGGGTGAGGCTTCGGTCATGCCGTAACCCTGCAGGAATTTTGTGTTGGGGAATCTGAAAAAGTTACGAAAAAGAAGCATTATTCAATGTGGTATAAAAAGTATAGAAAAAGAAAGATTAGGGTATTTTTAAAAGCCTTAAGTTTTGAAAGATCTTATTCAAGCGAACAATTGGATACATTATGAAGTTTGTAAAGGTTACTTCAAAGATCAAATATACTAAATATATTAAACTTATGTCTTCTACTACACTTACTTCTTGATAAAACGTTCAACATCGGTAATACCAATTGGTGCTGCGCCAGACATGACCAAACGCAATTTGGGTGCTGTCTCCTTGGTCACTTTCGGATGATGGATCATAAAGAGCGCTAAAACGTGCGGCAAATAACAATATAAAAAATAAGTTCTTACGTGGACCCTATATTTTAAACTTACCAATTGGTGGTACCAGATTCAAAATACTGCCCTGGTACTCATATAATGCCTTCATCAGATCCTCAGGCTTGAACTGGGGCAACGTTACCAATTTAGCGCCTTGACCCAACTTGGAGAGCATCACCACCGTCAGACCGTAAATGTGAAAGAAGGGCAACACACAGGGCAATGTGTCCTGAAAGTCCAACGAATTGATCGGTATCGGTGCCTGTACCTGTTCACAGTTTGCGATGATATTATTGTGCGATAAACAAACGCCCTTCGGCAGGCCCGTGGTGCCCGAAGAAAAAGGCAGAAATACCATATCATCACCCTTGACATCATAGTGACGCAATGCACTGTAATCAATGTCGCCCGTCTTGATGAGCTCAAAAAAGTCAATTGCGCCCGCGGGCAATTCATCGCTGGCACGCATGCGTATACAGGCGATGGGTACTTGTTTCTCTGCCAATTTGCAGGCCTCTAGGAGCACTGGGTAGCCGACTGTGGTGCCAAGTATGAATTTGGCATTGCTGAAGGTCAGTTGGCGCGCGATTTCCTCTGAAAGAAAGTAGAAAAAATTGCGATTATTAATTAATGTGCGGAATGCATTAATTTTGAAATGTTTCAAAACTCTAGTAAAAATTTAACCTATTAGGATAGATATGATTATGAGTTCTTCGTGTCTGTCTTTTAACTTTTTAGGTTATGTCTACTGGTACACACAGAAAATCCTCTTTTGGCATTAGGTTGAAAGAATGAAAAAGTTAGTTGTACCAACTGACTTCATTCGGTTAAATCGAATGGTTTACACATTTGTTGACGGAACAGCCAGATTAGCCTATACACATGAAATATTAGTCTATACACACTCCTAATGGTTCTAACACTGTACTAAATATTGTTCTAAAACAGTTCAAAACTCGTTGCAGTACAAACTACAACTCTTTTTATTTTGACAATAACAACCGATTAAGCGCTTGAGAGAACCGAATAAGTTGGTTGGGCAAAAAGTTGGTTGGCGCAACAAATCTCTATTCTGTGTGTAGAAATTTACACTATAAGGTAGATGGACATTATCATGGTCGGCTCATGTTATTCATATAAATGTTCGGGTTATGACAAGGAAAATATTCAACGATCACTTTCTGAGCAAGACCAAAGAACAATTTCGAATACGATCAAGAAAAAAATCAATGATCGGTTCCCAATCATAGCTCTAGGTTTATTTATACTAGCGAAATCTCTAACTATCAGCAAAAACTATAAAAAAAACAGCAAAAATTAGTAAAAAATATATAAATTTGAAAATCTATGATTTAATTACATTCAAAAATCAAATGAACTTTGTTAAAAGATGCTCATATATGAGCATTTAACATGAGTCTCATATTCAACCCGTGAGTCTATTGGCTCTATTGGCTCTGGCATTATTGGTTCTAAAGATTTTAACGATGATAAGTAAAAATTAATAATTTCAAAATACAATTAATTCCATTTTTGCATAATACATTTTGATATTTCATTGTTTCGTAACTAGATCGCTTATCTTTATTAAACTTTAACGGGTCATGTATTAAGTAATCGCTTCTTCTGCACATGAATAAAAATTCTATAAGTGTCACTGAAATTGTACACATTATCAGGGGTCTGCAGATTTTATTTCTTTTTGCATAGTAAATGCAGCAAAAGTAGGATCTTTTTGTTTTTTTTTTTGCAAATGTTGTATTTTGCTGTATTTGCATTCGTTTTACTACTTGTCTGTGGCTCTTGTGGCCACGTTTTCTCTGAACTAAAAATAGCCTGCAATGGAATGCAGTGGCAAATGATAAGTTGAATATATTTGCTTTGCGATGAACATATTTTTATGGTCTGTTTTTTGTAAACAGCATTTTAAAGTGTGTTTGTGCAAGAAAACTGTACAGGAAATGAGAATGTACAGTGAAAATGATTTGTTTTCAATCATTTTTTTTATATTTATATTTTTTTCTTTGTAGCAAACATATTTTGATTGAAATCATTAATTTTATGCACAAAAATCACAAAAATTTTATATTTTTTCAATATTTCGAATAACATTTCAATAAGTTGGAAAATAGTTTGTTTTATAATATTATGCTTGCTGAAAAAAATATTTTGAAGTAATTTTGTATTAATAAAACCATAATGTTCGTATTGATTATGAATAACAGGTTATTTAAAACATCCCTAGTAGAAATTTGCCCGCTGCGCCATCGGGAAATGATCGGGTTTTCGTTGGGTAAGCCCTATTAGAGAAAATATGATCATTGTGAAAATATGATAGGGTTTATATTATGCAAATAGTCAATGTTCCCGATCATAGCTACATTATTTGTTCCTCATAACGAAATTAACATCAGTCAATGATCGAGATTTAATGAGAGAAACCATATTATGCTCGGGCTCTGACAAGGCAATTGTCGCGTAAATAAAAAAAAATGGGGTATTGCCCGATCAGTACATGATCATGGCCTGAGGTCAATACATGATCAGGACACTGCGTTACAAGGACATTATGGGCCTCGTCATATACCGATCATCTCAAATAATGACATGATCACTTCATGAACATAGCCCTACCAAAATTTCTACTAGGGATGGTCCTACAAACATTAAGAATGAATAAAAATTGACTGTTCTATGCCAAAATAAATGTTATAAAATAAAATTTGGTAAACGAAGAGCACAACAAATTAGTTATTGCATAAAATAAAACTATATTTAAATTATAGAAATTACAATCTGAAATGCAGACACTACATGCTTTCAAGGTATTTGAAATGTATCTTTTGAAATGTATCTTTTAGGTTTGATATGATCATGCCCAGATAATCTGCATAATCTAACTGATGGTGTTATGACAAGTAAACATTTATTGTTCAATTACCTATCATAACTCTATTACAATTTGTATTAGCGTTGGTACTTCTCTAGTAGAAATTGTACTAGGATTACGATCGAGAAGAAGTCAATGTATTTAAAACCTTTTCAGAACTCGATTAATTACATGACCAACACGATCATATTATCCCTAATAAGGTACATTTTTCCATTGTACTGTAAATCTATTCCCTACAATTTTGAGGTTAATATCACCACGTGCGCCCATGCCCCAGGCCTGGATTCGAACCCGAGACCTTCAGAATGCAAGACCAGCGCGCTACTTCTGGACTGCTGAGGCCGGCCACTACAAATGATTGATTTCGGTTATACTCGTGCAAATACTTCGCAATCAAGTGTTTCGAACAAATACTTCGATTAATTATTATTTGAGGTAATTGACAAGTGTTTACTCCAAACGCTAACTAAAATATGTCATTTATGGCAAATAATGCAGTATTTACCAGAAGTAAGAAATGTGTTTAGGAGGAATACTTAATTGAACACTTATGAAGTCATTAAAAACTTCATAAGTGTTCAATTAATTAAAAGTGTTAACGACAAATAAATTACTATATGTTACAAATACTAATAATTTAAAATGTTTGCAGAAAGCACTTATTATTTATGGCAAATTAAATGAAATTAAAAATATTTAGTGCAAAATATAATCACTTACAACAAACATTTGATTGTTTGCGGCAAATAATTCGTAAACAATCCCTTTTTTTTGTGTGGATCACTTGATTAGTCAACTGGATAACGAGCTGAAATTTCCCATGAAACATTTTCAAACTTATATAGGTACCGATTGACAATGGCAGGCAAATCTTCGAGATTAACCGAGAAAAACTGCTCTCACTCCCACCCTTCGAATTTGGTATTATTTGAGTACAAATATACCACTCACATGTTGTAAAAAAGCCATATCTGAACTATTTGATTTATAATATACTCGCAAAGTATTATACATTTTAACAATACCTACTTGTTTTTAATCATTTCTGGGTTATACTTGTAGGCATAGTGAATTGTTGCGAAGAATACCAGCACCTTATACCATTATCATGGTCCCCAAACTCTGCTGAGAGAATCTACCGACCATTAGACTGAAGAAACTGTTTTGGTATCTGGTTAATGCTTGCGTAGTGTACTCAAAACTACAACATTATTGATAATATTGCTCTCCTAGATTATATTGCATATCCCTAGTAGAAATTTTGGTAGGGCCATGGTCATGAAGTGATCATGTCATTATTTGCGATGATCGGATTATGAAGAGGCCCATAATGTCCTTGTAACGCAGTGTCCTGATCATATACTGACCTTAGGCCATGATCATGTACTGATCGGGCAATACCCCATTTTTTTTAATTACCCGACAATTGCCTTGTCAGAGCCCGAGCATAATATGGTTTCTCTCATTAAATCTCGATCATTGTCTGATGCTAATTTCGTTATGAGGAACAAATAATGTAGCTATGATCGGGAACATTGACTATTTGCATAATATAAACCCTACTATGGTATGTATGATAAGGGCATGCAAAGGCAATGATCATATTTTCTCTAATAGGGCTTACCCAACGAAAACCCGATCATTTCCTGATGGCGCATCGGGCAAATTTCTACTAGGGATTTCATGCGGAAAAATGCGCAAGCATTCTCTAGTTCATATATATCCCTCTCGAATAAGATCATATTTTCTGATTTTCATCAGTAATCTTCTTTAGAATCCGTTGCAAGTGGCACATTTCCATCTGTATATCCCGAACAGAGCAACTTTATTTGATTCTTATAAAGAAATTACAATCGAGGAAAAATAGTTATTTAATCAGAAAAATCCCGAACGGTAAACGTGAAATGCTAGGAAATGTGAAAACAAAATTAAAATGATATCTAATGTAATTTTTATTTAAATATTTAAAATAATCTCAAATAATATAAATTTTTGAATAAACATTAAAGATGTTTTCGATTTCGAAAGGTTATTTGTTGGATCTTGATTAAGAAAAGACTTTTTTTTTTGCTAACAAAGCAAACTGTCTGCTTGGGACCTCATCATGGAGCTCCAAGGGTACACAGAAGAAAAAAAATTCTTCAATATGATGAATTTATTCATAAATATTATGAAAATTATATGTACCAAATATTCAATACAATAAATTTGAATTGTCATATTGATGAATTTTTTCATAATATTTTTTCAAAAAATATATATTTTTTTTAAATAATTCGAAAAAAAGTGTTGTACAAATTTTATTTAAAAAAAAAATAAAAAAAAAAATTGTTCGGACAAAAAAAAATTTCCGAAAAAGAAATATTTTTTTCAATTTTTTTTTTTCGAAATTTTTTTTTTTTCCAAAATTTTTTTTTTTATCAAAAATATATTTTTTATAAATATAACTTTTTAAAAATAAAAAGTTGTAATTATAATAAATATATTATAAAACATTTTACTAATTTAAGCATGTCGAACAAGCATTATATAAGAAAGAACACACAAGAACTACTTGAGAACTGAGAAGTACGGCAAAAAATGAACGAAAAAAAATAATATTTTGATGGAAATTTAGTTTAATGAACAATACGATGAACATATAAGTTGTATTTTATATTTTGGTGCATTAATATGATGAAACGTATTCTTCACATACAGTTCATCATATTGAAGAACATTATTTCGACAGTTACCAAGTGTTCTTCATATTTATAATAGAATTCATAATAATAATGGCGTTAGTCATTAATATTATGAATGGTTTTTCAATACAATGAATCATGGTTTGAAGAACGGAATTCATCAATACGATGTACATTTTTTTTCTGTGTACACGATAAGATAACTGCGTTACACGCAGATCGTGCATCAGAGTTGGTACCTCATTTGGACCTTGTCTATATTTAACAAGCTCTCGTCAAGAATCATTATTTCCAAATGATGCCAATGTAGAAAAGTAAAATTTCTGAAACATATGCGTACGTCCGTATTTCATTGATTTGATTATCAATAATTTACGACTAAAATGATCATTATTAAAAAATGGGGATTCCAAAAAAAAATGAGCACATATTTCTAGATGATTTGTAATAATTAGTTTGAAATTTTAAAGCTTTATATTGAAGATTTTGCGAGTTGCGCGATTTTTAAGAGTTACATGCACAAAAAAAATGTATTCATAAATGGATTGAACGCCGTTAATTGCGACATCGTTCATAATATATGTGGAAAAATCATTCTATTTATGAACTATTCTTCGTATATACGAATCGCACAATTTGAGCGAAATTGATATAATAAACGCGTTCATAATTGTTATGAATTGCGTTCATTGAGGTATTCATATTAATGTTTTGAGGCAAATCTGCGAAACCTCTACGTCACGTGCAATTCAGCCGAGCATAAATTGGATGAATTTGGTCATTGGTTGAGTAATAATGAAAAATTCATAAAATGGATGAACAAATTCATAAATAGTATGAACTTTTTTTCCTGTGTGTATTAGAAGCCATCGTATACGTTGACCAATTTGGCTCATTTTCGAACTTGAAATTACCTATTTAGAAATACATACTGGATCTAAATTTCATTGTAATCAGACCAGTATTTTTCATGTTTTCATGTATACAGCCAGATGTTTCTATACAGGCTACGTCTTCTAAGGGGCGTTAAAATATTCGCAATATCCCCACATGACCCATGCCCCATTCATTGTATACAGAATTGTAGTATTTTGCAAGTTTTCGTGTACACGGACAGATTTTTCTGCACAGGCTACACCTTCTAAGGGGCATTACAATATTCGCACAAGCTTAATAAACCCCATTGTGCGAATTCCATTCCCATTGTAGAATGAATTATATTTTTATCTAAATATAAAGCATATAAAGGGTTTTTCAATAATAGCGCTACAAAAGTTTTTTTTTTCAAGGGTTTTTCAACAGGGATGCTACAAAAGTAGAGCGACAGGGACAGCAAACGACGCCATATTTTTTACCACTCTTTTGACATTTCTTTTAAAATTTACTACCGAAATTCGACTTCTTATATCTTTCCGTCATTAAATGGCAACCTTACTAAATAGAAATATCAAAAGAACGGCAAGATATATGGCGTCGTTTGCTGTACCTGTCGCTCTACTTTTGTAGCATCCCTGTTGAAAAAGCCTTTATTAGAGAACGAATTTGTAAAATAAATATATTTTATTATTGAAAGTACTAAAATTAATTACAAAATTACAAATAAATCAACCATAAAGCAATTCGATGAGCGCAGTAAATGCTCAATCAAGTGCAAAAAACAATTTGTTCGGCCTACTACAACTCTTGCTTATTATTGTATCCAGAAGATACGCGATTTGTTGGATTGCTGTTGAGCTTGTATATTTTTTATAAAACATTGCCTTGAACAAAGTCCAATGTACTGCCCAACGAATTGACACAGAAAATGAACGTAACGAAACAGCAGTGGCAAACAATAAAATTACAGATCAGCGACGCATAGATACAATGTATCTACAAGATACATGCATTTTTGTGTGTGTGTCATATAAACTGCAAGATTTTTTTTTCATATTTTTTCTTTTTCGATTAATTGTTGCTGCAAAAATAAAAAAATAAATTTTAATTGAGAAAAACGTACAACACAAATATGAATTGAACGTAATTTAAATGAAATCATTTAAATTGTTTTTTTTTTGTTGCATTTTTTAGATAATATTTTATTTCAAGTTTGCTAAAAAGTGGGTGTCGGTCTGCCACACACTAACTGAAAGCCTTCCAAAGGTCGCCACGAGCGCTGCAGACTAATTTGTGTTAAGGAAAAAGATAAAAAATATATGGTAGACTAATTTAGTAAGATTTATCGTATGGTTTTTTTACCCCACATGATTTGGCAATATTTTTATTTTGTTATCAAATTCGCAATTATGGGGTGTGTAAATTCTCAGTCTTATCGCTAACAACGATATAGACGTGTGACCTAAATTTTATATAGCGAAAAAGATACATTTTCAGATAAGAGATAAATGCGCGTTTATTTGAGTTAAAAATAAATTTAAAATAATGTAAAAAAATAAAAGAAAAGAAAAATAAAAATAAAAATGAATGCAATAAAAAGAAATTGAATTTATTTTTATTATAAAAATTTTACACCATAAAAAAATAAATTCTTAAAAATCGCGATCTTTTCATTATTATGAAATTCTTTAGGTTCAGGTGACGGACATAATTATTATATATAAAAAAATTTAACTTAAATATATCGTCGTTGTAAAACGAAAACTCACTAAATACATTTTCAAAATGGCAAATATTCTTTTACAAAAATCTTTATAACTTTGTCAATTTTTAATCGATGATATCAATTTTTTTACCACATAATAAGAAAATATAAATCTATCAATTGATATTTCAACTTTAAAAATGCATCAATTACTTTTTATAATACTAACCAACAAACACGAAATTTAAGTTTTTCATAAAAATGTATTTGGTAACTTTTCGTTCTACAACGACGATATATTCTCTTAATTAAATAAAGAAATATATTTTTAAGTGTTATAAAATTTTAAAAATTTAATTTAAATTGTGTTTGCCAATTCCCACAGAATGATGTACAAATAAAATATTTGAAATAATAAATTTTCTCTCAGTGTTTACTTCATCAATTGCCAAATTTAATCTCTATTTAAAACCACATCTTACCTGCTGTATATATGGGATTGACAGTTGTCACCGTCAGTCCCGCTTCAATGGCACCCAGCGCCGCGGCCGGATACTCAGGCAAGTTTGGCAGACAAATGGCCATCACATCACCTTGAACCAGCTTGAATTTGGTTTGTAAACGTACCGCAAATGCAGCACTAGCATCGCGTAATTCGGCGAAAGTATATTGACGACCGGTTACAACGCAAACCTGTAAAGAAGTTAAATTTTAATAAAAAAAAATTGGAATATCAAAATATACAAAATATGGAATTCACTACAACCCTAGTAGAAATTTGCCCGATGCGCCATCAGGAAATGATCGGGTTTTCGTTGCATGCCCTTATCATGATTACCATATCAGGGTTTACATTATCTAAACAGTCAATGTTCCCGATCATAGCTACATTATTTGTTCCTCATAACGAAATTAGCAACAGACAATGATCGAGATTTAATGAGAGAAACCCTATTATGCTCGGGCTCTGACAAGGCAATTGTGAGGTAAATAATAAAATGGGGAATTGCCCGATCAGTAAATGATCATGGCCTGAGGTCAGTACATGATCAGGACACTGCGTTACAAGGACATTATGGGCCTCGTCATATCCCGATCATTTCAAATAATGACATGATCACTTCTTGACCATGGCCCTACCAAAATTTCTACTAGGGAAAATAACCAAAAATATATCAAAATTCAGAAATTCATTGTCCAATTCTACTCTAAACATACCAAATTTTCAAACAATTTGAATGAAATGGCAAACAAATCTATATATCATATATCGTTAGGTATAAAAAAATTTAAAATTTGATTCTGACCACTTCTTATATTGCACAAAATTTGGAATGAACCGAAATGAATTCGTATTATTTGACGTATTTTTTATTTAAATACATAATGTAGTAAATTTCATTAAAAAATATGTACTGTATTACCAGTGTTTTATAAAGTATAAATTTAATCGATATGGAAACTGATCGAAACTGAATTCTTTGCAACAAAAAAAAAAATAATTGTTACCGGAGTTATACAAAAACTTGAAATGAACTAAAAGTAGAATGATCTCAGTGAAATGGTACAAACTCTTTGTAACAGAAGTCGTTCTGAATACAAGCACCACACAATGATCACTTTTTAAAATGATCAAGATTTGAAAAGTACCAAAACTAATTAGTTTTATTTGTTTATATGAGTTAACAATTTTTTCTTTTTATATTAAAAATATAATTATATTTAAGAAATATTTAACTGGTATTTTTAGAAACAACTTTTATTAAAAATTCGATAAGGAAATTGATCGAAATTGAATTTTTGATATTAGTTAAATTCTTTTTGTTGAATTAAAACAGGAAATGTTCCATATATAAAAAAATTAAACCAATTTATTCTATTTATTAAACTACAATGTAAACTTCTGTAAATTATGATACCATGAGACAGTCTCTTCTAGAAATGAAAAGCATCCCAAGTAAAATTTTTCATGCGTTGAGAATCAAAAATGGCAAAGTCCATGTTATGGCATTTTGAGAAAACCAATACAAAGTCGTGTATTACTCAAATGTTAATTTAAAATGTTCATTATTTAATGAGATTTCTCTAAACATTTAAATATATCGTTTTTACTATACGTACACACAGAAAAATCCTCTTTCGGCATGAGGTTGAAAGAATTAAAAAGTTGGTTATAGCAACTAACTTCAATCTGTTAAATCGAATGGTTTACAAATTTGCTGGCGGAACTGTCATACTAGCCTATACACGTGCAATATTGTTCTAAAACAGTTCGAAATTGGTTGCAGTACAAACTACAGTACAAACTACGACTAACCAGTTGAGAGAACCGAATAAGTTCGTTGGGCAAATAGTCAGTTGGAGCAACAAACCGCTATTCTGTGTGTTGTAATAATTATATTTTCAATATCAGATTGATATAATTTAAAATATAAAAATGTGTTTAATATGGACTTAGCTAATTTTGAACCCTAAATATGGACTGTCTAATTTTTTGCGCACATATTATGTAGCCGCGGTAGCTCAATGGTTAGTGCGTTGGACTGCGAGCCGAAAGGTCCCCGGTTTAAGCCTGGACTGGGGCTAACAACATCTTTTCATAGAAACATTTTTCTATACCGCGCTACCTCTCGTCAGTAAAAGGCAAACCTACGAGAGTAAAACCATTGCCTATGAAAAGCTCTCACCCGCCGTTCGGATTCGGCAATAAACTGTAGGTCCCACCACTTTGAGTACAAATATAACACAGCTCAAAATGGTGAGAGAGCTCGGCCGAAGTTCTGTACAGGACTGTAGCGCCAAACTATTATTATTATGTATTTAGCATTCAAAACCTAAAATGAAGTATAAAATATATATTGATTTCTTATTCTGGGATATATAGTAGAGCATTTGATATGAAAGACTTGTGGATTTTTTGATTTGTGACGTCATTCACATGTCATTTAGTGAGTAAAGATAAAAATGTTGAATATACAATAACTGCTCTATAATATTAAGACGGTTAAATACTTTTTGGATAGTATTAGAAGTATCCAACGTTATAATTGTAGTATAATTTTTTATGAACAAAATTGCAAACACAGTTTTTCCAAATCATAAATCATGGTAAAGGTTTAAGTTCAGTTTTTTTAACTTCCCTCTACAAAATATGAACTACTGCACTCTACAATGTGGAGTGCATTTTCAGTGGCAGTCTACAGTATTATAGTGAAGTCTCTTTAGCGACTTCACTTCACTGCAGTATTTGTTTCTTTGGTGACAAGTAGTGTCAGGATATTTTTTTCAAGACATTGAATAATTTGAAATACAAAACCAAATGACACTACTTCGCTGCACATGCAACGAATACAGTGAGTGCAGCGTGTGAGAAATACATCGCATTGGTCGAACCCCAATATATCCAACATAAAAAAATGTTTGTTCAAAAAAATTAAATAATGAAAAAATGTTGTTCGATCAATAAAAAACTTAATATAAAATATTATTAGATTTTTTTTTTTTATATTTCAATATTCATGAAAATTTATCTGAGTAAGTTGGATTTAAAAAAATATTAAAATGCACCAAGTACTTAATGTCATAAGATGTTCATTTCAGTGTTTGAATTTTTATTGCACATCATTATAGACCTCTTTACTACAACTACGTTTTGTTTGTGTTTTGATTTGACAGTACTTGGTGCTTTGTTGTTGCGAGCAACACAGTAATTTAATTTTAAACCAGAACTCAAAACTTAAACGAAATGTTTAAAAAAAAGAAAAAAAAACTCAATTTGGTATTATAAACGAGTTGGGAAAGTTAGGTCACATGGGTAAGTTCGTTCACATGGGGCGGATTTTTATAGTCGGTCGGGCCCGACTATGGAATACCCTACACCTTTGGTGGGGATATTAACCCTCAGAATATTATTCATATATCAGAAATTTACGTCTAATATCCCCATAAATTAAAAAAATTATATAAAGTATAAAAAACTAAAAAAAAAAAATTAAAAATGTAATTGGGCGGACCACGCCTATATTTAAAATTTTGAAAGGCTAATATTTCATAGATTTGATTTTAATAATTTACGGATCAAATTTCCACTATGAAAACCCCTGAAATAATGAAAAAAAAAAGTGGGCGGATCACGCCCATTTTTGTACCACATATTTTTAGGTGAATTTTAATAATACTTTTTAAATTTTATAACTATACCTTGAATACTTTTCGAGTTATTAGTTCCGAAAGAGTTATATAAAAGTGACTTGTATGGGAGGTGGGCGTGTCCGTTGACCGATTTGGCTCATTTTCAAACTCAGTTCCTACTTTTGGCTAAAATATATTGAGACGAAATTTCATCGCATTCTGATCAGTATTTCTCAAGTTATTCTGTATTCGGACAGCAAGACAGCAAGACAGCAAGACGGACAGACAGACAGACAGACAGACGGACATGGCTAAACGGACTCGGGTAGTGATGCTGATCAAGAATATATATACTTTTCCATACCGGACACGCCTCCTAAGGGGCGTTACAATATATGCACAAAGTTAATATACCCTGTACCTCATAGGTGTAGGGTATAAACATAGAGTCGGCGACACTAAATGTTTTGAAAGGAAATGAATGTCTTAAGGTGGGTTTCAAATGCATTTTTGCAGATGCTTATTGTATATTTCAAAAAACTGGAAGAATACAATATAACTATGATCAGATTTGACATTAGAAATTTTAGAAAATTTTTCTGAAAATTGCCTATACAATTTCTAGAAAAATAAGACAGATATATCAGAGTCGTCATCAGAATTCTGAAAACAGAAATCTTAAAATAACTGAAAATTGACTATAAAATATCTAGCGAATTATTTTGGTTCGACGTGTAATACAGATAATCAAAATTGTATGCACCCATAAAATTCGCTCAAATCCCATTAAAATTGATCAATAGGACAATTATTGATTTAATAGTATACAAAAAAACAAATATTTTAAAATAAACTCAATGGCAATGTCATGGTATTTTCTAGTATTTAATCGTATTTTCCGGTTAAAATAATAATTTATTCTATTGACTATTTTTAATAGTAAAAAACTATTATTTATATAGTATTTTTTTCTGTGTGTAGTTATTGAAATATTTTATATAATTATTTTATATTAACTTAATATATACAAAAATATTACAATATATGGAAAATTTATTTAATTATAATTAATAATTATTAACTAAATTGATAATTTTTATTAGAATATTTAATCTTAAATTTGAAACCAGAAAACCAGTTTTTAAATGAACTCTCTTAAATTAAGGCTCGTGTTCGAATAATAAACAAATGTAAATTGTTTTCCTGTTCAAATTTAAATAAAAAATAATGAACGTTATCTGTGAACCTAAGGTTACACAGATGATGATACCTATTCGTATGACGTCAATAGAAAGAGATTCATTTAACTTTCATAATTGATTTGTTCATTCACTCTCATCCAAATACAGCTGATAAGAGATCGTGTACAAACATTTTCTTTGTTGCACACACTACCGTGTATTTTATTCATATTAACTTTAATATGTAGTCTATAAAACACTTACAAAACACTTACAAAACACTTAGAAAACATTTACAAAGCATTTACAACACATTTAATCTATTCTAATCATATTTTTAGCTTATCTAAGCACAAAATAATCAACTTTTTAAACCATTTTTTCTTTTTTTTTAACTCTACCGAGTATTTTATTCATAATACACTTACAAAACACTTACAAAACATTTACGCAACAACAGAAAGAGATTCATTTAACTTTCATAATTGATTTGTTCATTCACTCTCATCCAAATACAGCTGATAAGAGATCGTGTACAAACATTTTCTTTGTTGCACACACTACCGTGTATTTTGTTCATATTAACTTTAATATGTAGTCTATAAAATACTTACAAAATACTTACAAAACACTTAGAAAACATTTACAAAGCATTTACAACACATTTAATCTATTCTAATCATATTTTTAGCTTATCTAAGCACAAAATAATCAACTTTTTAAACCATTTTTTCTTTTTTTTTAACTCTACCGAGTATTTTATTCATAATACACTTACAAAACACTTACAAAACATTTACGCAACAACAGAAAGAGATTCATTTAACTTTCATAATTGATTTGTTCATTCACTCTCATCCAAATACAGCTGATAAGAAATCGTGTACAAACATTTTCTTTGTTGCACACACTACCGTGTATTTTATTCATATTAACTTTAATATGTAGTCCATCAAACACTTACAAAACACTTACAAAACATTTACGCAACAACAGAAAGAGATTTATTTAACTTTCATATTTGATTTGTTCATTCACTCTCATCCAAATAGAGGTGATAAGAGATCGTGTACAAACACTTTCATTGTTGCACACTCTACCGTGTATTTTATTCATATTATCTTTAATATGTAGTCTATAAAACACTTATAAAACACTTACAAAACATTTACGCAACATTTACAAAGCATTTTTAAAGCATTTACAACACATTTAATCTATTCTAATCATATTTTTAGCTTATCTAAGCACAAAATAATCAACTTTTTATAACATTTTTTAATAAAACCACTTTTAATTGTTTTTGACAGCTGTTTGTTATCTATCATCTCTCATGGACACTGTAATTAACAAAACTACTCCACACACCGACTAACTACTCAAATAATTTTATTGTTTTTCATTGTATTAAATGAACTAATAAATTCTAATAAAACAGAATACACAAAAAGAAATGAAAGAACAAAAAAAATTAAAAATAACTTTGCCGGTAAAAAATTATTATCAACAATTTGTTTATTTTCTCTCACTACATTTGACATACTCTTTCTCTCATCCGCATCGCTCTAATACGGTCTGTCACACTCTCTAAAAAAAGTAAACAAAATTTTGACTAGACTTTGGACATTGATCCACTGAACTTTGGACTCTAATTTAAAGCGGTTTCTAGCAGTATTTAGCGTATTTAGCAATTTAGATTTTTTTTTTGTTTTTTTTTTGCACTATGCTTTATTTCACATTTAATTCATGAGCACACACAGAGATTTATCTAATAAAACTGTCAGTTTTTATTTGTTGCTGCTTCAGATAAACAATTCATATAAAATGAAAATAAAAAATGCTGAAAATAACATCATAGAGTATGGTTTACCGCTAGTACTAAACAACTTAGTTCATCATAAATAAATATTGTATATTTTTAAATATATAATATTTTTTTTATAATACCAATTATATTTTTTCATATATATTTTGAATTGAATTCAGTTCCGCTTTACCACCAAGTATTTGTTTCCGTTTGGTTTTGACTGACCTTGACCTAGCTAAATTGTTTGTTTTATTTTAGATCTTTTTTTTTTTAATAGACATAGAATATAATTGGAGGTAGAAGAACTCACGAATACATTAATTTGAATATAGATTTTTTTTGTGTTACTGTTTAGTAATTCATGAAGTATTGCAAGAATGTTTAAACTTGAAATATAATTTGACAAAATTGTAAAACTGTTTGATAACATGAACAAAATTGAATATTATAATTACTAATGACCTGACCTGTAGCCGCAGTAGCTCAGTGGTTAGTGCGTTGGACTGTGAGCCGAAAGATCCCCGTTTCAAGCCTGGACTAGGGCTAACAATATCTTTCAAAGAAACATTTTTCTATACCGCGCTACCTCTCGGCAGTAAATGGCAAACCAACGAGAGTAACATTGCCTATGAAAAGCTCTCACCCGCCGTTCGGATACGGCAATAAGCTGTAGGTCCCAGCACTTTGAGTACAAATATAACACGCACAGCTCAAAATGGTGAGATAGCTCGGCCTAAGTCCTTATAGGACTGTCCCTAGTAGAAATTTTGGTAGGGCCATGGTCATGAAGTGATCATGTCATTATTTGAGGTGATCGGGATATGACGAGGCCCATAATGTCCTTGTAACGCAGTGTCCTGATCATGTATTGACCTCAGGCCATGATCATGTACTGATCGGGCAATTCCCCATTTTAATATTTACCCGACAATTGCCTTGTCTGAGCCCGTGCATAATAGGGTTTCTCTCATTAATCTCGATCATTGCCTGATACTAATTTTGTTATGAGGAACAAATAATGTTGCTATTATCGGGAACATTGACTGTTTATATAATGTAAACCCTGCTATGGTAAGCATGATAAGGGCATGCAAAGGCAATGATCATATTTTCTCTAATAGGGCTTACCCAACGAAAACCCGATCATTTCCCGATGGCGCATCGGGCAAATTTCTACTAGGGTAGTGCCAAACTATTATTATTATTAATGACCTGAAACCACACTATCCAACACGATTTTTGCCATGGACATCCGATACATCAATTCTATATAATTTGTTGGTTCTGATTTTGAATGCTTACTCAGTTTTTTTTTTTACTATTACATAACGTTTTTGAGAAAATGGCAATACCATATTTAGGCCGTTCTCTCCCACTACATAGAATAACAAAATATAGTACTGTGGAAGAATAGTTTTACAAAAAAACTTGAACGTATTTTTTTTTATAATTGTCAAGACTAATTTTAATATACCAATGAATACTAATATTCCTATTTGTTTTAAAGATAATTTGATATAAACTTGAAAATTTTGATTTTTTTTTAGAGAACTTTTTATATATTTTTTATTTATGATTTATAGTTTTTCAGAGCATAGTCCAAACTAACTTTCAAAATAACTGAATTTTTTATAATTGATCTACTTATGAAAATATGATCTGTGAACTTTTGTACTCTTTTATATCGTCGTTGTAGAACGAAAAGTCACCAAATACATTTTATTGAAAAACACAATGTTCGAGTTTGTTGGTATATATTATAAAAAATAATTGACGCATTTTAAAAGTTGAAAAATCAGTTGATAGATTTACATTTTTTTATTGTGTGGTAAAAAAATTGAGTTCATCGATTAAAAATTGACTGATTTATTAAGATTTTTGTAAATGAATATTTGGCATTTTGAAAATGTATTTGGTGACTTTTCGTTTTACAACGACGATATCTTTAATTTGATAATATCATTATGTCATATTCATTGATAAACTAAAATGGTAAAATAAATTAAAACATTTTCACTTAATGACAAATACAATATGTGATGTCTTATTCATTTTGAAAATATTCCAATAATGTGGAAAAATTACAAAAGAAACAGTTGCAATATAAATTATTCTCAGAAATTGTAAAATTTTTCTAATGATTATAATAAAAATCACACTTATTGCACGTTCGTAATAGAACGCAATTTAAATGATTGCACAATTGACTTGAATTCATGGGGATACTAAATTTATTATATATTATATTACTATCGCATATTATACTTTGAGATGTGTTTAATTTAAGGCAAGTGATATTTTTAGCAAACGTTTTATTTTTAACAGCAAAGAGGATGATGTATGCACTGATTGAAGAGCGACCAAACAATTCAATTGCGCTTGAAAAAATATGGAAATACTATAAGTGTTAATTTTTCTGTTTAATATAAAAGAAAATTTATTACAACAGCTGTATGATTCAGTTTTTTTTTATTAGGTGAAGGTCAATAAAATAAAGATTATGGTCAAGGTACAAAGTCGATATAAAGAAAAATGAAAACTATACCGAGCATTATTATAATTTGCAATAAATATAAAAACTTTCTCGGAAACATTATATTGGATGCATGATTGAGTTAATTTAAATTGTAATGTTATATAAATAATCCCAGTATGCCATTCGTATCGATATCGCTACGAGATCAATGCGAGTAGATGGAGACATATCGTTATCGGACCCATTCTCGTAACGATATCGAGCGTCAAATAGGACCTAGATGGTAGACAGATATTTTTCGGAGTTTTCTCGATACGAGAAATTTTTCGAAATCCGAACGATATCGAAGAAAAAAATTATCATAGTTCGAGATTGCTGTGAAAAATATTGCGATATCGATTTGATATCGCAATATCAAAGATGTTCTTGTCAAAGAATTTTAATGTATGAACATTTTTAAAAATTAGAATCGAGAAAGCAACGAGATAGTACTTTTTTATCGAAATTATTCGCGAAAGCTTCGAGGCATCGAAGGTCTCCGATACATGGCAGACTGGGATATTATAAGTACAGGTGATAAATGATCAAGCTACACTCAGAAAAAAATACTATATAAATAATAGTTTTTTACTATTAAAAATAGTCAATAGGATAAATTATTATTTTAATCGGAAAATACCATTAAATACTAGAAAATACCATGACTTTGCCATTTACTTTATATGAAAAGATTTATTTTTTGTATACTATTAAATCAATAATGGTCCTATTGACCAATTTTAATGGGATTTGCGAGAATTTTTTTTTGGATGTACAATTGGAAAAAAGAAGAATACAAATTGTAAAGAAAACTATGAACATTTGAAATATTATAGTTTATTATAGTTATTATAGTTTATAATAACTTAATTTATAATGTATTTTAAACTAATAAAAATTAAATAAATTCCTATGATATTAAATAAAATTGATTTGTTTTCTTATCATTTGTTAGTTGTGTTATTATCTTCAGAAAAAGTCAGATAACATATTGTATTAGTTATATTAGCTACTAGCATTCGAAATACATCATACTCATGATGACTATTAATAAAAATAATAATATTTTATTCCTACTAAAAACAATTACAATTGTATTAGATTGCATCTTTACAAAATCTGGTTGTATCAAATATATGATGATTGTAAGCATAAATTTAATAAATAAAAAATGTTTGAAAAAATAATATCATAATATTATTCAATCATAGTATTTGAAACAAAATATATCAAATTTCTTATGTGATTCCCTTGTGGGAAACAATTTTCATATTCGTAGGAAAAACTTAAATATTTGTGTATTTAGTAGTCTATAAAATACTTACAAAACACTTACAAAACACTTACAAAACATTTACGCATCAACAGAAAGTGATTCATTTAACTTTCATAATTGATTTGTTCATTCACTCTCATCCAAATACAGCTAATAAGAGATCGTGTACAAAAATTTTCATTGTTGCACACTCTACCGTGTATTTTATTCATAATACACTTACAAAACACTTACAAAACATTTGCGCATCAACAGAAAGAGATTCATTTAACTTTCATACTTGATTTGTTCATTCACTCTCATCCAAATACAGCTAATAAGAGATCGTGTACAAACATTTTCATTGTTGCACACTCTACCGTGTATTTTATTCATAATACACTTACAAAACACTTACAAAACATTTGCGCAACAACAGAAAGAGATTTATTTAACTTTCATAATTGATTTGTTCATTCACTCTCATCCAAATACAGCTGATAAGAGATCGTGTACAAACATTTTCATTGTTGCACACTCGACCGTGTATATTATTCATATTATCTTTAATATGTAGTCTATAAAACACTTATAAAACACTTACAAAACATTTACGCAACATTTACAAAACATTTTTAAAGCATTTACAATTCTAATCCTATTTTTAGCTTATCTAAGCACAAAACAATCAACTTTTTATATCATTTTTTAATAAAACCATTTTTAATTGTTTTGACAGCTGTTCATATTTGTAGGAAAACTTAAATATTTGTGGGAAACACTTTTTATATTTGTTAGAAACACTTTTCATATTTGTGGGAAAAAATACTGATCATTTGTGCTAAACACTTTGATTATTTCCTACAAATAAGCTTGCACTTTACACTTTAGTGTTTGTTTGAGAAAGTGTTTACTTTATTTTTGTGTGTAGTACATTCAGAAATATCTATAGAAAATACCATATAATCAAAAGTTCTTTTACTATTAAATTTAGTCAATAGTATTAATTATTATTTTAATCGGTAAACAAGACTAGATATAACAAAATACCATTGCTTTAGATTGCTTTAGAGTTATCCTATTGATGAATTTTAATGGTATTTTTATGGAATTCATAAATTTACCCTATTAGGGTTCACATAATCATGACCTGATCATGTTGGACTTGTAACTAATCGTGTTATGTCTAGGAAATAATTCAAAGATCAGTTCCTAGTTCAGGTGCTAGATGGATGACAAACATGATCTGTCCAATAGTATATTTTTAATAATCGCAAACATTTCTACTACTTATAAATTGTAGCATTTTATAAAAAATCTTTATTGTAATTATAAAAATTAGAATCAGCAACTTGCGGTATTTATAAAGCAAAAAACAATTCCCCCCATAATCTCAAATAATTACATTCTCAATTATAAACAAATCGTACTACACAAACGGATAATATATATAATTAAAATTGCATGCAATGCACTTTTTTATCTTGAAGTTTATTTTATAAATCTAATGAGCAAATATTTTCTTTGCTTTAGTTGACAATTTAAGTTGTATTGAACAATTTTCAATCCAAAAAGTCAGTTCATTTTGTCTGCGGTTAATAGGGAATATTTTAAAATATCTGCTAAATCAAATTTCCATTAAGTTTATGTTGTACAATAATGATAATTTCAAATTCTACCCTCAATATTTAAAATTGAAAGTGCATAATTAAAGTAAAATTTAAATTTTGAAATTAAAATTTTCACATTATACAATAAAAAAAAAATGAAATATAAAATTCCAAAATTCAAAATGAAAATAAAAAAAAACATCTAAAAGATAAATAGAAATGTTTAAAATTATCTTCTAATTCAAATTTCCACTCAATTTATTTTGTACAAAATTAAATACAAAAATTTCATTAGTAAAATTCATATTTTAATTAATATTTTCCACTATAATAATATATTTTATATAATAATATATTTTCCACATAACACTCCAAAAAATGTAATATTAAATTTAGAATTTATTTTATATTCAAAATTAACTTTTTCATTAAATATTCATAATTTTCAACAACATTTAAATTTGGATCTTACAGTCCTATTCTAGCGAGCAATGACAATTGTTGTTAATAACAATTGTTACAAATGACACTTGATTCAGACTTTTACGTCAATTAACATGGAAAATATAATTTACAGAATACGAAATTCTGACAATTGTGACAAAGCGCACTATTGTGACCGATTTGAATCTGTGACTCGTGTCAGAATAGCGCTGTTATGTTCCTTAATGTTTTCTTATAATTAAAATTTACACTAATTGCCCTATTCTGGCATGAGTCACTAATTAAAATCGGTCACAATAGTGCGCTTTGTCACAATTGTCAGTATTTCGTATTCTGTCATTTTCATTTTCTATGTATATTGACGTAAAAGTCTGAATCAATTGTCATTTGTATCAATTGTTATTGCTAACAATTGTCATTGCTTACAAGAATAGGGCTGTTAAATTAGAATTTACACCAAAAATTGTAATTTTCAATAAAAATTGAAATTTTCAATAAAAATTCAAATTTTCACTAAAAATTTAAATTTTCACTGAAAATTAAAATTCTCACTAAAAATTCAGATTTTCATTCAAAATTCTATTTTTCACTCAAAATTCTAATTTCAACTCAAAATTCGAATTTCACTCAAAATTTGAATTTTCACTTAAAATTCTAATTTTCACTCAAAATTCTAATTTTCACCAACAATTCAAATTTTCACTAAAAATTCAAATTTCACTAAAAAATTGAAATGTTCACTAAAAATTCAAATTTTCACTAAAAATTCAAATTTTCACTCAAAATTCTAATTTTTACTAAAAATTCTAATTTTCACTAAAAATTCTAATTTTCACTAAAAATTCAAATTTCACTAAAAAAAAATGAAATTTTCACTAAAAATTCAAATGTTCATTCAGAATTCAAATTTTCACTAAAAATTCAAATTTCACGAATAAAATCAAATTTTCACTCAAAATTCTAATTTTCACTAAACATTCAAATTTTCACTCAAAATTCTAATTTTAACTAAGAACTCTAATTTTAACTAAAAATTCTAATTTTAACGCAAAATTCGAATTTCGCTAAAAATTCGAATTTTCACTTATTTATTTTCAATTAAAATTCTAAAAATATTGACTTTAAATTTAAATTTTCTTTATTCATTTTAATTTAAATATCCAGAAATAAATTCAATTTACATTCAAATACAAATATTCCGTCCATATTCAACCCTTTTATAAACTGTATATAAAGTTTTCCCCAGAATGTTTACCTACGAAAAAAATGTATACTGAAATAAAATTATTCTTTTTACAATCCATTTATCCGGAGTACAAATTTAGTAGGAAATTAGGAATTATACAAAATCCATTTATCCGGAGTACAAATTTGGTAGGAAATTAGGAATTATACAAAAAAATTAACATTTGCACATATATCGAAATTGTTTACTAAAATTAAAATTTTCTCCGAAAAAAATCGTTATTTCCTCTATAACTTTAAATTTGCACTAAAACACTGAACTATTATGGAAACTTTAATTTAAAATTGGGATGGAATTTTCTTTTTTTACTAAAAAAAGCAAAATTTTGAGAAATTAACATTATTCAAATTGCAAAGTCAAAAATTAACATTTATCCAAAAATATTTGTTGCCAATTCTATATTATAGTTACCCCCAAATTTTGATATTTTCTTTAAAATAAAAATTTTCATTATTCCTAGAAAGTAACTCACCGTTGCAACGGTATTTTCCCACTTCTTGAAATCACGCCAAATATACTTATCGAGCGGCATGTCCAGCGCTGGTATCGGCTCAAACGGCGAACTCTTGTAGTAGCCTTCCTCATTGGAATAGTGCAGAAATTTGTCCGACTGACTAATGCGTGGCTCAGCGGTGGCGGTATTTTGTTGTCTCTTATTGGTCGAAATAGGTTTGGTCCCATTGACTGAGGCGGTGGTGCTGCAACGCAGCAAATTTATGCCTTGGGCGGCCAGACGTCCGGAGGTGGTGCGTATCATTTTTATGACTCTTATTTTTTTTTTTAGTTTATTTTTTTTTATTTAATTTTTTTTATTTAATTTTTTTTTTAATATTTTTTTTTTTTTATTTATTTTTTGTAATTGAAATTTTAAACAATTTTTTTATAGTATTTAAAAATATATATATATTTTCTTATTGACTTTTTAGCACTTTGAGTTGATTTTGTGTCCACAAAAACGCGTCCGCAGTCTTCGAGCGTCTACACACGACTGTGGCAGCAACAAGCGGTTGGCTTTAAAGGCACCAGAGATTTGAACAAGTTGTTTTTTTTTGATTATTTATTTGTATTTTTTTGATTTTTTTTTGATTTTTGTACTTTTTTTATTTATTTGTTTTTGCCTGTAATCGTGAGAGTGCTTAAAGCGCTGCTGATTATAACTTGTTGTTTGGTATTTTTTGGGCCTTAAAAATTTAATTTTTTTATTATATCTATTTTATGATATTTTTTTTAATTTATTGCATTTTTTATATTTTTGTATATATTTTTAAAATATTTTATTTTTAATTTTGAATTTTTTTTTCTGTAAATTTTATTTTATTTTTAAATTTTGTTTTATTTCTGTATTTTATGTATTTTTTTTCATTTATATTATTTAATCATTTTATCATTTATTTAATAATTTTTCTGTCCGCTACTTGCTGCATTTAAGGCAATATGTGCTGCTGACGTTGCACGCAAATACAACAAACTTGCGACTTATCAAATCTGAAATTGAATAACAAAAAAAAAAAAAATAAAACGAAATTATGATTATAACATTTTAAAAATAACACTGATAAAGTGCTTGTTTTAGAGGCATTAGTATTTTTTTTAATAGACTTCATAACAGTCTGAAAGCACGTCTGGCATGAATGCCATTGACGTAGTCATAACTGGATTGTAGAATGTATTCATAATTGTGTTTTTTTGAAAATAACAATAATAATTAAAATATATAAAACAATGTATTAATGGGATCAATCAAACATATTCCCAGTAAATCAATCGATATCTTAACAATTGCTTCACGATATCGTTTATAAACCCAAATTATATTTTTCGATAATCTATAATATACAAATAGGATTTTCAATAAAAATTTACCATTCGTTTTTTTTTTTATATTTTGATATTTTGTTATTTTGTTATTTTGATATTTTGATATTTTGATATTTTGATATTTTGATATTTTGATATTTTGATATTTTGATATTTTGATATTTTGATATTTTGATATTTTGATATTTTGATATTTTGATATTTTGATATTTTGATATTTTGATATTTTGATATTTTGATATTTTGATATTTTGATATTTTGATATTTTGATATTTTGATATTTTGATTTTTTGATATTTTGATATTTTGATATTTTGATATTTTGATATTTTGATATTTTGATATTTTGTTATTTTGTTATTTTGATATTTTCATATTTTGATATTTTGATATTTTGATATTTTGATATTTTGATATTTTGATATTTTGATATTTTGATATTTTGATATTTTGATATTTTGATATTTTGATATTATGATATTTTGATATTTTGATATTTTAAAATTTTGATATTTTGATATTTTGATATTTTGATATTTTGATATTATGATATTTTGATTTTTTGATAATTTTGAAAAAACACCAGAATTTTCCTATATTTGTTTTAGATAATGACTCAAAATCTTTAGGCAATATAAAAAAACTAAATCTTGAAGTCCATTCTAAGATCATAATCAGTTCATGAACATTTCATACCTAATAGGGTAAATTTCTTCTATCGATAATAAAAATATCATTTTCGAACATTACGAAATCTTTTCATTGAATTATTATTTCACGAATTATTATTTCTCAGAGTGTAGCTAATTCATGCCGTTGAGCTGATCTCTGATTTTATCAATTATAGTCGGTTTCGAAAAACCCACAATCATATTGAAAGCAGAATATCATTTGTCATTAATTAGATTTTGTCATTGAAAGGAAAGGTATGTTACAAACAATAAGCATATGAACCATTGAACTGATATAACTTCTATGTGGGGTCTGCTATCAAATTACAATGCTGCATATTATTACAGTACAATCTTTTTTTTTTATTTCTTTATTGTACATTTTATTATTGTATATTGTATAGATAATGAATGTTTTGCTTTTTCATGTTTCGCTGCAATTATTTATCACGCATATAGCATATCATTTTGTATAATGTAGTTTGAGAACCTGTATTAAAACAATTTTAAAGTCAATAACCAAAGTGCATTTTGTATTAGTAACCGGACTTTGGAGTTGAATGTTGTAAGTATTTTATTACGAAATGCAAGAAATCGAAATTAAATAAAAACAAAAAAAAAAAACTAAAGATATTTTGTGAATGAAAATAAATGGCACAAAGTAGTACTAATTATTGAAATAAATAAATAAATAAATAAATAAATAAATAAATAAATAAAAAATTAATAAAGTCTACAAAAATGTTTAATAAATATTTATTTAAAAGAGATCATAGATATTAAGAAAAATATATTTTATTTAAATTTTTTAAATATATATATTAAAATATATTTTTTATATATAGAAGATATGGCCCATTAAGTATTTAATGGTACGACCGTTGATTTTATAGTTCATGTATGTTCATTTTGTGTTCATTTTAAATCAAAAGTTTTGTAATAAATTTCATAAGTAGTATTTGAAAAATTCACTACCATTAATTTAATAATTTCACTTAAATTGCTTTCAAAAGTATAAATACCATTGCTTTAATGTTATTTTCGCCTATAATAATAATTGTCTCACTATGTGGCATGTAAAAAATTAAATACGAATTGTTTGTTTTGCTCTTTATTTATAATGTAGAATATTAATGTAGAATTGTTAATTGTTAAGGACACAATTTGATTTATATACAAATTTACCCTTTCTTATTTATTATCGATAATAATTATACATCAAATACCTCTTATGACAATGGACCCAAGAATAAATACAGATATGCTAAATTATTTGAAACTCACGAAAATATGTATTGTAAACATGTATGATTTTCTATATGTTAATTTCAATTATGATAAATTGTTTATTTGTAGCCGCGGTAGCTCAGTGATTAGTGCGTTAGACTGCAAACCGCAAGGTCACATGTTCAAGCTTGGGCTGGGGCTAACAACATCTTTTCATAGGAAACATTTTTCTATACCGCGTTACCTCACGACAGTCAATGACAATCCTACGGGAGTAAAACAAAGCTCTCACCTGCCGTTCGGATTCGGCATTAAACTGTAGGTCCCACCACTTTGAGTAACCCAGAAAAAAAATACTATATAAATAATAGTTTTTTACTATTAAAAATAGTCAATAGGATAAATTATTATTTTAATTGGAAAATACCATTAAATACTAGAAAATACCATGACATAGCCATTGAGTTTATATGAGAAGATTTATTTTTTGTATACTATTAAATCAATAATTGTCCTATTGACCAATTTTAATGGGATTTGAGGGAATTTTTTTCTGTGTGTACAAACTATGCTCTGCATAACCATAAATCTGATCATTCCCTTATTTGAAATCAGACAAGGCTGATCAGCCAAAGATTACTCGAATGAAAATTCAGTTCAGGATGCGTTCATTTCGTGATTTCAAATAAGGTAATATTCAGGTTTCCTCATCAGTGATTGATTCAAAACGTGAAGCTATTTGAAGTTGCTATACTGATTAGGTTGTCTGACCACAGGCCCATAGCCAGGGGTTAAGGGTTGTGGGTGTTCTGAATCCCCGCCGAAATGCTAAAAATTCCAATAATTTTTTTTTTTAAATATTTAAATATGTTTATAAATATAACAATACGTATAAATATACAATATAAACACTAATCATTTTGACAAATTAAAATATCTAAAACATGTTTTTCGATAAAATGAGTTTTGTATGGGTCACACAGTATGTCAATTATTCAAATGAAATACCCTAAACACTGAAGCTGTTAAATTATTTCAAACATATCTTAACGTTCAAACTTAGTTCGAAGAATATTAAAAAAAACCTTTTTTTTCAAGGAATATTACCAAGGGTTTTTAATTTTTGATTTCATTAGTGAAATTTTGTAATTTTTAGTATTCTCTATACTTAATTAAAAACCAGTTGGGAAGGTTAGATCACATGGAACATTTTATAGTAGGTGTTATTATGATAGTTAGGATTATCAAAATAATAGTCGGTCTAAGCCGACTATAAATACTCTACACATATGTGTGGTTACCATAAAAGGGGTATATAGGTCACCAGGGTATACGAATCCTGAAAATAACTACAAACTTTCAATCGCTGAAGAATTTCCATTCATTTGATACCCATATTTACAAATTGGTAGGTTTATCGAATTTCGATTCTTTTTTTGGAACCACAAGTCGTTTCGCCGGAAACCATTATTTTCATGTATTTGCGCATGAGTCAATATATATTTGCCTAAAAAGTTTACCTAAGCACGTATACAGTTTATGAGGTATTATATGAGGTATTTGAACATAAGTGGTCGGTTCTCAGGTCGTTCTCAGATCGATCATACCAATTTTCATGTTCAGACAGCTTAGATATATAGGTAATCTAAATCTAAAGTTTCATTGCTCTAGGTCTTCTATTTTTTCTGTAATCGTGATTTCAACAGACAGACAGAAGGACAGACGGACATCGCTTAATCGACTTAGGAGGTCATGCTGATCAAGAATATATATACTTTTCCATACCGGAGATGCTTACTTATGGGTGTTTCAAACGGCATACCAAACTGAATATACCCGTTCACTCTTAGTGTAGGGTATAAAAATAGGTTTAATATAAAATCGTACATATATCAAAAAATATTTTTCTATCCACGATCTAAAACCCTTTGGATTATGAGTTCCGGATCTGGTGTCAAGATTTTTAAAATTCCGATTCCGATTCCGGTTTCAACCAAACAAATTATATGGGTTCCGGTTCCACACATTTTTAATAACGGTTCCGATTTCAAGACTTGGAATAGGTTCCGGTTTATTGTGGTAACTGCTTCTATAAAGTTTTTACAAAATCCTAATTAAGGATTTTGATTTTTTTCCTGTTTTCAATTAACTCCATTTTTAAATTTTATATGATGTGTCCTATATGTTCGATTTCTTAGAATAAGACTTAATTTTAAATATTCCCAGAAACCAACTACGTTATGCACTTTTTTTTGTGGTTGGGTAATCGAAAAGTCTCAAAATGATCCAATTTGACAAAAAAAAATATCCAATGACGCTTAACCTAGTTAAACTTTAAAGTGATCAATATGCTCAATGTTTTCCTTCATAAAAAGTCATATTTAAAAAAAATATAAATTAATATTTTCTAAATTTTAAATGCATAAGAATATACCATACCAATCCAATCTATATCATGCTAATTTAAATAAGACTGTTTTCAATGTTACTCCATTTTTGGATTCTTATCAAATTTTGGTGCGGTTCTGTCGATCCTATTCCAAATTATAAATGTTCTTAGCATAAATTTACAATTTTAAAAACGTACAATCCATATCTCAGTATACTTCCTTGGAAGTTTTTAAATGTTATAATTTCCTAAGTATAGTAACCAATTTTTGGAGGGTCGATATCTTTTATATATTTGAACAAAAACGTTTTCTTTTCATTATAGTTTTTCGTGAAAATATTGAGTCATTAATTTTTTTCGGCCGGGAATATTCCAAAATAAATTTATGATTTGAATGACAAAAAAATCCGAATGAATAAAAATGAAAAAGAATTAATTGGTATACGCGGATGTATTTTCTGGAACTCTTTCTTAAAAATTAATGTATTTTTCAAAAACCCCCCTTAAACGTAAATCCTGGCTACGGGCCTGTCTGATCAGATTTTCTTAAATTAAAATAATAATAGTTTGGCGCTACAGTCCTAGAAGAACTAAGGCCGACTTTTCTCACCATTTTGAGCTGTGCGTGTTATATTTGTACTCAAAGTGGTGGGACCTACAGTTTATTGCCGAATCCGAACGGCGGGTGAGAGCTTTTCATAGGCAATGTTTTTACTCTCGGAGGTTTGCCATTTACTTCCGAGAGGTAGCGCGGTATAGAAAAATGTTTCTATGAAAAGATGTTGTTAGCCCCAGTCCAGGCTTGAACCGGGGACCTTTCGGCTCGCAGTCCAACGCACTAACCACTGAGCTACCGCGGCTAAAATTATTTTCTGAAATTATTTTTTTATAAAAGGTTAACATACGATTAATAATACGATTTCCAATATTTTTACAGACTTTTTCATAAGTGTCAGATAAGTTTTCATTATGTAGACTTTAGATCAGAATTCTTTGTATAGGGTGTATCAGGTGGCTTTACGTGGATTTAAAATTAGGATAACCGTAGTTGATACTAATCAGGATCATGTTTGGTGACCTTTTGTGGTGATGCCTTATCGTATTCTGATCAGTGACGGATGCGAAATACGGTTAACCCTTACCAATTTCCACTCGAGTACACCCATACTTAAATTTCCACTCGATTTACTACATTCCGATAATGTCAGTAAATTTAGATATAATTCATTCAGCTGACTATCATTAACTAAATTTATTTTTAATGAGGGAAAATAACTGGTTTTATCCCGTCATTAAAATTTATATTTAAGTGTTAAAGTATATAAAAACTACAAACATCAAAATAAAAATGCATAATAAAATAAATGCAAAAAATAATATTAAAGAAATAAATAAAATTAATTGAACTTAACCAAAAATTAGAAAAGTATTTTATAAAATAAAACTATTTAAAATTTTTATTATAAATAATAAAATTAATTGTCACCTGTAATTTTTAGCTTTACAAAAAACACGTCCCAACCAAAAAAAAAATTAATACAGCTGTCAAATAATGCAATAACAATGTTAAATACTGGCAGCACTAATTACAAATGTGGCACAAATATTTTTAAACTAAAAGAAAAACAAAGTTTGCGGCAAACAACACAACTCACTCGTTCAATGAACAAATTTGAACTGAATTTTGTGACTGCGTCAAGCGGCACAAATGCTGCAACGCAATTTTATGATCTTGCTGCAGCAGCAAATCCAAAATATAGACAAAAGTAACAGAGACTGAATACGAAGCAGCAATATCAATAAAAGAGTAGACACAAAACAACAACAGCAACAACATTGGCAACCAGCAATGATTAAAATATAAAAAAACACAAGTGACAATCGCATAAATTTTAATAAAATTTGGAAAAAAGAGCGTGAGAGAGTGAGAGCATGAAACCCACATAACAGTCGAGAAACCGGCCTTCTTTTCTGTGGGGGTCTGTCTGCCTGTGCGTTGCTCTCTTGTTGCTCTGTAAGGTATGCGTGCGTAATATACAGGAGCGTTTCGATTTAAAAAAAGGAAGGGCGCAAAAATATATATATATATATATATATATATATATATATATATATATTATAATTATAATAGTCATACTTCATGTGTTAGACAATTGCTAAATAGAAAGCTTGTATTATATTAGTGTTACTCAATGAAATAAAATCCTTGTATACTTGTAATATTTTGTGTTACTATAAACGTTGTTCTACACCATTTGTATTTTAGTGTAATTAAAAAAATATCAATTCAATTACAGAAATTATATGTGAAATTCAAAACATATCAATTGTAATTAAGAAAGTCCATATCTAATTTCAAACAGAAATTCCATTTAAAATTAAAACCATATAAATTGTAATTCTGAAATTCTATTTGAAACTCATAAAATGTCAATACAGAAATTCCGTTTGAAATTTAAAACATTTCACTTGTAATTCAAAAATTCAATTTTAAATTCAAAACATACAAAACATACACACAATATATTTTGCAGCAAACATATTATGCTACATCTGGGGCATTCCACAGAAAACGTTACCAAGGTGTGATATATTAAAGTTTAAGCTATTGATTCCGTTTAATGATTTTTAGAATAAGAAATAATTATAATTTCATATTCTGTGATCAGAATTTACCATAATTCATGACAAATGTGTTATTTTCTCAATTCAAGTCAAGTATTTTTAGTAATTTGCTCTTCTTCATCAAAAAATTGGAATTCATAAATTGAATTTTCATTTATATTTGTATATAATTCGTATAGGTAACGCCCGTCACAAAATGTGTAACACCCGTCACAAGTTTTGATACTTTATAAGTCAGTGATCAAAGTAACCATTGCAGAATTTTGTTATAGAGGAGAGAACTCCAATTATTAATGAAGTATTTGCGATATACTTAATCTCCATAGTCCGATTAGTTTTGCTAAAATTTAATACTTTGTAGAGTAAACTCTGTTTTTTGAAAAAGTACGTGTAACGTCCGTCACAGCATTAAACTTCAAATTTTTAGAAAGGTATAAGAGCTATTGCAAAACTTTTTTTATACATGCATAGAGGACCATAAGATCTATCTTCTGCATCCTAAAAATATATCTATTCTTTTTTATTTATCAAATGAGAAGGTTTTGAATCGTACGAATGTATTGCCCATCACAATGGAATGCCCCATCTATCTTTCATGAATTTACAGATTTTAAATAAAATATTTTAATAACAATACATAATCATAAATTATGAAATGAACTTCAAAATAAATAGACAAATTTGTTAAAAAATGTTACATTGTCTTCCTTGTAATTCAAGAAAAATTTTAACAGCTTATTGAAATCTGTCACGTCCGGAACTTTGAGTATCAAAAGTGTAAAAATATATAAAAAAAAATTTTTTTTTTCACTTAAAGTAAAAATATTAAAAACCTTAAAAAAATCTTCAAATTTGATTCGTATATCACTTTTTGTTTCCTAATAAAGATTTTTAATCTTGTCGGACATAAAATTATTTTTAGCAATAAAAAATAATGCAAATTTTCATACGGAACGTCCGATATTATTCAGTGATTTATTATGAAATAACAGTAAACTTTAAGAACAAAGTGATTATATACAAAAAAAAGTAAATTATCTCAGCTATCTTTCTAAATAATGCAAAAAATTAATTTGTATGCAAAAAGTATGTTTAGACTAAGAAAATAAAATTGTCCCGTCCGGAATTTTTTTTGTGATTTATTATGAAAGAAGTATGCAATTTATTTTTAAATACTAAAAATCAAGTAAATTTATTAATTTTCCTATGAGATATTAAATTTTTTATACCCTACACCTATGAGGTACAGGGTATATTAACTTTGTGCATATATTGTAAAGCCCCTTAGGAGGCGTGTCCGGTATGGAAAAGTATATATATTCTTTATCAGCATCACTACCCGAGTCCGTTTAGCCATGTCCGTCTGTCTGTCTGTCTGTCCGTCTTGCTGTCTTGCTGTCCGAATACAGAATAACTTGAGAAATACTGATCAGAATGCGATGAAATTTAGTCTCAATATATTTTAGCCAAAAGTAGGAACTGAGTTTAAAAATGAGCCAAATCGGTCAACGGACACGCCCACCTCCCATGCAGTCACTTTTATATAACTCTTTCGAAACTAATAACTCGAAAAGTATTCAAATTTAAAACGTATTGTTAGAATTCACCTAAAAATATGTGGTCCAAAAATGGGCGTGATACGCCCACTTTTTTTTTCATTATTTCCCGGGTTTTCATAGTGGAAATTTGATCCGTAAATTATTAAAATCAAATCTATGAAATATTAGCCTTTCAAAATTTTAAATATAGGCGTGGTCCGCCCAATTATATTTTTCAAATTTTTTTTTTAGTTTTTTTATACTTTTATATTTATGGGGATATAAGACGTAAATTTCTGATATGTGAATAATATTCTGAGGGTGGGGTGGTTCAGCATAATTAAAAACTTTAAAATTAAGGTATGCAATTAAGTATTCCACATTAATATCCCCACCAAAGGTGTAGGGTTATCCATAGTCGGGCCCGACCGACTATAAAAATCCGCCCCATGTGACCGAACTTACCCATGTGACCTAACTTTCCCAACTCGTTAAATGTACAAATGTCCCATCCGGAACCACAGGAAATGCCCACATGGTAGATGTAAATGAATATTCGTTGAAAAAACTGCACGGTAAGCAATTATTTCTGTGAGTGTATGAACTACAAAACTTTTATATGTTTGATCATGCATGAAAAGGCATACTCTCGTGTGAGGTAAATTTATCAAAAGTGTGAGAACTACAGGTTACAATCGACTGATCACACCGACACATAACCGATAGCCTAGTTACACATGCAATCTAATATTTGAGTTTTAAATATTGAGTTTTATCTTCTAGTTTTCGCAAGAGAAGAACATACTTAGATCGCTAAATGGGCTTAAGATGTTACGCTGATATAATTTTTTAAATCGGCAACTCCTCCTTCTGGGTATTACAAACGAATAGTCCAATTGAAATTACCCGTTCACTATAATTGTAGGGTTTAAAAATGGAATCGTAATTGAAATTCGATTTTTCAGTTTAAAATAGAAGTATTTTATTTTAAATTCAATCTGTAAATGTTCTTTGAAACAAATTATATTCGATGTTTCTTATTAAAAATTTGAATTTTGATCGAAAGAGATTTTCAGAAGATGCAAAATTACTATAAACCTTGTGTACCCCTATTATATTACCTGAACCCTAGTAGAATTTGTCCATGGCCGGGCCATGATCGGGAACTGATGATTGCACAATTGCATTTTCATAATCCGAACAGTTATATGACAAGTATTATTGGGCAATGATTCTGTATACCCTAATAAGGTAAATTTCTACCAGAAAAGCGTCTATTTTCAATTCAAACTCGAAACCCAATATGTTTAATTTCTAGATAAAATTCAGAATTTTACATAGATTTTAAAACATATATAAATCAAGAAGTACCTACTAAACGTAATAGAAAAAAGAGAGATCACAATTAAAAAATATATATATTTTGCTCATGTTGCATGTAACGTAATGAGGGGCATTTGAGGGTCGGAATTTAATTAATGGGGAGAGCGAGAGCGATAGATAGAAAAAGAGTCTCTGTGAGAGATTGTTTAGTTTAGTAAAGACTTATTTCTCAATTAAAACTAGTTTTCAGACGCAGGCCGGCCGGATGAATTTGCATTGCTTTGTGGTTTTTGTTGATTTTATATTTAGTATATATGTAGTTGTTGTTGAAATTATTGTTGTTGCACAAACGAAGCATAGTCGAGTTCGACTGTGCATTGAACTGGACTTTGGACTCGACTACAAACATAAATTGAGAAAAAAAGAATACAACAACATAAAAATAAATCAAGTCTTATTAAATTTCACGCTTTTCTGTTTATTTACAAAGTGTTTGTGTTGCAGGCGTTGAAGCTGTTGTTGTAAAACAGGGCTGCCATCTGTTTAAAATTATAATTTGCACCAAACAAAGGTAAGAAACAACAGATTATTTATAAAAATTATTTTAATTTATTACAATACTTTCTTAATTTTATATTATAAAACTTTTTAGAATATCTGATTAACACTAATCTACTGACTTTCAAAGATGTTAGCTTCAGTACCTCATATGCGAAAGAGGCCTACAAGAACTGTAATATCTATGAACATTTTTGTCTCAGACATATTTTAAAGATAACGGTAAGATTTCAACACTCTTTTAATATATTTATCATTCGTTAATATTTTAACTAATACCACGAGTGAAAATTTAGTTCAGGATGAAATCAGGCTCTCTTGACTTCAAATCAGACTATGATCAGATTTCCACATCAGTGCCTGATTCTATATTAGGCGGCATTTAATGTTGCTATCCTGATCATATTGCCTATTCACACCCAATGAACGAATCAGTTGGGACAACTTCTTTCTTTTTTCGAACCGATTTAATTGGTTCTGTCAACATTCGACTGATCCAGTAGTTGCAACATCGCGTATTAGTTTACACAACTAATGCATACAATTGACACAACCAATTTGTTTAGTTGTGGTAGCCAATTTAGTTATAAGAAATCAGCCATTTTTCCTAGACCTAGCGTTTCAAGGTGTTACAAACACGAAGTCAGCCTCACAACAGCACCCAAAGAACGAATCAGTTGGGACAACAGTCTTTTTTTGCCAACCGATTTAATTAGTTCTGTCAGCATTCGACTGAGTTGTTGCAACACCGCGTATTAGTTCACACAACTAATGAATACAATTGACACAACCAATTTGTTTAGTTGTGGTAGCCAATTTAATTATAAGAAATCGGCCATTTTAACTTGCCCTAGCGCTCCAACGTGTTGCAAACACGAAGTCAGCGTCACACCAGCGTTCCCGAGATCAAACATTGCCGACGATTCGTTGTGCTGCTGACTTCGTGTTTGCAACACGTTGGAGCGCTAGGGCTGCATATAGAAATGCAACATATAGCAAAAACTCTATAGAACTCTATGTTGAAGAAAGTGTAGTTGGACATGAAAAAGTGAACAGTAACAACGAACAAGACTTAAAAAAATTCCAAATTTAGTTTGACAAGTGGCATGCGCTCTCCGCAGCACAACAGAAAACGAGTGAAAATCTAAAGCTCGCGCGACTGGTGTTGTCCTGCTTTGGCATCGCTTTTATACAAGGCAACTGATTTCGCAGTTGAATCAAATAAATATTGGTTGCTACAACCTAATGTTATATAATTATCTGTTGAGTCAACAAAATATTGGTTAATTCTCATTTTGAATTTAGTTGTAGAAATGGAAATAAAAAATAATGAAAATGGATTAAAAGTTTGTTTCCCCAATCAATGTTGCAGTTGCTTCAATTAATAGTTGGTTACGCTTCATACTATTGTTTACCATAAATGAATTTCAGTTGAGGCTGACTACTTTTGGTAGATGCAATTAATAGTCGTTGAAACAACTGCACGCCAAGCAATTTTGTTTTGTGTGTGCAGGCTTCCTGATCATACCCTTATCCTAAACTTATTTATTTCGATGTATATTTAAATTATTTTGAAGCTCCATTTAAGAAATTCGTGCACTTTCAATTAAAAAAATAGTTTTTTGAACACAAAAAGTTCTCTCAATAACTTTTTAATGATAAAAAGTTAACGTTTTGAGTCTAAATGAAATCTATATGTATAAAACTTTTGGTCCGTCTGTCAGTCAGTCTGTCGGTCTGTCTGTCTGTCTGTCTGTCTGTCTGTCTGTCTGTTTGTTCCAGCATCACGTCTAAACCGCTGAACTGATTAACCACAGGATACTAAGGAGTCCGGAGGGTGTCATAGGCCATATATGGGCGGGATTGGACAAAGGGGCGTGGTACCTCCCATTGTTCAAATTTCACAAGTTACTTTTCGATTTTGGTGCCAGTTTCAAATCAGACCGTTTTGAAACGATTACTTCGTACAGAAACAGTAATTATCGCACAATCGACAATAATGGAACGAAACGACGTGACGTCATAGAAATCGACAATTAGTCGAATATGTTACAGAAACGAGCTACAGGTTTATTTCATAAGTGAGATTCCATTAAGTAGGCTTTAGATTAGAATTTTTCATGCACACAGAAAAAAATACTATATAAATAATAGTTTTTTACTATTAAAAATAGTCAATAGGATGAATTATTATTTTAATCGGAAAATACCTGAAAATACCATTGAGTTTATATGAAAAGATTTATTTTGTCTATACTATTTAATCAAAAATTGTCCCATTGACCAATTTTAATGGGATTTGAGGGAATTTTTTTCTGGGTGTGAAGTATGGATTAGGTTGCCCTTACGTGGATTTAAAATTAGAATTATCCTAGTCAATCCCGATCAGAATCGTTTCAGTTGGCCTTTGGTAGGGATGCCTTATCTGACTATTATACTGATCAGGAACGGATGCAAAATAAGATGAAACTTTACCAATTTCCACTCGGGTAGCTCCCTGTAGGTAATACGACTAAGTCTAAGGTACAACAATTCAAATTCAGAAATTGCATTTGAAATTTAAAATATTTCAATTGTCATTTATAAATTACATTAGAAATTCAAAACAAAGCTGTTGGAATTAAAATATTATATTTGATTTAGAATCAATAAATATTCATTTCCTTTTCATGATTTGTCTTTTGATGTGCAGAAAATGTCAATTGAAATTCACAACTTTCTCTTTGACATTCAGAAAATGTGTATTGAAACTCAAAACTCTCCATTTGTAATTCAGTATACCTTAAAATCTATATTTTTGTGTTTGACTTTGTCATAACTTTGGCCAGATTAAATATTAGCTGAAGTATTCTGAATGGAATATAAAAGTAATTGGATCGATAACTCAAATCTGTAAAATGTTAAAGTCCAAAATATGTAGAAAAACGCGAAAATTGCCATTATTACGTATTAGTATTACGTAATAACTCAAAAACTTGAGACAATCAGAAAAAATTGAGTATGAGGTCGTGATTAGAATCTTAAAGTCCATCGGAAAATCATACTAATTTTTTGTAATTGTGCGGTGTTATTAGATATTTTTAGTGGTTAATATACGAATTTAGAATGAATTTTACAATTTGTTAATGATCTTCATTAACTTGAGTCAATCAGAAAAAACTGAGTATGCGGTCATGATTAAAATATTGAAGTACATCGGAAAATCATACTAAGATCGCGGATAATTTTTTTGTTGTGCGGTGTTATTAAATATTTTTAGTGGTTAATAAACGAATTCAGAACGAATTTTACATTTTTTTAATGATCTTCATCATTCCTGCAAAAAATTGCTCATCCCTGAAGAATTCTCGGTAGAATTCTGTTCCATAAAACTTTAGACCTGAAGACTCCGATGGTTTTGGTATAAATTGAATTGGCATAAATTTGAAAAGAATAATTCAGTGGCACTGCAGACATGCAAAGGGGCTTTCAGTGTTGAATTCAGGTCTTGGCAGTCCTGACATTTTCTACAGAGACATTTATGAAATTTATTTTTGATATTGATCAGACTTGTCTGTCGTCATAAAAGATTGTGATAAGGCTTCCTTGTCTATGTCTAAATTTAAACATAACGCTTTTTTAAGATGCTATCGTGATCAGTTTGCATGATCAGGCTTACTGATTTTAACCTAATCCTAACGTTATTTCATTCAAGGCATATTTCAAGTTTTCTGACACATCTTTCACTGATTCCTTTCTTTAGTCTTTCACACGAAAAAAAAGCTTTATGAACACACAGTTGACTCAGTGATAATTTATAAGTTTTGAAACAAAAAGTCAACGTTAAGTTTAATTGTGATATTTAAAGATTTCTTAAATGTAAAAATGTGGAATTTAACCCTTTCTACATTATTTCCCAATAGCAAAAAAAAAGAAAATTCTTAAAATTGACAAATCTTGTCATGCCAAAAGGGCGAATCTATTTGTTTTTTTGCTATAACACTTTATTGGTGCAAGATCAAATAGTGATGTAAAGGCATTGATTGTTAGTTTTTAGAGCACCTATTAATTGGCATCATTATTAAAAAATATTTTGACAAACATTTTTCTTGCAAATGATAAAAATTCAAAAAAATATTTTAAAATAATGATGCCAAACGATAGATGCTTTAAAAACAAACAATTAATGTCTTTACATATCTATTTTATCTTGCACCAACAAAGAGTTACAGCAAAAACACGAAAAGATTCGCTCTTTTGGCTTGACAGGATTATCAAATTTTTCCAATTCCCTCGTTTGGTTTTGTCTTTTGTAGCTAGAAATATCCAAGAAAACCACACACGATTCTGGCACAGTATATATACATGAGGAAAAACTACACTACAAAATGTAAAAAAACGAAAATGTTAAAAATTACACATACGCTCCTTTGGCGTGACACTTACGATATATCATGCGCGGTGCAGAGGAAACTCTAACATATTTGACGTTGTCAGTCATCGTATTTAAACTTTGAAATTCTAAAAATTCAATTTATTCAATGCCTTTCCTTAGCTGACTAAGTAAGAATTATAAAACATTAAAATAAAAAGAAATTGTTATAGTAAAGCTAAAATAAAGCAAAATTAATAAAAATATGCACATTTTAAAATCACAATATGGCACATATTCTATTTTTTCACTTATCTGCAGAAAAAAAAAAATCAAATGGAAATTAACACTTACATCTGGTTTGGTTTTACCATTGAAAATTTGAATTTTTTAAAGTTAAAATTTAATTGGATTTCGGCAAAGATGTTCTTTACTTTATTAACCACAAAATAAAACTATTACTTCTATAATTTTGTATTAAATAATTCACTATAAAACGTATTCCATAATCACGCTAGAAGCCTTCCAAATGGCGCAAATGCTCAAAATACAATAAACCCTAATATGAAATCCACTTAAGCTGTATGAAACTGAAAACCACCCCAAGATGGAGCAAAATATTGGGGTTGGTTTAAATAATACCCCTGCTGTAGTGACGGCATTTAATAGTATGAGTTGGGGTTGTAGTTGTTGTGGAATGCTTTTTAAATTTAGCATTTTTTTATTGTACACGCAACTGTCAAAAACTGTATACAAACAGTTGTCATGACAATGTGATACAGCGCATGACATCGAATAATTCGAGTAGCTACTCACCAACAGATGGCACTATTTACGAAAACTTCTCCCAGCGGAGGAATGTTCAATGGTCTTGACTCCTCCACGGCGCTCCATTTAGAAGATATGAAGAATTAAGAATATCTTGACTCATCAGCCGATTTCTCCAGGACCACGACGCTCCGTTTAGAAGATATGAAAGATTTAAGAAATTTTAATTTTAAAAATCGATTTTGAAAATCCAAAAAATTGCGCCAACTTTGACCCCTCTACGACGCTCCGTTTAGAAGAAATGAATGTTTCAAGAAAATCTTGACACATCAGCTGATTTCTCCAGGACCACTGGACCGATTTTATTCGATTTTTCCATACATAATCTTTTTTGAAATCACTATTAAATGCGCCAACTTTGACCCCTCTACGACGCTCCGTTTAGAAGATATGAAAGATTTAAAAAATTTTAATTTTAAAAATCGATTTTGAAAATCCAAAAAATTGCGCCAACTTTGACCCATCTACGACGCTCCGTTTAGAAGATATGAAGGTTTTAAGAAAATCATGACACATCAGCCGATTTCTCCAGGACCACTCGACCGATTTTATTCGATTTTTCCATAAATAATCTACTTTGATATCACTATTAAATGCGCCAACTTTGACCCCTCTACGACGCTCCGTTTAGAAGATATGAATGTTTCAAGAAAATCTTGACTCATCAGCCGATTTCTCCAGGACCACTCGACCGATTTTATTCGATTTTTCCATAAATAATCTACTTTGATATCACTATTAAATGCGCCAACTTTGACCCCTCTACGACGCTCCGTTTAGAAGAAATGAATGTTTCAAGAAAATCTTGACTCATCAGCCGATTTCTCCAGGACCACTGGACCGATTTTATTCGATTTTTCCATAAATAATCTACTTTGAAATCACTATTAAATGCGCCAACTTTGACCCCTCTACGACGCTCCGTTTAGAAGATATGAAAGATTTAAGAAATTTTAATTTTAAAAATCGATTTTGAAAATCCAAAAAATTGCGCCAACTTTGACCCCTCTACGACGCTCCGTTTAGAAGATATGAAGGTTTTAAGAAAATCTTGACACATCAGCCGATTTCTCCAGGACCACTGGACCGATTTTATTCGATTTTTCCATAAATAATCTACTTTGAAATCACTATTAAATGCGCCAACTTTGACCCCTCTACGACGCTCCGTTTAGAAGATATGAAAGATTTAAGAAATTTTAATTTTAAAAATCGATTTTGAAAATCCAAAAAATTGCGCCAACTTTGACACCTCTACGACGCTCCGTTTAGAAGATATGAAGGTTTTAAGAAAATCTTGACACATCAGCCGATTTCTCCAGGACCACTGGACCGATTTTATTCGATTTTTCCATAAATAATCTACTTTGAAATCACTATTAAATGCGCCAACTTTGACCCCTCTACGACGCTCCGTTTAGAAGATATGAAAGATTTAAGATATTTTAATTTCAAAAATCGATTTTGAAAATCCAAAAAAATGCGCCAACTTTGCCTCTCTACGACGCTCCGTTTAGAAGATATGAAGGTTTTAAGAAAATTTAGACTCATCAGCCGATTTCTCCAGGACCACTGGACCGATTTTATTCGATTTTCCATAAATAATCTACTTTGAAATCACTATTTAATGCGCCAACTTTGACCCCTCTACGACGCTCCGTTTAGAAGATATGAAAGATTTAAGAAATTTTAATTTTAAAAATCGATTTTGAAAATCCAAAAAATTGCGACAACCTTGACCCCTCTACGACGCTCCGTTTAGAAGATATGAAGGTTTAAAGAAAATCTTGACACATCAGCCGATTTCTCCAGGACCACTGGACCGATTTTATTCGATTTTTCCATAAATAATCTACTTTGAAATCACTATTTAATTCGCCAACTTTGACCCCTCTACGACGCTCCGTTTAGAAGATATGAAGGTTTTAAGAAAATCTTGACACATCAGCCGATTTCTCCAGGACCACTGGACCGATTTATTCGATTTTTCCATAAATAATCTACTTTGAAATAACTATTAAATGCGCCAACTTTGACCCCTCTACGACGCTCTGTTTAGAAGATATGAAGGTTTTAAGAAAATCTTGACTCATCAGCCGATTTCTCCAGGACCACTGGACCGATTTTATTCGATTTTTCCATAAATAATCTACTTTGAAATCACTATTAAATGCGCCAATTTTGACCCCTCTACGACGCTCCGTTTAGAAGATATGAAGGTTTCAAGAAAATCTTGACTCATTAGCCGATTTCTCCAAGACCACTGGACTGATTTTATTCGATTTTTCCATAAATAATCTACTTTGAAATCACTATTAAATGCGCCAATTTTGACCCCTCTACGACGCTCCGTTTAGAAGATATGAAAGATTTAAGAAATTTTAATTTTAAAAATCGATTTTGAAAATCCAAAAAATTGCGCCAACTTTGACCCCTCTACGACGCTCCGTTTAGAAGATATGAAGGTTTTAAGAAAATCTTGACACATCAGCCGATTTCTCCAGGACCACTGGACCGATTTTATTCGATTTTTCCATAAATAATCTACTTTGAAATTACTATTAAATGCGCCAACTTTGACCCCTCTACGACGCTCCGTTTAGAAGATATGAAGGTTTTAAGAAAATCTTGACACATCAGCCGATTTCTCCAGGACCACTGGACCGATTTTATTCGATTTTTCCATAAATAATCTACTTTGAAATCACTATTAAATGCGCCAACTTTGACCCCTCTACGACGCTCCGTTTAGAAGATATGAATGTTTCAAGAAAATCTTGACTCATCAGCCGATTTCTCCAGGACCAGGACCAGAAATTTTAATTTTAAAAATCGATTTTGAAAATCCAAAAAATTGCGCCAACTTTGACCCCTCTACGACGCTCCGTTTAGAAGATATGAAGGTTTTAAGAAAATCTTGACACATCAGCCGATTTCTCCAGGACCACTGGACCGATTTTATTCGATTTTTCCATAAATAATCTACTTTGGAATCACTATTAAATGCGCCAACTTTGACCCCTCTACGACGCTCCGTTTAGAATATATGAAGGTTTTAAGAAAATCTTGACTCATCAGCCGATTTCTCCAGGACCACTGGACCGATCTTATTCGATTTTTCCATAAATAATCCACTTTGAAATCACTATTAAATGCGCCAACTTTGACCCCTCTACGGCGCTCCGTTTAGAAGATATGAAAGATTTAAGAAATTTGAATTTCGAAAATTGATTTTGAAAATCCAAAAAATTGCGCCAACTTTGACCCCTCTACGACGCTCCGTTTAGCAGATATTAAGGTCTTAAGAAAATCTTGACTCATCAGCCGATTTCTCCAGGACATCTGGACCGATTTTATTCGATTTTTCCATAAATAATCCACTTTGAAATCACTATTAAATGCGCCAACTTTGACCCCTCTACGACGCTTCGTTTAGAAGATATGAAAGATTTAAGAAATTTTAATTTCAAAAATCGATTTTGAAAATCAAAAAATTGCGCCAACTTTGACCCCTCTACGACGCTTCGTTTAGAAGATATGAAGGTTTTTAGAAAATCTTGACGCATCTGCCGATTTCTGCATGACCGATTTTATTCGATTTTTCCATAAATAATCTACTTTGAAATCACTATTAAATGCGCCAACTTTGACCCCTCTACGACGCTCCGTTTAGAAGATATGAAAGATTTAAGAAATTTTAATTTTAAAAATCGATTTTGAAAATCCAAAAAATTGCGCCAACTTTGACACCTCTACGACGCTCCGTTTAGAAGATATGAAGGTTTTTAGAAAATCTTGACTCATCAGCCGATTTCTCCAGGACCACTGGACCAATGTTAATGAATTTTTCCGCAAATAATCGACATTGAAATCTCTGATATATATAAAGAAAATATTACAACATGAATGTAACGTTTTAATATATAAAATCATTAAATTCTATTAGAAATAACAAGTCCATTTAGAATTCAATTGAAAACTTTTTATATTTTATTGAAATCAATTTCTGGAATATTCAGAAAATATATACAAAAAAATACAATTACTTAAAATAGCATCAAAAAGCATTAACATTTATGTTACCCATTATGAGCTAGTGCTAGGTCGTTCTTCGTCTCCCAGAATTTGTTCTCCTATCAGTGAATCGTATTTAGACTTTTCCGAACAACGTATAAAAGCATACGAAATACAGACGAGCAGTGATATAGCAATCAAACCCATGCTTATGCCTAAGGGCCAAATGTATGAAGTGTCGTCAGCATCACAAAAACTTGGACTAGAGTAAACCAGGGAAGTCGTATTGCGATATGCCTCCATTTGAAGTTCAGTTAAATTAAGAAAGCCTATTTTCTGCGTGGTATTGAATGCATCAAATAGTTCAACAATAATGGGTTTGGAACATTCGAATGAATGGTTGAAGCGTATGTTGAATACTGGCTTCATAGTAGACATTACTAATGTTTGATTATCTGAAAATTTAAAAAAATATATATAATTATTTCAACTATTGTAAAGAAAATGATTATATTATACCCTTGGCATTTGGAAATTCCGGAGCATCAATCGGTAGAATCAGACTTATATTTTGTAGCATATAATAAAACACATCGGACTTATTGAAGTTCAATAGAAGAATATTGTCGGACCCTCGAAAGTTATGCCATTGGTATAGTAGACTTTGATAATGGCAGGAAGATATCGCTGGTTGCATATTGGGAATATTAAAGAGCACTGATGTTGAGTTACCATCTGAAAAAAAGATATTAAATTAAATTAAAAGAAAGAAAATCAGTAAATAATACAGCACAACAATAAAAATTAAATAACATTTTCGAAATCTTTGTATGATTTTCAAGACTATGGACTTCAAGATTTTAAAAAGGTTCTCATGCTCAGTTTATAACTCAGTTTGCCTGAAGATTTAAAGTTATAACGTAAAAGAAATATATGATATTTTGCTATATATTCTAAACTCTGACATTTTACAGATTTGAGTTTTCGAACTGATTTTCTTTTGTATTCAATATTTCATTCTATTGTTCAATTATGTATATCTCGCTTTAAGGTTAACATTTTAGTAGACTAGTATTTCTTTGGGAATTTCCCAGAACCCAACTACGGCATTAGATTTGTTATAATTGTTCCCAGGTAAATGGTCAATTACGCAGATCCTGGACAATTTTTCAACAGTTTCAATAGCTGCATTACACATAATTCGCAATTTTTGGTTTGAATATGGGAGGAAATAAAAGGATCGATATCACTCATTTTCATCATCAATTTTTTGATTTGAAAATACATTATCTTCTTCAGTTATTGCAAGTTTATTGTATATATCTGGAGATTTATGTACCATTTTTAATGGTGACCACACACATAATTACATATGGACTTTTCATGGGGTTCTCGCAGGAAAATTAATGAATTTACTTGATTATTTGTATGCAAGTAGAATGAAAATATGACTAAACATATGCAAAAATTTTGAGAATTCTATAGGGTAGATCAAAAGATAGACGTGACGTGAGTGTGGGAAGATTGAGATGCATGGGTACAGGAATGAGACTCGAAAATTCTTCGAGAAAATAAGACGCCTAGCCGGAGGTTCAAAATCCGGAGCCTCTTCCTGTAAAGATGAGAACGGAAATCTAGTGACAGATATCCAGAGCACACTGAAAATATGGAGGGATCACATCTCTAAACTGCTGACCGGTGACGATGACCGCAATTCCACCGATAGAGAAGCAAACCCGGCAACCCCAGTACTTGATGACGACGTTGAGATTCCGCCACCCGACCATGACGAGGTCAGAACAGCCATTGCTCGGCTGAAAAACAACAAAGCTGATGGCCTGCCTGCTGAATTGTTTAAGACCGGAGGCGAAGAGCTAATAGAGAGCATGCACGAGCTTGTAAGCAGAATATGGTCGGATGAAAGCATGCCAAGTGACTGGAACCTCAGTGTACTCTGCCCAATCCTTAAGAAAGGGGATCCCACTATCTGCGCCAACTACCGTGGGATCAGCCTACTCAATATCGCATACAAGGTTCTATCGAGCGTATTATGTGAAAGACTGAAGCCCATCGTCAACAGACTGATTGGACCTTATCAGTGCGGCTTCAGACCTGGAAAGTCCACCATAGACCAGATTTTCACATTGCGCCTAATCTAGGAAAAGACCCTAGAAAAACAGTTCGACACCTACCACCTATTAGTCGACTACAAAGCCGCCTTCGACACTCCGATAAGGGAACGATTATACGCCGCAATGTCTGAGTTCGGTATACCTGCGAAACTTATATGACTTTGCAGGATGACCCTGAGCAACACACGTTGCTCAGTGAGAATAGGAAAAGACCTCTCCGAGCCATTTCATACCGAACGAGGTTTCAGACAGGTGACTCCCTATCGTGCGACTTTTTTAACTTATTGATGGAGAAAATAGTTCGAGCTGCCGAACTCCGTCAAAGCGGCACTATCCTCAACAAAAGTGTCATGCTGCTCGCATATGCCGACGATTTTGATATCATTGGCAGGAGCACACGAGCAGTCAGCGCAGCATTCTCCAGATTGGAGAAAGAGTCGCGTCGAATGGGTCTAGCGGTGAACGAGGACAAGACGAAGTTCCTTGTGTCAACAAGCAAAAATGAGTCCGTGCGTCTTGGACAAAAAGCTGATTTTGACACCCACAAGTTCGACATTGTGAAGGACTTCGTCTATCTGGGATCCAGCGTAAACAGCAACAACGACGTCAGCCTGGAGATCAAACGGAGAATAACTCTTGCCAACAGGTGCTACTTTGGGCCCAGTAGGCAATTAAGAAGCAGAGCCCTCTCTCGCCGGACAAAAATAACGCTCTACAAGTCACTCATCATGTCCGTCCTACTTTATGGTGCAGAAACAGTGACGCTGGCCTCCCGATGAGAGATTACTGGGAGCGTTCGAGAGAAAGATTCACCGTAAAATCTTTGGCCCTATCTGCTTTCCTAACGAGTATCGAATCAGGATGAACCACGAGCTGTATGAGTTATTCGACGACATTGACATAGTCAAGCGCATGAAGATCCAGCGGCTTCGCTGGCTAGGTCATGTCGAACGAATGGATGAAAACACTCCAGCCAAGAAGGTGCTTGAATCGAAACTCGAAGGTGGACATCGTAGAAGAGGGCGTCCAAATCTGCGTTGGAAAGACCAAGTTGAGGACAACCTGGCAACGCTTGGTATTTCTAACTGGCGTCAGCGCGCGCAAAGCAGATCCGACTGGCGCGGCTTCATCTCAGCGGCCAAAACTGACCCACGGTTGTAAGGGCCATTTAAGTAAGTAAGTAAGATCAAAAGATATAAATTAAATAGTTGTCATACGCAAAATTCGCTGATTTTTTGGAATATCCATATGAACCTCAAAATGCACTTCCGTTTTGTCCCTATTTTATTTTAATTATTTTAAAAAATAGCTGAAATCATGTGCTTTATTTGTATATTTACACATTGTATCCTAAGTTTATAGTTTTTTTTTTATAATAAATCACAGAAAAATTCCGGACGGGACAATAATTTCGTTCTCTTTCTAAAAAATAATTTTTGCGTGCAAATAGTTTTTTTTTTGGTTAATTTAGAAAAAAAGCTGAGATTATTAGCTTTATTTTTGTATATGTACACTTATTTCCTAAAGTTTATAGTTATTTCGTATAATTTTGATTTTCTACTAAAAATAATTTTATTTCTGAAAATATTAATAATAATTATTACGAAATAAAAAGTAATATACGATTCGAATTTCCAGATATTTTTAAAGTTTTGTTACTCAAAGATTCGGATGTGATAGATTTCAATGAGCTGTCAAAATTTGTCTTGAATTACTAGGGAATCGATGTTTATATTTTGGAAAATGACAAGGGAATTCCGATTTAGAAACGGAGAACTCAACTCTTTAAAAAATGTTGTTAATTTAATATGCTAATAAATGTATCTATGTAAAAATCTTTTGTACCTGTATGTCTTTCAAATTATTTAATTCGGTTACTCAAAGTGCATGAAAAATTGGTATATTTACAAGTTCAAAAGTAACGTAAATTTATGAGTATTTTTTTATATGTTATCGTGAAGGGAATATAATTTTCTTTTCAGATATTTAGATTCACATATTTAAGACTCCAAATCCGCAGTTATTTCAAAGATTTGAGAATTATGAATTTTTCGGTCGTGGTTGACGTTTTTCTGGAAATGCCCATATGTGTATTCATAATTCTTACTAACTATTATGAATACACATAACCCCCACGTGGTGGTTACCTTGACGTGGTGTGGAGGCTTAAGTTACAATGACTCAATAAGGCTAAGCTGACGGAAACTTTTTAAAGTTTCTGGTAGGGTCACCCTTGTCAGACAGGCTTGTGATGATTAATGAACTAAATACTACCATAGTCTTTTTTATTGGTGGGGTGACAGACTCTAAAGAAACCCTACACCACCGCGATGGGTCAACATAAAGATTTAACTACTCCAGGTGGTACCCACAAAAGTGGCAATCCACCCGCTTCGGCGGCTGAGGCAAGGATTCTGGAGGCCTCAATCCACGCAACCAATCCTGGTACGATGAACCTTTCAGCTCCTGTAGCAGGGGGTTGTTCGTGCCCCTCCAACTCCCAAATTAATGAGACAGCTAGGAATCTAGAGGAGGATAACGACAACGCAGTGTTTCCCATACCAGTAGATGAAAGTGTCGGTTCGGCTATGCCTACGACTAATCCTCCACTGTATGGCTGCTCAGGGCTCCTTTCTGTCACGTATTTGGAAACATGGGTCTATCGAAGGAAAGTGGTGTCTGACCAGCATCTAATCCTAGAGAGACCGACGCCCAACTGGAAGTTAAACTACCATTGGAGACCGGACCCGGATCTCTGAATACAGAGGTCAGGTAGTCCGATGCCCAGGTGAGTAGGAGAAGGAAGAATAAAGCGAAAGATCGCAAAGAGGCTGAAAAGGCTAAAGGCGACGCTGGAGCTTTCTCTTCCCCAGCTGCCACAGCAAAACGCGATAGATCGGTGGAGGTTACTCCGACTGAAGCCGGACCATCCGCTGCTGCTGTGGTAGCTGCCAATGCACCTGAGAAACGCAATGGAAAGAAGTTTAAAACCTTCACTGCTACTGCGAAACCCCATAACTCCCAGAACTCGACAGTTTCCAGTGATATTGCTTCCACAAGCAAGAGCACTGGTGCTTCATGTTCCGGATCGGCTGCGGATGAACTGTCTTCAACATCCACTGGCAGAGGTAGGCTACCAGTATCATATCGTGTTGCTGCTCACAAAGCTCTTCCGGTTGCGATTATTGGCAAATTGGGGAAGGAGCAAAAGATGAAAGATGAAAAAACTAAAGGAAATTTCAAAAAAATTGTGTATGATATCTTGATTAGATTTTTTTTAGACCATTTGAATAACATACTAAGATCGTGAATAAATAAAACAAATTCATTTCATTTGTTGTCTATTAAATTGTATGTCCATTTGACTAAATTTCATGATTTCAAATCGGAAAAAAGTCAACTCAAAAAAATGATTTATTAAATGAGGAAAACGATGCGGAGAATTCACAGTGCAATCCGAATATGGTAAATGGGCCCGCCGGGACCTTAAAGTTCGCGTTTTGAACAGTTTCAAAATGGAATTGAAATGACGGCTCCCAAACGCCATAAACTAAAAATATGGGTACGTCATCTGTTAGAAAATTTTATTACTAATTCAACAAACTACAGAACCCTAGTAGAAATTTGCCCGATGCGCCATCGGGAAATGATCGGGTTTTCGTTGGGTAAGCCCTATTAGTGAAAATATGATCATTGCCATTGCATGCCCTTATCATGCTTACCATAGCAGGGTTTACATAATCTAAACAGTCAATGTTCCCGATCATTGCTACATTATTTGTTCGTCATAACGAAATTAGCATCAGACAATGATCGAGATTTAATGAGAGAAACCATATTATGCTCGGGCTCTGACAAGGCAATTGTCGGGTAAATAAAAAAAATGGGGTATTGCCCGATCAGTTCATGATCATGGTCAGTACATGATCAGGACACTGCGTTACAAGGACATTATGGGCCTCGTCATATCCCGATCATCTCAAATAATGACATGATCACTTCATGACCATGGCCCTACCAAAATTTCTACTAGGGAAGTGGTGATTATTTTTACAGAAGTGGTAATTATTTTTTATTTTGAACAGTATTTTAAAAAAAATCGAAAATAGAGACATGTTAGGAAAATAGAGACATGTTAGGTACATGAATTTGATTTTAATTACCTATTAAATTTCGATTTTTGTAGGAAACGTACTGTTTATTACGATGAAGTGTGCATTAAGAACAATAAATGCACTTTCAACACCAGATGACATTTTTGTTTTATTGCGTTTCCATTGAAATTGTCGATAATACATTTGTGTCACAAATAACTACATTTTGTATTAATTTACATACCCAGAAATATGTAGCAATTTATTATGTATGCATTTTTTTTAATACAATTTGTATTCTGTATTTATTTATTACTGTATACAGTATTTATTTGCACCCAAAAAAATAATTTTTATAAATACTTCTGAAAGTGTTTATAATAAAAGCATTTTCCTGAATTTCGAAATGAGGGCATAACTAAATATGCAAACTTCATAATCACCAAATCTGACGGTACAATGACATCACAAGTATTTAGGTATTGCTTTTTACTTGTACCAAATATGAATAATATGTGTAAAAACAATAAAAATGTGCACTCAGAGAAAATTATTTGCCTTATGCTGTTCTTGTCTTTGCCTTCAACACGTCTCTTTCAGTTGCTTGGGTTTCATTAGTACCCTCGCTCATTCGCTCTATCGCTCTCTCACCATTTTGAGCTGTGCGTTTTATATTTGCACTCAAAGTGGTGGGACCTACAGTTTATTGCCGAATCAGAACGGCGGGTGTGAGCTTTTCATAGGCTCTCGTAGGTTTGCCATTTACTGCCGAGAGGTAGCGCGGTATAGAAAAATGTTTCTATGAAAAGATGTTGTTAGTCCCAGTCCAGGCTTGAACCGGGAACCTTTCGGCTCGCAGTCCAACGCACTAACCACTGAGCAACCGCGGCTACTACATTAATTTTACTACATTAATTAACTCGATTGACCTACTTTAAACTCCTGTCTACTTTTGTTATTTGATTTTAGTAAATTAAAATTAAATATTATTCACATTTCACATACCTTTTAGTTCATAGGTTACATTTAGTTGTGCCGCCATTTTCAGTAGCATGCATGTGGAATTAAATTCATTGACACTTGGCGCACAATCCAATGAATTTGAGAATGTGCTTGAATTTCCCGGTGCTTGACGATATGCCTCAAATTGCAGTTCTCGCATATATATAAAATTCTGCAAATGTTTGTAGTGTCTATAATCGTTAAGTACGACATTTTCACCAAGTTTGCAGTTATATGATTTATTCAATGGTATTGACAAATATTCAAATCCCGTATATGTCAGTAAAATATTTTGATTTTCTAGAAAAATTTTTAAAATTCAAAATTTGTTTAGTTATATTTGTTTGAAAAAATAACTTACCTTTGGCATCGGTAAATTCTGCACCAATTAGACTTAAATTAAACTGCATATAAACTAAGTTATAGTTAGTTATATTCTTGTTAAATTTCAACTTCATAAACTGTGTGACTCCTGTGATTTGCCAATCTATCTGCATTGTCATATTTTCGCAATCTACCTGTTTTACAATGGCATCCTTGGGTATATTGTGTAAGCCCGCCCCATAAGTACCATCTGAAAGGTAATACGAAAAAGTTATAATAAAAATATGGCGAAAGATTTGAGTAAACCAACCTGTTTTTTCATATGCTACATTTAGTTGTGCTGCCATTTTGAAGAGTATACATTCGGTAGTCCATTGTATTACACTGGGATCGGGCATATTTGATATGGGTGTTATTCGAACGTTAGGTGGGGTTGTATGCTTTTCCTGATATGATGCAATTAGATTTTTGTATAAAGACTCCGTTGGAAATCCAGAAAACGGCATTGAAAAGTTAGCTAAGAACGTAAGAATTATTATATTTATCAAATAATAATATATTTGGTATAATATATTCAAATAATGGTTTTTTACCGATGTTTTTTGGCAGCGATGTTAATTTTTGAAACATCGAAAACAGTTTTAGTCATCATTTTTTTAAATTTAATATGCTTGTTACTTTTACATAAAAAATAGTCGTTTTAACCTATTTTTTCCAAAAAATCTACGTAATAAGAATAAACTGAGTATGTAATAAAAATAAACATACTTTAAGTGTGAGGTGTGAATATGTTCAGATTACAAACATAAGTATTTCTGTTTAAAATTGATTATGACGCTTCGGGTAAAGTGGTACATGTTTTGATGTTCCTCCAAATATAGTACATTTGCATACTTTTTTTTTTTGAAATGATCTATTTTATAGACTAGTTCATGAAATAACTTTTACATTAACAGAAAAACACTTATTTGCCTTTTAATTGATTTTTGAGCGACTTTTCAAAACTGCTCAATTTCGGACTTCTTGAAAATGTTAGGGTAAAGTGGGAACTTCAAAATGTTTACTCTTTTTAATGTCTTTTGTTTCCAAAAAAATAACAAAATCAAATATATTAAATATATAAAAAAAAAATATTACTACAAGGTAATAAAAAAAAGAATGGCAATGTATGAAAAAATATGAATTTTCACTAAAATTACAACAAAAATTGCTTAAATAACGTGTTCCACTTTAGCCCAGAAACAGTTTCCCTCTTTAACCCAATATCGCAATTTGAACATAACTTATCTTCCATTTAAGCAATATTATATTATTTGCAAATCCCATTTATATTTCAAAACGAGTTGGGAAAGTTAGGTCACATGGGTAAGTTCGGTCACATGGGGCGGATTTTTATAGTCGGTCGGGCCCGACTATGGAATACCCTACACCTTTGGTGGAGATATTAATGAGGAATTGTATACCTTAATTTTAAATTTTTAATTATGCTGAACCTCCCCACCCTCAGAATATTATTCATATATCAGAAATTTGCGTCTTATATCCCCATAAATTAAAAAATTTATAAAAAGTATAAAAAACTAAAAAACAAATTGGGCGGACCACGCCTATATTTAAAATTTTGAAAGGCTAATATTTCATAGATTTGATTTTAATAATTTACGGATCAAATTTCCACTATGAAAACCCGGGAAATAATGAAAAAAAAAGTGGGCGGATCACGCCCGTTTTTGGACCACATATTTTAAAGTGAATTCTAACAATACGTTTTAAATTTTATAACTATACCTTGAATACTTTTCGATTTATTAGTTCCGAAGGAGTTATATAAAATGACTGGTATGGGAGGTGGGCGTGTCCGTTGACCGATTTTGCTCATTTTCAAACTCAGTTCCTACTTTTGGCTAAAATATATTGAGATGAAATTTCATCGCATTCTGATCAGTATTTCTCAAGTTATTCTGTATTCGGACAGCAAGACAGCAAGACAGCAAGACAGCAAGACAGCAAGACGGACAGACAGACAGACAGACAGACAGACAGACAGACAGACAGACAGACAGACGGACATGGCTAAACGGACTCGGGTAGTGATGCTGATCAAGAATATATATACTTTTCCATACCGGACACGCCTCCTAAGGGGCGTTACAATATCTGCACAAAGTTAATATACCCTGTACCTCATAGGTGTAGGGTATAAATATACAACATATGATCGTTTCAAATATATCTCCCTAACGAGTTGGGAAAGTTGGGTCACATGGGGCGGATTTTTATAGTCGGTCGGGCCCGACTATGGAATACCCTACACCTTTGGTGGGGATATTAACCCTCGGAATATTATTCATATATCAGAAATTTACGTCTTATATCCCCGGAAATTAAAAAAATTAAAGTATAAAAAACTAAAAAAAATAAATTTGAAAAATGTAATTGGGCGGACCACGCCTATATTTAAAATTTTGAAAGGCTAATATTTCATAGATTTGATTTTAATAATTTACGGATCAAATTTCCACTATGAAAACCCGGGAAATAATGAAAAAAAAAAAGTGGGCGGATCACGCCCATTTTTGGACCACGTATTTTTAGGTGAATTCTAACAATACCTTTTAAATTTTATAACTATACCTTGAATACTTTTCGAGTTATTAGTTCCGAAAGAGTTATATAAAAGTGACTTGTATGGGAGGTGGGCGTGTCCGTTGACCGATTTGGCTCATTTTCAAACTCAGTTCCTACTTTTGGATAAAATATATTGAGACGAAATTTCATCGCATTCTGATCAGTATTTCTCAAGTTATTCTGTATTCGGACAGCAAGACAGCAAGACAGCAAGACAGCAAGACGGACAGACAGACAGACGGACATGGCTAGACGGACTCGGGTAGTGATGCTGATCAAGAATATATATACTTTTCCATACCGGACACGCCTCCTAAGGGGCGTTACAATATATGCACAAAGTTAATATACCCTGTACCTCATAGGTGTAGGGTATAATTAAAAAATTCACAATATTTGATGGCTAAAAAACTCAAAAATATTTTTTTTTTCACTTGTTATAGAAATTGAATAAAATATATAAATTTGATTATATCCTTAGATGAAATAGTTGATGCAATATTAAGAAGCACTTGACAATTGTCAATAACTGCAAAAACATGTCAAGAAATTGCAATTTCCCACATTACCCAATTTCCTACTTTACCGCAGGTTCTCCTATATAAAATATTATCAAAATTACGATCACAAAGCATTTTTTAAAAAGTAGAGTAACTAGAAAAAAATAGTAATTTTGATAGTTAATTTGGACTATGCTCTAGATAACCATAAATCACTTTTTAGTTTATCATTAAATATTAAATGATAAAAAAACATATATAAAAATCTCTAAAAAAACAATACAAAATTTTCGAGTTTAGATCTAATTATTTCAAAATAGTTTTGGAATCTTACACGGTTAAAAATATTGGGTTATTTTTTAAACTATTTTGGATTGTATATAAAGGGTTTTTAACAGGGACGCTACAAAAGTAGAGCGACAGGGACAGCAAACGACGCCATATTTCTTGCCGTTCTTTTGACATTTCTCTTCAATAAGCTTTGCCATTTCATGATGGAAAGATATAGGAACTCGAATTTCGGTAGTAAATTTTAATAATTTCGACTCGTTGTTGGCTGTCACTACTGTCACTTACTATTAGAACTATTTAAATATATTGTCGTCGAAATAGGCATTTTGAATTATGAAGCGAGCACACGTGTGAATGTTACATACACGGCGACAACGATTTTATTTCATTATCACAGGTTTGAATCTCGACCGTGGTCCTAATATTTTTTTAATTCTTTTGTTCAATTTATTTTTTAATTTTTTTTTTTTCATTCACTTTTTTTATTTTTTTTGTTATTAATTTCAATAGCTAGAAGTATTTTTAATGTGACAAAAGTTGGTCGCTTTATTATTTATCTATCTTTAAATACATTTTTACATAATTCTTAAGTAATAATTACAAAAAAAAAAAATCAGAAAGAATAAAAAATAACCAGTTGGGAAGGTTAGATCACATGGGAAATTTTATAGTAGATGTTATTATAATAGTTAGGATTATCAAAATTATAGTCGGTCTTAGCCGACTATAAATATCTTACACATATGTGTGGTTACCATTCAAATTGGTATATAGGTCACCAGGGTATACGAATCCAGAAAATAACTACAAACTTTTCATCGCTGAAGAATTTCCATTCATTTGATACCCATATTTACAAATGGGTAGGTGTACCGAATTTCGATTTTTTTTTTTGGGAACCACAACTCTTTACGCCGGAAACCATTATTTTCATGTATTTCAGCATGATGTCAATATATATTTGATAAAAAAAAAGTTTACCTAAGCACGTATACAGTAAAAATGATTTGTAGATATAAATTTTATATGAGGTATTTGAACATAAGTGGTCGGTTCTCAGGTCACAATAGACCGATCATGCCAATTTTCTTGTTCAGACTGCTTAGATATATAAGTAATCTTAATCTAAAGTTTCATTGCTCTAGCTCTTCTACTTTTTCCGTAATCGTGATTTCAACAGACAGACAGAAGGACAGACGGACGGACAGACAGACAGACAGACAGACAGACAGACGGACATCGCTAAATCGACTCAGGAGGTCATGCTGATCAAGAATATATATACTTTTCCATACCGGAGATGCTTTCTTCAGGGTGTTACAAACGGCCTACCAAACTGAATATACCCTTTCACTCTTAGTGTAGGGTATAAAAAAAATTTAGAGACAAAAAATGCCTTGACCGAGATTCGAACCTGCGATTCTGAACTAAATTTAGTAAGAATGGTTTACAATTCAACGTTTTATGGTTTAAAATTATTAAATAAACTGAAGTTAAACTATTTGAGTTTAAATTTTAATACCAACGGAGTAAATTTAAATTTTTAAATTATTTGGATTATTTTATAAACTAAAAAAAATTACATTTCCATGTTAAATAAGAAATATATTAAATTTCAATCTGAGAAATTTTAAAAATGAATGTAAAATATTGATAAGTTTACAAAATTAGACATAGAAGTATTGAAATCATCTGTAATCCAAAGAATATTCCAACACATTAAGAATTAAATAAAAAAAAATTGCGTTTGAGTTTTTTTGTAACATTTGTTTTCCACAGCACTATAGCCGCGGTAGCTCAGTGGTTAGTGCGTTGGACTGCGAGCCGAAAGGTCCCCGGTTCAAGCCTGGACTGGGGAAAACAAAATCTTTTCATAGAAACATTTTTCTATACCGCGCTACCTCTTGTCAGTAAATGGCAAACCTACGAGAGTAAAACCATTGCCTATGAAAAAGCTCTCACCCGCCGTTCGGATTCGGCAATAAACTGTAGGTCCCACCACTTTGAGTACAACTATAACACGCACAGCTCAAAATGGTGGGGGAGCTCGGTCGAAGTTCTATACAGGACTGTAGCGCCAAACTATTATTATTATTTTATATTTTTTTTTTATTATTCTAATAGTGGGTATATATTTTTTTCTGAGTGAATATTTTTAAAATCGTTATTCAAAATCAGCATCCGGTATTTATAAAAAAAAAACGAAAAATCGCGTTGTTTAGTTTTATTAACCAATATTATATTTTTATACCCTACACCTATGAGGTACAGGGTATATTAACTTTGTGCATATATTGTAACGCCCCTTAGGAGGCGTGTCCGGTATGGAAAAGTATATATATTCTTGATCAGCATCACTACCCGAGTCCGTTTAGCCATGTCCGTCTGTCTGTCTGTCCGTCTTGCTGTCTTGCTGTCTTGCTGTCCGAATACAGAATAACTTGAGAAATACTAATCAGAATACGATGAAATTTCGTCTCAATATATTTTATCCAAAAGTAGGAACTGAGTTTGAAAATGAGCCAAATCGGTCAACGGACACGCCCACCTCCCATACAAGTCACTTTTTTATAACTCTTTCGGAACTAATAACTCGAAAAGTATTCAAGGTACAGTTAAAAAATTTAAAAAGTATTTTTAAAATTCACCTATAAATATGTGGTCCAAAAATGGGCGTGATCCGCCCACTTTTTTTTTTCATTATTTCCCGGGTTTTCATAGTGGAAATTTGATCCGTAAATTATTAAAATCAAATCTATGAAATATTAGCCTTTCAAAATTTTAAATATAGGCGTGGTCCCCCAATTATATTTTTCAATTTTTTTTTTTTAGTTTTTTATACTTTATATAAATTTTTTAATTTATGGGGATATAAGACGTTAATTTCTGATATATGAATAATATTCTGAGGGTGGGGAGGTTCAGCATAATTAAAAGGTCTGCAATTAAATATCCCACATTAATATCGCCACCAAAGGTGTAGGGTATTCCATAGTCGGGCCCGACCGACTATAAAAATCCGCCCCATGTGACCGAACTTACCCATGTAACCTAACTTTCCCAACTCGTTTTTAATTGTCTTTTGTAAAATTCCGTGTATAAAACGCATTGTATGTATATTATATACGTAATACAAATTTTTAAAGATTTCAATACATTGTTGATACACGTTTATTTCAGTTATAAAATATTAAGTTTTATTTTATTTTTTGTTGTAGTTTTTCTATATTACAACTTATACTTGATATAACTTATACTTTATATAATGCACTATAATTCACAAAATTTCAAAATCACTTTACATATTTACATATTTTTTTATAACTTTTTAATTAATTTACCATTACTAATTGCTAGATGTAAAGCAATGAAAATTGCAAAAATGCAATATTTAATTTGTTTCATTTTTTATTATTATTATTTAAAACTGAATTACGACTTATATGCACAACGAACCACAGCGAATTGAATGAACAAAGGGCTCCGAAAACAAATAAACAACGGTTTAATGTATCGTTATCAGTTGAAAAAGAACTTGTAATACAATTCGCACCAACATGAAACTAATATGAATAAACCCAATGACGCAAAAAAGTGTTGCTATAAACATATTAATCATATTCTAGAAATTATGTTTCATTGCTGTAGGAAATATCGTCACTGTCATGCCAAAGGGGCGAATGTGCATTTTTAAAAATGTTGAGAAACCAAATTTTAAAGTTTGAAGTGCTTCAAAAATTAACAAAATTTAGATTTTGTTCAATTTGTTTTGTTACTTTGGTTTATTCATCAATTATTATAACGTCTAGAAAATATTTATGGATTTGGACAACTTACTGAATAATAAATACAGATTTTGTGAGGCTATATTTTGATCAAAACGCAAATATTTTTGTTTTTTATGCTTTGACTTTTTATTAGCCAAAGGGGCGAATGTGTAATTTTTGACATTTTCGTTCTTTTTTTACATTTTTGAATGTAGTTTTTCCTCAATTTTATTGAGCTAAAATCGCGTGTCGTTTTATTGGATATTTCTAGCCACAAAGTCAAAACCAAAAGTGCGAATTTGAAAATTTGAAAATCTTGTCAAGCCAAAAAGGCGAATCATTTCGTTTTTTCGCAATAACTTTTTCTTGATACGAGCTCAAATAGTGATGTAAAGGCATTAATTGTTTGTTTTTAAAGCACCTATCTATTGGCATCATTATTTAAAAATATTTTGGCAAACATTAATTTGCCATTTGTTTTTTGAAGGAAAAAATGTTTGGGAAAATATTTTAAATAATAATGCAGATAGATAGGTGCTTTAAAAACGAACAATTAATGCCTTCACACCACTATTTTATCTTCTACCAATAAAGAGTTATAGCGAATAAATGAAAAGATTCGCCCATTTGGCATGACAAGATTTTCAATTTTTCGAATTTTTGTTATTTGCAAGAAAATATTTTTAAATAATGATGCAGTTCGATAGGTTATTTCAAAACAAACAATAAATGCCTTTACATCACTATTTGAGCTCGTATCAATAAAAAGTTATTGCGAAAAAACGAAATGATTCGCCCTTTTGGCTTGACAAGATATTCAATTTTTCAAATTCGCACTTTTGGTTTTGACTTTGTGGCTAGAAATATCCAATAAAACGACACGCGATTTTAGCACAGTATACTTGAGGAAAAACTGCATTCAAAAATGTAAAAAAAACGCAAATGTCAAAAATTACACATTCGCCCCTTTGGCATGACAGTGACGATTTGATAATTTTGAATTTTTATAATTTAAAAAATGTTTTAAAGTTGTAAATTTTATATCTGAATTCTTTATAATATATGTACTTAATACAAATGCTACTTTATATAATTTATAAGTCATTATTTATAATCATTATGACTAATACATTATATGATTACACAGAACTTATATATAAAAGTAGGAAAATATTATTCTTTTAATTATACATAATATATAAAGTACAATAATTACAATTATAGCAAGTGCTATGATAAATAAAACATTATAGCTTTGATTTGTCTCACATAAAATTGCATTTGAATATAATACTGATTTTGTGTTTCGATATGCCTCAATATGCACATGTCTGAGTGTAAGATATCCTAATGTTTCATTAAAATTAATTCGATTAAAAAGTTGTATTACTCTATGTGAGTTGCACTGATACGACGTATTCAATGGTATTTTAAAAATTGCTTCTTTATTAAATAAGTAAAGTTTCTGCTGAGCTGGAATAAAGAAAATATTTAAATATTTGTTTATTTTTAGTACCTAATTTATTTATTACCTTTAGAATCTGGAAAACGTGCGCCTTCTATGGCAATTGTAAAATTCATGTATTCTAGCATATATTCATGATTATCACTTCTTGAAAATTTGATATACATCGTATTTTTAGTACCTAACGCACCAAACCAACAGAATATGGACTTGTGTACATCGCATGAGGTGTAATTGAAATCTATGTTACTGGGTATATTGTAAAGTACAGTTGACTTAGTACCATCTGAAATGTTTTCGTAATTTTTATAATCGTAATAAAAAAACCAAAAACCATTTTCCTATGGACATCTGTACATAAATTCTATACAATTCTGGTTGAAAGGAGCCTGAAATTTCGGTAACAAATTTTCTTGAAAACGTCAAAAGTAGAACCCGCGAATTATATAGATTTGAAGTATGGATGTCCTTTGGCAAAATCGTGTTGAGTTCTATAATTGTTCTAAAACAGTAGTACTAACCTTTTCTATCGTAGGTAAGATTTAGTTGTGCCGTCATTTGAAATAAAATACATTTTGAGTTAAAACTGAGTAGATCTGGTAAAGGATAGACTGATAAAGATGGTATTGTAGTATCAGGAGCATTGAGACTAATGGATAAATCAGTGTTGCTTGGCAAATCAGTGCTGATCGGCGAAAAAGCCTTTTTCCATTGTTGGGCTGAATTATAATATGTAGAAAACATTATTTATGTCAATTTTGTTAATTTATTTGATACTTACATTTACATTGAATCAAATTACTGCCAGTAATTAAAATTAGAAGTACTAGTAATTTATATCCAAACATTGATTTGTTAATTATGAAAAAAAAACGTTTAAAAAGGTTTTTAATTAAAACGAATGGCGACCGGCTAACACGACGTTTTGTAATCTATTGATGAGTTATAATAATACATTTTTAATATTTACTCAGTTTTATATTTAGAAATGCATTAATATGATATCATATCAATTTTGTTGAATAATCACTCAAACTCATTAGGATGAAAGTACAAAAATTAAAAAACCGCAATTGGCCTAAAATAAATTTTCTATATTCGGCAAGACATGATAATTTTGTTCATACAAATGGCATAACAATAAATCATAGAATTAATTTTCATTAATATCCCGAGGATTCTAATTGTGATGTTTAATGTAATAATTACAAATTTAATATACTCCTTTTATAAGAAAATGTGACAAGGATTTACAATAGATAAATTTTAAAAAAATTTAATGTTATGTAAAATGTAAAATACAAATATGTCAAATTTCGCACACAGTTTGAGAAACAGGTTGTTAAAGAAATGCAAATTACTGACATAACCTAGTCAAGACAATTGTTTATAAAGTATAATCTTTTGGTAAATGAATATCAATTTATATTTTTGACAATTAAATTACCTTTCTAATGGTATATCACATCTTTGAATTGCATGATATTTTCCATTTTTAAAATGTACGTATAATTAAAATTTAAGTCATTAAATGATCCATCGAATTATTGACATCGATCAACCAAACACCCTGTATATAAGAACTTAGCCCGAGCACGCTCACCATTGGAGCTGTGCGTTTTATATTTGTACTCAAATTGGTGGGTCCAACAGTTTAATGCCGAATCTGAACGGTGCACAGTCTGATAATATCACAATCTACACAGAAAAAAGTGTACATCATATTGATGAATTCCGTTCTTCAAACCATGATTCATTGTATTGATGAACCATTCATAATATTAATGACTAACGCCATTATTGTTATGAATGCTATCATAAATATGAAGAACGCTTGGTAACTGTGTTCTTCAATATGAAGAACGCTTGGTAACTGTGTTCTTCAATATGATGAACTGTATGTGAAGAATACGTTTCATCAAATTAATGAACCAAAACATAAAATAAAACATATATGTTCATAATATTGAAGAACGCTGTTCATTAAACCAAATTTTCTATCAAAATATTTTTTTTCGTTCATTTTTGCCGTACTTCTCACTTCTCAAGTAGTTCTTGTCTGTTATTTCTTATATAATGCTTTCTCTACATGCTTAAATTAGTAAATAAAAAGTTATATTTATAAAAAATATATTTTTTAAAAACAAGCAACCAAATTTTTAAAACGAACATATTTTTTTTTCGAACACATTTTTTTTTCCAAACAATTTTTTTTGTCCGAAATTTTTTTCGGATTTTTTTTTTAATATTTTACTGTTATTATTTAAATAAAATTTTTACAACACTTTTTTTTCGAATAATTAAAAAAAAAAAAATTTTTTGAAAAAAAAATTATGAACAAATTCATCAATGTGATAATTCAAATTTGTTGTATTGAATATTTTGTTCATATCTATAGTAATGGTCAGACATAATAATGGTCACGCCCACTTCCCATAGAAATAATATGTAACATTATGCACATTTGGCAAAAATTCTTCTACAACTGAACTAAAAATGATATATTCTTAAGATTTAGCCGGTCAGTTTCCGATCATGAACCCACACTAAGAAAACAAAGATGCTTATCAGAAATATCACAGCCCTAAATATCAAGTTATTTACAAATTATTTAGATCGTATTTGAGACAACCATCTCTCAAACTTCCGTCAAATACGATAAATATTACTAGCAACCATCTTTTAAATTTACGATTATGTCATTATGTCATTATTTGAGATGATCGAGATATGACGAGGCCCATTATGTCTTTGTAACGCAGTGTCCTGATCATTTACTGACCTCAGGTCATGATCAGGAAATTCCCCATTTTATTATTTACCCGACAATTGCCTTGACAGATCCCGAGCATAACAGGGTTTCTCTCATTAAATCTCGATCATTGCCTGATGCTAATTTCGTTATGAGGAACAAATAATGTAGCTATGATTGGGAACATTGACTATTTAGATAATGTAAACCCTGGTATGGTAAGCATGATAAGGGCATGCAAAGACAATGATCATATTTTCTCTAATATAGCTTACCCTAGTAGAAATTCTGGTAGGGCCATGGTCATGAAGTGATCATGTCATTATTTGAGATGATCGGGATATGACGAGGCCCATAATGTCCTTGTAACGCAGTGTCCTGATCATGTACTGACCTCAGGTCATGATCATATACTGATCGGGCAATTCCCCATTTTATTATTTACCCGACAATTGCCTTGACAGATAACGAGCATAATAGGGTTTCTCTCATTAAATCTCGATCATTGCCTGATGCTAATTTCGTTATGAGGAACAAATAATGTAGCTATGATTGGGAACATTGACTATTTAGATAATGTAACCCTGGTATGGTAAGCATGATAAGGGCATGCAAAGGCAATGATCATATTTTCTCTAATAGAGCTTACTCAACAAAAACCTGATCATTTCCCGATGGCGCATCGGGCATGGTTGCTACTAGAGTAGCAACCATCAATTAAACATCTTACAAATAGGTAGATAGTTGATGAATATTTGGAAAAGGTACTCCATAAGAATTCGCGGAGTAATTTTTATTGAATTGAAAGAAAATGAATCAAATGTATTTTTATTTATTTGAGAATTAAAACAGTATCCTGGTAATACATCGCCATCGTGTTTCGAAGGTAAAATTGTACAACGACTTGAGACTTCTTCGCGGAATAGCCAAGTTTGCCTGCGCTGCTATCATCAAAGTAAACTCTGAAAAGAAAGATTTTCCATTACGTCTTGATAATTTCAATCCCAGGAAATTTTATTTTCACTTTTACCTTTAAAATGTAATATTTAAGTTGACACTTTTTTACACTATTGGATTTACTTAATTGTTGTGGATACTGGATAAATCAAGCCAAAGAAAAAAGTACGCCATTTTCCTTTTTTACAGTAGTCAAATGTCAAAATAACTCAAGATTTTTGTTGCAAATGTCCAAGAAATCAGGATGTTTGCTATGAGTCAACTGTAAATATCTCAATTATCATTGCTGTTGTGGCAAACATCTCGTAACTATCTGCATATATGTCATATTTAAAAAATATTAATGATTTTGCTGCAACTTTATTGAAACTTAAGGGATGTTTGAATATTTGCTACAAGGTCTTCATAAACATCTTGATTTCTTAGTGCAGTAAACCATACGTCTCGATATTGTTACGAGATCAATGCGAGAAGATGGAGAATTCATGCGTTACCCTTGCTTTTAGCGATATCGAGTATATGGTAAGTAAATATCGATGCGTTCTGTCGGAGTTTTCTCGGTACGCGAAATTTTTTGAAATCGTAACGACATCGAAAAATAACGAAAGTTCGAGATTACTTCGAAAAAATATTGCGACAAATGTTTGAACAAAGTATCTTGTCAATGTAATTTTAATGTACGAGACATTTTAAAAACTAGAATCAATAAAGGATCGAACTTTTTATCGATTTTTTTTCGAGAATGCTTTGGGCCATCGAAAGTCGTCGACACATGGCAGTCATGACTACTTATGTGAGAACTCTACGGTAGCGTCGGTAGCTCGTCTGGTTAGTGCGTTGGACTACGAGCGAAAAGTCGCTGGTGCGTTCTATTCCGAGCCGAAAGGTTCGCGGTTCGATTCCCAGCGACTGTCAACATCTTTTTCATAGAAAACATTTTTCTATGCGACGCTACCTCTCGGCAGTAAATGGCAAACCTACGAGAGTAAAACCATTGCCTATGAAAAGCTCTCACCTGCCGTTCGTATTCGGCAAAAAACTGTAGGTCCCACCACTTTGAGTACAAATATAACACGCACAGCTCAAAATGGTGGAGAGCTCGGCCGAATTTATATACAGAACTGTAGCGCCAAACTATTATTATTATTACTATACGATAAGTCGGAAATTTTGTACGATATATAAAATCAGATCTTTTATCAATATCGAACACCAAAGTGTACTAAACTGCAAGGATAGATCGAAGCGAATAGCACAGTTTTGTTCCGAAATGAGTATTAAAACGATTCTACACCATTTACAAATGTAATTCAGAAAATATCAATTACAATTCGGAAATTCCATTTGAAATTCAAAAGGCATCACTTTACATTCTGAAATTCCATTTGAAATTCAAAAGAAAACACTTTAAATTTAGAAATTCCATTTGAAATTCAAAAGACAACACTTTGAAATTCAGAAAATTCCAATTGCAATTCAAAAGACATCACTTGAAATTCAGAAATTCTATTTGAAATTGAGAAATGTCCATTTGAAATTCAGAAAATTTCCATTTGAAATTAAGAAATTTCGATTGATATTCAGAAATATATATTTGAAATTCAGAAATTTCCATTTGAAATTCAGAAATTTTCATATGGAAATTTTTAAATTTCAAATGGAAATTTCTGAATTTCAAATGAAAATTTCTGAATATCAAATAGAAATTTCTGAATTTCAAATGGATATTTCTGAATTTCAAATAGATGTTTCTGAATTTCAAATGCAAATTTCTGAATATCAAATTGAAATTTCTGAATTTCAAATAGAAGTTTCTGAATTTCAAATGAAAATTTCTGAGTTTCAAATGGAAATTTCTGAATATCAAATAGAAATTTCTAAATTTCATTCGAAATCTCTGAATTTCAATTAAAAATTTCTGAATTCAAATGAACATTTCTGAATTTCAAATGAAAATTTCTGAATTTCAAATAGAAATTTCTGAATTTCAAATGAAAATTTCTGAATTTCAAATGAAATTTTCTAAATAACAAATGGAAATTTCTGAATTTCAAATTGAAATTTCTGAATTTCAAATAGAAGTTTCTGAATTTCAAATAGAAATTTCTGAATTTCAAATGAATATTTCTGAACTTCAAATAGAAATTTCTGAATTCAAATGAAAATTTCTGAATTTCAAATGAAAATTTCTGAATACCAAATAGAAATTTCTGAATTTCAAATCGAAATCTCTGAATTTCAATTGAAAATTTCTGAATTTCAAATGAACATTTCTGAATTTCAAATGGTAATTTCTGAATGTCAAATGGAAATTTCTGAATTTCAAATGGATATTTCTGAATTTTAAATAGAATTGCTGAACTTCAAATGGAATTTCTGAATTTCAAATGGATATTTCTGAATTTCATATGGAAATTTCTGAATTTCAAATGAACATTTCTGAATTTTGAATGAAATTTCTGAATTTCAATTGAAAACTTTTGAATTTCAAATGAATATTTCTGAATTTCAAATGGAAATTTCTGAATTTCAAATGGAATTTTCTGAATTTCAAATGAAAATTTCTGAGTTTCAAATGGAACTTTCTGAATATCAAATAAAACTTTCTGAATTTCAAATCGAAATCTATGAATTTCAATTGAAAGTTATTGAATACCAAATTAAATTTCTGAATTACAATTCTAATACAATTTCTTACAAGGAGAGGGAACACTAAAAGTCATGATTGGGAACTGATAATATTATTTTTACATTGTCATAACCCGACCAGTTCCATGGCGATTATGCCATCCCTAGCATGATAAATTTTTACAAGAAAAGGGTTCAAAGTCTGAATTCAAGCGGTTTTATTTCGTTTTTTTTTTTTTTATTGAAAACAAATTTATATAAAAATATAATGGGATTCGACACAATATGAGCATCTCCATTTTATGCAAAATAGTATCTAAACAAATATTTGTATAGTGCTAAATTTAAATGGTATTAAAAACATAAAATATTTTATTTAAAACTTTGTCTTCAAATTCTAAAATTATAATTTACATCGTCGCTCAATACTGAACGTTTAACATTATTTTGTCGTTTTCTCCTACATATTATGCTTAAAGTTATAATACATGCAATCACAATGAAACATAGAAAAATTAAAAATAAATACAAATTACTGCTTCCCATGGTCACACAATCACGTACCCTTGAGTAATTGCTGGATTTACCACCACTGCAATAGGCCTCGACATGAACATTGTCTAAAGTGACAAAACCCATTTTCTGCGTTACCCTGTGCTGATCAAAAAGTTCAATATGTTGCGGTACATTGCATTGATAGGACATATTCAGTGGTACTTGGAAGACAAAATCCTTATTAAATATTTGCACATTTTGATTTTCTACAAAGAATAAAAATATTTTTATAGAATTTTTCAATTAAAAATCATACTTTAGTACCTTTGGCTTCGGGAAAACGTGCACCCACGATGGCTATTGAGAAATTTATATATTTCAACATATAATGAAACTCATTGTTTTTGCTAAAACTTATCGTCATAGTATTTAGAGTTTTTCTGGAATCTGACCAACTGTTTGTAATGAGCTGATAATCGCAATAAGATTGACTATGTAATGTATTTGGTATATTGTAAAGCGCTGTGGCCATGTTATCATCTATAATTAAATTATTTTTCTCAATTAATTAGTTGAGTAATCGGCTAAAGTAAATGTTTTGGACATACCCTCTGTTATATAGGTGATATTTAATTGTGCCGACATTTTCAAAACAATGCATGTGGTGTTTACTTCCAGTATATCGGGTTGCGGATAGGTTGTTTCTGTGGATGCTGTAATATAATGATAACTATATTTTAAATAAATATATAATTTCCAAATAATTTAATTAAAATTAATTTATTAAACAATTTTTTGTCGGGTTTTTTTTTTTTGTAATTTTAACATACCACAAATGCCATTGAAAACGAGCAAAATAAATGCTACAGTATATTGTGCATTAAGTAACATTATTCTTGATTTGTATGACTTATGGTAAGACCTCTTCGTATCACGGCGTTTCGTAAGGAAATGCAGTAGTTCAATAATTTACTTTAAAAGTTTAATCGTTTGTTTCAAGTTTAAAGTTAATGGGAAATGATACAGACTCTATGACAATATTATATATTCAACATGACACATTATCGGTTAAAATAATGATTAAAAATTATGAAAAAAGGTTATTATTCATACAGTTCAGCTTGATTCATAGACTGTTATTCGTATTCTTCGTATATTATTCGTATATTATTTAAAAGATACTAAAAATTAGAAATTATACAAATATAAATAGTTTTCTGTCTATAGTCAAAATTTGAAAATAGTTTTAACATACGACATAAACGATTTTGATTATAAAGAAGGTGGAGAATTGAGATAATACTTAGAGGTTCAGTTTTTAAGTCACTTTTTTATATTAAACGTAGTTTAAACTAGTTTAAATTAGGTTCATTGCCAACATATCACAAATATTAAAAATTTCATATTAACTGATTACTAATTGTCTTTCTTACTGTAAAATTTAACGACATTTGGGTGATTTTATTAGGAACTATAGACGTTTTAAAAATTTGGTTTAAACTTGCACTGAAAAACTGTTCTTAAGAGGCTTTAACTGATAACAGTTAATCGAAATCTCAAGTTTAAAGTTGTTGTAGTATTTCATGACGTATAAAGTTCATTTAAACAAAATTTGTATATGACACACCGTGGTTAAGATTCATTCAAAATTGCTTTGTATAAGACACAACGTGTTTTTAGATTCATTCAAAATAATTTAAATCTATCTATATATATAAAACTCTTGGTCCGTCTGTCAGTCTGTATGTTTGTTCCAGCATTTTGCACCAGGATACCATTTTATATATGGGCGGGATTGAACAGAGGGGCGTGGCACCTCCCATACAACCTAAACTTTTAACGCGTTATAACTTCAGACTCACTAAGGAAATAAAACAAAAAACTCAAATACAAAAAAAAAAAAAACAAAAATTAAAGCAAAAATCAAATACAAAAATAAATGAAAAAGCACAAAACTAAAGCAATAACACAAAAACAACAGAAAAATAAAAAAAACAGATGGAAAACCCAAAACAAATATAAAGAACAAAAAATAAAAAGTATATACACAAAAATAAAACTATAAATAAACGAGTTGGGAAAGTTAGGTCACATGGGTAAGTTCGGTCACATGGGGCGGATTTTTATAGTCGGTCGGGCCCGACTATGGTATACCCTACACCTTTGGTGGGGATATTAATGTGGGATATTTAATTGCATACGTTTGAATTATGCTGAACCTCCCCACCCTCAGAATATTATTCATATATCAGAAATTTACGTCTTATATCCCCATAAATTAAAAAAATTATATAAAGTATAAAAAACTAAAAAAAATAAACTTGAAAAATGTAATTGGGTAATGAAAAAAAAAAGTGGGCGGATCACGCCCATTTTTGGACCACATATTTTTAGGTGAATCCTAACAATACGTTTTAAATTTTATAACTATACCTTGACTACTTTTCGAGTTATTAGTTTCGAAAGAGTTATATAAAAGTGACTTGTATGGGAGGTAGGCGTGTCCGTTGACCGATTTGGCTCATTTTTAAACTCAGTTCCTACTTTTAGATAAAATATATTGAGACGAAATTTCATCGCATTCTGATCAGTATTTCTCAAGTTATTCTGTATTCGGACCGCAAGACAGCAAGACAGCAAGACGGACAGACAGACAGACAGACGGACATGGCTAAACGGACTCGGGTAGTGATGCTGATCAAGAATATATATAATTTTCCATACCGGACACGCCTCCTAAGGGGCGTTACAATATATGCACAAAGTTAATATACCCTGTACCTCATAGGTGTAGGGTATAAAAAGAAAAACACAAATTCAAAAACACAAAACCAAAATCAAAAGCAATAACACAATAACAAAAGCATAAATACAAAAGAAAAACAAAAACAAAAGCAAAACATAAACTAAAAAAAAGAAAAGAAAAACACAAACCCAAAAGCAATAATAATAAAGAACAATAATCCAAAAACAAAAACAAAAGAAAAACTCAAGATCAGAACATAAAAGCAATAAAAAAAGCTAAAACACAAAATCAAAAACACAATAGAAAAAACAAAAGCAAATGCAAAAGCACAAAACTAAAGCAATAACACAAAAACAACAGCAAAATAAAAACAAAATAGAAATGGATAACCCAAAACAAATATAAAGAACAAAAGCAGAAACACAGAAACAAGAGCGAAACAAAACCATAAATACAAAAGAAAAAGAAAAACATAAATTCAAAAACACAAAAACAAAGCTAAAATCAAAAGCATAACACAATAACAAAATTAAAATTTACAAAAAAAAAACAAAAACAAAACATAAATGCAAAAAAAAAATAAAAACACAAACAAAAGGAATAATAATAAACAAAGCAAAACCACAATAGCAAACACACAAAATAAAAACCAAAACACTACATAAAAAGCACAATAAGAAAAATCCAAAACCAAAAACAAAAGAAAAACTCAAGATCAGAATACAAAAGCTAAAACACGTAATCAAAAACACAATAGAAAAAACAAATTGCAAATGCAAAAGCACAAAACTAAAGCAATAACACAAAAACAACAGCAAAATAAAAACAAAATACAAATGGAAAATCCAAAACAAATATAAAGAACAAAAGCAGAAACACAAAAACAAGAGCAAAAACAAAACCCATAATACAAAAGAAAAAGAAAAACATAAATTCAAAAACACAAAAACAAAATCAAAATACACAATAACAAAAGTAATTTATACAAAAGAAAAACACAAAAACGAAACATAAATGAAAAAAAAAATAAAAATACAAACAAAAGCAATAATAATAAACAAAGCAAAACCACAATAGCAAACACACAAAAGAAAAACCAAAAACACAACATAAAAAGCACAACAAGAAAAATCCAAAAGCAAAAACAAAAGAAAAACTCAAGATCAGAATACAAAGCAATAACAAAAGCTAAAACACATAATCAAAAACACTATAGAAAAAACAAATAAGCAAAAACACAATCAAAAACAAAAAAACAAAAAGAAAAGAAAAACAAAAGCAAAAGCAAAACCAGAAAACATAAAAACAAAAGAAAAATACAGAAGTAAAAACACAAAAGCAAAAACTTAAAAATGAATTATAAAAGCAAAACACGCAATAACTGAAATTAAAAGAATATCAAAAACACAAAACAAAAAAATAAAAAATAAAAAAAAACAAAAAAAAAACTCAAAAGCTAAAGAAAAAGCAAAAACAAAAGAAAAAACACAAAAAGAAAAGAAAAAGAAAAAATGCAAACACAAAAACAAAAATACAAAAGCAAAATCACAAAAAAACAAAGAAAAACTGCCGAGAGGTAGCGCGGTATAGAAAAATGATTCTATAAAAAGATGTTGTTAGCCCCCAGTCCATGTTTGAACCGGGGACCTTTCGGCGCGCAGTCCAACGCATTAACCACTGAGCTACCGCGGCTACACTCCATATCCTTGCATTCGCAAAATGTTTGCATGAGTCTAGCTAGTATTTGAATAAATCATATCATGATTCGTAAAATTATAATTAAATATTTATTTAAATCTGAACCTAGTATGCCATATCTCGGAGTCCTTCGGTGCTTTGAAGCTTTCTCGTAGCTTCATCACTTCTAATTTTTATACCCTACACTAAGAGTGAAAGGGTATATTCAGTTTGGTACGCCGTTTGTAACACCCAGAAGGAAGCATCTCCGGTATGGAAAAGTATATATATTCTTGATCAGCATGACCTCCTGAGTCGATTTAGCGATGTCCGTCTGTCTGTCTGTCTGTCTGTCTGTTGAAATCCCTACTACTTTTAAAATTGAAGAACTAGATAAATGAAACTTATAACTTAGATTACTAATATACCTTCGCTGTATGGCGAGATCGGTCCATTGTGACCTATGATCCGACCACTTATGTTCAAATACCTCATATAAAATGTACATATAAAGATCAATTTTTATGTATACGTGACATCATGCTCAAATACATGATAATAATGTTTTCCGGCGAAAAGACTTGTGGTTCACAAAAAAAAAAATCGAAATTCGGTACACCTACCCATTTATAAATATGGGTATCAAATGAATGGAAATTCTTCAGTGATTGAATGTTTGTAGTTATTTTCAGGATTCGTATACCCTGGTGACATATATACCACTTTTAATGGTAACCACACATATGTGTAGGGTATTTATAGTCGTCTTAGACCGACTATAATTTTGATAATCCTAACTATCATAATTACACCTACTTTAAAATTTCCCATGTGATCTAACCTTCCCAACTGGTTTAAATTTCTCATTCATTAAAATTAAAGGACAAGATACGAGATATACGAGACAAGATATTTAGCACATCGATATCGTATTTTTTCGTAGCAATCTCAAACTTTGATTATTTTTTCTTTTCGATATCGAAAATCGAAGAGCTACGAGACATGGCAGAATGGCTTCTAAGTCTGCCATTCGATTCGATAACGCTTTGAGACTGTTTCGATATGTCGAGGAATCCATTCGATTTAGATTTCGATTTCGTATCTATTTTACTACAATTCGTTCTAAGATGTACGCAGATATCGTACCGAGAAAATAAAATTTATATGAAACGACAACAAAGCGATTCTGGATCAATATCGATAAAAAATCGTAAAGTTGGTATTTAAAGTGTTTTGAAAAAAAAAAAATATTCATAGAATTATGGATCTTTTTGTACATATATTATATAATTGTTTTTGTTTTACGACCTCTTGATAATTTTAAGATATTGTCTTAACGTGCTCAAGGTCCAGTCAGTACACGTTAAGACAATATCTTAAAATTATCAAGAGGTCGTAAAACAAAAACAATTAATTGTTAACGGCATTTAAAATCTAAAGGATTTTTTATATTTTTTAAAAATAATAAATAAACCCATTTTTTATACAAAGTGCAGCCTACGTATTTGATTCTGTGGAAACTCTGCAGCCTATACGTAGCAAATTGCTGCACGCAACAACAACTTTGGCAAAATCTTGAGTTGATGCAGTTTTTACATTTTTGCTTTTGATTCTTTCTTCAATGCACATAATTCTTATTGCGTTCATTGGAAAAGGAAAACTTTAGCGACTTCAAATGTAGAATCTGCAGAGAAAGATCGCTGATGAAGGGGCTTGGCTGCCTCTGAAACAGCTGTACGATCTGCCACTCAATGCATTTTGCCAATTGTTTGTTGTTTTATTGGTTGGTAAAAAACACCCAATTTGTACTGACTGGACCTTGAGCACGTTAAGACAATTGCCCTATATAAAAAAATTTATTAGAATCTAAATCATCCGATTCGTTAATTTTAAGAATTTAGGTTCCAATTCTAGATTCGGTTTTTTACAACTTAATTGCTTTTTTTTTTTCAATTTTAAAAGATTTTTGTGAAAACTCAACAATATTATGTGGCATTTGTTGGTTTTGTTCGCTTAGACAATTTAAGATATTATTCTATTTAAAATATCTCTTCTTGAGTATTAATTGTTTCTTGACCTTAATACCTAATAAATATAATTCACAGTTTTTCAATAAAATATTTTGATTCATTACTTATTTTTAAATCAGTTCTCGTACTCGTATTAGTGACAAATTATGATTTACGACACAGCTAATTTATATTTAGCTTACTTTAAAAGCTATTTTATAAAGCTCCTCATAACGTTCTCAATTTTCATTAGGATCAGCCTTTGGTTAGATACAACTTTCACAAAAGTTATAATAAATACATAATTTAGACCTATTATCGTTATATTTATTACAAGATGGCTCAAAATAATTTATGTATATTATTTATTATAATTTTTGGTACATTCATGTGTGGTAAGTACAAATACAAATTTAATAACAATTTAATTATGTATAATTTCCAATTTTTTAATTTAAATTTTAATGATATCCGATTAAAATAATAATTTATCCTATTGTCTGGTACTTATTTATTTTACTATTTGAATTGTTTAAAAATATGCATATAAATAATAGTTAATTTGAGCTTATGTTCTATTAGTAGCGATGAACATCACAAACATTAGAGTACCTCCAACTACACGGATTTCTACAACACCAGCACCTTTACCACTTATATCTTATCCCGATCCTAGCATAGTAGAAGTAAATACCACATGTATTTTGTTAAAAATGGCCGCACAACTGCATATAGCATACGCAAAAAATGGTCTGTTAAATAATACTAATTTTATATTTGCCTTTTCAAGAACTATATTAAATTCATTACAGATGGTAATATGACTTCTACAATTTATAATATACCCAGCAAAGCAAATTATAACATTGAGGACTGCAATAGACAATTGCTATATCATGTGTGGTTCGATACTCAAAGAAATAGAAATTTCTTTGTGATCAAATTCAACCAATTAAACAATATCACTTATGTACTACAATATATAAACTTTACAATTTCCATTGCTGGTGAACGTTTTCCAGATGCCAAGCGTAATTACTGAGCTCTTATTTAAAATCATCACTAAAAATAATTTATATTTTTCAGTTCAACAAACATACTACATGCATAATCGTGATGTTGTCTATCAAGTACCCAACAATATGACCTTTAAATGTTTAGCAGAACAAAAAATTCCAGTTTTCAATGATTTAAAACCATTAGAGCAACTGGGTTTTGTCACACTGAGCAAACTGCATATGGAGGCCTATCGTACATCAAATTCGACAGCATTTTCAATAGTAAAATCGTGTAAAATGGATAAACACTCTTATATATTACCTATTGCGATAAGTTCTGGCATTATTATTTTTGTGGTAATACTGTGTATTATTTTTTTGTGTATACGATATCATCGAAGAGAAAACAACAGATGCATGCTTTTCTATTAATATTAAGTGATTTCTTAGGCATTTAAATTTTGATTCGTTTATATACGTATATTGTATTTTATATTCTACGCCAGTAAAATATGTACTAGAGACATTATTTTAAAATGATTATTGTATTTTTAACTTGCCACAACCACACCACTTGACATGAAACTAGAGATGGGCGCGTGCCATGCTTTATTCGTGTCACGCCCGAAAATCTGAGTTCGTGCGGGCAAATCTCCGTGCGTGCTAGTTGCTGTCGTGCGTGTCCGTGCCTCTATAATCAGGCACGCGCCCATTAAAGATTTTTTTTTTATATTTTCTACCCCAATTTAAAAAAACCCTTCCAGCTTCAGAAAATAAAAATTTCGTGATATTTTAGCCTTTTCTTAAAAATCTGTTGTTTTAGTTGTATTTAAGAGAATAAAACTTAATTTTTGAATTATTTAATACAGGGACTGAAACCTATTGGAATATCGGTTTCGGTTCGGGTTCGAAGATTTTTAAATTGTGGTTTCGATTCCGCTTTCAACCAACACATAAAATGGGTTTCGAGTCCGATTCTTTGCGTTCCCTGACAGGGACTATAATATCTGTTCCGGTTCCGATATTTTTAAAATGGCGGTACCAATTCCAACCAGAAATAAATATATATATGTTTTGATTCGAGTTCCCGTTCAACACATTTTTAATAACGATTCTGGTTCCAAAAATCTAAACGGTTCCGGTATTATTTTTCACGTTTTGCTTGTTTTTTCATGTTTTTCCGTGCTTTTTTCGTGTTTTGTCGTGTTTTGTCGTGTTTTTCCGTGTTTAGTTTTGTTTTTCCGTGTTTCTTCGTGTCTTTTAAAATCCTGTGTTTTATCGTGCTTCTCGTGCGTGCCAGTAATTTTAATCGTCGGGCTCGTGCTCGTGCGTGTCACCTATCGGTGAAAATTAACATAATATATTTTTATTTTAATAATTTTTTAAATTGTAAAATCTTGAAGTTTTTCTTTAGTTAAGCACATAGAGCTTTATTTTATTATATTTTATTTCATTTATAAAACCATAAATACATTTTTAATATATAAATATTTTAACAGTGTACTTCATATGACTGCTATTGTTTTGTGTGTCATTTTTTTATTGGCTCACATATCTGCTGTTTCTTTTGCAATAGTAACAACAACAAAAATGCAAATGCGAAATGCTTTTGATCGCATTTTTCGCCGGAAATTTTGTGTACAACAAACAAAACATTAGTAAAAACTAAATGTATTTAATGTGTATTTAAACCTTTTTTTAATTTATAACTGAAAATAAATAATACATCAAACTTCAACAACGGACAAAAATCAAACAACGCAACGGATTCAAAAGTTATTAAAATCAATTAGAAGAAACTGTGTTTGAGATTTTTTAGATGTGAATTTCAATTATCTCATTTAAATTAAATAAATTTTCAATAAAGTAACTAAAAAGTATTTTGGTTTAAATTAAATATAATACGTATTAAGTAAGAATAAGAGTACTGTGGATAAATGTATAAATAAACAACTTTGTAATTTTTGTATGTTTATCGAGTGTTCATGTATTTTAATAGATAATTTAGTTTTTAGTTTTTTGATTATTCAGCCCAATCGATAAACGCGTCGGGAGACATTTCCGACGGAATTGACAAAAAAGCAATCGAGCAACTCACAGTTATCCGACGTATATTCGAAAATTTTCATCGGAAACATATCAATCGAGTTTCCCGTCGTGTGAACATTTACTGTCAAATTTGCTCACATTTTATTTTTATGTGAAAACATGAAATTTTAGATTTTTAGTAATTGATTGCAGAAATAAAGTAGTTTAAATTGAGCAAATAGTTAAAAAATGAGTTATTTCGACTGCTTGGATGTTGGAAACTTGCTAAAATTGCTATGAAAATTTAACTATTTATGTACCTACTGTCGTTAGCATTTAAAAAATAAATTAAAAAATAAAATTACATTCGTTTTGTATTTGCAGTAATTTTAAAATGTCAAATAGAGTACGTTCAATCATTAAAATTGAAAACTGTAATGAATGTTTTAATACAATATGTTTAGTTTTATACTTTATCTAAAAATACTTGATATTTAATTAATATTGAAATTTTGTTAACAATGCTTTTAATGTTTTTTGTAAAAAATGAAAAATAGAAATCAAAAATAAAATTATTCATTCGAGCTTCTGCTTTGAAATAAAACGGTTGTTTAATTTTAATAAATAAAATATAAATATAAAAAATAAAGGAAACTTTCGTAGTCGATTATTTTGTCTGACTCCTAAGTCCTTTAAAAATAAATAAAATATATTGTGTCGTCGGGTATGGTCGTATACACTGACTTACCCAGACGCACAATCATTAAATTGGCGCCCAACGAAATTTCTGAAATCGAGTTTGCGGTTGCTTTTGCTAGCACCAACGCGTTTTGTGATTTTGAATTATCTTCTCAACACAGCGTATCGATCTATCGCTGGTTGCCGTCCTTTTTGCTGCATCAACAAAACGCCGTCGCACTAAAGCAATATCCTTGCCGCAGCTCTATCACGGCGTAACCAGATTCGAAAATTGCTGTTTCATTTTTTCAACACAGCTCATCGATCTATCGCTGTTTGCCATCCTGATTGCTGCATCAACAAAACGCACGTCGCACTCAAACAACATTTTGCCGCTGCTTTAACACGTCGCATTAAAGTAACACTATTTGTGCAAGACTGCGCACCGACCTGTCGCTGATTGACGTCGTGATTTTCGCATTAAAAACACACGTCGCACTCAAGCAATTTTTGCCGCTGCCTTAAAACGTCGCATTGAAGTTACACTGTTTCTCGCAACCCTGCGCACCGATCTACCGCTGGTTGCCGTCCGGATTGTCGCATACCGATCATTCGCAAAAGCCCGGATCACTGCGCACTAATCTATCGCTGGTTGCCGTCCTGATTATCGCATCAAAAACGCACGCCGCACTCCAACAATCTTTGCCGCTACTTTAAAACGTCGCATTGAAGTTACATCGTTTGCCGGAACACTGCGCATCGATCTATAGCTGGTTGCCGTCCTGATTGTCGCATCAAAAACGCACTCTCACTGGAGCAACATCCTTACCGCTGCTTGAACACGTATCATACTGTTTGAAATCGCTGTTTGCCGCATCGATCTTCCTGATTGTCGCTTCAAGGATACGCTCACCGCATCAAATTCCAAAAGAGCCATTACGATACTTCTATCAATTCTTCTGTCGTTCCATCATCAATAAAGCGGACGTCGTCCTACAACATCCCTGCCGTTAGCGTAAACGCATCGCACATCGTTCTACAACTTACATTGTTGTTGACCTCATAAACGAAACTCTTGCATCTATAAGTCTGATTCTCGTTTTTTTTCAACATGCGTAAATTCACAAGAAGTTCTTCCCTTAATGCTCGTAGCGCTTCTGTCAGTACTCGAAGCGTGTCAGCAAGTTCTCCATTGACCAACTCATCAATAAGAAACGTACCCGAAGGACCCATATCATCAATCAATAATAGAACAGAGGAAAATTCGACGTTAAACGTAAATTCCAGCAGTGGACCGATCAACATCAATTTTTCGCAAAGCCAATTTTTAGAGTTAATTGGGAGCATCAAAACTCAGCAAGAAACTAAATGCACTTTCAGCAAATGCAGTGCACGGTTTAGTGGTAATCAAAGTACCACAAACGTTCATGATTTCATAGAAACAATCCTCGTATACAAAGAGTCGGAAAACGTATCTGACCGATACGCTCTAACGAGCTTGCCGCTTCTTTTAGAAGGATATGCATCAGCGTGGTGGCAAGGAGTGAAGCAAGAAGCGAAGACATTTGATGAAGCAATCGATTTGTTAAGAAAATCTTTTGCGCCGCCCAGACCAGATTGGAGAATATTCTCGGAGATAAATCAAAACAAGCAGAAATTGTATGAAAGCACTGACAACTTTATATGCAGGAAAAGACGACTTTTCGCTCAATTGTCCGAAAAGCTTTCAGAAAACACTATGCTTAATGTACTGTATTCACAATTGTTACTGACAATTCGAGAGAAAATACCACGAGACAGTATCATCTCATTTCAAGAATTGATAATAAAAGCGAGAGAAGCTGAGTTACAGGTTAGCGAGAGTAAGGAATCTACAAGAGTAACAGATGGGATCAAAGCGCGAAACAACGATTACAATGATGCTAACATCAAACGTTGCTCTTACTGTAGAAAAAAAAATCATACAGCAGAGACTTGTTACCGTAAGAAGGACGAGGATAAATTTAAATTATCTAAAACTGAACAACTAAATTGTTATGGATGTGGTGCTGCCGGGTTTTATCGGTCAAATTGTCCACATTGCAACGAAAAAAATCCTGCCAGAAGTCCAGAACAATTAGATTTCAATTCAATTACCACAACTGTAGTGGGGCGAAATGTACCTACAGTTCGCGTTAACATAAATGGCTTAGAAGGAGAAGCCTATTTCGATACTGCCGCCAGGACGAGCGTGGCTGGTTACCACCTGTACCAAAAACTAAAACAAAAAGAAGTCCAATTTGAAAAGGTGAATGCGGAGATAACATTCGCAGATGGAATACCAAAACGTGAAACCGTTTATTCGACAATTGTTAATATAATAATCGGCAAAAGGTTCAAATGCATCAGATTCATTTGTCTACCTAACGCAAGAGATAATAGAACATTACTAGGAATCGATTTCCTTGAACAGTCAGGAATTGTTCTCGATTTGGCTCAAAGGAATTGGTTTTTTAAAGATGACCCAAGTCAACTATTCGAATTTCAAATGCAACATCCTATTCAAATTACGGGCGCAAAGAAGGAAAATCACTCAACATTGAATCAACAAGTCTTGTTAACGAATGACCAAGCTTCACCACTGGACACCATTAAAAATCATGAATCAGCATTAAATTGTAATAACTATTCACCAACTGCTATTGATAAAATATTTAGCGATGCACTTCCAATAGATTTTGAATATGTAGAAAATCGTAATCTTTTTGCACCTCCTCAAAAAAAATCTAAACCTAATAAAATTTTGTTTGAAAACTATATTTGTCTTAATTTATTTGACATTAATTTGCGGTCTAATGAAGCTCCACACCTTACACAAGAACAACGTACGACGCTAAATGATCTTATTTTACAAAACAAAATTTCGTTTGAGGATATTATGAAACCAGTTTCGTTCGTGGAACATGTCATAAATACAGGGACAAATGAGCCAATCTCGTCTCCACCATACAGATTGTCACCAGTAATGAAACAGAAATTAAAAGCAGAATTAGATGACATGTTATCTAAATCAGTTATCAAAGAAGAAGAATCTCCCTGGGCTTTTCCAGTAGTTATGATCCCAAAGAAAAATGGCGAAATACGGGTCTGCATAGACTATCGCCGATTAAATGCTATCACCATAACGGATACTTATCCGCTTCCTCGCATTGATGATTTGCTACATGCAGCAAAATCTACTCCCTTTATGACTACATTAGACTTAAAGGCTGGATACTGGCAGATTAAAGTATCAGAGAAGGATAAATTAAAAACTGCATTTACTACACCTTTTGGTATTTATGTGTTCAACAGAATGCCTTTTGGTTTAAAGAACGCACCCGCAACTTTTCAAAGGTTAATCGACAAATTTAAAAATGGTCTTCCAAACATTCTAATCCTTGCATATTTGGACGATATTATTATATGTTCAAGAGATTTTAATACTCATATTGAAGATCTGATACAAGTTTTTAAAAGATTACAATTTTTTGGATTTCATTTGAATAGAGACAAATGTTTTTTTTGTCGGCAAGAAGTAAAGTATTTGGGTCACATCTTAACGAAAGATGGTTTAAAGATCGATCCTGGGAAAACAGAAGCAATATTAAAACGTCCGATTCCTAAAAATCTTAAACAAATAATTTCGTTTCTTCAAACATGTTCATGGTATCGACGTTTCATACCAAATTTTGCAGAGATTTCTAAGCCACTGTCAAATTTAACTAAGAAAAACACAGTTTGGAAATGGACTACACAAGAGCAAGAGTCATTCAACAAACTTAAAATACTTTTAACATCACCACCCATTTTAAAACAGGTGGATGAAAATAAACCTTTTTACCTCAAAACAGATGCGAGTAGTTATGCTCTTGGTGCAGTTTTACTGCAGGGGGAGAAAGAAAATGAGCACCCAATTGAATATGCAAGTAGATTATTAATTCCTGCAGAGAAAAATTATTCTACTACAGAACGCGAAGCATTGGCAGTAATCTGGGCAATACAAAAATTTCGTGGTTATATTGAAGGGTCGGAAATAACAGTTTTAACAGACCATCAACCATTAAAATGGCTCTTAAGTCTGAAATCCCCAACAGGTCGACTTGCCAGATGGGCTCTACAATTACAAATGTATAATATTCAATTTGGTTACACACCTGGTAGGCAAAATGTCGTAGCAGATACGCTTTCACGTCCTCCAAAATTTGAAAATAATGAGGACGAAATAGCAGATGAATATCGTTATGAATGTTTGGCAATTGAATTCGATATACCACGTAAAGGAGCGAATGATATAAGAAAAGCTCAAATAGAAGATCCAGAAATCAAGAAAATAGTAGAATCTTTTGAAAATAACGATGAAAATGTTACAAGATATACAAGTCGTGGTTACATGATGATTGAAGGAGTACTGTATCGGTTTTGTGCAGAGGAGGACTCGGAAAATGGACAACTGGTTTTACCAAAGTCTTTGAGAGGGATTATTTTATTTAAATATCATGATGATCCAACAGCAGGCCATTATGGCATTGATAAGACTATAAATAGAATTGCTCATAATTATTACTGGTCTGGTATGCGAGCTGATATTGCTGGTCATGTAAAATCCTGCATAGAATGCAAAAGATACAAAGCATCAAATCTAAAGCCAATTGGTTTATTACAAACTGTGTCCAGTAACCAACGATTCGAAATAATTGCTGTTGACTTGTTTGGGCCTTTGCCACGGACAGATATTGGTAATCAATGGATATTGATTGTTGAAGATTTATGCAGCCGATGGGTTGAATTATTTGCACTAAAGGAAGCTACAGCCGAAAATTGTGCATTAATCTTGTTAAATGAAGTCATACTTCGTTTTGGTGTACCAAGGCGTATTCATTCGGACAATGGAAGTCAATTTATCTCAGCACTGATGCAAAAACTAACTTTTTGTTTGGGGATAGAACAAAGTTTCACTCCAGTATACCATCCAGAATCCAACCCTGTGGAAAGAAAAAACAGAGATCTGAAAGCTCAACTTTCTATTTGCGTTGGGAAAAATCATAAACTATGGGATCGCAATATATCAGCCTTACGATTTGCCATGAATACTTCAAAATGTAGTAGTACTGGTTACTCAGCAGCTTACCTTACATTTGGCCGAGAATTGAGAACTCCAATAGAAGTCCATCATGATCTGAAGACTATTGTTAAATCCAAAAATTTTATCCCGCAGATTACCCCGCATTTATTACATCTGGCAGATACTCTCAAACTAGCAAGAGAAAACGAAGAAAAAGTACAAGACAAGAACAAATATTATGCAGACTTAAAACGTAGACCACAATCAATCTTGAATATTGGTGATCAAGTTTTAGTTGCAACTCGGAATATACATGGACCTGAAGAAACTTCAAAATTTTTACCTCGACGTGATGGACCATATCGAATTATTGAAAAGAAAGGCTCGGCTTGTTATGTCATTGGAACAGATGAAAAACCTGGTGTTCCCTTAGCAACATATCATGTTTCGGCGTTAACAGCATACAATGGTCCTTCATGTTCCCCAAAATATCCTATTAACCGACGTGGAAGACCAGCAGTAAACAAAATCAACTTGCATTAAAGGCTGCCACATCATCGGGACGATTTTTGAGGCAGCGGGGGAGAGAATAGCAAGTGTATATCATTTATAGTTCGTATGCAACATCGTCAAGATTGGTCTAACATATGCGGAGAATTGAGAATGTTTTTTTTTTTGTTTTGTTTAATTCTTTATTGTGTATTTTGTCGTTAATTATTGTTTGTATGCTACATTATCGGGACGATTGATGTAGCATAGGGGGAGATTGTAATGAATGTTTTAATACAATATGTTTAGTTTTATACTTTATCTAAAAATACTTGATATTTAATTAATATTGAAATTTTGTTAACAATGCTTTTAATGTTTTTTGTAAAAAATGAAAAATAGAAATCAAAAATAAAATTATTCATTCGAGCTTCTGCTTTGAAATAAAACGGTTGTTTAATTTTAATAAATAAAATATAAATATAAAAAATAAAGGAAACTTTCGTAGTCGATTATTTTGTCTGACTCCTAAGTCCTTTAAAAATAAATAAAATATATTGTGTCGTCGGGTATGGTCGTATACACTGACTTACCCAGACGCACAATCATTAAAAAAACAAATTTAATTTTCGAATTTTGGCATTTAATATCGAAATTGAGAGGGAAACAATGTTGCGTTGTTTTATAAATGTTTCCCGTTCCTCGGAAAACTTGATGGCTGATTGTCTCTTGATTTTTGGAATGGAGAATAAAAAATACGTTTAAATATTAAATAGTTTATTATTATTTTATAATAAAATACTAAAGTACATTATAAAATGTATGGTTCAAGAACATATTATTGTTCTTTTTGGATGCATCGTTTTGACCAATTTTAATAGTATAAATAAAGGTAATATGAAACCAGTTGGGAAGGTTAGATCACATGGGAAATTTTAAAGTAGGTGTAATTATTATAGTTAGGATTATCAAAATTATAGTCGGTCTAAGCCGACTATAAATACCCTACACATATGTGTGGTTACCATTCACAGTGATATATAGGTCACCAGGGTATACGAATCCTGAAAATAACTACAAACATTCAATCGCTGAAGAATTTCCATTCATTTGATACCCATATTTACAAATAGGTAGGTGTAGCCGCGGTAGCTCAGTGGTTAGTGCGTTGGACTGCGAGCCGAAAGGTCCCCGGTTCAAGCCTGGACTGGGGCTAACAACATCTTTTCATAGAAACATTTTTCTATACCGCGCAACCTCTCGGCAGTAAATGGCAAACGTACGAGAGTAAAACATTGCCTATGAAAAGCTCTCACCCGCCGTTCGGATTCGGCAATAAACTGTAGGTCCCTCCCACCACTTTGAGTACAAAAATAACACGCACAGCTCAAAATGGTGAGAGAGCTCGGCCTAAGTTCTTATAGGACTGTATTATTATAGGTTGTATTATTATAGGTGTACCGAATTTCGATTTTTTTTTTGTGAACCACAAGTCTTTTCGCCGGAAAACATTATTATCATGTATTTGAGCATGATGGCCATATATATTTGACCAAAAAAGTTAACCTAAGCACGTATACATAAAAATTGATCTTTATATGTACATTTTATATGAGGTATTTGAACAAAAATGGTCGGATCATAGGTCACAATGGACCGATTTTCGCACATACAGCGTAGGTATATTAGTAATCTAATTTTTAAGTTTCATTTATCTAGCTCTTCAATTTTAAAAGTAGTAGGGATTTCAACAGACAGAAAGACAGACGGACAGACGGACATCGCTAAATCGACTCAGGAGGTCATGCTGATCAAGAATATATATACTTTTCCATACCGGAGATGCTTCCTTCTGGGTGTTACAAACGGCGTACCAAACTGAATATACTCTTAGTGTAGGGTATAAAAAAAGTAACTATAATACAATTAAACCCAGTTTTTTTAGACACTTTTTCAAATTAAACGTACACTCAGAAAAAATACTATAAAATCAATAGTTTTTCACTATTAAAATTAGTCAATAGAATACATTTTTATTTTAATGGGTAAATACAATTAAACTCTACAAAGTACTATAAAATTGTTTTTGTGCTTATATCACAGAATATTTATTTTTGGTACACTATTAAATCAATAACTTTCTTATTGACCAATTTTAATAGGATTTTATTCTGAGTGTAGTTTAAACATCATTACATTATCACATTGTAAACATATCACAAATATTAAAAATGTCATTTAAACTGGTTACAAATTGTCTTTCCTTCTGTAAAATTTAACGACATTTGGCCGATTTTATAAGGAACTATAGACGTTTAAAAAATGTAAAAAAGTTTAAACGGAGTTTAAACTAGCACTGGAAAACTGGACTTAAGTTTTCAAATTCTATTCGTTTTCATAATAAATTTGCAGTTTAAGATATTTGTCTACCATTATTTACCTAAAATTTGAATGATAAAATTTTGCAAGATTCTTACTGCAAGAGCAACGAAAAAATTATAAAAAATGAAAATCTTGTCAAGCCAAAAGGGCGAATCTTTTTGTTTTTTTGCAATAACTCTTTATTGGTACAAGATAAAATAGTAATTTCATTGATTATTTGTCATTTATTGGCATTAATTGTTTGTTTTAAAAGCACCTATCGCTTAGCATTATTATTTAAAAATAATTTGCCAAACATTTTTCTTGCAAATTATAAAAATTTAAAAAAACATTTTAAAATAATGATGGTGATCGATAGGTACTTTAAAAACAAAGAATTAATGCCTATATACCACAATTTTATCTTATAGCAATAAAAAGTTATGCCAAAAAAACGAAAAGATACGCCCTTTTGGCTGACAACATTTTCAATTTTTCGAATTCGCCCTTTTGGTTTTGTCTTTTGGGGCTAGATATATTCCTTGAGGAAAAACTACATAAAAATGTAAAAAACGCAAATGTCTAAAATTTCACATTTACCCGTTTGGCATGATAGTGACGATGTACCTCTGCAAGAGCAAGACTTAGTGTACAAGCGCAAGATTACCATTTCTTGCGTTGCTCTTGCAAATGATCATCACTACTTGATACGATTTTTTGCCGTTGTATTTTACCCGATTTTAATATTCATAATGTTGTAGAAAGTCAGCATTTCGAATAGGTTATATTTATAATAAAATATTTTATCTTGAATTGTTTTTGTTTTTTTTTTTATTATGCAATAATTAAAAACCACATTGTTTGTTTCAATGAACACATTTGATTCATAACTTATTTTAATTTTAATTTTTGTTCTCGTATAAGAGACAAATTATAATTTACGCAACAATTTATTTTTATTGAGTCTACATTAAAAGTTAATTTATAAATCACAACATAACGGTCTCAATTTTCATAAGCTTCAGACGTTGATTTGATATAGTAATAAAATATAATTTAGTTGCATTAACATTACATTCTTTACAAGATGACTCAAAATAATTTATATATATAAGATTTGCTCTTTTTTGGTACATTTATATATGGTAAGTACTAATAGTAGAATTCTTCCCGGTAGAATTCTTCCCTGTAGAATTCTTCCCCGTAGAGTTTTTCCCAGTAGAAGTTTTAGTTTAGTTAGTTTTAATGTGGTGAGTTTTAGTGTGTTGAATTTTTAGTTTAGTGAATTTTTAGTGTGGTGAGTTTTAGTGTGGTGTGTTTTAGTGTGGTGAGTTTTGGTGTGGTGCGTTTTAGTGTGGTGAGTTTTAGTGTGGTGAATTTTTAGTGTGGCGAGTTTTATTGTGGTGAGTTTTAGTGCGGTGAGTTTTAGTGTGGTGAGTTTTAGTGTGGTGAATTTTTAGTGTAGTGAGTTTTAGTGTGGTGAGTTTTATTGTGGTGAGTTTTAGTGTGGTGAGTTTCGGTGTGGTGAGTTTTTAGTATGGTGAGTTTTAGTGTGGTGAGTTTTAGTGTGGTGAATTTTTAGTGTGGTGAGTTTTAGTGTGGTGAGTTTTATTGTGTTGAGTTTTAGTGTGGTGAGTTTTAGTATGGGGAATTTTGGTGTGGTGAGTTTTAGTGTGGTGAGTTTTGGTGTGGTGAGTTTTATTTTGTTGATTTTTTAGTGTGGTGAGTTTTAGCGTGGTGAGTTTTATTGTGGTGAGTTTTAGTGTGGTGACTTGTAGTGTGGTGAGTTTTAGTGTGGTGAGTTTTAGTGTGGTGAGTTTTAGTGTGGTGAGTTTTAGTGTGTTGAATTTTAGTTTTATGTTTCATCTTTTTAGATTGTGTATGTGCTGAGTTATGTCGTTTTGCAAGTTTAGGTTGTATGGGAGGCACCACGCCCCTTTGTCCAATCCGCCCATATATATCCTACGACACCCTCCGGACTCCTTAGTATCCTGTAGCAAAATCGGTTCAGCGGTTTAGGCGTGATGCTGGAACAAACAGACAGACAGACAGACAGACAGACAGACAGACAGACAGACAGACAGACAGACTGACAGACGGACCAAGAGTTTTATATATATAGATAACAAGCAGTTAAAATTATATTTGATAGATACATTTATTTTTGTTGTTTTTATTTCACTATCGAAATTGTCACTTTAACCGATTTCCATCGATTAACTTTAACTCATATATTAAAAGTATGATGCAACCGGGCATTAGTTATTGAAATGTCAGAAAAAATAATGTAATAACTCACAAATTATTAATTAAAAGATATCCATTTAATAATTCTTTTATTTCAGTTTCTGGTCTAACTACACAGGTTCCTACAACACAAGCACCTTTACCACTTATATCTTATCCCGATCCTAGCATAGTGGAAGTAAATACCACATGTATTTTGTTAAAAATGGCCGCTCAACTGCATATAACATACGCAAAAAAGGGTCTGTTATATAATACTTATTTTGTATTTGCATTTTCCAAGAACTATATTAAATTCATTTCAGATGGTAATATGACTTCTTCACTTTATAATATACCCAGCAAAGCAGATTATAATATTAATGATTGCAACCAACAATTGATAATTTATAGCTGGTTCGATTCTCAAAGAAATAGAAATTCTTTTGTGTTCAAATTCAACAAATTAAACAATGTCACTTATGTCTTACAATATACAAACTTTACCATTTCCATTGTTGGTGAACGTTTTCCAGATGCCAAGGGTAACTATGGAGCTCTAATTAAAAATCATCACTAAACATAATTTATATTTTTCAGTTCAACAAACATACTTTATGTATAATCGAGATGTTGTCTTTCAAATACCCACCAATATGTCCTATCAATGTTTAGCTGAACAAAAAATTAAACTTTTCAATGATTTAAAACCATTAGAGCAACTGGGTTTTGTCACACTGAGCAAAATGCATATGGAGGCCTATCGTACCTCAAATTCAACACATTTTTCCACAGTTAAAGCCTGCGATATGGATAATAATAACTCTTATATAGTGCCGATTGCGATAAGTTTTGGCATTATTATTTTTGTGTTAATACTGTGTATTATTTTTTTGTTTATACGATATCATCGAAGAGAAAGTGACAGATGCATGCGAACTGCTTAAAAATATTAGTTTCAATTAAAATTAAATGATTTTTTTAAGCATTTAAACTTTGATTCATTTAATTATTTTGTAAATTGTATTTTGTATCCTATGGTATTAGAAATTTTACTAAGATCATTATCTAAAAATGATTATTGTATTTTTTAACTTGACACAAGCCGACCAGTTAAGTAATCAGGTCATGATAATTTCTACTCAGGTAATAATATAATAAATATATACCAAATTAACAGTTTTGTTTTTAAATAATCACCTATGAATCATTCCATTAAGCATACGCCTCATATTAAAAATATAGTTTTTGAATTTTTTATTTAAATATTATCTTTAATTGCTAAATCACACATTGCGTTAATTATAATTTCACGAATTATGATATGAAATGATATTGCAATCTGAAATATCTTTTTAATGACTCTACAACCATGGTGTGTCATCTAATAATTTCGTTTGAAGCAGTTCTATTATTATTTAATACTATTTTACACTATTTTATACTATTTTATATAACAACCCTGTATAACAAACCATAACAAACCTGTAACTAAAGTCACATCAATGTGGCAACATTATATTGAACAGATGTTGTGCGAGACTCGGATCTTCGAGACTCAATGCTTCTTCTTCTAAATGCACTCGTTCACTTTTTGTATAAAAGGCCGAGCAACAAGCATACAAATTGAATTCCACGCAAAGCACTCAACAGTGATCAACTTGTACGAATATTTCGGACAGTTGCAAGAATAAGTTTATTCAAAATATCTAATAAAGTGTCGTTGAAAACCCAAGTCTATTTTCTATTTTTTTATGCACGGATATAAGCTGCGTTCCACCGAATTATCGGCACGCCGTATATCAACATCCGTTTCACGTTTAAATAAACTTAATTTGTGGATGACACATTTGCTATGAGTTCTTTAAAATAATTTTGTTAATGGTTATTTTGTGGGGATTGTTCAACCAAAGGAGATTACCTCGACCGAATGACCGATCACGCACAAAATTTAACAGCAGAGAATACCCTAGTAACATTTCCTACCAGTATCCAACCTGTGTTAATAGTCACTTGTCGAGTAAATCGCAAGCTAAGTCACTCATTTTGCGACCAGAAACTATTCAGTAAAACTCTTATGTTTCAGGCCATTTCCTTACCAGTAACCGACCAGTTTTTGACTAGTTTTACTGGGGACAGACCAGTCTTTAACCAGTTTTCGTATAGTTTTACTGGCGGGGATATATTCTTTAAATCCTTATCAGTAACCGACAAGATTTCAATTATTTATTTACAAATTATTGATTTAATAGTAATCAAAAAATAAATATTTTCAATAGAAATTTCATGGTATTTTGTCGTATTTAATGATATTTACCGATTTAAATAGGAATTTATGCTATTGACTTATTTTAATAGCAAACAAAACTTTTAATTATATGGTATTGGTTACTGTGTATATGAGGGTCTACTCATTTCAATGCCAAGTGAATGGTTGGCGTCAGATAAAAGTGCTAAAACTAGTATTTTTTGGTTTCTGAAATCTTGATTTTAACTTCACAGACAAAAAATGTAAATTGTAACGATACCATTTCGAATGAAATGATACCGCACAATAATCACACAACGCAAACATATTAAACACATCTGGAATTAAAATCACCAAAACGCAGCCAACTTCGTCACTCACTTTGAGCGTGCCAAACGCTACATACTTCACCACTAACAAAGCAGAAGAAAACGAAAGAAGAAGAAACGCATATAAAAGCGAGCGCGCAACGATAATCGATCTCTTTTGCTGTTGACCGACTGCCGAACAACATTGACGACTATACTGTAGCGTGGTATGTGTAAATACGCCAGATGCAGTATCGTCAACGCCCTGGACATGGGCATAACAGTAACAACGCCGTCAAGGAGCGGCAGCCTGCCGTTGCACGAGTAAGAGTATTCAGTTCACTATATTGTTACTTATATTTTTATTAGTAAACGCGAAATTATAAATTAATGAATTTAAATAATAAATAAAACCTTGAATTCCAAAATATAAATTTAACCGCATCGCATTTTATTTAAAAACCTCGAGAATCCCTGCAAAATATAAATTTTGTAACGCCTACCTGGAGCCCGCTGAGCATACCCTGGCTATAGACCGGAAACCGGGTTCGTTACAACATCATATTGATGAATTCCGTTCTTCAAACCATGATTTATTGTATTAAAGAACAATTCATAATATTAATGACTAACGACATCAATGTTATGAATGCGATCATAAATATGATGAATACTTGTGAAGAATACGTTTCGTCATATTAATAAACAAATTTATAAAATACAACATATTTACTCATATTGCAGAATCCTGTTCATCAAACTAAATTTCATATTTATTTTTAGTTCATTTTTTTGTATGTTATTTTTAATATAATACTTGCTTGACATGCATAAATTAGTAAAATGTTTTATAATATATTTATTTATAATTGCAACTTTTAATTAATTAAAAATTTTTATTAATAAAAATTTATTAAAAAAATATATTGAAAAATTTTTTTTTCGAGTTCTTTTAAAATTTTTTATTCGGATAATTTTTTAACTAATTTTTTTCTGTTCTTTTTTAAATACAATTTGTACAAAAACATTTTTTTTTGTTTAAAAAATTCGTAAAAAAATATTATATTTATAAATATTATTAACAAATTCATCAATATGACGGTTCATATACATTGTATTGAATACTTCGTTCTTCACTTTGATGTTCGATAATAAGAATAATTTCATATACATAATGAATGTATTCATCAATATGTCATTTAATGAACGGTGGCATCAATATGATGAATATGGTAGTTGGTGAAAAAATTCATAATATTTATGAATAAATTCATCATATTGATGATTTTTTTTTCCTGTGTTTAAGCAGACAATCATGGACGGCAATAAATGGACACTTATCAATAAAAATATTCATGTACACCTCTCCTTCTGGTTTTAACAGAGAGATTGCCAAAGTTAATAATCCTATGCTTTTGAGCACAAATAAATTTGACTTACTTGGCTGGAGCAGAGGTCAACAAGGTGCTTGAATCATAAAAATACCTAAAAATACACATAGACTGATATGAAGTGAAATTCTCCCGTGAATGTCAGAGTTATATGAGGTATTTCATACAAGTGGTTGGTTCACAGATCATAATAAACGGATTATAACCGTTTTCAATAACAGATATCATACGTATAAAAGTAGATTACTTCTAAGTTAACATGATTTAACTCTTTTAGTTTTAGTGTAATCGTGATTTGAACATATATACAAAATACAAACAGACGGACAAATAGTGACGGAATACAGCCAGAACGACGGTCATCGCTAAGTCGACGCAAAAGGTCACATTGATCAAGAATACTTACCCTTTTCCTTACCGTACATGTCTCCTTCTGGGTGTTGCAAACGGATGACCAAATGGAATATACATCTTCAAGATTAGTGTAGGGTATGAATAGCAATAAAAAATCACAAAACTAATTTTGGTGATTTACAATACTTCATCAGATTTTCTAATATAATTTGTATGACAAGTGGTAACAAACAATATCAAACACTTAATGAATAACCCAAAAAAATGACATTCAAATATATTATTACGAAAAGATGTAGTTTGCCCCACTGTGCAAGCATTCAACAATAATAAATGAGACGCAAGACAATTCAGCGCACTAAGCAATGTGTTAAAAAGAGACGGAATATCATTCAGCGCACTGAGGCAGTGTGCGAGAAAGAGATGGAAGATCAGCGCATTAAAACACATGAGTGAGATGCGAGTAGAAACGAGTAGAAGGTTCTCGAAACAAGTCGAAGCTTGTCGAAACGTGTCGAACTGATGCATGCAGCAGTTCAGTTGTGATTTGATAGTGAACTAGTACATCTCGTGAGCGGACATTGTAAAGATAAATTGTAGTAATACAACAGTGATTATAAGTGATTGTTATTAAGTTGTTATTTAAGTAAATAAAGTTAATTAATACTAGTTAAAATAATACTAGTTAAAACCAAATATAAGCGTGTTTTTATTTTGTACACAATCCAGCGATACGAACTCCTAGAACAGTTTTCCGTAGACTGAATTTTCGTAACAATATATTTTTTTTGCGTAAATATTATGTTTCCAAAGCATTAAATAAAAATAGTTGTAAAAAATAGGTTTACTTTGATTTCGTTTTACGAAAATGATCCATTAACATATGATTCATAAGTTTCTCTTAACTCAACAGCAGGGTTAATAAATTAATATTTATTATATTTAATATAAGAAACATTTTTAATCTAGTGAATTTTGTAAATGTGATCACTGTGATGGTGAATTTTGAGGGAGGATTTTGTGACGGTGAATTTCTTGGGGGTTGATTTTCTATTGGTTGTATGTTGAATTTTATGTTTTGGATTCAATAATCAACTATTTTTTTAATTATATAATTATTATATGTTATAAAATTTTTCAATTCGTGAGGAAATCGTTTTGATGATTCTCGTAATATTCTCGTCAATAATTTTAAACATTCGAATTCTAAACTAAACTGTAGGTACCACAATTTGCGTATAAATTTAATAGGCATAGCACAAATGGTTCAAGAGGTATGCACCTAGTTTCTTTAGAACTATTTTATAAAATTTCTATAGTTACAAATCGATTATAATTACAAATTCCAACTAAACAAAAATTTCAATTTTTTCCCATTTTTTTATTTCAGAAACATTTATTTAATATTTTGGAGATATGGGATAAATAATTAAATCTAAGTTTATTCCAAAACTGGTCCTTTTAAGTGTTAAAAACTTTCGCAGAAATCCACCGCTACAATTCAGAAATATGTCACATTTGACAGTTTCTACAAACAGCTGTTTTATGAAATTCACCACACAAACTGTCAAATTACGAATTGGCAGCAACAATTACTACAAATTAAAGCTTTTTTGCTATAGTGCGCACTCACTCTTGCATGCGCAACTCGAAAAGAGAGCGAAAAGCATGCAGATTCTTATCGAGAGAGAGAGAGCACAACATGCGCAAAATGCAAACGTTTGCTGAGAGCAAAACGAGTATGTCGCATGGCGAGTTCAGTGCTAATTCGTAGTCTAACTTTAGGTGCGTAACCGAGCGAAACGTAGTGTTTGCACGAACGGAAAGTGAATATAATAAAAATTAAAAAAATATTGAAAAAAAAATATAAAAAAAAACAAGCAAATGCTGATATAAAGTAAAAATTTGCCACACAAGTGAAAAAGTGAAGTTATACAATTTTCGAAATAAAGTGAAAAGAAATGTGTAAGCTCTAAAAAGCAAAACTACAAAAATTATATGGAATTTATGCAAATGAAAAAGAAACCTCAAGAATAAATGGAATTAAATTAGGCACAGGTGTTGCTGGTAACAAGTGCAGGCAAAAGGTGAAAATAAATTATTTATAAAATTTTTTAGTGCAAATTGAAGTCAAAAAAATAAAAGCACTACAAGACACACGTACACTTGGAGATATATCGATATTTATATATTTAGGGTATGTGGCTGTGCCTTAAAAAGATTTTTTTTTTAGTTTGGTGAAAATTTTGGCTTTTTGGTAGTTTACTTTTGCCAAGTATTATACAAGCAAAAAAAAAAAAAAACGAAGAAAACTTTTTTTAGTTCTGCTCAAATTTTGCGTTGCCTTTAGGGTAACAATTTTATGTGGCGGTTTGATGCTCTTAGTGTGTGTAATGACAATGTATTTAACAACTTAAAAAAGAAAAGAATAGTAAAAAAAAACAAAAAGGAAAAAAAAAACAACAACACTAATAGCCGCAGCATGACACATTTAGCAAACATGCGTTACATCCTTAAAATATGCGACGAAAAATGTTGTCGCAAAAAATAAAGCAAAATGAAACTTCTACGCATGAAGTAGTTTTCGCTCTTTTCTTCATAACTTTTGTCATTTGATTACGACATGCAGTTGACAGAGGAACTACTGAAATGAAGAAAGAGTTCAGAAAGAGCATTCGGAAACATGACAAAACTATGACTAAGTTGACAGCATTGAATTTAAAAAATACTCCCACTTTCTGAAAGAAGAAATATTTTCTGATAATTGTATTACCTATCATAAAATATATGCGAAAAGGCGTTTTAGATATTAAAAATCTATTGAAAATTGTTAAATACACAAATTTTAAATTCAAAATGAATTGGAGTATGCTAATGAATTTACTTTAGTGGAATTAAAATTATAATTAGCTTTCATTTAAGGTATCAAAAGTGAAAATTGTTAAACAGCAACAGTAGTTATTGTAGGTTATTACCTATTTCATCTATTTATACAATTTGAGTGTAAACATAATTTATACTTGACTAGGTGTTTATAATATTTGGACAATTTTAAAAATGTTCAATATGCAGTTTTTGAGAGTGTGAAAATTTTATAACTTCTAAAGGAATCGTAACTATACTGTGCCCAAATCGTGTGTGGTTTTGTTGGATATTTCTAGTCACAAAAGACAGAACCGAAAGGGCGAATTCGAAAAATTGAAAATGTTGTCATGCCAAGAGGATGAATCTTTTCGTTTTTTTGAAATAATTTGTTATTGGTATACAATAAAATAGTGATGTAAAGGCATTAATTATTTGCTTAAGGCACCTATCGATCACAATTATTATTTGTAAAATATTTTTTGAATTTTTATCATTTGCAAGAAAAATGTTATTTTGAAATAATAATGCCTGTCAATAGGTGCTTTAAAATCAAACAATTAATGCCTTTATATCACTATTTTATCTAGCGCCAATAAAGAGTTATAGCAAAAAAACCAAAAGATACGCCCTTCTGCCAATGAAAAGATTTTCAAATTTTGCTTTAACTCTTTATTGGTATCAGCTAAAATAGTGGTGTAAAGGCATTTATTGTTTATTTTCAAAGCACCTATCGATCTGCATAATTACTTAAAAATATTTAGGCAAACATTAATTTGCCATTTGTAATTTGTAGTAAATTTGTTTTGGCAAAATATTTGTAATTAATAATGCAGATCGATCTGAAAACAAACAATAATTACCTTTACATCACTATTTTATCTAGTACTATTAAAGAATTATAGCGAAAAAACGAAAAGATACGCCCTTTTGCCATGACAAGATTTTCAAATTTTGCTTTAACTCTTTATTGGTATAAGATAAAATAGTGTTGTAAAGGCATTTATTGTTTATATTCAAAGCACCTATCGATCTGCATCATTAATTAAAAATATTTTCCCAAACGTTAATATGCCATTTGTAATTTGCAGGAATTTTTTTTGGCAAAATATTTGTAATTAATAATGCAGATCGATAGGTGTTTTGAAAACAAACAATAATTGCCATTATATCACTATTTTATCTAGTACCATTAAGGAGTTATAGCGAAAAAACGAAAATATTCGCCCTTTTGGCATGACAATATTTTCAAATTTTCCAATTTCTTAGTTTTTTTGCTATAACTCTTTATTGGTGCAACATAAAATATTAGTGTTTAGGCATTAATTGCTTATTTTTAAAGCACCTATCGATTGGCATTATTATTTAAAAATAGTTTTCCAAACATTTTTTCCTGCATATAACAAATGGCAAATTAATGTTGACAAAATATTTTTAATTAATGATGCCAATAGATAGGTACTTAAAAATCAAACAATTTATGCCCTTACATTACTATTTTATCTTGCGCTAATAAAAAGTTGTAGCATAAAAAAACAAAAATATTTGCGTTTTGATCTGGATATAGTCTCACAAAATTCGTATTTATAACTAAGTAGGTTGTTCAAATCTAAAGATATTTTATATACGTTATAATAATTGACAAATAAACCAAAATAACAGAAAAAAATTTAAGAAATTATAAATTTTGATAATTTTTAAAGCAATTCAAACTTTAAAATTTGATTTCCCAACATTTTTAAAAATGCACATTTGAAAATATTCTGTACATTCGAAAACAGAACTATCATATATACTACAATATATTTTTTTTTACAAATTACTTCTTCACTTTATAAATTTTGAAATTTTTTCACGTTTTTATATTCGACTTGATTTCAATTTAAAAATGAAACAGAAGTTTATTTATATTTTTTTTTACACACAGCTACATTAATTACAAATAAATAATAAATGAGACTGAATAATAAATGAGAATGTTTGTGCTTTGCTTTGACCATTGCGTGAATTTTTGTAACATCATCTCAAGTGTGGCTATATGGAATTATTCGGGTTAATTTGACTATCCAAAGCATACTTTTTCAGGAAACAGTCCTAGAGAAAATATTGAAAACTGAAGGAAGTTTTGAAACATTTTTTTTCAGAATGATTTTATGCAGACAATTAAATGCAGACTATGTATTAAAAGCTACATAGCTTCTGCATGTACCCAAAATATGCTATGAATCTGCCTTTAAAATTCTACATATTTTTGTAAACTGCTATATTTTCTGTGTTGGCTTGAAGTATACCCAAAATATTACAGACAAATTACAGTACTTGGGTAGATAAAACTAACTGCAGTTTAAAAGAACTTTAAAACATATCTTCGAAGGTTTTGAAGTTTAAAAATGCTGAATTTTTATCAAATATTGCTTTTCTTGTCTGCCCATACTCAAAACATACCAGAAATTTGCATATGAAATTCCGAAAAATTTGAAAACCTTCCCATTTCTCAAAAAACCTTCTTGACTTCTAGTTGAAAATAAATTTTAACGTGTTATATTAAAATAATACAATAACCTGTGTGGGATACAAAGTCACGGAATATTTTAAAAATTCTGTCTTATGCAGGGTTGTCCAGTTTTGCAAATTGAGCACCTTTTCAGTAAAGTACTTTGAATAAGTATATAAAATATATAAAAAAAAATACTATATAAGTATTACTTTTTGACAGAGGTACTGAACAAAACGAATAAAAAATAAACAAAGTTCAGAAAAAAACGTTTCAATCGGAACAAAAAAATAAAGTTTTAAATGTGAAAAGTTCTAAACGAATGGTTACTTTTAAAGAATGTTTGAATTGTTCTCTGAAAATAAAGTTCCAAAAATGAACAAAATAGATATGTTGGTTTTCTTTGTAGTCATTTTACGCAAAATTAAACTATGCAAAGAATAAATATATTTTTCTGAAGAACCTTTTTCACTCAAAGAACCAAATAATAATTGCCATAGAGTAATGACAAAAAAGACGAGTAGACTAGAAGAGATTAATTACACGCAGAAAACTGATTAGTTACGGCAACCAACTAAATTGCCCTACCGAATTAATCGGTTGCGGAATCCAACCTCCTAGTCAGCACGAATGAGATTGTGCTAACCTCTTAGTCAGTAAGCATGAGGTTGTCCCAACCTCCTATTCAGCAAGCATGAGGTTGTTTAAACCTCCTAGTCAGCAAGCATGCCGAAACCTCCAATTGAAATTTTATTTTGAGAATATTTTTTTTTTAAACAACGCAGAAAACTGATTAGTTACGGCAACCAACTAAATTGCCCTACCGAATTAATCGGTTGCGGAAACCAACCTCCTAGTCAGCACGAATGAGATTGTGCTAACCTCTTAGTCAGTAAGCATGAGGTTGTGCCAACCTCCTATTCAGCAAGCATGAAGTTGTTTAAACCTCCTAGTCAGCAAGCATGCCGAAACCTCCAACTGAAATTTTATTTTGAGAATATTTTTTTTTAAACAACGCAGAAAACTGATTAGTTACGGCAACCAACTAAATTGCCCTACCGAATTAATCGGTTGCGGAATCCAACCTCCTAGTCAGCACGAATGAGTTTGTGCTAACCTCTTAGTCAGTAAGCATGACGTTGTGCCAACCTCCTATTCAGCAAGCATGAGGTTGTTTAAACCTCCTAGTCAGCAAGCATGCCGAAACCTCCAACTGAAATTTTATTTTGAGAATATTTTTTTTTAAACAAAAACTTATTTATGTAAAGTTTTCTATATGTATTTTTGATGTGTACATATGTAACGCACACACTTTCAAAAAACATATCTATTAATTCATGTTCCCTAAAAAATAAAATCAGTATGAAGACACATTTAATATTTTATGTCATCATAATTAAACAAAATAAAAAAAACTATTTATAATGCAACATATGGTCACATATTTTTATTATATTTCACTAGCTAAACAGCAATTTGTATTGAATTCATTCATTATTTTATTAATATTCATATATTTATTTCGAATTTTTACTTAATTAATGAATTTCCTATTGTTTGCCACTTGTGAACATTTTTGATGTCTATTTATTTCTGCATGTATCCATAATTTTTGGCAAGAAACTGGCAACCGAACTGCTGATAGACATGAGGTTGCCATTTGTCATTTATTTTGTTGATACAATAACTTACTCAGTTGTCGTAACAAATGCACAAACGTCAAATTTTGGCAGAATGAAAAATGCAATTATGAGGTGACGACAACCGAACGTACAGTTGTGCGGACTAACATTTCGGTTAGTGTAAGAAATGGTACGTTCATTTCAATGACATGAGGTTACAACAAATGTATTTCGGTTGCAACACTGAAACGGTTGCAACAGAATGAAAAATGCAATCATGAGGTTACGACAACCTAACGTACAGTTGCGCGGACTAACATTTCGTTTTTAGAAAAATTAGGTACGTTCATTTTAATGACATCAGGTTACAACAAATGTATTTCGGTTGCAACACTGAAACGTTGGTTCAATTAACCACATGCCAAAAGAGGATTTGTCTGTGTGTACTTATGTTTATATAAAACTGATATCTACGGATAAATTTTCTTTATAATGCCCGAAGCAACGTTTTTTTCTCAAATATAATTATTTCAAGATTACAAGTTTGCAGGTCTTTTGAGGATTCGCAAGCCCTACACCACTTAAAAAGATAACCACAAACATTACAACATATGGGCATTCCCTTGGGTTCCGGACGGGGCATTCGTACGCTTAAAACTTTAATATCTCGAAGGAAAATTACTGAATTTATTTGTGCATATAGTATTTAAATAGGACTAAACATCTGCAAAAATTATAGAATTCTATACGGTAGAACAAAAGATATAAATGAAATAATAGGCGTTCCGGACGGGACAAAAACGGAAGTGCATGTCGAGGTTCATATGGAAATGCCAAAAACTAAGCAAATTTTGCGTACACATGATTTTTTTTTAAATATTTAAAAAATAATTGAAATCATGTGCTTTCTTCGTGTATTTAAACTTTGTTCCTAAAGTTAATAGTTTTTTCATAATAAATCACAGAAAAATTCCGGACGGAACAAAAAAACTCGTATTTAAATTATCAGTATGATTTTTATTATAAAAATACTTTTTTCGTACAGTATATTTTTTTGCATTATCTCTAAACATAGCTGAGACAATTTACTTTATTTTTGTATATGTACACTTTGTTCCTAAAGTATACAGTTATTTCGTAATAAATCGCAGAATAATTCCGGACGTTCCGTATGGAAATTTGAACTATGATTTTTTCTAAAAAAAAAAGTTGTATGTGAAAATATTAATAATCATTATTACGAAATGAAAAGTGATGTACTATTCAAATTTTCAGATGTTTTTTGAAATTTTTTTTGTTTTAATTTTTTTGAAAAATTTTTTTTTTGATATTTTTGTACTGTAGTTTATAATTTTGGTACTCAATGTTCCGGACGGGACAGATTTCAATTAGTTGTCAAACATTTTCTAGAATTACTAGGATGTTTACATTTTTGGAAATGCCGAGGAAATTCTGCTTTAAAAACAGTAGATTCAACTCTTTAAAAAATTGTTTCAGTTTACTATGGTAATAAATATATCTTATTGGTTCCGGACGGAACATCGACAACCCTTATACAAAAATTGAAAAATTTTCCGTAAATATGTTTCTTGCAAGTCATTATAAATAACAGTAATCTAGAAAATTTTATGGTTGAATTATAATAATATGGTTGCAATGTACACATTTTTAAACCGCAATCAAAAAAAAAAGTCATAAAATATTTAAGACCATCTAAAATCCAAAAAAAAAAAAATGTTTGCGAAAAACAAGGCCTTAAACTATTAATGCAAAACCACAGAAAATAGAAAACCTACTGGATAAAACCCAATATATATAATAAAAAAGTTGACGCCGCAAAAAATACCCATGAAGACAAACTCGTAAAACTACGAGTCACATATAAAAATAGTATAACGTGTTGATGTTATTATAGCGATATAATACATAAAATAGTAGTACGAAAATTTGATGTAGGTCATATGAAGTACCGAAGGAGGCACCAAAGATGCAAAAGGAGTTAATGCATATGACAGACACATCAAAAAATGTCTTAACCGAATTAAAGAGACTGTTTCTTTATTTTTTTGAAGTGTAAAAAGTAGAAAAATGTTTAAAATAAATATGTTTAAAATAAAATATAAAAATATAAAAATATAAAAATATAAAAATATAAAAATATAAAAAAATAAAAATATAAAAATATAAAAATATAAAAATATAAAAATATAAAAATATAAAAATATAAAAATATAAAAATATAAAAATATAAAAATATAAAAATATAAAAATATAAAAATATAAAAATATAAAAATATAAAAATATAAAAATATAAAAATATAAAAATATAAAAATATAAAAATATAAAAATATAAAAATATAAAAATATAAAAATATAAAAATATAAAAATATAAAAATATAAAAATATAAAAATATAAAAATATAAAAATATAAAAATATAAAAATATAAAAATATAAAAATATAAAAATATAAAAATATAAAAATATAAAAAAATAAAAAAATAAAAATATAAAAATATAAAAATATAAAAATATAAAAATATAAAAATATAAAAATATAAAAATATAAAAATATAAAAATATAAAAATATAAAAATATAAAAATATAAAAATATAAAAATATAAAAATATAAAAATATAAAAATATAAAAATATAAAAATATAAAAATATAAAAATATAAAAATATAAAAATATAAAAATATAAAAATATAAAAATATAAAAATATAAAAATATAAAAATATAAAAATATAAAAATATAAAAATATAAAAATATAAAAATATAAAAATATAAAAATATAAAAATATAAAAATATAAAAATATAAAAATATAAAAATATAAAAATATAAAAATATAAAAATATAAAAATATAAAAATATAAAAATATAAAAATATAAAAATATAAAAATATAAAAATATAAAAATATAAAAATATAAAAATATAAAAATATAAAAATATAAAAATATAAAAATATAAAAATATAAAAATATAAAAATATAAAAATATAAAAATATAAAAATATAAAAATATAAAAATATAAAAATATAAAAATATAAAAATATAAAAATATAAAAATATAAAAATATAAAAATATAAAAATATAAAAATATAAAAATATAAAAATATAAAAATATAAAAATATAAAAATATAAAAATATAAAAATATAAAAATATAAAAATATAAAAATATAAAAATATAAAAATATAAAAATATAAAAATATAAAAATATAAAAATATAAAAATATAAAAATATAAAAATATAAAAATATAAAAATATAAAAATATAAAAATATAAAAATATAAAAATATAAAAATATAAAAATATAAAAATATAAAAATATAAAAATATAAAAATATAAAAATATAAAAATATAAAAATATAAAAATATAAAAATATAAAAATATAAAAATATAAAAATATAAAAATATAAAAATATAAAAATATAAAAATATAAAAATATAAAAATATAAAAATATAAAAATATAAAAATATAAAAATATAAAAATATAAAAATATAAAAATATAAAAATATAAAAATATAAAAATATAAAAATATAAAAATATAAAAATATAAAAATATAAAAATATAAAAATAGAAAAATATAAAAATATAAATTATAATTCTTAAAATTTAATTTGCATATTTCCTATTTTTATCCTTCTTACAAAAGTATGTTAAATGCACCTTTCTTTAACTTCCCTGTTTCATGCCAACTTTATCATTTATGCTTGAATGAATGAGTTTTACTTTGTCATTTCATTTTTCGTTTCAGTATCATGTCTATGTTATTTCACCGACAGCTACTCAGTTCCACCACTACATATCATTTATGCCAAAAAAAAAACATTTTTTTTATATTTTCACTTAAAACTCACTTCAACTGAAATTTATTTTCACTTCGTTGTGCAGCACGTTTCACTTCCTTTTATATCATCTATCCAACCATCAGCCGAATTAGGTACCTTTTTTTTCATTTTGTAGTTAGTTGTTTTTGTTTCCCAAAAATTCCGTTTAAATATTACTAATTTAAATGGCATCTTTAAATAAACCTTTTATTTATATTTTTTACAATCTTCTTGAGTTTTTTAAAGATATGTTTGTCTTCAATTCTAAATAAAAACAAGGACAGAGACATCTACCCTAGTTGAAATTGTGCTCCCCCGACAATTTTTCACCGGCCAATAACTTCCAGAAACAGTAATTCCCCGACAATTCTTTACCAAGCTAAATTTTGGCATAGAAATTACTTCTTGAAAACAATACTTCCTATAATTCTTTGCCGATATGACACCGGGACAATTTGACACCGGGACAATTTCTGCTCGGACTTTCTTCTCCGAGACATTTCCTTCTTAAAACATGTTGCTCACGTAGGTCAAGTAACTGCTCGCATTTTGTCAAGCCAGATATTCAATGCTAATTCTCGATTATAAATAAATTTTACTCGAATATAATTTTTTTTTTTTTGCCATTTCCAAATTCGTATTAGTTAAGATTTGTATTAATTTCCATATCTTTGCATTTTTCTTTTTGCATACTTTTTTATCTGAACTCTAATTTTGCTCTTTTTAGCCCATTTTTACTTTTAACAAATTTTTGCAACGTCCTTTGGTATACATCGAACTCTTCCCCTCTTTGTACCACACAATTATACAAATCTTTTGGGTTTTTTTTCCTTACATTTCCTAAGGCAATTTTCAATTCGATTGAAGTATTAAATATTTATATATTTTCCTCGTGTTTTCTCGTTTTTTGTTTTTTTTTTGTTTTCTTTTCGTCGTGCCACCAATCGACTTTTCGCCATTGCTGCTGTCATCGTCCGCGTCACCCCTGTGACCGCTACGTTTTCGCAGCGTTCTCCATGCGACACAACCTGCACTACTTACGGCTTGGTGTCGTCACCCGCTGTGTACGTCTACATCGGCGGCTGTACATTTGTTGTTCGTTTCTGTAGTTGTTGTGATTTTCCGCAGGCTCTGTGACACGGAAAAAGTAAATTAGCTGAATTTTTTATATCAAATTTGCATGAAAGTGCAAATATTCAATGAGAAAATAAAATAAAAGAATAAAATAATTATATAAAATTAAACAAAAAAAAATAATAGTGTTTTATATTCCCAAAGGATTTTTCTTATAATTTGTTTATTATAAAGTTTTCGGTTTGCAACAAGTTTTGTGTATAACATTTCATTTTCTATCTGATAGAGGGTAAATATTAAATTTATTTATTTACAGAATTATTATAAGCAATGAAAAGTATACAGTATATATCATCTTCATGTTTCTGTTGGTTTAGAGAACACAGCAAAATATAAAATTTAGAGAGAAGAGCAGCAATGTTTCCCCTAAACAAATGTTCCCAGATAAAATGTGTCTCCAAAACAAAATTTGCTACAATTCTTCATCAAGACAATTTATTTCCCGGAATAATACTTCCACTTACAGTTCATGCTCGAAACATTCAATCCACGACAATTATATCCTCGAGACAAATTTTTCTCGGAGAATATACTTCCTCGAAACAATACTTCTCACAATTCCTTCGCTAGACCATTCCGTAACGAGATATTTCTCCGTAGACATTAATTCCCGGACAATTCATTCCCGAGACATTGATGTCCCGATAATGTTTGTGCGACACAAATTTTCCTGAGAAATTGCTTCCTCGAAAAAACTCTTTTCCGGCACCAATCCTCCCCGATACCATTTTTCCCAAAGAATTATTCTCTGAGACAATCCTTCCCGAGACAAATCTTCCCAGATATAAACTTTCCTCGAAACAAGGCATTTCATAATACTTTCCCGATGTCATGCCTCATCGAGACATTACCTCGCCAGACAATTGTTACCCCGAATAATTCATCCCCGAGACAAACACTTCTCGACAATACTATCCTACGACAAATCTTCGCATCAAAAATACTTCCTCCAAGCAATACCTCCTACAAAACTTCCTCGAGACAATTCTTCCCCGGATAAATCAAGCACAATATATTCAATCCACGACAATTCCTTCCTCGAGACAAACCTTTCCCGAGAAAAAACTTCCTCGAAACAATACTTCACAAAATTATTTCACTAAACCATTCCGTACCGAGATATTTCTCCCTGGACATTTATTCCCGGACAATTCATTCCCGAGACAATCATGTCCCGATTATTTTTGCACGACACAAATCACCCTGAGAAATTGCTTCCTCGATAAAACTCTTTTCCGGCACCAATCCTCCCCGATACCATTTTTCCAAAAGAATTATTCTCTGAGACAATCCTTCCCGAGACAAATCTTCCCAGATATAAACTTTCCTCGAGACAAGGCATTTCATAATACTTTCGCGAGGTCATCCCTCATCGAGACAGTACTTCGCCGGACAATTGTTTCCCCTAATAATTTATTCCCAAAACAATCATTCCTCGACAATACATTCTTGTGACAAATCTTCCCATCAATAATACTTCCTCGAAACAATACCTTCTATGATACTTCCTCGACACAAACCTTCCCCGAGAAAAAAACTTCCTCGAAACAATACTTCTCACAATTCCTTGCTAGACCATTCCCCACCGAGACATTTCCTTGCTAAACATTTATTCCTCGACTATTCTTTCCTCGAGACAAACTTTCCCCGAGAAAATACTACCTCGAACAATACTTCTCACAACTCCTGCGCTAGTCCCACCGAGTCATTTCCTTCCTAGACATTTATTCCCAGACAATTCATGCCCGAGACAATCATTCTCCGATAAGTCTTCTTCGACACAAATCTACCTGAGAAATTATTTCCTCGAAATAATTCTTTCCGACACCATTAATTCCCATGACTATTTATCCCCGATACAATTCATACCAAAACAATTATTTCGAAGAGACATATCTTCCCAGATACATATTTTCCTAGAATAAGGCTTTTTATAGTTCTGTTGTGAGATCATCACTCATCAAGACAGTACCTCGACAAATGTTCCCCCGAATAATTCATCCCCGAGACAATCATTCATCGACAATACTTCCCTGCGATAAATCTTACCATTAAAAATACTTTCTCGAAACAATACCTCCTACGATACTTCCTCGAACATTCAATCCACGACAATTCCCCGAGAAAAAACTTCCTCGAAACAATACTTCTCGCAATTCCTTGGCTAGACCATTCCCCACCAAGAAATTTCCTTCCTATACATTTATTCCCCGACAATTACATCCTACAATTCTTTCAATTATTTCCAAGGGACAAATTTTCCCAGATAAATATTTTCCTAGAACAAGGCTTTTCATAATTCTTTCGTGAGATCATCCCTCATCGAGACAGTACCTGGACAATTGTTCCCCCGAATAATTCATCCCCCGATATAATCATTCCTCGACAATACTTCTCTGCGACAAATCTTACCATTAAAAATACTTCCTCGAGGCAATACCTCCCACAATTGGTCATCCCTCATCGAGACAGTTGTTCCGCCGAATAATTCATCCCCTAGACAATTATTTCTTGACAATTCTTCCCTGCAACAAATCTTCTCATCAAAAATGCTTTCTCGAAACAATACCTCCCTCAATACTTCATCGATTCAATTTCACACCGGATAATATAACCCAGAAATTATTCTTCGAGACAATTCTTCCGCGGGAAAAATCTTCCCAGTTAAAATACTTCCGCGAACCAATACTTCCCACAATTCATTCGTGAGATCATTCCTCACCGAGATAGTTTCCCCCCGAACAATTATTTCCCATGTAATTCTTTCCGGACCATTTATCCTCGAGATAATCCTTCATCGAACATTTTTTTTCGACTCAATACGCTCTTATAGAATTCCATTTCGGCAATTCTTTCTAAATCCACGAAAATTATAATTTTAATAAATAATTATTATTGTGGAGAATTATCCGGTGAAAATTTTTTTTGAAAATAATTGTATCTCGAATGATAACTTCGGGGTAAAATTTTTCGGGAAGAATTCTTTCATGGAGGAATTGTCTCAGTGAAGAATGGTCTTGAGGTTTTATTGAACTTGAGGAAGAATTGTCGGGGAAATATTCTCTCGGAGAAGAATTGTCCGTGAATGGTCCCGATAAGTAACAGTTTCTGGGAATTAAATGTACCAGGAATAAATCAGTTTTGGTTACAGTTTGAATGCACGATATTTCTGTAATCAGTAATAATTTAAACACGAATGACAAAACTGCGTTATAGATATTATATATTATATTATTATCAACAATCCGAGCATTATTTCTGTCTTCAGCTACTTAATAAATATAAAAATTATGTATAAATTATGCGCATTAAGCTCTTGCTAAATAACTGTACGGTGTAGAACTATTTAAAGTTATGACAACAACATAAATAAAACAACACAAAAAAAACCGTAATTAGAATAAATTTCCATAGTTACCTAACATAAAAAGCATATTTATCAACGTCAACAGAAAACACGCAACAACTAAGTGACACGCGTGTCAAACGCATTTTCGGAGGCAATTATACTATGCCGGAAACAGAAAAAAATAATAATAAAAAAAAGGAAAACCAAACAAAAATATTTTAGACTGACAACCACTATGTTACCTACAAGTTGTAGCTAAAATATAAAAGGTTTCTGAAATAGAATTCGTTATAAAAATGGCAACAAAAAAGAAAAAATAGTCGTATTCCTAGAAATACCCTGTAAAACTTTAATACTGTAAAAGTTTTCACCGTTTGTTAGAAATACTTTGTACCTTTTGCGTTACGAAAAAAAGATGAGAGAATTGCAACAGTTTTAAATGTTTTTATTTTTAAATTCTTTTTTAGGGTATTGAATTTGGTGTTGAATGGGTAACACGTTGGGTCGGCGAAGTTTGAAAAAGTATTTCTTGTACAAAAAAGTTATTTTCGTTTATTTCTTGTATATTTTAAATATGTTTAATATAATTTGTAAACATTGAGTGTTTATATAATCACATAATAAATTCAAAAAATAGAATACTATTCAAAACAACAATTGAAAACCACACAAAAACGATTTTAAGATTAATAACAGAACTTTATGCCATGCATACAAAAATAATTGCTCTTAGTTACTTGTTTAATATTTAAGAACATAATCTCTGCATATCAAGAAAAATTGCTCTTAGTTACTTGTTTAATATGTAAGAACATAATCTCTGCATATCAAGAATAATTGCTCGTAGTTCCTTTCAACATCTCGGCAGACAGATACACTAACAAATAGACAACTGACTACTTAAAAAAAAGTTCAATAGCGAATATTACAGACAAAGCAAGATCGTTATTTAAACATGTAGTTTGAATTTTGGGAAAAAAAATAAACCAAATTTTTATACATAAGACACAAATCCTATGCATTATCGTGAAAAATTGCACTTAGTTACTAATTTTTTATCTAAGTGGATCTGTTTCTTAAAATTCAGAACGTTTCCGTTTCACACTGTATAATTATTGATTCCATCTACGTTTTAAAAGTTCTTTATTTAACTCCGTGTAGTTTGTCCTTAAAATTTGGGAAGAAACAGCAATAACATTTTTGATAACTAAGACATTCATCTTTGCACTATAAAGAATAATAGCACTTAGTTATTATTTTGTTCAACTAAGTTGATCTGTTTCTTGAAATCCAGAATATTTCCGTTTAGCTTTATATCATTCCGTATAGTTCTTGATTCCTTCTGCATTTTAGAAGTTTTTTTTATCTTCGTTTTGTTAAGTTACAGTTCGCCAAAATATAAGCTATAATAGCCTAAACAACTTCGAATTATTTTATAATGTATGTTAGACAGATAACTGGAAGATAACAGAAGAAAAAAATAGTTTGCTTCCGATGCACAGTGGTTCAGAAACGTTTCACATCGACCAAAACTCTGTGTCTTTTGTTGTAGTGAATATTTTTGAATGCGGTTATTTTTCATTGATTGGAAATTGACGAAATATGTTTTTAAGATAATAATACTGTATAACTAGCCAAAGTTGAACTTTTTTCTTTTCAATTTTTTTTATATAAAACAAAAAAAATTGTTTTAATAAGTTTTTTTTTATTACTATTTTGCATGATTGATAATTTTACATAATCGAAAATATATTTTTTTTTGGTTTGAAATTTTGAACCTTTGAAATTTTTTAAAAAGTGAAATTTTGTGAATTTGTTTTTTTCACTTTGAGCTCTAATATCTCCGTGACTTTTAAATATATTGTACCCGCATATGGATACTTTACCTATATTTTTCAAAACGGAAACTCTTTTCATTGAAATTACACCGTGTATTGCTAAAAAACATGGACTGCATGCATTCTTCTACAAAATTTGTTACTTTCATGCGATTTATTTCACATAGTAAGTTGTCCATTGTTCCAGTTTTTCCCGTTGCCACTTTTTCACATATATATATTTTCTCTCATACATTTTTGAGTTAATTTTTTTCACATCCATTCAATAGCAGATCCATTTTTCCCTGAAACAAATGTTCCCCGATAAAATACGTCTCCGAAAGAATACTTGTCTCATTTCTTCATCAAGACAATTCATCCTCGGATAATTCTTCCCCGAATAATTCATGCCAGAAACATTTAATCCACGGTAATATATTTTATCTCATGCTATTTTTTCCCCCGGCCATGCCAGAAACATTAAATCCACGGTAATATATTTTATCTCATGCTATATTTTCCCCGGCCATGCCAGAAACATTAAATTCACGGTAATATATTTTATGTCATGTTTTTTTACCCCCGGACATGCCAGAAACATTAAATCCACGGTAATATATTTTGTCTCATGCTATTTTTTTCCCCGGACATGCCAGAAACATTCAATCCATGGTAAAATATATTTTTTCTCATGCCATTTTTTCCCCCGGACATGCCAGAAACATTCAATCCACGGTAATATATTTTATCTCATGCTATTTTTCCCCCGGACATGCCAGAAACATTTAATCCACGGTAATATATTTTATCTCATGCTATTTTTTCACCCGGCCATGCCAGAAACATTAAATCTACGGTCATATATTTTATCGCATGCTATTTTTTCCCCGGACATGCCAGAAACATTCAATCCACGGTAATATATTTTTTCTCATGCTATTTTTTCCCCCGGACATGCCAGAAACATTAAATCCACGGTAATTTATTTTATCTCATGTTATTTTTTTCCCTCGGACATGCCAGATATATTCAATCCACGGTAATATATGTTTTTCTCAAGCTATTTATTCCTCCGGACATGCCAGATATATTCAATACACAGTAATATATTTTTTTCTCATTCCATTTTTTCCCCAGACATGCCAGAAACATTCAATTCACGGTAATATATTTTTTCTCTTGCTATTTTTCCCCCGAACAATTCTTTTCTGAAAAATTCATGCCAGAAACATTCAATCTACGGTAATATTTTTATTATTTTATCTCAGGCTATTATTTCATTTCAATTTATAAGTATTCTATCCAGTTTTTTCTATTGCAACTTTCCTGACATCAATATATTTTTTCTCATATATTTTTTGACATCATATTCTTTTCTACATCAATTCATCCACATTCAATGCTTCCCTGAACAATTCCTTCCCGAATCATTAAATCCTCGACTATATATATTTGATCTCATGCTATTTTTTTATCTCAATTTGTAACTCTTTAATTTTATTTTATATATTTTATGTTTTATTCCAAAATTCCATTTTACTCGTATGCTATTTATATGTTACATTATATAATATTATCTCATTGCTCCATGCCTTTTACTTACTCTTTATATATATAGAAAAACAAAAAAAAAAAAAACCAGAAGCTACAAAAAAAGGTTAAATAAAATCGTCAAGGAATTTGCATATTTGCTCTTGCGCAATTTTTCCTTTATTACTACCAAGGTATTATCGCCATTTTGTTTGTTTGTTTTTTTTTTTTGATTGTGTTTTCGTTTGTTTGAATTGTCTTCTGGCCGAAATTACACAATTTACAGTCACTTCCGTTTGGCCCATATAACAGGTGCACTTAGCAAAAAATACCATACAATTAATAGTTTTTGGGATATTATATTAATAGTATTATTTTAATAGTTTTTGTTATTTAATTTGTGAATATAATTAATAATTCTTTTTGATACTATGAATTACTATGGAAAAGCTAAAAACCCTTTTTAAAATATAGTATCAAATACTATTAATTAGTAATAAATACTATCACATACTATTATAAACTCTTTATAACAATACTTTCAAATACCAATGAAAAATACTGAATAAATTTAAAATATTTTAAAATTTATCTAAAAATTAATTGTACTAAAAATAATACTGCGAAATACCATTAAAAAATTCTGCTTATTATATTGAAATATTTTAGACTTTGTCGAAAAATAATAGTTTTTCAAAATAATACTATCAAATACTATTAAAAACTACTGATATTAAAATATCTTCTAGGTTATATGAAAATGATTCTTTTAAAAATAATACTTCAATACCATTAAAAAAAGCAGAATACTACATTACAAACATGTTCGAGTTAATCTGAAAATGTTTGTTTTTAATAACAATACTTTCAAATACCATTGAAAAATACTAAATGCTATTAAAATATTTTCGAGTTAATATAAAAATAATTCTTTTTAAAAACAATACTATACTATAATACAATACCATTGAAAATTTCTGAACACTATTAAATTATTTTGGATTTAATCTGAAAATTATTCATTTTAAAAATTACGCTGCAATAAACTATTAAAATAATAACAAATACCATTCAAATATATTTGAGTATATTTGAAAATAATGCTTTTAAAAATTATAATATTAAATACTTTTGAAATATACTGAATACCATTAAAATATTTTCCAATTCATATAAAAATGTTTTTTTTTTTAATTGTTAATAAACTATCAATATTATTCTTCTTAATTACTATACTCGCAAATACTATTGAAAAGAGTTCTTAAATACTATATTCCTAAATACTGAAAAAGATGCTTTTCTGATATTATAATATAAAATATTATTTAAAAAATACTGCATACTATTGAAAGTTTATTTAAAAATGATTCGTCTTAAATACTATACTCTCAAATAATATTAAAAAATACTAAATATTTTTAATATATATTCGAGATTATATAAGAATCATGCTTTCTAACAATACTACAAAAAATATTAAAAATTGATTCTTCTTTAATACTATGCTTCCAAATACTATTAAAAAATACTGAATACTATTAAAATATTTTCGAGTTTATCTCAAAATGATTCCAAATAAGATCAATATTTTCAAATACGAATGAAAAACAGTGCGTACTATTAAAATATTTCAGAGTTTATATAAAATGTTTCTTTCAAAGATAGTACTATCAAATACTATTAAAAATGTCGCTTTTTATAGAATATATTCCTAAATACTATAAATAAAAATACTGAATACCTTAAAAATATATTCAAATTTATACGAAAGTAATTCTTTTTTAATACTATACTATCAAATACTATTAAAGGAAATACTAAATACTATTGACATAGGTTTTCAGTTCAAAAAAATAATTCATTATTAATATTATACAACCAAAAACTATTGTAAAATACTAAATACTATTAAAACATGTTTCAGTTTATTTGACAATGATTCAAAATACTACCAAATACTATTGAAAAATACTGTATACTATTAAATTCCTTAAGAGTTTATATGAAAATGAGTATTCTTAAATTAAAATATACAGAATATTTGTATAATATTTACAAGTTTATATAAAAGTTACTCTTCTTTTAATAGTATACTACCAAATAGAAATGAAACATTTTAGAGTTTATATAAAATCCATACTTTGTAAATACTATTATACCATATACTATTGAAAATGACTGTATACTATTGAAATAGTTTTCAAAAAATTATACTTTTTAAAGACTTCTATTAAAATTGGTCAATAGGACAATTATTGATTAATAGTATACAAAAAATAAATAGTATTAAAAATAATAGTATTTAATGGTATTTTGTAGTATTTAATTAGATTTACCTATTAAAATAATAATTTATACAATTGAATATCAAAAAACTATTGATTTTATAGTAATTTTCTGAGTGTACTACGAAATACTATTATGAAATATTAAATACTATTAATTTCATTTTGAGTTTAAGGAAAATATATTATTTTCCTAATACTATTAAATCAATAGGAAATCAGTGATTTTTTTCTGAATGTACATTATAAAAGATTTTTCAATAAGAGCGCTACACAAGTTTTTTTAAATAAAACAAAAACGGTTTTGGATATCAATGAAATTGTTGATTTCTGTAAAAGTACGTTCAATGCCATTATGTATGCAACTCGATTTCTTGCATGGCCACCACGGGCACGCTTGCAGAAGTCCAGACGCTGAACCCAATTTTCGATGGTTTTCAAGCATAAATCGGCCGATACTGCTGCAATTTCACGTTCGATATTCGTACGAAGTTGGCACAGACCATAGACTTGACGTAGCTCCACAGGAAATAGTCTAACGGCGTTACATCGCACGACAGAGGCGGCCAATCGACTGGACCATTTTGTGAGATAACACGTTCTCCAAACTTGGTTTCCAATAAATTGATTGTGGCATTCGCTGTGTGGCTTGTGGCACCGTCCTGTTGGAACCACATGTTCTCCAAGTCCATATCATCCAATTGGGGCCAAAAATATTCGGTTATCATTGAACGGTAGCGATGCCCATTCACAGTAACGTGCCGGTCTTGATCATCACAGAAGAAGTACGGCCCAATGACGCCGCCGGCCCAGAAACCGCACCAAACCGTAATTTTTTCGGAATGCAATGATGACTCATGGAGTACGTGTGGATTGCTGTCTGACCAATAACGCATATTTTGTTTATTGACGAAGCCATTCAGCCAGAAATGAGCCTCATCGCTGAAGATGATTTTTCGATGAAAATCCGAATCATTTTCAAGTTGTTGCTCAGCCCAATTCACGAACATACGACGCTTCTGGTGGTCAAGCGGCTTCAGTTCTTGCGTCAATTTGATTTTGTAAGGATTTAGGCCAAGATCTTTTCGCAAAATTCGCCACAAGGACGTCACAGAGATGCCCAACGCTTGAGAACGACGTGTGAGAGACACATTTGGGCTTTCTTCAACTGAAGCCTCAGCGGTAGCAATATTCTCGACGGGCACTTCTTTGTCTCACTGGCACGGGAACATTTTGAACTGTGCCTGTGGATTCAAATTTTTCCACTAGACGCTCAATTGTTGATCTGCTAGGACGATTATGACGACCATAAATTGGACGTAGCGCTCTTAACGTTGAGGCCACTGACTCCGAATTTCGGTAGTAAATTTTAATAATTTCGACTCGTTGTTGACTCGTATATCTTTCCATCATGAAATGGCAAACCTTACTGAAGAAAAATATCAAAAAAGCGGCAAGAAATATGGCGTCGTTTGCTGTCCCTGTCGCTCTACTTTTGTAGCGTCCCTGTTGAAAAACCCTTTATTTGTTTATTTTCGTAGAATCGCTTGCGGTTGCGTGCGGTTTAAGTATTGCGGTTGATGTACTTCGGTCGCTCCGTTTCTCGTACGGACTCTGTGATTTTGTGAATTTCGTACTGCAAAATATGTATGTCTTGTTTCTTGGGTTAAATAAACACATGCTTATGCATTGACAGAAAATGTCAATCAATTAGTTGTGATATGTGTTGTTGTTGTTGTTCTTTTTGTTGGGGCTAGTAATATGTTTGGGCCATGTGTGCGGTTTATGTCCTTGAGTCAGCCTCGTGACAACAAACAGTTCGATTACAATGCTTACAAATGTTTTGGTTTGGTACAATTTTGGTAACAGCATAAAATAAAAATTACAAAAAAAAAGTTAAACAAAAAAATATAACAAAAAATAAACAAGCAACACCCCAGAAAATACGTTGGGTGTACGACGATAATAAAATGGCACTTGTCATAGTTTTCGTATTTTTTATATACCCGACAAACTCTTCTTTATTTTATTTTTTTACTTTATTTATTTTTTACTGTTTAGCTTTACTGTTTTTATTTTGATTTTTTTTTTCTGCGATCAGAAACAGTTCCAGTAAAGTGTTAAATTGGTAAGGGTCACCAAAGTGTGGCGTCCCAAAATAAAAACACCAAAATTGACATATAGTAAATATTTTGGCAGCTGTTTGAGTAACTGACAGCGATACTGTATTATACGAAATTTTATGCAAGAGAATGCTTTGAAGGACAACAAATGGTAATGAGTAAGTGAATCAAAGATTGTTTGATTGGAAAACAGTTAAATATAATTCAGTAAAGTATTAAAAAATGTAAATTATAAGCTATGTATGAGGTAAAAAGGAATAAAGATTGAACAAAAAGTTAAGGGTGCTGAAGTAAAATTTAAGTGTATTGAAATAGTTGAAAAATAAATTAAGTTTTCAATCTCGCAATTACGGAATTCAAAAATTTCACTTCAGGGATTTAAAAAAAAATTCTACTTGACATAAAATACAAATTTCAAATTTGGTTCTATCACATAAATTGGTTCTATCACAAAAAAGGGTTTTTCAAACGGGACGCTACAAAAGTAGAGCGACAGGGACAGTCAACGACGCCATATTACTTACCGTTCTTTTGACATTTCTCTTTAGTAAGGTTTGCCATTTCATTATGAAAAGATGTACGAGTCAACAACGAGTCGAAATTATTAAAATTGACTACCGAAATTTGGAGTCAGTAGCCTCAATGTTAAGAGCGCTACGTCCAATTTATGGTCGTCATAATCGTTCTAGCAGATCAACAATTGAGCGTCTAGTGGAAAAATTTGAATCCACAGGCACAGTACAAAATGTTCCCGTGCCAGTGAGTCAGAGAAATGCCCGTTGTGTCGAGAATATTGCTACCGCTGAGGCTTCAGTTGAAGAAAGCCCAAATGTATCTCTCACACGTCGTTCTCAAGCGTTGGACATCTCTGTGACGTCCTTGTGGCGAATTTAGCGAAAAGATCTTGGCCTACATCCCTACAAAATCAAATTGACGCAAGAACTGAAGCCGCTTGACCACCAGAAGCGTCGTATGTTCGTGAATTGGGCTGAGCAACAACTTGAAAATGATTCGGATTTTCATCGAAAAATCATCTTCAGCGATGAGGCTCATTTCTGGCTGAATGACTTCGTCAATAAACAAAATATGCGTTATTGGTCAGACAGCAATCCACACGTACTCCATGAGTCATTATTGCATCCCGAAAAAATTACGGTTTGGTGCGGTTTATGGGCCGGCGGCATCATTGGACCGTACTTCTTCCGTGATGCTCAAGACCGGCACGTTACTGTGAATGGGAATCGCTACCGTTCAATAATAACCGAATATTTGTGGCCCCAATTGGATGATATGGACTTGGAGGACATGTGGTTCCAACAGGACGGCGCCACAAACCACACAGCGAATGCCACAATCAATTTATTGGAAACCAAGTTTGGAGAACGTGTTATCTCACGAAATGGTCCAGTCGATTGGCCGCCTCGGTCGTGCGATTTGACGCCGTTAGACTATTTCCTGTGGGGCTACGTCAAGCTTATGGTCTATGCCAACAAGCCAGCGCCGATTGATGAACTTCGTACGAATATCGAACGTGAAATTGAAGCAGTATCGGCCGATTTATGCATGAAAACTGTCAAAAATTGGGTTCAGCGTCTGGACTTCTGCAAGCGTGCCCGTGGTGGCCATGCAAAAGAAATCGAGTTCCATACATAATGGCATCGAACGTACTTTTACAGGCATAAAAAATTTCATTGATATCCAAAACCGTTTTTCTTTTATTTAAAAAAAACTTATGTAGCGCTCTTACTGAAAAACCCTTTATAACCTAAATTTGAAAAACTATATAACTCGGCACTTACACCGGCTGCGAACATGAAACAAAAACTCAAATACAAAAAAATTCAAAAAGCAAAAACAAAAGCACAAACAAATGCGAAAAACTAAAAAAAACATCAACATTAAAAACAAAAAAGCAAAATTAAAAGTAAAAACAATAACAAAAACCAAATCAAAAACAAAAAAGCAACAGCAAACCCAAACAAAAAGAAAATCAAAAACACAAAATCAAAAGCAGAAAATAAGAGCAAAAACAAAAGAAAATCAAAACTAAAGATAAGCAAAAACTAAAAAAAATCAAAAGTAAAAATAAAAATAAAACCAAACACACAATTAAATATACAAGAAAAAACCAAACCAAAAACCAAATCAAAAACAAAAAAGCAAAAGCAAACCCAAACAAAAAGAGAATCAAAGCAGAAAATAAAAGCATAAACAAAAGAAAATCAAAACTAAAGAAAAGCAAAAACTAAAAAAAATCAAAAGTAAAAATAAAAATAAAACCAAACACACAATTAAATATACAAGAAAAAAAAAAGCAAAAATAAAAACGCAAAAAATAAACAAAAACACAAACATTAAATTTAAAAAAAAACAAAAGGAATATTACAAAAAAGCAAAAAACACAAAACAAACCCGTAAAAACAAAAGCAAAAATACCAAATCAAATTATAAAGTTTGAATTGCTTTAAAAATTAGTAAAACTTTTTTTTTATTAAGTAAATTAAATATTTTTTGAAATATAAATACAGATTTTGTGTGGCTATATCCTGACCAAAAGGCAAATATTTTGGTTTATTTGCCGAAACTTTTCATGGGTAATGAAATAGTGATGTAAAGGTATTAATTGTTTCTAAAACCCAGAAAAAATACTATATAAATAATAGTTTTTTACTATTAAAAATAGTCAATAGGAGAAATTATTATTTTAATCGGAAAATACCATTAAATACTAGAAAATACCTTGACATTGCCATTGAGTTTATATGAGAAGATTTATTTTTTGTATACTATTAAATCAATAATTGTCCTATTGATCAATATTAATGGGATTTGAGGGATTTTTTTTTCTGGGTGAAAGCAACTATCGATTGGCATCACTATTTAAAAATAATGTGTACAGACTTTTTGGAATTTTTGATACATATTTGCAAGAAAAATTTTTGCTAAATTAATTAAAAGTAATGAGGCTAACCGCATTAAAAAGAAACAATTAATACCTTTACACCATTATTTTATCTTACACCTATAAAAAATTATCGCTTGCCAATAGTAAAATTGATAAAATTCAAAATCTTATCATACCAAAAGGGCGAATATTTTCGTTTTTATGCCATAACTTTTTATCAGTACAAGATAGAATACTCATGCAGAGCAATTAATTGTTTATTTTTAAAACACCTTTCGATTAGCATCATTATTAAAAAAATATTTTTTCGCATTTTTGTTATTTGTAAAAAAAATATTTTTAAATAATGATGCTAATCGATAGGTGCTTTAAAAACCAACAATTCATGCCTTTACACCACTATTTTATCATGTACTAGTAAAAAGTTATGGCAAAATATCGAAAATATTCGCCCTTTTGGCATGACACGATTTTCAAATTCGCTCTTTTGGTTTTGTGTTTTGGTTTTCAACAAAAAAAAAAGTATTTTTATCTTTAAAAACAAAAATTCTTTTCCTTTTGCTACATAATACAATTATAATACCGTGAAATATAATGTCAAAAAATGCCCACAAACATAAAGTGTACAAAACGAAAAAAAAACAATAAAAACAATTTCAATGTAAATCTCTCATAAATAATACATGGTCTGGCACACTGATGACTAAGCAATTTCCTAAAATATTAATTGCCTACACTGAAAATTAACTTTAATTATAAATGTGCCACGGCCACCTACCCAAAATGCGCCGCGCCAGCAAACTTTCAACTTTTTGCTGTAGAGCCTCTTGTGAAGACCCTCATATATTATGAAAACCTTATACAGTCTGCTATACAACGTTCCTCTTTTCCATCAACTTAAACTCTTTCAGTGATTATGCAATACACACAAACACATACAAGTTTATATGTCAAAATATAAGTAAAATAAAAAAAAAGTAAAAAAAAAATAGAAAAGTTAAAAAACTATTTTAGGCAAAACAAATTTTTGGCAAGGTCTTTTGGAGACGTTAATGACCGCCAACAACAAAATAGATTTTTCAGCTTTTATTATAGGGGTGCACTTGAGTGACTTTGCCTAAAGGACGAATTTGCAAATGCCATTTATCTTTTAGTTAATGAAAAAAGTTTGATATAGTTTTTCACTTTTTTTTTTGGAAAATTAAAAATATTTGTAAGATATGATGTTAATATTTTGTAAAATATTAATTAACTTAAAATGTTTTAAATTAAAGGGTTATTATTCTGGTTATATTTGGTTATGTATCATCAAAAAGATTTAGGAAAGTTATTAACAAGGTATCAAATTTTCTGCACGTTTAATCGCAGATTTCCGGCATATTTTAAGCAACTGCAGAAATTAGGAAGCTTTTGATAAAAGCTCCCCATTTGTCTGGCTATAATCTGAACCTGCCAAAAACGTTGTCTTAGAAATTTGAGATAAAACACTTTGTGGGAAGCGTACACCCAGAAAAAAAATACTATATAAATAATAGTATTTTACTATTAAAAATTGTCAATAGGATAAATTATTATTTTAATCGGAAAATACCATTAAATACTAGAAAATACCATTACATTGCCAATGAGTTTATATGAAAAGATTTATTTTTTGTATACTATTAAATCAATAATTGTCCTATTGACCAAATTTAATAGGATTTGAGGGAATTTTTTTCTGGGTGTATGACAGATTATCAAATTCTATGGAATTTTAAAGACAGATTGCCGGCTTAATTCAGATACGAGCAGAAAACTGACAGTTTTTGATACAACGCAATTGTCTGATTAAAATCTTTCGAAAATATTTTTCTAAACTGCCTGCAGCCTGTCAAAAATGTTGTCTCGGGCAGATTCTCAATGTGTGTGGAATTCTACAAGCATATTCCTGGCATATTTTGGATATGGGTAAAAAGTACTTGCCCTGAGCCTGCAAAAGTGTTGTATAGAAAATCAAACACATTATTTAGTAGTTTTTTGGCACGCAAATGGATGGAAAATAAGCCTAACTCTAGCAGGTAAAAATATTTGTTTATAATTTTAAAAGAATAATTTAAAAGTAGCAGTCTTGAGGCTGATATTAGAAAGTACATCGACAGCATGTTCAGCAAATTGTCGACATAAACATGTGCAACTAGAAATTCTCCCCGCTTCAACGTGTTTAGGGCAACATAAAGGCAGACAAATTTAAAACATTTTGAATTGGAAAATGTTTGCTCGGGTTTAACATTTCTACCTTTATTTCCTTCCTACCTTTATATGTTTTATTTCAAGCATATCATACCTATTATACCTTGCCTACCATACCGGCTTTCATTGCATACCATACCGACTTCCATTTCCTACCATACTATATATATATCTATCAGTTTTCTTCCATTTTTTCCTGCCACACTACAGCAGAAAATAGGCTGATTTTTTACACATTTCGAGCAGAAACATTCTTCTCGCAATCAGAAATATTACTTTAAAACTAATGTTTTAAAAAGTTAAAAAATGTATAGGAAAAGTAGCCTGTCTCTGGCAGACAAAAATATTTGTTTATATATTAAAACAAAAATATTGAAAGCAGCTGTCTCAAGGCAGCTTTTAGAAAGTAATTTGGCAGCTTGTTCAAGAAGTGTTTTACAGAAAAAGATTCAATTGGTTATTCTGCCTGCACCGCACTTTCAAACATTTTGAAATGGTATATTTAGGCTTGGCTTTTGCTGACTTTTTCACTATCTACATTATATGTAGCAGCTTACTTTCCTTATTTGCTTTACTTTTTACTCTTCTAATATTTGTTTAAATATGTTTGAATGTAATTATAACGTAATTCGAAATCAACATATAAAAATTAAAAGTAAAATCTAATTACATTATAATTGAAATTTATAAATATTTTGTTCAGATTGAAATATTATTATTCGATATTTAAACATAAATTGCTTTAATCGCGGATTTATATGAATTTACTATAGTAATGTTTCTGTAGAAACAGATATATTTCATCAGACATTACTATATGTATGTTTGTAATTTCTGCTATTTAAGATATCCAATGTACAAAAAAAGGTTCTTGAATTATATGTATTTGGTTATTCATGGATGACAACGAATTTAAAAATAATAGAATACAAAAAAATAGTTTAAGTTTATAATTATGTAATATATATACAAAAAATGTAATTTAAAAAAAAGAAAAAATTAATATTGTGTAAAAAAAATTATAAGCACTAAATTTACCTTTTTTCCATTAATATGAAATGTAAACATCAATATGCTTACATTGCAAATAAAATGTTTTTCACATTCAAACATATATATGTTTGCCGAAAATTATTCATAATAATAATAATTTGGCGCCACAGTCCTGTATAGAACTCGGCCGAGCTCTCTCACCATTTTGAGCTGTGCGTGTTATATTTGTACTCAAAGTGGTGGGACCTACAGTTTATTGCCGAATCCGAACGGCGGGTGAGAGCTTTTCATAGGCAATGTTTTACTCTCGTAGGTTTGCCATTTACTGCCGAGAGGTAGCGCGGTATAGAAAAATGTTTCTATGAAAAGATGTTGTTAGCCCCAGTCCAGGCTTGAACCGGGGACCTTACAGCTCGCAGTCCAACATCCTGAATATAAATATGTTTGAACGAAAACAAAAATATGTTTGGCTGTTTTTCATGTTTTTCATACAGCCTTAGCTTGCGTAGTAGCATGCGAGAAAATTTTTAACAGTTTGTTGCTCTCGCTTGCTACGCAAGCAAAGTTTGTATGAAAAACATCAGTTTCGCAACTTAAAACTTTTGTAGTACATTCAATACTCGCACTACCATTTTCATTTATAAATCATTTTTTTGAAAAAAAGACAAGCTTTCATATAAAAATAAAAAAAGAAAAATAAAAAGTAGCTATTTTTCAAAATCCTCAAAAACGTTTTTAAAATTCAATAATTTTAGTTACAAAACTTATTTTTTCCAAATTAAATATTTTTATTGCAAAGCCCATGAAAAATACTTTCTGAAGCAGTCATAGGGGTTTACAATTGAGCTATACTGATAGAAGTTATAAATAATTCAAAACAAGCCTACGCGCTCAAAATTGCCATATTTGGACCCTAATATCTCGATAGCCCGTTATACTAGCCCATCCTCCTTAAGAGCTTTTAATGAGGTCGACTTATATTACTTGTTCACCAAATTTCATTCAATTCGGAAGCAAAACATTTTTGAAGAAGGTACGGTTGACAAATTTTCACCCATATGTAGCCTGCAAAATTATATTTGGGATGGCTTTGGGATAGAGAATTGTTTTGTTAAGACCTTAAAGTTCAATATTTGTATTCTATGAAAAGGGCTTAAAATTATAAATACCATTTTCTTAATAAAATTGTGCAATGGACAAAAACTGAGTATACAGTTTATATTAGCACCCGAAAGTTATATTAATGTAAACGCTTAAATTTTCGTCATAGCATAATTTTGCAACCCTGTTACTACTGTTGTCAGTCGCTTATTATGTGCGTCTCTGCTATTAGGCAAAACCCACTTTAAAATGTACCTACTACTACTACTAAATAAAGTTGTGTTAATTAAAGTTAATTGAGTGTAAGTGGCAGACGTGAGCCAACAACACTTGCTTTGGTAGCGTCACTCTTGACGTTGAGATCTACCATTTTTGAAAAAAAAAAAAGGATATATTACAAACATAATTTAAAATATAATATTAAACTTTACTAAAAAAAATGTAATGAACAACATGCCAGCCAGCCATCTGGCAAATGCAGTGAAAGAAGCTGCTTAATTATGTTGCACAATCAGCTAATCAACATAGAAAAAGGGGTTAAAAAGAACTCAAGTCTAGTCTTGCCAAGTGGCATTTAACGTCTAGTTAGTGCAGAAGTAGTACTTTAATAAGAATTATAAAATAAAGAGTTTTTGTTGATATAATGTACTATAAAATATAAAATTCGCGCATGAGATTAAAAAGTTGCATGGTTATTTATATGACTTATGCATTTAAATTTTTTTTTTATATTTTCTTTAAAACATAAAAATTTACTCAAATAAATCACATGCAATAATCTTCTAATATAAGAAATATGAAATTATAGCATAAATTATATTGAGTTAATTATAAATTCAAATATTTGAATGCAATAAAAAATATATAAAATATTGCATGCGATTAAAAAGTTGCAGAACCATTATATTTTAAAATTTTTAGAGCTCTCTAAGTACTCAAACGTTAAATATATAGCATGTGATTGCAGAACCTGTATATTTTAACATGTTTAGAGCTCTCTAAGTACTCAAACGTTAAATTTATAGCATGCGATTAGAAAAAAAATTTATTGAATGTGATAAAATTTATATACATATATCTCAAGCGATAAAAAAATATTATCACAGCAGATAAGATATATCGCATGCGAAAAAAATTTCGTGAGAGAAAAATCGCATGCGCGAAAAATAAATCTTATCCTTTCCTATCACTTAAATTTTTATATAAATGTATTTAATATATAAAATTGCACAAAAATCAACCGCATCAAAAATAAATCAATAGTAAAAAAACAAATTTATCGATGTAAAATATAAAATTTATCGCGTGACATAATATAATAAATACGGAATTAATGAATAATCTGTTTGGAGTTAATTTATCGATGTAAAATAGGAAATTTGTCGCATGACATATATCTCAAGCGAAAAAAAAATATTATCACAGCAGATAAGATATATCGCAAGCGAGAAAAATTTCGTGAGAGAAAAATCGCATGCGCGAAAAATTTATCTTATCCTTTCCTATCACTTAAATTTTTATATAAATGTATTTAATATATAAAATTGCACAAAAATCAATCGCTTCAAAAATAAATCAATATTAAAAAAAATCAAATTTATCGATGTAAAACATAAAATTTATCGCGTGACATAATATAATAAATACGGAATTAATTAATAAAATGTTTGGAGTTAATTTATAAATGTAAAATTTAAAATTTATCGCATGACATAATATAATAAATACGGAATTAATTAATAAATTACTTCGAGCTAATTTTGTACTTAAAATATTGTATGCGATAAAAAAAAAATATATAAAATATTACATAGGATTAAAAATTTGCAGAGCCAGTATTTGTCAACATATTTAGAGTTATTTTGGAGCCTATAAAATATTTGTTCTTTGAAAATATATTCTTAAATATATAAAACTAGCTGTAGCCGTGTACGACTCGTGCAAAGATTTGGTGAATGCAAGGAAATGGAGTGATTTTATTAATATAAAGAACATTTTTATTATTTATAGCAGGGACCCGTGTTCACGGTGGACATTTCTTATTGGTGTGATAAATGTAGTTACCAAAATTAAAATAATAATTCTCCGCCAAAACAACTTTTCTCAAAGACAATTCTTCCTCAGACAGTGCTTTCCCGTAGAATTCTTCCCAGTAGAATATTTCGCAGTAGAATTCTTCCCAGTATAACTCTTCCCATTAGAAATCTGCCCCGTTAATTTTTTTCTCGTTCTTCACCGTAGAGTTTTTCCCCAGTAGAAGTTCTAGTGTGGTGAGTTTTAGTTAGGTGAGTTTTGCTGTTGTGAATTTTGATGTGGTGAATTTCGGCGTTTACCAATAGAAGTTTTAGTGTGGTGAGTTTTAGTATGATGAGTCTTATTGTATTGAGTTTTGGTGTGGTGAGATTCAGTATGGTGGATTTAGGTGTGGTGAATTTGGGTGTGGTGAGTTTAAAGTATTTGGGATGGTTGGTATACCCTGGTATGAAATATCTTGATTTCACTATAATAACTGTCAACATACACCATCTTGAAAATGTACCTTCTATGGGGGGTGTCACGCCCAGTGGTCCAATTTAATTTTTACGTTGTATGGGAGGTGTCCAACATACAAATTGTGACAACATTTTATAACATTCGGTTCAGCCGTTTTGACGTCTAAACAATCACAACAGACATACAAACATTCACAAATATATAATAGATTATGCAAAATTAAATCGCATGCAATAGAATTTTAATATATAAACTTGTGTTATATAAAAAAAAATAAAAATATAATTTACAAAAATGCACAGAAGCAACTTTATGACTTTCTGTACAAATAAAAAAGAACTTCACAAGAATGCTAAACTACAAAAAAAAAATACATAAAAATAAATACTCAACACATAAAAATTGCATGCGAGAAAAAATATTTTAAAATGCATTCTGCCATGCAATGCAAGACATGCATTCTCTTCTTAATGGCCAACATTTTATTATAATCTGTTAGTCTACAACTTACATAATACAAGCAGTAGCAGCATCCTTGGCAACAGCAGCAAATGTGCGACTCATTGCTGCCGTGGTTGATGTTGTTGCTGCTGCTACTGCTGCATGTTTCGTATTAATATTTGCGATAGCTGCCAATGAGATGCCACTGAGTATCAAGTGCTCTAGTTGTTGCAACTATTGTTGTTGTTCAGTTGGTGTTGCTGTTGGTGCACTTGCTGCTTCTGCTGCTATTACTGTCCTAGTTGTTAATGTTGTTGCTGTTATTTGTTGTAGTAACTAAAGTTGTTTTTGTTGTTGTCATGGCTATTATTGTAAACGATGTTGTTGTCTCCTTTTATATTTGTTGTCGTTGTTGTTGTTTTGTGCCGCCATTGCGGCTCCCCAATGTTGGCAACGTTTTAAATGCAAATTGCGGTCGATTTTCCTGCTTGTCAAGCATGAATCGATGTGTGCCACAATCACAGTCAGTAATTAAACATCCAAGGCGACTAACTGTCGGACTGACTGACTGACTGCCTAACTTACTGACTGCGTAAGACAAAGCGAGAGAAAGCGAGCAAGTGTGTGGGTGAAAGGGTTGTAACTCATGAATGAGTGACAACAAATGGCGTTCAAACAAATGACGTTGACGGCAACTCATTAACAACGCTGGTCATTTGTCGTCAGCACGATTACATTTTAATTTTAATATTATAATTATGTAAAATTTCAAGTGTCTGGAATATTTTAGGTTATAAAGAAGGACAAAAAAAACATTCATATTGTGTAATATTAATTATGCGGCTTTTTAATACAATTTTGTGGAACATTTAAAAAATAATAATTTATATATGGAAATGCATATAAAATATATCATGATATAAAAATTATTGATTGTACATTTTTTTTTTTCATATTATCGAAATAATGAATATTTATATTTTATTGATATCTTAAGATGTTTTTAAAAAATAAAATAAAAAAACGAAAATTTTAAATTAAAATAAGTAATTTTAGTTGGAAATCATATTTTTTTTATTTTTATAGCATGTGAATAAATTTATCATAAGCTATAAAAATTAAATACATTGCAAATCAAAAAATGTATCACATGATATAAAATAACTATATCGCACAGCTAAATATACATTAATCGCTTGTATCACTTTCTGAAAATTGTTCAGAATTTTTCAATCATGTTACATTTTGTTTACTATTTAAAAAAAATAAAATTTAATGAAATAATTAAAATTTTATTGAAAACAAAAATGTTAATGTTATTTTTAAACATATTAACATTTCATTAAAAGTACTTATTCCAGCAATAATTAAAATTTTGATTTTATATCATGCGATAAAAAAAAATATCGCACGCTATAAAATAATCCTAACACAAAATGCCAAATATCGCAAGAGATTAAAATATTTAAAGCGCTTGTGATAAACTGAAAATAAAGTTAATTTAAAAAATATAAACATTTATCATATGCGATAAAAAATTAAAATATCACATGCGATATAATATTCAATAAATATCAAAAAATATCCTCATCCTCATCGTTTGAATTTTTAGATGAAATTTAAATTTGCAATATACTGAGCATTTCAATCATTTTGTTACATTTTGTTTACTATTAAAAAAAAAAAAAAATTAATGAAATAATTAAAAATTTTTTGAAAACAAAAAATGTTAATGTTATTTTTAAACATATTTTAAACATTTCAATAAAAGTACTTATTCCAGCAATAATTAAAATTATCAAATTATCATGCGATAAAAAAAAATATCGCTCGCTATAAAATAATCATAACACAAAATGCCAAATATCGCAAGAGATTAAAATATATAAAGCGCTTGTGATAAACTGAAAATAAAGTTCATTTAAAAATATATACATTTATCATATGCGATAAAAAATTAATTTATCACATGCGATATAATATTCAATTTATCCCATGCGATAAAAATATCGCATGCAACAAAAAATATCGCATGCGAGAAAAATCATATGGCATGCGTCAAAAAATATCCTCATCGTTGGCGTATTAATTTGAATTTTTAGATGAAATTTAAATTTGCAATATACTGAGCATTTCAATCATTTGTTGAATATTTAATGCTATTATGAGACTGAAACATTGGATTTTAAGTAAAAATTTTTGTTTGTTTGTTTTAAAATTAAATACATATTTTTCTTTTAAATTTGAATATTAACAGATAATTTTTATTTTAATGGAACTTGAATTGAAAGAAATATTTTTAAAATAAAGTTAATGATTTCATCGATGAAATGATTACATCAAACTGTATTTTAAAATAAATACTCCATTTTAAACTGTATTTAAAACTAATTGTGTTTTTCTGAGAAATAGCTTCGAGGGAAATTCATTTTGGTGATTTTATATGTTATATGAGATATCACAAAAGAATAAGAGTAATTGAATAACGTAATATACGAATACGATTCCAGATTTTTATGACTTTTATAGACCTCGATTTCTATGTAACAAAAGTCATTCTTTAGGTATCTATTATTTTGTATATACTTTAAATATTACGACTCAGTAATATGTATTGATTTTGTGAATACTTTTTATGGGTTCCTGAGCACGTTGTCGAAGGTCATAATACTTAAGGGTTACTAATAAAAACTATTTGCCGATAAAAATATAAAATAAAAAATTTGTAGTCGATAGTGTGGGGCCAACTGTGAGACAGAGTAAAACCTTTTTTAAGTAAACGTAAAAAATAGAAAATAAATATACAAAAGAAATATATTTTCAACATTCAGTTTCTTGCTCTTAAAGTAGTTTTATCTTTTAAATGATATCTTTATAAAATTTAATTTCTTTTAAAATATTTTTAATATATATTGTTATCGTAATATTCAATTATCAGATACAATTGTGCTTTTAATGCTAATATTTTTAATCCTAATGGCGCTCAGTTATAACAACATTATGCGGATTTTTATTAAGCTGTTTTATCAGCTTTTCTGCACGTCATATCTGTCCTTACTTTGGTTCTACTGCCCGGCATTATTGTTGGCTGCCTTTTGATTTTTTCGCTTTCTTTATTTGACTAACAAATTTTCACAGCCGGTTGCCAAATTTCTGTCATACTGCGATGTCATGCAGCGCCAAGTCTTATCTGGATAAGAAAACAGACTGTCTGTCTATCCGCCCGTCTGTCTGCCGCATGGGCGATAAATAATGCCAAGTGTGGGTTCAACTAGAGTGTGTCAGAAAAAGAGAAAAAAATATATGAATTGTGAAAAAAATCAGTAAGAATTAAAAGGAAGAATAATTTTCACTTGAAGTAATAATACTTCTTATTTGAAGTAAGAATACTTCTTATTTTTAAGTAAGAGTACTACTACTTTTTTAAAGTAAGAATACTTCTTACTTGAAGTAAGAATACTTCTTAATTGAAGTAAGAATACTTTTTACTTGAAGTAAGAATACTTCTTACTTAAAGTTGAAATTACGAGCAGATTACAAATTACAATTAAAAATTAACAACTAACATTTAACAATTAACAATTAACAATTAACAATTAACAATTAACAATTAACAATTAACAATTAACAATTAACAATTAACAATTAACAATTAACAATTAACAATTAACAATTAACAATTAACAATTAACAATTAACAATTAACAATTAACAATTAACAATTAACAATTAACAATTAACAATTAACAATTAACAATTAACAATTAACAATTAACAATTAACAATTAACAATTAACAATTAACAATTAACAATTAACAATTAACAATTAACAATTAACAATTAACAATTAACAATTAACAATTAACAATTAACAATTAACAATTAACAATTAACAATTAACAATTAACAGTTAACAATTAACAATTAACAATTAACAATTAACAATTAACAATTAACAATTAACAATTAACAATTAACAATTAACAATTAACAATTAACAATTAACAATTAACAATTAACAATTAACAATTAACAATTAACAATTAACAATTAACAATTAACAATTAACAATTAACAATTAACAATTAACAATTAACAATTAACAATTAACAATTAACAATTAACAATTAACAATTAACAATTAACAATTAAAAAAATAAAATTAAAAAAGCATAAATTAAATATAGTGAAAATTTAAAAAAAATGTATAATTTTAAATATAAAAAAAAAAGTTAAAATAATAAAATGTCTACCAATTAGGCCAAACCAACTAGAAATGCAAATAAAATGTCAACCATTTTATTGTTTGCTTGTTTTTGCTTTTAATTAGAAAATCAATAAATGATGACCTTAGAGTGGAAAAGAAAATCGCCACTACTACTTATGCCATTGTTGTTTTTGTTGTATCAAACTAACAACCACAACGACAACCACAATGCAAAAACAAAAACAAACAAGGCCTAAGTGTCGGTTACCATAACAACAAACCCAATACTTAAGTGACTCAACACGACTCATACCTACTACTATTACTACGACTACTACTTGGGTACTATATATGCTTTGTTCCAACAGCACTTTGTTTGTCATGCTACGTACTTGAATTAGTTTTAATTACGAACGCATTGAATTTTTACTACTACTTTATTTTAGCGCATGTCTGGCAACATTGGCAGCAGCATTTAAGTAGTGCCTTTTATAGTTTCTGTGTTGCTTCATCGTTTTTCCAATCCCTTTTTCTTTTTCTTATTTTTGTTTTTCTGCTTCGCTATTTTTTCCTACTATTTTCTGTGGTCTCTTGTACGGCGTAGCAAAATGTATGTCATGTGCTCTGTGGCAAAAATTATTGATATATATGTCTTGAGTGTGCGCCATTATTTCATAGGGTAGACGTCTGTGGTATGGTGTTTTGTGATATATTTGCTACATGTGGCTGCATATGTAAAAGAATATATTTTGAAAAATTGTAGTCATTTGGTGACTGACAGCGATACGTGTTTTAACTGAGATTTTTTAAATTTAAATATTTGTAAAATGTGTGATATATAAATTAAAACGTTACAACGCACTAACCGCTGGTCCAACAACACTATTTTTAACATTGGTAGAATTAAAACGGGGCTGTAAAACATTATCCAACCGATATCTTTTAAAAATCCATTACATTCGAAAAGAAACCGTAACTAAAACTTTTATTTAAGATCAGAAATAAATTCACTACTAAAACAGATATAAGTTGTTAGGTTTTATACCAGTTTTAAAGAGTTTATATAAAGAACTAATTACTTTAATTACTTTGATGTCTTGTTTGAATATAATAATTCAGTTTTATCTCCAGATGTAAAAAAAACATATCAAGCATATCTAACATTAAGACAAAAACCTTAACACTTATTTCAAATGGGTAGACCAAACCCTTTCGTTATTCAAATTAAAAAGTCACTAAATCTACGGAGAAAACGATATTAGTTCTTAATTAAAAATGGGGTATTTGAACTAAAAACTGCACCATTTTTTTTTTAAGTTAAAATTGTTTTTGAATTGAAGCTTTCTCTGTTATATAAAAAATATCGATGCTGACTTTTAATGAACCAGGAATTTAATATTTCTGATGTGAAATTTCTTCGGTGAATATAAATCTGTCTGTCCGTCTGAAATACAAGGCAAAACAAAAAACAAAACCATAAATCCTAAATTCTAAATTCTAAAACAAAAGCAAGAATGCAAAAAAACTAAAACAAACTTAAAAACGCAACCACAAAATCCAAATCACAAACTCAAAAACATTAGCAAAAAAACGAAAGAAAAATAAAAGCAAAACAAAAGCAAAAACAGAATAATAAAAACGAAAAAGACAAAAACAAAGGCAAACATCCGAAAACAAAATCAAACGCAAAGGCAAAAATAAAAACAAAATCAAACACACAAAACAAAACGGAACAAAAACGAGCTACAAAAGCAAAAACAGACAACAAAATAAAAAAACAATTTCAAAAAACCAAAGGCAAAACAAAAACTAAAACAGAATAATAAAAACGAAAAAAGATAAAATCAAAGTCAAATTCCAAAAATAAAATGACACAAGAACGCAAAAATAAAAACAAAATCAAAAACATTAAAGCAAATCAAAAACATCACTAAAAAAGCAAAATCAAAAACACAACAAAAAAATCAAAATCAAAAAAAAAAACAATAGCAAAAAACGAACAATAGGAAAAACAAAAGTAAAACAAAAAACTGAATAATAAAAACGAAAAAAGACAAAAACAAAGGCAAAAATCCGAAAACTAAAGCAAACAAAAACGCAAAAAATATGAAACAAAATCAAAAACACTAAAAAAAAAACTAAAAAAAACAAAAACCAGTTACGAAAGCATAAACAGACAAAAAAATAAAAAACAATTTCAAAAAACCAAAGGAAAAACAAAAACTAAAACAGAATAATAAAAACGAAAAAAGATAAAATCAAAGTCAAATTCCAAAAATAAAATGACACAAGAACGCAAAAATAAAAACAAAATCAAAAACATCACTAAAAAAGCAAAATCAAAAACACAACAAAAAAAGCAAAATCAAAAAAAAAAACAATAGCAAAAAACGAACAATAGGAAAAACAAAAGTAAAACAAAAAACTGAATAATAAAAACGAAAAAATACAAAAACAAAGGCAAAAATCCTAAAACTAAAGCAAATAAAAACGCAAAAAATATGAAACAAAATCAAAAACACTAAAAAAAAACAAAAAAAAAACAAAAAAAAAACAAAAACGAGTTACGAAAGCATAAACAGACAACAAAATAAAAAACCTACTTACTTAAATGGCCCTTACAACCGTGAGTCGGTTTTGTCCGCTGAGATGAAGCCGCGCCAGTCGTATCTCCTTGCGCGCGCTGACGCCAGTTAGAAATACCAAGCGTTGCCAGGTTGTCCTCAACTTGATCTTTCCAACGCACATTTGGACGCCCTCTTCTACGCTGTCCACCTTCGAGTTTCGATTCAAGCACCTTTTTGGCTGGAGTGTTTTCATCCATTCGTTCGACATGACCTAGCCAGCGAAGCCGCTTGACTATGTCAATGTCGTCGAATAACTCATACAGCTCGTGGTTCATCCTGATTCGATACTCGTTAGTAAAGCACACATCGCCAAAGATTTTACGGAGAATCTTTCTCTCGAACGCTCCCAGTACTCTCTCATCGGTGGTGGCCAGCGTCCATGTTTCTGCACCATAAAGTAGGACGGGCATGATGAGTGACTTGTAGAGCGTTATTTTTGTACGGCGAGAGAGGGCTCTGCTTCTCAATTGCCTACTGAGCCCAAAGTAGCACCTGTTGGTAAGAGTTATTCTCCGTTTGATTTCCAGGCTGACGTCGTTGTTGCTGTTTACGCTGGATCCCAGATAGACGAAGTCCTTCACAATGTCGAACTTGTGGATGTCAAAATCAGCTTTTTGTCCAAGACGCACGGACTCTTTTTTGCTTGTTGACACAAGGAACTTCGTCTTATCCTCGTTCACCGCTAGACCCATTCGACGCGACTCTTTCTCCAATCTGGAGAATGCTGCGCTGACTGCTCGTGTGCTCCTGCCAATGATATCAATATCGTCGGCATATGCGAGCAGCATGACACTTTTGTTGAGGATAGTGCCGCTTTGACGGAGTTCGGCAGCTCGAACTATTTTCTCCATCAATAAGTTAAAAAAGTCGCACGATAGGGAGTCACCCTGTCTGAAACCTCGTTCGGTATGAAATGGCTCGGAGAAGTCTTTTCCTATTCTCACTGAGCAACGTGTGTTGCTCAGGGTCATCCTGCAAAGCCTTATAAGTTTCGCAGCTATACCGAACTCAGACATTGCGGTGTATAATCGTTCCCTTATCGGAGTGTCGAAGGCGGCTTTATAGTTGACTAATAGGTGGTAGGTGTCGATTTGTTTTTCACTAAAACAAATCAGAAACATCACCAATAAAGCAAAATCAAAAACACAAAAGCAAAAAACAATATAAAAATTAAAAACAAAATCAAAAACAAAAACACAAAAGCAAAAGCAAAAACGTAAAAACAAAATCAAAAACACAAAAAAGAAAAAAAAAACAAAAACAAGATACGAAAGCAAAAACAGACAACAAAATATAAACACTAAACAAGCAAAACAGTAAATACAAACCACAAAAAAGCAAAATCAAAAACACAAAAACAAAAGCAAAATCAAAGAACAATATAGAAATTAAAAACAAAATCAAAAACACAAAAGCAAAAGCAAAAACGTAAAAACAAATTCAAAAACACAAAAAGAAAAAAAACCAAACAAGATACGAAAGTAAGAACAGAAAATAAAAAAACACAAAAGCAAAACAGTAAATACAAACCACAAATAAAATTATCAAAAACGCAATTATAAAACCAAAAACGTTAAAAAAAACAAAAACGCAAAAATAAAAGCATAAACGCAAAACCAAATGAAAAAGAGAAATGCAAAAGCCAAATAAAAATTTAAAAAAAAGTCACAATTAAAAACAAATGCAAATGTCAACCTTAAAATCAAAATAGAAACAAATTAATAAAAATTGCAAAAAAGGAAAAAAAGGAATAGCAAAAAAAAGCAGGAAAAACACAAGAGGCTAAAGCATAAATGAAATTAAAGCAAAAACTAAAAAAATACAAAAACAAAATGAACGGCTATGCTTTAAAAATTCAAGCCTTGAAACACTTTCAACGTAAAAGTGATGGGACATCCGATTTGATTTTAAAGATTATGTTTCAGACAACACCCCGAGTATTTTAAGACCAAAGTAAAAAAAAAAACAATGCAAGTTTTTAAAATATCGCTCTTTCGATTTGTTTGCGCTTTTTTGAAAATATTTTTTTGAAAATAAGTTGAAATTATTTTTTTTTTACTTAAACTATTAAGTGTGACCACTAAAAAAGCCCCTAAAATATTTATGTTATTTGTCCAGCTTTATGTGTCATAATTAGTGGTAACAATTTTCACGAAAAAAAACTGTTGCGCATCTCGGGTACAAAATACAAGTACCTCATAAAACACTATAACCTATTGGAGACTTCATTGTACAAACCCTTTTAGTTGGTACTACAATTTTTAATATAAAAAAAAACTTAAGCTTGGGTAACATAGAAAAATCTAAATTCGATATACCAAACACAAATTGAAAAAAGAATCAATCGAATTGTTATTGATTAAATAGAACACTTAAAAAAAATATTTTCATATAACTGAAAAATAATTGAATAGTTTTTTGTAGTATTGGTGGTATTTATTGATAAAAATAATAAAAATTGACTAATTTTAATAGTGGAATAAAAACTAATTTTAAGTAAATAATTTGTGTGCTGCATAAATCGTGGATAGACTAATATAAAACATATAAATTTAAAAACTAAAATTTAACAAAATTAATTCTAAATGATTATAAGTGGAAAAAAGTACTAATTCGTGAGGGAAACCTTTCTGTGAAACGATTTAACGCAGCGAGTTATGCGGAGCATTAGCAAAGTGAGTAGCGAATGAATTTAATGGCCACGTGTATTGGTACGAGTAACATTCTGCGATAGCAACAGTCAGCAGTTACAAGCAGGAAAATGACAACGAGTCGCTTTTCGCAACGAGTAGTAATGGCGATGTGGAACAACTACACCAAAGACAACCAGGCAAAGAGTGAGCAATGCTGACGTTGTGGCAGACAGTTACGACAGCGACAATGGAGTAGATGGACGGACAAATGTACGAACGCACGAGCGAAGAGAAAGATGAGTAAAACAATAAGAAGACGAAGTCAACGAAGACACGACACGACGCGTCGCGACGCCATGCTTTGTGTCGGAACACACAAAGCACAACACATACGCACAACATGAGGTTGTCAGTGATTTTTTTGTTTGAGATGTTCGCAGTTGTTTTTGTAGTGTGCGTTACACTTGTTGTTGTTTTTTTTTATTTTTGTTATAGTTGTTTTTGCTGTTGTTGTTGTTCAAGTTTTTATTGTATGTTCGCTGAGGCTGATTTTGATTGATTTGAAATTAGAAAGAATTACAAAAAAAAAAAATGAACTCTTCAAGTTGGTTAAATAGCGAAATGTTAAGAATGCTTGTTTTCTGATAACTGCAAATTATTCTGTCACTTTTTAAAATGATTCTTGGGTTAAATGCAAAATAAATACACTCAAAAAAAGAATGTTTTAAAAACAAATAAAAATGTCTTTAAAATAAGTACAATTGTATTCGTTTTACGTCCAAAGACATTTACTTTTATTTTAAATAAATTCATGTATATGTTTTTGTATGAAATATATAAAAAATTAGTACATATTTTTATTGTATCAAAAAGTATCAATGGATATTTCATATTACAACACGATATTTTCAATAAACAATAAAGCAATAAAAAGATAAAACATATTTCCTCAGCAATTATATATTGTCACATTAATGCCACTTTTAGAACTTCTACACATGTTTTAAAACCAGAATATTTCACAAAAAACATATAAATGAAATTAGCATTTTTTTGCAAAAAAAAAGCCATGGACATTTTTTAAAGTCTTTAGTTTTCATATATTAACTTATTGCACTTCATTATTTATAAATTTCCATGTTGTATCACAATAGAAAAAAAATGCAAAAACAAATACAAATAACAAGCACAAATTACATTTTTTGTATTTTGTAGGAAAACAGAAAACAAGTACACTTTTCAGTAAAATGTAAGAAAATAAATACAAATGTACTAAAAATACATTTTTTGAAACAAGTGCATAAATTGTATTAATTTTAATACATTATTTTTTTGAGTCTAAATATTTGAAATATCGGTTTCCATTCCGCATCTGGTTACAAGATTTTTAAAATAGCCATTCCGATTCCACTCACCACACTAAAACTCAACACACCAAAACTCACCAGACTAAAACTCGCCACACCAAAACTCTCCACACTAAAACTCACCACACTAAAACTTCTACTGGGAAAAACTCTACGGGAAAGAATTCTACCGGGAAAATTTTTACCGTGATGAATTCTACGGGAAGAATTCTACGGGAAAGCGTTCTTTTTACGGGGGAAATTTCTACTGGGAATAATTCTACGGAGAAGCGCAGTCTGAGAAAGAATTGTATTTGAGAAATGTTGTTTTGGCGGAGAATTATTATTTGGTTACCACATTTATAAAACCAATAAAAAACTTCAACAGAAGCACGAGCCCCTCATAAAAAAAAAATATATATTTATATAAAATATATATATATATATATATATATATATATATATATATATATATATATATATATATATATATATATATTCCGATTCCGGTTCCAAATTTTTTTTTAATAACGGTTCACATTCTGGTTCCGATTCCAAAAATGAAATTAAGATCATTAAAAAATGTAATTCAGAAATTCAAAATTCATCCATTCTTATTCAGAAATTCTATGTAAAATTCGAAAGTAGTCAATTGTAATTCAGAAATTAAATTTAAAAGTCAAAAGAAGTCATTTATAATTCAGAAATTCCATTTTACATTCAAAACACATCACTTGTAATTCAGAACTTCCATTTGAAATTTAAAAGACGTCATTTTTGCTTCAGAATTTACATTTCAAATTCAAATGACATCAATTGTTATTCAGAATTTTCATTTGTAATTCAAAAGACTTCATTTGAATTCAGAAAATAATTTTGAAATTCAATTTAAAGGACGTTATTTGTTATTCAGAACATTCTATTGAAATACAGAACTTTTCATTTGAAATTCAGAAAATTTCAATTGATATTCAGAACCTTTCACAAAATTTCAATATAAATTCAGAACTTTTATTTTGAATTTAGAAAATTTAAATAGATATTTAGAATTCAGAAAATTGCATTTGATATTCAGTAAATTTCATTTTAAATTCAGAAAGGTATATTTCGTATTCAGAACTTCAGTAAATTTCATTTGATATTTAGAATTTTTCAAGCCTTAATTTTAAGTAGGGATAAAATTAAGTACAAAATTAATAAAATATAAAAATATATATAAATATATAATAAAATATAAAAAGATATAAAAAAAAACTATTAACTATCATAGACAACAATTTTTGCATTCTTAATACAGTTTACTATATTTTTTTTATTTTTTTTGAAAAAGATTTAAAGCAGACAGGATGAAGTTTGTGTCGAAATACTTTTGAAGTTATTATAAACATCTGTAATTTATAAAATTTAAATACAATTTTAATAATTCTACTTAAATAATTGAATTTTAATAAATTTAAGTTCAATACGAGTACAGTATCCCAAAAAATAAAACCATCGTCAAAATAATATTTTACCAAAAATATTTACCCGAAATGTCCATTCCATGAAATATCCATTTATCAGAGAAATAACTATTGTTACGAAAATTCAGTCTACGGTAAACTGTTCTACAAGTTCGTATCTCTGGATTGTGTACAAAATAAAGACACTCTTATGTTTGGTTTAAATTATAACAATTAACTTTATTAATTCACTTTAATATACAACTTTACTAATAACAAATTCTAACAACTGCTGCATGTCCACAATTTAACTTGACATTTATCACACGAGATGCACTCGACCACTTTACAATCACTACTGAAGTGCTGTACTTCAGATGCGGCTCCCTTATATACTGCATGCATCAGTTGGACACGTTTCGACAAGCTTCGACTTGTTTCGTGAACCTTCTACTCGTATCTACTCGTATTCTACTGGTATCTCATTCGCCCTCATGTGTTTTAATGTGTAGATCTTCCCTCTCTTTCTAACACATTGCTTAGTGCGCTGAATTGTCTTGCGTCTCATTTATTACTGTTGATTGCTTGCACAGTGGGGCAAATTACATTTTTTCGTAACACTTTTAACCTTTCCCAGCAGGAAATTTCGCCAATGATTTCCCTATGTCAGATCATACATGTCTCATACAATCCCTATGTCTCATACAATTTTTTTTTTTTTTGTAAAAAAAAATATTTTTTTTTTTATTATTTATTTTTTAATTTATATTTTTTACTTTACATTTTTTTATTATCTTATTTTATTTATTATTTCAATTTTATTATTTTCTTCTGTTCTCGGTTGTAATGGTATGTGTACTTGCTAATGTGAATAACGTACTTCACTAACCGCCATCATCTATCATCATTTCTACTGCCTATTATCTTCCTTTTATAAAAATTGGTCCCTCAATTTGTGCTTATGAATTATATGGCAGGTTGACATCGAACGCAAATTTCAAGTTTTACGCGTAAATGCTGCCCCTAGACGTATGTTGTATACATTTCACATTGCATTTCACAACGTAAATGCTGCATACCATTAGGGGCATGTGACGTGAATGTTAATTTTTCATCAATGACAGATTTTCGCAATGTCATTGATATATGTATAAATGACATGTGGTGTATGCCGTCTTTAATGCAATGTCATTTATGAAATTGTTCTAGACATATTCATCAATGACAAATTTTCGAATGTCCTCGATTCATCATTGATGACCTTGTCGTCAATGGGGCCATTTCCTGCTGGGTTATTTTTATTTGGTTTTTCAAAAAATATAAATCTCTTTATCAGAGAATTTGGAATATTGGAACAAATATCTATTTCAGAAAAATGTCAAATGAACTGTCATTTTTTTTCTTGAAAAATGTCCAGAGTAAAAGTTCATGATTTTACTTGAACATTTCAAATTCTATTGAAAACCTTTACATTGTATTAGAATTTCAAAAACTAAAAGTGGAAAAATTGAATTTGTTAGAATGGAAATTTTAATTATTTAGATTTGAAGCGTATGTTAAAATATTCCGGTATAATTTAGAAAAGTAAAAGTTTTTGTATTGAATATTGAAGAAAAACAGAAATGTTCTTCAATATTTTACACATCATTTAAATCATTAAGACAAATTATGTCTGCTTAGAAGGTTTTACAAACCCATTTGCTGGAGCTGGAGTGTTTGCTAATTTGTTAAGATTTGCTTTTAAAACAAACATTTGCAAATAAATTGCGTTTGGGTTTTTGCAACTACAGCAAAAATGAAATAAGGGGTGTTCAGCAACATTTATGAAACACAACTACATGCTGAAGAAGGGCAAACAATATGAATAACAACAGCAACAACATAAATAACAACAACAGATATAACAACAACAAACATGATTAACAACAACTACAACAAAAAGTACTACAACACTCATAACTACAAAACATGCATCCATCATCACTCTGGCAAATTAATGGGTAGCTGGCCCAAAGTTGAGGTTGCTGCAACATGTGTAGCAACATTTGTGGTCTTCGGCATTGGGACGCACATTGTACGGTGTTGGGCAACGTATGTTTTATCAGAATTTAGTAACACTGTACGTAATTAAAAATGGCATATGGGATCATTGCTTTCCCAGGCAGTTCTTTTCGGCTGACAAGTTTTCCCCAGACAATTCATCTCCTGATATTTATTCGCCGCACCATTCTTGTCCAATACAATTCTATGCTGTGACAATTAATACGCATAAAAAATCATACCTAAACAATTTATTCTCGAGATAATTCTTCGTACCCGAAATTCATACCCGAACAACTGTTCCCTAAACAACACTTTTCCGAAAAATTCTTCTTTGTTAAGGAGAGAATTATTTCTCGAGTCATTCCTACCCGAACAATTGTGACAATTCTTAAGCAGCTACCTGAAATGACCTGCACTCAGAAAAAAAACAATAAAATTTATAGCAATTCCTATTGATTCAACGATTTTTTACCATTAAAATTAGTCAATACGATTTTTCCTATTAATATTATAGTGTGGGAACTATTATTGATATAGTGACGTCTCACTATTTATTTCAATAGTTTTTACTATTAAAAATTAATGTGATGTCCTACTAATACCGGAATGTCCCATTGAAAAAATAGTTTATCACATTAAAATAAAACGATTTATACTATTATATCAATATGATAAAACTATTAATTGTATTATTCAGATATATTGCAACATTAAATCAATTATTCAAACATATTGCAACATTAAATCAATAGTATAAATCATTTAAAAGTAATAGGACATCATATTCTTTTTAAATGATATAACTATAACATTTCTGTGGGAACTATTATTGTTATAGTGGCGTCTCACTTGATTTCAATAGTTTTTACTATTAAAAATTAATGTGATGTCTTATTAATACCGGAATGTACCATTGAAAAAATAGTTTATCACATTAAAATAAAACGATTTATACTATTATATCAATATGATAAAATTATTAATTGTATTATTCAGACTATTGTTTTAAATATATTGCAACATTAAATCAATAGTATAAATCATTTAAAAGAAATAGGACATCATATTCTTTTTAAACGATATAACTATAACATTTCAAAAGGAACATACTATTCGAATTATAGTTTTTATATATATTCCGATCCAATTAATTCTATATGCTATTAGTATTATTGCAAAAATAAATAAATGCAACTGAAACAATAATATTTGTATTTTTATAATACATATGTATTTAATTATATATGTATTATAAAAAATAGTATGTCAAATGGAAATAAAAATTATGACAAGTGTTAACATGCAAACGTCCATGACTTGAATTTTTGCGCTGCCTTCCTTCGATAATTTTTGATTGTGTACAAAAATGCGATACAATGAAACCAACCTGGAAATGAATAAATTTAAAAATAATAATTAGTACTTAATAAAATTATGTTCAACGATTTAAATCGTAACTCTATTCATTCTATTTATGCATCCTATTAAAATAAAATGGCACAACTACACCCAGAAAAAAAAATCCCTCAAATCCCATTAAAATTGGTCAATAGGACAATTATTGATTTAATAGTATACAAAAAATACAAATTTTCATATAAACTCAATGGCAATGTCATGGTATTTTCTAGTATTTAATGGTATTTTCTGATTAAAATAATAATTTATCCTATTGAATATTTTTAATAGTAAAAAACTATTATTTATATAGTATTTTTTTCTGGGTGTATAACGATAATAATTTTCATCGTATGATGTTCATATTTAATAATTTGTTCATATAAAAGCAATAGGAAATGCAAACAAAAACAATAGTTTGCTTCATATAACATATTGGTGCTTTAGTTTATCCTATAAAAACCAAATGACAAAACTTTAAAGACAATTATTTTTATACTATGACGTATATATTTAATATTTTCATCTTATAGAAACAATATGAAATACAAAATCAATAGTTTGGATCATATTACAATATTATGCTATAGTTTATCCTATTAAAAGAAAATGACAAAAATATGGCGACAATACTTTTCATCCTATGAACTTTGTTTTTAATAATTCTATCCTATAGATGCAATAACATATAACTATAAAACTAATAGTACAAAAAAAAAAAAGTTTTTTAATTAATAAAATTATTTAAGAAAAGAATGAAAACATGTAAGCTTACCTTGAAATTGAACAAATGATGTGCCAAATGACTACTCTGTCTACTGTGTCCAAGGTGCCTTTTTTTTGCTCTCCTGTCTTGATTGTATTTCTTTGTTATGTTATGTTTTTAAAATTTCTTATATTTGATTTATATTTAGTTATTAAATACACTTTTTTTTAATTTTATTTTTACTTATTTATTTTAAGACCAAGACTGACGAGTTTGCTAATCGTGGAGGACACAACATTCTGCGATAACACGGTTACATTTTTACGTATTTAATTACCAACTATATTGATAAAGTACAATTTTAGCAACTTAGTACTTTTCGTTAATCATATTAGCGACCTTTGTAAAGGAGTTAATAAGCCATTAACATTTAAAAAAAAAGGAAAATATATTTTTTGTAAACAAAATAAATTTGTAGCGCCTCACATACTTTTTTGATAAATAACATTATTATTTAATATTTTGATGTCTTTATTCTCTATGGATAATTATTTTATTTTTTCTTTAAGCTACATTGAAAAAGTACTTTTTTGTATTTTTAATGGTTTTATCACATTAATACAATAGTTTATTTAATGTGACTCGAACTATTAATAATCAATAGTTTTGCACTATAAAATAAACTATTAAAACAATAGTAAAATTACAATTTTATCAATAAATATTGAATTAATAGGAAAAAGTATTGTTTCGTGTCCTTTAGAATCAATAGTCGTACTATTGGTTTTTTGTTTTCTGAGTGTGAAATTTAAACTCCAAATTTCAAATAACTCTATCGCACTAAAAAGTGGAAAAAAGTATAATTCAATTATTGGGAATTTTTCATAATTCCATGTAAAAATAATATCTAAGTAGTATGGAAGAATTTAACTTCTCAGTTCGAGAACAAATCTTAAGTCCACAATATTTTAAGAAACCAAATACAGTATTTTTGAAAAACTGGCTTTAGAAAATACGCAATTTTTTTCATATTAAAAAATTTTATAATCGAATTTTTAAGTGCCAATAAGAAACAAATTTCAAATTTTCTATTTATTTTAAACATATTTTTTGTGAAAAGAATGTGCCTGAAAATATGGCAGATTTCCGATTAGTGCATCAACAATGGGGTTTTATAAATCTTATCAAATATTGCATAATTTTTAAGTAGATTGCCGAAATACTTTACGAGCAGCACTGTATTTAGAATATATTTTTTGTATTTGATACAAGAAATGAAATACAGGAATCGTATAAACCCAGGTGGGAATTTCCAGGCGGCAACAAAAGTGCCAGGCTTGTTACAGGCTTGACTACCAAGGCTTGGTATATCGGGCCAGACACCAGCCTGGCACAATCGTCACTCATAGACACTACACAGGCCTTGTTAGTCTAGGTTCGACACAAAGCTGAAACAATCGTCACTCACAGACTCCACACAGGCCTTGTTAGTCTAGGTTCGACACAAGCCTGGCACAATCGTCACTCACAGACTTCACACTGGCCTTGTTAGTCTAGGTTCGACACAAGCCTGGCACAATCTTCACTCACAGACTTCACACAGGCCTTGTTAGTCTAGGTTCGACACAAGCCTGGGACAATCGTTACTCCCAGGCTTTACACAGGCCTTGTTAGTTTAGGTTCGACACAAGGCTGGCACAATCGTCACTCACAGACTCCACACAGGCCTTGTTAGTTTAGGTTCGACACAAGGCTGGCACAATCGTCACTTACAGACTTCACACAGGCCTTGATATACCAAGCTAGGCACAGGACTGGCACATTTGTCATTCCCAGATTTCAAACAGGTCTTGTTAGTTTATGACGGGCACAATTTTCATTCTCGAACTTCACACCGGCCTCGGTATACCAATATTGACACAAGGCTGACACAATATTGAGCCACATATGAAAATTGCCAAATTATCCAAACCGTCACATGCTGACGGAAATTCAAAATTCCGTCTCTACAAATTTTCGTCCCATGCCTAGTTATGCGTGTGTACCGACTTTGACTTTAATAAATTAAAGTTTACTTTGGTGACATTTTTGTGTTGTTTCCAGGTTAAAGAATAAGTGTTCTGATGAAAAAAATATGTTTGTTGACGATTTTTTAAACGTCAAAAAATATATTCGAGAAACTCAACTCTTTGGAGTTGTCTGAACAATAAGTCTGCAAATTAACGTAAGTATTACTGTTAAATTGGTTGTTAACCTCTTACATATTTATTTCTCTACAGACTCAACTCTCAAGTGTGATGAAATGAATAATGAATGCAATGCCCATGACAAATTATACCCAATAGCCTGAATCTTCAGGCGTATTCCACGGATTGTCGCAAGTCTTGGGCATAGGTCTTGTTTCAAGACTGAGGCACAAGCCTTGGTACAAGCCTGTGACACAAGCCTTGGTACAATCCTGAATTACAGGCTTGTAACATAGTTATCATTTCAGTCTTGACACAGTCTTGGCACAGGCCTAAAACACAGTGTTGGCACTAGTCTGAGAATTAAGTCTGACACAAAATTTGTCAACGAGCCTGGGTACAAGCCTGTCGCAAGTCTTGGGCATAGGCCTGGTTTCAAGACTGAGGCACAAGCCTTGGTACAATCCTGAATTACAGGCTTGTAACATAGTTATCATTTCAGTCTTGACACAGTCTTGGCACAGGCCTAAAACACAGTGTTGGCAATAGACTGAGAATTAGGTCTGACACAAAATTTGTCAACGAGTCTGGGTACAAGCCTGTCGCAAGTCTTGGGCATAGGCCGGGTTTCAAGACTGAGGCACAAGCCTTGGTACAAGCCTTGGTACAATCCTGAATTACAGGCTTTTAACATAGTTATCATTTCAGTCTTGACACAGTCTTGGCACAGGCCTAAAACACAGTGTTGGCACTAGACTGAGAATTAAGTCTGACACAAAATTTGTCAACGAGCCTGGGTACAAGCCTGGAATACAGGCTTGTAACATAGTTATCATTCCAGCTTTGACACAGTCTTGTAACGAGCTTGATTAACAGCGTTGGCACAGGCCTGGGTAGCATTGTGTCAGGCTTGTGTCAGGCTTGTGTCAGGCTTGTGTCAGGCTTGTGTCAGGCTTGTGCCGGTCGTTAATTCCTACTTGGGAACTTTTCGATTCAGTTCTAAAAGTATGCTTTTCATTATAGTTTTGTTTCATTTATTGTTTATTGAGGGTTTCCTCCGTGTTCTTTTTTGTTTTGGTATCGATATGAGCTTTTTATTGATTTATAGTTTTTTCGTAACAATTATCTTGAACAAAATTGAAACTACACTTAGAAATATAAAAATTCAAAAATATATTATAATTTTTTTTATACATTTTTATTAAATACCATTTTAAGTCTGTGTAATGCATATCACATATATGCATATCGCTTTTGTTTATCGATGTCTTTGGTTTTTTTTATAACAATGATAGTCTTCTCTTTTAAATAAAATGGTTTTCTTGGATTCAGTTTTCCTTCCTGATTTGATGTCAAGTATACTTTTAAGTATAACTTTCCTGATATGCCTTCCTGATTTGAAGTCAAGTATACTTTTAAGTATAACTGGAAATTATCTTAATTTATTGGCGCATATTCATTGACAATTTAAAGTCGACTTTAAAATTAAAGTTTTCCTTTTGACAATTTTCATATTGAAAAGAATGTCAAAAAGCTGATTTTAATTTTAAGTTCGGCTTTAAAATATCTACGAATATGCGCTATTTTCTCTGAACTATCCATAATTGTTAAGCACTAGTCTGTCTTGAGTTTAAAGAAATCTATTCAAAAATTAAATACAGCTGCACTTTATTTAACTACGTTTGTTTTTAAAGCTTTTTTGAATCATACCCAATTAAAATTTAATACAATTTTTTGTCGTAAGTTTTCTAGTTTACTGCGCAGTTTATAATTTAAAATGATTCCTTTAATAACTCTTGGAAATGTGCAAATTTTGAAAATATATTTACAAATCAGAAAAATATTTTGCTCTGGCTGCGTAATCATACACGTTACACGTAATGTTTGGCTAAATTTGCGTTTTTTTAAACATTTGCTTTAGTGTATGCGTACATCATGTATGTGAGTGAGTGTGTTGGCCAACATGTATTTGGGTTATGAGCATGTGTTTGTGTTTGCGCCTAATGGCGCTGATGTCATCAGCAAAGTGTGTGGTAGACAACGCTTCGCTGAGCTTTATAGTTGCTGTTTTTTTCGGTTTTTTTTTTTTTGGTTATTTCTCTCTGCCAAATGCTATGCAGCGTAGAAAGGCGATAAAAACTGGGTTATTATGCTGAAGTTTTGGCAATGACGCAGAGAGTTTTTGGCGTTCTTACAACTGCAGTATTAAAAAAAACTGAAATTGAAATTCAATACATGATTTTAAAATAAAATATAAGTAATATTTAACGCAACAAAAAATATATTAAATGAAATTATGTATGTAAATTACACTAAGTGTAAGCTTTTATTTGTGACTTTTATGATATTCCTATGCGATTTCAAAAATCGATATCAGATAGCTTTGCAAAATGTATAGGTTTGGAAGAAATTTTCTAAAATGTATATGCCATTTATTAATTATTCAATAGTAAAATATTTTTTCATAAAAGCTTTATTATACATTTAAAAAAAAAAAACTTTTTTTATAAAAGATTTATTATAAAAATTTTTTATAAAAGCTTTTTTAAAGTTTTATATAAAAGCTTATTTAAAAAAATATTACAAAAGCCTTATGATAACAGTTTTTTATAAAAGCTTTTATTATTTAATATTTTATATTTATTTAAAAGCTTTTTATAAAAACTTTTATTTAAAAGCTTTTTATAAAAGCTTTTATTTAAAAGCTTTTTATAAAAGCTTTTATTTAAAAGCTTTTATTTAAAAGCTTTTTATTTAAAATCTTAATATAAAAAAATTTTAAAAGCTTTTTATAAAAGCTTTTATTTAAAAGCTTTTATTTAAAAGCTTTTTATAAAAGCTTTTATTTAAAAGCTTAATATAAAAACATTTTATAAAAGCTTTTACATTGAACTTTATTATAAAAGCTTTTCATTAAAGCTTTTTATAAAAGCTTTTTAATATAATGTTTTTTGTAAAAGCTTTTTTGTAAAAGTTTTTTCAGTAAAAGCTTTTTAATAAAAGCTTTTTGTAAAAGCTTTTTTGTAAAATCTTTTTCATAAAAGCTTTTTAATAAAAGATTTTTTTAATAGCTTTTTTGTAAAAGCAAAAGTTTTTTTAATTAGGTTGTTTGTAAAACTTTATTTTTAAAAAAACTTTTTTAGCGTTTTATAAAAAAAATTACCACATCTATTACAAAAGCTTTTTAAGGCTTTTTTAAAAAATGTATTAAAGCTTTTAAAAAACTTTTTAAAAATCTTGTTGATAAATTTCTAATTATCGTTTCTTTAAAAATTAATATATATATAAAATATTTTAATTTAATTACATAAATAAATAATTTTCAACAATATTTACGTTTCATCATCTATAACAATTATTTGCAATGTGGAAAGTAATTAAATTTGCTTATTCCTCTGGGGATAAGAATGCACGCACGCACACAGACCGACAGACAGACAACAATTGAAGCTCAGAAGTATTAAATTCAACAATAAAAAAAAACTATTAATTAAAAAATAAAAATAAAATATACCAAAATCCAATGAAAATTTTGTACGTGCCAAAAACTTTAAGTAAAACAATAATAAAAACTTAAATAAAACTAACAAAAATGAACAACAAAATTTAAGAACAAGAAAACATACTGCAGCAAAATATGCTGACTGCACAAGGTGGCAACACTGCAACACAATGTAGCAACAATGTGCAGCAAAAATAAATAAGCTACAAAAATGGAGGGAGAGTGCGCAAAATATTTTATCAACGTCATAATGAAAATTTGAACCCAAGTGCTGGGACTTTACCACCAAACACCTTGCATCTCCCAGTCAAAAACATGCAGCACAAATTGTTTTTCTTTTTTTTAAATATTTTTTTAGATATTTTATATAGTTGTTGTTTTGCTGTTGCATAAGTTACAATGGCTGACAGGTAGTAGCATCGTTTTTCTGTTCAGTTTTTACAAAAGAAAAAAATAAAAATATTTGCTAAGAAAAAAAAAATAGCAGCAAAATTGAAAGACAACAACTTGCACAACAACAACAAAAGCCTTTAATTAGTTTCGCAACTAAAGCTCTAGTGAAAAGCTTGCAATCAAAGCTGCCGTTTTGCCACACAGCACCCAACTCAGGTGGGGCGAGGCTTTGCTGCTGCACTTTTCTCAGTTATATTTATTATTGTAAAAAAGAGAGATAGCGTGGAAAAAGTTATTGCAGAAGACGGTAGAAGTTTAATGAACGCAAGGCAGTAGTTGGGGCAGGTGAAAATTTCACATTAATTGATTCAAAATAAATTTCTGCAAGACGTCAGTAAGTGTTAAGTGTCAGAGTGTGTAATCATATATTTATTAGTATGTTTTACAAAAGTTTACATTTTTTTTAAATGTTTTTTGTAAGCATTTTTTTAGTTTAACTGAATCTTTTTTGTGGGCCTATTCCATTGAAACTTTTTTTTTGCAAAAACTTTTCATAACAACTTTTATAAAAAATATAATTTTCGCAATCTTCTTCCAACGTTTTTATACATATTTTCTTGTAAAAGCTTTTTATAGCAGATCTTTTTAGCGAAAATTTTCTAAACTTTTCGAAAATGTCCCTTTTGGACAGCTTTTTATTAAAAACTTCTTTAAATAGCTTTTTTTAAATTATATGAGTAGGCTGTTTTGGACTTTATGGGGTTCAATGCAATTAAAAAACTTTTACTCCATTGTTTTCCTCCGACGTTTCGTTGGCTTTTTTCCAACTTCTTCAGGGATATTTTATTGGATTATTTTTTACTACATTGATTACACCATAATTTTTTCACTACAGATCAAATTTATAATTAAAAAACAACGTATTACATTAAAAACAAAATTCAAACTTTAAACACTTGCTGCCGTTAAAGATTTTTAATCGCCACTTTTTGATCGCCTTTTTTTCTAAAACTTTTTTTGTAAAATCTTTTTTAGCAATGTTGTTTTGTAAGCTTATTATTTACTATTGATTTTTTTTGTAAGCTTATTGTTTAAATTGGTTGGTTCTAAAAAGCTTTTTTATTTCTTTTACAAAAACTTTTTGTAAAAAATGTTATCTGTAATAGTTTTTCTATAAAACCGTTTTCTTATATTAAAAAGTCAAAAAGTAAATGGCTTTATTAATAAAAATTTAGAAAATAATTTTATAAAAGCTTTTTTTAAAATCTTGTATAAAACACTTTTTTATAAATAAACTTTTTTAATAAAAGATTTTTTAACTGCTTTTTTAAACTTTGTACAAGGATTAAAAAATAGTTTTTTTTATAAAATCTTTTTTCAAAGATATTAAGAAGCATTTTTACTAAAATGTATATAAAAGATTTTTATATAAAAGCTTTTTTATAATTTTTTTTTGTAAAAGATTTTTATTAAAGTTTTTATAATTTTGTTTTTATTATAAATAAGTTTTTTTATTATAAATACGTTCTTTAAAATCTTTTTTAATCAAAGTTTTAAAAAAGTTGTTTATAAAAGCATTTTATAAAAGATTTTTATAAAAGCTTTTTTAAAAGCTTTTTATAAAAGATTTTTATAAAAGCTTTTTTAAAAGCTTTTTTATAAAAGCTTTTTAAAAGCATTTTTATAAAAGCTTTTTTAAAAGCTTTTTATAAAAGCTTTTTGAAAATCTTTTTATAAAAGCTTTTTTAAAAGCTTTTTATAAAAGCTTTTTTAAAAACTTTTTATAAAAGCTTTTTTTTAAAGCTTTTTATAAAAGTTTTTTGTAGAGTTTTTTTTGTAGAGTTTTTTTGAAAGCTTTTTTAAAAAGCTTTTTTATAAAAGCTTTTTTTAAAAGCTTTTTTATAAAAGCTTTTTTTAAAAGCTTTTTTTATAAAAGCTTTTTTAAAAAACTTTTTATAAAAGATTTTTATAAAAGCTTTTTGAAAATCTTTTTATAAAAAACTTTTATAACCAATTTTTTAAAACTTTGATTAAAAAAGCTTTTTAGAAAAGCTTTTTATAAAACCTTTTTATAAAAGTTTTTTTAATTTAATAATTTAAAAATTATTACAAAGATTCTCGAAAGCATCTGAAATATTAATAACTGCCGTTGTTATCAGAAACTAGATCATTTACATAGAATAAATTATTTATAACACGTAGTCAAACGCTGCCCCTCATACTATGTTAAAAACAGCCATTTAGCGCCGGAAGAGGTGGAACTTTGCTTAGCTGCGCAGTTAAAAGGCTTGCAAAACTTGTGTTCGGAAAAAATATGGCTGCGATTTTATTGTTTCGTAACAATTTTTTACAAGTGGTTTATATTAGATTTTTTTTTTTTGTAGACTTTTACTGCGTTTGCTGCATAAATGCTGCTTTGAATTGCAGTTTTTTCTGCGTTCGCTGTGTAATTAGCAAATTGTTTTAAAATTATTTTTGCCCCTTTTTTTATTGCCATTGCATGGTGTTGTTGGCTGTCGTTTGTTGTTGCCATAAAATTAAGTTATAGTTGCTGCTGCAGCGAAAAGCAGAGCAAAAGCACCAAAGTGCGCCAATGGCCAAGAGACAACGAACGGGTCGGTGTTAATTTAAGCCTATTAGAGGCAGTTTTCCATCGGTTTTTATTGCGGTAAGCAGCACTTTTTTCGCGCAAAACGCTATTAAATCTGTTACATTTAATTAAAATAGTTTTATGCAATTAGTAGTGAACAAAAAGGCAAAACAAAATTAACTATATTAATTAATGCAATAAATATTTGTATTTGAAATATTTTTAATGTGTCCTATACATTTCTGTATAAGTTTTTAAATAAATTACTAAATACATAACATTTATGTATATTGATTTTAGGATATCAAAACACATATATTCTATAAAATTTTAATGCAGCAAAAATACATCAAATATTTAACATTCTAATGTTGACCACAACTATCACAGCAGAACTTCATAAAGTAATTAATTATGTATGCATCATCCATCAGATACTTACAGAAACAACTAAAACTACTTGGCAATGCTGCCCGCAAAGTGCTAACAAAAACTCATTAAAGACAAAACTTTGGCGTTGAGTTGTGGAAAAGTTTAATTAATAATTATTAATTTAGGCATAAATAAAAATAAGCTAAAAGTATTTAATTAAATTAGGTTTTCAATTTAAAATCAAATAAAATCAATATACAAAATACAAAATACAAAATAAAAAATACAAACTACAAAATACAAAATAAAAAATACAAACTACAAAATACAAAATACAAAATACAAAATTCAAAATACAAAATACAAAATACAAAATACAAAATACAAAATACAAAATACAAAATACAAAATACAAAATACAAAATACAAAATACAAAATACAAAATACAAAATACAAAATACAAAATACAAAATACAAAATACAAAATACAAAATACAAAATACAAAATACAAAATACAAAATACAAAATACAAAATACAAAATACAAAATACAAAATACAAAATACAAAATACAAAATACAAAATACAAAATACAAAATACAAAATACAAAATACAAAATACAAAATACAAAATACAAAATACAAAATACAAAATACAAAATACAAAATACAAAATACAAAATACAAAATACAAAATACAAAATACAAAATACAAAATAAAAAATACAAAATACAAAATACAAAATACAAAATACAAAATACAAAATACAAAATACAAAATACAAAATACAAACTACAAAATACAAAATACAAAATACAAAATACAAAATACAAAATACAAAATACAAAATACAAAATACAAAATACAAAATACAAAATACAAAATACAAAACACAAAATACAAAATACAAAATACAAAATACAAAATACAAAATACAAAATACAAAATACAAAATACAAAATACAAAATACAAAATACAAAATACAAAATACAAAATACAAAATACAAAATACAAAATACAAAATACAAAATACAAAATACAAAATACAAAATACAAAATACAAAATACAAAATACAAAATACAAAATACAAAATACAAAATACAAAATACAAAATACAAAATACAAAATACAAAATACAAAATACAAAATACAAAATACAAAATACAAAATACAAAATACAAAATACAAAATACAAAATACAAAATACAAAATACAAAATACAAAATACAAAATACAAGATACAAAATACAAAATACAAAATACAAAATACAAAATACAAAATACAAAATACAAAATACAAAATACAAAATACAAAATACAAAATACAAAATACAAAATACAAAATACAAAATACAAAATACAAAATACAAAATACAAAATACAAAATACAAAATACAAAATACAAAATACAAAATACAAAATACAAAATACAAAATACAAAATACAAAATACAAAATACAAAATACAAAATACAAAATACAAAATACAAAATACAAAATACAAAATACAAAATACAAAATACAAAATACAAAATACAAAATACAAAATACAAAATACAAAATACAAAATACAAATTACAAATTACAAAATACAAAATACAAAATACAAAATACAAAATACCAAATACAAAATACAAAATACAAAATACAAAATACAAAATACAAAATACAAAATACAAAATACAAAACACAAAACACAAAATACAAAATACAAAATACGAATAATATTGCAAAATAAAGTCGAGATATTTTTGAGTACATTGTGTACATATTCGATGTAATTGTATTGTGTACATCCATTTTTTATCATTCTATAACCTTTATTGTTGGCCTGTCGAGTGTAAATTAATTGGATGGTTCATTGTTGATTTTTATTATTATAGTTTTTTGATTGTTTTGCCACTACTTTTTATTTTATTTTTATATATTGTTATATTTGATATTGGCGACGGCACACTGTCGCCTCGCTGATCATTAATCAATTCTGTTTTTTGTGTTTTGTATTCAGTTCAGTTTTACGCTGCCAATTGTTATTTTCTACTTATCTAGCTGTTGCACTCTAACAATATTTGTATTATTTTTGTCTCTTTTCATGTCACATGCTGTGTAGCAGTTGAAAAATGAATGTGAAAAACAACAACAAACACTGCTGACAGGCCACGTGACAACAACGGCGCGCAACGGAACAAAGCGACCACAAAGCGAATAATCAAACAAAAGGTTAAAACAGCAAAATTGTGGCTAAAATAACACCAATTAATGCAACAACAACAACAAAAATACGGTGTTAAATCAATACAAATTAATTAAATAAAAACTGAATGAAAATGTGTGCAGTTTAGCAGCAATTGTGTTGGTGCGCCCGAAAGTAGGCAACAAAAATTGTTTGCTGCAAGAGTTGCTGCTATTGAAAAATGTTCAAAAATTAAAATATAAGTTAAAATTGTAGTTGCAGAAACAGCAAAAAATATAATTGTAAATTTAAAAAATAAATTTTAAAAATTAAAATGAAAATTTTAAAATAAAAAAAATATTTTATAAATAGTAAAATTAATAAATAAAAATGTTTTTTAAAATTAAAACATTAATAATAGTGCATGTCGCTTGTAGCGCGCATTTAGCATGTGCTCTTTAAAGACTACCAGCTTGGCAGCGTTGCCACCTTGCTTTTAGTCAACTTTTAACGTTGCGTTATGAAGCAGTTGAAAACGGCGCCATTTTGAAATTGCACAGCGTCACTAATTATAATAAATACAACATTTAATACTAAAAATAACAATTTGAAGTTTAAAAGAAAAAAAGATAAAATTTAAATACAAATTTTGAAAAATATCTAAAATTAAAATTAAAAAATTACATTATTTAAAATATAAAATTAAAATAAAAAAAATCTTAAAACATGCACGCCTCCATTACATATGCGAAGCATTTGAAGTAGTCACTTAGACCGCACAAATAAATCAAAAAAAAAACAGTTAAAAGGCCTTTAGTTGGCCTTCGTGTGTGTGTTTGTGTCGTAGTTAAAAAAAAACCGTAAAAATTGCAAAATCAAACAAAATGCCTGGTGGACGTCGAGGACTTGTTGCGCCGCAAAATACATTCCTAGAGAACATCATTCGGCGTTCGAATTCACAACGTAAGTAATGCGATTTTATTTAAATAATTTAAATATATTAAAAAAACTAAAGATATTTGTAATATTTAAATTTCTAATATCTAATGCAATCGTCATGCTCTAATTTGAATACTCGACTACGTAGGTTTTAGAGGTTCTTTTCAGAAATATATATGAAGTGCCAATCAATCGCACTCATCAAACGCAAGAACTTTAGCAACTAAATAAAAAAGATTTTCATGCGGTTGTTAGCAGCTTTTAATTCTTATGAATCTCTTCAATGCATATAAACTAAATAATTTGTAAATTGCGCGACTTAAAGTTGCTTACGATGTCAATCGCAATGTTTACCTTTATGTATAGTAAAAAAGTATAATTTTTGAATAAATATATTTTGGATAAATATAGTTGTAAAATAGAAAAGCAATTTAAAATACAATTTTTTTAAGCTTTATTTTATAATAAAATACATTTTATAGAAATGTAATCCAAAAATTAGTAAGCTTTTTGTGATTTTCCTAGTTACAAAAGAAAATTTAGTATAATTCAATCGCAATCATCAAACGCAAGCACATAAGCAACAAATTGTATGATATATTCATGCGGTTGTGAGCAAATAATAATTACTACAAATCTCATAAATACATTTCAATAAAATAATATATTAAATGTATCCTTAAAAGTTGATAATGGTATCAATCGCAACGTTTGACCCTTTTTAATAATAAAAGTTTAAAATTTGTACATAGTATTATTTTAAGTTTATTTTAAAATTTAAATTATTTATTCATAAATATGCATATTAAATCATGATGTCTTCAGTTCTCTTCCCAGAAACAAAAGCAATTAAGTGTAGTTCAATCGCAGTAATCAAACGCAAGCACATAAGCAACAAATTGTATGATAAATTCATGCGGTTGTGTGCAAAAAACAATTACTTCGAATCTAATAAATACATTTTATTAAAATAATATATTAAATGTTGGCTTTAAAGTAACAAACGGCGTCAATCGCAACATTTGCCTTTTTTCAGTGATAAAAGTGAAAATTTCAACATCGTTATATTTTAAGTTTATTAAAAAATGAAATTTCTTATCCTTAAATATGCATATTAAACCACAAATCTTTTAGCGAACTTCACAGAAACAAAAAACAGTAAGTGTAATTCAATCGCAGTCATCAAACGCATGCATCAAAGCATCCAATTTGTATTGTATTTCATGCGGTTGCGAACAGCCACATATTTCTACGTATCTCTCAAATGTTTATTAAGTAAATATTCTGTCAATTGGTTGCATAAAAGTTGCTAATGGTCTCAATCGCAACGTACGTCTTATTTTTATAATGAAACTATAAAAATCTTAAATTCATTAAAAACTGTTTTAATATACAAGAGCAATTAATAATACAAATAATTATTATTTATTCATTTTATTATATATAAATTTATAATTACACTTTCTAAAATTTAAATTCTTTGATATGTACCACAAAACTTTTAGTGGCAAAATCCATCAAATGTAATTCAATCGCATTTATCAATCGCAAACATTACTTTATTATAGTAAAACACTAAAAATTAACATCTTTTTAAGGGATACATATAAAATATAAAATAACATATAAAAGTAATAATTTTTACAATTTTTTATAATTTTTAAAACATCATTTTATAAAAAATAAAACATTTAAAATTTATAAATTTATTTAAACAAAAAAAAAATGAAAGTTTAAATTAAAGTTTAATTAAACATTCTCATTCAAACGCATCAATCAATCGCATCATTTATTTTAGTGTCTATAAAATATTTTCATGCGTTTGCTAATATATTTTAATTAACCAATACGTTACAAATGTGAATACTAAAAACTAAATTAAAATTGTTTCTTATAAAATAGCTTGCCGCTTCAATCGCAACATTAACTTCTACAAAATTAAAGTGTGCATAATTTTAAAAGCGCAGTATTGAAAGTTAAAAAATTATATGCTTTAAAATTTTAGATTTAATTGAGCATTACTCAAACGCACCAATCAATCGCATGCAAAAACTATAATGTTTATGAAATATTTTCGTGCGGTTGTAAGTTAATTTTAATACCTCGACATTATGCTAATGCGTATAATAGAAAAGTTTTTAAAAATTGTTTTTATAAAGTTCCTTACAGCTTCAATCGCAACATTAACCTATATAAAATAAAACTAAACATGATTTTGAAAACGCAGTACTGAATACTGAGAATTATTTCTATAAGTATCATATAACATTTAGATTCAGTTGAGCATTATTCAAACGCACCAATCAATCGCACGCATTAATTATAATGTTCATGAAATATTTTCATACGATTGTAAGTGAATTTTTATCGCCCAACATTTTAAAAATTTGAATAATATCAATTTTTTGAATATAACTATTTATAAATAGTTTTGAGCATCAATTACAACAGTAAAGTCAACATTATTATAAAAAAAAACAATATTAAGCATTAAAATATGCATATGCTATATTATAAAAAATAAATATTTTATAAAAATCTGTAAAATATAAAAAATAAAATTAACAAACTCTCTTGATCACTGTTCAAATGCACCTATCAATCGTATACAAAAAGTACATATGAGCAAATACAAAAAACCATTAACTTATCTCATTTAAAGTGCTCCTGTATTTTAATACTTAGGGGTACATTCACACGACATACCTTATAATCTTTGTTCCTGTATTATGAGTTCATAAAAAATTTCAAATTAGTGATTTCTTGAAAGCCGCGCTTGACACAGACGATAATATGTCAGAAACCAATAATTTAAATTTTAATGTAAACAAAATATCTAAGTTCAATCGCATAAACGCTTTTTAAAATTTTTAATTTATCAAAAAAAAAAAAGTGTACTTTTCTGCGCTTAAAGCTACATTTCTTTTTACATTGTGCTTAATGATTTGTTTTTGTAGATTGGTGAATGATTAGATTAATATTTTTCAAACGCAGCATTCAATCGCAAGTGAATAAATACATTTAAGGAATATATTTTCAAGCGGTTGTCCAAAAATTATAACTCCTTGATTGGATCTAAACATTCATTTATAAAAATATATTAAACATTCAAGCGCTAAATCCATTTCTGACGTCAATCGCATTACTTGCCTTACAAAAAAATATAATTTATTAAAACAAAAAATATACAATTTCAGGTCTAATAATAATCGCAAGTTTAAAAGTAAATTTTTAAAAAACATTTTCATGCGGTTGTCATTTAATTACAATGCTATGTTTTGTTATAAATATAACTTCATGCAATTTTTTTTTTTAATTTCATGCTTTAAGTACATTGATAACTTCAATCGCAATAACAGCCTTTCAGAAATGTTCATTTCTTAAAGCAAAAATCGTAATTATCTGCACTTAAAACAACCGTTATTTCTTTGTTTTTCTAAATTGAGATTATTTATTTTCAACCGCACCGTTCAATCGCAAGCGAATAAATACATTTATGTAATATATTTTCATGCGATTGTCAATAAATTATATCTCGCTGATTTGTTCTAAACATTTATTAATAAAAATAAATTTAAATTTGAAGCACTTCATTCATTTCTGACGTCAATCGCATTACTCGCCTTACAAATAAATATAGCAAATTAAAAGAAAAGTAATTCAAACGCACCAATCAATCGCATGTTTAAAAGTATATTTTTAAAAAACATTTTCATGCGATTGTCATTATATTACAAGTCTTTGTTTTGTTATAAATATAAATTCATAAAATTTTTATTAAATTCCATGCTTTAAGTTTATTAATGACTTCAATCGCAATAAGAGCCATTAAAAATATTTATTTTTTTCAAAGGAAAAATCGAAATTATATCCACTTAAAACCACCTTTACTTGCTTTTCTTTGTTTTTTAAATTGATACGGATAATTACATTATTTTTCAAATGCAACATTCAATCGCAAGCAAATATTTTTTAATTCCACGCCATAAGTACATAAATGACTTCAATCGCAATAAGAGCCTTTAAGAAATTTTAATTTCTCAAAGCAAAAAATCGTAATTATCTCCATTTAAATCCACCTTTATTTACCTATTCGTATAATTTTCATAAATTAAAAACACATTAAAATCTAATTCACCAAAAACAAAGCTAAACAATCTAATATTTATGTTTTCTTGATTGACGCGAATAATGCTTTAATTTTATATTGCATAAAAATATCAAATTTACTTGACGCACATGGTGCGACATTATTATGCTACATTAAATAATGAGGGCTCTTTAGCAAAAGTCACACAAAACGCACAAAATGTCCCACTTCAATAGTGGAAGAAAAAACAAATATTATTTAAATGTTAACAACTGGACGCACTGAACCACAACCAACTTCACTCTAGAGTATATATTACTGACTGTCGGCTCCCACGAGTAACTATGTGAATATAATATGAAAACCACGTGAATTTCTGTAGGAAGGCATGCTGTATATAAAAAAAAAATAGGAGTAGAAAAAAAAAACAGAAATGTGACCCAGTTGAGGAGATCATACAATTGCGTCGAGTGGCATGGTTTACACATGGCTGCTTTCAGGATGCTCTGCCATGGCATGACATAGCATTCAATATTTGCACTCACATGGAAAATGGAAATTGCAAAAATTCTTGACCGTCAAGTGGTTGCAAACAAAAAATAAAAACGAGAATAGAAAAAATACCACGCCGAAAAATAAGGGAAACGGTAGAAAAACTTGGAGATTTTTTAGACCAGAAAGTGGCAACAATGTGTGCGCGATGAATAATGTTCCGAGTGCGTTGAAAATGCCCATTTCTGTGACACTGAGAAAATAATTTTTTGGCAAAATGCTTTATAGACTTTTAGCTTTTTTCATTTTTTTCCACTTTTCAATACTTTTTTATTAAATTTAATAAAATTTTAATTAAATTTTTGCATTAACAGAATACAATTTATAAGCCTTTTATTTGATTTTTGGTCGATTTTTCAAAACAACTCAATTTCGGAAATGTTAAAAAATGTTGTGGTAATGTGGGAAACCTGCAAATTTTTGCCAAAATGCTGTTTTCACTAAATTACAACATGTATTGCTTAAATTACATTTTCCACTTTACCCCAGAAAGTGTTTCCCACTTTACCCCAATAGCGCTTTTTTATCATAACTTAACACCATTTAAATAATGGGAAATTATTTACAAAGCCCGTTTGTATTTCAAAAGGTATACAACATCTGATCATTTTGAAAATACCTACCTAATTAAAAACGACAAAAATTCACACTTTTTGATAGCATACAACAGCACTCTAAAAAAAACTTTCAAAAACATTTTATTCATTTTTTTCGAAATGCAATAAATAGGTATAAATTTAAATATAACAGGGGATGAAAAACTTGATGCCATATTTAAAAGCACAATTGTTTTATTTTTCAAAGTACGAAAATATGTTCGAAAATTGCCATTTCCCATATTATTGCATGACCCACTTTACACTTTGAGAATTGTTTTCATTTTTTAAAGTTCAAAAATATGTCCGAAAATTGCAATTTCCCACTTTACTCCATGTCCCACTTTATCCCAAGTTCGTCTTTTAAAATCACTTTTACGCATACGCTCCACTTTTTTAAAAATAAAAAATTAATATTTAAAAATAAAGGTCGTTGTTGTCTCTCATAATTTTTTAACTATCAAGTATTGGATGTCAATCTGTCCATACAAAATTGGTTCTGGTATATAATTGTAAAAAAAAAAATAAACAAAATATGATAATAAAGTATTGTATAGCCATTGAAAAAACGCTCGGTTTAGGAGCTACAGAATTTCCAAGGATACATAAATTTCACCTATGAATCCTTGATATACAGTGAATCGAATGGCATCATTACATTTTCTGTAAAAAATACCAGTATTTTTTTATGAAGAAAACACCAATCCAAGTGTGATCCATTTTTGAAAATTCTGAACTGTGACATTGAAAAAACGCTCGGTTTAAGAGCTACAGAATTTCCAAGGATACATACATTTCACCTATGAATCCTTGAAATACAGTGAATCGAATGGCATCATTACATTTTCTGTAAAAAAAATCACAGTATTTTTTTATGAAGAAAACCCCAATCCAAGTGTGATCCATTTTTGAAAATTCTGAACTGTGACATTGAAAAAACGCTCCGGTTAGGAGCTATAGAATTTCCAAGGATACAGAAATTTCACCTATGAATCCTTGATATACAGTGAATCGCATGGCATCATTTCAATTTCTGTAAAAAAATCCAAATAAAAAACACCATTGTTCATATGTATAATTCTAATTTTGTTTAGAATTCTCCCCCATATATTTTTATAATTTTGAGCAGAATTCTCCCCCATATATTTTACTAATTTTGTGCAGAATTCTCCGCAATAACCAATTGATCTTCAATACTAATAAATTATTTAATTTGGGAAAACTCACTTCAATTTTGAAATTCTTGAATTAAGTACAAACAAATTTAAACTTTGAGGTCCCCGGCGGATCAATGTGTTAAATTCGTATTGCACTGAAAATTCTCCACGTTGATTTATCTTTTAATAGAATTTTTAGAGGTTGACCTTTTTGATGTAACGAAAATTCATTGTCAGTCAAATATCGTCACTAGTACTATTTGTGGTACATTTCTTATATTGCTCTATTTCTTTGCTTAGAACGAATGTTTTTTTTTTTAATTTTATATTATTTCTTTTTTTTTTTTTTGTATTTAATAAATTATTTTAATGCTTAAATTCATACTCAATTAACTACTCAATTTGTACTCCATTTAGTACTCCAATTTGTATTCCATTTGGTACTCTATTCAGTACTTAAATTTGTACTCCATTCAGTAATCTAATTTGTATTTTATTTAGTACTCTATTTCGTATTGAATTCCTTGTATGCTTATTTAGAAATTATTTTGAATTCAAATTCGTAGTCTATTTAGTATTACAATTCATGTTCTATTAAGTACTCAATTTCGTATTCCATTAAGTACTCATTTTCCTATAAATATATCATGTCATTTTTACCTATATTTGAACACTATTTAGTATTCAAATCTGTACTCTATTTCGAACTCAAATTCATATATTTTTTAGTACACAATTTTGTGAATACATTTTTGAAATCAATTTTAATTCAAATTCGAAGTGTTTTTAGTAATAAAATTCATACTCTATTAAGTACTAAATATCGATTTATATTTAATACTAATTTTTTTACTATTTAGTTCTCAAAATTTGTTATATTGAAATATTACTTGATTTCAAATCTATTCTCCATTTAGTACTCATACTATATTTAGTAGTATAAATAGTACATTTATTACATTGCTCTATTTGTTTGCTTACAATGCATGTTTTTTTTTAATTTTATATATATTTTTTTTTGATTATAATAAATTCTTTTAATACGTAAATTCATACTAAATTTGGTACTCAATTTGTACTCCATTTAGTACTCCAATTTGTATTCCATTTAGTACTCTATTCAGTACTTATATTTGTACTCAATTCAGTAATCTACTTTATACTATATTTAGTACTCTATGTCATATGAATTTCAAACTACTTAATGCTTTTTTAGAAATCATTTTGAATTCAAATTCGTACTCTATTTAGTATTACAATTCATGTTCTATTAAGTACTCAATATCGTATTCTATTTAGTACTAATCTTTTGTTCTTTTTAGCAAACAAAATTGTGCTTTATTTAGTACTCAATTTCCTTTAATTTTTTATTAATTTACAACATTTCTTACATTACTTATCTCACATTTGTACTCCTTTTAGTTTTTTTTTAAAGAATTGAATGGTTTACTTATTGAGTACTAAATAGAATAAAAAATTAAGTAAATTATTCAGTACTCAATTTCAAGCTCTATTCAACACTCAAATTCATGTACTATTTAGTACTGAAAGTCGATTGGTATTTAATACATAATCTTCTAAAATTACTAAGAAAATTATTGATTCAATAGCATACAAAAAATTAATATTTTCATATAAACACAAAAACAATTTAATAGTATTTAATAGTATATTTAATGGTATTTAATGGTATTTACCCATTAAAATAATAATTTATCCAATTGATGAATTTTAATAGCAAAAAACTATCGTTTTTTTAGTATTTTTTATGAGTGTAGGTACTTCTTATATTTCAGTACCTCCATGACAATGTTTTTTTTTAATTTTATATATATTTTTTTTTGATTATAATAAATTCTTTTAATACGTAAATTCATACTAAATTTGGTACTCAATTTGTACTCCATTTAGTACTCCAATTTGTATTCCATTTAGTACTCTATTCAGTACTTATATTTGTACTCAATTCAGTAATCTACTTTATACTATATTTAGTACTCTATGTCATATGAATTTCAAACTACTTAATGCTTTTTTAGAAATCATTTTGAATTCAAATTATTACTCTATTTAAAGTATTATATTTTTTTACTACAAATAGTACTTAGTGTAAAAAATGCTTTTATCTTTGAATATGGAAAAACACTTTTTCACACTTTTTTCAATATTTCTTATCTTTTTACATTTCCACTTTTAAATATTTTACTCTGTGCCAAAATTCTTGGATACTTCAACTAGACAAACAAGTAAAATCCTCTGTCAGTTTTTTTTTCTTTTTACTTTCTTTCGTTTGTATTTTGTTCCCTAAGGCTTTAGTAGTACTTAGAAGAACGCTATTTTGTGCTACATATGATAGTGCAAAAGAGTTGTAAAAAAAGCAAAAAAATGATAAAAAAAAGTAACGACAGTATCATAAAAAATGTGTCTGCACTGACCGACACAATGTAGCCATATTGTTTTTTAGCTAAGAGTGCTTCTTACTTGGCACTAAAGTGAGTTTTATTGATTGGAAGTTATTTATGTTGTTGTACAGCAGAGTTAGGACCTATTAAATATTATATTTGAGTATATATTTTATTGAATATTTTTGTGTTTATTTGTTTTATATATTTAAAATTTTAGTCCGTAAAAAAATTCAAACTTTTGTTCAAGATATTAAAAATATAGAAACCGTAATCGAAACCGTAACTTGAAACCGCTATCCCAAAACAAAAATCGAATGGAGAAAACCCAAATAGTTATTCGTATAGTTAGTTTATAGAAATTAGATATCTAGACAAATGTATTTGATCTTCCCTCTACAAAATATGCACTACTGCACTCTAAAGTATTGAGCGCATGTTGAAATGGCAGTCTACGGTAATATATTGAAGTCTCCTCCAGCGAATTCACTTGACTATAGTATTTGTTCCATAGATGTCAATTACTGTCAACACATTTTTTGTTTTTTCAAAACATTCAATGTTTTGAAAAATGAAAACCAAATGACAATACTGCCGCTAAACATGCAACTAATAAAGTGAGTGCAGCGAGTAAAAAGTGCGAAGACATTGAAAACACGACCAAATCAGCCGCTCGGTTCGACGGCAATAGTGTTGTCGGTATTTATAAAAAAATACAACAAACATTAATTTTGAAAAACAAAAAAAAATGTTAAAAGAAATGTCGTACGATAAAGGACAAACAAAATCAAAAGCAAATACAAAAAAAAAACAGAAAACACCAACAAAAATATGCAACAACATAAACCCAAAAATAAAAGTAAAACCACAAAAACAAAATCAACCACACTAAAATTCACCACACTAAAATTCACCACTCTAAAACTCACCACACTAAAACTCGCCACACTAAAACTCACCACACTAAAATTCACCACACTAAAACTCACCACACTAAAATTCACCACACTCAAATTCACCATACCAAAATTCACCATACTAAAAATCACTACAGTAGAATTCACCACACTCAAATTTACCACTCTAAAACTCACCACATTGAAACTCACCACACTAAAATTCACCACACTAAAGTTCACCACACTAAAACTCACCACAATAAAACTCACCACACTAAAGCTCACCACACTTAAGTTCACCATACTAAAAATCACTACAGTAGAATTCACCACACTCAAATTTACCACTCTAAAACTCACCACATTGAAACTCACCACACTATAATTCACCACACCTTAGTTCACCACACTAAAATACATCACACTAAAACTCACCACACTCAAATTCACCACACTAAAAATCACTACAGTAGAATTCACTACACTCAAATTTACCACTCTAAAACTCACCACATTGAAACTCACCACACTAGAATTCACCACACTAAAGTTCACCACAATAAAACTCACCACAATAAAACTCACCACACTAAAGCTCACCACACTTAAGTTCACCACACTAAAACTCATCACACCAAAATTCACCACACCGAAACTCACCACACTAAAACTCACCACATCAAAACTTCTACTGGGAAAACTCGACACGTGCACGGGTCCAGCTGATTTTACATAAATCCTGTAACGGGCGTTACACGTACTTTTTCAGAAAACAGAATTACTTCACAAAACAACAAAACTGCAGATTTTAATTGAGAAAAAACAGATTTGCCATGCATTTTGTTCTTGCACCTAGAGTAAGAATTATAACATTAAAATGCACCGAGTACTCAATGTCATTAGCATTAGCATAGTGAATTTGTATTGCACATCATTACGGACCGCTTCACTGCAACTATGTCTTGTTTTGTTTTGACAGTACTTGTGCTTTGTTGATGAGTGGGCGACAGTAAATGTTTTGAAATAAAATGAATGTCTTGAAGTGGGTTTCAAATGCATTTGTGCAGATGTCTAATAGATATTTTATTGAAATATTTAAATATGGTAAAAACGGAGTATATAGCAAGATGTATCAATTTGTAGATATTACTCGAATCTTAAATTTTACAATTTCTACAACTATTCATTGCATTTAATGGTATTATGGTAATATTGACCAGAAATATGTATATCCCGAAAAATACAGAAAATTGTGATATTAATAACTAATAAGAATTTTATAATTTTAATATTGTTTTATAAAATAATAATATTGTTTATAATATTGTTTAATAATATTGTTTATCGTTTGTATTTCAAAAATCACTAATCTATGCTAATCTTGACCATTCATCGCACTCTTAAGACTTAAAGCCTTAAAGATTTAGCAATCAAATCATCGAAATTCAGACAATAATTAGTCTATACAACGATTAATCATTACTGCATAGTATTGCTCAAACTGTGGGTGTTTTACAAAGGCCGTTTATTGAGTCTTCAACGTGAACACCCCTATATAAGACTTATCCAGTTGTGTTAAATGAGCTGTATAAACTTAAAGATTTCAATATGGTTTCTATTTTTTTTTGCTTGAGAAACTCAACAAGTTGTATTTTTCACTTATAAAAACACTTCACATAATTCAAACCTATACGCTGTTAAAAATCTATAATATTGTTTATATAACGTTCAAACAGCTATTAACCAAAAACCTATTATAGCAACCTCAACAAAATAAACCCAACTTAGTTTGTCATGGCTTTTAAGTTCTACCAAATCTTTTGCTAAGTCAACGTTAATCACATAAAACATATACTATATACCAATTATTTTCCTACCGTCCCCTTCAATCCTTACAACGAGTGCTTAAAGTTTTACAATACGTTACCATCGAAGAGGCTCATTTGTGTCGTTTAGCAGTTTTTCCTATTTCATGCTGAGTCGGCCACTAATTCGACATCCTTTACATCTTATTTCCGATATGTCCAACTCGAAAACCCATTCCACAGATATTTATCTTTTCACACATCTGTGGACTTTGCCTCGTTTGCCTTTGTTGCGCCACAATTGGCTTTTTTTTTCTTTTGCTGTTTTGTCTCAGACAGTCGTCCATTAGTTGCATTTGACAATATTTGACAAGGATATGCGTATCCTTTTTGTGGTGTGTTTGTTTTGTTTTTTTATTTGCAAGTTTGTGGTGGTTTTTTGCTTGTATTACAATTTATTTAACAATACTTAAGTGTTTGACTTTCTAAGTTTTTATCGAAACTTTTGCAAAATGTTGTCTTTAATTTTTTTTTTTTTGATTTGACAATTTTAAGCTGATTTAATTGAATTTTTAAGTTTTATTTTATATTAATTTTTTCCAGACAATTCTCAAGAAAATTATTCGATAATAATTTATACCTAGATTTTTTTAGAAAAATCTGCCACAGACAATTCTTTGTCCGAAAATGCAATCCTGACACAATTTCTTCCAAGATAATTATTTTCTGGGACTGTTTTTCAATATGCAAAGTTTGGCAAATATTGAGAAACAGCATACAATTTTAATTTTCGACAAATCATTGATTTATTATATAAAAATCACTCTCCATTTTATTTTAAAAATAAAAATTTATTCAAAAAAAAATTTTCGAAAAAAAATTTCTTCGACAAAAATTTTTTTTGTCGAAAAAAGAAAATGTTTTCAAAAAAAATTTTTTTTTTCAAAAATATATTTTTTATAAATAAAACTTTTTTTTTAATAAAAAGTTGTAATTATAATAAATATATTATAAAACATTTTACTAATTTATGCACGTCGAGCAAGCATTATATAAGATATAACACACAAGAACTACTTGAGAATTGAGAAGTACGGCAAAAAATGAACGAAAAAAAATATTTTGATAGAAATTTGGTTTAATGAACAGAGTTCTTCAATATGAAGAACATATATGTTTTACATCATATTGAAGAACACTTTTTCGACAGTTACCAAGCGTTCTTCATATTTATGATAGCATTCATAACACTGATGGCGTTAGTCATTAATATTATGAATGGCTCTTCAATACAATGAATTTGAAGAACGGAATTCATCAACATGATGTACATTTTTTCTGTGTACACGTATTTCAAAAATAGAAATACATACTACATATTCTGCAATATGTAGAAAACGAATTTCTAATACATTGTGTAGTAAAATCCAGACAAATTAATACATATATATTAAAAAACGATCTAAATGTAGTAGGACTGCATTTTTTCAAAACGAAGACAAAAATGTTGTATAATTTACTACAGTAATTTTTTCTGTATACATATTTAATATAAAGGTATTTTTATTTATTTTTCATGCATATTTTTTTTTCGGTGTATAATAGTATTTGCTGATTATGATTTCCTACTTAGTTTCTTACACTCAAATGTATATTTTCCGTATTTTGTCACCAATTATGTGCTTCGATCATTTCATATTCTGTCATGGTTAAAATATTTCATTTTCCACACATTTCCTTTTCATATAGTACACCCAGAAAAAATACAATAGGATAAATTATTATTTTAATCAGAAAATACCATTAAATACTACAAAATACCATAACATTGCCATTGAGTTTATATGAAAAGATTTAATGTTAGTATATAAATCATTAATTGTCCTATTTTAATGGGATTTGAGGGAATTTTTATCTGGGTGTATTAAATGAAATATTAAAAATTTAGCATACATTGATAGAGAATGCATTTATTTGCATTCTCATTGAAATTAAATTTCAGAACTTGAAAAGTATTTGATTTCAAATGTCCATTCTGCAAATTGAAATAGAATACAACAATAGAATACAATATTTAAAACCAATTATATAGTTTTGATTACAAAATATATCACTTTCGGAAAGAGAAATGTTTTTTTTTTGGTATACCATCAGATTGTTTCTGAAGTGACTTGATCATTTCTGAATTATCTTTGTTCATTTAGGAAATCTACCTTTTTTAATATTCATAATTTTCTCATTTTCATGTACGAATTTTATTCGAATTTTAAAATAATCAACACTTTTTATTGATTTTTTCAAAAAATCGAACTTTTTATGGTAGTAGTAGTAGATTCATGGTAGGGAACTGATTATTGTATTTTTAACTTGTCACGACCCCACCAGTTACAAGACCAACATGATCAGGCAATGATTATGTTTTCCCTATTCGGATAAATTCCTACTACGGTAAAAAAAACACACTCTTGAGTATATATATCTCTATTATGACTCCATGAATGCTCTTTTAGAAATATATACTCTCCTCGGAATAAACTCAAACTCTCTTAACTTCAAATCTTATCAGATGTACAGATTTACACATATTTTATATTAACAATTCATATTGACTCTATGTAAAGCTGAAATTTTATAGAGTCTAAGCATCAGCTGTTGTTGCTGAGCAGAAGAAGGCGAATGACGAGGACGATGTTCTTTTCTTCACACAGTTCGCATTACGCGCTCAAGTGCTCTCGTACGACTGTTGCACACAGCGTGAGCACAAAGCGAGAATTATAATAATTTTATTTTTTACTTTAATTTTTTGTGTGTTACATTTTTTGCTCATTTCTTCTGTTGAAAGCGCAATGAAATAAACGGTAAATCCTTCGAAAGGCGCGCGCCTTGAGTTACATTCAAATGTGAGTATTTTTTTTTCGTTTTTTTTTTTTGACTTAAGTGGTTAAAAAAGAGAACTGCTACATTAAGAAAAAATGAAAAAAACCTTTGTAATATGAACGCTTAAGCACTCGCCAAGGTGCTCCAATTTAAAATTTAGATTATGTTGATGAAGTCGAATAATGTTTCCTTCTTCTTGGCGTTTTGGTCTACTCCATGTGCAGACATGAATGAAGAAATGCTTAAAATGAAGAAATCAAAAATTCTAAAATGTTAAAAAGAAAAGTATTATCAAATTGGAATTTTACACATTCAAAGTTTATATACACAAACTATGCCATACTATATTATATAAAGCTTATAACGTTTAAATATTCTGACTTCGTTTGGCTCGAAAGGAATTTGTACGTTGCTGAAAATACGTTGCCCTACATGCTACAGCTAACTACGCATATATTTGCATAATGGTAACAATTTTCGGGTTTTCATAATATATATATTAGATATTTCACTTGTATATCTTGCATTTGTGAGATGTGAGCTTAAAGCTACTAGCTGTCAGTCTCGTGTAGAGTGAGACAACAATGTAGGTCGTCATATGACTGTTGGTTGGATGGTTTCTTGTTTTACACACACACACAGTAATGCTGTGAATTTGTGGAATTTTCTACACCAAGATTTTGTTGTCTCTTTCTCGTAAATATTTGCTTTTCTAATAACAATGCGATTATTATTGTTTTGCTTTGGACGAATATTGTTATTAAGAGGTTTGAGGTAGGAATATTTGGCATTTCATGTTTATAATAATTTCTTATTGAATCAGCACATTCACAAATTTCTTAAGCATGTTCCGAAATATACCTACTTTCGATTAAAATACAAATAGACGATACTTTGACATCATCTTCCTAACTGAATCCTATAACCTTAATTTTTTTCAAATTCAGCGGTATATAAACGATGAAGAAAAATGTCAAATTCTCTATGGTAAAAATATTCCCCATATAAGACAATTTTTTTACTTGAGGAACCCACCTTATTTTGAATAAAGAACATATTTGCGGAATAAGGTATAAAAGTGGGTTTATAATTCGAAAAATCGAGGGTTATAGAAAAGCGTTTGTACATTTTTTTTTTTTTTTTGGAATATCTACTAAGATCCACAGCACTCAGTCAGACTATATCCATTGTACTGTGAAATCTATTCCCTACAATTTTGTGGTTAATATCACCACGTACAATAGTGTCAAAGTAAAATGCGTCAGAAGACACTAAATCCGCATCTTGGGAAATTAAAATATTTTTTGTATTGTTTTCAAACACCCTAATTTTCCATATTTGATCGCAAATTGTGAGTAACCCAGAAGCGATGGATTAAAACGTACTTCAAATTCGAGATCAGCAACCCCAAATGAAGCATGCCAAAAAGAAAATATCTTTAAAATAGATATATTTGTATTTGATTTACGTCCAAAAGCAATTCATTATTTTTATTACATTTTTTTTCTATGGCAAACAACTACATATATTTCGTCGTTGTAGAACGAAAAGTCACCTTATACATTTTTATAAAAAAATTAAATTTCGATTTTGTTGATTAATATTATAAAAAGTAATTAATGTATTTTTAAAGTTGAAATATCAATTGATAGATTTGCATTTTCTTATCATGTGGTAACAAAATTGAGGTCATCGATTAAAAATTGACAGATATATAAATATTTTTGTAAATGAATATTTGGCATTTTGAAAATGTATTTGGTGACTTTTCGTTCTGCAACGACGATTTACTGTAATACTGTACAAATTTATACTACACTTGTATTAAAAATATGTTCAATTTGTTTTTATTTAAATGTCCAGTAATATGTATAAAAATTACTACATATGCTTTTATTTTTAATATATGCTATATTTATTGAACTACAAGGAAAATGTAAAAATTACTACATAAATCATTTATTTAATGAATGTGTAGAAAGCATACTGCATTTATTTTTACAACTTTCATTATTTATTTGAAAATAAATTTCAAAAGCCACACAAGTATTTAAGTGTTGCTTTTCATTTATATGCGCAAAAATAAATAGTATGCGGGCTCAAATAAATTATTTGCCTTATTTTTTATGCTTTTAAATCGTTTTTTTTTTTTGATTATTTTGTTTGTGTTTTGTTTACACACAGAATTTAAAAAATTAAAAAATTAAAAAAAATAGAAAACCAAAACACACTACAATTTCTGCAGTACACAGAAAATTAGTCCTAAAGCAATTCATTTGTAATATGTAGAAAAACTACCACATATGCTTTTATTTTTAATATATGCTATATTTATGAAACTACAAGAAAAATGTAAAAATTACTACAAAGTGCATTTATTTAATAAATGTGTAGAAAGCATAATGCATTTATTTTTACTACTTTCATTATTTATTTAAAAATAATAAGTTTTGCTTTTCACTTATACCAAATATGAATAATATGCACAAAAATAAATAAAATGTGGGCTCACATAAATTATTTGTCTTATTTTCTATGCTTTCAAATCGTTTTTTTTTCAGTTGATTGGTTTTGTTTGCGTTTTATTTACACAAAGAATTTTAAAAAAATAAAAAATACAAAAAACAAAAACAATTCCTTAAGTATACATAAAATGCGTTTCCAATACATTGTGTACTAAAATTAATATAAATAAGTACAAATGCTTTTTAAGTGCATAGAGTAGAACTAAATTTTATTTATAAATAAAAATTGTATTAAATATTATAATATCTCGGTATGTTGAACTTTTTTATGTTAACTATTTGAATCGATGATAATTTGAAGATTTAAAAACATTGAAGTGTCTCATATTAAAAGCCAAAACTTACGATCTTTAAATATAAAATATAGAATAATATAGAAATTTACGTAAAACGGTTGCAATTTTTTCGGGATGAATTATCTTGAATTAGAATTGCCCAGATGATTTCAAAATTATCTACAAGATTTGCGTCTTAAATTCGAATATTTCCAATATATAATTGATTACTGTCATAGTCAATTCTCGTAGATTGATTGCTGACGTTTGTCTTAGAGAATAGTACGAAAAAAAACAATACTTTCAAATACCCAAAACACCCAGAAAAAAATTCCCTCAAATCCCATTAAAATTGGTCAATAGGGCAATTATTGATTTAATAGTATACAAAAAATAAATCTTTTCATATAAACTCAATGTCAATGTCATGGTATTTTCTAGTATTTAATGGTATTTTCCAATTAAATTAATAATTTATGCTTTTGACTATTTTTAATAGTAAAAAACTATTATTTATATAGTATTTTTTTCTGGGTGTATGTGAAAATGTACAGAAAAAATATGACATACGGGAAACAGACTGGTATTAGACTTTAAAAAAAATCCTATACAAATTGGTCAATATGACATTTATTAATTCATAATAAATAACTCAAAAATGATTTAATAGTATTTAATAGTATTTTTTAATGGTATTTATCTATTAAAATAATAGTTGTTCCTATTGACTAATTTTAATAGCAAAAAACTTTAGATTTTATGGTATTTTTCTGAGTGTACGTGACTGGTGTAAACCGGTCGTAGTTCTGAATTTTTATATGAAACCAACCAAACCAAACATGGCGTTGTCCTACGTTCATAGATAGATTTGATGATAAATTTGTCTGGTGGACAGGGCGTGGCACCATCCATATAACGAAAAAATTAAAAACACATAATATCTGAAATTGGGATATCAAATTTAATGAAATTTTGGCCAGCAAAGTGGGCGGTATTGAACTAATGGGCGTGGCACACCACATGGAAGGTACATTTTGCAGAGAGTTATTATAGTGAAAACAAGTTATTTCACACCAGGTTTCACCACACCCAAATTCAACTCACCTAAAAGTAGCCGCGGTAGCTCAGTGGTTAGTGCGTTGGACTGCGAGCCGAAAGGTCCCCGGTTCAAGCCTGGAATGGGGCTAACATCGACTTTTCATAGAAACATTTTTCTATAGCGCGCTACTTTTCGGCAGGAAATGGCAAACCTACGAGAGTAAAACATTGCCTATGAAAAGCTCTCACCCGCCGTTCGGATTCGGCAATAAACTGTAGGTCCCACCACTTTGAGTACAAATATAACACGCACAGCTCGAAATGGTGAGAGAGCTCGGCCTAAGTTCTTATAGGACTTTAGTGCCAAACTATTATATTATTATAAATTCACCACACCGAAACTGACCACACCGAAACTGACCACAACGAAACTCACCACAGTTAAACTCACCACACTTAAACTCACCACACCAAAACTCACCACATTAAAACTCACCACACTAAAACCCACCACTCTAAACTCACCACACCAGATGTTTTAATCTACTGGAAAAAATACGGGGAAGCAAAGCCGGAGAAAGAATTGTCTTTGAGACAAGTTGTTTTGTCGGAGAATTATTTTTGTTTTGGTTACTGCAATTAAAACACCAATATAAAACGCCCACAGCGAAGAACGTGTCCCTGCTATATAATATATAATTCGTAGTAAATTTTTCTGGAATAACTAAATTGTCTTGAAGATTACATTTGTCTATGCAATAAATAGTACTTTTAATGGAACAAAAAAAAATAAAAATAATTGTTTTAAAAACTTGTGTATTGGGAAGATTTTGGTATGGAAGAATCCTCAGAAAGTTAAGTATATAGTTAACGTTGAGAAAAATATGTGCATGCGTTGAATTTCAGAATTGTAAGGAAAACATTATATTAAAGATGACATTATATATAGATGACTTACTAAATTAGCTTTGATAAATGCTTACAATATTTGCTAATAAAATGTAGTTAAAAGACAATAACCCTTCAACAAAAAAGCATGACACTTACGATGACTTGTCAGACATGTGTCAGAGAATTGCACAAAGATTTGCGTCGTCTCGGTAAATGTCACCAATGACTCACTGATGATTCATTGCGCAGATTTCCGTTTCAGTGTCGTAAATCGATTCACGTAGACTGCAGCAGGCTGAGAGTCGCATCGTCTCATAACTGGCGTCCGAGTACCAATCCAGTCGGCAACAGAGGGCGCACTTTGCAAGAACGCAATGGCGTGTCAGCATGCAAATGCATGCGTTCATTTGTGCATGTATTAAATAAAGTACTTTATAGCAAATATATATGTGTTGGAGTACTTTATATAATGTGTCCGTGCGTGTGTGTTTAACCTCCATCGACACCATGCGGTTTGCTTGACACGCAAGTTTGCTGCACGGCAATAGCTGCGGGTTTGGCGCGTACGTGCTTCAAAGCGGTTTAGTTTTGAAAAATGTTTGTTTATAAAAAAAAAAGTTACTTACTCAAAGAATGAAAAACCACAGCTGGTTGTTTTGCCATTTTCAATTTCAATTCAATTTCATTTTCACACGAAGTGGTGTCATTTCGGTACTATTATTATTTATTATTATTATTATTTACGAAATGGATGAGGAACGTTAAAAGAAAATGATAATTAAACTGATTTTTGAATACAAGTGTGTGACTTATTCATGTTTTAATATATTATGGTCTGTGTGTAAATCAAAGGACACACATATTAAATACACCCAGAAAAAAAATCCCGCAAATCCCATTAAAATTGGTCAATAGGACAATTATTGATTTAATATTATACAAAAAATAAATCTTTTCATATAAACTCAATGGCAATGTCATGGTATTTTCTAGTATTTAATGGTATTTTCCGATTAAAACAATAATTTATCCTATTGACTATTTTTAATAGTTAAAAACCATTAATTATATAGTATTTTTTTCTGGGTGTACAGACCATATTTGGACAACTTTAACTCAATTTCTATTCTACATTTTTTTTTATAATCATTTCCAAAAAGTTGATCAATTATTTTTCTGTTAATGCGAATGATATCGCTTTCAATTTTTATTTATTTTATATATCACATTTTTCTAAATATACAGACAAACAAACAGATAAACAGACAAACAGACAAACAGACAAACAGGCAAACAGACAAACAGACAAACAGACAAACAGACAAACAGACAAACAGACAAACAGACAAACAGACAAACAGACAAACAGACAAACAGACAAACAGACAAACAGACAAACAGACAAACATACAAACAGACAAACAGACAAACAGACAAACAGACAAACAGACAAACAGACAAACAGACAAACAGACAAACAGACAAACAGACAAACAGACAAACAGACAAACAGACAAACAGACAAACAGACAAACAGACAAACATACAAACAGACAAATAGACAAACAGAAAACAGACAAACAGACAAACAGACAAAGAGACAAAGAGACAAACAGACAAACAGACAAACAGACAAACAGACAAACAGACAAACAGACAAACAGACAAACAGACAAACAGACAAACAGACAAACAGACAAACAGACAAACAGACAAACAGACAAACAGACAAACAGACAAACAGATAAACAGACAAACAGACTAGCAGACTAGCAGACAAACAGACAAACAGACAAGCAGACAAACAGACAAACAGACAAACAGACAAACAGACAAACAGACAAACAGGCAAACAGACAAACAGACAAACAGACAAACAGACAAACAGACAAACATACAAACAGACAAACAGACAAACAGACAAACAGACAAACAGACAAACAGACAAACAGACAAACAGACAAACAGACAAACAGACAAACAGACAAACAGACAAACATACAAACAGACAAATAGACAAACAGAAAACAGACAAACAGACAAACAGACAAAGAGACAAACAGACAAACAGACAAACAGACAAACAGACAAACAGACAAACAGACAAACAGACAAACAGGCAAACAGACAAACAGACAAACAGACAAACAGACAAACAGACAAACAGACAAACAGACAAACAGACAAACAGACAAACAGACAAACAGATAAACAGACAAACAGACTAGCAGACTAGCAGACAAACAGACAAACAGACAAGCAGACAAACAGACAAACAGACAAACAGACAAACAGACAAACAAACAGACAAACAAACATACAAACAAACAAACAAACAGACAAACAAACACACCGGCTAACATACCGGCAAACCAACCGACAAACAAAACAACAGATAAACATCCAAACAGAAAAAAACAGACAGACAAACAAACAGACAATCAAACAAACTAAGAAACAAACAAACAGACAAACAAATAGACAAATAAGTAGACAAATAAACAGACAAACTGTTTGTATGTTTGTCTGTTTGTTTAAGAAACAAACAAACAGGCAAACAAACAGACAAACATACATACAAACAAACAGATAAACAAATAAACAAACAAATAAACAGAAAAACAAACAGAAAAACAAACAGACAAACAAACAGACAAACAAACAAGTAGATAAACAAACATACAAACAAACAACCAGACAAACAAACAAACAGACAAAAAGACACACAGACAGACACAAATGACAAACAGACAAGCAAACAAACATAGATTAATCTGATTTCAAAAATATATACTTTATCAATACTGGCCACGCCTTCAGACTTACATTATTCACAAAAACTTAATTTAACCCGTGTAGGGTTTATAAATTGATTAGATCTTATCTAGGGAAAAAATGTTTATGGAAAAATTTTCTGAAATAAATGTTGTACATGAACTTAAATTAGACAAGTTATTTGAAAGTCATTCCCAATAACTACTTATTAAAAAAGTTAAATTTGTATTTATAGAAATAAGTACCTGGTAATCTGATGTAGTAGGCGTGTAAAAGAGTTGTGTGCGAAATAATTGTCCGAACGAAAAGAAAATCTAGTGAATAAATTTGTAAATTGTGGAAGAAAGAGTTTTCTATGGAAGATACAGGTCTTAAAGCGTAGAATTGTCTCTAAGTGAAATGCTCTGTGAATTAAAATGATCTGTCAAATAAAATGCTTTGTAAAATAAAAATAATACCATGAGTAATTTTGTGTACACCTAATTGGGGATGCATTTCATATAGAAGAAGTAATTTTAAAAGAGAAAAATTGTATCTAAAGTGAATGGTATTTGTAATAAAATTCTTTTGAGTTAATTTTTCGTTTAGTATTGTCTGGTATAATGGTTTATCTTAGATAACTTTAAATAGGAAAGTATTATGTGGCAGGGCACAAGGGTGTAATTAACAAAACAAAAAATCTCTGAAACTCACCACATCTGAAATCACCAAATCTGAATTTACCATAGTTGAACTCACCGCACCTGAACTCACTACACAAAAACTCATTATAAAAAAACAGATACCTGTTAGTTTTATATGAAACATGTTTTAAGCAAAATGAAATAATTCTACACCCAGAAAAAAATGTCCTCAAATCCCATTAAAATTGGTCAATAGGACAATTATTGATTTAAAAGTGTACAAAAAATAAATCTTTTCATATAAACTCAATGGCAATTTATGGTATTTAAGAGTTTTAATGGTATTTTCCGATTAAAATAATAATTTATCCTATTAACTATTTTTAATAGTAAAAAACTATTATTTATATAGTATTTTTTTCTGGGTGTACCCACGTGTGCCATTCGTTTCTATATCGTTACGAGATCAATGCGAGTAGAAAGAGATATCTCACGATAAAGGACCTGTTCTCGTAACGATATCGAGTGTTATATAGGTATGATAGGTAGATATCAATGCGTTCTATCGGAGTTTTCGTGGAATGCGAAATTTTTCGAAATCTGAATGATATCCAAGAAGAAAATAATTTGAAGTTCGATTTTGATTCAAAAAATATTGCGATATTGATGTAATAAATGTTTAACTATCCCTATCTTGTCAAAGAATTAAAATTTACGAGCATTTTTGAAAATATATAGAAACGATGAAGCAACGAGATCGAACTTTTTATCGCAGTTATCTGAGAAATCATCGAAACATGTAAGGACTCCGAGACACGACAGACTAAGTAAATACTTATTTCTTTTTTATGACCTTATTTCAAATGTCAAAGTTAACCCTCAAAATACTGATGCGGCAAAATTGATATAGTACTTCGTCAAATGTCAATTTCAATTTTACTTTCACTGAATTTTATTTTCACTGACACATCAAAATTTATACCAAACTACATACTTAACACAATGTCATTAATATCTTTCATATAAAAATATTCTAACCCATTTTTATTTTCACTTCATTTAGTATGTTTCGAAAAAAAGTTTAAAAAAATATATTTATATAAATGAGTGGTATAGCTTTACAACAACTATTACAAATTTCATGTTTATTTTTATTATTCTTAGTACATTTAAATAAAAATTTGGATATATCTGCGCACTTATCTAGAAACAACGTTGTATATATATTTCTCAATAACAATCAATACCAAGGATTAGACAGCATCGAACAATTTAATCCAATTTGGGGCTCATAGTTTAGGTGGTATCGGTCGTGGTGTTGCTGCTGCTGTTCATGGCAGCTGTGACAATGGACATTATAAATCTTGTTATACACTGGCACTTAGTCGATACTATGGTTACGTATACAAAATTATTAAGTCTGACAACTGTTATTGGCTTACAGCGATTTTATTTTTATTTTTTTTGAATATTTTATGAATATTTTTAAGTTCAATTATTAAATGGTTATTTATACTAAAATGTGAAAAAAATTGTGAATTTAATAATAAGTTCTACCCATGGGTAAAATTTCAGAATATATAACAATTTTAAAATATCTAAGTTATTAAATTAACAAATAAGGTTTTTATATCATATTTCAAATAGTCTATCTAATACATACTTGAAAGGTAGTAATTTTTATCTTTAATTTAAACTATTTTAAGTTTAGTTTATCCATCAGTTAACTTTTCAACCGGAAATTGAAGAAATCTTCATTTAATTTCTTTTTTTTTCAATCAGCGAATTCAAACTAAATACTGCTTTGACTGCTCTATAATTTTTGAACTACAAAATATTAAAATTTTATTGCGAAACGATTTTCATATAACTTTCGCTAGTATCCCCTGGTATTGTCTCGGGACGTAATTGTCTTTGATTTTCTCGGGATGTCATTTCACAGCGATGAATTTTTCATGAAAAAATTGTCTGTAGAGAACGGTGAAAAATTGTCTCAATCAACAAAGATCCGGTTCAAATTTATCCAGATAAACATTGTTTGGGGAAGAATTTTCCATGTAAAAGAATTATTGAAGAAAAATTGTCTCAGGCAGAATTGTCTCGGGTACGGAATATATTTTATGGAAAATATGTCTCTGAAAGGAATAGTACTTGCAAGAATGGTCAGGGTAAAATTAGAATGACAAGAAATAAAATATATCAGGAAACAAAGATGCAGAGAATGAATTATTCGAGAATGAATTATTGTGCGTGGAACAATTATCTCGAGGTTGAATAAACTTAGGATACCTTTTATTGAGCACGAATGGAATTTTCTAGGGGTAAAAGGTAAAAATTATAAGGTAAAAATTATAGACGAAGAAATGTTCGTGAAAATATTGTCGTGAAAATATTTGGATCATCCTATTAATATTCACCACACTAAAACTCACCACAATAAAATTCATCATACTAAAATAAACCATACTAAAACTCACCACACTAAAACTCACACTAAAACTCACCACACTAAATCTCACAACAATAAAATTCATTACACTAATACTCACCACAATAAAATTCATCACACCAAACTAAAGTTCACGGCACCGAAATTCACCGCACCGAAACTCACCGCACTAAAACTCACGACAATAAAATTCACCAGAATAAAATTCACCACAACTAAACTCACCACACTAAAACTCACCACACTAAAACTCACCACACTAAAACTCACCACACTAAAACTCACCACACTAAAACTCACCACACTAAAACTCACCACACTTAAACTCACCACACTAATACTCACCACACTAAAACTCACCACACCTAAACTCACCACACCGAAACTCAGCACACTAAAACTCACAACACTAAAACTCACAACACTAAAACTCACCACACTAAAACTCACCACAATAAATTTCACCACAATAAAATGAACCACAATAAAATTCATCACACTAAAATCACCACACTAAAACTCACAACACTAAAACTCACCACACTAAAACTCACCACACTTAAACTCACCACACTAATACTCACCACACTAAAACTCACCACACTAATACTCACCACACTAAAACTCAGCACCTATCGATCTGCATTATTAATTACAAATATTTTGCCAAAAAATTTTCTGCAAATAACAAATGGCATATTAACGTGTGGGAAAATATTTTTAATTAATTATGCAGATCGATAGGTGCTTTAAAAACAAACAATAAATGCCTTTACATCACTATTTTATCTAGTACCATTAAAGAGTTACAGCGAAAAAACGAAAAGATTCGCCCTTTTGGCATGACAAGATTTTCTACTCTTCCAATTTCTACGTTTTTTTGCTATAATTTTTTATTGGTACAAGATAAAATAGTGCTGTAGAGGTACTAATTGTTTTTTTTCAAAGCAACTATCGATCTGCATCATTATTTATAAATATTTTGCCAACAATTTTTTTTCGCAAATAAAAAATGGCAAATTAATGATTGGCAATATATTTTAAAATACTGATGCTAATCGATAGGTACTTTGAATACAAACAATAAATGCCTTTAAACTACTATTTTATCTTGTATTAGTTAAAAGTTATGGCGAAAAAACGCAAAGATTCGCCCTTTTGCCATGACAAGATTTTCAATTTTTCAAATTTGTCCTTTTAGTTTTGTATTTTGTGGCTTGAAATATCCAACAAAATGACACGAGATTTGGGCAGAGTATACTTGAGGATAAACTACATTCAAAATGTAAAACTCACCACACCTAAACTCACCACACCGAATCTCAGCACACTAAAACTCACAAACTAAAACTCAGCACACTAAATCTCAGCACACTAAAAAAATTACTACACCTAAACTCACCACACCGAAACTCACTTCACTAAAACTTCTACTGGAAAAACTCTACGGGAAAGATTTCTACTGGGAAGAATTCTACGACGAAATATTCTACGGGATAGCACAGTCTGAGAAAGAATTGTCTTTGAGAAAAGTTGTTTTGGCGGATAATTATTTTTGTGTTTGTTACTACATTTATAAAAAAAAATACAAAATTTACACAGCGAAGCACAGGTCCCTGATATAAATAATAAAAAAATGTTTTTATATTAATAAAATGGCTCCATAACCTTCACAAAATCTTTGCACTAGTCGTGCACGGATCCAGCTAGTAAATCAATATATCAAAAATTATTTTTGTTTTCAGAAAGAAACATTATTATAAACATTTAAACATTTAAAAAGTATAGCTATTGAAAATTATAAATTTTATTCAATTATTAAAGTTTTTATTACAGCTGTAATCCTTTATATTTAGCGTAAAAAGTGCTACATAAATCACATATTTCATATGAAATATATATATATATATTTATTGTTGAAACATTGCAACATCGCTTTTCATATCATAATTGCGGCAATTAACTGTTATCGCGGAAATATTTTGCACATAAAGCGTTAGTGATAACTCACAAAAACAAACATCACATTTGGCTACATAAAAGGACCACATATATAGAGGAGTAGATATATGTGAGGATATTCATGATTATGGAACAAAGGCAAATATTACGACAATAAAATATGTTTGCTATCAGTACATTGCGCTTAATTTACTCTGCTGTCTGGGAATTAAAAAATAATATTTAGTATGACAAACTATAGTGGAAATACTACAGAGAGAAATACATACCTACCAAAAAAATAAAAAAAAAACATAAAAATGTAATAAAAAATAATTTTAAAAATATAATACACATAGAAAAAATTAAAAAAATAATGAATTTTATCATTAAAAAAATTTAACTCGGAAATTATTAAAATATTAAAATTTCATTTAGATTTTTCGTTATTAATTAGAGAAATTAAAGTGTTTATATAAAAAATTTTCGGGTCTGTTATTAAACTTACATCCAAGTTATATATATCCAAAGTATGTACACGCAGAAAACGTGATTTCTTTGGTTAAAATGATATGAATTGGTATTCCAAAACTGATAAATATATAAAAACGAGGGATCTAATATAAGTTAAATTGGTCATAAGTTGAAAAATATAAACGACAATCCATTTTTTAATGTTCCAAGATATAAGATTTTAAATTTCACGAAAATCTGTAAAAACGAAGATGAGAAAACCTCAAATTATTGATGTAAATTCAGAAGAAATACCAATGCCAATACAACAAAAAATCCGTTTATACATATTGTTGGTATTTCGATGAAAAATAAAGGGTTTTTCAATAAGAGCGCTACAAAAGTTTTTTTAAAGGGTTTTTCAACAAGGACGCTACAAAAGTCTTTTGACATTTCTCTTCAGTAAGGTTTGCCATTTCATGATGGAAAGATAGGCGAGCCAACAACGAGTCGAAATTATTAAAATTTACGACCAAAATTCGGATTCGTATATATTTCCATCATGAAATGGCAAACCTTACTGAAGAGAAATGTCAAAAGAGCGGCAAGAAATATGGCGTCGTTTGCTGTCCCTGTCGCTCTACTTTTGTAGCGTCCCTGTTGTAAAACCCTTTACGAACAGTTCAAATTTTTAAAGAATATACATCATACATGTTGTAAATATTACAATGTAGTTCGAAAGCTTACAGACTGCACATTTTTTGTGAAGGCTGCCCGTAACCAATGACCGTCGATACAAATTTAGTCTTGGGGAATTCAAAAATTTAAGACGATCCAAGCTGAGAAAAAAAGCATTCTCATCCATTAATAAAATTCATCCAAGAGCTTATTCTACGGATCTGGTATCTTTTGATTAATTTTTGTTTTCAATAGAGAGTATTTGGTTCAAATTAGGAGATTATTAATGAAGTTAATGTCAAAATTGGGAAGCTCTAAAAAATCGATTTTATGTCATGATTTGAAGAAGTGTATTATACAGGGTGTTTGGTTCATCGATGAAAATAATTCGGGAGATCATTCTATGAATCATAAAAATAAGAAAATGTGCATAAATTTTGCACCCAGTTTAAGCTACAGGATGTTTAAGATTTATATGTTTCCGACATAACCTAGTAAAAACAATTGGTTATTAAGGGTGTGTGCGAGTTTGACTAAATTACTGACTAAACTAAATTTTGTCGGTAATGCAGCGTTTATTTTTCAATTTAGCAAATTTTCGAGCAAACTAAATTGAACTAAATTGGAAGACAGCCAACAAAGATATGATAATCGAGTTATTGTCGATTTTAACAATTACCGGTTACCGAATGGCGATTGAATTAAAACTAGTACAATTTAGTTTAGTCAGCAATTTAGTCGAACTCGCAGACACCCTAAGTATAACTGTTGATAAATAAATACCAATTTTTCACTCTTGTTTTAAACCTTTCCAATGCTATATGCATCTTCAAACCCCATCTTTTTTATCTTTTTTAAAATGTACATAAAGTTGAAATTTTCAAAAAAATAAATACAAATTTTGACTTCATGCAGAGAAAAAACATGGTTGTGGTGATCATATTTGAAGGTCATCATACTATGATTGGGGGTTATGGTTATAGGAAATCATATAATTTGTCTAATATGATCCTCAGTGATAATATTGCGTACCATAATATGATCCTCAGTGACAATAGTACGATTTTCTGCAACCACACCATGGTGACCATAAGCCGATTTCACACAATCATAACATGGTCCTCAGTGACCATATTATTATTCCACACAAACATACTATGGTCGTCAGTGTCCAAATCCAGATTTCGTACAACCATACTATGGTTGTCAGTGACCACATTATGATTCCACACAACCATACTATGGTTGTTAGTGACCATACCCAGATTCCACACAACCATACTAAGGTTGTCAGTATCCATACTATGGTTGTCAGTGACCATACTAATGTTGTCAGTGTCCATACTATGGTTGTCAGTGACCATACTATGGTTGTCAGTGTCCATACTATGGTTGTCAGTCCCCATGCAATTACGAGACCATTTTATGATTGTAAATATAAAATTAGTATATTATATATGTAAGTAAATATCATGGTATGATTGAAATTGACCATATTTTGATCGTGACAATATTTATAATAACCATAACATGGTTATTTTCTACCATATTTTGGTTTTTCACTACATTATGATAACTAAATTATTGTTAATATCATGTTATGATTGGTATTTACCAAATTTTGATTGTTGACACATTTTTCGTAACCATAACATGATTCTTATCAATCATATTTTGGTTTTTCAGAAAGACAAACATATTATAATAATTTATCTACTATAATATAATTATAGCGACCTTATTATTGTTGAAATAAAATTGAAAATACTATACTTTAAATGTGACAATCATGTACGATTGTAAAGACCATTACATGGATGTCGTGATCATGTTGCAACCATATTAATTCTCTGCCTGTTTGACATTGATTTTCTAAAAAATTTCGTTACGGATTATAACGATAGGGCAGTTCATTCCCATTATTTTCTTACCAACCATAGTGATTTTAATTTGGTAAGAAATGCTGCAGAAATAATTAAACAGTGGCGGGTCTTGTGATTTGTTGGTTGAAATAAAAAAAAAATATTGTGTTTGGATATACGATCAGAAAATATCTTATGTGAAATAATATGAAAATGATTATAATTTTAATAAATGTTTAAAAATATTTCTCGATGATTTCGATTTTTTTTTTTTAAATTTTAACCACCAAATCAAAAGACCCGACACTGCTTTATTATTTCTGCAGCATAACTTACCAGTTTAAAATCACTGTAATTAGTTAAAAAGTACTGGTATTAAACTGGTCTATTTTTATTTTTATTTATGAAAATTTTAAATTAACGTACATTTTAAAAAAGCAAAAATTATGCTTTTTAAAGATGGATATATCCATGGAAAGGTAATTTAATTTTCTAAGATAAGAGTGAACAATTTTTATCTATTTAACAAAAGATTATAATTTATAACCAATTTTCTTGACTAGGTTATGTTAGTAATATACATTTCTTCAACACCCTGTATTTTAAACTGGTTGCAAAATTAGACATTTTTAATTTCACTTTTTTTGAATCATGAAATCAACTCTCGAATTATTGACATCGATGAAGCAAACACATTCTATAAGTAGATTATTTAGTAAAGATTAAAATAGATTAAAATTGTTTGCTTTTTATTTTAAAATTTTTCAAAATTACTTAGTGAATTACTAGATCAACTAAATTACCACAACCAATAAATTACTGTATTTAATACAAATAATAACAAAAATTCAAAATAATAACTTTTGTACTTTTATTAATGCCAAATAAAATTTCTCTTATTCAAATCGTTGCATTCTTTAAATTTTCCCACCTGTTCTAAACTTGCTTAAGTCTTAAAATAAACTTACAATCTTAATCCTTTCATTACATTGAATACTAATTGATGTTCATGCTAATAATTTTAATTTACTCTACCTCTTCAAACACGAACTCTTTTCTATACATAAAAGAAAATCTAATTAAGCGCTTTGCGTTTTAAGTTACATTTAACCCTAATACAAAAAAAAATATATAACAATTGCAACGCTTTGCCAATAAATTATTAGTTTTTGTCTCTCTCTATTGGCTGCATTTTATTTTCTAAAAGTTTTCTTTTACGATTTTCATATCGATCTAAGTCTTTTGCTCTAGCAATTAATTATTCGGTTTTTGCAAAAACGTGGGCAATAAAAATTTTATTGCTACCAATTTTTTGCGCTTTCTTGCACACAGTCATTGAAAGTCATATTTATGGTTTTACCACTATAGAATTTGACTTCATAGCAAGTTTATGAAACAACAAAAAATGTGGCTTTGAATAATGGTCTTATTCAATAAAATGCAAAGGTTTTGGTTGAACTTCAATTATATGATTCATTGTATGGTACAATCAATTTTAATGGGTTATAAATATTTTTGAATTACAACGGTTTAAATTAAATAAATTATCAGAAAATGTACAGATATATAATCCCATAATCAGTTAGAATTTCAAAAATAACTAAAAGTTTTATGTCGCTAAAAATAGGGAAAATTCGTTTATTTTTTCAAACACAATTTTCAACATTGTACAACATTTTTGTACATAACTTCTGCACCCGTTGAATTCCACTCAAAATCAAATCTTAAATAATAGATGAATTGTATATGAAACATATATTTATTTAAAAATGTTAAAATGTTGTTGATTTGAGATATCGCCACGGTCATGCCAAAGGGGCGAATGTGCATTTTTAAAAAATGTTTGGAAATCAAATTCTAAAGTTTGAAGTGCTTAAAAAATTAGTAAATTTTAAAATTTTTTCAATTTTTTCTATTATTTTGGTTTATTCGTCAATTATTATAACGTGTATAAAATATCTTTAGATTTGGACAACATACTGAATTATAAATACGGATTTTGTGAGGCTATATCCAGATCAAAACGCAAATAATTTCGTTTTTTATGCTATAACTTTTTGTTAGCGCAAGATAAAATAGTAATGTAAAGGCATTAATTGTTTGCTTTTATAGCATTTATCTATTGGCATCATTAATCAAAAATATTTTGTCAAGCATTAGTTTGGCATTTGTTATTTGCAGGAAAATTTTTTGGCAAAATATTTTTAAATAATGTTGCCAATCGATAGGTGCTTTAAAAACAAACAATTAATGCCTACACACCAATATTTGATCTTGCACCAATAAAGAGTTTTAGCATAAAAACGAAGAAAATGGAAAAATTGGAAATCTTGTCATGCCAAAAGGGCGAATCTTTTCGTTTTTTCGCTATAACTCTTTAATGGTACTAGATAAAATAGTGATGTAAAGACAATTATTGTTTGTTTTCAAAACACCTATCGATCTGCATTATTAATTACAAATATGTTGCCAAAAAAAATTCCTGCAAATTACAAATGGCATATTAACGTTTGGGAAAATATTTTTAATTAATTATGCAGATCGATAGGTGCTTTGAACATAAACAATAAATGCCTTTACATCACTGTTTTATCTAGTACCATTAAAGAGTTAAAGCAAAATTTGAAAATCTTGTCATGGCAAAAGGGCGAATCTTTTCGTTTTTTCGCTATAATTCTTTAATAGTACTAGATAAAATAGTGATGTAAAGGTAATTATTGTTTGTTTTCAAAGCACATATCGATCTGCATTATTAATTACAAATATTTTCCCAAAAAAAATTTCCTACAAATTACAAATGGCAAATTAATGTTTGCCTAAATATTTTTAAGTAATTATGCAGATCGATAGGTGCTTTGAAAATAAACAATAAATGCCTTTACACCACTATTTTAGCTGATACCAATAAAGAGTTAAAGCAAAATTTGAAAATCTTTTCATTGGCAGAAGGGCGTATCTTTTGGTTTTTTCGCTATAACTCTTTGATGGTACTAGATAAAATAGTGATGTAAAGACAATTATTGTTTGTTTTCAAAACACCAATCGATCTGCATTATTAATTACAAATATTTTGCCAAAAAAATTCCTGCAAATAACAAATGGCATATTAACGTTTGGGAAAATATTTTTAATTAATTATGCAGATCGATAGGTGCTTTAAAAAACAAACAATAAATGCCTTTACAACACTATTTTATCTAGTACCATTAAAGAGTTATAGCGAAAAAACGAAAAGATTCGCCCTTTTGGCATGACAAGATTTTCTACTCTTCCAATTTCTACGTTTTTTTGCTATAATTTTTTATTGGTATAAGATAAAATAGTGATGTAGAGGTACTAATTGTTTGTTTTCAAAGGACCTATCGATCTGCATCATTAATTATAAATATTTTGCCAACAATTTTTTCTCGCAAATAAAAAATGGCAAATTAATGTTTGGCAATATATTTTTAAATAATGATGCCAATCGATGGGTACTTTGAAAACAAACTATAAATGCCTTTAAACTACTATTTTATCTTATATTAATTAAAAGTTATGGCGAAAAAACGAATAGATTCGCCCTTTTGCCATGACAAGATGTTCAATTTTTCAAATTTGTTCTTTTAGTTTTGTATTTTGTGGCTTTAAATATCCAACAAAATGACACGAGATTTTGGCAGAGCATACTTAAGGATAAACTACATTCAAAATGTAAAAAAAAATGGAAAAAATTGCACATTCACCCCTTTGGCATGATAGTGATGAAATGGCCTATTAAAATATACGTGGTTTAAACTAATCACAATTAAAACAATATGGTATGGAAATTGAAAATATAGTTTTTTCAAATTTTGAAGCACCAAACCACACCATCTGGGAAGCTGAATTTTGACCCATAACTTAATTTTATGTTGTTTAGGCATACCTCTAAATTTAATTCAAATTTAATATCAAATCACTCGGTTGATTTAATAGCGAATACCTGTTGTTTGAAACTCATAAATTTTCTTCGAACTAATTCTTTCCAATGCAAAGAAACAAATTGTATTATAATCAGAAATAATTAAAACAATTAAACCATTTATTTTAAACTCCATTGAAAATTTCTCCGCTTTTATAAATATTCAGTCTTATTTAGGTTTGACCTACAAAATCCTTATTTATTTTTTTTTTAAAAGATAGAAACAATACCTGAGTTCTCACCGTTACGCCGTCAACCTCATTTGCTACAGATCATTTATTCACAATCTTGAATCAAATGACTAAATTTGTGACGCGTTGACAATAAATGAAAATAAATGGATTTTTTTTTGGAATGTGACATTAGTTGCGTTTTTTCATAATTTAAATTTGAGCTTGAACAAATTTTATACACAAAACAAAAACAACATTTGGACCAGATACATTTTTGGTGTAGCTAACCGGCTCAACTCATTGAAAATGTGTACTTACTAAAACGTATACGGCAAACATTGCTTTTTTGTTATTTTTTGAAATATTTTTTGAAAAATATTTTAGTAAACAAAAAATTTTTTTTGAAAATCATCTGAAATTTCTTTTCGGGACAACAACCACAACCGCTCAAAAAAATGATATCAAAATGTATTGGAACGTGGCACCACTGCTGTCGGAGCATCTGCAGTATCCCCATCGTCTACAAGAAAAATTGTAAGTCTGTGTTTTGGTTTTTATACCCTACACCTATGAGGTACAGGGTATATTAACTTTGTGCTTATATTGTAACGCCCCTTAGGAGGCGTGTCCGGTATGGAAAAGTATATATATTCTTGATCAGCATCACTACCCGAGTCCGTTTAGCCATGTCCGTCTGTCTGTCTGTCTGTCCGTCTTGCTGTCCGAATACAGAATAACTTGAGAAATACTGATCAGAATGCGATGAAATTTCGTCTCTATATATTTTACCCAAAAGTAGGAACTGAGTTTGAAAATGAGCCAAATCGGTCAACGGACACGCCCACCTCCCATACAAGTCACTTTTATATAACTCTATCGGAACTAATAACTCGAAAAGTATTCAAGGTATAGTTATAAAATTTAAAATGTATTGTTAGAATTCACCTAAAAATATGTGGTCCAAAAATGGGCGTGATCCGCCTACTTTTTTTTCATTATTTCCCGGGTTTTCATAGTGGAAATTTGATCCGTAAATTATTAAAATCAAATCTATGAAATATTAGCCTTTCAAAATTTTAAATATAGGCGTGGTCCGCCCAATTACATTTGTCAATTTTTTTTTTTAGTTTTTTATACTTTATATAAATTTTTTAATTTATGGGGATATAAGACGTAAATTTCTGATATATGAATAATATTCTGAGGGTTAATATCCCCACCGAAGGTGTAGGGTATTCCATAGTCGGGCCCGACCGACTATAAAAATCCGCCCCATGTGACCTAACTTTCCCAACTCGTTTGGTGTGTGTTAGTGTCGCAGTCGTAGCTACCATTTTCGGTGCTGCAAAAACCATTTTTAATGGAACAGTGCATACCGCAATCACTCCCACCTCTTGGTTAAAAGACCGTGATATTTTCAACCATGATAATCGCTACTTTTTTCAATTTATTTAAAATATAAAAAATTGTAAATGTCATACTAAAGACACAAACGTTTCATATATTCAGAAGAAAGGTTTGTGTATTATTTCATTTGAGCCACATAGTTTTTTTCACAACTGCTTTGATCCGGAACAAAAAATTATGAAAAAAACGCAGCTAATAAATGAAAAGAAATTGATTTTTTTTTTTTTTTTTGCAATGTGACATTAACGTGTCGATCATGTCTTTCCCGGTGACAACGATATCGGCTACAATTCGTTTGAATATCAGTTTAATATCGTGTGACTACAATTTTTGATTCATGTAACAAACGAAACGTTGAGTACGCTTGTTTTGAGAGTTTTTTGTTGCCAGCATATAAATCAAACGACAAAGTAAAAAAAAAAAAATTCTTTATGAAAAATAGTAATAGCAAAAATTGTGACCAAACGTTCGATTCAAAGAGCGAAACAAACGAAACGTTTGAAATACGTTATACAAATTTTGGACGAAGGGGACTGGAAACGAATCGTTGTCACACGATAATAAAAAGACACATGAGTTGGGGGTAAAAAAAAATTGAAGATTTCAAAAATTTTGTTTTTGAATCAAAAATCTCAAACAAAGGGAGATGAATGTGTAGCCTCACGGGTAGAGCAGCGGAGTCAGGAGTTCGATGCCAGCTTGTAACAACTGAAATATTAGAATTTTTTTTTATTCAATTTTTAAAATTATATGAAGTAAATAAGAAATAAAAGAATATTCGTTAAAAGGAACAAAAGATAGGAAAAAGGAAAAGAGTGAAAAAAGAAATAAGAAATAAGAAAAAAACTTTTTTAATAGATTTTTTTGTATTAAAAATACATAAATATATTTATTTTTCTATACTTTTTCTGGACAGCTAAATAATTGCAATTTCAGTAATTTTAAGACAAATTTATTTAAAAATTAATATGAAATTCAATAAAAATATGTATTTATTTTGTATATTTTTCATACAAAAACTAGTTGGGAAAGTTAGGTCACATGGGTAAGTTCGGTCACATGGGGCGGATTTTTATAGTCGGTCGGGCCCGACTATGGAATACCCTACACCTTTGGTAGAGATATTAATGAGGAATATTTAATTGTATAACTTAATTTAAAATTTTTAATTATGCTGAACCTCCCCACCCTCAGAATATTATTCATATATCAGAAATTTACGTCTTATATCCCCATAAATTAAAAAATTTATATAAAGTAAAAAAAATAAAAAAAAAAAAATTGAAAAATATAATTGGGCGGACCACGCCTATATTTAAAATTTTGAAAGGCTAATATTTCATAGATTTCATTTTAATAATTTACGGATCAAATTTCCACTATGGAAACCCGGGAAATAATGAAAAAAAAAGTGGGCGGATCACGCCCATTTTTGGACCACATATTTGTAGGTGAATTCTAACAATACCTTTTAAATTTTATAACTATACCTTGAATACTTTTCGAGTTATTAGTTCCGAAAGAGTTATATAAAAGTGACTTGTATGGGAGGTGGGCGTGTACGTTGACCGATTTGGCTCATTTTCAAACTCAGTTCCTACTTTTGGCTAAAATATATTGAGACGAAATTTCATCGCATTCTGATCAGTATTTCTCAAGTTATTCTGTATTCGGACAGCAAGACAGCAAGACGGACAGACAGACAGACAGACAGACAGACAGACAGACATACAGACAGACGGACATGGCTAAACGGACTCGGGTAGTGATGCTGATCAAGAATATATATACTTTTCCATACCGGACACGCCTCCTAAGGGGCGTTACAATATATGCACAAAGTTAATATACCCTGTACCTCATAGGTGTAAGGTATAACAAATAAGAACTGCGTCGAATAAAATTGTCCGTTACATATCTTCCCATAATGTGCTATTGCAAGATTCAAATTGAAAAAATTTGATCATAGTAGCTCTGAATTAAATGGCAGAAAATAATTTGTGTCAGTTATAGTCAATACAACATTTATTTAACGCGAAAATGGCAAACGAAGTGGAAGTGCGAGAAAATATAATTAAAATTTTTCAAAAACAACCTAGTTGGTCTTTTAAAAAAATTGCCAAGGAGGTAGGGGCTAACCCTAAGACCATTTCTCGCGTTATCAACCGCTTTAAGGAAGACCTGAGTATTGATCGGAAGAAAGGTTCTGGTAAAAAAAAGGCCAACATGATCGTGAAAAGTCGAAGAAGGTTGTGAATATTTTAAAGAAAGATCCAAGCATATCCGGAAGGAAATTGGCGAGAAAGGCGGATTGCTCAGAATCTTTCGTGCGCAGGACTAAGAAAGAAGCTGGGCTGAAGACGTACAAGGTCCAAAAAGTTCCGGATAGAAATGCCGTCAAGAATGAAACCGCAAAGCAACGAGCTAAAAAGCTGAACCAAGAGTTTTTTAAAAAATTCGATTGCTGCATAATGGACGACGAAACGTAGGTTTTAGAGGACTTTTCTCAGCTACCTGGGCAGGAATTTTATACAACAGATTCTCGAGGAAATGTCGCTGAAAAATTCAAATCAAAAAAAATGACAAAATTCCCAAAGAAATTTGCAGTTGTGGAAAAAGGAGCAGCTCATTCGTGACATCGGGTACAATTAATAGCGAAATAAATGTGAAGGAATGCTTGCAAAAGAGATTGTGTCCATTTTTACGCCAACATGAAGTGTCCACATTTATTTGGCCTGACCTCGCTTCATGTCACTACAGCAAAACGGCCTTAGAGTGGATCCAACAAAATGCAGTGATTTTGGTGCGTAGAGAAGCCAATCCACCAAACTGTCCAGAACTCAGGCCGATTGAGAGATACTGGGCTTTAGTAAAAAGGGAGATAAAGACAATAAAAAAAGTGGCCAAAGACCTTCAAGACTTTAAAAGAAAGTTGTCTACAGCAGCAGTGAGGGTGTCGGACACTACCATTACAACCTTAATGGAAGTGGTTCCGGAAAAATTAAAACTTTTTATTAAAAAATATTAATTTCTGGTTTTTTATATTTTTTTTTTTAAATCTAAAAATAATTTTCAAAATAAAAGATTTTATTCTATAAAAATTCGATTACTAGATTTCTAGATTTTTTCATTTTTGTAGCGGACAATTTTATTCGACGCAGTCCTTACATGAATTTATTTAAAACAAAAGTAAATATCTGTGGACATAAAACGAAAACAATTATATTTATTTCAATTACATTTTTATTTGTTTTTAATATATATTATTTTTTTGAGTGTGTATGACTTATTTCATCTCATTTGATTTTATTTGCTTAAGAATATATTTAATACTAAAATAGTTGAATATTTATAAAATATTTGGAACAACATTCTATGAACAACTTAATCATCATGTGATTACTGTAATTATAATTTAATCATTTTAGTTTCTTTTATACTACTTTGAATAGTACTTAATATGAAAATAGCATTTCATTAATATACATATATAAAAAATTATATGTCTGTCCATATATTTTCTTCAAAATTTGCTATTGTATTGCATTTATTTACACCTTGACGACCGACTCACGCACACATATAAAATATACGAATTTATGTTGCACTTGTTATGTTATTTCAGTGGCTGTGTAAACACGTATTCAAATATATATCGCACATATGAGTGTGTTTTTGTGTAATACGTGTATTTTATATAGGTTACAATAAAATTTCATTATTTTTGTTTTTTTTTTTTTTTTGTAACCTTTTATGTATTATTTTTATTACATTTTGGTTACTTTTGTTATTTTGATTATAAATGTTGCTCTTATAATGTATCGCATTTATTGAACTTCCGTCAGTTGCACGTGACAACGATTCTCGTTGTTGTCCTTGATGCAGAAATGAGTTTTCTTTGATATTACGCAATCGTGAAATTATATTTTGGTGGAATAGAGAAAAAAACGCTTCTTAAATTACGTTTCGGCTCAAATCGATAATTTCTTCTGCAAAAACTGTTATGCATAGCATTAGTAAAATTAATAAATTACTCAGCAGCACTTAGTTATGCTGATAATGTTGCTGCTGCCTAAGAAAAACACGCAATTTTTTCTTTTTATAACATCAAAGCACGCAAAATGTATGAAATACACTTTATGTGCAAAAAAAAAATATTATGAATTTTGTCATTTTTCATAATTTATTTCATTAATCAATAATATGTATAATTATTTCAAACACTTTTTTTACAATATAAAACTTTTATTTTAAGTAGAAATATTTATTTATTACTTCAAATGATATAAAAAGAGATGGCCAATTTCTATAGAATTTTTCTTCAAAATACAATAAGAAATAAAAATTTGAACGAAAAATTTTAAATTCTTAAAATTACAATTTTTCACTAAAAAAAAATTAATTTTTCACAAAAAATTAAAATTTTCACTAAAAATTCAATTTTTCACTAAAAATTCAATTTTTCACTAAAAATTCAAATTTTCACTTAAAATTCAATTTATCACTAAAAATTCAAATATTCACTAAAAATTCAATTTTTCACTAAAAATTCTATTTTTCACTAAAAATTCAATTTTTCACTAAAAATTCAATTTTTCACTAAAAATTCAAATTTTCACTAAAAATTCAATTTTTCACTAAAAATTCAATTTTTCACTAAAAATTCAATTTTTCACTAAAAATTCAATTTTTCACTAAAAATTCAATTTTTTACTAAAATATTCAATAGTTGAAAAAAAATGTTGTGTTTTTGCTTTTGGGTTTTGCTTTTATGTTTTTGCTTTTCTATTTCAGTTTTTACTTTTATTTCTAATTTTGTGTATTGCTTTTGATTTTGTGTCTTTGCTTTTGTGTCTTTGCTTTTGTGTTTTTGCTTTTCTTTCGTTTTGTGTTTTGCTATTTTTTTTATTTTGTTTTTGCATTTCTTTTAGCTTCTTTTCTTTTGCTTTTGTGTTTTTTTTGCTTTTGTGTTTTTTCCTTTGTTTTGTGTTTTGATTTTGTGTTTTTCTTTTGTTTTTTTGCTTTGGTTTTTGTGTTTTAGCTTTGGTTTTTGCTTTTGTGTTTATGTTTTGTTTTTGCTTTTTTTTGGTTTTGCTTTTATTTTTGTGTCTTGCTTTTGTGTTTTTGATTTGTTTTTGTTTTTGTGTGTGCTTTTGTTTTTGTGTTTTTTCTTTTGTCTTTGTGTTTTTCTTTTTGGTTTTTGCTTTTATTTTACTGAATTTGCTTTTGTTTTTGTATTTTTTGCTTTTGGCTTTGTGTTTTTGCTTTTGTGTTTTTGATTTTGTTTTTGTGTTTTTGCTTTGTTTTTGTGTTATTACTTCTGTGTTTTGCTTTAGATTTTATGTTTTTGCTTTTGTTTTTGTTTCTTGCTTTGTTTTTGTGTTTTTGCCTTTTTTTGTGTTTTTTCTTTTTTTTGTGTTTTTGCTTTTGTTTTTGTGCTTTTGCTTTTGTTTTTGTGGTTTTCTTTTGGTTTTTGCTTTTATTTGTCTGTCTTTGCTTTTGTTTTTGTATTTTGTGTTTATGTTTTCGTGTCTTTGCTTTGTTTTTGTTTTTTTGCTTTTTATTTTTTTTTATTTTGTGTTTTTGTTTTTGCTTTAATGTTTTTGATTTTGTTTTTTGCCTTTGTTTTTGTGGTTCTGCTTTTGTTTTTGGGGTTCTGCTCTGTAGTATTTGCTTTTGTTTTTGTATTACCATCTTTTGTTTTGTGTTTATTTTGCTTTTGTAATTTTTTATTTAAGTTTTTTATTTCATCTTCTTAGCTGGTGTAAGTGCCGAGTTATATCGTATTGAAAGTTTAGGTTGTATGGGAAGTACCACGCCCTTTTGTCCAATTCCATATATTCGCCCATATATAGCCTATGTCACCCTCCGGACTCCATAGTATCTTCGTGCAAAATTTCAGTTCGGTTCAATTTCGGTTCAGCAGTTTAGACGTGATGCTGGAACAAACAGACTGACTGACAGATGGACCAAGAGGTGGATGATAACCAATAAAATGTTAAGTTTAATAAATTCATAAAAGCTGCTCTAAAGTCAGTTTTCGTAAAACATTTTATGTTTGATATTATAAATATTATAACCATTTTTTATTATTTAATGTTGCTGTCTTAGTCTTAGTTTTTGGAATAACTTTGATAACTTTTAATTTTACCATAAACTTTTTAAATTTTGCGTTAAATATATATTATTATTATTTTTATTATTGCAATTATAAATTTTAATTTTTAAGTTAATAAAATTATAATAATTAATAAAATCACAAAAAGTGAACACATAATCATTGCAATTATTGATTATTTTATAAACATTTTTGGCTAATTCCCTAGGTTGATAATGTTAATAAATTTATTACGAAAACCATACTTATGTTGTTGCAAGTATAAATTTGGTAACCATAACTATAGTTAATTTTTTTTTAAATTATTTTGTTTTAAAATTACAACTTAATGATAACACCAAAATCTTGTAATTAATAAATTCGTAAACTGTTGTTACACAAGTGCTTGCCGCAATAATATTTTGATTTTAATTATAATTATTATAATCGTAATTAGCTATCACAAGAATTATATAATGCAAACCAACTATAATAGTTTATTAAAGTTGTTGTTTATTATGTTTCTAATAAAAAATGCTTTTGCTAAGTTGATAACTTGATGCAAATAAAATTATACAAATTAAAAAATATTTGTTACAATCATAAAATGTTTGCTGCACACACAAACAGTTTTCTCCCCCTGCTTAAGTATTCTGTATGACGTATGTTATTTTAAAATCTATTCAAAATATCAACTTAAGTAACACTAATGCAATTATAATGGCAGCAGAAAATAGGCAGTTAGTACTTTTAGTGACGAAGGTGACTGTGCTGCAGCAGTAGCTTCTACCAGTTGTGCACTCAAAAGACAGATGTCGCACTGTGGAGCATATTGTTGTAACTGCTGCATGTTGGTTCATGTGTCCCCGAAGGCATTAGTGTAAACCCACTATTGTTTTACCTGCATAGTAACGAAATATGGGGCTGTGTGGATTAACAGTGCAAAAAAGAATATGCGAGGTAGTGTGTGATGGAGTTGCATGTATTGTATATGTGTGATGTATTTATGCGAATTCATCTCGGAGACCACAACTGTCTGACATACACTCATGCACTCACACAGATATGTAATACACAGTTAATTAAGTCTTGCACATGTGGTTTCCGCTCGGTTGTACGACTGAATTGTACCGCACGACTACGACGAAATACAAAAGTTGGCAGCAATTATTAAAATTTATATTAAAAACTCAATATGATAAATGGTGAAAATAAACAGAACCAATGACGAAGGAAGGAAGGCTGATTAAAAGAATTATATATGTGCTGCAAGAGGAAATGGTGAAATTAATATAAAATTAATTTTAATGTTTCAGTATTTTAAATAAATAATTGAAATATTTTGTTCGCTATTTATTACTTTTTCTCTTTCCTTTATAAAGTTTTCAATACTTTCACTCAAAAGTTCACAAAAAAATTATAAAATTAAAATGTAGCACAAAATTTCAATTTCCCTTCAAAATCAAATCTCATATTTAAATTTTTACTCAGAAATCAAAATTTCAAAAAAATATCAGAATTTCAAAAAAATATCAGAATTTCAAAAAAAAATCAAAATTTCAAAATTTCACTAAAAAATTAAAATTTTCACAAAAATATAATAAAATTAAAAATTTCACTAAAAATTCAAAATTTCACGATATATTAAAATTTTTGATCAAAATTCAAATTTTCACTAAAAATTAAAATTTTCACTAAAAATTAAAAATTTCACTAAAAATTAAAATTTTCACTAAAAATTAAAATTTTCACTAAAAACTCAAATTTTCACTAAAAATTAAATTTTCACTAAAAATTAAAATGTTCACTAAAAATTCAAATTTTCACTAAAAATTCAAATTCTCATTAAAAATTCAAATTTTACCTAAAAATTAAAATTTTACCTAAAAATTCAAATTTTCACTTAAAATTAAAATTTTCACTAAAAATTAAAATTTTCACTAAAAATTAAAATTTTCACTAAAAATTAAAATGTTCACTAAAAATTCAAATTTTCACTAAAAATTCAAATTTTAACTAAAAAATTAAAATTTACACTAAAAGTTAAAATTTACACTAAAAATTCAAATTTTCACTAAAAATTCAAATTTTCTCTAAAAATTAAAATTTTCACTAAAAAATAAAAATTTTCACTAAAAATTAAAATTTTCACTAAAAATTCAAATTTTCACTAAAAATTCAAATTTTCACTATAAATTCAAATTTTCACTAAAAATTCAAATTTTCACTAAAAATTCAAATTTTCACTAAAAATTCAAATTTTCACTAAAAATTCAAATTTTCACTAAAAATTCAAATTTTCACTAAAAATTCAAATTTTCACTAAAAATTAAAATTTTCACTAAAAATTAAAATTTACACTAAAAATTAAAATTGACACTCAAAATTCAAATTTTCACTAAAAATTCAAATTTTCACTAAAAATTGAAATTTTCACTAAAAATTAAATTTTCACTAAAAATTAAAATTTTTACTAAAAATAAAAATTTTTACTAAATATTAAAATTTTTACTAAAAATTAAAATTTTTACTAAAAATTAAAATGTTCACTAAAAATTAAATTCAAATTTTCACAAAAAAATTCAAATTTTCACTAAAAATTCAAATTTCACTAAAAATTCAAATTTCACTAAAAATTCAAATTTTCACTAAAAATTAAATTTTCACTAAAAATTAAATTTTCACTAAAAATTAAAATTTTTACTAAAAATTCAAATTTTTACTAAAAATTCAAATTTTTACTAAAAATTCAAATTTTTACTAAAAATTCAAATTTTTACTAAAAATTCAAATTTTTACTAAAAATTCAAATTTTTACTAAAAATTCAAATTTTTACTAAAAATTCAAATTTTTACTAAAAATTCAAATTTTTACTAAAATTTCAAATTTTCACTAAAAATTTAATTTTCACTAAAAATTTAATTTTCTCTAAAAATTCAATTTATCACTAAAAAATAAAATTTATCACTAAAAAAATTACAATATTTACAAAAAAATTCCAAATTAATTTGACTTCTTACAAATTATTTTATTAAATTCTTTTATTTATTATAGGTATTTAAAATGTATTTATTCAAATAATTCAATTTATTTAAATTCCCTTTCGCTTGAGTGAATATTATAATATGACCACAAAAACCACTTAATTCACATTTTTATTGAGTTGTCAAATTCGATCATTAAACAACAATCACAAACAATAAAAAATTACAGGAAAAAAAAGTTTGTGCATAAAAATTATGTCAACAAAAAATAAATATTAGAAAAAAACTAAGTTAAATAAATATTTGCCTATAGAAAATCCCTATAAACCAAAAACACAAATCGTTTCCAAACAACCAAAAGAAAAAAAAACAACAACAGACGACAATCCAATTTAACATTGTTGCAAAAAAAAAAAGAAAAAAACGTAGCATAATTTGAAGAAATCATCAATCAATTGTTCTCTTCATGAAGACAGTGGCAACAGGATATTTTTTTGTTTGTTTTTACTAACGATCATTAATAATCACGGCAAACACAATTTGTTAACAATGCAATGAAATTCAATGTACAAAACAAATTTGCCACTGAGATAGATAGAATTTTAGGTATGGCTTTTTAAGGGTTTGCTAAAGGTTTTTGTAAAGAAGATTAATACAAACTTTATTTTCTATTTTGTGAATTATTGCCAGAATATGAAAGATATTTAAGTCAATATGATACTAAAATTCAAAACGAAATAAAGAAATTTTTGACAAGAATTAGCTTTCTCTTTAAAAAAAAAAGAAATAGAACAAAATTGTTTTAATATAAAGTTTCATTTGTATCTACAAATAATTTAAATAGAAAAAAAACAAGGTGTTGGTCTGAAAAATTTCGGTTGCGGTTAAACAGCGATAAATAAAAATGTCAACTAAATATATCTCTCATTAGTAATTTTTAAGAAGCTGAGAAGCTGATGCACAATTCACTTTTCAGATGACTCCCAATATTTCTGGACCACAGACTATTGGTAACTTGTGATTTAAAATTTCGGTATAATAGTAAATAGAACCCTAAAAGCAAAAATTAAACATTTTTTATAGAAAATAAAAAAAAAATGCAATTTTTGGTCGACAAAAACAGTAATGTTCGAAATTATCGAATTAAAAAATTTTTAAAAATCATTTTTGGGCATTAAAAACAACGCAATGTCCTAAATCACTATTTTCAAAAAAAAAAAAAATCGATAAAAACAACAATGAAAAAAATATTCGAAACAAAAAAAAAACGCAATGATTGATAATTTTCGAAAAAAAATATTGGACGATAAAAACAGAGAATTGTTTGAAATCAGTATTAATAAATAAAAATGTTCGACAAAAATAACAATGTTCGAAAATGAAAATTTTTGAAATATATAAATTTTTCGACGTCAAAAACAGCGATATGTTCGAAATCACCATTTTCCAAATAAAATATTCGACAAAAATCACCATGAAAACGAAAAAAAATATTTGAAACAATTAAAGAACAATGTTCGAAAATTTTCGCAAAAAAAACAAAAAAAAAACAAAGCAATGTTCGAAATCACCGTTTTCAAAACAAATGTATTTTCGAGAAAAAAAATTGCTAATAAAATATTTTTGACGCATATTCGATAAAAACAACAATGAAAACAAAGAAAAGTATTCGAAACAAAAAAAAAAGAACGAAGTTCGAAAATATTCGAAAAAAAAAATTTGACGACAGAAACAGCGAAATGTTTGAAATCACTATTTACAAATAAAAATGTTCGACAAAAACAACAATGTTCGAAAATGAAAATTTTTGAACGTGAAAAACAGCGAAATGTTCGAAATCACCATTTTCCAAATAAAATATTCGACAAAAACCATAATGAAAACGAAAAAAAAATATTTGAAGCAATTAAAGAACAATGTTCGAAAATTTTCGAAAAAAAACCCAAAAAAAAACAAAGCAGTGTTCGAAATCACCATTTTCAAAACAGATGTATTTTCGAGAAAAAAATTGTTAAAAAAATATTTTTGACGCCAAAAATCAACATTTTCAAAAAAAAAAATATTCGATAAAAACACCAATGAAAACAAAGAAAAGTATTCGAAACAAAAAAAAAACAACAATGTTCGAAAATTTTCAAAAAAAAAAAATTTGGACGACAGAAACAGCGAAATGTTTGAAATCACTATTTACAAATAAAAATGTTCGACAAAAACAACAACGTACGAAAATAAAAAATTTTCGATATCACCATTTTTCAAATATTCGACAAAAACCACAATGAAAACGAAAAAAGAATATTCGAAACAAATAAAAGAACAACAATGTTCGAAAATTTTCGAAAAAAAAAATTTACGACAAAAACAACGCAATGTTCGATATCACCTTTTTCAAAAAAAATATGTTTTCGAGAAAAAAAATTGTTAATAAACATTTTTGGACATCAAAAACAACCAAATCAGCATTTTCAAAAAAAAATATTCGACAAAAACAACAATGAAAACAAAGAAAAGTATTTGAAACAAAAGAAAGCAACAATTTTCGAAAATTATCGAAAAAAATGTTGGTAGGCAAAAACAAAGCAACCCTTCGGGGAAACGAACCGGTCCTAGACTAGGCACGTGACTGGTTCCTCAGAGTTATATGAAACCAACCAACCGGCAACTTTTACATGGCGTTATCCAAGGTAGCGGTCAATTGTCATGCAGACCTTTAGACCTATCACAAAACTGGTCATCAAGATCCTGTCCTTAGTCGGTGCCAATGCTACCGGTCACGTGATACGGTCACGTGATACGTGAATGAAAACAAAAAAAATATTCGAAACAGAAAAATTCGAAAATGAAAACTTTCAAATTATAAAATTTGTTAATAAGAATTTGGACGACAAAAACAACGCAATATTCGAAATCACCATTGAAAAAAACAATATTCGACAAAAAGAACAATGTTCGAAAATGAAAATTTTCATAAAAACGACACAAAAACAACGCAATGTTCGAAATCTCCATTTTCCGTAAAAAAAATTGGACAAAAATAATAATGAAAACAAAAGAAAAATCTTCGAAACAAAAAAAAAACAACAATTGTTAATTGTTATTTCTGGAGTAATAGGAAACTCGCACCATGGGTGCGAATTTCCGTTCATTAGGCAGAAATTCGCACCGGTGCGAAGTTCCACCTATTGAGTGGAAATTCGCACTAAAAAAAAATTATTCAAGGAATTAATTTGAAGGAACCAAAATATGAACATGGAACCCAAACACTCCGAAGGTTATCGATGTCTGCACCATCAATGCGGCTACTTAGAGGCAATAGTGAAGTTTTATGGAATTCATCGATGGTAAACACTACTAGTTGTTTTTTTTCATCGATATTCCATATGACGTTCCCATGAACGGCATTTATTGTGTTTCACATTCTGCTACTTGATGTCCTTTGGAGGTCAATAAAAGTGCGATGGACTTTCGTAATATTTTTAGATTCAACTTTCAAAAATAAAATGTTATAACATATATAAATAAAATCAAAGGGTTTGGTGCAAAAAAGGGTCAAGTCCATATTTTTCGAAATTGAGTTTTTAATGACAGATTTTTTTAAACAAAAAATTACAAAATTGGCAATTTTAAACAGTTTTTATTGATTTTCCAGTGAAAAAATGGACTTAACCCTTTTTTGCACCAAACCCTTCAATTATTACATTTTATTTTTATTTTGGTAAGTAATTTCTTCGAAATAAATATAGGTGCGAGTTAAACGGAAATTCGCACCGGTTCAGATTTTATAAATTAGTGCGAGTTTCCGTACATTAAACTGAAATTCGCACCGGTGCGAATTTCCACTCATATAGTAGAAACTCGCACCGGTGCGAATTTCCGTTACCCCTTATTTCTGATCTCTGCTAACTACAAATTCTGTATAATTGTATTAAAGTTTTATGAAAATCTACTATGAATTATGTGCCACTTCAATGAAGAGAAAATTTACCATTGAGATAAAGTTTGAGTAAGGTGAATTTTTAAAGATCTATTAGGGTTTTTTAATTTGCTTTTTAAAGCTAATATAAAAAAAAATCAATTTGATATAATTTATAATGAGATACTTATAAAAGTCATTAGTGATAAATTTCTTTTTAATTTCAAAAAGTTTTAGCAAAAGCAGCTATAAAACGTAAAATTATTGCTGTCAGCAAATTTACTAGTTTATATAGTCTATCATGGGAATAATAAAGGGTTTTTCAATAAGAGCGCTATAAAAGTTTTTTCAAGGGTTTTTCAACAGCGACGCTACAAAAGTATAGCGACAGGGACAGCAAACGACGCCATATTTCTTGCCGCTCTTTTGACATTTCTCTTTAGTAAGGTTTGCCATTTCATGATGAAAAGATATACGAGCAAACAACGAGTCGAAATTATTAAAATTTACTACCGAAATTCGAATACGTATATCTTTTCATCATAAAATGGCAAACCTTACTGAAGAGAAATGTCAAAAGAGCGACAAGAAATATGGCGTTGTTTGCTGTCCCTGTCGATCTACTTTTGTAGCGTTCCTGTTGAAAAACCCTTTAGCTTTCAAGAATAACAACCGTGAATTATGTGTCGCAACTACCTCATTAAAGTTCCGAAAAAAATGCACTTAATAAGACTTATAAAAATACGCACTGCTCATAACGATGAATATATGATTTTTTAACCCTTATACAGTGCAGACACCCTACCTCTTAGTAATTAAAAACAAGCAACACATTATGTGAAATAATTATGCAAATTAAATGCGTTTGCCTTTTTTGTAATGTTTTTTTGTAACACTTGCGTTTTTTTTGTTTCATAAGCAAAATAAGCACATTTGTGCTATATTTTGAACATGTGTTTAAAACATTAAAATTCACAGACAGGTTGTTCGTGTATTTGGCTGCTTGCATGAAATAGTAATTTTACACAAAAGTTACCCAGCGGAATTTCGCAGACACAGACAACATACGCAACAGCAAACTGTTGTCATCATCATTTTTATCATATTCATCATAATTATCTTCATCATCATCATCAACATTGGCAGCTTCTTTATCATTATGACGTTTTGCTGTGTGTGCGTTCATTAAAGAAATGGCGCCGCTGTTGCCCATTGCATGAATTGTTTCCATTTTTACAAACCAAAAAAAAAAAAAGAAAAAACTACAAAAAATTAATAATAAATTTAATGAAATTTTCATCTGGCACTTGTGACAAGCAGCAAGTTATTAAGTGTATTTTTTATATTATGAATTAATTGTTATGCAGTGGTATAACTTAGTTTTATATAATGTTACTGCTCTGCTGTTTGACAGTAGAACAAGTAGTAGTTGTCACTTTTTGTCACTTTTACTACATACAGCATAAAAATACTATAAATATAAATAGAAATACTATTGAATTTAGAAGTTTTTAATTGTCGAGTATGCGCCTTTTATTATTAATAGTTTTAATACTATTGTTTTCAATAAAATATATTATTGACCACTAATGTACGATTAATTTAATAGTATAATATAATATTAATAACATTCAATTTCACTGAAACTTTTAATGTTTTAATATGCCGTCGTTGTAAAGGGTTTTTCAATAAGAGCGCTACAAAAGTTTTTTCAAGGGTTTTTCAACACGGACGCTACAAAAGTAGAGCGACAGGGACAGCAAACGACGCCATATTTCTTGCCGCTCTTTTGACATTTCTCAGTAAGGTTTGCCATTTCACTATGGAAAGATAAACGAGCCAACAACGAGTCGAAATTATTAAAATTTACTACCGAATTTCGAATTCGTATATCTTTCCATCATCAAATGGCAAACCTTACTGAAGAGAAATGTCAAAAGAGCGACAAGATATATGGCGTCGTTTGCTGTCCCTGTCGCTCTACTTTTGTAGCGTCCCTGTTGAAAAACCCTTTAGAAGTAAAAGTCACCAATTACATTTTCAAAATTCCAATTATTCATTTACAAAATTATTTATATATCTTTAAATTGCTGATAGATGAGCCCCATAATTTGTACCAAATGTTAGGTAAAAGTGAATCTATAAATTGATATTTTAACTTTAAAAATGTATCAATTGCTTTTTGTAATAATTACCAAGAAGTTGAAATTTCAGATTTTCATAAAAATGTAGTTGGTGACTTTTAGTTCTATAACGACGATGCATAGTTTTTCAATAAACTATTCTCTCTTTACACTCTTATATAAAAAAAAATAATATTGTATATAGTACTTTTTAGTTTGATTTACATTCCTTATAACCAGGGCAAGTTTTTTTTGGCACAAAATATAGTTGAATATGGCAGGCAAAATGGCACAAAAACACATTAAAAATGGCACAAAAATAGCCAAAAAAAAGAAAAAATGGCACAAAAATAGTAAAAAAAATGGCACAAAAAGTCAAAAATGGCAAAAAAGGCAAAAAATGGCACAAAAATAGTCAAAAAATGGAAAAAAAAAATTATACAATTTTCAATGAACTATTTTTGTTGACAATCATAGATATCTCTTTTACATGGTCTAATATTTATTTCTTTAATTTCATTCACAAAATTAATAACATACAAAAATTAGTACACAAGAAAAGGACGTCATATATACTTTTAATACAACCAGAAAAATGAAAATAATATTTAAAAAAAGGTTTGCATTTTTAGGCAAGGTATATCAAAATTGGCAAATTTACAAAATAATTGAAAAAATTGCAAAAATGGCATTTTTTGGCAAAAGCCAAAAAAAACTTGCCCTGCTTATAACATATTTTAAATAATACGATGAAAACTATAATTTTACCGTTTAATAAATTTGTTTAAATTAATTCTAATGGTATTTATGAGTTACGTCTAAATCTTCACCTGAAACAATAATTTTTGTCCAATTAAAATTTTAACCGACAATTCTGCTCCACACAATTCTTCTTCACACAATTCTTCTTCACAAATTCTTCTCCGGACAGTTCTTCTGTGAAGAAAACAATATTTACTGAAACAATTTATCTCTAGACAATTCTTCTCCCGGGAATATATTCCCGGGCAATTATTGTACATTACCATTTTCCCAAGACAATTATTGTGCATTATAAATATCCCAAGACAATTCTACTCAAGAACAACTCATTCGCGGAAAATTATTATCCATGACAATTCATCCACTATAATTCTTCCTCAGTGCAATTCTTGTCTAGAAAAATTCATCCTCTGGACAATTCTTTTCTAAAACTATTTTTCTCTAAGACAATTCTACCACGACACTTCTTTCGCAAGACCAGAGATAATATTTCTTGAACATTTTTTTTCAGACAATACTTCTCAAGGAAATTATTTGGCGAACAATTCTGCACTTAAAACAATTTATTCCATGGACTACTCTTTTCGAATATATCGTACTGTTTTTATTCGAAATAATTCTTTCAAGAGATAATTATTTCCGAGAGAATTATTCCCCGAGACAATGAAGAAATCTTCAGGACAAAATTTTATCGGACTATTTTTTTTCCGACAATTTTTTTCCGATATAACTATTCCCAAAATACTTCTTCACTGAGCAATTTTTGCTTTAGAAAATGCTTTCCTAAGACAAGTCTTTACAATAACAATTCTTTCGCGAACAATTTTTCTCCATGAAATTTCATCCACAATAATTCTACTACAAACAATTTTGCAATTGTCTTCTACTGAAAAAATATTCCCCGAGACAATTCTTCTCCAAAACTCATCTGTAAGACAATTCATCTGTAAGACATTTCTACAACGAAAAGGACAATTCGTCCCAATACAATTTTTCACCCGAGATAATTCTTTGTCAACATTTTTTTCTCGGACAATTCTTCCCAAAGCAACTTCCCCAAGTCTTTCTTAAAAAAATTAATTCCAGCGTCAATTTTTTTCCAATATTTCTTGCTCGTAAAATTTTTATCGGAAAGAATTCTTCCACGAGACAATATTTCCTCGGACAATTCTTTCCCGATACAATTCTTTCCAAAATAATTCGTCCCAGATTTTAATGCTTTATTTGATATTTCCTTGGACAATTCTTTCCCGATACAATTCTTCCCATAATAATTCGACCCAGATTTTAATTCTTTATTTGAAAAAAAAATTTCCACGAAACAAATTTTCCTCGGACAATTCTTTCCCTATACAATTCTTCAAAAAATTCTTCCCTGAGCAGTTCTTGCCCGAGACAATTCTTCCGCATGACAAGACTTTCCAAGAACAATTCTTTCACGGACAATTCTACTCCAAGAAAATTTGTCCCCCGAGATAATTCTTCTTCAACATTTTTTTCTCGGACAATATGGGCCCAAGATAATTCTTTCGCTGAAAATTTTTCCTTAAAAGAATTCATTCCACGGACAATTCTTTTCCAACACTTTTTCTCATACAGTTTTTCTCATACAGTTTTTCTCATACAGTTTTTATCCGATAGAATTCATTCCCGGGAAAATTCATCTCCGAAACACTTATTGCCCAGGAAAATTCTTCTTCGGAACAATTATTCACCAGGAAAATTCTTCTACAAATCAAAATTTCCTCGGACAATTTTTTTTTTGTACAATTCTTATCCGACATAACTCTTCCCCAGACAATTCTTCACTGTACAATTCATCCTTAAAACTATTTTTATCCAAAACAATTCTTTCTCGAGACCTCTGGAGACCTCGTGTACTATACAACATTATTAGCTCAGAAACGTTGTCTGTAAATCAATGATCAACTATGTCATAAGATAAATCATATTCGAAATAACCCGTTCGAATAGTATGAAACTAATTCATAATTATTAATAGTATTGTACTACAAAATATACTTTAAAAATAATGTATAGAATAGTTTATTGTTTTAATAATTATCTTTTTTGAAACAATAAATTCAAAAAATAAAAAAACTATTGATTAATTGATTAAATTGATAAATCCCTTTTTCATTTTAGTATTAAAATAATAGTCATACTATTGATTTTTTGTATTTTCAGTGTAAGCTTTACGAATGCAGTGATGTTATTATTGCGTACTCTCTCTCACTCTCTCCTACATCATCATTGCTATCTCTTTGTGCTCTTCTACCCTTATATTATTATTTTTTTTTTTGCATTGTTTCGCCCCACTTTAATAGCATAACTTTATTTGCATAATTTTATGAGCTGAAGCGTGTGTTGCATATATTATTTACGATGTGGAGCGCTGAATGTGAGTAGATTCCTGCAAGTAGTAGCTATAAATTTTATAGCAGGTTTATAGCAAATTTATGTTGGTGGAAATTATGATACGGGGGGGTCACTAAAATTAAAGGTTGGTGGCATCAAAATGCATATATGAGATTTGCAGATCAAGGAAATACGATTTAAAATAATAATTTTGAAAATATTGAAAAGTACAAATAAAAAATAAATATTCATTTTTATGAAATATTTTGACGATCTTAAAGAATAATATCGACAAATAATATCAAAAAGATCTCTAAAAAGAATTAAAGTAAATTATGAAATCTCATAAAAATTTAAATTTTAAAATTTTGCTCACAATATAAAAATACCATAAAATTAATAGTTTCTTATATTCTATTAATATATTGAACTGTTTTCACTATTCAAATTATTTAATAGGATAAATTATTATTTTAATCATTAAAAAATACACTCGGAAAAAAGCTCTTAAAATCTTATTAAAAATTGTCAATAGGACAGTTATTGATTTAATAGTATACAAAAAAATAAATATTTTCATACAAACTCAAAAATATTTTAATAGTATTTGTAGTATTTAATGCGATTTTTCAGACTGAATTTATATTTTATCCTATTGTCTAATTTCAAGAGTAAAAACTATTAATTTTTTATGGTATCATTAAAACCATACCATAAATTTAATAGTATTGAGTTGTGTTTTTAATAGTATTTTTAGGAACTCTTATAAGATTTATATAGCAACAAATATTATAGCTATACCATAAATTTAAAAGAAGTGAAATAGTGAATTAAATACCACAAATTTAATAATATTAAAACTATTATTTTAATAAGACAACTAAAATTTGCAATATTCTATAACAAAATCATAAAAATTTGAAAATATTTTTAGAAAGTTGTTTTATAAGTTTTCAATAGCTATTTAGCTGTACCATTATTTCAATAGTATTTAAATTATGATTTTGATAGGACAAATAATATTTGCAAAACTTAAAACAATTTTCATTCTCTAAAATCGTTTAATTCAACTAAACTTCAAACTTTTAATAAAGTTTCTATTGTTATTATTAATGCAATAATACAAATTTTATTATCTACATATTTTCAAAGAACAGACTTAGAATTATGTAAGACCAATACAGATAGAACTCGTTAACAAACACACTCATACAGACATAATGCATGACCACATTGCGTGACGCCGCTGCTGTACTCACGCAACATTGTCGAACAAAAGCCAAGAATTTGCAATTTAAGTTCAAAGCAAGGATAACAACGAAAGAGCAGGAATAACACAACAAATATCTTTTGAAACACCATAGCAACAGTTACCACCAACAAAACCAATGCAAAACCAAGCGAATCTAATTTCATTTTTTCATGCGTCTCAAAAGAAACCGCAACACAGGGATTTTCTTCATTTTTCTTATCGTTTGCCACTTATCGTCGTTGTGCTTTCTGCGTTTTAGTCTGCTGTATGCCCCAAAGTATGCCACATGCTGCACGCAATATCCGCTAAATAGCAGCACTTCTAGTCGAATACAATTCAAAGATTTTATATTAATACTGTTACTATAAATACTATAAATACTATAAATACTATAAATACTATAAATACTATAAATACTATAAATACTATAAATACTATAAATACTATAAATACTATAAATACTATAAATACTATAAATACTATAAATACTATAAATACTATAAATACTATAAATACTATAAATACTATAAATACTATAAATACTATAAATACTATAAATACTATAAATACTATAAATACTATAAATACTATAAATACTATAAATACTATAAATACTATAAATACTATAAATACTATAAATACTATAAATACTATAAATACTATAAATACTATAAATACTATAAATACTATAAATACTATAAATACTATAAATACTATAAATACTATAAATACTATAAATACTATAAATACTATAAATACTATAAATACTATAAATACTATAAATACTATAAATACTATAAATACTATAAATACTATAAATACTATAAATACTATAAATACTATAAATACTATAAATACTATAAATACTATAAATACTATAAATACTATAAATACTATAAATACTATAAATACTATAAATACTATAAATACTATAAATACTATAAATACTATAAATACTATAAATACTATAAATACTATAAATACTATAAATACTATAAATACTATAAATACTATAAATACTATAAATACTATAAATACTATAAATACTATAAATGCTATAAATACTATAAATACTTTTAATACTATAAATACTATAAAATTATGACATTTTATTACTCATTTATTATTACTTCTTTTACTATGGCCAACTTTTTTTCTACTACTACTTTTTCTACTACTTTTCCTACTACTATTCCTACTACTTTTCTACTACTTTTTCTACTACTTTTCCTAATACTTTTCCTACTATTTTTTCTACTACTTCTTCTACTACTTCTTTTTTCTACTACTTTTTCTATTACTTTTTCTACTACTTTTTCTTCAACATTTCCTACTACTTTTCCTACTACTTTTTCTACTACTTGTTCTACTACTTTTTCTACTACATTTTCTACTACTTTTCCTAATACTTTTCCTACCATTTTACTACTACTACTACTTCTTTTTTCTACTACTTTTACTGCCACTTTCAAATTTTATCCTTTTTACTTCAATTTCTCATAATGTTTTTTTCCTACTATTTATATGTATATAGTAAATAGTCAAATTATTTGCACTACTATTAATGCCATTTTTTTTTTAGTTTCTTGCATAACCTATTATATTTTTTACAACTATTTTCCATATACTCTTATCCTGAATTGTGTTATTGCGCATTTTTTCTTATATATGCTGCATATTTAGTACTACATTTTATGGCACGCTTTGACAATAAAAGCAGAAAGTTTATTTCTTGAGAGTAATGAAAAATAGCAGAAAATTGCTCACGCAGCAAATAGTAGTAAATAAAAATTAACAACTGCTGCAATTCAGCACATCGTGATTAATGATGCTTTCGGCGACATTTTTAACTATTTTGCAGTTTTATAAAAAAAAATACTAAATACATATAATAAATGTAGTTTATAAATTTATAAAACAGAAATAATGAAACTTTTAAATTATTTACAATTTTTTGTTTAAAGCAGTTTATTTCATATAAGTTTACATAATGATTATAAAAGTGAATAATGATTCCATTATTCTTAAAACTTAACTATATAAAAGTCAACTTCAAAATTATGGTTGTATTTTTCTGATAATGTTCACAGAGAATAAAATGTAAAACAGAAGAAATTTAATAGTTTATGAATTAAACTAAAATATTTTTGAAATTGATTTTTTTTAAACTATGTTGTCTCAATTGAAAAATTGTACATCTTTAATTTTATTTAATTTATATAAATCTTGAAGTTCTTATTCTGTTTTTAAATAAACTTTTTCTAAAATATATATATTTTTTTAATTTTCAGCGGATAGCTCATTCCTATTGGCCAACGCACAAATAGTTGACTTTCCGATTGTGTATTGCAATGAGTCCTTTTGCAAAATTAGCGGCTACAATCGTGCAGAGGTCATGCAGAAGTCGTGCAGGTGAGTAACAACTTCAAAAAAATAGACATTAATTTTTATATTTACAAAACAATAGAACTATTATTGAAAAAAAAATAGAGCCAAATTAAAATTTGTACTTTTTTTGAAATTGGAGTTCGAAAACTTTATAATCATTTTAGGATTGTAAAACGATTTTAATAAAAAAAGCAACTGATTATGTATTTGAGGTTCGCTCTGCAAAATATGCAATAGTGCACTCTACAGTATTGAGTGCATTTTACAATGGCAGTCTACAGTATTATAGTTAAGCCTCTACAGTGAATAAACTTCACTGCAGTATTTGTTTCGGTGGTGTCAAGTAGTGTCAACACATTTTTGATTTTCAAGACATTTAATGGTTTAAAAAACAAAACCAAATGACACTACTGTCGCTTAACGAATACAGTGAATGCAGCGAGTGAACGCAACGAATAACGAGTGAGAAGACGAACATTAATAACAACAAAAAATCTGCTTTAAATAATCAAATATTAAGACATTGCAAAATTTAATTCAAGGCAGCTATTACTATATACGACAGATATGTCGGAATTACATACAGTACAAATTGTGCACATAATTGCCGACACTATGTAGTTTGCTTTATTTACGATTGTTTTAAGTTAAAATATTTTGAAACCGCTGTCTAAACTGCGTCTAAAATTGAAATGCACAAATTAAAATTAAATTCAAAATTAAAATACACAGCCATTTATATCAGTGCACTTTTGCAGATAATTTTAGATTCATTTTCGTTTTATTTCTAACTTTTTTTAGTTTTGCCGATTTTAAATTCTTTTTTTATTATTTTTTTTTTCATTGTATATTTTTAAGTAATTTTAGTGTTATTTTTATTTCCTTTATTTTTACTGCAGTTTTCCGTTTCTTTATTTTTGCGTTCTCCTTTTTTACATTTTGCACTTTTATTTGTTTCATTTCATTTTTTATATTTTTTATTTTTTATATTTTTCTTTTTTTTTTTGTATATTTTTTCTCTACTGCCACAGCACTTGGTCGCAACTTGTAAATGGCCACCGGCTGCACTTGCAGCCAACATATTTGCTCCATTTTTCAAACACAGCGCCAGAGCTGAGTGCCAGCTATAACAACAACTATAAAGTAATGCTGCAAATTTGTTTGCATCCTGGCGTCAGGAGTCTAGGGTCGTTTTTTATATTTTTTTTTTTACGTGGTCGCAGTTTTGTATTTTTGAGTTTTGCTGAAACTAACCTCAGTGTGGCAGCTAACCTCAGGTTAATGAAACAGAAATGTGTAGAAAAATAGGTTTAAAAAATAAATAAATAATTAAAATAGAAATAAAATTTAAAAAATAAAATGAAAATGAAAAAGAAAAATAGTAAAATTTTGTGATATTTCGCATAAAATGAAAAGCTAATCCCCGCGGTGGCATTCAAAAGGTTTGAGCCACAAAGAGTTTTATTTCATTTTTCTTTTTTATAGTTGTTATTTTTACTCGCATGCTAATGCCACATTTAGCGTTGCCATATTGTTAGTTTTTACATTTTTCAAATTTAATGTCTGCCAGTGTTAAGCTGCATTTGCTAAAAATAGCTGCACAACAAAAACACAATATATATATGTAGTCATTACAACAACAAACAGCTATTTATAGTAACAACAACAATTACCAAAAACAACAATCAAAATAGCAGTAGCAACAAGAATAACTGCAATAACAACAATCACATCACATCAATCGTTAAGCAGTTTCAACGGCAACAATTTTCAACTCGTCCTGTCTGAAAGTAGGTCAAATAACGCAACAAAACAAAAAAAAACATGGGCAACAACCACTTAATACAACAAATACAACGAGTTCTTTGGCCTATGCTACGTCAGCAACAGCTCACCTTCAATACTTTTGCTATACGGCGTCTTTAAACATAGAAAATCATATAGAATCGATGTTGGTTTTGTTGGCTCCTGCTGCTTTTCGTTTATTTCATATATTAAAGTTTTAAACATTTTTGGAAAGCTGCATAAATTTTCTTTACGAAATATTTAAAAATAAATTTATGTTAATTTGTATTTGTGAATTATATGCATTTTTGTGAAGTTACTTTTTAAATGTTGCGCATACGTCATGTGGTATAAATATTTCATATTTAAAATATGGTACTAAATAAATAGTTTGAGCAGTGTATTACAATACTCATATTTTAAAAATTATATTACCTATATGATGAGCTTTGATTTTAGTTATAATTTAATAAAATCGGATAACAAGAAGCAAAGTTCAGATAATTATAACTCGAAAACTATGTCACTAGTGAGTTGAAAGTTGTTTTGTGCTGAGTAAAAGGATAATACTTATGTTTAATTTTATGTATTCGTTTTTTAAAGTGCATTATAATGAAGTCAATATTTCCAATATCTTAAAAATTAGGACTCGTTGAATTATTTTATGCTGTAATTTCGAACATAATTCAAAGTTTGGTTTGGTTGGCATTTTTTGCATTTACTTTAATTTATATGTTAAAGTCTTATACAATTTCAGAAATCTGCATCAATTTTCTTTTAGAAAAGTGTAAAAATGAAGTTATAGAGATTTTCATTCAGGAATTATATGCATTTACGTGCAACAATTCTTTCAATGTTGCTCATACGTTATGCGGAACCAATACACAGATTTTTAATTAAAGTACTAAAAAATAGTTAAAAAAACTTCATAAAAAATGAAATCATTTAATATTAGCTATATTAATATAGAAAGCTTAGTTTTTCATTATAATTTAATAAAATCGGTTATCAGTAAGCTATGTTTAGATTATTACAATTCAAAAACTATGCATCTTGTTAGTTAAAATTAATTTATACCAATATAAAATGATATTATTTATGTTGAATATAATTTAATTAGATCTCAAAGAGCACAAATTTCTGTAGCAAATGCCAATATTTTAGAAATAAAGTCTCATTGAAATGTTTTATTTTGTATTTTTGAACATAATTTAAATGTTGCTTTGGTTCGCATTTTGTGTATTAGTTTACATTTAGATATTAAAAATGTTTAATAATTGCAAAAGCTGCATCAATTTTCTTAAATAAAAGTGTAAAATCATAATAATGCTGAATCGCATTCCTAAGTTATATGCATTTTTGTGCAGTAACTCTTTAAGTGTTGCTCATACGTCATGTAGTACCAATGATTTTGTTCTCATTAATTATCCTATTAATATAATAAATCTGTTTGTTCGTTTGTACGTTTGTACGTTTGTACGTTTGTACGTTTGTCCGTTTGTACGTTTGTACGTTTGTTCCGCTTCTCCGTCTAAACGGCTGATCCGATTTCCTTGAAATTTTTACCACAGATGCGGTATGGTCTGGAAGGAATGATAGGCTATATATGGGCGGGATTGGACAAAGAGGCGTGGCACCTCCCATACAACCTAAACTTTCAATACGATATAACTCGGCACTTTCACCAGCTACGAACATGAAACAAAAAACTCAAATACACAAAAAAAATTAAAAACAAAAAACCAAAAGCACAAAACAAAACAAAAGCAAAAATACAAAAACAAAAGCAATCACGTATGTTCCGCTTCTCCGTCTAAACGGCTGATCCGATTGTCTTGAAATTTTTACCACAGATGCGGTATGGTCTGGAAGGAATGATAGGCTATATATGGGCGGGATTGGGCAAAGAGGCGTGGCACCTCCCATGCAACCTAAACACGATATAACTCGGCACTTTCACCAGCAACGAACATGAAACAAAAAACTCAAATACAAAAAAAAAATAAAAACAAAAAAGCAAAAGCACAACACAAAACAAAAGCAAAAATACAAAAACAAAACCAATCACATAAAACCACAATCCAAACTAAATGAAAAACAAAAAAAGGAAAGAAAAAGAAAAACAAACTCACCACACTAAAACTAACCAAACTAAAACTCACCACACTAAAATTCACCCTTAAATTAACCACACTAAAACCCACCACACTATAATTCACCACACTAAAACTCACCACACTAAAATTCACCACACTAAAACTCACCACACTAAAACTCACCACACTAAAACTCACCACTTAAAAACTCACCACACTAAAACTCACCACACTAAAACTCACCAAGCAAAAACTCACCACACTAAAACTCACCACACTAAAACTCACCACACTAAAACTCACCACACTTAAACTCACCACACTAAAACCCACCACACTAAAATTTCACCACACTAAAACTCACCACACAAAAATTCACCACACTAAAACTCACCACACTAAAATTTCTCCACATTAAAACTCATCACACTAAAACTCACCACACTAAAACTCACTATACCCAAAAGTCGCCACACTCAAACTCACCGCACTAAAATTCACAACACTAAAACTCACCACATTTAAACTCACCATACCAAAACTCACCACACTAAAACTTACCACACTAAAACTCACCACACTTAAACTCACCACACTAAAACTCACCACACAAAAATTCAACACACTAAAATTGAACACACTAAAACTCACCACACTAAAATTTCACCACACTAAAACTCACCACACTAAAACTCACTACACTAAAATTTCACCACATTAAAATTCACCACTTTTAAACTCACCACATTAAAACTCACTACACTCAAATTTCGATACACTAAAACTTACCACACTAAAACTCACCGCACTAAAATTCACCACACTAAAACCCACCGCACTATAATTAACCACACTAAAACTCACCACCCTAAAATTCACTACACTAAAACTCACCACAATAAAATTCATCACATTAAAATTCATCACACTAAAACTCACCACAATAAAATTCACCACACTAAAACCCACCACACTATAATTGACCACACTAAAACTCACCACACTTAAAAACACCACAGTTAAACTCACCACACTCAAATTCACCACACTAAAACTCACCACACTAAAACTCACCACACCAAAACTAACCACAATTAAACTCACCACTCCAAAATTCACCACATCTAAACTCACTACACCGAAACTTACTACATTAAAACCCACCACTCTAAAACTTCTACTGGGAAAAACTCTACGGGGAAGAATTCTACGGGAAAGAATTCTACCGGGAACAATTCTACCGGGATGAATTCTACGTTGAGAATTCTACGGGAAAGCGTTCTATGTGGATTTTACGGGAAGATTTCTACTGAGAATAATTCTGCGGAGAAGCGCAGTCTGAGAAAAAATTGTCTTTGAGAAAAGTTGTTTTGGCGGAGAATTATTTGGTTACCACATTTATAAAACGAATAAAAAAATTTCAACAGCTAAGCACGGGCCCCTCATATCAATAATAAAAAAATGTTTTTTATATTAATAAAATCGCTCCATATCTTTGAATTCAGAAAATCTTGGCACGAGTCGTGCACGGGTCCAGCTAGTACTAAATAAATCGTTTAAAAGCTAATATCAATAATAATATTATTAAAAGTAGATAAATGATATTATCTACATTCATTTTAGTTGCAAAATATTAAAATCAATTAATGGAACAGTAATTTTTAGAGTTAGTTATAACTCTTAAACTTTGCATCATTGTGAAATGATAATTTATTTATAATTAAATCATTCTTACGTAGCTTTACAGTGCATACTATCTACATCTCTTTGCAAATAATGATGCGCTCGAGTGAGATTTTTCGAAACTCTATATCGAAAATGATCAAACCATGTCTCAAATTTTTAAAATAATATTAAGTAATATTGACCTGCAGTTTAAAGTCGACTCGAATTTCGAGATTTGATCCATATTATTTAAGTCCGTATCATTAGTTGCAAATGCGGATATCTCTTAAATGAAAAATCATAGAGTCTTTATTGTAATTTTAAAGTTATTAATCGAATTTATTAACGTCCGTCTCGCTAGTTGCAAATGCGAATATCTCGTAAATGAAAAAATGATAGAGGGTTTATAATAATTTAAAATCTTTAAATGAAAAACAATTTTTAAATGTATTTTTAAATTGAAAGCAAATAAATAAACATATATCAAACTAACTTAACACTTATACCAATCTACATGAATTCACATCGCCAAAACGATTCAAATTATCTCATTTTCTTCTTTAAACAGCTATAACTCAAAAACTAAAATACGTTCATATTCTAAAAATATTTTACTAAACCCTCCTTGTTATTTGTTTGTTCAACTGTGGAATACTTTTAACTTAGAGCGAAATAAAATTCACCACATTTTTAGCAGGTTTTATTTCAAACTCACTTAAATAAGATTTATGTCCCTTTTCTGTGAAAACATTTTTGCAAAATTTAGCTTTTGTTTTACTTGTCCAGTGTATCTCATATTTTATATTATTTTTCTACTACTATTTTTGCTGTTTTTCTAATGCTATAGTTGTGTTTTACGCTGTTGTATGCAGACCAAATTTAATTACTTGTCACTCATACGCCCCGCAGCAAGATGAGGCAAATTTGTGTAGAACAAAAGCAACCGAAGACGTATAAAATAAAAATATATACAGTAAAAATAGAAAAACTAGTAAGAAGAATACAAGAAGATGTTGCAAACAAAGAAAATGTACAACAAAAAATATGAACAAAAACTAACAACCAGCAACAATTAGAATGAAATGACATGAATCCTTTTTGCGTTTTCACTGCTTCAATGTATAAATAATCTATAGAAATATGAGATGAAGGCAAAGAAATAGCATAACGAAACGTAGATATTTTCAAGAAAGATGAACACGTGTTTGTGGTCATGTATAAGGTGTAGAATGGCGGTGGAAATGGGGACTAAGAATTAGCTGGAAGAGACATTTGAGTATGCTGTTATTATGTAGTACGTTTATAGAATTGTAGAATTGGCTTGCACAAATAGGGTTGAGTATAACATTATGAATAATTTTAAGAAAAGGAGCTAAGAAAATGTGTAGAATACGTTTAATAATGTGGTTACTAATATAGTCGAGTAGAGGATTTAATATAGTAGATTTGAATAAATGACTGAATATATTACATGCACCACATACTTGAGAAATGGGTTCAGGAAAGGATTGGAAACCGTTGCAAATAATGATTAAGAATAGAGCAAATAAATAATGAGCGTGGAGAATAGTGTTCAAAATCAGTGCACAGTGGGCTGAGAATTAAAAAAATTGGACATAATTCATGATATTTGATAAGTCTTTAATGTTTTCGAAAACGAATCTGATATTAAAAGTTTAAAACTCAAAATCGTATATACAAAATGGCGTAGGACTATTTTAACTATTACTGGATTTCAAAGAAAATTAGTACACATACGGTTTTGGGGTTTCATTAAAAAATATTAAATTCGAAATTGCGAATAAAATATTCTATAATTATTTTCGTCCAAAAATAGTTTTTAACAATTTTTTTTTCGACATTTTTCGAACATTGCTATTTTGTCGAATATTATTCTTTTGGAAATGTTGATTTCGAACATTGCATTGTTTTTGCCGTCCAAAAATGTTTATTAACAATTTTTTTTTTAAATTTCGAACAATGTTGTTTTTTTCGAATATTTTTTTTGGAAAATGGTGATTTTGACCAATGCGCTGTTTTAGTCGACCGAATATTTTTGAACATTGTGTCTGTCGAATATTTTTTTAAATGATGATCGACCGTTGCGATGTTTTTGTCGTCCAATTTTTTTTTTAAATTAGTTTTTCGAACATTGTTGTTTTTGTTGTATAATTTTTGTATTAAAATCACGATTTTTTTTTACAAAATTATTTTTTCGAAATTTTTCAAATATTGCTATTTTTGTCAAATATTTTTTTTTTTTTAAATGGATATTTCGATAATTGTGTTGTTTTTGTCGTCTACTTTTTTTTTCGAACATTACTGTTTTTCTCGTTTTGTTTTTGTTAATAGTGATTTCGAACATTCCATTGTTTTCATCGTCAAAATGTTTTTTACCAACATTTTTTTTAACATTTTCGAACATTGCTATTTTTGTCGAATAATTGTGTTGTTTTTATCGTCTAAATTTTTTTCGAACATTACTGTTTTCTCGTTTTTTTTTTTGTAAATAGTGATATCGAACATTCCATTGTTTTCGTCGTCAAAATGTTTTTTACCAAAATTTTTCGAACATTGCTATTTTTGTTGGATTAATTTTTTTTTTAAATGGTTATTTCGATAATTGTGTTATTTTTGTGGTCTACAATTTTTTCGAACATTACTGTTTTTCTCTTTTTTTTTTGGAAATAGTGATTGCGAACATTCCATTGTTTTCATCTTCAAAATGTTTTTTACACAAATATTTTTCTAACATTTTCGAAAATTGATGTTTTTGTCCAATAGATATATTTTTTTTAATTGTAATTTCGAACATTGCGTTGTTCTTGTCGTCAACATATTTTTTACACTTCTTTTTTTCGTATTTTTCGAACATTGTTGTTTTCGACCGTGGTTTTTGTCGTCCAAAAATGTTTTTGTTAACCTTAAACCCCTTATTTTGTGAAACGAAATAAAAGTAATTCGTCAAAAATTCCAGTGACATTTTTTGTTTAATTATTCATTTCGTCGTCGTTTTTGTTTTATTTAATATTTAATACAAAAAATAAACATTGGAATTTCGGAGTCTTTTTTAACGAAACACTTTTCGTTTCAAAATAAAGGGGTATATCTCCGTATATCTATATCGCTGTTCAACCGCAACCGAAATTTTTCAAAAAAAAAAGGGAAGAGAAAACCTTTTTTTTTTGAAAAATGTCGGTTGTGGTTGAACAGCCAGATATATACCACCTTATTTTGTAAAATGAAACGAAAAGTGATTCGTTCAAAAAACCTCAGAAATTCCTCTGTATATTAAATATCTCAAAAATTCTCACAAACGAAACAAAATACTTACAAAAATAAAGGTTTGTTTTCTTTAATTTCTGGTTTATCACGGATTTTAATATTAAATGCTATTTAGTGAGAGTTATTCAGGAACCTCCAAGTTTATCCTTATATCTGAACTCTGCTAAATATATACGTTGATGTCTCCTAGTTTCTATACAATTTATTTTTTTAAATATCTTTTAAACTTTTCTACAGGACATTAAAGATTATGAAAGCCGTGTTTTACATTTGTACAAATTTGAGATCTGTATTTGGTATATAAAATTATTAACATCAAATTTACTGTTTCTGGCACATTTATCATATGTAAAGTGATTTTCATGACCCTGAAAATTAAAAATTCGGACGCCATATTGAATCCTTTATTTTGAATTTAATTTTTTGATGACATATACTAAATCGTCGTTAAATATATAGAAACAATTTTTTAAATAAATTGGAGTTATAGTTGAGAAGATAACTAATTTTTTGCCAAAATGACTAAAAAATTACCCAGACCACTGTGTAGTGTAGAGAATAATTTGGAGAATAGTGTTGAGAATAGTGCTGAGAATAGTGTTGATAATTGAATAGTTATGAGAATTAATATAATTTTTGATATAAATTTCATATATTTTATAATAATATTAAGATATTGTCTTAACGTGCTCAAGGTCCAGTCAGTACAAATTGGGTGTTTTGTACCAACCAATAAAACAACAAACAATTGGCAAAATGCATTGAGTGGCAGATCGTACAGCTGTTTCAGAGGCAGCCAAGCCCTTTCATCAGCGATCAATGCATTTTGCCAATTGTTTGTTGTTTTATTGGTTGGTACAAAACACCCAATTTGTACTGACTGGACCTTGAGCACGTTAAGAAAAAAAAAAATTATCAAGAGGTCGTAAAACAAAAACAATTAATTTTATAATAATATTTAGAATACATTTACGAACATGTCAAACGAAGTATTGAGAATAAAATAAAATAGTATTGAGAAAAGTTGAGAACAAATTAGAAAACTCAGGACTTCTATATGATCGAAGATAGGGTGTCTTAGAACGTTGACTATGTAGGAGAGGTTCGATTTAATAAAAATATTGAAAAAATGTGTAGAAATTGATGATGAAATAAAGGTGTTGATATTTAGGTTGAAAATGTTGTTATTATTGTTAAATTGTTTAAAAATAAGATAAGTGTAGTAATTTGTACATAAAATATAAGAAAAAAATTGACTTGTGAAATGTGTTATGAATGGGGTTGATATTGCATATGAGATAATGTTATAAACACAGTGGATATATATGCGGTTGATAAAAGAATATGTTCGAGTGTTGGAAAATATATTTTACATTATAATATTGAAAACATTTTAAGGGAAAGAGCCAAATATTTATGACACAGAAAACATTAAGAAATAGGGGGAAAAATATGTTGACAGAATAGAACAATATTTCGTTCTACAACACGATATAAAATTCAACTGCATGCAAAATTTCTATATTTAGCCCCCATTATGAATGTCGATGCGATGACTTTGTACTTGTTTCGGTGCTGTATATTGTAAGAGGTGCTGTTGTGGTTGTTGCATCTTTCGTACAACATGTTATTTGCGGCAACAATGTAACAAACAACATTGTCTTTTGTATGCCACGGTTTTATTTAGAAACCAAAGTAACTTGAACTCATGTTTGGTTTTTCCGCAGGTACTAAAAAGAAACACATGCAAAAATCAGAAACATTTTTATTTTATATTATATTATTTATTTATATAGCTTTCAAGTGGCTTTTGGTTTTGATACTGCGTGCAAGTTATAAATGGTGTTAATTGAGTTTGTTTTATTTTGAGTACTTTTGTGCATTTACAAATATACCCTTATTTGTTGTTTTCGATACGAGGTTGCTATGCATGGGTTTTAGGTGCATCATAAATCATGCAATTGTTGACATAAATAAATGTAAAAAGCCATTAAATCCATGCAAAATGATTTAAATATTGGTTTTTGGCATTTTGTGTTGCAACAAAAATATGGCAAAAGTCACAGGAAAATATCGAGAGACTGAATTTATTTATGATAGAATAAATATAAATAATAAATTTATAAACAATAAATTACAGTTATGGAATCTATTGCTGAGTGTGTTTGATATTTTTAATATTTTTAATATTAATATTATAATATTTTAATATTTTAATATTTTAATATTTTAATATTTTAATATTTTAATATTTTAATATTTTAATATTTTAATATTTTAATATTTTAATATTTTAATATTTTAATATTTTAATATTTTAATATTTTAATATTTTAATATTTTAATATTTTAATATTTTAATATTTTAATATTTTAATATTTTAATATTTTAATATTTTAATATTTTAATATTTTAATATTTTAATATTTTAATATTTTAATATTTTAATATTTTAATATTTTAATATTTTAATATTTTAATATTTTAATATTTTAATATTTTAATATTTTAATATTTTAATATTTTAATATTTTAATATTTTAATATTTTAATATTTTAATATTTTAATATTTTAATATTTTAATATTTTAATATTTTAATATTTTAATATTTTAATATTTTAATATTTTAATATTTTAATATTTTAATATTTTAATATTTTAATATTTTAATATTTTAATATTTTAATATTTTAATATTTTAATATTTTAATATTTTAATATTTTAATATTTTAATATTTTAATATTTTAATATTTTAATATTTTAATATTTTAATATTTTAATATTTTAATATTTTAATATTTTAATATTTTAATATTTTAATATTTTAATATTTTAATATTTTAATATTTTAATATTTTAATATTTTAATATTTTAATATTTTAATATTTTAATATTTTAATATTTTAATATTTTAATATTTTAATATTTTAATATTTTAATATTTTAATATTTTAATATTTTAATATTTTAATATTTTAATATTTTAATATTTTAATATTTTAATATTTTAATATTTTAATATTTTAATATTTTAATATTTTAATATTTTAATATTTTAATATTTTAATATTTTAATATTTTAATATTTTAATATTTTAATATTTTAATATTTTAATATTTTAATATTTTAATATTTTAATATTTTAATATTTTAATATTTTAATATTTTAATATTTTAATATTTTAATATTTTAATATTTTAATATTTTAATATTTTAATATTTTAATATTTTAATATTTTAATATTTTAATATTTTAATATTTTAATATTTTAATATTTTAATATTTTAATATTTTAATATTTTAATATTTTAATATTTTAATATTTTAATATTTTAATATTTTAATATTTTAATATTTTAATATTTTAATATTTTAATATTTTAATATTTTAATATTTTAATATTTTAATATTTTAATATTTTAATATTTTAATATTTTAATATTTTAATATTTTAATATTTTAATATTTTAATATTTTAATATTTTAATATTTTAATATTTTAATATTTTAATATTTTAATATTTCAATACATTGATATATAAATTCTTTGTTTTTCCATTATGATATGAAAATCTAATTTAAAAATTAAACTTTTCCTCTTTAAATATCACGCTTAAGTTAAAACAATACTTTATCTATTTTTTAGTATTTTGGTTACTGCTTTTGGTGCAACCGTATAACTTTTTAATGCGTTGCATAAAGCGCAAAAAAAACTAAAAAGTTTTGCTCAAAATAAATTTGAACTTTTGCATATTTTCATTCTGCATAGAACAAAATGCGAAACGCAAATAACGCACATGAACATATATAAAATCAAGCATTTTATTATACAAACAAACATATTTTATTATGCAAACAACAACAGAATTTGGAAAAACTTTAAACATAACCAGTAGAAAATTCAACAAATACTTAAATCACTTCATTGCATTCTGATGTTATTTATTCAATAAACCAAAAGTTGGTGGAATTTCCTAATAGTTTTTGAATAATCTATATAATTTGTTTTTACAGCGAATTAAAGCATATTCTATAAACTTTCTTTATTAATTAACATTCAAAATATTTTGTTTATATACTTCTCAAAATTAGGCACTAATATAAGACACCACAAATGTTACTCATACGCAACGTTGTACATAATATTTGTTTTATGAACCTACGATATCTAAACTTGTTTTTTCGTTTAATATTTGCTTATTATTTAAATAAATTTTTATTATCTTTTTTATTATTTAAATGCCTATCTCTAAACAAACCCAGTAGAAAATTCAACCAACTCTAGAATCACGTCATTGCATTCTAATGTAACTTATTCAACAATCCAAAAGTTCTAAGAATTTTCCAAGTATTTCTGTAATAATTATAGTATTATTTTATATGGCTTAAGAAAGCTTGTAATATGTATATTTTTATTTAATAATTAAAAAAAATATTATTTATACATATTACTCTACATTATGTGCCAATACAAAAGACACCAAAATGTTACGTATACGAAATGTAGTACAGAAAATTAGTTTTACACGCCTGCAAAATAGTGTATACTATATTGCTATGTATTTGATGTAACTCTACATTAATTTCTAATCAAATACAGACTCAAATCAATTAACACATCCAGTAGAAAAATCAATAAACTTTTAAAACACATAAACCATATTCAACCAATTCTTTGAATTTTGTAGAGATACCAGTCAATGTAAATTTTAAAAATGCTTAAAGTTAGCTAAATATTTCTACATTTAGTTTTAATATTAAAAAAAATTTTATTAAATATATGTCTCGTATTTGTCTAGTATTTAATATTAATTGAAGATGTTGAAATATGTTACTCATACGTCATGTCATCCAAAATTGTCGTCTACCACTCATAATTTATTTTGAGTACTAATTAATAATTTATTTAAAATTATTTTCGCGTTGGGTGCAGTGCTTATGCAAACGCGGCATCATATTTACCCTTTTGAAACACTTCAACTCACTAATTGTGGGGTATATGCTGTTGCTGATTATGGACTACACAGCATCAAAGAAACGCGTGTGTGCGTAATAAATTAAAATCATATATAAATAATTTAGTTGCTAAAATATGCGCTGTATTTTAATGCATTACATATTATGTAATTAAAGTTTTTTTGTATATAATTTATTTCGTATTTAATGAAAAAATATATTGCATTATTTTTTTGTATTTTGCAGATGCGGCTTCATGTATGGCGAGCTGACGGACAAGGAGACCGTCGCACGATTGGAATATACGCTGGAAAATCAGCAACAGGATCAGTTCGAAATTTTGCTGTACAAGAAGAACAGTGAGTTGAAATGACTTTATTAAAAAATTAAAAGAAAAACCTCTGCTATAGTTGATAAAAAAAAAGTTTGCTATAGTTGTCCTTTAAAATTGCTGTGTAGTTTTATTTGTACCTCATGAAACCTATTTGGATAAGCTCTTTGTACCACTTGAAAGCCTTTAAATTGCTATAAGAGTTGTTTAAAAATCAATTTATATTGCTTAATATGATCTTAATAAAATGAAAAGCTTTATACACTTAAATAAAAATAAATGGCTTGATTATTAATTATATGAAAACAACTTTTAATCATTTCAACTATACGAATTAATATTGATTAAATTTTAATTAAATTTTTTATTTCTTTAGATAATTTTTAATCTAAAGATAACTTTTAAAACTATTAGGGTTAAGTTTTAGTGCAGTTTTATTGGCACTTTATGAGAATTTAAATTTAGCTTATATATGTTAGAGAGTTTATAATTATTTAAATATAGTTTTTAAATCTTAAGAAAATATTTTAAACTTTAGATCACTTTTAAGACTATTAAACTTCACTTTAAGTACAGTTTTAGTTCCACGTTCTGACAATTTATAATTTGCATTTAGAGAATATTTGTTAGAGAATTGGAAAAATAATTTAAATTTAATATTTAAATCTTTTAAACAAAATTTTAAACTAAAGATAATTTTTAAAAGTATTCCTTCACAGAAAAAAAAAATCTTCAACATGATGAATTTATTCATAAGTATTATGAATTTTTTCACTATCAGATTTATAATATAGATACCACCGTTCATTAAATTACATATTAATGAATGCTACATTATATATATTGAACAAAATATTCAATGTCATATTGATGAATTTTTTCATAATAATTTTTCAAAAATTATTTTTTTTTTATAAAATAATTCGAAAAATTTCGGACAAAAATAAATTGTCAAAAAAAAATTTGATCGAAAAAAAAATTCGAAAAAAAAATTAAAAATTCATTTTTTTTTATAAAATAATTCGAAAAATGTGGGACAAAACTAAATTGTCAAAAAAAAATTTGTTCGACAAAAAAAAAATTTCGAAAACAAATTTGTTCAAAATTATTTTTTTTTCGAAAATAACATTTGTTTAAAATCAAAATTTTCGAAAAAAATGTCTCGAAATAAATTTTTTTTTCGAAAAAAACATTTTTTTCAAAAATATATTTTTTATAAATATATCTTTTTATTCATAAAGTTGTAATTATAATAAATATATTATAAAACATTTACTAATTTATGCATGTCGATCAAGCATTATATAAGAAATATCACACAAGAACTGAGAAGTACGGCAAAAAATGAACGAACAAAAATAAATCTTGATAGAAATTTGGTTTTATGAACAGCGTACTTCAATATGTTGAACATATATGTTGTATTTTATATTTTGGTTCATTAATATGATGAAAAGTATTCTTCACATACAGTTCATCATATTGAAGAACACTTTTTCGACAGTTACCAAGCGTACTTCATATTTATAATAGCATTCATAACAGCGTTAACGGCGTTAGTCATTAATATTATGAATGGTTCTTCAATACAATGAATCATGGTTTGAAGAACGGAATTCATCAATATGATGTACATTTTTTCTGTGTTATTAGACCAATTATATATCCGCTTTATGACAATTTATTATTTAGATTTAGAGAAAAAATATTCTCATGAGCTTGAAAAATATTTTTAAGACAAATTTACAGACCACTTTTAAAACTACTTTTATTTCACTTTCAATGCCATTTTGAGACCAAATTTATGACCATTTTTAGATCATTAAGACGATTATACGACAACATTTACGACATTTTCTTATCATTCTCTTAATTCACTTTTCAGGGTTTTTTAAATGCGACGTCACAAAAGTAGAGCGATAGGGACAGCAAACGACGCCATATTTCTTACCGTTCTTTTGACATTTCTCTTCAGTAAGTTTTGCCATTTCATGATGGAAAAATATACGAATTCGAATTTCGGTAGTAAATTTTAATAATTTCGACTCGTTGTTGGCTCGTACATCTTTCCATCATGAAATGGCAAACCTAACTGAAGAGAAATGCCAAAAGAGCGGCAAGAAATATGGCGTCGTTTGCTGTCCCTGTCGCTCTTCTTTTGTAGCGTCCCTGTTGAAAAACCCTTATAAAAAACTTTTGTAGCGCTCTTATTGAAAAACACTTTATATATATATACCTATTTTATAACTACTTTATGACAACTTTTGCTAATTTTTTTTATCTAACTTTGTAGATAAGTTTTGATAAGCTTTGTAGATTTCTAAGACTACTTTTGGAACGACATTAAGAGTCTTTTAGGATTACTTTTTAAACAAATTTAAGGATTACTTTTAAGGAGTCTTTAATAGGTCTTTTAAGATAACTTTAAGCACCACATTAAATACTTTTTTTTGGACTACTTGATGAAGACCTTTAAAACGAATTTTAATTCACTTTTAAGATGAAGATTTTGAGACTATGTTTTGATTAATTTCAGACAAATTTTAGAACAATCACTAAATTTTTTAGACCTAACCTAATACTAATTTTAAACTAACTTTATATTGACTTTATAAACATTTTTATTATATGGTACAGAAAATTTAAGGTAACTTTAAGAAAACTTTACTATTTTTTTAAATACTACTTTTAGGTTGGTGACTTTAAGAAGATTTTTAAGATTACTATCACTTTTATTTATATATAATCACTTTTTAACAATTTTGTTGACAATGTTCAAAAAAAATTATAAAATTACTTGAAGAATAATACTTTAAAAACAAATTTGAGAAATCTTTTAAGAAAACGTTAAGGAAACATTTAAGAGCACATTAGGACCACTTTTAGATATATTTCACAACCATTTTAAGACTATTTTAGATAACTTGAAGTTTATTTTTTAATAAGTTTTCTGACTACTATTTAGACAACTTTAAAACCACTTTGAAATAATTTTTAAGACGACTTTTAATACAATTTTTATGCATACATTTGAGACCACGTTTAAGATAGCATTAAGGTGACTTTAAAACATATTTAAAGCTCACTTTTAATGACTTTTTTAAGAACCATTCTCAACAAATTTCAGAACAGTTTTATTACGACTTTAATGACTACATTTAGCAACATTTTTAAAAACCCTTTTAAATGAGATTTTAAATTAAGATTTTTAAAATGGTTTTAATCTCACTTTCATTACCATTTTTCAATACTACTTTTTAGACCAACAATAAACTCATTTTATAGATGACATTTAATAACTTTTATAGGACGCCTTCTCAGATAACTACAATTGACATTTTATTATAAAGTGGATTTAACGAATTACAACTCCACTTTTCTCACTACAATATTTCACTAAGAAGTCTTTCGAATTTTATATTTTATTTTTTTAAACTCTTTGAATACTCTTCATAGAGCACAGTAATTATTTAAAAAAATCCTTTCTGAAGTTTAAATAAAAATTGTTAATAATCAACATTGATTCCTTAAAATACTTTTAATCTGTCTTTTGAAGCAGTCTCTGAAAAAACCTTTTAAATAATTAAATGTTGGTGGATTTTTTTTATTTTTTGCTATGTATTTAATGTAATTGTTTCTGTTGTACAGCATAATTTACATATTTAAACAGACGACTATTCAGTAAAACACACACACACATACGTTTAACTCCTTTTTGAACTCGGTTGACAAAGGTTTTGTTTATTTTAAACCCAGTAGAAAGGTTGAGTACACTATAATTCGTTTACAAAAATTTAAAAATTATAAAATTAAAAACTCTGAAACACAAATATTTTAATAAATATAAATAAAAAATTAAAATAAAAATTTGTTGAAAAATCAAATGAAATAATATCTATATGTATAAAACTCTTGGTCCGTATGTCTGTCTGTCTGTTTATTCCAGCATCACGTCTAAACCGCTGAACCGATTTAACTGAAATTTTGCACCAGGATACTATGGAGTCCGGAAGGTGTCATGGACGGGATTTGACAAAGGGGCGTGGCACCTCCCATACAACGTAAACTTTCAAAACGACATAACTCGGCACTTACACAAGCAAAGAAAATGAAACAAAAAACTCAAATACAAAAAAAAATATAAAAGCAAAAACACAAAAACAAAAGCAAAAATCAAAAACAAAATCAAAAGTAAAAGTAAAAGCACAAAACCTAAGCTATAACTCAAAAACAATAAAAAAAATAAAAAAGGATAGAAAACAAAATCAACGACACTAAAATTCACCACACTAAAATTCACCACACTAAAACTCACCACACTAAAATTCACCACACTAAAACTCACCACACTAAAATTAACCAGACTAATATTCACCACACTAAAATTCACCAAACAAAAACTCACCACACTAAATTTCACCACACTAAAACTCACCACACTAAAATTCACCACACTCAAACTCACCACACTAAAATTCAACACACTAAAACTCACCACACTAAATTTCATCACACTAAAACTCACCACACTAAAACTCACCACACTAAAATTCACTACATTCAAATTGACCCACTTAAACTGACCACACTAAAATTCACCACACTTAAATTCAACACACTAAAATACACAACAATAAAATTCACTACACTTAAACTCACCACACTAAAATTCACAACAATAAAATTCACTACACTAAAACTCACCACGCTAAAACTAACCACATTAAAAATTCTACTGGGAAAAACTCTACGGGGAAGAATTCTACGGGAAAGAATTCTACTGGGAAGAATTCTACGGGGAAGCACAGTCTAAGAAAGAATTGTCTATGGGAAAAGTTGTTTTATCGGATAATTAGTATGGTTTTGGTTACTACATTTATAAAACAAATAAAAAAAACGTCCACAGCGAAGCACGGGTCCCTGATATAAATAACAAAAATGTTATTAATAAAATTGCTCAATAATCTTGCATTCACATAATATTTGCACGAGTCGTGTACGGGTCTAGCTATATATGTATAAATGTATAAAGAACCATACAAAATAAGCGCAAATTAACATGATTATAATAAGAAAAAATTAAATAAAATCTGATAAAAAAAATCACTAAACAATAAAAAATAAAATATAACATCAAAACAATTACAAACAAAAAAATCAAACAAAATCAATTAATCAAAAATAAAAAATAAATTGTCAAATAGATAGATTCAAATAAAAAAATAATAATAATAAAAAAAACACATAAAAAAAAAAAACCCCAATTAAATTAAGTCAAATCAATTAATTCGAATGAAAACAAAAAATATATAAAAACATCACTGAAAATCTTAAAAAGGTTTAATCGTATCAAATAAAATCTAAAGAAAATCTATGAATTAAATAATAAAGAATCAAAGAATATCAAAAAATTAAAGATAAACCAAAAAAAACAACGAAACTAAAATGTAATCAATATAAATTAATGAAAATCAACAAAACAATGAAATTCAATATAAAAAATAAAAATAAAATTTCGAGACACAATCAATTAAAATAATATCAAACGCAAAATAAATAAAATTAAAATAAATCAAAAAAAAATAAAAATAGTAACTAAAATCTGATTAATAATTTTAAAAAATTAAATTATCTAAATAAAAAATTTACATATTAATTTTTTAATGTTTTCTAAAATATTAAAAATCCATGCTTTCTCGTTTTCCACTGGGTTCTCTTAATCACACCCACTCACACATGTTTACACCTGTAACGCATGCACGCACGCACACACATACAACTTGACGCCTTCGGCTGCAATATAATTTAATGGCCACAAACGTGTTGTCGTTATTGTCTTTGTGTGCTGTATGTTGCTCCAGTTGATTTGGTTGTTGTCAGCGTAATTGAACAGCAACGCTTCAGCTCGATTAAACCAGCAAACCCTTTATTTAACAAAACAACAAAAATACTAAAAACAAATAAGTATAAAAAAAAACAATTGAAAATAAAGCCGGCATATTCACACAAATGTATTTAATATGTAAATGATGCGTCCATAATTACGTTTATGTAATGCATAAATAACGTATTAATTATGCAAACGTGACCATCAATGAATTTTGTGGGTTTTTCTCCATTTTTTTGGCGTCTCAATTAGTGTTTGTTAAAGTAGTGAGTTTAGTGTGGGTTAACGAGTTGCATAGGAAAAAAATATGATTTAAATTATAAGTGGTCAATCAGAATATAATTAAAAATACTGAAAAACAAACGGCATAAACATTTTCATTATACGCAAATTAAGCTTCAGATCTATTTTTTCAAGTATATCAACAATTTGCTTCTATAAATATACAAAATAAAAATGCAAAATATGTAATTGGAAATTTATTTTATAAATGCTTTTTGTATTTCTATATCATGTAAAATTATTTAATTAGAAGAATTTAATCAAATGTTGCTCATACGTCATGTGGTAGTTCATCAAAAAACAAACAGCACAATAGTGTCTTTAGATTCAATTTAATAACTTTCGAAAAAATATTAAAAATAGTTCTTTAAATATGCTTTAATATATACTAATTCAAAAACTACATTATAAACTGATGTGCTAAATATTTACGATGTAGTGCAGTACTATGTGACTCAGACGTAACGTGGTACTAATCTTTTGTATATAGCTGTATTTAAACTAAAATATAGATAAATTTATTATATATTTTTAAATTGCATGTATTTGAATATGCACTTAATAGAAATATTTTTTAAAAATCATTATAACACATAATGTTAACATAATTAGAAAAAAAAATAAATTCGCATATGTTTTTTTTACTAATGGCATCAATTTGCAAAAGAAACATAAAAAATATAAAACTGTGAATTTATTTAAAAAATATTTTTTTATACTTCTAAAACATGCCGATTGTTTAAATTAGGATAATAAATCATATGTTGCTCGTACGTCATGTGGTAGTCTAACCAAAACCCAACCTGAAGTAGTGTCTTTAAATTTAATTTAATAAATTTATAAAATATATTAAAAAAAGCTCATTAAATTTGCTTTAAAATGTATTATTTAAATAAATAATATCTATTTCTTGCTATAGTTTATGTTCAAGTCAACCTCTGCAACGTTACTCAATATTTTTTGAATGGCTGTAAATTTCAAAAAATATATATTATTTACACAATTACATATTACCCTGAAATTAACGCTTATTACACGTATTTTAACATGCATTAAAAAAATAATACAAACATTTAAAATACTTTTTTTTTAATATTGCTAGTTTCACATGTTTTTCATGTATGACATCAATTTGCATATGAAAAATGAAAAATAAATAACTGGGCATTTATTTAAAAAAATGTTTTTTTATATTTCTAAAACATTTCAGATGTTTAAACTAGAAACTTAAATCAAATGTTGCTCATACGTCATGTGGCATTCGTATCAAAAACAAACCCTCCAGTATCGCTTCAGCTTTAATTAAATAACTTTCGAAATATATTTAAAAAAGCACATTACAAGTACTATTATATATATTAAACTTATATATAATATCTATAATGGGCTTTGTTATATATTTAATGCAAACAATGCAATGTTACTCATACGCAGCGATGTACAAATATATTATATATTTCATATTATTATTATATTATATATTTAAAGCTTTTCAAATGTTTTTAATACACGTTTTACAGAACAAAATTTAAAATATTGAAAACACACTTTTGATTTATTTTTTTTAGAAAATATACTAAATTTAAATATTTACTAAACTTAAAAAAAAAATAAAAATATATTGAAAAGAGCTCAACAAATATGCTTTAAATAATAAATATTTAAACATTGCTAAAAAAATTACTGCGAAAACAGTTGCAAAACAGTTTTCAAATAAATAGTGTATTTTTAATAATTTCATGAAATTCGCGTAATTTTGTTCGTTCGTTCAGTCTTTTTTACGTATTTTACAGCGAGAAATACGCTGTAACCGCGGTAGCTCAGTGGTTAGTGCGGTTCCAGCCTGGACTGGGGCTAACAACATCTTTTCATAGAAACATTTTTCTATGCCGCGCTACCTCTCGGCAGTAAATGGCAAACCTACGAGAGTAAAACCTTGCCTATGAAAAGCTCTCACCCGCCGTTCGGAGTCGGCAATAAACTGTAGGTCCCACCACTTTGAGTACAAATATGGCACGCATAGCTCGAAATGGTGAGAGAGCTCGGCCTAAGTTCTTAAATGACTGTAGTGCCAAACTATTATTATTATTAAATACGCTTAAAAAATGTTTTTTTACGCACTTTTAGTGTGATTATTTTTGTAGTTCATTGTGACGAGATTTTACTATTATAAAAGTGGGTAATCTATTGCCAACTATGATATTAGTAAATTCCCAACATTTTTTTTAGAGTGTAGTCGTAAAAATAAAATAAATTGATTATGCTTAAGAATGTAGTATGTACCAAAATGCTCCGTTAACCTAATATTCTTATTTTTTTAACCAAACGTAGCGGTAAAAAAGAAAAATAAATATATTTAAATAAGTCTATTAAATACACTTAAAAATATATTTATTAAAATAACTATATCTACAGCGTGATTTCGAATACATTTATAACAAGTAGAGCAATGTTACTCATACGCAACGTAGTACACATATTTTTAAATTGCAGTCAATTGAAATAAATTAAATAAATTTTAAGTTTTTGACATCAAATGAAATTTTTAAATAAAAAAATATTTTATTTACATCAAATTAAAGCATATTGCATGTTTTTGATTAAACGATTTATAGAAAATTTTTGAAAAATATTTGAAACAAATTTTTTTAAGTTTTAATATGCGTTTACTAAATTACTCAAGAAGTATATAATGAAATTAAACTATTAATTACTTCTAAAATATGCAAACATATTTATTTAACTGAAAACAAATTCCATTTACCGCGCAAAAATCTGCGCGCTCCAAGCTACACGTTTTACAAATGTTACTCATACATCATGTGATCTATAAAAACAGTATAATTTGCCGGTTATAGTAACATATTTTAAGATATATTAAAAAAAAAACTCTATAAACAATGTTTGAAATCTATTAATTGAAAATCTTTTATTAATCTAATACTAATTGAATAATAAAAGAATATTCAATGTTTAACAATAAAGGACTAATACATTTTTTTTAGAAATGTTTAAAACATATTTTCTGAACATAAAAAAAATTACGTCGTTTACTAAACTCCTCAAAAAATGTAAAATTTTAATTGTAATGAAACTAGTAAATATTTCAAAAATATGCTTAAATATTAATTTAACTAAAAACAAATTTGGTTTAGCATACAAAAATCTGCGCGCTTTAAGCTACACATTTTACAAATGTTACTCATACGCCGTGTGTCATAGAAAACCCATATCATATGCCATTAACTCTATTGCAATTAACACAATCCTCAACTATTTTATATCAAAATGAAGCTAGTGCAATAGACTTTCATAAAAGCTAACTACATTCAACAAAATTTAACACTGTCAAGTATGCTAGCATGCTTTAGATCAACACATTAAATAGCAATTACTATGTTTGTCACAATTTTACTATGCCACAGATTCATTGAATTTAATGCTGTTAGTGAGTTTTACATTTCACTCAACCCTTTAAGTAAATATACTTCAACTATAAACATAAAATCTACTTGCTTAAAGTAACAACTTCAGCTCTGCAGTTACCTTTTGCACTCGCGCATTAAGTGCTTTAAAATGTTATCCCTAAAATACTTTGCCACTGACGCACATATACGAGGTATTAGCTGCGAGAATTTATTGCACGGAAAATCCTTGCATTTGGCAATAAAATAAAAACCAACTCAAAGCGAACTCAAATACTGCGCTGAAAAAAATGGCAAATGTGTCCTGTTTATTATTGCGCTAAGCAAATGGCAAAACATTTTGCAGTAAACTAAGGGCACAAACGAAATGGCAACATGTTGGCAAAACACATGGCCAACGGTTGGTTGTTTGTTTGCCTGTCTCATGGCAAACTGAACTCTGATCTACCTTCTGGTCACAGAGACCCCGTTGATGTGGTTGTGTGTCTGTGCTCGATTAACTATGCACAATCGGTGGCGTTTGTAACAAAGGACGATAATGTTGCTATGGCAGTAGCACATAAAAATAAAATGAAATGGAAATTAGGTAAATCGTGGAAACCATGGAAAAATAAAGAAAAAGCACAAAAATGCGCACAAAGTAATGGAAAATAATTAAAAAATATTTTTAAAAATAAAATATAATGAAAATTTGTGGTTCGGAAAGAAAAATTGTGTTTGAGATTAATGAAAATTAATGATTTAAAATAACACAAAAAAATATAAATAATTAAAAATAAAATAAATAAAAATTAAAATTAATAGAAATTAATGAAAATAAATAAAAATTAATTAAAATTAAAAAAAATTAATAAAAATTAATAAAAATTAATAAAAATTAATAAAAATTAATAAAAATTAATAAAAATTAATAAAAATTAATAAAAATTAATAAAAATTAATAAAATTAATAAAAATTAATAAAAATTAATAAAAATTAATGAAAATTAATAAAAATTAATAAAAATTAATAAAAATTTATAAAAAATAATAAAAATTAATAAAAATTAATACAAATTAATAAAAATTAATAAAAATTAATGAAAATTAATAAAAAATTATAAAAATTAATAAAAATTAATAAAAAATAATAAAAATTAATGAAAATTAATAAAAATTAATAAAAATTAATAAAAATTAATAAAAATTAATAAAACTTAATAAAAATTAATAAAAATTAATAAAAATTAATAAAAATTAATAAAAATTAATAAAAATTAATAAAAATTAATAAAAATTAATAAAAATTAATAAAAATTAATAAAAATTAATGAAAATTAATAAAAATTAATAAAATTTAAAAATTAATAAAAATTAATAAAAATTAAGAAAAATTAAGAAAATTTAATAAAAAATAATTAAAATTAATAAAAATTAATAAAAATTAATAAAAATTAATAAAAATTAATAAAAATTAATAAAAATTAATAAAAATTAATAAAAATTAATAAAAATTAATGAAAATTAATAAAAATTAATAAAAATTAATAAAAATTAATAAAAATTAATAAAAATTAATAAAAATTAATAAATTTAATAAAAATTAATAAAAATTTATAAAAATTAATAAAAATTAATAAAAATAATTAATAAAAATTAATAAAAATTAATAAAAATTAATAAAAATTAAGAAAATTTAATAAAAAATAATAAAAATTAATAAAAATTAATAAAAATTAATAAAAATTAATAAAAATTAATAAAAATTAATAAAAATTAATAAAAATTAATAAAAATTAATTAAAATTATTAAAAATTAATAAAAATTAATAAAAATTAATAAAAAATAATAAAAATTAATGAAATTTAATAAAAATTAATAAAAATGAATAAAAATTAATAAAAATTAAAAGAAATTAATATTAATTAATAAAAATTAATAAAAATTAATAAAAATTAATAAAAATTAATAAAAATTAATAAAAATTAATAAAAATTAATAAAAATTAATAAAAATTAATAAAAATTAATAAAAATTAATAAAAATTAATAAAAATTAATAAAAATTAATAAAAATTAAGAAAAATTAAGAAAAATTAAATAAAATTAAGAAAAATTAAGAAAAATTAAGAAAAATTAAGAAAAATTAATAAAAATTAATAAAAATTAATAAAAATTAATAAAAATTAATAAAAATTAATAAAAATTAATAAAAATTAATAAAAATTAATAAAAATTAATAAAAATTAATAAAAATTAATAAAAATTAATAAAAATTAATAAAAATTAATAAAAATTAATAAAAATTAATAAAAATTAATAAAAATTAATAAAAATTAATAAAAATTAATAAAACTTAATAAAAATTAATAAAAATTAATAAAAATTAATAAAAATTAATAAAAATTAATAAAAATTAATAAAAATTAATAAAAATTAATAAAAATTAATAAAAATTAATAAAAATTAATAAAAATTAATAAAAATTAATAAAAATTAATAAAAATTAATAACAATTAATAAAAATTAATAAATTAATAAAAATTAATAAAAATTAATAAAAATTAATAAAAATTAATAAAAATTAATAACAATTAAAACCAATTAATAACAACAAATGTAATAAATAATATTTTTTATAACGTTAAATGATACTTCTTTTAAAAATTATTCAACAGTTGCTAAATAAATTTCCATACCAACCAAATACACAAACGAGAAACAATCGCATTAAATTACAAAAGGCAACAGAATTCCACTCCGCTGATATACTTGCTCACCTCACATTACATTCAACTCGACCGTTAATAAATGGACATTGAGCATCATTGCTTAATGTTGCCATAACGTCGTTCATTTGCTATTGATACCAATGACATTACCGGAAACGGAAATACGAACATATCAACTCGAACAACGGCCTGCCATTGATTGTGTTTGCGTCATGCAGAACGAGTGACCGAACGAATGAACGAACGTACGAACCATAGGCTGACAACGTTGTCAACCGTCGGCCTTTCAATCAGGCGCTCATTCAACGGAAACGAACCAAATCACGTGGACAGCAACAGCCATATGTTGTTGCTATTATTATTGCTTTTCATATTATCATAAATGTTGTTGGTTTTTGTATGGTTATCCTTTCGTTGCAATATGTTGATCACGTTGTTCTGTTTTTGTTGTTATGATTGTTGTTGTTTTTATTGTTGTTATTATTGTAATTTTAATTGTTATTACAATGACGTATTAGCATTAATTTTGCAATAACGGCATTGAATGCTATTAAACCTATCATTATGCAATAGGTATTTTGAATAATTAATACGTGCTTCAATAAAAAAAAAAAAAACTATTGTATATTTTCTGATTTAAAATAATTTTTGAAAATACTAAGATTTTTTGAAATTTTAGTTTAAATTGCATAAAATATATTTTAAAGATTTTTTAATTTAAAGGGTTTTTCAATAAGACCGCTACAAAAGTTTTTTCAAGAGTTTTTCTTTCCATCATAAAATGGCAAACCTTACTGAAGAGAAATGTCAAAAGAGCGGCAAGAAATATGGCATCGTTTGCTGTCCCTGTTGCTCCACTTTTGTAGCATCCCTGTTAAAAAGAAAACCCTTTATTTACGCATTAAATAACTTAATTGTTACAAATTTCAAAGAAAATCCTTTAATTAAGTATCAAAGATTTAAAATTGCTAATGATACAAATGATTTTTCAAAACTGTTGCATATTTTTAGGATCTCCGCATTAACTTTTTACAAGTTCATAATATTTTGGAAAAAAAAATAACAGAAAAACAAAAAATCATTTTCATCGATTGCTAAAAATCACACATTTGTTATTTTTCAACAAACCAATTGATAGAGTGTGTGCCATAATAAAATGAATAAAAAAAGAACACAGTATATAAAAAATTGCGCTCATAAATATGCAATGAATTGCATTTGCAACAAATTCAGCAGCTGAGTCTGTAATTTTTTACATTTTTCATACTGTTTGTGCATTCTTGTATAGTTTTGCAGATTTGCATTCATATTTTATAAAAGTTTATATGGGGTCGAGCATATGCTGTAAATGTGTTGCTCGTGTACACTTCAATTGTTTATTTTAAATTTGTATTGTTTTTTTATGTTTTATCAATTTTTTAAACTTTGACAAAAAATTTAAATAAAATTCAATGCAAAATACGCTGGTTCTCAGCAAAGATTTAAAAATTAATAAATATTTAAATTATTCACAATACTTTAAGGTTATTACACAATCTAATCAAACATAAAAAATCACATTCAAAATATGCTAAAGTATAAAATGTCTTAAGTAGTTTTACTTAAAAATATAACTCAAAGTATTAAAATGTACGGAAGCAAAGAAAAAAAAAACAAAATGAATAAAAATATGAAATCAATAAAAACAAATGAGAAGTAATTAAAAAAATAAAAAAAGTAAATATTGTCAAAATTAATAAAAATTTAATGAAAAGGAGTAAAAATGAATCAAAAATAATAAAAATGAATCAATATAAATTAAAATGAAGATAAATAAATGAAAAATAAGTGCAACTAGTGATTATAAAAAAATGAATACAAGTAAATAAAACAATCCAAAATTCATGAAAATTATTCAAAATTAATTCATGAAAATTAATGAAAATAAATGAAAAAGAATGAAACTGATGCAAATGAATGTCAATTAATGAAAATGAATGAAAATAAATTAAAATTAATGAAAATGAATGAAAATCAATGAAAATGAATGAAAATGAATGAAAATGAATGAAAATGAATGAAAATGAATGAAAATTAATGAAAATGAATGAAAATGAATGAAAATAAATGAAAATGAATGAAAATGAATGACAATCAATGAAAATGAATGAAAATGAATAAAAATGAATGAAAATGAATGCAAATGAATAAAAATAAATGAAAATGAATGAAAATAAATGAAAATGAATGAAAATAAATGAAAATGAATAAAAATAAATGTAAATAAATGCAAATGAATGAAAATAAATGAAAATGAATGAAAATGAATGAAAATGAATAAAAATGAATGAAAATGAATGAAAATGAATGAAAATGAATGAAAATGAATGAAAATGAATGAAAATGAATGAAAATGAATGAAAATGAATGAAAATGAATGAAAATGAATGAAAATGAATGAAAATGAATGAAAATGAATGAAAATGAATGAAAATGAATGAAAATGAATGAAAATAAATTAAAATGAATGAAAATAAATGAAAATGAATAAAAATGAATGCAAATGAATAAAAATAAATGAAAATGAATGAAAATAAATGAAAATGAATGAAAATAAATGAAAATGAATAAAAATAAATGTAAATAAATGCAAATGAATGAAAATAAATGAAAATGAATGAAAATGAATGAAAATGAATGAAAATAAATGAAAATGAATGAAAATGAATGAAAATGAATGAAAATGAATGAAAATGAATGAAAATGAATGAAATGAATGAAAATGAATGAAAATGAATGAAAATGAATGAAAATGAATGAAAATGAATGAAAATGAATGAAAATGAATGAAAATGAATGAAAATGAATGAAAATGAATGAAAATGAATGAAAATGAATGAAAATGAATGAAATGAATGAAAATGAATGAAAATGAATGAAAATGAATGAAAATGAATGAAAATGAATGAAAATGAATGAAAATGAATGAAAATGAATGCAAATGAATGAAAATGAATGAAAATAAATTAAAATGAATGAAAATAAATGAAAATTCATGAAAATTAATGAAAATTAATGAAAATGAATGAAAATGAATGAAAATGAATGAAAATGAATGAAAATGAATGAAAATGAATGAAAATGAATGAAAATGAATGAAAATGAATGAAAATGAATGAAAATGAATGAAAATGAATGAAAATGAATGAAAATGAATGAAAATGAATGAAAATGAATGAAAATGAATGAAAATGAATGAAAATGAATGAAAATGAATGAAAATGAATGAAAATGAATGAAAATGAATGAAAATGAATGAAAATGAATGCAAATGAATGAAAATGAATGAAAATAAATTAAAATGAATGAAAATAAATGAAAATGAATAAAAATGAATGCAAATGAATAAAAATAAATGAAAATGAATGAAAATAAATGAAAATGAATGAAAATAAATGAAAATGAATAAAAATAAATGTAAATAAATGCAAATGAATGAAAATAAATGAAAATGAATGAAAATGATTGAAAATAAATGAAAATAAATGAAAATGAATGAAAATAAATGCAAATTAATCCAAAAGAATGAGAAGTAGAGACATTGAAAAAAAGATTTTGGATAAATTTTGTTTTAATATCAATAAAAATATCAAAAAATAGTAAAAAATGATAAAAAATATCAAAAAATATCAAAAAATATCAAAAATATCAAAAATATCAAAAATACCAAAAATATCAAAAATATCAAAAATATCAAATATATCAAAAATATCAAAAATATCAAAAATATCAAAAATATCAAAAATATCAAAATTATCAAAAATATCAAAAATATCAAAAATTACAAAAATGTTCAAAATATCAATAATATCAAAAATATCAAAAATATCAAAAATATCAAAAATATCAAATATATCAAAAATATCAAAAATATCAAAAATATGGAAAATATGAAAAATATCAAAAATATTAAAAATATCAAAAATATCAATAATATCAAAAATATCAAAAAAATCAAAAAAATCAAAAAAATCAAAAATATCAAAAATATCAAAAAAATCAAAAATATCAAAAATATCAAAAATATCAAAAATATCAAAATATATCACAAAATATCAAAAAAAAAATTAAAAAATAACAAAACCTTTCAAAAATATCATATTATATCAAATTATATCATAAAGTGTTGAAAAATATATCAAAATATGTCAAAATATAGTAAAATATATATAAATATAACAAAATATAAAAAAAAAAAAAATCTTAAATAAATATTTAAAAATATAACAAAAAATATCAAAAAAATATCAAACATTTTCAAAAAAATATCAAAAAATATCCAAATTTAGAAGAAAAAAAATATAAGTATATCAAAAAATAAAAAAATACCATACAAATATATAAAAATTTTAAAACCAAAAATTAAAAAAATTACATTAAAAAATATCAAAAAATATGATCATCAATATCATATTTAAAAAAAATTAAAATCTATCAAAAAATATCAAACTAACGCTCGAATCACACGATTGACTAAATAACATTAATTTCAGTTTGCATCAATTCAAAAATTGATATATGTTGTTGATGCTCGAGTCGTCAACAAAAATTGACTAAATTTGGTTGATGCTTTTTCAAATTTTGCATTGAAACTGACACAAAAATAGAAATTTTAAATTGATACAAAATTGCGTCAACATGAAATTTCCCCTCATTTATTGATATTCGACAAAATTGTGTTGATTGTTGATGCTTTGCATCAATCGTGTGATTCTAGCTTAATTTCATAAATTAAAAAGTTGTAAAATATTGACTTCGTCCCTGCTCTATAACAATCTTCGACTAATTTGCCAAATTGTACATAACAGCAACATTTAATAATATTCCGCCTATTTAATACAAAACATGCTCTCATTACCAAAGTAGCCTTTAATGTAACAAGCTGTAATTTTATTATCCACTTACAAAGTACCAACCCGTTCCGATCCGTTCCGTTGCGTAACTTCCCCGTAATTAGCCCATTGTAAATTTCACTTCAGCTGCTATCTACAATTACTACGTTGTATAACTTTGTACCCTGCGTGTAGTTTGCCTTACGTATTGTAGGTTAATTGGCCAAAATATTTAACAAAATATTAAATTTCAGATTTGCAATGTGGCTGTGCATTAACGCAGTTCGGAAAAGTTACACCAGGTACTTGCAACAAAATATTTAATAATATTTTAGGAAAGTAACTCTTTTTATAATTTATTATTTAGATAATTTGGAATATAAATCGCTTAAAACATATAGCTATTAAAAGTATACGTAGCTCTTAAGTGTCCGTCCCAAAAAAAAGAGTTCAATAAGGTTTTAAAATATTTAAAAAAAATCAACAAATAGCTCAAGTAAAATCGCTCATATCAACAGAAATGCAATTGACCCCAATTGACACCTTTTTGTTGTGCCATGTTTGTAACCGGCTTATTATGCGAACGTTGCTTTGTTTCACCTACAAAAAGCTTATCTGTCGCAAGCAAGAAGGCCGCAAGGAGCAGCCACAAAAAGGATGTATGCAAATAAAGGATGTGCAATTCTTAGCGCTGCATTAAGTGGCACTTGAAACGATTTCCACTTGAGATACATAACAAGTTGTCAAGAAAATGTACGCTGTAAGTGGGGTGGTGTGAGTTGCGAGTTATTTTCACAGGGCGCAAATTTAAAAAATAACCTAAGAGAGCAATATTAGTTTTTTGAAGAAGTATTTAAATATTTTAAATACATAAAAATATATCAAAATATATAAAAATATATCAAAATATATCAAAATAAATCAAAATATATCAAAATATATCAAAATATATCAAAATATATCAAAAAAATATATCAAAATATATCAAAACATATATCAAAATATATCAATATATATCAAAATATATCAAAATATATCAAAATATATCAAAATATATCAAAATATATAAAAATATATCAAAATATATCAAAATATATCAAAATATATTAAAGTATAAAAAATATATCAAAATATATCAAAATATATCAAAATATATCAAAATATATCAAAATATACCAAATATATAAAAATATATTAAAATATATTAATGTATATCAAAATATGTTAAAATATATATATCAAAATATATCATAATATAGCAAAATATATTAAAAAATATATTAAAATATATAAAATATATTAAAATATATGAAAATATATCAAAATATGTCAAAATATATCAAAATATATCAAAATATATCAAAATATATCAAAATATATCAAAATATATCAAAATATATCAAAATATATCAAAATATATCAAAATATATCAAAATATATCAAAATATATAAAAATATATTAAAATATATTAAAATATATTAATGTATATCAAAATATGTTAAAATATATCAATATATATCAAAATATATCATAATATAGCAAAATATATTAAAAAATATATTAAAATATATAAAATATATTAAAATATATGAAAATATATCAAAATATATAAAATATATCAAAATATATCAAAATTTATCAAAATATATCAAAATATATCAAAATATATCAAAATATATCAAAATATATCAAAATATATCAAAATATATTAAAATATATCAAAATATATCAAAATATATCAAAATATATCAAAATATATCAAAATATATCAAAATATATCAAAATATATCAAAATATATCAAAATATATCAAAATATATCAAAATATATCAAAATATATCAAAATATATCAAAATATATCAAAATATATCAAAATATATCAAAATATATCAAAATATATAAAAAAATATTAAATTATATTAATGTATATCAAAATATGTTAAAATATATCAATATATATCAAAATATATCAAAATATAGCAAAATATATTAAAAAATATATTAAAATATATAAAATATATTAAAATATATGAAAATATATCAAAATATGTCAAAATATATCAAAATATATCAAAATATATCAAATCATATCAAAATATATCAAAATAGATCAAAATATATCAAAATATATCAAAATACATCAAAATATATCAAAATATATCAAAATATATCAAACTGTATCAAAATATATCAAAATATATTAAAATATATCAAAATATATTAAAATATATTAAAATATATCAAAATATATAAAATATATCAAAATATATCAAAATTTATCAAAATATATCATAATATATAAAAATATATCAAAATATATCAAAATATATCAAAATATATCAAAATATATCAAAATATATCAAAATATATCAAAATATATCAAAATATATCAAAATATATCAAAATATATCAAAATATATCAAAATATATCAAAATATATCAAAATATATCAAAATATATCAAAATATATCAAAATATATCAAAATATATCAAAATATATCAAAATATATCAAAATATATCAAAATATATCAAAATATATCAAAATATATTAAAATATATTAATGTATATCAAAATATGTTAAAATATATCAATATATATCAAAATATATCATAAAATATATGATATATTTTGATATATATTGATATATTTTAACATATTTTGATATACATTAATATATTTTAATATATTTTTATATATTTTGATATATTTTGATATATTTTGATATATTTTGATATATTTTGATATATTTTGATATATTTTGATATATTTTGATATATTTTGATATATTTTGATATATTTTGATATATTTTGATATATTTTGATATATTTTGATATATTTTGATATATTTTGATATATTTTGATATATTTTGATATATTTTGATATATTTTGATATATTTGGATATATTTTGATATATTTTGATATATTTTGATATATTATGATATATTTTGATAAATTTTGATATATTTTGATATATTTTATATATTTTGATATATTTTAATATATTTTAATATATTTTGATATATTTTAATATATTTTGATATATTTTGATACAGTTTGATATATTTTGATATATTTTGATATATTTTGATGTATTTTGATATATTTTGATATATTTTGATCTATTTTGATATATTTTGATATGATTTGATATATTTTGATATATTTTGATATATTTTGACATATTTTGATATATTTTCATATATTTTAATATATTTTATATATTTTAATATATTTTTTAATATATTTTGCTATATTTTGATATATTTTGATATATATTGATATATTTTAACATATTTTGATATACATTAATATATTTTAATATATTTTTATATATTTTGATATATTTTGATATATTTTGATATATTTTGATATATTTTGATATATTTTGATATATTTTGATATATTTTGATATATTTTGATATATTTTGATATATTTTGATATATTTTGATATATTTTGATATATTTTGATATATTTTGATATATTTTGATATATTTTGATATATTTTGATATATTTTGATATATTTTGATATATTTTGATATATTTTGATATATTTTGATATATTTTGATATATTTTGATATATTTTGATATATTTTTATATATTTTGATATATTTTGATATATTTTGATATATTTTGATATATTTTAATATATTTTGATATATTTTGATATATTTTGATATATTTTGATATATTTTGATATATTATGATATATTTTGATATATTTTGATATGTTTTGACATATTTTGATATATTTTCATATATTTTAATATATTTTATATTTTTTAATATATTTTTTAATATATTTTAGCAAAATATATTAAAATATATAAAATATATTAAAATATATGAAAATATATCAAAATATGTCAAAACATATCAAAATATATCAAAATATATCATAATATATCAAAATATATCAAAATATATCAAAATATATCAAAATATATCAAAATATATCAAAATATATTAAAATATATCAAAATATATCAAAATATATCAAAATATATAAAAATATATCAAAATATATCAAAATATATCAAAATATATCAAAATATATCAAAATATATCAAAATATATCAAAATATATCAAAATATATCAAAATATATCAAAATATATCAAAATATATCAAAATATATCAAAATATATCAAAATATATCAAAATATATCAAAATATATCAAAATATATCAAAATATATCAAAATATATTAAAATATATCAAAATATATCAAAATATATCAATATATTCTAAAATATATCAAAATATATCAATAATATATCAAAATACATCAATAATATATCAATAATATATCAATAATATATCAATAATATCAAGATATATCATAATATATTGATATTTTCAGAGTATATCAGAAATTATAAAAAAATATCATATAATATCAAAAGTAGTTTAAAAAAATCTAATATCATAAAATATCAAAAATATAATAACAGAAAATTTAAAGAAATTTATCAAACAAATATAAAAATATTAATAAGGATTTTAGCTTAAAAATATTTTTTAACAAAAATAATGTTTTATAGTTCAAAAGTTTCTCAATAGTCACTCTACGTAAAGTATCGAACATATTGAAATTTTTCTTGTACTTTCTATTTGTATATTTAATTTTTCTTAAGACTACAAACTTACGCGCACATTCTCAAGTTAGATTTTTATTATATTTTCTTTTAGTTTTTCATATTTTAATACTTGCTCTCTCGACGCACATTGCCTGCAAAATGTTTTCCAGTTTGTAGTACTTTTCTACTTTGGTGGCAACAACTTTAGATCTTATCAGCAAAAGACACTCGAAACATTTAAGTAAAATATTATTTAAGTCGAGTGAACTTTAAATAGTTCAAGTGGAAGATAAGATAAATTTTAAAAACATTGTAAAACCTTTTAATTGAAAATTTGTATATTTTAAATTACAATTTTTAAAGCTAAAACTAGAAATGAATGATTGCAACTTATATTATTAATAAAAGAAAAGGTTTTTCAATTTTAAAATAAAATTATTAATCAAAATATTAAATATATAAATATTGCAAATTTAAATGTAGCTTTTAAAATTGAAAAAATTGCATTTATTGCAAAACAATGCAGAAACATAATACTACACAAAGTCCGGTATTTGTTCATTCAATTGTATGAATGCCAAATAAAATAATTGAAACTCCACAATTTCCGTGAATTGTTATCGAGTTTTGATTGAGAATTATGCATTCAATTGATTTCGATTTCATCAACATATTGTGGAAGAGAATAATTGTTAAATTGTTGACTTTGGCAAATATTTGATTATTGAATTAAAATAGTTGTTGTTACTTAAAATTACAGAAAATTGAATTTTTTAAAACTTTTATTTTTATATTATAAATACTCGACAATTTCTTGAATATTTTTAGACTTTTTAGTAGTTTATTTAATATAACTTTAACCTCTTCTGTTTTTTCTTTAATAAACCTTGAATTCTCTAGATTTTGTGTTGGCAATCCTCCAAAATCTTCGAATACTTGTAATACCAAAATGCCATATAACATGCATTAAATATATTATTTACCAAAAGCTTTCTTTTCAATTTCAAGAAATGTAAATATCACAAAGAAAATGCATTAAAATAATAGCATTATTTTTCTTTCACCTACAATTTGTCAATTTTATTTCCAACTCTTTGTGAAATTTAATACTTTGTCAATTTGTGCAGCGAGTGTCAACCGTAATTTGTCCCAATATGTCAAGCATTAGGCATTGACATTGAAAACTAACAATTTGAGAAATTTATGCCCATGATTTATTAGCCTCAGAATTTGCATGTTTTCGGAAAATTGCTTTTTTCCATATTTATCCTTCTGGTGGTCTGTTTGTCCGTCGGCCACCAATCAACACATGAACATAAACCTCAAGGCAATGCAAACAAATTGCAACAGCTGCAATGAATTTAATTTTTTTATTTGTATTTTTTTATACATTTTTCCTTGTATAAAACATAAAAAACATTTTATAGAAGAAAAACCAACTTCTTGTTTGCAAATTCATCAATTGTTCGCAAATGTCACCAGCACCACCTATTATGTTTGTGTTGCACAAGTCATGCAATTGGTTTAGCGTCGCAAACAAAAATGTAATAAAAACGAAAATATTTCAAATGATTCCCCAAGGACTTGGGTGGCAAACAATGTTGATTGGGAGCTGCTAAATTCGTTCAAAACAAGCAGCCGTAGCTGTTGAATGCAGAAGTGGTTATAAAAATTGTGAAATAATTTTCAAATTTTTATAATGATTGGCTTCACATTTTTTCTTGGGTTAAAATTTAGTTACTTAAAGTTTATTAAAATGTAATTCATAAATCAAGAAATCAAAAAATCGGTAATTTATCAAGAATAAGTTATCAAGAAATCCATACATAAATCAATAAATTAAAAATTAATAAAACAGGCTTATAACAGCAATTTTTAATACTTTTTTGTTTTCAAAACGAGCTTTTTTTAATGTACTTCACAAAAGCATAAGGCCAAAATCTTTATGAAAGCTTAAGAGTTTCAATTCTTTAATAAAACTGTAACTTTTCTATTAACCAAAAAGGCTATAAAAAGCTTAAAAGTTGTTATATCATAAAATATTTTTAAAGCCTTTTAAAGGTTAAAAGCTTTTTAAATCTGAAACGTTTTTTAAAGTTTAAAAGGTTTTTAAAGCGTAAAAGTTTGTTCAAGCTGAAAAGATTTTTAAAACTTAAAATCTTTTTAAATCTTAAAAGCTATTAAAGCGCAAATGTTTTGTTTAAAGCTTAAAATCCTTCTAAAACTTAAAAGCTTTTTTTAGAGCTTAAAAGCTTTATCAAACTTAAAAGTTGTTTGGAGATTAAAAGCTATTTAAAGCTTAAAATCTTTTAAACCGAAAAACATTTTTAATTTTTTTTTTAGTCTAAAACTTTCTAAAGATCAAAAATTATAATTAAAAAGCTTAAAAGTTGTTATATCATAAAATATTTTATAGCTTTTTAAAGCTTAAAAGCTTTGTAAAGCTTAAAAGCTTTTCAAAGCTTAAAAGCTTTTTAAAGCTTAAAAGCTTTTTAAAGCTTAAAAGCTTTTCAAAGCTTAAAAGCTTTTTAAAGATTCAAAATTTTTTAAAAGCGTAAAAGTTTTTTTAAGATTAAAAGATTTTTTAAAATTTAAAATCTTTTTAAAGCTTAAGAGCTATTATATCAAAATATATCACAATATATCAAAATATACAAAAAAAAATATCAAAATATATCACAATATATCAAAATATATAAAAAAATATCAAAATATTTCAAAATATATCAACATATATCAAAACATATTAAAATAAATCAAATTCTATTTTGAATCTAAAAAGTTTTTTAAAGCATAAAAGTTTTTTAATGCTTAACAGCTTTTTTAAAACTTAAAATCTTTTTTATTTTCTTTTATCTTAAATGCTTTATAAAGATTAAAAACTTTTTAGGCTTAAAATGCTTTAAATGCTTAAAATCTTTTTTAATTTGTATTGAAGTGAATCACTTCAAAAAAAAATAAAAAAATATCTTTTTAGGAAAAAATGTTAAAGGGGTATCTAAAATGTGTTGAAATTTTATATGACTTTTTATGAAGGAATTTCTTTTTTAATGCATTAAGAAATTGTTTTTAATGAAATATTAAATTTTTGTTGCAATTTCAGTAAAATTTGAAATTGGTAGTGAAAATTTAAATTTTTAGTGAACAAATTATTTTGATTTGCATTAAAATTTTAGTGAAATTTCCAATTTAAATTTAAATTTTAATCTATATATATAAAAATGAAATGTCCTGTGTGTGCCAGAGCATCACGAGAGAACGAACCGACGGATTTACCTGATTCTTTTTATATTTTGTTCGTGTCAGTGCAAGAGTGGTTTAGGAAAAAAGAAAAGTCGGAAAAACCCTAAGGAAAAGCCGGAAAATCGAAAAAACCTAAATTTGATCCTAGGAACATGAAATTTGGATACGATGTTCCTCTCTTTACGTAAGCGCCCATTACGAAAGGATTTTTTGAAATTCGTCTCCTAAGGTATAAAAATGGGTGTGACAAAACTGAACGTTTAATTCAAAATATCTGTGTAATTAAGATAGTCACAGTCATGAAATTTGACACACAAATGTAAATTGTTGTTGTTTATAATTTGTCTAAATGTGGGCGGAATTTTTTAAAGGGGCGTGGCTCCTCCCATATAACCATAACTTATAAATTCGATAATCCTGACCTCCTAAGAGCAGAGTTATAAAAATGGAAACAAAGCTTCATAATAAAAACATCAATAGTCCCAGGTAAATGGGGCGTGGCACCTCCCATATAAGCAAAATTTTAATATTGCTATAACTCCACCTACTAAAAGCAGAGTTATAAAAATCTAAACATGTGAACATATTGAACATTGTAATCGTCACATAGAATGTGAGCGTGTTTGTAAAAATGGGCGTGTCACCTCCCATATAACTAAAGCATTAAATATATGCTATATTTCCTGACATACTAAGAGTAGAGTTTGAACAATCGAAACAAAAGTTCATATTTAAAACTCCAATCGTCACGTGTAATGTCACCGAGATTAAACATGGGTGTGGCGCTAAAACTTTCAAAATGGTATAACTCCTGACCTTCTAAGGGTAGAGTATATAAAACTCTAATCGTCATGTAGAATGTGGATGGGATGGGAGAAAAGAGCGTGGCGCATTAAAATTACTATATTTCTTTACATACTCAGGAGTAGAGTTATAAAAATCGCAACAAAGGATCGTATTAAACCTTAATATTCTTCACATAGAATGTGTGCATTCCATACAGAAATATATATATGAAAATACATATTGGAACATAACTAAAATATCCTCGCATATCCTCTCAAATCCTTATACACTTTCTGAAGAAAAAGTAGCTTTCAGGTTGCTCCGGTATATAACAAAATATCACAACTCAACACACACGAAGTACACAATGTTTATATTTACACAAATTTATATCTATTGTGTGTAAAAATACCATAATTCCATTAATTCATCCACATTTCTTAAAATTTCACGTCAAAAATTTCAATTTGAGTATTATTATGCCAAGTTAATAATTTTATAGCAATTAAACCAATTATTCGCATCAGAATAAATGTGGTAAAAAATATCATCACAATATCATTTCCGGATTAGGAGAAAAAAATTACCATATTTATTCAAATTTCATACATTGTGTATTTCGTTGGAAATGTTTTCCAAGAACCCCGATATACCTTCTACGTAGTTTTTTCTAATCACAATCAATGTTGCATAATATACAAAATATATTATCCCGATTAAGAGAAATTACATGGTAAAAATTACCATTTTTTTCTAATTTCATACATTAGGCCTTTCTTTGTAAATATATTCCAAGGACTGCAGGCGATATCCATCATTCACACAAACTTATTTCAGATCACTATCAATGTGGTCAAAAATAAAAAATAAATCTTACCGATATCGGATCAGATTATGAAAAATCAAATGTGAAAATTTCCAAAAAATTATCGAAGTTTAAATATTTCTAAAAATTGTTTGTGAATCAATACAAAACATTTTGTAATGTAAACCTATATCTTGATATTTTTTTATTTACTAAAAAAAAAATAAACGAAATGTACTGATTTGTTATGAAGTTATATAATATTGTTCAAAAAAGTTCCTTTTTGTCCACCGTGCGATTCATTAAAAGTTGCATTAAAAAGAAAAAAAGGGGCGTAAATGTATCTACACTTTATAAACGATATAGTTCTGCTATTACAAAAACTTAGCGCGGGCGAAGCTGTGCACGGGTCCAGCTAGTATATGATAATATTTAAAATTTTTAATAAAAAGTTTAAAATGTAAAGACGTGTTGAAAATAATCGATAAAGCTTAAAAGTAACGTCCAAATGATAAAGTGTCATCTTTTTTAAATTTAAATATTTTCCAAAATAAAATGTTTAATTTCATCAATTTCATTTCATGCAATACGAAAATCTTTTTTATATTAATTCCGAAAATCATTTTCGAATACCTAAATTTTTTTTACTAAATTTTTAAAAATATTTATTTTAATTTTCTTTTATTTCATTTCAATTTATTCAGTCAATGTATAATTAACAATAATATTAATGTTTAGTCATAACGTTTCTATCTCATATACTATACTTTTATTATATGTATAAAATCTAGCAAAAACTATTAAAACTTTTGCATCCTTCAGAAATATATCATATGTTGCAGATGAATCTACTAAAAATTCTCTTACAAAATTTTTCGATTATCTAAAGCTTTTTAACTACAGTTTTCTAATAAAACTAAATCTATTTCTTTTGAGAAATGCATAAAGATTGCTTTAATCTTTATAACATAATTGAGTTTTTTCATATAGTATGAATTTAGGATTTCGCAATCTCATGCACACTCCGATAAAGAAACCATTAACAAAATAACTTTGAAAGGTTAGGTGACTTTGTAATGGAATTTTCTGCTTGCAATATTTTACACATTTTTATGAATCACGTGACTTTAATCTTGTTTAATCATTTCTTTATGATTTTTTTTTTGTTTCTTTTCTTTGGCAGAAACTCCACTATGGCTCCTCCTACAAGTCGCCCCAATACGCAACGAACGAGATTTGGTTGTGTTGTTTCTACTGACGTTTCGCGATATCACGGCGCTCAAGCAGCCAATCGACAGCGAGGACACGAAGGGCGGTGAGTAGAGTGCATGCACAAACACACACACACAGACACAAATACATAAACAAACATACTTAGTGTCAACACAGTGTCAACCATGCATCAACACTGAGTGACCTTTGACCCATATGTTTGTAGTAGCTTCTCTAGTGTTTGCTTAGCGTGTTTATTTATTTGTTTGTCATTACTTATTTAATTTTTGTTTTTGTTATATGTGATTTTGGTTTTGTTTTTATTTGTTTTTTTTTATTTACGTTTTATTACCAAATTTGCATTTTTTTATGTATTCAAAGATTATGTTATATCTATCGGCTGTTTGGAGCATGATTTTAAAAGTTCTATTGTGTTTAAAATATTGATTTGTTTCATGATATGCATAATTAATATATAAAAATCATTAACAAATAGATTTACAATTTTATTTTTTCATAACATTTTTTTATTTAATTTTTAGTATTTCGTGTCAGTTTTTAGTTAAAAATTTAAATTTCAAATGAAAATTTAATTTTTGAGTAAAATATTTTGTTTGAACTTGAACATTATAATTTTCAGTGAAAAATTAAATTTTAAGTGTTTATTTTAGTCTTAAGACAAAATTTAACTTCTTAGAAAAAACTTTGAGAAAAAAAAATTAATTGAGTTAAAATTTAAAATTTGAGTAAAAATTTTATATTTGAAAAATTTTACATTTTGTAACAAATTTGAATCTTGAGTGAACAATAAAATTCTTAGTTAAAAATTTAATTTTAAGTGAAAAATTTAATTTTAAGTGAAAAATTGAATTTTTAATGAAAAATTGAATTTTTAGTGAAAAATTAAATTTTTAGTGAAGAATTGAATCTTTAGGGAAAAATGGAATTTTTAGTGAAAAATTGAATTTTTAGTGAAAAATTGAATTTTTAGTGAAAAATTGAATTTTTAGTGAAAAATTGAATTTTTAGTGAAAAATTGAATTTTTAGTGAAAAATTGAATTTTTAGTGAAAAATTGAATTTTTAGTGAAAAATTGAATTTTTAGTGAAAAATTGAATTTTTAGTGAAAAATTGAATTTTTAGTGAAAAATTGAATTTTTAGTGAAAAATTTAATTTTAAGTGAAAAATTAAATTTTTAGTGAAAAATTGAATTTTTAGTGAAAAATTGAATTTTTAGTGAAAAATTGAATTTTTAGTGAAAAATTGAATTTTTAGTGAAAAATTGAATTTTTAGTGAAAAATTGAATTTTTAGTGAAAAATTGAATTTTTAGTGAAAAATTGAATTTTTAGTGAAAAATTGAATTTTTAATGAAGAATTGAATTTTTTAGTGAAAAATTGAATTTATAGTGAATGTTTAGTGAAAAATTGAATTTTTAGTGAAAAATTGAATTTTTAGTGAAAAATAAATTTTTAATGAAGAATTAAATTTTTAATGAAAAATTGAATTTATAGTGAATGTTTAGTGAAAAATTGAATTTTTAGTGAAAAATTGAATTTTTAGTGAAAAATTGAATTTTTAGTAAAAAATTGAATTTTTAGTGAAGAATTGAATCTTAAGTAAAAATTTGAATTTTTAGTGAAAATTTGAATATTTAGTAAAAAATTGAAATTTTAGTGAAAAATTGAAATTTTAGTGAAAAATTGAAATTTTAGTGAAGAATTAATCTTTAGTGAAAATTTGATTTTATAGTGAAAATTTGAATTTTTAGTGAAAAATTGAATTTTTAGTGAAAAATTGAATTTTTTAGTGAAAAATTGAATTTTTAGTGAAAAATTGAATTTTTGGTAAAAAAAACTGAATTTTTAGTGAAAAATTGAATTTTTAGTGAAAAATTGAATTTTTAGTGAAAAATTGAATTTTTAGTAAAAAATTTAATCTTAAGTAAAAATTTGAATTTTTAGTGAAAATTTGAATATTTAGTAAAAAATTGAAATTTTAGTGAAAAATTGAAATTTTAGTGAAAAATTGAAATTTTAGTGAAAAATTGAAATTTTAGTGAAAAATTGAAATTTTAGTGAAAAATTGAAATTTTAGTGAAAAATTGAATTTTTAGTGAAAAAATTGAATTTTTAGTAATAAATTGAATTTTTAGTGAAAAATTTAATTTAGTGTGAAAAATTAATTTTTGGGTGAAAAATTAATTTTTGAGTGAAAAATTGAATTTTTAGTGAAAAATTTAATTTTTAGTGAAGAATTGAATTTTTAGTGAAGAATTGAATCTTTAGTGAAAACTTGAGTTTTTCGTGAAAATTTGAATTTTTAGTGAAAAATTAAATTTTTAGTGAAATATTGAATTTTTAGTAAAAAAATTGAATTTTTAGTGAAAAATTGAATTTTTAGTGAACATTTTAGTGAAAAAATGATTTTTTAGTGAAATATCAATCAAAAAATCAAAATCAAAAAAAAAGTATTAGCGAAAAATTTTATTTCTAAAATATTTTTTTGTGAAAATTTTAATTTATATTTTATTTCTTACGTTTTCATTTTTTTTTTATTACTTAAAGACCCTTTTTAAATATATACAAATATAAAAACTGTTCTCTAGGAATGGCTGTAACATAAAGCTTATTCTGTTCTCCATCGTTCAGTATTGTTAAATTCATAAAAAAAAGATTTAAAATATTGAATTTCAAATATTAAATGTTAAAATTTTAGGCATGTAATTGTGATGATTTTTCTAAAATTTATTATTTACCTTTTCTAATTGTCTTCAAAGTACTCTACACAATAAAAAATGCAAAAGCACTCAAAACAGGTAACGTCAGCAAAGCTTTAAGCCCCGAACTTTCGCTCAAGTTTACAAACAAAAGCTACTGTAAGAAATGTACGGCACGCGTATTGAGTGTTTGAAAGCTAAAAAGCTTAAAGCTTTGTTAAACTTTAGTCTCTCTCTCTCTGTTTATAATACTCTCTTTTACTAACTCTGTATGGATTTTAATGTGTTTTTTAAAACTATATTGTACAATATAAATGTTTTTATTTCTAGCTTTAATGTAAATACATATGAAATATGTTTAATGTCGTCTCGTTTGGCTGTTGCTTGTTGTTGTAATTTATTTGAATTTTGACATTTACTCTAAAGTTTTAGGTCTGTCGAAATTTGCGAAGTTGGCGCGATCGGTGACACGCAGCCGTCAGTTCAGCGCACATCTGCCAACGCTGAAGGATCCAACGAAACAATCGAATCTGGCGCATGTAAGTTTAATGGACTGCTCATGCTGACTGAGTATTGTGCAGTTCTTTACTGGCAATTTTGAGAATTATTTTTACTTTTTGTTATATTTGTCTAGTTTTTATTATTTTGTTTTTATTTTAAATTTTAAATTTTTTATTTTTAATTTTTTAATATTGTGCAATATTTTTGTAAATAAAAATTATGTTTTTTTTTTATTTAACTGTTTTTTTAATACTTTTTTAAAACACATTGTTTTAAATTGTTTAATATTTTTTTAAAATTTATGTTTGTATTTTTTTAATTATGTTTTATTCAAATCTATTTTATTTTTATTCAAACTACTGTGCATATATTTCGATTTTTTATTTCGAAAAAATATTGTGCAATAGTTTATGCAGTACATATTTTAAAATATTCAACAATATTTTTATATTAAACATAACTTAAAATTACATATTTGGCGTTAAATGGTTTTTGTGTTGAATCAAAATCTCTTAAATTATTTTATGAATATTGCACAATATTTTAATATAATTTATATAAATCAATAAAACTTTTACATTGCATACATCGTTAAGTATTCTGAATATTTCAACAGCTTAAAAAAATATATTTTTATTATAAAAAAATATTGTAATATTGCACAATATTGTTACGAAAATTCAGTCTACGGAAAACTGTTCTACGAGTTCGTATCGCTGGATTGTGTACAAAATAAAAAACACTCTTATGTTTGGTTTAAATTATAACAATTAACTTTATTAATTCACTTTAATAAACAACTTTACTAATAACAAATTCTAACAACTGCTGCATGTCCACAATTTAACTTGAAATTTATCACACGAGCTGCACTCGACCACTTTACAATCACTACTGAAGTGAAGTACCTCAGATGCGGCTCCCTTATATACTGCATGCATCAGTTCGACACGTTTCGACAAGCTTCGACTTGTTTCGAGAACCTTCTACTCGTTTCGTGAATGACGCATGCTATTGGCATCTCATTCGCACTCATGTGTTTTAATGCGCTGATCTTCCATCTCTTTCTCGCACACTGCCTCAGTGCGCTGAATGATCTTCCGTCTCTTTATTATTGCTGAATGCTTGCACTGTGGGGCAAATTACCTTTTTTTCGTAACAATATATATACATATATTTATTTTTACTAAAACACATTTTTAAATTTTAAAAATGAAATTATGCAAAAAATGTTGTTCATAAAAGTTGAAATATTGCGCAAAATTTGTGTTTCAACATTTATAAATGTTCTAAAATTTTGTGAATTATTTTAAGATATTGCAAAAAATATTATTTATACAACATATAATTAAATAATTTGTATAACATGTTGCGCAATATTTGTAAAACGAAAATGTTACAAATAATATTTCTTATGTTGTTTACTAAATATTGCACAATTATTTATTTTAAATGCTTTAATTAATTTTATTAAACAATAATTTCTAATATCATGAACATGCATTTTATGAAAATGATTTTGAAAACTATTTTTTCATAGACACATTAACAAGATTTTTTTTAAATATTGCACAAAAGATATTTTTAAGAAAACCCAATTTTCATTTTATATAAATAGAATAACACAATTCGTTTCGAAACCTTTTTTCTTAAATAGTTCAAAAACATAAATTATTCGTGTTTTTTTAATATTGCACAATATATTAAAATACGTATAAAATTTTAAATTCAACTTAACAATAAAAATTGAAATTTCAAATTATTGCACAATATTGTCTTATTTTAACAGCATTTTAAATTTAATACATTTCAATCCCTTTAAATCCTTTTCAAATATACCCTACCACTGTTATTCAATGAAATAATAAGGAAAATACCTAGAAATATATTCAATTTGTGTACAATTTTTTTCATTTTTTATTTTATTTAAATATTTAAATATAATAATATTCACCGATATTTATTATGCAATATTAAAATATATTTAAATTTGTTGCTAATGTTTACATTATTTATTTACAAATTTCACTTTTTAAATTATATTGTGCAACAATAAATTTTGATCAATAAAAATTTTATTTAAATTTAAATTTATGTTTAATATTGCGCAATATATAAAAAAATATTGCGCAATTTTTTGCACAATATTTTTGAAATATGTTCACATTTTGAAATTGTATTTAAAAGCATGTTTGTAAAATAATTTATAAACCCACACCTGTTCTTACTCGTACAGATGATGTCACTGAGCGCCGACATTATGCCGCAATACCGTCAAGAGGCGCCTAAAACACCACCACACATCCTCTTGCATTATTGTGCATTTAAAGCAATTTGGGACTGGGTGATACTTTGTTTAACATTTTATACAGCGATCATGGTAAGTGTTATGTTACCTACGAGAAGCAGAACAGAAGGCTGGAGGCATGAAGTTTGAAAGGGAGATTTTTCCAGAACACATAAACTTTATTTTATAGATAGCATCATTGTGCAACTAAAAATCATTAACTATTTCAAAACATAATTACACAATCTATTAAAAATTAAAAATCAAATAGTTTTTATGAAAAAAACAAATTTAAATGTAACATTCAACTCTTATACATTTTTATCACAACATTATTCAATTTAGAGTATTGATAACAATTTATGCAAATCAATTTTTATAATTCTCTGTAAATTGTTGTTACCCATCTTTATCTTCGTGATGACGTTCTATGTGTGTTATATTTTAAAATTGTCTTTTATTTGCATTTCACCCATAGGTGCCCTATAATGTAGCCTTTAAAAATAAAACCTCAGAAGATGTTTCCTTGTTAGTCGTCGATTCCATAGTAGATGTTATTTTCTTTATAGATATTGGTGAGTGTTATCTAAAATTGTAATACTATAAATATAATAAGCAATACTATTAATTTTATACTTCTATACTATTGGTATTTGTCAATTAAAATGGTGCCAAATTAAATATTTATTTTAAATATTTTATAGCTAACACTATAAATATATACTATTTATCTCATTATCATTAATATTATTGGAATAATAACATTTAAGCTTGAATGAAGCTATTATTTTATTAATGCTTTAATAATACTGATTTAATATTATTTATAACTAGCTGGACCCGTGCACGAGTCGTGCAAAGACTTTGTGAATGCAAGGATATGGAGTGATTTTATTAAAAGAAAGAACATTTTTATTATTTATTTTCGATAGTCTAATTGAGTTTGTTTGGTGGGTTCTGCTATATATTCCAAATTTTAAGTAAATTTCGTGAAGAGCTTTTTGTTTTTGTGTTTTTACTTTTTTGTCTTTTGCTTTCATGTTTTGTGATTTTGCTTTTATTTTGAATTTTGTGTTTTTACATTTGTGTTTTGCATTTGTGTTTCGCTTTTATGTTTTTGCTTTTAATTTTTTTGTTTTTGTTTTGTGTTTTTCTTTAATTTTTGTGTTTTTGCTTTTCTTTTTGTGTTTTTGCTTTTGTTTTTTGTTTTTGTGTTTTTGCTTTTGTTTTTGTATTTTTCTTTTGAGTTTTGCTTGGTTTTTGTTTTTTTGATTTTGTTTTTGAGATTGCTTTCGTGATTTTTTTGTTTTTTTTTTGTTTTTGCTTATGCTTTTGTGTCTTTGCTTTTGTTTTTCTGTTTTTGATTTTATTATTTTGTTTTTCTGTTTCTGTTTTTACTTTGGTTCTTGTGTTTTTGTTTTTGCTTTTGTTTTTGTGTTTTGCTTTTGTGTTTTTGCTTTTGTTTTTATGTCTTTGCCATGTTTTTGTGATTTTGCTTTTATGTTTTTGTTTTTGTGTTTTTGCTTTAATGTTTTTAATTTTGATTTTGTGTTTTTGCTTTTGTTTTTGTGTTTTTGCCTTTGTTTTTGTATTTTTCTTTTGAGTTTTGCAATTGTGTTTTTGCTTAGTTTTTTGTTTTTTTGCTTTTGTTTTTGAGATTGCTTTTGTGATTTTTTTTTTGTTTTTGTGTTTTTGCTTATGTTTTTGTGTCTTTGCTTTGGTTTTTGTATTTTTTCTTTTGCTTTTGTTTTTTGTTTATGTGTTTTTGTTTTTACTTTGGTTCCTGTGTTTTTGTTTTTGCTTTTGTTTTTGTGTTTTGCTTTTGTGTTTTTGCTTTTGTTTTTGTGTCTTTGCTATGTTTTTGTGATTTTGCTTTTATGTTTTTGTTTTTGTGTTTTTGTTTTTGCTTTAATGTTTTTAATTTTGATTTTGTGTTTTTGCTTTAATGTTTTTAATTTTGCTTTTGTGTTTTTGCTTGGTTTTTGTTTTTTGCTTTTGTTTTTGAGATTGCTTTTGTGATTTTTTTTTTGTTTTTGTGTTTTTGCTTATGTTTTTGTGTCTTTGCTTTTGTTTTTCTATTTTTTCTTTTGCTTTTGTTTTTTGTTTATGTGTTTTTGTTTTTACATTGGTTCCTGTGTTTTTGTTTTTGCTTTTGTTTTTGAGTTTTGCTTTTGTTTTTTTGCTTTTGTTTTTGTGTCTATGCTATGTTTTTGTGATTTTGCTTTTATGTTTTTGATTTTGTGTTTTTGTTTTTGATTTAATGTTTTTCATTTTGATTTTGTGTTTTTGCTTTTTTTGTGGTTCTGTTTTTGTTATTTGTATTTGCTATTGTTTTTGTATTACCGTCTTTTGTTTTTATTTTTCTTTTGTTTGTGTGATAGCTTTAGTTCATGCTTTTCCTTTTGCTTCTGTGTTTGATTTTTGCTTTTGTGTTTTTTCTTTTGTAATATTTTATTTGTATTTGAGTTTTTTCTTAGCTGGTGTAAGTCCCAAGTAATAACGCGTTGAAAGTTTAAATTGTTTGGGAGGTGCCACGACCCGTAATCCAATCCCGCTCATATATAACCTATGTCATACTCCGGACTCCATAGTACCCTGGTGCAAAATTTCAGTTAAATCGGTTCAGCGGTTTAGACGTGATGCTGGAACAAACAGACTGACAGACAGATAGATGGATCCAGATTTTTATATATATAGATAAAAATTTTCTTGACAACAACTACTTACATTATTTTAATTATTTGAAATTCACAGTTTTGTTTTATATTATTTTTACTAAAGAATACTAGTTAATATGCTTTCCTATAAAAAATAATGGAATGGCACATGGATGTTATTTAATTAAAACAAATAGCTGAATTTAAAAATATTACAAATATAATTTTCATTCTCCTACTATTAACGTATATTATTAATAGTACATTCGGAAAAAAGATACCATAAAATTGATAGTTTTTACTATTGAAATAGCTTAATAGTGTTGTTTTAAGTATTAAATATGAATTAATTTTATTAATACATCCTTTAATTTATTGCATGTATTTATTGTTATTAGTAAAATTTTTGTACTATTAAGGAACTATTAAATACTATAAACTATTGAACGCAATTAATACATCATATTAATTTAATAGGATAGCATCTTATTATTAAATTTATTAAATAAATCTATTTCTAATAAATACTTTCGTTTATTCTTATAACTATTTAATAATTTCAAATTAATGCTACTCAAGGTACTATTGAAAATAAATAAAATAATACTGTATTTTTAAACTATTAATAATATTACTGTTAAATTAATAGTATACCTTACATAGTATACCTTCTTCATGCTTATGAAATCTGAGATAAACGAATCATTTTTAAAATCTACTTTCAAATGAAATTGGAAATTTTGAAAACATAAATCCGTATTTGTACTTTGAATACTATTAAAATTAAAATATTATTTTCAATATTAGGGTGTGTGCCCAGAAAAAAATTCGCTCAAATCCCATTAATATTGGTCAATAGGACAATTATTGATTTAATAGTATACAAAAAATAAATCTTCTCATATAAACTCAATGGCAATGTCATGGTATTTTCTAGTATTTAATCTTATTTTCTGATTAAAATAATAATTTATCCTATTGACTATTTTTAATAGTAAAAAACTATTATTTATATAGTATTTTTTTCTGGGTGTGCCTAAACAATATTTTACGGGTTCTTATTTCATCGCCATTCGGTAACCGGTAATTATTAAAGCCCCTAATAAATTATCATATGTATGAACTGGAAGTTTCAATTTAGTTTGCTCTACAATTTGCTAAATTGAAAAGAAAACGCTGCATTAACGATAAAATTTATTTTGTCAGTAAATTTAGTCGAACTCGCACCCACCCTTAATTCTTTTCGATAGTATTAGGACATCCTTTACATATTATTAAATATTATTAATAAAATTGCAATACTCTGGAGGTCGTATCGTTTCTAATATATTATTAAGTACTGTTAAGGCATCTTCTAATTTTAATAGTATTTCATTTTATTACTATAATATGAGAAAAACCATTATATTTAGTACTGTATTTTATTCTCTTTAAAAATTATTAAATTAATGTAAAACCTACTATTAATGAAAAATAAATATACGAATAGAAAAATAATACGCAATAGTATAGAACTATTAAATGTATTATTAAAATCTTCGACAATATTATTAGTTCTTCAAAAAAATTCCAAAAAAAAAAAACAAATAATTAAAAGTTTAATAATTTTGTTTCATATACATGAATTGTATTCAAACTTAATTAATAGTATTCAAATAGATGCATATACTATAGAATTAATAGTATTGCTTTTAAATTATAATTTATCTTGTTTAAAATTAATAATTTCTATATATTTTTATCCATTTAGTGTTAAATTTTCACACCACCTTTGTGGGACCCGGCGGTGAGGTGGTCAGCGATCCGAAGGTGATACGCATGAACTATCTTAAGTCGTGGTTCATAATTGATCTGCTCAGTTGTCTGCCGTACGATGTGTTCAATGCGTTCGATCGCGACGAGGACGGCATCGGTTCGTTGTTCTCGGCGCTGAAGGTGGTGCGTCTGCTGCGTTTGGGGCGTGTCGTGCGTAAACTCGATCGTTATCTTGAGTACGGGGCGGCGATGTTGATTCTGTTATTGTGCTTCTATATGTTAGTGGCACATTGGCTGGCGTGCATTTGGTATTCGATTGGACGCAGCGATGCGGATAATGGGGTAAGTTAAAAAATGATTTAATCAATTATAAATTTTAAAAATATAAATCAAAAGTTATTTTATTTAACATATAGTTTATATTTATTTCAACAAAACGTTTGTCTGTTTAATTTAAATGGTATCCTGTCGTGGCATTAATTGCATTGCGCACAGTTGTAAATTATAGTTCATGCTTTAATTAATTATATCGGATGCATAATTTATATTGTTTTCATTTTATGCATATTCAAGTAGATATTTGCAATGCATAATTTTACATATCTCAAATTTATGTGTGGTTGATTATGCTGTAGATATATTTTTGATGACATTTGCAAAGTTAGCTAATGGATTAACTATTTATATGTGATGCAGGATTTTTATTTAATTTATTTCAAAAAATACATATTATATATTTATGTTTGCTAAAGTCAATCTAAAAGTATTTAAAATCTATTTAGTTATTTTCAGATGCATTTGTAAATATCGTTACTTGTAGATATAATAATCATATTTAAAATAAATATTATTAAATCATTTTAGGTCAATAAATTATATTTTCGAAAATGTTATTTTGTATATGGAACAGAACTAAACGCAGAATGTAGTAAAAGTAAATTTAGATATTTTCAAATATATTGTTTTGTATACGGGACAGAAATAAATGCAGAATGTATTTAAAGTAAATTCAGATGTCGTAATTTTTTACTACATTTTTTTTCATTTAAATAAATACAAAATATATTTTTTTACAGAAATGAAATAAATATATGTAGTTGTTTTTACATAAACAAGTAACTACATCAATGTAGTAAAAACTAATATATTTGCTTTTGAACGTAAATGCTTTTGAAAATAAAAATAATTTTACTGCAAATATTATCGAGTTATATAGCACATTTCAAAGATATACAATATTTAATTTACTTTAAAATTTGCAGATAAATGTAAATATAGATATATAAAACATATTTACTAAAATCATTTAATTTTTCTCAAGCATCATTTAAAAATTTTCGAGCATCATTGAAAGAAATTGACAAAAAGTTGAAAAAGGCTCTCCCACTTTATCGCCGACTCGACTAAGGACTTTAAAAGAATACGTTTTTCACATAGATGTGAAATATTTATGTCACAGAACTATTTATTTGGTTAATATTTTACCTAAAAAATTCAAAATGTCTCAATGTAATTAAAAATAATACGAAATCACCATACACGTATTACGAATGAAGTGTAATTAAATTAATGTTCAGATGGTAATTGCATATAACTATGTGTAAACATGTTATATATTCCCCATCAGAATCTGTCAAACTTATCATAAATATGTTACAATACCAACATAAAATTTTAATTGCATTTGCATATACTATTTCTTGGCAGTTTACTTCGTTATAACTATGTTTCAAAACAAACAGAAAATGCTATTCAAATCTTATTATAACGTATGTTCGCAAAGCTCGTCTTCATTCGATTAGTTATCGACAGACAAAGTTGGCAACATTGCGCCGCATTTTCTATCTAGGCCATCGTTAAAACATATTGATGTTTAAAAACAAACAAAAAAGAAATTGGATTTAAATAAATATATTCTTGCAACATTCTTCTATTATACTGTGGCACTCGTTGAGCAGAATTTTATATCTACGTCTCTTTTGTAATCGTTTGAAGTATGTATTGGTCCATCTAAACATACTGATGTTTGAAAAGGAACAAAAAAAAATTAAATATGATGTAAATAAAAGCATTCTTGCAATATTCTTCTAGTATACGAAGTTTACACTCTGCATACGTGTCTTTTGATGTTTGTTGAGAAAACGTATTCGTATCGGTAATACGATGTCATTCATAAATTTAAAAAATATACAAATTGTGGTACAAAAAGTACAAATAGTAACAAATAATATCATTTAATAGTGCAGCATATAATTTAATTGTTCCTGAATGTTTTTCTAAAAATATTGTGAAAAGCCGATACGGCTATTTTATCCAAAAAACCCACAACTGAAAAATGAGTGCTTCTATTTTCAAACAGAATTCGGTAAGGTTTTTTTACAACAGGCTCCGCGAATTCCTTGCCAACGCTATGTGCTGAACTGATACTTGTACTTGCAGTTTTAATTCAATTATTTATTAATGCATTTAAAAATTTGTATATAAATTCAAATATTATTAATTCCCACTGTGCATGTTTAATGATTTTTAATAACAATTATTCCAAAAAAACAATATTTTAATTCTATTTTATTTTGAGGATTCCTTTACAAAAATATTTAAATATGTTTTTATGCAAACATACTACTTTTAGAAATGAAACAACTAATATGTTTCGCTGGAAACATATTTATATTCAGGTCGTTCCAAATCATGTTTTATTTAAACATATTTATGTTTCGGTTCAAATATTTATTTTGTTTGGATGTAGTAATTATTATGTTTCTATTAGAACGTATGCCATTTTAAGTGGCAACATCAAACTATTTCCGTGATATCATAATGTAAATCAGAGCTCATTACAACACTGTTCAAGTCTCAAGACAACCCTGTTTACAAATGATTTATCAGGCAATTATATATTATGTTTACACAAAATTCCAAACATACATGTTAATGCCTGCAAAATTATGTTTGGGAGAGCCATCATGGGTGGTTATTTTTACTATAATTTTTTTTTTTAAATATATTCATAGGTGTGCAGAATTTAAATTTGTTTACAGTCAATTTATGTTATGTAAAGTTTAAAAAAAAAAAAAACTAACGTCTGGTGCTTTGCCAATTATACAATTTTTTACTCAGTACATCATATTGTTTGATATTGTTGTTGGCGTTATTAGTCTTAAAAGTTACATAATGGGCCTTGAATTTCCCTCAAACAATTTCAGTAAAAAATATCGTCCTGTGCTCGCACATTGCAACCGAAGATAAAAAATATCTTCATGAAATATAAATTTATGCTATGGGTAAAAAAAGGGTATTTTGGTTCAGAATAGGTTTGAAAAATTAAATTTCAAATTAACGCCTTCCCAAAATTTCATTATTTTTAAAACTAATCTTGTGGCTGCGCATCGTCTTTGAAGTTGAAAACACCCAAAAACGTACAAATATTTACATTAGAAGAATTTCATTGCTGGAATGATGAATGAATGCAATTAATATCGATTGCTATATTTACGTCGAATACACCACACAACAGCCATTCTGCGCAGCAGTCAAGGTTATTTTTATATTATGTAAAATGACGCCCTGATTCCGAAAATATGGCTTAATTATGATTCTTTGGATAGGTTTACGAAATATGAGCCCATAAATTTTGAGCCGAGCTTTCATAATGGTGCTCACATATATTTGCAAATATCTCGCGTTCTAAATAGCACATATGATCAAGTGTTCTATCGAATGAAAGGTAATTGAATATTCAATAAACATATAAATAAATTTCACATCATTCGTAATAGCAGTTTTAAAGTTATCGTATATAGTCGGACAGACTCGGAAAGTGATGTTGATCAAGAAAATATATACTTCTTTTTTATAGTCATGCCTAATAAGAGGCGCTAAAATATCCTCACATACATTTTATAACTTGTAACCCATAGGTATTGGGTATAAACATAAAATGCGATTTTTTTAGTTAATACTCAATTGCAATGCTTTCACATGATTTTTTCTGTTCTCAAAATGTATCCTTAGATTTCTTTAAATTTTACATCATTTTTTTAATGTGCAGGCTAATTTTGGAATATTACAAACTGTGCATCATCTTGCGTTTTCAATTTTTCGCCATTTTTTAAATGCATTTTTGAATAAAATTTTGGTCGACAAAATTTACATTTTTCGAGTTCTTCTATAGAGTTCTCTTAAACCAGTGAACCAATTCCAAAGTGTTGTAAGAAATGTTTATTGGATATTTAATTACCTTTCATTTGTTATAAGAATTGAGTTGTATTAAACGCGAGATATTTACAAGTATATGTGACCACCTTTTTGAAAGCTCAGTACAATGGTAATTGCACGAAATCTCGTAAACCTATCCATAGACAAATTTTTAATTCATAAATTCAAATTCTGCGAGTCATTTCTAATAATACAAAAATAATGTAATTTAGTGCGCAATTTTTGTATCTCATATTGTTGTGTAGAGTTATTTTTTCTGTGTATATAGCCAATTTTGCAGACGTAAAGTGATAATTTTCGTATTTTATATTAAATCTCATCTCAAGGTATTTGCAAAATTACGATACGTTTTAGATACATTATAAAATATAGATACATTAGCAAATATTTTTTTTTTAGTATATCTCAAAGATATTAATGCAAAATTTTATTTTTATTTTTAATTTTATATATAAAAGATGTATTCATTGATTTAAAAAATTGAACTAAAATTAATGAAAATGAAATAGTTATTTTTAATGCAATTGCATTATATAAATTAATATTAAAGTATCTCAAGTTTAAAATATATCTTATGAGTTTTATAGATATTTGTAACTAATGCATTTTCTTGCAAACTTTTGATTTGGTTTTCTTTTTTTTGCCTTTTTTTCATTACACCACACAGATACAGTACAGTTGGTTGTGGAAATTGGCGAATGTAACACAATCGCCCTACTCTTACATCTGGAGCAATGACACGGGCACCGAACTGATAAACGGACCCTCGCGGAAGAGTATGTATGTGACGGCGCTCTACTTCACGATGACGTGCATGACGTCGGTAAGAATAACCAACAAAATATTGCAAAGTCGACTAAAAAAGAATTAAATTAAATTTTAAAAATTTATTATGAAACATAACTGCAAAATTTAATCTTATAAAAACCTTTACTTTAAATTACTATATTGTCGTTGTAGAAGTAAAACTAACCAAATACTAAATAATGCGAAAAAAACTAATATATCATTTAAAAGATCATTTCTTTCTCAATATTTGGTACAAATATTGACTTCATCGACCTTAAATTGTCAGAAATAGGAGTAGTGTATCCAAAATGGAATAATATATATATATAATATTTATCTGATAAAAAAAAATGATAAATTATTGAAACCTGTAAAATATAGGTTTCGATTTTGGTTTTCAGTCTCATTTCGGTTTCAATTACTGCGTCGGTTTTAAGTTTTATAACGAAATCGTTTCACTATATCGGTTCTAAGTATTTTTTTCGATTTCAATATCGATTTTTTTTATAAAGATTACTTATTTTGATATTTTTATATATTCATATATTTATTGAAGCAAAAAAATTGTTTTTTAAATCACAATAATCGATTTAAAAAAAAAATTCACATATCCTAAGCCTGAGCATAACTTCAAACCAGGGACTGCAAAGAAACGGAATCGGAACCGCTTCCAATTTTGAACTAGAAACGGATTCGGATTATAAAAAAATATTGTGAAACCGGAACTCATATATATTTGAGGTTGGAACCAGAATCTTAGAACCTGAACAGATATTCAAAGTATCCGTAAAAAGGAACGGAATCGGAACTGCTTCCAATTTTGAACTAGAAGCGGATTCGGATTATAAAAAAAAATTGTGGAACCGGAACTCATATATATTTTTTGTTGGAACCGAAACTTAGAACCGGAACCGATATTCAAAGTATCCGTAAAAAGAACCGCAATCGAAACCGTTTCGATTTTGGTGCTGGAATCGGAACAGATATAATTTTTTTGTTTGGAACGAGAATTTGAACCGCTATTTTAAAAATCTTTTTTTTTTTACATATTAACCAACGCTCAGGGGATGCCCCCAATTCATGCAATGCACAGTGTTTATCGAAGAAAGGATTATAGGTTATTGAGAGGGAGGGAAGATGGAGTAGTGTCGGATGTTTGTTTTGAACTTGCCAATATCAAAAATGTCGGGAAAACAGATGCAGGGAGATTGTTCCACAAACGTATCGTGCGACTGAAGAACGAATTCTCTCTGTAATACGTGGTTCAATTAAAAGCCGAGTGGACTACGATGCCCGAGTAGAACGAGAGAACACACGATCTGGTGGGATCAGTTCATGTATTTCCCTAGAACACTTACCATAGTAATACCTATAAAACAGGCTTACACACCCGACGGTCCTTCGGTGCTCAAGAGAACCAATTGATGCTGAAATATAATTTTTTTGTTTGGAACGAGAATTGGAACCGCTATTTTAAAAATCTTGGCAACAAAACCGATATGGAATAGGGTTTTAGTGCCTGCTTTAAGCAGGGTGTTTTTGGTTATACAAATTTTTCCATAACTAGAAAATTAATTTGATTTAAATAAGTTATAAGATTAAGAAGAATTCATAAATATCCGAAACAGTAACAACCTTGCAAAAATTTGCTCACCCCTGAAGAATAAAGGCATAGGCATGAATGTACAGTCGTTTTCGGACAAGACTCCAGATACGCTTTAAAAACAAACAATTAGTACCTCTTCATCACTATTTTATCTTGTACCAATAAAAAATTATAGCCAAAAAACGTAAAAATTGGAAAAATAGAAAAATCTTGTCATGCCAAAAGGGCGAATCTTTTCGTCCTTTTGCTATAACTCTTTAATGGTACAAGATAAAATAGTGATGTGAAGGCATTTATTGTTTGTTTTTAAAGCACATATCGATCTGCATCATTAATTACAAATATTTTGCCAACATTTTTTTCCTGCATATAACAAATGGCAAATTAATGTTTGGCAAAATATTTTTAATTAATGATGCAGATTGGTGGGTGCTTCAAAAACAAACAATTAATGCCTTTACATCACTATTTTATCTTGTACCATTAAAGAGTTATAGCAAAAAATTAAAAGATTCGCCCTTTTAGCATGACAAGATTTTCTATTTTTCCAATTTCTACGTTTTTTTTCTATAATTTTTTATTGGTACAAAATAAAATAGTGATGTAGAGGTACTAATTGTTTGTTTTTAAAGCACCTATGAATCTTCATCATTATTTAAAAATATGTTGCCAACATTTTTTTCCTGCACATAACAAATGGCAAATTAATGTTTGGCAAAATATTTTTAATTAATGATGCAGATCGATAGGTGCTTTAAAAACAAACAATACATGCCTTTACATCACTATTTTAAAGTTATGGCGAAAAAATGAAGAGATTCGCCCTTTTGACATGACAAGATTTTGAATTTTTCAAATTCGCCCTTTTGGTTTTGTCATTTGTGACTAAAAATATCTAACAAAATGACAAGCGATTTTGGCACAGCATACTTGAGGATAAACTACATTCAAAAATGTAAAAAAACGCAAATGTCAAAAATTGCGCATTCATACCATTGGCATGATAATGACGATATTGTTCATCGCATCGAAAAGTCGGTCTTGGACCAAGTGTTTCATTTTAGATTTAATATTCCTACCTTTTTCTTATTTTATTTTTTTAATTTAATAGATTAAATGATATATTTAAAAAGTCATATGATAAATTTACACATTGTCATTGCATTCTAAAGGTCACGGGTTCGAAACCTGGCATGGGCATTAGCGCTCGTGGTAATATTAACCGCCAAACGTAGGGAAATGATTTATAATGGATAAAGTCTGCCTGGGCATCTCAATAGATATTCCAAAACAAACATAAAATACATACTAATCATTTCATACAAATATTAATCTTATTGTAAACAAATAGTCAAATTTAGAATGATTTTGGTCGACCAATAATAGAATTTTTAATTTATTTTAAAATGTAGCTACTTGGTTAGTTTTATTTCTACAACGACGTTATATTATTGCAAAAAATATTGTCGATCTTGTTACTAATTCAGATTTCACTTTTCACAATTTCAGGTTGGCTTTGGCAATGTGGCCGCCGAGACGGACAACGAGAAGGTGTTCACCATCTGCATGATGATAATTGCAGGTGCGGTGTCTGACACGTTCCGTTGCCGCGTCAATTTCGAGCAATTTATCGAAATCTGTGCAACGCAACTCAATTGAAAAATATGCGCGCTCTAAATTAGTTGTTGCTAAATTTATGTGATTTTCAAATTTATGTTAAATAGTTTTTTTTTTATATTTATATTTATTTTAATTTGTTTTTTTTTTATTAATTTTTTAAATATTTTTTCTTATTTAAAAAAAAAATCTCGTGAAATTTTTAATTAAATTTTATATATTTGATTTTATATTTATTTTAATTTGTTTTTTTTTTATTAATTTTTTTAAATATTTTTTCATATTTAAAAAAAAAATTCTCGAGAAATTTTTAATTAAATTTTTTATATTTGATATTATAACTTTTTTGTTTTTTTTTTATATCTTTTTTTATTTTTGTATTATTTAAAATCTTGTTAGCGTTTCAATTTTTACAAATTTCTATATTTCAAACTTTTACTATTTTTGAAATATTTATTTTTTATTGTTGAATAATTTATAATTTTTGCTTTGTTTTTTTCTTGTTTAGATTTTCAAAGTTTTAACTTAAAATATATTTTAAGTATTTAAATTTTTTTATTATTTTTTGTTTTTTTATTTTAAAATTTGATTTAAAAAAATATTTTTGGAATTATTCTTTTTTATATTTTTTAAAATTTAGTTTTAATCAAACATTGAGCTGAAAATATATTTGAAATATTGCATTATATTATTTGTTTTCTTTTTTTTCCAAAAATTGAATATAAAATATATTTTAGTTATTTTTATTTTATATTTTTTTAATTTTTGTAGTATTATTTTTTATTTTTCTATAATATAATTAATTTTAATATTTATTTTAACAATTTTTTTTGTGAAATTTTATTTTTATAATATTAAAAATATTTATTACTTATTTTTATTATTTTTATAATTTTTAAATAGTTTCAAACTTTGAACTTTGAAATTTTTCTTTTTAATTTTTTTTTTTAATTTTTTTTTTTAATTTTTTGCTTTAATTTTTTTTATCAGTTTTATTCAAACTTTTAACTATTTTATATTTTTCTTTTATACTTTTATTTTTTTTATACTTTTAACTAATATATATTTGAAATATTTATAATTTTCGAACTTTGAATCTAAAATATATTTGAGATTTTCTTTTTATATTTTCTTTTACTTTTTGTATTTTTTTTTTATTTAAATTTGCATTTTTTAATTTATATTTTTGAAACTTTGTACTTCAAGTATATTTAAAATATCTTTTGATTTTTTAATCGTTGAAATTATTATAAAGTTTTTCAAAAAATGTTGTAATACAATTTTTAAATCTCTTCTTTTATTATTTTAAAATATATTTAATTTAAATATTTATTTTAAGTATTTTTTAAAATTTTTAAAATTTAAAAAATTTGTACTTCAAGTATATTTAAAATATCTTTTGATTTTTAAATCGTTGAAATTATTATAAAGTTTTTCAAAAAATTTTGAAAATTTTGTAATAAAATTTTTAAACCTCTTCTTTTATTATTTTAAAATATATTTAATTTTAATTATTTTAAGTATTTTTTTAAATTTACAAAATTTTATATATTTAATTTTAAAAATATTTTATATTATATATTTTTTTTTATTTTCATAGTTTTTAAATAGTTTCTGATTTTATTGTAATTTTTTTTTTTTTGGTAATTAAATTTTTAAATCTATTTTTATTTTTTTATAATATAATTAATTTCAATTTTTAATTTAAGTATTTTTTTTTAATTTAGTAAATTTTATATTTAGAATTTTAAAAATATTGAATTTTTTTTTTTTTTATTATTAAAATGTTCAAGTAATATTTTATCATATATATATATTTATTTTTCACTTTTCTTTCATTTTTGATTTCTTTTCTTGTTTTTTTTTTCGATTTTATTTTTATTTTTTTTTTTATTATTCATTTTGTTATTTATTAAATTAAAAATCTTTCAAAGAAAAAATATAGTTAATATAATTTAATATTTATTTTTCACTTATCTTTCATTTTTGATTTTTTTTTTTTTTAATTTTTTTTTTTTTTTTTATTATTCATTTTTTTATTTATTAAATTATTAATATTCCAAAGAAAAAATATAGAAAAAGAGCGCGCATATTTCCTTCACACACAATTACAACACAGCTAGAACTAATAAACGCTGAGTTGGTGTCGTTTGTCGTGTTTTTTGTTCAGCTATTTGCTACACTGTGTTCCAAACTGTTTCTACCCCACTCTCTGTCTCTGTCATTGTTATGTCCTTCTTCTTCTACTTCTGTAAAAGTTCGTAGTAGTTGCTAAACTAAAAAATTTGCTAGCACTTCTTTCACCAATGCCAAAACAAACACTACATCTGTTCTTTGAGAATTCACCATCAAATATTCTGCTAAAAAAAATATCTACTTTAATTAACACACCATGTATATAAAAATGTTTGGTAATTGAACATGGTTCTCCAACTTCTGTGATGTTGTTGCTTTTGTTGTTTTTTAAAGTTTTCTAAATTAAACTACAAAGAAACTTGTTGTTTTTAATTCTAAGTCACACAATTATATTTTAATTTTTGAATCTCTACATTCTACATCATTTTATTTTGAATATTTTATTTCACCGATTTTTTTTATTAATTAATTAAAATTAATTCTCATTTATATCAATCAGTATTTAAAGATAATTATTCATAAGTCATATGTAATTGGAATAGGTTTTGGAAAACATTTTATGATTTATTAAACTGCACAACAGCCATTCTGCGCAGCAGTCAAGGTTATTTTTTTATTATGTAAATTGATGCCCTTATTCTGAAAATATGTTTTAATAATGTTTCTTTGGATAGGTTTACAAAATATGGGCCAATAACTTTTGGACCGAGCTTTCATAAAGGTGGTCACATATATTTGCAAATATCTCGCGTTTTAAATAACACATATGATCAAATGTTATATTGAATGAAAGATAATTAAATATTGAATAAACATTTCTTAGAACATTTTTAAATTGCTTCATTAGTTTAAGAGAACTCGAAAGGAGAACTTGAAAAAACATTTTTTTTCAACAAAAATTTAAGAAAAAATTCGTTTAAAAAAATGGAAAAAAAATCGAGAAAGAAGGATGATACACAAATTTTAATTTTTCAAAATTAGTACACACTCTTTCGAAGAAATTAAGCTATAAATGACAAAATTATATGGGTAACATTTGAGCATAAAAAATGTTATGTGAAAGCAATATAATTGAGTGCTATACAAATAGGCATAAAAAAAAATGTGAGCGGCTCACGCTTATTTTTTGAACACCTATTGATAGATGATTGCTTGTAATTAATTTTAAATTTTATAACTTTATCTTTAATACTTAACGAGGTATGTGATCCTATAAAGTAAACCCATATTTCGTAGTGGATATAGTAGATTACGTTGACTAAATCGACTCATTTTCGAACTTTAAATTACTATTCTACTAAAATATATTGAAACTAAATTTCACATCATTCGGAATAGCAGTTTTAAAGTTATCGTGTATAGGCGGACAGACAGACGCTCATATCTAAATCGACTCGGAAAGTGATGTTGACCAAGAAAATATATATTTTTTCATACCAGTCACGCCTACTAAGAGGCGCTAAAATATCCTCACATATATTTTATAACTTGTAACCCATGGGTATAGGGTATAAACATATTATGCGATTTTTTTTAGTTAATACCCAATTGTAATGCTTTCACATGATTTTTTCTGTTCTCAAAACGTATCCATAGATTTCTTTTATTTTTACATCATTTTCTTTAAAAATGTACAGGCTAATTTTGTAATATTACAAACTGTGCATCATCTTGCGTTTTTAATTTTTCGCTATTTTTTAAATGCATTATTTAAAAAAATGTTGGTCGACAAAATTTACATTTTTCGAGTACTTCTATAGAGTTTTCTTAAACCAGTAAACTAATTCCAAACTATTGTCAGAAATGTTTATTGAATATTTAATTATCTTTCATTCGATATAACAATTGAGTTTATGGGTTTTATTAAACGCGAGATATTTACAAATATATGTGACCACCTTTTTGAAAGCTCAGTACAAAAGATATTGCCCGAAATCTCGTAAACCTATCCGTAGACATTTTTTTAATTCATATATTCAAATACTGCGAATCATTTCCAATAATACAAAAATAATGGAATTTACTGCGCAAACTTTTTTTCTCATTTTGTTGTGTTATTCATATTTCATGAATAAATTGCATATATGTTTAGAAATATCCGTAGCCTCCAGATGAAATGATAAATCCAAATTACGCAGAACAAAGTGAGAAATATCACATTTGAAAATATAGTACATAAGTCAGTAGACTAGCATTAAAAAAAGAAGGAAAATGCTTCACTTAGGGCCAGTTTTTCCGTCGCATTTTCAAATTAAACATAGTTTAAACTTGATGTAATTTCATGTTAAGTCAATATATGACAAATATTTAAAATGCCATATTAACATATTACTGTAAAATTTAAAAATACTAGGCCGTTTTGATTAGGCTTTATAGAAGTTTTAAATATTTGGAAAAGTTTAAACTAAGTAGTAAATTGCTCATTTAGAAAATTAATATGCAATATTAATATACAAGTTATGAATAAATATTCATAATTTCGATTTTTATTAGTAATAATAATATTTGTCAAATTTATGAATACTATTCATAATAAATAAATAGTGATTTAGAATTTTTATCCATGAATTTCTTATTTTTTTAGTATAATACATAATTCATGAATATAATTCATAAAGAAAATAATACGAAAAAACTATATTTTATAAACGTTTTATTTATAAATCATCAGTAAACACAGGAAAATTCCGCGTATTTTCCTGAATTGAGTTCATACACTTCCAATTCAATTCGTCTTTTTGTTTCATTTCTCTTCAGAAGGGTTTTGCCATTATTAAAATTTACTACCGAAATTCTAATTCATATATCTTTCCATCATGAAATGGCAAACCTTACTGAAGAGAAATGTCAAAAGAGCGGCAAGTAATATGGCGTCGTTTGCTGTCCCTGTCGCTCTACTTTTGTAGCGTCCCTGTTGAAAAACCCTTTAGTTACATCACTTTGATGAATGATGTGATAAACATAATAAATAATTACTACAGTTTATGCAATATGTAGAAAGAAATTTCTAATACATTGTGTAGTAAAATCATACTAAATAAATACAAATACATTTAAGAACTCAAAAACTCTTAACGTTGTGAAGCTTCTTTTAAGATGATTATGACATTTCCTAAGTTTGACTATTTATTGTATGCAGAATTAAGTTTTTATATTGTGTAGTAAAATCATATTAAATAAATACAAATATATTAAGAAACTGGAAAACATTTTGATTATGACATTTCCTAAGTTTGACAATTTATTTTATCTACACAATCAAGGTTTTCAATTGATTGTTATAATACAATGCATACAACCAATTCAAGTCAGTTCAAAACCTATAATTTCAGGTCGAAAGTAAATTTCAAAATATGTTCATTTTTTAAATAACGAATCGAAATTATTAAAATTTACTACCGAAATTCGAATTCGTATATCTTTCCATCATGAAATGGCAAACCTTATTGATGAGAAATGTCAAAAGAGCGGCAAGAAATATGGCGTCGTTTGCTGTCCCTGTCGCTCTACTTTTGTAGCGTCACTGTTAAAAAACCCTTTATAACACAAAATTTACTAAGTATTAATAGTATCAATAGGATAAATTATTATTTTATTCTGTAAATACCTTAATTAATACAAAATACCATGAAATTTCTTTTGAGTTTATATGAAAATAATAATTGTTTGTAAATTATTAAATAAATAAATGTCATATTGACAAATTTCAATGGGATTTTATAGATTTTTTAGTGTAGTTCAGTAGCTTCACAGATTTGGAATACAATATAACATGGTCGAAATGTATACATCAAAATATTTACATTTTCTTTATATACTTTTCCACAACTAACCTAATACTGTCCTTTTACACATACCAATACCAACCTTAGGCTGTTCTAATATTGTTCTAACAATATTTTAGTAGTTTTCAAAAATTCTAATATTGTTCTAACAATATTCTAATATTTTTCAAAAATTCTAATATTGTTCTAACAATATTCTAATATTTTTCAAAAATTATTCTTATACTATACTTATGTAGTGTTGCTACACTTCTAATTCAGTTCTTCATATACTTTAGCATTTTCGACAATATTTTTATACTATTCTAAACAGCCCTAATACGTATCTTAAACAATACTAATACTGTTCCTATAATTTTCTTAAACTCCTCTTATATAATTGTTCAAATATTGTTTTTAGAAGTAAAAAATTTGTATCTATTAATATTATTTTGAACTATTTTAATCGAAATAATTTCGGAGAGACCGGGGCTAAGTTGACATTTTTTCTATCTAGGTCGACTTTAATAATACAACAGTAAGATATATACATTGATTTATTGACTAAAAATATTCCATTTGATAAACTTTATTTAGTGTTTCACGTAACAAATACAAATTCGATATATCCACAAACTTTCTTATTGAAAATAGACTGAGTTAAAGCCGACAAAGTCTACTTTTCGCGCGTGTGTTATTATTTGCTGTTCTATATAATAGAATTCTATTTCCTAAGATAAATCTATTCATACTATATTATTCCGATCACGTAGTTACTTTTAAAATCATGATAACTGCTAAAGATGTGATAGACACTTTTCCACATATTTTAAGATCGGACTATTTTCTACAACACCTAGATGATATTAACCACAAACCATAGGGAATAGATTCCATACAGTATAATGGATATAGTCTGTGTGAATGCCGTTAATCTTTGTACACAGAAAAAAAATGTACATAATATTGATGAATTCCATACTTCAAACCATGATTCATTGTATTGAAGAACCATTCATAATATTAATGTTATGAATGCGATCATATTGTCGTCGTTCAGTGAAAAGTCTTTAAGTCAATTTTTCGAAAATGTCGAGATAACGTCGAGATTTACGTTGCAAAAGTCCCCGGAGTCCTACATCTTACCAAACCGAAGATATTTAAAATGAAAAATCACTAAGTCAAAATATTTAAAAATTCAGTTCTTAATTAGCCCTTAAAAAGAGTCTGATCACACCTATTGTGATTTCAAACTATAGAAGAAGATCTAAAGGGTTTTTCAATAAGAGCGCTACAAAAGTTTTTTTCAAGGGTTTTTCAACAGGGACGCTACAAAAGTAGAGCAACAGGGACAGCAAACGACGCCATATTTCTTGCCGGTCTTTTGACATTTCTCTTCAGTAAGGTTTGCCATTTCATGGTGGAAAGATTTATTTGAATAAACTGGAGCACTGTTACTGTTTATATGGGACATAGTGACTTTTAATTGAACAGCAATCGTTGAAATCTGAATAAAACGGTGCCGAGTCCACAAAAATGGTCGGATTTTAATGATAGATATTATGCAGTTCTTTCATATCCAATTCAAACTAAAATTAGATACAACTATTTAGATAAACTGGAGCACTGTTACTGTTTATATGGGACTTAGTGATTTTTCACTGAACGGCAACTGTCGAAATTAGAATAAAACCGTGCCGAGTCCACAAATATAGTCGGATTTCAACGATTTTTGGATTAAATGATAGCATTATGCAGTTCTTTCATCTCCAATTCAAACTGAAATCAGATACAATTATTTGGATAAGCTGGAGCACTGTTACTGTTTATATGGTACTTAGTAATTTTTTGACTGAACGGAAATCGTCGAAATCTGATTAAAACCGTGCCGAGTTCACAAAAATAGTCGGATATCAACGATTTTTGGATTGAATGATAGATATTATGCAGTTCTTTTATCTCCAATTCAAACTTAAATCCGATACAGTTATTTAGATAAACTGGAGCACTGTTACTCTTTATATGGGACTTAGTGATTTTTCATTGAACGATAAAGAAATTAAGTCAATAACGGTTATGTTGTGTCCAAACTATTTTTTTTTTGCATTTTGTAGCGGAATGTGTTGTCTATACTACAAGCTTAACACTATTTGAATCCAAAAATATTCTGATTTGTTACGGATATTTATATCTTTAAAAGCATTTATCTCAATTCTCAATTTTTTGGACTTAGTGAATTTTCACTGAACGACGACGATGATATATATGATGAACCCTTGGTAACTGTCGAAAAATATTTCTTCAATATGCATGATGAATGGTATTTGAAAAATACGCGTCATCATAAAGGGTTTTTCAATAAGAGCGCTACAAAAGTTTTTTCAAGGGTTTTTCAACAGGAACGCTACAAAAGTAGAGCAACAGGGACAGCAAACGACGCCATATTTTTTTGCAGTTTTTTTGACAGTTCTCTTTAGTAAGGTTTGCCATTTCATGATGGAAAGATATACGATCCAACAACGAGTTGAAATTATTAAAATTTACTACCGAAATTCGAATTCGTATATCTTTCCATCATGAAATGGCCAACCTTACTGAAGAGAAATGTCAAAAGAGCGGCAAGAAATATGGCGCTCTACTTTTGTAGCGTCCCTGTTGAAAAACCCTTTATTAATGAACAAATACATAAAATACAATGTACATCATATTGAAGAATGCTGTTCATCAAACCAAATTTCAATCCAAATATTTATATTTGATTCATTTTTTGCCATACTTCTAGTTCTCAAGTAGTTCTTGTATGTTATTTCTTATATGGGCCTTCCACACCAAATCGACCAAAAAAAGTTAAATTTGAGATTTTACCTTTTCGATCTTAATGAACTATTGGCAACTGATAAAGGGTATCGAGACATGCACTAAACAATTTTTTTTTATTTTTTCCGACCACTACTTCCAGAGTGTACTGTTGTTCATATTTAATTTTAAAAAGGGTCCTTTTTAAGGACATCAATTTTGAAGTGCAAGGATAATGACCACGGGCCACATGTTACCGTTTGGAACTTAATTTTTCTAAAAGCTTGTTCTATTAGCTTTAAAACGAGCCATTAACGGAGTTTCTAGCATTTCTAGTTCAAGAGATATTTAAATATGAACAACAGTACAAAAGTGATTTTTGGCACTTTTTTTCCAACTTTGAGCCACTGTATATCTGGAAGTAGTGGTCGGAAAAAATAAAAAAAATTGTTTAGTGCATGTCTCGATACCTTTTATCAGTTGCCAAAATTTCATTGAAATCGAAGAAGGTGAGTTCCAACCGCTGGTCGATTTGGTGTGGAATGGCCCATATAATGCTTGCTTGACATGCATAAATTAAGAGGTTTCATAATTATTTATTTATAATTACAACTTGTTATTAATACAAAATTATATTTATAAAAAAATATATAAAAAAAAAATAATTCGAAATATTTTTTTTTTTGACAAAATATTTTTTTCTGAATAAAAAATATTACTTGGATTATTTTCAAAAAAAATTTTTTTTTTTTTTTGAAAAATTCGTAAAAAAAATATACATCAATTAATTTGTTTTGAAAAAAAATATTAGATCAACAATATTCATCATATTGATTTTTATATTCATAAATATTATGATTATATTCATCAATAATTCACTGTATTGAATATTTCATTCCTCACTATGATGTTCGATAGTATGAATAAGTTCATATATATAATTCATCAATATGTCATTCAATGAACGATGGTATCGATACGATGAATCTGAAAAAAATATACATCAATTAATTTGTTTTGAAAAAATATTAGTTCAACATATTCACCGTATTCATTTTTATATGCATAAATATTATGAACAAATTCATAGATATTATATTATATTCATCACTGTATTGAAAATTTCATTTTTCACTATGATGTTCGATCATATGACTAAGTTCATATATATAATTCATCAATATGTCATTCAATGGACGATGGTATCGATATGATGAATCTGGTAGTTGCTAGAAAAATTCAAAATATTTATGAATACTTAAATTTTCTGTGTATATATTAAAAAAAAAATCAACACAGAACAAAAATTTCATTTAATGATTATTCGCGGTATCTGTTTTGCCCTGATGGTTTTGACTCGAATCGGTTGCTTTATCAATTGTCCGAATTTTATTTAAAAAAAAAGGTATTGAGTTCAAACCCCTGGTTGATTTGATGTAGAATGGTGGAATGAAAAAATAAAATAAAATTAAGTATTCCAAACTTTCAAGTTTACTGCGATATATTTATTTTACTGTTGGAGTCTATAAAACGCATTTTATTGCACAAAAACCACAGTTTAAAACTGAAAATTGAGTTCACTTATTACTAAAGAACAGTTGCACTTAATTTTACGTCTACAGTATCAATATCGGTTTGATCTGATATACCATTCCCATTTTAAATCAAAAGTTTTTCTATGTGAAACAAAAAAGTTTAAATAGTTAATATCTATTGTGCGGGAATCTCAGAACTGGATTGAATTTTGAAAAGTGCATACATGAAAAGTCATCATCTTTCGGCTTAAGGTATACGAATGAAATAATTAATAATTTCATAATTTAGTAAGTTTAAAAAATGAACATATTTTGAAATTTACTTTCGACCAGAAATTATAGGTTTTGAACTGACCTGAATTGGTTGTATGTATTGTATTATAACAATTAATTGAAAACCTTGATTTTGTAGATAAAATAAATTGTTAAACTTAGGAAATTTCATAATCGAAAAGTGTTTCAATTTCTTAATATATTTGTATTTATTTAATATGATTTTACTACACTTGAATTGGTTGTATGTATTGTATTATAACAATCAATTGAAAACCTTGATTTTGTAGATAAAATAAATTGTAAAACTTAGGAAATGCCATAATCAAAAAGTTTTCCATTTTCTTAATATATTTGTATTTATTTAATATGATTTTACTACACAATATTAAAATTTAATTCTGCATACAACTTTTGTCAAACTTAGGAAATGTCATAATCATCTTAAAGGAAGCATTACAACGTAAACAGTTTTTGAGTTTTTAAATGCATTTGTATTTATTTAATATGATTTTACTACACTATGTATTAGAAATTCCTTTCTACATAGTGCATAAACTGTAGTAATTATTTATTATGTTTATCACATCATTCATCAAAGTGATGTAACTAAAGTGTTTTTCAACAGGGACGCTACAAAATTAGAGCGACAGGGACAGCAAACGACGCCATATTTCTTGCCGCTCTTTTGACATTTCTCTTCAGTAAGGTTTGCCATTTCATGATGGAAAGATATACGAATTCGAATTTTGGTAATCAATTTTAATAATGGCAAAACCTTAGTGAAGAGAAATGTCAAAATAGCGGCAAGAAATATGGCGTCGTTTGCTATCCCTGTCGCTCTACTTTTATAGCGTCCCTGTTGAAAAACCCTTGAACAAAACTTTTGTAGCGCTCTTATTGAAAAACCCTTTAGTTCATAACTCATTTTTGCCACTAAAGTGCTATTGTATTAATAAATGCCAATATATATTGTTCACTTTTTCAATAAAAACTCAAAAGAGCAAAAATTTTAAAACTTAAAAAAAAAACATATTCCATATTCTTTAAATTTCTGCTAACTGCAAAATCCATATTAATGCCAACTATTTATTGCAATTACGTCAAATATATCAATCGTCATAGAATTACAATTTATTGCGTTTCCGGTTTTAAACATCCAACAATTTGAATGCACAAAAAAACACCCACATCAAACTTTTGCAGCAATAAATTCGACGAAGAACTTTTCAATGCAAATCCCTATATAAAGTTCTAAAGAAAAATTTCAGTTTTAGTGTATAAACCACAAAACAAAAAAAATCAACTATACGCTGTTTGGACATAAGTTTTAGTTGGGCTTTTTGAATTGTTTTTTTTTTTTTTTGACACACAAAATAATAGCGTTAGTTTTTGTTGGGATAAAAATAGAAATAGAAAACATTACAAATTACTTTTTTTCCACAAAACCATGCTGGAAAAGTTTATTTTTTTGATAGTTTGAGTCGGCGCCAATTTATGCATCAACAAATTTGAAGGAATTCAAAATGAAATTGACGTTAGTTTCAATATAAATTTCAAATAAAAAGGTGTAATGAAAAATTTTGAATATTTTTAGAGGGTTTATAAAGTTTCTCAGTAAAGGTTTTTTTTTTCATATACAGTTAAAAGTTTTCAAATAAAGAAGTGTAATAAAAAATTTTGAATATCAAAACTTTAAATATATTTTTAGGGGGTTTAAAATTGTTCGTTTAAGTATATTTGATATTTAAAAAAAATTATTGCGCCAGCTTTCGAATTTCGATCGAATTCCAATCGAATTTCATATAGAATTTGTAAAGAAACGTTTTTGAATTCGATGTCTCAGTGTAAACATTTATTTTTCAAATAAATTCAATCACTTTGTTTTAATTTTAATAATTTCTTTATAAATTTTAAATGAAATTCGATTACAATTATTAGGTTGTTAATGAAACTAAAATTGTAACAAATAAATAAATTTTATGTTTCTAATTTTTAATTTCCAGTACTTCGCAGTTTTATCTCTATTAGAGGAATTCTTCAAGACTATTTTTTCCCTCTTAACCTTGCGACCTTCTCTACTTCTAACTCCTGTCTCTCTATTTAACGTCTCTCAAATCTCTGCACCTCTGTCCTCTCATGGTTCACGGCCCATTAGCTCTGAACTGAACTGAAAAACACTTCACTCTTAAGTCACCAAAAAATGTTTTCCCCCTCGGTGCATTTATTACTGTTCTAGCTCGTGTTGCCATAGTTACTACTATTTGTTTTCTATCTCTTTTTGTACATATAATTCTTATTTTCATTAATTTGTTGCAATCTCCCTCATTTGTTTGTCTTAATTGTTCTTAAATATATTTTTTATTGTTTGTTCACTTTGATGATGTTTTATGTATTGCAAAAATTACTGATTAATCAATAACTTAATTCATATTTCTCTCTTTTATTCTCTTCTACTCAAAAACTATAACTCTGTCGTGCATTCTCCGTTATTCTCCCTCTCCTCCCATACAACTCTTTGTCTGCCTGTCTCTCTTACACCCTATATATAGCCCTACTGTACGCTACCATCTTCGGTCACGTTACCACGATTATACAACAAATGACATCGGCAACTGCCAAATATCACGATATGCTAAATAACGTGCGTGAATTCATGAAATTGCACGAGGTTCCAAAGGCATTGAGTGAGCGTGTCATGGACTATGTGGTCTCCACGTGGGCGATGACCAAGGGGCTGGACACCGAAAAGGTAAGCGATACAAAGTGGGTTGCTTGGATACATGATAACGCTTTAGTTTGTTTTTTTCTTTTTTTAGTAGTTGATCCTTTTATAATTTAAAATAATTAAAATTTACTTTCATTCATCTGTAAAAAATTAAGGAAAATCGTATGGTATAATTTATGTATAATAATAAAAATGCTATAATCTTAAAATTAGTATTTAATTTTTACAAAACCTATATAGTAATATAAATCTTAGTGAACTTTTTACAACTCTTATATTAAACACTATTATATAAATGTTCGCCAAAAGTATCGTCATAACTTGAATTTAGCAATGTCCATCTGACGGATAATTTTGAATTTTTAAGACAAGTTATTAATTGTAGAAATTTCTTGAAAGAAAATATTTGAGTACATACCAAATAATTCTAAGAAATTGTATAGCAAAATTTTGTTTTTTATTGTTTTTCTAATATTACTGGAAATTCCTAAAGTTGTATTGCAAAAAACTTTTATATTTATTTTAAAATTTATTCACTTGTATTTGTATTAATTTTTTTTTACTACATAATGTATTTGTTTTTAACATATTGCAGAAATTTTTTATCTGTATTTTTATTTTATTTTTAATAATCGTATAAACACAAAACGAACGTAATGTAGTAAACATAAATTCAGATGTTGTATTTCTGCAATATATTAATTAAATTTAAATAAATACAGAATGTAGTTAAAATAAATACAATGGATAATTCTACAATTATTAAAAATTATTAATATCAAATACAAAATTGATTATTTTGTATGTGAACCAAAGTTCGAATCGACCATCACGATGTCGAATCATTTTTGATTAGTGTAGTAGTATTTATTACAAAATTTGAGTTCATTACTAAGGACTGCGTCGAATAAAATTGTCCGTTACATATCTTCCCATAATGTGCTATTGCAAAATTCAAATTAAATTTGATCATAGTAGCTCTGAATTAAATGGCAGAGAATAAAATTTTTCAAAAACAACCTAGTTGGTCTTTTAAAAAAGTTGCCAAGGAGGTAGGGGCTAACCCTATCAACCGCTTTAAGGAAGACCTGAGTATTGAAAGGTTCTGGTAAAAAAAAGGCCCACATGATCGTGAAAAGCCGAAGAAGGTTGTGAATATTTTAAAGAAAAATCCAAGCATATCCGGAAGGAAATTGGCGAGAAAGGCGGATTGCTCAGAATCTTTCGTGCGCAGGACTAAGAAAGAAGCTGGGCTGAAGACGTACAGGGTCCAAAAAGTTCCGGATAGAAATGCCGTCAAGAATGAAATCGCAAAACAACGAGCTAAAAAGCTGAACCAAGATTTTTTAAAAAAATTCGATTGCTGCATAATGGACGACGAAACTTATGTTTTAGCGGACTTTTCTCAGCTACCTGGGCAGGAATTTTATACAGCCGATTCTCGAGGAAATGTCGCTGAAAATTTAAAATCAAAAAAAATGACAAAATTCCCAAAGAAATTTGCAGTTGTGGAAAAAGGAGCAGCTCATTCGTGACATCGGGTATAATTAATAGCGAAATATATATGAAGGAATGCTTGCAAAAGAGATTGCTTCCATTTTTACGCCAACATGAAGTGTTCACATTTTTTTGGCCAGACCTCGCTTCATGTCACTACAGCAAAACGGCCTTAAAGTGGATCCAACAAAATGCAGTGATTTTGATGCCTGGAGAAGCCAATCCACCAAAACTGTACAGAACTCAGGCCAATTGGGAGATACTGGGCTTTAGTAAAAACGGAGATGAAGACAACAAAAAAAGTGGCCACAGACCTTCAAGACTTTAAAAGAAAGTGGTCTTCCGCAGCTGTGAGGGTGTCGGACACTACCATTACAACATTAATGGAAGGTGTTCCGGAAAAATTAAAACTTTTTATTAAAAAATATTAATTTCTGTTTTTTTATATTTTTTTAAATCTAAAAATAATTTGCAAAATAAAATATTTTATTCTATAAAAATTCGATTACTAGATTTCTAGATTTTTTTTTTTGTAGCGGACAATTTTATTCGACGCAGTCCTTAGATAGGGGTAATTCCACAATAAATAAACTTGACCTGTTTTTTGAATAAATATTTTGCTATATTATGGCCCTGCTATTTTATTCGCCGGGCGAAAAATAAGTCAGAGTCAAAAATACGATAAAATAATTCGACCTTAAAATTGCTAACATTAATTTTTACTTTGGACTTTGAAAACTTTACTGAAGAGGGTCAAAGTACAAAAAAAAATTAAAAACTTTAACTTTGACTATTGTTGCCAGATTAGTTAAATATATTTTGGATAATTTTTATCATTTAAAAAAATTTCAGTAATATTATCTATCACAAAAATATAAGAAAAGTACATGTTACTGAAGAAAAAAAAATATTACGGAGATTTGCGTATAAGTTCAATTTCCAAAAAAATAACTAAAAAAATTAAAAAAAAAAATTTCGACTTTACAATTTTATATTTACTGAACCACTTGAGATATTTAAAAATAGTTTTGAGTTTATGATTTATGTATTAATTGTTTATAAAAGTCCCATAAAAATATTTGATTTTATGATAAAATGTACAATCTATGTATAAATATGTAAAGTAAAGTCTTCAAAAATGAAAACAAAAATTTATGTTCAAATCTATATCATTAAAACTAAACAAGATATTTTCTGAAGTAAGCACATTTTCATTAGATCTCAATGTAAGCTTTTCATAAACAAAAGAATTTTAAAAATCGGATATTTTTTGGATTTTTTACAATTTTTGAAAAATTTGTCATGAACAAAATCTCAACTTTACTGATTTTTATCTCCATAACCATTAAAGAAACAAACTCCAATTTTAAAACTTAAGTTTTTTCAAGTTCTCTCTGTACAATACTTTTTAAATTTTTAAAATCAGTTCAGTGGTGTCGAAAATACTGAATTTCACCCTATTCAAGGGCGTTTTAGCACACTGTGCGTTGAGTACTTTAACTCTTTTCGAACTTAAAATGACTTTTCTACTAAAATATATTGAAATTAAATTTCATCGCATTCGGAATAGTATTTTTTCAAGTTATCGTATATAGGAGAACAGACAGTCAAGTCTAAATCGACACAAAAAGTGATGCTGGTCAAGAAAATATATACTTTTCCATACTGATCACACCTTCTAAAATGCGCTAAAATATCTTCACATACATAATATTAACTGTAACCCATAGATGTAGGGTTTAAAACAAATGGAATTTTTTTAATTTACACCACATCTAATGCTTCCACATGATTTTTTCCGTCCTCAAAATGTATTCATAGATTTATATTATTTTTACGTTGTTTTCTCAAGAAATATGCAGGCTAATTTTGGAATATCATAGACTATAAATCATATCGCTTTTTCGATTTTTCCCAATTTTTTTTAGTACAACTTTTATTTAAATTTTTCGAGTACTTCTATCGAATTTCAAAATATTGTAAGAAAAGTTTATTCGATTTTGATTTACCTATTATGGTGGTATAAAACTTGATCAAATTAGTTATTTAAAACCCGAAAAATTTGCAAATATATTTGACCATATTTTTGAAAGCTCGGTTTTAAAGTTATGGGCTGATATCTCGTAAACTATCTATAGAAATATTTTTTAATTAATATATTCGAATTCTGCGGGTCATTTCCAATAATACCAAAATAGTGGCATATACTGCGCAAACTTTTTTTCCTATTTTGTTGTGTAGTGTAATTAAGGACTGCGTCGAAAAAAATTGTCCGCTACAAAAATGAAAAAATCTAGAAATCTAGTAATCGAATTTTTATAGAATAAAATATTTTATTTTGCAAATTATTTTTAAATTTAAATAAAAATATAAAAAACCAGAAATTAATATTTTTTAATAAAAAGTTTTAATTTTTCCGGAACCCCTTCCATTAATGTTGTAATGGTAGTGGCCGACACCCTCACAGCTGCTGAAGATCACTTTCTTTTAAAGTCTTAAAAGTCTTTGGCCACTTTTTTTGTTGTCTTCATCTCCCTTTTTACTAAAGCCCAGTATCTCTCAATCGGCCTGAGTTCTGGACAGTTTGGTGGATTGGCTTCTCTAGGCACCAAAATCACTGCATTTTGTTGGATCCACTCTAAGGCCGTTTTGCTGTAATGACATGAAGCGAGGTCAGGCCAAAAAAATGTGGACACTTCATGTTGGCGTAAAAATGGAAGCAATCTCTTTTGCAAGCATTAATTCACATATATTTCGCTATTAATTGTACCCGATGTCACGAATGAGCTGCTCCTTTTTCCACAACTGCAAATTGCCTGCCAAACAAGGAATTTCTTTGGGAATTTTGTCATATTTCTTGATTTGAATTTTTCAGCGACATTTCCTCGAGAATCGGCTGTATAAAATTCCTGCCCAGGTAGCTGAGAAAAGTCCGCTAAAACATAAGTTTCGTCGTCCATTATGCAGCAATCGAATTTTTTAAAAAAATCTTGGTTCAGCTTTTCAGCTCGTTGCTTTGCGGTTTCATTCTTGACGGCATTTCTATCCGGAACTTTTTGGACCTTGTACGTCTTCAGCCCAGCTTCTTTCTTAGTCCTGCGCACGAACGATTCTGAGCAATCCGCCTTTCTCGCCAATTTCCTTCTGGAAATGCTTGGATCTTTCTTTAAAATATTCACAAATATTCTTCGACTTTTCACGATCATGTGGGCCCCTTTTTTCCAGAACCTTTCTTCCGATCAATACTCAGGTCTTCCTTAAAGCGGTTGATAACGCGAGAAATGGTCTTAGGGTTAGCCCCTACCTCCTTGGCAATTTTTTAAAAGAGCAACTAGGTTGTTTTTGAAAAATTTTAATTATATTTTCTCGCACTTCCACTTCGTTTGCCATTTTCGCGTTAAATAAATTTTGTATTGACTATAACTGACACAAATTATTTTCTGCCTTTTAATTCAGAGCTACTATGATCACATTTTTTTAATTTGAATCTTGCTATAGCACATTATGGGAAGATATGTAACGGACAATTTTATTCGAAGCAGTCCTTATTATATATATTTTTTACATTTTTCATTATGTTAAATAAATACAGTATGTAGTCAAAATAAATGTATACTTAGTATTCTTTCTACTTACTTCTGAATTATTAAAGAAAAAGAAAATGTAGTTATTTTTTATACAAAATTTGGTAAAGGGGACATTAGCATTTTTAATAAAAAATTCAAAGACAATGTTTGTTCATTAAACCTTTTCTATGAAAATGTTTGTCCATTAAACATTCTGTAAAAAATTGTTGGTTTATTGCACATTTTCTTAAAATATGTTTGCTAAATAAATATTTATTCCTTAAATAATTTTTAATAATATGTTTTCCATAAACATTTTCATGGAATATGTTTATTCATTATACATTTTCTAACAAAATGTTTGTTCATTAAACATTTTCTAACAAAAAGTTTCTTCATTAAACATTTATAAATAATATATTAATTAAAATTGTAGGAATATGTTTGTTCGTTAAACATTTTCTGAGGAAATGTTTATTCCTGAAATATTTATGTTTGTTCTAACATAAACAATGTCGCTGAAATATTTTTATTTCCTAAAATATTAAATGTTTGTTCATTAAACCTTTTCTAAGACAATGTTTGTGCATTAAACCTTCTGTAAGAAATTGTTTGTTTATTATATATTTTCTTAAAATATGTTTGCTAAATAAACAGTTATTCCTTAAATAATTTTTAAGAATACGTTTTCCATAAACATTTTCATGGAATATTCACTATACATTTTCCAACAAAATGTTTGTTCATTAAACATTTTCTAACAAAAAGGTTCTTCATTAAACATTTATAAATAATATATTAATTTAAATTGTAGGAATATGTTTGTTCGTTGAACATTTTCTGAGGAAATGTTTATTCCTGAAATATTTATGTTTGTTCTAATATAAACAATGTGTTTGAAATATTTTTATTTTCAAAAATATTAAAGGGTTTCTTAGAAAATGTTTGTTTATTTTATATTTTCTAAAAATATATTTGCAAATAAACATTTATTTCTTAAATAAATTTTAAGAACATGTTTTCCATAAACATTTTCATGAAATATGTTTATTCATTATACATTTTCCAACAATTTTTTTGTTCATTAAACATTTTCTAACAAAAAGTTTGTTCATTAAAAATTTATAAATAATATATAAATTCAAATTTTAGAAATATGAACAACTTTAACATTTTCTGAGGAAATGTTTATTCCTGGAACATTTATGTTTGTTCAAATATAAACAATGGCTTTAAAATATTTATATTTTCAATAAATATTAGAGGTAAAGAGGACATAGGTCTTTTTTAATATAAAATTCTAAAACAATGTTTGTTTATTAAACCTTCTCTAAGAAAATGTTTGTTTATTTTACATTTTCTAGAAATAAGTTTGCTAAATAAACATTTGTTTTTTAAATAAAATTTAGGAATTCGTTTTTCCATAAACATTTTCATGGAATATGTTTATTCATTATACATTTTCCCAACAAAATGTTTGTTCATTAAACATTTATAAATAATATATTAATTTAAATTTTAGGAATATGTTTGTTCGTTAAACATTTTATAAGCAAATGTTTATTCCTGAAATATTTATGTTTGTTCTAATATAAACAATGTCTGCGAAATATTTTTATTTGCAATAAATATTAAAGGTACAAGTTATAAAAACTAAATAGGATTTTGAAAAAATGAATTAGTAAATTTGGTATATTATCAAAAGCTAGAATTTGAGTAAAATATATTTTGTGAGTATAGATTATTTCATTGGTCCTATTCCATAGTGCCTTTGGAACTATTTTTTTTGAATTGCACTGTAAAAAAGCATCAAATTACTACAACTATTAGAGTAATATTATTTATAAGTGAGATTCTATACTGATCTCAATTTTTATAAACATACTTCCAATTTAAATACTGTACAACTTGTAAATAAAAATAATTTTCAAATCATAGATTTTTAAAATATAACACATTTTTTTAATAAATTGCTTTCTAGCTTATTTTGTACTATTTATATTTTATAAATTATATATATTATTTTAAAACATATAAACTACTTCACTATCTATTTATTTTCTTTTATAAGCATTATTCTTAAATCTTATTTAGTGACAAACTTTTTAAACTTTAATTTGTATTTATTATTCTTTTGTTTTTCTTTTGCTTTCTTGCTAAATCTCCTATTTAGTAACTAGAACTTTGATCACATTCATTAAAATTCATACAAATCAATGCATCCTACAACTGGCATATGTTATATATTTACAAAAACCATTAAAAAATCACTTAGTTCAACTAAAACATAAAATTATGTTTGCATAATTAATTAGTTTTATAAATACCACCTTATTAAAGTTTTACAAAAAATTAAAACCACCTCATTCAATCACCACAATTAAAAAGCATTTAAGCCACCTAATTGCAAGGTCGACTAGAGGTCAAAAATAGCATTTAGCTGCGTATTTTGTCCGCCAAACTAGCCTGCTTTTTGCGCTCGCCCAATAGTAGAGAGCTTCTTGTATAATAAGCGCTTCCAATAAAATTTTGCCAATACATTTTTTTCCAATCCTCTATTTTATTAGTATAGCAAAAATTTTATACATACAATATAAATAATTGATAATTGACTAATTGAATTAATTAAAACTATTAATCAACTAATTAAACTTCTTGCTAGAAGGTAAGTTTAGCACATAGTGCTGCTGCTTTATACCAATCCGTTGCAGATCCGTGCCAATACGAAAAGCGTCCGTCAAATTCATGCCTTTAGATGAAATTTAAACCAAAAGTGCTGCTTCAAACAATAGATTATTTTTTTTTTGTTATCATGCAGTCATTAAATGAGAATAAATTTTAAATTTGGTTTAAATTATGACACTAGTGAACATTTAGAGAAAATGCAAACAAATCAAAAAAAAAAATAAAAAAATAATAATTAAAAAATCAGTACATCAGCAAAAATATAAAAATATAAATAGTTAAACATTTCTGCTGTCTTGATACCATTTTCGCTGACTGTAGTTTAGGCCTCAGAATTTGCAAAACAAACACATGTCATTAAAATCATTAAATTAGCTTTAGCTGTTTAGTGAAATTCATTAAAGCTTATTAAAGTCAAACATGTTTGTTAAGCATTTTTGACAAACATGTTTAACATATATAAATACTAAACATATGCACCAAACACACAATCTGAAACGCACCCATGAAACAGGTTTATCAAACATTTTTATTAAACTCTTTATTTCATGAAACATTTTTCGGTAGTATTTTTGTTCAACAAACATTTTGTTGAATTTGTTTGTTTATGAAATAATTGCTAAGAACGTGCTCGTTTATTAAACTTTTTTTTAAACAAATATTTGTTTATTAAACATTTTCTAAGAAAATGTTTGTTTATTTAATATTTACTAAAAAAAAATGTTTGTTCGTTAAACATTTTCTAAAAAATGTTTGTTCATTAAACCTTTTTTTCAATATGTTTGTTGACTAAACATGTTCTAAGGATATGTTTGTTAATAAAAATGTTCTAAACATTTTCTAAGAATTTTCTAACTTTTTTCTAAAAAAATATTTGTTCATTAAACACTTTTTAAGAATTTGATTGTTGACTAAACATGTTCTAAGAATATGTTTGTTTATTCAACATTTTCTAAAAATAGTTCATTAAATATTATTCAAGAATTTGTTTGTTGATTAAACATTTTCTAAGAATACGTTTGTCTGTTATTAAACATTCATATATTAAATTTTTGTTCATTAAACATTTCCTAAAAATATGTTTTTTTTTACTAAACATATTCTAAGAATATGTTCGTTTATTAAACATTTACCAAAAAAAGGTTTGTTCATTAAACATTTTTTATGAATATGTTTGTTGACTATACATATTCTAGATATATGTTTGTTTATCAAACATTTTCTAAATAAGATTGTTCAAGAAACCTGTTTCAAAAATATGTTTTTGGTTAAATATTTTCGAAATATGTTCTAAGAAATTGTTTGTTTATGAAACATTTTCGAAGTAACAAACATTCATGTTTATTATAATATAAACAATTTTTCTAAATGCTTAAAAAAACATTTATTAACAAATATTTAGTAAATATGTTTGATAAGAATTTAGTAAATATGTTTGGTACACTTTTATTTCAACATTTTAAACATACCTAAACATTAAACATATTCAACAAACACTCGAACTAAAACGCACCCAAACAACTGGTTTATCAAATATTTTCAAGACACGTTTCTGCTCATTCAACATTTTAATAAGAGTTAAATGTTATTAATATTTGCAGTAAATATATTTTATATTGTAGTTAATAAATGTTTAGAAAATATGTGTGATAAACTTGCAAAAACATGTTCATATATTTGCATCATAGGTAGATATATCGTTCATTAATATCAACTTCACCTAATATCAACTTGTCATTTTACATATTCCTAAATATCCTTAATATTTTTGTGTTTTCTTTTATTTTTAAATTAATTTTTATTAATTATTTTTATATAAACAAATAAATAATTGGAATAATATTAATAACACTTAGAAATATTTGAGTCCGAAACAATTTTTAATTAGAACATTAAAAATTAAATGGATGAGCGAAACGAATTAGTGTAATTTGCATATTATTGTGGCAAAAACATATTGATTATTTTATGTTTACTACAATTAATATTTTCTATAGAATTTTCTAGTAAAAATAAATTAATATTTGTTATATACATTCTATATTTAATTGTAGAAATAATAAAGTAATCAAATGGTCGGACTACATAATTTTAATAAATATATTAGCCGCAATCATTTTAATGATAAATATTTATTGAGATAAGTAACAACATTTATAGCAATAATACAATAAGCTCATTATTACTTTGTGCATTTACAATTATTTATTTTAAAACTATTTTATAGTATATGGTATATGAATAAATTGTTATATTGTTGCAATTGATTATTGCAAATATTTTTGTAATACATTTAAAGTTAAACGATCAAATTTTATTATATTACAAGTTATAATATAATAAAATACAAATTAAATACAAAAATACAAATTTTACAATGTAATAATTTAAATAAAATTGAACATATATTGTTATCCATGGAATACTTGACACAATTTGGTAATTAGTTTTAATGTTTATTATTATATGTTTATGATTATTATATTTTTTTTTCTAAATGCGCAGTTTGACGTGTTTTCAAAAATGATTTTAAACATTTAACAAACATTTTAATAAATTCGTGTAGGAAAGTAAATTATTGTGGCATCTATATTTTAAACAATAAATCTATTACTGCTACGAATATAAATTTTGTTTGCGACAAACATATTTTACTCTATGAAAACTGGTTTTTAAATTGTCAAAAACCAAATGTGGATTATCAGTGTGGATTTTCAGATATGTTATTTTTATGATTGCGTAATTCAATATTTTTAAGGAATACTAAAAATACCTTCAAAACGATGATTCAGTATAATTAATAAGATTTAACCTAATTATTTAAATATTATAATATAATTACAAATATAATTTCTTTTGTGAAAGCACATGTTCAATTCCAACACCATAAAGAAAAAAAATTAAAAGTTAAATTTTATAATAAATTAGTCTGCCATGTCTCGGAGACCACCGATGCTTCGAAGACCTTCTTGAATAAAGATTATAATTTTTAAATTTGTCGAACATTCAATTTCTGTGAAAAGATACGATATTTAAATATTTATCGCATCGAAATCGCAATACTTTTCGAAGAATTCTCGAAGTTTCATCATTTTTCGTTCGATATCATTCCGATTTTAAAAATGTCTCCTACCGAAAAAAAACTTTGAAAGAATGTATCGATTTCTACCTACCATGTAGATCAAATTTGATATCGCTACGAGAAAGTGTCAGTTAACGTGTGAATTCTCCTGCTTCACGCAATGATCTCGAACCGATATCTCAACGAATTTGTCCTATAAAATTTCAATTTCAATAACCTGACAGTAGTGGTTTCAGTATATCAAATAATATAAAATTTTGATATTATTTATGAAAAATTCATAATTGTAATTAAGAAATTCATCATATTAATGAAGAAATTCACAATATTGATGAATAGTTCGTATAAACAATGAATTGTTCTAAATTTATTCATTAATATGTTTTTTTATATTGTTTTTTTTTTATTTGACTATGGTAGTTCCATTGTCAAGGATCTATAACATATCATTCAATATATGTAAGCCTCTTAAACAAAAGATAAATTTTTAAAAGTTTCACAACCTCTCAACATTTCTATCCTATTGATTAGTAAATGTAAAATATTTACACAATTGTTTAAATTACTTAACATTTTGACACTCCGGAATGAAACTATTGGATATCATTTTAAAAAGTGCTAACTTTGCAACTGTCAGTTTAACTATTAAACAATTTTCCGCTAAATATTCCATTGTTTTTTTACTTCTCTAACGAATAAACACTTTTATGTTGGTTGGACTATAGTCCATCAATTTTGAGAACTTTTCAATCATTTTGTTGGCATCCTTCGATATGTATTCAAATGTTTCACAATTACATTTTTATCTATCCAAAACATCAATTCAAAAATTCAAATTTCAAACTAGCATTAAACATACACAGAAAAAATATTTAAAAAATAAGTTACTTAATACACATTATTTCAGATATATTGAATCTTTTGTTGGAGATTTGAAATAAGGTAGAATAACATAATTAATATAATACAAAAATGTAACTTACTGTGCTAATACTGCAAATAATGCAAACTTATTATACGGCAACATATATTTATTTTTACAACGAATTTAAAATTAATAAGAATTTTAAATAAATCATAAATCATAAATTATAAATAAATCATTGATTTTTTATAAAACTCGTCGTATTCGAACAGCAATTTTATTTGTTATATTTACTAAAACTTAACTTAAATACGACAAAGTGTTGAAAAATAATTTACGAAATTTAATAGCATTAGCAAACAAAATTAATAGAAAAAACAATTTCGATTGCTATGTTTACATCAAATTTTATATATATTCGCGTAAATGTATTTTTTCTCAATTAAAATATTCATAACAATATTTGAATTTTGATTTTTTTTATGAATTATTTTTCAACTGGAAATTATAAAAAGAAGACTATTTGCTAATTTATATTTTTCGCAAATAAATTTGCTATATTAACAATACTTTAATCGATTTTGTTTCAACATAAACATATTTATTTATTAAATCAATGTTGTAAAATTTATTTTCTGTATTTGCAACATATTGCCTAGACTGTGTTTCAATTAAATGTTTCGTTAAAATGTAATAACAAAATTCATCATGCATTTTACAAAATTATTGAATTATTTTATTGATGTTGCTTCTATTATAAAGTAAGTAAAATATAAATTTTCTAACAAACATTTCTGCTTTTAGTAAATTTTACGTTCTTTGGAAAATATTTTATTATTAAATAGGACATCTTTATAGATTTCTAAAGAATGAAAGACACGAACGCAAAAATAGAAAATTCCATAAATATTATTTGATAATATCGTTTACTATTTGATATTCTTAACATTAACAGTTTTATACATTGACTTCGTTTCGAAATATATAAAGTAGAAAATACAAAGTATAATTTAATTATAATTATAAACAATATCCAATTAATGTCTCAAACCGACAATTACAACGAGTCATTTGTTAATTTTGCAAATATTAAATTACTCTTAATAATACTGTTTTTCGTTGTTGTTGTATTAAAATATTCGTAAATATAACAAAATCTCATATTTAAACATTTATAACTTTTTGATATTCACTATAAAAAAAATTAATATTTTTTTAAATAATATCACATTGAACATATTTTTTGTGCCGAAATAAAAATAGTGGATAATAATATATTTAAAATGTTTTGAAAATCAAATAATTAACTTAAATCAACAATTCAAACGAAATATTTGTAAATTTAGCAAATATTTAATTACATTATGTGGAATGTTAATTTTTACAATAAAGCCGTTTGTCATTTTAATGATTAACTCTCTCTGTTGCAATTAAACTATTCGTAGATTTGGCAAGTTCGATTTGTTGCATGTATTAAAATTTTAGAATTTTATAAAATGACATGGATAAATTGTTTTTGTGTCCAAATACGAAAATTATGATAAAACTAAAAAGTCCTAAATCAACTCTTTCAACAAAAAATTTCTTAACTTAGCAAATAATATAATTACATTATGTGTAATATTAATTTTTGAAGCAAAGCCGTTTATTATCTTAAACAAACAAATTCAACGAAACATTTGTTAATTTAGCAAAATATGTATTTAAATAATGTCGAATATTAATTGATACCGTAAAGCTGTTAATTATTTTTACGACTTGCTTTTGTTGTTTCAATTAAACTATTCATAAAGCTAGCAAATGAATTTTGTTGCATGTATTAAAATTTTAGAATTTTATAAAATAACATGGATAAATTGTTTTTGTGTCCAAATACGAAAATTATGATAAAACTAAAAAGTCCTAAATCAACTCTTTCAACAAAAAATTTCTTAACTTAGCAAATAATATAATTACATTATGTGTAATATTAATTTTTGAAGCAAAGCCGTTTATTATCTTAAACAAACAAATTCAACGAAACATTTGTTAATTTAGCAAAATATGTATTTAAATAATGTCGAATATTAATTGATACCGTAAAGCTGTTAATTATTTTTACGACTTGCTTTTGTTGTTTCAATTAAACTATTCATAAAGCTAGCAAATGAATTTTGTTGCATGTATTAAAATTTTAGAATTTTATAAAATGACATGGATAAATTGTTTTTGTGTCCAAATACGATAATTATGATAAAACTAAAATGTCCTAAATCAACTCTTTCAACCAAAAATTCCTTAACTTAGCAAATAATATAATTACATTATGTGTAATATTAATTTTTAAAGCAATGCCGTTTATTTTTTTAAACGAACAATTTCAACGAAACATTTGTTAATTTAGCAAAATATGTATTTAAATAATGTCGAATATTAATTGATACCGCAAAGCTGTTAATTATTTTTACGACTTGCTTTTGTTGTTTCAATTAAACTATTCATAAAGCTAGCAAATGAATTTTGTTGCATGTATTAAAATTTTAACTGTTTGGCAATGTGTTTAAAATAAATTATATTAAATTAACTTTTTTCAAATATATTTTTTCTGTGTATCCAAGAAAACTTTCACCGTACTCTCGTTGCTCATACATACGAAACGTTAGTCCATTCGTAACAACTGCATCATCAACTTTGTACAACTGTCCATCAGCCATCAGTTGTATTAGGAACAAAACTACTCAACATCAGTCATAACTTTCACCTTATAGCTATTTTAACTTTGTTTTATTATTTTGTATTATTTTATTTTATTTTTGTTTTTTTTTATTACTTTTATTATATATTTGTTTTGTATATTTTGTGTTTTATTTTATTTGTTTATGTTGTTGTTGTTGCTGCAACTACTACTATAACTATTGCCGGCACCACCTCGCGCACCACCCACAACATCATCGACACCACCACAACCACCTCCACCGCCCATACTTCATCACAAGGCATTTGCATTTCCTTCACAGGTACTAAACTATTGTCCGAAAGATATGAAGGCTGATATTTGTGTTCATCTAAATCGCAAAGTCTTTAACGAGCATCCGGCATTTCGTCTTGCATCGGATGGCTGTCTGCGCGCTCTGGCGATGCACTTCATGATGTCACACTCGGCACCCGGCGATCTGCTCTATCACACGGGCGAGAGCATTGACAGTCTGTGTTTCATTGTGACCGGCAGCCTGGAGGTCATACAGGACGACGAGGTTGTGGCCATACTGGGTGAGTGAGAGAAGTTATATATTTTAGAAAAATTGACTTTTTAAGTTTAAAAAAATTAAAATTATTTGGGATATATAATATATTTTTTAAATAAAATATATAAATTAACATCATGGTTTCACATTTATATGTGATTTTCATTAATATTTTATCACTTATATAATTCATCGTATTGATGAATAAGCTACGAACTGTTCATCAATGTTACGAATTTGTTTATTACTATGAATTTTTTATTTGTGATGAGTTTAGCATATTAATGAACCCATTTATGTTATTGGCAAATGATTTATATAACAGTTTTATATATTATAAATACGCTTAATATAATTTGTATATTGATGTAAAATTCATCAACTTTAGATATTATTCATAATATTAATGAGTGATTGTTGTAAATAATTTAAATTATTAAACATCGTAAATATTTTTATTGACGTCATTTTATAATACGGATGAATTTGTGATCATAATTATAAATGCAATAAAATTGTTTATGAATAGTTCATATAAACAATGAAACGATCCTGAATAATATGAAATTAATCATTCATATATTTTCTATAATATTGGGAAAATATTCATCATATTAATTAATTGATGAATTTTTCTTATATAAATGTAAATGTTATTATATTAATAAAAATATAAATATATCGTCGTTGTAGAACGAAAAGTCAACAAATACATTTTTATGAAAAACTTAAATTTCGAGTTTGTTGATTAATATTATAAAAAGTAATTGATGCATTTTTAAAGCTGAAATATCAATTGATAGTTTTATATTTTCTTATCATATGGTAAAAAAATTGAAATCATCGATATAAAACTGACAGATATATAAAGATTTTTGTAAATGAATATTTGGCATTTTGAAAATGTATTTGGTGACTTTTCGTTCTATTAAGACGATATACATTTCATCAGTATTATAAATTCATTGATATAATATTTTTTAATATTGTTGGAAATTTATTATATTTATTTATAAATTCATAGTATTGATGAATAACTAATGGAAATTATGAGTTGTTTTTTAATGTTATGATTTTCTTCATAAAATTATTTTCGATTTACGACAAAAACCATCACATTTATAGTATTGATGAATGTTTCATAAATTTAATGTACAGTCCTTCAATATTATAAAATTGTTAAAATAAATGTAATTATTACTACTGAAAATTTAATTTCAATAAAAAGAAATCCTAATCTGTATTAATGTATTTGTTTCGTTGTTTTATAAAAACAATTAATAGATTTTCAACATTATGAATTTTTCATTAATAAATTTTATTTTCGATATAGTTATAAAAAAACTTAGTAATGCACAAAATCATAATTATGATTTATAATTATGATAAAAATTTACAGTTTCTCCATTTTATATGAAATGCATTCAGTAAAGAATAAATTTATAATATTGATGAATGCTTCAAAAACTATTTAAAGAAAATATAATTAAGTGAAGAACAAACAAATTTAAGTATTATATATTCTTTGTTTTCGTAAATAAATATTTCTACGAATTTAAACTATCTAAAAATAATTTTGTACTGAATACAAATTTGTTTTAGTACAAAAATTCAAGAAAATCACTAACCATAGTGAACAAATTAGTTTATTTACCATAAAAAGAATTCAACAAGTCATAAAATTATTTAATAACATTATATAAATTAATATATTATTGCTTTTACAATCTAACTTATTGCAATATAAATTATGTTTGCGGAAACAAGTATTTTGTCTGTGTGTGTCGTATTAAACAAAAACCAAATATTATAATTTTGACAATTGTGTAACATGATTGAAGCAATAAATTATGACCAATATTGTGACAAATAAATAATAATTACAGAAACAACATTTTCTATTTATTTAAAATTATTTTATCAATTCTACAATAATTGCAGAAATTATGTTACAATTGAATATGCTGATTAGAATAGTTGCTGATTGTTAGAGAAATAAAAAAAAATATGATTTTTAATTGTAGGATTAAAAAATAAATATTGTTACGAAAAGAGGTAATTTGCCCCATTCAGCAATAATAAATGAGACGCAAGACAATTCAGCGCACTAAGCATGTGTTAGAAAGAGACGGAAGATCATTAAGCGCACTGAGGCAGTGTGCGAGAAAGATATGGAAGATCAGCGCATTAAAACACATGAGTGCGAATGAAATGCCAATAGCATGCGTCATTCACGAAACGAGTAGAATGTTCTCGAAACAAGTCGAAGCTTGTCGAAACGTGTCGAACTGATGCATGCAGTATATAAGGGAGCCGCATCTGAGGTACTTCACTTCAGTAGTGATTGTAAAGTGGTCGAGTGCATCTCGTGTGATAAATGTCAAGTTAAATTGTGGACATGCAGCAGTTGTTAGAATTTGTTATTAGTAAAGTTGTTTATTAAAGTGAATTAATAAAGTTAATTGTTATAATTTAAACCAAATAAGAGTGTTTTTATTTTGTACACAATCCAGCGATACGAACTCGTAGAACAGTTTTCCGTAGACTGAATTTTCGTAACAATATACAAAATATAATTGCAATGATTATAATATATTGTCATAATTATCTTTTATTTAATATTATCGTCTCAATTAAACAATGATTTCTGAAATTATAAAATGATTTAATATGCTAATTTAAATAGTTAATGTTTTGTATCAATACAAAAATCCAATTATGAATAATTGTCGGAACAATTATATGGTTGACAGAAATGGTAAAATATCTTATAATTACTGAGACTATATTATAATAATTCCCTATAATTTTTAATTAATTTATCAATTTAACTCAATTTAACAATTATAACTCAATTTAACAATTATATCGAACATCAGATTTGATGATTTCAATAATTACAGAGTGTGACAATGAAAGGAATGATTGATATAAATATAAAAATATATTATATTTTTTTAAGATTATAATAAATTATCATAATTCTCTACTCTAATGTCAAACTAACGATTAAAAAGATGAAAAGAATAATTTGTGATTGTGTAAAAAAAAACAGAAACCTGAAAATAATATTTTCCAGTAAAAAATTAATAATTGATAGAAATGAAACCGTAATTACATTAATCAAGTCTATTACAATATGTGCATGCTATTCAATATTATGTCACTAATAAAAAACTAACAAATAAATCAAATTATGATAAAAGCATAAGTTAAGTTTTAAATCTTCAATCATATTATACGATTGTCACAATCATAAAATTTATTTCTGTTTAAGACGAATTCTGTTTTAAATATTCAGTCATATTATACGATTGTCACAATCATAAAATTTGTTTCTGTTTAACACGAATCCCACACCGAAAAACCAGTTGTTTGCTGGAAACATCACTTAGTTTCCAGCATAGTTCATAGAATGTTTTTAAATATTTCTATAATTTGTGTAATTATTTTAATTGTTAATAAAAACATACACATTTGACAAAAACATAATTTTTTGTAGCAAACAATAAATTAGATTATTTTTATGCTTGTGCAAAACATAGTATTTTTTCATACATTTACTTAATTCAAATTTAATAGAACATATATTATTAAACGCTTACTAGTTTGATGCAAATATAATTGTTAATGGTAAACATATGGTTAACACGAAACACACACAGAGAAAATACTTGTTTTTTTAAACAATATTTTTAAGCAATAAGTTCAAAAGTTATAGTTTACAGAATGTTTTAAATAATTGTATGATTTGTGGAATTATTGTTACGATTAATAAACTTATTATAATAAACTCTGTTTGCTGTAAAACAGAGTATTATTTCCAACAGTCACTTCATATTAATTTGTATAAGCAAATATAATTAATTTGCAAATTTATTTATTAAATTAAATTATTTTTATGTTTATTGATTTTATTAAAAATATTATGTTTGTGCAAAACATAGTATTTTTACACATTCACTTCATTCAAATATTAATGTATCATACATTATTAACAAATTGTATTTCGCAAATTGTTCGTTTGATGCAAATATAATTGCGCATGGGAAACATATTTTTAACACGAAACACACACATAAAATCTACTTGTTTATTTGGGAAATTGGAAACATAATTTTTATATAGCAATAATTAAAGAATGTTTTTGTAAATATAGTTAAAAACTAAATACAAATATAATGTTTGCTGCAAAACCGAACATTATTTTCTAACTATCACTTTATTTTAATTTTAAGCAAACAATTAAAAAATAGTATTTCGCCAATTTCATGTTTGATGCAAACACATTTGTTTATAGCAAACAAAAAATAAAAATATTGTTTGTTTAATAAACTAATTAAAATTATGATGTTTACGCAAAACATATATTTTCTTACATTCACTTTATTTAAATTTTAATATAAGATAGTATTTCGAAATTTAATGCAAATATATTTGTTTGTGGCAAACATATAATGACTTCAATCATTAATTGTGCAATCATAAGTGGATGTCAAAAAATTTTATGTAGTTTTCGGAAAGATTTTTATAATTTTCCAAATTATGTAAACCATTTAGGTTTTGGTTAGGTTTTGAGGTTTCGGTAATCGTTGTGTTGTGTTGTCGACCACTTAGACCAGAGTTGATCCATTGTGTTCTCTCTATATAGTGTCCTATGGACGTGTTTCCATTTTCCAGTAAACCATTTAAGATAATAGTGAAATGTTGAAATAGTGTAATGTTGAAATAGTGTAAAACATAGCTGTTTTCTAACAATTATATTTCTCTATATAAAATAAAACATATTTCATAAAATATATTTTAAACATTTTTTGTTTACAAATTACTCAATTATTAAGCTGTCTCCCGTCAACAGGCAAAGGTGACGTTTTCGGCGATCAGTTCTGGAAGGACTCGGCCGTCGGCCAGAGCGCCGCCAATGTGCGCGCCCTCACCTACTGTGATTTGCATGCCATCAAACGTGATAAATTGCTCGAGGTGCTCGACTTCTATTCGGCGTTCGCGAATAGTTTTGCTCGAAATCTTGTGCTCACATATAATTTGCGACATCGACTGATTTTTCGCAAGGTGGCCGATGTGAAGCGTGAGAAAGAGCTGGCCGAACGGCGCAAAAACGAACCACAACTGCCGCAGAATCAAGATCATTTGGTGCGCAAGATATTTTCGAAATTTCGACGCACGCCCCAGGTGCAGGCAGGCTCCAAGGAGCATGTCTCCGGCCAAAGTGACGTCGAGAAGGGCGCCGATACGGATGTCGAACGTGCGAAGGTATGTGTGGTTGTTGTAGCGTTTTGTTTGTTGTACCAAATACTACAAAAAAAACTGGAATTAACGTGATTGGATTTAGTTATTATTGCTGTTGGTATTTGGTGTTTTTTTTTTTTGTTATTATTTTCAATTTTATTTGTTTAGTTTTCTTTTGTAGCCCAAAATTTTGTACAAATCAAAATTACAAATATTCAATAATATTAATGAATGTGTTATTAATTTATGTGGTGCGTCTATAAATGGGTTCTATGTTGTCTCTGTACAAGGTTTGATCTTTTAGTTTCATGTGTATATATTTTTTGGAGAAATTCAGCATGATTCAACTTGACGGTTATATTAAGCAGGTTTTTTGGAATGAAAATTTGAGATTTAAAAAAAAAAAATAAATAAAAATTCACTCAGTATTTCAGAATTTCAATTTTTACTTTGTAATTTTTTTTAATAAAATTTGTATTCCCTGAATTCACTGAAAATTCCTAAAAAATTCTATTTTTAAGCAGAATTGCACTAAAAATTACATTTGCACTCAAATTTAATTTTTCACTCGAATACTATTTTTTTTCGCAAACTATCAATTATTACTAAAATTTTAAATTATCAGTCCTAATTCTCTCTAAAAATTAAGAATTTCAAGGAAAATTCAAATTTTGACTCAAAATTCATAGTTTCACTCATACTTCAAATTTTCCCCAAAACACAAATTTTTACTCGAAATTCAAATTTTTACTCAAAATTCAAATTTTCACTCAAAATTCATATTTTTACTCAAAAATAATATTTTCACTCAAAATTCAAATTTTCACACAAAATTCAAATTTACACTCAAAATTCATATTTTTACTCAAAATTCATATTTACACTCCATCTTCAAAAAATTCATATTTTTAATCAAAATTCATATTTTCACTCCATCTTCAAATTTTCACACAAAACTCAAATTTTTACTCAAAACTCAAATTTTTACTCAAAATTCAAATTTTCACTCAAAATTCAAATTTTCACTCAAAATTCATATTTTTACTCAAAAATAATATTTTCACTCAAAATTCAAATTTTCACTCAAAATTCATATTTTTACTCAAAATTCATATTTTCACTCAATCTTCAAATTTTCACACAAAACTCAAATTTTTACTCAAAATTAAAATTTTCACTCAAAATTCAAATTTTCACTCAAAATTCATATTTTTACTCAAAATTCATATTTACACTCCATCTTCAAAAAATTCATATTTTTACTCAAAATTCATATTTTCACTCCATCTTCAAATTTTCACACAAAACTCAAATTTTTACTCAAAACTCAAATTTTTACTCAAAATTCAAATTTTCACTCAAAATTCAAATTTTCACTCAAAATTCATATTTTTACTCAAAAATAATATTTTCACTCAAAATTCAAATTTTCACTCAAAATTCATATTTTTACTCAAAATTCACATTTTCACTCAATCTTCAAATTTTCACACAAAACTCAAATTTTTACTCAAAATTCAAATTTTCACTCAAAATTCAAATTTTCACTCAAAATTCATATTTTTACTCAAAAATAATATTTTCACTCAAAATTCAAATTTTCACTCAAAATTCATATTTTTACTCAAAATTCATATTTTTACTCAAAATTCATATTTTCACAAAATCTTCAAATTTTTAATCAAAATTCAAATTTTTACCCCAAATTCAAATTTTTAACTCAAAATTCAAATTTTCACTCAAAATTCAAATTTTCACTCAAAATTCAAATTTTCACTCAAAATTCAAATTTTCACTCAAAATTCATATTTTTACTCAAAATTCAAATTTTCAGTAAACTTTCAAAAAAAATTAAAATTTTTACTCAAAACTGAAATTTTTATTTAAAAATACAAATCTACCTAAAATTCTAATTTTAAATAAAATTTCAAAATTTCTCTCAAAATTTTAATTTTTACTCAAAATCCTAATTTTTATTCAAAATTCTAATTTTCATTCAAAATTCTAATTTTCATTTAAAATACAACTTTTCACTCAAAATTTCACTCAACATTTAAATTTTCACTCAAAATTCAAAATTTCACTCAAAATTTAAGTTTTCACTCAATTCAAATTTTCAATTCAAATTTTTACTCAAAATTCAAATATTCAAACAAAATTCATATTATCAAGTTTTTACTCAAAATTAAAACTTTCACTCAAAATTAAAATTTTCACTCAAAATTAAAATTTTCACTCAATATTAAAATTGTTTACTCTAAAATGTGCACTTGAAATCCAATGTAAAAATTCCATTTTCAGACAATACCATCATTTAAAAAATTTAAAATAATTCGTATTTTTACAAAAAAAAAACTTAAATTTTAAAAAATTATTACCTAGTTAGAAGAACGTATTCAATTATTATATTCAATATTAATAATACATTTTTTAAAGTGTACGCACAATTTTTAAAAAGCTCTCCATGCATACTTTTCAGCTGTGACTTTAAAGTTTAATTTAGAAGCACGCACGAAAGTATGCAACGCATTTTGTGAACAATTTAAAAATACCACCAACTGCATTAAATCAAAACCGTCAAAAAATCATTGCATAATTCTAGGTGTTGTTTTTTATATTTCTAGTAAAATATAAATAAAAGAAAAAACATTTTTTAATTTTAATTAATATTAAATAATATTTAAAATAAATAATAAATATTGTATTTATTTAATTTACTTATGCTTGTTGTCTGCTCTTCTCTTTCCCCGCATTATCTCTCTCTCTCTGTCTAATTACATGTCTATCTTACGCTTCACAAATTCCTGCTGTCGTTACATTTTATCAAATATTTTGTGAAATTAAATTAAAACAACAATGCATGAAATTTATAATTTATACCAAATCCATTAATTGTTGCTATGTGTTGTCAATTGTTCCCATGTGCATCCTTTAAAAACAACAAACACAACAACAATATTCAACAAATTTGGCCAAATTACTAACGAAAAAATTATTCTCCGCACACTTTTTTTATTTTTCTTTCATATCCTCCTGCTGTTTTGCGCGTATCGCTGGAATTTTATACTAATTTTTGTTGTGTTTCTCATATAATTTTAATACTCATACATTTAACAACATTTTGAAATACTTATTTCAAATCATTTCAATTTCATATAAACATTATGTGTCTTTTACCTTCCTAATTCCTACAAATTCCTACACAATAATTCCCATAACCTAATTCTTTAATCTATTTCAAACACCTTTATCGCAATTCCATTTCCAATGAAATTATGTTATACCCAAACTAAATTTTGTCATAAATTTAAATTTTAATTAAATCTTCTACAAAATCTCTTGTTATAATTCCAATAAAATACTATTAAACCCTTATGTTAAATCCTGTTAATCCGTAAATCCCATTACACCTCAATCAATTGGGAAACCTGAAATTATTAAAATCTTTATAAACTTTAAATGTTCCATAAACTAAAATAAAATTAACTTAATCGTATTTTCCATATTTTACAAAAAATCTTCTAAATCCAAAAATGAAACACCCTTTTAAATCCTTTTTTCATTCATTCCCACACATTACCTCACCTAAAATTCCATTATTATTATTTTTTTTGTTACCCAACACACATTCCATTTTCTGACAACCTATCCAAGAAGTTACCTGCCAAACTGACCCTCACCGAGGATTCGCGCATCCTGGCCACCACCACAGTGCCATCACCCACGCCCTCCCCGTCACCCTCATCGGGTCCACCATCTGCGCGTAGTACGCGTGCTACGAAATGGGGCCGCCTTTTGGGTAGTTCAAGTGTCGATTCGGCTAGTGATACCAGCGCCAAGGTAGCAGTCTCGAGAAGTTTGAGCGCCCGCGAAAGTCTGCGCGAGAGCACTGCCCAAGCGAGGCAGAGCAGTACTTCGAGTAGCAATGGTGGACAAGGCAACAAAGTAATTAATCCACAGAAACATCATTTGGTACTAAATTGCACAGAATATGTGATAATTATTAGAATTTTTTGTTATTTAAATTTCATTCATTTTATAGTTTAATTAAATAAAGTTGATTTATTTAGATTTGATTTATTTATAATTGAATTATCTAAATGTTTTAGATAAAATTTTATGTTAAAATCATTGTTTTTATATTTGACAGTATTTAGTTTTAATTAGTTTGTAATTTCATTGGATAATATTTTGTATTTAGTTTTTAATTATAATAAATTATTTTATCATTTAAATATTGATAAGTGTTTAATTTCAAATTGTTCGGAATTTTACACGAGTACAGCTCTACAATATTAAAAAAAAAAAAATCGTTTAGAAAACCGAAATTCGATTTACGATTCTAAACGGTACCGAAATTATATTTTTCAAAGCAAAATGAACATTTTTAGCCGCGTACATTTTCTGTGAAACCGAAGTCAAGTCGATTTTGTTGTCATGTATTTGAATTTCTATCGACAGTACATTTTAGAACTGTCTTAATCATAGAATAGATACCAATTCAGTTGCAAAACCGCAATCAGAACTTTTTATTTTGTTCTTCGAATGGACATCAGAACCATATTCCTCTTTAGTACCGATATAGTACATTTTTGGTTTAAGAAACGGAACATTTTTAAATGTTTAATTTAAAAATTCAAACCGAAAATATCTTTGCTATAATTGTAGAACCGATAAAGAATTGTTTGCCGGTTGCAGTTGTAGTATTCGTATTCGAACCGGTCCAACCAACGAATATATAACATATTTTATTTCAATGTTAGAACCAAAATTGGCTCCTGAAACTGTATAAGTTTTTAGTACCGACACCGTTCATATTATTTCATCTGTAGAACCAAACTTTGAAAATAGTAACAATTTGCTCTCGGTTTTCAGTCTTAATCATAGAATAGTATTCGAACAGATTTCATAATAGAACCAAAACCATATACTCTATAAGATTTTACTAGCCATATCTTTATTTGTTATTGTTTTAGTCATCCAATTTTTAGAATTTGTATTTTTCAAATCAAACATTTATAAATATATCTTCAGAACCTGTTACGAAAACAGTTGAAATTGATTTCAAAAACGTTAAAGAAATTTCATCCGTTTGCAGTTTGAATCGAAGAATTGTGTTCGAATCGGTTCCAAAACCGGAATCATTATTAGAACCAAAAACAGAAACGTTATTGCTTTTGTTAATTGGCAATGTTCATATTATTCTGATTCGAAACTTTGCAAAGTATTTACTTTCATTGTTAAAAACGAAACTAAAAACTTAATACTTTTTTTTAGTACGTAACGGTACTGTTCAAATTTTGTATTTTTCATCTAAACTCTTACAAAAATTTTTTAAGAACCAGGAGACCAGAAACGAAAATAATTTCACTCAATTTCCAGTCTTAATCATTAAGTAGTTTTCGAATCGAACCCAAAACCGGAATTAAATCTTTTAAATTTCATCGTTAAAACTAAAATAATAAACTGTATCATTTTAAGTACCGCAGTTGTTCAGATTTTTTTTATCGGTCTTACTCTTAGAATATTATTCGAATTAAACAATTATTATCAAATTTCATAATTCTATAATCTGTTCAAAAATAAAATCGTAACTAAAATCATAGTAAAATTCATAAAACGTTAATTAATTCCGAACAAAACAAATAAAAAATATAATTTTTCCTTCAATATTGTTGCATTATTTTATAATTTTTTAATTTTTCAGCTTATTTTTTTTTTTTTTTTTTTTTATTAATTTTTATTTTTTTTTTATATTTTTGTAACAAAAAAATATTAATGCAACTTTTCTACTTCCCTCCCGCGAATGCAACTCTACAAAAATTACAACAACAATAAATCAACCAATAAAAAAATTATACATGCTGGCAACATTTTGTGGAAACGCACGATTGGCAACACCATCCAAATGCAAAACAACTTTAATTGAATGCTCGCAACTTGAACGTCAAAATCACACTATATCTGTCTCTCTTTTGCACTTGCGTTTACGGTGCACAATTTTGACAATTTTACTAAACACCCTGTTAATGCATGTACCTGGCAACATCATCCATCACTGGCTCCAAAAATTAAAATGAACATTTCGCTTTTTGCGTATTTTCCTGCAATCATGGACATTTTCAACATCAATTTTAACATCACCATGTCCAATAACATGTTCTCCTCATTTTCATGTTCATAAACATTTTTATAATCTGTACATCATGTTTTCCTTATTATATTTAATCATCATGCATTATTTTCATACTTATCGGCATACTCATCTTCATCACCTTCATTCTCATCTTCATCCTCATCGTGATGCTTAATGTATTTAGGTTTTTCCGAAGGCTCCGAAGTTGCAGGCCAGTCAGGCGACTCTCGCGCGTCAGGACACGATTGACGAGGGCGGCGAGGTCGACTCTTCGCCGCCCAGTCGCGACAGTCGCATTGTTATCGAGGGCGGCGCTGGACCCGCTAGCGCAGGCGGTGCCGTCTCTAGCGCCGCCAAGGAGCGCAATCTCGCCTTGGAGCGTGAACGTCAGATCGAAATGGCTTCATCACGTGCCACCACCTCCGACACCTACGACACGGGACTGCGCGAACAGCCGCCGACGCTAGCGCAACGTGATCTCATCGCGACGGTGCTGGATCTTAAGGTCGACGTGCGACTGGAGATGCAGCGCATGCAGCAGCGCATCGGACGCATCGAGGATCTGCTTAGTGAACTGGTGAAACGGCTAGCGCAAGACTCGTCGGGACAAACGACACCCGGCGATGCGGAAACGTTTCCAGGCACAGGAGGATCAGGTGGCGGCAGTGGCGCTGGTGGTGCTGCAGGCGCACGCGGTGCTGTTGGCGATGGTGGCTGCGGTGATGCTGGTGGCGCCGGCGGCAGTGGTGCAGCAACAGCGACACCAGATACTGTGATAACAATAGCGCCCGCAACGCCACCCACAACAACTACAACAGCCGCCGCAGCGGCGGCGACAACAACTGGTAGCGGAGGTGCTGGCACTGTTGGTGGAGCCGCCATAGCTCCGACGTCTACAGCTGCAGCAACGGGCGCTGGCGCAAGCAGCGGCGGCAGCAGCAGCGGTGTTGGTGGCGTCGGCGCTAATGCCACGCCCAGTGCAGCGAATCTACTCACGCCCATTCAAATGGTGTCCGGTTCGGGTGGCAACGGCCTGGGGCCGCTGATGCTCAAGAAGCGCCGTTCGAAGAGCAGGAAAGCACCGGCGCCCCCAAAGCAGACACTGCATGCGCAGAGCGCTGCCATCGCCGCTGCCGCTGCTGCAATAGCAGCGCAAAATGCAGCAGCAGCAACTGCAGCAGCAGAGCAACAGCGACTGCTCGAAGTGGCAACAAACACAACAGCAGCAACTGCTGTAACAGCAGCAGCGTCAACATTAACAGCAACCGGTGATGCAACAGCAGCAACAACAACCGCAACAACAAGTAGCAGCAATAGTGCAGGAGCCACTGCAACGTCTGTCGCCTGCGTTGGAGGCGCCGGCGCTGCGGGTGGCGGCACTTCGAGTAGCAGCGGTAGTGGCGGCAACGGTGGTGGACGCACGAAGCGCGAGTTTCTCTAGCCAAGAATATTGGTGCGCCATCAATCGGAGCAATCGTCGCCGTCAAGCTTCGAACAATAATCACTGGCGCAGCCCGGACGTGGACGAGGGACGGGAGAACGGGTGATGACAAATTCCGATACTTTCTCGTAGTCATGAGTAATCAATATATTTTTGCAAATACTCAATACATTTTTATCGATCCTGAATACTTTTGCCATATTTTATTTTATATTTTATAGCAAAAAAAAAAAGAAAAGCTTCAAAGCCATATAGCTGAATTTTTAATTATAGCAAATAAGCAAGCGATTATTAAAAAAATATATACTAAAAAATTAAATTTTTTGTGATACAAATACGACCAGTTATTGAAGAATATTTAGAATATATAAACGCAATGTAAATATGTATAAATTGTAAGAAAGAAAATATTGTAAAAAGTAAAATACTCAGAACTTTGTAACAAAGCTTAAATTGTAGCTTAAAGTGAAGCTTCAACTTCAGAAAAAGCTAAATAAATGCATTTAGTGAAACTTCAATTTTAGCTTGGAACAAAGCTTAGACTGAGGCTTAACTTAATGCCTAAATAAAAGCTTAAATTGTAGCTAAAGCTTAGTTCTAGCCTAAGCAAAGTATTGAATAAAACTTAAGTTCTAACTTATGAACTAAATTAAGCTTAAACTTAAGCAACGTTTATAGCTTAAATTAAAGTTTAGAATGCTACATAAATTCGAGAATAAAATCTTTTTGAACTGTATAATAAGTTATAAAAGCTAAAATAAAAGCTTCAAAAAATGTTAAAAATAGGGTGTTATATTAAACCCTAAAATATAACGACGAAAGACGGAAGATTAGGTGAAAGCTTAAAGTGAAGTTTACAATATAGCATAAACTTCAGTTATATAAACAAACAAAAAACTCATCTACGAATTCATTAACTTTTTAAACCTTTCAATATTTTAAAGTACCTATATTTTTTCCATACAGAACTTACAAATTTTATGAATTTAAATGTAAAAATTAAACAAAAAACTCGTTATAATTGAAGCTTAAATAAAATTAAAACCTATTGAAAAATAAAATGCATCGATAGAAGACATTTACTTAAAACATATTTCATATAAACATTTTTGAAACTATCTTATTAGTTTTTTAGACTTGAGTTAATAGATTTTTCGTTAAATAGTACAATTTATCTTATATATCAAAATATGTTCCTTGAACTACATATGTCAAAAAGATGTAACGAGAATATATATAAAAACCAAAATATTTGTGGAAATAGTACGGGTAATAGAATACACTTAATATGCGTGTTATGCGAACTGATATGGATTAGAATATAGAAAACCGAATGAAAGACTCAACAATTCTTTATTTCAAGTACAACCAATATTCACTCAACAAAAAATACTATATAAATAATAGTTTTTGTTTAATACATTTTTGTATTTGTTTAAAAAAATAGTTCTTCTACATTTACGTACTTTTAAAATCCGTTTGTACTTATTGCACTTGATTTTACTACATACTATATTACAAAATCATTTGCTACATATTGTAGAAATTGTAATCTGTAGTTTTAAATCTTTTTAATTTCGTCTGCACACACGGCGGACGTACTGCGAATGTGAGCAGATACAAACGAAACCCAAACAACTAAATGGAACGCCTTGAATTTATACTATAAAATTGGTCAATAGGACGCATACCATTAGTTCAATAATATTCAAACTGTTAATACAATATATTGTTCTACCATCATTTTTATAATGTAATCATTTTATTAAAGTAAAAAACATTAAAACAATAGTATTTATACTGTTATATTCAAATAATATTAAAATTATTAAATTTATGGTACTGACTTTTTCAAATACTCAAATCAAATTCATTAGAAAACTTTTGAATCAATACGTAAATACTAATGTATTAATCAGTACTGTAATTTAATAATTTTAATATTATTGAAACAAAATAAATAAATGTTCAACTTATAATGTACTTAATGTGACATTTTCTTCTGAGATTTTTTGGTTCACTTTTCGCAATTTCGGAATCGCTAGAAATATCGATACAGCGTTTTTTTCAGTTTTTCAAAATTATTTTAGAGTTAATCCAACATGTTCCAGCTGCCAATTGAAATCGTTATAAAATTTTAATTCGGTCAAATTTGTTTTTGGCTGTTTCAGAATTTGATTTTTTCAATAAAAAATAAGCGTATTTCATTCGAATACAATCTGTTGAAGTTCTGTGGACCAAATTTATGCTAATTTCAAATATTAAAATTTCAGAATATGTTATTTTTTTTCTACAATTAAATAAATAAGTTTTTTAGTATCAGCAAATAGCTAAAATATTTATTCCGAACATATGAAATTATTAATCCCAAATATTGTTTTTTTTTATATATATTATAACTTATAGCATTCAATAACAATATTTCTACACTTAGAAAAAGATACTATATAAATAACAGTTTTTTACTATGAAAAATAGTCAAAAGGATAAATTATTATTTTAATCGGAAAATACCATTAAATAGTAGAAAATATTGTGTTTATATGAAAAGTATTATTTTTTGTATACGGGCCATTCCACACCAAATCGACCAAAAAAAAGTCAAATTTGAGATTTTACCTTTTCGATTTTAATGAACTTTTGGCGACTGATAAAGGGTATCGAGACATGCACTAAACAATTTTTTTATTTTTTCCGACCGCTACTTCCACAGATACAGTGGCTCAAAGTTGGAAAAAAGTGCCAAAAATCACTTTTGTACTGTTGTTCATATTTAAATATCTCTTGAACTAGAAATGCTAAAAACTCCGTTAATGGCTCGTTTTAAAGCTAATAGAACAAGCTTTTAGAAAAATTAAGTTGTAATTTCCAAACGGTAACATGTGGCCCGTGGTCATTATCCTTGCACTTAAAATTGTGGTCCTTGATAAGGACCCTTTTTAAAATTCTGAAAAAAATCCTAAATTTTCGTCAATTTATTGTTAATGTTCATACAAAATTTCAAGATGGTATTTTGATGGCATCATATTTTAAAAAATTATTTTCTAACGTTTCTAGCATTTCTAGTTCAAGAGATATTTCAATATGAACAACAGTACAAAAGTGATTTTTGGCACTTTTTTTGCAACTTTGAGCCACTGTATCTCTGGAAGTAGTGGTCGGAAGTGCATGTCTCGATACCCTTTATCAGTTGCCAAAATTTCATTGAAATCGAAGAAGGTGAGTTCCAACCGCTGGTCGATTTGGTGTGGAATGGCCCATACTATTAAATCAATAATTGTTCTATTGACAAATTTTAATGGGATTTGATGAATTTTTTTTTTCTGGGAGTATATAAATTCTGACTTTATAACAAATGTTGGAATTCGTTTTTAAATACAAATTTAAATTACTCCAATCGATTTCATTCCGTGGATGTTTTTTGATCGAAAGTGCAATTCAGAATATGCTCGTATATGAAAATAAACATTTAATGGTATACCTAACATTAAATTTATGATGTGCAATTCAGAATATGCTCGTATATGAAAATATACATTTAATGGTATACCTAACATTAAATTTATGATGTGCTATTGACCAAATTATATAACTTTATATAACTTAAAACGTTTTACATTCAATACCGAATTAACATTTTTAAAAGTTTCAGCAAAAATGCACATTCTTGTTATAATTCTCATAAATATTGAGTATAATTATTTATATTACAACTAATAGTATGCTTTACCTTACATAATAATTTTAAATTGTGCGTTTAAAACATAATACTAGAATTTAATTTTTAAATACAAATAAACGTATTTCAATCGATTCCAATATATTGAAGTTCTGTAGAATTCATTGTGATTTTTGCGAAAAATTATTGGATCAGAAGTAAATTTCAGAATAGGCCCTTAGATCTACCATTAAAATAGAATTATAGAACGTTAATTTCTGAATGTACTCAAAACTTTATTAATTCAAGACCGAACGATATTTTAACGATAAAATAGTTTTTTCTGGACACGTTAATTAGTTTACTTTTTACATTTATTGAATATAATTATTTGTATCATAGCTAATAGTATGCCTTACTATTATTTTTGTATTATGAATTTATAACAAAATACTATAACTCCCACTCAACTTTTCAGTTCAAAATATTTTACGTTAAAAATTCACTACATACAGAAAAATATAGATCAAGAAAATACTATTTTGTTTATTAAAAACAGTTACAGAATTAAACTGCCAGGCAAACCCAATAAAAATGCTATGAATTGTTATATTAAATAATTCATAAATAATGTACTTCAATTATTTAACCCGTCCAGCATTTTTTTTTTGGTTAACTACAATATATTAAAATATTTTATTTAAAATTTATTTTTTTATTTTTTTCAATATACTGTAATTGTAAAATTAATCAAAGCAATAACTAAACAATGCTCCAAGAATTAATAAATAAAATATAACAAACTAAAAACTACTAAATTAAATTATAAAAAATACAAAAAAAAATGTTAATAAATAATTTAAAAATTCTCAAAAATATGTAAATGTTTTGGCAAACTTTAAAATATTGCAATATTTAAAAAAGAAAAAATAAATCTTTTTAGTTTAAGACAAAACACGAAACGACAATCGAATAAAATAATAACTACTTATACAAAATACGCAACTAAAAAAAAATATAAATAAATTAAATAACTTTTATTTAGTAAAATCAAAAAATAATTATAGCAAACATATTCTAAACATAACTTTTAAAAAATAGAAAAAAACTATAAAATAAAAATTTTAAAATAAAAAGTTATGAAAATATATAATGAAAATCATAAAAATTTTAACAATTAGATAAACTTTAATTAAAAAATTCTTTAAACATTATGCAAAAAAAAAAACAAAAACACATAAAATACATATTAAACATTAGTTAACTAGTTATTAAAATATATTTCATAATTCATTGTTAATATTATTGAGGTAGGCATTAAATTATTACGAATCATGTGATAAAACAAAATACTGCAAATAAAACAAACAAAAAAATAATACGCTGCAAGCATAATAATTATAATTGTTATTTATATGAAATAAATATTTATATTAATATTTCTAAATGATTATAAATTCAAAGTTTTATTAGAAAACAGTTTTTGAGACGGTTTCATTACTTTTAAGAACATATGGTATTTTTTAATTTTTGTTAAAGATGTTACGAACATCAAAATATACTTACTACTTTATTCACTTACTTTTTTTGAATTTTACTATTATTTTTGAAAAGTACTACTTTTTTTTAATTCATGCATCCATATTTAATAGAAAGATAAAATAGATCTGTTGTGCAATTTTAAATAATCAAAATATCGGTCTAAATTGGAAATACTATAATTTTTAGTTTTTCATATGTCACACAAAACTCCAATATTATTTAAAATTTAAGTTTGAGACGTTACCAACTTTAATAGATATCGTCGTTGTAGAACGAAAAGTCATCAAATAAATTTTTATGAAAAACTTAAATTTCGAGTTTGTTGATTAATATTATAAAAAGTAATTGATGTATTTTTAAAGTTGAAACATCAATTGATAGATTTATATTTTCTTTATCATGTGGTCAAAATTTGAGATCATCGATTAAAAATTGACAGATATATAAAGATTTTTGTAAATGAATATTTGTCATTTTGAAAATGTATTTGGTGACTTTTCGTTCTACAACGACGTTATTTAATATTTTTTAAAAATTTTAATACTATTTTTGAAGAGTACTAAATGTTATTATACAGTCAATAATATGTTGATTCTGCATAAACATTTTTTTTTTTTGTTTAATGTTTACTTTTATATTTAAAAATAATGAAACATGTTTCACTGTATTTTATAGGTTTTATAACTCATATTTCGCTAAATAGCATCAATTTAATTACTATAAAAAAAATATTAAATATTTTTCATAATGTCACTAATTTTCAAATTTTCTGTATATTATTTTTTAAATTAAATTTTGTATGTTTAATAATACATAAAACGACATAAGTTCCATCTACATTTTAACTATAGTTCCATAACTCACATTTCGGTATTTATTAAAAATAACATGACAAATAAAGGTCACACATAATTTTCTGTTTTTCTGTTTCTGTATAAGCATTCTATAAAATTAAAAATATTATATTTTAAAAATATATAATAAAACATGTTTCATTATATTAATTAGTAACATAATCCACATTTCAGTATTTATTGAGAATACCATTAACTTTTGTCGTATATGTCGACACCTAATGACTAGTTTGCTCCATACGCCATATTTAAGAGAATGGAAAGTTGGATTCATATAATCTTTATATCGTCTTTCGATTCCATTATTCATTTTTCAATATATCGTATCAGTAATATATAATAGTAATATCTACCATTTTATCCAAAGAACTAGCTCTCAAATTGGCGAAAATTAGTTGGACGCATTTGAATTTTTCTTGAAATTTCCTTTGAAATGTAGATGAGAGTTCACTTTTGGTGTAGCCAATATAAAAATTAATACTAATAAACGAAATAATTTTGCGTATTCACAGTTCATGGTATTGGTACAACATTGTATGAATACGACAGTACGACATTTAAACTGTGAGCACCATTTTTTTGCTTGTTCCAATGTTTTGTCAAATAAATGCAGCTAATTCTTATAAATTATGGATTTTTTTCAAGTTATGCCTGGAGTTAAAAATAAAAACAAATAAATCAACATTTTCTGCGTACTATTTATCTTCAATTTCACATGTTATCTTCATTTCACAAAATACGACACCAAAAAACATGCCCAGGGCTACTCTTAAATACACTTCCCAAGCAACCACGGCTCGACAATTGCCACAAACTATTGTGGCATATGTGTACCTTTTAAGTTACCTCTGACACCAGTGTTGCAAACTAATAATATGTTGTCCCAAAGAGGTAACTAATAACATGTATGGAACATACGCAATAATTTGTCGCAATGCTGTGATATATAAGTCATTCATTCTGATAATGGAACATATACAATAAATGGCGGAGTTAACTTTGTTGCTATTAGGTGGCAAAAAGTGGCAAATTTTTAAATGTATTATGTTCCATATATGTGGAAAGTATAGAATGAAGAACCTAATAGGAACATGTTTATATATAATGTAGCTAATCAACTTTAAAAAATGTATATTATTATACACGACATATTTATAACATCCACTACATATGTTTATGGAAAGTTGTGTTGCAAAAATATACATCCGCAAAAGCATAATTTAAAAAATAAAGAAAATCACAATTTTAATAAATTTTCACAAATTGCATATTTTTGTGTGCGCGTAAAAATTAGAGGGGGTAGAATATAAGCTTTAACCTGAAAACTTGAACCGTTTGTTAAATTAGAGTTGTAGTTTGACGAAAACTCTGTTCCTAATGACTCTATTACTATGCCATGCATTTTTTTTTTATATTTTATTACAAGACAAACATTTACGTTAATGGCACTGCGTAGGATCTTTATTATTTTTATTTTTAATCTAGACATAAATTACAGTTCAAGTTCCAAATAGGTGAATCGAAACTTTAATGGATCAAAATTTGTGGTAACTAAGCCTCGCCCTGGGGCTTTTTGACTGGCAATTGGGTGGCAAATAAGTATATTTCGCATCATTTATAACAAACACTTTAATGGCAACTGTGTGGCTACCACTTAGGTTGCCACAAAGTGTTTACTTGGGTTGTGGTATTTCATTTTTATAAGGGTTGCAACAACAAATTGACGTTTCTGTGTTATTGTGTCGTATATTTACTGTGAATACGCTAATTGTCAACACAGTTGACCGATCATTATTATTAATATTATTTTTAATCACATTTTGTGAATATAAAAACCAAGTTTCATCGGTTTAGCTGATTTCTTTCTATTGTTTTTGTGATTTGCAAACACACACTTGTTTGCTCCACGTGAAAGAACTGAAGCACAAAACTAAATTATGAAATTCGGTAAAAGTATGAAATATGAAAAGATATGAAAATTTAAATTTATGTATAAAATACATTCTGCAATTAATTGAGAACATAGTAAAATTGACTATAGTCTAGATTTTGAGATAAATAAATGTTAACTTTCTTTATGGGTTTTCTAGCACAATGGTGTATGGAGCAAACTAATTTTCAGTTGACGAGATGTCAGTCGAATGTCAGTAATTCGATTCAAACTTTGTAAAGATAATAAATCTTAATTTGCTGACTTAGAAAAGAACACTTTTTATAAAACTGAGGGCTGTTGCAATTTTTTATACAAACTATAATTCAATTGATGGTAAAAAATGTTGATTAATTTTCAAAATTTATTTTATATAATTTTTGATTTGTAAATTCTCAAAAGATTTAATAATTTAAAAAAAGAATTCAAAATAGAAATGACTAAAATTAACTATTATTTAATGAATAGTATTTTTTAACGTACCGAAAAGCAATTTTAAAGTATTAAATATTAATATTATTTTATATATAATAAAATAAAAATACTCTACGTTACGCTTTAAAAAAAATCAAAAGAAGCTAAATTGCATATATAAAAAATAGAGTTATTTAATATTATAAAAAATATTATGTAAGATATGTAAATATTATAAACATATATATAAATAAAATTGAACAAAATGAAAACAACTTAATATAAGTTTAATTATTAATTAATAACTAAAATTTAGTTATACATTTTGAGCGCCTTAAATAATATTTAGAAATATTGCAGAAACTATGAAACTGGAAATTAAAACTGTGCAATTATTTAGAGGAATTTAGAGAAATATAAATGATTTATTATTTAAAATTATTTATTGAGAAAACAGTGCATTTTCAAAGTATTTTATGAGTTTAAATTATTTAGAGAATGCTTTAATATAAAGTATATTTCATCAATATTTGTTTAAATCTTAAAAACTTTTATTTTGTTTAATTTATTATCAAATTGTATATAAAAACAGAAATTCAAGAGGAACTAAAAACCCGCTACAAAACTTAAAACTTATTCTAAATACTAATTTAAGAATTAGACAATTTTTAATTGATATCGATATAAGAATTTAGTGATTTAGTGACAATGTGCAATAGTGCACATTGCAAAGTTGTACAGCTTTTAAGTTTATAAAGAAAATAATTAAAAAATAATTATTAAATACACAAAAAAAATGGCAATTGTAAAAAATAAAACTACTTCATAAAATTATTAAATTACAACACTGCGAGCATTTTTCTTAAGCGTTTAAAAAAGCAAAAAAATAGCTTCAAAATTTGCTGCAGAAATAAAAATGCATTTTAGAAATACTAAAAATACACAAAAAATAAGCTTTTTATATGCGATTTACAAAAAAAGGAAGAAAAACACAAAATTTTGCAATAACAAAAATTTCAATAAAATATATAAAAAAAGCAAGAATTTATAACAAAAAATCCTTAAAATTAATAAAACTTTTATTTTTATATATATACAGAAAATAACAGCTGCTATCTCCTTGAAATACAACAATTCGCAAATCTACAACAACAACAAAGAACCAAACATTTTATTAACATTCAAAAAACATTTTCATAAACTAAACATAAACTATTTAATTAAAGTTAAAAAAAATTACAAAATGCTTCTTCAATTACAAAAAAAAAAAAAATTCAAATACATATATGATTTTTTTAAGTGTATGAAACAAAGTGATAAATAAAATCTATACTATGAACTCGAAAAAAATAATAATTTTAGTAAAAAATATATTATTGTTAATATTATTATATATTATTGTTAAAATTATTATTATAATTTATTATATAAATATATTATTTTTATTGTTAATTATATTTAAAAATTATAAGGTAAAACATTTTCAAATGTATGTAAAAATAATATTTAAATCAAAATATATAATTTATTCAAAAAAATTAACGAAATTAATATTACAACCAAACGAAGTCTTATTACAAAATTTATTTTAAGTAGCATAGAACACATAAAAACGCGTCTCACATAACTAACTAAACATGCAAAACTAGCAGCAGAAACATTTTGGCAAATTTTCGAAATTTAGATTTATGATTATAAAAAATAAATAATAGTAAAATTTTAGAAAACAAAATAAAATAACGCTGTAATTACTGTGAATAGTTTAAACAAATGATTTAATATAATTTACTGTGACAAAAATACTAAGCAAAACACAAAATATATGCATACAAAATAAATAAAATTGTTTTCTAAAAAAAAAATATTGTTTCATTTTGTGACATTTTAGGACAAAATCATAAGTAGTTTTTAATTAGTACGAATTTTTAATACTTTTGTAGTCTCTGTAGTTTTCATTCACTTCGTTCTCAACAAAGCAACCCTGCTAAAAATGACGTTTATAAAGAGAAGAGAGTTGCTCTCTGCTTTTCCCATTACCTCTCTTTCTTGAAATAAAATACACACCTTAAAACAGTGTTGCCGTCGCACCAAAAAAGAAAAAGATGAATGCCATGAAATGAAGATAAGATAAAATGTGTAGTGTCTGGAAGAATAATTTTTGGGCTGATTTTTTTTTCATTGAATCATATGGTTTCGTGACAAAGAAATGTTTAAATTCGTGTAATAATTATAAAAATATGAATTTAAATTCCAGAAATTTATTTTTCATTTGATTTTGAGCAACAATATTTAAAAAAATTATTTTCTTTTAATCAAGTCTACATTTTCTAAGCAAATCTCATACTTTATTTTTTAGAATTTTCAAAGTAAACGTTGTTATTAATTCAGGCCAATTCGAATTCATTGAAAATGGAATATTGCTTCAATTATTGAGCTAACTCGATTTGTATTAATAAATTTAAAAAATATTTATTATTAAAAATGCATGTATTGCATTTTTAATAACAAGGGACGTGGCAACACTACCATTTGGACAGCCAAAAAAATCGCAGCACCCAGAAAGATGAACAAAAACAGCAAAACCAACTGGAAAATAGTACTGCACATGTGCAAACTTTTATAAATAAGTAGTAATGTATCTAATAGATACCTTTTTGATGTAAGAATAAACCAGGTATTTGTATATTTTTGACTTTCTGGAATAGCACAAAACGTACTTAGCGGATAGTAGTTTCTAACTTCAGTATTAAGTTCCATATAAATGACTCAGTTGTGTTATATAATTTAATAACATATGTGTAAATTAAGTAGCAAAGCTTTGACAAAATCCGTTTCTGTATTTAAAATGTATGCCTTGGTAATTAATATCGAGAATGTCATACCATCCGATATTCTGAAAATTAAATTCCCTACACATTATTTATCAATAAACAAGAATGAATTTGTACTAATCTATAAAAATTTAAATATTAATATGTATATATATATATTTTTGTTTAATTTTGTTGTTGCTGTATTGACTGAAATTTTAAATAACATAATTTGAAGTTATTTTAAATGTACACTGAGTTGAAGTAAAAACCAGTTGGGAAGGTTAGATCACATGGGAAATTTTAAAGTAGGTGTAATTATGATAGTTAGGATTATCAAAATTATAGTCGGTCTAAGCCGACTATAAATACCCTACACATATGTGTGGTTACCATTCAAAGTGATATATAGGTCACCAGGGTATACGAATCCTGAAAATAACTACAAACATTCAATCGCTGAAGAATTTCCATTCATTTGATACCCATATTTACAAATGGGTAGGTGTACCGAATTTCGATTTTTTTTTTTGTGAACCACAAGTCTTTTCGCCGGAAAACATTATTATCATGTATTTGAGCATGATGTCAATATATATTTGACCAACAAAGTTTACCTAATAAAAATTGATCTTTATATGTACATTTTATCTGTGGTATTTGAACATAAGTGGTCGGATCATAGGTCACCATGGACCGATCTCGCCAATTTTTTCGCACATACAGCGTAGGTATATTAGTAATCTAAGTTATAAGTTTCATTTATCTAGCTCTTCAATTTTAAAAGTCTTAGGGATTTCAACAGACAGACGGACAGACAGACGGACAGACAGACAGACGGACAGACAGACGGACAGACGGACATCGCTAAATCGACTCAGGAGGTCATGCTGATCAAGAATATATATACTTTTCCATACCGGAGATGCTTTCTTCTGGGTGTTACAAACGGCGTACCAAACTGAATATACCCTTTCACTCTTAGTGTAGGGTATAAAAAGGATGATCTACATTAACCCGAATCCTTCTGATTTTTTTTATTCCGTATTTTGAGTTGGAACTTCACAGGCTTACTAATTAGGACATGAATATGTCTTTTTTTTTTTTGATTGGGTGTAAGGATATTTAAGTTTTCGGTCATTGTGGAATATAATTCCTATATTATATCATACACAGTTTTTTAATTTATGTAGTAATATTATATCTGCAACTAACTGCATTTTCAAGAATTTACCTCACTGAAATTTCCAGTGTTTACATAATTTATTATTTTTTTAAAGAAGCAGTTAACTTTTTGTTATTGTATTTGCTTATTTTTGTACATGTAAAAGTAAATATTAGATATGTCATAATTGAGTTTTAAAAGTATTAGTATTGTTTAGAAAAATTGTAAACCAAAAAAAATCAAGCACGGTAGAATTAATTTCGCATCACTTAAATATTTTTCCAACATTTGTTTTTTAATTCTTGAATCAAATAATAACATAATTTATATATTCTCATTTTTGGTTTTTCGGTATTGCGTGTCAAAAGATATTTGAAATTGTATTCATTACATTAAAGAACATTTCATGAAATATATTCCTTTCAAATAAAATGATCGCACATTTTTGGGGTAAAGAATCATTAGAACCATTCTAAGAACTTTCAATCTACGAATTTTAACTTTGTCAGAACTGAAACATTTTCGAAAATACATAAATAAGATGTTCAAGATGGTTGGTAAGTAGGCGAGGCCGTTCATCATTCATAATGATTTTCCATATCAATTCATTTTGCAATATAAATATTATATAAAAAACATGTTATGTCGATCTAATTCAATATATTAAATTTATGATTTCTACAGACACTTTTTAGTTCTAAGTGAAAGAAAAGTTTTACTTTTGGTAATTGGTATGCAGTATAAAACAAAAAATCTTATTTTCGTAAGTGCTTTATACTATAAATTTGGTTATTTAATTAAAAGTTCACTGCACAAATACATTTTTTATCAGTTAACATCCACCGTGGGTTTTCTGAACTCATTTATCACTTGAAAATATAAAAAAATTATAGTTGTGATTAATTTACTATATTAATAATATTTAATTTAGTATTTAATATTCAACAACTTCTGAACTGTTTTCAAATAAAAGTAAACGGCGCCGACCATGTAATTATTATGGTGAGTATCATTTTTTAATACAGGTAGTCCATATATCGGTAGGTGTACCATTTTTTTATTTTTCTAGGTCGCCAGAGGTCCGAACGACTTTTTTTTTGCAAAAATTTTGCAAAGATACCAATTTAATTTTTTAAAATTTCACTTTGGGCGGTAAAGGAATTTTTATTGATAAAAATGTATTTGAAGAGTTTTAGAGCTGCACAAACGCTCAACACATTTCGTCGAATGACCTAAATTTTGTCCAAGCCGAAAAAATAGTATGCATTTTAATACCAAATATGAGCATGGATACACCTAAAATGCAACCCTGTCATCTGGTAGATAATTTTGTGCTGTCAAAAAAATGAAATTCCGAGCGAAGCACGCTAAAAGAAACACAAGAATTAGCAGTGAATAATAACAAAGTAAATGGCTGATGATGATGAAAAAACGATTGGATTAGTTGGCAAACCGTAGAAGAAGAAGTGGACGACGAGTAAGAGCAACAGAAAAAACAAGAAGTAACCAGGAAAACAAGTAAAAAAGGTGACTTAAATTGTGAAATTTGGTGAAAAAATGAACTACGTTTTCTTCTCTATATACTTTTAGCAAAGAAGAAGACAAATATTAGATGAAAAACCAATAGGGAAGTGGAAAAAAATATCCCAAAAAGAAGTAAAAAAAAAGATATCGACAGACGACGACGAGAGTGACATTGGAAGGCATCGCTGACAGAGGCGATAAGGTAAGGCACACACAAAAGAGTTGCCAGCTCACAAAGTGTACAAGTATTTTTGGGTAATTTTACTATACAACATAATATTGCATTTAATATTTAAATAATGATTAGCAGCTTTATTGTATTATATAAATTATACAAAAGTAACGCAATTTAAGCATTTACGCAATACTGATGTCATGCGTGCGCGGTTGCGCTTGAGCTGGCAACACTGACGCATCACAGCAAAGACTTTAGTTTTTTTATTAAGTACGAGCGAAGGTAGCAGCAGCAGCAGTAGCAGCACAAGCAACAACTACAATAACTCCCAACAATAGCAGCCAGCAGTACAACAACAGCAATAGCAACAACAACGCGTTTGTGCAACACTGGCTAGTTGAGCACGAAGCCGAACGATCACACGACGCGCGATCAGTTGATTTTGTGACACGAACGGCGCGATACACGGCTGACGGCGTTGCCAATGCGAGGCGAATATAATTTTACTCTACACAATTTTAAAGCTACTAAAATTCAATAATAACAACGCGCGGTACGCAAAATAAAAAATAAACAAAAATTGAAAATTCTAAAAACAACAGCGAATATAAAAATGCATTAAAAATTAGCTAATTCTGATAAAAAAAAAAATATATTTTTAAGTTGCAAAAACATATTAGAACTTAAAAAGTGCAGTGAGTGTATAAATATTAACAAAAAAAGAAGAAACAGAAAAAACGCGTGCGACAAAAACGTAGCAAGAACCGCAAGAAAGCAACAAGATGCGAGTGACAAAAACGAAAATAATTTATTTTTAGCAAGAGCAGCAGCAGTAGCAGCAAAAATAGTGGAAATTTTTTGTAATACAAAAAATTAGTTTTTGGCACAAAAAGTTAAGAAAGAAAAAACATAAACTGCTGCTAAAATTATAAAAACATGCCAAATAATGTGTAAAAGTGTTTAAAATATATATTTATTTAATAAATAAATGAGCAAAAAGACAAACAAAAATTTTGTAATTGACAATTACAAAAAAAAAAAAACAAACAACAAATATTTAGCATAAATTTTTAATGTGTTTTAACTTAAGACCTAAATTAATTAGTTAAATTTAAAACAAAACAAAATTTTAAATAAGCTTAAATTATACAATCAATTATTTTAAATCAAATTTAAATTAATTACACAAGAAATTACAAATTTCTCTAAAACTAAAACAAAAACAAAATTTGCCAAGCATACATTTTGTTGTTGTCGCTAATATATTCCGTAACGCGTAACGTTATCAAAAAAAAAAAAAAATACGAAAACAAAAAAAAAAATCCCCCTACATAATAAGCAACCATACAAGTGCGCAAGTGTAACGCGTTTTACAACCCTTTAAACCAAAATAATATATAAAAAAAATTCATTTAATAAAAATAAAAAAAATTGCCCAAAAATATTTTTTTATTTTATTTTTTTTTATACGCCGTACAAACGACCCTCCTCTCATGTCAGTAAAAACGGATTAATTTACAACGCAAGAATTACAACAACAACAATAAGAACAACAACAACATTGCAAATAGCCGTAGAGACAGCAGCAGCAAATTTGTGAATGTTTGCAACCCTTCTGCGCAAATAACGGTGAGTGTTGCCAACTTTTATTTTATTTATATTATAGTTGAATTAATAAATTATAAATGTATTAAAAAAAAAATGTCATTATTGTTGTACTGTCGGCGGCTAACGGGGCTTTGTGCTGCACCGGTTTGTGCGCAAAATAGTTATGGCCAAAATATTCAAGTCAAGTCAACAATTGTTGTTCTTGCTCTGATCGTCGTTGATGATGATGATGCTATGTGTCGATCCTGTTCCCGACCATTTCCTTAATTGTTAAAGTTGTTTTGCGGTTGATTTGATGTATAGTCGTCGCACAGTGTCTCATTTTTCGAGATGATGAACAGAAATCAATTTTTACTGTTGCCAATAGGCAAAAAAAATTTAGCACCTATAGAAGTAGACACTTTGTAAGCTAAGGAGACAGACAATTTGAGTTTATATTTTTACTTTTACACAACAAAAAAGTTTTATAAAAATACTGTTCACATATTATTTAAATTGGAGTCGGTATACCAGTTCCAAGTTACAGATTCAGTTTATATTTTTGTTACTTTATGTGCATATTTTCAAAATATTGAGTAAAAAATAGTATAACTTTTTTCAAACAAGAAACTGCACGCAAATAACCTAAAAATACTAAAATTTGATTTAAAAGTTTTTTTTTTAATATTTTAAAAATCATTAAAATCGTTGATTTTTCAATAATAATTTCAGTTTTAAAAATTAAATGATTTTAAACAGTTATCAATTTTAAACTGTTTATTCTATTATAAAGTGATTTACGTAATTTTCTCATATTTTGAAGAAACTCGAATAAAAATAATTCAAATATAAATTCATAAAAATTGGAGATACACTATTTCAACTCTGTATAACACTTGTTTCTAGAATTAGAATTTTCTGTTTGAAATATTAAATTGAAGGTAAATTTTCAAACTATTAGACAAAATAATCTGTCATCAAATATTTCAACTACTTCAGTAGTTAAAAAAATGTTTACCCGGTCACATTTTCGCATAAATAACGCAATATTTATATTGTACTATTTTTGATTAATTGCGATGAAAAATGTATGTTAATTGTACTAAAATTACAATGCACAATCCATATAAAAATAAATATATACGTCACAGGACTATTTCTGTATTTTTCAGGCGATAAAGTGCATTTGAGATTTTTTATTTGCTTCGAATTGATGATTTTTTTATAATATATATTTTTTAAAATTATTGTTTTAGTATATCGACGTCCCTTACGAATACTATCACGTTTCAAATTTTTGTATGGAAATATTCAGACATAAATTTGAAACAAGAGCGAATGATATATATAAAATGATTCGTGGTTTAATGCTGAAACATTTCAAAATGTTATTAAAAATGCATTTTACCAAATTTGATCTAAATAAATGCAGTCATAAATTATGTAAAATGATTTTGTATATTCCCAGAAGCAATTTACTTAGAATTCAATCAATGTAAATATTAAATTAAAGTGATTGGCGAAGTCCATGTATTTCAATATGTGTGCAAAGACCTTAAAGAAAATTTGATTTCAATGTAATATTGTTATTGATTAAATTCCAAATGAATGCTAAATAAAATGAAATATAAAATCAAATATTTTATTGTAAGAATTCAATTAATGCAAAATTAAATAAAAAATTTTACCAGATGAACAAAAAATATTTTCAAGCTGTCATTGCTGCTCGATGCAGGGTGAATAAACGATAAAGAAGTAAAATATGTACAAAAAAAATAACGAACTTTCGACTCGACAACAACAAAAACAACAACTCTCACAGTAACAACATAACGAAAGGTAATAAAATTCACATGTTAACTCGAACAAATGCAACATGCAACAAATACATGGAGTAGAATAATAACAAAAACAACAGGAAAAACAACAATAAAACATGTTACAGATATATGTGCACAATATTTTATATAACCCATTGGGAATTGTTTCAATTATTCCAATGTGGTATGCCTATGTTAGGTCAGAAACAACGAACGATTCATAGTATTTTCGCTCTGAAAAGTAATGAGAAGATTTTTATACAATTTTTCAATTAGAACAGGTACATGACATCTCATTAATGTCATTTATAAACTTTATAACATTCAATGTTCTTGAAAATGTGATGAAAAGTTCATCTGGAATATCATAAATCTATGTCAAATAGTATTTTATAGATTAAACGCAATGAAATTATATCATTTATGATTTTGTCAATGTCAAAATGAAGATTTGAAATTTGTATTTGATATTCACAGCACATGAATCTATTAATTAGCAAAATTTGCAATTAGAATATAGATGATTGTTTTTATTATGCATATTTGATTTATCATACTTGATTCTTCGTCATCGATGTCACTACCTGCTGGGTATTGAAAGGACAGACGACAGCGCCATATAAAAGGACAGACTGATTGAACAAACGACCGACCGTCCGAAAGTCAGTACAACTCGCAGCACTGATTCAAATGCTTTAGTCAGACAGACAATGAAAAAAAACATCCATAAAATACACAACCAATACAAAAAATATGCTATATGTGCAGCACAGTATAAAAGAAGAAAAATTCCTTTCAACAAACAAACGACGTCGTCGACAACGTCTCAGCAGCATCTATAAGATTGTGCACCATGCCACCAGCAAATACAACAACTTATGCTTTAGTAGTGTTGCTGCAACAACAAGATAAATACAACAAAATACATGAAAAAAAAACAACAATAGATGCTGCAGCGGATACGTTTTACCTAGTCTCCTAGACAAAATAACAACAACTGGAATTTTATTGTTTTTTTTTCGGCTTTTTTTTTGTCCATTTTGAAATCAATCGAAATCAGCCCAAAAGCATTTTTTTCTGCTGAAAATTTCTTATTGTGTTTTTACAAATTATTGTGCTGATTTTAGAGATTAATTCGATAGAATGTAAAGAAAATAAAATTTACAACATACGAACAATAAATTGCAAAAACAAATGAATGTTACAGTTTTCGATAAATTTTTTATTAAAAAAAATTCATTCGAACAATTTTTAAACGTTTTTTCAAACTAAACAGAAAATTTTATTTTTCGTACCAAATATAAGTTGTTCAATTCAGAGCTAATTCATTTTTAATATATTTTTGTTTTGGAAAAATAAAAATTCTATATAAAAGTCTATAAAAGTCTTTTTAAAATCGTGTGACTTTAAATTTCCATCGAAGCTGGAATTTCAATCGAATTTGAATTGAGTTTTACTTATTTATTTAAGAATTAACGGAAATGATTCTCATTAATTACCAAAAGTTTTCAATGCAATTTAAATCTTTTTAACGATTTTCATTTAATTTGTGTGTTTTAAAATCAATTCTACAGTTAGTGCTGGAATAGTGGTATGGGCAAAAAGACTAGGTCTTCGGACAACACAGAAATCTCTAGAGAAAGTTCAACGGCTAGCTTGTTCTTGTATTACAGGAGCCAAGAGAACATGTCCCACGGCGGCAATGGAAGTATTCCTTGAATTTGCACCATTACACCTGTTCCTGCAGGGAGTGGCAAGAGGAGCACGCCACCGCATAGCAAATGAAGACGTATGGAGCCCGGGAAAGCGTCTCTACTGACCCGACTGTTTCCCACGCTACCAACTCCAATAGACCATAAAACGAAGAGATTCAACTTCGTAAAAAACTTTAAGACGAAACGGAAAAACATATCTGATACATATGATATACACAAGAATATGATCACGTGGTACACGGATGGATCATTAACAGATGAAGGAACCGGAGCAGGAGTATAAGGCCTAGAACCGAATACTTCGAAGCCATGGGAAAATACACCAGTATCTTTCAAGCGGTAATATACGCTATAGATAGATGCATTCAGTTCAATCTGGATAGAAATTATAGCAATAAAAATATAGCAATCCTGTCGGACAGCCATAATGGCATTAGAATCTTACGTGATCAATTCAGAACTAGTATGTGAATGTCTTGGTAAAATAAATAGACTAGGTATGAATAATAGTGTCACCATACTCTGGGTCCCTGGCCACAGGGGAATAGAAGGCAATGAAGAAGCTGACAAACTTGCACGGAAAGGAGCCGCCACAAAGCTAATAGATACCGAACATTTTTGTGGAATCGGTGACAGTGTTGTAAAAAAAGTTAATACGAGAAGAACTATTTAACACCAGAGAATCAAAGAAATTCATTGGGTCCTATGACTTCAGAAGATTTAAAAAATATATTAAACTATCGAAGAAAAACCTGAGAATTCTAACAGGACTTCTTACTGGTCATTGTCGACTTGCTAAACATCTGACTAAGATGGGTATGCAAACGGACAGTACATGCAGATTCTGTCTAGAAGACGATGAAGACCCAGAACACATTTTAGAAACATGCCCAGCGCTAACGCGTACAAGAATGCAAATACTTGGGAATCGACAACCAAGTCCAAACGATATTAGAAAGATGAACCCTAACCATATAATCAGGTTTTTAACTGAGATAGACTTGACGGATATCCTATAGAACTATAAAACCAGAAGCCCCTATAAATAGTATAGGTAAATGCCACAGCTGAGAATGACTTCAGTCATGGTATCAAGCGGGGCACGATAGATCTATTCACGTCGCAGTGCATTACCCCGAAGCAATAATAATAATACAGTTAGTGCTACATATTTGCATTCGAAAGGTTACCCTGAATCACCCATTCTTTTTAACGATTTTCATTTAATTTTTGTATTAATGCTGTATTAAAATATGTAATCAGATTATTTTGAATACGGTTTCTCAGTACAATACGTGGTTTTCTCAGCTTATTTAAATATATCGTTCATTTTAATTCATTCCATAGACAATATTAATCTAAAATACATTTTAGCATAAAATGTAATACATAATTTGAATGAGGAAAAAGGTACCTTTTTTTATTTTGCAAATTTCAAACTGTATTCTAAAACTTTTCCATATTAAAAATGTAATTTAAATTGTTAACTTTCATAAGAATTTGTTGAAATTTTTTACACCGTAATATTATTATTTATTTATGTCTAAAACTAGAAATTAATTTCTTGTCATTTGAGCAAGTTAAAAATATGAATGTAAATGAAGACCTTTAAACATTCAACAAAGTTTAAACATTTGCGATTATATTAATTGTTTATTTAATTAAACTATAAAAAAATATAATAATTATAATAAAATAAAATTTAATAACATACTTAAACTAATTTTATTTAAATCACGTAGCTTGCTAGTTTTGTTTTATAGTTTATACTTCCTCTCATTTTCTGCAAATAATTAAAACTGTATTCGTAGCAAATGTTTCTAGTTCATCCGCAAGTATACACGCTATTTTGCTATAATTATTTTGTCCCCCCTTGAAATATATATATTTTTTGCTGCATTGCCACATTTTCCACGCGTAAATTTGATCTCAAAATCTGGTTTCTCGGAATCAGGAACCTCTGCAAGAGCTGCACATTTTGCATTTATCATTATAAAAATAAAAAATTAAAAAAAAACGTACTACAAACAATTTCAAAAGACTAGACAGCCACATACTGATAAATGCAGATAAAACTGCATACAAAAACACTGAACAAAATTTATAAAACTTAAAAAAATATATATTAAATTTTAAACTATTAACTTTGAGTTTTTAACGTTTTTATAACTCATATCTTTGTTAGTTGCTAGTTAGGTACAAATACTATAAATAATACAAGCGATACCGCGTATCTGCAACTTTATCTTTTTTCATTTTTAATTTTTTCCTATTTTTTGCGTTTTTTTTTTTGTAGTTTTTATGGTTACTGCATTTTTTTTTTGCTATTATTTGCTGACATTGTGCCTCTGTCTTGCTGTAGTTCTAACTACACATATAGTATCTGTCGAACATTATGTCTGTCATTCGACTGACACTGAAGTAGTTCAAATATTTAAGCACATGTTCTACGAATTATTTTTTTTATTGCATTACGTTCAAAGTTATCGTTGGATTTTTGCATTACTTGCAGATGCATTAAACTTCACCTACTTTCGTTGCAGCGCCATTATTTGAACTGGAATTAGAAAAAAATATATATTAACATTTCTGATAATAATATTTCTTATATAGTAATCTATGCAAATGAAAATTGTATGTATTTTTGGTATAAAGTTTAAGTAACAAAAACAAAAAAACAAAAATAATACAAAACCTAGACAACGATAAGAAATTACGTAGCGCAGCGATAACAGCGTGACGTTCTTGTTCTACCCTGGTAAACATTATAATTTTCAATAGTAATTTGTTCTAATATGTGTATTTCGGAGCGCATGCGATAAATAATAAATTAATTTTTTGTTTTCAAAGGAAAGTTCTTGAGATAGTAGCTGCTGCTGCTGGTAAATCAAATATTTACTGTTTTTAATTTTTAAAAATATTTTATTATTATATTTCGACGCCCTGTTTTTGATTCTGTTTCTACTCTTATATTTTATTTATTATTTAGAACTCATCTCTTCTACAAAACGTGAAGAAAATATCACAGTACATATTTTTTGAAAAAAAATAGAACCGATGGACAAAAGTTATTAAATTTATTTGCTACTTTGGACTATGCTCTGTATAAGCATAACTCAATTTCTGTTTATTTTTAGTTCTTAAATGCTAAAAAAAGAATTATTAAAATAGTGTTAAAAATATATAAATATTTTTAAAACTTAATATTAACATGTTTTAGTATATTAAAATTAGTTTTGACTATTTAAAGAAAAATTGCGTTTAAAGTTTTTTGGAAAACTAGTTTTGAACAGTACTGTTTTTAATTTAGTCTAAGAAATTGTTGAAAATTTTCTTTTCATTAAAAAAAAAAAAAAAACCAATTAAAATTCAATTGTCTTAAAAACGTTTAGGAATATTCGCAAAAATAAATATATTAAAATTAGTTTTGACAATTTAAAGAAAAATTGCGTTTAAAGTTTTTTGGAAAACTCGATTTGAACAGTATAGTTTTTATTTGAGTGTAAGAAGTGGTTGAAGAGTGCCTAAAATTGCGTTTGTAAATTTTTTAAAAACCTGAAGTAATCGAATGAGTATGGAATCAAAATCAGCACACTCGAATTATGTAGAATTGATGTAAAAATGTCCATAAGAAAAATCGTGTTGAGTAGTGTATTAAAGACAATATTATGGAAATATGTGATATTCCATTTAAAATGAACGAAAAATTAGTCATTTTGCATGTATGTTCTATGGTGGCTTGAAAATATAAAAAATTGTTACAAAAATACTAAGGTGGGTTATTTTTATTGCATTTTTCTTAAAAAATGGTTTACATAAGAGGTCAGTTGATCAGGTATCATTAGAAATGTATTAAGATGATCATTATTATGAATTCATTTTTGTTTTCAAAGGTATAGGTAATTATCACATGCTCAAGATATTGGAAAGGTGTATCCAAGGAAGCCACCCTCAATTCCCCAAAAAAATCACAAAAAACTATTCCAATTGGAGTTGAAAATACCAATTTAATCCCAAAACTGTTAGCTAAGTTAAATTGTTATATTAATACTCAATTAATAGAAATTAAAATTCTTACTGCATCATTATTTAAAAATATTTTGCCAAACATTTTTTCCTGCAAATAACAAATGGCAAATTAATGTTTGACAAAATATTTTTAATTAATGCTGCAGATCCATAGGCGCTTTGAAAACCAACAGTCATTGCCTTTACATCACTATTTTATCTTGTACCATTAAAGAGTTATAGCAAAAAAACGAAAAAATTCGCCCTTTTGGCATGACAAGATTTTCAATTTTTCCAAATTCTTCGTGTTTTTGCTATAATTTTTTATTGGTGCAAGAAAAAATAGTGGTGTAAGGGTATTAATTGTTTGTTTTTAAAGAACCTATCGTTTGGCATCATTATTTTAAAATATTTTGATAAAATTTATTTCATGCAAATACCGAATGGCAAATTAATGTTTGGCCAAATATTTTTAATTAATGATGCCAATAGATAGTTGCTTTAAAATCAAACAATTAATGCCTTTACATTACTATTTTATCTTGCGCTAATAAAAAGTTATAGCATAAAAAACAAAAATATTTGCGTTTTGATCAGGATATAGTCTCACAAAATCCGTATTTATAATTAAGTAGGTTGTCCAAATCTAAAGATATTTTACATACGTTATAATAATTGACAAATAAACCAAAATAACAGAAAAAATTGAAAAAAATGTAAATTTTGCTAATTTTTAAAGCACTTCAAACTTTAAAATTTGATTTCCCAACATTTTTAAAAATGCACATTCGCCCCTTTTGCATGCCAGTGACGACTTAGTTGTGCTGAATATGGATTTTATACTCAAATATTTAATCTTTAAAATTTTTTAACCTTCCGTTTTATCAAAAAACAGCTTTGCACTTATAATATTTTTAGCAAATAATAGGTTTAAAACTTCAGCTTGTTATGTATAATACTAACATAAACCTTATTTATACAACAAAAAATTATTCTATATGAATTATTTTATTTTAAAGTTTTTATAAGCTTCATATAAACATTGAGCAAAGGTTCGTTTTAATTTTTATAACTACCCTAGGCTTTTTAGAAACATTATTTAGAACCATTTTAATCAGATAAGGGCGGATGTTGTAACAAAATCATTCTAAAGAGAAAGAATCTCCCACTCAATTGTTTGTTGTTTTATTTATTGGTACAAAACACCCAATTTGTACCTATTGGAGGTTGACCACGTTAATATAGCTGGCATAAAAATAAAAAAAACAATCGTTCCAAAATTAAAAATGATATTTAGAATTGACTTGTTTCTCTTTAATTTCAGCTTGAACCCATTTTAAAAACATTAGAATTTAAAAACCATATCCTTTTCACATTAGATTTCGTTAATACTTAGTTCATGCTGGAAATATAATTTTTATTTAATCTTTAAAACCATTTGAAAACTTTCAAATTTATAAATTTATCTGTAAAAACATAATTGTCACTTATTTCCTGCAAATAACTACCTATTAACTAGCTATTTATTAAGAATAAAATCTCTTTAAATTCGTAACTGCTTAAAAGTATTCTATATTAAGTCCTTTTTAAGTAGTTAACGCGAAATCCACACTTTCACTATAAATCATCTAATTTTATTCTACCTGTTCCTCAAATCCTGCGTTAATACCTACATCCTTTTTCATTTTATCTGATGCACCTCAGTCGCTTATTATAATCATTTGCCTTTTTCTTCTTCTTTATTTTAATAATTTCATTCATACATTTTTTCATTCTTTTCTTTAGCCTCTAAAACGTAAAGTCGTCGCATCTTTCTAATAAATAGTTCACATTCCCTTTATCAAGAATTCGCATCTTATTTATAATTAGTTCGCATTTTCTTTTTCTAAAGAATTCGCATCTTCTTTTATAAATATGTACACAGTTCTTTTAATCTACTCATATTTATTTCCTTTATAAACCCTACATTTTCATCATCTTCTTATGATATTTGTTTCGAGATGAATATACAAAAAATTGTCAACACTTCTTTTTGTGTTCATTTTCTGTTTTGTTTGCTACTTAATGTACACTTAGTTCTTAAAACAATCTTTGGTTTTTTTTGAACCTTGCTTCCCATCCATTTATCGTTTATTGCTCTTGTGAGTTCGATCAAGTGCAAAATTCTGTTTAATCCGCTATGCTTTCAATTTGTATTTTTCATAATTATTTTTGTATTTTGTATAGCTTTGTTGAATTTGAGAGTGGTTTGTTTTATATAATATATATATTTTTAACCCTAATATATGCTCTCATGCTCTCAAATCATTCTATGAAGAGTGCTGCCATATTGGAAATTTTTGCGTTTTAATGTTTTTAAATTTCCTTAAAATTCCATGTTCTGGATTTAGATTTTGTCATTTACAAAAGGGTAAACATCGTTTTTACCCACTGATGAATTCATTCTTAATTTTGTTCTTTATACATTTTGATACCGATACCTTTACATCTACATTATAATTTAAACCTTAAATATAGAGATATTGGCGCATAATCATAGACAATTTAAAGTCGACTTTAAATTTAAAATCAGCTTTTTGACATTTTATTCTATACAAAATTTGTCAAAAAAAGTCGAATTTATTTTTAAAGTCGACTTTAAATTGTCTATGATTATGCGCCATTGGAATTACTCGAAGAATCAGCCCTATCGTGAACAAAATATTTCGTTGGAGTTTTTCCGTTTGAAAATATTTTGTATTGAATTTTCATTCAAAATATTTCGGTACGGACAAATTCCGTATGAATATTTTATTTACGATTGAGCTGAATATTTCAGACATATTTTTCAAAAACTCACAGATAAGTGAAAGTTTGTAAAATGTTAACATTTTTGTCTAGGACCTGAGATAAAATCTCTGGCATTTTTCTAGAATATTTGGTATTTATTTGCCAGAGCAAACACGAGACGAATATGATTTTTTATATATGCGGTGGCAGAATTGATGTTGAGTTTCTGATTCCTGGTGGGGAATTACATAGATACAAATTTCCAATGGTGTCCATTTATTTCGTTCTTCATTGTTAAAATAGTTTTTCTTTGCCAGATCACGAGAACAAATTTTTCGTATTATTCTGTGAAATTTGGGGAATATTTTCGGCAAACACACAGATAAATGGAAGTTTTTCGGAAGTGAATGTGATATTTAGGGAATATTTTCGACAAACAATGGAAGTTTGTCGGAAGTTTATGTGTATCGTTTTTCGTTATAGCAAAATAGACAACTTTTAATACAAATTCCGCCTTTTTTGTAAATCTTTCAATAAAATGTTTCTAAATGTTTCTAAACTGCCCTGAACCTCCAAAGAGGTATTCGTTTACCGACACAAAATAACTGACATTTTTCATGAATATTTCCGACAGTTTGTCGAAAGTGTATGGCAGATTATCAAATTTTATAGAAATTTAAAGTCAGATTCCCGATATTTTTTTGGAAACAGGTGGAAACGAGACATATTTTCATACGGACTCTGCATTTGTCTGCTTTAAATTTTCCAATAAAATATTGCTGGACTGCTTTGCGCTTGCCTAACATTTTGTCAGGAAGTATTTATAAAACTATTTCATTTACAAAATGATTTGATGATTCACAGTTTTTTTTTATTTTTAAAAATTTCTTTTCTTTTAAGTCAACATTTATTTGTATATTTATTTTTTTGTTAAAATTATAATTAAAATTTTATGTTAATTGGGAATTTAGTTATTTTTGTGAGTACCGAAATAAAACCGAAACTCTTATATGGAACCGATGTTACTCGTTTGGATGTCAGTCGTTGATTTTCATTTAATGTTGGTATTTTTTTTTTGTTGTTGTCACTGACGATGCATTTAATTATACCAGTTAACTCGATGTCACCGTTTTGTCGAATACATCCAAAGTTTGCACATCTCTTCGATTCGGATATTATTCTTGTAACTTTTATTATTTCGATGTCTAGCATGAATTGTAGTTTGATATATTTACGAGAATCGTAAGAAAGATGATTAGAATATTTCGACATATCAAATAAGTAACGAAGCGATATCGAAGACTTAAAGTAAAATTAAAAATATAGCAAATTTCTATTATAGAGATTTCATGACAAATATTTTCATTTTTACACATTTATATATCGTCGTTGTCGAACGAAAGGTCACCAAATACATTTTTATGGAAATCTTAAATTTCGAGTTTGTTGAATCATATTATAAAAAGTAATTGTTGCATTTTTAAAGTTGAAATATCAATTGATAGATTTACATTTTCTTATCATATGGTAAAAAAATTGAGATCATCGATATAAAACTGACAGTTATATAAAGATTTTTGTAAATGAATATTTGGCATTTTGAAAATGTATTTGGTGACTTTTCGTTCTACAACGACGATATTTTAAATCATATTAAATCAGGATATAGCTTTATTTCTGAATTTAATGATTTTGGTTTTGATAAAAAAAACGAGTTTTTACGAACTTTTAGTGGCGGTTTCATTCCCTGGATTCATGTTCATTAAAAATCTAAATATTCAAAATGTTAATTGTATATTTTTTCATACTAAGAACAAATTTTACAAGCACTATGGTAATTTCCGAAAATTTTTTGTTGAATAATTTTTATAAATTAATGCTTGTCAAAGCCAAATTCAAGTCTGGCAACACTGCAATGTTTTTCATGTGTTGCGCTCTCTATCGCTCTCTTGCGCCCACCCAGCATAAATAAATTCTGCGCAAACTTTATGATACCTTCTCAAGTGTTGGTGGAGAGCGCGCGACCAGCGAAGCAGCAGCCAGCCGGACACGACGCAGCACTACTCTACTCTGCACCACACAAAAATCACAGTAATTTTGTTTTTGCCAAACAGCTGACAATTAAAAAGCCTTATTTTATTTATAAATTGCTGCTTAAACTATACAATTTTTATATAATACACTCAAACATGTAAGTAATAAATTGGAAATGTTTAAATTTAAGACATTTGTGAAAAATTGTTGTTAATTAAAATTTCTTCACATTGAATACATTTTGTTGTTGGCTTTATTTGTGAGCTTTCGTCGTCGTCATAGTCGTCGTCACACTCGCTCTTTTGTGTGCCTAAAACACGCCTGTCTCGCATACACGCGCTCTCGCACATTTGATGTGCTCTCTCTTTTTAGGCGAGCGGCGTTGCCAGCCTATGAAATAAAGTGCTTCCCAACATTTTTCATTGCTAAAAATAACACAGCAGGTGATTTGTAAAATTCAGGTCATGCTATATATTATTAAACTACCTGCCGCATAAATCTTAAAATATCCTTAATTTTTACCTGAAACTACCACCAACTTGTTGTAGTTTTTCGTCTCTATTTTTGTTGTTGTTTTCTATTTGTTTTTACTTGTTGTGTGTCGCACGGCTTAAAATTTATCAACATCATCGCACTATTGATTTCATCTATTAATAAATTTCTTTTTTGACTATGCGTTGATTTATTATTAAGTGCGTAACTAATATATTTTGTGTTGCGGCGTTGCCACAGTGTGTTCAAATTTCACAAAAAAGCAAATAACAAAAATAAAAATACGACAACAACAAGAAGTCATAGAAAAGACGTCACAGCAAAGTAGGTGAATGAATTGCGGTGAAGCCGGAAATAATTGCTGTAAAAATATTTAGTTATTAGTCATGTGTTTTCTCTCTTTTCTCCTACTACTACTACGACTATTCATTAATGCCACACACTCTTTATTTTGAACAAAATCGTGGGAAATATGTTCATTTGCTATAAAAATGTGCCATAAAATTTTGTATTATAAAATTTTTATAATTTGCTTAAGATTTTAATTATATTCAGACATTGCACCCCTATTAGAAGTCGTAAAAGAGTCTTGATCAGGAACAGATCTGCCAAGATCGTGCTTTCGCTAATAGGAAAAAATTATACATTTTTTATATTTTCATATTTTCAGCCTAAACAATAGAATATTATTTAACAAAAAAAGTATATGAGTATACTTGTGAAAAACCTGATACAATTTTCAAAGTTGATTTTATTTCGATTATTTCTAAAAAAAAGAAATATAAAAAATATATATAAATATATAAAAAATGTATATATGTTGAGAAAAAAATACCTCGTCTTTTTCAAGAACATTTAGAGTATATTCCCAATACGCAAAAGTCGACTTCAAAAACTGTATCAGCTTTTAAAATTGTAAAAAAGCTGATACTATTTTTAAAGACGACTTTATTTCGTTTATATCTTAAACTGATTTAAAAAAAAAATTATATAACATGCAAAAAAAAAAGGCTCGCATTGTTCCAAAATATTTAGAACATATTTCTCATCAACGCAAGTTAAAATAAAGTTTATTAAAAGGGAGTACCAGATTATAAAACTCTAGCGAATTTAAAAGACAGTTTCCCGTTATATTTTGGGCGACGATCAGAAAATAAGCGTCTCCGACCATTTCTGCTTACAATCATGCAAATCATATTTTCTGAACTGCCTCGAACCTGCCAAATATCTGATGGCTAAAAGTATTTTTATAGCTATCCTAGAAAAAACTTATGACATTTTTCAGGAATATTTAAGGCATATTACCGGCAAACCAACAGATAAATGGAAGTTGAGGTTCCTGAGACATGCACTAGGTTCCCGAGACAAAAATGTTGGCATTTTTCAGTAAGATTTTGGTCATATTTCCGGCAAACACACAGTTAAATGGAATATTTTGGGAACTGCTATACAGTTAGTCAAATTTAGTGGAATTTAATTGCAGATTCAAGGCATAAATAGGAACGGGCAGAAAACAGAGAGCTCCGCCTTTGCTTGGTTGAAATCTTTCGATAAAATGTTGCCAAAAGGCCCCGACAATGTCAAAAATTGTATCTTTACTTAAAAATATTTTTAAGTTCTAGTATATTAAGTTGAAATCTTGAAAAAATTACGTTGATGAACAAAATACTTAGTTGAAATCAACACACAGGAATATTAAATGCACTTAAATAATTTTGTTTTTATTATTTATACTTTTGTCAAAAATTGATTTTTTGTTGTTTGAGATGTTTGCGTCACTGTGCGTTGCCATATTATGCATATTTATAGCCATTGGGGAAATTACAAATTTTCATATTACTCAAAGTACTTACGACATTTATTCAATTATTAAAATTAAACTTAATTATATTCTGCAAAATTACTACTACAAAACATTGGACAACAGTTTCAAATTAGTTAAAAAATATACATTTCAAAAAATATTATATATTTTAAAATTCATTGAAAAAAAAAATAAAAATCATACGAATTATTAGAATTTTTATAATAATTTCATTAAATTTTAACAAATAAAATAAATTTGAAAAAAAAAAACAGAAATACAAAAATCCACTGGTGGTCCTACTTAACACTTCTGGTTTGAACTTCCGAGCATAATGATCATTATCAGCATCACGATCATGCTAAACATAATTGAACCCAATGATAAATTGTTATATGGTGTAGGCAATAAATAGCAAAATACCGACAATAAGCTCAGCTTCATAGACATATTTTCGGTTTTCTAATATAGAAAAAACAAAAGCGTTAATGAGACCGCATTATTAAACAACTGAGGTGGGGAAGAAATGAAAAAAAAACATTATTAATGAGCAGCACCAAAAATTTTAAAAGTGAAAAAATAAAAAAAATATAAAATAAAAAATATAAATTAAAAAAATAAACTAAAAAAATTAAAATAAAAAAATATAAAAAAATATAAAAAAATAAAAAATATAAAATAAAAAAATATAATATAAAAAGAAATATAAAATAAAAAAAAATAAAATAAAAAAATATAAAATAAAAAAAATCAAAATAAAAATATAAAATAAAAATATAAAATAAAAAATATAAAATAAAACAAATTTTAAATAAAAAAAAATGAAAATAAAAAAATATAAAATGAAAAAAATATAAAATGAAAAAAATATAAAATAAAAAAAAAATATAAAATAAAAAAATTCAATATAAAAAAAATATATAAAATTAAAAATAAATAATAAAAAAAATATAAAATAAAAAAAATATAAAATAAAAAAAATATAAAATAAAAAAAATATAAAATAAAAAAAATATAAAATAAAAAAATATAAAACTAAAAAATATAAAATAAAAAAAATATAAAAGCAAAAAATATAAAATAAAAAACAAAAAAAAAATATAAAATTAAAAAAATGAAATAACAAAATTTAAAATAAAAAGTATAAAACTAAAAAGTATAAAATAAAAACAAATATAACATAAAACCAGTTGGGAAGGTTAAATCACATGGGAAATTTGAAAGTAGGTGTAATTATGATAGTTAGGATTATCAAAATTATAGTCGGTCTAAGCCGACTATAAATACCCTACACATATGTGTGGTTACCATTCAAAGTGATATATAGGTCACCAGGGTATACGAATCCTGAAAATAACTACAAACATTCAATCGTTGAAGAATTTCCATTCATTTTAAACCCATATTTACAAATGGGTAGGTGTACCGAATTTCGTTTTTTTTTTGTGAACCACAAGTCTTTTCGCCGGAAAACATTATTATCATGTATTTGAGCATGACATCAATATATATTTGACCAAAAAAGTTTACCTAAGCACGTATACGTAAGAATTGATCATTTTATGTACATTTTATATGAGGTATTTGAACATAAGTGGTCGGATCATAGGTCACAATGGACCGATCTCGCCAATTTTTTCGCACATACAGCGTAGGTATATTAGTAATCGAAGTAATAAGTTTCATTTATCTAGCTCTTCAATTTTAAAAGTAGTAGGGATTTCAACAGACAGACAGACGGACAGACAGACAGACAGACAGACGGACAGACGGACGGACATCGCTAAATCGACTCAGGAGGTCATGCTGATCAAGAATATATATACTTTTCCATACCGGAGATGCTTCCTTCTGGGTGTTACAAACGACGTACCAAACTGAATATACCCTTTCACTCTTAGTGTAGGGTATAAAAATATAAAATACAAACATTCACAAATATTTAGTAGATCTCGTAGTTTGCTGCGATGTGATCAAGAAAGTACTAATATTGCATTAAAAATCGTATAAATATTTGTAACCAAAAGTCTGTATAACTATTATCTACTTTTTGCATTTAAAATCATGTAATGCGTGATCAAAAACAATTTTCCAAATATTGTTTTATCATTTTAATTATTTTCAAACCGGAAACTTCTCTCATTCAACCGTAAATGGATCTACTGTGATCTAACTACTTTTGAATTATAAACTTTAACTTAAAATTTACGCACGCGATCAGTTTCATTATGAACTCTAAACACAAAACGATTTGTCGCCTATCCCTAGTAGACATTGTTTTTGGGCCATGATCTGGAAGTGAATATTGAATTTTTACCATTTCTTAATTCGACTAATTATAAAACTGATTATGTTATGATCATGTCTTTCGTAAAAGGTAAATTTCTACTAGTCATTTCTAATATGTATTTCTGCCTTATTGTTCATTGACATCTCAAACCGTGATCGATGAGTGATCAGTCTGTTGCAGTTGCAGTGTTAATCGAATAATTATTTGTGAAACAATATTTATTATTGTTTGGCATCTCGCGATCAGTATAAACATTAACGCGACGCCAGTCAATCAAACGTAACCAAAATCAATAAAAGTTTTTTCTAAATTTCCTTTTTGTTATTATTATTATCTATATTGTATAGCTGTGGGTTGTAGTAAGTTTAAATGCAATTGATCGATGACTGATCATGTTGGCAATTGGTGACACGATCTATTAGGCACGGGCGGGTGCAGCCATTTAACCAGGCTCAGATTCAGTCTCAGTCAACCATGAACATAATGTCAGCAATAGACGATAACGAGTCAAAATTATCTATCTAGTACTTTTATTGGTTTTGAAAATGTTCTTTTATAAATCATTCATACGGATCGTGTAGCTCATGTTTGCAGCCAATTTGCGTGAAGTTCTTCGTTGCTACTTAAATATGATTCGTAGAGGTTGTTTTGTGGTAAAAATGAAAACCAACAATGCGGAAGTTATCAAAGAAAATCGGTAGAAGGCAGAGTAAAATAAAAAAAAAACACTAAAGAGTTTACGTTGTATAAGAAACCACAAAAATGTGAAAATCAATTAAGGTTGGTTCTGGTTGAGTTTTAAAATGGGGAGAAAACGTTAAAAGAAAATAAAAATCTAAACTTTGGTATTAAAAAAATAATAATTAAAAAAAAAAGAAGAAATCTGTTTATATTTTGAGTTCAAAAATCCTTGAATATGTAGTCGCAATTCAAAAATAATTTTTGAATAAAATTTTAAAATTTTTTTACTCCATAAATTTGTTTGCGTGCTTAATACATGTTTCGTAGTCCCAATTAAAATATTTGTATTTGCCATGCAGCTGAGATCAGACAAAATATTGACAGCTGACTTACATGACAGACAGCACATTTTAAACAAGTCACGCACAAAATGTCACAATTAAATTAACAGCAAATATTACAAAAATAGACTAAAAAAATGGATTAAAAATAAAAATAAAAACACGATACAGTACCTGGTAAATTTTTGGTTCGAGACTCGACTCAATTGGTCAGGCCAGACCAAGTGATCTTGCGTTTGTACAAGGAACTTGTAACGTCTGTGTACCAAAATGGACGCATGTCCAATTTTGATAAAGTGTTTTTATATATTTGCATATATACTATATGCTCAAATATATATGAGAAAAAAATAAACCTATTGCGTGTTGTCAACATTTGGCAAAATCATGGTGAACGCAAAAATGGTGTGACTGATCGACATGGTAGAGTGTTGTCGTCTACCAAAGGCTTATGTTGTCTGAACAGAAAACTATGCTGCTATTAAAACCAGCCAACTTTCAGCAAACAAACAGTAGCCGAGAAAATGATATGTTGTAGTGTAAAAACTGCTTTTGCGTGGGTTGTGTTTTCCTGGTTTTCGAAATAATCTGGTCGTTTAGATGCTTGGATTAAACTAATGATCAATTGCAAAATTTGTCAAGATGACAAAAAGTTTTGTTTAATTTATTAAAACGATAAAACAGATAATGTAGAAAACTTGAAAAACAAAAAAATGTAAAATATATTTAAAATAGAGGAGATTATTTAAAAAAAATAACATAATTTCCTTCGGTAAATTCAAATTCTCCTGTAGATTTGAGTGTAATATGCGGTATATACACAAAAATGAGCTAGGGATTAGCAAGAGTCTTATTCCTGTCCTTGCAAGAATTACATATCTACCTTCCGATGCAAGAACAAGATCTACCCTGCGAGAATAAGAGCATGAACTAGACTATCTTTGCAGAAAAATGTACAAGATCAACAACAAGTCTTGTTCTTCCAATGCAAGAACAAGACATATTGATGCAAGAACAAGACTATTGCAAAAAGTGTAAACAAGCGTTTTTTTTTTGTAAGAAATATCATTTTTGATATATACAAAAGATTAGAGATGAGATAAATGGAAGACTTATTCTGCAGATCAACTTGCCGGTGTAAGAAGAGCACCTACCCAGCAAGAATAAGAGAATGACCAAGACAAGCAAGAAATGAGCAAGAACTAGAAAAAGGTTTGCAAGACTCTTGTCCTGCCGATGCAAGAACAAGACATTGCATGAAATACGCATACACAACAACAAATCATAGTTTTTTCTGCAAGAGCAAGAACAAAACGATCATGTCTTGTTCTTGCATTTGCCCACCACTTAAGTGGGCGTATCACATGTCAAATGTCAATCGATCACGTTCATTTTCAATACTAGGCAGCGTACATATAAAAGTAATCTAGGTTCTGAATTTCATTGATCTAGCTTTTTTGTGCTACTCAAATCGTGATTTCAACAGACAGACGGATATTGTTTATTATATTCACGGATGTGATACTAATTAATAATATATTTATACACGTCTTATATATGTATAAAGACGTTGGTACTCGAAAAACACACATCACTGTTAAAAGAATGGCGGTGGCTTAATTAAACTTTGTACCAGTTTTAGGCTTCATTTTACCTTTCCAATAAATTATAATATCACGTTTATTAATTTAAAGTTAAATTCATTTCAAACAACAAATTTTAGATTACAAAATTTGCAATAAATGTAATAATAATACAGCAAGAACCAGACCGACCGACTTGCTGCCGATTCAAGCACAAGAACGACCCTGTAAGAGCAAGAACAAGACGTCCATGTCTTGTTCTTGCATTTGCTCATCATTAAAGAGGACGAATCACATGTCAAAATTTTCAATACCAGGCAGCGCAGATATAGCAATAATCAAAGTTCTGAATTTCAGTGATCTAGCTCTTTTTGTGCTACTGTAAAAGTGATTTCAATATAAAGACGGACAACGTGAAATATATTCAGGATGTGACACTGATTTATAATATATATAATTTTCAACATCGGCCACCACTTCGTCGGGATTTCACAAACGGTTGATCAAACTTTTAGTGTAGGGAACAAAAATAAAATCGTTATAACTCACTCACTGCTAAGTTAGTTAACCAACCAACCAACTAATCCGTTAAATTCACCGCGTCACGTTCGTTTTTACACGATCGCCGCTTATGTACTGCTAATTTAATTTAAATTCAGTTTTGATAAGTCAATTAATTTTATTTTTACCGCCAATGCGGCAGCACTTTGAAATAAATATAAATAAAAAACATTAAACGCGCTGCGATCACCTGCTGTTTGGCTTGAATGCGAATGTGTTACCAATTTGGATTTAGTATTTTTGAAATGCTTACATGGTCTCTCAGTCATGATCTTGCGTACGTACGTTACTGTACATCAAACTATAATCAGTTTAGCTTGTTACAACGTATATAATGTATTGTTTTCTTAGTTTTACACAAACTTCATACTCTACGATCGCTTATCTGCCGACAAAGTTAAAAAGTTCAATCAGCATTTTTGTTCAAATGTCAGATTGTAGGGTTATTTATGTATTTCTCAAAAATGTTAAAAATCTTTTACCGACATTTGTCTGTACTGCTTAGTTGAACGTCTACATTGAATGGTTCAGTGATCGTGTTTATGAAAAACCTCAGTTTTCAACTATTCAAATTTGAACAATATCTATGTTTGCTAATTAGTTTGAAATATGCTTTACAAAATAAAGTTTTGGTGAGTTAATTAACATGTCCGATACCCTTATGATATATGATCGCGTCTCGGATGCATTTATTCGGAATTTATGATACTTGTGTGACCGCTGTGTGAACACTGCGTGCTTGATCACGAGATTTTGAGGAATTTGTTTAAGAAAACAATAATAAACTTAAAATAAAGCACCATAAATACAATCCAAAAAAATCCATGAAACCAATAACGTTAATGAGCTGCAGATCTACAGAATTGAAAGTATGAATGACGATCGTGTTTTGTGATCGTGTTTCATTGCATGCTTATGATTTTTAGTCAACTGCCATTTGATTAAATGATCTTTAATTCAGAAATTCCTACATATTTTTCATGATTTCCTGCTGTTTATTATTGGCTTTTGTTTGTTGCTTAAAGACGGATCTATATCTTCATATTTCTCTCGCTGTTTTATAATTAAACTGCGTGCGAACAATTAACAAAAACAGCGTTAGTTGTTTTTCCCCCCTTCAAATATGTGTTAATTATAGGCAAAAGTATTTTATTAAAAAAAAAAACGATCTATAGAAAAATGTATACCTTATTGTTGGTGAAAATTAGCGGTGATCGTATGAAATTTGATCTTAAATTAAAGCGAATGTAATAGAAATGTTTGGGAATCGATTGTGATGATCGTGGAAATTTTGTTTTGTAATTTCCTTATGTGACGGTACAAAATTGTATAATTACTGTTTGTAAATGATCGTACAAATTGATTAAATGCAAATTTAGCTGATCTTACGGATAATTTAAATGAATGTATTCATTTTTTGTATGATTGTCTAGACATGATTGTTACCAGATCGCCCTATTAGGGAAGACTTGATCTTGGCTAAAACATGTCTATCATATAACTGATTGGGTTATGACAATGTAAAAAAAAATGTTCAATTTCCGGTCTATGACCAAGTCAAATTTTTACAACGGGTACGGTTTTGATAAGACAAAGATCATGGCTGTTAGAAATTGGCATGAGTAAAATGATTGACAAAGTAGAGATATAATCATATTAGAATCTATGAAAATTGTTGATGATTGTAGAGCCGATTGGTAAAGAAATATATGAAATAGTATAATTTAAATTAAGCGATCTTCGTCATAATTATAATTTATAATTATATATTATAATTAATGATTATATATCATAATTTATGATTAAAATCTGAAATGTGTTTAACAATTGGTTTTTTCACAACTTTTTCATTAAATCCGAGATTCTACAAAATACTACAAACATTATTAAAAAATTACTGATCGTAGGATATATGAATCTATGAAAATTGTTGACGTTTGTAGAGCCGATAGGTAGAGAAATCTATGAAATATTATAATTTAAATTAAGCGATTTTTATAATTATAATTGATAATTATAATTTTTGAATAAAATCTGTAATGTGTTTCATAATTGGTTTTTTACCAACTTTTTCACTAAAATATTATATCTACATTATATATTCTACATATCGTCACTATCATGCCAAAGGGGCGTATGTGCAATTTTTGACATTTGTGTTTTTTTACATTTTTGAATGTAGTTTATCCCCAAGTATGATGTGCCAAAATCGCGTGTCATTTTGTTGGATATTTATAGCCACAAAAGACAAAACCAAAAGGGCGAATTTGAAAATTTTAAAATATTGTCATGCCAAAAGGGCGAATCTTTTCGTTTTTTCGCCATAACTTTTTATTGGTATAAGATAAAATAGTAGTGTAAAGCATTTATTATTATTTCAAAGCACCTATCGATCTGCATCATTAATTTTTAGCAAGAAAAAAAATTTGGCAAAATATTTATAATTAATGATGCAGATATATGCTTTGAAAACAAATAATAATTGCCTTTACATCACTATTTTGTCTTGTACCCTTAAAGAGTTATAGCAAAAAAACGAAAAGATTCGCCTTTTTGGCATGACAAAATTTTCAATTTTTCTAATTTCATGGTTTTTTTGCTACAATTTTTTATTGGTGCAGGATAAAATAGTGGTGTAGAGCTATTAATTGTTTGTTTTTGAAGCACCTATCGATCTGCATCATTATTTAAAAATATTTTGATAAACATTTTTTCATGCAAATAACAAATGGCAAATTAATGTTTGGTCAAATATTTTTAATTAATGATGCAGATCGATTGGTGTTTTGAAAACAAACAATTAGTACCTTCACATCACTATTTTATCTTGTACCATTAAAGAGTTATATCAAAAAAATTAAAAGATTCGCCCTTTTGGCATGACAAGATTTTCAATTTTTCCAATTTCTTCGTTTTTTTTTTTACTATAATTTTTTATTGGTTTGTTTTTAAAGCATCTATCGATTGGCATCATTATTTAAAAATATTTTGATAAACATTTTTTCATGCAAATAACAAATGGCAAATTAATGTTTGGCAAAATATTTTCAATTAATGATGCAGATCGATATGTGCTTTGAAAACAAACAATTAGTACCTTCACATCACTATTTTATCTTGCGCTAATAAAAAGTTATAGCATAAAAAACAAAAATATTTGCGTTTTGATCAGGATATAGCCTTACAAAATTCGTATTTATAATTCAGTAGGTTGTCCAAATCTAAAGATATTTTATATATGTTATAATAATTGACGAATAAACCAAAATAACAGAAAAAATGAAAAAAAATGTAAATTTTGCTAATTTTTAAAGCACTTCAAACTTTAAAATTTGATTTCCCAACATTAAAAATGCACATTCGCCCCTTTGGCATGACAGTTACGATATTATATTCTACAAAATACAAACATTTAAAAAAAAATTAAATCAAAAGATATAATTTCAAAACAAATATTTTTTAAAAATACAATAATAATTAAATATCTTAATATTAAAATAAACAAGCGAAATGCCAAAACTTAGACAGAATAATTTAAAATTTCCGACATTTTGTAAACCCTCAGATTTTATATGACATTTATTTTAAGATTTTATATGAGATAAGAAATAAAATTTTCAAATCCATAGGATTTTATAAGACATTTATTTTAAGTTATTATATGATAAGAAATAAATCTAAAATTTTCAAATATCATTTTTATAACGTTCGTTTTTCTCTTTCTATTTTTAGGTAAGCCAGGCTGCAAACCTTAATCAAAAAATACACAACAATTTGTGAGTTTTTTTCTATAATAACTGCTGTCATTAAAGCAAATATTTGTTATCACATTAAATATGCATTTTTATCTAGAGTTTTATTTACTAAACAAATTGACAGAAATAACACTAAATAAATTTCTAAATTAAATGCGGGAACACGCACAAAAAGTTTATCAAAATTAAATAAATAAAAATAAACGGTTAAAAAAGTAGAAAATAAAGAAAAATAATTAAAAATTATAGAAAAAAAAAATATTATAGATAAAAATAAAAATATGTAGAAATAAAAAGAAAAATGAATTAAAATCTAAATTAGATAAACTTTAAACAATAATAAAAATAAATAATTAAACAAATAAATAACAGTCAAAAAAAACTCCATTGAAGTAACCAAAAACATAGTTAATTTTGAACGAAAACTACCGCCAACTTCGTGGCACGACACACGGCATTGTGTTGTCACTGGCTGTCAGTTAATATGACATGCGAGCCGAAGCGACGGAAAAGTTGATTCGGGTTGTTGCGTTGACCGGCGGCCGCCTGCCTTAAGCTAGGCTCAAAATGGACGGAAATACAGACAGACAAGCAGGCAGACAGACAGACGCACAGACATCAGACAGGGGCACGCAGTCAAACAGTCTAACAAATAAATTGGCAATTTTATTTTTCTTGATTATTTTTTTTTATGTGGCGATTAAGTTGGCCGTTGGTCGTCGTCGTATCGTCACCCCTAATTAAGTGGCGAGAAGTGCAAATAGCTGACTTCCTGTCAAGAGATAAGATTTGGCTGCAGGTAACCAAAAAAGACACGAACCCCAAACGCATTTTTAGAAAATCTATCTCCACATCTTATCAGCCATTGAGAAAATAGAAATCTTTTGGTTAGTGTCAGGGTCACGCAGTGTAACCATATTCGTGTGTTTTTTTTTTAATATTGTTTTTGAACATTTTAAATTTACTCAATTTCAAAATTAGTTGAAAATTACTTAATTACGTGTATTTTAATATATAAAAAAATGTATTTTTCATTATTTTCACAAAATTGTGCAATTTTCACGTGTGACCAAAAACTCGCTGGGAACTTTTTATAAATGTATAAAAAGAAAGAATCAAAAGAATTGCTAGTGTTGACAGTTTTACTGACAGTTGACAACTGAAGATAATTATCTGATTTTTCTTTTGATAATTAGTAGACACATCATTATTTCTATAGTTTACAATCATGATTTGGTATTGAAAATAGTCAAAGGTCTTCTTTTTTTATGTTGCTTATGAATAGGGAGATTTTCGAAATAGTTTTGAATAGTTTTCTTCGTTTACGCTTTTTATATGCTTTTTAATTTGAGAATTTTCCGTTTTGAACCACATAACGGATTTCAGATTTGATATCAGCGTCCCCGTATTACTCAATACCTTTACTAGATCCATGGGAAGTACGACTATTCTTTTTTTAACATCAAATAACATTTTTTTAATTAAACCGTTTTTAAGAAAACAGATTCAAAAAATTAACTCTTTAAAGCATTATTATAAGTCTTGAATCATTACACAATTTGTTGAGAAATCATAGAATATGGGAGGAACTATTTCAACTAAAATTTCTTTTATTACAAATTTCTAATTAAAGTTTACTTTAATTTCATTATTTTGTAATGTATTTTTTATGTATTTTTTTATGTAATTTCTGTAATGTTTTATTTGATGTAACTGTTGGTTTAAAATCAATTACTCCAAAAAATGTTTTAATGACTTTTCCAATGAATAACATGATTTAGATCACGGACTGCAAAAGAATGAAACTCAATTTTTTTCCCAGCGTTCTTTGTTAACCTTATGTTTTTATTTTGTGTTACCAATGATTTGTTTTATTGCCCAACATTATGTCGGCTGAAATGGGTTATTCGATGTTAATGGCGATAAACAAGAATAACAAAATGCAAAGAATTATAAAAAATATATCATTAAAATTAGTAAAAAAAAACAAAAAATTGTTAAAAAAAAAATTGTTAAAAAATAAATAAAGTTAAAAGAAGAAGAAATAATAAAATAAAAATAAAAAATGAATAAAAGTAATAAAATTAAAATAAAAAAATTAATAAAAATATGAAATGAAAAAGTTGAAAGAGTAAAAATGCAATAAACGGAAAAAAAATAAAAGTAAAAAGAAAAATAATAAAAATAAAAAACAAAATATTAAATAGTATAAAATAGTAAAAAAAGTAAAAAGAAGAAAAAAGTTATAAAAGTAAAAAAAAAATAACAGTGAAACAAGTAATAAAAGTATGTAAAATAAAATAAAAAAGGATTAAAGGTAAAAAAAAATAAAATTATAAAATAAATAGTATCAAATGTAATAAAGTAAAAAGTAAAAAAGTAAAATATAAAAAAAGTAATAGAAGTAAAAAAAAATTAAATAAAATAATAGAAGTAAAAATTAGAGGAAAAAGAATAATAGAAGTAATAAAAAGAAGAAAAAATAATAGAAGTGGAATAAAATAATAAAAAGTAACAACAAAAGTTAAATAAAACATAAATGTATTAAAAAAGTAAAGGAAAAAGAATTAAGAATAAAATAATTAAGAATAAAAGAATTAATTATAAAAGAATTAATAATAAAAATAAAATAAATGAAAAAAGAAAAAAAGTAATAAAAAAATAATATTAAAAGTGATATAAAAGAAAAAGTATTAAAGTAAAATAAAAGAAAAAGTAATAAATTAAAAAAAAAGAAATAAAAATAAAAAGGTAGGTAATAAAAGTATTATAAAAAAAATAAAAAAGTAATTGAAGTAATATAAAAAAGTAATATGAAAAAATAAGAAAAAGTAAAACAAAAGAAAAAGTAATAAAAGTAAAACAAAACAAAAAAAAGTAATAAAGCAAAATAATAGAAAATGTAATAAAAGTAGAATGAACAAGTCATACAGGAAAATAATAATCAGGGCTCGCTTTTATATGGATTTACATATTCAATATTTAAATACATATTTTAAGAATTTTTAGGGAATATTCCATATAATTGAATTATTCTATATAAATCCATATTTTTGATAAAACTGTCACGTATGCCTCAATTTCGACAAATTTTCATTAAAATTTTGACTTTTCAAACAATTTTGGAGTGGAATGGATAAATATCAAACAATCTTACTGCAGGAAACTATATCTGGATATCACTACAGGAGACAATAGATTGTGTTTTGCAACAAATTTCATTGGGTGTAATGCAAAAGCAAGGTCAGAGTGACCTGTTTAATTTAGAAAGTTCATTCCCAATATACAAAAGAGTTCATTTGTTTTTTTTTTTTTGTAATTAACTCGGAAACAAAATGGTGCAGCATAAGACATTTGTTTACATACGAAAAATACTATTCAATCAACATCAGATTATAGCCTTATTCCCGATTTACATTGTATCCTCTGTGAGAAGCAACATATCGGGTTGCATTTTACCAAAAATTGCTGTTTTTATATTAATTTTTCAAAAATTTAATCCTAGGTACATTACCTTTTCACATATGATACAATTGTAATCAAACATTTGAAAAACAATATTGTTTGAAAAATATTTTTTTCTGTATAATTTATTTTTTTCAAGTAAAAATTTCATGAGAAAAAATTTAAAACAAAATGTATATCCATACACCCAGAAAAAAATTCGCTCAAATCCCATTAAAATTGGTCAATAGGACAATTATTGATTTAATAGTATACAAAAAATAAAAATGTTCATATAAACTCAATGGCAATGTCATGGTATTTTCTAGTATTTAATGGTATTTTCCGATTAAAATAATAATTTATCCTATTGAATATTTCTAATAGTAAAAAACTATTATTTATATAGTGTTTTTTTCTGGGTGTATATTAAGTTTTTGATACATATTTTTAGATTTTTTTAATGCATATTTTAAGTTTTTTTGATCCAAATTTGTCTCGGTTTTTAGTCCATAATCCATATATATTTTCCTAGTTTTTCATCGATATAATTGTTAGCCCTGATAATTATAAAAGTAATAAATGTTAAAAGTAATAAAAGTTAAAAGTAATAAAAGTTAAAAGTAATAAAAGTTAAAAGTAATAAAAGTTAAAAGTAATACAAATTAAAAGTAATAAAAGAAATTAACAAAAAGAATAAAAGTATTTAAATAAATAAATTAAATTAAGAATTTAATGAAAAAGAAGGAAAATAATAAAAAAAAATTGGAAAATTGTAAAGAAATGAACAGATATTTGAAAAATAAACGGAAAGATTTGAAAAAATGAAAAAGTAATAAAAAAAATGTTAAAGATGAAACAAAAACACAATAAATTCCAAACAGTTAATTTAAATCTAATTATAGAGCATTATTGATTTCAATACAGCTGCTGCTACCATCGAAACCTGGTTGATTTGATTCTTTATTGCTGCTCCAGAAGCTACAAAGTAAAATCGATAAAAAAATGAAAAAAAAACTAAAGCCCACAGTCTTCAATGACAGCCAACAATAATTTCCTACTCAAAAACATTTACAGTTTTTAGTTTGCTCTATGCATAGCTAAAAAAAATCTACAAAATAAACGACGTTACCATTATTCAATGAATTTCGGGCAACGAACGCATTTTCTGGTAAAGGTTTTACTAGGAAAAAAGTAGAGTAGCTTTCTGAAAAATAACAAAACCTGGCAGTAATTATAGTATTTTTGTACTACATCTTTTTTTCACAATGTTTTTCTTTCTTTTTTTTACTTTTTTTTTACATGAACCTTAGAAGAATTATAAAGTGGCTACGAAGGTGTTGCCATGTTTGTTGCTAACGTTGTTCTCCTCTTAAATGCCAGTTATTATTTTGTTGTTTTTGTAGTTATTATACTATTCTTGTTGTTGTTGTAGTTCTCCATTGTTTTTTTTTTACCTCTTATAATCATAGTTCTTGCCCTATCTGTAGGCTGAGTTATAATTTTGCCTAATTAAAGGTTATGCGTTGAAATTTATATTTTATACATAGTTTATAAATAGTTTTTATTTTATTTTTTATTAGGAAATCTTGTTAATAAATTGCGTTGCTTTTAGATGTTTTAGGATTAAAAGGCTTTGCCATGAACAAGTTAAAATTAGTCTAAATAACAATTACAATAATGCGCAAATTTTAATCATTAAACAAAATAAAGTCAACTTTCGACTTTAAAGTCAGATTTTTGACTTTTAAATAATGAAAAAATTATAAAAAAAGTTGATACTATTTTTCAATTTAAGTCTAATTTTTGTTTTTATACCCTACACTAAGAGTGAAAGGGTATATTCCTGGGTATATTCCTCCTGAGTCGATTTAGCGATGTCCGTCTGTATGTCTGTTGAATTCACGATTACAGAAAAAGTTGAAGAGTTAGAGCAATGAAACTTTTAGAATACTTATATAAGCTGTCTGAACAAGAAAATTGGCATGATCGGTCTATTGTGTCCTGAGAACCGACAACTTATGTTCAAATACCTCATATAAAATTTACATCTACAGATCAATTTTACTGTATACGTGCTTAGGTAAATTTTTATGGTCAAATATATATTGACTCATGCTCAAATACATGAAAATAATGTTTTCCCACGAAACTTGTGGTTTCCAAAAAAAAAAAAAAAAATCGAAATTCGTTATTTGTAAATATGGGTATCAAATGAAAGAAAATTCTTGAGGGATGGAAAGTTTGTAGTTATTTTCAGGATTCGTATACCCTGGTGACCTATATACCACTTTGAATGGTAACCACACATATGTGTAGGGTATTTATAGTCGGCTTAGACCGACTATAATTTTGATAATCCTAACTATCATAATAACACCTACCCAACTGTTTTTTTTTCTATTTTTATTTTTTTGGGAAAAACTTACTGACAATTTTACATCTAAGCTATATAATTCGCAGTTTCGATTTTGCGGAAAATTGTGGTAAAGAGTGCTATTTTTCAGAAATTTCCGCATTTTAATTTTATAAATTTTAACATATTTTGACGGCGACTATTTTGATAGGGCATATTTAAAAAAGTAGAACTTATTGAAAAAAGTTAGTAATTTAGATCGTTAGTTTGAATTTTTTCTACATAAATATTATACATTTTCTTTTTTATCATAAGATACTATAACCTAAAAATAATACAAAAATAGACTAAAAGTTTATACCTAAATATCAAAGAGACCTATCGAAATATTAGCATTTATTAGTATATTAAAATTAGTTTGGACAATTAAAAGATAAATTGCGTTTAAGGTTTAATGGAAAAACTACACGGAGAGAAATGTTTTTATAAATTATTAAACGCATAAATTTTGCAAAAATTAATCATGATATCATAGATAAGAATAGATAATCATAATGATTTGGTTTTTAATAATATGTGATTATTGATTAATTGAATAAAATGATGCGAATGTTTACACATGTTTTATGAACAACCAAATTCATAAGTCATGAGTAATTGGAATATGCTCTGGAATATATTTTATGATTTATTATTCATAATTCATGATTAAAATTTAATACATAGTACCAAATATCCGTAACCTCAAAATTATGCAGAACAAAGTAAAAATATCAAATATGAAAATTTAATAACTCAGTAGACACAGCCCAGTATACCACGACTCGGAGCCTCCAGTTTATCGAACAATTCTCGAAGTGGCTTCGAGAAAAAAAATCGATCTCGTTATCAAATCTCGTTATAGAAACTAATTTTTAATGATTTTTGTATTCAATTGATTAGAAGGTTTCTGAAATGTCTACGAGAAAAAAACATTGATCTCATTGTTATATCGAAACTAATTTTAAAATTAGTACATGCCTGCTTTCGTCTGCTGGATATAATTTTGGTAATGATATGCAGGTCCAAACAGTTGGAACACCCTTTTGCGTTCAAGTAATGTCAGTGTCCGCAAGAGCTAGGTCAATTTCATTATTATAAAAGCAACGATTTTCGTTTCTTTGTTAATAAATGTTAGAACTCATGATTGCGACTCGTTTTCGATTTTAAAAATAAGGTCACCAGGTGTCCAGTGATATTTTCCTTATGGCTGTATTTACCTTTGTTTAAAATAAATAGAGTGGACATTATTTTTATATATATTTTTATGTTAATTTCACTTTCTTCCATTAAAAATAAATGTATGAAAATAGTGAGCTTTGTATTTTCATTTTTATTTATTTTTGTTTTTGATTTCAGAAATATTTTCGTTCAGAAATAAAAAAAAAAATAATGAAAACATGCTAAGTTCGTAGACTGATTTTCGAATATTTGAATTTTTTTTCCAAGAATTTTACATATCTTTTTTAGTATTATACATAATTCATGAATATAATTCATACATAAAATAATTTGAAAAAATATATTTTATAAACGTCTTATTCATAAATCATTAATAAATAATTTCTCCGTGTAGTTGTGTGAAGGAATGTATTTCTTTTATTCTAAAAAGAGGATGAAAAGGGGTTAAAATTTAAATTTCAGTTTTCTTAAAATAATATGAAAAAAAAATCAGTATAAAGCCTTAAATAGAAGCAGTGAATTATATAGAGAGGATGTATGTAATAGTGTTATTGGTTATTATTCTGTTATACAAATATTTACTTTGATTTAGATTAAATTTGAATTTCTCACTTTGAAAAATTTAATTGAAATTGTTCGATATATATATTTCAAACTATCAACTACCCAAACAATAAACTACTCTTCAAATTCCTACCAGTTACCGACCAGTTTTTGACTAGTTTAACAGACAGCGATCTACTCTTCACATTCCTATCAGTAACCGACCAGTTTTTGACTAGGTTTACTGGCGGAGATATATTGTTCAAATCCCTACCAGTAAATGACAAGGTTTCGACTAGTTTTTACTGGCGAATATACACTTTTCTACAACGAGAAACTTAGCAGTATTTGAGCTGCCTAGTAAATTGTTGTTTGGGTACTGCTGGTTTACAATTTTGGGAGGATTTTAAAGATTTTGAAAATAGAGAAAGATTCAACAATTTCTCTTAAATTTATCTAAATTACAAAAAGATCAAACAATTTCTCTAAAAATTATATAAATCACTAAAAGATTCAAGATTTTAAAGATTCTGAAAATGCAGAAGCAATTTATAGTTTTATAGAATACTGTTTTATCATTAAATAACTCATCGGAAATATAAGAAATTAAGTATTACAAAATCCGGTAATATGTAAAAACCTAAAAAAAAAAAAATTAAAATAAGTAAAAATTATAAAACTGTTGCAATTAAGTTAAAGCACTTTGCAAATTGCAGTTTAAAATGATCTCTCCACTTTACTGCTAATCTCTGCAGTATTAAAACTTGCAATAATGTAGCTCTAAATTATAAACGCGCGTTCAACTAAATAATATTAATAAAAACCATACTTTATATTACTACTAGCTATAGCAAAATAATGATTTAAGGAAATTTATAACTATAATAATTTCCTACTACTGCATCTGCTTGAGTTCTTTTAGTTTAAGAGTTATATCGGATTAATATGAGTAATTTTATTTTTAAAGCACGTATAATGCTCTATTTTAACAACGTCAGATATAAAGTTTTGTTATTACAACAAACTACTGTGAAGAGGGTTTTTCAAAAGGCGTCTGTCCGCTGTATAGGGTTCTATTATAGTAAGTTTTGTTTTATTTTAGTTTTTTTTACCAATTTCATTTCTACTCTGTTTTTTAAACTTTATTGTTTTAACCAGTCTCAATATTTTTTTTTACCTGTGGTTTGTGTGTTTTGAACCAGTGATTTATTTTTTTGGAACTACTTCAGCGATGACCAGCCATTGATAAAGATATGAAACGGGGTGAAAAAGCGCAATCATCATGTTCTGCTGTATTGCATCCTTTTTAACTACTTTATTTGATTTTTTGTTCGTTTTAAATTGAAATGGATGCAAAGCGACGTAGGTATTACAAAAAAAAAGGAAAACTGAAAAATAAAAGACAGTATTTTGTATGTGTAGTAAGAAGGAGGGCATAAAGGGACAAACTGTGCTGTATAAAACTAAGCATGGGCAACCATTTAAATGTTTTTATTATTATTACAAAGGCATGAAACTGACGCGAGGCGGACGCATTTCTGATGCGATGTACGCGATACGACCATGATCCGTCGTTTTGATGGCATGCAAAAGATGAGCGTGTGCGCTGAGCATCGTCGCGCACACGGTAGCGCTTCTCAAGTGAACCACCACGCAGAACCGGGCACAGTTAAGAACCACAAATAATCAAAACAATAAAAAAAAAACAAATCAAAACGACCTCAGCATCCGTAGCATTATCGCGCTCTTTCTATCACCAGAACGACATACACACACTTTGACCAAAGGGGCTTGAGACTGTTTATATATTTCGATTTTTTTTTTCGAATATTGTTACTCTCGTTCCTTCGACACTTTGTGTTATAAAAAAGGCACAAATTTTTCACGTAGGGTCGCCGCCGCGTATGTGAATTACAAATTTTGATATTTACTTTTTTTTTTATAGGTTTTGTACAAGTCACGTTCCTTGTCAGCCCAGTTTAAATGAGTTCTCTACTTTATGTTACGCTCTCGTTCGTTCTACTTTAGCATTTATCTTAAGCGTCTCTCTGTGTCATTTCATGTTTCTTTAGTTCTTGGTTGTTTTTACTGTTCCATTTATCAGTCGGTTTGATTTGACCATTTTATCGTTCCTTTCTTTACTATCTTTTTCCTTTTTAACGTCCCTCACCTCATATGCCCTTTGTTAATCTCCTTACATTTTTTCATTGATTGCCCTACTACTTCTATTACTTCTCTATGTTATATTTCTTATCATCGTTTATACCTTGTTTTTTTTACTACTTCTAGAGTTTCTCTCTTTCTTTACATATCGTCGGTGATACTGCAAAACGATCTATCTATTTTCGAATACCTCTTACAAAATGAATTTTACAGAAGAAACAAAACTATTTTCATTCTCAATTCTGCACTTACTTCATACAAAATTAAGTATGTCATAACTTATAATGACATTTATCTAATTTATCCCATCAACATATCATTAAAAACCCGATAACACAAAATTATGCGTAATTTTCACATCGCAGCTAGGCGGTTTTGCGGTATTTTCCATATCATCGTTAATATGCCATTTCATTTTTCCTTTATTATTCTTTATTTCATTTTATTCTTCATTTGACCGTCCTTATTCAAGACCTTATATGCATAATATATATATATATTTTTGTTTCCTTTTCTTATCCACCTTTTCGATTATTTGATCGATTTTCCTTTCCATCTTCTACCATTTCGTACCGCATTTACGATTCATTATATCTTTAACGTCGTTACCTCTTAATCGACTTACATTTTCCTAAAATTCCCTAAAAATCAATTACCTTATATTATTCCATTTTATCGTTGACGATCAATTCGCTAAAATGATGATTAATTTACGATATGAAACTGAATTCTGTGTTCTTTGAAATTATTTTCAAAAAACAAAATTTTTGTAATAAATAAAATTTGTTTATCGAATGTAAACACTTTTTCTATATCAGTTCAATATCTATAACGACAAAAACTACGTTGTCGTTATAGATACTTTCGATTTTATCACAAATTCGATTATCGACATTGATAATTTGAGCCGTATCGTTTGGGCATTTACAAAATTTGATTTCTATACTTCTACGCCATTTTCCATTATTTGTTTCCTTTATCATATCTCTTCTTTGTTATCTTTTCTAATATTTGCCTTTTTTATTCATTTACATTGTTCCAAATCTTGGACCCTACACTGTTTCTTAGATTATTTACCGTTTTGTAACATCATTCACATGAATTTGTGGTGTTTATATGTCGCCTTTTATTTACTGACCCTTTAGCGTACTTGTTATCCCTCTCTTATATGTTAAATCATTTCTTATTTTCCTAACCCCTTTTTATGTTATTCCATTTTATCGTCCATCTTTAATATTTCACGTATATTAGACTCCAGTCACTTTCCCATTTCTTATTTTCTTTGCCGTAACTTATTACCGTTGCTGTCTGTTCCATCACTCTATTGATCTTATTTTCCTTGTACCTTCCCATATATATTTTTGAATGTTAGACCCTTTCGATACCATTTTATATCTTTCCTATTCCTTTAACATTTTCGTATATACCCGTTTATACTTTATAACATCTCGTATACCCTTTACCACATATTTTCCCTTTTATCCATCTCTTAATACCTTTACCATTCCGTAACTTCTTTGTTTTCTTAACGTGCCTTCCGCTGATTTATGCCGCCATCGTTTATGCACTTGAATACGCCGTGCTTTGAGTGGGTTTTTAGAGCGATTTTTTATTATTGTCAGGGTTTTTATTTTAGTTTAGAAAAACTTCCTCTTATTATAATTTTTTGTGCTGCTTGGTATTTTATATTTTAAAGCAGCATCGTCATCTTCACGACCAACATTGCAGCATCCCTACCTTTTTTTTTTGTTGTTCCTGATACACTATTTATATACCAGCCTCTTGCCATTACCATGATGTGGTTGGTCGTCTTCTTCTAAACCATCTTTGGTAACCTTCTTGGCAGCCACTTTTGATACGGTCATCGAGCCTGTTATTTCTACTCGTTGCAAGTATCTACTACTTATTGTGAGCATCTATATATCTGTCTGGTCTGTTTCTCTTTTGTAACCATGTTCATTTCATTTTTTGTCGTGCTTTAAGTCTTCGAGTCTGTAATCTTTTGCAATGCATCCTTACATTTAAATGAATATTTTTTTTTCGTTCTGTATAGTATTTTGTTGACCAACATTTTCATCACTATTCTCATCTCACATCTGTAATGAATGAATTAAGTCGTTGGCTTAACATGTTTTTATTTAAAGTGTTAATGATACGTGGAATTTGTACGCGAACATTTTTGTACTTGAATTGTGGTGGCTGCCTTCTGGGGGAGCTACTTGTGCATGTACTTGATTTAAATCTTTGTAGGGATTTTTTAAGTTCCGTACTTCAGAATTTAAACTCTTTTATGGTATTACGATTGATCTTATTTTTAGCATAAAGATTGCGTTACATTCGAGAACGTTAAATATTCAAGAATATTTATTTAGAATAGCATTGGAATTACAATAGAAAGAGGTTAAATAGAACGCTAAATAGAAAAGATATTAGAAAATATTAAAATTGGTCGATATAGCGAAATTGTGAATTGTATTAGTTACGTTTAAAGTAAAAGTGTCATTCTAAAGTATAAAAGACGGTAAAAGGAATAATGCGAAATGTTAGTTGAGGAAGAGGAACACCAATGGTATTGCAAGGCGTGAAAGGATTGGAAAGGATGGGAAACCGGAACAACAGTGGTACTGCCAGACCTTAAAGGATTTCGAAACGACATATAACAGACAGTCAGGGGTATAAGGTACTCTAATAGTTTATATTAACGTCATAGGATATAACAGACAGTCAAGGGTACGAGTGAAGGTAAAAGGCATATGGGACTCTGAAGAGATTTATGAAATGGTATAGGTATAAATGGTATAGGAATCGGATTACAGTAAACAAACAGTAAAAGGAATAAAATATGGTAATGGAAAACATATACTGTAAATGTGAGGGAAATAGAAATAAGAAAGATACTTGCTAAATGGGAAAGATGAACGAAAATGGGTATGCAAGTCGGTAAAGTATATATAAGATGTCATAAGATATAACAGACATGCTATACTATAAAAGACTATGAGACTCTAAAGCGATATACAAAACGGTATAGGTTATAAAAGACAGTCTATGGAATAGGAAATGGTATACAGTGCAAGAATCTGTAAAGGGAATAAGATACGGTAAATACAGTACATGTTATAAAGAACGAAATGTAGAGGAGATAAGAAAAACACTTTGGATAATTTTGTATACGCATATTTGAAAAGATGAAATATGGATACAGAAGATGGCATAGGATATATCAGACAGACAAGGGTAAAAGAGACGATTAAAGAGACAGTAAACGATATACAATGCGACATAGAAAATAACAGGAAGTCAAGGGCATATAAAATGTTTACGAAAAAGCTTTAGAGATATTGTTAAGGAATATAGAAGTGGGAATAGATTATATGAGACAGTTAAGGGTACAAATGACGGTAAATGTATATGAGACGCTAAAGGGTTATGCAAAACGGTGTAGGAAAAAGACAGTCAATGGAATAGACAGCGGTATACCGTATAAGAACCAGTAAAAAGGATACGATACGGTACAAGAAATATAAAACAATAAATGGTTGAAATGCATATATGATTAGAAAGATCAATAAGTTTCGATAATACATTTAATATAGTTTCCAATAAAACTTTTGGCATAGACAACTAAAATATACAGTGTGACTCAAAATATCTTAGTAAAATAAAGTGCAATAAAAAATAAATTAACCTATGAGATTTCATATTTTTATACATGTTTCTATATGTTTATATATTTGTAAAACTAAGTGGAAAGTTCAGATCTTTCGCCTTTCTCTTCGATGGTTGGTCGCAAACGTCCAAAAAAAGATTAACAGGCGGCACGCACTATGTTCTGATCCATTTCATCCCAAATCAGGATCAATCGGGCTTTGGACTAAGCAATAGTAAGACCTTTCCTAGTTCCAGTTTTGCTAAGCATATATAGCTCCAAACACCAAAGTCCAGAGGATTGAGATCTGGAGACGCAGCTGGCCATTCGGTGCTTGTTATAAAATCGGGCAAATTTTGTCGGTAGCAGTATTGAGTTCGTTTTGCCTGATGAGATGAAGCAATAGTATCTTGCTGGAAGTAAAAGTATTCTTCGTTATATAAGTCCTGTGTCTCATACAGGTAATGAGGTAATGGACTTCGAAAACTTCTTTAATGTAGCAGTATCAATTTTGATCCCTTGATCTATAAAAAAACAGCGGTAATTATCTTTGGGAACATTTTTAAGACTCACAGAGTAAACACGATTATTTTGCTCATTTCCTAGTAGAAATTTCCCGATGCGCCATCGGGAAATGATCAGGTTTTTGTTGGGTAAGTTCTATAGAAAATATGATCATTGCCTTTCCATGTCCTTATCATGCTTACCATACCAGGGTTTACATTATCTAAACCCTGCTACATTATTTGTTCTACATAACGAAATTAGCATCAGACAATGATCGAGATTTAATGAGAGAAACCCTATTATGCTCAGGTTCTGACAAGGCAATTGTCGGGTAAATAATGAAATGGGGAATTGTCCGATCAGTACATGATCATGACCTGAGGTCAGTACATGATCAGGGACACTGCTATACAAGGACATTACCCTAGTAGAAATTCGCCCGATGCGCCATCGGGAAATGATCGGGATTTCGTTGGGTAAGCCCTATTAGAGAAAATATGATCATTGCCTTTCCATGTCCTTATCATGCTTACCATACCAGGGTTTACATTATCTAAACCCTGCTACATTATTTGTTCTTCATAGCGAAATTAGCATCAGACAATGATCGAGATTTAATGAGAGAAACCCTATTATGCTCGGGCTCTGACAAGCCAATTGTCGGGTAAATAATAAAATGGGGAATTGTCCGATCAGTACATGATCATGACCTGAGGTCAGTACATGATCAGGACACTGCGTTGCAAGGACATTATGGGCCTCGTCATATCCCGATCATCTCAAATAATGACATGATCACTTCATGACCATGGCACTACCAAAATTTCTACTAGGATTATGACTGTCATGTAATGGGAACATCTTTCATCACCTGCGTGCCAGCTTAGAAGTTTCTCGCTTTCTTCAATACGAAACAGTTTTTGTTTGTGGGAAGACCATTCATGCGTTGTTTCTTGTAAGCTTTGAGACCAAGATCGTGTTTTGATATCCACCGCAGGGATTCCCTGGAAAAGTGTATATGTATTGCCATAGAAAGACCCAATTGTGCAGGATTTCGTCTTACACATTTCAGGGCCTGACGTCCAGTTTATTTAAGTTTGTCAGTTCTCGTTTCTTTATAGCGGTGTCCTATATATAAATCTTCTCCCAAATTTTTTTTTATTATGTCCGCCTTTTTTAGTTTTTCTAAATATAAATTTAACACGAGTTCCTTTTTCGCTTCCATTGCGATATTGCTGTTAAAATTTGTATACAGTCGTTATTGATCAATTTTTCTGGTTTTAAATAAATAAAAAAAAACTAAAAATATTTTTCGCTGAGTGCGCGGAAAGGTAAAAGTACTGACAGTTATACTAAATCACACTGTAAATCTTTTTAAAATGTTTTTTTCTGGTTAAACACTATTTAAGCAAGTTTTATAAAGTTATTTAGATAAATTTTTGAAATTTTGTAGAAAAACCTTTCGAATTAAAATCATTTCCAAATATACAATTCCAAATAAACTTTAGGCCAAAGACTTTTTTCCAAAACATTCTTCGGATGGAAAGAAATATTTGTTATTTGTAGCATTAATATAATACAACCATGAATTATGGTTTTTCGCATTTGCCCTAAAAACTAACAACATATTAATATTCCTAAATTGACACACGCACATAATTCAAAAAGTCGGAACATTTTAAAAATTTTTAAATATACTCTCATATTTCTCATATTCTCCCCATTTAGCAGGAAATATACACGAGTATAACTGATAAATCAACTCACCACACTTTATAAATTGTATATATTTTTGTTAAACACATAACAAGCGCCAAGTTATTTATAAAAATAGTTTTAATTTTTTTTTGTCTTTTCAAAGGGTTGCCTACATTGTAGCGCCCTTTGGTAGCCTCTTTTTCTTCGTTCTTTTGTATAGACTCTACAATTTTGTGCCCATTTGGGATTTAATTGCAAATTTATGTGCTTCTGAAATTTCTATGTGTTTTCTACAGTTGTTCGTTTCACTGCTTACAACAGAAGCGAGGCCGCCCTATGCTTTTTGATGTCACATAGTTTTGTATTTTGAAATTTACGTCTGACATGTTGCCATTTAATTCGTTTTGCATTTTTCTGATCATGCATGCCAACAAAGTAAAGCATGTCTTTTGTTTCTAATTTATTGACTTTGATAATTGTAGGTTTTTTTGTATTTTCAAATGGCGCCTTTTAATATTTTAATACTCCAAAAGATTTTTGTACTGTTGCTCGAAACATCAAAAAACATATTTCAAATTTTTGATATTCATTTTTTTTCATTTTGATTTCTTTCTATGTGCCTTAATTAGATTCTGTTTACGTGTTGCTGTATTCAGGATTTTTTTTTTCTTTTTAAACGACTTCGTTTTCTTATTCTATATTTCGTTTTCTTCAGTTGTTGTTAATGATGATGATGACTTTTCGGAATTCGAACTTATAACGTAACATAAACGTAAAAACGCGCACGTAACGTGATTTAAGTTGAATTTTTTTCGTTGTGTTTTTTTTTTCAAAATGCGTTGATTTGTTCGAAGACATGATGAACGACTTCCTCTGGCGCAGCGACAGATGTTAACTAAGAATAAAGAATTTTTTAAATAATATTTTTGTTTTTGTAGAAAATTATAATATTTAAAAATGCAAAAATTATACAAATTTCGCAGTGAAACCTCTTTTTTAGAGTTTGTCGAGAGCAAAACTAGATTTTACCCTTTTTAAGAAATTTTTGAATATATTTAAACTTGGTAACAAAACCTTTATGAAACATACTTTTAATCTTCAACAGATGTTTTGCAGTTGTGAAGGTTCTTAAATGTATTATAAACTGTTTTTGACCTTTTAAGAGGATTTTGAATATATTTAAAATTAATAAATTGTATGGAACATATTTGATATTTGTCAAAACCCAAAATAGTTTTTACTATGTAAAAATATTTTTGAATAAATTTAAATTTCATAACAAAAAATTTTAAAACATACTTTACATCTTCTAAAGATGTTTTGCAGTTGATAAGTTTCTTAAATGTATTATAAACTGTTTCTACGTATTTAATATGTTTTTTAATATTTAAAATTAATAATAAAAAACCTTTAAAAATCATATTTTAAAGCGTATGCAGATGTTATGTACACGGATAGAAAAGATTTGTTTATTTACATGTAAACATAAATATGTTTACATGTAAATAAAATGTTTTTCACATTCAAACATATATATGTAAAGGGTTTTTCAACAGGGACGCTACAAAAGTAGAGCGACAGGGACAGCAAACGACGCCATATTTTTTGCCGCTCTTTTGACATTTCTCTCCAGTAAGGTTTGCCATTTCATGATAGAAAGATATACGAATTCGAATTTCGGTAGTAAATTTTAATAATTTCGACTCGTTGTTGGCTCGTAAAATGGCAAACCTTACTGAAGAGATATGTCAAAATAGCGGCAAGAAATATGGCGTCGTTTGCTGTCCCTGTCGCTCTACTTTTGTAGCGTCTCTGTTGAAAAACCTTTGAAAAAAACTTTTGTAGCGCTCTTATTGAAAAACCCTTTATGTAAGAACATATATATGTTTGAACGAAAACAAAAATATGTTTGGCTGTTATTAGAATAATGTTTGGCAATGAAATAATACTTTTGTTTGCATAAAGCTCCAAAGATATATGTAATGCCTGCAAAATTATGTTTGGGAGAGCCCTTTTTTTTGCAGCTTGTAGCTGTGAATTTTCCTAAACATATTTTAAATATATACAAAACCCTTTTGAGACGTTTAAAATATTCTATAAAATCTTACAAATTATTTCTAAAACCATGTGTAAATTTATCTTGCTTAAATTAGTGAAAAAATATTTATTTTATTTTGACAAATTTGCGTTTGAAATTTGATATTAACTAAAAAAAAAATATTGAAAATGAAAAACATTAAAAAATACGTATCATCAATATGATGAATCCTAGTTGCTGGTCATTTTTTGGTGTGTAGTTTAAATCATTTCAATATTATTACATTCTTCTGAAAGTGCTCTGTAACTATTCTTGCACATTGTAGCTGTGAAGGTTTTAAAATATATTATAATTTCACACCTTATATAGCTTTTTGGAACCTTGCTAACATTTAAAATAAAGTTTGAATTTTTTTGAAAAATCGTTATGCTTTATTATAAGGTTCCTTAATATATTTTAATTGGATACACAAGCTGTAAAAAACCTTGTGCCACTTTTACTCACTAACAAAAAGTTCTTACATATATTTGAAATTATATAAAACCTTTTTTATAACTTAAGAAATCCTGTAAAACCTTTTTAAAACCTTGTGCCACTTTTTTTCCACTCATCTTGCAGTTGTCAGCTCTCTGCCTATCAAGTATTGATCTTTTTTCCATAACGTGAGAACATTTTATAGCTTTCATCATCTGCGTTTCCGCCCAAGTTTATTTGAATAATGATTTTTGTAGCGCTATTTATGTTTGGAATAAATGACCCCTTAGTTAAATAATCATAAATACATAACTATCCTAAGGCAGACATACTTTTTTTTTAGTTTAGTTTATTGTAAAAATACATTTTGAAGGCGTTTTTCACTGCAGATAATGGCTCATTGTTTGTTCGTTTAAGTTCAAATACACAGGGCAAGAAATGTTTTTTTTTTTTTTTAAATTTTAATAAGCTGCTGCTTATCATTAAGCAAACACCTTGAGAAAGACTATGCCGAATATCGGAAACAACAAGAGAACACACATCGTCGTAGTCGAGGCATATTTACACTGGGTTTTTGGTAATGTTCTTTAATGAAGTCTAAAGTAATATCAGTTATTTGTCTAAAAACAATAGGTCTTTAACGGTAATGTTTACTGTAACTGAATAACGATGAGTTTTGGCATTGTTTTTTTTTATTTTAAATATTTTTAGTTTGTGGTAATTTGTTTCATTCTTAGTTTCCAACAAAATTAGTAACTAAAAGCTCAAAATATGTTTGCTGTAATTATTATATATTTGCCAAACATGCGAAAAACTTCAAATTTGTCTAAAATCTATATGCAAAAACATTAAAAATTGGCTCGTGCTCATTTTAAAATTGATTATTCTTTGTTTTTAACAAAAATAATAACTATACGTTTGTTGCAATCATTATGTATTTGCCCCAACTAAACAACAACTATATTACAGCAAATACCTTAAAATGTGTGAATAATTTTTATACAAAGATATCATAGAAAAATGTAGAAACTTACAAGTTGTAAGTTGTTCGCTGTAATCATTAAAATACCTGACCGAAACATGCTTCAAACATATATATGATAAAACCTTAAGAAATCCTTATAAAAAATATTAAAAATTTCAAAATGTCTTCTTCATTGTTTATGTCACAAATACATCAAATACTTGAAATAATTAGTTAACTTCAATAGTTCTCCAAGAGTTTATTCACCAAGAGTTCAATAAATAACCCACAATTATCTGCTAAAATCACCCACTTAATCTTCACATAATTGCCGCCACTTTTGCTTTTTATTTCAAATCAATAAAATAACCAATTGAAACTGGCAAATAATTCAACAGATCAGATCATCTAATTTAAGAGTTTCAACTCACTTTCCTTGTGAGCTCCCACACTATTTTTTTGTAGGTTTCTTATCTTTTAAGCAGTTTTTCTGTATATCATAATTTGCACCCAGACCAACAGCCACTTGAGTATTGATTTTGAATCTTGATGCTCGAACCATACTTAAGACCCCGAGCTCCTATTAAAGCCCATAGACTGCCGTTCAATAAAAAATATATTTCCTAGTTCATTATTGAACCGCAAACTCTTTCCCTACTTTGCTATGCTTCAGCTATCAACAATTAAATGGCAATTAATTAAAAATCAATAAAAATGAGAAAATAATAAAAATAAAAAAATGATATATAAATAAAAAAACAATTCTCAGTGAGTTTCGAAAACGAGATCGAAAGTGAATTGAGCGCGGGTAGCAGCATTTTTGCGTTTACTTTTTAAATGGTTTTGATTGCAATGTAGTTATTGTTGTTTTTAAGTTTTTTATTTATGTTTTTGAAGATATTTTTTTTATTTTTTCATTTTTATTTTTTGTAATTTATGTCTACCCATTTTATGGTCTATGCAACCATATTTGTCGCGCCGCGCTAATAATTCAGCAATCCCATTAAAGTCAAAATATTTCTTCAACTTTGTGCGTTTTTATTTTTCTATTTTTTGACATCTGTCAGTCAGCGAAACATGCTGTCAATGCGATGCCGCGTGGTATTTTTTAATTTGACGTGGGGGAGGTGTGTCAAAAAAAAAAAAAAAAACGTGCGCATGCGTAACACGAGGTGTTAACGTTTTGTCCGTCATGATTACAAGTTGCCGCATTTATTTTTTCTCTATATTTAATTTAATGAATTTTATTTTATTTGTTTTGAAAACCATGTGTTTATTGACAGTTTTTGTTTTTGTCGTAGGTGTGGAAAATTTAGCTGTAGCCGCCTTAATTTGTTGTAATTATTTATTTGTCAATTTAATTAACGTTTTATGGTGTAAAACTATTGTGTCAACAATTTAAAAATTTATGGCTCGTGCAAAATATTTTTCATTACATTGTAATTGAAAAGACAAACATATTACAAACAATTGATATTTACAAATATTGTAATAATATCAATTTATTGGTAAATGTACCGAATTTCGATTTCTATTTTTTTTTCTTTCTTCAAAAAATTAACTTCTGTAGGTACAGTAAAAGTATCTCGTAGATTTTAGTGTTATATGTGATATTTGTACAAAAGTGTACATATCACAGGGAATAATCAACCGATCATGCCCATTATTTATACCAAGCAGTCTAGGTGTACAAGTAATCTACGTTTTAAGTTTCATGGATCCTGCTCTTTTCATGTTTTTGTAATCGTGATTTCAATAAACGAGCAGACGGACATTGACTCGGGTAGTCGAACATGGTCAATCGACCAATTTCGCCAATTATTACTACCAGTAATCTATGTTTTGAATTTTATTGACCTTGCGCTATTTATTTTATTGTAATCCTGATTTGTACAGACAAGCAGACGGATTTCAACTCGCGAAGTATAAATATACTAATCAAGAATAAATATAATTTTACACAGGTGCGACATCTCATTCTGGGTGTTTGAAACGATTGACCAGTGATTCACAGTAAAAAATATATGTGAAAATAAAACGACCCGACGAACCGAATTTGCGTTGCGATAAACCAAAGTAAAATAAGATCGGTACAACATGTAATACTGTGTATTGTCTTTAAACTGTGTGTGGCTGTAAAACTGTGTAGTGCCTCTAAAACTAACGGTGGGTGTACATGCTATATATGTATAACTTTTAGCATATACACAAACCCTGTATGGATATAATTTATACTATTAAATAATTCATATATCCAATTAATTATATTATAAGAATTAATTATTTTGTATCAATTAATCTCAGTTGCTATATTTACGTTCAATATTTTGTCTGTATTACTCTCGAATTATATATAAATTGTGTATGCGATGTCCACAGAGAAGATTGTATTGAGTAATGATCTAAATACCCCACTAAAATTTTAACTGCGGTCAAAACCGGGAACTTATAAAAGAATTTTTAGCTTGTCATAATCCTACCATTTGTGTAGACAAATATGGTAAATTTCTACGGTGAACATTGTGTCCACTTTGAGTTTTTTCGCATAATATATATTTGCAAAGTAATATTTATTTGTCAAGTTCATCATAATGATTCTGCATCTACTATATATTTATTTACAGATTTTTGCTTATTGTTTTTGTGTGGATTTATTTTTTCTTCTCACGATTAATTTACGATATTTTCCACCATTTCCATCTCTGTACATCATAACTCAAGCACTGCGCTTTTGTGTGTGGACTGCCTGCTACACGATCTTTGTTCTTCTGGCATGATCTCTTTAATGGTTCCAGCGAAATGTCTATCGAAGACAATGGACATAATTTTCTTCAGGTAGACCGACAGACAGCTAGACTGAAAGACAGCCAGTCTAACTGACTAAAAGACCGAAACTCAAGTGACGCGATCACAAGTTGTTGTCGTCGTCGTCGTCTGGAAAGAGTTGACAAACAATAAAAATAATAAAAACTCTTAGTACCAGACAGCTTAAAATAAAGCAGTTGAAAATGCATATAAAACAAAACAACTAAAAATGAAATGTAATAAAAATAAATACCTGCGACAGCCCACGCACAATAGCGCGCGATCTTTTTACATTATACGTTCTTCCAACTTTCTACACCTTCTACTTCTACTTCTGCTCTTCCTCATCCAGATATTTACCTGCTTTTATTTCGTGTTCTGGCTGCGTTAATCTTCTTCACCCAAGACCCATGGGTCTATGGCGTCGACCAACCTTCGAAAAAAAGGTCGGTCGTTCTTTCTGCTGCTTAAATGGTACATGGTACAGCGTACTATTGCACTTTGTAAGCAATACCTCCAACAAAACCAACTACTAAATTCAAGTTTTAATTTGTAGGCATGCGTTCGTTACATTAATGCGTAGTTTCATGGTCTTTATGTAGGGTGTTTCATGGTTCAAATTGTTCTTACATGTATTATGTAGCATGTTGTTAATATTGAAAACTCCATGGTAAGAACAAAAAAAATTGTTGAGACGGTAATGCAAACACCTGACCCTTAAACGCTTTGCTGCATTTTATGTAGAACTAATTTAAAGGCATTTAGTTCTTCGTGTCTGCTGATAATTATAACTTTTAAATATGCAGTAGGTAATAATTAAAGTAATATTTAGCGTTAATTTAATTTAAAATTTTATGCATTTTATTAAAGCAGCTTAATTCAAACATATTATATATTAAATATTTCACAATTGGTTTTATTATAAAATCAACAAAGCGTAGGCTAATGCTTGAATTACACGATACAGTGATTTTTATGTTTTATGGCAAACATAATTTTGTTTAAAATAGCATTTTAATCACTATAGTCAAAACATTATTTTCACATTTAAAATTTTTGTTAGAAGCTAAAATACATATCGTCGGTGATACTGCAATACCGCCTGTTTACATTTTCGAGTACCGCTTACAAAATACATTTTACAGAAGAAAGAAAAATGTTTTGAGTTCCAATTTTGCACTTACTTCATCCAAAATTAAATATATCATAACTTATAATGGCATTTATGTAATTTATCCGTTCATCATATCATTTAAAACGGGATTATAAGACAAAATTAAGCGAAATTTTCACATGTAGTTAGTCGGTTTTGCAGTATCGTCGACGATATGGTTTTTGAAATCATAAAGTTAGATTTTATTGAAGCAAAACCAAAAATCAATAATAAATAAAACAAAATAAACTCAGAAATACAACAAATCAAAAACATAAAAAACAAATGCTTATATAAAAACAAACGCAAAACAAAAACATGTAAAAATAAAAACAAGAAGTAAATTAAAAACGAAATTCAAAAAAAGTAGTAAAAAGAAGCAAAAGAAAAATATAAGTAAAATGAAAAAAAATAAATAAAAGTAAAATAAAAAATAAATAAAAAAAATAAATAAAGGTAAAAAAGTAAAATAATAAATAAATAAAAAAAAGTAAAATAATAAATAAATGAAAAAAACTAAAATAAAAAAAATATTGCATAAAAATAAATGTAAAAAAATTGAAGAAAAAACAAGAAAAATTAAAAATAAAAAAAATATAAAAAAGTAAAATAATAAAAAAAAAATTAAAAATAAATTTAAATAATAACAAAAGTAAAAAAAGAAAATTAAAGAACAAAAAGAGAAAACAAAAAATTAAATAAAATAAAAGTAGAGAAATAAAAAATAGTAAATGGAAATAAAAATTAAAAGAGTATGGAAAACTAAAAATCAATAAAAAAAACTAAAAAATTAAAATAAGAAAAAATGGAAAAATAGTTAAATGAATTAAAATAAACAAAACCAATAAAATTAAAAAAACAATAAAAATAAATACTTTAATACACTAAAAAAAATATAAATAATATATATAATAAAATAAAAAACTAAATAATAAAAACGGCACAATCAACGGCACGTAAATGAAAAAAAAAAAACTAGAACAAACATAGCAATAACCCAAAAAATGGAAATAAAAAATATAAAAAAACCAAATTAAATTAATAAAAAATAAAAAAAACATATTAAATTAAAAAAAAAAATACAAATTAAATTTTAAAAAAATAAAAAAAACAAATTAAATTAAAAAAAAAAACCAACTAATTAAAAAAAAAAAATATAATAAAAAAAAAAAAAAAAAAATTTTAAAATAAAAAAAAAAATTTTAAAAAATAAAAAAAAATTAAAAAAAAAAAATAAATAAAAAATAAATAAAAACGAAAATGCAAAAATAGTTAATTAAAAATAAATGAATATAAATAAAACTATTAAAAATTAATTAAAATAAAATAAAAAGTTATAAATAAATAATTTAAACAGCACAATTAAAAATGGAAAAATAAAACACACAAAAACTTAAACAAAAATCCAATACAATACAGCAACAGCCATATATGATTTATTTAGTAAATAAAAAGAAATAAAGAACACCGAATAAAAAATCAAAACAAAAATAAAATCGAAAATGCAAAAAGCTAAACAAAACCAAAAGTAAAATAAATAAATATATAAAAGAATAAAAAACAATAAAAAAAACAAAATGCATCAAATCAAGTGGTGTGAACAACATTGATGATTGTGAACACGACAACATTTGACCGCCCACTAGCATGAGTTGGCTAAGGCAGCAACAAACAACTACAACAACATTTACAACAACACTATATTATATAGCAACATCTACGACAACAATAATATTGACAACAACAACCACATTTAGTTGCTACATGCAACCATGTGTGTAACAACTTAATTAAGACAAACACGAGGCAACAGCAGCAGCAGCAACAACAACATAATGCAGCAACAACAGCGGGTTAGAGTGGGAGTGCTGGGATTAGTGCGGTAAGGGGAAGAAGAAGAGTAGACGAAAAAAAGGAAGAAGCAACAACAAGCACCGCCTTCATAGACGTAAAGAGCAATATTAACTTAATAATATAAAAAAGCAACAAAAACAACAAGTGCAATACTGCATGTAGCAGCAACAACAGCGAGCAGCAACAATGCTGTTATAATTATTAAATCAACAACATGATGCTGTTGATCAGACCACAAGAGTGTTGCTGCCGTCAGAAACAAAAACAAAATTGCATTTTTAGCGCACCAACAACAAATTTTCAAACAACGACAAAATTGAGACCAACAACAACATAATTGAAAAAAAAAAAAACAACAATAACAAACTTGAGAATATTAGCAACAACAGCGCTGAGAACAGCAGCAATAAATGCGACAACAATAAGATGCAAAATGGCAATGACAAAAAAAAATGATAATAAAAATGCACAATAAAAATGCAAAAACAACAATAATATAAAAACAAATACAACAATTTTTAATTAATGAAAAAAAGAGCTAAACAAATTAAAATCAAAACAATAATAAAAAATGTGAAATGTGAAAATTAATCAATAATAAAATTAATATAATAAAAAAAAACAATATGTTAAATAAAAAAAAAATTTACAAAAAGAAAAAAATCATATAAAAATAACGAAATAAATAAAAAATATATATAAAAAATATATATAAAAAATATATAAAAATATATAAAAAAAATATAAAAAATATATATAAAAAATATATATAAAAAATATATATAAAAAATATATATAAAAAATATATATAAAAAATATATATAAAAAATATATATAAAAATATATATAAAAATTTTATATAAAAAATATGTATAAAAAATAACAAAATATATATATAAAAAAAAAAACAAAATTATTAAAAATAACAAAATATATATAAAACCAGTTGGGAAGGTTAGATTACATGGGAAATTTTAAAGTAGGTGTAATTATGATAGTTAGAATTATCAAAATTATAGTCGGTCTAAGCCGACTATAAATACCCTACACATATGTGTGGTTACCATTCAAAGTGATATATAGGACACCAGGGTATACGAATCCTGAAAATAACTACAAAAATTCAATCGCTGAAGAATTTCTATTCATTTGATACCCATATTTACAAATTGGTAGGTGTACCGAATTTCGATTTTTTTTTTGTGAACCACAAGTCTTTTTTGTCGGAAAACATTATTATCATGTATTTGAGCATGATGTCAATATATATTTGACCAAAAAAGTTTACCTAAGCACGTATACATAAAAATTGATCTTTATATGTACATTTTATATGAGGTATTTGAACATATGTGGTCGGATCATAGGTCACAATGGACCGATCTCGCACATACAGCGTAGGTATATTAGTAATCTATCTATCTAGTTCTTCAATTTTAAAAGTAGTAGAGATTTTAACAGACAGACAGTCGGACATCGCTAAATCGACTTAGGAGGTCATGCTGATCAAGAATATGTATACTTTTCCATACCGGAGATGCTTCCTTCTGGGTGTTAAAAACGGCGAACCAAACTGAATATACCCTTTCACTCTTAGTGTAGGGTATAAAAATAACAAAATATATATAAAAAAAAAACAAAATTATTAAAAATAACAAAATATAATTAAAATATAAAAAAATAACAAAATTAACAAAAACCAGTTGGGAAGGTTAGATCACATGGGAAATTTTAAAGTAGGTGTAATTATGATAGTTCGGATTATCAAAATTATAGTCGGTCTAAGCCGACTATAAATACCCTACACATATGTGTGGTTACCATTCAAAGTGATATATAGGTCACCAGGGTATACGAATCCTGAAAATAACTACAAACATTCAATCGCTGAAGAATTTCCATTCATTTGATACCCATATTTACAAATGGGTAGGTGTACCGAATTTCGATTTCTTTTTTGGTGAACCACAAGTCTTTTCGCCGGAAAACATTATTATCATGTATTTGAGCATGATGTCAATATATATTTGACCAAAAAAGTTTACCTAAGCACGTACACAGTAAAATTGATCTGTATATGTAAATTTTATATGAGGTATTTGAACATAAGTGGTCGGATCATAGGTCACAATGGACCGATCTCGCCAATTTTTTCGCACATACAGCGTAGGTATATTAGTAATCTAAGTTATAAGTTTCATTTATCTAGCTCTTCAATTTTAAAAGTCTTAGGGATTTCAACAGACAGACAGACAGACAGACGGACAGACAGACAGACGGACAGACGGACATCGCTAAATCGACTCAGGAGGTCATGCTGATCAAGAATATATATACTTTTCCATACCGGAGATGCTTCCTTCTGGGTGTTACAAACGGCGTACCAAACTGAATATACCCTTTCACTCTTAGTGTAGGGTATAATAAAACTAAATATATAAAAAATAATAAAATTAGTAAAAATAATAAAATATATGTAAAAAAAAACAAAAGAAATAAAAAATTAAATTAATAAAAAAAAAAATACAAAATAAAAATTAAAGACAAAATTAAAACAATTAAAAAATTATAAAATAAATAAAAAAAGTATTGATTATAGACATCAAGTTAATATATAAAAAAATATATAAAATAAAAATAAAAAATATATAAAATAAAAAAATATAGAAAATAAAAATATAAAAATATAGAAAATAAAAATATAAAAAAATATATAAAATAAAAATAAAAATAAAAAAATGTATTTTTATTTCTAAAAAATAATTAAGTCATTTTTTTAAATAAGTTATAAAATAATAAAAAATATTAAAAAAATATATAAAAACAAAATTTAAATTAAAAATAATATTAAGAAATTAAAATGAGATTAAAAAAAAAACATTACAATGAAAAAAAATAAAAACATTACAATAAAAAAAAAAATAAAAACATTATAATGAAAAATGATATAAAAATAAAACCAGTTGGGAAGGTTAGATCACATGGGAAATTTTAAAGTAGGTGTAATTATGATAGTTAGGATTATCAAAATTATAGTCGGTCTAAGCCGACTATAAATACCCTACACATATGTGTGGTTACCATTCAAAGTGATATATAGGTCACCAGGGTATACGAATCCTGAAAATAACTACAAACATTCAATCGCTGAAGAATTTCCATTCATTTGATACCCATATTTACAAATGGGTAGGTGTACCGAATTTCGATTTTTTTTTTTTGTGAACCACAAGTCTTTTCGCCGGAAAACATTATTATCATGTATTTGAGCATGATGTCAATATATATTTGACCAACAAAGTTTACCTAAGCACGTATACATAAAAATTGATCTTTATATGTACATTTTATATGTGGTATTTGAACATAAGTGGTCGGATCATAGGTCACCATGGACCGATTTCGCCAATTTTTTCGCACATACAGCGTAGGTATATTAGTAATCTAAGTTATAAGTTTCATTTATCTAGCTCTTCAATTTTAAAAGTCTTAGGGATTTCAACAGACAGACGGACAGACAGACGGACGGACAGACAGACAGACGGACAGACAGACGGACAGACGGACATCGCTAAATCGACTCAGGAGGTCATGCTGATCAAGAATATATATACTTTTCCATACCGGAGATGCTTTCTTCTGGGTGTTACAAACGGCGTACCAAACTGAATATACCCTTTCACTCTTAGTGTAGGGTATAAACCAGAGTTCGGATTTGCTTGCACGCCCGCGCCCGCGCCCTTAAGTAAATGAGAAGCAAATTTGTTTACGCATACTCTGCACTCGGGCACCACATTTTTTTTACAACACATCCCGTCGCAACGAGTGATGCTTTGCACTATTCTCGGTACCTGACTTCGTGCGGGCTACGAAACTAAAAACTGCAGCCCGCGCAGACGTGGAATGAGAAAATAGAGAAACATATCGCGCAAGTGCTATGGTATTTATTTCGCGGGGCAACTCCGTGCAACAGCGAAAACCGACTGCCCCGGGCAGCACGCGGGCAGTTTTTCACAGCCAGTTAATAGATTTTTGCACATAATAATTTTTGTATTTGAATAAAAATGTTGATTAAGATTTCATGTTAAATTTATTTTTCTGTTCAACGAACAATTAAATGATACAATTTTTATAAACCAAAATAAAACTGCTATTAAAAGTGTATTTGAGTATTGCCAAACTTGTCTGTATTATCAATAGTTTTATATAAAAATTATTAAAACATTGCGCAGTCTAGTAAAACAGTGCCAATAAAATTTACTGGCTGTGAAAAATGCGCGTGCTGCCAGGGGCAGTCTGTTTTCGCTGTTGCACGGAGTTGCCCCGCGAAATAAATACCATAGCACTTGCGCGATATGCTTCTCTATTTTCTCATTCCACGTCTGCGCGGGCTGCAGTGTTTAGTTTCGTAGCCCGCACGAGGGCAGGCACCGAGAATAATGCAAAGCATCACTCGTTGCGACGAGATGTGTTGTAAAAAAAATGTGATGCCCGAGTGCAATGTCTGCGTAAAACAAATTTGCTCGTCAGTGTATGAAGAAAGGGGCATGTGCGGGCGCACGCACACGGGCATTTCCGATCTCTGGTATAAACATAACAATGAAAAAAGATATAAAAATAAAAACATTAAAATGAAAAAAGGTAAACAGAAATAAAAAAATGTATATGCAAAATAAAAAAAGATAAAAATTAAAAATGATAAAAAAATAAAAAAGATAACAAAAAAAAAAAAATATTACAGAAACAAAAAAAAAAAAAAAAAAAAAAAACAAACAAAAAAGTTTACTAAATAAATAACTTAAAAATAATAAAAAGTTATTTAAAACAAATAAATAAAAAAACAAAAAAGTAAAATAAAACAAATAATAATATTAATGATAATAAATATTAAAACAAAATAAAAAATAGGGATATTATAAAAAATACAAAAATTAAAAAGAAACGAAATTCAAAAATTAGTATATAAAAAATTGTAAATAATTAAAAAAAAAAAAATAAAACAAATAAAAACAATTATAAAATAAAGAACAATTGCATATAAAAAATAATAATAAAAAAACAATAAAAAAAAAAAAAATTAAAAAAAAAAAAATAAATAAAAAATAATAAAAAAAATAAAAAAAAAAAACAATTATAATAAAATGCAATTATAATAAAAAAAAAGTTAAAAAAAAACAAAAAACAAGAATAATTACAAAATAAAAATCGATAAAAACATTTAAACATACAAAAATATGAACATAATAAAAATAAAATAAAAATAAATAATATAACATAACATAAAAAATTAAAGAATTTTGTTTAAAAATATAAAATAAATAAATAAATAAATAAATAAAAACAACAAAAAAAAAATTAAAAAAAATATATATATATAACAAAATTTTTAAATAAAAAAATACAAACAAAACAAAAATAAATTAAAAAAATGTTTACAGCACAATCAAACCTGAGACCACCTTTCAGCTCCGTAGTCCAACGTAACAGCAACCTGTAGCAGGTAGTCCAACGCACTAACCAATCGAGCCACCGACGCTATATAAAATATAAAGAAAAAAAAGTTTTTAAAAAACAATAACAAAAAAATAATTACAAAAATTTAGAAATTAATTTTTTTGTTGTTGAATGAACATTAAAATTCCGTTGTAAACACGAATACAAAAAATATTTTTTTTGCGAAAAATTAAAATTTTGTTCTTAAAAAAAAAAAATGGAACAAAATTGCATAAACAACAACAAAATTAACAGACGTCAGCAGAAACTCAAAACGTGCTACGTCAACAGTTTTGCATAAATTAAACAAATGCAACATGAGAATCGCTACAGTAGCAACTGCAGCAGCCGCAACCAAAACGAAATGTCGAATATTAAAAAAAAAAACACAACTGCAGCAACATGTTGCTTATTTGCCGCTGTTTATTTCTGCGTCTGTCTGTTGGTTCGTGGGCACTGCTATAGTTGGCAACACTGCTGCGCTGCGCAGTCGTTGAAAGTCAATCAAGCGTTGTTGAGACAGGAAAAACTTAAAAAATTATTGCGAAATGCTTAAGAAATTTGTGCAAAAAAACAGCGGCATAACAATGTGAGCAACAGCAACAATTTGTATATAACAACAACTTCTTCAACAACAACAACAATTGCTGTACAACATTATTAAAAACACTTTACAACACTTCAGACATCGACGTGCTTCAATTAATATTTCCTCCAAAATACACTTGTAATCTTAATTGTTGCCTTATTTTAGGCGATGTTGTTTTTTTTTGTGTTGGGGTGCAGTTGTAATTTCCATTTTTACGTAATAATTGCATACAATGAAAACCATATCCAAATACTACATAGTTGCAATTTATTGCGACATTGCGTGCGAAAGTCGCACAAAATCACACGATCTGTGTTGAAAGCCAAGCCTTTTCATAAAAAAAATAAATAAAAACGTTAAAAATTCATTAAGGTAAACATTACCATACAATAATAAATAAGGAAACTTATTATTAAACTTTAAATCATAATTAAAATCTACAGAGTAGCAACAAAAAATATTTAACTGAAAATGTATTTGTTTATTTTATGTAAATATTACTGATTTCCAGAAGTAAGAATGAATACACCCTATAACTTTCCTATACAAATTCAGAATGAAATTGAACAAATTTATTTAAATTATATTAAATCTGGTCTAAATTTTTCCGATCCGAGCAATTCTTCACTGAAACCATTCATTATCGGACAATTCTTTCCCAGTACAATTCCCTGTTAATTATATTTTATTGTAATAAGACTACTCAACACGATTTTTTCCATAGATATCGCATATATAATTCTATATAATTGGTGGGTGCTAATTTGGACTGCATACTCTGTTTTTTTCTAATTACGTAATGTTTTTGAGAAAATTAGAATCGACAATTTAGTTTTTCGAAAAAACTTTCAATACTATTTTATTTTCATTGTTGAGACTAATTTTAATATTCCAAAAGGCTTTTAAAATATTTGGATATACAAATATTTTTTTTTTACTATTCTTGAATAATTTTTTTTTGGAATTTGTTATCTTATAATAAATTTTCGAGTTTATGGCTTTATGGTTATTTAAAAAATAGTCCAAACTAACGACCAAAATTACTAACTTTTTTCTATTAAAATATGCCCTATCAAAACAGTATCCGCTGTATTAAGAATTCATAACTCAAAATTAGATTTTTTTGAATTTGTGTTGCATTTTTACCTTGTTTAATTTCAACAGAAACATTTGTAACATTAACAAATAATTTGTCATTATTATTATTTTTAATAATTCAACAAATACATTTTTTTCTATACCAAGTAATTCGTATATTTTAATTACGATTACTTTTTCGTGTATTTCGTTTAATAATTCAACAAAAATAATTATTACTTTAGCAAATATGTTTAATTAACTAATAACAGATACAACGAAATATTTATAAACGATAATCATTATTCGATAATATCGTTAAATAATTCAGCAAAGACATTTGTGACATTAACAAATAATTTTATTTCATAAACGACGATTATATTGATTATTTTGTTTAATAACTCAACAAAAATATTTGTAACTTTAACAAACTATACGAATACATTATTAACGATTATATTTCAATTATTTCTGTTAAGTTCAACAAAAATATTTGTTACTTTAGCAAATATTTTGAATTAGTTAACATAGTTCAGTGTTCGAGTGAAATACATGGCCTGATTCCACCAGGTCGTGTATTCTCTCGTTCTACTCGGGCATCGAACCAAGCCCACCCCTTCGTAGTCCACTCGGTTCTCAACAGAACCACGCATTACAGATATAATTCGTACTTCAGTCGCACGATACGTTTGTGGAACAATCTCCCTGCGTCTGTTTTTCCCGACATTTTTAATATTGGGAAATTTAAAGCAAACATTCACCGACACTCCATCTTTCCTCCTCCCTTTAACCTATAATCCTTTCTTACGATCAACACTGTGCATTGCACGAATAGGGGGCATCCCCTGAGCGTTGGTTAATTTGTAAAAAAAAAAAAATAATTCAACAAAAATATTCGTAACTTTAACAAATTATTTAAAACATTAACTATCATCATTTCTTCGATTATTATGTTCAAAATAATTGTTACTTTAGCAAATATGTTTAATTAAAAATCATTATTCGATAATATCGTTAAATAATTCAGCAAAGACATTTGTGACATTAACAAATAATTTTATTTCATAAACGACGATTATATTGATTATTTTGTTTATTAACTCAACAAATATATATGTGACTTTAACAAACTATACGAATACATTATTTACGATCATATTTCAATTATATCGGTTAAGTTCAACAAAAATATTTGTTACTTTAGCAAATATTTTGAATTAGTTAGTTCATTGTTCAGTAATTTATATAACGAACTATCATTTGAATTTACAAACAACGATTATTATTTTGATTGTTACGTGTAATAATTCAACAAAAATATTCGTAACTTTAACAAATTATTTAAAACATTAACGATGATCATTACTTCGATTATTTTGTTCAATAATGAAGCAGAAATATGAGTTATTCGATAATGTTTTTTTTTTTTGTAAATATGGCAAACATTTTTTATTTCACAAACAAACATGTTAGAAATGATTGTATTGATTACATATTTGTTGTTATATTAACAAATTTTTAGTTGTTCTAATAATTTGATTTCATTTCTTCATTAAAATACATTTCTTCCTTAATATAATTTATTGTTTAATTATTCTTTCACCAATAAAAGGTCATTCATCATATTGATTAACATTTTGTTTTTCTTTAAAATAGTATTACTTTGTATTTAAAATTGAATTTTTACTTAAGCTTAAAGAAAAATTAAATTCAAATTTCAAATCTTTAGTCATTTTATAGTCAATTTTATTTCTTTAACAAAATGTGTAAATTAACAATTCTTCATAATTTTCCCTCAGTTTATTAAATTGGAGCAAATATTCTGTTAATAGTAGATCATGTTAATGGTGTATGTCATCAATTTGTATAACTTTTTCTGGTAGACTGCACTAAAACCAATTTAATGACCCTTCCTGAACTGTATTTCTATAACTACAGCTGCTGCTTTCTGGTAGTCGATTTTTGTTTGTATTTTATTTTTGTGTTATTTCTTACTTCTTCCAAATTATTTTTCTACTTCTTACAATTCTTTGTTCAATCTTGACTTAGAGTTTTCTCAGCTAATTGCGTTTAAGAATTTTATGCTTCCTTAGAATAACTACTACGTTTTTCACACCATACTATGAAAAACGTGCCGTTTACGTTTGCGTGTGCGCTTGAATCATGTTTTACGTAGAACGAACTGCTATTGAACAACGAGATGTTGTGCTGCTGAAAATGTGCTATATTAATTTTTTTTGGTTTTTTTCTTTTTAAACTTGTACACAGAAAATCATTATTTTTTGAACATTATGATGAACACCTCTCACTGAGCATACAATAAAAATTTCATCAAAATGATGAACGAATTTTCATTGATGAAAAACATTTTATTAAAAATACATCATATAGAAAAAGGTTTCATATAATAATTGAGTGTTTTACAATTGTGTCATTTCAGTGATGTACAATTCATCATATTAATGAAAAATTCATAGCTTTTAAAAGACATTCAAAACAACAGTTTTTTTTTTTTTGGTTTAAATGAAAATATTTCATTCGCAAAAAATGCATTATATTTATTAACTAATTCGTAGTATTAATGATTAATTTATATTAACAATCAACAGTTCTTTAAATTTAAATTATGATTGATGTAAAATACATTATATAATAAACGAATTCATAAATACATTTCATTAATAAAAAAATCATAATATTGCTGAATAATACATATAAACAATGAAAACTTCTTCAAGATTACTTCTTCCATTATATTAAGAAACATTTGTAATATTAATGAATGTATCATAAAAGCAATGAACTAGAAGTTTTAATTCGTATTAAATTTATTTTATTAATGAAAAATTCGCATCATAATACTGATGAAGCAAATATATTTATAGTAAACAGTTCCTCAAAATTCTATACATCAGAGTATTAATGAATGATCCATATAAACAACAAAGATTTCTTTAAAACTAATAAAACATTCATAATAATTATGTTAAATGATTCATATAAACTTTGAAAACTTTTTCAAGATTACTTCTACATATTATTTTAAGAAACATTGATAATATTGAAGAAAATATAGATATTTCATTTTTAAAAATCGCATTTTATTAATGAACCAAATTTATTATATTAATCAATGATGCATATTAACAATGAACGGATCTTCAATATTAAAACGTACGAATATTGATGAATGATATATGAAAACAACGAAGAGTTCCTCAAAATTTAGACATCTTAATCTTGAGAAATTCATCACATAATCAAAACATTCATAATATTGATGAAAGATTCATAAAAATAATGAAAACATTATTAACAGATCTTCAATATAAAAAAAACATTAAAAATTTACTAATGTACGAATTTAGAACATTTATATAAAAAAATGAACTATTCATTAATATTATAAAAATTCAATTGTGTACAATTCATGATGATCAAATTCATAATATTGATGTATAGTTCATATAAAATGGTCAATATAAAATTCTGCGAAATTAAAACATTTCTTTGGTATTAATTAAGGAATTTTTAATATCTATGAATGGTTCAATGGACAATTGTTTAAAATTATGAATATGTTTATTAATATAAACCATTTTCGTATTATACATCATTTGAAAGAGGTCTTAATTCGCATGGTAAAAACTCGCAATTCTAAACACTAAAATTTATCAAAACATCAACATGGTGTCATAACTTTTTAGCTTTCATAGAAATATTCTGAATTTTTTGCTCCATCATGTTTTTATTTATATTATACGATAAAACGGTAATCGATTCTGCGTTAAACAAGTTATTAAACAAATAAATCGATTAAAATTTGATTGAGCTATAAATAAAAATGTAAATGGAGGCGTATTATGTTTTTGGAAGGAAAATAAAAAAATGTATTTGGCAAAACTCAATAACTTTATTTTGTCTAACCAATAAACGAATAAAAATATATATTTAATATACGTTTTTGACAAAATAATAAATGAGAAATTTATCAAAAAAAGGTAGTACATTTTTTTTATTAGTTTGCTTAATAATGTCAAATGTTTTGTATTTCTTACAATGCTGGTTTGATTAATTATAATTGTTAAAAATACCTCATAAATTAGCTGTAAACTTAGAATTTGGTTTTTAATTAAGAACATATTTTCTTGATATGTTTACCTAAAAAATGAATCACTGATCTTGTTCGATATAACACCTCGTAATTGCTTAAAATTGATTTTCAATTATATTCAAATTCAACATTTATTTAAACTGTATATGCGGTAATTATTTTTAACTGTCAAACGTATGTCTTTCGCCACATTATAGTTACCATCACATTCAGTGCACATTCGGGCGGCACGCATCATTTGCATTGGTAGAGCGCCGCCGCGCGATCACTGATCGTTCCCGATATGGCAAACAATGGACTCATAATTTCTACATATATTTCGAACGACAATCAATGGAATTTCTAACATTTCTCTTTAAAAGTGGTCTGTGTCGGCGCACAACTAACTGATCACTGATCGTCGTTGTCTGATCTTCAAACGACGATCGTTCAATAGTCTCATTTTTTTTCTTTCTAAAAACGTTTCAACGTTTATTGGGCTGCCATTTTTGGGAAATGCATTTAATTTGCATGCATAAATTTTATATAAATTGTGGCAATGTTGAATGTAGCAACGAATGAAATGACGACAATCGATCGCAACGTTCGATCTTTTGTAGTTTTGACCAGATACGTTGAGCTTTGCGATATGTGGAATTTTAGCTCTATTGAATTTTTGTGCTCTAATTTGTGTGTCGGATTCTTGAAATTGATTTGAGCGGCACATTTTATTTAGATTGTTCCGCAGCGCATTAATTGGCTTTTGAAATTTTTGGGCGGTATTTGCTTTTTTAATAAAAAATACTGATCTTGCTAATTTTTTTTTTCTGAGAAACTTTTCATTGATTGATTTTTTTTTTCTTTTCTTTACAGATTTGTTGTTCATGATTAACTGCAGCTAAATAAGGTAGGTTTGTTTATTGTGTGCGATCTTGGCTACTGTTTGAGGGTTTCCCGCCACATGATCGTGCGTCAACAATATATATGGTTGCCAACGTGCACGGTTTAATTGCTGCGCTAAATCGAAATGTAATTCTGTCTAGGAGTTGTGGGCAAATTCATTTAAAATTTGTTTTTTTTTACTATTTTTATTCTTTTATTTGATGTCGTTGCAATGCAGGTATTTTTAGACTTTTTCTATCACATGTGGCCGCGCGATCACATGCTGCAGCAACGGATGAAAGTGGGTTGATTTAAATTGCAGACAGTTTTGGTATTTTGTAGTTTTTGTATGTTTATTACTTTTTTTATTATATTTTTTTAACTTTTTTTATCGTTTTGTTTTTAAGTTTTAGTTTTTCATAAAAAGTAGTTCACTTTGCATTGTTGTTGTTGTTGCAGGTGACGGCGGAAGTGTTGCCGGTGGGTTTGGCTTTTTTTTAGAAAACGTTGGTGGGTGGCTTATTCACCAACGATCAACGCCATCTGTCATCGTAACCGCTGAATGCATAATTTGGTGGCTGCATTCTTGTCTCTGCTATTGCTGATTGTTGCAATTGGCCCACGTTCCCGTGCCGTTTTTCTTTTTTAAATAATACACCTGCGGGGGAATTTAACATAAATAAATTGACATGATCTTTGCCGCACGATCACGTCTAAGCGGTTTGATCGAAGATAGCAAATTCAAAAATTTGATAATTTTGATTGATTTATGTGCAACTTTATATGTAATGAATAAATTTATTATATTTTACAAATTTAAACGTTGATCTTTCACCGATCGTCTCGATCAAAATGTGCGCTTTTTATTATATTTGTTATTATGTTGAATTGGTTTAAAGGTCAAAAAGATATATTTAATATAAATAACCTTGTTTTCAAAACATTTTGATATTTAAACAATTCTTTGTCATAACAAAGTGATTTTTTTTAATTTTATGACATTTGTGGTTATAATGAAATGGATTATAGTTCAAATAATAAAATTATAATAAAATACAAATTTTTTGAACATATCGTCGTTGTAGAACGAAAAATCACAAAATACATTTTTATGAAAAACTTAAATTTCGAGTTTGTTGAATAATATTATAAAAAGTAATTGATGCATTTTTAAAGTTGAAATATCAATTGTTAGATTTACATAATCCTATCATGTGGTAAAAAGATTGAGATCACCAATTAACAATTGACAGATATATAAAGATTTTTGTAAATGAATATTTGGCATTTTGAAAATGTATTTGGTGACTTTTCGTTCTACAACGACGATATTTTAAGTATATAATCGTTTATTGAGCTTTTTTTCGATCTTTTTCTAATCGACATATCAAATATATAAATTTTTATTTTAATATTTTGAGATTTGTGGTTATAATGAAACAAAACATATAATTTTGTGGAAAATATTTTGATGTTTACAAAATCGTATGTTGAGCTCTTTTTGATCTTTTCCTGATCGTCAGAACGAAAATGTGTGTTTTTATTTCTTACTATGACAATTGTTGTTATTATTAAATGGATTATAGTTATAATAATAAATTGTGTAATAAAAAAAGTGAAATAAAGTTTGAGAAATATTTTGTTTATAAAAAGTGATACTTATCAAAAATATATTTTGAAAAATAATTTGTAATATTTTTTATAGAACATCATATTGATTATAAAAACATAAAAGTTTAATTCAATGAATGAAATCTTCAATGTTGGTAAAAAATTCGTAATATTGATGAATAAACAAATTATATTGAATTTTTTCCGTGTACTTTTACTGATCGTATGACTGATTTATAACATCGTTTAATTTGATAGATCTATAGCTCAAAAAAATAATTTATATAAAATAAAATGATTTTGAAAATATATTTTTATTGGAAAGAATGAAAACCAAACGATTAACTGTTTCGATGTCGTTCTCGGGTTTGTTTCGATTTTAGTTTTTGCATTAATATTTATTTTTGTTTGTATATTCAATATCTTGAGCATAAAACCAAGATCATTTTACCAAATAAAAACTAAAACCAATTATTTAAAAATTTGATTTAAAATTTCAATAAACAATTAAAAATAGATAAATATACAAATATATAAAATTTGTATGTTCAATTTTCGATTTAAAAAAAAGTATATTAGTTAACGTTGACGTTGATCTTCTACTGATCATCATTAGAAAAAATTTACTTTTCTCAATTTATGAAATTTGATTAAGGAAATTTCGTTAAATATTAAAATTTGGCTTTGAAAGTAGTTTTAAACATATTTTTTTTTTATATTTTCACAACTATAAAGGTTGATCTTTCACTGATCTTCATACATTTTTATTGAGTTTTTTATTTATTATATTTACATTTGGTTTATAGTTCAGTTTACAATCAAATTTTGTAATAAATAGCAATGTAATGAAAATATTTTTCTTTCTGACACTTTTTAAAATTGATCTTTGATTGATCATCATTAGAAACAAAATGAGATTTTCTAAATTGAATTATGTATTTGGTTATGAATAAAATGAATTCGTTTAATATTGAAATATATATAATATATTTAATTAGAAAAAATGTACTTTTCTCAATTTATGAAATTTGAATAAAGAAATTTCGTTAAATATTAAAATTTGGCTTTGAAAGTAGTTTTAAAAATATTTTTTATATTTTCACAACTATAAAGGTTGATCTTTCACTGATCTTCATACATTTTTATTGAGTTTTTTTTATTTATTATATTTACATTTGGTTTATAGTTCAGTTTACAATCAAATTTTGTAATAAATAGCAATGTAATGAAAATACTTTTCTTTTTGACACTTTTTAAAATTGATCTTTGATTGATCATCATTAGAAACAAAATGAGATTTTCTAAATTGAATTATGTATTTGGTTATGAATAAAATGAATTCGTTTAATATTGAAATATATATAATATATATAATTAGAAAAAATGTACTTTTCTCAATTTATGAAATTTGATTAAGGAAATTTCGTTAAATATTAAAATTTGGCTTTGAAAGTAGTTTTAAAAATATTTTCTATATTTTCACAACTATAAAGGTTGATCTTTCACTGATCTTCATACATTTTTATTGAGTTTTTTATTTATTATATATATATTTGGATTATAGTTCAGTTTATAATCAAATTTTGTAATAAATAGCAATGTAATGAAAATATTTTTCTTTTTGACATTTTTTAAAATTGATCTTTGATTGATCATCATGAGAAACAAAATGAAATTATCTAAGTTTAATTATGTATTTGGTTATGAATAAAATGAATTCGTTTAGTATTGAAATATATGTAATATATACTTTTTTTTATATATTCTTGCAACTTTTACCTAACCTATTGTTTCTAATATAAATTATTTGTAGGGTCATGATCGGGGTATGATAATTGAATTTTTCTGTTGTCAAAACTGATCTAATTGAAAATGTATGACCAACTTGATCTAGTGATCATTATACGATCATGTTTTCCTTAATAAGGCATATTTATATTAGAGTATAATTTCAACATGATCAAGTCAAGATTATATCTCTAATTATGAAGTTTATTTAAAAAAAAAACTAAACTAAAAGTGTTTCAACCAAAAACGTTGAAAATTCCAGTGAATGTTTTTTTTTTTTTTTTTGCATGAAATGAAAACGATAACGAATTGAAAAAAAAAAAAAAAAAATGTCACTGGAATTTTTGACGATATACTGTTCGTTTCGTTTTATAAAACATAAGGGTTAATAATATTTCTATATTTACATAAAGGGGTTTTCAATAAGATCGCTACAAAAGTTTTTTTCAAGGGTTTTTCAACAGGGACGCTACAAAAGTAGAGCGACAGGGACAGCAAACGACGCCATATTTCTTGCCGCTCTTTTGACATTTCTCTTCAGTAAAGTTTGCCATTTCATGATGGAAAGATATACGAGCCAACAACGAGTCGAAATTTTTAAAATTTACTACCGAAATTCGAATTCGTATATCTTTCGATCATGAAATGGCAAACCTTACTGAAGAGAAATTTCAAAAGAGCGGCAAGAAATATGGCGTCGTTTGCTGTCCCTTTCGCTCTACTTTTGTAGCGTCCCTGTTGAAAAACCCTTTATTTCGACGTTGATCTCTTACCTATCGTTATTACAAAGAAAATTATGTTTTCTAAATTTTATAAAAGATTTTTATATAATAAATAGAAATGTATTAAAATTTGTTTAAACAAATAGGATTTTAAAATTAAAATTCCCTCAACTTTCCACACTGAACTTTCCAGGATCTTTGAAACAATTTTGATTTTTTTTTGCATATGATGTACATGATTAACAAAAAATAGCGTTGTGTAGAAAATATTTTAATGTTTACATATTTTGATGTTGATTCCCTAGTAGAAATTTTGGTAGGGCCATGGTCATGAAGTGATCATGTCATTATTTGAGATGATCGCGATATGACGAAGCCCATAATGTCCTTGTAACGCAGTGTCCTAATCATGTACTGACCTCAGGCCATGATCATATACTGATCGGGCAATTCCCCATTTTATTATTTACCCGACAATTGCCTTGTCAGAGCCCGAGCATAATAGGGTTTCTCTCATTAAATCTCTATCATTGTCTGATGCTAATTTCGTTATGAGGAACAAATAATGTAGCTATGATCGGGAACATTGACTGTTTAGATAATGTAAACCCTGCTATGGTAAGCATGATAAGGGCATGCAAAGGCAATGATCATATTTTCTCTAATAGGGCTTACCCAACGAAAACCCGATCATTTCCCGATGGCGCATCGGTCAAATTTCTACTAGGGTTTTCAAATTTATAAAAAATTATAAATTTATAAAAAAATTTAAAATTTAAAAAAATTTAAATTTTAAAAAATTTATGACTTAAATTCAAAAATTCAATTTGTTTTTTAAAAAAATTATATTGTTTTTGTTTTTTTATATATTACTTTTATATCGTCGTTGTAGAACGAAAGTCACCAAATACATTTTTAGTAACTCTTAAATTTCGAGTTTGTTGATTAATATTATAAAAAGTAATTGATGAATTTTTAATGTTGAAATGTCAATTTATAGATTTACATTTTCTTATCATGTGGTAAAAATATTGAGATCATCGATTAAAAATTGACAGAAATATAAAGATTTTTGTAAATGAATATTTGGCATTTTGAAAATGTATTTGGTGACTTTTCTTTCTACAACGACGATATTATCTTTTATTTGTTCTTTTAATTTATAAAAAACATTCGCATTTATTTTTTAATATTTATTTTTTAAATAATTTACTTTAAATTTATTATTCGCCATTAATGTCGACACCATTGTTTTCGAACGCCGATCCCCTGCCGCGCCACTGATTAAGCTGGACTTTATGAGTTTTTTTTTCGTTAAACCAACAGCTTTAGAATCCCATTTAGTGAGGCGAAGCATGTTTCGAAAAATATTTTTCGTTCGTTCGGTCATTCGTTTAATCTGTTTATTGATTGTGCCACTGTCTGGTGTTTGAGGTTCTTTGAAATTAGTTAAAAATTGTCAAACGTGCTTCATTAAAATCACATAAATTATGAGACACATCGCCCCTTTTTTTTCACTCATAAATTTGACTTAAGAATAAATAGGTAGAACACTGAAAATTAAAATGTGGCCTTCAATTTTATTAACTAAATAGAAATATTTGACAAATTAATTTCAATATTTGATAAAATTAATTTGTTCCTCGAACTTCAAGGTATTGAATTGAAATACGTTTATTTGATATCCTACAAATTGAATTTTGGAACTGCAATTAACATTGTTAATCGAACTGAAATTTCCAAATAATTTTGATTTTTTTTTATTATTTATATTTTATTCTATTTTTATTGCATTGGTTTTTTGTTTGGTTATTTGTATTATTTTTTATCTTTTTTATATTTTTCACATTTTTCTATATTTATATTTTAGCTTTATTAAAAAAAAAAAAAAAAATTATTTATTTTTTTAAATTTTTTATTTATTTTTATATTTTTCAATATATATTTTTGTAATATTTTTTGCAGTGTATTTATTACTTTAATAACAAATATATTTACATAATTTAATGTTGCTCGCACTGTCGGCTTCCAGCTTCCCATTTAGCATCCCACGCGCGCAGCTCTTTGAATCCATTTTCTATGTATTTTTGATATTCGATCAAAATTGATTGTTATTACACAGGTTTTAAGCAATATTCATTAAAAAGCATTTAACATTAAGTATGTAAAAAAATCGATTAAGAAGAAATAAAAAAAAACACACTTAAGGGCTTCCAACACTTGCCGCTCACCTGTGAGCCTATGAAAAATACAAAAAAAGAATAACCAAAAATTTGTTTTTTTTAGCTTCTTCAGCAAGAATTTTAATGATTTCTGTCAAGTGGGCGTTTGTTTCAGTTTTATATATTTTATTTCTATTCATTTAAAATTTTTGAAATATTGAATTTTTTGATAAATTACAATAGCGACAACATTTACAGATTTTCTGCAGGAAAACAAAAATTCCATTCACACATTAGTGTTTTGCTTGTGGTTCACACCATTAGTAATTTATTTCTACATTATTTGAGTGGATTTTATTTTAATTTTTTTTGTGTTTTTCTGTGTATAATTTCAATTTTTTTTTTTTACAAAATAAATATTAATCTTGTAGGTTTTACGATTATTTATTCACAGTGTTTTCCATTTTTTCAATATTTGTGTTCAATTTTAATTCTTTTTGTATTATGCTTTGACTGTCATCGCTTTTGCATTTTTATCTTTGTTATTTTAAAAGCTAACATTATTTCAAATGAAATAACAAAATTTGTTAAAATATATCTTTACTGTTATCTAATGTAAATTAATCAAAAATTAGCTATATTTATAATACAATGTTCTTTAACAAAATATGTTTACACTATTACAAATTATTTGCTAATATAACAAAAAGAAAATAAAAACACAAAATGGTGAATATCATATAGAAATAGTTAATTGTTTTTACTAACTATATTTTGTTATTTACCATTACGAATAAATATGTTAATTTAGCAAATCAATTAATTTAGCAATTATATTCTTTGATACAACAACTGGCATAATCTGTGTACAATAAGTGTTGCTAACTGTGTTTCAATTAATATTATTTTATAGCAAGCACAATTTGCTGAATGTATTAATTGTATATATTATTTAGTTTATATGTCTCTACGAATATCTCTCTTAAACCGAGTGAATGAAATAGAATGAATTCGTTAACATTTGTTAAATTAACATAATATTCATTTTTTAACGTATCATTTGCTACATTTACAAACACGCTAGTTAACATTTTCTTTACATTTGTCTTCTTTTTGTAAATATAACAAAAAAAATCAATTATTTGTTAATATATTCAACTATTTGTTAATATATTCAACTAATTATTTTGTTGATTTAGCAACATATTCAGTTGTTTAAATTAATGCAGCAAAGAACGTTTACAAAATACATATCGCTCATTTACTACAAGAGTGTCATAACTCAAAAACACGATTTTTGAGTTAAGGATGCAGAATTATTCGTTATCTTGTGTAAAAAAATCGTATACATAAAGGGTTTTTCAATAAGAGCGCTACAAAAGTTTTTTCAAGGGTTTTTCAACAGGGACGCTACAAAAGTAGAGCGACAGAGACAGCAAACGACGCCATATTTCTTGCCGCTCTTTTGATATTTCTCTTCAGTAAGGTTTGCCATTTCATGATGGAAAGATATACGAGCCAACAACGAGTCGAAATTATTAAAATTTACTACCGAAATTTGAATTCGTATATCTTTCCATCATGAAATGGCAAACCTTACTGAAGAGAAATGTCAAAAGAGCGGCAAGAAATATGGCGTCGTTTGCTATCCCTGTCGCTCTACTTTTGTAGCTTCCCTGTTGAAAAACCCTGGAAAGCGAAATTCAATTGAAAACTTTAAATGCGTTTTCTACAAAATCGATTTTTTTGAGTTAACTCTCGAGGTAAATGAGCGATATTTAAGACAAACATTAATTTACAGTGTTTTAATTTTTAATTGATTAATATAATGAAAGTATTTTCTTGAAATAATATTAACTAATTTGTTTGTTTGTTATATTAACAAACCATTTTCGTTATATTAACAAATCTTTTTTGCTATATTAACAAATCATTTTCGTTATTTCAACGAAACTTTTTCGTTATATTAACAAACCATTTAAAATAACAATATTTAATTTTGTTCTTTGAAATACTTTGGAATGTTGCAGTGTTTTTTGTTTCTTTATTCTAGTATACTTTAATTTATTAGCAACACTTTTGCTGCTTATTTAACATGCGCACATTCAATTAATTCCAAATGCAAAAAATCTACGTAATTTTATACCCATCAAATAAAATTTCACAATGCAGCGCATGCGTGCTGACGTCAATTAGAATTTGTTAGTACGAAGAACAAAAAATAAAAATTAAAAAAATATTTTATAGCACAACTGAAAACAAAAGGAGGCAAACAATATCTTGTGCAAAATGTCAGCCAGAATTAACACGATTTTCCACAACGTTTAACATCTTTGTGCCAAAGCAAATTCGTGTTAAACAGAAGAGCTACAAAAAAAAAATAAAAACAAAAAAACAAACGATGCGCGGACACCAAAAAAATATATATTTTTATAATACTAAAATTATACAAAAATAAATAATGGTAAATTGACACCAAGTCTGTCTGAAAAAACACAGTAGGTAATCGAAAAACGGACTCGTGCGCCTGCGCGTTTTATTAATTTATTGCATAACAAATAAATAATAAACATTCTTAAGGTTTGCTGATGATGGTACCTATTGGAAATATGAGTCGCACGTTTATTGAAAACAAACAAAAAAAAAGAAATAATTATTAAAAAAATAAAACAACGTAGTAAAACGGTTCACAGTAATATAATATTTTGTAAATGCCTCAAATTTCATATTTCTATAAGAAATAAAACAAGGTTGTTAGTATTTGGAGGTCTTTCTTTGTTCAATGAAGGTATTTTTAAATTATTATATCATTTTTTAACTCTCCAATCCACCTCTTTGCTAAATTAATAAAATAGTATTTTAATAAATTTTTTTTTTTTTCAATATTACACGGCTCTGATATAATACAAAATTGCTTTAAAAATTGTAGCAAAGAATTTGATGATTATGTATATGCTAAACCACATTGTGACAAATGTTAAATTAATTTTTGAAAGTTGCTATAAAATTTAAGATTTTTTCAATATTTCAAAATATTAGCAAACCATTTTCGTTATATTAACGAAACTTTTTCGTTATATTAACAAATCATTTAAATTAATAAAAAAGTGTTTTAAAAAAATTAAAGTTGCTATAAACATTATAATTTGTGAAAAATACACTTTATGCCAGAAAATCTTATAAACTATATAATTAATTATTAATTATATCTGTAAAATTTACTGCAAACATATTTAAAAACTAATAAAGTTAAACATTTTAAAACAACAAAAAAACGTTTGCTCTAATTTTATAGTAAGTCTTTAAAAAATCTCAAATTAAATAATTCCACAGAACTTGAGAAGAAGATGACTAATAATTGAAATTTTAAATATTTCTTAAGAAAAAAAAAATATATTTTCATTCATAAAATGGTAATTTTTTTGAACTTTATTTTTGGTATAACAAAACAAGTCGTCTTCTTCACGGCAAGAGGTGACTCATGCTATTCTTGATAAATACATGTAGTACAGACAGACAGACAGTGACTGCCTGACGTAATTGCATAAAAACAAATTGCACGACGCGGTGCTTATTATGGCTGCATTTTACCACTTTACCACATTTTCCACTTTGTCATATTTTCCGCTTTTTCTGTTTTTCCTACTTCTTTAACTATTTTTACAACTTTTTTGCAATAGTGCAAAATTTGACTGCCTGGCCAGTCGCATCGTCAGCGATTTTTATTTTATGTCATCATAGGTCGTTTAGCTCTCATCTCCCATTATTCCATTGCATTGTCTTTGGCTTTTGCGCAACCTTGTCTTGACTTAATGGGAAATGATGTTTGAGCTACAACTGTTAACTGCAACACAGTTCCAGGCACAGACTTGCGTAAAAGTTAACATCGGTTAACATAAAAAAGAGGTCAACATTGCAACGTTGCAGCTTATTGCAATGAGGTTATTATGTGTCATTTATAGTAAAATTAAAAATACTATAATAAAAATTGAGATTTATTTGAAAAATTTATAATAAATATAGAAATATTTAAAATAAATAATAAAAAAACCTCTATAAAATAAATTTAAATTCAAATTTTAAAAAATTCCCAAAAATGTTCAAAAACTCATAAAACTCTTCTCTTTATTTATTTTATATACACACAACAATGTTGTCTTTAATACAGCAAATCATTTAGAAATATTTAAAATATGTTTTAAATTCTTACAGTCAATTTCAAAATATTTAAATATGTTGGTCTATTCTAAAATAACCCCATAAAGTTCAGTGGCTTAAGGCGCCAGTCCATAAATTAGTTTTTTTTTATTTTTTTTTTTTGCACATTTTTGCACAAATAAATTCATCAGAAATTAGTGCCAAAATAAAGAATGCTTGGCGCACATGTTTCTAATATATTATAAAATTGTAAAATAAAAAAAGAATTTAACGATTAAAAAAAAAAATAATGCAAATAGTCTGAGTGTTTTCTTAAATTATGTCAAAATTTCGGGGAGATATTTTATGATCTACGTGAAATTTTGGTAAAAAAAATATATATCATCAAATTAATCATTTTTTTAAATATTTGTTTATATCTATTAACAGCAAGTATTAAATACCAAAAAGAAAACATTAACGGTGTCATTTTTTGTACAATATATTTATCATCTTAATTCATTCTATTGTGTTAAATTTGACCGAAAAAGAGCTAGGAATTATATTCAGTAAACAATAAATTGAATGCAAATATGGGACACTGTTTATCTTAAAGAATCTAGTGTTTGGAGAAAAAAAAGTTATATAAGGGATTCGTGTAAACTGTGTAAATTTTTGAAATAGTGAAAACTATTCGGGTTTATTTAATATAAATTTAATACTACCCTAGTAGAAATTCACCCTTTTAGGGTAGACCAGATCATGTCCAAATCATGTTCGTCATGTAACTGATCGGGTTATGACAAGGAAAAAATTCCATGATCAGTTCCATGTCATGACCTTATTATAATTTCTAATGTATTTCGAAACGAAAGACTATTAGACGAAAGTGACGCAATTTTAAATAAATTTCAAAGTTTTAAAAGTCAAATAACATGAAATCAAAATTTGTGTGACGAGATTTTGACTTCAAATTTTCGTTTCGTCATTCGTTTCGAAATACAGAAAGTGGGTATAAGTATAAAATTGAACAAAGTTTCAAAATTAAACAAATTTATACAACAAATTAAATAATTATGAATAAAAAAGAAAAAATAATTCGAATAAAGGTGCCTTCATATAAACTGTGTAAAACATGTAAAATATTATTCAAATATTTTAATTTAGCTTCAAATGATAAATACATATAAAAAAATAAGCAAATATGAACATTAAATTATAAGGTGGTTTTATGTAAACTGTGTAAAACACGTAAATCTAAAAAATATTATATTCAAAATTTTAATTTACCTTCCAATAATAAACATAAATTAACATAATAATATGGTAATAATGATAAAATAAGGAGTGCGTCATTAGAAATGTGTGCATCGAAAAATAAAAATATCTCAGTAACCACTTTGTCAATTTTCAAAAAGTTAACATTTTATTAAAGTAAATTTTATTCATAGTAATTATAAAAAAAATACAAAAAAATAATTAATCAATGATAAAATTATTAACTTTTTCTGCAACTCCTATCATTAGGGCCTTCACAGTCTCTTTCTCGATCCTTTGGCTTGTAGCACACCATTGACGCCGAAAATTTACAACGTCCTTAGATATCCGTTTGGTGGTCTTCAATTCCCTTTTTACCAGAGCCCAATATCTCTCGATTGGCCGGAGCTCTGGGCAATTCGGTGGGTTCGATTCTCTAGGGTCAAACACTATATTATTTTTCTGGTACCAATCCAAGACAGCTTTACTGTAGTGACACGAAGCAAGATCAGGCCAAAAAAAGGTAGACACTTCATGTTGTCTTAAAAATGGTAGAAGTCTCTTCTGTAAGCACTCCTTCAAATATATTTTCGTGTTAATTGTCCCAGTGATCACGAATATTTTGCTTCATTTGCCACAACTACAAATTGCTTGCCACACGAGAAAGTTTCTTGGAAACTTTGCTCTTCTTTGGGTCTTAAATTTATCCGGGACATTTCCTCTAGCATCGGCAACATAAAATTCTTGGCCAGGAAGCTGAGAAAAGTCGGAAAGAACGTATGTTTCGTCATCCATAATGCAACATTCGTACTTTTTCACAAAATTGTTTTTAAGCTTTTTAGCACGCTTTTTTGCCTCAACATTTTTTGCTGCATTCCGATCTGGGACTTTTTGAAATTTATATGTCTTCAGACCAGCTTCGAGTTTCGCTCTCCGTACAAAAGACTCAGAGCATCCAACTTTGAGAGCTACATTTCGTCCTGAGAGATTCGGGTTTTTCTTCAGCACGGTAACCACCGTCTTCGCTTTGTTTCGGTCACCAGAACCTTTCTTTTTGCCTGTTCCTGGCTTCCTATCATAGCTAAGGTTCGCCTTGAACTTTTGAAGTACTTTTGATACAGTGTTCCGGTGAGCTTTTACAATTTTTGCAATCCTTTTATATGTAAAGTGAGGATTATTTAAGAAATTTTTTATAATTTCCTCACGCACTTTTTGTTCATCGCCCATTTTTTCGCTGAATAACAAACCAATTTTGCAAAAGTTACATACTACATATTCCGACATGTTTTTCAAACCAAACTTGATTAAAAAATTTTGTTTTGAATACCAATGAAAAAAGTTACAGTAGAAAAAGCGTGCACATGTTTCTAATGACGCACTCCTTAACTATATACAAATAATTAAGTATGAACATCAAATTATTAGGGAGATTCGTTCGTGTAAAATGTGTAAAAAGCGTAAATATCTTTATAAATTGAAATATCAAAAAAAAGTAATGAACAAAAATTTGAAAAACCAAAATAAAGTGTAAAACAGAAATTAATTAAGATACCTCTTTTAAATTGCTTAAACGGTAATTTTATCAATAGTTATTTAAATAGCAATTTAAAAATTCATTTGTTGTTCTTGGACAAATATGTTAGTATTTTTACAATGGTAAATAACGTTAATGGTAAAATGCTTTTTTTAAGCAAATTTATGGTTTTGAATGAAATACCGTATTCAAAAAGATATCTTCAAAGTAAGTTTATCAAAACTGTGTATTTAGGGGGACATTTTTGTACAACATATTAAACCTTCTAATTCGTTACTATCAGTCAAATTTGATCGTTTTTTTAATTTTATCGTATTAAATATGTGCGTAAAATTACACTTATATTAACATTTCTCTCAATTGCGTAAATTTACGCTTTTAAATGAAATACTAAGGGTATTCATATCAAGCGCGTAAACCTCGTAATTTGTGAAAATTCCGTAAATAGAATAAATTTACGCAAAAATTATATGAGAATATTTTACGCTCAAGTCGTAAATTTATTTGTCGATTTTTATGTGAAAATAACGTAAATAAAATTTCTTGAATATTTTGTTTTATCTTTTTGTTAGTTGTCAATAAAATTATGTTTTGTGGCAAATGTGTTGCCATTAAATTGTGTTGTTAAATGATTATATGTGATATTATTAAAAATTGATGTGCAACCAAAATTTTATAAAATAGTTTACGCGAACTCAGACAAAAGTGCGTTTATTTCGAGTTGCGCGTAATTCTATTTTTTTATGAGATGAGAAATTTACATTGCTGATATGAATTCCCTTACTTTATTAAAATAATATAGCTTAAAATTAAAAATTAAATTTCTTAAAAACACAGAATACTCTTTTAAGAAAATCGACTACATTATGTATTTCGACATTTTATGTCGATTTGCGTAAAAAACACTTAAATGTTTGATGTCATTATATGAATTAAAATTAGAATTTATTTTAGTTTTTCAAATTTGTTGTAGGCGCCATCACTAGAGTAGGCTGGCTGCTAATTAAGGTCACACGAAGGCGCCAACTATACGATGCGTCACCTCAAGTAGTAATGATGCCAAATTTATTTTAACTTTAGGTTTTTCTAAAATATATATATATAAGTTTTTAAATATTAAAAAAAATATATATTTTTTATTGTTTATCAAATACATTTTATTACAAACATTAAAAACCTTATTTAAATGAACTTGTTTCAACTTTGAAATTTTTCCCACACTCAAATTTTGACTATCTACTAAATATTTATTAAACGTAGCACATAAAATTTTCCATTGAGTTGTTCTTTTTTTTTTTTTTGTATTATTAAATTTAATCGATTTTTAACAATCAGCCGCATCGTTTCATTGTCCAATCATTTATTTAAGTAGCAAATTTGCTATTTTTACCATGTTTTTCAAATAATTCAAATCATTTCACATTATTGTCGATAAACGCTGAAATTAGCCACTTATTGAGTGATGGGTTGGTTTATGAGGTTTTTTTTTATATGAATATGAATTGAAATTCTATTTACGAAATAATCAAACAATAGATTATATAGTAGATATTTTATTCTATGGCTTTTGATAGTAACTGTATTGATTTGACCACTGTTATTTGCATATTAATCAAAATTTAAAAATAAATATAGTCACAAATCGATTGATATAGAAAAGAGCGTCAAAAGAGAAACCATAATAATAATAATAAAACATTGATAATGCTAATCATAAACGTAAATTTGTTTATATTTGTTTATATCATTTACAAGTTAATTTGTTAGTATCGATTTTTGTGAGGCCAACACAAATTTAGAAAAATATTTGCGTATTTTACAATATTTTTTTAAACAAGTAGATTATTTATTTTTAGTTTTAGAAACGATTTTACTAATATTAATAATAGTTATATTAAAAATTATTATGCCAATGAAATTTTTCGCAAAACAACAAAGATACATATTCGATGGATGTACTAAAACTTGAATGTATTTTCTCGTTCATGTCTATAAACAGAATATAGATTTGTTGCAGCAACTAATTCTTTACCCAATCAACGTATTCGGTTTTATCAACCGCTTAGTCGGTTCCTATAGTGAAAACTAAAAGAGTTGTAGTTTTGAGTACAACAAATTTCAACTTTAGAACAATTTAGAAATTGAAATTTGGATTGTGTATAGGCTAATATTTCAATCGAAGGCAGTTCCGTCACCAAATCTGTAGAAAATACATTTAAACTAATTGATGTTAGTTGTTACAACAAACTGTTTCGTTCTTCCAACCTCATGGACTCATTTTTGACATTTTATATATTTTTGAATAGGGTTAACCCGAGAAAAAAGCGTAATTGTGCACACAGCACAGAGATTTGTTGCGCTAACCAACTCTTTGCCCAACCAACTTATACGGTTCTCTCAGCCGCTTAGACGGTTGTTATTGTCAAACTAAAAGAGGTGTAGTTTAGACTACAACCTCTTTCGAACAATTTAGTACAGAATTAGAACCATTGGGAGTGTGTATAGGCTAATATTTCAAACCGAATATGGTAGTTCCGCGAACAAATTTGTAGACAATTCGATTTAACCGAATGCTGTTAGTTGATACAACTAACTTTCGTTCTTTCAACCTAATAAAGGATATTTTTCTGTGTGTTTAGTCTAAAAAGTCTCAGAAATGTGTAGGCTCTAAAAAGCATTCGAAAACCATTTGGGGGCCTCAATACGTTTATTTAAAGAATAACTCTCATACATTTTGGCTCATTTAAGTGCTCAAATGTGAATATTTTAGGAGTATTAAAACCTAATAAATGTGAGGATTTTTGGACACATAAAAGACTGCGTACTGGGTAGGGACCCGGGTTTCGAAAGCCTCTTGGTCTTTATTAAGTGCTCATATATACACCCAGAAAAAAATACTATATAAATAATAGTTTTTTTACTATTACAAATATTCAATAGGATAAATTATTATTTTAATCGGAAAATACCATTAAATACTAGAAAATATCATGACATTGCCATCGAGTTTATATGGAGATTTTTATTTTTTGTATACTAATAAATCAATAATTGTCCTATTGACCAATTTTAATGGGATTTGAAAGAATTTTTTTCTGGGTGTAAGGATAACCTGCCTCATATATTCATTCATTTGAGAGTCATAAAATACTACAAATGTTAGCTTCAAATATGACTTTTTCTTGAAAAAATTGTAGAAATAAATAATTTAAAAAAATTCTATTTAATTGGATTTTGTTCGAGTATATTTTTACGAACGAATTTTGTAAGTATGGAATTTTTATGATGAATTTTGTATGGTGGATTCTATTTAATACAAACGATTTTATATATATTGTTTTAATATCTCAAAAATGTTTAATTCCATTTGCATTAATGCATAAAAGATACATTTATTAAAAAAAAATTCAAAATTTTATATTTTGTTTATGCAATTAACATGCTTAGTTAGCGTCGTGCTCTTACATTATGTAAAAGTATTAATTTTTCTATTTTACGCATATTTCTTGTCAATAAAAATAATTTTTGGCCTTCTCAATTTGGCACAACATCAACACATTTGCGGCGCACCATCATCAAATTTACAGTTTTATTATTAAATTTAATTCTTATGTTTGGTCAGAATTTAGGAATTTATGAAAATGCATTTTTCATTTCTATACTATAGCCAAGTTTTTTTGTATTTTGTTTAGTTTGTCTAGAAATCGAGATAGAAATTTTTCTGGTGTCATCTCATACATAATTTCTATATTGGATGCTAATTTTTGGCAGTATAAAAATAACGATTTGAGAAAATTTCAATTCAATATTAGAGGCACTTTTTACAATATATAAATTGCAGACCTTTAGAGAAATTGTAGAAAACAAAAATTACCTAACAATTAATTTTTCAAATTTATACAATCCTCAGATAATAAAGAGTGCTTATATTCGAATTATTTCTATGGATAATTTGGTCGAAACCTAATAATTTTTTCTTTTTTGTACATATTTTTTGTATTATTTTTTTAGCTATTAAAATTTTACAACACAAAAGAAAATGGTTATTCTATCCGGAACGAAGTACAAATTGACATTTGAAATTAGTTACTTTCTGTTTTCCGTTCTGAATATGCCCTTTAATATAAACCTCTTTAAACATCACACATTTTCATTTTATAACATTTATATTGAATATTTTTCGAGTATTATATTTTCATTATACTGGACATTATAAAATTATCTTCCTTCAAAATCCAACATTCTAAAAATATCCAATTATGATCATTCATTTAATTGAAATTAATTTTAATTTGTTTGTTTGAAAAATTTTATTTTATATTCGAAATGATATTTTGTAAAACCAAATAAAAAATTTGTTAAAATTTAAATTACGATAGCAATCGAACGCTTTATATATAGAGAATTTAATCTATTTTTGCACATTTCATATTTTTACTACACCCAGAAAAAAATTCCCTCAAATCCCATTAAAATTGGTCAATAGGACAATTATTGATTTAATAGTATACAAAAAATAAATCTTTTCATAAAAACTCAATGGCAATGTCATGGTATTTTATAGTATTTAATGGTATTTTCCGATTAAAATAATAATTCATCCTATTGATTATTTTTAATAGTAAAAAAACTATTATTTATATAGTATTTTTTTCTTGGTGAAGCATCGCTGCTACATAGTTTCCCTGCCAACGAGGGCGTATAACTTTTATTCTATTTTCGTTTTTTCAAAAAAAAAAAAAGAAATAGAAAAAATTAAAATTCCGCAGTGGTTTCTAATAAAATCCATACATAATTAGAAACATAAACTGCGGCGACAACGCATCACCACGTATATGTCAAGTGATGTGAGTCGCATCTACCATGATGATGAAGGCGACGACATAATGTTGCAACGCAAAATGCATTTACATGTTCGACTTGGCAAAAGTTCAAATAAAAATTTTATGTTATTTTTTTAGTTTTACCTTTTTAAAATAGGTTTTTTATGTTTCTCATTTCAATCATAAACTAGACAAATAAAGAAAATTTTTTCAAAAAAAAAAACTTTCTATTCCAATTTTCTTTTAATTGTTTAGTAAAATTTTAATATAAAATGAAATGCCAATATTTCAAGTAGTTTTCAAGGTATTTAAATCTGAAATCGATAAATTTAAATTTTGTGTTTGAGTTCTTTTTAAATTTGTATTTTTAGTTTTTCCAATGATAAGAAGATAATAAATGATACATGGTTGTTCATTTTTTAATCTACCAAAACATTATATTATTTGAATTAGTTTATATATTATATTACATTATTTATGCTATTTATACACCCAGAAAAATTCCCACAAATCCCATTAAAATTAGTCAATAGGATTGATTTAATAGTATACAAAAAATAAAAATTTTCATATTAACTCAATGGTAATGTCATGGTATTTCCGAGTATTTAATGGTATTTTCCGATTAAACTAATAATTTATCCTATTGACTAATTTTGATAGTAAAAAACTATTATTTATGGACCATTCCACACCAAATCGACCAAAAAAAGTAAATTTTGATATTTTACCTTTTCAATTTCAATGAAATTTGGGCAGCTGATATATATTTTATATTTTCAACCACTACTTTCAGAGATACAGTGGTTCAAAGTTACAAAAAATGGACCAAAAATGTCTTTTGTATGGTTGTTCATATTTCAATAACTCTTAAAGTAAAAATGCTAGAAACTCCGTTGCTAATAGAACCAGCTTTTAGACCAATTAAGTTGTAACTTCTAAACTTGAACATGTGGCCCGTGGTCATTATCCTTGCACTTCAACATGGATGTCCTTAAAAAGGACTCTTTTTAAAATTCTGAAAAAATTCATATTTTGGTTGATTTAATATAAATGTTCATGCCAAATCTTAAGATGGTATTTTGATGGTATTATATTTTAAAAATTACTTTTCTAAATTTTACATATTTTTTGTATTTTTTTCTACAGTAAAAATTGCAATAATTCTTGGATATATATGTTATTCTGATTTCTAAAATGGCGTCAGTTTTGTGATATTGAATATAGTTTTTGAGATATTTATTTTGGGATATAGTATTTCTAGAGAGTTTCTAGCATTTCTACTTTAAAAGATATTGAAATATGAACAACCATTCAAAAGTGATTTTTGGCCCATTTTTTGTAACTTTGAACCACAGTATCTCTGGAAGTAGTTGTCGAAAAAAAAAAAATGGGTCATGCATATCTCGATACTCTTTATCAGTTTCCCGAATTTCATTGAAATCGAAGAAGGTGAATTCCAGTCGCTGGCCGATTTCGAGTGGAATGGCTCTTATACAGATTTTTTTTCTGGGTATATTGCATATGAAATTTCAGGTTTTTGTGGTCAATTTTGGAACTAAACAAATTACAGTACGTACAAAAAAAAATTCAAGTCCACTTTTTTTTATTGTTTAAACAAATTTTAATACTAAATCGATAATTTTCATTTTATGTTTTACTCATTTTAGTATTAATATTTTTAGTTTTGAAGATTCTAATGACAAAACGAAAAATGGTCCAATATTTTTCAGTAAATACTCAATACTCAACTACAAAAACTGTATTTTTTTTTAGACTATTTTTGGTTTTGCATTGATTAAAAAAAAAGAAAAAATTAAAGCCACGTAAAAAATCCTCAAGTGTTGATGACAACCACTGTTGCTCCCCATCACACTTCATGGTAGGGGGTGTTGGAAAAATCACCCCAGCAGCTGTTGTGTATATTGCGTAAATTATGAAGCGTGCCGCAATACAAAAAATTTGATATTTTTAGAACAACGATTTTTTTTTCCAATAACCAAAATATGTTGTTGACACATTCTTCTGCTCGTGCGGTCGAACTTGTTTAAATCCACGTGTGCGTAAAATGAAAAACTGGATATAATTTTATTGAAATTTATACCAAAATAATTCATTAAACAAAATACGTTGTTGTTTATTTATTTTTTTTGGTGGTGAGGAGAGTTTCTACATAGCATAAGCACTACCGTAATAAATTATTTTTATGGCTCGTATTTTTTTTTTAATTTTCTTTGATACATTTCTTTGTTAACCTACATTCATTATATTTTTCACACATTATTATAAGATCATTTATTTTTATATACACATATTTTATATATTTACATTTTACGTAATTTTTTTTTCATACAAAAATAAAATTTTTCAGTTTGATTCAAAATATTTTAAAATCTAATAGTGATAATAAAATTCCTACACATATTAAAATTTGTCTTAACAATTAGTAAAAAAAAATTGTGTTGAAAGCATTTTAAAAAACTACTTTAGTAAAGTTCTGTTACTGGTTTAGTTTAAAAAGCGGCTAAATATTTTTTAAATTGAATTTTAAAGTTATTAAGTTTAGATCAAAATATTTAAAAAAATAATAATGATAGTGAAATTCCTTTATATATTAAAATTAGCCCTAACAATTTAATGAAAAATTGCGTTTTAAGTTTTTTTTTGGAAACCTATTTTGTAAAGTACTATAACTCGTTGAGTCAAAAAAGTGGCTGAATATGTTTTACGTTTAGATCAAAATATTTTAAAAACTAACAATGATAATGAAATTCCTTTATATTTTAAAATTTGCCTTAACAACTTGAAAGAACATTGTGTTTAAAGATTTTTGGACAACTACTTTTGTAAAGTTCTGTAACTAGTTTAGTTTAAAATGTGGCTAAATATTTTTAAATAGGTTACACAAAAATTATATTTTTTTTTTAAATTTAGATCAAAATATTAATTAAACTAATAACGATAAAGAAATATTAAAAATAGCTTTAATAATAAAAAAAATGCGTTTAAAGTTTTTTGGTAAGTTGTTTTTTTAAAACACTATATTTCGTTTAGCCGCGGTAGCTCAGTGGTTAGTGCGTTGGACTACGAGTCGAAAGGTCCCCGGTTCAAGCCTGGACTGGGGCTAACAACATCTTTTCATAGAAACATTTTTCTATACCGCGCTACCTCTCGTCAGTAAATGGCAAACCTACGAGAGTAAAACCATTGCCTATGAAAAGCTCTCACCCGCCGTTCGGATTCGGCAATAAACTGTAGGTCCCACCACTTTGAGTACAAATATAACACGCACAGCTTAAAATGGTGAGAGAGCTCGGCCGAAGTTCTGTACAGGACTGTAGCGCCAAACTATTATTATATTTCGTTTAGTCTAAAAAGTGTCTAAATATTGAATTTTAGTCTTTTTAAGTTAAGATCAACATATTTTAAAAGCTCATAGTGATTCCTTCATATATTTAAATTTGTCTTAACAACTTGAAGGATTTGTGAAAATTACATTTGTAAATTTCTTTAACTGGTAAAGTCAAAAAGTTTTTAATAAAGGGGGATTTTATTAAAAACACTACTTTTGGATTGGACATTTTTTATATTAAATATTTTTTATATTTGTAATACATATTAATACTTTGAAATATTCTTTGTTTTTTTTTTTATAGATATTTTATATAATTTATACTTTTTTCACAGTTCATATATTATTCTATTTTATTGTATATTTTGTTTTATTCATTTTTTATAACATTTTTTTCTTAAATTATATTTATTGTTGTAAATCTTTCAATAACCCTGCAACAAATACTTTGAACTTATAAGTTTTTCAAAAACATTTAGTTTTATTTTTAGTTATTTGTGAGCAATTTATTTTACATGTCAATTCATCATGTGCCATATTGTTTGGTTTGGGTTTTCGTAGAATGGTTGACTAATGGAAAATTTCGTAAATATTGTAAATTTGTCAAATTGTGAAATTTTAAATATTTGGCCTTAGAATTTATACGTACATTGACATTAGCTAATGATATTGTAGACGATTTTTCAAATATAATTATAAAAATACTTATTACAAATGATGAGACAAACAATATATTAAAAATAATATATTAAAAACATAAACCCATATCCTTGACATATATTCAAGAAGCTACTGGTCGAAATATTTGCCAAAAATAAAAATGGTTTAGTTTTTTTGCAGTTTATGCAATAACGTCCGTTTACGTTACTTATAACTTCAGCTTAAACTACCCAAAAACAGGAAAACGCAAGTTCCCGCTACGTAAAACATCAGTTTATGTTACGCTCAACAAAACACAGCATTTAAAATTCCGTTAACGTTACGTCAAACATTCGTAATTTATCACTTTACATCAGATCCGTAAACGTTAAATAAAATATCTGTAAACACTGAGTAAAACATACGTAAACGATACACAAAACATTAAATTTAGTTAATATAAGTGCAATACTTTTTTTTTTGTGTTTTTAATTTTCACTTTTGTTTTATAATTTTGCGTTATATTATTTTTGATTAACGAAACTGTTTTTTAATTTTTTTGTCGATTTTACTATCTATCGAAAATTTAAACAGCTATTAATTCAAAAATTCTCTATTTTCTTTACAGATTTAGCATGCTTGCTGCAGCACCATCAAATTGTTAGAGACTTGAGCTAACATTTGATAGTAACCCAATGTAAGTTTTCCACATATCATTTATCACACACACAAAAATATACGATTTTTGTATAAAATTCAAATAAGAGCTGCATTGATGAAATGCGTTATTTTTGAATTTTTACAAAATGTTTTTTTGTTCTGTTTGTTTGTTGTTTTCCCAACATTTTCAGCGTGACTGACTGCATTTATTTTAGGCTCAGTTTTCGCTTCTCTACGCATGGTAAATGAATAAAATATCCTCTAGGCATTTAACTAGAGCGATCGGAGAGCATAAGAGAAAGGATGTTATTTAAAGCATAATAAAATTAATAAAACAAAAAGTATAAAAAAAAAACATACCAATATTAAAAAGAGTTTAGAGTAGGTTGTAGCTGTATGTCAACAATACACACACGTCATATACACTTCCATCGTTACTTGAGACGCAAACATATGCAAAAAAATAACGTTGCCGAAGTTCCTGAAACCAACTGAAACTCACTCCAAACATTAATATAAATAAACTCTTAACGTCGTTTCGCTCAACTCTTAGGCAAAAAAAACTTCAGTTTATGATACGGAGAGCAGTTTTGTGCAAAAACATCCGTTTACGTTACGTATAACTTCAGTATACACTACGGAAAACAGCAAAACGTCAGTTTGCGCTACGTAAAACATCAGTTTATGTTACGCTAAACAACAGACATCAGCATTTTACGTTCAGTTAACGTTACGTAAATCATCCGTAAATTATCAGTTTACATAAGACATCCGTAAACGCTAAGTAGAACATCCGTAAACGGTACGCAAAACAACGGTTTGCGTCAAAACATCTGCAAACGTAAACCATTAAAGCTCTTACGACGCCGCCACTATCACCATCACCGATAACTTCAATCACCTTGTGTAACTTTCTACGACGTCAGCAACATCGGCGGTCTTACGAGCCATCTGCTTCATAGACGCGCGAACATGTCGTCCAGTACAAACGCGCCGCCGCCGCTACAACAACAACAGCTGCAGCAGCTGCCGCATGGCGACAACACCAACAACAGTTCGATGCGTTCAATAAGCGAGCAGCAAACATCAGCGTCAACAGCAGCAGCAACAACCACTCAACAACAGCAGCAGCAACAACATCAACAACATGAGGCATTAAATGCGGTTAATGCAGCACCGCTAATAACAGCAGCTGCCGCCGCGACGCCAGCGCCGCCACCTAACATTAGCGGAGGCGGCGGTGGTGCCGGCCACGAGTCTTCGTCAGTCATCGATGGCTGCCTGCAGTCAACGCTCAATGCGTCCGCCGCAGCAACAACGCAAGCACATGCCGCCGAACGCTTGTCCGTCAGTCAGACGTCGTCCGCAACGCGTCCGGCTACCAGTCATGCGCATCAACAACAGCATCAGCACCAACATCAGCAGCAACATGTATCGGCCAATAAAAACAGCGTCGCCGTTGCCAATGCCAGTGGCATAAATAAAACAATATTGCCCTCAAAAGTAGGCGGTGTAGTCGGTCCACCATCGGCGTCAAATGTTAGTGCGGCGCAAGCGCTTAAGCACACGCGCACACCATCTAGCGCCGCGAAGGACTCACACATCGGCAAATACAAGTTGATCAAGACCATTGGCAAGGGCAACTTTGCCAAAGTCAAACTGGCCAAACATCTACCCACCGGTAAAGAGGTTGCGATCAAAATTATCGACAAGACGCAGCTAAATCCGGGCTCGTTGCAGAAACTGTCACGCGAAGTGCGTATCATGAAGGTGCTCGATCATCCGAACATCGTAAAACTCTACCAGGTCATCGAGACGGAGAAGACGTTGTATCTCGTGATGGAATATGCATCGGGCGGTGAGGTTTTCGACTATCTGGTGTTGCACGGGCGCATGAAGGAACGCGAGGCGCGCATTAAATTCCGTCAGATTGTCTCGGCGGTGCAGTATTGTCATCAGAAGAAGATTATACATCGCGATCTCAAGGCGGAAAATCTGCTGCTCGACAGCGAGCTTAATATAAAGATCGCCGATTTTGGTTTCTCGAATCAATTTACGCCTGGCGGCTCCAAGCTGGACACATTTTGCGGCAGTCCGCCCTATGCGGCGCCCGAACTGTTTCAGGGCAAGAAATACGATGGACCCGAGGTAGATGTCTGGTCGTTGGGTGTCATCTTATATACATTGGTTAGCGGTTCGTTACCCTTTGATGGCACCACGTTACGCGAACTGCGCGAACGCGTGCTACGTGGCAAGTATCGCATCCCATTCTACATGTCCACGGACTGTGAACAGCTGTTGCGCAAGTTTCTTGTGCTGAATCCAGCACGTCGCGCCTCGCTCGAGTCTATAATGAGCGACAAATGGATGAATATGGGTTTTGAGAATGGCGGTGAGCTAAAGCCCTACATAGAACCGAAGCCCGACTTGTCAGACGCTAAGCGACGCGTCAAAATGGAGGAATCGCTGATGAGCATGGGCTATCGCCGCCAGGACATAGACACGTCGCTGGTGCAGACGCGTTACGATGATATTTATGCCACGTATTTGCTGCTCGGCGGCAAGGGCTCCGACTCGCCGGGCGATGGCAGCGATGTGCAGCGCAGCGCTGACGGCAATGATGGCGGCAATGGCAGCGCTGGCGGCGCCGCCACCACCACGAGCAGTTTTTCCATACAGAAAAGTCCGACGCACGGCAGCATTTCCGCAAATTCCGTTAACAAAACACGTTCTACGGGGGGCGGTTCGTCCGCCGAACGCGCCTCATTCACCAGCAACTTTAAGCGTCAGAATACATTGGACTCGGCCACCAGTAAAGCGAATACCACGCGTCTCATGTCATCGCAGAGTCAGCGTCCGAAAACGTTGATGACTTCGGCATCGGCGTCTAACAAAAAGGCGGGCGATAACTCGGCGGAAAGTTCACGCGAAATTTTTGGCAAAACGTGCGCTGGCGATAATACAATTGGCGAACCGAGTCGCAAAATGTCTGCCGGCGGTGGCGGCGGTAACGTCGGCATTGCGGGCATTACATCGGGTGGCACATCGGGAGCGACCTCGGGCGCTACATCACGCGAGACATCACGCGAAACTTTGGGTGAAACAGCGGGTGTAACGCTGCGCGATAATTCGGGTGGCGGTACGGCAACACACAAGTCAGGTGGTGGCGGCGGTGGCAGCAATTCCTCGACCAGCCCCGCCAAGCCGCCGCGCATCTCTTACTCCAAATATGATCCGCCAACGCATGGCAATCGCACGGTGGGACCCAGCGCGGTGACGCCACGTCGCTCGTCGACGCTCTACGAAAAGGTGTCGCCGACCAAGACAAAGGCAAATTCGCTGGATCAGGGACGCACGCCCGGCTCGGCGGTCAAGTCGAGCGGCTATTTTCCGCGCAACATACCGGCGCGCTCCACATTTCATTCGGGCCAAACGCGCGCGCTAGAGTACGCCGGCACAGGCGGAGGCGGACATGGTGGTCACGGCGGTGCCGGCGTACATGGTGGCGTGCATGGCGGCAATGGCGGCGGCGGCGCAGGCGATGCCGGACGCATGTCTTTTTTTAGCAAACTTTCATCACGCTTTAGCGTGATGCGCGTTGGCGGACAACACGGCGGACAGCACGGCGTTGGCGGTGGCATGGTTGGTATGGGCGGCGGCGGCATGGGTGGCATGCATCACACCACCGAGGATGACAACACATCAACGACTGCGACGACGGGCCCCATGACCACAACCTCAACAAAGCCGCGCGTGCTGCGCTTCACATGGTCGATGAAGACAACATCGCCGCTGATGCCCGATCAGATAATGCAGAAGATACGCGAGGTGCTCGATCAGCACAACTGCGACTATGAGCAGCGCGAGCGCTTCGTGCTGTGGTGCGTGCATGGCGATCCGAACACCGCCGATTCGCTGGTGCAGTGGGAGATTGAGGTCTGCAAGTTGCCGCGTCTCTCGCTGCATGGCGTGCGCTTCAAGCGCATCTCCGGCAGCAGCATCTGCTTCAAGAACATCGCATCGCGCATCGCCGCCGATTTGCGCTTGTGATTGTGCGATCAGGCGAAACGCAAGCGCCATCAACTGCATCTACTTTGACTATTTTAAAAGAAGAACAACAGCAACAGGCAACCAGAAACCAGCAACCAGGCGGGCAGGCAGGCGGGTGGGCGGCATGCAGGCAAGCAGAAGAAGTATAAAATTTAATGCAAGCTAATAAAATAAATATTATTAAAAAGTATAAAATTAAAAAAAAAATAATAAAAAAAGAATAAAAATTCAAAAAAAAAGAAAACTTGACGACACAGACACGCATTTGTATGTATTTTTCAGCATATAAAATTATGTATATCGATTAAAATGTTAGTAGCTTTTTTGAAAGGTGTACCTCATGTAAGATTCCCGACACACAAAATGTCTCTCATCATGTAAAACAAAAATAAATACAAGAAACAAATAAAATACAAAAAACAAAAAAACACAAAATACACAAAAAAAAAACTAAAGTTCGAAAATGCAGTTAGAAGAACATCTACAACATTATTATAAAAAAGCAGTTTATTTCGACAGCAGCAAAAAACATCAACCATGCAACCACAACAACAACAAACACAGCAATTATAGGAAAACAGTTTCGAAAATTAGTAGTTCGAACATGAAAAATTTTCAACAAATAAATTGTAATAAATTGACATTTTTGTGCAAAATAAAATTAAATTACATGCGTTTTTATTTCGTTTGTAACTAAAGGTTATTTTGGAAAATTGTAGATAAATTTTAAACAATTTTAAATAATTATTTTCTGTATTCTATAAAATTTTTAAAATTTATTATTTTGTATTTTTAGTTTCTAAATAAATTGTTATGCTTAATTTATTAAATTTTATAATTATTTTCACTCAAAAAACGTATAGGCGATAAATGCGCAATCATTTGGCGATAACGTTTAACAATTGTGTATCAGATAACTTGTATAGCTGTTTTCACTCAAAAACATATGGGCGATAAATGCGCGATCATTTGGCGATAACAAAACAATTGTGTATCAGGAGAACTATATAGCTATTTTCCATCAAAAACATGTAGGCGATAAATGCGCGATAATTTGGCAATATCGCATAACAATTGTGTATCCGGAAATGTTGAAGAGAACCTTTATAGTTATTTTCACTCAAAAACATATGGGCGATAAATGCGCGATAATTTGGCGACAACGCATAACAATTGTGTATCAGGATAATGTTGCAGAGAACTTATATAGCTATTTTCACTAAAAAACGTATAGGCGATAAATGCGCGATCATTTGTCGATAACACATAACAATTGTGCATCCGGAAAATGTTTCAGAGAACTTATATTGCTATTTTCACTCAAAAACCATAGAGGCGATAAATGCTCCGATAAATGCGCGATAATTTGGCGATATCGCATAACAATTGTAAATCAGAAAAATGTTGCAGATAGCTTATATAGCGATAATTTGGCGATATCTTTTAACCATTGTGAATCAGGAAAATGTTTCAGTCAACTTATATAGCTATTTTCACTCAAAAAACATATAGGCGATAAATTGGCGATATAGCATAACAATTGTGTATCCGGAAAATTTTGAATATAATTTATATACCTAGTTATTTTAATTCAAAAACATATAATCAATAAATGCGCGATAATTTGAAAAATGTAGCAGAGAGTTTATATAGCTTTTTTCACTCAAAAACATATATGCCATAAATGCGCGATAATTTGGCGATATCGCATTACTATTGTGAATCCGGAAAATGTTGAAGAGAACTTATATAGTTATTTTCACTCAAAAACACAAATGCTCCGATAAATGCGTGATAATTTAGCGATATCGCATAACAATTGTGAATCAGAAAAATGTTGCAGATAACTTATATAGCGATATCTTTTAAACATTGTGAATCAGGAAAATGTTCCAGACAACTTATATTACTATTTTAACTCAAAAACATATAGGCGATAAATTCGCGATAATTTGGCGATATGGCATATCAATAGTGTATCCGGAAATGTTGAAGAGAACTTATATAGTTATTTGCATTTGGCGATATGGCATAACAATTGTGTATTCGGAATACGTTTCAGAGAACTTTTATAGCTATTTTCACTCAAAAAGATATAGGCGATAAATTCGCGATAATTTGGCGATATCAATAGTGTATCCGGAAATGTTGAAGAGAACTTATATAGTTATTTTCACTCATAAACATATAGGCGATAAATGCGCCTATATGTTGACGATATCGCATAAAAATTGTGAATTAGAAAAATGTTGCAAAGAGCTTATATAACAAAATGTTGAAGAGATCGATGGAAAAGTTTTGTTATGCTCCACAAGGAACATGAAGAATATTTAGGAGCTAGAATTAGTCACATAAATAGTCATTCATTTATTCAATAATATACTCTTAAATATGTAGGCGATAAATTGATGATAATTTAGCGATATATCATTGCTTTGCTAATATTCTGATGATATTTAATTTTTTTTATTGTACAAAAGCTAAAATTAGCGTTCAGAGAAATATAAAGGTAATCTAAATATTGGAACTGAACACGTAGGCGATAAATGCACGATAATTTTGCGGTATTGTATGTCAATTGTCAGTCTCATATTCTCTTGATATTTCATTTGATTTGTGTGTACCTGCATTGTTTTTAACGAATTTTATAATATCAAAAAAAAAATGCAGAAAACAGAAACATACAACAGTTTTTGTAATTTTTAGAAAACGTATTTTTTAATACATTGTGTAGTAAAATAAAATCAAATAAATACAAATGCACTTAAAAAGTAAGTATCTGTATTAGAACTAATTATTTTCAAAATAAATACCAAACTGTATTTAATTATTATTTTTCTCGGTGTCGACAAACTATTTGCTTTAGTTTTTTATAATTATTTGTATAATAAATTTTAAAATAATTAAATTTTCTATATAAATGACAAATATCAAATAAAAAATAAATGATATATGGACCTTCTACTATTTTTAATTTATGATCTATTTTAATCTCATGAGTACCACAATCTCAAGTTTAATCTAGTGGCACTGAATGGCCATGCGTAAAGTTGTTCCACTATATCTGGATGGCCATATACAGTTTAAACTTAAGGCTCTAAGTGCCGCAGAATGCAAAAGAAATAGGCGTATACGTTATCCTCAAGGAACATGCCATTAACTGATATTTTTACATTGACCTTTTTTACATTTTGTTTTGTTTTTCTTTTTAATTTTTATTTTTTTACAATTTTTTTTGATATTTGCTGCCCATCCTCAAGTATGTAACGCTGTCTTATCAGCATGAGTATCGCTTAAATGTTGCCTCGTGTGTTTGTTTTTTCCCTTTTATTTCTTACATTTATTTATCTCGTTGCTGCCTGCTGGACGGACGCTAAGAAAACACTTTTTAATTGTTATCTGCGCCTTTGTAATCAATAATTTAATGATTATTTTGCTGCTAAAAATAAATATATCTACCTTGGCCTTTGCAAAACCCAGGCTTCAGATCGACTTGACTTGCGATCGAGTGGTCTTCAGATCGACCGACTGTTCTTTCAATCGACCGACCGCACTTCGATCCCAACTGCTTTGAAAGTACTCAAAGAAGAAGGAGGACACAAAACTTGCCATTGAGTTTTGTAGGTTGGTCCATTGTTATTGCAGGTTATCAATTTTATGAAATTAAAAAATAAAAATAAAAAATGAAAATGTTCTACATGTGAAAGCAGTATAAGAATGATATGGTCAAAAGTACGAATTTCGTAAATTGTTTCATATGTTTCATAAATGTACGAATACTATAGTCAAAAGTACGAATTTCGTAAAATGTACGAATATATTCGTAAAAAGGTACACCCAGAAAAAAAATCCCCCAATACCCATTAAAATTGGTCAATAGGACAATGATTGATTTAATAGTATACAAAAAATAAATCTTTTCATATAAACTCAATGGCAATGTCATGGTATATTCTAGTATTTAATGGTATTTTCCGATTAAAATAATAATGTGTCCTATTGACTATTTTTAAAAGTAACAAACTATTATTTATATAGTATTTTTTTTCTGGGTGTACACAAATTTTCATTAAATTACGAATCTTTCGTATTATGTACGAATGACTTTCGTAGATAAAATTTACGAATAGTTTCGTAAAATATACAAATAGTATTCGTAATTTTATCATAAATGTGCGAAATATTTCGTGGATAAATTTCACGAATTTTTACGTAAATACAGTAACAATTTCGTGTACTTTAGCAAATTTTATTTTGAGTTCAGTTCATAAAAAGTGCCATTTGTTTCAACGTGAGTCATAGTACTCAAAAAAAAAAAATCGTAAATATAACCAAAAAGGTACCGACTTAATTATTAATTGCAATTGTGTACACATCTTCATATTAGCAATTGAATTTGCTGGCAACAGCAGTGGTGTTTGTATTTGCTTAATTTGGTGTGATTATTCGCTTATAGCCGATATGAATTTATCCGAGACAACATTTTTTGGCATTTTTCAGGAATATTTCGGACATATTTCCGGCAAACGCACAGCTAAATGGAATATCTTGGGTGTATAGCAGGTTGTAAATTTTTGTGTAATTTTTATGGCAGATGCACGCCATATTTGGTGAACGGCCAGGAAACAGACAGCTTTTGATACAAACACCACCTTTGTCTGTTTGAAATATGCCGAAAAAATATTCTGAACTGCCTCGACCCTGCCAAAAATTTTGTCTGGCGTAATTGTAATGATTAAATATTTAATCATATTAATTAATAAATTAATTGAATGCATTTTAAACAAAATTAACACACCCAATGAAGAAAAATATATTTTTTTGATTATATTTGTATTTTTATTATATGATATTTGTATTATTATTTTATATATATTTTTTTATTTACTTTACTTACTACTTCTTCGAAGTTTGAACCATGATCAAACGTCACCAATAGCGCTGTATATATTGAAAGGAAATGATAATCACAAATAAGAATATCAAAGTCATGATTTACGCACGATGTACGGAAAAACGGTCCGACGAACCGAATATAAAATAATATCCGTACAAAATAGTACAAGTAAAAATGTGTAATGGATTTTTTTAACATAGACGGAAATCTTGCCAAAATGTGCCGGATTTTTACCGACTAAAACCATCTCCCTTTACTTCGCATTCCTGCTAAACCCCTGCGGAAACGCCAGTCAAGGCGACACTTCGCAGGGCAGGATATAATCAGTTATTCATATAATCAGTGGCTTTAAAACTGTGTAGTTGCATTAAAACTGTGTAATTTGTGAAGTCCCATCCCATAACATAGACACAAACCTATATAGGATTTGATTAAATAATTCGTATATCCAATTAATTATATTAATAACATTAACTAATGTTATCAATTAAATTCAGTTGCTATAAAAGTTCAATATTTTTTTTTCTGTATAGTATTAGGCTGATGTTTTATATTTATATTGTAAAGTATTTGATAAGCTTTTTAATTTAATTTTAATATATTTTTTAAAAATAACTTCTAAAACGTTCACATATCCGACATATATAAAGTGCGCCAATTTAATGAAATATTTGAGCTTTAATTTAAAAATGATTAACTTACATACCACAAGGTTTTTAAAAGGCATTTTTCGTGGTAACCATCACATAGCATATTCAACAACCAACAGTTGATAACTGAGAAACGAGTCACTGCTAGTGACAGCCGCCATCGCTGGCCGCCTCAAGGAATCTGCGTTAATGACTAAAACTAGTTTCGAACACGTTGCTGTGCCAAAATGCAAATTACTTATATATCAAGCTTATCGGCAGACAGGATTAAATTGAAGACCCTGCGTGAGGCAACAACAGGTTGTCGTTGCGATGGAGAAATTTGTAAAAAAAAATATGAATTTTGGAAAAAATGCAACAATATTGATGTATGTTGAAGGTAACACCACATAAGCATTGAAAAATATTTCGAAAGTTAACACTTTGTAAGGTAAAAAGCCTAAGGTAAATTCTTTGCTGATTTTTATTATAATGAAGGCTCTTAAATAATAAATGTATGTTAAAATAATTAAGTTAATTATGTTCTACATGTCACAAGGAATAATGAGTTATACAAACCATAGATTTGTTTAGGGTACCAAAAGTCTACTACAAGTGTATTGTAATGTTATATGTGTGGTAAGGACTGCGTCGAATAAAATTGTCCATTACATATCTTCCCATAATGTGCTATTGCAAAATTCAAATTAAAAAAATTTGATCATAGTAGCTCTGAATTAAATGGCAGAAAATAATTTGTGTCAGTTATAGTCAATACAAAATTTATTTAACGCGAAAATGGCAAACGAAGTGGAAGTGCGAGAAAATATAATTAAAATTTTTCAAAAACAACCTAGTTGGTCTTTTAAAAAAATTGCCAAGGAGGTAGGGGCTAACCCTAAGACAATTCCACGCGTTATCAACCGCTTTAAGGAAGACCTGAGTATTGATCGGAAGAAAGGTTCTGGTAAAAAAATGGCCCACATGATCGTGAAAAGTCGAAGAAGGTTGTGAATATTTTAAAGAAAGATCCAAGCATATCCGGAAGGAAATTGGCGAGAAAGGCGGATTGCTCAGAATCTTTCGTGCGCAGGACTAAGAAAGAAGCTGGGCTGAAGACGTACAAGGTCCAAAAAGTTCCGTATAGAAATGTCGTCAAGAATGAAACCGCAGAACAACGAGCTAAAAAGCTGAACCAAGATTTTTTTAAAAATTCGATTGCTGCATAATGGACGACGAATCTTATGTTTTAGCGGACTTTTCTCAGCTACCTGGGCAGGAATTTTATACAGCCGATTCTCGAGGAAATGTCACTGAAAAATTCAAATAAAAAAAAATGACAAAATTCCCAAAGAAATTCCTTGTTTGGCAGGCAATTTGCAGTTGTGGAAAAAGGAGCAGCTCATTCGTGACATCGGGTACAATTAATAGCGAAATATATGTGAAGGAATGCTTGCAAAGGAGATTGCTTTCATTTTTACGCCTGACCTCGCTTCATGTTACTACAGCAAAACGGCCTTAGAGTGGATCCAACAAAATGCAGTGATTTTGGTGCCTAGAGAAGCCAATCCACCAAACTGTCCAGAACTCAGGCCGATTGAGAGATACTGGGCTTTAGTAAAAAGGGAGATGAAGACAACAAAAAAAAGTGGCCAAAGACCTTCAAGACTTTAAAAGAAAGTGGTCTTCAGCAGCTGTGAGGGTGTCGGACACTACCATTACAACATTAATGGAAGGGGTTCCGGAAAAATTAAAACTTTTTATTAAAAAATATTAATTTCTTGTTTTTTATATTTTTTTTTTTAAATCCAAAAATAATTTGCAAAATAAAATATTTTATTTTATAAAAATTCGATTACTAGATTTCTAGATTTTTTCATTTTTGTAGCGGAAAATTTTATTCGACGCAGTCCTTATATGCACAAAAGTGGATGGCTTATAGATTTTTATGAACCGATCACGCCCATTTTCAATCACAAACAACGTTGGAATACAAGTAATATAAGTTCTGATTTTCATTCACGTAGCTCTTTTTGTTTTGCTTTAGTCGTGTTTTAAATTCACAGACAGTTACGCAGACGGACAACTAAATTGACAAAGCCTAATTGATACAGAAGTTGGTGCTGATCAAGGAAATATATTTTTTTAAATATCTGCCACGCCTGCTTTTGAGTGTTGCAAACGGAAAATCAAAGTGAATATGAATTTACCCTTTAGTATAGGGAATATTAAGAGCAATCCAACTTTTACCCCATTATTTTGTAAAACGAAACAAAAAATAATTCGTCAAAACAACGTCAGAAATTTCAGGGACGGATTTATTGTGTTAAATGAAATAAAAACTACTTTGAAATGAACAAATAAACGAAAGTTGTGACTGGAATTTCTGACGAATTACTTTTCGTTTCGTTTTATAAAATAATAAGGGGTTTATCTTAAGCATTTACTGAAAGTATTGATTCAATGGAAACAGTTTTTCTTTTTATATATGGTTTGATGTTTTCTTTAAAAGTTCATGGGGTTCTAAATAGTTCTTTACTTAAAAAAACAGAATAAAGAACTATTTTCTAAAATAATTCATTTTCCAAATATCTTCAATGTTTTACACTAAACGATTTTTTTATATGTTGATTGATGCTTTTTTTTTAATATGAGGAAGTTTTTAACATATGAATTTCCGTAAAATATAAAATAAAGAAAAGGCTTTTTCTAACGTTTTACGTTTGAAATACCCTTAAGGGTTTTATATTGATTGATGTTTTCTTAAACAGTTCGTGGAATTACCAAGTTACAGGTATGTAAAATTCATTATTATATCTTTTAAAATAATCTTGTAAAATAACTTAAAAGCCCACAAACTACCATTAGTAAAATAAAGATACATAAAATCAAATTTTTAAAAAATTTTAAAAACTATTTTAAGTATTTAGCTCATTCATCATTCGTATTAAATTTCGCTGAACTCATTAATGGTTTTTTATGCTATTTTGTGTGTGTGTATTTCATTCATAAAAATCTAAAATAAAATAAATGAAAAAAAGAAAAAAAAACAAAATGACAAACTAATTTATTTCAGGCCTTCCGCAGCAATTCGGTTAAGACATAAAACTTCCGGCCTAATTTTCATTAAGACGCACAATTGAAGCGCCTGCTATGTTTGTACCAAAAAACACATAAAATTCTAAATGTGTTTTTAATAAGAATACCAAATTGGTTTGCCTTATTTGCGTAGGCTGCTGTTAGTTCGGTTGTGTAAATGTGATATAAAAATTGGACACGCAAATCTAAACTGTATCTAATTTAATTTCATTAGAAACACATGCACTAATGTTGTCTTGATGATTGCGAGATTTTAGTAATTTTTATGGTGAATTGTAAAACAAAATTATGAAATAAAATTATGGTATAAAGTTATTTGTCTAATGCTTTTAAGCAATTTGTAGTATGTGGCTTAATTGACTTGGTCTTTTTATGCCAAAAATTGTGCTCAATTAAAATAAGTATTATATTTTTTAAAAAAATGTATATTTTGTCTATTTTTGGGTTTTTATATAGTCTTATTTAAATTATAGTTATATTTTTTTTTTTAATATTGGCGTTATCGAAACGATATCAATTATCGGCGCAAATTATCGTTTTCGATAATATATTACGATACGAAAACTACATATGGGTATTTCCTGGGGTTCCGAACGGGACATTCGTAAGCTTAAAACTTTAATATTGCGAAGGAAAAATAATGAATTTACTTGATTTTTTTGCGCATATAGTATTTAAATAGGACTAAGCATCTAGAATTCTATATGGTAGAACAACTGGTATTATAGTAGTAGTTTTGAGGAAAACTCACAGGAATATGGTAGGAGATACACATTGCATAGCAGGCATTTTGAATTTTTGAAAATAAGCAGGCTCCCTATAGCAGCATTTACGCCGCAAACTGGTATGTTCAAGCCTACCCCTAGCAGGCAAAAGCATTTTTCTGTAAGTTTTGGTTTTGAAGTTTTGAAAGGTATCTTTATAGCTAGAATATGGAAGGGAAAGGTAGCCTGCGATTAGCAGGCAAACACATTGTATAGGAATTTCTGTTTTGAAAATTTAAAAATCTTCTTCATAGTAGGAAACTGAAAGGGAAAGGTAGCCTGCGATTAGCATGCAAACACATTGTATAAGAATTTCTGTTTTGGAAATTTTAAAAAGCTTCTTCATAGTAGGAAACTGAAAGGGAAAGGTAGGCTGTGAGTAGCAGGCAAACACATTGTGTAGGAATTTCTGTTTTGAAATTTTTAAAGCTTGATCAACAAGTTGTCGACAGAAAGTTTTGTTTATAAAAAGTTTTTGATTTGAAGTTTTAAATGATTGATCAACCAGTTGTCGACTGAAATTTTTGTTTACAAATATCAATTTTTCGTGCAAAATTTTTCAGTATTGAAAATTTTTGTCATTTGTAAACATCGGTGTTTACTTTCGACGGTTTGCAACGCGAATTGTTTTAATTAAAACGTGAAAATGTGCCGTATTGACGTGGATTTGCGTATTGCAGAAGATTATTGCTGATATCAACATAATCATCAAAAGTGCACAGCAAATAGTTTTAACCGTCATGACGCCCGAAACAAAAACTTCTTGCTGTACAAAAACAAACACATGTTGTTTTTAATACACACGTGTTTTGTTATTGCTTTCTGCAATCACTTTTTTTTTTGGCAAAATTGCAAACACAATAACAAACAATTCGGAGTTCCTTCAGAAAACATATGCGAATCCAGCAATAGAGAATCGAAGCGTTTGCGTTTTTCGCGAAAATTTAACAAACAAAATTCGTCGGTATTATTGTACAACAAGAAGTTTTTGGTACTGTGGGATGAATGGGAACTGATGAATTATGTTACTTATATGTTTATGCTCCCTACCTTTCCCTACCATTTTGCTTCCAGCACATTGCCTACTTTACCCTGCTTGTGCCTACCATTTTGCTTACACCTGTTTGGCTACCATACCCTACCTATGCCTGTCAGTTCCCTACCAATTTTGTTTTCATGCTATAGCAGGGAAATAGCAGCTTTTGTCCATCTTTGCCTACCTCAAAGCTTCATATAAAATGTGATTTCAATGCGTACAGGTAGCTTGTTTGCCTGCGTGTTTCGAACCAATTGCCTGCTTAAAATTTTGTCTGGGTTATAAATAAAAAGGTGGGCGTTCCAGACGGAACAATAATGGAAGTAAATATCGAGGTTCATATGGTTATTCCAAAAAGTCAGCTAATTTTGCGTACAAATGATTTTTTGAAATATCTAAAATAAATAGTTGAAATCATGTGCTTTCTTTGTATATTTAGACTTTATTCTTAAAGTTAATAGTTTTTTCATAATAAATCACAGAAAAAATCCGGGCGGGACAAAAAATTCCGTATTGAAATTATCAGTACGATTTTTATTCTAAAAATACTTTTTTCGTACAATATATATTTTTTTGTATTATCTCTGAATAAAGCTTAGAAAATTAACTTTATTTATGTTTATATGCACTTTGTTCATAAAGTTTACAGTTATTTCGTAATAAATCGCAGAATAATTCCAGACGTTCCGTACGATTTTTTGCTAAAAATAATTATGTATATGACAATATTAATAATCATTATTACAAAATGAAAAGTGAAGTACTATTCAAATTTTTCGATGTCTTTTAAGTTTTTTAATATTTTTTTTTTACTTTTTTTGAAAAACATTTTTTATACTATAGTTTTACACTTTTTGTATTCAAAATTCCGGACGGGACAGATTTCAATTAGCTGTCAAAAATTTTCTAGAAATACTAGGAAAATGATGTTTACATTTTTGATTTTTTTTTTTTTTGTCATTGTCTCAGTGACAATTGATGCCTCGAAGCTTTCTCGAACTAAGTTGCATATATAAGTTCAATCTCGTAACTTTATCGCTTCTAATTTTAAAAATCTCTCGTACGTTCGAATTTATTGCAATGATACGATATTTTTTAATTTATCAAAGCGATAACGCAATATTTTTCAAAGCAATTTCGAACTTTGATTATTATTTTTCTTCTCAGTCTGCCATCTCTCGGAAACCTCCGATGTCTTGAACCATTCTTGAAGAACTTCGATAAAAAATGTTAAATCTCGTTTTAGAATTTAATTTTTTTTAAATTTTTCGTTCATTAAATTTCTTTGACAATATACGATATTTAAATATTTATCGCATAGAAATTGCATCGACATTTTTGGAAGCTTTTCGAACTTTTATTGTTTTTTGTTCAACGTTCCGGTTCCGTTACGGTCCAGAGAAAACTCCGTCCAGAGGTCCAGAGAAAATTCCGATAGAACACGATAACTAATCGAATGAAGACGAGTGTTGCGAACATACGTTATAATTAGATTTGACTAGCATTTTCTGTTTGTTTTGAAACATAGTTACAACCCAGTAAACTGCCAAGAAATAGTATATTCAAATGCAATTAAAATTTTATGTTTATATTGCAACATATTTATGGTAAATTTGACAGATTCTGCTGGACAATATAATAATCTTTACACGTGAACAAAAATTAATTCAATTTCGATTATAATTTAATTACACTTCATTCCTAATACATGTATGGTAATTTCGTATTATTTTTTAATTACATTCAAACATATTCAAACAAACAAACAAATTTTATAAAGTTGAGCCTAAGAAAAAAATTAATTATTTTTTTTAGGTAGTTTGGTTTATGCTCTCTTTAACATAAATCATTTTTAGTAGTATATTTTTTTATTCGAAAAAATTGGTTAGAAAGTGTTTAGAATTACTATTGTAATTTTCTTAAAATCATTAAGTAATAGCAAAAAAAGCTGTGTATGCAGTACAAATTGGCGAATTATAAGGACTGCGTCGAATAAAATTGTCCGCTACAAAAATGAAAAATTCTAGAAATCTAGTAATCGAATTTTTATAGAATAAAATATTTGATTTTGCAAATTATTTTTCGATTTTAAAAAAATATAAAAAACCAGAAATTAATATTTTTTAATAAAAAGTTTTAATTTTTCCGGAACCCCTTCCGTTAATGTTGTAATGGTAGTGTCCGACACCCTCACAGCTGCTGAAGACCACTTTCTTTTAAAGTCTTAAATGTCTTTGGCCACTTTTTTTGTTGTCTTCATCTCCCTTTTTACTAAAGCCCAGTATCTCTCAATCGGCCTGAGTTGTGGACAGTTTGGTGGATTGGCTTCTCTAGGCACCAAAATCACTGCATTTTGTTGGATCCACTCTAAGGCCGTTTTGCTGTAGTGACATGAAGCGAGGTCAGGCCAAAAAAATGTGGACACTTCATGTTCCTTCACATATATTTCGCTATTAATTGTACCCGATGTCACGAATGAGCTGCTCCTTTTTCCACAACTGCAAATTGCCTGCCAAACAAGGAATTTCTTTGGGAATTTTGTCATTTTTTTTTATTTAAATTTTTCAGCGACATTTCCTCGAGAATCGGCTGTATAAAATTCCTGCCCAGGTAGCTGAGAAAAGTCCGCTAAAACATAAGTTTCGTCGTCCATTATGCAGCAATCGAATTTTAAAAAAAAATCTTGGTTCAGCTTTTTAGCTCGTTGTTTTGCGGTTTCATTCTTGACGGCATTTCTATCCCGAACTTTTTGGACCTTGTACGTCTTCAGCCCAGCTTCTATCTTAGTCCTGCACACGAAAGATTCTGAGCAATCCGCCTTTCTCGCCAATTTCCTTCCGGATATGCTTGGATCTTTCATTAAAATATTCACAACCTTCTTCGACTTTTCACGATCATGTGGGCCTTTTTTTACCAGAACCTTTCTTCCGATCAATACTCAGGTCTTCCTTAAAGCGGTTGATAACGCGAGAAATGGTCTTAGGGTTAGCCCCTACCTCCTTGGCAATTTTTTTAAAAGACCAACTAGGTTGTTTTTGAAATTTTTTAATTATATTTTCTCGCACTTCCACTTCGTTTGCCATTTTCGCGTTAAATAAATTTTGTATTGACTATAACTGACACAAATTATTTTCTGCCATTTAATTCAGAGCTACTATGATCAAATTTTTTTAATTTGAATCTTGCAATAGCACATTATGGGAAGATATGTAACGGACAATTTTATTCGACGCAGTCCTTATACAATAGATGTATTGGGACATGTCTTTATGAAAATAGTTTAGAGTAGTATAATTGCTGTATTCCGTTTTCATTTCGTCGTTGTAGAACGAAAAGTCACAAAATACATTTTCAAAATGCCAAATATTGATTTACAAAAATCTTTATATATCTGTCAGTTTTTAATCGATGACCTCAATTTTGTTACCACATGATAAGAAAATGTAAATCTATCAATTGATATTTCAAATTTTAAAATGCATCATTTACTTTTTATAATATTAATCAACAAAGTCTAAATTGAATGTATTTGGTGACTTTTCGTTCTACAACGACGATTTATATATTTCAGTCAAACGTAATTTAAAAAAAAAAATTTCATTTGAAACACTTTTATTTATGCGCTTTTTTTCGATTTGAATTTTATTTATACATTTCACTCTGCAATTAATTTCAGTTCTTGTGCATGCGTGGCTTGCGCATGCGCAACCTTCGTTGTTGCGCCTAAATTAACGACACGTTTATTGAACTGTTTTTCTTTTATTGGTTTTTATTTTTAAATTTTTCATCCATGTGCTAGTGGAATTTGTGCAGAACGTAAAATCGAGCGCTCGTAAAATGCAAATTGTGTGGCATCGCATGGAATGGGATGACGTGCCGTGCACGCAACATGCGCGGTAAATGCAACTTTAGTTGCTGCGCATGCGCAACCAAATGCTGGCCAGGACATAACAGCGGTGATGGTGGCGGGCGGCAGCAGCAGCAGCAACATTGCGAAATTTATGTATTTCGATTTCTTGTTTCTTATTTAAATTTTATTATTTGTCTTTGCTGTAAACAGTGAGTTGCATAAAAAAGCGTAGAACTTGTTGTTGCATATTCTGGAAACTAATTTTTTATTCTATTCTTTTTTTTAATAATTCTTTTTTAAAATTTTATAAAATACATTTTTATAATTATTTTTAGATTTAAATGCCTTTTTATTTAATTGAAATGATTATTTTTATATTCCGTTATTTATATAAAAAAAAAGAATTTAAGTGAAAAAGTTGTATACAATAAAAAAAAACAAATACACCAAATAAACTACAATCAAAGTACAACAAGTAGTTCTGCTGTTAAACCACATTCCACAGCACGATCCATGGTAACGATCTTGCCAGGCCATCGCTGCTACCATGTAAAAGAATTTCGAGGAAGCATGGCTCAGAAATGCTCTCTGGATACAGCGCATCATGCTTTCTCACTTTGTCTCGCGTTTTTCTGCACTTCCGTTGTTTGTCTTACTTACTCAGTCACACATTCACCGTGCCCTGTCTGTTACACACGCTTCACAGTGGCATGTTACCGATATTAGGTAGATCGTTAAACCAGATCAAAGGATTAATGTTTGTTTAGGAATTTGCTGGAGCTATAAAAAAATTGCAGGTGTTTGAAAAAAAATGAACCTATTCAGGTTACATTATTAAATTAGCAGATCTCTAAAAAGCAGTAGTAATTCGGTTAACCAAATATCAAATTTGCAGGCATATACCAATTTTCAAACTATCGTATTCAAATATCACTTCGATCATCAATTTATTTTGAACCCTTTTAAGGATTTAGTTTTCAGACGAATGAAATTCTTTGAATTGTTGTATATGTGAGTTTCAATCGAAAGTAAATTTCAGAAGAGCTTCGATTATATTTTACAATTGGGATTAATTGGGAGATAAAATTATAAATAACCATTTTATTTTTAAATTATTCCATTTTTTATACAACCTCTGATTCTGTGGAAACTCTGCTGCCTATATTTACAAATTGCTGCACACAACAACAACTTTTGCAAAATCTCGAGTTGAGGCAGTTTTTGCATTTCTTGCTTTTGGCTCTTTCTTCAATGCACATAATTCTTATTGTGTTCATTGAAAAAGCAAAACTTGAGCGACTTAAAATGTAGAATATGCAGAGAAACATCGTGATGAAGGGGCTTGATTGCTCTGAAACAGCTGTACGATCTGTCACTCAATGTATTTTAAACAATTATAATAATAATAATAGTTTGGCACTACAGTCCTATAAGAACTTCGGCCGAGCTCTCTCACCATTTTGAGCTGTGCGTGTTATATTTGTACTGAAAGTGGTGGGACCTACAGTTTATTGCCGAATCCGAACGGCGGGTGAGAGCTTTTCATAGGTAATGTTTTACTCTCGTAGGTTTGCCATTTACTGCCGAGAGGTATAGAAAAATGTTTCTATTAAAAGATGTTGATAGCCCCAGTCCAGGCTTGAACCGGGGACCTTTCGGCCCGTAGTCCAACGCACTAACCACTGAGCTACCGCGGCTACAACAATTTTTATTGTTTTTTTTGTTTGTACAAAACACCTTATTTGTACCGACTGGACCTAGAGGAATAAAAAAAAATTAAAATTCTGAACTCATTTTCACATAGTATTTTGGGCACAGTTCTTTCGCAAACAATTCTTTCACCAAAAAATCTTCACGTAACTCTTCGTTTAGGAGCTATGCTTTCTCAAACTCTTTTTTTTTCTATTAAAGAAATTTTTCGCTTCAACATACTTTACACCCTCCCTCAAATAGTATGTTCGGTCGTACACAGAAAAAAAAGTGCATACTATTTATAAATTTGTTCATCAGTTTTATGAATTTTTCATTATTACTCAACCAATGACCAAATTCATCCAATTTATGAATCGTTCATAAAACCGTAATGAAAAAGTTCATAATATTGATGAACGCTTTCATAATATTAATGAAAATATTCATGACCAAATTCATCCAATTTATGAATCGTTCATAAAACCGTAATGAAAAAGTTCATAATATTGATGAACGCTTTCATAATATTTATGAAAATATTCATGATATTTATGAAACTATTTAAAAATAAAAAAAATATTTTTTTATTTTCTTGTATTATTTTTTTTTGTATTTTATTACTTTTTTTATTTTATTATTTTAATTTATTTATTTTTTAACTACTTGCATTTTATTTTATATCTACTCTTGCTGTTGCTGCCTATTGCTGCTGTTCGTTGTTGTGTAACCTGCGGCGCACGTTTCTTTGGAGTTATAAACAACGATTCGGAAACGATTCGGTCTATTTGTACGAAATGACATAGTAATAATAAAAACTAAGAACTGTATCTGCTATCATCGACTATTGCCGCGTCGCGACGAGTAGTCAAAATAATCACTGTGCGTCATGCGGCATGACGCGTCAGTAAAATAAAAATATCTATTTATAGAATCGTCAAAAGTAGCATGTCACACATACGATCATACGCAAATACCTACCTACCTACTATGTGTTGTATTTTCTATGCTCCTTTTTGTGGACTGGTTTTTTTACTTTTCAGTATCGCCTTTATGCTGAATATGACAATTATGAAACAATTATGAACGCGTTTATTATATCAATTTCGCTCAAATTGTGCGATTCGTATATACGAAGAATAGTTCATAAATAGAATGATTTTTCAATATATATTATGAACGGTGTCTCAATTAACGTCGTTCATTCCATTTATGAACAATTTTTTTTCTGTGTAGTTCTGTCCTAAACAACTCGCGTCCGATTAAAAATGTGTGGGACAACTTTTACTCAGATATTATTCTCACATTTCACATTTATGGTATTGTAAATCTTTGATTAATCGAAAAATAATCGTTTTAAAAATCTCATACAGGTTTTTCACAGTCAGTACTTTCTCAGTCAGTTTATTCCCAGTTCCCCAGTCAGTTTATCTCCAGTCAGTATATTCACCGAAATTCTACCCCTTACAAAATCATCTGATAATTTGTATCCCTGCACAATTTTTACCATTAGCATTCTATTAAAAACATTCTATTAAATTCTAGATAAAAATATAAATTCTAAAAACTAAAGGACTCTTGATCTACCAACGATCAAATATCAACTTGTCCAGCATGTTTTTCACCAAATACTTCATTCAGCGTAATTCTTCCCCGAATTATTCCTTCCCATGTATTTTTTCCCTGAAACATTTTCCCACAAATTCTCGTAGATTTGTATCGCAAAACATTTCCTGTACAACATTTATTTTAAAGTCTCATGCAGATCTTTTTTTTTTCAAAAGACAAACTATTTTTTTACAATATTTTGTATCTTTCTTAATTCTTTGCGTTTATTTTTTCCATTTACAATTCTATTTTCAGATAATTCTATAGTGATATCCCCATGCAATTCTTTCAACGTAATAATTTTTGGTCAAATTTTCCTTTAACAACTCTATTCACAAATAATTCTTCCACAGACATTTTTTTTATCAAAAGAAAAATATATTTATATTTCAACCGTTATCCATACATAAAATTGCATTATCCGATATCTATTAGGCCTATTCTAACGTCACACTTATCGAACTTTTTCTTGCTCCTCGTGAAACCATTAAAAGCAACATGTTGCATAGCCGCAACTGCAACAATAAGACGATGAGTACAACAACTTTAGTCAGATCAGCGAGCAACATCAATAATTTAAACAAAACCTTAAACGACATTCCAATCCAACTCACATTTAGAACCTTTGGACGTTCCAAAGACAGGCCAAACCATGAATAAAGCAGAACAACAGCAACAACAAAAAGAGAGATGGCAACTACGTTCTGCAACATTGCAACATAAATTTATTGGCTGCGTTCTGACGTTAATACAGTGAAAGAAAAAAAAGTATCAAAGTTTTAAGATCGCTTTCTGTATTCCAAACGATTAAAAACAACGAACGAATGACGTAGAAACGACGTCAATATTAATTGATTTTCATACTTTTTGACTTTTTAAAAAAATCACAATAGTTTAAAATGACGTCGTTTTCGACTTATTGTAGGGAAAATATTTTATAAGAGGTCGTTTCCTAAACGTGTTATGTGAAATAAACGCAAGTTTAGTAAATCCAGATTTACTGTTACTCAAGGGTGCTTTCCAAAATTATAATTTTCATCATATGGTTATTTAGTATAACGACAGGAAGGAGAAAGTCTTATTCTGTCCACTAACTGATCTTCAATTGGAGAATTTAAAACTCAATCAAATTCTCCAATTGAAGACCAGTACAGTTATATGCCTAAAGGTCTACAAGATGTTGAAGATCAGTTCAGTGATATGTTTAAAGGTCTGCATGAGGTGTTAATTCCCCCTTCCTATTAAAAATAATGATGAACCAGTAGGGAAGGTTAGATCACATGGCAAATTTTAAAGTTGGTGTTATTATGATAGTTAGGATTATCAAAATTATAGTCGGTCTAAGCCGACAGTAATATTGATCTGTAGATATTCATTTTATATGAGGTATTTGAACATAAGTGGTCGATTCTCAGGTCACAGGCAGCTTAGATATATAAGTAATCTAAATCTAAAGTTTCATTGTTCTATCTCTTCTACTTTTTCAGTAATCGTGATTTCAACAGACAGACAAAAGGACAGGCAGACGGGCAGACAGATATCGTTAAATCGACCCAGGAGGTCATGCTGATCAAGAATATATATACTTTTCCATAGATGCTTCCTTCTGGGTATTACAAACGGCGTACCAAACTGAATATACCCTTTCACTCTTAGTGTAGGGTATAAAAAATATTGTGGCAGAAAAAAAAAGTTGTTCTCGGAAAATTGTTGTAGGGAGAATGGTTTTAAAGCAAATTTTTATAGAATTAACCGGTGAAGAATTTACCAGGACATTATAAAATTGTGCGAGAAAGAATTTTCGCGTAACGAATCATGTTGGAAAAACAAGTTGTAAAAAATACAATACAATAATTTAAAGACAATAACTTTCAGACAATAAAATATTAGGAAAAGCATTTTTCGGGAAATAATTCCCAAGAAATTTATTGTTCAAGGAGAGAATTGTCTAGATTTTAAGTACACAACTTGTTTTGGCAAGGAATTAACAGGTGAGCAATTTGGTAAGGGATTTAATGGGGCGAGGTTATAAAATGTTTTTCAATAAGAGCCGCTACAAAAGTACGTTCGATGCCATTATATATGGAACTCGATTTCTTTTGCATGGCCACCACGGGCACGCTTGCATAAGTCCAGACGCGGAACCCAATTTTCGACGGTTTTCAAGCATAAATCGGCCGATACTACTGCAATTTCACGTCCGATACCGCTGCAATTTCACGTTCGATATTCGTACGAAGTTCATCAATCGTCGCTGGCTTGTTGGCATAGACCATAGACTTGACGTAGCCCCACAGGAAATAGTCTAACGGCGTCAATTCGCACGACCGAGGCGGCCAATCGACTGGACCATTTCGTGAGATAACACGTTCTCCAAACTGGGTTTCCAATAAATTGATTGTGGCATTCACTGTGTGGCTTGTGGCGCCGTCCTGTTGGAACCACATGTCCTCCAAGTCCATATCATCCAATAGGGGCCAAAAATATTCGGTTATCATTGAACGGTAGCGATTCCCATTCACAGTAACGTGCCGGTCTTGATCATCACGGAAGAATGACGCCGCCGGCCCATAAACCGCACCAAACGTAATTTTTTCGGGATGCAATGATGGCTCATGGAGTACGTGTGGATTGCTGTCTAACCAATAACGCATATTTTGTTTATTGACGAAGCCATTCAGCCAGAAATGAACCTCATCGCTGAAGATGATTTTTCGAATTTTTACTACCGAATTTCGGTAGTAAATTTTAATAATTTCGACTCGTTGTTGGCTCGTATATCTTTCCATCATGAAATGGCAAACCTGACTGAAGAGAAATGTCATAAGAGCGGCAAGAAATATGGCGTCGTTTGCTGTCCCTGTCGCTCTACTTTTGTAGCGTCCCTTTACCAGCACTCTAAAACCAACTGGCAACTTTAACACGGCGTTGTCCTAGGGAGGGGTCAATTAACACCTCCTGCGGACCTTTAGACCTATCACAGGACTGGTCTTCAAAATCGTGTTCTGTGACCGGTACCTTTCACTAGTCCACAAAGTCCTGTTCTGTGACCGGTATCAGTGTGGAACATTCACTTAAAAAAAATATTTGTTTTGTTTATTTCTATTGTTTACTTTTTTATATATTTTAAATTTTACTTATTTTATTTTACATTTACATTATATTTTATTTTATTTTACCTTCTTCTTCAAGCATTCACATTTTATTAATTATTCCACCTTCTATGAGTTCATTACAATTACATGGAAGACATGCTGAATTTAAATCAATGCAGTATCGAAAAACAGTCTACGAATTATAGACGCATTAGTTGCAGCGTATAAATAAGTCTCGTTACTATGGCGCCACCTAGTGCCTTTTCGTTCCACTAGCAACATATTTAACATTGACACGATCCATCTGCTCATGCAGACCTTTGGACCTATACCAGAACTGGTCTTCAAAAACCTGTCCTTAGTCGGTACCAATGGTACCGGTCACGTGATAGGCAGTTTTAGACCAATTGACACTTTTTTCCCGCATGGTTTAGACTACTTTTTAAGATGCGTCCAATGTATGAGACACCTGTCCCTGGCTTAATGTATCGATGTGTTGTAGTGTTTCCTTAGTGTCCATCAATATCACTCGAAATAAAAAGTTTATTTTCGGCAGTCGCTCGTTTACGCGACTTTGTCGAATAATCTACCCTGGAATTCTGCGTAATTTGACATGTCGCAACAAAAAAAAAACCTTTTGCTTTGACTGAATTTGGCGAACACTACAAATATTTGACGAAAACACTTCAGGTATTTTTGGCAAACACTATCAAATTTTGAAATATTTGCGGGAAACACTTCAAATATTTGTGGGAAACACTTCAAATATTTGTGGGTAACACTTAAATATTTGTGGGAAACACTTTTCGTGTTTGTGGGAAACACTACAATTATTTGTGGGAAACACTACTGATTATTTGTGAGAAACACTTCGAATATTTGCTACAAATGAGTTTGCAAACTCTTTTGTGTTTGTTTGAGAAAGTGTTTAGAGGAAACGATATTTTTTGTGTGTGTTTGAGGGTAAATGGCTTAAAGAAGAATGGCTAGAAATATCGCTTGGCGAATTTGGTAACAAAGAAACTGTTCTTGAAAGAATACTTTGAAGGTGATGTTTATGAAAGAATGTTTCTATGATATAGGTAAAATATGTAGAAGAATAATAGTTCTAAATAGGTATACCAAAGTTTTTAAAATTTCAATAATAATTGAATATTTTTAAGTATTAAAAAAATCTAAAATAATTGAAACATTTTATACTTGTTTTTTTTTTAAATTTTGCACAAAATTCAAGTTAAGCCAACAGAGCCATTGAATGCATTCTGAGTGCGCATGCGCGATGTTGTTGACGGCGTCCGAAGACGACGACTACATCGACTTTGAAGTGGCGTCTGCATTGCTATCGTCGGATCTTCTGTTGCTGCTGCTGCTGCCGCCACACATTCTCTTCCACGATCGTGCCTCACATTGGGCGCATTTTGTTGTTGCTGCCGCCGTTGCTGAAAGCCAGATCAATGTCAGCTTTTTGGAGCGCTTTACGACTTGACTTGATTTCAATTCAATTGGACGCTCGTCTGCGCGCTTATTGTTCGCGTTGTTGTTGTTGTTCTTCTTCTTCAGTTGGTTATTGTTGCTATTGCCTCATGTTGCTGCAAAACTGGTTTTTGTTGCTGCTGCTGCTGCAACGCGAACAAGTGCCTCATCATCACCAGCAACACGTTGCGCATGCGCAAAATGTTTCTTTTTGTTGCTGTTGTTCTCGTTACCATTGCTACCAATTTACATTGCGCTAGCTGGTCGTCGAATTGGCAGGCCTGGCAGCCGACCGGTCAGGCGCTCAGTCAGTCAGTCTGACTGCCTGCCGCCTGTCTTCCTGGTTGCCCACCGCGTCGAGTGGCTGCCAAGCCATGTCGTGGCCGCTTGTGCGGCAATTGTAACAAGTTGCTAGCGCGTCATGAAATGTTGTTTTTATATTTTTGCGGTTTAAAAAATGTTATTTTCATATTTTTTTACATTTTATATTGAACATTTTGTTATTTTATATTATTTTTATTTAATTATATTTTTTATTTTCTTTTAACCATGCACAACTGTTTCTATTGTAAGCTGAGTCATGGCAGTTTTTTTTATTTACTTTTTTGTTTCACCAGAAACATCGAACTATCGTACGAAAGACTTAAATTTGTTGGTATGTCTTAATTATTCATATTATAAAAAGTAATCAATAAATTTAAAAAATGGGATCCGTACGATATGTCGAAAAAAAAATGTCGAAACCTAAAAATGACGAATTTTTAAAAGCCTTAAAATGCCGAAATATTTTTTGGCCGAAACAAAAAATGTCGAAAAAATATTTCAAAACTGGAAAATGTCGAAAATTAAAATGTCGAAATATCAAAAGGTTGAAATGCGATTTTAAAATCTTATTTGTAATTTCACACCAAATCGATAGGGATATCAATGGAATTTTGGGTTTGAAAATATGCATTATTTCCAGAGATACTATTGTTCAAAGTTAGAAAGATCACTTTTTTTGTATAGTGGTTCATATGCATCTTCTATTGATGTTAGGAACTCTTTTAACTCCCTGTACTTCAGCTTTTAAGTACTTAATTCAAAATTTTTGTTGATGGTATTATATTGGTATGGTATAATCAAGGATTGAAACCGTAACCGAAACCGATATCCGTTTAAAACCGTTTCATTTTTAAAACCGAAACCGTAACCGAAACCGTTATACGAAAATCAGAAATAAACCGATATCCAAAACCGAAATAAACGGTTTCGGTTTTATACCGGTTTAAAACTCTTTTTAAAAAACAATAAAAAGAAAACGAAAAACATATTTGATTTTACATAGAAGAACTTAAGTACAAGGCATGTTTACTGAGATTTGGAGTTCTCAAAATAAACATTTCCTGTTGTACAAAAATTCACATGTTGTTTTTTTAGAAACAATATTTCCAAAACAACGGTCTTTGGTCTAAAAGTTGTTTTTTGTTTCATTAATTTGTGTAGAGGTAAATCGAATTAACAACAAAACACCAGCTTGGAGTTGCTGGTGTTTTGTTGTTAATTCGATTTACCTCTACACAAATTAATGAAACAAAAAACAAATTTTAGACCAAAGACAATTTTTTGTTAAAAAATTATTCAAATTTTAATGATGTTGGTTTTTTTATTTATTGTATTAGTAAAATATATAGGGGAGCTTGGGGTAAAGTGGGACAAGTTTTGAAAAGTTAATTTGAATATTTTATAAATTCTCTTAAAGGATCTATTCAATAGAATACCATTTATAGGTCTTTAAATGGATTTTTGAGTGATTTTTCAAAACAGCTCAATTATATATTAAGGATTAAAAAATTATAATAAGGTAATAAAAAACAATGGTAGTGCTAGAAAAAATTTGAAAAAAAAGTTTCAAATTATTAAAATCTCAGTAACTACTTAAGAAAATACGAAAAATGAAATGCAAGTTTGACAAGTTCAAACATTTCCTTATCTCCTTATGAATTTTAAGAATATTTACCGATGTATTCTTGTTGCTCTTGTTAAAGGTTCGCTTCTCTGATCTCTTTTGCAAATCAGATCGTATCTCAGGTGAAGTCAAAATGTTGTTTTATTGGTCTGATCACGAAGTTTTGAATTGACATTTTTTCTGAATTTTTATTATTTTTATTTTTACTGAAATAAAAACAAACATTGTTTAAATTACGTTTCCCACTTTACCCCAATATCACAATTTGGACATAACTTAGCACTATATAAACAATGTTTAGTTATTTGAAAAATATGGAAAAAAAAGAAATTTTATACAAAAACCGAAATCAAAACAGAAACCGTAACTTGGAACCGGTACACCGAAACCGTTTCGTTATAAAAACTTAAAACCGAAACCGTAACCGAAACGCTGAAAAAACCGAAATCGAAACCGTTATTCGTTTAGGTTTCAATCCTTGGGTATAATACATAATATTTTAAAATGACGCCTTCAAATTAAATAAATATTTTTAGAATAGTTTTTATAGTTTTAAATTAATATTTGAAGCTTATTGTATGTTCTGACCCCAATTCTGAGTCCCGTCGTAGCGGAATTATGAATCTCCGAACGAATACAAATTTTTAGTTACTCTAAGATCCATGCGGAATGGAACATATTTGGACATATTCACACTGAATACCATTACACACGAATCCTAAAGTAGCTAAAAATTTGATTTCGTTGCGATAATTTGGATTTTCGCTACGACCGGAGTCAGAATTGTGGTGTCTGTGTGACGAATATGTTTTTTTTTAATCTTTATCTTCGTATTTTATTATATTTATTTGTGAATTTTTTGCTTACTAATATATTTTTCTTACACAAGAAACACTATTTTTGTTGCTATGCATTCATTTCGACATTTTCGATTATTTTTTCGGTTAAAAATGAATTCGCCATTTAAAATTTCGACATTTTTAGTTTTTGACATTTTATTTTTCAACATTTTAGTTTTCAACATTTTTGTTTCCGACATTATTGTTTTCGACATTTTTAGGTTTCGACATTTTTATTTTCTACATTTTTGTCTTCGGTATTTTTAGTTACGATATTTTAAATTTCGACTTATCGGAGCAAACACTATTTTTTCTTAATTTTAATTTCGTAAAATACAAAAATTATTCGTAGAATTCACGATACATTCGTAATATCTATTATTTAGAAACGATTCGTATGTATTACGAATCAATATTAGTAAAATTAAACAACAACTGAATTACGAATATTTCGTTTAAATTACAAAAGTTTCGTTATATTATTGTCTATTGAATTTTTTTTTTTTTGAAAGAATAACATATTTTACGAATGAGCTGCACATTTTACGAATAAATTGCTAAACATTCGTAAATTTTGAGGCTATATGTTGAATTTTACGAAAACATTCCGTGTTTTTGACAAATAATTATTAAAAACAGAAATCCGTTGCGTCAAATAGCAACTTGTTTCGTAAATGTTCGTAAAATTTACGAATATATTCGTAAAAAAATACACAAATATTTAATAAATTACGAATCTTTCGTATCATGTACGAATGGCTGTCGTAGATAAAATCTACGAATAGTTTTGTAAAATAAACAAATAATATTCGTAATTTTATTATAAATTTACGAAAGTTCATTCGTGTATTTTACTAAATATTTCGTGGATAAGTTTCAAGAATTTTTTTTTATTTCTGAAAGGAGATAAGATAAGGTTTTGTCGATGTAAAAAAATATATAATAAGTGTTTGTTGATTTGTATTAATTGGTTTGTTAAAATGTTTTTGGAGCGTACAATTTCGGAACTATGTAGTCAGTATTGATCTCATTTCGTGAGAATATTTTAAACTTTCGAATAGTATTTTTTATTTTTTTAAATTATATGTAAAATATCCAGCCATGCCGATTTTAGAACGGTTTAACCAAGGAAAAGTTCGATTTTTTGTTGTCCTTTTTTAACTTCAAGGACGATGCGCGTGCATAAGATTTTATTCAAAACTGATGAAATTTTAGGAGGACATTAATAGATACAAGATGAGTCCATTACGATCAAAAAAAAAAACTTTATGTAGATGGTAAAAAAAATAAAAATTTGGATTTAAAGTGTTTTTTAATTTCATCTACAATGCGCACACAGGACATTATTTTTATTTTTTTTTTACTCAAATTTTTTATGGTAAACTGCGTCGAATAAAATTGTCCGCTACAAAAATGAAAAAATCTAGAAATCTACTAATCGAATTTTTATAGAATAAAATATTTTATTTTGCAAATTATTTTTAGATTTAAAAAAAAAATATAAAAAACCAGAAATTAATATTTTTTAATAAAAAGATTTAATTTTTCCGGAACACCTTTCATTAATGTTGTAATGGTAGTGTCCGACACCCTCACAGCTGCTGAAGTCCACTTTCTTTTAAAGTCTTGAAGGTCTTTGGCCACTTTTTTTGTTGTCTTTATCTCCCTTTTTACTAAAGCCCAGTATCTCTCAATCGGCCTGAGTTCTGGACAGTTTGGTGAAGTGGCTTCTCTAGGCACCAAAATCACTGCATTTTGTTGGATCCACTCTAAGGCCGTTTTGCTGTAGTGACATGAAGCGAGGTCAGGCCAAAAAAATGTGGACACTTCATGTTGGCGTAAAAATGGAAGCAATCTCTTTTGCAAGCATTCCTTCACATATATTTCGCTATTAATTGTACCCGATGTCACGAATGAGCTGCTCCTTTTTCCACAACTGCAAATTGCCTGCCAAACAAGGAATTTCTTTGGGAATTTTGTCATTTTTTTTTGATTTGAATTTTTCAGCGACATTTCCTCGAGAATCGGCTGTATATAATTCCTGCCCAGGTAGAGAAAAGTCCGCTAAAACATAAGTTTCGTCGTCCATTATGCAGCAATCGAATTTTTTAAAAAATCTTGGTTCAGCTTTTTAGCTCGTTGTTTTGCGGTTTCATTCTTGACGGCATTTCTATCCGGAACTTTTTGGACCTTGTACGTCTTCAGCCCAGCTTCTTTCTTAGATTCTGAGCAATCCGCCTTTCTCGCCAATTTCCTTCCGGATATGCTTGGATCTTTCTTTAAAATATTCACAATATTCGACTTTTCACGATCATGTGGGCCTTTTTTTTACCAGAACCATTCTTCCGATCAATACTCAGGTCTTCCTTAAAGCGGTTGATAACGCGAGAAATGGTCTTAGGGTTAGCCCCTACCTCCTTGGCAATTTATTATAAAGACCAACTAGGTTGTTTTTGAAAAATTTTAATTATATTTTCTCGCACTTCCACTTCGTTTGCCATTTTCGCGTTAAATAAATTTTGTATTGACTATAACTGACACAAATTATTTTCTGCCATTTAATTCAGAGCTACTATGATCAAATTTTTTTAATTTGAATCTTGCAATAGCACATTATGGGAAGATATGTAACGGACAATTTTATACGACGCAGTCCTTAGTACAATGCAACTTTTAAGCCCTATTACAACTTTTGGTAAAAATTTCGATCCGCCGTAATGAACATGATTCATCTAAACATTTATTTCTGTGTAAAACGACTTAATATGTTTGATTAGCTTTTGAAATTTTTTAATTTTTTGACACATTATGCACGGTAAGTATTATAATTAAAGTGTGGCTCATAAATAATTTATTAAATGATTTTTTATAAAAAATATTCTCAAAACACAACAACTGCAAATTAAGCCATCGAAAATAATATAAATTTACACACCAATATTTTTTTTTTTACAAAAACATCATCTGCGAACTAATTTTATGGGTAGGTATTAATATTAATAACAATAAGAAAGCACAAAAAACAACGTCAAAAATAACAGCAATTAACTAATCAACTACTAAATGTTGCTGCTAAAGTTAAATGCAAAAATAAAACAAAAATAATATAATTTGTTAAAATAATCAAAGAATATATGTGGAAATTAGCATAAAAATGTTAAAATCACAAGTTAACAACTTGTAGAACTGACACCTGATACAACAACAACACTACTAATAATAATAATAATATTAACAGCAACAAAAACAAAAACAAGAAATCTTAAAACAACAGTAACAAAATTAGCAGCTATAACTATTACAGAAACAACAGCAATAGCAAGAATTTTACAAAAGTTCAATGAAACTAAAGCCTAGTCATCAACATCACTATCGTCGTCATCATCAACATCAACATCATTATTAACATCATCAACATTATGTTCATGATCTTCGGTTACAGGTTTTGAACTCGCACGTTGTAGAGAAGACGAAGAATTAGCGGAAGAAACGCGAAGCAAAGAATGTAGCGGAGAGTGTGTGTAATTGGCTATAATTTCTCTGAACTTAAAAAATAAAGGAACAAAAAAATTGTATTATCTTTTACTTATACAAAACAGAAAAAAAAAAAAATAATCATCTCACCACAAAATTTTGAATAATTTATAATGCGAATTCTATGTTTGCAAAGTTTTTATAAAGTATTCATAGTTGCTATGAAATTGTTCATCAGTATTATGAATCGGTTTGAGTTTAAATGAATATATTCATACATATTATGAACTTCATTCAGTTTACAAAACAATTTATAATTAATCGTATTTGAAAATGTGTATATTTGGGTTTTTGATTTGATTTTAAATAAACACCCAGAAAAAATACTATATAAATAATAGTTTTTTACTATTAAAAATAATCAATAGGATAAATTATTATTTTAATCGGAAAATACCATTAAATACTATAAAATACCATGATTGCCATTGAGTTTATATGAAAAGATTTATTTTTTGTATACTATTAAATCAATAATTGTCCTATTGACCAATTTTAATGGGATTTGAGGGAATTTTTTTCTGGGTGAACCAAAATAACGATCCAAGTACAATTCAAAAAAGATAATTTATCAATTATTCATTTGAAATTCAAAACATATCAATTATAATTCTGTAATTCCAATTTATATTTGAAAAACATATCAATTTTAATTCATAAATTCCATTTAGTATTTGAAACATCAATTGTAATTTATATATCGATTTAAAATTCAAAATATATCAATAAGGGGATTCATATCAACGTCGTAAATGTCTAATCTCTTAAAAAAAATTACTCGTATTTTGACTTGAACTAATTGCTAGCACTATTTTTGTGTAATCTCTTTTTTTAACTTTTGATGCACTTTAATTTATCAATTAAAATCGGTATCAATTAAAATCGGTCCCCTACATAAAAACCGACAAATAAATTTAAAAGTTACCTACTCGTACAATTTTATAATACACATTTTACGTAAATTTATACTATTTACGAAGTTTTCTCAATCTCCTTAATATATATAGAACGCGTTGGGAGAGTTCGGTCACATGGGGCGGATTTTTATAGTCGGTCGGGCCCGATTATGGAATACCCTACACCTTTGGTGGGGATACTAATGTGGGCTATTTAATTGCATACCTTAATTTTAAAGTTTTTAATTATGCTGAACCTCCCCACCCTCAGAATATTATTGACATATCAGAAATTTACGTCTTATATCCCCATATATTAAAAAAATTATGTAAAAGTATAAAAAACTAAAAAAAAAAATATTGAAAAATAAATTGGGCGGACCACGCCCATATTTAAAATTTTGAAAGGCTAATATTTCATAGATTTGTTTTTAATAATTTACGGATCAAATTTCCACTATGAAAATCCGGGAAATAATGAAAAAAAAAGTGGGCAAATCACGTCCATTTTTGGACCACGTATTTTAAGGTGAATTCTAACAATACGTTTTAAACTTTATAACTATACCTTGAATACTTTTCGAGTTATTAGTTCCGAAAGAGTTATATAAAAGTGACTTGTATGGGAGGTGGGCGTGTCCGTTGACCGATTTGGCTCATTTTGAAACTTAATTCCTACTTTTGGCTAAAATATATTGAGACGAAATTTCATCGCATTCTGATCAGTATTTCTCATGTTATTCTGTATTCGGACAGCAAGACGGACAGACAGACAGACGGACATGGCTAAACGGACTCGGGTAGTGATGCTGATCAAGAATATATATACTTTTCCACACCGGACACGCCTCCTAAGGGGCGTTACAATATATGCACAAAGTTATTATACCCTGTACCTCATAGGTGTAGGGTATAATAAAATATTTTAAATACAAATGATAAAGATAATATTGTCACTATTATGCCAAAGGGGTGAATGTGCAATTTTTGACATTTGCATTTTTTTACATTTTTGAATGTAGTTTATCCTCAAGTATGCTGTGTCAAAATCGCGAGTCATTTTGTTGGATATTTCTAGCCACAAAAGACAAAACCAAAAGGACGAATTTGAAAAATTGAAAATCATGTCATGCCAAAAAGGCGAATTTTTTCGTTTTTTCGCCATAACTTTTTATTGGTATTAGATAAAATAGTGGTGTGAAGGCATTTATTGTTTGTTTTCAAAGCACCTATCGATCTGCATCATTAATTAAAAATATTTTGCCAAACAATAATTTGTTATTTGTTATTTGCACGACATTTTTCTTTGGCAAAATATTTATAATTAATAATGCAGATCGATAGGTGCTTTGAAAACATACAATAATTGCCTTTATATCCATAAAAGAGTTACAGCAAAAAACAAAGAGATTCTCCATTTTTGCATGACAAGATTTTCAATTTTTCCAATTTCTTCGTTTTTATGCTAAAATTTTTAATTGGTGCAAGATAAAATAGTGGTGTAAAGGTATTTATTGTTTGTTTTTAAAGCACCTATCGATTGGCAGCATTATTTAAAAATATTTTGCCAAACATTTTTTGCTGCAAATAACAAATGGCAAATTAATGTTTTACAAAATATTTTTATGCTAATAGATAGGTACTTTAAAATCAAACATTTAATACCTTACCATCACTATTTTATCCTGTACCATTAAAGAGTTATAGCAAAAAAACGAAAAGATTCGCCCTTTTGGCATGACATGATTTTTAATTTTTCCAATTTCTTCGTTTTTTTGCTATAATTTTTTATTGGTGCAAGATAAAATAGTGGTGCGTTGTGAATTTTATAATAAACAAGAAAATGATTTATGATTATGCAGAGCATAGTTCAAACTAACGATGAAAAATATTAACTTTTTTGTATTTTTAAAATATGCTCTATCAACACATTTTTGTATTAAAAATTACCCAACAGAAAATGTAAGGTCTACCTAAATTTAAACCTGAGTTCAAGCCCGAATAATCCTGCAACGGAATGCTTTCTTTCCAATATCCATACAAATGAACCTCCATTCATGCTTGAAATTTCATACTTTTTGAATACATTTTTTTAAATCCCCGGCGTCTTTAGGTTAGAACTTCATACAAATTGTAAATTTTTTTAGGCTTCGATTACAAGTCTGAAAAGTTCCAACGAAAATATGCAATTATTTTTCAGGCCCGTAAACTCTAGATCTCCTCTGGGCTATTTGCAGCAGTACCTTTATTTTGAATATCTAATGACATATAGAGTATTTAAATTCAGCTTAGAACGACAAAAATTTACATAATCATTATCATAATTAAACAAATTATTATAATTTTCTTACTGATCAAATTTCCTATGTGTCTTCAATTTTCCGACAGGTTTTAATGCAGTACACGATAGTGGAATTTCGATTAAGTGTTTTTACAAGTTCACTTGATCTGGTATTATTTATTAAGGCATTTACTTAAATTGACACTTTAATTCTTATACAAATTCGATATAAAATACTAAAATTAATATTGCAAAATCATTCTTTAAAACAACTTTTTAAACCACAGTCTAAATTTATATATTGTTAAATTCTTTATGAAAATTATGCCCTACCCAAACACATAACCTATGTCCGACTAAATGGTTTTGTTATTTTATGAGACGTTCATGCATTTTAATAATTAGCAATCATTGACAAAGTCAAAGCGGGTTCTGCTTAAATAACACTTTCAAACTAATGTTTAAAAATTATGTATTGACAACTAAAACCATTAAGAAAACATACGCAGCTTATTAAGAAAACAGTTAAAAGACATAACCAAGCCAGACTGCTAGCCAACAATTAAATGCCACTCAAGTGCGACTGGTGATGGTAAAAAAGAAGAAGATGGTAGAAAAGAAATTGTCTTTAAATCTTGGCAAAATTCTAGAAGCAGGCAGACAACTCAAAACATGTCATAAATGTTGTTAACTAACTTGACGTGGTCTAAACGACATGTGCTGGACGACACGACGATGACGAGGCGACGTCATAGAAATAGATGCAATTCAGTGTGGAGAATTGAAGAAAAACTACAGGAGAAATGTAGATGAACTGTGGGAAAAGTAAAGAAGAACTGAATAAGAGCTGTAGAAGAGCTGTGGAAGAGCTGTGGAAGAGCTGTTGAAGAGCTGTTGAAGAGCTGTTGAAGAGCTGTAGAAGAGCTGTAGTAGAAATTTAGCAAAACTATTAAATAACTTTAGAAGAACTAATCAAGAATTGATGTAGAATGATTGACAGTGTTTGAAATGGTTATGTGAAGAACTCTTCGAACAGCAATTGAATTGAAGGAGTTTCTGATTGACTGACTGACTGTTTGACAAGAACCGCTGCAGAGTTGAAGGACTCATTGAAGAGTTCTATATTGATTAGCCTGAGGAACAGTTGACAGTTTAAAGCAGAAATCAGTAAGGAATATTATGTCACGATTGTAGTAGAAACTATTCTAGGGTTATGATCGGAAATTTTAAATTAAATATGTTCTTTTACATAACTCGACTACATGAACTACATGCTCTGTCTACCTAATAGGGTTAAATTCTACTAGGGATGGCAAATTTTGAAGTACAATAGGACAGTTATTGATTTAATGGTATAAACAAATTAATATTTTCATACAAACTCAGAAATTTTGTTACGTTTTATAATATTTAATGGGATTTAACGATTAATAATAATAGTTTATTCCATTGACTAATTATCCCCTGGACTGGGGCTAACAACATCTTTTCATAGAAACATTTTTCTATACAGCGCTACCTCTCGTCAGTAAATGGCAAACCTACGAGAGAAAACCATTGCCTATGAAAAGCTCTCACCCGTCGTTCGGAGTCGGCAATAAACTCTAGGTCCCACCACTTTGAGTACAAATATAACACGCACAGCTCAAAATGGTGAGAGAGCTCGGCCGAAGTTCTATACAGGACTGTAGCGCCAAACTATTATTATTATTAATTTCAATGGTAAAAACTATTTATTTTATGGTAACATTTTTTGAGTGTATGTATATTTTATTAATTGGTATAGTCGTTCGAAGAAAACTATAAATTTAGATTTGTTACAGCACCATAAGTGAAAAACAACCATTCGGTAAAAAAACCTCCGTAAATTTTTAGAGATTTATGAGGCATATGTACAAAATGAGCCAGATCACAGATTAATAGTTAACCGATTACTCTCATTTCCATTACCAGTTAGCATAGGTATACAAATTACTCAAGTTCAGATTTTCATTTATTTGGTGTTATGGATTTTTCTGTAATCGTGATTTCAAGTGACAGACAGACTTACTCAGGAGGTAGCGCTGATCAATAATATTTTATTGTAAAGTTTTTTAAAAAGTAGAACAGATGGAAATAGGTAGTAATCTTAGTGGTTAATTTGTACTATTTTCTATTAAACCAACAATAATTTTCTTGTTTATCATTAGATCCTAAATGCTAAAAAATAATTAAAAAATTGTCCAAAAAAAAAAAAACTTTCGAGTTTAAATCCAAATATCTTAAAAATGTATCGGAGTTTTAGCATTTATTGGTATATTAAAATTAGTCTTAACATTTAAAAGAAAAATTACATTTAAAGTTTTTTGGAAAACTACTTGTGTAAATGACTGTATACTAAAAAGTGACTGCAAACGATCAAAAATGCCTATATGATGCTGATCCTAAAATACATGATAACGCACAAAAAATAAAGCTATCAAAAAAATCAAGTTTGAAAACTCAAAATTCAAGCAGTAGATATATGGCATTTTGAGGTAACTTAATGATGTATAATTTGGGTTTTTGGTTCTCCTTTTGATTTGGCAAAAGAACACGTAGAGGTTGTGCGAAAATGACAAGGTGTGGAGATGTTGCACTGCACAGTGAAACAAAATAACAAAATGGTGAAATATAAAATTTACATTATAACTGAAGTATTTTATTATATTTTAGGTGAATATTTAAATAATTTGTTTCACTGTGCTGCAGCCAATTTATTTCTGCGAGTTAACTTTTTGATTATTAAGGTGGTATTTTTTTGATTTTATTTTTATTTTTTGAAACAAAAAACAGGGCACACAAAACACATTATTGAAGCGTGTTGCATAAATCCTGTTTATGCCGATTTTTATGGTGGTTATAATGTTTTGGGCTAACAAAAAATTAATGAGTTTCTTCCTTTATGGAGACATTGTTTTTGTGGCGAAGACGTTTTGGTAAAAGAAGTTGAGGTTTTATTTCTGCACTTTTTGTGCAGATTTGGTAACATTTTTGAAATGATTTTTGGCAATTGCTGATGCTTTTTCTTGCAAGAGCATTTGGTATATATTAAGTTAATTGGATAAAGTAGGATTCAGTGCTTTTAAAGATTTTGTAAAATTAAATAAATATTTTATGATATTTGAAATCACAAAAAAAAAAAATAATTAAAATGTTCACAAAATATTCAATTTTGCATTAAAAATGCAATTTTCACTAAAAAATTCAATTTTTCACTAAAAAAAAAAATCAAATTTTCATTACAAATTCAATTTTTCACTAAAAATTCAAATTTTCACTAGAAATTCAATTATTCGCTAAAAATTCAATTTTTCACTGAATTTTTAGTTTTCACTAAAAATTCAAAATTTTACTAAAAATTCAAATTTTCACTAAAAAATAAAATTTTCACTAAAAAATAAAATTTTCACTAAAAAATAAAATTTTCACTAAAAATTCAAATTTTCACTAAAAATTCAAATTTTCACTAAAATTTCAATTTTTCACTAAAATTTCAATTTTTAACTAAAATTTCAATTTTTAACTAAAAAATACAATTTTTAACTAATATTTCAATTTTTAACTAAAATTTCAATTTTTAACTAAAAATTCAATTTTTAACTAAAAATTCAATATTTCACTAAAAATTCAATATTTCACTAAAAATTCAATTTTTCACTAAAAATTCAATTTTTCACTAAAAATTCAATTTTTCACTAAAAATTCAATTTTTCACTAAAAATTCAATTTTTCACTAAAAATTCAATTTTTCACTAAAAATTCAATTTTTCACTAAAAATTCAATTTTTCACTAAAAATTCAATTTTTCACTAAAAATTCAATTTTTCACTAAAAATACAATTTTTCACTAAAAATTCAATTTTTCACTAAAAATTCAATTTTTCACTAAAAATTCAATTTTTCACTAAAAATTCAATTTTTCACTAAAAATTCAATTTTTCACTAAAAATACAATTTTTCACTAAAAATTCAATTTTTCACTAAAACTTAAATTTTCACAAAAATTAAAATTTTTACTAAAATTTTATTTTCACTAAATAAAATATAAAAATTTTAAAATGAAAAACCACACTGAAAACTCAAAAAAAAATTAACAAAAAGCTAAATTATAAAAACTCCTAACGATCAGCAAACGTTTTGCCAATCGCGTCAAATGCTCTTGGTGCGAATCGTCATTAAAAATGTTGCACGGACAACAAAAGCAACAACTATAGCAATAGCAGCATCAACAACATGCTGTACATCAATCGATCGTCTTCGTTGTCGTCATTATCCATGGCGTCGCGTTGCCAACTTTTTACGCCTTTCGCACCGTTTGGAGTACAACAAACATACAACAGTAAAAAAACAACAGCAGCAGCTGCTACTTATGACAAACACGTTGCAGCAACAAGTCGCGCGCTGATCGCTTTGCTGTTGCTCTTGCTGCGGCTGCTGCTGCTCTACACTGCTGTTGATCGTCGTCGTACCCAAGATCATCGTTGTGTCCATGATCATCGCCATCCCCATGATCATTGTCGTCCCATGATCATCATCATCGACGACGACGACCACGCTTTGTTGTCCCCCTAAAGCTACAAAAAACTAAAATAATAAAAAAAAAAATGCTTTTATGTGACTCAAAAAACTGGACCTGTTCTGATCCTGACAACAAATGTGAAAATAAATGCGCTGCTTATGGAATTTTATAAAATTTTAATAAAAAAAAGATGTGTAGAAGGAAAAAAATTAAACTAAAAAAAACAATACGAAACAAATATTAAAAATTGTCTGCGTTTTGGCCCAACCCAACGACTTTATATGACGATAACTCTTTTTTTGCGATCAATTCTACTTTTTATTTTATGAGATCGTGTGATCAAAAACAAGATCACGGTTGTTGCTTGAGTTAGAAATAAGTTATAGATTGAAATTTATAGGTTCCAAATTATTAGAAAAATAACCAAAAAATTGAATTTTAGGTAAACATTTTAAAATTAAGTAACAGAAGTTGAATTTTATGAAAAATGTTTTTTTTTTTTTTTGAAATAAAATTTCATTTTTAGTGAAAATTTTAATTTTTAGTCAAGATGAAAATACAATGATCAATTTTCGACCATGACCCTTACCTCAATTTTAACTAGGGACGTCTCATTTTCTTTTTTCCCTATTTTTAATATATTTTTCTATTGATTTAAATTTATTTTATCAATTAAAGTTGTTCAATTTTTTTATTTTTATTCATTTTTAATTTGTATTTATAAAGAATTTTTAATATTTGAATTCTTTGCAAAATTCTAAAAAAGCAACTTAAATGTTAAAAAACAAATGTGCATATTTTATTTTTAATAAAGTCTGCTTTATTAAAAAAAACTGTTTTATTTTTTTTTTAATTCTGTAATTTTTTTTACTGATTTCCTGCATTATTGATTTCCTCATTCATGATTGATTTCCTTTGGTTTTTCATTCATTGAAATTCCAAATTTAATTTCATCACAAGAACCACTGTATATTCAGCTTCTTTTTTTCATTTACAACTTCCCCTGTTCCTAGTTTGAGTATCTTTCAATCTCATTTAGTATCTTTCAAACTCATCAGCACCTGATCTTCAGCATCTGTAGCTTTTGCGGAACTTCAAAAGGCAGACAAGACAGCCCTATAGTTATCAGACTTTATTTCATGCCTTCACGTACGCCATGGTCTTAAAAAAATACAAATAAATAAAAATAAAATAATAAAAAATATAAAATAAAACATGGCATTGTTGCAATATTATGTTGTTTGTTGTAGTTGCTGTTGTAGAATTGCTCAGATTTGCGCATCGCAATTAAAAGTCGCTTCCTGTATCCTTGGAATTGTGTTGTCCAATCCGTAGTTGTTGAAGAACTCTGGCATTTAATTTTATATTTTCTTTCTTTTTATCTGATTTTATAAATTTGTTGCCATATTCTTCATATTTGTTAAGGTTATTGATATTATTAATGCTGATCAATGTATCGGAAATAGCTTGATCTTGATTCAAGGTTATCTGTAGTATTTCGTATTCATTTCATATCTATAATTTTGTGTTTCAGCTTTCATTCGAAATCGAATAACATTGTAATTCCAGCAATTTTTATTTATATTTTTATCTTTATCTAAATTCTTTTTTTTAAATTCCTTTCGTCGATTTTAATTTTTCAAATTCGTATATTTAAATTTTATTAAAAGATCTCAGTATATCGGAACACCTAAGCTAACTTCGATAAAAAGTTCGATCTCGTATCTTACATAAAAATTTAAAATTTAAACATTTTTCACATTCGGACTTTGATTATTTTTCTTTTTGATATCGATATCGATTCGATTTCGTTAAATATCTTATATACGACAGAACGCATTATTTCCATGTATATTTTTGTAAATTACGAATTATTTACACGCAGAGAAAAAACATGGTTGTGGTGATCATATTTGAAGGGCATCATACTATGATTGGGATTATGATTGTAGACAATCATGTACTATGTCTCACTGACCATATAACGAATTCTCCCAACCATACTATGGTTGTCAGATGCCATTTGCAGATTTCTTACAACCATACTTTGGTTGTCAGTGACAATAATATGATTCCATACAACCATACTATGGTTGCCAGAGGCCATATTCATTTTAACACTATAGTGCTCTAATTCTACAAAGACATTTGTAAAATACACATAAAACGTACTATTCGTAAATATAGTTCGTAATTTTACAAAATTTCATTCGTACTATGTTAAGATTTATTTCGTGGATCATTTTCGCTAATATTTTCGTAAAATATATAAAGTAACACACAATTATAAAAATTAATAAAAAAATACTTTTTTTGCAATAACCCTCTTTTGGGTCGTTAAACAAACAGGAATGAACTAATAAAATTGTTTTTAGAGTAGTTACAGACTTCAAAATTACGTAAATTTAAACAGTTTATTTTTTTTATTATTTCTTTATTTAATTTTAGAAAATAACTTTTTAGAAAATACATGAATATTATACATGTATAAATGTTTATTAAAGTTGTTTCGTACTATGTTTTAACTATGTCTTGATCATTTTCGTATATAACCCATTCCACACCAAACCAAAAAAAAAATAAATTTGAGATTTTAAATCTGTGATTTCAATAAAATTTGGGCATGGTTAATGATCGATTTGAATTTTCAAAAACCTTGTTTTATTTGCTTTAATATGAGACCTCAACGGAGTTTTTAGCATTTCTCGTTCAAGTGATATTTCAATATGACGAACTGATTTCATAGTTAGCGTATTCACAGTTTCATGGTATTGTTACGACATTGTACGAATACGACAGTACGGCAATTGATCACTACTTTTCTGTGATCAACACTTTTCTGCTTGTTGAAAGATTTTGTCATATAAATACAGCTGATTCTAATAAAATTAGGATATTTTGAAATTATCAGAAATATTCCTCGATTTGAAAAGTAAAACAAATAAATTACCATTTTATGTGCTCTATTTGTCTTCAATTTCACAATTTTCCTTTATTTCACAAAATACGACACCAAATAACATGCCTGAGGGCTACTCTCAAATACAACACTTGTGGTATTTCACTTTTATAAGGGATGCAACAAGAAATTAACGTTTCTGTGTTATTGTATCGTATATATACTACATGGAACGAATACCAAAATAAAATACGATGAACTGTGAATACGCTAAGTGATTTTTGAGGATTTTTTTGTAACTTTGAACTACTGTATCATTGGAAATAGTGGTAGGAATAAAAATAAAAAAATTGGTCAATGCATATCTCGATATCCTTCAGTTGCCCTTTATCAGTTTCATTGCAATCGAAAATGGTGAGTTCCATCCCCTGGTCGATTTGGTGTTTAATGTTTTGGTGTTTTTTGTTCAATTATTTTTTTAACTATAGTTTTTATTTCAGTGTATTTAAAGACTTCAATTAATATATAATAAAACGTTGTCAATAAACGTACTTTTACGTCAATATATAAATGCTGAACTATACTACCTGATGTTGAGGTTAAAGGTGCTTGAAACCCAAGTCATCTTATTGACGTAGCTTAATTTAAAGTAATAGTTTTATTATAATAAACCTTAAGCACCCAAAAAACATATGTAAAAACTGCTTATAAAAAATTTCTTTATAACTTCTTAACTAAAAAAGTAAAATTTAAAAGGTTTTTAAAAGTCACGCTAATATGTGTTGAGCAAATATACACGAAATTAATATAAACTAATTAGGAGGTTATTCCCCTCAGTAACTTTTGCAATAATTGTGTTCGAGCTAATTATGATTTTTTATTATTCACTTCGCAGCAAATTTTTTATAATGTTTATTTGCTGAACTTAATTTTAGGATCATCATAGCATTGCGTATAAAATATGATTGTGTCTGGTGTGATGGTTATTTATACTATAAATTTTATAGGACTATAAACAAAAAGTTGAGTAAAATACGATATTAGCTGTCTTTTGCAATATTAACACAGTGTTAACAATGTGTTGAAAAATGAAACTCAAAATTGTGAATGTCAATATTTAAGATTTCACAATTCACAAAGATTTTATGCATTATTCTTAGGAATGATTTTATTTAAACCATATATTATATAAAAACCTACGCTTACATTGTATTCTTTTAAAAGGGGAGAAACTGCAAGCGTCTCATAAAAAAGAAATTCCATTTAAACTGGTGCGAAAAGTGTAAAAAATAACTAAGAATCAGCAGTTGAATAGAATGGTTAATGACAGGCTTGGATTTTTTTTTTGTTGCAAAAATTGCATTGATGATAAAACGGATCATCATAATGATGTACTGATTGCAAGAGATAATCAACTGGAACACCGAAAAGAAATATTCATCAGTGTAATGAATCGATTAGTGATAAATATTTGTATTCACATTAACAATACATGCTTCTGATGAATGCAACGTATGAACAATGAACATTTCTTAAATTTAATACATTTTTTGTATATATTAAGAATTTTTCACCAATGAATTGTCGTTCATTAAATTGATAAATTTTATCTTCTATGAACTACTTGTGGTTCATATAAACTAATTCTAATATTTGATGTAATAATCAACTGCTACACCGAAAGGAAATATTCATCAATGTGACGAATTCATCAATTGATAAACAATATTTCAACCATATTTTTATTAATGCACAATACATGCTTTTGATGAATGCTTCATATTAACAAGGAACTGTTCGTTCTTCAATTTTATAAATCAACAATATTTGTATTAATGCACAATACATGCTTTTGATGAATGCTTCATATTAACAAGGAACCGTTCTTCCATTTTATAAATTTGTTAACATCTATATAACGAATTTTTCACCAATGAACGAATGTTCATCATATTGATGAATTTGATTATCTCTGTAATATATGTGGTTATAATGATCTATATATATTATTTTCTATCTAATTCGTTTTGATCAAAAAATGCACTTTGTTTTGTGGCCGCTTATATTTTTTTTGTTACTTTGTCTATATAAAACCTCGCTGATCTGTATTAATAGCTATGTCAAGACTGAGAACGGACGAAGTTCATAATGATGATCTGTATAATCGAGTCGATTTAAAGCTAGGGGCACTTGGAATGTTTTGGTCATCGGCTGCTGGTGCTGCTGACGTTGATTCAAAGTGTTTTTATGCGTTGCAGACGACGACGACGACGATGAAGACGACATTGATGGCCATTGTTAATGGGGTGTCAGCAATATTTGAAGTTTCAGAATGCAGACTTTCTTGCCGACAATAAATTGCAAAAAAATGTAAAAAAAAAAACTGTAAAGAAAAAGATAAAAAATGTTTAAAATAAAAAAAAAATAAAGGACAACTCTAAAATAATGTGTTCTATAAAAAATTAAATATATCAAAAATCAAATAACTTGATAAGAATAAAAAATGTCCAAATGTTATTAGTGCAAGTTATAAACAGATTTTGATTTATATACAATATACCAAAAACTTTTTATTATAATATTTTTTGTTTATCACCGTTTTAAAATGAATATAAAGTTCTAAAATGTAGGGTGTGTGCGAGTTCGACTAAATTGCTGACTAAACTAAATTGAACGACTTTTCATTCGATCCCCATTCGGTAACCGATAATTGTTAAAATCCATAATCAATTAATTATCATATGTCTGTTTGCTGTCATCCAATTTAGTTCAATTTAGTCTACTCGAAAATTTACTAAATTGAAAAGTCGAACACTGCATTAATAATATAATAGTTTGGCACTACAGTCCTATAAGAACTTAGGCCGAGCTCTCTCACCATTTTGAGCTGTGCGTGTTATATTTGTACTCAAAGTGGTGGGACCTACAGTTTATTGCCGAATCCGAACGGCGAGTGAGAGCTTTTCATAGGCAATGTTTTACTCTCGTAGGTTTGCCATTTACTGCCGAGAGGTAGCGCGGTATAGAAAAATGTTTCTATGAAAAGATGTTGTTAGCCCCTGTCCAGACTTGAACCGGGGACCTTTCGGCTCGCAGTCCAACGCACTAACCACTGAGCTACCGCGGCTACACTGCATTACCGACCAAATTTAGTTTAGTCAACGAATTAGCCGAATTCGCACACACCCGTAATACCAATTTAAGCTAAATATATTCAACATAATTCTAAAACCTTTTAAAACCGGTACTATTTTATAACCGAAACCGTTGTATGAAAATCATGAACCCCTTAAGGGTTATTGTGTAGAAAAATACCCAAAAATGGAGCAATCTTAGAAAAAATCTAGTCAGGTCAGAGGTATCGCAAATTTACATGTACAGGTAGCGAGAGGATAGGACTACTCAAAGATAATATTCAAGTCATATAGTGCAAAAACTTGCGGGGTCAAAGTACGAAAATTAAATGGGCCAAAAATATACATTAGGGATAGAAAATTGAGTGCCTAAGAGTCGATGGTCCCTAGTTGAAATTTGCTCCATAAGACATGATTATGGTCAGATCATGGTGGTCATGTAATTGGTCGAGTTATGAAAATGCAGAATTACATTGATGTATTTCCAATCAGTATCCTAGCACAATTTCTATTAGTGGTGTGCAAATTAGAATTAGCACAACGATAGGTGACACGCACGAATTTACAGGCACGCACGAGAAGCACGATAAAGCACAGGATTTAAAAAGACACGAAGAAACACGGAAAAACACGACAAACACAAAAAAAAAGCATGAAGAAACATTTGAATCCGGAATCGTTATTAAAAATGTGTGAAACCAGAACTGGAATCGGAACCCATTTATTTTTTCTGGTTGGAATCGGAACCGATATTTTAAAAATCTCAGAAGCAGAACCGGAACAGATATTATAGTCCCTGTCATGGAACGTAAATAACCGGAATCGGTACCGTTATTAAAAAATTATGAAACCGGAGTCGACACTCATTAAATTTTTTGATTGGAATCTTGGAACCCGAACCGGAACCAGGATTCGAAAAAGTTTTAGTCCCTGTAATAAATAATTCAAAAATTAGGTTTGATACTGTTTTATTCTATTAAATCCATAAGTAAAACTAGAACAACAGATTTTTAAGAAAAGGTTTAAATACCACGAAATTTTTATTTTCTGAAGCTGGAAGTAAGGGTTTTTAAAATTGGTGTAAAAACTATAAAAACAAATGGGCGCGTTCTTAATTTTGGAGGCAAGGACAGCAACTAGCACGCACGGAAATTTGCACGCACGAATTCAGATTTTCAGGCGTGACACGAAAAAAGCACGTCACGCGCCCATTTCTAGTGCAAATAGAAGTGGAACCTGGCGTAAAGTGGGACATGGAGTAATGTGGGTTTTTGCAATTTGTGGAGAAAAATGAAAACATTTGTCAAGTGCTTCTTCTTTTTCATCTATTGGAATCATATTAATACCTTTTTATTGCATTTCGAGTAGAAGTGAAAAAAATAAATGTTTTGGAAAGTTTTTTTAGAGTGCTGGTGTTTGTTATCAAAAAGTGGAAAATTTATCATTTTTAATTAAACTGATCGCATATTGTAGATCTACTGAAGTACAAACGGTTTTTTAAATAATTTAAAATTGCTTAAATGGTGTGAAGTTATGTTCAAAATGTGATAAATTGTGGTAAAGTGGGAAACATTTTCTGGGGTAAAGTGGGAAAACGTAATTTAAGCAAAGTTTGTTGTAATTTTAATGAAAACATTGTGTTATATAAATTTTTTATTGGTTTAACGTAGAAAACAAATCAATCAACATTGTGGCTTCACCTGAGATAAGATCTGAATTTCAGTAGAATGCCGAGATTTAAACCTTTAACAGTAGCAAAAATAATAAATCGGTAAATATTCTTTAACTTCATCAGAAGAATTAAGAATTTTATACAATTTGCAAGAATAAAATGCCGAAGAAATTAAATTTCAATAATTCAGTGAACTTTTCTTTCTTGCATTGAAATTCTTTTTGTATTACTTTATTACATTTTTCATTAACCTTAATATATTTGACTTTGTTATGAAAAAAAAAGAACATGAAAAATAAAGACTAAAAAGGCTATTAGTAAAATTTTAAAGTTTCCCACTTTACACCAACATTTTTGAACAAGTCCGAAATTGAGCTGCTTTAAATAATCGTTTCAAAAAACTATTAAAAGGCATATAAATGGTATTCTGTTAATGTAAAAAATCTAACTATTGAATAGACTTTTCAAAAGAATTTAAAAATTATTCAAATGTAGTTTTTTCTGGAGGAAAATCAAAACGTGTCCCACTTTACCCCAGGATTGCACACCTTGGTACCTCATCTTTCTATTACTTGAAATTTCTGAAATAGGGACAAAATCATATTCTTCATATGATGCATACAAAAATGTGTGCCTATTAAATACTGGGAATTAATATCTATACACCTATATTTTATCTTGTACCCATAAAAAGTTATGGTCTAAACAAAAAAAAAATCGACCTTTATCGCGGTGACTTTGTCCCGAAAAACATTATTTGTGCACATTCTGCAATACATAATTCTGGAACAGCAAAAAAGAAAATCAATCCCATAGAAATTTAAATTATCTTTCGAACGAATGGAATATGCCTGATAATTGCATTATGAAATTTAAAAATTAGCGTAAAATAACAAAAAAAAAAAAAATTAAAAATAAAAAAGTGTGAAATATGCCTGATAATTACATTATTAATTTTAAAAATTAGCGTAAAATAACAACAAAAATAAAAAATGATAAATTTTTTAAAATGCTGTTAAAATATATTTTTTTTTTGCATAAAATTAAATCATGGAAAAAAATAAAATTTTATTTTGACGTCTTTTGATTACAAATTAATATTATTAATTAATGCATCAAGCAGCAAACATTTTTTTTTGTTCGTCAACATTCTACAGTATTTACTGCCTGCTGTCCTCTTATTTCTTGTGAAATACCAATGGACTCTGGACTCAGGTTCTGGTTCGTTGCGCGCAACCAGTTGTTCAGCTTGTCAGCCCAACAACTTGTGCAAAGTAATTATTGAACGCCATCAATTTTTATTGCCAAACGCTTATCCGCTCAATGGGAACCAAGACAGCAATCTCTGCGTTCCCTTAAAACCCCCCTTTCACCATTTTAAGAACCTTCTTGCCTTGAAAAAATAAATACCTATTTCCCTTAAAAAAAAAACGCTTTTTTTGCGCATAACCTACCATATGCCAACTGCTGCACTGCATTTTAATTTATTTTTAAACTCTTCCAAAGCATCTTCTTCTCGATTGCTACCTTTTTATTTATACCAACTACAGGGTTCCTTGCATCCAGCCCAACAACTTACAATGCAAGGCAAACGCAAAGAATGTTAGGAGAACGTCAAAACTGCCTGATTTCTTTAGGTTTTAAAGGTTACATTTTTTTGTTGGTTTGTTCCAAGGTAAAGTCATAAAAATTGATGAAGTGTTTGCAGAGAGTCGCTTTTTTCCACTTGCTTTGGTGGCGACTTCAGACCAAACCAGACCCTTTCTTCCGTCCTTCAATTGGAGCCACGCAGAAAAAGCAGCCGCCGACGTATTTAACTTACGCATAGCTGGTTGCACAACATGTTGTACGACGACGCGTCTTTAATGTTGGACCAGTAGGCATTCCACCGAATGACACTTGTTATTATTGGAATTTCAGAGGCTTCTTGGCAGGCGCAAGGGTCTTAAAAACCTCATCTTTAAACCAAGTTTACTTTTGTGCAACTCGAAGAAGTTACCTAAAATAAGAACACAAAAAAAAATTGATCTTACGATTTGAAACATCTGATGGTAACATTTAAAAATGCATTTAACTGCTGCATTTTAAATTTGTTGGCTTCTTCTTTTAAGCCATATTTTGTGGCATATTATGTGCGCGTGTTTTCCAAAATTAATTATTTTATATTTTTTGTAAAATTCCAATGCCCCCTTTTTTCCTATTTAATGCGAAAAAAGAGTTCTTCTGTTATTAATATTTATCACATTGGTAATTTTACTGTATGCATTAATAAATCAAAAATGTTTTCGTTTTGTTTGGTTGGAGTAGTCAGGATTTTAATTTTTTTTTAAATGAACATCAAATATATCCAGATATATCCATCGGTATGCCATACGTAGATGGAGAAATAACACGATATCGGAACCGTTGTCGTAACGATATCGAGCGTCAAATTAAGGTAGGATATCGCTACGTTCTGTCGGAGTTTTCTCGAAATAGAAACGATTCGAAATCGGAACGATATCAAAGAAAACCAGTTGGGAAGGTTAGATCACATGGGAAATTTTAAAGTAGGTGTAATTATGATAGTTAGGATTATCAAAATTATAGTCGGTCTAAGCCGACTATAAATACCCTACACATATGTGTGGTTACCATTCAAAGTGATATATAGGTCACCAGGGTATACGAATCCTAAAAATAACTACAAACATTCAATCGCTGAAGAATTTCCATTCATTTGATACCCATATTTACAAATGGGTAGGTGTACCGAATTTCGATTTTTTTTTTGTGAACCACAAGTCTTTTCGCCGGAAAACATTATTATCATGTATTTGAGCATGATGTCAATATATATTTGACCAACAAAGTTTACCTAAGCACGTATACATAAAAATTGATCTTTATATGTACATTTTATATGTGGTATTTGAACATAAGTGGTCGGATCATAGGTCACCATTGACCGATCTCGCCAATTTTTTCGCACATACAGCGTAGGTATATTAGTAATCTAAGTTATAAGTTTCATTTATCTAGCTCTTCAATTTTAAAAGTCTTAGGGATTTCAACAGACAGACAGACGGACAGACAGACGGACAGACAGACAGACGGACAGACGGACATCGCTAAATCGACTCAGGAGGTCATGCTGATCAAGAATATATATACTTTTCCATACCGGAGATGCTTTCTTCTGGGTGTTACAAACGGCGTACCAAACTGAATATACCCTTTCACTCTTAGTGTAGGGTATAAAAATGATAAAAGTTCAAGGTTGCTGCAAAAATATTTCGATATCGATGTTATAAATGTTTAAATATTGTATCTTGGCAAAGAATTGGAGATAATGGGATAAGATCTTTTTAATTAATACTTTTTTTCATAACATTATATTCTTTTCGAATGTAAAATATATCTTCCTACACTGAGAAAAAAAAAACTATGAAATCCTTAGGAATTTCTATTGATTCAACGATTTTTTACTATTAAAATTAGTCAATGGTATTTTTTGTATTAATATCATAGTGTAGGAAGTATTAATATTATAGTGGCGTCCAACTTGTGATTTTAATAGTTTTTACTGTTGAAAATTAATGTGATGTCCTATTAAAACTGAAATGTCACATTAAAACAATAGTTTATCACAATAAGATAAATTGACTAATACTATTATATCAATATGATAAAAATTTTAAAAATATTTCAATATTAATTCAATAGTTTAAATCATTTAAAAATAATAATAATAAATTACATTATTTTTAAATGAAATAACTATACACTCTATGTGACCATACTATTCAAATAATAGTTTTTTTTATATAAATTAAAAATGATTGAACCTATTGATTCCAAATGATATTAGTTGGAAAGCTAAATAAATGTAAACGAGTCAAAAATATTTTGATGTACATTTTATTAATGAAATAATTTATACAAAGCATACTGTTATTTAGGTTTTTTTATGACACACTATATCAATAAAATATTAAAATAGTATGTGAAATGGCCTTCATGACTCCTATTTATCGTATTAACGCTATAAGAAATAAATACAAAATCAATAGTTTATTTCATATAACATATTGATAATATAATATAACCTTTTAAAACAAAATGACAAAACTATAATGACAATTACTGTCATCCTATTAAGCTAAAACATGGTTGAAGTATATACAGGTTAAGCCATCTTTCAAAATTCAGGCGCCATTTACTTTTTTTTTGAAAACTGTTTGAAAGATTCAACATTTGTTTACGAAAAATTTAAAAGAAAACATCAATGATTTGTTTACAGCCTCATAAATACAAATAAAAATCAAAAGTTTCAAATAAATAACTCACAACATTTTGCAATATTAAAAGACATCAATGGCTGCAAAAGAAAACCGCAGTTTATAAAAAAAGTGAATTAGTGCGTTAAAATTTTAATAAAATCGGCAAATTAAAGTTCAAAAAAACATAACCTTCAAATAAAGTCTAAAATGACAATTAATTTTTGTATTTTTTAATTTTTCTTATTGACATTCTCAGCACTAAATATGCCAAGTAAACGTCTAGATGGTCTAACCTGTATATACTTCAACCATGAGTTAAAATTTAATATTGTCATCATATAGAATCGTTAGGAAATACATATAAAAGCAATAGTTTACCTCATTAAACATAATGATGCTACAGTTTATCCTATAAAACAAAATGACAAAACTATAAATACAAAACTTTACATCCTATGAAAATCATTTTTAATATTTTCATCCTTTAGAAAAAATAATATTATACTAACAAAAGCAATAGTGTGATATATAACCATATTGGTTCTATAGTTTATGCTATTAAAACAAACTGACAAACTATAACGGCAATGTTATTCATCCTATGAAGTTCGTATTTAATATTTTGATCCTATGAAAGTAATAGGAAATAGCTATAAAATCAATAGTACAACTAAACGAACGAAATTTTATTTAATAAATAAAAATAATGCAAAATTTAATGCTTACTTTGAGAATGATGCTTCAAGTGTCTGTGTCCCAAAAGGCTTCTCAAGTGCCTTTTTTCAATGTATTGTCTTGATTTGTGTCCGTCTTCGATGAACTTCTTCTTCTTTCTTCGACTTTTACTTCTTTCGATGGATGGATCTTTGACTTTTCTTTTTTTTATGTTTAAGTTTAATTTATTTTGTTTTAGTTTTCTTATACTCTTTTTTTTATTTTTAATTTAGCACCTTTGCTTCACGACCAAACAGAATTTTGAAATGTTATGAATTTTGCTATCGACATTCTCCGACATCACGATTGCATTTTTACGTATTTAATTACCTACTAATTTGTGAACGTACAAATTTTAGTAACTTAGTAATATTCGAATATAAATCATTTTGGCGACTTTTGTGAAGTAGTTAATAGGTCATTAACATTATATTTTTAATAAATTTATTAAGTCTTCTTTAATACCAATGAAACAAAAACTTTGCGGTTTTTTTGAATACTTTTTAAATGTGTTTTTTCTCTATTCAATACTTGTTATTTAAAGCAACATTTAAAAAGTTATTTTTATTGTTTTCAATGGTTTTATCACATAACTATAATAGTATAATTAATGTGAAGAAAAGTATTAATAATGAATAGTATTGTACTATAAAATAAACTATTAAAACAATAGTAAAAATACTATTTTATCAATAACATGTCCTATTGAATTAATGTTGACCACCTTATTGGCTAAACAATAGTACAAAATACTATAACAACTATTGAATTAATAGGAAAAAATATTGTTTCATATCCTATAGAATCAATAGTCGTATTATTGGTTTCTTGTTTTCTGAGTGTATAATTCTAATAACATTTTATTTATAAAATTTTTATTATATTCCGAAGTTTATGAATTTAAGGAGAAAGGAGAATTAAATTTAAGTAAGTAAGACCCTAAAAAATTATACTGCATTCAAGTAGACGACAAAACCTCAGTGTTAGGGAACTAAAAATTGAACCAAACACTCTTTCGAAGATAATAAATTAATTTAAAAAAGATCTGATCATTATATAGTAGGCATGTTTTGAGTGAAAAAACTGGATATATAGCAAGGAAAAATAAAGGAAGATCTGTCGGTGCCTTGTTTAAGAAGAATCCCAAAATTTCAGGCAGAAAAGTGACCAAACAAGTGGATTGTTCGAAATCCTTTGTTCGGAAGATCAAAAAAAGTTGAACGTTGATGGTTAAGAATTCCAGACAGGGAAAACATTGGCGATAAAGAACGTTTCAAAAAATTAATAGTGTTTCTCTTATTAAAATTCAAATACTTCATATTGGACCACGAAACATACATCTTAGCCGACTTTTCACAACTTGCTAGTCAAGAATTTTAAACTGCAGATTTATAAAGAAATGTAGACCACTCAATTTTGGTTAAATTTCGTGCGCTGTTCTTAGCATGTCGGGAATCGTGGGTTTATTTATAACAACTATAATATTGTGATGGCAATCAAATATTTAACTTATTTTATTGTCACAATCATTAGCATTCTAAACAAAATATTAAATCATTATCAGATTTGAGTACTTTTGAAATCTGAACTTTAATTTAAGCTATCACTTTAATGACATATGTAGCTTTGTTTGTCACAATCATACCAAAAACATATTATGCTCACGTTCAGTGAATTACCACGCCCCTTTCTGTTCACAATTCATAAATATAAAAAAATGTTCATCGTTTTCTCACATATTTACCATGATCTAATTTCCTTGTTTAAACTGCCAACTCAAAATTATATAGATTTTGCAAAAATTTAAATCAATTCAAATGCACATCCAGAAACCCAACCCTTTTGTCATAAATCAATTCCTCTGGAATTCCAGCACAAATGCGCTTCGCAAAAATAACTAAACGGCATAAATTTCAATAGAATACCGCGCCATTATATTGTTGGCTTGTTGCTGGTGCCTGTTGCTGTGACGATGTTGGTGACTCGGCAATGTAGGCAACAATTTCACAATGTTTGCAACATTGCAACGTTGCGATGGATGCGCTGCACTTCAACTTCATGGACTTGAACTTCTACTCTTTAAAATGTTTAATAGTTTTTTTTTTTCATATTATTTGTATTACATGTTATGTGGACCAGAATTGTTGGCTGTCTATTTGTTTATTTTTCTCCCTGGTCCATGAGCAGGACATATCGAATTTATTTAACTGCAAAGTTGGCTACGGAAATTTGCGGCCCTACTATTTTTAACCCATTAAGTGACGCCAAAAATATTTAAATTCAAAATATAAAATTCCAGCTAACGATAATTTTACGATATCGAATCGAGGCTCAAATTATTATTTTCGATAATCGAAAATGATAGGGTTTTCGAAAAAATAAACATATCTATAGCGATATCGTTATATTTGTCACTATAGATGTCGAGTTGATATCGAAAAAGTGTTTATATTAGATAAACCAATTTTATTTGTACAGAAAATTTTGTTTTTTTGACAATAATTTAAAAAAAATGAATTCAATTCAATTTCGAAATATTTTGATTAATTCGTAAATTATTCACCATTTTATCGAATGCTAATATTATCGACAAATGGTTTGCATGGATGTTATTAAATCTTTTTGTATCTTTTATTTATTTATCACTTCTATATAACTAAAAAATTATGTTTGGAAATAAATTATAAGGAACTTTTTATTATATTGTGGATTCTATAAAAATATTTTCTACTTTTTTGAATTGTTAATAATTCAACTTTGTATAATTAAAAGGTTTTTGTAATATTATGAAATATAGCGTTTACCCATTTTATATGAAGAATTTGCTATTTTCTGCTATTCAGACGACTGCTTCTAAGGATTATAATATCTTAAATATTTCGGTTATGTCAGATTCATTAAAAATTGTCATAAAAGGTATGGAAGTAAACTTACACAATCGGTCCTCGAACATCAGAAACGCATAATGCACCTTTTAGCTATAAAACAAAGAATTATATTTTCAATCATTAGAGTTATTTCGGATCCTAAATCTAATTGCAATTTTAAAATATAATATTTTCACACGCTGTATCATTATATTACATAAAAGTTATATATCTTAGTTGTGAATCTTTCGAATGACGTTTTAATCTTGAAATTTACTTTTTGTAAATTTGTTAGTTTTACTTCAAAACGACGATGCTATGATTAAAAAAATAATAAGTTTGAAATAAGTAGTAGAAAATTTAGAAACATTAGTCAGCGGCAATTATATTTTGTTGCTCCAATAATATTTTTTTTGGGTGCAAGTAACTCATTTTTATTTAAAGCAAACAAAAATTTTCTTTGACAAATGGCAGAAATACAGGCAGCTTATTAATTTATTCAAATGTCTGTTACTTTGTGTAATTACATGATTACTAGAATATTGTTAAATAAATGTTAAACATACTAATGTTTCTGCTTTGCTTTATTATTTATTATATTTTGTCTGAAGAATGTATTATTTTATGTAATTATAAACTTCAATTAATTAACAATTATAAAATCGCGCACAATCATTTTGATAAATCGTAATTTTCAGTAATCACACTATGATTTCAATAGTTTTGCATATTTCTCTACCATCATATCATAATAACATTTTTACTGCGTTTAGTTAATAATTGTAGAGAAGAATGGTATTTCAATGCTTTAGAAAAAAAAATAAATACAAATTAAAATTATATATACTTATTATATTAAATAATAAAATAAAAAATGTTTCTTAAAAATTTGGTAAGTTTTCGAATATATTCGAAGTATTTAAAACCATCTCATCATCATATAAAATTCAAATAATTCTAATTTTTTAACTTTCAATTAGCGTAAGGACAATTTAAGTCATCAATTTATAGATAAAAAAATATGACTAGTTGATTATAATTTTAATAAAATAGACTTTAATTGTTTGTGAATATACACTAGACTGACAATGGATTTATATGATTTCAAATCGAGAAAAGGTCAACCTCTAAAAATGTTATATTGGATGAGAAAATCGATGTGGAGAATTTTCAGCGAAATCCGAATATGGGAAATGTACCCTCCGGAATCTCAAAGTTCACGTTCAACAAATAATTAATAACGTCTCTCCAACGTAATAAACTAAAAATGTGGATATGTCATATGTTAGGACATTCAATTAACCTTTAACTTGACCATTTCAAACAAATTCTATATTTTTTTATACAAAGCCATTATCAGTCTAATATACACCAATCTTTTTAATTTGGAATGTAATTTTAAATACTTGTGATAACAATATAAGTTACTTAATATATAAATGTTTAATTTTTTTTATTCATAAATTATGTTTTAACATTTTTTATGTTTTTGTTTTATAACGGTTTAAAAAAAAGTGAGTATTTTAAATAAAAAAAATTAAAAATAAATTTTACAAATATTGATACAAAAAATAAACATAATGGGTTTTAATGGGTTAATGGGACTGCACTCTTCATGCAATTGGTGATGGTTGCTGTTGTTATTAATGTTGCTCTCAATGCTGTTTTGTGTGTTGTTGTTGCTCTTTGTATATTTTGTTGTGTTTATTATAGTTATGTTTTCTGTTCTTGTTGTTGTTTCTCTACTCTTTGTTGTTGTAAATATATGCTCCATCAATGTTTATTGGGTTGACGCTATCTGTGGCAATCAGTTGGAACAATCGATCTGTTTGGGGTAAAAAAAACGAGATTTAGCAATGGCGCGGATTACAGGGTGTCTGTTGAGGTATTAATTAATAGCAAAAAGATATACATTTTTTTAATATTTCGAAAAAGTTTAGAGAAAAATTTTAATATTTAAAATTTGATTGAAATAGCTATATGTATTCCGATTTCTATTTAATTGTATATAATGTTTGATGATTTTTGATCGTATGTAATATTTAGCACATAAAAAATTATCGATTTATTTATATATCGATAATTTATTTTCGATTAATTTATATATCGATAATTTATTTTCGATTAATTAATTTATCGATGGTTTATTTCCCTATACATTATTAATCGACAGAAAATAATATAAAACAATTTGTATATTAGGTTTTTAAAAAGTGATTGCGTTGTTTATTGCGAAACCCTGTTTCAAAAACCAGCACGTTTTAATTTGCTTACGAAAAACAACACAATTTGCCTTATGAATAACAAGAAACAAGGCGTCGATTGATAGTCAAATACATAGGTTATATTAATTATTAATTATTTTTTATAAAAAAATAAAAATAAAAAAATATGATGATAGTTGATATGGTATAATTGCAAATATACAGATTAATAAAATGTTCAAAATCATTTCAAAAATTTTTAATATTTAAAAATTTATTATTTTGAATAAAATACTTGGTACATTAAACATTAATACAACACCCTGTATTGCCGACCAATTGGAATTTCGTTCGTTGGGCTGTGGCGCAAATACACATCTCGTGCGCTGGCTCCACAATGAATGAGTAAATGAATGAGTGTGGCTTAAGAAAATTATTACACATTGGCATTTAATGACATCTGGTCGACGACGACGAGGATGTGGCTGCTGGCATAAGGATAGCAAAAGGGCACAGCGTGCTTTGATTTATTTTTTACGATGCGTTTTTATTTTATTTTCTTATAATTACTTTTTGAAAAAAATGCATTCAAATTGAATTGAAAGTTGGAAAAATGTATTTCGTTTACAATATATATTTTTTTTTAGATTTTAGGTTTTATGAAATATTTATGATATTATTTATTATCGATTAATTTATTAATTTATTTATCGATTAAACTATTTATCTATAAATTTATGTATCGATTATTTTTATTTCGTTTAAATTTTTTTTTTAAGATTTTAGGTTTTATGAAATATTTATCATATTATTTATTATCGATTAATTTATTTACATATTAATTTATTTATCGATTAATTTGTTTATCGAATACACTATTTATCTATAAATTTATGAATCGATTATTTTTATTTCGATTACAATTTTTTTTAAAGATTTTAGGTTTTATGAAATATTTATCATATTATATGTTATCGATTAATTTATTTACATATTAATTTATTTTTCGAATAATTTATTTATCGATTAAAATATTTATCTATAAATTAATGTATCTTTATTTTTATAGATATATTTAATTATTAATTGTTATCGATTAATTTGTTATCAAATCACCATTGAATTATTTAATTTTTGATTGATTGATTCATCGATTAAATGATTTATTTATTAATATTGCATTTTATAAATATATCGGTTTGTGGTTTTTATTTTCTTTTAATTTTTTTTTGATTTTATGAAAATTATTCATTCATGAATTTATCGATTTAATTATTTATTTATGGATTTTACGTTTTATTAATTTGTGATTTGGTATTTTCTTTAAAATTTTGTTAATCAATATTTTTTGAAATAATTACCATCTTGTTTAATATGAATTTATTATCTAATATTTATTTATTTACCGGTATTTGATATATTGATTTATCAATTTATGATTTAATTGATATATTGATTATTGATTTATATTCTTACTTAAGTATCATTTTATTCTTTTATTCATTTATTTATTTGATTTATCAAATTATTTTTTGTTAAACAAGATTTTTTGAAATAATTACCATCTTGTTTAATATGAATTTATTATCTAATATTTATTTATTTACCCGTACTTGATATATTGATTTATCAATTTATGATTTAATTGATATATTGATTATTGATTTATATTCTTATATAAGTATCATTTTATTCTTTTATTCATTTATTGATTTATTTATTTGAGTTATCAAATTATTGATTCATCAATTTATTGATTTACAAACATATTATTGTATCATTTTATTAACCTATTGATTTATTAATGTTCGTATACTGTTTTATTAATATAGTAACTTATTGATTCATTATTTTATGAATTTATTGATTAATACATTTATTGTTATATTTATTTATCGATATATTTATTTAACGATATATTTATTTATCGATATATTTATATATATATACATTTTTGTATCATTTTATTTATTTTATTAATAAATTAATATATTGTATTATCGATTCATTAATCTATTGCTCGACTGATTTATCGATTTTTTATTTTACATTTCTTTTTAATTTGCAAAAATTGTATTATTTTATATATTTTAAAGTAAAGAAACATTTACTTTAAAATATATAAAAACGTAAATGTTTGAATTTTTTTTGTAAAGGTTTTATTCTCATGTTTAAGATGTACTTTTCATACATATAATGATTGTATTATTCTCATTGTTTGCTGTGATAATTGTTCTTGTTTTTGTTTTGTTGTAGTGTGTATGTCCTTTACATTAAATGTGCTTCTCTTTTGCTTCTCATTACAGCGCCACTATCTATTTGTCTGTCGTTCGTTTATAAACATAAATTCAACGACTGTCACAGGATGTCATCCTCGTCGTCGTCGTCGTCGTTGTACTCGCCAATGTTGCCACCACGGTGCCGCCGTAGCCACCTTCACCAACGCCATCATTCATTGTTGAGCTTTTTTGCGTATTCATTGTTGTTGCTGCTTGCAGCTGTTGGTGTGACCGCAGCTGCCACCAACTCAGCTAGTTCATCATCGTCATCATCATCGCCTGGCGTGCACATTGTGCGTTCGCCCGAGTCTGCAGTTGCGCCAAAGGGCGACGAGGTCGTTTTTGAGTGTGAACTGAATTTGATGCCGGAGCGGCTGGAGTGGCGTTTCCGTCATACGGAACAGCGCGCCAAGAACGCACAGAACTTTCACTATTTGGAGACACTGGTAAGTTTGTCAATTGATCCATCAGTAAATCAATTTATCATTAAACATATAAATTGAATTAATATATCAGCAAATGAATTAATTAATCAATTTACCAATTAGGAATTTAGTAAATTAATGAATTATTAAATTAAAACAATAAATTAATTTAAAAATAAATAAATTAATTAAAAACAAATAAATCAAATCATCAATAAATTCATGAGTCAATGAATTATGAAATCAATAACTAAATAAATATAATAATAATTCAATAAACCAATAAAATCAAGAAATAAATCAAGAAAATCAAGAAATAAATCAAAATTCCAATACATCAATTAATCCATCAATAAACCAATAAATCATTAAATTATTTGGTCATAAAAATAATAAACAAAACAATCAATTAATCATCAAACTAATAAATCAATAAATAAATGAATTTATCAATAAATCAGTAAATAAAATAATAAATAAATCAAAAAATCAGTAAATAAAAAATCAATACACAAATCAACTAGTCAACAAATCAAGAAAACAATATACCAATTGAGCAATAAACCAATAAATTAGTAAATAAATTAAACAAACAATAAAGAAAAAAAATAATGCTACGCCCCTTTAAATGAAAAATAAAAAAGTTCAATCAATTTTTGTCGCCCTTCCCCCTGGGATCCAACAAAAATCAAAAACGTGGGGGTTGTAGAAAATGGTTTTTCAAGTGTTTTTCAAAGGTCACAGGTCAAAAAATTATAAGAAATTGGCACCTTAAACTGGAATAAAAGCTTCAATGCCACCAAAAAATCAATCCCCACTCTCTAAAAAAAAACAAAATCACTTTTTAGAAAACCCTCTTTTCCAAAAAAGGTTGTAAGTATAAAGAAAATTAAAATGGTACATGCCACGCTCTTTTACACAAATAGGAGCATGCAATTATAGATCCGAATAGATCTATTATATGTCCAAATAGTGGGCTATCGCCTTGCAATACCCTTAGTCAACTGGAGGATTTTTTTGAGGTCACGGGAATACCGATGATCAAATTTTTGTATTATATGGCTGTATCCGGTCATTCATGAAGAAGGACGTGGCATGCCCCTTTTTAATTTTTTGATATACCCTTTTTTTGGAAAATTAGTTTATCAAAAAGTTGATTTTTTTATTTTTGAAGGGTGGGGGGGGATTGTGATTATGGTGGGTTGAATTATTGTTGGCATACACTGTTGAAATATTGTTATATGAAAATATTTGCCACGACAATAATAATATTCAATTGAGAATTTATTCTTCCCTCAAATATATTTTTAAATTTTGAAACAAAAGTGTCACTTTTCAAGCAACAATGACATCAGTGTTGAATTAAATTTAATAAGAAATTGTAAGTGCATATAAAACATATATCCAATAAAATAGAGTATATGAATTACATAACGAACATTCGTTTAAATAAAACATATGGAATTTTTTTTGCTGTTAACGCAAATGTAAATCTTTTCCCCCAACAGTGCAAAACTGTTGGAAAAACATTCAAAGGAATGCTCGTTATATAATTCACAGACTCTATTTCAGAGGATAGATGTTTTATATGCACTTATAATAAGTAATAGTAATGTTGGTTTTAGCGGGTTTTAGAAGCGAGCTTCAGCAGGTTGTTGGTGTGTCAGATACATAAGAGAAATCCAAGAAACGAACGAAGTTCTCAATCCCACTTAAGGTGCCAATTATTTTAACAATGATAACCTTCGAAATCCACTTGAAAACCCAGTTTTAACACTCTCTCGTTTTTAATTTTTGGTGGGTTACAGGCAGTGAAACCAAATCATATTTTCTTTCTCCCCGATATTATGAAGAAAATTCCCCAATTTACTATACAATTCCCCACACGAATTCAATTTAAACACACTGAAAATAAATGATGTTTTTAATACATTTATAATAAAAACCGAAAGATCCCCTAGATCAAATATTACGCAATATGTAATTCGCATTCTCTGTTTGCTGTTTCATTGCAAGAACTTAAATATTTGAACAAGTTTTTTTTTATATATTTTCATATATATTTTTGAAATCTTTTTTTAATTTTTGAATGACTTCTGTAATAATAATAATAGTTTGGCACTACAGTTCTATAATAACTTAGGACGAGCTCTCACCACACCATTTTGAGCTGTGCGTGTTATATTTGTACTCAAAGTGGTGGGACCTACAGTTTTTCGCCGAATCCGAACGGCGGGTGAGAGCTTTTCATAGGCACTATTTTTACTCTCGGAGGTTTGCCATTTACTGCCGAGAGGTAGCGCGGTATAGAAAAATGTTTCTATGAAAAGATGTTATTAGCCCCAGTCCAGGCTTGAACCGGGGACCTTTCGGCTCGCAGTCCAACGCACTAACCACTGAGCTACCGCGGCTACTGACTTCTGTCAGACATTATAATTTGAGAAAAAAATATTTGTCATTAGCAAGTGGTTCCATAAGTATTGCTAACATAGTTAAACGTCGTTTAATATAAAAAGGTGATTTTTACACAGTTTTAAAAGTCAATAGTTCTTAATCAAAGTGTATGAAATACTTTTAACTTTACAGAGGGATAAACACTTAGTAATCAGTTAATGTGACATTTTATTTGTGATATGTTGACTATGAACGAAATTACATCTAGTTTAAACTAATTTTAATTTTAAAATGTGACTGAAAACCAGGTTTTAATTAGCAATAAAAATTGGCCATTTATGCAGACATAAATATTTTTGCATTGGAGCAAACAATGTCGAAAATTATATTTAAATGCCACCTTATGATCTGTCACATTTTCTAGATTTTTAAAGATTTGAATATAGAGGCATATTCTATCGAATGCGAGGCATATTCGATCGAATTCGATTTTATATGCAAAATTATAAACCAACTATTTTGAATTCGATGTCATCTCAGAATTTAAAATTAAAATCGTTTGTTTCAAAATGTAGAAAAAATAACAGATCCTAATTTGAAATGCCCCAACAAAAGTGGATTATTACCGTGTGGATTACCCGCTAAGACTAAAATTCCCCGCCATTTGTGGAATATCCCTTAAGTCGGCATCACTGGTTCCAGGGGATAGAGCGACAAAATTTGATTGAACTTAGTACAGTATTTAATTATTAAATTATTTAAAAAACTAATATAAATTAATAGAAAACAATTTAGCGATATATAAAAATTATTCAATTAAAAAATTGATAAGCTAAGCATAAACCAATCAATATTCGTTTTTTTAAACCCTTCTCTAGGACGGCTATAACATCACCAACGATGATCGCACCTCAAAGCTGCGCATTTTCGTGAAACCCGAAACATTGGGGGATTATCAGTGCGTGGCCTGGTTTGGTTCGATTGCCATAGCCTCGTTGAGTGCCCGGCTCACACTCGTCTCCATATACATTGACAATGCCAACGGCTATACGCGCAACGCCATACGTTGGAGCGTCGCGCCAAAGAATTGCATTTTGTTGCGTTGTGGCAGCGTCACCTCAAATCCGCCAGCAGTCTGGAGTTTCTATCGCAACGAAGAGCAACTGACACAAACCGAATTATGGCCGGCGGCCAATGGTGCACTTATTCTGAACAGTGTTTCGGCCAAAGATGCCGGCAACTATACTTGTTCCGCAATGAATGCCATCACCGGCGTTGAGCTTCATTTGCCGCAACGCATTGATTTGCGTGTGGACTACACAGATCGAACGCCACCATATTTTCTAATGCAGCCCGCCTCGCAGCTGACCGCGCGTCCGGGTGACACTATTGTGCTTGAGTGTCCAGGTGTTGGTTCGCCACCGCCGGAGGCTGTCTGGAGTAGTCCTAACGTTGCCAACATCTATAATAATCGCACAAAAATCTTACCATATGGGCTGCAGTTAACACAGCTACAGTCCGATGATCAAGGCACCTATGTGTGTCGTCTGGATAATGGCATCTCGCCGGCGCTGGTGCATATCATCAAACTGAATGTGCTGCAGCGTCCGGTTATATTGCGTGGACCAGCAGCGAAAAAAACCAACGAGGGCGATCCTTTGGAACTGGAGTGTTCGGCGTCGGGCAATCCGCAGCCTGATATTTATTGGCTTATCAATGGGCTGGACACATCGCAGGATAATGAGACGTTCCACGAGGATAGGCGGCTGGTGATACAGCATGTGCTGAAGCGTCATGCCGGCATGGTGCAGTGCTTTGCGCGCAACGAAGTGGGCGAGGTAAGTGTTTATTAAGAATATTCTGAATATTTGATCTTTTTTCTAATTATTTCTCTCACAGACCAGCGAGGCAGTTGTGCTGCTCGTTAATCCCAAGCAGATACAGGGTGAAATGGACAGCACTCCACTGGGTGATGTACCGCTGCGTCAGACCTACGAACACAATGGCAAGAAAAACACTGGCAAGCGCAGAAAAGTTGGTAAGCTCAAAAAATAAAAATATTTTTAAACTTGACATATTTTTAGCGTTAAATTTTACAATGATCTTCTTTTGTTCTGAACATTAAAATTTTGCGTTTTGGTTAAATTTCGCGCAGTTGGTTAATTTAGGAATTCTTGCATTTTTTCGTGCCGTATAGAAACTAATCCTACTAATTACATAATCATATATTCACAATATTCTGTTTCTTCGAATTTTTTAAAGTTTCGCGCAGTTTTATTTTTGATATTCTGTTGGTTATTCTCGGAATTTTTGTATAGAAACTAATAATCCTACTAATTACATAATAATATATTTACAAAAGTCTGTTTCTTCGATTTTTTTTAAGTTTCGCGCAGTTTTATTTTTGTTATTCTGTTGGTTAATCTGGGAATTTTTGCATTGTTTTGTGTAGTAAATCGTCCCCAAAGCGAATATTTCTGAACTGATTAATATATTAAAAATTCTGTTGTTCTGAACATTTAAATTTTCCATTTTGGTTAAATTTCGCGCAGTTGGTTAATTTAGGAATTCTTGCATTGTTTCGTGCCGTATAGAAACTAATCCTAATAATTACATAATCATATATTCACAATATTCTGTTTCTTCGAATTTTTAAAGTTTCGCGCAGTTTTATTTTTGATATTCTGTTGGTTAATCTCGGAATTTTTGCATTGTTTTATATTAGTTTACTGTTTTGTGTGTATAGCCGTTAAATATATTATTTTTTTCGAAAGATTTTAACTTTTTGTCTTAGCATTTTACATTAATCCCCTTATGTATCTTTCAAATAGGTTAGTAGTAAATTTGGCACTGTGATAAAAAATATTCATTATTTTAAGTTTTTGCTATAATGTTGAATAATCTGTGAATTTTGGATAATCTGGAAATGTTTGCTTTGTTTCATGTGGTAAAATGTTCTCTAAGACGTATATTTCTGAACTGATTAAAATATTATTATAAATTCTTATTTCAAAAAGTTTCGCGCTATTTGTTTATTTCTCTGTGTGTGATAGTCATTGAATATTAATAATATTAATCCCCTGAAGTAGATATAAAATAGGTTTCGAAGATTTGATATTATTTTAGACTGATTTACAAAATATTAAATATTTATGAAAACGTTTATTTCACTAATCTTCAAACATTATAAATTACTGATCTTTTCATATTTTAATTTTTTTTTTTTTCTATTTCGAGCAGTTTTATTTTTTGCTAGTTAAATAAATCGTAAATGTCTGAACTGTTTACTATATATATTTCGATTTTTAAAAATTTCGCGCTGTTTATTATTGTATGTGTCTGTGTGGCATTCATTGAAAAAAGTATATACTCATTTTTTATAAGCTTTAATATTCAATTATAGGTAATAATAAAGAAACTGCGCTATATATTCAGCATTATTAGAATGCCAAAACATGCATACACATTTCGCGCAGTGTTTTCATGCTATAACTTTACATTGCCTAAATTGTTTGATAGGAATTATATTGATAAATACCTTTTATTTGGTATTAGTTTACATGTATTATTCAATATAAATTATATATATTTTATATCAATCATCTTTAATAATCAATCATGTTGTAAACAAAATCTTTAAATGTCATAAAATTTGAATTTTTCGAAGTTTTTAAATTTCGTGCAGTTATATTTTTACTATGCTGTTGTATAATCTATGAAGTTTTGTTCTCTTTCGTGCATAAAATCTTTCGTGCAATTCTGAACTGCTGACTATATTCTAATATATCACGATTTTACAAACTTTCGCGCTGTTTAATAGTTTTTTTCAATGTAGCAATCATTAAAAAATTATTATATAAATATTAAATTTTTGTTCAATTATTGTAATAATGAAAAAACTGAGCGATTTATTCAACATTATTAGAATGCCAAAACATGAACCCGCATTTCGCGCAGTATTTTCATGGTGCAACTTTAATTTTCCTAAATTGTATGATATTCATTAATGTGTTCTTTTCTATACATTGTGCAATTGTTAATTATGTAATATTTATATAAAGTTCGCTGTTTCGCAACATACTAAAATATTTTGTCTTCGATTTAAATAAAATTGCATTCGTGAACTCTATAATATTTAATTTGTCCAAGACTTTTCCTGTTACTACACAGAAAAATAAACATCAATCTGATTTTGAAAATTTTTTTATTAATGCTTTAGAAATTTTCGCGCTGTTCGTGCATAAATTTATATATGAAATAAAAAACGAACAAATGACGTGAAAATATTGTTTTAATTTCATGCTATTAATTTTAAAATTCACAATTTTTGGATGTATCTACAATACAAATTCTTTTCATACCCTTCGAAAAGCATTTCTTTTGTTTATCTCAATTATAATTCTAAATTTATGAAATTGATTAATTAAATACAACTGATTAGAGCACATTTCGCGCAGTTTATCCTTTTTCTTTTTTAACATGTTTTGTTAAATACAAATATACTCAGTGTCACCAGACAGACTTCCCATTACATTTTCGCGCAGTTTGTATTTTTGAACTCAAATTTTTATTGATAATGCAAATATTTAAGTTAAGCAAATCATACAGTTTATTTATGCATTTAGTAACATGTTTTTAAAGTATGTTTAATAACAATTCCTATACATAATACATTTTCGATTTTCGTGCAGTTTCTTGTCTTTTTGCTAAATGTTGTTTTACAATAATATTTATACTGTTTTTTAATGAATACAATAATTTTGATTTTTATATATATATATTATATATTTTTATTGAATACATTATCGCGCAGTAATTTTAGTGCTTATAATTTCTGATAAATTACAATTATTTTTGTACGTTTGATAAATACAAATAATTATAAATTTAAAATTTTATAATATTTTACTTTCTCTATTTTGCATAATTGTACAACATAATGTGTAACGTTTAACAGCATATATATTTATAACGCAAAATTAAGACGTAAATGTAAAAGCTAAGTTTGTTTAAAATTCACATTTAAAAAAAAAACTATTAAATAATTAAATTAAAACATTTAAAAATAGAAACGACCTAAAACTAAATACGTTGCACTGCGGCGCCTTGCTCACGAACACGTCGATGACTGATTGCGACGCAACTGCTTCTCCTCCTCCTGCAGAATGCGTATTTTCATTTTAACCTCCTCGACGTGCAATCGATGAATTTCTCGCATATGCTTTAGTTCTTCCTGTGCGCGATTCAGTTCTATTTTCTTTTTCTCCAACACCACTTGCTCCTCCTTGTAGCGCAGCTCTGCCTCCTTAAGTTTAAAGTAGTTGATGCGCTCTTCGAATGATTCAACGGTGACGGTAGGGTTGTTAGGGCCACCGATGCCAATTGATGTGTTGTTAGGCGCCGCTGCAGCAGCAGCTGCCGCCAGCGAAGCTGCATTTAAATTATTTGCAACTATAGCGCTGGGCGTCACTGCATTGGCGAGCGTATTAAAGGTGGTACAGGTGAATGTGGGTGCCGCCGAGACGGTGGCAAAGTGCGGCGTCACTGTAGGCGATTGTAGTTGCAACTTAACTTGATGCTGATGCTGCTGTTGTTGTTGCTGCTGTTGTTGTTGATGCTGCACTGCGGCAAGTTGTTGCTGTTGCGCCACCAATTGTTGCTGCTGTGCGACGGCCAGCTGCGCCGCCTGTTGTTGAGCGGCAACCAGCTGTTGTTGCGCTTGCTGCTGCTGTTGTTGCTGATGTTGTTGTTGCGCCTGCTGCTGCGCTTGATACTGCGCCAGCGTTATTTGCTGCGGCTTAATTTCGCTTATAATCTGTTGATTGTAGCCACTGGCGGTAATGGTTGCCATTGTGTGCGTCTGCTGTTGTGGAAGGCTGATGCGCGTGGGCGATGGCAAAGTTATTTGTGCCGCTATAATGTAGAAAAAAACAAATAATATTTTTCTTTATTAGGATTTTTTCGAGTTAAATCAAAATTCGCACACTTTATTTATTTGTGCGAATTGTAATCAGACTTAACACAAAATTTTAAGCCAAATACAAATTGTGAATAATTATTAAGTTTTTTCACTTATTGTCACATTTTTTAAAAATTTTCGCGCAGTTTCGAGCAGTTACAAGTTTTTTGTATTTACTGCTTAAAATTAATAAAATCGAAAATAAATATCACTTACTTGTTGCATCTGTGGGATGTTTTATTTGCAATATGATATCTTCACGCGGACGCGCTGATTTGAACTGCAACAGATCCGTGAGCGACAACTTTTCGGCACTAATCTGATCAACGTTTATCTGTTGCGTTTGTAGGTTAGATGTTGCTTGTTGTATATGTATATGCTGTTGTTGTTGTGACTGCTGTTGCTGCTGCTGATGTTGTTGTTGCTGGTGTTGCTGTAATTGCTGCTGTTGTTGTTGCTGCTGTTGCTCCAGCGGATCATCGTCCAGCGTTGCCGCTCCTTCCATCTCCATTTCCTCGTATTCATCGCCCTGCGAATGATGTTCGGGGCTTTCGTTGCCGCTGATCTGAAAGTCGGGCTCATCCTTGATCGCATGATTGACCATTTGTTGTTGCTGTTGATTTTGTTGCTGGTGATGTTGCCCCGCATTGTTAATGGTGAGCTTGTGACTAATGTTTCGAAAGGGATATTGTTTGCGGAGTCTGCAAAATAATGGAAATTATTATTTTTTCGCTGATAACAAAGGAAGAAAAATATATAATTTATGGTACTATTTTTGTAGATACCAGATAGAAAGAAGTTTAGAAAATATAATTCAGAAAATTTCAAATGAAATTGAGATTTGCCGTTTGCAATTGATAAAATTCCTAATGAAATTTAAATTTTTTCCATTTGAAATTGATAACATTAAACTGTTGATATAAGAAAATATCATTTGAAATTCAGAATTCTTCATTTGTAATTGAAATTTTAAACATTCCATAAAAAATGTTAACAAGAAAAATCACATTTTCATTTCGAATTTTCTGAAATTCAAATTGAAAATATAAATTTCATCTTAAATTTTCTACATTTCAATTTTGAAATCCCAATATCATTTGAAATTCTCCCATGAAAAATCTCAATTTAATTTGGAATTTTTAAAATGGAAAATCTCAATTTCATTTTAAATTTTGTCAATTTTAAATTGATAATTTCAATTTTATTTGAAATTTTCTCAATTTCATATGAAAAATTTCTACTTCATTTAGAATTTTCACATTTTCAATTGGAAATGGTGTAGCAATTTGCTACCAGAAAATCATGTTAAAAAATTTATAAAATTGTTTGTAAAAATAGATAATTTGTTACCGCAAGAGAAATCCGAAATTTTGGAATAAGTACCATTTTTATTGCAATCGAAGTAGAATGTAAACCCTGCATCACTCGCTATTATCATTTAACTCTTCTTACACTCGTCAATAAAACTCACACGCTGCTTCAACTCATAAAGCACAACGAGTAACTTACTCTTTCACTCACTCCAACGTCGAGACGCAATGCTGTCACTGCATATTTCAGTTAGCTCAGATAGAGTTGCCATGAATTGTATTAAGTTTTTAAGTTTCAATATATAATTTGAAATCTGCTAGACACTTAAATATTTAAACATAAATCTAAAGTGAATTCGTTCAGTTACTACTTGAAAATTTGAATTTAATTAAAAAGTTTAAATTTTGTTAATATTGGATCGTATTTTAAAATTAAATTTTATCAAATATTTTTCTTGTTCCAAAATTTAATTATGCTACGCAAATAAATATTTGTATACTTTTTTTTTAGTTTTATTTTTGAACTGAGCTCGAACTGTTGAAAAGTGAACTGAGTTGTTTTTCATTCAGATTGTAGTTGACGGAACTATACGGATTATTGAGTTGATGAAGCAAAACAGTTGATTTCGCGAAATGTTTTTTGAGCTGTCAGTTGATTATTTACATTTTTGAACTGAATCAAAAACTAAATGCAGTTTAATAAGAATTGTATATGAGATTATGAAGAGCAAATGTAAATAAATACATTATTTTCATTTATGACACATATTCAGCCCAATCGAGGTTCCCGATGAACGAAAGCTCGTCGGATTGTTCTCCTTCCGACGGAAAATAAAATCTAAACAAGTTTTCCGAGGAATGGGAAACATTTATAAAACAACGCAACATTGTTTCCCTCTCAATTTCGATATTAAATGCCAAATTTCGAAGTAAAAATTAAATTTGTTTTCAATTTTATTAATTGAACGTAGTCTATTTGACATTTTAAAATGACAGTAGGTACTCAAATAGTAAAATTTTCATAGTAAAAATTTCAATTTAAGCAAGTTTTCAACATCCAAGCAATCGAAATAAATTATTTTTTAACTATTTGCACAGTTTAAACTACTTTATTTCTGCAATAAATTACTAAACATCTAAAATTTCATGTTTTCACATAAAAATAAAATGTGAGCAAATTTGACAGTAAATGTTCACATAACGGGAAACTCGATTGATTTGTTTCCGATGAAAAAACTTTGAATATATGTCGGATAACTGTAAGTTGCTCGATTGATTTTTTGTCATTTCCGTCGGAAATGTCTCCGCGCCGCGTTTCTCAATTGGGCTGATTAACACAATGCTATCATTAAAGAATCGTACAAATTCATTTTGGTAAGTTAGAGAAATAAACTTTTGTAGAAAAAACAGCTGTGGCAGAGGATGTTTATGAAGTTGGCAGATGTTTACAAATTTTCGATATCAAAATAGTGATAGCACTACTTTTTATAATTTATTCAGGCTTATAATCCATTTTTTAGTTGTTTTCGTGCAGGTTTTCTACGAAAACGTCTCATCGCCTTGTTTTCGTTCGACATTCTTTGTATGATCAAACCACTTGCTTTCAGTATTTTTTCACCCGAAAACAAGAAAACGGTCGAAATCAACTGTTTTCGACTCAGTCTGAAAATTGTATAAACAGTACTGATTTTGACGTTTATTTTACATGTCAAACAAAGGTGTCATATTACGAATTTGATTAATAAAATTTAAATCTCGCATTGTACTTTCGATTCTGAAAAGGCCATTAATAAAACCAGATTTTTGTACAAATATTTTACAAAAATTATATCTCATAATTTCCAGCAACTAGGCAACCCTAAAGCTCACGAGTGTTTTCGCTTTGTCGCTTTGATGGTTTCGTACTATAGTAGTCTTACTCGAAACTGTACTCGTTTGGTTTTTAGCTAAATTTATTTTTAATGTGTTTTTGCTTCATTTACATTACTCACGACGTTGACTCACTCGTATTTTTTCGTGTTGCTTGTTGCTTTTTCTTTCTGAACACAAGAGAAATATGAGGAAACCTTATAAACTCTAAACAGAGCCGCCATTTTGAGATTTCACTCGAATGCGCATAAATTTATGATTATTTGTACGGAAAAAAAGAGCATTTTTGTGTAATGAGTGTTTAGTTCGTTGAGTATTTTTGGTTTGGTGGGGGGTAAAATTTGTTTTGAGTAGATACAGAAATAAATTAGGTTTTTTTTGTCGTGCTGCATTATTTTTTAGAAGACATTACTCGTTTATGAGATTTAACAGGGGAAAACTCGAATTTATGCTTTAATTCAAGTAGCTTTTTTTTGTGCAACAATTGCGAGTTTATTGAGAACAAATGCTTTGTTGTGAGTTGAAATTGCTGCAGAAAAAATGTAAAGAGCAGCATTTTTTATAAGTATCACTGCAGATAATTTTGCAATTTACAGGGTGTTTATTCGATAGCATGTTTTATGATGTAAATATTGCATAAAATTAACAAAAAATTAATATATTTAAAAGGTGTTTTGTTTATTTTGTCGGTACCTGGGGGCCGATCCTATAAGAAACAAAAAGCAACACGAAAAGATCCAAATAAAAATGTTCAAACATTTAACACCAAGAAACTAGCATTTTGTACTTTTTAACTTCAGTTGTTAAGCACTTTTGGATCTTTCGTGGTTGAGAATTATTAGATTCGAAATATATTTTTCCATTAGACCAGTTCATGGACCAGATATATCGTCGTAGAACTAAAAGTCACCAAATACACTTTTATGAAAATCTTAAATTTCAACTTTGTTGATAATTATTACAAAATGTAATTGAAAAATTGTTTTTTCAATTGGTACGATCAGAATTTGAAAGATATATACATATTTTTTAAATGAATAATTGGCATTTTGAAAATGTAGTTATTGACTTTTACTTCTACAAGTAAATTGTATTGTATTTTTTTTGTCCAAACACCCTGTACCCAGCTACAGGTGCATCTGAGCCTAATCTAATTGCTCTTAAATCGACACTCAATGCAACTTCTTGAGTGTCTGTGGTCGACATATCAACTTGGTCCATGTTGTCTGTCTCATTACCTGGCATTCAGCCAAAACTTCTGGATCTGCTTCAGATTACGTGCCGCCGCGACGCCCTGGTGCGTATTGAACTCCCGCACAATCGTCTCCCAAGCATCACGCACCGAATATTTGCTCTTCTGTTTCTTGCGATACTTTATATCGATGACCTCCTCGTGCAGATGGAACAAACTATAAAGTATTTCCTTTTCCTCTTGCGTAAAGCGCGGCGTTAACGATAACTGACCGCATTTGCTGCTGTTGCCGCCACCACCACCGCCGCCGTTGGTGATGCCATTGCCAGCATCGGATTCATGATCGTTGCCTGAACCAACACCAACAGACTCTGGAGCACCAACAGCGGACATGAGCAGACGTTCCTTTTTCGGAATTTTGTTGCTGCTGCTGTTGCCAAAACGTTGTCAAAGGTTGTTGCTGTCACCTGCAGTGGTGGCAGCAGCCGACGTTGTTGCTGTTGTTGTTGTGGGCAGGAGCAGCTGCTGCTGCAGCAAACGTTTGCGTGGAATCTTGAGGCAGGCGCTGTGAATTTTCTCCAAGTGCAACTCAATTGCTGTAGTTGCTAAAATTTGTTTGTGGTTTTATTGTTGTTTCTTCAAATCATAAACTTCTCAAATTGCAACAGCACTACCATGTATATTATTAGCTACAACAATGCAATTTTTATTATAAACACTTTTTTTGTTGTTTTTTTTCTATTGATGAAGCGCGCGCAAAATAAATTCGAGTCGTAATTCAGCTTTTTCTTGAGTTCCACTCACTCCGCGTATCAATGAGCAACTAAGACTGATTTTCATTTTCGTCGTATTTTGAGTTGAGTATTGCGTGTTTTCTTTTCACGTTGTTCTTCTTTCGTTCGTTCGAGTGGCCGCCATTTTGAGTAGAGTAAAAGAGCGCTGCCTACTGCCTGCTGGTGGTTGAATTTGTTCAGTGAGTATTTGTAGGGTTGCCAAGCGCTTTAAATATATTAGACATCGCCAAGCAAAACTCAATTATTATTTCTTCGTAAATATTGTAGCTAATGAACAGTTTTTCAGTACTAAAACTTAGTTCTTAGTTCTTTTAAAAGCCTACGGAGTAACTTTAAATCATTAAAAAAAAAAAAAAAAAAAACTTAGTTTAAACTCGCAATGTTTTTTTACAGAAAAATGTGAGATGCGCTCTTCAGTTCACGCTCTGGCGCCTATTTGTCTGTCCACCGGTTTCCATTTTTTTTAATTTCCTATTTTTTTAATTATTGCCTAAACTAACATTGATCGATCAAACGCACAAATTCTCACAGATATTTGTTATGTCGTTCAAATTTTCTAAATTATCTCTGCAATTTCTTGTAAATTTCGTCATTCGCGCAAATTAAATATCAGCTGTTCCAAATGAGAAAAATAATTTTCTTCTTCTTTCTAAATTCTATTCACAATCGATAATTCGTTGACATTACCGGTGCTGCCATGGTCTTCACCCATTCTAACCTATTAATTTTTTAAATTCAAGTTTTTTCCCAAAGCGTGAAAACGGTTTTTCGTATTGAACATATGTATCAAAAGGTGAAGGTTTGGATGTACGATCAGTCAATTGTTTATTTTTTTTTAAACAGACTAACATTTTTTTGTATTTGACTAAAATTAAAAAAAAAAATCCAACAGCGGAATTTTTATTACAATTTGTGTTTGGGAAATGTAAATTAGTGCAAAATTCGTTAAATCCGTTTCTATGATCTTGTTCGATCGAATTCAGGTTACGGACACGTCCATTTTCTATTCCCAATCTATAGTATTTTGAATAAAATCACATCCAGAAAATATAATTGTTTCATTGCCATCCACCAATAAAATCTCTTATAAAAAACCATTAAATTAAAATTGTCCAAGAGTTTAAGCATTAATCACTCATTTTTTTTAAATTTAGATTTCTATAAATTACTTCTATTGAATTTGAACATAATCAGCGTTTTAAGCGTTCGCCTCGCCACCTGCGACATCATCATAATCATCCACGTCATCATGCATAGCGGTCAAATCAGGATAGAACTTCTTTAGAACTTTGCGCACTTCCGGCAACAATAGAGCATAATCTGGTGGAAATTTATCACGTCGTGGTGGACCCCTTTCCCTGCCGGACCACAAATCGTGCACTGAGGTGCGTGCATTCTGTGAGAAACCAATTTCAAAAGCACCCTCACGTGGTGGTACTTTTCCAAACTTATTGCGTATCAGGACAAATTGTCGCTCCTCTATCTGTGTCTGCAGAAATGTTAAAAACTCTTCGGCTTTCATCTGAAAAATCGGACACTCGTTCGTGTGCTCGATATAGATAATGGAACGAGTCGGGTCGAAAATGGCGTCCGCCGCATAATCAATTTCCTTGATCTTTTTTGCTTTTTTACCTTTACCTTTTCCTTTCTTAGGCGGCATTACTAAAATGAAACTTGCGAATTTGGAAATGTATTTTTTTTGTATTATTTTAAAATTGTTTATATTTTTTGCAAATATTGCTCTTGACAAAAATTTTGTTTAAATTAATCAAAATATGAAATGTTTTTTTTTCAGCCAACATGATTCCGCCCAGTCGTCCGAATGTCACACGTCTTTCCGACGATTCGGTGATGTTGCGCTGGTATGTACCACGCAACGAAGGGCTGCCAATAAAATTCTTCAAGGTTCAATACCGCATGTTGGGCGACAACGCTCGAGGAATACCGCGCGAAAACTGGCAGACCACCAATGAGGACATACCGTACGGCAAACGTGATCACAACTATGAGGGTGTTAAGAATTTCACCTCATCCGTTTCCGGACTTAAAGCGGATCGCAATTATCGTTTTCGCATTATAGCCGTCTATTCGAATAACGACAACAAGGAGGGCAATACATCGGCGAAATTCTTTTTGCAACGTGGCTCTGCACTGGGACCATCCAAATCAAATCTGCCCGCTCCAGAGTTAGAGCGCATTGAGGCTCTATCCGAGACGGCTGTTATGCTGCATTGGTCTTTGTCCTCGGAAAATGCGGCCGCCAATGCATTAGTTGAGGGTTTCTATGCCTATTATAGACCCAGCTCTTCGGCAGGTGAATATCTCAAGGCTACCGTAGATGGAATGCATGCACGTAAATTCAAAATTGACATGTTGGAACCGGGCACTGCATATGAGTTTAAGTTGCAATCGTTTAGTGCAGTGGCCGCCTCCGAGTTTAGTGCCATTTTGCAGGACAAGACGAAGAGTAAGTTGAGCGTGTTAATGAATCGAGGATAACTCCTTAAACGTTTGCTATTTTTCATGCCTTTTAGTTTGTCCTATTGTTGTGCATCCTTTTATTAACATTCCCTCGATTTCTTTAGAACCTCTTACCACACCCTCGCCCACCGCACCCTCTGTTATACCCACGACGAAGGCCAACGAGGAGGACAACTCTATCTATCCGGTTGTAGCGGGTGCCGCTGGTGGCGGTATTCTACTGTTGCTGGCATCTATAGCAGCCTGTCTGTGCATGAAAAGACGCAAGAGTTCGCAGCCCGAAGGTAAGTTTACAAATTCATTAATATTTTTTACATATTCTATACATTCAAATGTTCAATTTCCCGCAGACGAAGACAAACCACAACTCGATCATATACAATCCGACTTTGTAACGCCCTCTGTGCTGGGCGTCGGTCAACATCACAAGTCAGGTCATCGTTTGAACGGCGTGATACCGCGCATGAATATTACACCTAATCCCTTGGCGCAGGATGCCGATAAGGTATGTTTTATTTGACTCTGTTTCCATTATTCTTACACTTTGCTGTAAGCTTTTCTGAATCAATCGCACTTTTAATGTAAAAAAATTATTTTTATAACAAAATTTTGAACTGTAAAATTTTTTGAAAATCAAAATTTTATTTTTTTTTTTAATTATAATTTTCTATATATTATGATCCTTTGCTTTTGTATTTAGTAGTTTTCTCGTGTGGGGTTGTATGTATTTCAACAGCTGTTGGTGTTTCAACTATAATATATATATAAACGCTACTTTTATAGAATATTTATATATTTTTTGTTTTTATATTTGTAAAATTTAATATATTTTAAATATTTAATGTACCTACAAAAAAAAAAATCATTACAAACATATTTGTTAAAGATTCTTTACATTGTATATAAATCAAATTTATTTCTATATATTTTTTTATTAATAGATTATTCCAAAAAAAAAAATGTCAATATTTTTATGCACTATCCCGTTAAATATATTTATATAGTTTCATGCTTCTATCTATTCTGACTGCATATCATCTAAAATAGCTGTAACATTCTCAAGTAACCACAGTTCTGCAATTGTACCAATTTAATTCGGTACCGGCAACCGTTTTACTTTAAATATTTGAATAAGTGGTTACTATGAAACCAAATTAGTTTACATTACAAATCACAAAACTATTAGCGTATTCACAGTTCGTCGTATTTTATTATGTTATTCGTATCATGTAGTATATATACGATACAATAACACAGAAACGTCTCTGAGGCAGGTTTTTTGGTGTCGTAATTGGTGAAATGAAGAAAAATTGTGAAATTGAAGACTATAGTGCACATAAAATGTTAATTTATTTGTTTTCCATTTCAAATCGAGGAATATTTATAATTAGCGTATTCACAGTTCGTCGTATTTTAGTATGGTATTCGTACCATGTAGTATATATACGATACAATTACACAGAAACGTCAATTTGTTGTTGCATCCCTTATAAAAGTGAAATACCACAAGTGTTGTATTTGAGAGTAGCTCTGTGGCATGTTTTTTGGTGTCGTATTTGGTGAAATGAAGAAAAATTGTGAAATTGAAGACTATATTGCACATAAAATGTTAATTCATTTGTTTTTCATTTCAAATCGAGGAATATTTATAATTAGCGTATTCACAGTTCGTCGTATTTTAGTATGGTATTTGTACCATGTAGTATATATACGATACAATAACACAGAAACGTCAATTTGTTGTTGCATCCCTTAAAAAAGTGAAATACCACAAGTGTTGTATTTAAGAGTAGCCCTGAGACGTGTTTTTTGGAGTCGTATTTGGTGAAATGAAGAAAAATTGTTAAATTTAATATTAAAAATGTACATAAAATGCTAATTTATTTATCTTTTATTTTCAAATCGAGGAATATTTTTGAAATTTTGAATAAAATCACAAATTTATAAAAATTAGCTGCATTTATTTGACGAAATATTCGAACAAGCAGAACAGTGGTGCTCACAATTTAATTGCCGTACTGTCGTATTCATACAATGTCGTACCAATATCATGACACTGTGAATACGCTTAATAATTAAAAAAAAAACTAATTTTATACGAATCAGCTGCCTTTATTTGACGAATTATTTTAACAAACAGAAAAGTGGAGCTCACAGTTTAATTGCCGTACTGTCGTATTCGTACAATGTCGTAGCAATACCATGAAACTGTGAATACGCTATATGAATTGGAATCTATGAATATGGACTTGAATTACCCTAGTAGAAATTGTAATAGGATCATTACAGGGAACTGATCATTGTATTTTTTCCTGGTCATAATCCTATCAGTTACATGACGATCATGATCTGGACATTATCATGTATACACTAAGAAAACAAAGATGTTTACCAGAAATATAACAGCCCTAAATATGAAGTATTTACAAATTATTTAGATCGTATTATAAATAGGCAGATAGTTGAGGAATATTTGGAAAAGGTACTCCATTGGAATTCGCGGATTAATTTTAATTGAATTGAAATAAATGGAATCAAATGTATTTTTATTTATCCTCGATTTAAAACAGTACATTGGTTATACATCGCCATCGTCTTAATAAATCCTTTGAAGGTAAAATTGTACAACGACTTGAGACTTTTTTGCGAAAGAACCAAGTCCCACCGGCGATGCTGTCATCAAAGTAAACTCTGAAAAGAAATATTTTCCATCCATGTTGATAAATTTAATCCCAGGAAATTTTATTTTCACTTTTATTATAATAATTACCATTACCATTATGTAATATTTGAGTCGACACTTTTTTACACCATTGGATTTATTTAGTTGTTGTGGATAAATCGAGCGTAAGAAAAAATTACGCCATTTTTCTTTTTCTAGTAGTCAAATGTCAAATAAGCCAAAAGTTTTGTTGCAAATGTCCAAGAACTCAGGATGTTTGTTATCAGTCAACTGTAAATATCTCAATTTTCATTAGTGTTGTGGCAAACATCTGCATATATGTCATATTTAAAAAATATTAACAGTTTTGCTGCAACTTTGTTGAAACTTATGGGATGCTTGAATATTTGATTCGATTTTTTAAAAGTGTTGCGTAATAAGAACAATCAAAAATTTTTATAAATTACATGTTTTGGAATTATGTCATTACTATGCAGTCTTATTTTTCCATATTCTTAACCTATTTCACAAAATATGGTACCTTTAGTAAATGAGTCTTGAATTTAGGTGTGAAAAATAATAGCAGCGATACTAAATTTGTTACAAAATCCATTATTTTCTTAAAAGTTTTTAAATTTATAACTTGTAATTATATTAGTTAGGCTAATTTGAACAGTACTGTTGAATATTTGAAATATTTTGTGTTGCTTTGATTAAATATGGAACCTACACAACCTTGTTTTAGTAAATCGCGAAAAATCCTTAAAAATCATTAAATTTTTTTAATTGAGCTTTCAAAATTATACAGGATATTGTTTATTTCATAGTTAAAATGTTAACTGAAGCAAATAATTTGACAACAAATACGAAACACGTGCCTAAACGTAAAAAAAGTATCAAAAAATCACTTGTTTGAATGTTACATATAATTTAAGTAAGCTTTTCTGTGAAATGTACCAAAGTGATAAAAAATATGGATAAGCAATTCGAAAGATATGATTTTAGAAAACAACTCATAAAATAAGTTTTTTTATGAAAGGAGCCCTGAAGGACAATTATTGACCTCAGCAAATATTGAAATACTAATTAAAAGTATAACTCTCTGAACCATTAGTCTAACAATTGCGGAATTTACTACTGTCCAATGCATTAAAATTTGTAATTCTGATATTCCAGGAATCAGTCGTGGAGATTTTGAATCATTGTATCATACTAAGTTACGCTAGTGGTTACATCAAGTTACGCTTATGATAGTCACGTATAAACTCGAGATGTATCAATATTTGCCGATGTGTATTATAGTTCTTAATGGCTTCTTACAGAAAGAACTTCTTCTATGAGTTGTTCTCTAATTGTTAATCTTTCAAATTGCATATCAAGATTTTTTTTCACTTTGTTACATTTCACAAAAAAGATTACTTAAATCATATGCAATATTGAAACAAGGGATTTTTTGATACGTTTTTTACGTTTAGACACGTGTTTCGTAATTGTGGACAAATGTTTTGCTTTAGTTAACATTTTAGCTATGGAATAAACAATATCCTGTGTAATTTTGAAAGCTCTATTAAAAAATTTTAAGGCTTTTTAAGGAATTTGCACGATTTACTAAAACAAGGTTTTGTATATTCCATATTTAATCAAAGCAAATTACAATATTTCAAATATTTAACAATATCTTTCAAATTAGCCTAACTAATATAAATAAAAGTATTAAATTTAAAAACTATTCTGACTGCATATCATCTAAAATAGCTGTAACATTCTCAAGTAACCACAGTTCTGCAATTGTACCAATTTAATTCGGTACCGGCAACCGTTTTACTTTAAATATTTGAATAAGTGGTTACTATGAAACCAAATTAGTTTACATTACAAATCACAAAACTATTAGCGTATTCACAGTTCGTCGTATTTTATTATGTTATTCGTATCATGTAGTATATATACGATACAATAACACAGAAACGTCTCTGAGGCAGGTTTTTTGGTGTCGTAATTGGTGAAATGAAGAAAAATTGTGAAATTGAAGACTATAGTGCACATAAAATGTTAATTTATTTGTTTTCCATTTCAAATCGAGGAATATTTATAATTAGCGTATTCACAGTTCGTCGTATTTTAGTATGGTATTCGTACCATGTAGTATATATACGATACAATTACACAGAAACGTCAATTTGTTGTTGCATCCCTTATAAAAGTGAAATACCACAAGTGTTGTATTTGAGAGTAGCTCTGTGGCATGTTTTTTGGTGTCGTATTTGGTGAAATGAAGAAAAATTGTGAAATTGAAGACTATATTGCACATAAAATGTTAATTCATTTGTTTTTCATTTCAAATCGAGGAATATTTATAATTAGCGTATTAACAGTTCGTCGTATTTTAGTATGGTATTTGTACCATGTAGTATATATACGATACAATAACACAGAAACGTCAATTTGTTGTTGCATCCCTTAAAAAAGTGAAATACCACAAGTGTTGTATTTAAGAGTAGCCCTGAGACGTGTTTTTTGGAGTCGTATTTGGTGAAATGAAGAAAAATTGTTAAATTTAATATTAAAAATGTACATAAAATGCTAATTTATTTATCTTTTATTTTCAAATCGAGGAATATTTTTGAAATTTTGAATAAAATCACAAATTTATAAAAATTAGCTGCATTTATTTGACGAAATATTCGAACAAGCAGAACAGTGGTGCTCACAATTTAATTGCCGTACTGTCGTATTCATACAATGTCGTACCAATATCATGACACTGTGAATACGCTTAATAATTAAAAAAAAAACTAATTTTATACGAATCAGCTGCCTTTATTTGACGAATTATTTTAACAAACAGAAAAGTGGAGCTCACAGTTTAATTGCCGTACTGTCGTATTCGTACAATGTCGTAGCAATACCATGAAACTGTGAATACGCTATATGAATTGGAATCTATGAATATGGACTTGAATTACCCTAGTAGAAATTGTAATAGGATCATTACAGGGAACTGATCATTGTATTTTTTCCTGGTCATAATCCTATCAGTTACATGACGATCATGATCTGGACATTATCATGTATACACTAAGAAAACAAAGATGTTTACCAGAAATATAACAGCCCTAAATATGAAGTATTTACAAATTATTTAGATCGTATTATAAATAGGCAGATAGTTGAGGAATATTTGGAAAAGGTACTCCATTGGAATTCGCGGATTAATTTTAATTGAATTGAAATAAATGGAATCAAATGTATTTTTATTTATCCTCGATTTAAAACAGTACATTGGTTATACATCGCCATCGTCTTAATAAATCCTTTGAAGGTAAAATTGTACAACGACTTGAGACTTTTTTGCGAAAGAACCAAGTCCCACCGGCGATGCTGTCATCAAAGTAAACTCTGAAAAGAAATATTTTCCATCCATGTTGATAAATTTATTCCTAGGAAATTTTATGTTTACTTTTATTATAATAATTACCATTACCATTATGTAATATTTGAGTCGACACTTTTTTACACCATTGGATTTATTTAGTTGTTGTGGATAAATCGAGCGTAAGAAAAAATTACGCCATTTTTCTTTTTCTAGTAGTCAAATGTCAAATAAGCCAAAAGTTTTGTTGCAAATGTCCAAGAACTCAGGATGTTTGTTATCAGTCAACTGTAAATATCTCAATTTTCATTAGTGTTGTGGCAAACATCTGCATATATGTCATATTTAAAAAATATTAACAGTTTTGCTGCAACTTTGTTGAAACTTATGGGATGCTTGAATATTTGATTCGATTTTTTAAAAGTGTTGCGTAATAAGAACAATCAAAAATTTTTATAAATTACATGTTTTGGAATTATGTCATTACTATGCAGTCTTATTTTTCCATATTCTTAACCTATTTCACAAAATATGGTACCTTTAGTAAATGAGTCTTGAATTTAGGTGTGAAAAATAATAGCAGCGATACTAAATTTGTTACAAAATCCATTATTTTCTTAAAAGTTTTTAAATTTATAACTTGTAATTATATTAGTTAGGCTAATTTGAACAGTACTGTTGAATATTTGAAATATTTTGTGTTGCTTTGATTAAATATGGAACCTACACAACCTTGTTTTAGTAAATCGCGAAAAATCCTTAAAAATCATTAAATTTTTTTAATTGAGCTTTCAAAATTATACAGGATATTGTTTATTTCATAGTTAAAATGTTAACTGAAGCAAATAATTTGACAACAAATACGAAACACGTGCCTAAACGTAAAAAAAGTATCAAAAAATCACTTGTTTGAATGTTACATATAATTTAAGTAAGCTTTTCTGTGAAATGTACCAAAGTGATAAAAAATATGGATAAGCAATTCGAAAGATATGATTTTAGAAAACAACTCATAAAATAAGTTTTTTTATGAAAGGAGCCCTGAAGGACAATTATTGACCTCAGCAAATATTGAAATACTAATTAAAAGTATAACTCTCTGAACCATTAGTCTAACAATTGCGGAATTTACTACTGTCCAATGCATTAAAATTTGTAATTCTGATATTCCAGGAATCAGTCGTGGAGATTTTGAATCATTGTATCATACTAAGTTACGCTAGTGGTTACATCAAGTTACGCTTATGATAGTCACGTATAAACTCGAGATGTATCAATATTTGCCGATGTGTATTATAGTTCTTAATGGCTTCTTACAGAAAGAACTTCTTCTATGAGTTGTTCTCTAATTGTTAATCTTTCAAATTGCATATCAAGATTTTTTTTCACTTTGTTACATTTCACAAAAAAGATTACTTAAATCATATGCAATATTGAAACAAGGGATTTTTTGATACGTTTTTTACGTTTAGACACGTGTTTCGTAATTGTGGACAAATGTTTTGCTTTAGTTAACATTTTAGCTATGGAATAAACAATATCCTGTGTAATTTTGAAAGCTCTATTAAAAAATTTTAAGGCTTTTTAAGGAATTTGCGCGATTTACTAAAACAAGGTTTTGTATATTCCATATTTAATCAAAGCAAATTACAATATTTCAAATATTTAACAATATCTTTCAAATTAGCCTAACTAATATAAATAAAAGTATTAAATTTAAAAACTTTGAAGAAAATAATGTATTTTGTAATAAATTTGGTATCGCTGCTATTGTTTTTCACACCAAAAATTCAAGAATCATTTACAAAAGATACCATATTTTTTGAAATATGTTAAGAATATGGAAAAATAATACGGCATTGTAATGGCATAATTCCAATACATGTAAATTATAATAATAATTGATTGTTCTTATTACGCAACACTTCTAAAAAATGGAATTTATAATTTATGGGAGAGCACTGCTATTATTTTTCACACAGCTGTATCATGTAAAATCACATTTCTCTGATGTTACTTGTTTTGTTTTCTAAATCATCATCAAATTATTTAAATTTCGCAAAGAACAGTTTATTTATTATAATATTAAAGAATATGTTTCAAGCCATGATGTTAAAATTTCGGAATTCATCGAGGAATAAGGTTTTTTAAGTTTTGTGGCTTATCAAGTTTAAATTAAATTTTATTTGTGTGGCTTATCATGATTTGCATTGCAATTTTATGTAGTCCGATGATTTATAGTCTGTTAATTTTATGTTAATCGCCTTTTCGGTGTAAATATTCCCAAGATCGAGTATATAAAATATTAAATTCCGGTTCCACACATTTTTTTAAATAACGGTTCCGACTCCAGTTCTTTGCAGTCCCTGACACGGACTACATATAATCATAGCAGTTTCGGTTCTGGTTCCAAGTTTTTTTAAGTAGCGTTCCGATTCCGGTTTCAACCAAAAAAAATATATTGGTTCCGATACCGCACATTTTTGTTTAATAACGGTTCCGATTCCGGCTCCAAAAATCGTAACGGTTCCGATTCCGGTTATTTGCGGTTCCTGATATAAATTTAATATTTTATACAAACTCCCTACTTTCATAACACTTAAAATGCACAAATTAAATGGTTTAATATTTCAGTATTTCATCGAATACTTTAAGGATGCGGAAATACACATTTGTCGTCTCGCTCAAACGTTATCTATCTGAATCCCTCTTTCACTTTAGTCAATGTTTTTATTGCCTGCCATTTCTCGCTTTTCTACAATGTATTTCATAAAGTTTTACTCTGTCAAGAATGAGACCGCTAAAAAAAGGCTTTGGCTATCGTTTCTTCTAATTCTTTTTATATATCTTATACCTACATGCATATTACAAGTGCGACTACACTTATCCTATATTCGAATACTGAGCGTCGTCACCTGTTCTAGAATCGCAACGTGATGGAGCTGCGCTTTATGACAGCTACAACAGCGTCAACGGCGTCAGCGGCAACAGCATCGCCACCAGCTGATGATATCGACGAACTGGACGCATCGACACTCCACGACAGCGAATCGCCGAACAACGAACTACAAAATCAACGCAACTCCTCGTCGTGCGAGACGTTGGAGGCTGGCGAAGGCATCAGCGGCGGTTGCAATGGCAACACGCTGACCCCGCCTACAAAACCGTTGCCACCGCTGCCAGGCAAAGTAGCAGCAGCGTCGACGCTAACAAATCATACAACCCCAACACAGCAGCAACTACAACAACCACATTTGTCAATCAAAACTAATGCTACTTCTTCTCCATACAATTTAAATAATTCACAGACTCATCAGCTGCATCACGCACAGCCGTATCATGCGCCGCCATCACCCAACACTCCAAACATGTTGCACAAGAGCTATGGCAACAATCATCATCAACATCAGCAACAGCATCATGCAGCACAGCAACATCTGCAGCATCATCAGCAGCCGCCACCGGTGCCGCCGCATCAGAATAACAATCATGCACCTATCATGCATGCCACCTATCAGCCACCGGCAGCACCGCTGACGCCCGCCATGGAACAGCATCGTCGCACTTTGGAGCGCAGCGCACGCAATCTTCATTATCCAACGCAGTCACCACCGCCGCCACACGATGGCGCCATGAATATCGACGGCTTGCCGACGCGCATTCCCTCGTTGCGCCGCACACGACGCACTTCGGGTAATGCGAACAACAATAATGGTGGCGTCGGTATTCCCATTGTGCCGGGCAGTCCGCGGGTGCAGCGTTCGCCGATGCCAGCGCGCGCCATGATGAAGCAGCGCAATCGTCTGGGTAGCCACAACAACGACAACATATCGTCGGGCAGTTTGAACAGTATTGAAGTTTGAGGCGTTGAGGGGCCAGGGGCGTGTACGGGGTGTGCGCGTGGTATATGTATTGTTAATTGTTTTGCTCTTAATTGATAATTTATTAAAAACGTACTTTAATTGAAATGTATTACTGCAATTTTATGTTAATTTAAATAAATATTAAACTCACATTATAGTATTTGTACTATTAAATTTAAACTATTTATACTATTAATCATTTAAAATGATAGTATAAAATACAAGTAATTCTAATGTTTTTTAATATATTCAAATTTAATTGAATTACTTTAATTTATTATTACTTCGATTGAATTGAATCAATGCAATTTATATATAAATTGATTTATATTTATAATTTATAAAAATATGATAGCATTGAATTACTTTAATTGAATTATAAGTTGTTTTTAATAAACTTACTACATGTATTTGGAAATATTACTTTTAACATACAAAACATAATTTTAGTGAATTAAATGTTAAATTACTTAATTTAATTAAATACATAAATAAAATATTTAATTAATTATATACTTGAATTTCATATAACTCGCTTTAAACAATTTAGATTTATTAAAATAAATAGACATTGAAAAATGTAATTTATAATTAAGCATATAAGTTTAATTCATATTATGTAAACTCCATTTAATTGATAGAATAGATTATTTTAATTTAAATTTGATTGAATTATTTTAATTATTATAATTTAATTGAGTTATGTCAATGTTATAAGTTATTGTAATTTAATTTTTTTGAATATTTGCATTTATTTGAATTGTATTATTTTAATTGAATTATTTAATTTGAATTATTTGAATTTAATAGATTTAATTTAATTTACTTGAATTATTTTATTTGTATTTATAACTATTAACATTAATTGATTTTAATTAACTCAATCCAAATTTCATTAAAATATTTTGGATTTACTTTTGCTTTTATTATTTCTATTTATATTAATTGAAAATTAAAAAGATTTCATTTACATTGAAATCAAACTATTAATTTCTGTTAAAATATATTAAAGTAATTCAATTAAATTATTAAAATAAATTTATTAAAATATACTAAAGTGAATTTATTGATTTTGTATTAACAAAATATAATTTTTGAATATGTTAAGTATTTTTTAAAAATTTAATGAATCGAATAATTGAATTTGCAATGGAACATTATTTTCGAATATCATTTATAAAATATGTAACGCATTAAAAATACCTGTATATTTTTATTTAGAAATCTTTTTAAGTTTCTAAATTGTATCAAACTTAATAAAAAAAGAATAAATTCAATTTCTTTTAAATAAGAATAGCAATACAATGCAACACTTTTAATATAATGCTTACATATTATAAATAAGTAATAATATTGTCGTTGTAGAATTAAAACTGCCAAAAAAATATATAGTTTAAAAATACATACCATCTGTAAAAATAGATTTAATAGTACACTAATTGATTAAATAGTATACATAAATATATATTTCTGTATAAACTTCATAGTATTTTCATAGTATTTTGTAATATTTTCGATTCAACGAATAACATAAGAATTTATGCTATTGCCTAATTTTAATAGTAAAAAAACTATTAATTATATCGTCACTGTCATGCCAAATGTTGGGAAATCAAATTTTAAAGTGCTTTAAAAGCTAGCAAAATTTATTTTTTTAAAAATTTGTTCTGTTATTTTGGTTTATTCGTCAATTATTATCACGTATATAAAATATCTTTAGATTTGGACAACCTACTGAATTATAAATACGGATTTAGTGAGGCTATATCCTGATCAAAACGCAAATATTTTTGTTTTTTATGCTATAACTTTTTATTAGCGCATGATAAAATAGTAATGTAAAGGCATTATTTGTTTGCTTTTAAGGCACCTACCTATTGGCATCATTAATTAAGAATATTTTGTCAAACATTAATTAGCCATTTGTTATTTGCAGGAAAAAATTTTTGGCAAAATATTTTTGAATAATGCTGCCAATCGATAGGTGCTTTAAAAACAAATAATTAATACCTTTACACCACTATTTTATCTTGCACCAAAAAAAAATTATAGCAAAATAAAAAAAAACGGAGAAATTGGAAAAATTGAAAATCTTGTCATGCCAAAAGGGCGAATCTTTTCGTTTTTTTGCTGTAACTCTTTAATGTTACAAGATAAAATAGTGATGTTAAGGCAAGTATTGTTTGTTTTGAAAGCACCTATCGATCTGCATCATTAATTAAAAATAGTTTGTCAAACATTAATTTGCCATTAGTTATTTGCAAGAAAGAATTGTTGGCAAAATATTTTTAAATAATGGTGCCATTCGATAGGTGCTTTAAAAACAAATAATTAATACCTTTATCTTGCACCAATAAAAAATTATAGCAAAATAGCGGAGAAATTGGAAAAATTGAAAATCTTGTCATGCCAAAAGGGCGAATCTTTTCGTTTTTTTGCTGTAACTCTTTAATGGTACAAGATAAAATAGTGATGTTAAGGCAATTATTGTTTGTTTTCAAAGCATCTATTGATCTGCATCATTAATTATAAATATTTTGCCAACAATTTTTTGCCGCAAATAACAATATTTGGAAAAATATTTTTAATTAATGATGCAGATCGATAGATGCTTTGAAAACAAACATTAATTGCCTTAACATCACTATTTTATCTTATACTATTAAAGAGTTACAGCAAAAAAATGAAAAGATTCGCCCTTTTGGCATGACAAGATTTTCAAATTCGCCCTTTTGGTTTTGTCTTTTGTGGCTAGAAATATCCAACAAAATGACACGCGATTTTGACTACATTCAAAAATGTAAAACTACGCAAATGTCAAAAATTTAACATTTGGCATGATAGTGACGATATGGTAAATATTTCTAAAATACACTTTTGTTCGAAATTAAAATTACTAAACACAAAATCCAATTAATTTCGTTCAGCAGTTATCTGAAGAATTTAAATTCAATGAAAAACGCATTTGTTTCGTTTTGACAGATCGAATACTTGAACAGCATAAAAACAAATTCGATCGTTTTGATATTTCCTTTTGATTTCGATCGATTCTTATGATAAAGTAGTTTAGGGTGTTTGTGAGTTTGACTAAAATTGAAACTTAACTAAATTTTGTCGGTAATGCAGTGTTTACGTTTTAATTTAGAAACTTTTTGAGCTATCTAAATTCAACTAAATTGATGCTAATTGATTACGGACTTTACTAATTACGAACTTTACTAATTATCGGTTTCCATATTTTGACCGAATGAAAACTCATTCAATTTAGTTTAGCCTTCTATTTAATCTAACTCGCACACACCTTTAATATATATTAAAATCTCAAATGTCATTCATTAGTTTCTATATTATTTTTTAATTAATATCAACATTTAATTGGAAAAACTATCACAGTTATCTATTTAATTTTACCTATTATAAATTTCAAAATTATTTGTTTAGTTTTAGTTTTACAACGACGATAAAAAATTTGTATAAAGTATTTTTACGTAGTATTAGTATTATTTGTCTATATTTAACATTATTTGTGTGGCCTTAAAACAGAAACATTTATCTAAATATTTAAAAAAATAACTTACGGTACTTAAAATCATATCACATACTTTTTAAATATTCCTTAAAATCATAGCTTTCATTAAACGAACTGAACAATTTGCTCGAATAACCATAAGAAAATAATTTTGTAGTATTGCAAAATATTTTTGTAATATGTATTATTTATAATAATTATTATTATTCATATTAAGACTTGACATACATTATTGAAAAAATAACAAAACGTAAAAAATTTCTGAGAGATTACATAAAATGCGCAAAATATTCAAATAAAATATCACATAATTTCATTAATTTTATATTATATAACAAAATGAAATAAAACAAAAAAATATATAATTAGGTAATTTTTACTAAAAGTTTTTAACATTAAAACAATATTAATATTAGTCGATAAAAACTATTTAAATGCAGTTAATTTACATTTTTCTAAGTATGTATAAAAAGAAATCGAATCATAAAATGTAGGCATATAAATTAGATCAACATCCGTCCTGTATAACAACTAAAAAAATTATATTTTAGTAATTTTTGATTTTTAATTTAAGTTAGTTATTGTTTTTATTAATTAACAAAGTTTAGTTTTGCTAAATTTGTTCTAAATTCGAAGTAATATTTTAAAAAATGTTTTTACTTTCTTTTTATTATTTTTTTGTTTTTATTTTTATTTTTGTTTTTGTTTATGTTTTTGTTTTAATTTTATTTTTATTTTTTTTTTGTTCTAGTCTAAATTAAGAACATTATAGAATAATATAGAATAATAAAATTTTTAGTTTAATTAAGTTTTTGAAATTCTAACTCAATTTGAAATAATCTTACCTACACCCAGAAAAAAATACTATATAAATAATAGTTTTTTACTATTAAAAATAGTCAATAGGATAAATTATTATTTTAATCGGAAAATACCATTAAATACTAGAAAATACCATGACATTGCCATTGAGTTTATATGAAAAGATTTATTTTTTGTATACTATTAAATCAATAATTGTCCTATTGACCAATTTTAATGGGATTTGAGAGAATTTTTTTCTGGGTGTATCAGAAATAAATATTCCCACTATAGTGGAAATATAATTATTTATTTTTCCGAATGCATACTTTATGCTGAATTTAAACTTATTTTATTACAAAATGTATAGCTGACATTAGCTCGTTTCTGTAAACCAATCCCTAAAATTGTTGATTTTTCTGACGGCAAAAATGTTTAAATATCAAAAAACTATACAATGTAAAATTAAATTTACGTCATTTTGACGTCATATTGATTAAAGCAGTGAACAACTTCCATCGACAAAATTACAGAAACTACTTTAGATAAAAGTCGGAAAATATTTAGCGACGTTAGTTTGGAATAGCAAATAATTGTATTATAAGTAAAATTGTGTCTAAATTATATGAATTGTATTTCTGTAAGATCAATCGTTTTAGTTTTTTTTTATTTATTTTTAAACAATCAAATAGATTTTTATATATTTCATTTTGTTTTTATATTTTTGTATATTTCATATTTTAATTTATTAATTCTAAAAGTATTTTTAAAATATTTGGTATATAAATATTATATATAAAAATACAATTTCTTTAAGTTTATTTATTTCATTAAAAAATCATTTTTATTCTTCCCGCACCATGTTTGAACTGCATTTTAGTTATATTTCATACAACTAATTATTTTTCCTATTAATTTCTACTATGCTTTTATTAAAGTTAAACTTTGTTGTTGTACAACTATAAAATCCTACACACATAATTCATATTTAATATTTAGTTATTTAAGCAAACAAAATTTCTTCCCAACTGCAAGCAATGCTGGCGTTTTTAAATAGAATAATAACTTTATTATAAACAATTACTATATATTTTATGAATAAAATTAAAACCTCAAGACATAATTATTATATTGTTAAGCATTAACATGAACATATTTAATTTGTAAATTATAATTTAAAGCACCTTGCAATGAAAAATAAATGAATATCATAAAATAAATGTTGTTTTATTCTCTTAAATAATTAATATTTATTTAATAAATTAAAATATTAATAAGTAAAAAAAAATCAGTAACAAATTAGTTATAAAAAGAAAAATTATAAAAAAATTAAATCTGTTTCCGCCCGGGATCGAACCGGGGGCCTTCCGCGTGTTAGGCGGATGTGAAAAACACTACACCACGGAAACACTTGGAGCAACAGCGCTAAGCATTAGTCATAAATACAAAATATAGATTTTTCTTTAGCTTCAGATATTTGAACGTAGATGGCGCCATAAGCGGTAAGCAAAATTTCTATGTTAGCCAAGTCACAAACCAATATTTCGAGTTCTCATTTTTTTCAACTATATCATAAAGTTTAAATTTCCTAAATTATTAATACTAAAAAATAAAATTTTTCACTAATTTTTCAATTTTTTTTTTTTGTAAAAAAATTAATTTTGCAATTAAAACTTAATTTTTTAACATTTCGAATTAAATATTAAAATAGAATAAAAAACCAGTTGGGAAGGTTAGATCACATGGGAAATTTTAAAGTAGGTGTTATTATGATAGTTAGGATTATCAAAGTTATATTTGAGCAAAAAAGTTTACCTAAGCACGTATACAGTAAAATTGATTTGTAGATATAAATTTCATATGAGGTATTTGAACATAAGTGGTCGGTTCTCAGGTCACAATATACCGATTATGCCAATTTTCTTGTTCAGACAGCTTAGATATATACTTAAGTAATCTAAATCTAAAGTTTCATTGCTCTAGCTCTTCAACTTTTTCTGTAATCGTGATTTCAACAGACAGACAGACAGACTGACCGACAGACAGACGGACAAACGGACAAACGGACAGACGGACTTCGCGACTCAGGAGGTCATGCTGATCAAGAATATATATACTTTTCCATACCGGAGATGCTTTTTTTAGGGTGTTACAAACGGCGTACCAAACTGAATATACCCTTTCACTCTTAGTGTAGGGTATAAATATATATTAAATGTTTCAACAAAAAATTTAATTTATATTTGTATACAAATTTAATATTACCAAAAGAATTATTTAATATAAAATTAAGTGTTCATTAAAAAAATTTAGTTATTCATTATAAATTTTATGATTATAAGTGAAATTCATAAATAACGAGTTGGGAAAGTTAGGTCACATGGGTAAGTTCGGTCACATGGGGCGGATTTTTATAGTCGGTCGAGCCCGACTATGGAATACCCTACACCTTTGGTGGGGATATTAATGTGGGATATTTAATTGCATACCTTAATTTTAAAGTTTTTAATTATGCTGAACCCCCCCACCCTCAGAATATTATTCATATATCAGAAAGTTACGTCTTCTATCCCCATAAATTAAAAAATTTATATAAAAGTATAAAAAACTAAAAAAAAAATAAATGAAAAATTTAATTGGTCGGACCACGCATATATTTAAAATTTTGAAAAGCTAATATTTCGTAGATTTGATTTTAATAATTTACGGATCAAATTTCCACTATGAAAACCCGGGAAATAATGAAAAAAAATAGTGGGCGGATCACACCCATTTTTGGACCACATATTTATAGGTGAATTCTAACAATATCTTTTAAATTTTATAACTATACCTTGAATACTTTTCGAGTTATTAGTTCCGAAAGAATTATATAAAAGTGACTTGTATGGGAGGTGGGCGTGTCCGTTGACCGCTTTGGCTCATTTTCACAGCAAGACAGCAAGACAGCAAGACGGACATGGCTAAACGGACTCGGGTAGTGATGCTGATCAAGAATATATATACTTTTCCATACCGGACACGCCTCCTAAGGGGCGTTACAATATATGCACAAAGTTAATATACCCTGTACCTCATAGGTGTAGGGTATAAAAATTTAGATTTTGAATACTAATCCAGCCATAAGTTATTTTATAAAACAACTACACTCAAAATAAAAAGTCTGCTACAGTAGTAAAAAAGGTTTGTTTAAAAGAGGAAAGCTATTAGAACAGACTATTTTCCAATTCATAAAAAAACAAAAACATAAAATGTTTGTATATTCATTTTCTTTTTAATATCTCATATGTTCTTACATTTTTATATATTACAAATTGTCATTCCCAGCAAGACATGCCTTACCGAAACTCCAATACAAAGACAATATTATATTTTCTCACTCATACATAAATAATTTGAAATATATCCCTGCAGGATCAATGATAGATATATCACTCGTAATTTTACTAGTAATGAAAACTAATATTTTTTGCGCGTCGGTTTGCCACCATTTTTTATTTGTAGGTTATTTATAACAGTAGCCGCTACAGCAGGAGTAGAAAAAAGATGTTACTTAAATTGTAAACAATTGATAAACACTAAAAGAAAGTATATTGAAAAGAGTATTTGTATATATTGCTTATTTATTTATCTATTTATATTATAGATATCATCAAAATGGAAGGGTCATCTGCATTAAACAAATCCATGGAAGGAAGCAAAACAACGGCAAACAAAAGTCGTTTTAATAGACAATTTTGTAATGCAAACATGTTGAATGTAATGCGCATTATATTCAACGCAATAAAATGAAAACTATAGAATTTTGAGTTTTTTGGTTTTATTTGGTCTAATTTTGGTTAGTTTATTATTAATTTAACCGTCCCTAACCTCAAAATTTAAATAGTTTATGTTACGTAAAATATTTCGTAAATTTACAAGTAATTTAATCGTCACTTATTACCAAAAGAACAGTGATAAACATATATTCAATTGTATCTCATTTCCGATGAGTGAGAAAGAGATAAAAATTCACACGCACACAAAAGTTTCGGTCAATTTTATCCCGACGCTCTTAACAATGTTATAGAAACTTTTACTGAAACTTTCAGTTTTGATACTTGTAATATTACTGATAATATGACCAGTAGTGTTCTTGCTGGGATTATCTATCTTCCCCCTCTTATGCATTCACATTTCACTATGTCACTCGCTCTTATGGCGCCATCTAGTGCATGTTAGCTACACCAGCGATATGCACAACACTACCGCGATATTGATCAATAGCAGAACAAATATTCCTAGCAAACAGTATGCTGCAAATAAAAGTATGCTGTAAATGCAAATAAAAGTTTGCTAAAATTTAGCATTTGCAATTAGCAGCAAACTTTTTACTTTGAGTGATAGAAATTTAGACATTTGAAAAAAAAAAAATGTCTGGGAATAAACAATTTTTAAGTTAGTAATATTTGATATAACTTTCTATTGTTCAACACGGAATTAGTGTGTTGATTTTTACTACATACTCTATTTTTCACATATTGTCATTGTAGATCTAAAAGTCACCTAATATTTTTTTATAAACACAAGTTCTATCGAAAACGTTAATAAAAACATTAACATTATCTTGATAAAGACGGAACAAAGATATCTTTTTAATAGTTAAATGTTATTGCTAAAAACTTTTTCTGTTATAATTTTTACTAATCATAAGTTTATAATGAGGTTCCGATTGGACATAGAAACTTAAAAATTACCAAATCGACCAGCGGTTGGAACTCACCTTCTTCGATTTTATTGAAATTAATGGGAATTGATAAAGGGTATTGAGACATGCACTAACCAAAAAACGGCCAAAAATTACTTTTGTATGGTTGTTCATATTTAAATATCTCTTGAACTAGAAATGCTAGAAACTCCGTTAATGGCTCGTTTTAAAGCTAATAGAACAAGCTTTTAGAAAAATTAAGTTGTAATTTCCAAACGGTAACATGTGGCCCGTGGTCATTATCCTTGCACTTCAAATTGATATTTAGGATCAACATGTAAATGTACAAAGAAAGCACATGATTTCAGCTAGTTTTAAAAATAATTCTAAAAAATAATTTATACGCAAAATTTGTTGACTTTTTGACATTTCCATATGAACCTCGACATGCACTTTATAAAAAATATATTTTTGAAAAAAATGTTTTTTTTTTTTGTAAAAAAATTTTTTAAACATTTTTTTTTGAATAAATTTTTTTATTCGAAAAAAAAATTTTTTTTAGCAAACTTTTTTTTGAACAATTTTTTTTTCGAAAAAAAATTTTTTTTCGAGATAACTTTTTTTTAACGAATAATATTTTTTTTCTAAAAAGAAATTTTTTTTTGAACAATTTTTTTTTCGAACAATTTTTTTTCGAAAAAATTTTTTTTTTCGAGATAACTTTTTTTTAACGAAAAATATTTTTTTTCTAAAAAGAAATTTTTTTTTTGAAATTTTTTTCGGACATTTTTTTTTGTCCGAATTTTTTTTTTCGAATAATTTTTTTACTTTTATTTTTTGAATAAACTTTTTACAACACTTTTTTTTCGAATTATTTTATAATTTTTTTTTTTTTTTTTAAATATTATGAACAAATTCATCAATATGACAATTCAAATTCATTGTATAGAATATTTTGTTCATATATATAATGAATGCATTCATTAATATGTCATTTAATGAACGGTGGTATCAATATGATGAATCTGGTAGTTGGTGAAAAAATTCATAATATTTATGAATAAATTCATCATATTGAAGAATTTTTTTTCTGTAATAGATGTAAGTTTTATATGAGGTATTTGCACACAAGTGGTCGGTTCACAGGTCTCAATAGACCGATCATGCTCATTTTCAATGACAAGCAGCGTAGATATATAAGTAATCTAAATTAGGAGTTCGCTTAATCGACCGAGTAGGTCATGCTGATCAAGAATATATGTACTTTTTCATACCAAATATTCTTCCTTCTGAGTGTTACAAACGGCGTACCAAACTGAATACACCCTTTCAATCTTTGTGTAGGGTATAAAAAAATAATACCAATATTTTATATTTGGTTTTATAATCTTTGGATCTAAATTAGAAATATTTTTTTATATTGCCTTTGAATTATTTTTTATTATGTGACATCTAAAGATATATGTCCATTAACATTATTATCGTCCTATTGATTTTATTTAAGTAAAGATTTGATGGATTATTGAGTTGATATGTATAGGGTGGACCGCTTTGGGGTGCAAATATTTCAAGGACTGACTCCTTGGTTCATTCCATTAAAAAACTTGTTCGAGAGTTAGGGTCTATTAGGGACACCCAATGATATACAGGGTGTTTTCAAAATTTACTTTACAAAAATTGATACAACCGTATACTTATTTAAACCTTCTACAATTTATAGCCCAGAGCAAAAATGTTACATTCTTTTTAAAGATAATCGATCATAGTTTCTAGTAAAATTTTAATTTTGGCATTTTATGTGGTGCGCTAGGAGTTTTTACTAAACAAAGTAAAAAATTAATATTTTATTTCTACTTTTTTTTTTAAACTTCGTTTTTCTCGAAATTTTGATCTATTATTTTATTTATGTTTTTTCATATTTGAATGTATGTAAATAGTAAACAATTTCTTTAAAAATTATTTTTATATCACACTTACTGTTTTCCTTGCGGAGTACTCCTTGTAGTGCTCTCAAAATTCTTAAATTCCTTAAAATACGTTTTCGAGAATTTTGAGAGTACAACAAGCATTGCTCCCCAAAGAAAACGGTAAGATAGAGATAAAAATAGTGTATAAATAAATTGTTTACTTCACTATGATACATTCAAATATTAAAAAATATAAACAAAATAATAGTTTAATAAAAAACAGTTGTAATAAAATATTTATTTTTTTTTACGTTGATGAGAAAAATCTACTAGCGCACCAAATAAATTGCCAATATTAAAATTTTACTAGGAACTATGATCGATTATAGTAAAAGTGAATGTAATCTTTTTGATCTGGGCTATACGTTGTAGAAGTTATAATTAATTATACGGTTGTATCAATTTTTGGAAAGTAAAATTTGAAAACATACTGTATATCATTGGGTGTTCCAAATAAACCCTAACTCTAGAACAATTTTCTTCATGGTACACCCAGAAAAAAATACTATATAAAGATAAATTATTATAGAGATAAATTATATAAAGATAAATTATTATTTTAATCGGAAAATACCATTAAATACTAGAAAATACCATGACATTGCCATTGAGTTTATATGAAAAATTTTATTTTTTGTATACTATTAAATCAATAATTGTCCTATTGACCAATTTTAATGGGAGTTGAGGGAATTTTTTTCTGGGTGTATGAACCAACAAATCAGTCCCGTAAGTATTTGCACCCCAAAGCGGACCACCCTGTATAATGACTGTTTGTAAAACCTTAGACAAGAGGAAAATTGAAATTGTTAATAAATATATTAAAAAAACAATCATTAACGGTTAACGAAAGACCGTAAATATTATGAAATCATAATAAAATAAACCAAGTTTAATTTTTACATTTTTTTATCATGATGTAGTTTGTTGCATAGTCTATTCCTAACGACTTTCTTTATCTTTATTAGTCTATTTTATATTATACAGTGCAACAAACGTCCAACTTTTCCTTCCATCTTCCGATTTGATAACGAAATTAGGGTAACATGGGGTCGCTGATTTCGAATCTGCAGTCCGTTTTGCTCTATCAGCTCTCTTTGGTGTCAAATATAAACAATTAGGGGTTTTAAATACAATACCAAAAATATTTTCATTTCAAGAGATACAGAGATTTGGTGCCTACAGAAATGTTATTTATCATGAACAGTCGCATTTTTTTTACTTTGATACCATCGTCCCAACACATTTCCATAACCCTTGTTTTTTCGAATTATAACCCTACCAATTACAAATTTTGACATACCGCGTGAACTCTTGAAAAATATGTAATCCAGAGCTGGTAGAGCAAAACGGACTTCAGATTCGAGCGAACACATGTTACCCTAAAATCGTTATCAGATCAGAAGATGGTATTTTTTGCTGCACTGTGTTATGAACCAAATACGATCCTTAAACTAATTCGAAAAATCAAAAACTTCCTTTATTAATTAATAAAATTAACCTTTTTTTTATACATATGTTTTATTACTCATTCATTAATCTTTGTAAATATAATTCTCTATAAATATTATAAATATATACTATTTGTTTATATATATTCTTTATAATATATTTTGTATTATTTATATTTTATATTATATTATATTATATTATTTAAATATAAATATTTAATATTATATGTGTTTCTTATTTGACTTTCTCTCAGTATCTAAATTATTCTGTAAATAGTTATTATAACAAACCAGGCTTAAAATAGTTAAGTATTTATAGTTCTGTAATAAACTTTTGATATTTGTTAAACATTTAATAAATAAAATGTTTAAAGTATTTCTATAATTTATACGTTTACGTCACGATATCATGCAAATTGTTTTAACGATGTGAAAATGCATAAATTTAACATGTTATGCATAAATCAGGCATTTATTCCATGAGACAAACCATTTGCAACACATCGTGAGCAGCCCTAATATGTGAAAAATTGAGTGACTATAAAATCAGTTATAAAATAAATTAAAATTAAAAAAATATATATGTATTAAAATATATGACAAATAGCTAAATATATAAATATTTATTATGCATAGCAAAAATAATTTAAGTGAAAGTCTTTGTGTAAAGTAGGATTTTTATTCTTTCTTTAAAATTTTAATGTTTAATTAAAATTACGGTTAAAAGCTGACATTTTGCTATTAATTAAAAAATATTTGTTCTTTTAATAAAAAGAGTTATTTTCCTAACAAAAACAATCTAATCTTAATAAAAACCATTTAATCTTAATAAAATATTTTTTTCTATTAATAAAACAGTTTTTAAGCTTAATTGAAACCATTTTACTACAGTGGCTTAAAATCATAGACAATTTAAAATCAATTTTAAAATTGAAATTTACTTTTTTAACTACTTTTTTAGAGAATAAAAAAGCTGTTTTTGAATTTAAAGTCGACTTTAAATTGAATATGATTATGCGCCAGTGTTTTTATTAAATACACATTTTTCTCTGAATGTAAACATTTTGCTATAAATATAAAATAGTTTTCTATTAAAAAAATAATGTTATTAATTATAAAAAAGTGTATGTTATAAAAATATGAAAAATGTTTTTGTTAAAAGATTTCTTATTATTTACTGATATCATATTTGATGATATTCTTGGATATATATACAAAAATATCTGTCAAGAAGTTACTTATTAATAAATAATTCAATTTTAAGTTTAAAAATAAAATAATAAAATTAAAGCTTATTAAATTTTTTACAATAAGGCCAAGTTTTACAATGCAAGGTTAAACTAAGTTTAAACATTAAAAAACGAGATATTAATTTCTTATTTAAAACGGCGGAGTTTTAAATTCAAGCAGACATAAATATCATTAGTAATTAAGTCAGAAATTATGACATTTTAAATATTTGTATTATATTGATTATAGACGAAATTACATCTAGTTTAACTATGTTTAATTTGAAAATATGACTGATAAACTGGCCTTAAATGTTAAATCCGTATTCTAGAGATTCCCTTTACCATAGGTTTACCTACGTAATAAATATAAGTAAAAAATATTTACTTAAAATGTTATTACTTACGCAATAAATTTAAATAAAAAGTATTTAGTTCTTGTACCAATGAAAAGTAAATAAAAAGTATTTAATTTAAAGAAAAAAAACTACACAGAAAAAATATATGTGTAAATATAGCAAAAAATTTCATCAATACAATTCATTTTTAATTGCTTCATCGCCGATATGAACTTTAATTGAATTGATTAAATATTTAATCATATTAATTAATAAATTAACAGAAATTAAACAAAAAGTTACATCAATACTATTAAAATATTTGCTGAAACAACTATGGAATTAATTGTATTGATTATATATTTAATCATCATAATATATAAAATAACTGAAAAAACATCAATACAATTAAATAATTTGTTGAAATGACTATTGAATTAATTGCAATCGTCATTGCTGAGCACACGATGCCAGCTTGCAGCGAATGAACGCCGGCAAACAAGCAAAAGATGGAATTTTTGTTTGCGCGCATATTATTCCCACTTGGTATATGCCAAGATATGCACTTATAGAGCTTGATCATCCTCTAAGTGTGTCGTCAAAAATGGTAATGATGGCAATGGTTGCATATTTAATTTAATTATGCATGTTAAATATTTGTATTATATTGATTATAGACGAAATTACATCTAGTTTAACTATGTTTAATTTGAAAATATGACTGATAAACTGGCCTTAAATGTTAAATCCGCATTCTAGAGATTCCCTTTACCATAGGTTTACCTACGTAATAAAGATGTTATTCTTACGCAATAAATTTAAATAAATAGTATTTAGTTCTTGTACCAATGAAAAGTAAATAAAAAGTATTTAATTTAAAGAAAAAAAACTACACAGAAAAAATATATGTGTAAATATAGCAAAAAATTTCATCAATACAATTCATTTTTAATTGCTTTATCGTCGATATGATCTTTAATTGAATTGATTAAATATTTAATCATATTAATTAATAAATTAACAGAAATTAAACAAAAAGTTACATCAATACTATTAAAATATTTACTGAAACAACTATGGAATTAATTGTATTGATTATATATTTAATCATCATAATATATAAAATAACTGAAAAAACATCAATACAATTAAATAATTTGTTGAAATGACTATTGAATTAATTGCAATCGTCATTGCTGAGCACATGATGCCAGCTTGCAGCGAATGAACGCCGGTAAACAAGCAAAAGATGGATTTTTTGTTTGCGCGCATATTATTCCCACTTGGTATATGCCAAGATATGCACTTATAGAGCTTGATCCTCTAAGTGTGTAGTCAAAAATGGTAATGATGGCAATGGTTGCATATTTAATTATGCTTCCAAGTTCACCATTTTTAATTGCTTCATCGTCGATATGAACCTTAATTGAATTGATTAAATATTTAATCATATTAATTAATAAATTAACTGAAACTAAACAAAAAGTTACATCAATACTATTAAAATATTTGCTGAAACAACTATGGAATTAATTGTATTGATTATATATTTAATCATCAAATATATAAAATAACTGATTTTTTATTATTTTTTTCACTCAGTGTAAAAACAAAATAAAAAAAGTTTGCATTTCCTTGTTATTTAGAGAATTGCGTTTGAAATGATGTTTTGTAGATTTACTGAATTTTTGAAAATTCTTTATTTTTCGTACCTTTGTGGATAAGTGAGCCTATTAATTATATTTAAAAGATCAAAAAGTATTTTTTAATTTATTTAATTACATAATACAAAAATCTTGTACCCATGCTTTACAATTTAAATTTTAAATAAAAAAAAAAGATTACATCAAAAGTAAAAGGGTATAATTTGGTCAAAGGTTTGTAGCAGTCAGAAAGGGACGTGGCCGTATATAAAAGTACACTCTAAATAAAAAGTATACAACAGTAGCAAAAAAGGTTGCTAAAATAACAAAAAAGAAGAAAGCGCCAGATATTGCTAAAACAGCAAATAATAGTTTTCTGTTTCAGCAAATTTTTTATGCTACACTCAAAATAAAAAGTCTGTAACAGTAGCAAAAAAGGTTGCCAATATAGCAAAAAAGTTTGCTGAAAGAGGAAAGCGCCGGATTTTGCTCAAACTGCAAATAACAGTTTGCTGTTTCAGTAAACTTTTTTTATGCTATTAGAGCAGACAATTTTAGCTGTTTTAACTAATTTTTTTGCGGTCCAATTTAAAAAAACTAAAATAAAAAAATATAATTTTTTTTTGTATATTATTTTTTTTATTTGTATATTAATCTTTTTTTTTATCTGATATACTTTTTTACTTCTTTTATTTTTATGTGATTATTTTTTTATTATATTTATTTTATTAATTTTTATTTATCATATTTTTTATTTTACCTCTATTTCACTATTTCACTCGTGCATTGTTATTACGTAGAAGAATTGTCTCTTTTAAATAAACATGTTGTCGAATAAGAGTCTGGGAATTATAGACACATTTAGCTGCAGCGTCTCGTGACTATGGCGCCATCTAGTGCAGTTAAGCTACACTAGCGATATGCACACCAGTGACACTAGCACGACCTTGCTCACTAGCAGAACTAAGTTTCCCAGCAAACAGTTCGCTGTTGCAGATAAAAGTATGCTGTTAATGCAATTTAAAGTTTGCTAAAATTTAACATTCAGAGTTTGCTATTAATAGCAGACTTTTTATTTTGAGTGCCACTCCACTCCAATAAAAAAAATCAAAAGAAATATTTATTTTTTTCTGTATTTTGTATTATATATAATTATAATATTTTTATACCCTACACTAAGAGTGAAAGGGTATATTCAGTTTGGTACGCCGTTTGTAACACCCAGAAGGAAGCATCTCCGGTATGGAAAAGTATATATATTCTTGATCAGCATGACCTCCTGAGTCGATTTAGCGATGTCCGTCTGTCCGTCTGTCTGTCTGTCCGTCTGTCTGTCCGTCTGTCTGTCTGTCTGTCTGTCTGTTGAAATCCCTAAGACTTTTAAAATTGAAGAGCTAGATAAATGAAACTTATAACTTAGATTACTAATATACCTACGCTGTATGTGCGAGATCGGTCCATTGTGACCTATGATCCGACCACTTATGTTCAAATACCTCATATAAAATTTACATATACAGATCAATTTTACTGTATACGTGCTTAGGTAAACTTTTTTGGTCAAATATGTATTGACATCATGCTCAAATACATGATAATAATGATTTCCGGCGAAAAGACTTGTGGTTCACAAAAAAAAAAATCGAAATTCGGTACACCTTCCCATTTGTAAATATGGGTATCAAATGAATGGAAATTCTTCAGCGATTGAATGTTTGTAGTTATTTTCAGGATTCGTATACCCTGGTGACCTATATATCACTTTGAATGGTAACCACACATATGTGTAGGGTATTTATAGTCGGCTTAGACCGACTATAATTTTGATAATCCTAACTATCATAATTACACCTACTTTAAAATTTCCCATGTGATCTAACCTTCCCAACTGGTTTTATTTCGTATATACACCTCTGACTTTATTTATATATTATAAATTTTCTTTATCTTATACATATTTATTTTACCTTTCCCCTCCTTCGTACATTCTCATTTCACTAACTATTTCACTCTTGCTTGCGTGCATTATTATTACATAGAAAATAATATCTGTTTAATGTAAAAATATTGTCGAAAAAGAGTCTACGAATTATAGACACATTAGCTGCAGCGACTGCAGCAAATGACTCTAATGAATATGGCGCCATCTAGTGCAAGTTAGATACACTCGTGATCTGCACACTTGCGAGACTAGCTCGACCTTGTGCAAACTAGCAGAACTAAGATTATTGGCAAACAGTTCGCTATTTCAAATAAAGGTATGCTGTAAATGCTAATTGAAGTTTGCTACAATTTAGCATTCAGATTTCGCTATTAAAATCAAACTTTTTTATTTTAAGTATACTTATATAATTGATTTGCTTTATTTCCGGAGGCGCTGATCGTCTGGCTGTCTGTAAGTCTTTTTGTCCATTTGGCTTGCTGTCTGTTGAAATCCGTTTACAGGAAAAATCAAAAGACATAGAACAATAAAATTCCCAAATGAATAATTTCAATATTTACGATGTCGTGTTTTGAAAATGTATGTGATCTATCGAATTCGTATCACTAACGATTTAACTAATCAACCAAATGAGAAAATAATGTACCTATGGACTCCCATTCAACAATTCTATACGATTTTGACTGCATACTAGACTGCGTCGAATAAAATTGTCCGTTACATATCTTCCCATAATGTGCTAATGCAAGATTCAAATTAAAAAAATTTGATCATAGTAGCTCTGAATTAAATGGCAGAAAATAATTTGTGTCAGTTATAGTCAATACAAAATTTATTTAACGCGAAAATGGCAAACGAAGTGGAAGTGCGAGAAAATATAATTAAAATTTTTCAAAAACAACCTAGTTGGTCTTTTAAAAAAATTGCCAAGGAGGTATGGGCTAACCCTAAGACCATTTCTCGCGTTATCAACCGCTTTAAGGAAGACCTGAGTATTGATCGGAAGAAAGGTTCTGGTAAAAAAAAGGCCCACATGATCGTGAAAAGTCGAAGAAGGTTGTGAATATTTTAAAGAAAGATCCAAGCATATCCGGAAGAAAATTGGCGAGAAAGGCGGATTGCTCAGAATCTTTCGTGCGCAGGACTAAGAAAGATGCAGGACTGAAGACGTACAAGGTCCAAAAAGTTCCAGATAGAAATGCCGTCAAGAATGAAACCGCAAAACAACGAGTTAAAAAGCTGAACCAAGATTTTTTTAAAAAATTCGATTGCTGCATAATGGACGACGAAACTTATGTGTTAGCGGACTTTTCTCAGCTACCTGGGCAGGATTTTTATACAGCCGATTCTCGAGGGAATGTCGCTGAAAAATTCAAATAAAAAAAATTACAAAATTCCCAAAGAAATTCCTTGTTTGGCAGGCAATTTGCAGTTGTGGAAAAAGGAGCAGCTCATTCGTGACATCGGGTACAATTAATAGCGAAATATATGTGAAGGAATGCTTGCAAAAGAGATTGCTTCCATTTCTACGCCAACATGAAGTGTCCACATTTTTTTGGCCTGACCTCGCTTCATGTCACTACAGCAAAACGGCCTTAGAGTGGATCCAACAAAATGCAGTGATTTTGGTGCCTAGAGAAGCCAATCCACCAAACTGTCCAGAACTCAGGCCGATTGAGAGATAAGGGGCTTTAGTAAAAAGGGAGATGAAGAAAACAAAAAAAGTGTCCAAAGACCTTCAAGACTTTAAAAGAAAGTGGTCTTCAGCAGCTGTGAGGGTGTCGGACACTACCATTACAACATTATTGGAAGGGGTTCCGGAAAAATTAAAACTTTTTATTAAAAAATATTAATTTCTGGTTTTTTAGATTTTTTTTTTTAAATCTAAAAATAATTTGCAAAATAAAATATTTTATTCTATAAAAATACGATTACTAGATTTCTAGATTTTTTCATTTTTGTAGCGGACAATGTTATTCGACGCAGTTCTTACATTTTTTTTTATTTTACGTAATGTTTTTAAGAAAATTGTTATGGAAATTTTAGGTTCATGTCAACCAATTTCGAGTATACAAAAAATACTGTCTCTTACAAAACTAGTTTTCTAAAAAACTGTAAACGATATTTTTCTTTTAATTATGTGAACAAATTATAATAAATATTATGCCTTTAAATTTGACAGAATAAAAAACATATAGTACTCTTGAAAAATCGTTTTTCAAAAAACTTTAAACGATATTTCTTGTAATTCTCATGTCCAATTTTAGTTTTCGAAAAAATGATATAATATATAGTTTTTAAGATATTTGGATCTAAATTGGAAAAATTTGATTTTATTAGACTATTTTTTGATTATTTTTTTACCATTTTTGGATCTAATGATAAATAAATAAATGATCTGTGCTTATAATAGACCAAACAATCGTTCAAAAATAAAGACTTCTTCATCGGCTATATATTTTCACCAACAGTGGAACAATGTTGAAAAACAGTTTTTGAATTTTTGTCGACCTACTATTTGGTTTATTTTGGAGTGTTTGTTGGGCACTAGATTCGTTTAAAATAATAAAAAATACTCTTTTTGTGTTTAATTATTATTTATTTATAATATATAATAACAAAAAAGGAATATATTCATAATTTAAACTAAACGTTGAGGCCAACAAACATTTAAAACTAAAACAGTACCATTCAAACAAATGATCGTTATATAATTCGTAGACTCTTTTTCAGAGGAAAGCATAACTTTTTTATGGCATCGATTGGCATCAATGGCATCATTATTTAAAAATATTTTGCCAAACATCTTGCGCAAATAAAGAGTTATATCAAAAAAACAAATATATGGTCAGGATATAGCCACACAAAATTCGTATTTATAATTCCGTAAGTTGTCCAAATCCAAAGTAGAGATGGGCGCGTGCCTGTTTTTGATGACACGGACACGCACGGGCACGCCGATAGGTGACACGCACGAGCACGAGCCCGACGAGTAAAATTACAGGCACGCACGAGAAGCACGATAAAACACGGGGTTTTAAAAGACACGAAGAAACACGGAAAAACAACACAAAACACGGAAAAACACTACAAAACACGAAAAAATCACGGAAAAACATGAAAAAGCAAGCAAAACGTGAAAAATAATACCGGAACCGTTTAGATTTTTGGAACCAGAATCGTTATTAAAAATGTGTTGATCGGGAACTGCAATCGAAACATATATATTTATTTCCATTTTAAAATATCGGAACCAGAACCGGAACAGATATTATAGTCCCTGTCAGGGAACGCAAAGAACCAGAATCGGAACCGTTATAAAAAATGTATGGAATCGGAATCGAAATCCATTTTATGTGTTGATTGAAAGCGGAATCGAAACCTCAATTTAAAAAATCTTCGAACCCGAACCGGAACCGTTATTCCAATAGGTTCCAATAGGGCGCGTGCCTGATTTTGGAGGCACGGACACGCACGGGCACGACAGCAACTAACACGCACGGAGATTTGCACGCACGAACTCAGATTTTCGGGCGTGACACGAAAAAAGCACGGCACGCGCCCATCTCTAATCCAAAGATATTTTATATACGCTTTGAAAACACTACACAACAAAATGAGAAAAAAAGTTTGCGCAGTAAATTCCATTATTTTTGTATTATTGGAAATGAACCGCATTATTTGAGTAAATAAATTAAAAATTTTTCTATGGATAGGTTTACGAGATTTCGAGCAATAACTTTTGTACTAAGCTTTCAAAAAGGTGGTCACATATATTTGTAAATATCTCGCGTTTTATAAAACACATCTGCTCAATTTTTATATCAAATGAAAGGTAATTAAATATACAGTAAACATTTCATACAACACTTTGGAATAGGCTCACTGATTTATAAGAACTCTGTAGAAGAACTCGAAAAATGTAAATTTTTTCGACCAAAATTTTATTCAAAAATGCATTTAAAAAATGGTGAAAAATTTAAAACGCAAGATAATGCACAGTTTGTAATATTCCCAAATTAGCCTTGTGTTACTATTACTCTTGTGTTACTATTTTGTTACTCTGTTACTTTTGTGTTACTTTTGTGTTACTCTTGTGTAACTCTTGTGTTACTCTTGTGTTACTCTTGAGTTACTCTTGAGTTACTCTTGAGTTACTCTTGTGTTAGTCTTGTGTTACTCTTGTGTTACTCTTGTGTTATTCTTGTGTTACTCTTGTGTTACTCTTGTGTTACTCTTGTGTAACTCTTGTGTTACTCTTGTGTTACTCTTGTGTTACTCTTGTGTTACTATTATGTTACTCTTGTGTTACTCTTGTGTTACTCTTGAATGATGTAAAAATCAAAGAAATCTATGGATACATTTTGAGAACAGAAAAAAAAAATCATGTGAAAGCATTACAATTGAGTATTAACTAAAAAAATCGCATTTAATGTTTATACCCTATACCCATGGATTACAAGTTATAAAATGTACGTGAGGATATTTTAGCGCCTCTAAGTATGCGTGACTGGTATGAAAAAGAATATATTTTCTTGATCAACATCACTTTCCGAGTCGATTTAGAAATGACCGTCTGTCTGTCCGCCTATACACGATAACTTTAAAACTGCTATTCCGAATGATGTGAAATTTATTTTCAATATATTTTATTAGAATAGTAATGTAAAGTTGGAAAATGAGTCGAATTAGTCAACGTAATCTAGTACATTCACTACGAGATATGGGTTTACTTTTTAGAATCACATATCTCGTTAAGTATTAAAGATAAAGTTATAAAATTTAAAATTAATTACAAGCAATCATCTATCAATATGTGCTCAAAAAATGAGCGTGATCCGCTCACATTTTTTTTTATGCCTATTTGTATAGCACTCAATTACATTGCTTTCACATAACATTTTTTATCCTCAAATGTTACCCATATATTTTAGACATTGATAGCTCAACTTCTTCGAAAGAGTATCAACTAATTCTGGAAAATTAAAATTTGTATATTATCTTACTTTCTCGATTTTTTTTCCATTTTTTAAATGATTTTTTTTTTAATTTTTGTTGAAACAAATGCTTTTTTCAAGTTCTCCTATCGAGTTATCTTAAACTAATGAACCAATTTAAAAATGTCCTGAGAAATGTTTATTGGATATTCAATTATCCTTCATTCGACATAACACTTAATTATATGTGTTATTTAAAACGCGAGATATTTACAAATATATGTGAGCACCTTTATGAAAGCTCGGTTCAAAAGTTATTGGGTCATATTTTGTAAACCTATGCAATAAAACATTTTTAAACCATATTTTCGGAATCAGGGCGTCATTTTACATAATACAAAAATAACCTTGACTGCTAAAAAACCTAAAAAAAAATCCAAAATTACAAGAAAAATTACGTTTAAAGTTTTTTTTTGTTGGAAAACTATTTTTTTTCTAATCTAAGTAGTGAAAATCGGATTCAAAATACTTTACTATTACAGATATCATTTATATGTTCAAATTATTGGATTTTTTTTATGAACATTCCATACATCAATTCAATATAATTCGCTGATATCTGTAATAGTAAAGTATTTTGAATATTTTCTATAGGATGTTACAATAAGAATTGGGAATTATTCCTTCCACAAATGTTATCCAGCACGACATTGGAGAGCTCCAAAAAAGGTAAAAGTTTTTGTGAGTCAACGATATAATAAGACAAATACATATAAAAAAGTGGAGTATAGTATAGAGTATACATATAAGAAATAAAAAAAAATCAGTAAATATATATATGTTTTTGGTTTGGTTTGAATTGGAGTAGCAACCGTTAAAATTGTCTGCTTTAATAGCATAAAAAAAAGTTTGCTGAACCAACAAATGACAGTTCCGACGCTTTCCTCTTTTCAGTAAACTTTTTTGCTATTTTAGCAACATTTTTTGCTATTGTTGCAGACTTCTTATTTTGAGTGTACCTTCAAATTAAGAAACCTTCCAATTGGAGAACGTTTCCTTTCTTTCGGAAAGTATTTTTTGCTAATACATTGTTTATTTTCAATCTTAGAATACAAATAATAATAGATACATTTTTCTTGTACGATTATTTTGAGGTTAATTCATCTTACTAAATTTACAATTTTTACATTTTAAAATAAAATAAAAGTTTTCAATTAGTTTATTGATGCTTTTAAATATTGAGCAATATTCATAGACTTAAATAACAGAGTTTTATATATTTAACAGTTTTAACAACATTATCAAAAATTTGAAATTAATTTATATTCTCTTGTAAAATTCTTACCATGTCATTTTTATTAATATATTTTTTTAAATATTTTGTAAATAATTAAGCTATTTTTTGTTATACTGAATTTACTTAGTATTTAGTTCAGCCAATGTATTTGATTTAGTTGTCATAAAAATTTGCGGAGGCATGTTTTTGCTAGACATCACACATTTGTTCTGTAATTGAAAGAAATTTTGTTAAAGAAATAAACCAAAATGTAGCATATTTGATTTAAATAGGTTGCATGTGAAAATTTGCAGTGTAGAAATTTGCGGCATGCTGTGGAAATAAATAATTTGAAATAAAAAATAAATTTATATAAATATTTTTATTGAAATGAATATTTTATTTGTACAAAATTAAAATAAAATAATAAAAAATAATAGAATATAATTACAATTAAATTAGTATTTGAAATAACTAAAATTAATGCATACAAAAACAAATTTTGCAAATGAAAAAATAAAATTAAAAAATATTTTTAACTTAATAGCATAAAATGTTTTATTTGTTTTTACAATGTTTGTGTTTTAAAAAAAATAAATTTTCAATAATTTAAAAATCAAATTTCGAAAAACTTTTAGCATTTCAACATGTCAGAGTCGTACGAGTTGTTAGTGCTAAATAATTTCTAAAATATTCACTATCGATAATCTATTCTAGTCGCCTAATTAATTAAAATGTTTTATAGTTTTATGTTATATTAAATTGAATTACACACAAATATTTTTTTATAAAAAAATGTAATGAACATGAGAATAAAATATTGATTGCCACAAATATTTTCAGTGATAATCATTAAAGTATTTGGTTTATGTTGGTTAAAAACTAAAGTTTGATTGATGTATTATGGAACGAACGATGATTAAAAACACTATTACTCTGTTAATTATATTAAAAATAATATGCATTATGTTTATATTTGCTAAAACATTTCAAGAAATATATGTTTCCCACTAATATTAACAATACTGCATCATTACAGTGATAATGGTTATTATTAGTCATATTATTACACTGACTATTATTATAATAATTGTCACATAATCTTACTATTACTCTGAAAAAGTATATTTGCTACAATCACATAATATTATTCTGTCAATTAATATACATTTTATTATTATTTAATACAAACATTTGCAGAAATATTCGTTTTACGCAATTATTTGCAATAAATCATCATTACAGCAATAATTTATTTACTTCAAACATTTCCAGAAACATTTGTTTTCCACAAACATATGTTATGTAGCAAACATATTATGCTACATATTACTTACATGTTGTTAATAACAATGTATAAAAAGAGAGGTCGTGAAATAAATACTAATATAATTAGAAAACAATTTAAATAAATGAAATATTTTAAATCTGTGTGTAATTATTGTAATTTGTTTATTTTATTTTGTCTGAATCATATTTATGTTTGCTATTTTATAATGTAACTTTAGTTAACATTTAATTCCAAATAATCTTAAATTTAAAGATTTTTTTTTGTTTTTTTTAGTTTTTAAATAAAAAATAAATAATTGTATTAAAATATTATTTTATTAAACATTTATAAGTGTGCAAACATATAATGATATTTTATATTTACAGCAAATATATAGACGCAAAAGTTATGATATCCGTTTATTTACAAAATAAAATGTATTTACAAAGGGAAAATTGTTATGTTCAATATGTCGTAACTATTTACAAACAATTAGGGAATTATGATGAATATAGTCCATGTAACGATATTTTTTAGATATATTAAAAATTAGATTGATGAAATATTTTTAAGTAAAAAGAGAATTTGGTAGATTTTATTTTAATATCTAATAAAAGATACTCATATCTCATACTTCATTGTTTGGAGTTTTTCGAAAACATTATTGAAATTACAAAATTATATAAATATTCGAAAACGATAGTTTTAACCTAATGTATAATCTTCAAAAATTATTAAACTAAAATCAAATTAAAGCATTTTTTTATATTATATTAAACGAGTTGGGGAAGTTAGGTCTTATGGGTAAGTTTGGTCACATGGAACGGTCACATAGTCAATCGGGTCCGACTATGGAATACACTACACTCTTGGTGAATATATTATTGGTATAATTTTGTGGGATAATTGGTTGTATACATAATTTTGAAAATCATATTAATAAAACCAGAAAAAATCGGAAAATATTTTTTTAAATATTTTACAAAAATGGGCGGATCAAGTAGACAGTCAGACAGACATACAGACAGCCGGACATGACTAAAAGGACTCTGGTAGTGATGCTGATTAAGAATATATATACTTTCCAAACCCGCCACTCCTCTTAAGGGGGCGTTACAATATCTGCACAAAGTTAATATACCCTGTACCTCATAGTTGTAGGGTATAAAAATATATGTAATACTAAAGTTTAAAATTAATCACAATATTTGCTATGTTGATTTTGTAGTATTGAACATTTAAGACTTGAACAATTTGTTTAAAAATAAGCGACAAACCAAAAAAAAAATCTCATATTCTGTAACACTGAATTTATACGTCGAAAAAAATATTAAAGTCGCCAACAAAATAATGTATAAGTAGTTAAAATTCTATAAAGTATAAATAAGTTATAATAGTTTATTTATATTCTATAAAGTAGTTAATAAATCTATAAAGATATTGAACATTTAAATAGTATACAGAATTTAATAAAGTAGCCAATTAAATTCGCAAAAGTGGTAAAGTTGCTTTGTAGCCAAAAAAATCATGATAAAACGTTGCTTTTTGTTTAAAAATTGCTAACAAATTATACAAAAAATTCAAAAAGTAACCAAATAAAATGGCAAAGTAGCCAAAGTATTGCTTAAGTAGCAAATAAAATTAAAAATGTCTATGACTAAATTATGCAGTTTTATGAAGATGTATTAAAAGTAGCTAACAATTTCCATAAAAATAAACAAAAGTAGCTAATTAAAATTGCAAAGGTAGCTAAGTTATATTTGGCGATAAAAATAATAATTAGTACGTCTTAATTATACCCTATATAAAGTTGTTACTTTTAAAAGTAGCTAACAAATTCCATAAAATAAACAAAAGTAGCTAATTAAAATTGCAAAGGTAGCTAAGTTATATTTGGCGATAAAAATAATAAATAGTACGTCTTAATTATACCCAATATAAAGTTGTTTCTTTTAAAAGTAGCTAACAAATTCCATAAAATAAACAAAAGTAGCTAATTAAAATTGCAAAGGTAGCTAAGTTATATTTGGCGATAAAAATAATAATTAGTACGTCTGAATTATAAAAATAAACAAAAGTAGCTAATTAAAATTTCAAAGGTAGCTAAGTTATATTTGGCGATAAAAATAATAATTAGTACGTCTTAATTATACACTATATAAAGTTGTTACTTTTAAAAGTAGCTAACAAATTTGAGAAAAATTAACAAAAGTAGCCAATTAAAGTCACAAAAGTAACTGAGATATTTTGCTTGAGTAGCCAATAAAAATAATAATTTACACTTCAAAATTATACACTTTAACAACTTTTTCCATTGAAAGTATCTAAACAAATTATATACAAAAATCTACAAAAGTAGTCAATAATAGTCGCAAAAGTAGCTGAGTTATGTTGCTTAAGTAGCCAATTAAAATAAAATGTATACGTCTAAATTGTAGACTTTAAATAGTTGTTGCTATTAAAAGTTGCTGACAAATTATACGTAAAATATACAAAAGTAGCCAATAAAAGTCGCAATGCTAATTTCTAATGTAGTTCATAAAAATAACATTTTGGCAGACTATAATATTTGTAGAGATAAAGTTATAAAATATTTTTTTAAAAATAAACTTCTAAAAATAAACTTCTAGAAAGTAGTTCAAGTAGCCAAATTGAAATTGCTAAAAAAGCCTATAAAGAAAAAATTAAACTCTGTACAAAAATCTATTTAATGCATTTGTGTTGAATTATCTACAGGGAAGTTTGGTGAGTACGGAGCTAATGGTGAGTACAGAGTGTGGTGAATATATTTTTTAAATATTTGCAACTATTTTTAATGGGGAAATTTGTAGGGTTATTTTTTAGCTACTGCTCTGACAACTCAAATACAACTGACTCCGGTGGTACTGATGACGCTGGCGGTACTCTTAGTACCTTTTGGCCGCGAAAGCACAATGTTAGCATCCAGTTGTGACTACTGTTGCTGTTACCATTGTTGTTGCTATAATTGCTGCCATTATTGTTGTTGCTGCTGTTGTGTCTGTGATGATGCACTGGGTTATTAGGGTTGCTGCTGTTAGCCGCGTCAGTAGTAGCGGCTATAGTGGCGGCGGTGTTAGCGGCAGCGTTATTGTTAAAGGCGGCTGTCGCAGTTGCTTGAGACTGGCCACTGCGGCGACTGTTGCTGCGTTTTTTGTTGGCAGGTGAATTATTTCTAATGAAGAGAAAACTAATATTAGAAAATAATCATAAAAGATTTTTTTGGAAAATAATTGACCGGTGTAATATTGTTCGTGGAAGTATTTGTCTGAAAGAAGTGACCATTGAAGAATTTTACTGGAAATAATTGTCTAGGGAAGACTTGATTTGGGAAAATGTAATCAGTAAAAATGGTACGGGAAGAATGGGCCCGGAAAATGGTCTCTGGAAATAAATGTCTCGGGAAAGAAGTATTGTCTGAAGAATGAATTTGTAGGGAAAGAATTTTTCGGTAAAGAATTTCCTATAAGTCTCGGGTAAGAATTGTTTCTGGTAGAAATTGTCGGGAAAATGGGCAGTATTGTTTTTAGAAGTATTTGTCTGGAAGAATTGTCCATTGAAAAATTCTACAAGGAAGAAATTTCTGAGGAAGACTTGATTCAGGAAATAGTTGTTCAGTAAAAATGGTACGGGAAGAATGGTCCCGGAAAATGGTCTCTTGAAATAAATGTCTCGGGAAAGACGTATTGTCTGAAGAATGAATTTGTAGGGAAAGAATTTTTCGGTAAAGAATTTCCTATAAGTCTCGGGTAAGAATTGTTTCTGATATAAATTGTCGGCAAAAATGGGTAGTATTGTTTCTAGAAGTATTTGTCTGAGGAAGACTTGATTCGGGAAATAGTTGTTCAGTAAAAATGGTACGGGAAGAATGGTCCCGGAAAATGGTCTCTTGAAATAAATGTCTCGGAAATGAATTGCCTATGTATTGTCTTCAGAAGGAATTAGTAGAGTAATTATTTTCCGGTAAAGAATTGTTCAGGAATTGTTGTCTCGGGTACGAAATGTTTCTGGTATGTATTGTCGAGCAAAATTTGTCTCTTGAAATAATTGTCTGGGGAAGAATATGGTTTTTTGAAAAATTGTCTTTAGTAATAATTGTCTGAAGGAAGAATTGTCTATGGAAATAGTGGGGAGAATTGCTTATCGGGATGAATTATGCAATTGTGCAGACTTGTTTCTGGGAATAAATATGACAGGGTAGAATTACATGTGGGATAATTGTTCCAGAAAGAATTGTACGTGAGAGAATTAGTCTTCGGAAATACTTTGTCTGGAGAAGAATTGTTTGGAGAAGAATTGTTTGGAGAAGAATTGTATGAATAATAAAAGTTTCTTTTAAATAAGAAATGACCGAGAAAGATTTGTCTATGGAAAATTATCATAAAAGTGTTATCGGGAAAATAATTGTCCGGAAAAGTATTATTTCTGGAAAAATCTCTGGAAGTATTATACCTTGAAATAATTTTCTGATAAAAAGAGACCAGGGAGAATTGATAGGGAAAGAATTATTTATAGAAAAAATGTCTAGGGAAAGAATTGTCTATGACTCGGGAGAAAATTGTCTTTGGGAATAATTATCTATATAAAGTATTGTCAGGAGTGGAATTGGTTCGCGAAAATATTATCCAGGGAAGAATTTATCATGGGAGAATTGTCCGGTAAGGTATTGTGTCTGAATATAAATGTGTCTCGAAAGAATTATATCTGGTATACATTTTCCGTTGAAGAATTGTGCGGGATAGAACTGTTTATGGGAAGTATTGTCTCGGGAAGTATTGTCTGGGAGAATTGTTTCGTTTATAAATCGTTTCGGGAAATAATTATTCGGCGAAGAATTGTCATTAGTAAAAATTGTCAGGGGAAGAATTATATTTGGGAATAAGTAGTCCACTAAAGAATTGTTTCTGTAAATAAATGCATCTGGGACGATTTTCCCAGGTACCATTTGTACGGGATATAACTGTATCTGAGAAGAATTGTCCGGTGAAGAATTGTATTTAGAAGATTTGTATATAGAAAAAAATGTTTATGTTAAATAAGAATTGATAGAGATAGAACTGTCCATGTAGTGTCTTGTCTACATGGACAAGACACTACTACGTGAAATAATGGGCAGAGAATGAATTATTCAGGAAAGAATTTTCTAGGGAAGAAATGTATTTAGGAGGGTCTACGAAAAATGTTATTTCTGGAAATAAATGAACGGGGATAAATTAGGCACGGTCAAATTTTTTCACGGAAAAGTTGTCCCCTAAAGAATTGTATCTAGGAATCAGGACCGCAAAAAATCGGAATTGAAACCGTTATTAAAAAATGTGTTGATGAGGAACCAGAAACGGAACACATATATATTTTTTTTGGTTGTATTCGAAATCGGAACCGGAATCGGAATCGCTATTTAAGTAACCTTGGAACCGTAACCTATATTTTAGTCCTTGTCAGAGACCGTAAAGAATCGGAAACCACAATTTTGTTGTTGGAACCGGAATCGAAACAGCTATTTTAAAAATCTTAAAACCAGAACTGGAACCGATATTTAAAACGGTTTTAGTCCCTACTGGGAATAAATGTGTCCGGGAAGATTTACAACTGGGTCGAATTTTTTAGGTTAAAAAGGAAGAGAACAGAATTGTCTCTGGGAAGAATTTTCCGGAGATGATTTAATTGGGGAATATTTTTATGGGGTAATATTTGGTAAAACATCTACCTTTTTGTATCGAGCGGCGTTGCATGTGCTTCCGTATCCGCAGCCGTATTGTAGGCGCCTGAGAACATTGAGGCACGTCGCGGTACCCAGTCCGAATGTCCGCGCACGGACATATAGACGGAGACACTCTTCAAAAGTGCGGCACGAACCTGACAGGAAAAATACATTTGATGTTTTATATAAAAATTTAAATTATTTATTTTTTAAATATTTAATTTATTTAAGCAAATAATTTGCAAAAAATTAATGTTCACCGGTTATACATAGAAAAAATAATCGACGTAAATATAGCAACTTCGTTAAATCAGCAATTCCGTTTGCAAATATGAACATTTGTACGTCAATGCAGCAAATTAATTAGTCGGCACAGTGTCAGCAAATATATACTGCATTGACGTACACATTTCCATATTAACGAACGCAATTGCTTATATAATGATGAATAGCAAATGTTTTCATTAAATTAGTGAATTGCTGGATTGATTAATGAATGCAATTAATATCGGTTGCTATATTTACGTAGATTATTTTTTTCTGTGTAGTATGTTTTTTAACGTACTAACCTCGCCATTTAGGAAACAGTAAATCATCGCTATAAAGAAGCCTTGAAAGGACGACAGAAAATACGTCAGATATGCCCAGACGCCAAAAACCCAGGCGGGACGTCCCAGCGGTGGCATTACATACAGCAGGTTGGTGACGCCCAGCAGCGGCAGCAGCACTACGGCGGCGCGCACCGCTTTACGCGCTTGCTCTACATCGCTGGCCTGACTCTGGCGCAGTTTTACCACCAGCACGCGTATAATGTTGAGTAGGAAAACAAAATTCACCTAAAATAAAATTGAGATTTGTTTAAAATTCTTATTAAAATTATGTTCAAACACACTCAGAAAGAAATCTCATAGAGTCCCATTGAAATTTGTCAATAGGACAGTTATTGAGTTAATAGTATACATAAAATAATTATTTTCATACAAACTTAAAAATAATTTTATAGTATTTTGTAGTTTTTAAAGGGATTTAACGATTGAATTAATAGTTTATGCTATTGACTAATTTCAATAGTAAAAACTATTACTTTCAATAGCAAAAACTATTAATTTTATGGTATGTATTTTAAGTGCATGTTTTTAAATTTAATAATAAATGGCAGTGACCTAGAATAAAAATAAAATTGATAACTAAATTTCGAAAAGCAATTTTGACAGAAGCAGAACTGTAATTGTATCATTACAATTTGATTTTTGGAAATATGTACAATTATCAAAATTCTTTAATATTAAAAATAAAATCTGAAGAGAACTTTAACTAGGAATATCTGCAAAGTTACTAAATCCATGTTAATAATTCCATGAAGTGGTATCGGACCCTTTTAGAGTATGCTAAATAATCACCCTAAATAATTGCCGATAGAATATGTTCAAAAATGGTAAATTTTCAATTTAAAACAATCTTCCCAGAGACAATTGTCCGAGAATGAGTTGCTCTGGGAAGAATTACGTCGGAAATGAATGATCTGGGGAGAATTTTCCTGCTAAAAGTTGTTTCGAGGAAGAATTGTTCGGTGAAGAATTAACTAAATAACAAATGTTTCGTGGATGATTTGTTTTGGTGAAATATTGTTCGGGACATAATTTATTGGAAGAAGAATTATCCGCGGAATAGGGAAGTAATTTTCTTATATTTCTTTTATATTCTTCTCGATAAGTATTTTTGTATTTAATTAAAAATGATAAATTCAAAAATTATTCAATTCTAATTCTCATGTTATATATACACAGAAAAAAATGCATCTTTGTGATGTACTTATTTATAAATATTAAGAAGTTTTCTACCAACTACCAGATTCATCACATTGATTCCATCGTTCATTAAATGACATATTGATGACAAACACTTTTTAACAACTATTCTGAAGGAAAATTTTGTAAAATAAATACACAAAAAAGAATTCTGTAAAAACTACATATTGTTTTTTATAATAAAATGGAATTTTGAGCAATTTGAGAATTTTGAGAGCTCTACAAGAAGTGCTCAGCATGGAAAACGGTAAGTGAGAGATAAAAATGTGTATGAAGAAATTGTTTATTACACTATAATACATTCAAATATTAAAAAATATAAATAAAATAATAGATAAAAATTTCGATTAAAACGGAGTTTTATAAAAAAAAGTTGTAATACAAAATTTATTTTTTTACTTTGATCAGAAAAATCTCCTAGAGCACCACACAAAATGCCAATATTAATATTTTACTAGAAACTATGATCGATTATCTTTAAAATGAATGTAATATTTTTGTCCTTGACTATACATTGTAGAAGTTATAATTAAGTATACCGTTGTATCAATTTTTGTAAAGTAAATTTTGAAAACACCCTGTGTATCATTGGGTGTTCCAAATAGACCCTAACTCCAGAACAATTTTTTTCATGAAACGAACCAAGGAATCAGTCCCTAAAATATTTGCGGACCACCCTGTATATATGAACTTATTCATACTATCGAACTTCATACTGAAGAATGAAATATTTAATAGTCGTATTGATGTAAATGTTCATAATATTTATGAATATAATATTCATTATTTAGCCGCGGTAGCTCAGTGATTAGTGCGTTGGACTGCGAGCCGAAAGGTCCCCGGCTCAAGCCTGGACTGGGGCTAACAACATCTTTTCATAAAAACATTTTTCTATACCGTGCTACCTCTCGTCAGTAAATGGCAAACCTACGAGAGTAAAACCATTGCCTATGAAAAAGCTCTCACCCGCCGTTCGGATTCGGCAATAAACTGTGTAGGTCCCACCACTTTGAGTACAAAAATAACACGCACAGCTCAAAATGGTGAGAGAGCTCGGCCGAAGTTCTATACAGGACTGTAGTGCCAAACTATTATTATATATTATTATTATTGATGAAAATGTTCATAATATTTATGATAATATTCATTATTTAAAAAAAAGACTTTTTAGAAAATAATTCGAAAAAAAGTGTTCTTGTAAAAAGTTAATTTAAAAAAATTATCCAAGAAAAAATACTTCGAAAAAAAAAATTGTTCGAAAAAAAAATATTTTCGGAAAATAAAATTTCAGAAAAAAATATATACGGAAAAAATTGTTTCTTTTCGAAAAAAAAAAATGTTTCAAGACATTTTTTTTTTGCGAAATAAACTTTTTTTTCAAATAAAGTTTTTTCGAAAAAATTTTTTTTTTCAAAAAAAAATGTTTAAAAAAAAAACATTTTTAAATATATTTTATATATTTTAAATATAATTATTAAATAAATTTTTTGTTCATTAATGTGATAAAATATGTTCTTCACATATAATTCATCATATTGAAAAATATATTTTCGACAGTTATCAAGCGTTTATCATATTTATGATACCATTCATAACATTGATGTCGTAAGTCATTAATATGATGAACGGTTCTTCAATACAATGAATCATCGTTTGAAGAACGGAATTCATCAATATGACGTACATTTTATTTTCTGTGTACAATTTTCATATATTTCAAATTTTTGAATCGTTTCAAATTTTACGAAACTTTACAGTTGCCTTTTCAACTTACAAACATCACCAGCAGCCGTGGTCCCTCCAAAATCCAATAGTACACCGTTAAGTTGTAGTTCCACCAGCAGGGTTCATTTTCGCTGTACTCCATTTTGTTGGCGGTAACCACGGCCCAGACTGCGGTCATTAGAACAGGCACGCCCCAGCCGATAATCGAGTAGACGGTATGCGGAAAACCACTCTGAAACACTTTGACCGTCACCACATTATGCAAATAGAGACCCTCGATAAACATCCACATGAACATGGCGGTGCGCGCGTATTCGAGCAGTACGTAGGAGGCTTGACAAAGATAGGGCTGTGGGTAGAATAACATAAATATTTATATGTTTTAATTAAAGTTTATATTGTTTAAGTAAAATAATAAAATAACATGGTTTTATATGGTCCACCGAAGAGAAAAAGTATATTAAAAAGAAAGAAAAATGTATCAAAAATAAATACATATGTATTTGTTTTTACTACATTGATTTAGTTGTGTTTTGTGTGGAAAACTACTACATAAAATGTCTGCATTTCTGTACAAAATGTTACAATAACAATATTTTGCATTTTGTTTAAAGGTCCAGAACTATGTGAAAAATGACTACATTCGTATTTATTTTCATTTTAATACATTAATTTGCTAGGTGTATAGAATTACACCTGTAAAATCTCGTGCTATACTTTCTACGAACTAAATCCACAAAATTATACAAAATTCTAAAGTTAAAATTCCTACATTGCCAGTAGTCTTAGTCATAATAATGTCAACCATATTAAAATTAAGTTTTCAAGCTGCAAATATTTTAAAGAAAAACTTATTTTAATCATAGAACTATTAAAACATTTAATTAACAACTGACAGAGGAAAGCATAAATTAAATACAATTATTTCTTATTACTTATTTTAATATTATACAAATTTCAATAAATGTGATTGCGAAAATATGCAGTAATTATTACAAGAAATTGCAGCATGTATTACATTGAATGTTTTTTGTTAAATGAATTTTATTAAATTTATTTATTGTGTCCACACTGCAGGGTTAAGCTTCATTGGGTAGTTGTGTGGTACACATTATTTGCAAATATGACAAATATACATAGCAGGACACAGATGACTTTCTTTCAATATATAAAATACATTCTTTGCACTTCCGTTTCCGTCGCTATTTGAATTTCCCTGCAGCTGTATGTATGACATGTTTGGACAGATTGTTGAGAATATAAAATATTGAGGAATGTGCTTCCATTTCAGTTAAACTGCAATTTTATACTTAATAAATAAAATGTTTACAGTTTACTACAAATGGGAGACCGGAAGTACTTTGTTTCTTGTATCCCGCAGCGTAAATCCTTGTTTTAAAAATGTATATTAAACCTCATGTGACGATACAATTTTGCAGTTGTTGTCAGTTTTTATTGGATCTCTTCAAGGAAATGCTACACAAGAACACTTTTTATAGTACACATTATTTAAATAACAACTAGAGTATGCTCGATTCCTATATTCCTATATTCCTATATTCCTATATTCCCATATTCTATATTCCTATATTCCTATATTCCTATATTCCTATATTCCTATATTCCTATATTCCTATATTCCTATATTCCTATATTCCTATATTCCTATATTCCTATATTCCTATATTCCTATATTCCTATATTCCTATATTCCTATACTCCTATATTCCTGTAATCCTATATTCCTATATTCCTATATTCCTATATTCCTATATTCCTATATTCCTATATTCCTATATTCCTATATTCCTATATTCCTATATTCCTATATTCCTATATTCCTATATTCCTATATTCCTATATTCCTATATTCCTATATTCCTATATTCCTATATTCCTATATTCCTATATTCCTATATTCCTATATTCCTATATTCCTATATTCCTATATTCCTATATTCCTATATTCCTATATTCCTATATACCTATATACCTATTTACCTATATTCCTATATTCCTATATTCCTATATTCCTATATTCCTATATTCCTATATTCCTATATTCCTATATTCCTATATTCCTATATTCCTATATTCCTATATTCCTATATTCCTATATTCCTATATTCCTATATTCCTATATTCCTATATTCCTATATTCCTATATTCCTATATTCCTATATTCCTATATTCCTATATTCCTATATTCCTATATTCCTATATTCCTATATTCCTATATTCCTATATTCCTATATTCCTATATTCCTATATTCCTATATTCCTATATTCCTATATTCCTATATTCCTATATTCCTATATTCCTATATTTCTATATTTCTATATTCCTATATTCCTATATTCCTATATTCCTATATTCCTATATTCCTATATTCCTATATTCCTATATTCCTATATTCCTATATTCCTATATTCCTATATTCCTATATTCCTATATTCCTATATTCCTATATTCCTATATTCCTATATTCCTATATTCCTATATTCCTATATTCCTATATTCCTATATTCCTATATTCCTATATTCCTATATTCCTATATTTCTATATTCCTATATTCCTATATTCCTATATTCCTATATTCCTATATTCCTATATTCCTATATTCCTATATTCCTATATTCCTATATTCCTATATTCCTATATTCCTATATTCCTATATTCCTATATTCCTATATTCCTATATTCCTATATTCCTATATTCCTATATTCCTATATTCCTATATTCCTATATTCCTATATTCCTATATTCCTATATTCCTATATTCCTATATTCCTATATTCCTATATTCCTATATTCCTATATTCCTATATTCCTATATTCCTATATTCCTATATTCCTATATTCCTATATTCCTATATTCCTATATTCCTATATTCCTATATTCCTATATTCCTATATTCCTATATTCCTATATTCCTATATTCCTATATTCCTATATTCCTATATTCCTATATTCCTATATTCCTATATTCCTATATTCCTATATTCCTATATTCCTATATTCCTATATTCCTATATTCCTATATTCCTATATTCCTATATTCCTATATTCCTATATTCCTATATTCCTATATTCCTATATTCCTATATTCCTATATTCCTATATTCCTATATTCCTATATTCCTATATTCCTATATTCCTATATTCCTATATTCCTATATTTCTATATTCCTATATTCCTATATTCCTATATTCCTATATTCCTATATTCCTATATTCCTATATTCCTATATTCCTATATTCCTATATTCCTATATTCCTATATTCCTATATTCCTATATTCCTATATTCCTATATTCCTATATTCCTATATTCCTATATTCCTATATTCCTATATACCTATATTCCTATATTCCTATATTCCTATATTCCTATATTCCTATATTCCTATATTCCTATATTCCTATATTCCTATATTCCTATATTCCTATATTCCTATATTCCTATATTCCTATATTCCTATATTCCTATATTCCTATATTCCTATATTCCTATATTCCTATATTCCTATATTCCTATATTCCTATATTCCTATATTCCTATATTCGTATGTTCCTAAATTTCTATATACCTTTATCATGTACATTATAAAATATACTTTTTTTAATTTTTTATATATCTCACCGTATTATCGATTCCATGTACACTCGTGTTACTCGCCGCCAGCGGATTAGCGCGTGTTATCGCCTGATCCAAGTACAACGTTAATCGTATTATCACCTGTATCACCATCGCAATAAATAGATTTTTATGAATTTTTGTACGATTATTACGCAGCGTTCGAAAATTGAAGAAAATGACCAAGGACAGGATGAGCGCAAGCAGGGACAACACGAGACCGACGATTTCCATGGTGCGCGTGCGCACTGCAATGTCGTAAATTAACTGAGGATGATAATTTGATTTTGTATATGTAAATAAAATATTTATATAAAAATTCATAATTACAAATAGAATTTTGATTATTGAATTTTAATTTTAATTTGAAAATATTTTACATTATTAAATTGAAAATGTTTTTTTCGATATATTTGTATAATTTAAAAGCAAATTTATTAAAGCAAACATTTGTTTTGTTTTTTATTTAAGTTTACTTACACTTGTATCTTGATTTTTAATTTGCTGCAATAAATTGATCAGTTCAGGTTTGTAGCATTTCGAATAGTTGGTCCAGCCTTGTTGGAGCGGGTCATCAGGACGATGTCCCCAACGACCATCAAATTCGCATTTACGAGTGGCAAATTCTAAAATAGTTTGAAAAATTAATACAAAATGATTACTATGGAAGTTAAATTTATTTGAAAAAATGAAGTTAGAAAATATGTCTTTACAAATAAAGTCAAAGATTACCATATGACGTAAAGGTATATGATAAAAATAGATTTTACCAAAATTTAATTCTGAATAGTATATCAATGGATCGCAGTTATTTTCTATGGACAGTAAGTAAAAAGAAAACGATATATCTTCGGTGATACTGCAAAATCGCCTGCCTACATTTTTGAATACCTCTTACAAAATGAATTGTTCAGAAGAAACAAAACTATTTTCAGTCTTAATTCTGCACTTACTTTATACAAAATTAAGTATGTCATTACTTATAATGGCATTTATAAAATTTATTCAATCAACATATCATTTAAAACCCGATTATAACACAAAATTAGGCGCAATTTTCACATGCAGTTAGGCAGTTTTGCAGTTTCACCGACGATATGTGAAATTATACCAAAAAATTATCAATGCAATTAGTTTTTAATTGTTTGATCACCGATACGACATTTTATAGTATTGATTAAATATTTAATTATATTAAATAATAAATTAATTGAACAAAAATTAAAAGAATTAACATACCCGATGACAAAAAATGCCTTTTTTTATTTGTCAATTTTTTATTATTTTGATTATACAAATCGTTATTTTTATTTATTTATTTATCTTTCTATTTCAACTGCTTTATATAATGGAATTGTTAGACACAAATAAAAGACAAGAATATCAAAGTCATGATATACGCACGATGTACGGAAAAACGTCCCGACGAGCCGAGCATGCGATAAACCAATGTAAAAGAAGAACGGTACTACAGTACCTGTAACACTGTGTAGTGAATATAAAACTGTGTGTATCTGTAAAACTGTTAGTGACTCTAAAAACGGTCGATTTGTGTATATGCTATATATGTATATATATTAGCATATACACCAACACAGAAATAATTTAATTTATACTATAAAATAATTCGTATATCCAATTAATTATATTAATAGCTACTGAGATTAGTTAAAAAAATTAAATAATATCAGTTGCTATATTTATGTTCAATATTTTTTTTATGTGTAATAGGTATTATCTTAGTTTTTGTTTGACTGGTCATAAATTCCATAAGAATTTTTGTGTACCCAGTTTTTTCTTAGATAAGTTTCGTTTATTGTATTTATTTGCATTTGATTTGCAAATACATATCATACACCCAGAAAAAAATACTATATAAATAATAGTTTTTTTACTATTAAAAAAAGTCATTAGGAGAAATTATTTTTTTAATCGGAAAATACCATTAAATACTAGAAAATACCATGACATTGCCATTGAGTTTATATGAAAAGATTAATTTTTTGTATACTATTAAATCAATAATTGTCCTATTGACCAATTTTAATGGGATTTGAGGGATTTTTTTCTGGGTGTATTTTCTTAATTTTTTTTGTGGAACATATCTTGTAGCTGAAATCTCTCTAAGTATGGATATAAAAACGGTGTTCTAATATCAATTCATTTAAAGATTTAATTCCCATTTGAAATGGTACTAGTTATGAGTTTTTTAAAAATCAATTCAAATTTAATAAATGCAAATAAAAGCTGTAAACGAAATGATACCGGACAGCCATTCTTATATACTCATACTAAGTGATGTTTCAGCTATGAAGTACACTTTTTTTTAACATTTTTTAAATGTTCGACCAAATATTTGATATGCAATTGCTTTTCAAATCCATCTTTTAACGAAGTGATGCAGAAAAATACGTGTAGTATATGTTCATGTAGGATATTGTCGTTGTAGAACGAAAAGTTACCAAATACATTTTCAAAATGCCAAATATTCATTTACAAAAATCTTAATATATCAGTCATTTTTTAATCTATGATCTGCAATTTTTGTTACCACATGATAAGAAAATGTAAATCTATCAATTGATATTTCAACTTTAAAAATGCATCAATTACTTTTTATAATATAAATCAACAAACTCGAAATTTAAGTTTTCATAAAAATGAATTTGGTGACTTTTCGTTCTACAACGATGATATGTTCATGTGTGCAGCCAAGAGTTGAATTTTGTCTTACGATGTCGTTAATCTCCAGTATTCTTTTATCACTTTTCTAATATTTTTCAAATATTTTCGGTGTGTTTTCTAACAATTTTGCAATTGTTTTACAACTATTTTACAACTGTTTTCCACCTGTTTTGCAATTGGTTTCCGATTATTTTCCAATTATTTTCCAATTGTATTGCAATTGTTTTGCAATTGTATTGGAATTGTTTTTCATTATTTCCAACTGTTTTCCAACTGTTTTCAAATATTTTCCAACTCTTTTCAGATTGTTTTCTAACTCTTTTACAACTGTTTTATAACAGTTTTCCAACTGTTTTCCAGCTGTTTTCCACTGTTTTCTAATTGTTTTACAACTATTATCTAATTGTTTTCCAACTGTTTTTAAAATGTTTTCCAACTGTTTTCCAATTGTTTTTTAACTGTTTTACAACTGTTTTCCAACTGTTTTCCAATTGTTTTCCAATTGATTTACAACTGTTTTACAACTGTTTTCCAACTGTTTTCCATCTGTTTTCTAATTGTTTTCCAACTATTTTTTAATTGTTTTCCAAATGTTTTTAAATAGTTTTCCAACTGTTTTCCAATGGTTTTCCAATGGTTTTCCAACTCTTTCCCAATTGTTTTCTAACTGTTTTTAAATTATTTTTCAACTGTTTTCCAATCGTTCTTCAACTATTTTTCTGTTACCAATTCTTTTTCTTTGTTTTTTCTAACTGCTCTCCAACTATTCTAAAAACAATCATGTAAAAACAATTAAACATAATTTTATTTCATAAAATGAGCTCTTCACCTGTGGCATGTTTCAATAATACACTTAATTTTGCCATAATTATTCACATGTCCTTCGAGCACCCAAACTAAATCAACATGTTTAACATTACAATATACTACACTTCGATCGAAATTGAGTTGTAACTATATAAATTTAATATGAAAGGTTTTAACGCCACCACTCTTCATAACCATAGCAAATGCTAATGGTCAACAATTTAAGCATTATTAGTTGGTTGTGCGGATGTCTGAAATCGATGTGTGATTATTGTATGAATAGATGAATGAATGAAAAATGTGTGTGAATGATATAAGTGAATGAAATTAGTGCCTGATTGTAACTCATAGTTAAATGAATGAAACAAGCTGTGCTAAATATACATGCGATACATCATAAGTAAGTGCAGTAAATGTGTGTCATGGTGACTGTTCGATTAATTATTAACACAGTTTTTTTTTTCCATATGACAAACGTACAATGATTTGCGGGAAATGACAGGATATTTAAGCACGAGGCAAAAATGTTTACTAAAAAGAACAAATTAGCAAAATAAAAAATAATAGTTAATTGAAATCACTGCACAAAACTATACAAAAATAGTTTCTTTGACGGACTCAATTAAAAATTGAATTACAATGACGAACTATATGAATAACTACAGTTGTCAAAAATAAAAAAAACAAAAACTAAAATAATTTGCTACAGCATTCGCTTACGTTTTTTTTTTTCAACATCAAATGTTTATTTAATGCGTTGTGTAATATTTACATGTATCAGAAAAAATAGATTTCAATTTTATATCAAAATATTTCAAATAGTTCTTTAAATTTTCAAAAAAAATTGTTGATGCATATTTTAAGCGCTCTTTTCCTTTACATTTACCATGGCAATTAATCAATAAAAAGCAATACTTTGTGTTTTTGTAACTGAATTTTTCTGTTGCATTGGTTTTAGCTTTACTAAAAAAGGATTTATTTATTGTTTTGTTATTTTTTTTTATTTTAGTTTATAAAATATGTACAATTTTTATTGAAAGCAATACTTTTATATTTGCATTTTATAATCGCCAATAAAAACAAATGTTCTACACAAAAAATTTTATAATAAAAGAATATAACATTTTCAACTGTTTTCCAATTGTTTATCAATTGTTTTCCAACTGTTTTCTATCTATTTTCCAATTATTTTCCAAATATATTTCAACTGTTTTCAACGGTTTAGCAACAGTTATTTCATGGTTTTCCAACTAAAAACAATTGTTTTTCAACTGTTTCCCAACTGTTTCTTAAGCGTTTTCCAACTTTGCTTCAAATGTTTTCCAAATATTTTCCAAGTGTTTTTCTAAATATTTTCCAACTGTTTTCTAACTATTCTTCAACTGTTTTATAACTATTCTTCAACTTTTTTCAAACTATTTTTCAACTCTTTCCAATAATTTTAAAATATTTTCCAAGTGTTTTCCAAATATTTTCCAACTGTTTTCTAACTATTCTTCAACTGTTTTCTAACTGTTTTCTAACTATTCTTCAACTTTTTTGCAACTATTTTTCAACTCTTATCCAATACTTTTCAAATATTTTCCAACTGTTTTCCAAATATTTTCCAACTGTTTTCTAACTATTCTTAAACTGTTTTCTAACTATTTTTCAACTTTTTTCCAACTATTTTTCCACTCTTATTCAATAATTTTCAAATATTTTCCGACTGTTTTCCAACTGTTTTCCAATTGTTTTCCAATTGTTTTCCAAACTTTTTCCAACTGTTTTTAAACTATTTTACAACTGTTTTTAAACTATTTTCCAACTGTTTTTAAACTGTTTTCAACTCATTTCCAACTGTTTTTCACTTTCCAAATATCTTCAACACTTTTCCAACTATTTTTTTAATGTAGTACAACAGTTTTATAACTGCTTTCCAACTATTTTCCAACTATTTTTCAAGTATTTTCCAACTATTTTCAAACTATTTTCCAACTGTTTTTTAACAGTTTTACAACCGTTTTTTAACTGTTTTCCAACTGTTTTATAACTAGTTTTCTACTGTTTTTAAAATTTTCCGACTTTTTTCAACTATTTTCTAACAGGTGTTTTTCCAACTAGTTTTTCAACTGTTTTTTTCCAATTGTTGTTCAATAGTTTTCTAATTGTTTTCCTAATATGTTTCAATTGATTTTCAACTGTTTACCAAGTATATTTCAACTGTTTTTTTTACTGTTTTTCATCTGATTTATAACTGTTGTATAACTGTTTTGTGACTGTTTTGTAACTGTTTTGTAACTGTTTTGTAACTGTTTTGTAACTGTTTTGTAACTGTTTTGTAACTGTTTTGTAACTGTTTTGTAACTGTTTTGTAACTGTTTTGTAACTGTTTTGTAACTGTTTTGTAACTGTTTTGTAACTGTTTTGTAACTGTTTTGTAACTGTTTTGTAACTGTTTTGTAACTGTTTTGTAATTGTTTTGTAACAGTTTAACGAATGTTTTGCAAATTATCTCCCGAAGTTATAATGTCGTAACTATATCCTTAAGAGTTCCCATAAATTTGCGTTATTATAATTGTTTTACAAGTATTTTAAAATATTTGTCTACTTTCTAATAATTTTACGCGTAACTTGCAACTATTTTCCAACAGTTTTCTAAATTTATTTATTTTATTTTCTAACATGTTTTAGGCGATTAAAAAGCACAATAATATTTTACGTAAAATTATTAAAATTTTATATTAAAATAGTATCTAAAATATGCATTTTTTTTAAAGATTACTAAATGTATGCTTCAATTTATGCATATAATTTCAGTATATTATATAGAAATTAGCTATTGATTTATATAATTAATTTGTATATATTTAATATATACATATATCGTTTATTTATACACAAAATATAAAAAATATACAAAAATTTGCAATAATTACTAAAATGTATCTAAAAGTATGCTGATTCCAACAATTACCACAGTTTAATTGACCCTAGTTTAGAGATATAGCTCAATTTTCAAATTCTCATTTTTATGGTCTTCTTTTATTTTTAAAATTCAAACAAATGAAAATAATGAAAATTAACGTTTCGATGTTAGACGCAGAACACTATAATACAAAACATTTTTTATATATGAAAAAATTGGTTTATGAGATATAAGCGGAACCAATTTAATATATTTTAAATAATAAAAAAAATTGTGTATAAAAACGTTATTACTTAATGGTAAAAAAATAAAAATAATTTGTATGTATTACTTATAACATAGTGCTATATATTCTCTTTAAACTCGCATTTAAGAAAATATATTACGACTCATGGTTAAAAAGTTATAAAGACTGCATTAAATAAAGGCAACATTTTTTTACATGTTAAATTTAAATTTACCTATTTTTTAAATTTTGAAAATTTTAATTTAACAAATGAAATAATTTTTTCTTTGTTTAATCTAAAATTTATAACTTTTCAACCAAGACTCATAATTTATTTTCTTAAATTAAGTTTTAAAGAGGATACATGGCGCTACATTAAAATGCATTCAAATCTTTTTCAGCATTTTATTTCTCTAAGTAATAACGTATTTTATGCATTTTATTTTAAGTATATTCAAATTATATACAGAAAAAAGAACAATAAGTAATAATTAAGTAATTTGTATTTAAATTATAAAATTATAAAAGCCTTAGAACGCCGAAACAATATTTGGCCGAATCACAAAATGTCGAAAAATATTTTAAGGTTAGAAAATGTCGACAAATTTTTTAAACTATAAATACAAAAACATTTTTTTTTATAGGATCAAAAAATGTCGAAAATTAAAATGCCGAAATATCAAAATGTTGAAATACAAAATTCAAATCCTATATGAGCAAATCCACACCAAATCTTGTAGGATTTGCAACTCACACTCCTCGATTTCAATGATATTTTGGAAAGTGATAAAGGGTATCGGGATCTGCATTCACCATTTTTTTTCCGACCACATTTTTTTTTATAGGATCAAAAAATGTCGAAAATTAAAATGCCGAAATATCAAAATGTAGAAATACAAAATTCAAATCCTATATGAGCAAATCCACACCAAATCTTGTAGGATTTGCAACTCACACTCCTCGATTTCAATGATATTTTGGAAAGTGATAAAGGGTATCGGGATCTGCATTCACCATTTTTTTTCCGACCACTACTTCCAAAGATATCACTTTTTCCAGAGATACAGTACAAAGTTAAAAAATTGTCAATGATAAATTTTGTATGGTGGTTCCTATTGAAATATCCCTTGATGCTAGAAACTTTGATAAGGTTTCGTTTTAAAACTAATAAAACAATCTTTTGGAAAATTCTTCTTAACATGAACATATGACCAATGGTCGTTATCCTTGAACTTCGAATTGCATGTCCTTAAAAAAAGTATTTAAAAAAAAAAACTAAATTTTTGTTGATGTGTTGAAGCTAAATTCCAAGATGGTATTTTGAAGGCAGCATATTTAAAAATCTCCGCATGAATCCTAGAGTGGCTAAAAATCAAAATTCGTCCTTTTTTAATATCTTTATCTTCGAGTTTTTTCGACATTTTCCATCATTTTTTCGCCAAAAAATGATTTCGTCATATTAAATTTCGACATTTTTAGTTTTCGACATTTTGTTTTCAACATTTTAGTTTTCAAATTTTTTTTTTTCGACATTTTCATTTTCTACATTTTTGTCTTCGGTATTTTTAGTTTCGATAATTTAAATTTCGACTTATCGTACCAGACCCTTAATTTATATATTTACATTAAATAATGATTCACTTTAACTTAATTTAATTATTTGTAATTCTTTAGATAATATTTTATTTTTACTGACTTTACTAATCATTTTCTCAGGACACTACACTATAGACAAGTTTTCACGTTGCTTAGTTAATTCTTCCCGGAATATTATTAATTGACACCTGTTGCTACTATAATTAAATATCGTTGTTGCTTATACATTATTAAATTAGGGGTATCCTGCTGGTGCGTTAGCCATCAACAGCAAACAATTATAAGTCAATGAATTATGAGTTCTAATGATGCATGTTTGAAAGGTGTGGGTAGAACAGCATGAAGTCGAGTGTTGTGAGCAGTTCATTTCCAAGAGACAATATATATATAGTTGCAAAACTAAATATGAAATATCATTATAATTGATATTTCTTTGCCAATATGAAATAATAGCATAAGTCTGTTATGTGAACTTTTCAGGAGAACATTTTCAAACTTTACGACTGTTTCTGAAAATTATCTTTGAAAATATTTTAAAAATTATTTTGTAAATTTAAGAAAAACTTAAATAGAATAAATGTCTGCAAAATGTTTTTGTTAAAACTGTTTTTTCGAAAGTTTTTTTAATAAAAATAAATATTTAAGAAGTAGTAGATATGCTTTTACGTTTTTTACTTGTATTTCAGCAACTATGGGAAGGTTCAGTATCAGAATATGACACAAAATGAATTTGTATATCAGGATTGCAATGGTATTATTAATTTATCTGAGCATATTTCTAATTTGAGTATATTTCTGCAAAGATTTTGTGAATGCAAGGATATGGAGCAATTTTAAGGACTGCGTCGAATAAAATTGTCCGTTACATATCTTCCCATAATGTGCCATTGCAAGATTCAAATTAAAAAAATTTAATCATAGTAGCTCCGAATTAAATGGCAGAAAATAATTTGCGAAAATGGCAAACGAAATGGAAGTGCGAGAAAATATAATTAAAATTTTTCAAAAACAACCTAGTTGGTCTTTTAAAAAAATTGCCAAGGAGGTAGGGGCTAACCCTGAGACCATTATTCGCGTTATCAACCGCTTTAAGGAAGACCTGAGTATTGATCGGAAGAAAGGTTCTGGTAAAAAAAAGGCCCACATGATCGTGAAAAGTCGAAGAAGGTTGTGAATATTTTAAAGAAAGATCCAAGCATATCCGGAAGGAAATTGGCGAGAAAGGCGGATTGCTCAGAATCTTTCGTGCGCAGGACTAAGAAAGAATCTGGGCTGAAGACGTACAAGGTCCAAAAAGTTCCGGATAGAAATTCCGTCAAGAATGAAACCGCAAAACAACGAGCTAAAAAGCTGAACCAAGATTTTTTAAAAAAATTCGATTGCTGCATAATGGACGGCGAAACTTATGTTTTAGCGGACTTTTCTCAGCTACCTGGGCAAGAATTTTATACAGCCGATTCTCGAGGAAATGTCGCTGAAAAATTCAAATAAAAAAAATGACAAAATTCCCAGAGAATTTCCTTGTTTGGCAGGCAATTTGCAGTTGTGGAAAAAGGAGCAGCTCATTCGTGACATCGGGTACAATTAATAGCGAAATATATTGCAAAAGAGATTGCTTCCATTTTTACGCCAACATGAAGTGACCACATTTTTTTGGCCTGACCTCGCTTCATGTCACTACAGCAAAACGGCCTTAGAGTGGATCCAACAAAATGCAGTGATTTTGGTGCCTAGAGAAGCCAATCCACCAAACTGTCCAGAACTCAGGCCGATTGCGAGATACTGGGCTTTAGTAAAAAGGGAGATGAAGACAGCAAAAAAAGTGGCCACAGACCTTCAAGACTTTAAAAGAAAGTGGTCTTCAGCAGCTGTGAGGGTGTCGTACACTACCATTACAACATTAATGGAAGGGGTTTCGGAAAAATTAAAACTTTTTATTAAAAAATATAAATTTCTGGTTTTTTATATTTTTTTTTTTTAATCTAAAAATAATTTGCAAAATAAAATATTTTATTCTATAAAAATTCGATTACTAGATTTCTTAATTTTTTCATTTTTCTAGCGGACAATTTTATTCGACGCAGTCCTTATTAATATAAAAAACATTTTTATTATTTATATCAGGGACTATGGACGTTTTTTATTGGTTTTATAAAAGTAGTGAACAAAATAAAAAATAATTCTCCGCTTAAACAACTTTTCTCATAGACAATTCTTTTCCAGTCTGTGCTTTCCCGTAAAATTCTTCCCAGTGATATCTTCCCCAATGATTTTTATTGTGGTGAGTTTTAGTGTGCTGAGTTTTAGTGTGGTGAATTTCAATGTGGTGAGTTTAGGTTAAGTTAATTGTACTGTGGTGGATTTTGGTGTGGTGAATTTTAGTGAGGGGAATTTTAGTGTGGTGAATTTTAGTGTGGTGAATTTTAGTGTGGTGAGTTTAAGTATAGTGAATTTTATTGTGGTGAGTTTTTGAGTGGTGAATTTAATTGTGGTGACATTTAGTGTGGTGAATTTGCGTGTGGTGAATTTTTAAAGCGGTGAGTTTTAGTGTGTTGAATTTTAGTATGGTGAATTTTAGTGTGGTGAGTTTTAGTGTGGTGAAATTTACTGTGGTGAGTTTTAGTGTGGTGAATTTTAGTGTGGTGAAATTTACTGTGGTGAGTTTTAGTGTGGTGAATTTTAGTGTGGTCAGTTTTAAGTGGTGAATTTCGTTAAAAAAATTTGGTCAAAGAAAATTTGGGACGACAAAGAGAACGCAATGGTCGAAATCACCATTTTGCAAAAAATAAATAATTCGATAGAAACAACAATGTTCGAAAAGTTTCAAAAAAAAAAAAAATAAATAAAAAAAAAAAAATTAAAAAAAAAAATTGGACGACAATAATGGTCGAAAGTACCATTTGAAAAAAAAAATTAATCGAAAAAAACAACAAAGTTTTTTTGGACGACAAAAATAATTTCCGAAAAAAAATATTCGCTAAAACAATGTCGAAAATAAAAAATTGTTTTTGTTTTTGCTTTTGTTTTTTTTTTTAGTTTGGCTTTTAGTTTTATGTTATTGTACCCAGAAAAAATACTATGTAAATAATAGTTTTTTTACTATTAAAAATAGTCAATAGAATAAATTATTATTTTAATCGGAAAATACCATTAAATACTAGAAAATACCATGGCATTGCCCTTGAGTTTATTTGAGAAGATTTATTTTTTGTATACTATTAAATCAATAATTGTTCTATTGACCAATTTTGATGGGATTTGAGGGAATTGTTTTCTGGGTGTGCTTTTGTTTTTGTATTTTGGCTTTTAACTGTATAACAGTTTTACTGTATAATAATTTTACTGTTTAACAGTTTTATTGTATTACAGTTTTAGTATGTAACAGTTTTACTGTATAACATTTTTACTGTACACCCAGAAAAAAATCATGGTAAATTAATAGTATTTCAATAGAAAACGAGTTGGGAAAGTTGGGTCACATGGGGCGGATTTTTATAGTCGGTCGGGCCCGACTATGGAATACCCTACACCTTTGGTGGGGATATTAACCCTCGGAATATTATTCATATATCAGAAATTTACGTCTTATATCCCCGGAAATTAAAAAAATTAAAGTATAAAAAACTAAAAAAAATAAATTTGAAAAATGTAATTGGGCGGACCACGCCTATATTTAAAATTTTGAAAGGCTAATATTTCATAGATTTGATTTTAATAATTTACGGATCAAATTTCCACTATGAAAACCCGGGAAATAATGAAAAAAAAAAAGTGGGCGGATCACGCCCATTTTTGGACCACGAATTTTTACTTGAATTCTAACAATACCTTTTAAATTTTATAACTATACCTTGAATACTTTTCGAGTTATTAGTTCCGAAAGAGTTATATAAAAGTGACTTGTATGGGAGGTGGGCGTGTCCGTTGACCGATTTGGCTCATTTTCAAACTCAGTTCCTACTTTTGGATAAAATATATTGAGACGAAATTTCATCGCATTCTGATCAGTATTTCTCAAGTTATTCTGTATTCGGACAGCAAGACAGCAAGACAGCAAGACGGACAGACAGACAGACGGACATGGCTAGACGGACTCGGGTAGTGATGCTGATCAAGAATATATATACTTTTCCATACCGGACACGCCTCCTAAGGGGCGTTACAATATATGCACAAAGTTAATATACCCTGTACCTCATAGGTGTAGGGTATAACAATAATTTATACCATTAAAATTGGTCAATAGGATGCGCCCCATTAGTTCAGTAATATTGAAACTGTTAATACAATGTGTGGTTATACCATAAATTTTATAATGTGATATTTTAATTGCAATAAGAAAGACCTATACAAATTTAATGATACGCATTATTAATTTTATGCTAAAGTCGAATTACATTTTCCTAATAATTTATTAAAACAAAAATGTATTTTAGTTAATTCATTGTATATATTATTTTATTTAAATTTCGTTATTGATAATCACTTTTACAACACACACATAAAGAGACACTTCTTGCTGCAAAAGGTTATAGCACATTTAATGTCTGCTTTGGTTTTCAATAATTGATTGTAGTTCTTGAGTCTGCAGTTATTTTTGAGTCCGTTGCTAGATATATATATATATATATATATATATATATATATATATATATATATATATATATATATATATATATATATATATATATATATATATATATATATATATATATATATATATATATATATATATATATATATATATATATATATATATATATATATATATATATATATATATATATATATATATATATATATATATAAATATAATTTACATTAAATACATTGAGTCCTTACCAATGTCGCGTTTAATATTGTGGATTATTTCAAAAAAATTACATGCGACCATTTTGAGTAAACACGCAGAATGACGTACAAAACGAACATGTTTGTATTCGTTTTTGTGTTTTTTTACACCACGTTTATTATTATAGGAGGAAACCATTAAAACAACAGTATTTATTCTATTTAAAATAATAATATTGAAATATTTAAATTTATGGTACTGAATTTTCCAAATACTATTGAATTAATTAGAAAACTTTTGATTTAAAAAGAAAAAACTATTAATACATGAACCATAACATCAATGGTCGTACCATAAAGTACTTAATGGTTCATTTTCTTCTGAGTGTATAAAAATGTTACTGTATAATAGTTTTACTGTATATTAGTTTTACTATGTAACATTTTTATTAAGAAACTTACACTATATACCAGTTATTTATATTGTGTAACAGTTTTTTAATTGGCCAATATTTTCCAATCAATTGATTTCTTTTCACTGACATGATTACAGTTATTTACTGAGTGACTGATTGATTGATTGACTGCTTTGTTATTGTTTTCCTTAAATTATTTGAATATGTGTTTGTTTGTTTCATTTTTGACAACATTTTTGCAAGAAATATTTATCGAAATTTAAATGCCTAGAAAATATAAATATCAATGAATTTTAGGAGAAAATATTGCCAAAATAGCTACAATTCTATATGCTTGTTTACAAAATATTTTTAAATGATTTTCAAATACCTAATTATTTGAAGATAAATTTAATTGTAAATTCTATCTGCTGAAAATTGTGAAACAATAACAAAATAAATATTTACATTTCCAATATTGTTATTAATTTAATTTACAATTCAATGAAACACCTTCGACAAACAAGTGTGGTCTAAAACCATAAATTTTTTTTTTGATATATTTGTATTGCATTAAAACACGTATTAATTTTATGCAATTTACTAAAACTTTATAGTTGTAATATAAAAAAATATAGTAATTGCTTGGTATTGATTCCAGTTGAAAGGAATGATAATTAAAATAATTAAAATATTAGTAACAGCTTTTCCCATGAGCAGTACAATTACAAAATTTGTCTTTTGAGCACTGCCAAACATAATTATGCAGTCATACTTAGCATATATCTGTAGAGCTTATTGCTGTGCAAAACAATATTATACTGACAGACAAGCATAATTTTGTTTTCCTTTAAATATATTTATGTAAAGAACGATTTATTTTAAATGTTCTTGCGAACATATACAGTGATGATCAATTAATTAGGGACAATCAAAATTTTATTTTTTAATTTTTAAAAATATTTTTATTAGAGTACGACACTTTGTACACATGCATAGTATTTTTATTTTTTAGTATGGACAATGCTCTTGATAACCATAAATCATTTTCTTGTTTATGGTTTGATTATAAATGCTAAATAAATAAAAAAAATGTCAAAATCACAATAAAAATGTCCGAGTTTAAATCTAAATATTTAAAAACGTGACAAGTAAAAACTGACTTACAAAAATACTGTAAATATTTTAATGTTCATACCTTAATAAAAATATTTATATAAAATAGTAAAAAACATGTTTGTCCCTAATATATGTATATGATCAGCTGTGAAACATAATATCATTAATGTGAGTGTTACTAAGTGCCGCTAAAAGTATGCAGCGTTATTGTTTAATAGTGATTTCGTTATGTCAAATATATATATAACTAGCTGGACCCGTACACGACTCGTGCAAAGATTTTGTGAATGCAAGGTTATGGAGCAATTTTATTACTATAAATAACATTTTTATTATTTAAGTGTGGTGAATTTTAGTGTGGTCAGTTTAAGTGGATGAATTTGAGTGTGGTGAGTTTTAGTGTGGTGAATTTTAGTGTGGTGAATTTTAGTGTGGTGAATTTTAGTGTGGTGAATTTTAGTGTGGTGAGTTTTAGTGTGGTGAGTTTTAGTGTTGTGAGTTTTAGTGTGGTGAATTTTAGTATGGTGAGTTTTAGTGTTGTGAATTTTAGTGTGATGAGTTTTAGTGTGGTGAATTTTAATGTTTTTGATCTTGTTTTTGTTTTCTATCCTTTTTTATTTTTCTGTTGTTTTTGAGTTATTGCTTAAGTTTTGTGCTTTTACTTTTGTTTTTGTGTTTGATTTTTGCTTTTGTATATTTTTTTGTATTTGAATTTTTCGTTTCATCTTTTTAGCTTGTGTATGTGCTGAGTTATGTCGTTTGGAGTGTTTAGGTTGTATGGGAGGTACCACGCCCCTTTGTCCAATCGCGCCTTTGTCCAATAGCCTATGACACCCTCCCGACTCCATAGTATCCTGTTACAAAATTCAGTTAAATCGGTTCAGTGGTTTAGACGTGATGCTGGAACAAACAGACAGACGGACCAAGAGTTTTATATATATAGATTAAATTTAATAAAAAAATAATTAGTGAGTATTCCTGAGTACACCTAGAAGTGGGCAACGTTATCATACTAATTCTATTATTACTAAAATTTGTTGACACCCAGTAACAGACACGATTAAATACATATAATTCATAGAAACTTTTATTGATATTGGATGTGAACTACATACATTCAAACAATTATTTTCTATCCGTTTAGTAATCTTTAAATAGTCTGCATAATTTTGATTGTTTTCATTTAATGGTTGCTCTATATTTAATATAACAAATATTATTTATGATTTTTCCCCACTACAGCAATACAAAATATATTATGTCATTTGCGTTTATTCTTTTTATTAAATTGTGTATTAAAATAACTTATTTGATATTAAAATAACTTTACGAAATGTTTATTTATTTTTTATATTTTAAACATTTGCAGCTTTCTGCACTTTTTTATGTTATTCTTTTAATTTCGAGCACTTAAACAATACACTTGAAGCAATGCAACTGCATACTGCATAATTATGCGTAAATCGTATAATTTATGCCATTAACGGATTATTTGTATAATCAGAAATCTATGTAAATCCCAAGACATTTCGAAATTCTTGTCCATTGCAAGATACGCTGCAATGCACATAAATCTCTACTGCAACAGGAATACTTGTGGCATTATGCAGATCTGATAGCATTAACTGTTGGGCAATATATTACGACAAAATTGCAACAGTTCAAGCCTAAAGTTATGCTAATTATATGGGACACATCTATGAATTGCTGTGCATTTATTAAAGATAAAATGTCTAAAGGCTATAAAATAAAATATAGTTGAACTTAAAATGATTTATATTAATTTGTCTTTCTGTACTCTTGTTTTATAAAATAACTTAAAAATCCTTCAGATGTATATTTTATATACCTTTTATCATTAAAACATTTTCACATTTTATGCATTTTTTTTTTAGTTCTATTTACGAATTATTGCGACTTATTAACGCACTCATTAAATGGCAACTTAAAGCAGCAAAGAAAAGATACAACAGCAATAGAAGTAGCAATAACAACAATTGAAGGCTAGCAGCAACATTTTCTATAATGACTTGCACACTTTGTTCATTTTTCACTAAAACGATTTTTTTTTAATTCTTTTTTGTTCTTGGTTGCAAACCAACCATTGATAGAAAAACTTAACAGTAATTTGTGGAATATTTTTAATTTAAAAATATTGCCTTTTAACAAGCTCGCAGTTGTGTAGTAAGATGATGTTGCAATTTTCAATTAAAATGCGAATATACATAAAAGAAACATTCTATAAAGAGATTGAAAAAATTAAATAGGCAAAAGAATGAGTTTTGAATTTAATAAAGTGGTGTTTTAGAATGTTGAATTAAAGTGTGGTGAGTTTGGTGTGGTGAGATGTGTGTGTTGAGTTTTGTGTGTTGAGTTTTGAATTTTATAAAGTGGGTTTTTAGAATGTTGAATTAAAGTGTGGTGAGTTTGGTGTGGTGAGTTTTGTGTGCTGAGTTTTGAATTTAATAAAGTGGAGTTTTAGAATGTTGAATTAAAGTGTGGTGAGTTTTGTGTGCTGGGTTTTGGTTGCTGAGTTTTGAATTTAATAAAGTGGAGTTTTGGAATGTTGAATTAAAGTATGTTGAGTTTGGTGTGGTGAGTTTAGTCTGGTGATTTTTGTGTGCTGAGTTTTGAATTTAATAAAGTGGAGTTTTAGAATGTTGAATTAAAGTGTCGTGAGTTTGGTGTGGTGAGTTTTGTGTGTTGAGTTTTGAATTTAATAAAGTGGAGTTTGAGAATGTTGAATTAAAGTGTAGTGAGTTTAGTCTGGTGAGTTTTGTTTGTTAAGTTTTGAATTTAATAAAGTGGAGTTTTAGAATGTTGAATTTAAGTAAGGTGAGTTTGGTGTGGTGAGATTTGTGTGTTGAGTTTTGTGTGTTAAGTTTTGAATTTAATAAAGTGGGGTTTTAGAATGTTGAATTAAAGTGTGGTAAGTTTGGTGTGGTGCGTTTTGTGTGATGAGTTTTGAATTTAATAAAATGGAGTTTTGGAATGTTGAATTAATGTGTGGTGAGTTTTGTGTGCTGGGTTTTGTGTGCTGAGTTTTGAATTTAATAAAGTGAAGTTTTAGAAAGTTGAATTAAAGTGTGGAGAGTTTTGTGTGGTCAGTTTTGTCTGAGGAGTTTTGTTTGTTAAGTTTTGAATTTAATAAAGTGGAGTTTGAGAATGTTGAATTAAAGTCTGGTGAGTTTGGTGTGGTGAGTTTTGTGTGTTGAGTTTAGAATTTAATAAAGTGGAGTGTGAGAATGTTGAATTAAAGTGTGGTGAGTTTAGTCTGGTGAGTTTTGTGTGTTGAGTTTTGAATTTAATAAAGTGGAGTTTGAGAATGTTGAATTAAAGTGTGGTGAGTTTAGTCTGGTGAGTTTAGTCTGGAGAATTTAGTCTGGTGAGTTTTGTGTGCTGAGTTTTGAATTTAATAAAGTGGAGTTTTAGAATGTTGAATTAAAGTATGGTGAGTTTGGTGTGGTGCGTTTTGTGTGTTGAGTTTTGAATCTAATAAAGTGGAGTTTTAGAATGTTGAATTATAGTGTGGTGAGTTTAGTCTGGAGAGTTTAGTATGATAAGTTTTGTGTGCTGAGTTTTGAATTTAATAAAGTAGATTTTTAGAATGTTAAATTAAAGTATGGTGAGTTTGGTGTGGTGCGTTTTGTGTGTTGAGTTTTGAATTTAATAAAGTGGAGTTTTAGAATGTTGAATTAAAGTGTGGTGAGTTTTGTGTGCTGAGTTTTGAATTTAATAAAGTAGAGTTTTAGAATGTTGAATTAAAGTATGGTGAGTTTTCTATGCCGAGTTTTTCCTTTGGTTATTTAAGAATGGTGGATTTATTGTGGTGAATTTTGGTTAGTGTTGTGAATTTTTTTGTGGTGAGTTAAATGAGGCGCATTTATTGTGATGAGTTAAGGTTAGTATAGTTTGGTGAATTTAAATGTAGGTTGAATTGGTATGGATGTTTGAAATATGTTGTGTTTTCGCGCGTTTTTAATTTGTTGAGTTTTGTTAATTTATTGGTATGATTTTAGGTGGTGAATAATTGTGGCGAGTTTTGTCTTAGATAATTGCGTAGTGTTGAAAATATATGTGTTTTCAGTTTAAAAACATTTGATTGAATTGAATTTGTTGTAATGATTTTGGTCACTTATAATTTTAGTGATGCTGTTTTAGTGTGGTGAGTTGAAGATTCGTGATTTTTAGATTGTTTTGTTTTGGGTATTTGTGTTGTAGGTAATTAAGTTATTACATTTTTAGTGAGGTGAGTTTTTGTGTAGAGAGTTAAGAAAAAATTAGTTTTAGTATACTATGTAAGATTATTTGATCGGTGTTTTAAGTTAGGTGAGTTATAGGTTTTAAAGTGTTATTTTTATAGTGTAGTATAGTTTTTAAGTATTAGATTGGTGATTTTCGTATTTTGAGTATATGAATTTTATTGTGTGGATTTGTTTGTGGTGAAATGTACGATGTGGTGAAATGAAATGTAATGAGTTTTATTTGGTTAAACCATCTACATTGTAACTATTTTGTTATAATGTATGTTGATTGTGATTAAGGTGAATGTTGATTTTAATAAGTTGAGTTTTTGTTTTTTTTTGTGTTGAGTTTTAGTAGGACGTATTGTTGTATTGAGTTTTAGTACGACGTAGTTATTTGTAGTATTTTTAGCATTTTGATTTTATTATCTACTATTGTAATGTGATGTGTTTTATTATTCTGATAATTTTTAGTAGTCGTACCTACAATTATGGTGAGTTTTAAAGTAGCAAATATTATTATATTTTAGTATGATGAGTTTTGAGTTTCAGCTATGTCTTTGAAATTTTAATCTAAAGAAATGAAAAAATCAATATTAAATAAAATGATTTTTAAAAACTCTTAAAATATACCATCCACAATATATATTTTATTAATTTTTGTTTTCAACTTTTATTTACAGTTGAAAAATTAGGAGCATCATAAATTGTAACCGCATAAAATCCATTTGACACCAAATCCACCCTTTCACAAAATTATGAATTCTAAAAATCCAACTGTACAAAATCCACCGGAACAAAATCAAATTATATATATACAACTGGAACAAAATCCATCTTTTATTTGAGCCAACGTAAGGGCAAAATTGAAACACATACGAATTGTATATTCCTAAAGGATTGATTTTCTACAATGGTGAATTATTGGTTCATTCCGACGCACCATTCAATGGGAAGAGAAATATTATTCTAGAAACAATATATGCATTAAAGATTTTGCGCGTGTCCTCATGTTGGATAATGGCTGGTACTTTTTCTTAGTACCAACCATTCGTGGATAGGTATGTAAAAGGACAAGTGATTCGCTGAAATGTTTTACTTATGAGTAAGAAAGACCAACTACCAGTTTCATCATATTGATACCACCGTTCATTAAATGACCTATTAATGAATGCATTCATTATATATATGAACAAAATATTCAATACAATGAATTTGAATTGTCATATTGATGAATTTGTTCATAATATTTTTTCAAAAATAATTTTTTTTTATAAAATAAATCAAAAAAAAAAACGTGTTGTAAAAATTTTATTTAGAAAATAACAGAAATAAATTTTTATAAAAATTATCAGAAAAAAAAATTTTTAGGGAAGAAAAATAGTTCCGAAAAAAAATATTTTCCAAAAAAAAAATATTTGTTCGAAAAAAAAATTGTTCGAAAAAAAAATTTGTTCGAAAAAAAAATTGTTCGAAAAAAAAATTTGTTCGAAAAAAAAATGTTGTTCGAAAAAAAAAATTGATTCGAAAAAAAAAAAAAAATCCGAAAAAAAAATTGTTCCAAAAAAATATTTTTTTCAAAAATATATTTTTTATAAATATAACTTTTTATTAATAAAAAGTAGTAATTATAATAAATATATTATAAAACATTTTACTAATTTATGCATGTCGAGCAAGCATTATATAAGAAGTAACATACAAGAACTACTTGAGAACTAATAAGTACGGCAAAAAATGAACGAAAAAAAAATATTTTGGTAGAAATTTGGTTTAATGAACAGCGTTCTTCAATATGATGAACATATATGTTGTATTTTATGTTTTGGTTAATTAATATGATGAAACGTATTCTTCACATACAGTCATCATATTGAAGAACACTTTTTCGACAGTTACCAAGCGTTCTTCATATATATGATCGCATTCATAACATTGATGGCGTTAGTCATTAATATTATGAATAGTTCTTCAATACAATGAATCATGGTTCGAAGAACGGAATTCATCAATATGATACACATTTTTTTTTCTGTGTAATGTTGTGTTTTTATTACAGTTCATGTTGTAAGTATCCCCAGATTAGTTTTTCATTAAGTTGCTGTCGTCTTTGTGAACTTAGAAACGAACGTCGTTCTCAACGTTGTTGGTAATTATGGATTTTAACATTTTTGCAGAATACAATCAGAATTAACAAAAAAATGAATACAATTATTGTTTTTCTGCATTAAGCACAAAAACAAATAACCATCAAAAATATAGAGAAATTAATCTCAATTTATGAAAAGTATAATCTAATTTTAGGGGATTTTGTAATAAATAGTACAGAGAAAAAAATATATATGTAAATATAGCAAAAATACATTTAATTTTAAATTGTTTCATCATCGATACAACATCATTAACGATACAACGGAGGGAAAAAAAATCTAAAATCCAGTAGAAATCAAAAACCAGTTGGGAAGGTTAGATCACATGGGAAATTTTAAAGTAGGTGTTATTATGATAGTTAGGATTATCAAAATTATATTCGGTCTAAGTCGACTATAAATAACCCTACACATATGTGTGGTTACCATTCAAAGTGGTATATAGGTCACCAGGGTATACGAATCTTGAAAATAATTACAAACTTTCCATTCCTGAAGAATTTTCTTTCATTTGATACCCATATTTACAAATGGGTAGATGTACCGAATTTCGATTTTTTTTGTGGAACCACAAGTCGTTTCTTGGGAAAACATTATTTTCATGTATTTGAGCATAATGTCAATATATATTTGACCAAAAAAGTTTACCTAAGCACGTATACATAAAAATTGATCTTTATATGTACATTTTATATGAGGTATTTGAACATAAGTTGTCGGTTCTCAGGTCACAATAAACCGATCATCGTTCAGACTGCTCAGATATATAAGTAATCTAAATCTAAAGTTTCATTGCTGTAGCTCTTCAACTTATTCTGTAATCGTGATTTCAACAGACAGACGGACAGACAGACAGACGGACGGACAGACGGACATCGCTAAACCGACTCAGGAGGTCATGCTGATCAAGAATACATATACTTTTCCATACCGGAGATGCTTTTTTCAGGGTGTTACAAACGGCGTACTAAACTGAATATACCCTTTCACTCTAAGTGTAGGGTATAAATATACGGAGTGATATACAGCTAAATGGAAAAATTCCTAATTTTAAGAAACGGATCTACTTGGTTATCAAAAACGTAACTAAGTAGAATTATTCTTATTATGCAGAAATTACATTATAAAGAAATTAAATTAATAGTCAAAAAATTGACCTTCCAGTAGATTGTTTACTTTTTTGTTAGCTAAGTAATTTGCTTTCTTAATATTCAGATAATAAATTCTATAATTTTAGTAGGTAGTATTTTCTTGAAATTAGTTAAATTCTAGTATTTTTAATTTGAACCGAATTTTTCTCGTGTTTTAGAATTTTATTTCCCTTCGTGTATTGATTAATTATTTAATTATATTAATTAATATATTAATTAATAAATTAATTGAACAACAAATTTCCTTAAATTTCTTTAATTTTCTTTAACACCCGAAGAAAAAATGTTTTTTGCTTTATTTTAATTTTTTATACTCTACACAAAGAGTGAAAGGGTATATTCAGTTTGGTACGCCGTTTGTAACACCCTGAAGAAAGCATCTCTTGTATGGAAAAGTATAATATATTCTTGATCAGCATGACCTCCTGAGTCGATTTAGCGATGTCCGTCTGTCTGTCTGTCTGTCTGTCTGTTGAAATCACGATTACAGAAAAAGTAGAAGAGTTAGAGCAATTAAACTTTAGATTTAGATTACTTATATACCTAGGCTGTCCGAACAAGAAAATTGGCATGATCGGTCTATTGTGACCTGAGAACCGACCACTTATGTCCAAATACCTCATATAAAATTTTCATCTACAGATGAATTTTACTCTATACGTGCTTAGGTAAACGTTTTTGGTCAAATATATATTGACATCATGTTGAAATACATGAAAATAATGTTTTCCTGCGAAACGAGTTGTGGTTACCAAAAAAAAAATTCGAAATTCGGTACACCTACCCATTTGTAAATATGGGTATCAAATGAATGGAAATTCTTCAGCGATGGCAAGTTTGTAGTTATTTTCAGGATTCGTATACCCTGGTGACCTATATACCAATTTGAATGGTAACCACACATATGTGTAGTGTATTTATAGTCGGCTTAGACCGACTATAATTTTGATAATCCTAACTATCATAATAACACCTACTTTAAAATTTTCCATTTGATCTAACCTTCCCAACTGGTTATTTATATACTTACTTACGAACTACTTGTTGTTCGAAGTTTGAACTACGTTCACCTCACAATGTAAAATAATATCGGTACAACATTACAAATATTACTGTGTGAATTTAAAACTGTGTTATGGCTGTAAAACTGTCGGTCGGTGTATATGTTTATATTTAGCATATACACCAACCCGGATATGATTGGATTTATACTATAAAACAATTCGTATATCCAATTAGTTATATGAATAGGATTTATAATTTGGTTCAATTATTCTCAGTTCAATATTGTTTCTGTGTAAGATATGTCGAAAAATGGCAAACTGTAAAATATCGACGTTTTATGATATAATGATATAATGTCTAAAAAATGTTATAGACAAAAAAATTATTTTGAATAATACAGTTATCCCTCGGAGACTTTCGTTGTCTCAATGATTTCTTGAACTAACTTCGATTAATTAGTGGGATCTTGTTGCTTTACCGCATCTATTTTTTTACTTCATGACATACGATATTTATAAATTGATAACGTCGATAACTTAATATATTTCGAAGCAATCAAGTACTATGCTAATTTTTCTATTCGATATTAATTCGATTTCAAATATTATTCTTGCCGAGAAAACTATTTGACGCTCGAGAAAGTGTACGAAATTGTGTAAATTTGTCTGTGTCTCGCATTGTTTTCATAACGATATCGAACCAAATCATATTTCTAATTTTCTTTGAATTTATTAATTACACATTACAACAAAACATTAAAAACATATCTTATCATGAACTCATACATAGTTTTTTTTTATATTATTTCTTTGGAATTTCATTCAGAATACTTCAGCTAATATTTTGAAATAAACCGAATGAAATGCGGGAGTCTCGGACCAATGTTTGAATGTGTGTACCTATTTTATTAAAGTTTTTAATTGAGACTTATATTTGGGCGTTCTTTATTATTTTTATTGGAGATTACTCCATTTTGAAATATACCTCCAATTTTAGTATTGTATTAGGAGTTATTTCATATGGCGTTTTTAATCAAATGGTGTTTATTTCATTAGGAGTGGTGTATTTTTACAAAAACTAGTATACCGTTTCATTAAAAATTTAATCATATCTAATCTAACGACCTAAGCAATCATCTGGACTTTAATTAATCAACATTAAGTTAAATACTTACTTCTCGGATCGATGCCGTGTAAACCTGATGGACATCGCATACGCGCCATGACATCAGCTGGTGTAGGCGGCCAACATAGGTACGTATCCCAGGTCCAATTACAGAAAACACCTGTAATAAAGGAAATTTAAAAAAGTTATTAAAATATACAAAAGTCAATAATGGATGCAAATTGTTATAGTAACTAATAAAAACTTTTCTTTATTATGCCGTTTATTAACATTTTCAAAAACCTTTTTAAAACCCTTATAAAACCATATTGGTTTGTTTATGGCTTTATATCCGTTTTGTGTCAGTTATAAGATAGAAACGGGTTTTAATTGATATCTATATCAATATCAGAATAATAGAATATAATATAAATATTGAAAGAACCCAGTATGCCATTCGTTTCGATATCGTTACGAAATCAATGCAAGTAGATGCAAAAATAACTCGATATCTGACCCGTTCTTACATCGATATCAGGACTCAAATTGGATCTACATGGCAAGTAGATATCGATGAGTTCTGTCGGAGTTTTCTCGGTACGAGAAATTGTTCGAAATCGGAATGATATCGAAGAAAACAATTATCAAAGTTTGAGATTACTTCGAAAAATATTGCGATATCGATCCGAAAAATGTTTAAATATCGAATATATAGAATATTAAAAGCGATTTAGCTACCCATTCGAACTATGATATCGAAGTTAGTTCGAGAGAACTTATGCCTCCGAGACATGGCAGACTAAATGAAAATGAATAAAAATGAATGGCAATGAATGAAAATTAATGAAAATGAATGAAAATTAATGAAAATTAATGAAAATGACGGAAAATTAATAAAAAATATGATTGAAAATGAATGAAAATGAATGAAAATGAATGAAAATGAATGAAAATGAAGAAAATGAATGAAAATGAATGGAAATTAATGGAAATGAATGAAAATGAATGAAAATGAATGAAAATGATTGAAAATGAATGAAAATGATTGAAAATAAATGAAAATAAATGAAAATGAAGGAACATTAATAAAAAAAAAATGATTGAAAATGAATGAAAATTAATGAAAATTAATGAAAACGGCTTAAAATGAATGAAATAGAAATAAAATAAATGTAAATGAACCAATGTGAATGAAAATATCGATCAATATCAAAATAATATAAATAATGAAACAACCCAGTATGCCATTTGTTTCGATATCGTTAAGAGATCAATGCGAATAGATGGAGAAATCACACGATATCGTAAAATCGATATAAACAGCGTTCCAAATAATCCAAAAATAATAACCAACCAGATTTGGAACCTTTGTATATTTTTTTGGTTGGAAGCAGAAGCGGAATAGGAACCGGAACCTATATTTTATAAATCTTGGACCCAGAACTGGAACCGATATTCCATAGGATTTTAGTCCCTGAGTAATATTGAAGGTTTTTAGAATTAATGAATATATATTTTAAGTTAATTTCACAGAAGTAAAATTTCTATGACAAATCACCATTTAAAACGGTGTCATTTATCATATATACATTTTCGTTTCAAATACTATTTCCGTTTATTTCAATTTTCTTCCAAAAGATTTCTTTCATAACATAACAGCAATATTAAACACATAATCATTACCATTTGTCGATTGTCCGTTTTTGGCACGAATTTCGGTCGATTACGTAAATGAATTATTATGTCGTCCTGTATATTTAGATTTAATTTACGGTTACATGTTTATTGTTGACCCTGTTATGTATATCGTCATGGACACACACATTTAGGATATCACATGTCTGTCTGGCCTGTCTGTCTTTTGGACCGTCATATATCGGTTGCACAGTACGTTGGCATTGGTTATCGTTTGATGAGTATTTACTCGGTGTATAAGAGACAAATTATGTGAATAGTATTCACATTGAACTGGTAAATTGCAGATGTAATTCGAAATGTCGTTGGATGGCTGTTATTTATTTTGGAAAAGTGTTCGCGCAAAGGATTATGGGGGCCAACAGTTGTACGTTATGATGAAATACGTACTTAATTGAAATTAATTTATATGGATACTTTTTTTTTTGATTGGTGTTAATAGCGTAATGTGGGTGTGTAATATATATTGATAATACTGAATGAAATGGAATGGAATGAAAATGTGTGGAAATGAATAAATGTGAAATAAAAAATAAAATAAATGAAAATAAATGTAAATGAATGAAAATGAATGAAAATTAATGAAAATGAATGAAAATGAATAAAAATGAATGGAAATGTATGAAAATGAATAAATGAACAGGAATGAAAATGAATGAAAATGTATGCAAATGAATAAAAAAATAAATGAAAATGAATGAATCTGAATGCAACTGAATGAAAATTAAAGAAAATGTATGAAAATAAATGAAAATGAATAAAAATGAATGAATATGAATAAAAATGAATGAAAATGAATAAATGAACAGGAATGAAAATGAATGAAAACGAATGAAAATGTATGAATAAGAATGAAAATGAATGAAAATGAATGAAAATGAATAAAAATGAATAAAAATGAATTTAAATGAATAAAAATGAATGAACATGAATAAAAATGAATGAAAATGAATGTATTTTCATGAAAATAAATGAAAATGAATGAATATGAATGAAAATGACTGAAAATGACTGAAAATGACTGAAAATAACTGAAAATGACTGAAAATGACTGAAAATGAATGAACATGAATGAAAATGAATGAAAATGAATGAAAATGAATGAAAATGAATGAAAATGAATGAAAATGAATGAAAATGAATGAAAATGAATGAAAATGAATGAAAATGAATGAAAATGAATGAAAATGAATGAAAATGAATGAAAATGAATGAAAATGAATGAAAATGAATGAAAATGAATGAAAATGAATGAAAATGAATGAAAATAAATGAAAATGAATGAAAATGAATGAAATTGAATGAAAATGAATGAAAATGAATGAAAATGAATGAAAATTAATGAAAGTGAATGTAAATGAATGAAAATGAATGAAAATGAATGAAAATGAATGAAAATTAATGAAAATGAATGAAAATGAAGGAAACTAAATGAAAATGTATGAAAATGTATGAAAATGTATGAAAATTAATGAAAATAAATGAAAATGAATGAAAATGAATGAAAATGAATGAAAATGAATGAAAATTAATAAAACTGAATGAAAATGAATGAAAGTGAATGAAAATGAATGAAAATGAATGAAAATGAATGAAAATGAATGAAAATGAATGAAAATGAATGAAAATGAATGAAAATGAATGAAAATGAATGAAAATGAATGAAAATGAATGAAAATGAATGAAAATGAATGAAAATGAATGAAAATGAATGAAAATTAATGAAAGTGAATGTAAATGAATGAAAATGAATGAAAATGAATGAAAATTAATGAAAATGAATGAAAATGAAGGAAACTAAATGAAAATGTATGAAAATGTATGAAAATGTATGAAAATTAATGAAAATAAATGAAAATGAATGAAAATGAATGAAAATGAATGAAAATGAATGAAAATGAATGAAAATTAATAAAACTGAATGAAAATGAATGAAAGTGAATGAAAATGAATGAAAATGAATGAAAATGAATGAAAATGAATGAAATTGAATGAAAATGAATGAAAATTAATGAAAATGAAAGAAAATGTATGAAAATGAGTGAAAATGAATGAAAATGAATGAAAATGAATAAAAATGAATGAAACTGAATGAAAATGAATGAAAATTAATGAAAATGAAAGAAAATGTATGAAAATGAGTGAAAATGAATGAAAGTGAATGAAAATGAATGAAAATGAATGAAAATGAATGAAAATGAATGAAAATGAATGAAATTGAATGAAAATGAATGAAAATTAATGAAAATGAAAGAAAATGTATGAAAATCAGTGAAAATGAATGAAAATGAATGAAAATGAATGAAAATGAATAAAAATGAATGAAACTGAATGAAAATGAATGAAAATGAATGAAAATGAATGAAAATGAATGAAAATGAATGAAAATGAATGAAAATGAAGGAAAATAAATGAAAATGTATGAAAATGTATGAAAATGTATGAAAATTAATGAAAATTAATGAAAATGTATGAAAATGAATGAAAATTAATGAAAATTAATGAAAATGAATAAAAAAAAATGTGAAATACACAAATGAAAAACTAACAAAAATGAAATAAAAAAAAAATAGATTTCATGCACAAATAATTGCCCTAAATGATTCACTAGAACTACTCAATTAGTATTGTTAGCATTTAATTAATATTAACACTTTATAAATTATTCAATTAAACATTTGCAAACTGCATCAATTGCATATTCTGTAAATGACAAAACAATTAACCACTCCAACAATCAGTCAAGGCACTGATGAATTTTAAAGTAGCGGAGTCATGCAGTCAGTTCAGTGAACCTCGCAAAGGACTCGTGTTACAAGGAATTGTTCTCCATTTCAAAGTAACTCAAATGGATGTAAATATGGGAAAATGAATAAATTATAAATTTAAAAACAAACCAATGGCAACGTCAACAATGACCAGTTAACGAGTAAAAGATAAAACAAAATAAAATGAAAAAAAAAAAAAACTAAAAGTCTAACGAAACCAATAACTGGTTGGCAGACCCAGACAGTTCAATTAAAAATGATGTTTTGTATGTGGTTGTTGTTGCTCGATTGGTTTTTTTATTAGTATGGTTTTAGGTCAAAGCTAAAATACAAACAATACTTGAAAACATGGTAAAAGGTACAAGGACTACGACAACAACTTGAAGTGCTGAACACAACAAACCAATTATTTGTACAATAAATATTTAAAAGAACAAGAAACGAAGAATGAACTATATTAATTACAAATTCAATTAGTTTCAACAATGAATTCTTGGAATTAGTAATTGTGAAAATTCATTATTACGAATATTTTAAAATAAATATTATGCAAAATGTCAGTGTAAAAATTGCTTATTTATTAAATTATTAAATATTAATATTCATTAGTTTAGCAGCACTTGGTATAAGATTTTGATATTTGTAATAAGGCAATAAAATTCATAAGTGTCAATATTCATCAGTAATGAATTTACTAATTCGTCTCAAGCTACATCTTCAATTTATATTCAATATTTTAGATTAATTGTCGTATATTTCAATATCATCTAATGTTGAATTTTATTTATTTTGTATGCAGTTACAAAAATCTAAATGTAAAAAATTATATGTATTTATTTTTTTTATATGGGATCCGTACAAAATGTAAAAATCTAAAAATGTCGAAACTCGAAAAGCCTTAGAACACCGAAACAATATTTGGTCGAAACAAAAAATGTCGAAATATATTTTAAAACTAGAAAATGTCGAAAAAACTTTGAAATTATAAATACACTAGCTGGACCCGTGCACGACTCGTGCCAAGATTTTGTGAATTCATAGATATAAATTAATATAAAAATTTTATTAATATAAAAAAACATTATTATTATTTTTTATATCAGGGACCCGTGCTTCGCTGTGGAAGTTTTTATTGGTTTTATAAATGTAGTAACCAAATAATAATTCTCCGCCAAAACAACTTTTCTCAAAGACAATTCAGACAGTAGAATATTTCGCCGTAGAATGCTTCCCAGTAGAAATCTTCGCCGTAAAATTATTCCCCATAGAACGCTCCCGGTAGAACTCTTCCCGGTAGAACTCTTTCCGGTAGAATTCTTCCCCGTAGAGTTTTTCCCAGTAGAAGTTTTAGTGTAGTTAGTTTTAATGTGATGAGTTTTAGTGTGTTGAATTTTTAGTTTAGTGAATTTTTAGTGTGGTGAGTTTTAGTGTGGTGAGTTTTAGTGTGGTGATTTTTAGTGTAGTGAATTTTAGTGTGGTGAGTTTTATTGTGGTGAGTTTTAGTGTGGTGAGTTTTATTGTGGTGAGTTTTAGTGCGGTGAGTTTTAGTGTGGTGAGTTTTATTGTGGTGAGTTTTGGTGTGGTGAGTTTTTAGTATGGTGAGTTTTAGTGTGGGGAGTTTTAGTGTGGTGAGTTTTGGTGTGGTGAGCTTTATTGTGTTGAGTTTTAGTGTGGTGAGTTTTATTGTGGTGAGTTTTAGTGTGGTGAGTTTTAGTGTGGTGAGTTTTGGTGTGGTGAGTTTTAGTATGGTGAATGTTTAGTGTGTTGAGTTTTAGCGTGGTGAGTTTTAGCGTGGTAAGTTTTATTGTGGTGAGTTTTAGTGTGGTGAGTTTTAGTGTGGTGAGTTTTATTGTGGTGAATTTTAGTTTTTTGTTTCATCTTTTTAGATTGTGTATGTGCTGAGTTATGTCGTTTTGAAAGTTTAAGTTGTATGCTAGGTGCCATGCCCCTTTGTCCAATTCCGCCCATATATAGCCTATGACACCCTACGGATTCCTTAGTATCCTGTGGCAAAATTTCAGTTAAATCGGTTCAGCGGTTTAGACGTGATGCTGGAACAAACAGTCAGACAGACAGACAGACAGACAGACAGACAGGCAGACAGACAGACAGACCGACATACTGACAGACGGACCAAGAGTTTTATATATATAAATAGATTTACATTTTTTTGTTATACGATCAAAAAATGTGCGAAATATCAAAATGTTTAAATGCAAATTTCAAATCGTATTTGAGCCATTCCACATAAAATCAATCAGGAGTTGCTACTCACCTCTCTACGATTTTAGTGAAATTTCGGCATTTTTTTATGCGTTTTATTAATTTGTATATGTTTTAAATTAGTAAAATTCATCATATTATTAATTCATTAGTTCATCAAAATGATGAAATCAAAATCAGAAATTATTAAATGAAAAATATATTATAATAAATTTATAAAAATAAATAATTTGACATTCATTAATTCATCAAAATAATGAAATTTAAATTAAAATTTAAAATGTATAAAATTAAGTAATCTTTGATTGATAAATCATTTGGCAATGTAAATGATAATTTTTTTTTTTTAGTGAATATGATATTCAGAAGTACAAAATTGAAACGTAATAAAAAGTTGGAAAAAATTAAAATAAAGTCCACAAATTTAATATGCCATGATTATGTACTGCAAGTTATGCGCTTCAAGGATGTACATGATGTGGCCCATGAGAACTTTAAAAATCAAATTGTCGCACTTTGATTAGCTTCTAAGAATCATCGATATATTTTTGCAAAAAAAAAAAAATTGTAGATACAATACAAGTCAAAGCAAATATCAAGGTAAATGCACATCACCGTTGGGATTTCACACAGCTTCAATGGATTATAGTGTAAATCAGTCACTTCAAGGATTACAAACACATTTTGCTCTCTGAAGTCAATAAACAAGCGCTCGTGTACATCAAAATCTGACATTATATACAGAGAAAATAAAATGGTTATCAATGAACAAATGATCAATTGGCATACTAACTAATTCGATTCTCATAAATATTAATAATGTAGCTTTTAAATTATTTATATTTTCGTTAACTTTTTATTGAAAAGTTCATAATATTAATGAATAAATTTAAAATATTAATGAACAAATTCATTAAAAGTAAAGAGCTCTTTATTGAGATATACATAAATGTTATTATTTTTTTTCATTAATATGATGAATTTTATTTTGAACTATTTGATGGGTAATAATAATGCAGACAATTTTCAGTGATTCTCTGCTAAGATGTTTCAATAATGTGATTATAATTATACACAGAAAAAAATGTACATCATATTGATGAATTCCGTTCTTCAAACCATAATGCATTGTATTGAAGAACCATTCATTATATTAATCATATCATAAGTATGATCATAAATATGATGAACGCTTCGTAACTGTAAGTAAAGAATACGTTCCATCATATTAATGAACAAATACATTAAATACAACATGTATGTACATCATATTGAAGAACGCTGTTCATCAAAATAAATTTCAATAAAAATAGTTCTAAAAGTAGTTCTTGTAGTTATTTCTTACACCTATACACTCAGAAGAAAATGTCTCATTAGGTACTTAACGATAATAGTTTTTTTTCTTAAATCAAAAGTTTTCTAATTAATTTGATATAATAATAATAGTTTGGCACTACAGTCCTATAAAGACTTAGGCCGAGCTCTCTCACTATTTTGAGCTCTGCGTGTTATATTTGTACTCAAAGTGGTGGGACCTACAGTTTATTGCCGAATCCGAACAGCGGGTGAGAGCTTTTCATAGTCAATTTTTTACTCTCGTAGGTTTGCAATTTACTGCCGAGAGGTAGCGCGGTATAGAAAAATGTTTCTATGAAAAGATGTTGTTAGCCCCAGTCCAGGCTTGAACCGGTGCCCTTTCGGCTCGCAGTCCAACGCACTAACCACTGAGCTACCGCGAAAAATTCCGTACCACAAATTTAAATATTTCAATATTATTATTGTTAATAATGTTAATACTATTGTTTTAATGGTTTCTTCCTATAATAATACACATGGCATAAAACACATAAACACGAATATAAACATGTTCGTTTTGTATGTCGTGTTTGTTCAAAATGGTCTCATGCTTTTTTGCAATAATCGACATTATTAAACTCAACATTGGTAAGAACTCAATGTATTTAATGTAAGTTCATTATATTTAAAATTATAGTTTTACTTATTACCGAAAATAAATACTACATTGAACTTCTATTATTACAACGGACGCTAAAATATATGCAACGTTATGTTTTTTTTTTATGTGTTTAATTAATAAAAGTGAATTTCAATTTCGACACATAAATAAAATAAAATATACAATAAATTAAATAAAATCCATTTTTGTTTTAATAAATTATTAGGAAACTGTAATTCGACTGTACCCTAAAATTAATAGTACGTATCATTTGATATTTATAGGTCTTGCTTATTGTAATTAAAAGAATACATTATAAAATGTATGGTACAACATCATATTGTATTAAAAATTTGAATAACTTTAAACTAATGGTACGCTTCCTATTGATCAATTTTAATAGTATAAATAATTGTTTTTCTATTGAAATACTATTAATTTACCATGTTTTTTTCTGGGTGTATAATGCTTGCTAGACATGCATAATTTATTACAATGTTTTGTAATATATTTATTTATAATTACAACTTTTTATTAATAAAAATTCGGAAATTTAAAAAAAATATATTTCAAAAAAAAATTGTTTTGAAAAAAATAAAATTTTTTGAAAGCGTTTTTTTTTAAATATTTTTTTTTTTGAAAAAAAATTCGCAAATTTACAAAAAATATATTTCAAAAAAAATTTGTTTTGAAAAAAATAAAATTTTTTGAAAGCGTTTTTTTTTTTAATATTTTTTTTTAGAAAAAAAAATCGCAAATTTAAAAAAATATATTTCAAAAAATATTTGTTTTGAAAAAAATAAAATTTTTTGAAAGCGTTTTTTTTTTAAATATTTTTTTTTAGAAAAAAAAATCGCAAATTTAAAAAAATATATTTTTAAAAAAATGTGTTTTGAAAAAAATAAAATTTTTTGAAAGCGTTTTTTTTTTTTAATATTTTTTTTTAGAAAAAAAAATCGCAAATTTAAAAAAATATATTTCAAAAAAAATTTGTTTTGAAAAAAAAAAATTTTTTTGAAAACGTTTTTTTTTAATATTTTTTTTTAGAAAACATTTTTTTTTTTCGTAAATTTTCTTTAGAAACAACCATTTTTCTTGTATAATTTTTTTATCGAAAAAAAATGTATTGTATTTTTTTAATAACATTTTTCCAACAACATTTTTTTGAAGGATATGAAAAAATTAAAAAAAAATTTATTCATCAATATGACGATTAAAATTCATTGTATTGAATATTTCGTTCTTCGATAGTATGAATAAGTTCTTGAATGCATTCATCAATATGTCATTCAATGAACTGTGGTATCAATATGCTGAATCTAGTAGTTGGAGAAACAATTTATAATATTTATGAATCAATTCATCGCATTGATGATTTTTTTTTTGTGTAATCATAATTATCGTTTTTCTGTTCCCATAATTATGTAACCGGTAAAGGAAGAGGTTGCAAGAACGCACACAAAAAATTTCACTTAAAATTTCACCAACTACCTGAATTAATCGTATTGATGAATTTATTCATTGAATTAAAATCGTGTTTTTTAAATGTTTTTCATTTTCAATATTTTTTTTAAACATCAAATTTCAAACACAAATTTGTCTCTATTTACAAATTTATATATTTATAATTCTTAGAGAATTTATAATATTTAATTGCTAATTATTCGAAGCCTCAATTTCATCATAATTATGAAAAAGTGAACATCATATTGATGAATTTTGTTCATCAAACCATATTAATTTAATTGTCATAAATCTTATAAGAATTATAAATACGTAAATGTGTAATTTTCGTTTGAAATTTGATAATATAAAAAATATTAAAAAGAATAACTCTGAAAACTCGATGTTAGTTCAATGAATGAAATCATCAATATGATGAATACTCGTTGTTGGTGAAATTTGTTTTTTTGTGTGACTGAATGAACGCTTTGTCAACGTAGCAAAATAACTTCTTATTATTTTTATGAACGATTCATCAATATTATGAATTTGTTGAAATTTTTATGTTCAAATTGACTTTTTTTTTGTGTTTTAAATATGGTTCATGAAACTTTTTAGATAATTTATAATTTCAATAATATACATTTGGTTATCACAAAAAAATTTGTATCTATTATAAGCTCAAATCTCTATTGCATTTTTCTGTCTGTAAAAATGCAGTCATGTGTGTATTAATATATATTATAATATAAATAGTAGAAATACCTGTCACGCAATACTTAAATATGTCGTATACACAAATGTACTCTAATCAGTAACGCGTTTGCAGTCAAACGATACCAGATATGTTTGTTGTAGACTTTTTTCAGTTCCTCGTTTGGAATTTTTTACAAAACATATACAAATGTAGATTATACAATTAAAAATAATAATACTGTTGATATGGGGGAGAATTCTGCACAAAATTAGAAAAATATATGTAGGAGAATTCTGAACAAAATTACATTTTATATATATGAACAATTGTGTTTTTTTCCCTTTTCTAAAATTTTTATTGGTTTTTTCTTCATAAAATAATAATGGGATATTTTACAGAAAATGTAATGATGCCATTCGATTCACTGAATATCAGTAATTCTAAGATTTCTTTATCCCTGGAAATTCTGTAGTTCCTAAACCGAGCGTTTTTTTTTCAAGCTCACAATTCAAAATTTTCAAAAATTGGTCACACTTGGATTGGTTTTTTCTTCATAAATAAATACTGGGATTTTTTTTACAGAAAATGTAATGATGCCATTCGATTCACTGAATATCAGGGATTCTTAGGTGAAGTTTCTGTATCCCTGGAAATTCTGTAGCTTCTAAACCGAGCGTTTTTTTCAAGGTCACAATTCAAAATTTTCAAAAATTGATCACACTTGGATTGGTATTTTCTTCATAAATAAATACTGGGATTTTTTTACAGAAAATGTAATGATGCCATTCGATTCACTGAATATCAGGGATTCTTAGATAAAATTTCTCTTTCCCTGGAAATTCCGAGCGTTTTTTTTTCAAGGTCACAATTCAAAATTTTCAAAAATTGGTCACACTTGGATTGGTTTTTTCTTCATAAATAAATACTGGGATTTTTTACAGAAAATGTAATGATGCCATTCGATTCTTATGTATATATCAGGGATTCTTAGGTGAAATTTCTCTTTCCCTGGAAATTCCGAGCGTTTTTTTTCAAGGTCACAATTCAAAATTTTCAAAAATTGGTCACACTTGGATTGGTTTTTGCTTCATAAATAAATACTGGGATTTTTTAGAGAAAATGTAATGATGCCATTCGATTCACTGAATATTAAGGATTCTTAGGTCAAATTTCTGTATTCCTTGAAATATCGAAAATCAGATATTTCAAAAACATGCAGAATTTTGTAATCTTGTTGTTTACGCTGACAAATCGTATTCGTATTTTTGTTAGTCCTTTTAATTTCTACGTCTATTGTTCATGGTGAAATATGAAATATGTCTGTCTAATTTCGTTACTATATGATTTTAATTCACGGAGGGAAAACATATCTAAAGAAAGAATCAAGAAATATACAGAGTGTTATTCAGCTGAATCCTAAATAAAAAATAAAATAAAAAATTAATTACCAAAAAATTTTTTTAGCTATGCATATCAAGAATATTAAACACTGCATATCAAGAATTACTGCGCTTATTTACATTTTTGATACCTAAGAACATAATTTCTGCATATCAAGAATGATAGCTCTTAGTTGCTCTTAGATGTAGATAACAGATGTGCATCGAAAAATAAAGCATACGAGCGAATAATACAGACAAAGCAAAAATCTATGATAATAATAACAACAGATACATGTACATGTGGTCATTTTGCAATAAATTAACTTCTCAAAATGCAGGAGTTATAATTTTTGTTTCTTGTAACAAACTAAGTATTTGCTTTCTTTATATTCAGATGATAAATTTCTAGAATTTTAGTAGCATTTTATTGATATTAGTGAAATTCTGCTATTTCTCATACGAGCCAAAATCTTCTCCACTTTTAAAAGTTTATTTTTTGTACCATACCAAACTCTACCTTTGCCTACCATTTTGTTTTCAGCCTATTAATTACTAAAACTTGCTTTTGCCTGCCATCTATACTACTTTTTATTTCACACTATAGCAAGAATCTTACAGGTTTCGTCCAATTTCCTCCTTTATAAACATTAAAATAAGGTTTCTAAATCAATAAACTGCTTGTTTCTTTTCATTTGCCTTAGTAAAATGTTGTCTGGAGGGCAACCTTTGCTTACCATTTTCCAGTACCTACCATTTTTCTTCCAACTATACCGTACCCTACTTTTGTCTTCCATTGTCCTACCAATTTAACTTACTCAGTATATTCGTGTTCTTTTTGGTTTTTAATAGTCAATATATTAACTTCTCAAAAAGCGGGAGAATAAATTGTGTTTCTTTTTTGGATAACTAAGTAATTTGTTTTCTTAATATTCAGATGATAAATTCTAGAATTTTAGTAGCATTTTATTAATATTATTAAAGTTCGGATATTTTTCATTCGACCCAAATTCCTGTTCCAGTTTATTTCCCTGCTTGTACCGTACCAAACACTACCGCTTAGCATAACCTGCTTTTGCCTGCCATCTATACTACTTTTGATTTCACACTATAGCAAGAGTCATACATTTTTTCGACTCCATTAATCGTGATTTCACGAGACAGATGGTTAGACGGACATGTTTATTGCACACTATAATCGACAGTCAATCGTAATTTTTTAATATTTATTTTTTGAATTTTGTAAACCTAACACAAACTACATACTATTTATATATTTTCTTCCTTGATAACTTAAAAATCGATTTCTCATTTAGTCTTCGTCCTCATTCTCTGCCATGTACATTCGTAAATTCTCATTTTGAATTCCCTTTGGGCATCTTCTTTTAATGAAGTCGCACATTTATTTAAAAAGACTTCATTGGAAACCTTTTTAATTTATGCAATTAATACATGATATTGAGAACAGCTGGTGCTACTATTTCTTTTGGTATTTTTTTTAGAAATATAATTAAAGTACTCCTTGCATTTAGAATTAAAATAGCAAAAAGTTGTTACCTTAAGAAGTTTCTATATATTTTTAGATAATTATTTTATAATTTATATTTCTTTTCTGTTTGTCTTTTCGTGCAAAAAGTTTTCTAAAATATTAATTTGTGTCAATGAAGTAGTAATCTATACATATTTTATAACTCAAAGTGTTTCTAGTAACAATGTTGGTTTAATATTGATGTTGTGCAAATTAAAAATATGATAAAAATTTATGTTTATCATAAAATTTAAATAATTAAGTAATTTAAATATTTTTTGCTGACAAATTAAACAACATTTTTACGATGTTTATAGCAATTACAACACTTTTGTGGTGTTTGTGATAAATACATTTTTTTTAAATCGAGTGTTTGCTAAATTTTGTGAGTTAATTTTTAAAAAAGGCTTAAGTCATGTTGCTCCTTGTAATCAGACTTAATATTGATATGTTTATAGTTATTATATGCATTACTACAACAACTGAATATATTTTAAAGTTATTGTTAGAAAAGTGTTTGGAGCAAGAACTGCTTGATTTAAAAAAAAAATAATTAAGCTAATAACGGTTAGTACTTCCTTATATCGTGTTTTAAGTATTTCTAGAAAACACTTAGTAGTTACTACAAACAACTCATTGTTTGTATCGAACATTTAAATGATTTAAACAATATGAAGCATATTTCGACGCCTCTTACGAAAATTCACATGTTTAAATTTGATTACGAAAAATGGCGCATTAAAAAAATGTTTCATTAAAACAAGCATAAGTATATTTTATCCACGACAAGAAACATTATATTATTTTAGTCACGTAAAGAATCTCATTCTCGTTTTCTCCACGAACAGAAGCATAACTTTATCTTTTCCACAAATAGAAGCACATTTCTATTTTATCTACGAAGAAAAGCGCATTTTTAACTTCACCACGAATAAAAGCATATATGTATTTTTGAGACAGATATCCCTTTTCTATACCGCGCTACCTCTCGGCAGTAAATGGCAAACCTACGAGAGTAAATCATTGCCTATGAAAAGCTCTCACCCGCCGTTCGGATTCGGCAATAAACTGTAGGTCCCACCACTTTGAGTACAAATATAACAAGCACAGCTCAAAATGGTGAGAGAGCTCGGCCGAAGTTCTATGTAGCGCCAAACTACTATTATTCCCATATACATTTTTGTGGATAAGAAATCACATAATGTTGATGATGGACCAAAATTATTGTTTTTTCAGTGATGACGTGGTTTCCAGGTGTGTCAGTGGACATTTTTTGGTGACAGTGTTCCAATGAATAATATATCCACATACAGGTGCTTCATTGGAACTTTTTTATACCCTACACCTATGAGGTACAGGGTATATTAACTTTGTGCATATATTGTAACGCCCCTTAGGAGGCGTGTCCGGTATGGAAAAGTATATATATTCTTGATCATGTTAGCCATGTCCGTCTGTCTGTCTGTCTGTCTGTCTGTCTGTCTGTCTGTCTGTCTGTCCGTCTTGCTGTCCGAATACAGAATAACTTGAGAAATACTGATCAGAATGCGATGAAATTTCGTCTCAATATATTTTAGCCAAAAGTAGGAACTGAGTTTGAAAATGAGCCAAATCGGTCAACGGACACGCCCACCTCCCATACAAGTCACTTTCATATAACTCTTTCGGAACTAATAACTCGAAAAGTATTCAAGGTATAGCTATAAAAGTTAAAATGCATTATTAGAATTCACCTAAAAACATGTGGTCCAATAATGGGCGTGATACGCCCACTTTTTTTTTTCAATATTTCCCGGGTTTTCATAGTGGAAATTTGATCCGTAAATTATTAAAATCAAATCTATGAAATATTAGCCTTTCAAAATTTTAAATATAGGCGTGGTCCGCCCAATTATATTTTTCCTTTTTTTTTTTTTTAGTTTTTTTATACTTTTATATACATTTTTTAATTTATGGGGATATAAGACGTAAATTTCTGATATGTGAATAATATTCTGAGGGTGGGGAGGTTCACAATAATTAAAAACTTTAAAATTAAGGTATGCAATTAAATATCCCACATTAATATCCCCACCAAAGGTGTAGGGTATTCCATAGTCGGGCCCGACCGACTATAAAAATCCGCCGCATGTGACCGAACTTACCCATGTGACCTAACTTTCCCAACTCGTTTTTTTTATATAATTATAAAATATTGAATCTAATTATAAAAAAATTAAATCGTTAATTGTTATTTAGAACACAATACAAGCTAACGTTCAAAATTATTAACATTTTTCTATCTAGAATTAAAATAGACCCTTTCAAATTAGGTTTCATCTAAAAGTGTTAAAATGTATAGAAATACATAAAAAAGACAAAAAATACTGAAAAATAGCAGAAATTTCTCAAATACATTAAAATACTGAACAAATTCATAACATTGATGAATTGTTCATTGTTTATATGAAACATTCATTGATGTTATGAAAATTATTCATTATTATGACGAATTTTTAATTATATTTTCATTGATTATGTTGATAAACATTTTTATTATCTATTCATAAAAGTCGCCTTCACTTTTGCTTTCATTTAAAATGCAAATTAAATAAAAATAATTCTGTCTACTGCAAAATTACTATGATGTTGATTTTTTCAGTTTTTAAAAAAAGCACTCTACATGAATGAAAAATCGTAAAAACCAAAAGACCAATCGTCGAAAAAAAATAACAACATCGCATCACGTTTATTGTGCCATCCTCAACAAACTGCGTATCCTCGGTGAGCGCGCGCCAAAATCCTTTAATCGTCGATTCACTTTATTTTCAGCATCATTTGCGGCACTGCTTTGGGAATCCAAAGCCGTCTCTGTGCAGATTTCATGTTGTGCTTTGATCCCGCTGAAAACTACAATTTGTTGATTTCCAACAGTTGTTGTTATTTTTATTTATTTATTTTATTCTGTTTTATTTATTTTTGTTTTACTTTATGTTCCGCATTATTTTTATTGAAATTTTGCCAATCACGTTCGCGCTATTTTCGAATTGTTATTTACTATTTTTACGATGTCATCCTTGTGCCGTATACCGAGTAAAAAAAAGTGGAATACTTTTTGTATACACCATTGTGTCAGTGGTGTTGACGTCGACGAACAGCTGTATTCAAAATCATGGAACTCGCAAAAAGAAAAAAAAAACAAAATTTAAGCCGTATTAAGTCTGTTTCCTTTGCAGAAAACTTTTGCATATAAAAGTTAAGTTATGTCTTTTTAACACTTTACATTTAAGTATTTTCTATTATATTAGTTACAGCTTAATAAAGAAATTTACAAACATTTCTCATTTCTAATATTCACATAATTCAGAGAAACGATTAAAGGGACCGTTCTTCTACTTCTTTACAGCTGTCATTCATCTGTGAATTTGTTCTTTAAGAAATAGAATTTCATTTAACATTTTGCTAGATTACTGCATTATTACTAATTATTCTGAGACCTGGTCAAAATTTTCCCAGTATACTTCCTATTCAGAATATGTTCGTTTTAAACTTTTCTACTCTATGTGTACTTAAACACCGAAAAAAATACTGTAGTAAATTATATACAATGTATGTCTTGTTTTGAAAAAATATAGGTCTACTACATTTAGCAAGTTTTTAAATACATTTGATTTTATTTGACTTCATTTGACTACACCATGTATTAAATATTTGTTTTTTACTTATTGCAGAAACTGCATTATTGTTTTATTTTAATAATTTTAAATTCGTGTGAACACACGACGAACGTATTACGAAAGGTGGTTCGTCGAGTTGGTATAAACGAATTCATTAGCGAATTCATATTTCAGAAACTGACCGAAACGAGAACTAGAGATACCAAACTAATTGAATCAACTAAATCTTATAGGTTTTGAAAATAAAAACGTGCAAATAAAATGTGTTAACTGTGCAGATAGAATAATATACTGTTACGAAAATTCAGTCTACGGAAATTTATTAAACACTCTTATGTTTGGTTTAAATTACAACAATTAACTTTATTAATTCACTTTAATAAACAACTTTACTAATAACAAATTCTAACAACTCCTGCAAGTCCACAATTTAACTTGACATTTATCACACGAGATGCACTCGACCACTTTACAATCACTACTGAAGTGTTGTGCCTCAGATGCGGCTCCCTTATATACTGCATGCATCAGTTCGACACGTTTCGACAAGCTTCGATATATTTCGAGAACCTTCTACTCGTTTTGCGAATGACGCATGCTATTGGCATCTTATTCGCACTCATGTGTTTTAATGTGCTGATCTTCTGTCTCCTTCTAACACATTGCTTAGTACGCTGAATTGTCTTGAGTCTCATTATTATTGTTGATTGCTTACACAGTGGAGCAAATTACCTCTTTTCTTAACAATACATATTGTTACGAAAATTCAGTCTACAGAAAACTGTTCTACAAGTACGTATCTCTGGATTGTGTACAAAATAAAAACGCACTTATATTTGGTTTTAACTAGTATTATTTCAACTAGTATTAATTCACTTTATTAATTTAAATAACAACTTAAAGAACTGCTGAATTACTACAATTTATCTTTACAATGTTCACTCACGAGACGCACTAGTTAACTATTAAATCACAACTGAAGTGCTGTACCTCTGATGCAGCTCCCTTATATACTGGTTGCATCAGTTCGACACGTTTCGACAAGCTTCGACTTGTTTCGAGAACCTTCTACTCGTTTCGTGAATGACGCATGCTATTGGCATCTCATTTGCACTCATGTGTTTTAATGCGCTGATCTTCCATCTCTTTCTCGCACACTGCCTCAGTGCGCTGAATGATCTTCCGTCTATTTCGAACACATTGCACATAGTACGCTGAATTGTCTTGCGTCTCATTATTATTGTTGATTGCTTGCACAGTGGAGCAAATTACCTCTTTTCTTAACAATACATATATACTCTCAGAGAAGACACATAATTTTTTTGACAGATTGTTATTGGCAGACAAAGGATGAAGGTGCCAAACGGCAAATTTGATGTTGTTTTCAATGAACGCTCTCTCATTTTTCACCACCTATATTCTGTTCAGGCGGTAAGATTTGATATCGTCAATGTGCAATTTTTGACATTTGAGTTTTTTTACATTTTTTAATGTATGCTGTGCAAAAATCGCGTCTAATTTTGTTGGATTTTTCTAGCCACAAACGACAAAACCAAAAAGGGCGAATTTGAAAAATTGAAAATCTTGTCATGCCAAAAGGGCGAATCTTTTCGGTTTCTCACCATAACTTTTTATTGGTAGAAGATAAAAAAGTGGTGGAAAGGCATTTATTGTTTGTTTTCAAAGCACCAATCGATTTGCATCATTAATTAAAAAAATGTTGGAAAAATATTTATAATTAATGACACAGATCGATAAGTGCTTTGCCTCAAACAATAGTTGCCTTTACATCACTATTTTATATTGTACCGTTAGAGAGTTATAGCAAAAAACGAAAAGATTCGCCCTTTTGGCATGACAAGATTTTCAATTTTTCCAATTTCTTCGTTTTTTTGCTATAATTTTTATTGTTGCAAGGTAAAATAGTGGTGTAAAAGTATTAATTTTTTGTTTTAAAGCACCTATCGATTGGCATCATTATTTAAAAATATTTTACCAAACATTTTTTTCCTGCAAATAACAAATGGCAAATTAATGTTTGACAAAATTAATGATGCCATAGATAGGTGCTTTAAAATCAAACAATTAAGGCCTTTACATTACTTTTTTTTATCGGGCGCAAATAAAAAGTTATAGCATAAAAAACAAAAATATTTGCGTTTTGATCAGGATATAGCCTTACAAAATCCGTATTTTCGTAATTTCAGTAGGTTGTCCAAATCTAAAGATATTTCATATACGTAACAATAATTGACAAATAAAACAAAATAACAGAAAAATATAAATTTTGCTAATTTTTAAAGCACTTCAAACTTTAAAATTTGATTTCCCAACATTTATAAAAATGCACATTCGCCCCTTTGGCATGAGAGTGACGATATGCCATCAGTGAATATGGTTCTTATAAGAACTTGTTCTTCTAAGAACTGTTTTATTTGAGAACTGATTCTTCACAAAGCTGGTTCTTATAAGAACCGGTTCTTCTCAGAACTGATACTTCTCAGGTCCTTCACAAAGCTGATTTTTATCAGAACTGGTACTTCGCAGGACTGGTTCTTTTCAGAACTGGTTCTTCTCAGAACTGGTTCTTCTCAGAACTGGTTCTTCTCAGAACTGGTTCTTCTCAGAACTCATTCTTCTCAGAACTCATTCTTCTCAGAACTAGACCATGTCTGAAAGGGATCTTCTCAGAACATGTTCCTATCAGAACTAATAAAAATAATAGTACTTAGTCCGAGCTCTCTTACTATTATATATAACAGCTGTGCGTGTTATATTTGTACTCAAAGTGGTAGGACCTACAGTTTAATGCCGAATCCGAACGGTGAGTGAGGGATATTCACAGGCAATGTTTCTCACTCGTAGGTTTGCCATTTACTGCCGAGAGGTTGCGCGATATTGAACCTGGGAACTTTCGGCTCGAAGTCCAACGCACTAACCTTGAGCTAGTGACGCTACTCCTATTAGAACTGGCACTTGTAAAAACTAGTTCTTCTCAGAACTACAGCATGTCTGAAATGGATTTTTTCAAAACTGGTTATTTTATGAATTGGTTTTTCTCAAAACTAGTTCTTCTGAGAACTAATTCTTCGCATAATTGGTTATTCTCAGAACGGTTCTACTCAAAACTGGTTCTTCTCAGAACTGTCTAGTCACAGAATTCTTTCTATGACATCATATTTCAGGAAATAATATTACTTTTTTTTAGAAAATTCTGCTGAAATATATTTTGCAAATATGCTAAGTATATGAAGTTATTTAACATATTTACGAAATATATTTTAAAACATTTTATTTTATTAATAAAAATAGAATAATTCTTAGAATAATTCTTTTTTTTTATTAATATTTTAATATTTAGAAATATGTCGGGCATATTTCCGGCAAACACACAAATAAATGGAATTTATTGGAGTATTTGCATGCAATATTAAAAAAAAAATTTGGTGTCTTTAAATATTTTTTAATTTGTATTCAGATTTTTTTTTTAATATTATAATTTTTCTTATTTCCGTACTTTGTTCTATGATTTTATCATATCATAGATATGTACATAATTTCCTTAATTTAGGTAAAACCAAAATACGAACGTAGTCTCCAATTTTCATTGAAGTTCCTCCGAAAATCTGAAAAGTTCTTGATTTTTGAATATTGTTTTCAACTTTCCTTAATAAGTTTCAATAGGACTGTTTTTATAGAATTTTGCAATTACATTAAAACTTTTTTTAAAACTTAAACAAACTCATTTTTCAACATCATATAAACAGATACAGTTTTTTTTTTTTGCCTCATACAGAATGCCATACAAACTTTTACTACATAGACAAACACTCAAATTGAGTGCAGCTAAAATGAAGTGTTTTGAAAAAATCTCCATATTTCAGCATCAATTAAAAGGCACATTTGTAACGCCTCAAATGGCGCACAATTTAGCACGAAGCCAAATGCATTGTATACGAATAGACAGACAGACGACACTCGCAAAGACACTCAAACACATTCCACTCGAATATACTCCAACTCACACACGCACACAACACACTGTTAAATTACTTCCATATCCGCGGACAATTTTCAACATCCTCCACACAAGCGAACGCATTTACAACTGTCAAATTTGTAAACAATTTTCAATTGTGGCGTGACAAATGACCCAGTGGGAATTATAATATAAACTTTCCTAAGCAACAATTTACTAGGCAGCTGAAATAATGCCAGGTTTCTCGTAGGAATTTGAGTGAAAACTCAAATCCTTGTCGGTCGAATCCTTGTCGGTTACTGGTAGGGATTAGAAGAGTATATCCATGCCAGTAAAACTAGTCAAAAACTGATCTGATATGAATTTAAAGAGTAGGTCCCTGTCAGTAAAACTAGTCACGAACTTGTCTGTTACTGGTAGGAAAATGCCCTGAAATTGGCTAGTTTCTGGTCGGCAAGTACGTGACATCTCTTGTGGGTTACTCGACAAGTGACTAGTGAAACTCGCCGGGTACTGCAGTTACTGCACTAAGCATCAATGAGAAATAATTTTATAATATTCAATTTGAATATTCATTTATTTCTTATTTCGCATTATTTAAATTATTTTGTGAGTTATTATTTAAACTCTAAATAATTTTGTTTAATTTGTAATGTTATATCATCAAACCATATTAAAAAAATGTGCTAGGATTAAGATCGGAAACTAATCACTGTATTTTAACTTGTTAGAACCCGACCAGTAACATAATTAACATGATCTGGTCATGATCATGTCTTCCCTAATATGATCAACTTCTACTGGGGAATCTAATAGATCAAGAACTGTGTATTCTTCACTTTCAAAAATTAAAAAGTTAGTTGCGACTAGTTTCACAGTGTAGTTTCTATTGAATATTAAATGTCGAATTACAAAAAAGAAATAGCAAAATATATTTTAATTTCTATCTGTCTTAATAAACTGACATCACTAGTCTAATGTGACCCCGTAGGTTAACTAAACCTCTGGGTCAAATATATTAACTCCGAGACCTTTCAAATGATATATGAAACTCGATGTTCGAACATCGAATAATGAAGCTATAATAAAAAAACGATTTTGGCAGGCTCTAAAAATTTTTTTTTTTTTTGGTTTTTACCATTTCTCGATGTAAGCTTTTATTTTAAGGGTGATATTTCAAATCACTTTTTTTAAATATTATTTTTCACTTAACGATATATAAAACATGATGATCGGACATGAAAATGATGAAAAGACCATTTTTTTCGGTTTTTGGCTGACTCCAAAAATAATTTTTACTTTCTCGAGGTAATCTTTCTAATTAGGTGCAGACTTCCACACATTTTTTTTTCGACCGGCCTAATGACCACCATCCCCGGAACGAAAAAAAAAATGTTATTGTAATCAATTAAACCTATAGGTCAAATATATTAACCGGCGAGACATTTTTAACGATATAACAAACATGATGATCGGACATTAAATAAAGCTATGATAAAACGAGTTGGGAAAGTTAAGTCACATGGGTAAGTTCGGTCACATGGAGCGGATTTTTATAGTCGGTCGGGCCCGACTATGGAATACCCTACACCTTTGGTAGGGATATTAATTTGGGATATTTAATTGCATACCTTAATTTTAAAGTTTTTAATTATGCTGAACCTCCCGACCCTCAGAATATTATTCATATATCAGAAATTTACGTCTTATATCCCCATAAATTAAAAAATTTATATAAAAGTATAAAAAACTAAAAAAAAAAAATGAAAAATATAATTGGGCAGACCACGCCCATATTTAAAATTTTGAAAGGCTAATATTTCATAGATTTGATTTTAATAATTTACGGATCAAATTTCCACTATGAAAACCGGGAAATAATGAAAAAAAAAGTGGGCGGATCACGCCCATTTTTGGACCACACATTTTAAGGTGAAGTCTAACAATACGTTTTAAATTTTATAACTATACCTTGAATAATTTTCGAGTTATTAGTTCCGAAAAAGTTATATAAAAGTGACTTGTATGGGAGGTGGGCGTGTCCGTTGACCGATTTGGCTCATTTTCAAACTCAGTTCCTACTTTTGGCTAAAATATATTGAGACGAAATTTCATCGCATTCTGATCAGTATTTCTTATTCTGTATTCGGACAGCAAAACAGCAAGACAGCAAGACGGACAGACAGGCAGACAGACAGACAGACAGACAGACAGACAGACAGACAGACAGACAGACAGACAGACAGACAGACGGGCATGTCTAAACGGACTCGGGTAGTGATGCTGATCAAGAATATATATACTTTTCCATACCGGACACGCCTCCTAAGGGGCGTTACAATATATGCACAAAGTTAATATACCCTGTACCTCATAGGTGTAAGGTATAAATACTATTTTGGCGGTATTTGGTGGGCTCAAAAAAAAACTTTTACTTTCAGAGGTAATCATTCATTTTTGGGGCGGACTTTCAAACATTTTTTTTTTGACCGGCCTAATGAACAGCATCCCTCGAAAGAAAAGAATATTTTATTGTAAGGAACATATTTCTTGTTTGATGAAAACGTTTTTTTAATTACTTTTATTAATTGAATATTTTCTTCAAACGTATATACTATATGACGTTGTTGTAGAAATCTGTTCAAGCTTGCTGCAACCATGTTTTAATCTTTATCTATCTTGTTAAAAATTAATATATCGATTTATAATTATTGTAGAAAAAACTATATGATTAGTACAAACATATGTACTATTAGAAACCGCTATAGAAACCAATTAATGTAGTTCATGATGCACAAAGTTTTAATTCTATGTTTTTTACTAAACTGTTTGAATGATTGCCACAATTTTTTTTTTTTTATTATCTTCAAATTCTTCGCAGAATTTTTCGCATGATTACTGCAAAAATTTTTGCGTGAATGATTTTGTTTGTAGCAGATTGAATGATTACTGCAATTAAATCATATTCGTTTATTTCACAATTGCTGCAAATATGTTATGTTTTTCGTTTATTGTGGAAATAAATGAATGATTTCTACAAACACATGTTATTTTTGGAATATCAACTAAGCTCCACAGTACAAAGATATTTTGTATCAAGATTGTGAAGACGTTACCTAAGATTTTATAGTTAAAATTGCCACGAGGGTCGATGCTCAAGCCGGGATCGAACCCGAAACTTTTCGAGTGCAAGTCCTGTACATCTCTGGACTGCTGTGGCCCTCTATTTTATGCTTGGTTTAACAATTTCTCATAGCTTAAGTACAAAAAATATTTTTAATGACACATATTTACATATAAATTCTTGAATAATAGCAGCAAACATATTTAATACTTGATGTAATTGTCGAAACAATATATTGACTGCTGCAACAATGTTTTTCTTTTGGCTTTCTTTTATAATTATTTACATGAGGTTGCAAACAGTTTTTTACGCTATATTTCTATTGCTGCGATAATTAAATGATTGCTGCAAACAAATGTGCTATTTTATGTTGTGGCAAAGATTATTTTATGATTGCTGTAATCATTTTTAGTTTTAGTATTTTTCGTCTCATGATTACTGTAAATATGTTTTATTCATTTTAATAATATCCAATTTTTCACTCACCATCTTGCGGTTTCGTATAGTTTGCGAATAGCGCCGAACAATTTTCCGAGCTGCGTATGGCCTCCCGAAAATTTGGATAAGTGATGGTAGGTTGCGAGTAGGTTGACGTTGTAATTGATGTATTTAATTGGGTAGCTGTTGTGGACGATGCTGTAGCCGCCTCTTTCACTGTTGTCGCTGCTGCTTTTGTAACAACTTGAATGGCATTTGCAATGTGCTGTGGTATTTTTGTAGTTGTTGTGGTAACTGCAACCGCTGCTGTTGTCGTCCTTTGTATCACAGGTGCTGTTAAGTTGTTGCTGGCATATATTGGTGTTGCTGCGACAGTTGTTGCAGCATCATCGTGATCAACATCTATGTGATTTGTGACATTTTGAAAGAACATGTTCAGCACACGCGTCACATTTGTGCGAATCGATGTTATTGTTGCCGTCAAATTGTTGCTGCCATTGTTGAAATTCACAAATTCCTCGCTGATGCCATCATCGTAGATGCTGCTGTTTCTGCTGCTATTTCTACTACTGTTGCTGCTGCTGCCCTCAATGTTGTTGGCATCCAAATTCCACACGGGTTCTTTATCATTCAACATTTTGCATTAGTTGATTTTTATAGTATTTAAAAAGAATTATAATTGTTTTTTGTTTTTTTTATTATATTTTTTACTATGTATGTAAATATTCACATATTTACATAAATTTAACAGCCTTTGTCCTTTAGGTCATTTGAGAGTTTTGCGCATAGATTTGGGTGAAGTTATTCACAGGTGCTGTAAATACAAATTAATGATTGTTAAATATTTCGTGAATAATTGTGTAATTTTATTTTTATGAAAAATTGAATTTTTTAACGTTTAATTGAATTTTAAGTGATTATCTATATTTTTAGTGAGAAATTGAATTTTTAGAGATAAATTGATTGATTTTTTAATGAAATTTTTAATTATTTTAGTGAAAAATTAAAGTGTAAAATTTAATTTTTAGTGAAAAATTGAATTTATGGTGGAAAATTGATTTTTTTTTAGTGAAAAATTGAATATTTAGTGAAAAATTGATTTTTTTTAGTGAAAATTTGAATTTTAAGTGAAATTTTAATTTTTAGTGCAAAATTGAATTTTTAGTGAAAAATGGAATTTTTAGTGAAAAAATAAGTTTTTAATGGAAAATTGGGTTTTGGAGAAAAATGGATTTTTAGTGAAAAATTGAATTTATAGTAAAAAATTGAATTCTTAGTGAAAAATTGAATTTTTAGTGAAAAATTGAATTTATAGTAAAAAATTTAATTTTTAGTGAACAATTGAATTTTTAGTAAAAAAAATGAAATTTTAGTAAAAATTTGAATCTTTAGTGAAATATTGAATTTTTAGTGAAAAATTGATTTTTTTAGTGAAAAATTTAATTTTTAGTGAAAAATTTAATTTTTAGTGAAAAACTGAATTTTGTGAAAAATTGAATTTTAAGTGAAAAATTTAATTTTTAGTGAAAAACTGAATTTTGTGAAGAATTGAATTTTTAGTGAAAAATTGAATTTTAATTGAAAAATTGAATTTTATTGAAAAATTTTTAATAAAAAATTGAACTTTCAGTGAAAATTTGAATTTTTAGTGAAAATTTGAATTTTTGGTGAAAAATATAATTTTTAGTGAAAATTTGAATTTTTAGTGAAAAATTGAATTTTTAAAGAAAAATTGAATTTTAAGTTAAAAATTTAATTTTTAGTGAAAAATTGAATTTTTAGTGAAAAATTGAATTTTTAGTGAAAAATTGATTTTTTAGTGAAAATTTGAATTTTTAGTGAAAACTGAATTTTTATTGAAAAATTGAATTTTTAGTGAAAATTTGAATTTTTTAGTGAAAAATTGAATTTTTACTGAAAAATTGAATTTTAGTGAAAAATTGAATTTTTAGTGAAAATTTGAATTAGTGAAAATTAGAATTTTTAGTGAATAATTGAGTTTTTAGTGAAAACTTTAATTTTTAGTGAAAAATTGAACTTTTAGTGAAAATTTTAATTTTTAGTGAAAAATTGAATTTTTAGTGAAAAATTGAATTTTTAGTGAAAAATTGATTTTTTTTAGTGAAAAATTGAATTTTTTGTGAAAACCGAATTTTTATTGAAAAATTGAATTTTTAGTAAAAATTTGAATTTTTAGTCAAAATTTGAATTTTGTAGTGAAAAATTTAATTTTTATTGAAAATTTGAATTTCTATTAAAAAATTGAATATTTAGTGAAATATTAAAAATTGAGTTTTTGATGAAAAATTAAATTTTTAGTGAAAAATTGAATTTTGAGTGAAAAATTGAATTTTGAGTGAAAAATTGAATTTTGAGTTATAAATTTAATTTGAAGTAAAAAATAGAATATTTAGTGATAAATTGAATTTTTAGTGAAAAATTGAATTTTTAGTGAAAAATTGAATTTTTAGTGAAAAATTGAATTCATAGTGAAAATTTGATTTTTTTTAGTGAAAAATTGAATTTTTAGTGAAAAATTGAGTTTATAGTGAAAAATTGAATATTTAGTGAAAAATTGAATTTTTAGTGAAAATTGAATTTTTTTTAGTGAAAAATTGCATTTTTAGTGAAACATTGAATTTTTAGTGAAAATTTAATTTTTTTTTGAAAAATTTAATTTTTCCAGAAAAATTTAATTTTTCTTGAAAAATTGAATTTTTAGTGAAAAATTAAATTTTTGTATTGAAAATTGAATATTTAGAGAAAAATTTGAATTTTTAATGAAAATTTTGATTTTTAGTGAAAATTTAAATTTTAATAGAAAATTTGAATTTTTAGAAAAAATTTAATTTTTATTGAAAATATATTAATTTTTAGTTAATTGGCATTAATAGAAAAATTTTATTATTTATTACAAAAGTTTATTATTTACAAATATGATATCATCTGTAAATTATTAAGCCAATTGCATAATTGTTTTACTCTACCATATTTGAACATATAATAATTACAGAAATTGATTATAATATTTCTACTGCGTTGATACAAACATGTTTCACACTTTGGAATTAATTGAATGCATCATATTAATCAATTGCTACAATCGTATAGCTTTAAATGATTATGACAATTACATGCATTTGTTTTAAACATTTAATTAATCATGATAATTTTGTAATTTATTTGTACTTTTGTGTTTAAAAAATCTGAATGCTGAATGGTTGCATCAATGCTAACCATAATAATTATCACTATCAATAACCACAACAGTTAATATGATTAAATAGTACAATAAGTATTTTATTGTAGTTTTTTGATATAATCTTAAAGAGTAAAAATTATTTGTTACACTTTGGAATATGTTTCTAGTAAATACATTGATATTATTTGACGTAAGTACAATATTTATTTTAATATGTTTTTTAATTAAAAATTGAACTATTTATTCTATTCAGATTAAATAAAAAATATTAATTATAATTTTCTATTCATTTTTTTTTCATATTTATAAAATTAATTCCTTTTTTTTATATTTGTAATAATTTTTATTGTAATTGCCATTTTTCTAAATATTTTTTATTAATCCTTTTTATTATTCAAGCTCAATGTCATTGATTGTTATCGAATGGGGTTGTCAGCAAAATGTTATTACGTGAATTACCAGACAATAACAGCATGGACGGGCAACAGCTGTTGCTACTATTGTTAGATTGTTCGTAATGACAAAAGCAAGAGTTTCCATATTTATTATCGGAAATGAAAAAATTTGTTTTAGCAACACTTTTATAATATAAATCATTTAACATTTGACATTACATGGAACCCTACACAAGATCAAAAATATTTATATTCTAGATCCAAATATATTAATACTTTCTATGGTATATTTTAATGTTTTACATATATTTCATATATTTTTTTACATTATTTATTATCTCGATGAAAGGTCTTTTATTAAAGAAATTTGTTATGATAACCGAATAATGGAATTTACGAATTTATTTTATTCTCATAATTTGTTAATACATAGTTGAAAACCTGATAGTTTTGGTTAGAAGAACAAAAAATGAAAAAAAAAAATACACTAGTTGGTTGAGTTAACTAAACGAACAATCCAATAGAATGAAAAAAAAGTCTGCTTTTACAAACGAATACATTTTATGATGGTGTATTTAATAACAATTTATTGATAATTTAGAATGCGAGTCACGGAACTTAAGAAAACAGAATTTGTTGGAGAAATTTGTTTGTAAGAGCAGCAAATAAAGATACTGAACCAAATGTCTTTGATAATATCATTTATGACAACCGAATACATTTAAAAATAACGGATATATTTTGTAATTTTAGGAGATGCAATTGACTTTTTGTTATAGTTGGAAAAAAAGAATCGATTGATTAAATCAACGAATGGACGATATTATGTCAATATTGACTCTGACAACCGAATACTATTTATGCGGTCAGATTTATTTACAAAGCCTTTTATGGTCTTTTAGAAGGTAAATGATTTTCTTGGTGTCATTGAATGGTGCTGGTTGAAAGAACATCCAAATTATAGATTGTCTGTCTAGACTGATTTTGATAATATTAATTATGACAACCGAATTTGTTATGAGATAAAATGACTATAATATTAATCAGTAAATAGAAATATAGTTATAATCAAATATTACATTTACAGATCTGATTAACCTTATAGTTTTGGTTTGAAAAAAATATCAAAATGAATTAGTGGAGTTAACCGACAGACGATATTATGAAAATAGCTGCACTGACAGCTGAATAATATTTTTAATGGTAGATTCAGTTACAATTAATTGATATTTTAAAATGCGTTGAACGACACTTTCGGAATTAATTGCACTTATTTGTAAAAATATCAATGTGTTGGCTGAAGGAACAGCGAAATTAGCGATTTTTAAAAAATGTCTTTGATAATAGCGTTTGTGACAACCGAATACTGTATGAAATGACGGATCATAAACAAATTACATGTTCGGAGATACTTTTGATCTTTAGAACATCGTTAAACAAATAGCAAAGGGAATCATTTAGAAGAATCGATTGAATGCATAGATGATGTTATACCAATATCTGCTCTGACAACCGAACAACTCGTGTGTAGAGGGATATATTTTAAATTTACTGATATTTATCAATACGATTGAGGGAACTTTAGAACGCAATTGCATTTGATGCTGAAAATGTTTTAGTTTTTGTTGGAAGAACAGCAAAATTAGAAACTTAATAATATGTCTTTGATAATATCATTTGTGACAACCGAATACTGTATGAAATGACGGACCATAAACAAATTACATGTTCGGTGATACTTTTGATCTTTAGATCATCGTTAAACAAATAGCAAAGGGAATCATTTAGAAGAATCGATTGAATGCATAGATGATGTTATACCAATATCTGCTCTGACAACCGAACAATGCGTGTATAGAGGGATATATTTTAAATTTACTGATATTTATCAATTCGATTGAGGGAACTTTAGAACGCAATTGCATTTGATGCTGAAAATGTTTTAATTTTGGTTGGAAGAACAGCAAAATTAGAGATTTAATAATATTTCTTTGATAATATCATTTGTGACAACCGAATACTGTATGAAATGATGGATCATAAACAATTTACATTGTAACGACGAAAATCGGCGGCGCCTCATTTTCGTCAACATAGCAGCTGGTCTGCTTTATATTTTATATTTTTTTATTATTAAGCTATTTTTATTAATTGGAATATTATTAAGTTATAACAACTACGTCGAATGTATAAAATGCCGTATAATGGGATTCGAAGATGAACTACTACTTTTTACAAAATAGTAGTATGCCACATGCAACACCGCCACCCTGATCGATTGGACTTCGAAAATTGCAAATGGCCGAACAGCTGACATGTTCGAATTGGCAAAGCGAGGTTTCATTCGAACGACGACAGCAGCAATCGTTCAGTTGGTTCATGGTCGCTGATCAGAACAGTCGCTCTAGTAGCAGTAGTTGCAGTTGGCAGTTCACCTCTGGTCGCGGACCAAGGTAGTTAGCAGTGATCACTCAACAGGGTAAGTTGTAACGAGTAGGCTGTGACTGTGGCCGCTGGTCAAGACACACTACTGCAGGAGAGGCAGACGGAGAGTAGGCTGTGACTGTGGCCGCTGGTCAAGACACACTACTGCAGGAGAGGCAGACGGAGAGTAGGCTGTGACTGTGGCCGCTGGTCAAGACACACTACTGCAGGAGAGGCAGACGGAGAGTAGGCTGTGACTGTGGCCGCTGGTCAAGACACACTACTGCAGGAGAGGCAGACGGAGAGTAGGCTGTGACTGTGGCCGCTGGTCAAGACACACTACTGCAGGAGAGGCAGACGGAGAGTAGGCTGTGACTGTGGCCGCTGGTCAAGACACACTACTGCAGGAGAGGCAGACGGAGAGTAGGCTGTGACTGTGGCCGCTGGTCAAGACACACTACTGCAGGAGAGGCAGATGGAGAGTAGGCTGTGACTGTGGCCGCTGGTCAAGACACACTACTGCAGGAGAGGCAGACGGAGAGTAGGCTGTGACTGTGGCCGCTGGTCAAGACACACTACTGCAGGAGAGGCAGACGGAGAGTAGGCTGTGACTGTGGCCGCTGGTCAAGACACACTACTGCAGGAGAGGCAGATGGAGAGTAGGCTGTGACTGTGGCCGCTGGTCAAGACACACTACTGCAGGAGAGGCAGATGGAGAGTAGGCTGTGACTGTGGCCGCTGGTCAAGACACACTACTGCAGGAGAAGAGAGCCGTCGCAGAGTTGTGAGTATACGGATTCTGAGCAATGCAGTGCGGCCATGGATTACGGCATATACCTGTACCCCACGGCTCGACGGGAATAGTGTAAAAAGTGAAATTGAATTTTTTGGTTTTAAACATATTTGCTAAGTAAATCTAACTTTATTTAATAATGATAAAAATAAATTGTGAATTTTAAAAAAAAGTTGTGTTACTCTGCAAAAATATAAATTTTTGCAACGAACCCTGGACACGACGAGTGATACCTCGGCATCGGCCAAAAAGGTTCGTTACAATGGCGCCCGAGCAGGGACTACAACAACAAAATTAAAATCAGTGCGGTAATAAAGAAAGTAAAATTAATTAAAATCAGTGCGCGGAAATATTGTAACAAAGTAAATTCAGTGCGCGGAAGAAAAAAAAAAAAAACTAACCTCCAAAGGCAGGCAGTGAAAATTAAAATGGTGGATATGGACCACAGAAAAAAATAGTGGCAAGAACCAAAAATCTAAAGTGTTTGAAAAATAAAATAGAACAAATACAAGAAAAATATTTTTTTTTAACTCAATAATTAACAAAAAAAAAAAAAAAAAAAAATATATATATAGTTATAAAAATGAATAGTGTTAAGTGGGTGAATTACCTCACAAAGAAGGAACTCGTCGCGTACGCCAATGAGTTCGCCTTCGACTCAACGGGCACCGTCGAACAATTAAAACAACGGTTCACAGCTCTCCTAAACGAGGAAGAACACAAGCCCGAGCGCTTGGCTCGCTTCACAGAGATACAGGCGCTACATCGAAGAGGGGCCTCCCCCGCGCGTAAAACAACTACCACAGAAGCTGAGGCCGAAGCCGAATCCAGCATCACAACACTGACGGTACCACCCATCTCAAACTCTACCCCCGGGTCGAGCGGGGTCTCACCGCAGACATCCAGCCACAACCAGTCGGAGGATGGCACGGCTGCAATCACTGTCGTTAAATCACTACCAGTCAAAACGTTGCCTGCGGCTAACGTTTCTGCCTTAGGTAAGTCTTCGAATCTTTCAAATAACAAGCCAGGCCAGGACCTGCCGCATTCTTCCCACCAGATAATCGCCGACTGCGTACGCAAGTGGGCCATTAAATACGATGGCGGTAAAGAGCCTCTCGAGTTTGTTGAACGCATCGAGGAGCTGGCCGACGCATATCGGTTAGACATAGATCATCTTCCCCGTGTGATGCCTGAGTTATTGAAATCCAGGGCATTAAGTTGGTTTCGCAATAACAATAAACATTGGGAGACGTGGAGGTCTTTCAAAGCCGATTTCATGAAATTCTTTCTGCCAATGCGCTACCGAGAGCGGTTGGACGACGAAATTCGTCAGCGATGTCAGCGACCCCAAGAGTTATTCAAGGACTACATTCTGGACCTACAGACACTGATGCGCCACGCGGGATACAGCGCAGAGCAGGAGTTAGACAGAATTTTCCGAAATACACACCCTGACTACCAGTGGTATATCCGACGCCACGATTTCACTACGCTCGATGGCCTGATGGAAATGGCAGAGGAACTGGAAAACATCCGCCCCAGGCCACCACAACACAGCGGAGCCACCCAACCACGTCGAGACCAACATCGGATGGTCGCGCAAGATCTTCCCGACCGCCTCGATCAACATACGACGTGTCAGACATGTGGACAGCAGGGGCACACGGCGAGGACGTGCAGAAATCCAAACAAATTGTTCTGTTGGGATTGCGGTCGACAAAACGTCCGAACAATTAATTGTTGCCGACGTCGAGTGGGAAACGGAAGCGAGGACCGCCACGATCGAGGGCCGGCGGATCCTCCAAAAAGCGACCCTCCACAAAATTAAGCCATTTACAACATGACGCGCGTCACATTGTTGCCGACATAATAGTAAGCAATGAAAGGACGCCCGCTACCATCGACACCGGCGCTACCAGAAGCTTTGTCAGTAAGCGTTTCGTTCAACGACTGGAGCACAGGTGTACCCTAATTACAGCCAACGCAGAAGTCATATTAGCAGACAACTCAAGGAAGTATCTCGACCAAGCAGTAGAGGCGAAAGTCCAGATCGGAAATAGCACCTGTCATTTTCGATTCCTGGTGATGCCAGAGGCAACAGAGGACGTGCTTCTAGGGATGGATTTTTTGATGACCATCGGTGCCACGTTCAGTTGCGGAGGAGATACAGTAACGATACATAAGCAGTCGAAACCACAGGACAGTACAACTTGTCGAGCAACCACCGAACCCAAGCACGAGGGGCCGTGTTACGACGAGAAGCAGAGAATCAACAAGTTCCTCACCAATGAATTACAACAATTTTCGGGACTTCAAGGAGTAACCAACATCACTGAACATAAAATCATCATGGCCGATGACCGGCCCATAAAGCAGAGATATTTCCCGCGCAATCCAGCCATGCAGGCTATTGTCGACGAGGAAATCAACAAATTACTGAGCAAGGGGTGTATTGAACCATCACACAGCCCGTACAGCGCACCCATTGTATTGGTGCGAAAGAAGACCGGGGCCTGGAGACTGTGTGTCGACTACCGACAGCTCAACAGCAAGTCAGTTCCAGATGCATATCCGCTGCCACGAATCACCCACATTTTAGACCGTCTTCGAAACGCAAGATACGTCAGCAGTCTGGACCTTAAGGACGGCTACTGGCAGATCCCCATGCAGTCTGAAAGCAAGAAGTACACAGCATTCACAGTGCCCGGACGAGGGTTGTTCCAGTGGAAGGTCATGCCATTTGGACTGCACTCAGCACCAGCGACGTTCCAGAGAGCACTAGACAGGGTCATCGGTCCCGAACTGGAGCCGTTTGCCTTCGCTTATCTGGACGACATCGTGGTCACGGGCAGAACATTTGACGAGCATCAGAAGAATCTGCAGGAGGTTTTTCGACGGCTACGAGCGGCAAACTTACGCATTAATCCGGACAAATGTGAGTTCTTTCAAACTAAAATAAAATATTTAGGACATGTTGTCAGCGGGGATGGGATCCACACCGATCCTGACAAGGTCGCCGCCATACGGGACCTGACACCACCCACCAGCGTACGAGGGGTACGACAATTTCTAGGCGTAGCATCCTGGTACCGTCGTTTCGTACCTGACTTCGCACGATTGGCACAGCCGCTGACCTCCCTCCTGAAGAAAGGAAAACATTGGAAGTGGGGAGAATCCCAGCAGGAAGCATTTGAACAGCTTAAGCAGAAACTCACCGAGGCCCCCGTACTGGCATGTCCGGATTTTTCCAAGACATTCACACTACAAACCGACGCCAGCGATTACGGACTGGGAGCTGTGCTCACGCAAGAGTTAGAGGGCTCCGAGCGGGTTATCGCATACGCCAGCCGGCATCTCAACGCAGCCGAGAAAAATTATTCTTCGACCGAGAAGGAATGTCTCGCCATTGTGTGGGCCATCCGGAAGATGCGGCCCTACTTAGAGGGATATAAATTTATCGTAATAACCGATCACCTTTCCCTGAAGTGGCTCAACTCTATTGAGAGCCCTTCAGGACGAGTGGCACGTTGGGCACTGGAGCTCCAGCAATTTAACTTTTCAGTCCAATACAGAAAAGGAAAGTTGAATGTCGTTGCGGACGCTCTTTCAAGGCAGCCCCATGAACATAACCTACGCGCTACGGTCCAGGAAACTGCAGCTAAGCAAGGTGCATGGTTAAGCAGGAAGCAGAAAGAGATTCAAGATCACCCGGAGAAGTTCCCGGATTACGCGATCATCGATATGCAGCTCTACAGACATCTTCCCAGAGATGTGGGCGACGAAGACTGCGCTCCCTGGAAACTCTGCGTCGCAACATCCCAACGAGAGCGGGTATTGAGAGAGAACCATGATACCCCCAGCGCCGGCCACTTAGGCATTCGCAAAACAATATCCAGGGTAGCCAATCGATATTATTGGCCCGGTATGTTCAGAGACGTAAGCAGATACGTACGAAGCTGCCAATCTTGTCAGCGCTACAAGGTTAGCCAGCTACCGCCAGCAGGAGAAATGCTAACTCGGATCCCTGAGGAGCCATGGGCAACCGTCTGCGCAGACTTCGTGGGACCGCTGCCTCGCTCGAAGCATGGGCACACAATGTTACTCGTCTTCTTTGACCGATTTTCCAAATGGACGGAACTGGTGCCCCTACGCAAGGCCACTTCGGATGGTTTCATAAAGGCCTTCCGCGATCGAATTCTCGCCAGGTACGGGATACCCAAGGTGATCATCACGGATAACGGCACCCAGTTCACCAGTAGGATCGTCAATCGCTACTTCGACAGTATTGGCGTTCGTCAGCAGTTTACTGCGCCATACACACCACAGGAGAACCCTACTGAAAGGGCAAACAGGACAGTGAAGACAATGATTGCACAGATGTGCAAAAACCAACAAACGAAGTGGGACGACAATCTTCCAGAGATATCTTTGGCCATCAACACGAGCGCATCGGAGACTACGGGATATAGTCCAGCTTATCTCACACAGGGTCGCGAGCCTCGATTACCTAGTACACTTTATGATGAAGTTACCACAGGAACTGGAACGGAGCCGCAAGCACCGGATGAACGTGTGAAGCAGCTGCAGGAGATATTCAAGATAGTACGCACGAACATGGCGCGAGCCGCCCAGAATCAAGCACGCCACTATAATTTGCGCAGACGTCCTTGGCGACCGTCGATTGGCCAACAGGTGCTGGTTCGACAGCATCCGTTGTCAAAAGCAGTCGACAGTTTCGCAGCTAAACTGGCCCCAAAATTTGATGGACCATTTACGGTCGTGGGATTTACTTCCCCGGTTATTGTACAATTAAAACGACCCGGTGAAACAAGAACCCGCAGCGCACATCTAAGCGAACTTAAAATATTCTACACTTCTCAGGACTTTAGATCTCATGACGTGTCACAATACGGACGCACGACAGAGACCCCTTCCTGTACAAAACCCTTCTAATAATATTTTCTTTCTTCTCACTCCAGCTACACCAGTGAGAAGAACAACAACACAGTGATGTCCGACAAATGGAAATTTAGCCTTCGACAGTTTCGGCAGAGGATGGAACGAGAGAGAGAGCAAGGGCGCCGTACGATGCGCCTGTCAAACGAATTCGAGGAGCACCGCCGGGGACGTTCTCGACGTGGAGAACGACTCCAAGTGCGACCACGACGCACCGAGAGTTACGACCAACCTAGAATAACCCGGGGCGGAGCACGTCCATCCATCACGCGCGAAGTCTCGCATTTAACACGCGCACGGGTGACTTATGATGAAGATATACCGTCGACGTCAAGGCAGGCCAGACTCGCTTTGGGCGCTGCCGGCGCTTCAACTTCGGCCGCAGCTACCGTCTCAACCTCGGTACCCACGCAACGGAGCCAGCCCAATATCTCACTGCAGCATACTCCAAAATGCGTCACACCATTTCGCGCACATCGCACGACTAAGAATATGATACAACTGCAGCACACGCCTCCATCGACTCGGATGTCAATTTCCCCAAACACACCGACGCGTCCTATCTCGACGCACACGTCGCCGAATACTCCACCGGTGGCTTTGTCGCGCACTCAGCGACACACACCATCACAGGTGTCATCATCGGGAACTCCGAGGTCCCACCGAATGTCGCCACACGCGCAATTGCGCACACGCCGGCGTCGACGCAGACAATCGAAACATCGGCCGCCAATTTCACCAAATAGGGAGCCACGACGCACCCAAAACGCTGGAGCAGGTGTAGCTCGGCGATCGAAGCCACCAACCAAAGTGTCGTCACAGGGCACAACGAGTCGTTCGGTAGAGTCAGGGCCGGACCACGTTAATGAACTGGAGGGTCTGGGAAGACCAGCAGACATCCTCAGGCAGCTACGACAAATAATCGCTGAGTCTCATGTCACCAGCCCATTTGGACAAAGACGTAGTTTCCTGCGAGACGGGCAGGATTACGTATTCCAGATACTGACCTCGCGCGCAGGTCGTATCACCGTGAGGGTGTTTCGCCGACCACCTACGCCCAACTAATAATTTTCTTCTCCGAGGTACGGAGGAAATGTAACGACGAAAATCGGCGGCGCCTCATTTTCGTCAACATAGCAGCTGGTCTGCTTTATATTTTATATTTTTTTATTATTAAGCTATTTTTATTAATTGGAATATTATTAAGTTATAACAACTACGTCGAATGTATAAAATGCCGTATAATGGGATTCGAAGATGAACTACTACTTTTTACAAAATAGTAGTATGCCACATGCAACACCGCCACCCTGATCGATTGGACTTCGAAAATTGCAAATGGCCGAACAGCTGACATGTTCGAATTGGCAAAGCGAGGTTTCATTCGAACGACGACAGCAGCAATCGTTCAGTTGGTTCATGGTCGCTGATCAGAACAGTCGCTCTAGTAGCAGTAGTTGCAGTTGGCAGTTCACCTCTGGTCGCGGACCAAGGTAGTTAGCAGTGATCACTCAACAGGGTAAGTTGTAACGAGTAGGCTGTGACTGTGGCCGCTGGTCAAGACACACTACTGCAGGAGAGGCAGACGGAGAGTAGGCTGTGACTGTGGCCGCTGGTCAAGACACACTACTGCAGGAGAGGCAGACGGAGAGTAGGCTGTGACTGTGGCCGCTGGTCAAGACACACTACTGCAGGAGAGGCAGACGGAGAGTAGGCTGTGACTGTGGCCGCTGGTCAAGACACACTACTGCAGGAGAGGCAGACGGAGAGTAGGCTGTGACTGTGGCCGCTGGTCAAGACACACTACTGCAGGAGAGGCAGACGGAGAGTAGGCTGTGACTGTGGCCGCTGGTCAAGACACACTACTGCAGGAGAGGCAGACGGAGAGTAGGCTGTGACTGTGGCCGCTGGTCAAGACACACTACTGCAGGAGAGGCAGATGGAGAGTAGGCTGTGACTGTGGCCGCTGGTCAAGACACACTACTGCAGGAGAGGCAGACGGAGAGTAGGCTGTGACTGTGGCCGCTGGTCAAGACACACTACTGCAGGAGAGGCAGACGGAGAGTAGGCTGTGACTGTGGCCGCTGGTCAAGACACACTACTGCAGGAGAGGCAGATGGAGAGTAGGCTGTGACTGTGGCCGCTGGTCAAGACACACTACTGCAGGAGAGGCAGATGGAGAGTAGGCTGTGACTGTGGCCGCTGGTCAAGACACACTACTGCAGGAGAAGAGAGCCGTCGCAGAGTTGTGAGTATACGGATTCTGAGCAATGCAGTGCGGCCATGGATTACGGCATATACCTGTACCCCACGGCTCGACGGGAATAGTGTAAAAAGTGAAATTGAATTTTTTGGTTTTAAACATATTTGCTAAGTAAATCTAACTTTATTTAATAATGATAAAAATAAATTGTGAATTTTAAAAAAAAGTTGTGTTACTCTGCAAAAATATAAATTTTTGCAACGAACCCTGGACACGACGAGTGATACCTCGGCATCGGCCAAAAAGGTTCGTTACAACATGTTTGGAGATACTTTTGATCTTTAGATCATCGTTAAACAAATAGCAAAGGTAATCATTTAGAATAATCGATTGAATGCATAGATGATGTTATACCAAAATCTGTTCTGGCAACCGAACAACTCGTGTGTAGAGGGATATATTTTAAATTTACTGATATTTATCAATTCGATTGAGGGAACTTTAGAACGCAATTGCATTTGGTGCTGAAAATGTTTTAGTTTTGGTTGAAAGAACAGCAAAATTAGAGATTTAATAATATTTCTTTGATAATATCATTTGTGACAACCGAATACTGTATGAAATGATGGATCATAAACAATTTACATGTTTGGAGATACTTTTGATCTTTAGATCATCGTTAAACAAATAGCAAAGGTAATCATTTAGAATAATCGATTGAATGCATAGATGATGTTATACAAATATCTGCTCTGACAACCGAACAACTCGTGGGAAGAGGGATATATTTTAAATTTACTGATATTTATCATTACGATTGAGGGCACTTTAGAAAGCATTTGCATTTGTTGGTGAAAATGTTTTAGTTTTGGTTGGACGAACAGCAAAATTAGAAACTTAATAATATGTCTTTGCTAATATCATTTGTGACAACCGAATACTGTATGAAATGATGGATCATAAACAATTTACATGTTTGGAGATACTTTTGATCTTTAGATCATCGTTAAACAAATAGCAAAGGTAATCATTTAGAATAATCGATTGAATGCATTGATGATGTTATACCAAAATCTGTTCTGACAACCGAACATTTCGTGTGGAGAGGTATATGTTTAAAATTTATTGATATTTAAAAACACGATTGATGGAACTTTAGAAAAAAGTCGCATTTGGAGGTGAAAATTTCATTGTTTAAGTAAAAAACAGCGAAATTATAGATTTAGCAGCATGTATTTGATATTTTAATCTATGACAACGAAATATATTATGAAATCAAGCCCTTAATTTATTGAAAATATATTATTACTGAATTATAACGTTTGGAGATGCGATTGACCTATTCTTTTTTTTTTTTAAATAATGTAGTCGGTTGAATCAACTAAACGAAGTGAAAACTTTTGACAATTTCGGTGCTGATAACTGAATTCAACATTAGATGTTGCTTTTATCTACAATTTATTGAAATATTAAAATGAGTTTGGTGTAACTATGGAAAGCAATCGCATTTATTTATGAAACAGTCTTATTATTTTTTTTTAAATAACGTAGTCGGTTGTATTAACTAAACGAACTGAAAAATTTTACTATTTCTGTGCTGATAACTGAATTCAACTTTAGATGTTGCTTTCATCTACAATTTATTGAAATATTAAAATGAGTCTGGTGTAACTATGGAAAGCAATCGCATTTCTTTATAAAAAAGTCTTGATGTTTATTGATAAAAAAATGAAATTAAAGAATGCTTTTGAGAATATCAGCTGTGACAAACGAATACATTATAAAATTATGGCGATACTAGTTATTTAAGTAGCAGAAATATAGTTTAAACTAAATTATATTTTAAGAGATGCCCTGACATAGGCGATTCGTTGAGTCAGCACATTAATATCATTAAAAATATATTCCATTTGGTTGTGCCAACAGACATTTTATAAATTTATTGAACTTGAACTATTTATTTTTTTCAATGTTTAATGTTGTTTAATGTTCTATGTACTTATAATAATTTAATAATTATTAAATTTTATTTTATTTAGTAATTTAATCAAAATTGTGCATAAAACTAACATTAATAGGAATATTAGTTAAAAAAGTTCCTAATTTTAACAAAATTTTATTTTAATTAGTGACAAGTTCAAAATTGCCTAAAATAAGAAACTTTTTACTTAAAATCACTTAAATGTTCTAATAATAAGAAACCGGTTTCTTTAAAATAATTCACATCTTCTTTTTATAGGGAAACTTTGTCATGAACATAGCGTTCAAATGAAATTCTTCTTACTATTAGGAAACTCTTTTCTGAGTGTGATAGAACGAACACTCAACTTTTGTTTGACTTATAGACTCACTTAGTTCGTTTTAGACCGAATGTACTTAGTGTTTACAGATTAATTTTGTTTCCAATTTCATTTTATTTATTTTTTCCATTTTTTCACTTTATTTTTCATATTTTATTCGCATTCTTCTATTATCCTTTCATTATTTTACAATGCGATGCTAACTGATTTGTTGCATCTATTCTATGGGTTGTTATTGCGAAAAGTGCTGCCGGTCGCCTTCAGTGTCAAGGTTACAGCTGAGCTACTTAATAGCTTCGAGTGCTCTACCCATTGTTCTCATGCACATAGATGAATTCTTATATAAATATCGTACTTTTTTTTTGATATAATTTTATATTTCTTTGTTTAAGATTTATGACTTTTTTTTAAATAAATTAAAAATTGAAGTGCATTTTTTCTTAATGAATATTATTTTTAGTGTATTTTTCCGAAACATTTTTAATTTAAGTTTTTTGCATTAATAGTGAAAAGTTTAATTATTAAGTAAAAATAATCAATACGAAAATATTAGCTGTGTTTTTTTCATAATTTAAATTTGAGCCGGCACAAATTTTGTACGCAATTTGAGCTCGATAAATCTATCTAGCTCAAATTTGTTTTTGTTTTGCGTATAAATTTTGTTCCGGCTCAAATTTAAATAATGAAAAAAACGCAGCTATTTTTTCCTTTAATTGAATCGTTCACTTTTTCAGTAATTTTTTTTTTAAATTAATTACTTTACTTTGTGATTCGAAAGTATACCTTTTTAAGGTACATTTTTTTTTTGAAAATTTTATAGTGTCATCCTTTGAATCCTTTGATAATTTCGTTTTAAATTTAAATTTTAGTGTTTGTCGAGAATTTTTAAAAAACATGTCGAACCTTTTAGGGAACATTTAAAATATTTTGTTAAATGTTCATTATCTTGTTTGGCCTAATGAAAATTTGCCTTCCCATGTCTCGGGAAGGCCATGTCTCGGAGATCTTCGATGCCTCGAAGCTTTCTGGAATAACTTCGATAAAAAAGTTCGAACTCGTTGCATTCTCGATTATAGTTTTTAAAAATGTTCGTACATTCAAATTCTTAGACAAGATAGATATTTAAACATTTATCAAATCAATATCGTAATATTTTTGGCAGCAATTTCGAACTTTGATAATTTTTTTTCTTCGATATCTTTCCGATTTCGAAGAATTTTTCGTAACGAGAAAACTCCGACATAACGTTTCGATATATACCTACCATCTAGGTCCAATTTGACGCTCGATATCGTTATAAGAACGGATTCGATATCGTGTGATTTCTCCATCTACTCGCATTGATATCGTAACGATATCGATACGTATGGCATACGTAATCGTGTTCGTAATAAATATTAACATTTTTTTTTGCATCTTTATATAGCACTCAAATATAATGCTTTCACATAAATTTTTTATTCTCAAATATTATCTATATATTTTTGACATTGATAGCTTAATATCTTCGAAATAGTGTGGACTTATTTTGGAATATTACATATTCTGTATCAACTTACTTTCTGGATTTTTACAATATTTTATATGCGTTTTAGATTTAAATTTTTGTTGAAAAAATATTTGTTTGTTAAGTTCTCCTATAGAGTTCTCTTAAACTAGAAACCTAATTAAAAATATTGTGAAAAATGTTTATTGGATATTTAATTAAATTTCATTCGATGTACATACAGGGAAAAATTACGTTTTACAGCAAACATATTATGGTACACGTTATGTACATGAATTTCAAGGATTTTAAAATAAATATGTTAATAACATATTATAAACATGAGTGATGCAATGAATACCAAAATAATTTAGAATTAAAAGTGAAATCAAGTTAAAGACATCAAATTTACGATTGCAAATATTTTATGTTTGCTACAAACAAATTTTTTCTCTGATTGATCATATGAGTTATTTATGTAGAACGTTAGATCTTTATAAATATATGAGACCACCTTTTTTTTTTTTTTACAAATTAACCAACGCTCAGTGGATGCAATGCACAGTGTTGATAGTAAGAAAGGATTATAGGTTAAGGGGAGGAGGAAAGATGGAGTAGTGTCGGTGGATATTTGCTTTAAATTTCCCAATATTAAAAATGTCGGGAAAAACAGACGCAGGGAGATTGTTCCACAAACTTATCGTGCGGCTGAAGAACGAATTATCTCTGTAATGCGTAGTTCTGTTGAGAACCGAGTGGACATCGAAGGGGTGGGCTTGGGTTCGATGCCCGAGTAGAACGAGAGGACACACGACCAGGTGGAATCAGGCCATGTATTTCCCTCGAACACTTACCATTGTAATACCTATAAAACAGGTTTACACACCCTACGGCCCTTTGGTGCTCAAGAGAACCAATAGAGGATGAAATATTTTCATCCCCTATTAAATATATTGCATGTTGTTGGATTCGATCCAGGAACTCCAAAGAAGATTTTGAAGCCCCTGCCCATATGTGCAAAATGTATTCCATCTTAGGCCGAATATAGGTTGTGTAGACAATGCACAAGTCAGCAGGAGTGAAGTATGTCTTACACCGTTTCAGAAAACCCAGGCACTTGGCCGCTTCTTTCGACACATCAAATATTTGATCATTCCAACGGAGGTCACATTTAATTGATATGCCCAGAACGTCAAGAGCAGCTGACTGCGCAATATCGACAGAGTCCATATTGAGGGGAGGGAGGGGTGAATCCATTCTTTTGTGAGATAAAAGCAACATTGGGTCTTGCTTGCATTAAAATCTACTCTATTAGCAAGACCCCACTCGGAGATTGATTTAACTCTCAATCTCCAAAGAGTTTGGGCGCTTGTTGAACGAATATGAATGACAAATGTTACTGTCATCTGCAAAGGAATGAATTGGGTTCTGAGTCAATGACAGAAGGTCATTGATAAATACCAGAAATAGGGACGGGGATAGGACAGAACCCTGCGGAACTCCAGAATTGATGAAATGTTGTTCTGAGAAAACACCATCCATCGCAACTCGTATTGAACGACCCTGGAGAAAACTCGATATCCATCGAGTAAAATAATTACCGACACCATATGCAATAAGTTTTGATACGAGGGCATCATGCCACACTCGATCAAAAGCCTTGGAAATATCAAGAGCAACTACCTTACTCTCCCCGAAAAGGTGAATACAATTTTTCCAGAGAGGACCGCCATCTAGTCACCGGTGGATCTGGTCCTACGGAAACCATATTGCCGGTCACTAAGTAATTCGTTTCGCTCCAGATAGTTCACAAGGTGGAAGTTTATAAGGCTTTCCATTACCTTGGATAGTGTAGAGCATATTGCAATTGGTCGGTAATTAGCAGGATTCGTAGTTTCGCCCTTTTTCGGAACTGCCTGAACATATGCAACCTTCCAACATGATGGAAAAACTGCTGTTCTCCTGCTCGGTTCAGAAGATATTGACCAATATTTTGTAAACCTATCAAAGGAAAAATTTTTAAAACATATCTTCGGAATCAGGGAGTATTTTTATATAATACAAAAATAGTCTGCTGCATAAAATTGGTATTTGTAGTGCCATAAGGAAAATAATTTAAGTTTATGCAAAGCATAGCTCAAACTAACGATGAAAATTACTTTTTATTCGATTCTCATTTTTAAAATAAGCCCTATCAAAACAGTATCCATCAAAAATTGTAAAAATTTAATTTGCTTGTATATTTTACATATAAATTACTGAAAAATAGCCGTATACTTTATGTAATGACATTTTCCGATTAGAAACATAAGTATTTTTGTTGAAAAGAGTTCCAAATTTATAGAAAGAGTTCCAAACAGGGTATATCTTAAAAATTAGATCAATTAGAAAAAATAGTAATTTTGATAGTTACTTTGGACTGTTGTATAGATAACCCAACATAACTTTTTTAAATTTTTTTAACATTCCAAATGTTAAAAAAATATACAAAAAAAATTGTCTAAAAATCAAAGTTTAGATCCAATTATCTTAAAAACGTATTAGAATAATATTTTTTTTTTTGTAAAACTAGTGTTGTGTAGTGGTATTATTGAATAAATTATATGTTTAGTAAAAAAATTCAATTTTTTAGTGTACATTGCATATTTTAAACATTACATATGGTAAACTTATTTGGAAACAATTAGAAAATAAGTTATTTTTTTGGTATTTTATATGAATATTTCAAATTGTTAGTGAATTTTTCAAAAGTATAGGGAACATTTCATATAAATTTTAATTATATATTAAAAATTTTCATTATTTTTTCTTTTAGAATTTGGTATTTTTTTAGTGAAGATTATGTGAAAGAAATTTTCACTTTATTGAATATTGAAGTATTGAAGATTTTAAATTTTAGTAAGCGCATAGTGGTTCAAAATCCAGTTCTACTTATTCAAAAATAATACTGTCTATATCTGTTTTACAACTGGTACAAAATATAGTTCAATATAAAGGGTTTTTCAACAGGGACGCTACAAAAGTAGAGCGACAGGCACAGCAAACGACGCCATATTTCTTGCCGCTCTGTTGACATTTCTCTTCAGTAAGGTTTCATTAATGGAAAGATATACGAATTCGAATTTCGGTAGTAAATTTTAATAAATTCGGCTCATTGTTGGCTCGTATATCTTTCCATCATGAAATGGCAAACAGAGATCGGAAATGCCCGTGTGCGTGCGCCCGCACATGCCCATTTCTTCATACACTGACGAGCAATTTTGGTTTACGGAGACACTGCACTCGGGCATCACATTTTTTTTACAACACATCCCGTCGCAACGAGTGATGCTTTGCATTATTCTCGGTACCTGCCCTCGTGCGTGCTACGAAACTAAAAGGCGCAGCCCGCGCAGACGAGGAATGAGAAAATAGAGAAGCATATCGCGCAAGTGCTATGGTATTTATTTCGCGGGGCAACTCCGTGCAACAGCGAAAACAGACTGCCCCTGGCAGCACGCGCATTTTTCACAGCCAGTAAATTTTATTGGCACTGTTTTACTTGACTGCGCAATGTTTTAATAATGTTTATATAAAACTATTGATAATACAGACAAGTTTGGCAATACTCCAATACACTTTTAATCGCAGTTTTATTTTGGTTTATAAAAATTGTATCTTTTAATTGTTCGTTGAACAGAAAAATAAATTTAACATGAAATCTTAATCAACATTTTTATTCAAATACAAAAATTATTATGTGCAAAAATCTATTTTAATAAAAAAGCTACATTATAGGCTTCGAAAAATAATGTATATCCTCATTTTAAAAATGTACACTAAGTTTAAACTTGCACTGAAAAACTTGTACTAAATTATACAATTTTTATAAACCAAATTAAAACTTCGATTAAAAGTGTATTTGAGTATTGCCAAACTTTTCTGTATTAACGATAGTTTTATTTAAAAATTCTTAAAACATTGCGCAGTATATTATAACAGTGCCGTGCTCATGCGCCACATAAGAATTTCATACCAGAAAAAATTAACTGGCTGTGAAAAACTGCCCCGCGTGCTGCCCGGGGCAGTCGGTTTTCGCTGTTGCACGGAGTTGCCCCGCGAAATAAATATCATAGCACTTGCGCGATATGCTTCTCTATTTTCTCATTCCTCGTCTGCGCGGGCTGCACTTTTTAGTTTCGTAGCACGCACGAGGGCAGGTACCGAGAATAATGCAAAGCATCACTCGTTGCGACGGGATGTGTTGTAAAAAAAATGTGGTGCCCGAGTGCAGAGTATGCGTAAACAAATTTGCTTCTCATTTACTTAAGGGCGCGGGCGCGGGCGTGCGTGCAAATCCGAACTCTGATGGCAAACCTTACTGAAGAGAAATGTCCCTGTCGCTCTACTTTTATAGCGTCCCTGTTGAAAACCTCTTGAAAAACGCTCTTATTGAAAAACCCTTTATATTTTACACTTCAATACTTTTTTTGTTTGTATCATACCATCTCCACAACCCGCCTGTTTCCCACCCCACCCTAAATTAACCCTTAAATGCCCACTAATTCCGCCAGTAACCAACGTATGAAATTCAAAACTTTGTTCAACGAATTTTATTTAATCTTCCTGCTTCGACTTTTAAAATGTCACTATTTACGACGATTTTAAATAAACTGAGTTTGCCGGTTGTATATCCAGTATGGGCAACCAACCTCAAGAAAATGAATTTTTGTAAAATTACGTACTCTCAAAAAAAATATTATTGTGGTGAATTTGTCGAAATCGAAGTTGATAAAAATATTGTCGTGATCGCTGTAGTATCTAGAAGGTATTGTAAGTGTTTGAAATTAATGTAATTTTTTATTTTAGTGGATCAGGCACCGGGTGTTCAAAATTGAGCATATGTGAAATTCCATAGAAACGTTTTTTATGTTTTTTTTTAAGTTTGTTGTTTACAACCAACAGAATTGCTGATTTTCGAACAGAATAAGTGCTTGGAAATTAATGGTGTGAATACGACATCAACAATGGCCGGAGTGAATCCATAAAAAAGAACTCTTTCATCAAACAAACCACAAATATTTTTACTTTTATGCTTCTTTTTACATTGTCCACGATTTTTAATAATAACATTTTTTGACTTTTGCTTTAAAAATTCTTAAGTACAAAATGCTTTTTTTCAATTTTGAAGTTCGTGTGCCCAGCGAGGAATTTTTGATGTGGTTCAAGTAAGTAACATCTATGAGCAAATTCGTAGAACAAACGTTGTCCAGAATCGTGAGTTATATAACATACTTTATTTTTAGCTCAAAAAAAAAACGTCAGGCTTTTAAGGGTTAATAGTTTCCGCCTCAGAATATAAATATTTCATACTCAGATTCCTTCGGACATTTAATGAAAAAAATTGTTCTAGAGTAGGGGTGTATCTGAAATACCCACTGATATACTGGGTGTTTTAAAAATTGCATTTATAAAAGTAGATACTAACAAATCTATATTTATAACCTCCACAATTTCAATTGCAGAAAAATCATATTACATTAATTTTACAGATAATCGATTAAAATTCAAAGGAAAAATTTTGAATGTTAATTTTTTTTTTTTAATTATTTGAATTCGCCATAAAATATTAAGTAGCCCGGTAGCTCAGTGGTTAGTGCGTTGGACTGCGAACCGAAAGGTCCCCGGTTCAAGCCTGGACTGGGGCTAACAACATCTTTTCATAGAAACATTTTTCTGTACCGCGCTACCTCTCGGCAGTAAATGGCAAACCTACGAGAGTAAAACCATTGCCTATGAAAAAGCTCTCACCCGCCGTTCGGATTCGGCAATAAACTGTAGGTCCCACCACTTTAAGTACAAATATCTCGGCCGAAGTTCTAGACAGGACTGTAGCGCCAAACTATTATTATTATATTGTAAAATATTAAACAAATTCCACATACAACATTTGTATCTAGCACACTTTTTTATCACCGTAGAGTGCTTAAGTGTTCAAAAATTCTTAAAAAGTATAAAACTATCGATAACTCGGAAAACTATCGAAATATTGAAGAACCGAATATATATAATTTTTTGTGCAAATAGTTCTAGAAGATAGCTTACTCAAAAAGAAATTTCGGAATATTCAAAATTTCATCTCCTAGTACAATTATGAAATTAGTACAAGGCTATGTTTTCAGGGTCTGGTACGATAAGTCGAAATTTAAAATATCGAAACTAAAAATACCGAAGACAAAAATGTCGAAAACCAAAATGTCGAAAAAAAAAATGTTGAAAACTAAAGTGTTGAAAAACAAAATGTCGAAAACTAAAAATGTAGAAATTTAATATGACGAAATCATTTTTTGCCGAAAAAATGATGGAAAATGTCGAAAAAAACTCGAAGATAAAGATATTAAAAAAGAACGAATTCTGATTTTTAGCTACTCTAGGATTCATGCGGAGATTTTTAAATATGCTGCCTTCAAAATACCATTTTGGAATTTAGCTTCAACACTTATAAAAAATCAACAAAAATTTCGATTTTTTTTTTAAATACTTTTTTTAAGGACATGCAATTCGAAGTTCAAGGATAACGACTTAATATGTTCATGTTAAGAAGAATTTTCCAAAAGATTGTTTTATTAGTTTTTACCCTTTATCAGTTGCCAAAATATCATTGGAATCGAAGAGAGTGAATTGCAAATCCTACGAGATTTGGTGTGGACTTGCTCATATAGGATTTGAAATTTTTATTTCAACATTTTGATATTTCGGCATTTTAATATTCGACATTTTTTGATCCTATAAAAAATGTTTTTTTATAGTTTCAAAAATTTGTCGACATTTTCTAGCTTTAAAATATTTTTCGACATTTTGTGATTCGGCCAAATATATTCTAAGGCTTTTATAATTTCGACATTTTTTTTTTCGATATTTCGTACGGATCCCATGTTTTCAGTGTTCGAACAGGTACGTGTTCGTGTTGTTAAAATTTAAACATAATTTGCATAGATTATTTATTTACCCTATTAAACTTTCATGAGGTGTGAGGTATGGGGGTTAAAATTGAGTAAGATACTAATACAAAGCTTCAATTTTTAGCAATGAATATAATTTTTTGTTATTTCGTAGCATTATATTAAAAATTAGTATATAGCCATTTTATGTACAAAAATATTTGTTCTTCTTAATTAAAATATTAACTATAAGAAAATCCACTTACATTGTTTTTAACAAAAATTTGTTTGAATTTTGACTTGCTAGAATTGATTTCTGGACCAGTGTGAAGCGGTTTAAATTCATTTAAAAATCAGAAATTGTATTTAGTAACGGAATTTGATCGAAAGTTAGTACATGTTCATATATTTTCATAATTCAGAGTTCTCGGATTACCATACAATATAATCAATTTTTATTTTACCCTTTTACTAAATAATTTTAAGATTTTAATTGGCTGAAAACTTTGAGTATTTCATTTTTAGCAAATAATAAAAATTTAATTATTTTACAAAAAACACTTCACCGAAAAAATACTGCATTAAAAACAAATAAAAATTTATTTAAAATTATGTTTTTGTATAAAAACAACTACATAATTTTTATGCATTTCAATAAATTTATATTGATTTATATGTGCTAAAATAAGTAGTTCAATTACTGCAACTGAAATTATTTTTACTACATTATACACTCAGAGATTTTTGACAGATAATTTGTTAAAAAGACTTATGTTATATATACATGACACTTTTTACCATGAAAAACAACAAATCTATATATATATATATAAAACTCTTGGTCCGTCTGTCTGTCTGTCTGTTTGTTCCAGCATCACGTCTAAACCGCTGAACCGATTTAACTAAAATTTTGCCACACGATACTAAGGAGTCCGGAGGGTGTTATAGGCTATATATGGGCGGGATTGGCGTGGTACCTCCCATACAACCTAAACTTTCAAAACGACATAACTCAGCACATACACAATCCAAAAAGATGAAACAAAAAGCTAAAATTCACCACACTAAAACTCACCACACTAAAACTCACCACACTAAAACTCACCACAATAAAACTCACCACGCTAAAACTCACCACACTAAAAATTCACCATACTAAAACTTACCACACCAAAACTCACCACACTAAAACTCACCACACTAAAATTCACCACACTAAAACTCACCACACTAAAACTCAACACAATAAAGCTCACCACTCTAAAACTCACCACACTAAAAATTCACCACACTAAAACTCACCACACTAAAACTCACCATACTAAAAACTCACCATACCGAAACTCACCACACTAAAACTCACCACACTAAAACTCACCGCACTAAAATTCACCACAATAAAACTCACCACACTAAAACTCACCACATTAAAACTTCTACTGGGAAAAACTCTACGGGGAAGAAGTCTACCGGGAAGAGTTCTACCGGGAAGAATTCTACGGTAAAGCGTTCTATGGGGAAGAATTTTACGGCGAAGATTTCTACTGGTAAGAATTCTACGGCGAAATATTCTACTGTCTGAATTGTCTTTGAGAAAAGTTGTTTTGGCGGAGAATTATTATTTGGTTACTACATTTATAAAACCAATAAAAACTTCCACAGCGAAGCACGGGGCCCTGATATAAATAATAATAATAATGTTTTTTTATATTAATAAAATCTTTTTATAATTATGAATTCACAAAATATTGGCACGAGTCCAGCTAGTATTCTATAAATTTTATAAATTATAAATTTTCAATTATTAAAATTTAGTATCACAAAAATATCTTAACATGTTCAATTAGTTTGCAAACAAAAAAACAAAATTATATTCCGAAAATATGCAAAATACATGCATTATATGTGCATTTTATTTGCAAAATATGCAAAAAATATGCAGGTTTTTTTTTTTAAGAACATTATCCCAATAAAATAGAAATTATTTATTTTTACAGTCATAATCAATTAATTTTCTAAATTTTCGACTGCAAACCATTGTCTTTCCTCAGTTAATATGAATTTCTGGAAATTTCTAGGAAAGCAATCGCTTTGATATCAGAACGAAAGTATTACGAAATGCTGAAGAATTTATACGATGTATATTTATGACATGTAGTTCTCACTCCGAAATGGCCTGTTTTAAATCCCATTTTTTTTTTATTTTAGAATATCTACTAAGATCCTCAACACTCAGACAGACTAGATCCATTGTACTGTGAAATCTATTCCCTACGATTTTGTGGTTAATATCACCACGAGCGCCCATGCCCAAGCCGGGATTCGAACCCGAGACCTTCAGAATGCAAGTCCAGCGCGCTACCTCTGAACTGCTGAGGCCGGCTAAATCCGTATATACATATATAGTATCCATATAGAATTTTTTTTTAAATTAGAAGCAATATATGGACATTAGACTTGTATCAAACAATTTTCTTAGAATTTCATATCAATATTAAAATTAGTAAATCAAACTAAAATTTATCGAAAATCTTGGTCTCTAATATTTTTAAAGATGCGGCAGAACACATTAGAACTACAAAAGCAAAAAGTCAAGAAATATCGGTATATTACTTTTTATTTACTTTAAATGACTCTAGTAATCTACATAAATCATTAAACGCTCTTCTATACGAAAAATTTGAATGATTTATGCAAAAATTGTGCTTCAAATAAGCAACATAGATGCAAAATATGCAAAATATATGCAAAATATATGCAAAATATATGCAAAATACATGAAAAAATGCAAATTATATCCAAAATATGCAATATGCAAAAAATATTCAAAATATGCAAAACAGATTGACCGTAATTCAGATTAGTTTTTAAAAATAATTAATTCTGTTTTTGTCCGAATTATATTTGAGACTTCGTTAAAATATGCATTTGCATATAAATACGCTTCCTTGTCATTACAAATTAAGAAGAACTATAGTTGTTTTTATTTTAAAAGCATTCTGTATTTATTTAAATGTAACAAAATATGTATTCTCTCTAAATATAATGTTAGAAATATAATGTTAGAAAGTGTGTTTATAAAATATATAATTTATGATAACGAAGATAAAAATTCAACTCAACGACTCAATGAGTAATCAAAAGTATTTAAGAATTGCTTTTCACTTGTACCAGAAATTACTAATGGAAAAATGAAAAAAAAAAATACAGAAAACAAAATCATACTAATAATTTCTAATATATTGTGTAGTAAAGCAAGTACGTAAGTGTGAAACTTAATTCCTATTTCTATTGTAATACACTTTTTTGTTCGTCTTTTTTATTCTCATTCCATTTTTCTGATATTTTTTTACTAAATTCATTAGTGCTATTTGCATTTCTTATATGAAGTTGTCACTGTTATTCCTCTGAATTCAAAAATTGTGTATTTTAAGAATTGTGTAGAGCTCTTTTCATGTCTACCAAATCCTTTTATCAAGTGAGTTTTCTTTTTTTTTGTTGTTGCATAATTTGAGCTGTGATTTCGAAGAATTGCGCTTTTTTCCTATAGTCAATTACAGCATTTCCGTTTTGTGTATTTATAGAGTTATGAGCATTTCCGAAGAAGGTTATTCAATTGTTTAAATAATCGTATAAAAACACTTATGGTGTATTTGGTAGTAAGTGGTAATTAAAATACTCAGTTAATAAGGTGTATGAGGTTTTAAATACAGCAGAAGATACTTATATTTCGGTATGTTTTCATTATGTCTTTTAATGTTTTAAGTGTGCGATAATAATCCGATTAAAAGGGGGTTCTTTACATCTTTTTTCATATTTTTTCTTCTTTTTCATCTTTTTTTCATGTAACATAAAATAAACTTCTAATTTCAGATGTGTGCATACATTCTGAATACATAATTTATAAGCACAAAATGCTACATAATTAATTAGCATTTTCATATTACCGAAAAAAATAACCTTACATAAAACTTCTTTGTCACGTCCCATTAATTATAAACTGTGTGAAGTTTACATGGTATATATTAAAAATGTTTAATTTGTTGAATTTATTTCATTTTAATTTTATCTATTTATATTACTATGAGTCAGTGTTCACACTATTCGCCACTGAAAAGGGAGTAGATGTGGATAATTTGGGGAGTACAAATGAGTAAAAAGGAGAGAAATTGAAATTATGGCGAAATCGAGTAGATATGATGTAAAAGAAGTAAAAAATGAAATGAAGGAGTAAATTTGATGGAAAGATTATTTTATCAGGTTTCAAAATAATTAATAGATATCGTCACTATCATGCCAAAGGTGAGTATGTGCAATTTTTGACATTTTTTTTTTAAATTTTTGAATGTAGTTTATCCAAAATCGCGTTACATTTTGTTGGATATTTCTAGCCACAAAATACAAAACCAAAAGGCCGAATTTGAAAAATTGTAAATCTTGTCATGCCAAAAGGGCGAATCTTTTTGTTTTTTCGCCATATTTTTTTATTGGTGTAAGATAAAATAGTGGTGTAAAGGCATTTATTGTTTGTTTTGAAAGCACCTATCAATCTGCATCACTAATTAAAAATAGTTTGCCTAACATTAATTTGACATTTGTTATTAGCAGGAAATGTTTTTTGGCAAAATATTTATAATTAATGATGCAGATCGATAGGTGTTTTAAAAAAAAACAATTGATACCTTAACATCACTATTTTGTCTTGTACCATTAAAGAGTTATAGCAAAAAAAACGAGAAGATTCGCCCTTTTGGCATAACAAATTTACCATTTTTTCAATTTCTTCGTTTTTTTGCTATAATTTTTTATCGATTGACTTCATTATTTAAAAATATTTTGCCAAACATTTTTTCCTGAAAATAACAAATGGTAAATTAATGTTTGACAAAATATTTTTAATTAATGATGCCAAAAGATAGGTGCTTTAAAAGCAAACAATTAAGGCCTTTACATTACTATTTTATCTTGCGCTCACATAAATGTGTAAATATCTCGCGTTTTATAAAACCAATAAACTCATTTGTTATATCGAATGAAAGATAATTAAATATTCAATAAACATTTTTTACAATAGTTTGGAATTGGTTTACTGGTTGAAGAGAACTCTATAGAAGAACTCGAAAAATGTAAATTTTGTCGACCAAAATTTTATTAAAAAATGCATTTAAAAAATGTCGAAAAATTGAAAACGCAAGATGATGCACAGTTTGTAATATTGCAAAACTAGCCTGTACATTTTTAAAGAAAATGATGTAGAAAGAAAAGAAATCTATGGATATATTTTGAGAACAGAAAAAATATTGTGAAAGCATTACAATTGGGTATTCGTATAATATGTTTGGGTATTCGCATAATATGTTTATATCCTATACCCATGGGTTACAAGTTATAAAATATATGTGAAGATATTTTAGCGCCTCTTAGTAGGCGTGACTGGTATAAAAAAGTATATATTTTCTTGATCAACATCACTTTCCTATTCGATTTAGATATGACCGTCTGTCTGTCCGCCTATACACGATAACTTTAAAACTGCTATTCCGAATGATGTGAAATTTATTTTCAATATATTTTAGTAAATTAGTAATTCGAAGTTCGAAAATGAGTCGATTTAGTCAACGTAATCTACTACGAGATATGGGTTTACTTTTTTGGATCACATATCTCGTTAAGTATTAAAGATAAAGTTATAAAATTTTAAATTAATTACAAGCAATCATCTATAATCGTGATCCGCTCACATTTTTTATTTTTTATTTTTATTCCTATTTGTATAGCACTCAATTTCACATAACTTTTTTTATCCTCAAATGTTAACCATATATTTTTGTCATTTATAGCTCAATTTCTTCAAAAGAGTATGAACTAATTTTGAAAAATTAAAATTTGAATATCATCTTACTTTCTCGATTTTTTTTCCATTTTTTTAAATGAATTTTTTCTTAAATTTTTGTTGAAACAAAATGTTTTTTCCAGTTCTCCTTTCGAGTTCTTTTTAATGAATGAACCAATTTAAAAATTATCAAGAAAATGTTTATTCGATATTCAATTAACTTTCATTCGATATAACATTTGATCATATGTGTTATTTATAACGCGAGATATTTGCAAATATATGTGACCATCTTTATGAAAGCTCGGTCCAAAAGTTATTGGCCCATTTTTTGTAAACCTTTCCAAAGAAACATTATTAAACCATATTTTCGGAATAAGGGCGTCATTTTACATAATACAAAAATAACTTTGACTGCTGCGCAGAATGGCTGTTGTGTAGTGTAATTGACGAATAAACCAAAAGAACAGAAAAAATTTAAAAAAATATAAATTTATCTCATTTTTAAAGCACTTCAAACTTTAAAATTTTATTTCCCAATATTTTTAAAAATGTAGATTTGTCCCTTTGGCATGACAGTGACGATATGTAAATTTTAAAATTTTTGTATCTGGAACATCCAATGAAATACATGGTGTTTTCAAAATTACTTTAATAAAGTTGATAGAAATGTTTATTTAATTTTAAGTTCTACAATTTAACGACCAGAGCAGAAATATTATATTAATTTTACAGACAATCGATCATAGTTATTAGGAAATTTTCATTATTGACATTTTATTTGGGACGCTAAGAAATTTTTCTTCCTTTTCAATAATCTGTTGTTTTTCGTTTTTTTTTTCGTTTTCTGTAATATAGTGTGTTTTATATTTTCCAATCCTCAGAAATTTTTTGTTAAGAAAACTAGTATTAAAATAGTCTCAGAACTATATCATTGCGTAGCATGATAGTAGGAAAAAATAAAGTTTAAAATATTCTTATCTTGAAGATCCAAAATTTAGTTTTAAAGGAGCAAAATAGAAAAATAAAGGTATCCTGCCTAAAAGTAGCTTTATATAAGAAAAATGTTTATAACTCCAGTAGAAACAAAACATATTAAATCTAGTAGACTAAAACGTTATTAATTAATTTATGTTTTAATTTTTTTGTTAAATAACATTTATGGAAGGAAGGCAAATGGAAGAAGTAGTAAACTGCCCCTAAATAAAAACTGCCCCCAAAAAAATTAATAAAAAATTGCACTTTTGAATTTAGTTTTATGGAAGGAAAGTAGAAGGTAAACAAAAACATTGTTTGGTAATTTATGTTTGGAAAAAAAAAAAAAAAACTTTAAATTAGGAAAGTGGAAGAAAAAAGGTAGGCTGCCTCTAATAGTCAAAAAATAAATATTTCTATTTTGAATATCCTAAATTTAGTTTTAAAAGGAAAGGTAACCTGCCTTTAGTTGGCGAAAAATGAATTTTTAAAATAACATTTATGGTACCTACTAGAGATGGGCGCGTGCCTGCTTTTTATGGCACGAACACGCACGGGCACGCCGATAGGTGACACGCATGAGCACGAGCCCGACGACTAAATTTAAAGGCACGCACGAAAAGCACGATAAAACACTGGATACAGGATGACACGAAAAAGCACGACAAAACACGAAAAAAGCACGGAATACCATGAAAAACTAGCCAAAACGTAAAAAATAATATTATAAACAGGGACTAAAACCATTTAGAATATCGGTTCCGGTCATGATTCCAAGACTTTTAAAATAGCGGTTCCGATTCCGGTTTCAACTATGAAATTGAATGGGTTCCGGTTCCACACATTTTTTTAATGACGGTTCCGATTCCGGTTACAATTCCGTTTTTTTGCGATCCAGAATAGGACTAAAACCCTTGCGCTATCGGTGCTGGTTCTCGTTCCAAGATATAAAAAATAACGGTTCCGATTCCGGTTCCAACCAAAAAAACATTATATGGATTCCTATTCCGGTTCAACACATTTTTAAATGGGTTCCGGAACCGGTTCTTTATGGTTCCTTATTATAAATAATTTGAAGATTAACGTTGGTACTGTTTTATTCTCTGAATCAGGTAGTAGGAAACCAAAATTTAATGTTGTATTATACAGGGCTAGGCGTGAGTTACCTTTCAATATAGTAAAGAGAAAGGTAACTCAGATCTAGCAGATAAAAGCATTATTTAACAATTTCTGTTGTAAAGTTTTTTGTTAAATTCAATTTTTGGGAGGCAAATGGAAGAAGTGGTAACCTGTATTAAGTAGGCATAAATAATTAAAAATGCACTTTAAAAATTTTAAAGTTTTTACATTTTTGAATGTAGTTTTCCTCAAGTATACTGTATCAAAACCGTGTCTGGTTTTATTGGATATTTTTAGCCACAATAGACAATTGAAGAAAGAACCAAAAATTGCTGCACGCAACAACAACTTTGGCAAAATCTTGAGTTGATGCAGTTTTTACATTTTTGCTTTTGGTTCTTTCTTCAATGCACATAATTCTTATTGTGTTTATTGGAGAAGGAAAACTTAGGCGACTTGAAATGTAGAATCTGCAGAGAAAGATCGCTGATGAAGGGGCTTGGCTGCCTCTGAAACAGCTGTACGATCTGCCACTCAATGCATTTTGCCAATTGTTTGTTGTTTTATTTGTTGGTACAAAACACCCAATTTGTACCGACTGGACCTTGAGCACGTTAAGACAATATCTTAAAATAATCAAAAGAGGTCGTAAAACAAAAACAATTAAGTAATTGATATATTTTTAAAGTTGAAATATCATTTGATAGATTCACATTTTCTTATTATTTGGTAAAAATATTGAGTTTATAATTCAGAAATTGATAAATATATAAATATTTTTGTAAATGAAGAATTGGCATTTCGAAAATGTCGTTGGTGACTTTTAGTTGTACAACAACGATATTATCTAGATATTTTTGAAATTTTTTGAAAATAGCTTTATTAATACTGTGTTTAGTATTTATATCGATAGCCTGTTCCACAAGTTGTCGACAGAAATACAAACTCCAGCTGGTAGACGGGCTGGAAAATTTGACAAAGTTTGAAAGGCTATATTTAAGTTCTCCAAGATATTTTTAGAAAAATATAAATTTATGACTTAAAAATGATCAGTATTTAAATTAATTGCTGACAAAAAATTTGCCACAAAGTGGCCTTTAATATACTATGGCAATATTTTTATAATTGATGCGCATTTACGTCAAAATCGTACGCCACATCTACATTAGTTGTGTTTATGCTACCTATCTTCCATGGCATTTTGGCCGACAATTTAATCTACCATATGTCTACCATTTACCTACCAATTTTACCATCCTAAAAATTTTAATTTACATTTTTAGGAATTTTTAAAATAATGTAGAATTAGATAATTCTGATTATAAATGAAAATAAATTTAAATTTATAATAAACATTTTAAATTCTTAAATTAAATTGGAATTATTTTTTTTTCGAGAAATTTAATATTTTTGTATATTTAAAAAAATATTTATTGAAATTTTTTAAAATATTGAACTGTGGGTTTATATTTTTCTTTTTATTGAAAATGTTTAATAATAATGATTCTCTTAAATAAAACTTTAAAGAATTATTATTTTTTGAGAGATTTTTGAATGTGACTTTTTACTAAATTTTTGTGATATTATAAAAAATTAATAATTTTAAATTTAACAAATATATTTTTTTTTATATATTTTTATTTTTTTTTTAATTAATGCACTGTATAAAACCTGTGAGACCAACAGTGTTCTGTGCTTATTTTCTGTGCTACATTTGAAACCATTCAGAAATGTGTTCGTTATATTCCTTTTATTAATAAAGTCCTACTCAAGGTCATAATAAACGCAAAGTTTAGCAGATGTGTTTTTTTGTATAGCTCTACATTTAGTTTTTCTGGCACGATATTTTGATTCTTCTTCTTCAAATATTTTATACTATATATTTTTACTTTGGTGTTTTCATTTTCAGTTTTTAGTCTTTTATATTTATGAATCTTTGTGTTTTTTCTTTTTTATTTGTGGATTTATTTTATATTTGTCTTCTTTATATTTTTTATAAATTTTGTGTTTTAGTATTTCATTCGCCATCACAGCACAGAGCGTCAGGCAGCATTTTGCGCCATTTTGCGTTCGTGGTGAAAACAATCATTAAAAACTTTTTAAGCCACTGAACTGCATGAAGTGAGCAATTCGCGAAAGTTTTTTGTGCATTCTGTAAGTGGCTCGGAAAAATAAAGTCAAAAGGATATTGAGTTTTATTTGATTTTTGTGCTTTGTTAAATAGCTTAAAGTGTTAATAGGGTTCATATCATTATCAAATATAAAATTGAGTAAATGAAAAATTTACTTTGGAAAGAAAATGTTTGAAACAATTTAAAAAATGTATAAATTAGTGCAAAATATAATTGTTAGTAAAAAGTTTGAATTTTAATTAAATTTTTAGTATAAAATTGAATTTTTAGTGAAAAATATAAAATGTATGGAAAAAAATGAATTTTTAGTGTGAAATGTAATTTTTATTGCAAAATTGAATTTTTAGTGAAAAATTGAATTTTTAGTGAAAAATTGAATTTTTAGTGAAAAATTGAATATTTAGTGAAAATTTGAATTTTTGTGAAAATTTGAATTTTTAGTGAAAATTTGACTTTTTTGAGTGAAAAATTGAATTTTTAGTGAAAAATTGAATTTTAATGAAAAATTAAATTTTTAGTGAAAATTTGAATTTTTAGTGACAAATTGAATTTTAAGTGAAAAATTGAATTTTTAGTGAAAAATTGAATTTTTAGTGAAAAATTGAATTTTTAGTGAAAAATTGAATTTTTAGTGAAAAATTGAATTTTTAGTGAAAAATTGAATTTTTAGTGAAAAATTGAATTTTTAGTGAAAAATTGAATTTTTAGTGAAAAATTGAATTTTTAGTGAAAAATTGAATTTTTAGTGAAAAATTGAATTTTTAGTGAAAAATTGAATTTTTAGTGAAAAATTGAATTTTTAGTGAAAAATTTAATTTTTAGTGAAAAATTTAATTTTTAGTGAAAAATTGAATTTTTAGTGAAAAATTGAATTTTTAGTGAAAAATTGAATTTTTAGTGAAAAATTGAATTTTTAGTGAAAAATTGAATTTTTAGTGAAGAATTGAATTTTTAGTGAAGAATTGAATTTTTAGTGAAAAATTGAATTTTTAATTGAAAAATTGAATTTTTAGTGAAAATTGAATTTTTAGTGAAAATTGAATTTTAAGTGAAAAATTTAATTTTTAGTAAAAATTGAATTTTTAGTGAAAAAGTAAATTTTTAGTGAAAAAGTAAATTTTTAGTGAAAAATTGAATTTTTAGTGAAAAATTGAATTTATAGTGAAAAATTTAATTTTTAGTGAAAAATTTAATTTTTAGTGAAAAATTTAATTTTTAGTGAAAAATTTAATTTTTAGTGAAAAATTGAATTTTTAGTGAAAAATTGAATTTTTAGTGAAAAATTGAATTTTAGTGAAAAATAAAATTTTTAGAAAAAATGATTTTCTTAATATTAAAAATTTCTCTAATATTAGTGTAACCTTGAAACAGTTGTCGGTAACATTTCATCCAACATAAATATTTTCGAAATTATTCTTCTGGTAAATATCCTTCCTGCAAACGCATAAATAAACCTCATTAATCTGTGATATTTTTGTAGTGTGTGAATTTATGCAATTGCATTTATTTATTCTGGTGAGGTTTATTTGTGACTGTGTTTTTGTAAAACATGTATGTTGCAGTTACATAGTAATACATCTCACAGCTTTGCTACATGTTGCTCTTAGCTGTCAGCCTGTTGCAGCAGCTTATGTTGTCGCTGTTATTATTCAGGTTTTTTTTACGGATTTATCATTGTCAACTAAAAAAATTTTAAAATGTTGACAATCAAATACTTTAAATTAAAAAATAACTAAAAGATGCAAAATTTGCTAAAAATTATAAAAAGAAACTTAAAGTAAATCGAAGATATATTGAAAATATGTGGGAAATATGCTGGCGATAATTTGGATTTATGTTGAAGTTATGTTTGAGATAAATTGGAGTTATATTGGTGATATGTTGGACAAATGTAGAAGATATGTAAAAGATATGTTGGAGATATGTTGGAGATATGTTAGAGATATATTTGAGATATGTGGGAGATATGTTGGAGATATGTTAGAGGTATGTTAGTGAAATGTTGGAGTTATATAGAAGATAAATTGGGGACATGTTGCAGATATGTTTTAGATACTTTTGTGATATTTTGGTGATATATTGACGATATGTTGATGATATATTGAAGTTATTGCGTTGATATGTTGAAGTTATGTTAGAGAAATGCTAATGATATGTTGCTGATATGTTAGAGATATTTTGAATATATGTTGGAGAATGTTGATGACATAATGGAGTTATGTCTGAGATATGTTGGAGATATATTGAAGATTTGTTTGAGTTATTTTGATGATATGTTGGAGTTATGTTGGTGATATGTTAGAAATATGTTGGAGATATATTAATGATATGTTGCAAATATGTTGTAGAAATGCGTGAGATATATTGTGGATATGTTGGATTTATGTTATTGAAATGTTGGAGATTTTTTGGAAATATGTTGAAGATATATTGGAGTTATGTTGGTGTTATGTTGGATATATATTGGGGGAAAGTTGGTGATATGTTGTAGAAATGTTGGTGATATGTTAGAAATATATTGGAGATATATTAAAGTTATGTTGCAGATATATTGCAGAAATGCGTGAGATATATTGCAGATATGTTGGATCTATGCTATTGAAATGTTAGAGAATTTTTGGAGATATGTTGGAGATATATTGGAGTTATGTTGGTGATATGTTGAAGATATATTGGGGTTAAGTTGGTGATATGTTGGAGAAATGTTGGTGATAATTGGTGAATGGTAATGATATGTTGGTTATATGTTAGAGATATTTTGATGATATGTTGGAGATATGTAAGAGATATTTTGGAGATATGTTAGAGATAAGTTGGAGATATGTTAGAGATATGTTCGACATATGTTGGAGAAAAGATGGAGATATGTTGGAGAAATGTTAGAGATATGTTGGAGATATGTTGGAAATATGTTGATGACATGTTGGAGTTATGTCGGTGATATTTTGAGGAATTGTTGGAGTTATTTTGGTGATAAGTTGGTGTTATGTTGGTGATATGTTGTAGATATATTAAAGTTGATATGTAGCCATAAAAGTTTCGGAATGGAGATATGCTGGAAATATGTTAGAGATATGTTGAAGTTATAATAAAGATTTGTAGGTGATATGTTGGAGATTTGTTGGAGATATGTTGAAACAATGTCGGAGAAATATTTAAAGTTTTAAAATTCAAGAAAACAATAAGAAGAAGTCTGTAGATTAGTTTGTAGAATAATAACAATAGATTGGCGCTAAAGATTTGAAGAACCTCTGTTCTCTCGAACGATTTAAGCTGTTTGTATTACGTTTGTACTTAAAGTGGGACCTTGCTATGGGACCTTTCTGCTCGCAGTCCAATGCACTAACCACTGTGCTACCGACGCTACATTTTGTAGAATAGTGGGAAATATTAAATATTTATATAAATCATTAAAAATTAAATTAAACGATAAATAAAATGGGAATTAAAAGAAACTATAAAATAGTAGAAATGTAAATTTTTGATTTGAGTCATCATTAACATCAATGTTTGTAATTAAATTAAATTGAATTTAATCAATAAAAATTGTACAAAAGCAAAAATCGTTTAAATTCATTGCTGATAAATAGCTAAAATCAGATAAATTTTTTATAATATATTAATTTTTTTTATTTTTTATATTTCTGTAATGTGGTTGACCTTCGAATAAATACAAAAACCATATATTTAACTACAATTGATGCAAATTTTGTGGCAATCAATTTCCAATTAACACAAACCACAATCCAAATAAAAACCAAAGTGATTATTGCAACAAACCATTCAGAAATGTGTTCGTTATATTCCTTTTATTAATAAAGTCCTACTCAAGGTCATAATAAACGCAAAGTTTAGCAGATGTGTTTTTTTGTATAGCTCTACATTTAGTTTTTCTGGCACGATATTTTGATTCTTCTTCTTCAAATATTTTATACTATATATTTTTACTTTGGTGTTTTCATTTTCAGTTTTTAGTCTTTTATATTTATGAATCTTTGTGTTTTTTCTTTTTTATTTGTGGATTTATTTTATATTTGTCTTCTTTATATTTTTTATAAATTTTGTGTTTTAGTATTTCATTCGCCATCACAGCACAGAGCGTCAGGCAGCATTTTGCGCCATTTTGCGTTCGTGGTGAAAACAATCATTAAAAACTTTTTAAGCCACTGAACTGCATGAAGTGAGCAATTCGCGAAAGTTTTTTGTGCATTCTGTAAGTGGCTCGGAAAAATAAAGTCAAAAGGATATTGAGTTTTATTTGATTTTTGTGCTTTGTTAAATAGCTTAAAGTGTTAATAGGGTTCATATCATTATCAAATATAAAATTGAGTAAATGAAAAATTTACTTTGGAAAGAAAATGTTTGAAACAATTTAAAAAATGTATAAATTAGTGCAAAATATAATTGTTAGTAAAAAGTTTGAATTTTAATTAAATTTTTAGTATAAAATTGAATTTTTAGTGAAAAATATAAAATGTATGGAAAAAAATGAATTTTTAGTGTGAAATGTAATTTTTATTGCAAAATTGAATTTTTAGTGAAAAATTGAATTTTTAGTGAAAAATTGAATTTTTAGTGAAAAATTGAATATTTAGTGAAAATTTGAATTTTTGTGAAAATTTGAATTTTTAGTGAAAATTTGACTTTTTTGAGTGAAAAATTGAATTTTTAGTGAAAAATTGAATTTTAATGAAAAATTAAATTTTTAGTGAAAATTTGAATTTTTAGTGACAAATTGAATTTTAAGTGAAAAATTGAATTTTTAGTGAAAAATTGAATTTTTAGTGAAAAATTGAATTTTTAGTGAAAAATTGAATTTTTAGTGAAAAATTGAATTTTTAGTGAAAAATTGAATTTTTAGTGAAAAATTGAATTTTTAGTGAAAAATTGAATTTTTAGTGAAAAATTGAATTTTTAGTGAAAAATTGAATTTTTAGTGAAAAATTGAATTTTTAGTGAAAAATTGAATTTTTAGTGAAAAATTTAATTTTTAGTGAAAAATTTAATTTTTAGTGAAAAATTGAATTTTTAGTGAAAAATTGAATTTTTAGTGAAAAATTGAATTTTTAGTGAAAAATTGAATTTTTAGTGAAAAATTGAATTTTTAGTGAAGAATTGAATTTTTAGTGAAGAATTGAATTTTTAGTGAAAAATTGAATTTTTAATTGAAAAATTGAATTTTTAGTGAAAATTGAATTTTTAGTGAAAATTGAATTTTAAGTGAAAAATTTAATTTTTAGTAAAAATTGAATTTTTAGTGAAAAAGTAAATTTTTAGTGAAAAAGTAAATTTTTAGTGAAAAATTGAATTTTTAGTGAAAAATTGAATTTATAGTGAAAAATTTAATTTTTAGTGAAAAATTTAATTTTTAGTGAAAAATTTAATTTTTAGTGAAAAATTTAATTTTTAGTGAAAAATTGAATTTTTAGTGAAAAATTGAATTTTTAGTGAAAAATTGAATTTTAGTGAAAAATAAAATTTTTAGAAAAAATGATTTTCTTAATATTAAAAATTTCTCTAATATTAGTGTAACCTTGAAACAGTTGTCGGTAACATTTCATCCAACATAAATATTTTCGAAATTATTCTTCTGGTAAATATCCTTCCTGCAAACGCATAAATAAACCTCATTAATCTGTGATATTTTTGTAGTGTGTGAATTTATGCAATTGCATTTATTTATTCTGGTGAGGTTTATTTGTGACTGTGTTTTTGTAAAACATGTATGTTGCAGTTACATAGTAATACATCTCACAGCTTTGCTACATGTTGCTCTTAGCTGTCAGCCTGTTGCAGCAGCTTATGTTGTCGCTGTTATTATTCAGGTTTTTTTTACGGATTTATCATTGTCAACTAAAAAAATTTTAAAATGTTGACAATCAAATACTTTAAATTAAAAAATAACTAAAAGATGCAAAATTTGCTAAAAATTATAAAAAGAAACTTAAAGTAAATCGAAGATATATTGAAAATATGTGGGAAATATGCTGGCGATAATTTGGATTTATGTTGAAGTTATGTTTGAGATAAATTGGAGTTATATTGGTGATATGTTGGACAAATGTAGAAGATATGTAAAAGATATGTTGGAGATATGTTGGAGATATGTTAGAGATATATTTGAGATATGTGGGAGATATGTTGGAGATATGTTAGAGGTATGTTAGTGAAATGTTGGAGTTATATAGAAGATAAATTGGGGACATGTTGCAGATATGTTTTAGATACTTTTGTGATATTTTGGTGATATATTGACGATATGTTGATGATATATTGAAGTTATTGCGTTGATATGTTGAAGTTATGTTAGAGAAATGCTAATGATATGTTGCTGATATGTTAGAGATATTTTGAATATATGTTGGAGAATGTTGATGACATAATGGAGTTATGTCTGAGATATGTTGGAGATATATTGAAGATTTGTTTGAGTTATTTTGATGATATGTTGGAGTTATGTTGGTGATATGTTAGAAATATGTTGGAGATATATTAATGATATGTTGCAAATATGTTGTAGAAATGCGTGAGATATATTGTGGATATGTTGGATTTATGTTATTGAAATGTTGGAGATTTTTTGGAAATATGTTGAAGATATATTGGAGTTATGTTGGTGTTATGTTGGATATATATTGGGGGAAAGTTGGTGATATGTTGTAGAAATGTTGGTGATATGTTAGAAATATATTGGAGATATATTAAAGTTATGTTGCAGATATATTGCAGAAATGCGTGAGATATATTGCAGATATGTTGGATCTATGCTATTGAAATGTTAGAGAATTTTTGGAGATATGTTGGAGATATATTGGAGTTATGTTGGTGATATGTTGAAGATATATTGGGGTTAAGTTGGTGATATGTTGGAGAAATGTTGGTGATAATTGGTGAATGGTAATGATATGTTGGTTATATGTTAGAGATATTTTGATGATATGTTGGAGATATGTAAGAGATATTTTGGAGATATGTTAGAGATAAGTTGGAGATATGTTAGAGATATGTTCGACATATGTTGGAGAAAAGATGGAGATATGTTGGAGAAATGTTAGAGATATGTTGGAGATATGTTGGAAATATGTTGATGACATGTTGGAGTTATGTCGGTGATATTTTGAGGAATTGTTGGAGTTATTTTGGTGATAAGTTGGTGTTATGTTGGTGATATGTTGTAGATATATTAAAGTTGATATGTAGCCATAAAAGTTTCGGAATGGAGATATGCTGGAAATATGTTAGAGATATGTTGAAGTTATAATAAAGATTTGTAGGTGATATGTTGGAGATTTGTTGGAGATATGTTGAAACAATGTCGGAGAAATATTTAAAGTTTTAAAATTCAAGAAAACAATAAGAAGAAGTCTGTAGATTAGTTTGTAGAATAATAACAATAGATTGGCGCTAAAGATTTGAAGAACCTCTGTTCTCTCGAACGATTTAAGCTGTTTGTATTACGTTTGTACTTAAAGTGGGACCTTGCTATGGGACCTTTCTGCTCGCAGTCCAATGCACTAACCACTGTGCTACCGACGCTACATTTTGTAGAATAGTGGGAAATATTAAATATTTATATAAATCATTAAAAATTAAATTAAACGATAAATAAAATGGGAATTAAAAGAAACTATAAAATAGTAGAAATGTAAATTTTTGATTTGAGTCATCATTAACATCAATGTTTGTAATTAAATTAAATTGAATTTAATCAATAAAAATTGTACAAAAGCAAAAATCGTTTAAATTCATTGCTGATAAATAGCTAAAATCAGATAAATTTTTTATAATATATTAATTTTTTTTATTTTTTATATTTCTGTAATGTGGTTGACCTTCGAATAAATACAAAAACCATATATTTAACTACAATTGATGCAAATTTTGTGGCAATCAATTTCCAATTAACACAAACCACAATCCAAATAAAAACCAAAGTGATTATTGCAACAAAAAAATAACAATTAGCCGTGCTACATGTTGATATACATAGGCCATTTTAAATAGTATAATAAATAAAAGCAAATAGTGTCATGAAAATTTGTTTAATAATTTGTTAATTATGCGTTTCAAAAATGAATTTAAAATAAAATTACATAGGTGTCAATTAAATGTGTTTAAATGCATTAGTAAAATCATTTTTATTGTTGACAATTTAATTAAAAATATTTTTATATATATTAGCTAAATGTTTTGTATAATATATATGTAGGTAATTGTTTTAAAAAATACTAAAATTAAATATGAAAATTAAACTTGAATATTAAATATTTTTGTGGACGATGCAGTTTTCAGTGCACGCTAAAATATCCAAAGATATTTTCTTAATTTCATCATGTTTTCTTTTTAATATGTTTTTCTTTTAGTTTTTGCAAATTTTCCTCGCAGCCATGTTGCCAACATTATCAGTTTTAGACTTTAGCAACTCATACAACAGCGGATGTGGGCTTCGAAAGCACATCAGCTGTTGCAAAAGCACCGTGGCCAAACCAATTTGAGTTGGCGCACAACATGCGGAAGATTGGTGCCAACCCAGTGAACGAAAATTCTAAAGCAATATTTAAAAAAAAAAAAAACAAATTTAAAATCGCTTGAATTATTGATTCTGATTGAAAAAAATATATATTAAAAATGTTTGTTAGTGATTGAATATATTAAATATTGTTGAATATATTTTGAAGAAATTTCGAAAAGATGTGTTAGAAAAAAGTTTAAAGAGACTTTTTAAGACATTTGAACTTTTTTTAGATGTAGACATTTTTTAGATGTTTTGAAAAAAATTGAGAATGTTTTGAGCAAGATTAAAGAATTTGTTTTGAGAATGGTTTGTGTAAGGTTTGATAATAATTTAACAATTGCTTCAAATGTAAGCCAAAATGGGTTGATAAGGGTTTGAAAATGTTTTTGGAAAGATTGAGAATAATTTATGAATTATTTATTTTGAGTGGGTTTTAAAACAGATTTAAGAATTTCTTGAAAGTTCATTAAAAATGAATTGATAATAGTTTGAGCACGGCCAGATAAAGATTAGAATATTGCTTGAGAATAATAGGGAATTATTTTTAGATTGTTTTGAGAATTATGATATTTTTTGTATTCACAATTGAGAATTATATTAAAAAGGTTTGAAAATAGTTTAAGAATGATTTGAAATTACTTAAAAAATGTTTTGAAATACTTTACGAATGGTTTAAATTGTTTTAAAAATGATTTGTTAATTGTTTAATAGTAAGTGAATTATGTGAGAATGATTAATAAGAAATTAGTAAAGATTTAGGAATTTGTGATATGATTAAGATTTAAGAATCGTTTGGGAATTGCTTGAAAAATGTTTGAGATTGATTTCAAATTGGTTGTAGAATAGTTTTGAGTAAAGTGTGCGTATGATTAGACCATTGCTTAAAATCGCAACAAATATGGTTTGATAACGGTTTGAGAATGTGTTTAGAAACGATTGAGAATAATTTAGATATTATTTTAGAATAGTTTAAAGAGGGGTTTAAGAATGATTACAAAATTTTTTTTAGAATATTTTGATTTAAGTATGAGAATGATTTGGGTATTGATTCGAAAATGTGGGATATTATGGAGGGATATTATATAAGAATGGATTCAGAACTACTGTATAATTTGAGAAATGCATGAACATTATATAGGACAAGTATAAAAATTATTTGAGAATGGTTAGAAATTGGTTTGATAATTGTTTAGAATAATTGTGTTATAATGTTTCAAAATGATTTGAGAATGTTATGCAAAGTATTTACTAATAGTTTCAGAATCTTTGAGAATAGTTTGAGAATAATTTAAGAAATATTTAAGAATTAATTGATAATAATTTTAGAATTTCTTTAGAATAGCTTGAGAATGGTTAGAGAATTTTTCACTAAAAATTTAATTTCTTACTAAAAATTGAATTTTTCACTAAAAATTAAATTTTTCACAAAAAATTAAATTTTTCACTAAAAAATCAATTTTTCACTAATAAATCAATTCTTCACTAAAAAATGAATTTTTCACTAAAAAAAATTCAATTTTTCACTAAAAATTAAATTTTCCACTAAAAATTAAATTTCTGACTAAAAATTGAATTTTTCACTAAAAATTCAATTTTTCACCAAAAATTCAATTTTTCACTAAAAATTCAATTTTTCACTAAAAATTCAATTTTTCACTAAAAATTCAATTTTTCACTAAAAATTCAATTTTTCACTAAAAATTCAATTTTTCACTAAAAATTCAATTTTTCACTAAAAATTCAATTTTTCACTAAAAATTCAATTTTTCACTAAAAATTCAATTTTTCACTAAAAATTTAATTTTCCACTAAAAATTTAATTTTCCACTAAAAATTAAATTTTCCACTAAAAATTAAATTTCTGACTAAAAATTGATTTTTACACAAAAATTGATTTTTACATAAAAATTCAATTTTTCACTAAAAATTCTGTTTTTCACTAAAAATTCAATTTTTCACAAAAAAAATTAATTTTTCACTAAAAATTCAAATTTTCACTAAAAATTTATTTCTCACAAAAAATTCAAATTGCCACTAAAAATTAATATTTTCATTAATAAATACATTTTTCACTAAAAATTTAATTTTTCACTAAAAATTTTATTTTTCACTAAAAATTTAACTTTTCACTAAAAATATAAATTTTCACTAAAAAATTCATTTCTCACAAAAAATTCAAATTGCCACTAAAAATTAATATTTTCATTAATAAATACATTTTTCATTAAAAATTCAATTTTCCGCTTAAAATTGAATTTTTTTACTTAAAATTGAATTTTACACAAAAATTGAATTTCTTACTTAAAATTGAATTTTTCACTAAAAATTAAATTTTTTCCCTAAAAATTCAAATTTTCACAAAAAATTCAAATTTTCACAAATAATTCAATTTTTCACTAAAAATTCAAATTTTCTCTAAAAATTCAAATTTTCACTAAGAATTCAATTTTTCACTAAAAATTCAGCTCTTCACTAAAAATGTATTTTTCTTCTATACATTTAAATATTCTCTTACAACTAAAATTTTGCTAAATATTGAAAAATTCACTAAAAATTTGAATTTTTTACTAACAGTTCACTAATATTTCATATGTGTAATTTCCATTTTTTTTAAAAGTGTCTTTTAACGCGACTATTAACTGGGTTAACGAGCAAATCCGCTGCATATTACATATATATGTTTATGTCCATGTGTTTTCTTGTTTGGTGTTTGCTGCTGTCAACAGCTGTGCTAATGTCATTTTTTGTCCTTGCATGAATGGCAGCTAGACTGGCATTTTGCAAAAATTTGCATAATTCAAAAGAAAAATGATGCATAACGAATTTTACACCTCCCAAAGCAGACGAGTAGACAAAAATTAAAAAAACTAAAAAAATAACAAAACTTATTCATAATGTCTAAATGTTTAAAATAGAAAATAATGATTTTTATCTTTTGTTAATTCAAATATGGTAAGAAAACAATCTTATTTCAAATAAAAAATATTTTAACTTTAATGTAAGTAATGCATTGGATTATTTTGCATACCACATGACGTATGCGCAACACTAATTATACGCCGTGCGAATAACGCCTCATTATGCCGTCTGTATTAAGTCGGAATTTTTCGTAATAATATAGAATTAACGCTGATACCATAAGCTTTTAAAGTGTGCATTTAATAATTATTATTTGGAAATGGTACTTGTGGAAAAAAAAACGTTAAATATGTTTTTTGCATTAAATTTTATATTATTTGTGGTCATAAAAGAACATTATTAATATAAAAAAATATATGTATATATTTAAATAATGTGTATTAAATAAAACCACATTTGGTTTTATTTATTTTTTTATTATTCACCATTATATAAAATTTATACCAAATATTGCAAAAATATTGCCAAATATGGTCAAATGTGCAATATGAAATAAAATGAATTTAAATAAAATAATAAGAAAAATAATAAATTACAATTAACATTTTTGGATAATCTTTACTAATGTGCAAAAATTTAATTTTTTTAAGATAATCCTTGAAATTTTTTAAAAATTTAAATTTATGATATAAAATTGAAAAATAAATTTAGTTACAAATGTAGTTAAAATTTTTATTAAAACTTTTGTTTTCAATAGATTTAAATTTAAAATGTACAATGTGAATGTTTTAAGTTATATACAAATTTTAATATAAACCGATAAATTTATTTTATAATAAAATATGAATTTTTTATATTAAAATATGATTTTTTAAAATCAAATAATTAATATTTTACTAAGATATTTAATTTATTACAAACATATGTAATTTTAATGGATATTTTATAACAGTTTGATATTTTTAGTTCAATTACAAATTTTATTTTTTAATATTTGTTTTTCAATTAGTCTTAAGAGTCTTCTATTAAATAAAATATATTTAAACTGTAAGTTTGAATAGCGAAACATAAAACCCTGACCTAAATCTGTTTTAAATAGTTGCGAATTGTTTATAGAAAAATCAAAAATAAATAATTTTGAAAATCAAAAATAAATTACGTTGAAAGAAGGTAGACTTAATATATAGATTAAATTGTATAAACTGTTGATTTAATATTATATAATATGGATTTAGTGGTATATAATATAGATTTAATAGTATATACTATAGTTTAATTAGTATATAATATAGATTCAATAGTATATACTACAGATTCAATAGTATGTACTATACATTCAATATTAAATACTATAGATTAAATAGTATATACTGTGGATTCAATAGTATATACTATACATTCAATAGTATATACTATAGATTCAATAGTATATACTATAGATTCAATAGTATATACTATAGATGCAATAGTATATACTATATATTCAATAGGATGTTATATGGTCAAATTGGTATGGAATATCTTAATAACTAAAATGTTGGACAAAATTTTAATATTTAGTAAATTTTTTTTCAAATTTTTTCACAACTCTATGAAGCATAATCGTCTTGTTCAAAGTGATTTTATAAAATAATAAATTTAATAGTGTATACTATAAATATAATTGTTAATACTTAAATATTAATAGAATATACTATCAATTTAATGGTTTATAGTATAATTTTAATAGTTCATTTTAAGACAAAGAAGCAAATAAATTGAATAGTATGTATAATAAATTTAATAGTATATACAATAAATTTAATAGTAAATACTATCAATTTAATAGTATATACTGTAAATTTAATAGTTTATACTATAATTTTAAAACTTCAAGTCAACACAAAGAAGCAAACATTTTGTGAGCACATCAACAAAATAGAAATTGAAGTGCAAAATATCAAATGCAGACAAATATTTTTAAAACATAAACCCTTGAAATCATTTATAGACAATTTCATTATTTCACCATAAATGTTTCAATTAAAAAACAGAACATCAAGTCAATGAAGACATTTAAATAAAATTATGACAGCTTTATTACTGATTGAATACATTGATTATGATTGGTTTTGACAAGTCATTGGAGCAATGCCATAAGTAACTGTCTTACAATATAAATATGCTAAGCAAAGCGTACAACGTAATTTTGAGGCGGCAGCAACATGTCAACAACATGTCAGCAACATAGCAGCAGTAGCAGCAACAGATAAAAGACATTTTCAACATGACTTTCGTGAAGAGCTTCCGCATTGTGTGTGTGTTTTTTATGTTTGTTTTATTTTATTTTCTTTGTCCTTTTGCAATTGTTTCCGTTCTAGTTATGTTTGTTTTTGTTTTTGTATATATTTTTCTTTTTACGTTACGTTAACATAACGCACAACGTGCCAAAGATTTCTGAGGACAGAAACTCTTTTCTTTTGACATTTTCTAAAACTAGTTATTGTTGCTTTTCGTATTATTGTCGTTCTTATTATTATTCTTATTAATACTGCTCTTTTATGACTTCAACCGCAGAACGACGGCTTGTACGGCACTCGTTACTTAGTTATGCGCTGCTCGTTACATAAGTAACGAATTGCCAGGCATATTACTGAGCCTTACGTAAACCTTAGAATACGTTGAGTTTTTTCTATGAATTCTTTTATTGAAATTTTATTCAGTTTTTTGTTTGCATCATTTGTTATGTTTCTTTAATAAATATTTATTATATAATTCTTTCTTTACTTTCTTAGAAATTTACTTGGTTTTTTTTATTTTCATTTTTGTTTGATTTTATTATACATCCCTACATCCACAGAGGTTTTATTATGTTGGTGAGAATATTGTAACGCTCTAATTGTAGCGATTAAAACTTTTTTAAAACTACCTTACCAAAGCTACACAGAAAAAACAAAATACTGTATTTAAGTATGAAAAAGACTTAGAATAGCACCATCCCAAAATCGACTAACATTAAGTCCGCACAGACTTATATTAAGTACGTACGGACTTAATATAAGTCTGTGCGGACTTAACTTAAGTCTGTGCGGACTTAATATTAGTCGAATTTGAGATGGTGCTATTCTAAGTCTTTTTCATACTTAAATACAGTATTTTTTTTCTCTGTGTAGTATTGAACATTGTTGATTAACATCACTTTACGAGTCACCTTTTCGATGTTCGTCTTTCTGTCTGAATACACGATAACTCAAACAAAACTTCTCCAAATGCGTTGAAATTTTGTTGTAAAATTGTTTAGTCAATAAGGTATTTTATGTTTGAAATTATGTCAAATCGTTGTTCATATATACTGGGCCGGGTCGGCCTCAATAAAAAAAAATGTTCCGCCCCTAAAATGTAGGATTATCTAGTAAAAGTGTAAGAAACAACAAAAAAAATCGTTATAGCTTTATTATTTAACGAAAAAACCATTTTGGAGGTTTTTGGAGGGCTCAAAAAAAAAATGTATTCCGACACCTAAGTATGTGCATTTTCATAAAGAACACTATACAACAAAATGAGAAAAAAAGTTTGCGCAGTAAATTGTATTATTGGAAATGACTCGCAAAATTTGAATATATGAATTAAAAAAATTTCTACGGATATGATTACGAGATTTCGGGCAATAACTTATGTACTGAGCTTTCAAAAAGGTGGTCACATATATTTGTAAATATCTCGCGTTTAAAAAAACCCATAAGCTCAATTGTTATATCGAATGAAAGATAATTAAATATTCAATAAACATTTTTTACAACAGTTTGGAATTGGTTTACTGGTTTAAGAAAACTCTATAGAAGAATTCGAAAAATGTTAATTTTGTCGACCAACATTTTATTAAAAAATGCATTTAAAAAATGGTGAAAAATGGAAAACGCCAGATGATGCACAGTTTGTAATATTGCAAAATTAGCCTGTACATTTTTAATGAAAATGATGTAAAAATAAAAGAAATCTATGGATAAGTTTTGAGAACAGAAACCAGTTGGGAAGGTTAGATCACATGGGAAATTTTAAAGTAGGTGTAATTATGATAGTTAGGATTATCAAAATTATAGTCGGTCTAAGCCGACTATAAATACCATACCCATATGTGTGGTTACCATTCAAAGTGATATATAGGTCACCAGGGTATACGAATCCTGAAAATAACTACAAACATTCAATCGCTGAAGAATTTCCATTCATTTGATACCCATATTTACAAATGGGTAGGTGTACCGAATTTCGATTTTTTTTTTGTGAACCACAAGTCTTTTCGCCGGAAAACATTATTATCATGTATTTGAGCATGACATCAATATATATTTGACCAAAAAAGTTTACCTAAGCACGTATACGTAAGAATTGATCATTTTATGTACATTTTATATGAGGTATTTGAACATAAGTGGTCGGATCATAGGTCACAATGGACCGATCTCGCCAATTTTTTCGCATATTAGTAATCTAAGTTATAAGTTTCATTTATCTAGCTCTTTTAATTTTAAAAGTAGTAGGGATTTCAACAGACAGACAGACAGACAGACGGACAGACAGACAGACGGACAGACAGACGGACAGACGGACATCGCTAAATCGACTCAGGAGGTCATGCTGATCAAGAATATATATACTTTTCCATACCGGAGATGCTTCCTTCTGGGTGTTACAAACGGCGTACCAAACTGAATATACCCTTTCACTCTTAGTGTAGGGTATAAAAATCACGTGAAAGCATTACAATTGGGTATAAACTGAAAAAAATCGCATAATATGTTTATACCCTATACCCATGGGTTACACGTTACAAAATATATGTGAAGTTATTTTAGAACCTCTTAGTTGGCGTGCTTGGTATGAAAAGTATATATTTTCTTGGTCAACATCACTTTCCGAGTCGATTAAGATATGCCCGTCTGTCTGTCCGACTATACACGATAACTTTAAAACTGCTATTCCGAATGATGTGAAATTTATTTTCAATATATTTTAGTAGAATAGTAATTCGAAGTTCGAAAATGAGTTGATTTAGTCAACGTAATCTACTACATCCACTACGAGATATGGGTTTACTTTTTAGGATCACATATCTCGTTTAGTATTAAAGATAAAGTTATAAAATTTAAAATTAATTACAAGCAATCATCTATCAATATCCTCAAATGTTACCCATATATTTTTGTCATTTATAGTTTAATTTCTTTGAAAGAGTGTGAGCTAATTCTGAAAAATTAAAATTTGTGTATTATCTTACTTTCTCGATTTTTTTCCATTTTTTTAAATAAATTTTTTCTTAAATTAAATTTTTTTTTTTTCAAGTTGTCTTTTCGAGTTCTCTTAATTTAATGAACCAATTTAAAAATGTTCTAAAAAATGTTTATTCGATATTCAATTTTCTTTCATTCGATATAACATTTTATCATATGTGTTATTTATAACGCGAGATATTTGCAAATATATGCGACCACTTTTATGAAAAACCAAAAGTTATTGGCCCATATTTTGTAAACCTATCCAAAGAAACATTATTAAACAATATTTTCGGAATAAGGGCGTCATTTGACATAATACAAAAATAACCTTGACTGCTGCGCAGAATGGCTGTTGTGTAGTGTAATCAATGAAAATAAAATAATGGACAATTTTGTGATTTTTGTATAAGGGTATCCAATTTTCCCGTTTGGAACCAAAAAGATACATAATATCGTCATTGTAGAACGAAAAGTCATCAAATACTTTTTCATAATTCCAAATATTCATTTACAAAAATCTTTATAAATCGATCAATTTTTAATCGATGATCTCAATTTTTTTTACAGGAAGATAAGAAAATGTAAAACTATCAATGTGTAGTTTAATTTTAAAAATATATCATATATATTTATATATATTTATATTTTTTTTATAATATAAATCAACAAACTCGAAATTGAAGTTTTTCATAAAAATGTATTTGGTGATTTGTCGTTCTACAACGACGATTTATTATATTATCATATTAAAGTAAAAAAAAAAATTAACGAGTAGAATTATTCAATCAGAATTTCCTAGTGATTCTAGGAAATTTTTGACAGTTAATTGAAATCAGCCCCATTCGGAACTTTGAGTACTAAATGTATAAAATCACAGTATAAAAATTCAAAAAATCTCAAAAATTTAAATCGACGCCCTTCTATCATCAGTTCGACAAGTTTCGACACGCTTCGTAATGTTTCGAGAATCTTCTACACATTTCGTGAATGTTGCATGCTATTTGCATCTTATTCGCACTCTTGTGTTTTAATGCGCTGATGTTCCAGCTCTTTCTCGCGCAATGCCCCTGTGCGCTGAATGATCTTCCGTCTCTTTCCAACACATTGATTAATACCCTGAATTATATTGCGTCTCATTTACTCTTATTAAATGACACAGTGGAGCAAATTACGCCTTTTCATAAAAATAGATATAATTTTATTATTTTAGCAATTATTCTGTGATTTATTACTAAATAACTGTAAACTTAAGCAACAAAGTGTATATATATATAGAAATCTAGTAAATTATCTGACTTAACTTTGTAAATAATTGAAAAAAATAATTTGAACGCAAAAAGTATTTTTAGAAAAAAAAATATCGTCCACCATAGACCAGATTTTCATATTGCGCCTAATCCAGGAAAAGACCCTAGAAAAACAGATCGACACCTATCACCTATTAGCCGCCTTTGACACTCCGGTAAGGGAACGATTATACGCCACAATGTCTGAGTTCGGTATACCTGCAAAACTTATAAGGCTTTGCAGGATGACCCTGAGCAACACACGTTGCTCAGTGAAAATAGGAAAAGACCTCTCCGAGTCATTTCATACAGAACGAGGTTTCAGACAGAGTGACTCCCTATCGTGCGACTTTTTTAACTTATTGATGGAGAAAATAGTTCGAGCTGCCGAACTCCGTCAAAGCGTGCCGCTATCCTCAACAAAAGTGTCATGCTGCTCGCATATGCCGACGATATTGATATCATTGGCAGGAGCACACGAGCAGTCAGCGCAGCATTCTCCAGATTGGAGAAAGAGTCGCGTCGAATGGGTCTAGCGGTGAACGAGGACAAGACGAAGTTCCTTGTGTCAACAAGCAAAAAAGAGTCCGTGCGTCTTGGACAAAAAGCTGATTTTGACACCCACAAGTTCGACATTGTGAAGGACTTCGTCTATCTGGGATCCAGCGTAAACAGCAACAACGACGTCAGCCTGGAGATCAAACGGAGAATAACTCTTGCCAACAGGCGCTACTGTGGGCTCAGTAGGCAATTGAGAAGTAGAGCCCTCTCTCGCCGTACAAAAATAACGCTCTACAAGTCACTCATCATGCCCGTCCTACTTTATGGTGCAGAAACATGGACGCTGGCCTCCACCGATGAGAGAGTACTGGGAGCGTTCGAGAGAAAGATTCTCCGTAAAATCTTTGGCCCTATCTGCTTTGCTAACGAGTATCGAATCAGGATGAACCACGAGCTGTATGAGTTATTCGACGACATTGACATAGTCAAGCGCATCAAGATCTACCGGGCTCGCTGGCTAGGTCATGGATGAAAACACTCCAGCCAATAAGGTGCTTGAATCGAAACTCGAAGGTGGACAGCGTAGAAGAGGGCGTCCAAATCTGCGTTGGAAAGACCAAGTTGAGGACAACCTGGCAACGCTTGGTATTTCTAACTGGCGTCAGCGCGCACAAGGCAGATCCGACTGGCGCGGCTTCATCTCAGCGGCCAAAACCGACCCACGGTTGTAAGGGCCATTTAAGTAAGTAAGTGATAATTTCTATACGGAACTTTTTGTTTTCCGTCCGTAATTACTTTGTGATTTATTATGAAGAAATTATTTATGTTAGGAACAAAGTGCAAATATGCAGAGAAAGCACATGACTTCTGCTATTTTTTAAAATAATTTAAAAAATAATTAATATGCTAAATTTGCTGACTTTTTAAAATTTCCATACGAACGTCGACATCACTTCCATTTTTGTACCTTCCGGATCAAAAAAAATAAATTAAATAGCGACTTTGTTTCTTTTGATCTACCGTATAGAGTTCTCTAATCTTTAGTACTATTGAATTACTATATAAACAAACAAAAAATCAAGTAAATTCATAAATTTACCTTCGAGATATTAAAGTTTTAAGCAAACGAATGTCTCGCCGGAAATTTCAAGAAATACCCATATGTCGGCATTACGTACAGGGCAAATGTTCATGTTCCATATTGCCGAACTTTAAAAATTTCTTTTTTAAGTTTTTTTGTAAATAAAAAAATCATATATAAAAACAAAATTAACTGAAATTACTGTATATAGCTCTAATAAGCTCTGACACCTATGACGAAATTACGTACAGTTCATATTTTCATGCACCTAAATGCCGACACTTTTTGTTCGACTTTTCTATTTATTAAATTTTTCCGATTAAATTTTTCAGCATTACGTTTAGGAAAAAGTTTCGTGCACCTATTGCCGACCCATTGAAATTGCTCTTTAAGACTTAGTATTGTTTAATAAAAAACTTTATTTAAAACATACCTGAAATTGGGAAATATATTTCAGGTATCGACATCTATGACGGAATTATGTACAGTTCACATTTTCATGCACCTAATTGTCGACACTTTTTATTTTGATTTTTCAATTTCTTAAATTTTTCCGACACATATGTCGCCATTACGTGCAGGGAAAAGATTCATGCACCCGGTGCGGACCTTTGAAATTTCTTTTTAAGACCTAAAAAAATATCTGAAAGTGGGAAATATATTTCTGATTTCGGCACCTATGACGGAATTATGAACATACCACATTTAGCTTTTTTTTAATTTCTTTACCTGAAATATCGTATTATATTTTCCAACACACATGCAGCAGAAATTATGTGGAGTGCACTTTGACTTGCATCTAATTGCCGACACTTTTTAATTTGTGCTATTTTTTTTAGTTCATATTTTTTAAAAATAAATTCACTTAAAAATTCTTCAAGCCCCATATTTTATTTATAATACTCTTTATTATAAAAATTTCGAAATATCAAAATTGTGATCACTAGTAGTTTCTTAATTTATTATTTTTTCATTTAATTTTTTTTAATTTTATTAATTTATTTGTTTATTTAGTTTTTAATTTTTTAAAATGTTTACATTTCTTTATTGGTTTTTATCTTGTTTGTTTTTTTTTTTTTTATAAAATTTCTTGCCCTTCTCGTAACATTGTTTTAGAATTTCTTATTGTTATCCTTGAATTTGTTGTCCTTCCCATTGAAATGTCTTGCACAGCATGTTGTGGTTATATAAAATCACATGCATCTTGAAGCCTTCAAATTCTTCGAATGCTTTATGTTAACTTTTATGAACTTACAGTTTTTGTTAAGAATTTGTCACATTTTATTGCATAAAAAGCGCACATCAGGCAACGTAAGTCGCTGCCGTGTGACATTTATGTACTCTATTGATGGTCAAGGTTAGCTGCCGGATGTGGCATATTTAACATTTAACTTTTTTTTTTAATATATTAAATTTCTGAAATTTAAGTTGAAATTTTACTTAAATTAAAACATTATTTTATAAACGAAAATCTGTTAAATTGACAACTCTTTTATTAGTCTTAAACATACACAGAAAAAAAATCATCAATACGATGAATTTATTCATAAATATTATGAATTTTTCTACCAACTAGCTGATTCATAATATTGATACCACCGTTTTGCTTAAATTAAAACTTTATTTTATAATTGATAACTCTTTTATTAGTCTTTAACATACACAGAAAAAAAATTATCAATATGATGAATTTATTCATAAATATTATGAATTTTTCTACCAACTAGCAGATTCATCATATTGATACCACGGTTCATTAAATGACATATTAATTAATGCATTCATAATATATGAACAAAGTATTCAAAACAATTAATTTGAATTGTAATATTGATGTATATAATCATAGTATTTATAAATAATATAAAAATTTATTTTTTCAAAAAAATAAAAAAAAATTTCGAGAAAAAAAAAATTTAGAAAAAAAAAATTATACGAGAAAAATAAAAAATGTTTCGTAAAAAAAATAAAAAAAATATCTAAAAATATAGATTTTTTTGAATATATTTTTTATAAAAAAATATATTTTTTTAAATATAAAAATTATATTTTGAAAAATATATATTTTTTGAAAAAAAAAAAATTTTTGTTGACATATTTTTTTTTGACAAAATTTGTTTTTACGAAAAAAAATGTTGTCAAAAAAAAATATATGTCAACAAAAAAAAATTTTTTTTTCAAAATATATATATATTTTTTTTTAAGTATAATTTTTATACATACATCTTTTTATTAATAACGAGTTGGGAAAGTTCTGTCACATGGGGCGGATTTTTATAGTCGGTCGGGCCCGATTATGGAATACCCTACACCTTTGGTGGGGATATTAATGTGGGATATTTAATTGCATACCTAAATTTTAAAGTTTTTAATTATGATGAACCTCCCCACCCTCAGAATATTATTCATATATCAGAAATTTAAGTCTTATATAACCATAAATTAAAAAAATTATATAAAAGTATAAAAAATTAAAAAAAAAATTTGAGAAACACGCCCATATTTAAAATTTTGAAAGGCTAATATTTTATAGATTTGATTTTAATAATTTACGGATCAAATTTCCACTATGAAAACCCGGAAAATAATGAAAAAAAAAGTGGGCGGATCACGCCCATTTTTGGACCACATATTTTAAGGTGAATTCTAACAATACGTTTTAAACTTTATAACTATACCTTGAATACTTTTCGAGTTATTAGTTCCGAAAGAGTTATATAAAAGTGACTTGTATGGGAGGTGGGCGTGTCCGTCGACCGATTTGGCTCATTTTCAAACTCAGTTCCTACTTTTGGCTAAAATATATTGAGACGAAATTTCATCGCATTCTGATTAGTATTTCTCAAGTTATTCTGTATTCGGACAGCAAGACAGCTCTCACGGCGGGTGAGAGCTTTTCATAGGCAATGTTTTTGCTCTCGGAGGTTTGCCATTTAATGCCGAGAGGTAGCGCGGTATAGAAAAATGTTTCTATGAAAAGATGTTGTTAGCCCCAGTCCAGGCTTGAACCTTTCGACTCGCAGTCCAACGCACTAACCACTGAGCTACCGCGGCTACATACCTTCCATATATCTACCTCTACAATCCTTCGCCTTCCGATAAACTACCATCTACCAATGAGAAGAAAATAGCCAACTTTTGATACATCTACATTTGACTACCGAAATACGTCCAAAATCTGTAGAATTGCTGCTTTAAATGGCTATATTTGCCTGTCAGTTTATCACTCGTAACCTGCCTTTTATTTGCACTGAGTAAGTGTTTTAGAGATTCCTCTTTGAAATAGGTATTTTTTTTTAGCACACCGTCTATTTGACTTCCAGGATCTGCTATTACAATCTGCTTTAATATTAATTTAACGTCCATTGGACAATGGCAGACAACAGGCTGACCTACCAAAATCTGTTGATATACTGTATTAAACTGCTATTTTTGCATGCCAGTTTCCCGACAGTAACCTGTCATTTATTTAGGCTAGTGTCTAAAATGCTTTATCTAACTATAAACTGCCTATAACACAAAACAGGCCATCTGGTATACAAAATCTACACTTGACTATCAAAAATCTGTTAAATAACTGCATTCCAACTGCTGTGTTTGCCTGTCTGACAATAGGTTGCCTATTCAGACAATAGGTTGCCTATTCAGACAATAGGTTTTACAAAAGTAATTGTTGAAAATTACTCTTCCAATCCGTCAATTTTTGTAGACCATAATCTATTTTGCTTCCAAGATCTGGCATTAAATTCCACATATTTGCCTCTACATTCCTTCACATTTGTATAACCTGCCATTTAGCTTCTTTTTTGCTATGACACAAAACAGGAAGGTTTTAATACTGCCTGTCGAAACAGTTTTTTTTTTGTAGGACGCAATAAACCTATTTAGGTCACAACTACAGCCTCAATATTCCTTCATCTTCCTACCGTAACCTGTCTTTTAATTATTATGAGAATAGGTTTTATTCAAGCAATCGATGAACATTTTTTTTCGAAATATTAATTTTGTGTCTCATGCGGTCAAACTATTTAGAGATCAAGAAATGCATTTACATACCATTAATCTTATATTTAGACTCATTTTGTTCAACTTTGTAGATATTTGTTTTTATTAGCACTAAGGAAGTAATAATTTTTCAAAATATTAATAAATTATGATTATGATAATTATGATACATTATTTATTCAATGGTATTTATGTGTAAATGATGAAAAGAAATTTTGCAACAACCGCGCTAAAAAAAATCAAAAATCAATAATAAACAACGCAGTCTATTTTTACGACTTTTCTTAATATTCTTCTTTTGAAATTTTAGAAAATCTTAATCTCTACAGTAGCAAAAACAAAAACCAAAAATTCTTATAATCATCTCCATCCAAACAATGAAAACGTCAAAAACACTTTAAGTGTGCGCAGAATAAGATGATGTACTTAAATGTGAGCGCAGTTTCTTTTATTTATATAATTTTTATTTTGCTGTTGCTGCAGTTTATTCAAAAATAAAACAACCAAAAGTTTTACATACATTTGTAACACACACACACAATAGCTCATTAAACGCTGTTTTTCAATTCGCCCTCTGTCTGTATTTTATGTATATAAAAGGCTTTTATGCAAACTATGGAATGAACACAAGCAAAATTATAACAAAACCTTTGTAACAATACAAATTTAAAGACAGAGTGAAAATGAAGACAAGAGAATACATAAAAAGGGAAATAAGAACAGACGCAAAAAAAAATAAAAATATATTAGTGATGATGTTGATAATGAGAACAATAGAAGAAAATTTGAAAAAGTGGTTAGGGGAAAATATTTCCAGCGCCATGAATGAATTTTCTGTTGCTATAGTATGTATTAGTTCTAGCAAAATCTAAACTAGTAATTTAAGTAGTAGCTAAGTTTTCATTCATTAAAAGGAAGCAGTTGAAACAAGAGCTATGAACTATTAAAATGGAAATTAAAGCTAAAAGAAAAATAAAGAAAAACAAGCTGTGTACGTTATGATATGCAGCTGATAAGAAAAATTCTTAATATAAAGAAAATATAAAAAATATCCACAAAAAATAATCATCAAAATAATATGTAAATACAAATGATATTTTGTGGTCAAAAGAACCAAAAGAATCAAAGGAATCAAAAGAATCAAAAGAATCAAAAGAATCAAAAGAATCAAAAGAATCAAAAGAATCAAAAGAATCAAAAGAATCAAAAGAATCAAAAGAATCAAAAGAATCAAAAGAATCAAAAGAATCAAAAGAATCAAAAGAATCAAAAGAATCAAAAGAATCAAAAGAATCAAAAGAATCAAAAGAATCAAAAGAATCAAAAGACACAAAAGAATCAAAAGAATCAAAAGAATCAAAAGAATCAAAAGAATCAAAAGAATCAAAAGAATCAAAAGAATCAAAAGAATCAAAAGAATCAAAAGAATCAAAAGAATCAAAAGAATCAAAAGAATCAAAAGAATCAAAAGAATCAAAAGAATCAAAAGAATCAAAAGAATCAAAAGAATCAAAAGAATCAAAAGAATCAAAAGAATCAAAAGAATCAAAAGAATCAAAAGAATCAAAAGAATCAAAAGAATCAAAAGAATCAAAAGAATCAAAAGAATCAAAAGAATCAAAAGAATCAAAAGAATCAAAAGAATCAAAAGAATCAAAAGAATCAAAAGAATCAAAAGAATCAAAAGAATCAAAAGAATCAAAAGAATCAAAAGAATCAAAAGAATCAAAGGAATCAAAAGAATTAAAGGAATTAAAAGAATCAAAAGAATCAAAAGTATCAAAAGAATCAAAAGAATCAAAAGAATCAAAAGAATCAAAAGAATCAAAAGAATCAAAAGAATCAAAAGAATCAAAAGAATCAAAAGAATCAAAAGAATCAAAAGAATCAAAAGAATCAAAAGAATCAAAAGAATCAAAAGAATCAAAAGAATCAAAAGAATCAAAAGAATCAAAAGAATCAAAAGAATCAAAAGAATCAAAAGAATCAAAAGAATCAAAAGAATCAAAAGAATCAAAAGAATCAAAAGAATCAACAGAATCAACAGAATCAAAAGAATCAAAAGAATCAAAAGAATCAAAAGAATCAAAAGAATCAAAAGAATCAAAAGAATCAAAAGAATCAAAAGAATCAAAAGAATCAAAAGAATCAAAAGAATCAAAAGAATCAAAAGAATCAAAAGAATCAAAAGAATCAAAAGAATCAAAAGAATCAAAAGAATCAAAAGAATCAAAAGAATCAAAAGAATCAAAAGAATCAAAAGAATCAAAAGAATCAAAAGAATCAAAAGAATCAACAGAATCAACAGAATCAAAAGAATCAAAAGAATCAAAAGAATCAAAAGAATCAAAAGAATCAAAAGAATCATAAGAATCAAAAGAATCAAAAGAATCAAAAGAATCAAAAGAATCAAAAGAATCAAAAGAATTAAAAGAATCAAAAGAATCATAAGAATCAAAAGAATCAAAAGAATCAAAAGAATCAAAAGAATCAAAAGAATCAAAAGAATCAAAAGAATCAAAAGAATCAAAAGAATCAAAAGAATCAAAAGAATCAAAAGAATCAAAAGAATCAAAAGAATCAAAAGAATCAAAAGAATCAAAAGAATCAAAAGAATCAAAAGAATCAAAAGAATCAAAAGAATCAAAAGAATCAAAAGAATCAAAAGAATCAAAAGAATCAAAAGAATCAAAAGAATCAAAAGAATCAAAAGAATCAAAAGAATCAAAAGAATCAAAAGAATCAAAAGAATCAAAAGAATCAAAAGAATCAACAGAATCAACAGAATCAAAAGAATCAAAAGAATCAACAGAATCAACAGAATCAAAAGAATCAAAAGAATCAAAAGAATCAAAAGAATCAAAAGAATCAAAAGAATCAAAAGAATCAAAAGAATCAAAAGAATCAAAAGAATCAAAAGAATCAAAAGAATCAAAAGAATCAACAGAATCAACAGAATCAAAAGAATCAAAAGAATCAAAAGAATCAAAAGAATCAAAAGAATCAAAAGAATCATAAGAATCAAAAGAATCAAAAGAATCAAAAGAATCAAAAGAATCAAAAGAATCAAAAGAATTAAAAGAATCAAAAGAATCATAAGAATCAAAAGAATCAAAAGAATCAAAAGAATCAAAAGAATCAAAAGAATCAAAAGAATCAAAAGAATCAAAAGAATCAAAAGAATCAAAAGAATCAAAAGAATCAAAAGAATCAAAAGAATCAAAAGAATCAAAAGAATCAAAAGAATCAAAAGAATCAAAAGAATCAAAAGAATCAAAAGAATCAAAAGAATCAAAAGAATCAAAAGAATCAAAAGAATCAAAAGAATCAAAAGAATCAAAAGAATCAAAAGAATCAAAAGAATCAAAATAATCAAAAGAATCAAAAGAATCAAAAGAATCAAAAGAATCAAAAGAATCAAAAGAATCAAAAGAATCAAAAGAATCAAAAGAATCAAAAGAATCAAAAGAATCAAAAGAATCAAAAGAATCAAAAGAATCAAAAGAATCAAAAGAATCAAAAGAATCAAAAGAATCAAAAGAATCAAAAGAATCAAAAGAATCAAAAGAATCAAAAGAATCAAAAGAATCAAAAGAATCAAAAGACACAAAAGAATCAAAAGAATCAAAAGAATCAAAAGAATCAAAAGAATCAAAAGAATCAAAAGAATCAAAAGAATCAAAAGAATCAAAAGAATCAAAAGAATCAAAAGAATCAAAAGAATCAAAAGAATCAAAAGAATCAAAAGAATCAAAAGAATCAAAAGAATCAAAAGAATCAAAAGAATCAAAAGAATCAAAAGAATCAAAAGAATCAAAAGAATCAAAAGAATCAAAAGAATCAAAAGAATCAAAAGAATCAAAAGAATCAAAAGAATCAAAAGAATCAAAAGAATCAAAAGAATCAAAAGAATCAAAAGAATCAAAAGAATCAAAAGAATCAAAAGAATCAAAAGAATCAAAAGAATCAAAAGAATCAAAAGAATCAAAAGAATCAAAAGAATCAAAAGAATCAAAAGAATCAAAAGAATCAAAAGAATCAAAAGAATCAAAAGAATCAAAAGAATCAAAAGAATCAAAAGAATCAAAAGAATCAAAAGAATCAAAAGAATCAAAAGAATCAAAAGAATCAAAAGAATCAAAAGAATCAAAAGAATCAAAAGAATCAAAAGAATCAAAAGAATCAAAAGAATCAAAAGAATCAAAGGAATCAAAAGAATTAAAGGAATTAAAAGAATCAAAAGAATCAAAAGTATCAAAAGAATCAAAAGAATCAAAAGAATCAAAAGAATCAAAAGAATCAAAAGAATCAAAAGAATCAAAAGAATCAAAAGAATCAAAAGAATCAAAAGAATCAAAAGAATCAAAAGAATCAAAAGAATCAAAAGAATCAAAAGAATCAAAAGAATCAAAAGAATCAAAAGAATCAAAAGAATCAAAAGAATCAAAAGAATCAAAAGAATCAAAAGAATCAAAAGAATCAAAAGAATCAAAAGAATCAAAAGAATCAAAAGAATCAAAAGAATCAAAAGAATCAAAAGAATCAAAAGAATCAAAAGAATCAAAAGAATCAAAAGAATCAAAAGAATCAAAAGAATCAAAAGAATCAAAAGAATCAACAGAATCAACAGAATCAAAAGAATCAAAAGAATCAAAAGAATCAAAAGAATCAAAAGAATCAAAAGAATCAAAAGAATCAAAAGAATCAAAAGAATCAAAAGAATCAAAAGAATCAAAAGAATCAAAAGAATCAAAAGAATCAAAAGAATCAAAAGAATCAAAAGAATCAAAAGAATCAAAAGAATCAAAAGAATCAACAGAATCAACAGAATCAAAAGAATCAAAAGAATCAAAAGAATCAAAAGAATCAAAAGAATCAAAAGAATCATAAGAATCAAAAGAATCAAAAGAATCAAAAGAATCAAAAGAATCAAAAGAATCAAAAGAATTAAAAGAATCAAAAGAATCATAAGAATCAAAAGAATCAAAAGAATCAAAAGAATCAAAAGAATCAAAAGAATCAAAAGAATCAAAAGAATCAAAAGAATCAAAAGAATCAAAAGAATCAAAAGAATCAAAAGAATCAAAAGAATCAAAAGAATCAAAAGAATCAAAAGAATCAAAAGAATCAAAAGAATCAAAAGAATCAAAAGAATCAAAAGAATCAAAAGAATCAAAAGAATCAAAAGAATCAAAAGAATCAAAAGAATCAAAAGAATCAAAAGAATCAAAAGAATCAAAATAATCAAAAGAATCAAAAGAATCAAAAGAATCAAAAGAATCAAAAGAATCAAAAGAATCAAAAGAATCAAAAGAATCAAAAGAATCAAAAGAATCTAAAGAATCAAAAGAATCAAAAGAATCAAAAGAATCAAAAGAATCAAAAGAATCAAAAGAATCAAAAGAATCAAAAATTTGTTGTTTTAAAATTTTAATTTCTTAATATTTATATATGAATTTTAGTAAAACTTTTGAAATTCCTCATTATCATATTTTCCATGAAAGAATTGTTTTGAAGACGAATAGACTCGAGACAAATTTTTAGACGTAGGATAATCACAAGAATTGTCTCGGGGACGAATTTTTTTAAAAAATTTGATTTTTTAGTATTAAGAAGGGATATTTACAAATTTAATTGAGCGCCTTTTTAATATTTAATGAACTGTATTATTTTGCATTCGCTACGTATTCTTTTATTTCCCTTCATATAATAATAATAGTTTGGCGCTACAGTCCTGTATAGAACTTCGGCCGAGCTCTCTCACCATTTTCAGCTGTGCGTGTTATATTTGTACTCAAAGTGGTGGGACCTACAGTTTATTGCCGAATCCGAACGGCGGGTGAGAGCTTCTCATAGGCAATGGTTTTACTCTCGTAGGTTTGCCATTTACTGACGAGTATAGAAAAATGTTTCTATGAAAAGATGTTGTTAGCCCCAGTCCAGGCTTGAACCGGGACCTTTTGGCTCGCAGTCCAACGCACTAACCACTGAGCTACCGCGGCTACATTTCCCTTCATATACCTAACAAAAATTTGAAATTAAATTTTAACATTTAAATAAAAAAATATCAAGGACAAGAAATGCAACATCATATTACAGCGAATACAGTATGGATTGTTCTAAATAAAATTATAAATACTTTAAATGAGTGACAGAACTACCGCCTGCAGTTGATGTATTTATTTTTATCTTTCAAAGATTATCCGGGGATTCTGGATATAAATACGACTTGGTCTAGGGTATATTTTAAAAATAATTCATAACAAAATGCAGAATAATAGATTTATAGAAAGTCAAAAATACACAATTTAAAATATTAAATATTTAAAATTATAATTATAAGAGATAGAAGTGGCAATTTAGATAGCGCTTCAATATTTATATTTTGGTTTTAAAATAAATTTTATATATTATATTTTATTTAAAATGCGCTTTTACAATTTTTTATGTATTTTATACAATTCATTGATAAACTTAAAATTTAAATTTTATCCGTTTTTTTCTTTAAATAATAAAAAAAATTTAAGGTATTTGATTTTAGTTCTCAAATTATTAAATACTTTAATTTTGTATAGTCTGTATAATTTTTTTTTATTTTTTTTCAAAATTAATAATATATATAAAAATATTTTATTTAAGTCTTCTAGTCATGATTCATAATTATGCTGAATATTTATTAGTGTTTATATTATTTTTATACATTAAATTTGTGACTTTTAAATATAGTTTACTCATTGGTACAACGCTGCGTATACGTAACATTTAATGTAGCGCTCTGCTAGAAATGATAAAAGTCTCGTACAAGACAAATAAATAATATTTCTAATAATGCAATTTACATAAAAATTAGCTACGTTTTCTTAAAATGTATAACAATAAATTCTAAAATTTGTAATAAATTCAAATAAAATCGTTAAATCGAAATGTGACTTTAACATAGCATTTAAAATAGCGCTCTAATAAAAACGCTGTAATAAAATTAAGGTAGTCAAATAAAATATTTATAGAAATGCTATTTAAAACACAATTGTATAAGCTTTTTAATGGTATATAATATATGAATATATTCAATTCATATAAATCATAAAATTGATTTAGAAACATTCTTACTGATTGTATTTTAATTTTTATATCAAAATTTAGAAATAATAAGAAAAACTAATAATTATAATTTTATTTCTAGCATAAATATGTTTCCATTATAAATTTTGAATTTTTCGAAAAAATAGTTTTTAATATTGTTAGTCTTCAAGAAAACTAAAGTTCAGCAAATGCAAAAGTGTAAAGTGCTGTAACTAGTGCATGCTGTTGCTAATGCTCGAAAATGTTTAATTGCAATTAAGCAAAATCACGTCAAAAGTCTGACTGACAGACAAACAGACCGACATAAAGACATCAGCTGCTGTGGCATTCACACATTCTGCTGCTGTTACTGCCACTGCCAAAAACAAACAGTCTTCAATGTGCAGAACTAAAGTCAACAACTTCAGACTCTAGCGCGCACATGTTGCATTAATTTATTTTGAAAATAAAAAAAAAATAAAAAATTAATAGACAAATAACAAAAAATTCTACTCCCTCTAAACCATCCTCGATGCAACGTGTTTGTCAAAAGACCGCCTTGAGAGGCTGTCATAGATTTCGCACTATTAAATTTTTTAATAAGCATAGGAAATTAAGTTTCACACTACTGCCTGCAGCTGATACGTTGCACAGCAACATCCATAGCAATAACATCTACAGCAGCAGCAATAGCAACAGAGACTGAATCAACACTTGAAATTTGCTGACGCTGTTGATGCAGACGAAAGGCGGCAGATGAACAGGAACTTTGGCGAAGGATGTTTTGAATATCGTTTGTGGCTAGAGTTGCCAATTATTTTTTTATATTTAATTTTATTTTATGCAACTTTAGTGATGTTTCAAAGATTTAATTTTAGTCAAATAATATTATTAAAAGATTAATAAATTCTAAATATAACAATTTAAAACTGCACTGTGAATATTATAGTTGAAACACTATTAGATTTATAGTATAAATTTCAATAGTTCTATAATAGTGATTAAAAACTAGTTTGGTCCTACATAATAATTAAAATAATATAAATACCATAAATATGCTATAAATGTAAAAGGAAATACTATTAAATTTATAGTATAATTTTCGATAGTTGTATGTATGATCACAATTTAAATTTATTTATACTTATTAATTAACTTATTAAATATACTTAATAAAAATACGTTAAATATAATAAAAAATACTTTTAAATTTATAGTATAATTTTTCATCGTGCAGAAATACTATTGAGTTTGTAGTATTATTCTCAATAGTTGTATAACTGCAAATGAAGACAAATTTGGTTATACTTATTAATTTAAATAAAATAAATATTATAGATGTGTTATAAATTAAGTTTTGAAAAGAAAATACAATAAAATATATAGTATAATTATTCATTGTTATATGTATGCTAACAATTAAAATTTATTCTGTTCTACTTATTAATTAAAATAATATAAATAACATAAATAAATTATCAATTTAATAGGAATTACTATTCAGTTTATAGTATATCTTATAGTAGACTATTGATTATATAGTACACTTAATTATAAATACTTAAACATACTATTATTATAAAAGGTAATACTATTGAGTTTTCTGTATTATTTACAGTTGGAAATACTATTAAATTTATGGTATAATTTTAAATAGTACTATGAGAACAACTTATTATACAATCAATTAATATCACTATTTTATCTTGTACCATTAAAGAGTTATAGCAACAAAATGAAAAGATTCGCCCTTTTGGCATGACAAGATTTTCAATTCTTCCAATATTCCGAATATTGACGAATAAACTAAAATAACAGAAAAAAATTAAAAAAATATAAAATTTTCTAATTTTTAAAGATATTTTCTAAATTTTTCAATTAATTAAAACTTTTTTGTCAAACATTAATTTGTTATTTGTTATTTGCAGGAAAAAATGTTTCGCAAAATATTTTTAAATAATGATGCCAATCGATAGGTGCTTTAAAAACAAATAATTAATACCTTTACACTACTATTTTATATTGCACCAATATAAAATTATAGGAAAAAGGTATTAATTTCTTCGTTTTTTCCTATAATTTTATATTGGTGCAAGATAAAATAGTAGTGTAAAGGTATTAATTTTTTGTTTTTAAAGCACCTTATTGATGCAGATCGATAGGTGCTTTAAAAACACACAATAAATGCCTTTACATAACTACTTTATCTTGTACCATTAAAGAGTTATAGCAAAAAATGAAAAGATTCGCCCATTTGGCATGACAAGATTTTTCAATTTATCCAATTTCTTCGTTTTTTTGCTTTACTTTTTTATTGGTGCAAGATAAAATAGTGGTGTAAAGGTATTAATTGTTTGTTTTTAAAGTACCTATCGAACTGCATCATTATTTAAAAATATTTTGCGTAACATTTTTTCCTGCTAGTAACAAATTGCAAATTAATGTTTGGCAAAATATTTTTAATTAATGATGCAGAACGATAGATGCTTTAAAAACGAACAAGAAATGCCTTTACATCACAGTTTTATCTTGTACCGTTATGGAGTTATTCCGAAAAAACGAAAAGTTTCGCCCTTTTGGCATGACAAGATTTTCAATTTTTTTAATTCGCCCTTTTGGTTTTGTCTTTTGTGGCTAAAAATATCCAACAAAATGATACGCGATTTTGACACAGCATACTTGAGGATAAACTACATTCAAAAATGTAAAAAAAACGCAAATGTCAAAAATTGCACATTCGCCCCTTTGGCATGATAGTGACGATATCTACTTTCAGAGATATTGAATTATGAACAACCATACGAAAGTGATTTTTGGCCCATTTTTTGTAACTTTGAAGCACTGTATCTCTGGAAGTAGTGGTCTCAATAAGCTCTATCAGCTGCCAAATTTCATTGAAATCGAAAAGGTAAAATTTCAAAATTTTTTTTGGTCGATTTGGTTTGGAATGGCCCATATACATTATAATAATTGACAAATAAACCAAAATAATAGAAAAAAAATGAAAAAATATACATTTTCTTAATTTTTAAAGCACTTCAAACTTTAAACTTTGATTTCCCAACATTTTTAAAAATGCACATTCGCCCCTTTGGCATGATAGTGACAATTTGATAAATCAGTTAGGAATATTCAATAATATAGTAAATTTTGATGCAGTAATATTTTGATAGTGCCTGTAATTAATTTTTCAAAAATTACGAATCTTATTGTTGGTTAATGGTGAATAAAAATAATAGTGATTTTAGTTTTATTTGACAAAGGCAAGATCAAGAGGTCATTGAACTTGCCTATGTTCAATACCAGTCAACGTACTTTAAATTTTGAGTTTTAATGATTTAGCTTTTCTAGTTTTTCGGTTATTCCGATGATAAATGTACAGACAGAAGGAAAAACGGACACATAGATGGACAAACTGAGATCTATGAATCGAAAGTGGCACTTCCTTCTGAATGTCACAAATATATACCGAAAAAAATTAATTCAGTTAAATTTACATTATGTATGTATTTGTTAGGAAAAAAAATAGTTATACTACATTTATGTTTACCTTTTAAATACATTTGTATTTATATAAATTGATTTTACTACATAATGTACTACAAATTAATTTTCTTTGCAAAAACTGTGGTATGTCTTTGGGTTCTGTTCTTTTCATTTATTTGAAATTCTTTTCTTTACATTTCGAAAAAAAAAACCAGAAATTAAAAGTTAATTTTTTATTTAATATTAAAATTTAACTATAGGAAAATTAGGTATAGGATTATTATTTTAATTGGTAAATATTATTAAATAATACAAAATACTTTGAAATTATTTTTTATTTATATGAAAATATCAAATTTTGTATAATATTTCTGAACAATATAAACTAAACTGCAGCTTAAACCATATCCTAAACCATACTTTAAACTATTTTTATACATTAAATAATATAAGTTGTTAAGAAATTATTTTTTGTTTATATGAAAAATTTTATTTTTGTATAATATGGTCATTATTATTAAACAAAATTTTTGATAAATTTGAATGAGAATTTATTGAATTTTTGTCTATACCTTAAATTCCAGCTTAACTTATACCTTACTCTATGCTATACATTAAAAAATACCTTAAACCATATTTTAAACAATGCACTTAGCTGTATATTTCTAGACAAAAAAGACAAAACCAAAAGGGCGAATTGTAAAAATTGAAAATCTTGTCGTACCAAAAGGGCGAATCTTTTGGTTTATTTGCCACAACTTTTTACTGGTATAAGATAAAATAGTGTAGTAAAGGCATTAATTGTTTGTTTTTTATACATCTATCGATTGGCATCATTACTTAAAAATACTTCGCCAAATATTTTTCGTGCAAAAAACAAAAAAAAATTGAAAAATATTTTAAAATAATGCTGCCAATGGAAAGGTGTGTTAAAAACAAACAATGAATGCCTTTACAACACTATTTGACTTTCTACCTATGAAAAGTTATGGCAGAAAAATGAAAATATTTGAGTTTTGATAAGGATCACAAAATCCTTACTTTTTATTCAGTACGTCACTCAAATTAAAAGATATTTTATATACGTTATGCTTATTGATGAATGGGAGCAAAAAAATAATAAAAAAAAATGAAAAAAAAATAATAATTTTTACTAATTTTTATACCAATTCAAACACTATAATTTCGTTTTGGCATATCTGTGACGATATGTTTTTAAGGCATTTTTCTTTCTTTTTATAATACAGTATTTTTCTCTGTACGATTAGATTGTATTTCAAAAGAAAATATTGCAAAATGAAGAGAGCCCAGAAAAAGGGTTTATTTTACGAAGGTTGAAAAGGTTTAAAACAAGAAAACGGTAAAAAAGAAAAGGTTTAATAAAGTTACCATAAAATTAATAGTTTTTACTATTAAAATTAGTCAAAAGACTAAATAATCTATTAAGTCAAACGGAAAATCACATAAAATACTACAAAATACTATAGAATTATTTTTGAATTTGTATGCAAATATTTGGTTTTTGTATACTATTAAATCAATAACTGTCCTATTGATAGCCGGTCTCAGCAGTCCAGAGGTAGCGCGCTGGACTTGCATTCTGAAGGTCTTGGGTTCGAATCCTGGCTTGGGCATGGGCGCTCGTGGTGATATTAACCACAAAATCGTAGGGAATAGATTTCACAATACAATGGATATAGTCTGTCCAAAAAAAAAAAAGTCCTATTGATAAATTTTAATAGGATTTTATCAGGTTTTTTTCTGAGTGCAGTTAAAATATTTGGAGGCTGACCACAAAAATGTTTTCTTTGGTATGTGATTAATGTACATTTGACATTTACACAAATGCATTTGAAACCCACTTCAAGACATTCATTTTATTTCAAAACATATAATGTCGCCAATCTATGCCTGAAAATCTAATGAATATTTTGCTCACAGCCACAAAGCATCAAGTACTGTCAAAACAAAACACAAACAAGACATAGTTGTAGTGAAAAGGTCTATAATGATGAACAACAAAAACTCAAATACTGAAATTAACTGCTTATAACACCGATTACTTAGTGCATTTTATAATTTTTAATCAATTTTATTTAACGGAATTTTAATTAATATTGAAATAAAGAAAAACAAAAGTTATAAAAAAATATAATATTTTATATTATGCTTTTTATTAATCGAACAGATTTTTTTTTATTATTTATTATTTTCAAATTTTTTTTTTTGGGTATATTGTTTTTCGACATGTCGTACAATTTTTATTTTTTAATTGTTGTATTATTAATTATTTAATTCTTGTTGTATTTTATATAAGCACATAATTGCCGACAACGACATTACTGCCGTCGAAGAGCGACGTCCGATTTGTTGTGGTTTTCAATGTTCGTCTCTCACTCGTTAGTAGTTGCGCTCACTCGCTGTACTCACTGTATTCGTTGCATGTTTATCAACAATAGTGTCATTTGGTTTTGAATATTTTGCATGTCTTGATGTTTTAACAGTAGTACTTGACACCAATGAAACAAATACTGCAGTGAAGTGAAGTCAGCCGAGAGACTTCTCCATAATACTATCGACTCTCATTGCAAAATGCATTCAAAACTGTAGAGTGCAGCAGTGCATATTTTACAGAGGAAACTTTAAATACATTTGTGCAAATATCTAATGAACATTGATATTTTTGTAAGAATATTAAATGAACATTTTTAATTTTATTTAAATTTAAGGTGATTTAGCATATTAGAAATTAAATAGAATTTCTAAATTTCATTAGGTATTTTTTAAAACATCAAATGAAATGTATAAGCCATAAATTATTAAAATTAATTAAACATTTTTGAAGTAAAAAAAATAAAAACTCAATTTATTGTAGTGTTTAAATTATGAGGCGTCTAGTAGCGTCGGTAGCTCGTCTGGTAGTGCGTTGGTCTACGAGCGAAAAGTCGCTGGTGTGTTCGACAACGAGCCGAAAGGTCCCCGGTTCGATCCCCAGCGACTTTCAACATCTTTTTTCATAGAAAACATTTTTCTATGCGACGCTACCTTTCGGCAGTCAATGACAAACATGAAAGCTATCACTCCACCGTTCGGATTCGGCATTACACTGGAGGTCCCACCAATTTGAGTACAATTATAACACAAACAATTCAAATGGAAAGAGAGCTCGGCCTAAGTTCTATACATGACTGTAGCGCCAAACTATTATTATTATTATTATTAAATTATGAAATACTACTAAAATATTAACGTAGTAGTATAGAAGATGACAAAAGTGAAAAAAAAAACAAACAATTGGCAACCCTAGTTCTATAGTACTTCGCTCACGACCCACAAAGCACACAGCAAACAATGTTGCAACAAAAGCATATTTTGTCAAGAAGCAAACGATAATCACGATGATGATGATTATGATGATGATTGTAAAGAAGAAGAAGATGAACTATGAGACATGAATGAAGGGGACTGTAAGAAGGAGCATAAATAAGGGAGAATGAAAGAAGGAGGACGAAAAAAATCCGTATGAATGAAGTCGCAATCCGCTCGTGATCTAGAATAAAAAAAAACCTTTGAAGAAATCCCACAAACTATATGTGCTTGGTACATGGAACTATGCCAAACGAAGGAGTGAGAGTGCCTCATTATAGTGCTGATTCTTAGCGCCTAATAAGAAGAGAATTTTATGTTCACTTCATCTTCATCATCATCGTCATAAGCATCAGCACTAGCTTCGTCTTTAGTTTATATGCCAGTCTTGTTGGAGTGGGGTATGAGAGAAGCTCGCAGACAAGTTACAGAGATTTAATAGGTGCTTTGCTGAGTTCTGTGAGGCGTGGTATTAAGCATAAAGTAAAATTTTAGGTTAGAAATTGCAGCAACGTCAGCTGTCACATTGTGGTTTGTGACAACTATTGTTTTAGTGTTTTTCCTCTTTTTACTCTCACAGTTTGTAAGTGGTAAAGTTGGCGAATTTTCAGAAATGCCTACGAGGCGTAGACAATTACACAAAACAGGGTGTATTAAAACCAGTAAGGAAAGTTAGGTCACATGAGGAATTTTAAATTAATAAAATTGTGATAGTTGGTGTACTGAAGTTATACTAACTTATGAAAATTATAATTATGAAAATTATAATTGGTATAATTCGGCTAAATGTATACACTCAGAAAAATATACTGTAAAATCAATTGTTAAAATATAAATACCATTAAATACTAGAAAATACTATTGAGTACTTTTAAATTGTTTTTGTGTTTATATGAAAATATATATTTTTTTGTGTACTACCTATTGAATTGACCAATTTAAGTAGGACTTTTTTCTGAGTATGTGATAATGTGTGCGGTTACCATTTGAAGTGGTGCATAAGTAACCATGATATACGAATCCTGAAAATAACTACAAACTTTTGATAATTGAAGAATTAGCTTTCATTTGATACCCACACAGAAAAAAAATCATCAATATGATGAATTTATTAATAAATATTATGAATTTTTACACAAACTTTTATTGATACACAAACAAAAATTGATACCACCGTTTATATGAAATATTGATAAATACATTCATTATATATACAAAATTCATTATATATACAAAATTATTCATACTATTGAACATCATAGTGAAGAACGAAGTATTCAATACAATGAATTTGTTCATAATATTTATGAATAAATTTTTTTTTTACGAATTAGAAAATAATCCGAAAAAAAAGTGTTGTTGTAAAAATTTTATTTAAAAAATAACAAAAAAAAAATTTCGAAAAAAAAAAAAATTGTTCGAAAAAAAAATTTTTTTTCGAAAAAAAAAAATTTCAAACAAAAATGTTTTTTTAATATATTTTTTATAAATACTCATAACAATAAAAACCGAAAAAAGTGTTGTTGTAAAATTTATTTTTTAAAAAATAACAAAAAATAAAATTTCGAAAAAAAAAAAAATTGTTAGAAAAAAAATTTTTTTTTGAAAAAAAAAATTTCAAACAAAAATGTTTTTTTTTTTAATATATTTTTTATAAGTACTCATAACAATAAAAACTCATAACATAATAATAAAAAGTTGTAATTATAAATAAATATATTAGAAAACATTTTATTAATTTATGCATGTCACAATGGACCGATCATGCAAACTTTCTTGTTGAGACAGCACAGGTATTTCAGTAATCTAAATTATAAATTTCATTGATCTAGTTCGTTTATTTTTACTGTAATCGTGATTTAAACAGACATACCTGTTCTTTCTTTCTGAGTGTTAGAAACAGCATACCAAACTGAATATACCTTTTTAGTTTTAGTGTAGGGCATAACAAATAACTTATTAAATCATTAATTATATATAAATTATAAACTTTCAAATTTGTTATTATAAAATATAAATATAATGAATAATAATAGTTTGGCGCTACAGTCCTGTATAGAACTTCGGCCGAGCTCTCTCACCATTTTGCGCTGTGCGTGTTATATTTGTACTCAAAGTGGTGGGACCTACAGTTTATTGCCGAATCCGAACGGCGGGTGAGAGCTTTTCATAGGCAATGGTTTTACTCTCGTAGGTTTGCCATTTACTGACGAGAGGTAGCGCGGTATAGAAAAATGTTTCTATGAAAAAATGTTGTTAGCCCCAGTCCAGGCTTGAACCTGGAACCTTTCGGCTCGCAGTCCAACGCACTAACCACTGAGCTACCGCGGCTACATAAATATTATGTATTATTTCAAGTATAATTTAAATCTATTTTTATTCAAATCGGCTAAACTTCAAATTCTGCATTATTGAAATCAGTTCTAAAAGATTACTTTTTAATTCTGTCTATATTTAAATCGGTTATAACTTAAATCGCTTCTATTGCAAACGGATTAAAAATAAAATTGTATATTATTCAAATTGATTTAATTTATATAGTTTACTATTTAAATCGATTTGAATTAACATCGGTTATACTTTAAATGTTTAACTATCCATTCTGTTATAATTCAAGTTAGTCATTATTCAGATCGATTATAATTTTAATCGATTATAATTCAAATAAATTAAAAATGAAATCGTTTCTTATTCAAATCGAGTATAATTCAGATGGCTTATAATATAAATCGGTTGTACTTTCAATCGAGTATAATTCAAATTGTCTATATTAATTTATAATTTTTTTAGTTAATAGTTTAAACGTTAAAAAAAATCTGTTATAAATCAAATCATATATAATTTCAAGAGGTAAAAATTTAAATCTATGTATTAGAACACAAATGGCTTATAAATGAAATCATCTTAATGTAAATCAATTATAATTTAAATTGATTATAATTTAAATCGGTCGTAATTTAAATTTGCTATACTTCAAATTGTTTTATTTAAAATCACTTATATTCAGGTTGAGCATTATTTAAATCGATTATAATATAAATCGATTATAATTCAATTGAATTATAATTCAATTGCCTAAATTTAAATTGTTTGTTATTTAAATAGTATATAATTCAAACAGGTTATAATTAAAATCGGTTATAATCAAAATCGGTTATTGTTTAGATCATTTTAAATTCAAATAGGCTACAAATCTAAAAAGTAAAAATTAAAATCGATTAAAATCAAATCCGAAATCATTAAAACTCCAATGAGTTATAAATCAAAGTGTCTTATCGTTTATTATTCAAATCGGTTTTACTTTAAATTATTATAAATAAATTCATTTATATTTCAAATAAATCAAATAACTGATTGTTTAGATCGATAATAAATCAAAACGGATATAATTCTGAAAGTAATTCGTTGAAAATTCAAATCGGCTATAAAACAAATCAGCTAAAATACCAATTCACATGGCTTATAACGCATTTTGTTCAAATTAAAATTCATTATTATTTAAATAATTCAAATCGGTTAAAATTCAAATTGATTATAATTCAATATTCAAATTCTGTGTAATTTTAAACGATTTTTTTAACTAGCTGAACCCGTGACCGACTCGTGCAAAGATTTTGTGAATGCGAGGATATAGATAGTGATTTAATTAATATAAAGAGCATTTTTATTATTTATATCAGGGACCCGTACTTCAGTGTGAACATTTTTTATTGGTGTTATAAAGGTAGTAACCAAAACAAAAATAATTCGACTTATAATTCTTCCCCTTAGAACGCTTTCCCGTAGAAATCTTCCCAGTACAATGCTTCTCCGTAGAGTTTTTTTCAGTAGAAGTTTTATTGTGGTGAATTTAAATGTGGTGAGTTTTAGTGTGGTGGGTTTTAGTGTGGTGAATTTCGGTGTGGTGAGTTTCGGTGTGGTGAGTTTAGGTGTGGTGAGTTTCGGTGTGGTGAGTTTCGGTGTGGTGAGTTTAGGTGTGGTGAGTTTAGGTGTGGTGGTATATGGGAAGTGCAACGCCCAGCCCCCAATCTCACCGAGATATAGCCTATACTCTGCCCAGAACATACATATTGTGTAAAATTTTTATTCAATTCGGTTCAGCCGTTTTGATGTGTATTCGGAACATACATACAAACATTCACAAATATATTGTAGATGGTGTGGTGAATTTTGATTTGTTGAGTTTTGGTTTGGTGAGTTTGGTATAGTGAGATTAAGTAAGATGAGTAACATCCAAATTATAAGTTTAGTGGAAATCGATAACATGAGGGTTGAGATATGGCGTACTGAATTTTTGGGTTCTATGGGAGGTGCCACTTCCCTTTGCCCAATCTGGTTTATTTATGGTTTAGAATACTTCATGGACTTTATAAAATAGTAATGCAAATTTTCAGAAAATAGTGGTTTTGCTATAAATCTGAATTATACACCAAAAATAAAAATAGGCGTTAATGTGGGCGCGGTCAATTAAAAGTATATAGTGACCTTCTCCTGGAATTGTATAATCAAAATTTTAATTAAATCCGTGAACAGGTGTACGTTTGCATAGCGCACAAACAAACAAGCGGGAAATGAGTTTTATATAAAAAGAAGATGCATTACAAATTATATCGCCTTAATGCAAATAGTTCATAAAAAAAATCGGTTCTAATTTAAATTATTTATAATATACGGCCATGTTCCGGCTTTCGATCGAATTCCGATCGAATTTCATATAAAATTTGTAAACAAACGGTTTTGAATTCGATGTCACAATACAAAAAATGTGTTTTTCAAACGAATTCAAATCGTTGAAGTCAAACCAAACGGATTGAATTCATTTAAAAAACAATTTTTTGTTCTGAGACATCGAAAACCGTTTGTTTACAAATTTTATATGAAATTCGATCGGAATTTAAACGAAAGCCGGAACATGGCCGATAAATAGATTTTAATCCGAAAAGAACCGGAATCGTTTCGATTTTTGGAGCCAGAACAATTGTTAAAAAATGTGTGGAATCTGAATCGGAACATATTATTTTTTTATTATAATATTTTTTGGTTGGATCCGAAATTTGAATCAATATTTTATAAATCTTGGAATCAGAACCTGAACCGAGATTCCAAATGGCATTAGACTCTGATTATAATTTTTTTAAAATAAAATGATAAATGAATTTTGTATATATTATATTGTAAAAAAGTACTAAAAGTTGAAAATTTAAAAAAAAAAAAATGATTCAATATATATTTTATACAACACCCCTGTATAACATGTTGACATGCATTGTATATGCATTAAAATATTTTGTTGCTCTGCTCCATTTTGGTTTTGGGTTAGTTCTGCCAAAATTTGCTGCAGTTTCTTATGTATACTTGAGACTTGATATAATTTAGTTAGTACTTTGCCGCATTGCTATAGTTTATGGAACCGCTTTATTAGCTAATGGAATTTTTAATATTAAATTAAGTTTTCTATTATTGCTGGTGATATAATTTACAATGCATATGCTGTACACTAGGGTGGTTCAAATTCCCTTTTTTTGAACTACTACTACGTACCTCAAATTATGTGAGGGAGTGTTTGAAAGTGGTATATCAAATCAAAGGCAAATGATCAGAGCTTCGATTTATTACATAAAAACTATACATTATTAACATAATATTTTTATTAAAGTAGTCATAAAATAAAATTCTAAACCTATGTTATTCTTAAAGCGCTATATCTTATATATTGTCAGGCCAATTTTGTTGCATTATAGTCCATTAAAAAGGAAATTAAAATAGCTTTAATTTGATATATATATATTGATGAAATTGCCGAGGTGTATCAAAACATATACATTTATTTGTTACTTGCGTATTTCATATTGTCATGTCCTTAATGTCCTTCATATACAAACTCAGGACATAATGGCCATATATAACTTACTGAATTTATTAATACTATCATTATATATAGTTATCTTCGCGATGGGACAATACAAATTTTGAAGATTTGTTTGGTGATCGCCAACACATATGCCCGTGAGCACCGTCTTCCAATATTCATAGGGTGTTGAAATTTGGGCAAGATGTTGCGAACGGTACGCCCTCACATAATTTGAGGTACGTTGACTCGTAAGGTGTACTTGAGTTTTTCCATATGTTTCTGAACCACCCTACTGTACATTCAAATAATTTAAGTACCAAAGAAATATTATGAACTAGCTGGACCCGTACAGGACTCGTGCAAAGATTTTGTGAATGCAAGGTTATGAAGCAATTTTATTAATATAAATAACATTTTTATTATTTATATCAGGGACCCGTGGACGTATTTTTTATTGGTTTTATAAATGTAGTAACCAAAACCAAACTAATTCTCCGGTAAAACAACTGTTCTCATATACAATTCTTTCTCAGACTGTGCTTCCCCGTAGAATTCTTCCCAGTAGAATTTTTCCCGTAGAATTCTTCCCCGTAGAGTTTTTCCCAGCAGAAGTTATATTGTGGTTACATTTAGTGTGGTGAGTTTTAGTGTGGTGAATTTTAGTGCGGTGAGTTTAAGTGCAGTGAATTTTATTGTTGTGTGTTTTAGTGTGTTCAATTTAAGTGTGGTGAATTTTAGTGTGGTCAGTTTAAGTGGGTAAATTTGAGTGTGGTGAATTTTAGTGTGGTCAGTTTTATTGTGGTGAGTTTTAGTGTGGTGAATTTTAGTGTGGTGAGTTTTAATGTGGTGAATTTTAGTGTGGTGAATTTTAGTGTGGTGAATTTTAGTGTGATGAATTTTTGGTGTGGTGAGTTTCAATGTGGTGAGTTTTAGTGTGGTGAGTTTTAGTGTGATGAGTTTTAGTGTGGTGAATTTTAGTGTGGTGAATTTTGATGTGGTTGATTTTGTTTTCTATCATTTTTTTATTTTTCTGTTGTTTTTGAGTTATTGCATAACTTTTTTTTTTTGTGTTTGATTTTTGCTTTTGCTTTTGTTTTTGTGTTTTTGCTTTTGTATTTTTTTTTTGTATTTGAGTTTTTTGTTTCATCTTCTTAGCTTGTGTTTCATCTTCTGAGATATGTCGTTTTGAAAGTTTAGGTTGTATGGGAGGTGCCACGCCCCTTTGTCCATATAAAGCCTATGACACCCTCCGGACTCCATAGAATCCTGGTGAAAAATTTGAGTCAAATCGGTTTAGCGGTTTAGACGTGATGCTGGAACAAACAGACAGACAGACCGACATACTGACAGACGGACCAAGAGTTATATATATATAGATAATAGATTTATTATTTCTATTTATGAACAAACTGATAAGCAAGTATATGTTTGATACAAACACGTACGTCAGTTAATTCTATTATTTTATTGTTTTATTTTATTTTTTTTGGTTTCAAATCACCAAGTAATTTAAAAATTTATGGTTGATTTTATTATTGCAGTATTAGTTATAGTAAACATAGAAATTGTCACTTTGGAATCATTTTATGATTTTATAAGTAATATTATAAATACCATAATCATAAATATAATTTATGAGTCAGTTTCCTATTAACTTCATAATATAATTGCAGCAAATAGAATAATTATTTGAAATAATCATAACAGAAAAATGTATTTCATTAATTATTAGTTTCAGATATTATTAAATAATTCCAAAAATCATTTGAAAAAATGTAATATATAGTTGAGTTAGATAATTGTCAAACATAATTATATTCAATTACCATAATAATAATAACATAATTTTTGAAACAGTTATCTACTCAGAGCGTAATTTTAATATAACTGCAGCATAAATAATACTTGTATTAATTATAACCAATGTAAATTTCAATATTTATATATTTTAAGACATTATTAAATAATTAGAAATATCAACTGCAAAAATGAGGAATTATAATTACTGAACATTAGTTAAAGCATGATAGCGGTAATTAGCGGTAATTAGTATTTGTTTACTATTATCATAACATCATTGCCCTAAACACAGTGGTTATAATTAAAAGTGTTGCACATAATAATGTCAATAAAACAAATTTAATTTATTCTTTTGTTTTAGATCTGTTGTTATATTTTATAATTTAAAATAAATCATTTATTTTGTAGTAATACAATGATTGTTGCAATTATACTTTATTTGCGATAAGCATCACATTTATTATTATAGTGATACTAAAATTAATGTACTTTATAATTCTGTATTATTTGTAATGTACCAAAATTCATTTATTTTAATAGTAGAAAAACATTGATTAACTTTAATTGCTATAATTTTTATAAATAAGATTGAAAGCAAGTACTGAACTGATTTGAAAATCGAAGGAATTATTGCGAACTCTAATAATTTTAGGGAATGATTGCTGTGATCATATTTTGTTTAAAATAATACTATCTTTAAAATTGGAATAAAATTAATTTCAATTAAATATTGTATTATATCTGAAATTATATTAAAATTTTATTACTGGAAACATATTCGATAGATGAGTTTTTATAATTGTTCTAATATGTTTGTTACAATCATTATTTATTTTCCGTAAACATATGACAAAATCTTGAATCACAAATTATTACATATGATCATAGAATGAATTTAATTACAAACATTTTATTATTTCAGAAATTACTATATTATTACTGCAATAATATAAATTCCAAAAAATGGTTACAAAAATTAATTATGTGAATATATTTGTAATTGTTGTAATCAGAATGTAGTTGCCGTAATTATGCCACATACATTTTTATTCATTCGATAAAAATGTAATCAACATTGATATAAATATATTTTTAAACGATAGTATGTTTTATTTTAGAGTATCAGTTTTAAAATCTTTTACTGCGTAACGAATTATTATTTTTTTGTTTTGCACAAATTGCAATTTTAAATTTGTTGCTTTATTTAGCGCCAAATGTGCGCCAGACGAAAAAACTATGTAGGTCAAGTTTGGTAAAAGTACCGTGTTTACGAATAGCCGCCAGTAACAATATGAATGAAAAATCATGTCAAGTTTGACAAAAATACACGGCAGTCTTGTTGCTGCTTCAAAATGTAAGTAGCATGAATGGCTACCATAGAAAAAGTAAATAGACCAAAGTGTTGGAAGTTGTAGAATAGCGGAGAAAACATTTCAAAAATAAATATTGAAATTAAAAAAAAATAAAAAAATTTATTTATTTTTCAACACGAAAAAAAAGTAACTTTTTTGAACAAAAAAAAAAACATAGTTGCGAACTTATTGAATTTTTTACTACTTTTGTGTGGATATTTCGACTTATGAATTGTCCATTTCTTTTACTAAACTTTAATTCAAAACTTTAAACTACTTAAAGAATGGTTTTCTGCTAATTTTACTAACTGCTTTTAATATTTATTGTAACTACTTATAACTTATTAATATTTCTTATTATTTGTTTCTTTCTATTATTTCTTACTACGTTTTTCTACGATGTTTATTATTACATATGATTACTGCTTTTTTTTACATATTTTTTTAACTTTAAACTACTTATAGAATTGCTTTCTACTACTTTTAATACTTCTTTTCTATTATTTTTTGTAAATTCTTTTTTCATATTTTTTTTTATAAACTATTTATAGAATTGCTTTCTACTACTTTTAATATTTCTTTTCTATTATTTTTTGTAACTACTGTTTTCATATTTTTTAAACATTAAACTACTTATAGAATTGCTTTCTACTACTGTTAAAATTTATTTTTTATTATTTTTTGAAACTTTTTTTTTCTACTACTATATTATAATCTTTTATTACAATTTTTTCTACTACTAACTTTTAAACTACTTGTAGAATTGCTTTCTACTACTTTTAATACTTCTTTTATATTATTTTTTGTAACTACTTTTTTCATATTTTTTAAAACTTTAAACTATTTATAGAATTGCCTTCTACTACTTTTAATATTTATTTTCTATTATTTTTTGTAACTACTGTTTTCATATTTTTTCAAACATTAAACTACTTATAGAATTGCTTTCTACTACTTTTAATATTTCTTTTCTATTATTTTTTGTAACTACTGTTTTCTTATTTTTTAAACATTAAACTACTTATAGAATTGATTTCTACTACTTTAAATACTACTATAAATTTTTAAACTACTTATAGAATTACTTTCTACTACTTTTAATACTTCTTTTATATTATTTTTTGTAACTACTTTTTTCATATTTTTTAAAACTTTTAACTACTTATAGAATTGCTTTCTACTACTTTTAATATTAATTTTCTATTATTTTTTGTAACTACTGTTTTCATATTTTTTTAAACATTAAACTACTTATAGAATTGCTTTCTACTACTTTTAAAATTTTTTTTTATTATTTTTTTTAACTTATTTTTTCTACTACTATATTATAAACTTTTATTACATTTTTTTCTACTACTTTATTCTACTATGTTTTATATTACTATTTTTCTTCATTTTTCCACTATTCATTTCATTAACTTTTTCTACTATATTTCTAAACTACCGTTTCTTCTTTCTGTACATTTGCTACATCTTCTTTTTAATAATATTAACATGGTTTAACTTTAAATTACTTATAAAATTGTATTCTGCTACTTTTCCTTCTATCTGTTTTACTCTGTTTTGAATCTAATTTTTTCTAATAATCGGCAAGATTTTTCTACTATATTTTGAAAAAAAGTAGTAAAAAATATTTAAAATAAAAATGCTAAAAAAATATCTTAAGAATCATAACTAAAATGTGCTTAAATATTATAAATAAATTTTTTTTTATATATTTTTTAAATTGTATATTTTATCGAAAATTTTACTACAACTTGTATACTTTTTTATTTACTACTTTTATCTACCACTTTTATCTACTACTTTTATCTACTACTTTTCCCTACTATTTTTATCTACCACTTTTTTCTACTATTTGTGTCTGGATTTTGGATTTTTCTAGTACTTTTTCTACTACTCTTATCTACTACTTTTTTCTACAATTTTTTCAAACCAATTTTTTTACTACTATTCTAAATAGTTTGCCTGCTACTATTTTCTACTACCCTTATATACTACTTATTTACTGCTATTTTCTACTAGTATTTTCTTCTATTTTTGTACGTCATATTTTTCTATATTCATTAATTTATAAAATTATGTAATGTTTATTTAGTTGATAAATAATTTTCTACATTTTTCTAGTAATGTTTTCTAGTACTTCTTCTACTACTCTTATCTACTACTTTTTTCTACAACTTTTTCCAAACCCATTTTTTTACTACTTTTTCTAAAAAGTTTGTCTGCTACTATTTTCTACTACGCTTTTCTACTACTTATTTACTGCTATTTTCTACTACTATTTTCTTCTATTTTTGTACGTCATATTTTTCTATATTCATTAATTTATAAAACTATGTAATGTTTATTTAGTTGATAAATAATTTACTACATTTTCTAGTAATGTTTTCTAGTACTTCTTCTACTACTCTTATCTACTACATTTTTCTAAAACTTTTTCCAAACCCATTGTTTTTACTACTTTTTCTAAAAAGTTTGACTGCTTCTATTTCTACTATCCTTTTCCACTACTTATTTACTGCTATTTTCTACTACTATTCTATTCTTCTATTTTTGTACGTCATGTTTTTCTACCTTCATTAATTTATAAAATTATGTATTGTTTATTTAGTTGATAAATAATTTACAGTTCTTTCATTTCATTGACTTAAAGGAATTAAACATTCTATGTTTGTGGTTTTAGCGACACATGATAAAAAGTAACCTCCAACTTACGTAGACTTTGAAATTTTGCAGTGCTTAAGATGTGGTAAATGTGTTGTCAAAGAATTGTACTTTTTTTTGTCATCTGAAGAAAGATGTTTTTTAATGTGTGGAGATTATACTAAGATACTTTGTAGTAATTTTATTTTAAACGTTATGCAATTTTTTTTTTAATTTTTTTGTGGCTTTTTTTCCTAATGTCTTTTGTACTACTTTTATTTATCTATTTAGCTACTTTTTTGTTTAACTTTTCATAATTTTATCTTACAATTTCTTAATCTACAAGTTGTTAATTTTTGTACAAATTTAGTGTACTGCGTTTTCTACTAATATTTTCTACTACTAATTCTGCTTACTTTTCTACTACTTTTTTCTACTACTTTTTCTACTACTTTTTTATTTGCAGATATAACCTTTATTTTCTAATTTCTTTTATTTACTGCTTTAATAGTACTTTTTGTTTAATTTTATTTTTTGTTTATCATTTTTTTTACTACTTTTTCTTTATCTTTTCATACAATAGTTGCCGATTCATGATAATTTAATATATATTTTAGATAGATATTTTATTATATTTTTTTAATACATTTTGCATGCAATTAATTTTGATTAAATTTATGCCTTTTGGTCTATTACTTTTCTGCTTTTTAACAGTTTCAATATTGGTCAACTTTTCTACAAATTATCAAATTTTGTATCAAGTTAATTTATCATTTCTTCTACTACTTTTTCTGTTACTTTTTTCTACTACTTTTTAATATTTTATTCGCAGTTATTTTCTAATAAAACATTTTCTCATTTTCTACTACGTTGCTATTTATATAAAGTACTTTTACAAAATTTTTTAATAACTTCAACTAATAATGTTTGTAACTCAACCTATAAGAAAAGCCTTAAATTTAAAATTTTGCCATTTTTTAAAAGATTGAACTTTCATATTATTGATTAAACGCATACTGAATTATAAAAAAATGAATGGTTTTTTTACTGTGTTTCTACATTATATTTCATGCAGTAGCATGTTTTAATTTTTATTGAATTCCTGTAAACATTTGCATAAATTGCACCCATTTTTATTATAAAAATATTTAAAATTGATCATAATTAACTTTGGCTTTGAAATAACAATTGACAAATAAACAATTTATAAATTTATTCAAGAGTTTTTTTTTAGCTATGTCAACAACTATTCATAAAATTGTATACAATCCGTAAAAAAACAAATAATTGTCTAAAAAACACACACACAAAATTAAAAATACATGAAATTTAAAAATTTAAATCAACATTATTTATTTTTTGTAAAAATACAACACATCTACAAAGGTTAAACAAATATACAATAATTACTGAACATTTTATAATATATTTCATGTTTAGTAAATATTTTTTATACTTTATTTAAAAAAAAAAATTGAAAATTATTTTTCAATTAATTTAAATTGTCCAGATAAATTGTCACACAGTTGGCGAAAACTGTTGCATCTGCTTTTGAACTAAAACATAAAATACAACATCCACGTGACGCTAATTAGCAGCCTGTTACAAAGCCAAAGGTTTATTTTCATTTTTGTATTATGTTATTTATTCTCTCTGGTTCAGAGTTTAGTTTTGAATAAAACATAAGATGTGTGTTTCATTCAATTAGTCGGTGCGTTAATATTTTATGGTGCATACTTTGGCAGTAATGTAGTACATCATAGTTATTAAATAATATGGCATTTATTTTTTAGATAACAGTCAAACTGCGAAACAGTTCAACTATATAACAGTTTTATTGTAAAACAGTTTTACTGTATAATAGTTCTGGTGTAGAACAGTTTTGCTGCAGAACAATTTTACTGTAGAACAGTTTTACTGTAGAACAGTTTTATTGTAGTACAGTTTTACTGTATAACAGTTTTACTGTATAACAGTTATGCTGTATGACAGTTATGCTGTATAACAGTTATGCTGTATAACAGTTATGCTGCGTAACAGTTATGCTGTATAACAGTTATGCAGTTTAATAGTTATGCTGTATAATAGTTATGCTGTATAACATTTATACTGTATAGCAGTTTTAATGTATAACAGTTATGCTGTATAACAGTTATGCTGTATAACAGTTATGCTGTATAACAGGTATACTGTATAACAGTTTTAATGTATAACAGTTATGCTGTATAATAGTTATAGTGTATAATAGTTATGCAGTATATCAGTTATGCTGTATAACAGTTATGCTGTATAACAGTTATGCTGTATAACAGTTATGCTGTATAACAGCTATGCTGTATAACAGTTATGCTGTATAACAGTTATGATGTATAACAGTTATACTGTATAACAGTTTTAATGTATAACAGTTATGCTGTATAACAGTTATGGTGTATAACAGTTATGCTGTATAACAGTTATGCAGTATATCAGTTATGATGTATAACAGTTATGGTGTATAACAGGTATGCTGTATAACAGTTATGCTATAGAACAGTTTTGCTGTAAAACAGTTATGCTTTATAATAGTTATACTGTATAACAGTCATGCTGTATTACAGTTATTGTGTATAACAGTTATACTGTGTAACATTTTTAATGTATAACGGTTTTACTATACAACAGTTTTAATGTATAGCAGTTTTAATGTATAACAGTATTACTGTAGAACAGTTTTACTATATAACAATTTTACTGTATAGTTTACCGTATAACCGTTTTGGTTAAGAACAGTTTTGCTGTAGAACAGTTTTACTGTAGAACAGTTTTATTGTAGTACAGTTTTACTGTATAACAGTTTTACTGTAGAACAGTTTTATTGTAGTACAGTTTTACTGTATAACAGTTATGCTGTATAACAGTTATGCTCTATAACAGTTATGCTGTATAACAGTTATACTGTATAACAGTTTTACTATATAACACATTAATTGATTAACAGTATCACTGTACAACAGTTTTACTGTATAACAGTTCTACTGTAGAATAGCTATACTCTATTACAATTTTAGATTAAGTATTTGATAAAGCGAATTAATATAATTCATGCAAGTATATTAATATTTTTGGATAATATATTAATATTTTTGCAATAATTTTAATAACGAAAGCATTATATTATGTTTTTAAAATTTATCTCATGAATTTAGGAAATATATTTATATGTTTATTACAAATTAATTATTTATTAATTTGTATATATTTTGATGTGAAATGACAATAAATATTATTGCTGCAATTACGTTTTTCTTAAGATTATTTTATTTAAAAATATGTATATCTTTAAACATGAATTTAGTTTAAATATAATTTATGCTAATATGTTTATAAATATGTGTCAATTACATCATGTTTCAAAAGAAACTATAATGTTAAATATAAATAACTTTTATTTGTATTTGAAATTTAAATATATGATAAAAATAAATATCATTTAATGATTTTTGAATATTATTAGAATATGGTTATAGTTGTGTCCAACAATTTTATGTTCATAACAAAATAATGGCTAAATATTTCTTTTAAAACTAATTTAATAGATATTTATTAAGTCTATAATGCACATTTTGGCAAACAAAAAAATATAATAAAATTATTATAGTTGGTATAAATATTTCGATAATTAAAAAGTGAAATTATTGAGTAATAAAATACTAATAAATTATCCGAATTAACTACTAAATTTCCGAAATTTACTTCTTCTAAATTAACTATTTTCTTTTATTATTTGCTTTCTCACTACTTCAATTAAATCTACATTAACCTTAGCATCGTTAATCTTTATCGACATGTAGTCTCTTTCACTGTATTTCTGTCCAAGTGTCTGTTCAACTGTTGCTTATTTTCACTGTCGTCCTGCATGTACTTTATATGTCCTGCTGTTTGTCACTCATTTTCAATGTCGACCATTCAGCTTATCCGGATTTCCAACTATATTACGTAGACTCAGTCCGTTTGTCTGTCATTCTTGTGCCAAATAATTGCCATAAATTCTAAAATCTGTAGAATCACGTACCCGGTGTGTCGTCAGTAGCTAGTCTTTGCAGCCACACGTTACGACATTCGGTCATTTGACCCAAAAAGAATTATATAATATGAAGAGCACTAAATGAATAGAAATTACATTATGTTCGCAACCGGCAAATTAATGCTGCATTAAATCGTAATTATGTATTACGTAGTTGTGGGCGAATGCAATGTATGCAGGTTCAGAGATTTAATACTCTGTAGATTATTTAAAAAAATTATATATGATATAACATACATGACTGTTACTTTTACACCGAACAAATAAATGTGATGTTATGCGATGTATATCTTTAATTTTGAAAGATTTCGTTTTATCTTTTTTTTATATTTAAAATACTTTAATATATTTTTTATTTATTTATACTACACAATTTTTTAGAAATTCTATTTCTGCATATTGTAGACATTTAATTATGTATTGTTTGAATGCATTTTTTTCAATTATTTGCATGTGTTTCATTTTTACCGGTACACTTTCGCAGTACGTTATCCGTGTGCTCGTAATAATAAATCAAAAATACGGTTTACATTTACGTAATAGAATTCCTGCCAATATACAGAAAATTAATTTCTAATACATTGTGTAGTAAAATCATGTCAGATAAAGTATTTAAAAAAAAAAAGTATTTAAAAACTAAAAAATGAACTAATTACAGAATTCATTTTTCCCGACTAATACATAAATGTACTAAATTTTGCTATGCTAATGGGTGTTGTATGTGAGGTAAGCCTGTTCATTAATTGATTGATTACCAATTTTAGCCTTACGTTTAGACTTAACCATATTAAAAAAATATATATCAAAATCAGAGCATTATTTTCTAAGTTATCTTGTAACGTACTTCCGACACCCTAAGAGTTTTTGACTCTGAACTCAAATAATAAAAAAAAATTATCTTTTATACTTATTTCTATTAAAAGGAAACAAATCCTTATGGACATTATGAATATTTTTCCAACTTCTTTTAAAATTAAAAACTGCCAAGATCACAATTGTTGGTACGCATTACCTCTTTAAAGTGAAGGCATTCTGATTTTGATATCATTTGTAGTATGTGTAATATTTTCATGAAAAAAACAGATTATTTAATAGACATCTGCACAAATGCACTTGAAACCCATATCAAGATATTAATTTTATTTTAAAAGCTTTACTGTTACCGAATCTATAATTGAAAATCAAATGATTGTGTTGCTCATAACAACAAAGCATAAGCAGTGTCAAAACAAAATACTAACAGGACGTATTTGTAGTGAAGAGGTCTGCAATGAAGTGCCATAAAAATTCAACTACTGAAATTAACTGCTTATTACACTGAGTACTCAGTGCATTTTACATTTTTTTCATCATTATTTAATTTTATTTTAAAACATTTACTGTCACCGACTCCATGATTGAAAATCAAATGATTGTGTTGTTCATAACAACAAAGCATACGCAGTGTCAAAACAAAACACAAGCAAGACGTAGTTGTAGTGAAGAGGTCTGCAATGAAGTGCAATAAAAATTCAACTACTGAAATTAACTGCTTATTACACTGAGTACTCAGTGCATTTTACATTTTTTTTATCATTATTTAATTTTATTTTAAAAGATTTACTGTTACCGAATCTATGATTGAAAATCAAATGATTGTGGTGCTCATAACAACAAAGCACAAGCAGTGTCAAAACAAATTACTAACAAGACGTATTTGTAGTGAAGAGGTCTGCAATGAAGTGCAATAAAAATTCAACTACTGATATTAACTGCTTATTACACTGAGTACTCAGTGCATTTTACATTTTTTTTATCATTCTTACTCATACAAATTTTCTTTAATATTGAAATATAGAAAAAATTTAAGAGGTATAAGAAAATCATATAATATTTTATATTAAGTTTCATCATTATTTAATTTACTTTTTCAAACATTTTTTTGTTGTTGTTGGATATATTACTTTTTGAACAATGCATTGTTTTTGTCGTGCAATTATTTTTTTAACATTTTTTTTAAAATAATGTGTGTTGTATTTTTTATAAACACATAAATACCGACAACAACATTACTGCCGTCGAACGACGAACGGCAGATTTATTGTAGTTTTCAATGTTCGTCTTCGTACTCTTTACTTGTTGTGCTCACTCACTGCACTCACTGTATTCGTTGCATGTTCAGCAACAGTGGTGTCTTTTGGTTTTGTTTTTTAAAAATATTGAATGTTTTGGAAAAAAAAGTCTTGCCACTACTATGAAACAATTAGTGCAATGAAGTGTAGTCGCTGTAGAAATTTCACTATAATACTGTCGACTGTCATTGCAAAATGCACTAAAGACTGTAGCGTGCAGTAGTGCATTTTTTGCATAGGGAACTTCAAATACATTTAGGCAGATGTCTATTATTTTAGTTTTTTGGAAAAATACTAACGATATTTTATGCACTTCACAGCTACATTTTAGAATACAAACTAATACAGTGCCTTATCAAAACTAATTATACTGTGTTACAAATTCCAAAACATTTTGTATGCAAAATTATTTACGTATATTGGCATCGTAATACAAAATAATACAGCGCCTTATCAAAAACTCGACACTTAATTTTTCTCTTAATTTTCAAAACTAATTACACTGCGATACAACTACAAAAACATTTTGTATACAAAGTAGTCCACGTATAATTTTGGATAGGCATCGAAAAACAGCACATATTTCATTTACAGAGTTTCTATATCACTTTTTTTATAATTACCACTTTTTGCGAATTCACATCTTAATACCTTGAGCTACTTATGCAATTTAAACTCAGCATTTACGTAAGATATTTCGAGACTTTATAACTTTTATAGTTTGAATGTAGTTCTTCCAGAAGTTTACTGTTCTAAAATCGTGTGTGGTTTTGTTGGATATTTCTAGCCAAAAAAGACAAAACCAAAGGGGCGAATTCGACAAATTGAAAATGTTGTCATGCCAAAAGGGCGAATCTTTTAGTGTTTTTGCCATAACTTTTTATTGGTATAAGATAAAATAGTGTTGTAAAGGCATTTATTGTTTGTTTTTAAAGCAACTATCGATTATTATCATTATTTTAAATTATTTTTTTTTAATTCTTATCATTTGCAAGACAAATGTTTGGCAAATTATTTTTAAATAATGATGCGAGCCAATAGGTGCTTTAAAATCGAACAATTAATGTCATTACATCACTATTTTATCTTGCACCAATAAAGAGTTATAGCAAAAAAACGACGATATTTGAATAATTGAAAAATCTTGTCATGCCAAAAAAAACGAATTTTTTCGTTTTTTTGCTATAACTCTTTATTGGTGCAAGATAAAATAGTGATGTTAAGGAATTAATTATTTGTTTTCAAAGCACCTATCGATTGGTCTACACAATTTTTATTTTAGAATTTTTATTTTTGTTATTTATTTTCAACAATGTTTTTTGCAAATTATTTGAAAAATTAATGCCAATACTTTTCTATCACTATTTTATCTTGTATATAAAGTGAGCTTAAAAACAAAAATATTCGCCCTTTTGGCATGACGGAAATTAGTAACAAACCACATTTGCCTTTTTGGTTTTGACTTTTTTTGTTGGCTAGAAGTATACACCAAAACCATGCACGATTTTGGCAAAGTGTACTCGGTGAAAAACTAAATTCAAAAATGTAAAAAAGAACGTAAATATCAAAATATTCATACTCGCCAGTGACGATATTAACAAATAAAATTGCAAACATAAATTGTAACTCATACGTCACGTGTAACATAAATTACAAAAACCTTAAATTCAACAGTTTTTAAGCATACTTATATTAATATTTTTTCTTTTAAAATTGCTATCAAATATTTTACCATAATTTGACACAAGTATTTCGAATTATGCACAATCTGTTGTCAAGGATTAAGCCACTCGTGTGTAGTTAAAAAGTTCTATAGAGTGAAGATAAAATTTAACATTAATTAAAATGTATTTATGCAATTACTTCGCAATAATAATACGCAATAATTTATAGTTAATATTTAGCAAACGATTTATAAATAAACAGACAGACGAACGCATGTCTAAATGAACACGTGCGCAGACGTTAATGTCCTTGTTGGTGCCGTTGTCTTTTCTGGCTTCCAGTCATAACTAGTGCTGCGCCATGTGTCTATAGCAGTTTTAGGCTAATTACCAAATTGGCCTTGTTTGCGTAATGCCATTAGGGCGACCTCAATATTAGGAAATGCGATTTTTAATTTAAACTCTATTTTCTGTTTGCAAAATGCATTAATTTGCATACATTTTATGTAAATATCAATTTAAACAATTAATTATAAATTAGGAGAATTAATTTAAATTTTATAATAGAACGAGAATTTCTGAAAAAATCTTTTAAGTAGCTTTTCAGTGAATTTTAAATAAAATTAATTTATATAGTTAAAATTAATTTTATAGTTTTTATTATTAAAAGCATACATTTTTTTATATTATAAAGTTCTAATTATATAATTTAGCAATATTTAAAAAATGTTTAAAAATCAATTTTTTTAAGGTAAAATTAAATTTTTTAAAAAATAAATTTTTAAAACATAAATATGAAATTCATCTATAAATCACAATGAATTAAGTAGTTGCAGCAACATATTTAAAAACCAAAAAAATAAACTTTAATAATATGAAAAATACAAAAAGTTAAAAAATTATAGTAAAAAGTGTTATTTAACTGTTTTAAAAATTGTACTGACATTGAAACTTAAAAAGTATAGAGCAACAAAAGTAATATTTTGTAGTCAGCAGCAGTGGAAATCAACAGTGCAACAACGTGTTGTTGAGCGAAAACGAATCAACAACTTATACAAAAAAAAGTCAGAGTAAATAAAAAATAAATAAAAAGTATGAAGGAAGAAATGGAAAAATGAAACAAAATAAACAATGTTAACAGTAACAACTGAAGTAACAACAATTGAAGCAACACAAATTAAAACAACATGAACTTTAGCAACATAAATTGTAGCAACATGAATTGTAGCAACATGAATTGTAGCAATGTGAGTTGTAGCAACAACCTTTGATGCAAAACAACATGAATTGCAGCAACTAGATTTGTAAACAACAACAGCAACCTTTGGTGCACTTTAAATTGTTGCAACGACAATTGAAGCCCACACAGTTTGAGTAACAACAATTGAAACAACAGCAATTTTAGCAGCAGCATCAAGTACAAGTTATAGTTTCTGCAAAAGTTGTATATAACTTTGAAATTTTACATTCAAATAATAATACAAAAAAATACTAAAATATAATAACATTTATTTGATTAAACTGTACCTTTGACTTTTATGAAAATTTAATAATTTCAAATGTAAAACAAGATTTTTTGGTTGTACAAAGCTACATAAAAGTCAAATGTATTAAAAAGTTTGTATTTTTATGAAATGTTGCAACGATACTAAAAATATGTAAGCATTATATTAAAAATTAAAAATAATAATAGTTTGGCGCTACAGTCCTGTATAGAACTTTGGACGAGCTCTCTCACCATTTTGAGCTGTGTGTGTTATATTTGTAGTCAAAGTGGTGGAACCTACAGTTTATTGCCGAATCCGAACGGCGGGTGAGAGCTTTTTCATAGGCAATGGTTTTACTCTCGTAGGTTTGTCATTTACTGACGAGAGGTAGTGCGGTATAGAAAAATGTTTCTATGAAAAGATGTTGTTAGCCCTAGTCCAGGCTTGAACCGGGGACCTTTCGGCTCGCAGTCCAACGCACTAACCACTGAGCTACCGCGGCTACTAAAACTCATGACACTTAAAACTCACCACACTTAAAACTCACCACACTTAAACGAAACGGTTTCGGTATACCGGTTCCATGTTACGGTTTCGGTTTTGATTTCGGTTTTTGTATAAATTTTCTTTATTTCCATATTTTTCAGATAATTTTACATTTCTTGTATGGTGCTAAATTATGATCAAATTATAATATTGGGGTAAAGTGGGAAAAGAAATTTAAACAATGTTTGTTGGTATTTTAGTAAAAATATTGTGTTATATTTTTATTTAAAAATTCGTGGCCACAAATCAATGAAAAGCAACATTTTGACTTCACCTGAGATTTGATCTGAATTGCAAAGAAGAAGAATTTTGTACAATTTTCATCCATAAAACCCAAAGAAATTAAATTTCAACAATTCTGTGAACTGCAATATATGTAAACTAGTGATGATCATTTGCAAGAGCAAGGCAAGAAATGGTTATCTTAATCTATTAAATTTTAAATAAAAGATCGAAGACAAATAACTAAAATTGAATATTAATTATGAAAACGAATAGAATTTGAACAATAATTGTAATAATTGTACTTATTTTCAATTTCTTCAACATTTTACTAACAAAAAAAAAATCCAATAACCTAAAAATTTGAATTATATTTTTACAAGAATTAACTAATAAGAAATAATTGTATTAATCAAGTGATGTTGACGAGACAATTTAAAATCTCAAGGCCATAATAAAATGAACGATAAGTCACCAAATACATTTTCAAAATGCTAAATATTTCAAAATGCTAAATCAATTACTTTTTATAATATTAATCAAAAAATTCGAAAATTAAGTTTTTCATAAAAATTTGTTTGGTGACTTTTCGTTCTACAAGGACGATATACATTATACGGTATACATATACAATAAATATAAGGAATATTTCGCATAGGCATATTTCTGTTTTCGTCACAGATTAAAAAATCCGTATGTCAGTAGAACTCAAATAATATCTTGCATGGTAACATTCTTCTTTGCGAACACCATGCGAACACAAACTCAAACGCTACAAAGCGAATACTAACAGAAAGAAGAGAATATAACAATAACGATTACGATTCTTATACACACACTTTCACAACGACAACTCTTCGTTGCTATCCTGTATCATCGCATGGCAACAAACAGACGCATGACAAACAGACAGACGCATGTCACAGTCAGACGCATGGCAACGGACAGACGCATGGCACCACACTACATGTATGTATCTAGTACAGCTCTCTAGTTGGCAACAACAACGAGTTCTTTTTGTGGTACAAACAATTTCCCGCCAAAAATTCTATCAAAAGCTGTTGTTGTTGTTGCACTTTCAAACGAATCAGCGGATTTGTGAAAAAAGAAAAACACAAAAAGCAATATATCAGCTAAATATATCACACTGTTAAATGTTCATATATTATTTTTTATTACCTCATGATTTTACAATTAACAAAAAAACTATATATAAAAGTAAAATAAAAATGTGCATAGCACAGTGCATATGCACAATCGATGTACGAACTAGCGTAGCGAAGAAAAGAGAAAAACATTGTTTTGTCTGTTTTATCTTTTTGAAGCGACTTTTGAAGCACTTTTAAAGCTATTTACCGCTTCAAAGTGCTTCACAGGCCTTATTTTTAAGATGTTTCTTTTCTTTAGAATTGACAAAAACAAAAAAAAAACACACATCTTCATTAATGTTCACGTTCATAAATATTTTGCACGCTTTCCATTGTTACTTGTTGTTCAATATTTAGTAATACCAATATTATTAAAATTTAAATCATTTTTTAACGTAAAAATTTTCTTTGGAGTTGCTGGTGTTTTGTTGTTAATTCGATTAATGAATCAAAAAACAAATTTTAGACCAAATACCGTTGTTTTTGGAAATATCGTTTCTCACAACATGTGAATTTTTGTACAACCAAAAATGTTTATTTTGGGAACTCCAAATTTTAATTAATGACATTTTACTTAAGATCTTCTATATAAAATGAAATATGTTTTTCTGTTTCTTTTTATAATTTTTTAAAAACCGTTTTAAACCGGTATAAAACCGAAACCGTTTATATCGGTTTTGGATATCGGTTTATTTTTGATTTTCGTATAACGGTTTCGGTTACGGTTTCGGTTTTAAAAATTAAACGGTTTTAAATGGATATCGGTTTCGGTTACGGTTTCAATCCTTGAGTTCAATACACTAAAACTTATCACAGCAAAAAATCTTTGTATAACAAATACAACCCACCACAAGCATAAAATCAATTCACGAAAAATTGAACATTGACTTGACTCACTACAAAATTAAAAAAAAAAAACTATATTTATACCAAAAATTCAACACACTATATAATAATAATTCAACACACTGCACCTAAAAATAAAATTTTCAAAACTAAAAGTTCACCAAACCTTAAATTTTGTACACTTAAAATCACAAAACAAAAATACATCACATCAATAATTCACCACACTTAAGCAAAGTACATCAAAAGTTCAGCACAAAAAAGAAAAACCGCATTATTATTAAAACACATCAAAAACTTATCCAACCAAATCTCACCAGATACTCATCACAACAAAATGCAGAAGTCTAAATCTTATTTCACCTAAATCTTAATACAGCAAAAATTAACCACACTAAAACTCAGCCCAACGAATCAGCGAACTAAATGCACCACTTCATAGAATCTCCCTACTCCTATCTGCAAACTTAAAATTCACCATACTAAAACTTACCACAATAAATCTCACCATACTGTAACTCACCACTATCTAAAATCAGCACACTAAAACTCACCACACCAAAAATTCAATATAATTTAACTAACCGCTCTCAAATTTACTTTATTAATAAGTAGCAAAAATTTAAGGAAACCAAAATTCACCACACGAAAACTCACCTCAACAAGACATAAGCACAAAACGCAAAATTCACTTTACCAAAAAGTTTAACACATCAAAATATTTAAAAACTAAAACTCATCACAACATTAAATTACCATATTAATATACACCACATCAAAAAGTAATGAAATTAAAAATTGAACACATAAAAAAACTTTTTACTGCGAAACAGCGAACAAACTTAGATTTAGGATTCGTCCTCAAAACTTACCACACCAAAACAAAAACAAAAATTAACAACAACTTAAATTCACCGCATTACAAGAAACATACTTAAATTTGACTCTACAAAAACTAACCTTACTAAAAACTCACCACACCTTAAATGAATTCCAGAAAATTTCTCTACACCAAAACTCCCCACACCAAAAACTCATATACAAAAACTCACCACACCAAAAACTCATATACCAAAACTCACCACACCAAAATCTCACCATACCAAAATTCACCACACCAAAATTAACCACACCAAAACTCACCACACCAAAACTCACCTCACTAAAACACACCGAACTTAAACTCACCACATTTTAATTCACCACACTTAAATTAACCCCACTAAAATCTCAAAAATTTGATACACATGAAAGTCACCACACTGAAATGAACAAGAAAAACACTTCCTAAATAAATATTAAAATATTAACACCCATAAAAAAATAAAAACACCCATATTTAAGAAACATTCGTCTTTCCAGCATAAATATCAATAAATGCACTTCAGTGCAGTGCAAACAAATAATTTAATTTCTCCTGAGGGAAATTACAATAAACACAGCCGTAACCAACAATAAGACCACAGCAGCAGCAGCGGAAATGGAACGATTATAGCCATAACATATATTACAAGAACAGCGCACTATTACGACAATCGTCTCGACCAACTGTATGCGAACGAACAAATTTCAAGAGCAAGGACGAACACTACGTTGTGCCAGTAAAAATTCAAATGTTTCGCCTAAGGACGAAAATGAAAAATGCAAAAATAAGAAAAATCACTACATATATTTTATGTGTTCATTTAAAAATGTAGAATTGCAAGGCGTACGGTAAGCATAACGTGACGAAAAGGATGTTGAGCAGAGGCAGACAGACATTATGTAGGCGATGCAATGCCACTCATTTCAAGAGTTTGCATGTGCAAAATATATAAGCAACAGACGAAAAAAAAATCAATAAAACATTTTTTTTTATATATTAGGTTTTGTAACATTTCTAAGGCATCTATGGTGCGATGCAACATCCCAAAGGATCTTTTACAGTTGACTTGACTTACATAACAACTTAATCAATAAATGTGCGAAATTTAGGTTTTTTTTTTGGTATGTAATTGTGAGTGATTATATTTGAGTGTTTATGGCCTCTGGAGCTAGTACCCATGTGTGTGTGGGTTAAATGCTGTGATAAATATTATCGAATTTCTGAACGAAAACACGTGAAAGACAACAATTATTATGAATACTTAAAAATACGAAATACATTTTTGGTTTTATTCTATAAATAAGAAAATTGTGAAATTATTATTTAAAAACAAATAGTTTTAAAAGAAGCTTTGTGAATTTTTAATATGATAAAATGGCAACAAATGTTAAAAATGACATATTTTCTGTATCACAAACAAGAAAACTTTCTGATTTTAAATTGTTTAATTGAAAAACAGTTAAATAGAAATAATACAACAATAATATAACAAAAAGAAGACAATCACAAAATAAATAAGCTTTAATGAAATAGTCCGCAATAAAATGAACCCCAAAAAAATGAAATAACCACAAAAATAGAAATAACCATATAAAATAATCTAGTATTATAAAACAATCAGTGAAAAAAAGTATCAAAGAAATAAAAAAATTATATGTTTTATTTTTGGCATTACTAATGAAACAAAATATGTTTTTTCAAAAGATAAAAAAAAATATCTGATACCCTGAAATATTTGTTACCATGAAATAGCCTCTAATTAAATAACATACAAAACAAGCTATTAAAATAGAAAAAAATATACTTAAATAGAATTTAATCAAACAAAATTCTCATTTCTTTCACAAGTCATAAACTCAACTCGGTCACAATTTCGTATTCTGTTTTATAGAGGCATAAGGTGATGGGTGACACTGGTATTCGATAAAAATTGTGATTGATAACTATTGTCGTGGTATGCTAGAATATGGCTAAAAAATTCACCACAACAAAAAAACAGCACACGCCAAAAGTTTAGTATATAAAACATGCATTTAACAAACTTCCAACCAAAAATGTACTATTCCAAAATATAATAATGACCTGTGCTAGGTTCAGATTTAAAATGTTTAGCTTGTATATTTTACAATTTACTAGCTGGACCCGTACACGACTCGTGCAAAGATTTTGTGAATGCAAGGTTATGGAGCAATTTTATTAATATAAATAACAATTTTATTATATATTACAGGGACCCGTGGACGTATTTTTTTATTTGTTTTATAAATGTAGTAACCAAAACCAAACTAATTCTCCGCTAAAACTACTTTTCACATATACAATTCTTTCTCAGACGGTGCTTCCCCGTAGAATTCTTCCCAGTAGAATTCTTTCCCGTAGAATTCTTCCCCGTAGAGTTTTTCCCAGTAGAAGTTTTATTATGGTTACTTTTAGTGTGCTGAGTTTTAGTGTGGTGAATTTTAGTGTGGTGAGTTTAAGTGCAGTGAATTTTATTGTTGTTTAAGTGTGGTGAATTTTAGTGTGGTCAGTTTAAGTGGGTGAATTTGAGTATGGTGAATTTTAGTGTGGTGAATTTTATTGTGGTGAGTTTAGATGTGGTGAATTTTAGTGTGGTGAGTTTTAATGTGGTGAATTTTAGTGTAGTAAATTTTAGGGTGGTGAATTTTAGTGTGATGAATTTTGGTGTGGTGAGTTTTAATGTGGTGAGTTTTAGTGTGGTGAGTTTTAGTGTGGTGAGTTTTAGTGTGGTGAGTTTTAGAGTGGTGAGTTTTAGTGTGGTGAGTTTTAGTGTGGTGAGTTTTAGTGTGGTGAGTTTTAGTGTGGTGAGTTTTAGTGTGGTGAGTTTTATAGTGTTGAGTTTTAGTGTGGTGAATTTGAGTGTGGTGTATTTTGGTGTTTTGAATTTGAATGTGGTGAATTTTAGTATGGTGAGTTTTAGTGTGGTAAATTTTAGTGTGATGAGTTTTAGTGTGGTGAATTTTAGTGTGGTGAATTTTGATGTGTTTGATTTTGTTTTCTATCCTATTTTTATTTTTCTGTTGTTTTTGAGTTATTGCTTAAGTTTTGTGCTTTTACATTTGTGTTTGATTTTTGCTTTTGTTTTTGTGTTTTTGCTTTTTTTGTATTTTTTTGTATTTGAGTTTTTTGTTTGATCTTCTTAGCTTGTGTATGTGCCGAGATATGTCGTTTTGAAAGTTTAGGTTGTATGGGAGGTGCCACGCCCCTTTGTCCAATATAGCCTATGACACCCTCCGGACTCCATAGTATCCTGGTGCAAAATTTGAGTTAAATCGGTTCAGCGGTTTAGACGTGATGCTGGAACAAACAGATAGACAGACAGACAGACAGACAGACAGACAGACAGACAGACAGACCGACTGACAGACGGACCAAGAGTTTTATATATATAGATTATTCATAATTCATGATTAAAACTCATACATTATACAAAATAACCAGATGAAAAAATAAATATAAATTATGGGATATATTTTATGATTTATTATTCATAATTCATGATTAATATTCATACATAGTACCAAATATCCGTACCATTAGATGAAAAAATATATAAATCCAAATTATGCAGAACAGTGAAGTGAAACATATCACATTTGAAAATTTAATAAGTCAGTGGACAAACTAAACGAGCATTTCAAATGACGCATTTTTCACTTTATACACTCACTTAAATGGTTTTCTGACTGAAGCTACGCTGTTTTCCAATTGAGGTGAATTGCGCATTTAGAAAATGAATATACAATAAGTTAAACAAGTTATGAATAAATTTCATAATTACGATTTTTATGGTTAATAATACAATTTGAAAAATGTATCAATCCTATTCATAATGAATACATAATGATATAGAATTTTTTATCCATGAATTTTGCATTTTTTTAGTATTATACATAATTCATGAATATAATTCGTAAATAAAACATTTCGAAAAAAATATATTTTATGAATGTCTTATTCATAAATCACCAGTAAACATATTTCTTCGTGACTTACCGACAAATTTAGTTTCGTCTTCAAATATAGAAAAACTAATACACATTCCATATACCATTTATAGTTCTAGACTCTCGCATATGTTTCTTTTTATTTTATAAATTAAATATTTTATTAATTACTTACATTTTTGTACATGAATATTTGAATATCGATTTTTTAAAATCTATAAAAAAATTAAATTTAGTACTAATATTTATAAAGGGATAAATATAAAAAATCGCACATAAATACTACATGAATTAAAAATACCATGTTGAATTAAATAATACCGAGGTCTTTTTTATCACACGACAATTCAAAAATACCACAAAAGGTACACACAGAAAAATCCACTTTTGGCACTTTTGGTTAATTGAACCAACGTTTCAGTGTTGCAACCGAAATACATTTGCTGTAACCTCATGTCATTAAAATGAACGTACCTATTTTTACTCAAACCGAAATGTTAGTCCGCGCAACTGCACGTTCGATTGTCGTAACCTCATGATTGTATTTTTCATTCTGCCAAAATTTGACGTTTGTGCATTTGTTACGGCAACTGAGTACGTGATACAATATATCAACAAAATAAATGACAAATGGCAAGTTCATGTCTATCAGCAGTTCGTTTGCCAGTTTCTTGCCAAAAATTATGGATTCATGCAGAAATAAATAAACGTCAAAAATTTTCACAAGTGACAAAAAATAGGAAATTGATTAATTAAGTGAAAATGTGTAATAAATATATGAATATTAATAAAATAATGAATTCAATATGAATGAAAATTGTTGTTTAGGTAGTGAAATATAATAAAAATGTGACCATATCCTTATAAATAGTTTGTTTATTTTGTTTAATAAATGAAATAAAATATTAAATGTGTCTTCATACTGTTTATATTTTTCAGGAAACAGGAATTAATACATATATTTTTTAAACTTGTGTGCGTGGCATATTTACGCATCAAAAATACATATAGGAAATTTTACATAAATAAGTTTTCTATATACAAAAATATTCTCAAAATAAAATTTCAATTGGAGGTTTCGACATGCTTGCTGACTTGAAGGTTTAAACAATCTCATGCTTGCTGAATAGGAGGTTGGCACAACCTCATGCTTGCTGACTAGGAGGTTAGCACAATCTCATTCGTGCTGACTAGGTGGTTGGTACAACCTTACGACAGTTTTCGTTCTTTTTTGAATCGTAGTCTTTTGAATCTGTCTTATATGTTATTGTGTTTGTGTAAGAACTATTTGAATAAAACGAATAAGATGTACAACATTTATTTATCATCATTAAAATATAAAATAAAGTATAAAGAAAGGTACAAAAATTAAATGCCACAAATTCTCTGAACTAAGTACAACATACGTTCGTAGTCGTGTTATTATTATTATTATTGCTTTGATATTGCAAATCACACTTATAGATAATACGTAACATCACATCATGCATTTTTTTTCACAGAAACTATGGATTGTCAGAATTTCTATATAAAAAAATATCTAAAGTTTCATGAGATAAATATAAAATTTTCACAAAATTGCATACATTTCAACAGAATCAACGTCTCATTATTTTTTAAAAATGAGAATATAGAATTTTTATGTGTTGCACATATTTAAATTTATTTTATTCACAGTTTATTTATATTATTTTTATTTTATTTATATTAATTTTAGTGTATTTTTTGTCGAGTTTGCTTAGTTCTATTGTTTATCCTATCCTAAATTCATACACATTAGCAAGAATAGTTGTTTATAATTTTAATGACATGTTTCTAATGCATAAATTAATGTATATTTTATTATAGTTTAGCAATGTTCACTATTACTAATTTGAGATTTTATTGCAATTTTGAATATTCAGTCAAATTGGTTTTATCGTAAAATTTAAATTTTTCGTAAAAATACTCATTTTTCGTAAAAGATACACATTTTTCTTAAAAATTTCTGTTTTTTTGTAAAAAAAAAAATTGTATTTATACTAAAATTTTGTATTTTTACTAAAAAAAATTGTATTTTTACTAAAACTTTGTATTTTTACTAAAAAAAAATTATTTTTACTATAAAATTTGTATTTATACTATAAAATTTGTATATTTACTAAAAAAATGTATTTTTACTAAAAAATTTTATTTTTACTACAAATTTGTATTTTTAGTAAAAATTTGTATTTTTACTACAAATTTGTATTTTTACTACAAATTTTGTAATTTTACTAAAAAATTGTATTTTTACTAAAAATTTGTATTTTTACTACAAATTTTGTAATTTTACTAAAAAATTGTATTTTTACTAAAAATTTTTATTTTTACTAAAAGTTTGTATTTTTACTAAAAGTTTGTATTTTTACTAAAAATTTTTATTTTTACTACAAATTTGTATTTTTACTACAAATTTTGTAATTTTACTAAAAAATTGTATTTTTACTAAAAATTTGTATTTTTACTAAAAGTTTGTATTTTTACTAAAAATTTTTATTTTTACTACAAATTTTGTATTTATACTAAAAATTTGTATTTTTACTACAAATTTGTACTTTTAGTAAAAAATTGTATTTTTACTAAAAAATTGTATTTTTACTAAAAAATTGTATTTTTACTAAAAATTTGTATTTTTACTAAAAATTTGTATTTTTGCTAAACATTTGTATTTTTTTTACTAAAAATTTGTATTTTTACTAAAAATTTGTATTTCTACTAAAAATTTTTATTTTTACTAAAAATTTGTATTTTTACTAAAAATTTGTATTTTTACTAAAAATTTGTATTTTTACTAAAAATTTGTATTTTTTCTAAAAATTTGTATTTTTACTAAACATTTGTATTTTTACTAAAAATTTGTATTTTTACTAAAAAATTGTATTTTTATTAAAAATTTGTATTTTTAATTGTATTTTTACTAAAAAATTTGTATTTTTACTACAAATTTGTATTTTTACTACAAATTTTGTATTTTTACTATAAAAATGTATTTTTACTAAAAAATTGTATTTTTACTAAAAATTGTATTTTTACTAAAAATTGTATTTTTACTAAAAATTTGTATTTTTACTAAAAATTTGTATTTTTACTAAAAATTTGTACTTTTAGTAAAAAATTGTATTTATGCTAAAAATTTGTATTTTTTTTACTAAAAATTTATATTTTTACTAAAAATTTGTATTTCTACTAAAAATTTGTATTTTTACTAAAAATTTGTATTTTTACTAAAAATTTGTATTTTTACTAAAAATTTGTATTTTTACTAAAAATTTGTATTTTTACTAAAAATTTGTATTTTTACTAAAAATTTGTATTTTTACTAAAAATTTGTATTTTTACTAAAAATTTGTATTTTTACTAAAAATTTGTATTTTTACTAAAAATTTGTATTTTACTAAAAATTTGTATTTTTACTAAAAAATTGTATTTTTACTTACACATTGTATATATACTAAAATATTGTAAGACATTTTATACTTAAATTTGTATTTTTGCTAACAAATTGTATATATACTAAGATATTGTATTTCTACTAAAAATGCGTATTTCTACTAAAAATTTGTATTTTTACTAACAAATTGTACATATACTAAGATATTGTATTTTTACTAAAAATTAGTATTTTTACTAAAAATTAGTATTTTTACTAAAAATTTGTATTTTTACTAAAAATTTGTAATTTTACTAAAAATTTGTATTTTTACTAAAAATTTGTATTTTACTAAAAATTTGTATTTTTACTAATAATTTGTATTTTTACTAAAAATTTGTATTTTTTACTACAAATTAGTATTTTTACTAAAAATTAGTATTTTTACTAAAAATTAGTATTTTTACTAAAAATTAGTATTTTTACTAAAAATTAGTATGTTTACTAAAAATTAGTATTTTTACTAAAAATTAGTATTTTTACTAAAAATTAGTATTTTTACTAAAAATTAGTATTTTTACTAAAAATTAGTATTTTTACTAAAAATTTGTATTTTTACTAAAAATTTGTATTTTTACTAAAAATTTGTATTTTTACTAAAAATTTGTATTTTACTAAAAATTTGTATTTTTACTAATAATTTGTATTTTTACTAAAAATTTGTATTTTTTACTACAAATTAGTATTTTTACTAAAAATTAGTATTTTTACTAAAAATTAGTATTTTTACTAAAAATTAGTATTTTTACTAAAAATTAGTATGTTTACTAAAAATTAGTATTTTTACTAAAAATTAGTATTTTTACTAAACATTAGTATTTTTACTAAAAATTAGTATTTTTACTAAAAATTAGTATTTTTACTAAAAATTTGTATTTTTACTAAAAATTTGTATTTTTACTAAAAATTTGTATTTTTACTAAAAATTTGTATTTTTACTACAAATTAGTATTTTTACTAAAAATTAGTATTTTTACTAAAAATTAGTATTTTTACTAAAAATTTGTATTTTTAATAAAAATTATATTTTTACTAAAAATTTGTATTTTACTAAAAATTTGTATTTTTACTAATAATTTGTATTTTTACTAAAAATTTGTATTCTTACTAAAAATTTGTGTTTTTTTTTAAAAATTTGTATTTTTACTACAAATTAGTATTTTTACTAAAAATTAGTATTTTTACTAAAAATTTGTATTATACTAAAAATTTGTATTTTTAATAAAAATTATATTTTTACTAAAATATTGTATTTTTATAAAAATTAGTTTTTTTTACTTCCACATATAATTGTCCTATTGTAATAAATGCAAATGTTTCGACATTGTGATGGTCGATTCTAACATTGACAAAAATACAAAATAGTCAATGTTTAATATAATAATAATTTTTAATAATTTTTCACTTTTTTTACACAAGCTATTGATTTGCGATTAAATTATAATACATTTACATAAATGCCGAGTCTGAAAAGAAAATTTAATCTATTCTTTCTTGTTTCGTGTTTCTTTTCTTCATGTTTTTTGCTTTACGAATAGCAAATTGTAAAATATACGAACGTATCGTAAAAATCGGGACAAAGTTAAAAATGCGTTGTATTTAGAATAAATCGTATAAGTTACGAAATTTAAATTTACGAAAAAGTATTTCGTTAGTTGACGCATTGATTATTTTTAGTGTAGTACAAGTATTTGTACACGGTTAAAAATCTTGGACTAATTTTAAATCCAAGAATTTTGTTACAGACATTTTTAATGCATTTGGAATTAAAATGTATACATTCCAAAATATTAACATTTTTTGTAATCAATGTTGCCGGCCTCAGCAGTCCAGAGGTAGCGCGCTGGACTTGGATTCGGAAGGTCTCGGGTTCGAATCCCGGCGAATCCCGGCATGGGCGCTCGTGGTGATATTAACCACAAAATTGTAGGGAATAGATTTCACAGTACAATGGATATAGTCTGTCTGAGTTCTGTGGATCTTAGTAGATATTCAAAAAAAAAAAAAAAAAATCAATTTGGTATTAAAATTGAATATACTTTGGAATAAATAAGTAAGTATGTACAAATTTGAATACAAAAAGTATAGAATATAATACAAAAAACACGTGCTCCCTATATTTCTCTCTCATTATTATCTGTTTTGAAAAAATAATACAGTTTGACTTACATTATAATACAGTAAAAGATAAATATTTTAAAAATGCTGTTATTTTTTCTGCTTTCTCTCTATCTTTTGTTCGTTCAAATTTGTTGTGCGTCAAAATGATGGAACATAACTAAAAAATATTTTTAAATTTAAAAAAGTCCAATGAATGAAAATTGTGCCAATTATTTTAATGAATTGGACATTTGTTACGTGTGAAGACAGTTTAACAACGATTTTATAAAAGTGAAGAAATGGAAAAACGCACTTCATTCTGCAGCCACAACAAGGCGCTCGTGGCAAGTTTCATAGTCTTAAAATTTGGTTAAAATTTGAAATACATTTGATAAAAGTTCCAACAGCTAAATTTGGAGTAAGCTCGGAGCAGAAGTCTACCACGAGCACTTGGTGAAAGTTGTAGTGCAGTCCCGTGCGTCATTTTTCCATTTTTATTAAAATTTGATATTCTAAGAATATTTTATAATACAGTAATGAACTAAAATTTAATACAAATTATATTAAAATCTGTTATACAAGCGCAGTATTACATTATATTCCATAATGTATTAAATCCTTTTATTTCTAATATACATTGTATTAAAAGTTTCTCTCTTTTTCACCAGTGAAAATATTCCAAATTGTATTAGAATTAAATACAACTTCAGATTACAAATTTATTTTAATATTTGACATGCATTAAATTTTAATACATTTCTGGTGTGGTCATATATGTAAGTCAGATTGTATTAAAATTTAGTCCAAAAATTCTAACTGTGTAGTTATAATTGCGTTAAACATGTAAAATGCGGGCAATAAATTTAAAAATATATATTATATTTTTTCAAAAACAAAAAAAATATGTTTGCCAAGTACAATAGATACCGATAAATAGAGTATACACTTTTGTGCTTGTTAATTTTGCTGTTTTAGCGCATCAATAAATTTTCAGTCAAATGTAAATATTTAAACATCGCCCAGTTTTACGTCTTAATTGCAAAACATTTTTTTAATTTCAGTAAATTTATTATTTAGTCAGTGTATAAAGTAACAAGTTGTTCCATGTTGTACAGTCTTATTCTGGTTTTATTCTATTCTATTCTATTCTATTCTATTCTATTCTATTCTATTCTATTCTATTCTATTCTATTCTATTCTATTCTATTCTATTCTATTCTATTCTATTCTATTCTATTCTATTCTATTCTATTCTATTCTATTCTATTCTATTCTATTCTATTCTATTCTATTCTATTCTATTCTATTCTATTCTATTCTATTCTATTCTATTCTATTCTATTCTATTCTATTCTATTCTATTTTTTTTTTGCTTTTAATTTTTTTTTTACTAAGTTTTTATATTATTTTACTAAGTTTTTATATTATTTTATATTATTTTATATTATTTTATATTATTTTATATTATTTTATATTATTTTATATTATTTTATATTATTTTATATTATTTTATATTATTTTATATTATTTTATATTATTTTATATTATTTTATATTATTTTATATTATTTTATATTATTTTATATTATTTTATATTATTTATTTATTTAATTTTACATTTTTGTAATTTCCTTTCTCTTTTAATTTTTTTTCTTTTATTTTTTTGTTATTTACTTTTTTTAGTTTTTTTATTCAATTTTACTCTTGTAATATTTGTAATTTCTTTGAAGTTATTTTATTCTTCTATTTCTGGTATTTATATTTTAGTTTGATGTACCCCTTTTTATTTTATTAATTTTTTGTTTATTTATTATTTTTTTCCTCATAATGGCAACTAATTAAATGTCTACTGTAAACAGTGGTAATCGAAAGCTTTTGCGGTCAAATATTTGATTTTCACACTTGGTATTCATTCCGGAAAAGCAACTGAGATAAATTATATATTTGGCATTATAATTTATTTGTTCAAATAGTAAATAATAATAAATTTTATAAATTGAAATATTCTGTAGGTAAAGAATGTGAAGAAATTAATGACGCACTGAGAATGGAGTAGGAAATTTCTAGAATAAGAATCCAAAACGAAATTGTTAAGAAATGTCAAACTAAAAACGGGTTTCAACCATTTTTGTTACTTTGAAATTAAAACAGTTTTGCTATTCGTGTAAATATTATTATTTCTTAAAAACAAAATTGGAAAATATTGCAATAACTAACAAAAACAAATAAAAACTTATATGTTTGGCAAAATGTACAGAAGTAACTTCCTCTTGATAAAAAAAAAACACAACGAATTTTACGAATCGAAAAATGTGGTAATTGTGCTTTATCATAGACTATGCTATAGAAATATCAAACACCAAATAACATACCACACATGACAATTTCGTGGACAATCATCTGTAAAATTATGTAACACATATATTTATGATATTCTTCTGACAAAGTCTTCGATACATATAACTTTTTCAAGGAAATTCATTGAGGCAAGTTCTATGAATAATTTCAGCATTGATTTGTAATATATATTATGAGTTGGACTCAATACTGTGCAGGGTAAAATGGTTTCGATTGTATCGATTCTTCACATCTAACATAGGGAAATGAAATCACTGAGAAATAATTGATGATATTTTTTACTGGAATGCATCGAGTTTCAAGTTTTCTATAAAATTTAAAGTCTCGTGTGGAAAACTTTAAATACTGAAAACTCAGATTTTAAGGTAATTTATTGCAAAAAAAAACTTTTAAAAAACATATTTTTTGGCTACTAATTCAACCATATTGTAGATGTGTATAACAAATTTCTTATGGAAATCAAGTTTCCCTTATGTAAAATAGCTCGTTAAACATGTTATATGCCTAAATTTTTCTGGGAAGTGCACCGTTTTTCCAAAAACGTGATGTGTACAATTAAAATATGAAAAAAATCGTTTTCCAAGATTTCAAATGTTATTAAGATTCTGTAATATTAAAGCTGATCAGTAAAGGGACCGCGACAAAGCACATAGGCCCAGAATCTGTGGGATCTGCGACAGTATGATCAACAAGATACAAAAAATAAAATAGAAGAGATATGGTTGGATTTATTAAAGCTACGACAATCGAGAAACTTAAATGATTTAAAGCATTTATTAAATTAACGAACACTTAAGAATCTTGACCGGATTTCTCGCAGTTACCTGCAGACTTGGAGAACACCTTACAAGGATGGGTATACAATACGACAGCACATGTGGATTCTGTTTGAAGGAGGATAAAAACCCAGTGCATATTCTGGAAACTTGTCCAACCCTAATGCGCACAAGAATAAAAATTCTTGCATTCTATCAACCAAGTCAAGCAGAGATCAGGAAAGTAAAACCAAACGAAATAATCAGGTATCTAACTAAGATTGGCCTGGTGGAGGTCCTATAGAATGATGTACCACAATACCAGAAACCCTATCAACTGATTATTACATATCCAATATTCTGCAAATCAGGATACTACTAAATTCACTAGAGAGGTATCACAATTGATAGCTCTATCAACTATGCACCGAAAAAAAATTCCTCAATATGATGAATTTATTCATAAATATTATGAATTTTTCATCAACTACCAGATTCATCATATTGATACCACCGTTCATTAAATGACATATTAATGAATGTATTCATTATATATATATGAACAAAATATTCAATACAATGAATTTGAATTGTCATATTGATGAATTTGTTCATAATATTTTTTCAAAAAAAAAAAAAATTATAAAATAATTTGAAAAAAAAGTGTACAATTTTTTTTTTTTTTTAAATAAAAGTAAAAAAATGTACAAAAAAAATGTTGGACAAAAAAAAATTGTTCAAAAAAAAAAAATTTCAAAAAAAAAAATTTCAAAAAAAAAAATTCGAAAAAAGAGGTTCGACAACATTTTTTTCCCAAAAAAAATTTGTTCGAAAAAAAAAATTTGTTCGAAATTTTTTTTTTTTCGAAAAACAAAATTTCGAAAAAAAAAATTTTAGAAAAAAAAAATTATTTGAAAAAAAAAAATTATTTCAAAAATATATTATTTATTAATATAACTTTTTATTAACAAAAAGTTGTAATTATAATAAATATATTATAAAACATTTTACTAATTTATGCATGTCGAGCAAGCATTATATAAGAAATAACACTCAAGAACTACTTGAGAATTGAGAAGTTCGGCAAAACATGAACGAAAAAAAAAAATATGTTGATTTGGCTTAATGAACAGCATTCTTCAATATAAAGAACATATATGTTGTGTTTTATATTTTGGTTCATTAATATGATGAAACGTATTCTTCACATACAGTTCATCATATAAAAGAACACTTTTTCGACAGTTACCAAGCGTTCTTCATATTTATGATAGCATTCATAACATTGATGGCGTTAGTCATTAATATTATGAATGGCTCTCAATACAATGAATCCTGGTTTGAAGAACGGAATTCATCAGTATGATGTACATTTTTTTTCTGTGTGGTTTCAAATGGAGCTCAATATAACCTATTGGGTCGCTTTAAGCCATTACATTAATAATACTATTAAATAGTGAAAACCTGAATAAATTTAAAGATGAATTTCTGGATAATATTGTTTGTTGAAAGCAAGAATCACACCATTGAATAAATACCCAATTGTTGATGCAATTTTCAAACAATATTGATATCAATCCTGTGATTGGCAACATTTTAATGGAAAATTGAAAAATTCAAAATTGGGTGTTTATATAATCTTGTAAAATTTGTGCCACTGAAAAAATATCATGACCATTTTTTCTGACTACTATTTTCATAGATACAGAGTTTCAAATAACAAAAATGGTGACCAAAATCACTTTTGCATGGATATTTATATTGAAATCGAAGATGTAATTCGATTTGGTGTGAAATGGTGGTACAAAATCTGGATTCGCAAACACTCTTAATTTCTATAATTAAAATGTAACTGAAAAAATGACCATTTTATAGGGCAGTTTTATTAAAATTAAGCAGATCCAGATACTCGGAGAAGTTTCTGTATCGGAATAGAATGAAGAATATTTTCTTTCAACAATTTTATCTCTAATTAAGTAATGGGAACTTAAATTTATTGAGATAGTGCTATATTATTTAAATATTAGCATATAATTCAGTAAAAATTTCTGTCTGTCATTTTTTCGGAAAGGATAAAAATGCACAGAAAAATAAGTTCATACTATTTATGAATTTGTTCGTCAATTTTATAAATTTTTCATTAGTACTCAACCAAATGACCGAATTCATCCAATTTATGAATCGTTCATAAAACCGTAATGAAAAATTTCATAATATTGATGAACGCTTTTATAATATTTATGAAAAAATTCATGATATTTATGAACTTTTAAACTATTTAAAAATAAAAAAACAATTTGTTTTATTTTTATGAACGCAATTCATAACTATTACGAACGCGTTGTTATATCAATTTCGCTCAAAATGTACGATTTGTTCATAGTTCATAAATAGAATGATTTTTTCCATATATATTATGAACGGTGTCTCAATTAACGGCGTTCATTCCATTTATGAACATAATTTTTTCTGTGTGGCAAGGTTCGAAAAATGTGGTGTATTTTATATATATTCTGTTGTAGACCTGTATAACTAGTAGAAATGAACTCAACTCTAAAAGCGAATTCACATCCCTTAAATAAAATTAAATTCTTTCTTTCTTTCCAATTTCCATAAAATCAAAAAAAAATTCTGGGATTATTATAGAAAATTTTTTCCATTTTTTCGTTAAAAACACAGATAAATACAAGATTTTGAGCAGGATCAGGGTAGTTCAGAAACATTTTCGAAAAATTTAAAGTAAAAAAAAAGCGTAGTTTATATCAAAAGTTTCACATTTACTGCCAGTTCCAACAATATTTCGTGAATCTGCCATTAGAATTGAACAAACTTTCAGTACATTTTATACACTTTCCAAAATATTCCATTTATCTGTGTGTTTACCGGAAATATGTCCGAAATTTTCTTGAAAAATACCAGATATATTGTCTCGGGACCCGAGACAGATAAGTGTATAGCTGGTTGTAAAATTATGTGGAATTTTATTGTCAGATTCACAGCATATTTGTCCGTCTTTGTCTGATTCTTAATATGGAATATTTTTGGAAGTGTATAGCAGTTTGTCAAAATTTGTTGAATTTTATTGGCAGATTCACGTCATATTTGTTCGCCTTTGTCTGTTTGAAATATGTCAAAAAAGTGTTTCGAAACTGCCTTCACCCTACCAAAAATTTTGTCTGGGAAGATTATCAAATTTTATGAAATTTTAAAGGCAGATTCTTGTCACATTTAGAAAATGAGCACGAAACCGATAACTTTTGATACAAACTCCGTCTTTGCCTTTCAAAAATCTTTCGAAAATATGGTTGTAAACTGCCCTGAGCCTGCCAAAACTGTTGTCTTAAAAAGACTATACAAAATGTATTTAATTTTTCTGGAATATTATTGTCAAATACACTGGCAATTGAAAGATCTTGGAATGTGGCTATTAAATTTATCAAATATTGTTAAATTTTAAAGGCATATTCTCGGCTTATTTTGGGTATGATAATAAATAGACAGAAAATTCTGTCTTTGCGAGAAATATTTCGATTAATTGTTTCAAAGGCAGTTTAGATTGAATTTATCTACTTCAAAAATCTACAATTTTATCTATGTTTACCGAAAATATGCCAAAAATATTCATGAATGAAAAATACCACCACTTTTGTCTCGGAAAATTTGGAAAATAAAAACGTGAAATGTCCGACAATTCATGCTCGAAATTTAATAATATGAAAAGAAACAAATCCATCGTAGTTTTTGGGTCTGAAATTTCATACATATGTATTTTTAAATTTATGCTGCTTTTATTATACATATGTCTTAAATACTTCTGAGAAATTTTTTCACAGAAAATAGCTCAGCACTAAAGAATTCATGGTTGAAGTCAATGCTGAGTATTCAGGACTGAACAATTTAGATCAGAATTCATGCCTGATTATGTATTATTCAAACATAACTTCTCAGTAATAAGCACTGAAGTTTTTAAATTGTTTAGAACTGAAAACCGAGAACAGATTTAATGGTGACAGTATTTGTCACCAATGAAACAAATACTGCAGTGAAGTCACTGCAAGATAATACGCTATAATACAGTAGACTGTCATTGCAAAATGCGCTCAACGCAGTAGAGTGCAGTAGTACATATTTAGTAGAGGGAATTTCAAAAAAAGTCTGAATGTTTATTTCTGAAAAAGAATATTAAAAATTCGTTTGAAATTTCAGGCCTTAATACTTCGATGCATTTTTTAAAAAGGAATTAGGAAAGTTCATACAAGCATTGGAGGACATGAAAATTAAAAGGAAAGAGTTCAATTGATTTTCAATCATGGTCATGAATTATCAGGCAGACATTATCAGGCAAGAATTCAAACATGAAAAGTCCATACATTTTCTGCTGGGTTTTTATAAATATTCATTTTTTTCAGACCTGTACTATGGCAATAATTTCAGTTGTAAATTCATGGCTGAAATGCTTCCATTCAAAATATATTTTTTTCTACATTTTCGGGTAATTCAACTAATGCTATTCAAGAAAGTTCCATGCATATATTTCAAAGTGTGTAATTGAAACTCTATGGCTTGATTTAAAAACAAATTATAAAATAAATAAAAAAGAAGCCGTTATTTTTAAAATAAAATATAATGAAAACTTGATGGGAAAACTAAGCTTTAAATACCTGTTTTAAAATTAGAGATCGACCAGTAAAATTTATAAATTTCAGGTTTGATTTCAATTTTTAACAAATCAGACATGAGACAAAATGCTGTTTCAGGAATGAATTAATTAGTGAGTAGTACAGACTTGATTTAGTTAATTAGTTAAATTCAGTTTAATTCAGTGCTCAAATTTCAGTTCTGAGTTGGTTTCAATACTGATCAGAAATAATTTCAATTCTGAAGATAATAATAATTATTCAATCATGAATATTGATTTGAAATTGAAACTGAATTGAACTGAACTGAACTGTATGGAGAATCTTTCTGTGCTTTTCTTTTTTTTTAGCTGGGGTATTAAATGTTTTTCAATTAAAAAATATATAAATTGTGTATTTCAAATATTAAATTATATAAATTCGCCTACCTCTTTTGTGTTTTTTATTTAATTTTTTGTATTGTTGTTTTGAGTTTTTTGTATTTGTATTGTTGTGTTTAACTTTTTTGTTGTATTTGTATTGTTTTTTTTTTATTTTTGGTTCAATATTTTTAAAATATTTGTTAAAATATATTGTTTAAAATATTTTTTTATACACTTGTATTTTTAATTTTTTTATATTTTTCTTTAGAAAAATTACAGTTTTCTAATTTCAAATTTTTTTGCACATTGGAAATTTTAAAATTATTCTAATTTTTTATAATGTTATTAAAACAATTGATAATGAATTTCTAAAAGTGCCAAATTTTGTATGTGTTTCAATCAGCTTTATAACCGTTTAAGCACTTCAAACAATTGACAAATTTTGAAATAGAACTAAAATTATATATTTTTTTACACAAAAGGTTTAAAAGTTTCACGTATTTCAAAAATTTCAAAAACCATTTAAAAATATGCAGACATATTAATGTAATCCTTAATTTAAAATTCTAAAGTTTAAAATATTCTCAAAAAACTACTACTATTGAAAAAAAGCTAACACATTACATTTTATATTTGATTACAACATTTTTTGAATTTTTGTTTATTTTATTTTTATTATATATTAAAAATTAACCTAATAGGTTTTTAAATGATATAAAATTTTGTAAAATATTTAGTTTGTTTAATGATTAAAAAAATATATATTTTTATACCTTAAAATTTTTTAGTTTTATGGAAAAATTAAATTAACATAATTTTCATTATAAAATTCTAACAAATTATTATTAAAAATTAATTTTTATCAGTTTTTATAATTAGCAACTTTTTTTGATTGATTTATAGTTCACACACATATTTTTTAATTTCAGGTTCATTGCAATATTAAAACAGCGAAACACATTACTAATTTTTATTATAAACCAATTAATTTTTAATTAATTTCTATTTAATTATTTAAAATTATTTTAATTTAAAAATATTTAATTTTTTTTTTAATATATAAAATTATATTTTATTATATACACTTTTTAATAATAAAGTTTTATTTTTTGATTTTAAAATTTTCAAGTTTAAAATTCCGAATCCACTACGACAAGCAACGAGCGCACATATGAACCGCACACCACGAGCGCCAAAAACGATTTGCGTCTGTTTCACAAGGAAATCGCAACATGAAGCACTACGCGAATATGTAACGAAATTCGCGAAGCCAGCACAGCAAGCAGTAGCACTTGTGTTGTCGACAACGAACGGCGCACGACAGAGTAACGAACTACTGAGTTGATTACTTTTGAACGAGATGCAGTTGCAGTAACGAGAAACCAAATGCAGTTTATGAAAGAAGTGACGAATTAGTAACGAGTAATTTTTGTAGCGAGTGGTGTAGTAAAAAAAAATGGGTGTAGTAAAGAGGGATGTAGTAAATATGGTTTTAGAAAAGTGTGGTGTAGTGAAAACTGATGTGGTACTAAGTAATGTAATAAAAAGTCGAGTATTACTACGTATTGCAGTAAAAGTAGATATAGTAAAGAGTGTTGAATTAAAGTGTGATGTAGTGGAGTTGGGAACTTAAATCTGTTGTAGTAAACAGTGATGTTTTGAATACAGCAAATACTGTTGTAGTAAAGAATGGTGAATTAAAGAGAAAGGAAGAGTGGTATGGATAAAAGTGATGTAGTAAATATTTATGCAGTAAAAAGTGGTGTAATAAATAATGGTGAATTAAAGAGTACAATATAATGTAATAAAAAGTGAAGAAATAAAATATATGGTAGAGAAAAGAGGTATAGTAAATAGTAAACTGAAAAAAAGAGTGCTGTAGTTAAAAAAGTGCATAACAAAGAGTGATATAATAAATAGTGGTATAGTAAAGTGAGTTGAAGTAGAGTTGGGATTTTGCATTAAATATAGGAATAGCGTATTTAAAGCAGTAAAAGCTGGTGTAGCAAATAGTGGTGAATTAAAAAGTAGTAAAATAAAGAGTGGTAAAATAAAGAATTGTAAAATAAAGAGTCGTAAAATAAAGAGTGGTGAACAGGGAAGGAATGTAATAATATGTAGTAAATGTAATAATATGTAATATGTAGTAGGGCTCTAGTAAAGTGTAGTGTACTAAATTTTATTGTACTTATAAATTATGTTGTCAAGAGTTGTATATAAAATAGTACTAAAAAGACGAATGTATTAAAATGTGGTGTAGTAAATGGTATTATAGTAAAGTAATGTTGTACTTAAAAGTGATGTGAGTGGACTATTACAAAATCATAAAGTAATCAAAAGTGTGGAATAATAAGGTTTTATATAGTAAATTGTGTCGAAGTTAGATTGGTGTACTGAGGCATAGTGTAAAAACGAGTGTCGTTATAAAGTGGCGAAGTAAAGAGTGGTGTATTGAAATTAGTATAAGAAAGAATAAAGAGTGATGTAGCAATGTGTGCCGGCCTCAGCAGTCCAGAGGTAGCGCGCTGGACTTGCATTCTGAAGGTCTCGGTTCGAATCCCGGCTAGGGCATGGGCGCTCGTGGTGATATTAACCACAAAATTGTAGGGAATAGATTTCACAGTACAATGGATATAGTCTGTCTGAGTGCTGTGGATCTTAGTAGATACTCAAAAAAAAAATGTGTGATATAGTAAAATGTGGTGTAGTAAAGTGTGGTATAGTATAGAGTGATGAAGAAAATATTGTTAGACTAAGAAAGTACTATTTAAAGTTCTAATAGTGTTTGTAAAAAGAGTTCTACAGTGAAGCGTGCTCTAAACAGTGCAATGTTTTAAAGAGTGGTGTAATAAAGTGCGATATATTAGCGAGTACTGTACTACATAGAAAAAAATGTACATCATATTGATGAATTCCGTTCTTCAAACCATGATTCATTGTATTGAAGAACCATTCATAATATTAATGACTAACGCCATTATTGTTATGAATGCTATCATGAATATGAAGAACGCTTGGTAACTGTCAAAAAAGTGTTTTTCAATATGATGAACTGTATGTGGAGAATACGTTTCATCATATTAATGAACCAAAATACAAAATACAACATATCGATGCCCCTTACGAAAACTATTATATATTTTTTCCCTTACGAAAATAAATACGTTATACGAGGTTCAGAATAAAAGTATGTTATTGTTTTTGATGAGAAAAATAATACGTTTTATGGTTTTGCCAGGAACTCTATTATGTTTTTGATATTTCTGAGAATATGCATATGTCTATCCGTGTATCTACGAATATAAAAATGATTCAAATTTTGCGAAGAAGATTAGAATCTTTTGTTGAACATGAATAATGCATTTATGATTGGGGCCTTCATATAAAACCTGTACATATTACAGCATTTAATAAATATATGTAATCGTTTTATAAAGACCACAGACTATTGGGAACTTATATCAGTCCTGAAATTAAACCTAAATTTTCTGTAACAGTCCAGATTTCTTAGGAGACAAAAACAAATGAACTCGAAAATCCTAAAAATGGACATGTCCTACGGTCCTAATAATAATTACAATAATACTAGTTTAGCGATACAGTTTTGAAGAACTTAGGCTGAACAGTTTCACCATTTAAACATGTTACATTTTTACTCAAATAGCGGAACCTACAGTTTAACGCCGAATCATAACTTTTCATGGGTGATGTTTTTACTCTCGAAGGTCATCTACCAAGAGGTAGCGCGGTGAAGAAAAATATTTTCTATTTATTTTTTTGAAGTTGCCTTCGCTGGTGTTTGAACCAACGACGTTTCGGCTTGTATTCCAACACACTAATCTTCTGAGTCACCTACATAGTATATAGTAATACATATTTTATATCATTATAGCGTAATTATTTTGAATTTTGTCAAAGAAATTTTACAAATGACACATATCAAAACATAAAAGCAACGTAATATGATTTTGAAAAAAAATCTTTTTCAATAAAAAGCTCCAATTTTCGTCATAATAATTTTCCACAGAAAACTGTTTGTTTTACTAATTTTCTGTGAAATTTTGAGAACATTATAATATTCGTTATTTATGTAAAAATGAAATCGTATTCGTTTAAAAGTGATATATACTTTTTTTCGTAAGACAATTTTAATATAATAGTGTTCGTAAGGGGCATCGATATATGTTCATCAAATTAAAGAACGCTGTTCATTAAACCAAATGTCTATCAACATATTTTTTTTTCGTTCATTTTTTGCCGTGCTTCTCAGTTCTCAAGTAGGTCCTGTGTGTTATTTCTTATATAACTTATGCCCGACATGCATAAATTAGTAAAATGTTTTATAATATATTTATTATAATTAAAACTTTTTATTAATAAAAAGTTATATTTAAAATTTATTTATGAAACAAAAAAAAATTTTTTTTTTCGAAAACATTTTTTTTTCTAACAATTTTATTTTCAAAAAAAAAAAATTTTTCCCAATTTTTTTCAGAATATTTTTTTTTTTTAAATTTTTTACTGTTATTTTTTAAATAAAATTTTTACAACACTTTTTTCGACATTTAAAAAAAAAAAATTTTTTTTTAAATATTATAAACAAATTTATAAATATGACAATTCAAATTCATTGTATTGATTATTTTGCTCATTTATATAATGAATGCATTTATTAATATGTCATTTAATGAACGGTGGTGTCAATATGATGAATCTGGTAGTTGGTGAAAAAATTCATAATATTTATGAATAAATTCATCATATTGAAGAATTTTTTTTCTGTGTAATGCCCGTAACTTCAACGAGTAGATATCTATTGGTGTTCGTACCGAACAGATATCGTTACCTATCCGGTGTTTTTACTACTTAACTATGAGTTGAAGTTACGAAATGTTGCTTACACGATAGATAACTAGGCACCAAGTAGATATTTATTCTTCTAAGTTACGGGCATAAAGCATTTTCTAGAACAAGTGTAGTAGTAAAGAATGTTCAAAAAACGTGAGCTAAAAACACGATAATTGAATGCAGGCATAATAAAAGTTACTCCTTCGGTAGAAACGATTCCAACGCCTACATTAAATATTTCCGTTGGCACTGTATAAACGCAACGAGTGGGTAGTATTATTGTAACGAGTTTAAAACCGAATAACATTGCGAGGCGAAACAACGAGCAAAACAAACGCAATCAAAACAAAGGCAAGCACAAAAGAGAATTTGAAAAAAGCATACTTTTCGGCGGCATGCGCATAACTCAATAAATATAAAACAGTAACAACAAGTATGAATTTGAGTAAGAGAATAAGCGAACAAACACAATGAGTTGCAAACACGTGACTTTATGTATGTGGCACAGCATGTGACATGAAATACAGAGGCATAAAACAACTGATGTGGTGAAGATGCCGCCGCTGCTGATGGGTGGGTGGTGAAGATGAACTTCGAATGTAAACAAACAATTTATGCGTCACTCTTGACAGACAGCTGACTGGAGAGCGAATGCGTTTGAGGCAGGCAGTGGTGGGTATTTATTATGTGAGGCAGGGACAGAAGGGGTTAAATGTATCGGCTCTCGCGTGATTTGTTTATTGAGGTGATTTATATTTTTTAATATTATTTATTTTATATCTTAAATTTTGTAGTACATGTTTCTGATATGTTCATTAAAGTATAATCTTCATTACAGTTAATGTCCGTCCGTGTATATGCAGTAATACATTAAAATTGCTGAAGCAATTTTGATGAAATTTGGTTTGGACATTTTTAAAGAAAAATTAAAACTTAGTTCACAAGTAAGCAATATCGGACTACAAGATATATTCATGAAAAAAATATTAAAAACCTGTCAGGATCATATGGAAATTTTTGATGTAATTTTGGTTTGAACAGACAGACTGAAGAGACAGACTTCAGGCATATGGCCATCTTAATTAACTCAGGAGGTGAGGCTGATCGAAAAAATTTATATTCATTTCAAAAACCACTCTGAAAAACATAGTCGGAGCTCTCTTTATGTCACCATTTGAGCTCACATACAATAACAATTGTTGGAATTTTTTGAGGTATTCCAAAGGTATTCCAAAAATACTATTTTTTTGTGGGATAAAAAATAGAGCCACAGCACTCAGGCAGGGTTATATCCATTGTGCTGTGACCCAGTTGCCTGGTTTTTACAGATACTTCTTAGATTCATTATTGAATCTAAGAAGGCTATTGTGTGATATAGAGTGAAGCTGATCCTCTCTCATCACGTCTGTGCCAAAGATCTGCCTTCTAATTCTAGAAAATGCTGGACAGTCACAGAGATAGTGCTCTGTGGTGCCAGTTTCTTCGTAGCAGGCAGAACATAAGGCGCTTTCGGCCAGGCCGATTGCGTTCATGTGTTTTTCACATGCGTTGTGTCCCGTTAGAAGTCCCGTCAGTTTTCTGCACTCCCTTCTACTTAAGGAAAATAGAAACGAGGCCGATCTTTTGTTTAACGTTGGTGTCATGAGTTTGGAGAATCTGCATCAGCCATCTGCTCTTGTGTGCAGAGGCGACCCAAGAGCTGATGACGAATTTTCCCGTAGATGCAGGTTGTCCAAGCACAGGTTCTGGTCCAAATGGATTATCCTCAGATCCAGCACGTGCTAGTTCGTCAGATGTTTCATTGCCCGAAACTCCTTTATGGCCCGGCACCCAAATCAGTTTCAGTGTATTGTATTTACCAACACAATTGAGACGTGATCTGCATTGACGTACAATTTTGGATGTGATGATCTGGTTGTTCAAAGCCATAAGAGCAGCCTGACTATCGCTGCAAACTGATATAGCCCTGTTCTGCCATCTGTTATCCGCAATGTAGTCCATAGCTATAAGTATAGCATAGACTTCGGATTGAAATACCGAGGCATTGTCGCCTAAGGCGAAGTGAAGTCTGCGGTCATCCGGTTCCACAAACACTCCAACACCAGATCCCTGATCGGTTCTGGAGCCGTCTGTGAAAATGCGGTGTGACCCTCTACCTGGCTCACAGTCAGGCGTTAGCCAGTCTTGAATATCAGGTTGGCAGACCTCAAAATTTCGTCTTGGTAATATTTCTGTTATCATTGCATCAGAGGGCATCTCCAGTAGACAGGTGTCTAATGGAGTGTCAAGTGCAATATCAGAGATATTCCAGGGAACATTAAACCAGAAACCACCTCGTTTTAGTCTCCAGCAGCCTTTCATGGCTTCGTCTCTGATGAAGATGTCAAGTGGTGGTAGGTTTAAGATTGCATTCAGTGCAGGACCAGGTGTAGTGGGAAAGGCACCCGTAACACCCAGACACACGGTTCTCTGAATCTTGGCAAGACTAGTTGTCACGCATTTTCGCGACAGCTTGTTCCACCAGACTACCGATGCATATGATATCATCGGTCTTATCATTGCCGTGTAAATCCATAAGGTTTTGCTCGGCGATAGTCCCCATGTCTTCCCAAAAATTCCTCTGCATTGCCAGAAGGCATTCATTTTTCTGTGTATAACGTTCCAGTTCTTTGTAGACCCTGCTTCCTATCATTCTATTTCCTAGTATAATTGTACTAGCGGAATGTCGCAAATTAATCATTTCTATTTGAACAGAACATCCTAGAATGCCAATCGTTTCGATATTGTAACAAGTTCGAAACTAGATACAGGAAAATTCACACGATATCGGACACTTACTCGTAACGATATCGAGGATATATCGTCGTTGTAGAATCATGTGGTGAAAAAATTGTGATCATCGATTAAAAATTGACAGATTTATAAACATTTTTATAAATGAATATTTGGAATTTTGTAAATGTATTTGGTAACTTTTCGTACTACAACGACGATTTATCGATCCGTTCTGTAGAAGTTTTCTCGGTATGACATATTTTACGATATCATAATAAAAAAAATCATCAACATTTGAGGTTGCTTTAAAAAAACAAAAATTGTATATCGATCTGATAAATGTTTAATTCTCGTATATTGTCCTCAAATTTGAATGCACGAGATATTTAAAAAATTGATAGTAATAAAATTACGAAATTGAACTTTTTTTTATCAAAGTGCACCCAGAAAAAAATACTATATAAACAATAATTTTTTACTATTAAAAATAATCAATAGGATAAATTATTATTTTAATCGGAATATACCATTAAATACTAAAAAATACCATAACATTGCCATTGAGTCTATATTTTTTATATACTATTAAATCAATAATTGTCCTATTGACCAATTTTAATAGGATTTCTGGGAATTTTTTTCTGGGTTTGTGTTCGAGAAAGATTTGAATCACAGTGTTCCGAAATATGACAGACTGGGATAGATGGAGTTTGTCATTTCCATTTTCATATTTATCACATTTTATTTCCATCTTCGTTCATTTTATCAAAATCCCATCAATAATTCGCTTCGAAGATGTAGGTTCTCTCGTTGAGGTGTCTCACTTTCACCCTTTATAGTCCACATTCATTAAAAACCTTTTGAAATTGAAAAATACAACGCTGAGCAATATTTCATTAAATTTGCAATCCAAAATGCGAATAAATACGTAACACAACAAGAAAATTATCCGCGATATAAGTATGATTTTCTGATGGACGTCAAGATTCTAATCATTACCTCATACTCAGTTTTTTCAGATTACATAAAATTCAGATTTATCTCACCGAAGTTATGATCAGTCAAACCCCAAAAATATTCATTTTAAGCTCTACCTATTATTTATTGCATAACATATTTAGTTTTCATAATTCAATAAAATCATATATTATATGTAAAACTAGATACACAATTCTATGATTTCTCATATTTAGTTTTTTAAAATTTTTTGTTTTTACAGAACGTACGAAGGAAATTTTTTAATTTACTATGAAAAATTACATGGTAAACTTCATTTGGCTCTATTGTAGAATCCTGAGGCAAAAATATTGAATGTAATACATTTATGCGAAGCTGAATTCTACAGGTTTAATAATTTGTTGAAATTTCTATGAATAATTGAAGAACAAAAAAATTATATTGATTAAAAGGAAAATTTTAATTAAAAATCGTAAAGGTGAATTTGTGTTTAATTTGAAGACTTATAGTGAGTTGCGAAAACAAAGTAAGAGGCATCATAGAATTATGGATCTAGTTTTACATATATATCTATCTATCTATCTATCTATCTATCTATCTATCTATCTATCTATCTATCTATCTATATCTATATCTATATATATAAAACTCTTGGTCCGTCTGTCAGTCTGTCGGTCTGTCTGTTTGTTCCAGCATCACGTCTAAACCGGTGAACCGATTTAACTGAAATCAGGATGGAGTCCGGAGGGTGTCATAGGTTATATATGGGCGGGATTGGACAAAGAGGCGTGGCACCTCCCATACAACCTAAAACTCACTACACTAAAAATTCACCATACTTAAACTCACCACACTAAAACTCACCACACCAAAACTCACCACACTAAAACACACCACACTGAAACTCACCACACTAAAAATTCACTAAACTTAAAATTCAACACACTAAAGCTCACCACATTAAAACTAACTACACTAAAACTTCTACTGGGAAAAACTCTACGGGGAAGAATTCTACCGGGAAGAGTTCTACCGGGAAGAATTTTACGGTAAAGCGTTGTATGGGGAAGAATTTAACGGCGAAGATTTCTACTGGGAAGAATTCTACGGCGAAGATTTCTACTGTCTGAATTGTCTTTGAGAAAAGTTGTTTTGGCGGAGAATTATTATTTAGTTACTACATTTATAAAACCAATAAAACTTTCACAGCGAAGCACGGGCCCCTGATATAAAAAATAATAATTATGTTTTTTTATATTAATAAAATCGCTTCATATCTATGAATTCACAAAATCTTGGCACGAGTCGTGCACGGGTCCAGCTAGTAATATATATAATTTAATTGAGTTATGAAAACTTAATATGTTATGCAATAAATAATAGAAACACGTTAAAATAAATATATTTATGTTTGACTGGTCATAACTTCGGTCAGATTAATGCGAATTTCATGAACTTTATTTCAAAATTTTAGCTGAAGTATTCTCAATAGAACACAATAGAAATTAGATCGAAATCATAAATTTGGAAAAAGGTTAAGTGCAAAATATGTAGAAAATCATAAAGATTAGATCGTGGATAATTAAAAAACGCCTCCATTTCTTGTCTTCTGATATTTGCTGATAAATATTTTAATATTTGAATTGTATAATTTTATGTATTTTTAATATTTTGATCGAAAATATGGAAACTATTTCAATCTAATAATTGTTTTAAAAAATTTATTTAACTGTTATTTAATAAGATAATATGCCACAATATAGTTTTAGTTAATGCGTAGAATATAATTTAATAGGAAAATAAATAATTTCTGAATGTAAATAGTCTGAGCAACTTTAATTTCTTTGTAATTCCATATATAAAAATGATTATTTGCTTATCTGGAAAAGGTTACTAAGTATAATAATTTATAGATTTACCTAATTTTTACTAGATAATTATCACATTTGGATATACAGAAAATATAAAATAAAATTTATAAATTTTAAATTTTTTCTTTTACTACTTTCTGAAAATGCGACGTTAAATTAATGCCATTTTAATTCATTTGTGAAAAGAAAAAAAAACAAATTAAATTATGCTTAAAATAGAAACAATTATTGTCAAGTTGGTTTTCTGCCAATATACATACAATATTTTTATATATTTTGAATTCTCTTAATTTTAAAAAATAATAAATTTCAATTTGCAAAATTAAATAAATTCAAAATATACTTCTTAATTTAATATCACATTTTGTTGCAATTTACTTAATTAAAAAAAAAGTACTTTGAACTAAGAAGTATTTCATGTCGATTATAATATATACATATTTAACTATAAAAAGACTCAAAGTCAACCGTAGCATTTTCTTAATTGCTACTTTTTCTAGTTCAGACAACGTTTTTGTTTTGTATCTGTTTTTTTTTTTCTTATCAATTTATATGATACCTTTAGTACCCTCCACCATCCCAACAAAAACATAGTCACTAATCAAGAAATCTGCGAGTCATATGTATATCTGTAAAATTGTCAACAAATATTACTATCTCTGCTACTGTAATATTTATAAGATTTCGTACATAGTTTTATTTATAGTAGATACACCAATAGTTTGATATTTATTAATCTATAATATTCAATTACATTTCGCACAGCAATAATAAAATTAATATGAATATTGTTAGTTACATTCATTTTTAAATGTTAGTAGTAATTATAATATGTAATAATAATAATAATAATATAATAGTTTGGCACTACAGTCCTATAAGAACTTCGGCCGAGCTCTCTCACCATTTTGAGCTGTGCGTATTGTACTCAAAGTGGTGGGACCTACAGTTTATTGCCGAATCCGAACGGCGGGTGAGAGCTTTTCATAGGCAATATTTTACTCTCGTAGGTTTGCCATTTACTGCCGAGAGGTAGCGCGGTATAGAAAAATGTTTCTATGAAAAGATGTTGTCAGCCCCATTCCAGGCTTGAACCGGGAACCTTTCGGCTCGCAGTCCAAAGCACTAACCACTGAGCTACCGCGACTATTATTATAATATGTATGCTTGCAAATACCATACAATGTTTGAAATAGTTAATTACTGTATGCATAATTATTGAAAAAATGTAATTTTCATCATTGTAATTGTTACAAGAATATTGTGAATCATAAATGTTTGTTGCATTGAAATTTTAAAAATAAGCTTATAGTTGTTCTACAAATGTACCGCAAGTCAGAGTGCTTGATATGGGGTAATTTTAAATATAACAATTATAATAATATTTGGCGCTACAGTCCTATAAGAACTTAGGCCGAGCTATCTCATCATTTTGAGCTGTGCGTGTTATATTTGTATTAAAAGTGGTGGGACCTGCAGTTCAATGCCGAATTCGAACGTCGGGTGAGAGCTTTTCATAGGCAATGTTTTACTCTCGTAGGTTTTCCATTTACTGCCGAGAGGTAGCGCGGTATAGAAAAATGTTTCTATGAAAAGATGTTGTCAGCCCCAGTCCAGGCTTGAGCCGGGGACCTTTCGGCTCGCAGTCCAAAGCACTAAGCTTCAACTACCGACGCTACAATGTAACCATATAACAATTTATTTGTGGCAAACATCTTGTAACTATTTACATATATGTCATATTCACACTAGTAACGAAGGTGAGAATTATGAAAGTTATAGTCTTAGTTGGACAATAAATATACTGTATATATGAGCAAATCCAGAAAACTTTTAATAAAAATGATTTCTTAGTTTTTTATATTTTACATTTTAATTGAATATTGTTTAAGAATACTTGAATTAATAAATGATAAATATTTTTAAGTTCGGACCAACTTGTCCATATTTTCACATCTTAACCCTTAAAGGTTGCTGAATCTTGGCGTGTAATCGGTTTCTCTGTGAAAAATCACTTTCGTGAATTATCGTGAAAATCGCACAAACATGACTCGTCAAAATTATGACATATTACCTTGAAAAACGGATCAAAAAAGGAACTTCCAGAGTTGCCAACTTATCCATATTTTCACATCTTAACCCTTAAAGGTTGCTGAATCTTGTCGTGTAATCGGTTTCTCAGTGAAAAATCACGTTCGTGAATTATCGTGAAAACCGCACAAACGTGACTCATTTATCAAAATTATGACATATCACCTTGAAAAACGGATCAAAAAGGAACTTTCAGAGTTGCCAACTTGTCCATATTTTCACATCTTAACCCTTAAAGGTTGCTGAATCTTGTCGTGTAATCGGTTTCTCTGTGAAAAAACCACAAAATTGTATTAAAAAAAACATATATATAATTTTGTTCAGACTTCTCTGCCCATGTACATTCTTGTGTTGTGCTGAATTCTCGCGGAAAATTGCCGATTTGCCACATATGGCCAAAGTAAGAAATACATCAAAAATACCGATGATACGCGCACGTTTTGCATCGTTCTAATCATCACTATTGCTACGACAGTTTTAATGTAATCGCTAGCTAATACCTGAATACAGAAAAAATATATGTCGCATAATTGTGCAATATCCCAATCGAAATTTGGACGGAGTTGGAGGTATGATACCACTTTTGAAATGAAAACGAAAATTTCGCCTTGTATCTAATGTATTTTTTAGTATCTAATTTTAATAGAGAAGGTAAAAAAATAGATTTGAAGGTAAAAAAAAAGATGACTTGTTCTAAAATCCAGAAGGAATCAAGAAGTATACGGAGTGGTTTACAGCTAAACCGAAAAATTAATTTCAAGAAATAGATTTTCTTAGTTGTCAAAAAAGTTACTAAGTAGAATTATTCTTGGATTCAGTTATTAATTTCTTGGGTATCAAAAAAGTAACTAAGTAGAATAAGTCTTGAATTCAGTTATTAATTTCTTAGGTATCAAAAATGTTCTTGTTGTTTTCGTCCCAAAATTTAATGAACACGTGTTCATATAGTTGTTGTTTTTTCGATCTTGCTTTGCCGCTATTATGTTTTGTTTTACTTTGTTCGTCTGTCAGCCACATATGTTTGTTCGTGTGTCTGTCTGCCGATCTGTTGAAAGTAACTAAAAGCAATTATTTCGAAGCTAACATAAAATAAAAAAAAAATATAGTCGTCTTAATTTATTGTTTATTTAACACTATATGCATTTTTGTATAGTAAATGACTTCTTTGAATACTTAATGTAATTGAATTGTTTATTTTATTTTATTTTTATTATTATTTAATTTAATCTCTGTATATTATTCGGAAACCGTTTACTTACCTTATACACTTTATCCTCTTCTGTTGCCTCTTCTGTTGGTTATGTATAAACCCTCCGCACGTTACCCATAAGTATTGTATAGTGTATTTAGATAACAATGTAATGAAATCAACTTGATATTTATGCAAAATGAACAAATTTATGTTTACGAACTGAAACCATACCAATATTCGTAGGAAAATTCGTTTTTTCTATTTATATCTTTAAAATTCTAACATACACAGACTCTTGCTTGTCTGGCTGTGCTTTGTTGTTCTATTCGTGAAAACACACACATGCAAAAATTGTATATCATACCGTATTTTGATACATAAGAAAAAAAAATTGCAATCCACACAAATTGTACTTAGTTACTTTTTTGATACCTAAGAACTTAATGTCTGAATATCTAGAAAAATTTGGATTAGTTACTTTCAACAGTCAGACAGGCAAACTAACAAACAGATGGTGACCTCGCAAAACAAAGCATACAGGCAGAGAAATATCGATGAAAATAACAACAATACATGAACACGTGTTCTTTTTGCAATGAATACAGCAACAATTTTGCGTGTTCTTTTTGGTTTTTAATAATCAATAAATTAACTTCTGAAAATCCAGTTGAATAAAGTTTGTTTACTTTTTTGACAACTAAGTAATTTGCTTTCTTGATATCCAGATGACAAATTCTTGAATTTTAGTAGTATTTTATTGATATTAGTCAAATTCTACTATTTTTCTTTCTAACCGAATTCTTCTCGAGTTTTAGAATTTTATTTCCCTCCGTGTGGTATCAAAAATACAGGATCACTTTAGAATTCTAAATGTGCCTTAAATATTTTAAAATATCACAATTTCTTCAAATTATATAATTATAATAATTATATAATATTAATTTAAAATATATTGAAATATTATGTCATAAAAAAATAATTTCACTTTGCTTAATCAATTTTATAAATAAACAATTCTTTAAAATTTTTGAACCAATTTTGCTATACCGACGCGAACGGATTTATATTACATAAGGGCCTATAATATTTTGTATTTTAATTTGATTTACAGATTGATTTAAGTAAAAATGGGTGTTAAAACAGCCTATCAAATTGAATAACCCCTATCACTATAAGTGTAGGTTATCAAAATACTAACTGTTTTGCTGCTTATGTTTGAATATTCAAAAATTTTATTGTCTTAGTGTATTTTTTCAATTATGAATCTTTGTTTATTTTAATGCTACTGTAAAAGTTTATACCAATGATGGTCAACTTATATTATGCATTAAAATATTCAGAAAACTTTTATATTCAAAGGTTGAAATATTTGTATGTGAAATATGAATTATGCAAGTAACTAATATAAATATATTGCAGTCAAATATATTCCTAGCTTAACTGTATTACTTTGATTTTTGTATGATTTGATTGTAATCGTCTGTGAAATGATTAATGATTTTTGGAAGAATTCGAAACATTTCTATATAGTTTAAAGATGCTGCTTCGAATTGCGTTTTAATTTAAGTTACAATTTTTGCATAAATAAAATGTACATATGTGGTTTATTTTTATTCACTCTATACAAAACAGTATTTTATATGATAAAAAGCAGACTGTTTCGATTTCAGTTCGATTTCGAATTTTTAGAATCATTTTTCGTTGGACATACGTTTTAAAATACAATATTTTCATGTATTGGTCTTTAAAATACAGTATAATTAGTTATTACCTAATAAAAAATAAGTAATAATTTGGTTTTTTTTAAACTAATTTTAATACTTTTTAAAATTTTAAAGAAAATAAAATGAAATTAATAAATCATACAGAGTGCTTGGTTCATCGGTGTCAATAATTTAGGGGGCCATTCTATGACTCAAAAAAAGTTAGAAAATATAAAATAAATTCTAATTTTGAACGCAGTTTAAGATACAGGGTGTTTAAAAGATGCATATTACTTACATAACCTAATCAAGAAAATGTAATCTATGTATATAAAACTCTTGGCTCGTCTGTCATTCTGTCGGTCTGTTTGTTCCAGCTTCACGTCTAAACCGCTGAACCGTAGTATCCTGGTGAAATTTTGCACCAGGAAACTATGGAGTCCGGAGGGTGTCATAGGCAATAGGGTTTGGAAAAAATGGCGTGGCACCTCCCATACAACCTAAATTTTCAAAACGACATAACTCGGCACATACACAAGTTAAGAAGATGAAACATAAAACTCAAATAAAAAAAAAATACAAAAGCAAAAACACAGAAATACAAAAATTAAAATAAAAGCAAAAACACAAAAGCAAAACACAAAAGTAAAAATACACCAAAAAAACGAAACAACAAAAAACACAACAACAAAAACCCAAAAATTAAAGCAAAAACACAAATAGCAAATAGTACATAAACAAAAGCAAAACATAAATGCAAAAAACACAAAAACAAAAGCAAAACCACGAAAATAAAGGCAAAAACACAAAAGAAAAAAGAAAAACCCAAAAGCAAAATCAACCACACTAAAATTCACCACACTAAAACTCACCACACTAAAACTCACCACACTAAAATTCACCACACTAAAATTCACCACACTCAAATTCACCACACTTAAACTCACCACATTAAAATTCACCCCACTCAAATTCACCACACTAAAAATCAGCACACTAAAACTCACCACATCAAAATTCTCCACAATAAAATTCAACACACTAAAATTCACCACACTAAAATTCACCATACTTAAAATCACCACACCTAAACTCACCACACCGCATCTCACCACACTAAAACTTCTACTCGGAAAAACTTTACGGGGAAGCACAGTTTGAGGAAGAACTGTCTATGAAACAAGTTGTTTTAGCAGAGAATTAATTTTGTTTTGGTTACTACATTTATAAAACCAATAAAAAAACGTCCACAGCGAAGCACGGGTCCCTGATATAAATACTAAAATTGTTTTTTATATTAATAAAGTAGCTCTATATCCTTGCATTGCAAAAAACACAACAACAAAAACCCAAAAATAAAAGCAATAACACAAATAAAAAAGCAATTATACATAAACAACAGAAAAACAAAAGCAAAACATAAATGCAAAAAACACAAAAACAAAATCAACCACACTAAAATTCACCACACTAAAACTCACCACACTAAAACTCATCACACTAAAATTCACCACACTCAAATTCACCACACTTAAACTCACCACAATAAAATTCACCTCACTCAAATTCACCACACTAAAATTCAGCACACTAAAACTCACCACATCAAAATTCTCCACAATAAAATTCACCACACTAAAATTCACCACACTAAAATTAATCATACTTAAACTCACCACACCTAAACTCACCACACCGCATCTCACCACACTAAAACTTCTACTGGGAAAAACTTTACAGGGAAGAATTCTCCGGGAAAAAATTCTACTGGGAAGAATTCTACTGGGAAGAATTCTACTGGGAAGAATTCTACGGGGAAGCACAGTTTGAGGAAGAATTGCCTATGAAACTAGTTGTTTTAGCGGAGAATTAGTTTTGTTTTGGTTACTACATTTATAAAACCAATAAAAAAACGTCCACAGCGAAGCACGGGTCCCTGATTTAAATAAAAAAATAAAGTAGCTCCATATCCTTGCATTCACAAAATCTTTGCAAGAGTCGTGCACGGGTCCATCTAGAATTAAGTATATTCTGTTCGTAAAATTGCCTTTCACATGTTATATCCCATCTTCGAACCCCATGATTTGTTCCTTTTTTAAAAGGTACATAATGTTGAAATTCACAAAAATAAAAATACAACTTTTTAATTTTTCATTGATTTTCTCAAAAATTTGTTATCGATCACCCCATTTTTTTTTTCTAATTTATATGAATAGACAAAAACCGCTGTAATTTTTAATTGGTTAGTTATCCTGCAGAAATAATGAAACAGTGGCGGGTGTTTTGATTTGGTGGTTGAAATTGAAAAAAAAAACATTATAATCGTTAAATAATTTTAAATATTTATTAAAATTATAATTATTATCAAATTACTTTACAAAACATATTTTCTGATTATATTTCCAAACATAATAATTTTTTCTTATATTTTTCAACCAAATAACATGACCCGCCACTGTATAATTATTTCTGCAGTATAACTTACCAGTTAAAAATCATTGTAATAAATTAGAAAGTACTGGGAATTTACTTTTTTATGCTTATAAATTAGAAAAAAAAAAGCGGTGATCAATAACGAAATTTTGAGAAAATGAATGGCAAAGTATACTTTGTATTTTAATTTTTGTAAATTACAACTGAATGTACATTTTAAAAAAGAAATAAATCATGTGGTTTAAAGATGTGATATACCATTGGAAAGGTAATTTAATTTTCAAAAACATGACTTAAAAGTTGTTAATTATTTATCAACAGATTATGCTCTATATCAAATTGTGTTGACTAGGTTATGTTCCCAGCAGGAAATGGCCTCATTGACGACAAGGTCATCAATCAAGGACATTAGAAAATTTGTCATTGATGAATATGTCTACAATAATTTTATAAATGACATTGCATATGTCATATATACATATATCAATGACATTGTGAAAATCTGTCAGTGATGAAATGTTATTGATGAAAATTAACATTCACGTCACATGCCCCAAAGTTGTGAAATGCATGAAATGGGCAGCATTTACGTGTAAAACTGAAAATTTGCGTTCGATGTCATCCTGCCATATAATTCATAGGCACAAATTGAGTGACCAATTTATTGATAAAAGCGAGATAATAAGCAGTAGTAATGATGATAGATGATGGCCGTTAGTGAAGTACGTTATTGACAACCGAGAACTGAAGAAAATACTAAAATTGAAATAATAAGTAAAATAAGATAAATAAACAAAATATATTAAAATATTAAAAAATAAATAAAATAATAAAAAGATATATATATATATATATATATATATATATATATATATATATAAATACATGACAATCATTTCTGACTACATTGATGAATGACGTGCATTACATTGTTAATGCTACATCATGCATGAATAAGTGGATATTTGTATGGAAATGTCATCAATGCTTTGCTGGCCGAAAATGCTGTCGATCATCGATGTTTCTGACCTGACATAGGGGAATCATTGGTGACATTTCCTGCTGTGTTAGTAATATGCATCTCATAAACACCCTATAAATATGCATCTCATAAACACCCTATGTCTTAAACTGGGTGGAAAATTATATATTTTTTTTTTAATTTTCTAATTTTTTTTATTTATAGAATGACCTTATGATTTATTGACATCGATGAACCAAAAACCCTGTATAACAATTTTTTCTCAATAATTTCTCTTATTTTTTAATTTTTTTTACTTAAATTCACCTTTTTTTATTTGTATATTTTTCTATTTTTGTTGCACAAATAAGATTTAGGTCGCTGTTTATAAAGTGCACAAATTTAATGGACCTTTTCTTATACAGCACTATTTTCAAAACAGATGCAGCTTAATTTATTGTGGGTTGTGGTTTATATCCGTTGCTATATATTTTATCTTTATCTAGAAATTGTTGTTTTTGTATTTACTTAACATAAGCCTGCTTTGTAGTTATTTATATAATTTTATTTGGAAAATTGTATAACTTTAGACAATGACTGCGTGATAAGCACTATAGTTTAGTGTATAACATTTATATTAAAAGTGTTTAACAGTTTTATGTTACATGATGAGGATTGAAAAAAAATATTAAGAAATTTATAGAAATAATTTCATATTTTAGATAATAGGTGTTGTGATTTATATTTGTTCTATTGTCATATTACATAGGTGATGTAGAACAGTTTCAATTTTAGATTAAAAATCATTTATATACAAAAATTTTAAACGATATATTGTTTTGATTATGGTATCGATTGTAAAATTTCATAATATTTATATATAATATAAGTAGCCGCGGTAGCTCAGTGGTTAGTGCGATGGACTGCGAGCCAAAAGGTCCCCGGTTCAAGCCTGGACTGGGGCAAGCCTGGACTGGGGTTTCATAGAAACATTTTTCTATACCGCGCTACCTCTCGGCAGTAAATGGCAAACCTACGAGAGTAAAACATTGCCTATGAAAAGCTCTCACCAGCCGTTCGGATTCGGCAATAAACTGTAGGGGACCTACCACTTTGAGTACAAATGTAACACGCACAGCTCAAAATGGTGAGAGAGCTCGGCCTAAGTTCGTATAGGACTGTAGTGCCAAACTATTATTATTATTAATATTTCATCGTTGAGTATACGAATTTCAAATACTAAAATTTTAAGAAATTGACGGAGAATTGGTTTATGTGCTACACTATATGTACTATAAAATCAATAGAATAAAATCAATCATAATATAAAATCAATAGTTTTTTTTTGCTATTAAAATAAGTAATAGGATACACTATATGTACTATAAAATCAATAGAATAAAATCAATCATAATATAAAATCAATAGTTTTTTTTTGCTATTAAAATAAGTAATAGGATAAATTATTATTTTAATAGGTAAATACCATTAAATACTTTAAAATACTATTAAATACTATTCAATAGTTTTTGTGTTTATTTATACTCTGTATACTATTGATTTCGGAATATATTTTTTTGCAAAATAATCAATTAATTTTTTCATATCGACAAAAAACAAACAACATTAAATTAATATTTTCAACAAAAAAAACAAGAAATTTGATTTTTAATTTATTTTATTTTATTTTATTTCTTTCTACACAATGTATTAAAAGTTAATAAGTTTTATTTAAATTCGATTTTTTATATTCAGCTCCATATTCATGTAAGTGTATCAACTTATGTTTCCGCAACAGAAAGAAATGAGTTGGATGGTTGGAAGTTTTTGCAATAAATGTAAGGACTGCGTCGAATAAAATTGTCCGTTACATATCTTCCCATAATGTGCTATTGCAAGATTCAAATTAAAAAAAATTTGATTATAGTAGCTCAGAATTAAATGGCAGAAAATAATTTGTGTCAGTTATAGTCAATACAAAATTTATTTAACGCGAAAATTGCAAACGAAGTGGAAGTGCGAGAAAATATAATTAAAATTTTTCAAAAACAACCTAGTTGGTCTTTTAAAAAAATTGCAAAGGAGGTAGGGGCTAACCCTAAGACCATTTCTCGCGTTATCAACCGCTTTAAGGAAGACCTGAGTATTGATCGGAAGAAAGGTTCTGGTAAAAAAAAGGCCCACATGATCGTGAAAAGTCGAAGAAGGTTGTGAATATTTTAAAGAAAGATCCAAGCATATCCAGAAGGAAATTGGCGAGAAAGGCGGATTGCTCAGAATCTTTCGTGCGCAGGACTAAGAAAGAAGCTGGTCTGAAGAAGTACAAGATCCAAAAAGTTCCGGATAGAAATGCCGTCAAGAATGAAACCGCAAAACAACGAGCTAAAAAGCTGAACCAAGATTTTTTTAAAAAATTCGATTGCTGCATAATGGACGACGAAACTTATGTTTTAGCGGACTTTTCTCAGCTACCTGGGCAGGAATTTTATACAGCCGATTCTCGAGGAAATGTCGCTGAAAAATTCAAATCAAAAAAAAATGACAAAATTCCCAAAGAAATTCCTTGTTTGGCAGGCAATTTGCAGTTGTGGAAAAAGGAGCAGCTCATTCGTGACATCGGGTACAATTAATAGCGAAATACATGTGAAGGAATGCTTGCAAAAGTGATTGCTTCCATTTTTACGCCAACATGAAGTGTCCACATTTTTTTGGCCTGACCTCGCTTCATGTAACTACAGCAAAACGGCCTTAGAGTGGATACCTAGAGAAGCCAATCCACCAAACTGGCCAGAACTCAGGCCGATTGAGAGATACTGGGCTTTTGTAAAAAGGGAGATGAAGACAACAAAAAAAGTGGCCAAAGACCTTCAAGACTTTAAAATAAAGTGGTCTTCAGCAGATGTGAGGGTATCGGACACTACCATTACAACATTAATGGAAGGGGTTCCGGAAAAATTAAAACTTGTTATTAAAAAATATTAATTTCTGGTTTTTTATATTTTTTTTTAAATCTAAAAATAATTTGCAAAATAAAATATTTTATTCTATAAAAATTCGATTACTAGATTTCTAGATTTTTTCATTTTTGTAGCGGACAATTTTATTCGACGCAGTCCTTACTTGGTTCATTTCTCATTTTAAATAACATTTTTGAATATTTCACATTATATGGTATTTCACAAAACACGGATTCAAATAAGTATGAAATGTAACGGTTGATTTCAAAAAGTTGAGTCTTTTCTTCGGTTAATTACCGACTTATTTGAATCCGTTTTCTACGAAATATCATCGAATGTATAATATTGATTTGTCAATTGACGGACAAAACCTATCAAATATTCCTATTTGAGAAAAAGTTACACATATAGGATATTGAAATACAAATCCATTTACGTCAAATGACCATAATTTAAATTTTACTTATTACGGTAGACATGATCATTTTCAGACCATATTGTTCATGTAGCTTGTCCGGTTATGACAAATATTCAATTTTCAGTACCTAATTATGGCACTAGAACAATTTCTACTAATGTCGTATAGACATTTGTACATCAATGCTTTATAATTCGCAGGTTTCAGGATTCTACTGTATCAAATCGAAGACATCAATTGAAATTTGAATTTAAAATGAAAATTTCTGAATTTCAAATGGAAATTTCTGAATTTCAAATAGAAATTTCTGAATTTCAAATGGAATTTTCTCAATTTCATTTGAAATTCAGAAAATTTCTGAATTTCAAATAGAAATTTCTGAATTACGAATGGAAAATTTTGAATTCAAATGAAAATTTCTGTATTTCAAATGGAATTTCTGAATTTTAATTGATGTAATTTGAATTTGAAATGGATTTTCTGAATTTCAATTGATGTCTTTTGAATTTTAAATGGAATTTCTGAATTTCAAGTGATGTCTTTTGAATTTCAATTGGAGTCTTTTGAATTTTAAATGGAATTTCTGAATTTAAAGTGATGTCTTTTGAAATTCAATTGGTCTTTTCTGAATTAGATTTGTAAATGGCGTAGTTAGACTCTACATTCAGAGTAAAAGGGTATATTCAGTTCGGAACGCTGTTTGTAGCATCCAGAAGGTCCTATCCGGTATACATATTCTTGATCAGCGTAACTTTCAGGGTAGATTTAGTGATATCCGTCAGTCTGACTATCTATCTGTCTTTCTGTGTGCCTAAATCATGATTACAGAAAAACAAAAAGAGCTAGATCAAGGAAAATTCGCTGTATGGCTGAGAAAAATGGAATGATCTATAGATTACGACCTGTGATCCGACCAGAAATGTTCAAATACCTCATATTACACTCAAATCTACGGTTGAATTTTCTTTTATACCGCTTGAAGTTTAAAATGTCCCATGCGACATAACCGCTTTACTGGTGACTTTCACTAAGAGTGAAAGTGTATATTCAGTTTGGTACGCTGTTTGTATCACTCAGAAGGAAGCATCACCGGTAAGGAAAAGTATATTTATTCTTGATCAGCATGACCTCCTGAGTCGATTTAGTGAAGTCCGTCTGTCTGTGTGTCCGGCTCAGACCGACTATAACTTCAAAATTCTTACTAACTTTATCACACCAACTATCACAATGTCCCTACTTCAAAATTTCCCATGTGACCTAACCTTCCCCAACTGTTTTTTTTTTTTAGTTTGTTGAGTAGTCTAAGTGATACAATTTATTTTTCTTTTTATTCGTATCAATCATAAGGTGACAGAATTAGTTACATTGATATAAATACATGTATAGCTTTTATTTTATATAGAAAATTCAAGTACATTCTCAACAAAATTTCAGTCTTATATTTTTTTTTAAATATAAGTGTGAATTTCAAAATGTAAAAATTTGCATCCTACCTTTAAAATCGAGCAGCAACTATTTTTTTGTTTTATTTTACACACACATATGTTATATTCACTATTTGTTTGTTTAATTTTCTTTTATAAAATTTTCAATTATAATTTTTTTGCAAAAAAAATAAAAATATCGTTTTTATTTTAATTAGGCACTATAACTCATACTCAGCTATATACAGTAAAAACAATTGGCATAGAGTATAAAATTGCAAGCGTAGACTTTAAAGTTTACCGACATTTATGTATATATTTTTTTTTATCTTTTGTTCGCTATGCGTACGGAACCTCACGCTTTCAATGCCGTAGCACGACTGTCGCATAGCAGCGAATATGCGAAGCATGCAAATAGCATCATTGCGAAGAAAGCTTCGGCTGAAAGTCACTGAGCCGTCAGAGAGGCCGAGCAAACGACCCACTCAATCTACGAACTACCACCCTCCGATCGATCATTGCACCACACAAACAATGCAATGTCTGTGTTGCGCTGCATTGAGCACGTTCTCTGTGTTGTGTAGGCTCATGTTTGAGGCTCGCTCGTTGGGTTTGACTTCGTTTGAATGCGATGCAGCGCGCCATGACCGAGCGTCACTCAGTGCAGTCAAATGGTTCTGAGGAATGCAGTTGTCATAACTGAATTGACAGTTATTTTTTTAATTTGTTTTTGAGATGTGCAAGAAATACAAAAAATCTTTAGTTATGAGCATATAAAAGAGGCAAAAAGTAATAAATTCGATTTATAGAAAAAAAAGTTTGGTAAAAAATTTAATTTTTAGAGAAACATTTAATTTACAGAGAAAATTTGAATTTTTTAGTGAACAATTGCGTTTTTAGTGAAAATTTTAATTTTTAGTGAAAATTTTATTTCTATTGAATAATTTAATTTTTAAAGAAAATTTTAATTATCACAGAAAAATTACATTTTTAGTGATAAATTATGTTTTGAGTAAAAGTTGAATTCTTAGTGATTTTAATTTTAAACTTAAACATTAAAATTTTAGTAAAAAAATTAATTTTGAAATTTAGTGAAAAATTGAATTTTTAGTGAAAAATTGAATTTTTAGTGAAAAATATAATTTTTAGTGAAAATTTTAATTTTAAGTAAAAAATTGAATTTTTAGTGAAAATTTTAATTTTAAGTAAAAAATTGAATTTTATGTGAAAAATTGAATTTTTAGTGAAAAATTTAATTTTTAGTGAAAAATTTAATTTTTAGTGAAAATTTTAATTTTAAGTAAAAAATTGAATTTTATGTGAAAAATTGAATTTTTAGTGAAAAATTGAATTTTAAGTTAAAATTGAATTTTTAGTGAAAAATTGAATTTTTAGTGAAAAATTGAATTTTTAGTGAAAAATTGAATTTTTAGTGAAAAATTGAATTTTTAGTGAAAAATTGAATTTTTAGTGAAAAATTGAATTTTTAGTGAAAAATTGAATTTTTAGTGAAAAATTGAATTTTTAGTGAAAAATTGAATTTTTAGTGAAAAATTGAATTTTTAGTGAAAAATTGAATTTTAAGTAAAAAATTGAATTTTAAGTGAAAAATTGAATTTTTAGTGAAAAATTGAATTTTAAGTAAAAAATTGAATTTTATGTGAAAAATTTAATTTCTGGTGAAAAATTGAATTTTTTGTGAAAAATTGATTTTTAAGTGAAAAATTGAATTTCTGTTGAAAAATTGAATTTTTAGTGTAAAATTGAATTTTTAGTGAAAAATTGAATTTTTAGTGAAAAATTGAATTTTTAGTGAAAAATTTAATTTTTAGTGAAAAATTTAATTTTTAGTGAAAAATTGAATATTTTAGTTAATAATTGAACTTTTAGTGAAAAATTTAATTTTGAGTGCAAAATTGAATTTTTTACTGAAAAATTGAATTTTTACTGAAAAATTGAATTTTTAGTGAAAAATTGAATTTTTAGTGAAAAATTGAATTTTTAGTGAAAAATTGAATTTTTAGTGAAAAATTGAATTTTTAGTGAAAAATTGAATTTTTAGTGAAAAATTGAATTTTTAGTGAAAAATTGAATTTTTAGTGAAAAATTGAATTTTTAGTGAAAAATTGAATTTTAAGTAAAAAAATTGAATTTTATGTGAAAAATTGATTTTTAAGTGAAAAATTGAATTTTTAGTGAAAAATTGAATTTTAAGTAAAAAATTGAATTTTCAGTGAAAAATTGAATTTTTAGTGAAAAATTTAATTTTAAGTAAAAAATTGAACTTTAAGTGAAAAATTGATTTTTAAGTGAAAAATTTAATTTCTGGTGAAAAATTTAATTTTTAGTGAAAAATTGAATTTTTAGTGAAAAATTGAATTTTAAGTAAAAAATTGAATTTTCAGTGAGAAATTGAATTTTTAGTGAAAAATTTAATTTTTAGTGAAAAATTGAATTTTTAGTGAAAAATTGAATTTTTAGTGAAAATTTGAATTTTAAGTAAAAAATTGAACTTTAAGTGAAAAATTGATTTTTAAGTGAAAAATTTCATTTCTGGTGAAAAATTTAATTTTTAGTGAAAAATTGAATTTTTAGTGAAAAATTGAATTTTAAGTAAAAAATTGAATTTTCAGTGAGAAATTGAATTTTTAGTGAAAAATTTAATTTTTAGTGAAAAATTGAATTTTTAGTGAAAAATTGAATTTTTAGTGAAAATTTGAATTTTAAGTAAAAAATTGAACTTTAAGTGAAAAATTGATTTTTAAGTGAAAAATTTCATTTCTGGTGAAAAATTGAATTTTTAGTGAAAAATTGAATTTTTAGTGAAAAATTGAATTTTTAGTGAAAAATTGAATTTTTAGTGAAAAATTGAATTTTTAGTGAAAAATTGAATTTTTAGTGAAAAATTGAATTTTAAGTAAAAAATTGAACTTTAAGTGAAAAATTGATTTTTAAGTGAAAAATTTAATTTCTGGTGAAAATTTGAATTTTTAAGTGAAAAATTGAATTTCGAGTTAAAAATTGAATTTTTAAGTGAAAAATTGATTTTTATTGTGAAAACTTGAATTTTAAGTGAAAAATTGAATTTTTGGTGAAAGTTTGAATTTCTGGTGAAAAATTGAATTTCTGGTGAAAATTAATTTTAAGTGGAAAATTTAATTTTTAATGAAAATTTTAATTTTTAGTGAAAAATTGAATTTTTAGTAAAAAATTGAATTTATAGTGAAAAACTTAATTTTAATGAAAAATTGAATTTATGTGAAAAATTGAATTTCTAGAGAAAATTTGAATTTCTAGTGAAAAATTTATTTTTTTTAGTGAAAAATTGAATTTTTAGTGAAAAATTGAATTTTTAGTGAAAAATTGAATTTTAAGTGAAAATTTGAATTTATAGTGAAAAATTGAATTTCTTGTGAAAAATTGAATTTTTAATTAAAAATTGAATTTTTAGTGAAATTTTGAATTTTTAGTGAACATTTGAATTTTTAGTGAAAAATCGAATTTTTAGTGAAAAATTGAATTTTTAGTGAAAAATTTTATTTCTAGAGAAAAATTGAATGTTGCTCACATTGAATTTTTAAGTGAAAAATTGAATTTTAAATGAAAAATTTAATTTCTAGTGAAAAATTGAATTTTTATTGCAAAATTAAATTTTGAATGAAAAATTGAATTTGTAGAAAAATTGAATTTTTAGTGCAACATTGAATTTTTAAGAGAAAAATTAAATTTTTAGTGAAAAATTGAATTTTTGGTGAAAATTAGAATTTCTAGTGAAAAATTGAATTTTTAGTGAAAAATTGAATTTTTAGTGAAAAATTGAATTTTTAGTGAAAAATTGAATTTTTAGTGAAAAATTGAATTTTTAGTGAAAAATTGAATTTTTAGTGAAAAATTGAATTTTTAGTGAAAAATTGAATTTTTAGTGAAAAATTGAATTTTTAGTGAAAATTTGAATTTCTAGTGAAAAATTTAATTTTTTAGTGAAAAATTGAATTTTTAGTGAAAAATTGAATTTTTAGTGAAAAATTGAATTTTTAGTGAAAAATTGAATTTTTAGTGAAAATTTGAATTTCTAGTGAAAAATTTAATTTTTTAGTGAAAAATTGAATTTTTAGTGAAAAATTGAATTTTTAGTGAAAATTTGAATTTCTAGTGAAAAATTTAATTTTTTAGTGAAAAATTTAATTTTTAGTGAAAAATTTAATTTTAGTATAAAATTGAATTTAAGTGAGAAATTGAGTTTTTTTTTATAAAAAATACATTTTTTAGTGATAACTTGAATTCGCAATACTTTCATATAAAACTTATACTGTTCAGCACATGTTATGCATATTTAAGCGAATCTGGCATTTTAATGTTTGTACTTTGTACGCAATTTTGTATTTATGTTTCCATTGATAGATGTGAAAAGTTTGCTAAACTAACTAAAATATTGTTGCATATGGAGCATCTGGAACACTGCTAAATGTAAAACAGCTGCTAGTTAAAATCTAATGAAAAATCAGAAGCAGCAGCATTATAAACAGCCAATTAAAATCTTAAAAAAATAAATACTAAAATAAAATCGAAGCAAGTAGAAGAAATTAAAGAAATATATATATAAAAAATGAACAAAAAATAAAAAAAAAATGTAAAACAAATGCAGAAAATTCGGAAAAACTGAATGAAGCTCTATTAAAATTTTGTATAAACTTTTAAACATTTAAAAATAGCCAAGTTTTATGTATAAACTGAAAAAGTTTATCTCTTTCAAATTCTTCCAAAATAATATTTGCTTAAAATAAAACAAAAAAAAAAAAAATAAAAATCAAATAAACAGCAGTTAAAGCACTTTTATGAGGCAGCAGTTGAACGCCATTTATTAGCATTACCTTGAGTAAATACTAGGGAAGCAATACATTTTTAGTAAAAAAAATTAAAAAAAAAGAAAAACCCAAAACAAATATAAATAACACGAATTTAAACACAAAAAAATTAAAAGATTTGAACTCACTTAAATTTAATAAGCAACGTTTAAATATCAGAGCAAAACATCAGTAGTCAAATAAAAACTCGGCACATAAACAAAATAAGCACCAAAAAGTATCCAATATTATAAGAAAAAATAAAGCAAATAATATGGTTTTTAAGTGTTTACATAGACTCATAGTGCCACACGTTAAAGCAAATAAAATATAACATTAGCCAAACATAAACGTGTGAAATCTGTTGGTTTTATTAAAGTTAAAGACTTGCGTATATTCTTAGCAAATAAGAACAGAGAAATGCTTAGTGCAGACAACAAAATTTTTTAAATGCTATAAGCAAATTTTCAATTGATTGAGACTCACAATAAAAAATATATAATCTACCTTTCATTCATAAACATGCTAAAATTATACTATCGTAAATGCATCACATACGTCAAACGGTGAAAAGGCACTTTTTTTGAACAAATTAATTGGTAGATTTCGTTGATTTTTCATTGACTTAATAAAAAAATATCAAGGTATATTTATGCTTTACAAAATGTCTTCTATTGATTCACAAAAAATATGTAGAAATATTTAAACTTTGAGGATTTTGTGGACATTTTGGACATGTGATTTTTTAAAATCTGCAGCCGATATCGATATGATTTATTTTTTATTTTTGTTCACATTGATAGTGACCTGAAATAAATTAGTGTTAATGAAGGTAATCGTTTGCAGTCCTTGAAAAAGATGTTCGGGAAGTTGATCCTTTCCTGTCATATTAGATGTAAATATGCTTGGAAAATATATACTCTCTAATGTTTTACAACTTAGTAAGTTGGAAAGTGATCAAGAAATCGATATAAAACACCTTATCACATTCCGTTTTTGGAATGTATTAGTGCACCTATTATTCAGAAGTACACCTAGTCTTCAAATTTTTAAAACTGTATAACACATACCATTTATAAGCAAAATCGATAGAAAAGTTCATTACAATACTATATCGATACCTTACAGGCAAAATATCGTAACCAACAAAAATCAAATTTCACAGTTTGCGAAAAAAACGTCTCAAAATCGAATAGTTCAATTGATACTCAAATTATCCTTTAAATGCCAATTATCTAAAATCAGGAAGGAATCAAGAAGTATACGAAGTAATATCCTTTAAATGAGCTGCCAATAATCTAAAATCAAGAAGGAATCAAGAAGTATACGGAGTAATATACAGCTAAACGGAAAATTCTTAAAAACTAAGTTGAATTATTCTTATTATGCAGAAATTTATTTCTTAGATATCAAAAAGTTGTTAACTGGCATTATTCTTATAATGCAGAAGTTTATTTCTTAGGTATCACAAATGTTGTTACAGTTTTCTACCCAAAATTTAATGAATGTTCGTATAGCTGTTCTAATAATTAAATATTGTATAATAATTTGTGATTCCTGTATAACAATGTTTCAGACAAGCCATTTGTATTTCAGCACAAACATTTTCTACTGAACACTTTCTTATGAATTACGAAATGTGGAATTTTGGTATTTTTATATTTTTTTACACACTATGGATATAATAATAGTTTGGCACTACAGTCCTATAAAAACTTAGGCCGAGCTCTCTCACCATTTTCAGCTGTGCGTATTACATACCATGTACTCAAAGTGGTGGGACCTACAGTTTATTGTCGAATCCGAACGGCGGGTGATAGCTTTTCATATGCAATGCTTTACTCTCGTAGGTTTGCCATTTACTGCCGAGAGGTAGCGCGGTATACAAAACTGTTTCTATGAAAAGATGTTGTTAGTCCCAGTCCAGGCTTGAACCGAAGACCTTTCGGCTCGCAGTCCAACGTACTAACCACTGAGCTACCACGGCTATATATTTTGTATAAATAAAAATGTTGTAAAATTCGTTGGTGTTGAGTTATGATATGAAACACTGATCGTACAACATAAACATTTCCACAAATTATGGTTAGTGAAGACACCATGTAGTAGATCTTATTGCTATTTCGAATTTATCTATGGTCCATCAGTCTGTCTGTCTGTCAGTCTGTCTGTTTGTTCCAGTGTCACGTCGAAACCGCTGAATCGATTTGACTGAAATTTTGCACGAAGATACTATGAAGTCCGGGGGGTGAATAGGATATATATCGAGATTGGACTAAGAGCGTGGCACCTTCCGTACAATTTAAACTTTCAAAACGATATAACTCGGTAAATACACCAGCTACGAACATGAAACAAAAAACTCATATACAAAAAATATATATATATTACAAAAGCAAAAACACAAATACTAATACTAATACAAAAGTAAAAGCAAAAGAAAAATTAAAAGAAAAAAAAAGAAATAATCAAAAACGAGTTGGGAAAGTTAGGTCACATGGGTAAGTTCGGTGACATGGAACGGACTTTTATAGTCGGTCGACTATGGAATATCCTACACTTTGGTGTGAATTTTAGTGTGAGGAATTTAATTTTAAAGTTATTAATTATGCTGAACATTCTTACACTCAGAATATTATTTACATATCAAATTTCTGACGACGTATATTCCATTAATTTAAAAAATTGATGTAAAAGTAAAAAAATAAAAAAAAATCAAAAAATGTTAAAACATGTAGAAAAATAAATTGGGGCGAATCACGCACACTTTTAAAACATATGTAGAGATTTAAGGCTAATATTTCATAATTTTGTTTTCAATAATTTGCTATAATATCCACTATGAAAAAGCGAGGTGTAATAAAAAAATCAAACAAATCACGCCCATTTTTGGATCATATATTTCTAGGGGAATTATAACAATACATTTTAAATTTTATAAGTATATCTTGAATACTTTTCGAGTTATTGGTTCGTAAAGAGTTATATAAAAGTGACTTGTAGGGGAGGTGGGCGTGTTCGTTGACCAATTTGGCTCATTTACGTTGACAAAACTAACTTTTGGCTAAAAAGTATAGAAACGAAATTTCATCGCATTCTAAGCAGTATTTCTCAAGTTATCGTGTATACGGACAGCAAGACGGACGGACTGACGGACGAACTGACAGACAGACAGACAGACAGACGGACATGACTAAACGGACTCGGGTGGTGATGCTGATCAGGAATATATATATACTTTTCCATACCGGACACGCCTCCTAATAGGTGTAGGGTATAAAAATAGGAAAAATAAAAAACGGGAAAATAAAAAAACGAGTTGGGAAAATTAGGTCACATGGGTAAGTTCGGTCACATGGGGCGAATTTTTATAGTCGGTTGAGGCCGAATGTGGAATACCCTACACCTTTGGTGGGGATATTAATGTGGGATATTTAATTGCATACCTTAATTTTAAAGATTTTAATTATGCTGAACCTCCCCACCCTCTGAATATTATTCACATATCAGAAATTTACGTCTTATATCCCCATAAATTAATAAAATTATATAAAAGTATAAAAAACTAAAAAAAAAAAATGAAAAATATAATTGGGCGGACCACGCCTATATTTAAAATTTTGAAAAAACCATGTACTCAAAGTGGTGGGACCTACAGTTTATTGTCGAATCCGAACGGCGGGTGATAGCTTTTCATATGCAATGCTTTACTCTCGTAGGTTTGCCATTTACTGCCGAGAGGTAGCGCGGTATACAAAACTGTTTCTATGAAAAGATGTTGTTAGTCCCAGTCCAGGCTTGAACCGAAGACCTTTCGGCTCGCAGTCCAACGTACTAACCACTGAGCTACCACGGCTATATATTTTGTATAAATAAAAATGTTGTAAAATTCGTTGGTGTTGAGTTATGATATGAAACACTGATCGTACAACATAAACATTTCCACAAATTATGGTTAGTGAAGACACCATGTAGTAGATCTTATTGCTATTTCGAATTTATCTATGGTCCATCAGTCTGTCTGTCTGTCAGTCTGTCTGTTTGTTCCAGTGTCACGTCGAAACCGCTGAATCGATTTGACTGAAATTTTGCACGAAGATACTATGAAGTCCGGGGGGTGAATAGGATATATATCGAGATTGGACTAAGAGCGTGGCACCTTCCGTACAATTTAAACTTTCAAAACGATATAACTCGGTAAATACACCAGCTACGAACATGAAACAAAAAACTCATATACAAAAAATATATATATATTACAAAAGCAAAAACACAAATACTAATACTAATACAAAAGTAAAAGCAAAAGAAAAATTAAAAGAAAAAAAAAGAAATAATCAAAAACGAGTTGGGAAAGTTAGGTCACATGGGTAAGTTCGGTGACATGGAACGGACTTTTATAGTCGGTCGACTATGGAATATCCTACACTTTGGTGTGAATTTTAGTGTGAGGAATTTAATTTTAAAGTTATTAATTATGCTGAACATTCTTACACTCAGAATATTATTTACATATCAAATTTCTGACGACGTATATTCCATTAATTTAAAAAATTGATGTAAAAGTAAAAAAATAAAAAAAAATCAAAAAATGTTAAAACATGTAGAAAAATAAATTGGGGCGAATCACGCACACTTTTAAAACATATGTAGAGATTTAAGGCTAATATTTCATAATTTTGTTTTCAATAATTTGCTATAATATCCACTATGAAAAAGCGAGGTGTAATAAAAAAATCAAACAAATCACGCCCATTTTTGGATCATATATTTCTAGGGGAATTATAACAATACATTTTAAATTTTATAAGTATATCTTGAATACTTTTCGAGTTATTGGTTCGTAAAGAGTTATATAAAAGTGACTTGTAGGGGAGGTGGGCGTGTTCGTTGACCAATTTGGCTCATTTACGTTGACAAAACTAACTTTTGGCTAAAAAGTATAGAAACGAAATTTCATCGCATTCTAAGCAGTATTTCTCAAGTTATCGTGTATACGGACAGCAAGACGGACGGACTGACGGACGAACTGACAGACAGACAGACAGACAGACGGACATGACTAAACGGACTCGGGTGGTGATGCTGATCAGGAATATATATATACTTTTCCATACCGGACACGCCTCCTAATAGGTGTAGGGTATAAAAATAGGAAAAATAAAAAACGGGAAAATAAAAAAACGAGTTGGGAAAATTAGGTCACATGGGTAAGTTCGGTCACATGGGGCGAATTTTTATAGTCGGTTGAGGCCGAATGTGGAATACCCTACACCTTTGGTGGGGATATTAATGTGGGATATTTAATTGCATACCTTAATTTTAAAGATTTTAATTATGCTGAACCTCCCCACCCTCTGAATATTATTCACATATCAGAAATTTACGTCTTATATCCCCATAAATTAATAAAATTATATAAAAGTATAAAAAACTAAAAAAAAAAAATGAAAAATATAATTGGGCGGACCACGCCTATATTTAAAATTTTGAAAGGCTAATATTTCATAGATTTGATTTTAATAATTTACGGATCAAATTTCCACTATGAAATCCCGGGAAATAATAAAAAAAAGTGGGCGGATCAGGCCCATATTTATTACCACATATTTATAGGTGAATTCTAACAATACCTTTTAAATTTTATAACTATACCTTGAATACTTTTCGAGTTATTAGTTCCGAAAGATTTATATAAAAGTGACTTGTATGGGAGGTGGGCGTGTCCGTTGACCGGGCGTGTCCGTTGGGCGTGTCATTTTCAAACTCAGTTCCTACTTTTGGCTAAAATATATTGAGACGAAATTTCATCGCATTCTGATCAGTATTTCTCAAGTTATTCTGTATTCGGTCAGCAAGACAGCAAGACAGCAAGACGGACAGACATACGGACATGGCTAAACGGACTCGGGTAGTGATGCTGATCAAGAATATAAATACTTTTCCATACCAAACACGCCTCCTAAGGGGCGTTACAATATATGCACAAAGTTAATATACCCTGTACCTCATAGGTGTAGGGTATAAAAAGTTTAGAATCAAAAACATGTCAGTAGTTATGTTAAGAAAATACAAAAAACAAGTGTTTCATTTACTCAGAAAATTCTGAATGGACACAGGTGTAGTTGCTAGTCGTCAAGTTCACAATTTTTAGTACAGAGGCAATTTGCAGATATGACAGTTCATTGAATATTAAATGTTAAAATTTAAATTCTTCGGAAATTCATTCAAGCAACTTTTATAAAATTTTTCTTTTTTTGAAAAAGTAAAAAGAAATCTTTACTGATGTATTCATTTTGCTCTTTATTAAGGTTCGCCTCTTAGATTTCTTCTTTAATTCAGATTTTAAGTCAGGTGAAGTCAAAAGTTTACTTTTCAGTGGTTTATTGAAGTTTTTTCTTGACTAAACATATTAAATAATTCATATAACACAATATTTTCAGTAAAATTACAACAAAAATTGCTTAAAGAACGTTTCCCACTTTACCCGCAGAAAGTGTTTCCCACATTGCTCCAATATCGCAATTTGATCGTAAATTAGAACCATTTAAGCAATGTTAAATTATTTGAAAAATATTATAAATTATTTGAAATTTCAAAATATATACAATATCCGATTATTTTAAACATACCTTCTTTATTAAAATCAAAAAAAATTCACTCTTTTTGATAGCAAACAACAGCACTCTAAAATACTTTCAAAAACATTTTTTTTCACTAGTTCTCGAAATGCAATAAATGGGTATTAATTTGATTATAACCATGGGCGAAAAAATTGATGCCATATTCACTTGACAATTGCTATATAAAAGTACAAAAACTTGTCCAAAAATTACAATTTTCCGCATTACCCCATGTCCCACTTTACCCCAGGTTCCTCTAAAAAGAAATTATGACTTTTTTGAATACAGTTTTTAGCCAAATTTTGTAATGAATTTTCTGAAGAGATGTTTTAAAACTTATTTTTATTTTTTTTTTATCTATATTTTTCTTTGTCTATATCTCGTAACTGAAATTTTGACCCCAAATATTCGGAGATTTCTGAACGATATAGCGTGTTTTATAATACAATTCGTGTTATATAGATTTGATTTGTCAGTGGGGTTTAATACAAATTGAGGTTCTTTATTGGTCCGATTTAGAAGTAATTCTCGTAACGATATCTCCGATCGTCTTAGAACAACTTGTACTACGTATCCCGGTCTGCCATGTCTCAGAACTAACATTGAGAAAAAAGTTCAATCTCGTTGCATTATTGATGATAATTTTTAAATTTTTTCGCAAATTCAATTTAAATAAATCGAATCTGGATTGATACCGCTTCGAATAGTGCAATGATATCGAGATTGGTTCGAAAAATATTGCGTTATCAATGTAATAAATATCAAAATATCGTAGCATATAATAAACTGTTTTAATACGAAAAATTAAAATTAAAAGTCAGTAGCGATAAAGCAATTATATCGACATTTTTTTTTGAAAGAAGTTCAAGAAAACTTCAGCGAGCTACGAGACATGGCATACTAAGAAAGATACGATATATACACATTTATCGAATCTATATCGTAATATTTTTTGAAGCAATATCGAACGGTGATTATTTGTTCTTCGATTTCAAAAATGTCTCTTATTGAGAAAACTCTGGCAGAACGCATCGATATCTACGATATCATATTGATCCAGTTTAACAATGATATCCCTACGAGAAAATGTCCGATATCAAGCGTATTCTCCTTCTTCTTGCATTGATCTCGTAACGATATCCAAACAAATGGCATACAAAGATTGTATAGATACGAGAATTTTCACCGAGATCGAATAAATTCCCCTACATCTTGAAACAGTCTCAGAGCTATATCAAAACGAATAGCAGACTTGGAGTAATCATTATTGTATTTTCTGTTGATTGGTTAGTTCGTAGTTATTTCTTTTCAATAAATTTGGGGTTTCTTTAATTACTAAACTTTACTGCATTATTTCGTATATTAAAAATTCGCCTTTTAATCCATCTATATATATAAAACTCTTGGTCCGTCTGTCAGTCTGTCGGTCGGTCTGTCTGTCTGTTTGTTCCAGCATCACGTCTAAACCGCTGAACCGATTTAACTGAAATTTTGCACCAGGATACTATGGAGTCCGGAGGGTGTCATAGGCTATATATGGGCGGGATTAGACAAAGGGGCGTGGCACCTCCCATACAACCTAAACTTTCAAAACGACATAACTCGCCACATACACAAGCTAAGAAGATAAAACAAAAAACACAAATACAAAAAAAAAACAAAAGCAAAAATCAAACACAAAAACAAAAGTATACTTAAGCAATAACTCAAAAACAACAGAAAAATAAAAAAAGGATAGAAAACAAAAACAAAATCAACCACACTAAAATTCACAACACTAATACTCATCACACTAAAATTCACCACACTCAAACTCACCACACTGAAACTCAACACAATAAAATTTACCACACTGAAACTTAACACAATAAAATTCACCACACTCTAATTCACCTCACTATAACTCACCACACTAAAACTCACCACACTTAAACTCAACACACTAAAATTCACCACACCTAAACTCACCACACTAAAACTCACCACACTAAAACTCACCACATTAAAATTCACCACATTCTACTGGGAAGAATTCTACGGGGAAGCACAGTCTGAGAAAGAATTGTATATGAGAAAAGTTGTTTTAGCGGAGAATTAGTTTGGTTTTGGTTACAACATTTATAAAACCAATAAAAAAATACGTCCACGGGTCCCTGATATAAATAATAAAAATGTTATTTATATTAATAAAATTGCTCAATAACCTTGCATTCGCAAAATCTTTGCACGTGTCGTGTTCGGGTCCAGCTATTAATATAATAAATCTTTTTGTTGGTTTGTCCTTTTGTTTGTTTATTTGTTTGTTTGTTCCGCTTCTCCGTCTAAACGGAATCCGATGTTCTAGAAATTTTTACCATAGATGCGGTAGGGTCTGGAAGGAATGATAGGCTATATATGGGCGGAATTAAACAAAGGGGAGTGGCACCTACAGTACAGCCTTAACGTTCAAAACGATATTACTTGGCACTTACAGCAGCTAGAAACATGAAACAAAAAACTCAAATAAAAAAAATATATATAAAAACAAAAACACAAAAGCACAAAACAAAAGAAAAAATTCAAAAACAAAAGCAGATATAACTAAAAGCCAAACTAAAGAAAAAACAAAAAAATCAAAAGCAAAAACAAAAACAAAAACAATTTTTTCTTTTCGAAATTGTTTTTAGCACATCTTTTTTTCGGAACCATTTCATTGTTTTTGTCGCAAAAAAAAACTTTTTAACAATTTTTTTTTTTCGTAAATTGTTGTTTTGTTGATTTTTTTTAAATGATGATTTTCACCATTATTGTCGTCTAACATTTTTTTTAACATAATTTTTTTTTCGAAAATAAATTATATTTTTGATATACAAGTTATGTTCTGCAAGTAAAAATTAATTTTTTCACTTAAAATTGAAGTTTTCAATAAAATTTTTAAGTTATCACTAAATTAAAATTCAAAAATTTAAAAACTTTAATCTATATATATAAAAGTGAAATGTCCTGTGTGTGCCAGAGCATCACGGGAGAACGAACCAACGGATTTGCCTAATTCTTTTTGTATTTCGTTCGTGTCAATGCAAGAGAGGTTTAGGAAAAAAGAAAAGTCGGAAAAACCCGAAGGAAAAGCCGGAAAATCAAAAAAAATATAAATTTGTGTCTTGAAACTTGAAATTTGTACAGGGTGCTCATTTCCCAACGTGAGGGCGCACTACGAAAGGATTTTTTGAAATTCGCCTCCTAAGGTACATCTGTTTAAAACATATCTGTTTAAAACATACTTTGTGGAAAATAAATCACCGTCTTGGATCTGGAAGCTGTTTTCTTCTATATACTGAATTAGTCATATGGCTGAGAAAATGAAACGGCATAAGTGCCTGATCAAATCTATTTTGAATGTCTTCTTTATAGCACGACAACTTTTCAGAACCTATTAGATTCAATCAATAACTACCGCTTACAAAGTTGGCACAGAATTGACTTAAATTAAATCCATGGTTTATATTTAAAAAATAAATTCTACTCTGAAAACCACAAATATATTTCCTAAGTTATAGTTAGAAAAATGTATAAAAATCAATAAAATCCAAAAAGTACAAAAATCTTGGATAATATAAATTTTCTAAATGCAAAAATTCCTGACTTACTAAGAGCAGAGTTGTACAAATCGAAACAAAGGATCATTTTTAAAAATTTTATAAGCCACGTGGAATGTGAGCGGGATTTGAAAAAGGGGCATTATACTGTGTTCAAAGTGGGCGGGAAAAATAGCGACGTAGTCATGTCACTAAAAAGGTAAAAAGGGTCCTAAATGTATCTAGTTTTATATACAGAAAAAAATTCAATTCAAATTAAATGTTCACTAAAAATTCAATTTTTCACTATAAATTAATTTTTTCACGTTAAACTCAAATTTTCACTAAAATTTAAATTTTTCATAAAAAAATCAATTTTTCACTAAAAATTAAATTTTTAACTAAAAAAATAATGTTTTCACTTAAAATTAAATGTTTAACAATAAAAACATTTTTTTTTTAACTAAAATTAAATTTTTTACTAAAAATTTAATTTTTCACTAAAAATTTAATTTTTCACTAAAAATTTAATTTTTTACTAAAACTTAAATTTTTACTTAATTAATTAAATTTTTCACTAAAAGTAAATTTTTCACTAAAAATTAAATTTCTCACAAAAAATTAATTTTTCACTAAACATATTTTTTTTTAACATAAAAAATTAATGTTTCACTAAAAGTTAAATTTTTCACTAAAAGTACATTTTTTTATTAGAAAATTCATTTTTTAATAAAATTTAAATTTTCACAAAAACGTCAATTTTTCACTAACACGTCAGTTTTTCACTAAAAAAATATTTTTTCAATAAAAAATAATATGAACACTAAAATTTAATTTCTCACAAAAAATTCAATTTTTCACAAAAAATTAAATTTATTACAAGAAATTAAATTTTCAACTAAAAATCTAATTTTCACTAAAATTTCAATTTCAATTCAACAAACTCTATATTTTCAAAAACATGATGTAAATGTTTGTTACATTGGAATTGCATTGAGTGTTTCTCTTTTTCTTTTATTGTGCATTACTTCTTTGCATGACGTTGTTGAGTTCTTCAAATGGACAAAGTTTGTTGCAGAAACCTCTGGAGAAAATTATATGAATTTCACATATTTTATACAGTTATAGTTTTGATGCTTTATTGTGCACTTGTATAACTTAATGACGTTGGTGGTTTAGGTTTAAATGGAAAATTGAAAATGGAAATTTATTTATAGTTTTTATTTTATCGCTTGATTAGTTTTATTTGAATGAATGAATTCGAATAATATTAAGTCAATGGATTACGCTATAAAATTACGTAAGAAAATTTAATGTTTTAGGAATATGTGAAATATATCAAATATTTTGTTATCTAAATCAGTTTAGACACAAAATGTAAATATAAATCTTAGTTTTGTTTAACTCTGCATAATACATCTATATAGATATAGATATCGTACTAAACATTCCAGAAATTACTGTTCTGAAAAACCTAATTTTTTTTTATTTTGCTGTTGAATGAGTAATATCCCTCAATAATTCACAGAAAATATCAGAAATATTTATCTCTAATTGATACCAATCGTTTTTTCATTAATTATAAATTTTATGCCGAAACTTCTCACAATCTCTACATCGATTTTCTAAGTTGAGTCGATGTTTGGTTTAGTCGTAGTTCAGTGTAATAAATATTTTAATATTAAAAATATTCTAGTGTATACTGATTTGTTTGATTTAAATGTACCTATCGATTGGCATTATTATTTAAAAATAATTGGCCATACATTTTTCTTGGTAATAACAAAAATTCGAAATAGTAAAAAACTTGTCATGCTAAAAGGGCGAATCTTTTCGTTTTTTTGGCATAACTTTTTATTGGTGCAATATAAAATAGATCTATAACTACATTATTTGTTTGCTTTTAAAGCACCTTTCGATTGGCAAATTTATTTAAAAATAATTTTCCATACATAAATTCGAATTTTTTTAAAATAATGATGCCAATCGATACGTAAGTTAAAAACAAACTATGAACTATTAATTGCCTGACTTTTGCGTTTTTGCTTTTGTGTTTTTGTGTTTGTGTTTTTGCTTTTGTTTTTCTGTTTTGCTTTTTAGGTTTTGCTTTTAAGGTGTTGCTTTTAAGGTTTTGTATTTGTTTTTTTCTTTTGTTTTTGTATTTTTCTTTTGTATTAATGCTTTTGTTTTTTTGTTTGGTTTTGATTTTGTGTTTTTGTTTTTGTTTTGTTTTCTTTTTGTTTTTGATATTGCTTTTGCTTTTGTGTTTTTGATTTTGATATTGTGTTTTCTTTTTGTTTCTTTTCCATTTTGTTTTTTTTTTCTTTTTATTTTTCTGTTCATTTTTGTATTTGTTTTAGTTTTATGCTTTTGCGTTTATTTTTGTGTTTGATTTTTGCTTTTGTTTTTGTATTTCAGTTTTTTATTTCATCTTCTTAGCTTGTGTATGTGCCGAGTTATATCGTTTTGAAAGTTTAGGTTGTATGGGAGGTTCCACGCCCCTTAGTCCAATCCCGCCCATATATAGCCTATGACACCCTCCGGTTCAACGGTTTAGACGTGATGTTGGAGCAAACAGCCAGGCCGACAGACAGACGGGCCAAGAGTTTTATATATATAGAACAAATGAATGAAAAATATATATTTTGATTGAAATTTGGTTTGATGAACAGCATTCTTTAATATGCAGTACATATATGTTGTAAGGACTGCGTCGAATAAAATTGTCCGTTACATATCTTCCCATAATGTGCTTTTGCAAGATTCAAATTAAAAAAAATTGATCATAGTAGCTCTGAATTAAATGGCAGAAAATAATTTATGTCAGTTAGAGTCAATACAAAATTTATTTAACGCGAACATGGCAAACGAAGTGGAAGTGCGAGAAAATATAATTACAATTTTTCAAAAACAACGTTGTTGGTCTTTTAAAAAATTGCCAAGGAGGTAGGGGCTAACCCTAAGACCATTTCTCGCGTTATCAACCGCTTTAAGGAAGACCTGAGTAGTGATCGGAAGAAAGGTTCTGGTAAAAAAAAAGGCTCACATGATCGTGAAAAGTCGAAGAAGGTTGTGAATATTTAAAGAAAGATCCAAGCATATCCGTAAGGAAATTGGCGAGAAAGGCGGATTACTCAGAATCTTTCGTGCGCAGAACTAAGAAAGAAGCTGGGCTGAAGACGTACAAGGTCCAAAAAGTTCCGGATAGAAATGCCGTCAAGAATGAAACCGCAAAACAACGAGCTGAACTAAGATTTTTTTAAAAAATTCGATTGCTGCATAATGGACGACGAAACTTATGTTTTAGCGGACTTTTCTCAGCTACCTGGGCAGGAATTTTATACAGCCGATTCTCGAGGAAATGTCGCAGAAAAATTCAAATAAAAAAAAATGACGAAATTCCCAAAGAAATACCTTGTTTGGCAGGCAATTTGCAGTTGTGGAAAAAGGAGCAGCTCATTCGTGACATCGGGTACAATTAATAGCGAAATATTTGTGAAGGAATGCTTGCAAAAGAGATTGCTTCCATTTTTACGCCAACATGGAGTGTCCACATTTATTTGGCCTGACCTCGCTTCATGTCACTACAGCAAAACGGCCTTAGAGTGGATCCAACAAAATGCAGTGATTTTGGTGCCTAGAGAAGCCAATCCACCAAACTGTCCAGAACTCAGGCCGATTGAGAGATACTGGGCTTTAGTAAGACTTTAAAAGAAAGTGGTCTTCAGCAGCTGTGAGGGTGTCGGACACTACCATTACAACATTAATGGAAGGGGTTCCGGAAAAATTAAAACTTTTTATTAAAAAATATTAATTTCTGGTTTTTTATATATATTTTTTAAATCTAAAAATAATTTGCAAAATAAAATATTTTATTCTATAAAAATTCGATTACTAGATTTCTAGATTTTTCATTTTTGTAGCGGACAATTTTATTCGACGCAGTCCTTATTTTATGTTTTTGTTCATTAATATGATGAAACGTATCCTTCACATACAATTCATCATATTGAAGAATACTTTTTCGACAGTTACCAAGCGTTCTTCATATTTATGATCACATTAAAAACATTTATATTGTAGTTATTAATATTATGAATGGTTCTTCAATACAATGAATCATTGTTTGAAGAACGGAATACATAAATATGATGTAAATTTTTTTTCTGTTCATGAAATTAGTAAAAATCACATTCGCCCTTTTGGTTTTGTCTTTTGCGGCAAGAAATATTCAACAAAACCACACATGATTTTGGAAAATAAATTTCACTCTATAGCATAATTTTAAATACAATTTCAAAATATACTTGCAAATTACGTATTTTTTAATTCAACAAAATTTTATAAATAAAATAAAAATAGTTGCCGTTTTGAATCCATACATTACTTGTTTCAAACTTTATAAATTTGAAGATATTTATTTGCAGTCCCTCACACATTTCACATGGTACTCGTTACGATTCAACTTTAAAGAATATGCAATATCCAAGCGTACATGTACTAAAGTAATTTTGGATAAGTCTGATATGAATATAGTCACACATGCACAGAAAACCGGGCAACACTTATAATTCGGACAAGACTGAAAGTGTAGCCTTTGGATGCTGACAGATATGTAGCATTTCATACTTCGAAACTGTAGTGAGTTGTTTCAATAACAGTTACCGTACACGCAGAAAAAAAGGAGTCAATTAATGGTGTTTTATTAGTAAAATTAGTTAGTTTTTAGTATTAAAATTGTTCAATAGTGTGCATACCATTAGTACAATCATATTTAAACAATTAATAATAATGTACATTAATTATTATGTACATTAATTATTATCAGTCCAAAAAAGCAAATAAAAATTATTTAAATTGGCAAAAATTAAAATACACACAAATTAATAAAATAGTTTGATGTATCATTAATTAGTTCGCCCTGGTAAACATATTAGCAAGACATCTATGTTGATGCGTATTTTTTTATAGTATATTCTAATTAAATTTTAAATTTTTATATTTTTACTATTTTTAAGCAAAGTTGTGCATATTCAACTATACATTTATTGAAAAAATGAAAAATGTTGTAACAAAAATGACGGTATGCTGTTCTTGATCGAAATGAGACATAATTTTGCTGTTTGTTTTCGTATTTTTACTTTAGTTACATATTTTTTGTTAGTGTTTTCAATCATTATATGTTTGTTTTTATTGTTTTAATTTTTGTGTATATCTTTGGTTTTTGTTTGATTTGGTTTCTGCTCTTATTTATGTGTTAGCCTTTTGTCTTTTTCCGTTTTTGTTTTACTTTTGTTTTCACTATTCTTTATTTTGTTTTTTTTTCGTTTTTCTGTTTTAGTGTTTGCTTTTGATTTTGTTATTGAGATTGACTTTGACTTTGTGTTTTTGCATTTTTACTTAAGTTGTTGTATTTTTTATTTTATTTTGTATTTTTGTGATTTTGAGTTTTTGCTTTGTTTTTGTGTTTTTGCTTTTCTATTTTTTGCTTCTGTTTTTTCATTTCTCTTTAGGTTTTGTGTTTTTCTTTTCTTTTTGTGTTTTTGCTTTGCTTTATTTTATGTGCTTTCGCTTTATTTGTGTTTGTAATTTTTTTTCTTTGTTTTTGAGTTTTTGCTTTTCTATTTTTTGCTTATGTTTTTGGTTTTTTCATTTTTCTTTAGGTTTTGTGTTTTTTTTTTTTTTGTGTTTTTGCTTTGCTTTATTTTATGTGCTTTCGCTTTATTTGTGTTTGTAATTTTTTTTTTGTTTTTTTTGTATGTTTGCTTTTCTGTTAATTTCATTACTTGTGTGTTTTGCTTTTTTTATGTTTTTTGTTTATGTGTTTTTGTTTTGTGTTTTTTCATTTGTTTTTAATTTTTGATTTTTCCGTGTGTTTTTTTTTTGTATTTTTGGTTTTATTTTTGCTTTTGATTTTGTTTTTATTTTTTGAATTTTTGTTTTTACCTTTGGTTTTTGTTTTTGTATTTTGCTATTGCTTAAATGTTTTTTTTGTTTTTGATTTTTAGATTTTGAATTCGTGTCTCTACTTTTGTTACTGCTTTTGTTTGTGTCTTTGTTTTTGTGTTTTTGCTTTGGTGTTTTTATTTTGTTTTTGTTTTAGTTTCTGGGTTATTCTTATTATCTTTTTGCTGTTGTGTCTTTGCTTTTATTGTTGTGTTTTTGATTTGTGTTTTGCTGTTGTTGCCTATGTTTTTGTGTTATTACTTTTGATTTTTTGTTTTTGTGATTTTGATTTTATATATTATACTCTACACTAAGTTAAGTTTGGTACGCCGTTTGTAACACCCAGAAGGAAGCATCTCCGGTATGGAAAAGTATATATATTCTTGATCAGCATGATCTCCTGAGTCGATGTCCGTCTGTCTGTCTGTCTGTTTGTTCGTCTGTCTCTTGAAATCCCTACTACTTAAAAAAATTAAAGAGTTAGATGAATGAAACTTAGATGATAACTTAGATTACTTATATACTTACGCTGTATGTGCGAAGAAATTGTATAGATCGGTTCATTGTGGCCTGTGATCCGTGCATTTATATTAAAATACCTCATATAAAATTTACATCTACAGCTCAATTTTACTGTTTACGTGCTTAGGTAAACTTTTTTGGTCAAATATGTATTGACTTCATGCATCATAATAACACCTACTATAAAATGTCCCTACTTTAAAATTTCCCATGTGATCTAACCTTCCCAACTAGTTGTGTTTATCTTTGGTTTTTGTTTGATTTGGTTTCTGCTCTTATTTTGAGTCAGCCTTTTGATTTTTCACGTTTTTGTTTTACTTTTGTTTTCACTATTTTTTATTTTGTTTTATTTTTGTGTTTTTATGTTTCTGTTTTTGCTTTTGATTTTGTTATTGAGATTGACTTTAACATTGTGTTTTTATTTTCGCATTTTTACTTAAATTGTTGTATTTTTATTTTGTTTTGTATTTTTTGTGATTTTGAGTTTTTACTTTGATTTTTTGTGTTTTTGCTTTTGTGTTTTTAGCTTCTGTTTTTGTTTTTTAATTTTTCATTTTACTTTTGTTTTTTTTTTTTTGATTTTTCTTTTTTTTGTGTTTTTCTTTCGCTTTATTTGTGTTTGTTTTTTTTTTACTTTTGATTTTGTTTTGATTTGTTTTGTTGTTTGCTTTTCTGTTAATTTCAATATTTGTTTGTTTTGATTTTTTCTGTTTTGTTCATATGTTTTTGTTTTGTGTTTTTTAATTTGTTTTTTTTTTGGTTTTGCCCTGTGTTTTATTTTTGTGTTTTTTGGTTTTTTTTTTGATTTTTATTTTGTTTTTATGTTTTTGATTTTAAATTTTAGTTTTTGTTTTTACCTTGGGTTTTTACCTTGGGTTTTTGATTTTGTATTATGCTATTGTTATTGATTTTGTGTCTCTACTTTTGTTATTGATTTTGTTTGTGTTTTTGTATTTGTGTTTTTTCTTTTGTGTCTTTTTTTCTCTTGAGTGTTTGCTTTTATTGTTGTGTTTTTGCTGTTGTTACCTTTGTTTTTGTGTTATTATTTTTGATTTTTTTTTGTTATTTTGATTTTTGTTTCTGTGTGTTTACTTTTTTTTGTTTTTTTTTTGTTGTTTGCTTTTCTGTTAATTTCAATATTTGTTTGTTTTGATTTTTTCTGTTTTGTTTATATGTTTTTGTTTTGTGTTTTTTAATTTGTTTTTTTTTTGGTTTTGCCCTGTGTTTTATTTTTGTGTTTTTTGTTTTTTTTTTGATTTTTATTTTGTTTTTATGTTTTTGATTTTAAATTTTAGTTTTTGTCTTTACCTTGGGTTTTTGATTTTGATTTTGTATTATGCTATTGTTATTGATTTTGTGTCTCTACTAGAGTTATTGATTTTGTTTGTGTCTTCATTTTGGGTTTTTGCTTTTGTGTCTTTTTTCTCTTGTGTGTTTGCTTTTATTGTTGTGTTTTTGCAGTTGTTACCTTTGTTTTTGTATTATTACTTTTGATTCTTTTTTTGTTTTTGTGATTTTGATTTTAGTTTCTGTGTGTTTACTTATTTTTGTTTTCCTTTTGTTTTTGCTTTTGCTTTTGTGTTTTTGCTTTTGTTATTTGAATTTATATCTGCTTTTAATTTTATATATATTTTTTTGTTTTGCTAGTTTTGTGATTTTGTTTTTCTTTTGTGTTTGATTATTGCTTTTGTTTTTGTGCTTGCTTTTGTATTTTATTTTTGTTATAAATTATAACTCGTTCAAATTTTTTGTTAAATGGGAGGTGCAACGTCTCTTTGTGCAATCCCGCCCACATATAACCTATGTCACCCACCGGACTCCATAGCATCCACGTGCAAAATTTGAAATCGCTTCAGCGGTTTAGACGTGATGGTGGAACAAACTGACTTATAACCAGTTGGGAAGGTTAGATCACATGGGAAATTTTAAAGTAGGTGTAATTATGATAGTTAGGATTATCAAAATTATAGTCGGTCTAAGCCGACTATAAATACCCTACACATATGTGTGGTTACCATTCAAAGTGATATATAGGTCACCAGGGTATACGAATCCTGAAAATAACTACAAACATTCAATCGCTGAAGAATTTCCATTCATTTGATACCCATATTTACAAATGGGTAGGTGTACCGAATTTCGATTTTTTTTTTTGTGAACCACAAGTCTTTTCGCCGGAAAACATTATTATCATGTATTTGAGCATGATGTCAATATTTATTTTACCAACAAAGTTTACCTAAGCACGTATACATAAAAATTGATCTTTATATGTACATTTTATATGTGGTATTTGAACATAAGTGGTCGGATCATAGGTCACCATGGACCGATCTCGCCAATTTTTTCGCACATACAGCGTAGGTATATTAGTAATCTAAGTTATAAGTTTCATTTATCTAGCTCTTCAATTTTAAAAGTCTTAGGGATTTCAACAGACAGACAGACAGACGGACAGACAGACAGACGGACAGACAGACAGACAGACGGACAGACGGACATCGCTAAATCGACTCAGGAGGTCATGCTGATCAAGAATATATATACTTTTCCATACCGGAGATGCTTTCTTCTGGGTGTTACAAACGGCGTACCAAACTGAATATACCCTTTCACTCTTAGTGTAGGGTATAAAAAGATGTATATATATAGAAGATAAAATTATTAAATTAATGATTAAATGTTATCAAATTCATTAAAAAACTTTTGAATTGATATGAAATATAAACCATAAAACCAATGCTCCACCCATAGACATTTTCTTCAGAGTGTAGCATCAACCGGAAAACGAATTGAATGAATGCAGGAAACTGTATAAAATGAACTGAAGTGTATGTGTGAAGTAAAGTGTTGTGTATTTTTACTGATGATGCATGTATCTAGGTGTGTAACAAAGGTACGTTAGCTCTGCAAATATGTATTCACCGAGCTGTGATTTTTCAGCCAATATGTCAAGCTGTCATTCAATGTGTAACACTTAACACTTGTGGAATGCTTAACTCCATAACTTTGTGTCAATGTAAATTCATATTTCTGTCTGAGAAAAATTCGTATTTTACAAAAAAAAAACTCTTATACACCCACATTCCACAAAACATTACTAGTGTAAATCAGGTAGTTTTATACAAACTTACTTTATTGGAGATTATGATGATGTTAGAAGATCTAACGACTGACTTTTCATATACATTCTTAAAATTAAAGGGTAAAAATGTGAACTATATAAAATACGGTTTGAAGAACAAAGAAATAATAGTAATATAAGATGTAATGGTATTAAAGTAATATATCAAAGTTTGTTTTCTGTCAGAGAAAACAAACTTTGTTGAAAATGACGTAGAATTCCCATTATTTTACATTTATTTTAAATAAATAGAGATGTGGGCAAAATTTATGAAGTGATATTTTTCACTTTGTTCTGCATAATTTGGATTTGTATTTTATTGTATCTGGAGGCTACGAATATTTGGTACAATGTATAAAATTTTAATCATGAATTATGAATAATAAATCATAACAGATATTCTAAACCTATTACTCATGACTTAAGAATATATTGTACACAAAACATGATATTGTACGCAATAATTCATGGAATTATTTTCATGAAAATATCAAAAATATCAAAAATATTAAAAATAACAAAATTAACAAAACTATCAAAAATATCAAAAAGACAATTTTCCCCTAAACAATTCTTCGAAACAAAATAATAAAAAATATGCTAATAACATCCCAGTATGCCCTTCGTTTCGATATCATTACCAGATAAATGAGAGAAATCACACGATATCGGACCCGTTATCGTAACGATGTGAAGTGTCAAATTGGACATACATGATATCGTCAAATTGAACTTATTGATATTCATGCGTTCCGTCGGAATTTTCTCAGTACGAAAATTTTTCGAAATCGGAACGATATATATCAAAAATGATCATGTGGATTAGACATCTACACAAATGGTTTTAAAGTTTCCTCTGCAAATATGCATTACTGTGCTCTACAGTTTTGAATTCATTTCGCAAATGACAGTCGACAGTATTATGGTGAAGTCTCTCTGAGCGACTTCACTTCACTGCACTATTTGTTTTATTAGTGTCAAGCTCTGTCAAAATATCAAAACGAAATGACAACACAGTCGCTGAACATGCAACGAATAAAGTGGGTGCAGCAAGTGAGCGCAACTAGTAACGAGTGAGAAGACGAACACTGAAAATAACAAATCTGCCGCTCGGCGTTTGACAGTACTTGGTGCTTTGTTGTTGTGAACAAGACCTTAATTTGATTTTCAAGCATAGAGTTGACGACAGTAAATGTTTTGAAACGAAGTGAATGTCTTGAATAGTGATGATCAACAATTTCTTGTTCTTGCATCTTGAGAGAACAAGATCGAGGTTTTCTTGCAAGAACAAGAGAAATGATAAGAAATGCAAGAACAAGAGCAAGTGCAAGACTAACTCTGCAAGAAAAGCAAGACTTTTGCGTTTTTTTATCATTTTTTTTTTGGCAAGAATAAAGCATATTTTTAAGATGCTTTATTCTTAAATCATCTGTGGAGCACTTTTGAAATGGCAAATAGCTTCAAAAATGCAAAAGCAAGACTCTTGCGTTTTTTTATCATTTTAATGATTCAGAATTCATGATATTACTAAATATTAAACAAAAAGTAACAATGGAAAGCGTGCAAAATACTTATGAACGTGAAAATTAATGAAGATATGTGTTTATATTTTTTTTTTGTTTTTGAACTAATTCGTACATCGATTGAAGATATGCACTGTGCTATTCACATTATTATTTTGGTTTTACTTTTATACATAGTTTTTTGTTAATTGTAAAATCATGAAGTTTTTCTTAAGTTAAGTTGCTATGTGCATTATTTCATTTAATTTATAAAAACAAAAAAAAATATAATACATGAACATTTTCACAGTGTACATCATTTAGCAGATATAGCTTTTTGTGTTTTTGTTTTTTTTTACAAATCCGCTGATTTGTTTGAAAGTGCAACAACAATAAAAATGCGAATAAAGCAAGCTTTTGATAGAATTTTTGGCGGGACATTTTTTGTACCACAAAGAAAACTCGTTGTTGTTGCCAACTAGATAGCTGCACTAGATACATACATGTAGTGTGGTGCCATGCGACTGTCTGTTGTCATGCGTCTGTCCGTTGACATGCGCCTATCTGTTGTCATGAGTCTTTTTCTTTCCATGCGATGATACAGGATAGCAACGAAGAGTTGTCGTTGTGAAAGTGTGTGTATACGCATCGTAATTCATTATTGTTGTATTATCTTCTTTCTGTTAGTGTTCGCTATGACGCGTTTGAGTTTGTGTTCGCAAAGATAAATGTTACCCTGCAAGATATTTTTTGTGTTCTCGTGTACGGTACTGGTAGCATACGGATTTTTTAATCTCTGACGAAAACAGAAATATACCTATACGAAATATTCCTTATATTTATGAACGTATATGTTCATTTTATTATGAGCTTGAGTTTTTAATTGTCTTAACAAGAGCAAGAACAAGATTACCATTTCTTATCATGTTCTTGCAAATGATCAGCACCACTTTGTAAGTAAATTAACTACATAAATTCACCGTATATTCATACAAAGTTTTACTAAAAATGATGATAAATAGCAATATTTTTTATTTATTTAAGCGTAAATTACTAAAACTTATTTTTATACTATATTCTGTACTTATTTAACATCAAGTAATCAATATAAATAGTTACTACATCTATATTTATTTTTACTACATTTAGTATTTATTTTAATCTCAAACAAAAATTTTCCATTTTTTACTATATTCTGTATTTTTTGAAATATTTATTCTCTCTTTTTTTTGATACACTTTTTTAGTACAAAATTCGAAAGAGTTATATCTCTTAAACGTATCATATGCAAAAAACAAAACTGCAATCTTCAATCCATATTAAAAACCAAGAATAGCTATCGATGCATCATAAAAAATTGTTTTCAGTATTTTCTTATAACTTATTTGATGTACATTATAAAAATACCATTGCACGGAACATAAACCATATCATATACATATACTTCAATCATTTACAATATATTCTAAATAGTTGTTGAAAATTTTGTAGCCGCGGTAGCTCAGTGGTTAGTGCGTTGGACTGCGAGCCGAAAGGTCCCCGGTTCAAGCCTGGACTGGGGCTAACAACATCTTTTCATAGAAACATTTTTCTATACCGCGCTACCTCTCGTCAGTAAATGGCAAACCTACGAGAGTAAAACCATTGCCTATGAAAAGCTCTCACCCGCCGTTCGGATTCGGCAATAAACTGTAGGTCCCACCACTTTGAGTACAAATATAACACGCACAGCTTAAAATGGTGAGAGAGCTCGGCCGAAGTTCTATACAGGACTGTTGCGCCAAACTATTATTATTGTTGAAAATTTTATTATTATATTCATAGAGAGTAGTTGGAAAATCGTATTTATTTTAAAATTGATATTACATTTAATTTGACCATGAAATATCATAAAACCCATATCCGTGCTTCTTCTCTGGCACTTGGCCAACTTAAGTGTGAATTGAAATTTTGGTCAGAAACGTAAGAATGCTTCAGTCGATGGCGACGTGCAATTGAAAGAGTTTTTATGCAAAAACTTTCAATTGAGAAATTCAAATTGAAAGCAACGCTGAACTTTCTGAAGAACGATTGAACTTTTGTGTGCGAAATGATTGAACTATATGGAAGAGTGAATGAGGCACGTTATGGCCAATCAGAAGATGTACAAAAAAAAATCTACTTGTTGTTGAATATTGGGAGATAATAGTCAAAAAGTAGTTGAAAAAATAAAAAATAAAATTAAATGAAAAATAAATAAATGCAAATATAAATGGAAATGCAAAAACTTTGACATTTATACCTAAGTTAAAAAATTCAAAAATATAAATGACAAAAATAAGCCAATTTTTATGCGTGTTTAAATTTATAATACATAAGTTTAGATTTCAGATTTAAAGGATTCATAGATAAATTGTAAATTTTTCATTAGGTCTATAGAACGAGTAACTTTATTATAGTATTATGATTGCACAAAAACAACAAAATTTCCACGATCTTAGTATGAATTTCCGATGTAATTTAAGATTAAAATCAATAACTTGATGAGGCCTAAAATTTTTGAGTTATTGCGTAAAACCAATAATTGTAAACTCTCATCTTTTTTTCCACATATTTTAAACTTGAAATTCTATTGCAAATACTTTAGCTACTATTTTGAATTAAACCCAGTGAAATTCTGGTGGTTCTGCCCAAAGTTGTGACCGCTCAAACGCAAAAAAATATAAAATTTTAAGGTTTACATAATATTTATTGCAGAACACATATTGTTACTATTAAATAAAAGTAAAGGGTTTTTCAATAAGTTTTTTCAAGGGTTTTTCAACAGGGACGCTACAAAAGTAGAGCGACAAGGACAGCAAACGACGCCATATTTCTTGCCGCTTTTTTGACATTTCTCTTCAGTATTGTTTGCCATTTCATGATGGAAAGATTGGTTGTTCGTTGTGAGTACATTAACTTTTTAAAATCCAGAAGAAACAAATTCTTCTTCAGGTTTAGAAGTTTATTTCCTGCCGTGTATATGGGGACCTACCCTACGGGAAAATTTAATCATCTTTGAACTTCAGTAATAGGTTTAAAAGTCTACTAGAGATGTCAAATTACCCCTTCCTAGGATAACATATATAAGTATCAGAACTAGGATATTAATCAAATTTTCCTCTAGGAATTAGATATCTGAATAAAATAGCTTCTTTAAGTCTAGTTCTTTACTTAAATACTACGTCACAATCTTTTTTGCTCCCTGATTCATTAGCGGTTATTTTTGTTTGCAGTTTTCACAAAAAAAAAACTCAAAAATTATGAACAATACCTACCTATTATATAACCTAGTCCAAGATATGTAGTTGAGTTCGTATATTTTGTAAAGAAGTATTAAACAGTGAGGAAGTTTAGGGGAAATGAGTAGGACAATTTTGATAATTGGTATGATGAAGTTAGAAAAAACGAATTGGGAAAGTTAGATCACATGGGTAAGTTCGGTCACATGGGGCATAGTCGGTCGAGCCCAACTATGAAATACCCTACACTCTTGGTGAATATATTAGTGGTATAATTTGGTGGGATAATTTTTAATTTTGAAAAATATATTTTTAAGTGAATTCTAACAATATGTTTTAAATTTTATAAATATATATGTAATACTTTTCGAGTTATTCGTTCCTAAATGGTAATATATAAATAAGTTGTATGGGAGGTGGGCGTGTCCGTTGACCGATTTTGCTCAAATCCAAACTCCGAACTATTTTTTTACTAAAACGTATTGAAACCAAATTTCATTACATTCTGACCATTATTTTTCAAGTTATCTTGTATCCGGTCAGACAGCAAGACAGACGGACATGGCTAAACGGACTCGGGTAGTGATGCTGATCAAGAATATATATACTTTTCCATACCGGACACGCCTCCTAAGGGGCGTTACAATATATGCACAAAGTTAATATACCCTGTACCTTATAGGTGTAGGGTATAATTATGAAAGTTATGTTAGGTCTAATCCCATTACAAATACCCCCCACACATATGTAATAATGTGTGTGTATTTTCCGTATTAAGTGGATCAGAGTTCTCCAGGGATTATGAATCCTGAAAATAACTGAAAACTTGTAATCGTGTAAGAATTTCATTTCATTTTAGTACCCATATACCGGGGTGAATGGTTCATCCATGTCAATAATTCGGGTTGGCCTTCAAATCCCCAAACACAAAAGCTCCAAACATAAAAGCCCGAAACTAAACTCCACAAACCCAAAACTCCAAGCACAAAATCCCCAAAAACAAAGGCTCCAAACACAAAAGCTCCAAAACACACCGGGTGTATGGTTCATCCATGTCAATAATTCGGGTTGGCCTTCAAATCCCCAAACACAAAAGCCCCAAACATAAAAGCCCGAAACTAAAATCCACAAACCCAAAACTCCAAACACAAAAACACCAAACACAAAAGCTCCAAACACAAAAGCTCCAAAACACAAAAGACCCAAACACAAAAGCCCCAAACACAAAAGCCCCAAAATACAAAAGTCCCAAAACACAAAAGCATATTACTGATATAACCTAGATATAACCTAGACAATTTACCTTTCCTATGGTGTATCTTATCTTCGAACTGCATTATTCCTTCCTGTTTTCAAAATGTCGTAATATTGAAATTAACTAAAATAAAATTTTTTACTTTGTCATTAATTTTCTCAAAATTTTGTTATGGATCATCCTGTGTTTTTCTAATTTTTAATGATAGACCAGTTTATTTTCACCCTGTGCTTTTCTCATTTTCAATGATAGACCTGTTTATTTTCTTGCTAATCGCAATGATTTTAACCTGGCGGTTCTTAGTTATTTGAGTAATGTAAAAATGACCTTTTTGATAAACTGTATATAAATGGGTAGGTGTATCGAATTTAAATTTCTTTCACTGAATGTGTAGGGTTTTCATAACAATGTAACGAGGTAGGGAGTGTGGAGTCCAAACAAGCAACCGCAATTTATATAGAAATTAATGTATGAGATACCCGTAGTTACATTTTCTTTGCTAGAAATGCTTTTAATGTAATTAATTCTGAAAATGTCATTATATTGTTATATAATCTGTATCTGCTGTAAACTCAAATTGCGTTGAAAGTAAATTATTGTAAAAAGATTTTAGGGTGCTTTAATGAATGATTGGATTTTAGACCGTTTTAATACAAAGGACTATTATATGCAATGGGAGAATGTAGAATTTTTAATCTTTTTAAATTAAATCTTAGAAGAAATGCGCATTGCTTATGTAATATATGTTTCAACTTTTAAGTATTTTTACTCTATGTTGTTTTTCAAAGCTCAAAAAAGATAAACATATTAAAAAAAAGTGAAATAAAAGTAAAATAAAAAAAAACAGATGATTTCTGCTAGTTCTCAAAATATGTCGGGAATCTGTCCTCAAAATTCCATACAATTTTATATTTTGCCATGCGAAACTTCCATTAATCTGTGTGTTTTCTGGAAATTTAAAAAAATCTTTGGCCACTTTTTTTGTTGTCTTCATCTCCCTTTTTACTAAAGCCCAGTATCTCTCAATCGGTCTGAGTTCTGGACAGTTTGGTGGATTGGCTTCTCTAGGCACCAAAATCACTGCATTTTGTTGGATCCACTCTAAGGCCGTTTTGCTGTAGTGACATGAAGCGAGGTCAGGCCAAAATAATGTGGACACTTCATGGTGGCGTAAAAATGGAAGCAATCTCTTTTGCAAGCATTCCTTCACATATATTTCGCTATTAATTGTACCGAATGAGCTGCTCCTTTTTCCACAACTGCAAATTGCCTGCCAAACAAGGAATTTATTTGGGAATTTTGTCATTTTTTCGATTTGAATTTTTCAGCGACATTTCCTCGAGAATCGGCTGTATAAAATTTCTGCCCAGGTAGCTGAGAAAAGTCCGCTAAAACATAAGTTTCGTCGTCCATTATGCAGCAATCGAATTTAAAAAAAAAATCTTGGTTCAGCTTTTTAGATCGTTGATTTGCGGTTTCATTCTTGACGGCATTTCTATTCGGAACTTTTTGGACCTTGTACGTTTTCAGCCCAGCTTCTTTCTTAGTCCTTCTGAGCAATCCGCCTTTCTCGCCAATTTCCTTCCGGATATGCTTGGATCTTTCTTTAAAATATCTACAACCTTTCTTCGACTTTTCACGATCATGTGGGCCTTCTTTTTACCAGAACCTTTCTTCCGATCAATACTCAGGTCTTCCTTAAAGCGGTTGTTAACGCGAGAAATGGTCTTAGGGTTAGCCCCTACCTCCTTGGCAATTTTTTAAAAGACCAACTAGGTTGTTTTTAAAAAATTGTAATTATATTTTCTCGCACTTCCACTTCGTTTGCCATTTTCGCGTTAAATAAATTTTGTATTGACTATAACTGACACAAATTATTTTCTGCCATTTAATTCAGAGCTACTATGATCACATTTTTTTAATTTGAATAGCACATTATGGGAAGATATGTAACGGACAATTTTATTCGACGCAGTCCTTATTTGCCGGAAATATGCCTGAAATTTTCTGAAAAATACCTGGAATTTTGTCTCGAGTACCCCATACAAAATTTTTGACAAAGCAGTTTAGAAACTTTTTTTTTGACATATTTCAAACAGACAAAGACGGAGTTTGTATCATAAGCCGTCATTTTTCAGCCCATTCCCAAAAAATAACGTGAATCTGCCATTTAAATTCCACAGAATATTACACCTCCCGAAATAGTCCATTTGTCTGTGTGTTTGCCGGCAATATGCCTGAAATATTGCTGAAAAATGCCAGAAATGTTGTCCCGAGTAAGGTGGAAATATTTTATTGAAAGATTTCAAACAGAATTCATATGCTTATTTTCTTTACATACTCAAAATATACCGGGAATCTGCCATTTAAATTTTATAACATATCCACGGTTCCCAAAAACTGCCAATTCCCTGTGTGTTTGCCGAAAACATTCACTGAATATTTCAGAAAAATTTAATTAATTTGGCTCGGTAGGCTAATATTTTATGCAGTTTAAGGACAGTTTAAAAACATTTAATAGAAATATTTTAAGCATAAAAAGGGTGCAGGTTGTATTAAAAACTGCATTTTTTCTTTAAAATTCGATAAAAGTTGATAATCTGCCATTTTATTTCTTGCATTTGCCGTAAATATGCCGGACAAATTCCAAAAAATGCCAAAAATTATGTCTATGGTTTAATCTTTCGTATACTAAAATTATTTGTTAAAGTTTAACATTGTGAAGTGTATTTCATTTTAAAAGGAATTATTTCTCTGATACAAAAACAAAAAAAATAATGTTAAATACTTAATGGTATGCATTATAGTTAAATACACATATTTACTCCAAAATGATACTCAACGAAATAATAAAATTGTGGTTTTCCAACATAATTTTAAATTTTCGACTACGCACGATGACATGGAAATCCCACAAGTTGGCACGTGACTTCATTGAGCGATTTTATCACATTTGAAAGCAGCAAACTAAAAATGTGCTTAAAGCACCTATTATAAAATGTTAGTATAAATTTAAAATTTATTTCCATAAAAAAAATGCAAATAGGAATATCTTTTTTATAATTTACAGTTTAGCACTAACTGACACATTATTTAGCAGTTAACCATTTTTTAATATAATTTTATTCAGTCTAATAATGGTTCCAATAATATTGTTTCCTACATATTATTTACTACCGTGGGATCAATATCGCATACAATGTTCTATCGAGCGTATTATGTGAAAGACTGAATCCCATCGTCAACAGACTGATTGGACCTTATCAGTGCGGCTTCAGACCTGGAAAGTCCACCATAGACCAGATTTTCACATTGCGCCTAATCCAGGAAAATACCCTAGAAAAACTGATCGACACCTACCTCCTATTAGTCGACTATAAAACCGCCTTCGACACTCCGATAAGGGAACGATTATACGCCACAATGTCTGAGTTCGGTATACCTGCGAAACTTATAAGGCTTTGCAGGATGACTCTGAGCAACACACGTTGCTCAGTGAGAATAGGAAAAGACCTCTCCGAGCTATTTCATACCGAACGAGGTTTCAGACAGGGTGACTCCCTATCGTGCGACTTTTTTAACTTATTGATGGAGAAACTAGTTCGAGCTGCCGAACTCCGTCAAAGCGGCACTATCCTTAACAAAAGTGTCATGCTGCCCGCATATGCCAACGATATTGATATCATTGGCAGGAGCACACGAGCAGTCAGCGCAGCATTCTCCAGATTGGAGAAAGAGTCGCGTCAAATGGGTCTAGCAGTGAACGAGGACAAGACGAAGTCCCTTGTGTCAACAAGCAAAAAAGAGTCCGTGCGTCTTGGACAAAAAGCTGATTTTGACACCCACAAGTTCGACATTGTGAAGGACTTCGTCTATCTGGGATCCAGCGTAAACAGCAACAACGACGACAGCCTGAAGATCAATCGGAGAATAACTCTTGCCAACAGGTGCTACTTTGGGCTCAGTAGGCAATTGAGAAGCAGAGCCCTCTCTCGCCGTACAAAATTAACGCTCTACAAGTCACTCATCATGCCCGTCCTACTTTATGGTGCAGAAACATGGACGCTGGCCTCCACCGATGAGAGAGTACTGGGAGCGTTCGAGAGAAAGATTATCCGTAAAATCTTTGGCCCTATCTGCTTTGCTAACGAGTATCGAATCAGGATGAACCACGAGCTGTATGAGTTATTCGACGACATTGACATAGTCAAGCGCATCAAGATCCAGCGGCTTCGCTGGCTAGGTAGTGTCGAACGAATGGTTGAAAACACTCCAGCCAAGAAGGTGCTTGAATCGAAACTCGAAGGTGGACAGCGTAGAAGAGGGTGACCAAATCTGCGTTGGAAAGACCAAGTTGAGGACAACCTGGCAACGCTTGGTATTTCTAACTGGCGTCAGCGCGCGCAAAGCAGATCCGACTGGCGCGACTTCATCTCAGCGACCAAAACCGACCCACGGTTGTAAGGGCCATTTAAGTAAGTAAGTATATATTATTTACACTATTATAGTCACGATTTTGACTACAGAGATATGATAAAAGTGTAAAGAAAGATATTTCACATCAGGGTATCAACCACCCCAAATTCTTTAAACTCAGCACACCGAAACTCACCACAATAAAACTCACCACACTAAAATTCACTACACTAAACTCACCACACTAAAACTCACCACACCGAAACTCACCACAATAAAACTCACTACACTAAAACTTCTACTGGGAAAAACTCTACGATGAAGAATTTTACCAGAAATAGTTCTACTGGCAAGAATGTTACGCGATATATACTGTGAAGAATTATACGGCGAAATATTCTACGGAGAAAATTTCTACGGGAAAGCACATTCAAAAAATCTTTGCACAAGTCATGCACGGGTCCAGCTAGTTAAATACAAAAGTGATACTTTCAAAGCCTTACTAATTTTTTGTAATGAGTTTATACTGTACTGAGAACTGAAACCATCAACTTTATCTGGACATTTTCGTTTGGCTACTTAATATTATAGTACCGGAAACAAAATCCCAAATATGAGAAATGGCTTTGAGTTTTGAACAAATTTTATGACAAAAATGACATTAAAAAATATATAGAACCACAAAAACAATATGAATTTCGTACATTTTTTGACCGAAAATAATTTGTTATACACAGATTTTTGTACTATTCTTAAATTCCTACTTATCTATATATATAAAACTCTTGGTCCGTCTTTCAGTCTGTCGGTCTGTCGGTCTGTCTGTCTGTCTGTCTGTCTGTCTGTCTGTCTGTCTGTCTGTCTGTTTGTTCCAGCATCACGTCTAAACCGCTCAACCGATTTAACTGAAATTTTGCCACAGGATACTAAGGAGTCCGGAGGGTGTCATAGGCTGGATTGGACAAAGGGGCGTGGTACCTCCCATACAACCTAAACTTTCAAAACGACATAACTCAGCACATACACAATCTAAAAAGATGAAAAAAAACTAAAATTCACCACACTAAAACTCACCACAATAAAACTCACCACGCTAAAACTCACCACACTAAAAATTCACCATACTAAAACTCACCACACCAAAACTCACCACACTAAAACTCACCACACCAAAATTCACCACACTAAAACTCACCACACTAAAACTCAACACAATAAAACTCACCACACTAAAACTCACCAAACTAAAAATTCACCACACTAAAACTCACCACACGAAAACTCACTATAATAAAAACTCACCACACTGAAACTCACCACACAAAACTCACCACACTAAAACTCACCGCACTAAAACTCACCACAATAAAACTCACCACACTAAAAATTTACTAAACTAAAAATTCAACACACTAAAACTCACCACATTAAAACTAACTACACTAAAACTTCTACTGGGAAAAATTCTACGGGGAAGAATTCTACCGGGAAGAATTATACGGTAAAGCGTTCTATGGGGAAGAATTTTACGCCGAAGATTTCTACTGGGAAGAATTCTACGGCGAAATATTCTACTGTCTGAATTGTCTTTGAGAAAAGTTGTTTTGGCGGAGAATTATTATTTGGTTACTACATTTATAAAACCAATAAAAACTTCCACAGCGAAGCACGGGCCCCTGATATAAAAAATAATAATAATGTTTTCTTATATTAATAAAATCGCTTTATATCTATGAATTCACAAAATCTTGGCACGAGTCGTGCACGGGTCCAGCTAGTAATAAATAAGTTTAAATTACGTATTAACTACTTGCATAATTGCGACAAATATTTGGTGATTTTGTGATTATAGTAATTAGAACATGTATTACACATCTGCACAAATGTATATTAACCACTCTTTAAGACATACATTATATTTCAAGATATATAATGTCGCCGATTATGTGCTTGAAAATCAAATGAATGTGTTACAGTCAACAACCAAACACAAGTAGTGTCAAATTCAAATCTCAAACAAGAAATGTAGTGGATAGTCTAAAATGGTGTGCAATAAAAATTCAAACACTGAAATGCACTCCAATTAACACTGAGTACTCAGCATTTTACTTTTTTACTGTATGTATAGAATTATCATTGATATTTTTACGAAAATTCAGTCTACAGAAAACTGTTCTACGAGTTCGTTTCGCTGGATTGTTTACAAAATAAAAACAATCTTATGTTTGGTTTAAATTATAACAATTAACTTTATTAATTCACTTTAATAAACAACTTTACTAATAACAAATTCTAACAACTGCTGCATGTCCCCAATTTAACTTGACATTGAGCACACGAGATGCACTCGACCGCTTTCCAATCACTACTGAAGTGCTGTACCTCAGATGCGGCTCCCTTATATACTGCATGCATCAGTTCGACACGTTTCGACAAGCTTCGACTTGTTTCGAGAACCTTCTACTCGTTTCGTGAATGACGCATGCTATTGGCATCTCATTCGCACTCATGTGTTTTAATGTGCAGATCTTCCATTTCTATCTCGCACATTGCTCAGTACGCTAAATGATCTTCCGTCTCTTTCTAAAACATTGCTTAGTGCGCTGAATTGTCTTGCGTCTCATTTATTATTGTTGAATGCTTGCACAGTGGGGCAAATTACCTCTTTTCGTAACAATATTATAATATATTGAAAAAATTCATAATTTATAAAAAAAACATATAATATTTTATATAAAGTTTTTTATTAAGTAATCCAACAAAATTTTGTTTTAATTAATTAATTTTTTCGAAAAAACATTTTTTGGAAATATTTCGACCAGTACATTGTTTTGACATTGAATGTCTTGACATTATTTGACACTATTAAAACAAGTACTGCAGTGCAGTCAATTCGCTGCAGAGACTTAACTAAAATAATATAGACTACCATTGCAAATTGCACTAAATACTGTACAATGAAGTAATGCATATTTTGTGAAGATGAATAATGTATATCATGGGGTTTTAAATAATAATGACTTATTTCATAATGATTGGGTGAGTAATAATATGATATATGTCACAAGGGTAGAATGGTATAGTTGTATCAAATTCGATGTCAAATTAGTATCGGTATCCACATTTCAATCTACCCTAGTAGAACTTGGTCATGATTGGGAATTGAACCTGATAGTTTTGCCTCGACAAATTATAAACATGAGCTGGACAATGATCATATCTACCCTAATAGGTGACACGTGTATAATTCTGATCAGATAATTCTTGAACATTACTTGCAGAGTGCTGTGTCTATTGAAATCAGGATTACAAGAAAACCAAAATAGGTAAAGAAAATTGAAAACATAATTTGAATTACTTGGTTTCGAATTCAAAAGGACATTTGTGAGCCGTTCACTTATATAACATTCGAAAAACTATCTGATATTTTTGCATAACCTTCCGTAATGAACATTTTTATAAACCTAAACCTGCTAACACACACTCAGAAGAAAATGTACCATTAAGTACTTTATGGTACGACCATTAACCTTATGGTTCATGTATTAATAGTTTTTTCTTTTTAAATCAAAAGTTTTCTAATTATTTCAATAGTATTTGAAAAATTCACTACCATAAATTTAAATTTATTATTTTAAATAGAATAAATACTGTTGTTTTAATGGTTTCCTCCTATAATAATAAACGTGGTCCAAAAAACGTAAAACGAATACAAACATGTTCGTTTTGCGTGTTTATGCAAAATGGTTATGCGCATGTATTCTTTATAATAATCCACATTATTAAACGCGATGTAAATAAATTATATTTATATATTTATTTATATTTTTATTTTTATTTATTACAGAAAATAAATAATACATCGAACTTCTTCAACGGGCTCAAAAATAACTGCAGACTCAAGTACTACAATCAATTATTGGAAACCAAAGCAAACATTAAATGTTTTATAATCTTTTGCAGCAAGAAGTGTCTTTTTATGTGTGTGTTGTAAAAGTGAATATCAATTTCGACATTTAAATAAAATAGATTATATAATAAATTAACTAAAATACATTTTTGTTTTAATAAATTATTAGGAAAATGTAATTCTACTTTACCATAAAATTAATAATACGTATCATTAAATATGAATAGATCTTTCTTATTGTAATTAAAATATCACATTATACAATTTATGGTACAACCACACATTGTATTAACAGTTTCAATATTACTGAACTAATGGGACGCATCCTATTGACCAATTTTAATGGTATAAATTATTGTTTTTCTATTGAAATACTATCAATTTACCATGATTTTTTTCTGGGTGCATACAAAAACAAATTTAAATCACGAACCGAATTGTAGTGGTGGAAATTTCCCTACTGACAAAATTTCTGGAACCTCATGTCTGCTAATTTGAAAATATGCCCTATTAAAACAGTTACCATCAAAATTCATAAAAGTTTAAAATGCTTGTATATTTTTTCATATAAACTACTGAAAAAAAAGCAATTTTTACCGGAATATATCTCAAAAAGATTACATAATAGGAAAACAGTGAGTTTGCTGTCAAAATCAGCACCATGGGATATGGGATTTCCATGGCAAAAATCGTATTGATTAGTGTTATCATTGAGTTAAAACTTAACTGAATAATATAATTTTAATAAACTAAATATTTTGCAAACAACTCATCCTTTAAATTTGATTTTCAAAACTTCACCCATTCAATTTGTTAAAAATTGGAATCTAGCTGCTACAATTAATCATAATTGATTGTGCCAAACATATTTTGACTTGCAAACCTGTATTGAACAAGTTAATCATTGTATTTGTAATTATTTTATTTATACTATCATTTAATGATTACAAATTTAGTACAGAAAAAGAGAAACGCAAAAGATACAAATATAATTGTGTCAAGCATATTCCAATACTCACTATGTAGTTTCAACTATATGCAGAATTAGATACAATTTTTTAAATACAGCTCTGAAAACAATAGTTATTTGTAGGTTTTTTTTTCATTATCTTACATCCTGGGATAATTTTTTCTAAAATTAGAAATTTATTGTTTTCTAAAGAATTTTTATTTTATTCATTCATTTATAATTATGCTTATTTATGACGTATGTTCATCTTATCGCATTCCATAATTGTTGTAGTAAATTAAGTCGCTTTATATGTACGACAGATCCTCGTTTAAATGATTGCACAAGGCGAATTTTTGCATTCAGTCGAAGACGTTCTTTCAGAACGGTTCGAGTTACGAAAAAAACTCGAAATAAGTTTTAAATTAATTTAATAAAAGCTACTTGTAAGTTCTTAGAAATGGACAAAGTGAAAGTGTGTTTAATATTTGTTATTAAAATAATAATTTTGTCGTAGAAAATGTGAAGTCATATAAAAGTTAATCTATCAATTCGAATGTACAAAATGGTTGGGGATTTCCAGCTTTCGATCGTTGTTTTCCTAAATACAAAAAAAAAAACCTTTTCCATTAATACAAAATTTTGCAAATCAAAGTAGACGATTTCGATTTATTAAAAAAAACAAACAAAAAAAATTAAAAATATTTCACTATTTTGTCAGTACAAGCTTCATCTTAGTTTACTTCTATAGTATTTACTACACGGAAAGAAAAGATTTGTTTGAATGTAATTAAAAAGTAATACGAAAATACCAAACATGCATTAGGAAAGAAGTGTAAATAAATTATAATCGAAATTGAATTTTATAAATTGAACATTATTATATTGTCCAGCACAATCTGTCAAATTTAACATAAATATGTTACAATACAAACATAAAATCTTAATTCCATTTGAATAAACTATTTCTTGGCAATTTACTTGGTTAAAATTATGTTTCGAAACACAGAAAATGCTAATAAAATCTAAATACAACGTATGTTCGCAACGCTCGTCTTAATTCGATAATTTATCGACTGGCGAAGTTGGCAACTTTGTGCAGCATTTTCTACCTTCGCCATTGTTTGAACATATTGATGTTTAAAAACAAACAAAACAGAAATTGGATTTAAATAAGTGTATTCTTGCAACATTCTTCATGTATACGAAGTTGGCACTCGTTGAGCAGAATTTTCAACTTACGTCTCTTTTGTCGTCGTTTGAAATATGTATAGGGTCATTTTAAACATACTGATGTTTGAAAACAAACAAAACACTCGGTGATCGTTATTTTCTGCGTACGTGTCTTTTGTTGTTCGTTGAGAAAACGTTCGCGTCGGTTATAATTTTGTTATTTGTAAATTAAATAAATATATAAATTGTGTTACAAAAAGTACAAATAGTAACAGAGTATAATATAGTGCAGTATATAAATTCTGAAACTAATACGAAAAAACCACAATGAAAAATCTGTGTTTCGATTTTCAAACAGAATTTGGCATGTTTTTTTACAAAAGCCTCCGTGAATTCATTTCCTACTCTATATGCTGTACTGAGATAAACTGTAACTGAATCACATATAAAGCGAGGATCGTCTGGTTTAGCGTATGCTGGTGCATTCATTGATGCTGTCACTTGTACTTGCAGTTTTTAACGAATTATTTATTTATGCATTTAAAAATTTGTTGTTGAATTCAATTATTATAAATTCATACTGTGCATGTTTAAAGATTTTTAATAAAAATTAATAAAAAAACAACATTTTATTTTTATTTTATTCTCAGGATTTCTTTCCAAAAATATTTAAATATGTTTCTGTGCAAACATACTACTTTTTGAACTGAAACAACTGATATGTTTCACTGGAAACATATTTATATTCAGGTCGTTCAAAATCATGTTTCAATTTGAACATATTTATGTTTCGGTTCAAATATTTATTTTATTTGGATGTAGTAATTATTATGTTTCCATTAGAACATACTCCATTTTAAGGGGCAACATTAAAATGTTTCCGGGATATTATAATGTAAGTCAGAGATCATTACAACACTGTTCAAGTCTCAATACAATCCTGTTTACAAATGATTTATCAGTCAATTATATATTATGTTTACATAAAATTCCAAACATACATGTTAATGCCTGCAAAATTATGTTTGGGAGAGCCCTTTTTTTGCAGCGTGTATAGTTATGATCTGTTATATATCAATGAAATACAATTTAGTTTAAACTTCGTTAATTTGATAATGTGACCGAAAGACCGAAAAAGAATGTACCGAAATCATTCAAAAATTTCATCGAACACTAAAACATGTTCCAAAATATGTTTTCTGTAAACAATATATAATAAACAATTAATTGCCTAAGGCAACAATTCAAACGTAGTTGTGACAAACAATTTTTATAGTATTTTATGTCATTTTTAAATATTAAATATAAGAATTGTTTTTAAATATGTAATTAAATATTTAATATATTTCATTAATAAACAATTTTTAGTTTTATTGCAGTAAACGTTTATATGTTTTACATTTAGAAAATGTTCTTTAGTATTTAATTATTATAAAATGTTTGTGGATTTGTTATGTTAAACATTTTTTTGGTTTATATTTTTAAATAGCTGATAAGTAACTCTACAATAATGCCGTCGTCGTTGTGCAGATTATTCACGTGTCTCTTCATGCTACAGGCCGGTTATATTGCCATCAGTCATGGAAGGGTGAGTCATAATTGTATAAGTTGTGAAAATGTAATTCTATAATATACTTACTGGATTGTATTTTGACGTCATTAAATTATATTTTTTTATTTTTTACATTTCCGGATATGTTATCCGTAAATTGTTGGACTTTTATGGAATTTCAAAGATTTTATAGCATTTCTAAAACAGATTTTAATAAAATATAATATTTTTATTATTATGATTATTATTGTTAAATTTTATATTTTTTTCATTATATTTTTATATTTATCATTTATTTATATACTATTATTGTATATCGATTTAAATTTATATTATTAAAATATTTCCCAATATCAATTTTTGAAATGAGATATTCCATTTTAAATCACCGAAAAATAAGAATTTTAGACGTCATCTTTTAAAACTAAACTAAGAAAAATTAAAAATATTGGACTTCTATCTAATATGGTTTCAGAAAATTTTTGTGAAAAATAAATAGTTATAATAGCCGCGGTAGCTCAGTGGTTAGTGAGTTGGACTGCAAGCCGAAAGGTCCCCGGTTCAAGCCTGGCCTGTGGCTAACAACATCTTTTCATAGAAGCATTTTTCTATACCTGTTTATCTTCAGTCATTTTAAATTGAGGTAGTAAACGTATTGAGATGACCTTTAATATGATATAAAATTGCTTATAGTTTTCAAAGTTTAAAGTAAAGTGATTGATTGTCCATTTGGGACACGGGCGACTTCATCAGTTGCTGCTGCTAGGTGGAGTGGCTTTCGATGCTGACTGCTTTGCTGCATTTCGATGCTTTGAAGTTGTTGTTGCCAATAGGCACCGATGAAACAATGTAAAAATGATTTGTCTCCTTGAGACACTTCTTTGTCTTTTTGAGACAATGTAAAAGTTCAATAAAAAACTAGTGAATGTTTTATGTTTAAGTTCAAACGTTATAATATTTATTTCTAATTTTAAGTTTAAGTTTTAAGTAATTCTACGTCGTTCAGAAGAGAACGTTGTGCTGCTGCAGATGTTAAAAGTGTAGTGAATGTCCAATCGCACCACGAGGCAAATGTCACCTTTGACGTTTGTTCTTTCGCTCATCTATGCGAGTGTATGCGTGTGCCTCTCATGCGTTGTAGACTTTTGGGCAGAGTTGCCAACCGCTCTAATGATTCGCCTTATTTTTGTACAATGCGGCAACTGATAATATTAAATTTACGTTCGCGGCGCGAACAGTGATTGTGAAGATTTTTCTTAAAAACCTATATTTTTTTAATTTTCAAAAAATTATATACTATTGTAGATTTTTTTTATAACATTTTTGTTAAATTTCATAAGTATATTCGTATTGGTTCCCCAGTTATAAATAAAAATGAGAAATCATGAAAAAATTTCAATATTATTTGAATTTAACGCTGTTTGTTTTTTGAAATAAAAAAAAATCAAATCTGCATTAATTTATAATTTTAGATTTATTTTAACATTTTTATTATTAAGTCATGAACCGATATGAGTACTCCAATTAAATTTAGCAGAAATGTTTAGAAGAAAATCTGCAAAAATATAAATTTATTTGGCCTTTAACTTATGAAAACAAAATTTAGTTCATATGTCATATTAAAGATCATTTAATACATATACTCATGTATGAAAAAACGATGGACCTATGGTTCTCGCAGTCTTGCGCCTAGAATGCATTGCTCTGGGCCAGGTCTGGTACCCCGAACTGGCTGAATACTGGTTAAGCCTTGGAATGATAAGTAGGGCGCAAGACTGACTCTAAGTATTCGAACAAGACTGGCAAAAAATACTTGGCCAATATTTTATAAAAATAATGAGGCAGGGCTGGAGCATTTCAAAATGCAAAAAAAAAATATATTTTTTTTACTTTACTTTCCTTTTCTTTTTCTTCCATTCTATTTATTTTATTTCTCATTTATTTTCTCAGACACTTTCAAATAATAAAGTTCAAGATTTTGAAAAAAATGCCCTAAAACAAGTTAACTTGATAGCGTAACGGGTAGAGCTCAGGACTTGTACGCAGAAAATTCGCGTTCGAGTCCCAAGCGCAATTTTTTTTTTTTAATATATATATTTTTTTTAATTGAAGTATGATTCGGCTGTTAGGTCTTGGATAAATCTCCATTCACGAAGACATATTCAATGAGTCTTGGGTGTTTTTTTGGAAAAATATCGGTTTTTCAGGACATTATAATCCAATCATGGCTGAGACTTGAGTAAAGCCTAATCAGCCATACCGGCCAACGCCAAGGTGCCCTATGCCTTACGCCCGTTGTCAAGCCTGGCGTTTCCTACATGGAAACCTAAACTTATGTCTGTTAGTTCTGGCTGAGTCTTGGGCGAGAACTACTTAACCAGACCCACATTTGTCACTTCTGGCTGAGTCTTGGGCAAAGGTGTTTTAACCAAGCATTGGTTTCTCAATTCTGGCTGAGTCTTGGATGAGAACTAGCTTATCAGGCCTTGGTCTCCCATAATAGCTGAGTCTTGGGCGAAGGTTTATTAACCTAGCATTTGTCTGACAGTGCTGGTTGAGTCTTCAGATGTGATATTTTAACAAATATTTACATATTTAGATATCGCAATGTTTTTTGAAGGAATCTCGAATTTTGCTTATTGTTTATTAGATATCGTTTCGATTTCGAAAAATTTCTCACATCGAGAAAATTCTGACAGAGTTTCTATTTACCATTTACAATGTGTCCGATATCTTGTGCTTATATCATTTACCCGCATTGATCTTGTAACGATATTGAAACGAATGGCATACTAGAATGAGACCCATATTTATAACAAATAATGTCCATACGTTAATGTACCGAATAAAATTACTAATTATGAACTATATCGAAGGGTTTTATTAATTAACTGGGCTAACAACATTCTTTTAAAGAAAAATTTGTCTATACCGCGCTACCTCTGTGCAGTAAATAGCAAACCTACTAGAGTAAAACATTGCCTATGAAAAGGTCTCACCCGCCGTTCAGATTCAGCATTAATCTGTAGATCCCTCCACTTTGAGTAGAAATATAATACGCACAGTTCAAAATGGTGGGAAAGCTCGGCCTAAGTTCTTATAGGACTGTAGTGCCAAACTATTATTTCTATTATTACAATTCAACCACGGCCAATACTTCCGCAGATAATTCTTCCCCGGTACAATTGTTTTCAGAGACAATTTTCCGGGAAAAAGTGTCTCGAGCAAAATGGGAAGAATTGTGAGCTCATTTCCAAACCGTAATATGTGAAATAATAGCAGTTTCAGTAAAACCAGAATTACTGTTACAATAAACTGTTGCAAATTTGCTTTCAACAGTTATTATTTTAAGTAATCTTCAGTCTTTTTTGGGAAATGAGCTCCCCAATTGTGGAGGAAGATGTAACAGGGAAGAATTTTTTGGGGAATAATTATTCTGGAAAAATTTGTGCTGGAAATAATTGACCTGATGATGTTATAACACAGAAAAAAATAATCGACGTAAATATAATAATCGATATTAATTGCATTCATTAATCAATCCAGCAATTAAATGTACTAATTTAATAAAAACATTTGCTATGCTTCGCAAATAATTTAACAAATATAATGGCTGAAATTGCGCCGACTAATTAATTTGCCGCATTGACGTACATATTCAAATTAGCAAACAAAATAACTGAGATAACGAAGAACAGCAAATGTTTTCATTATATTATGAATTTCATTGCTGGATTCATTAATGAATGCAATTAATATCGGTTGCTATATTTACGTCGATTATTTTTTTCTGTGAATAGGGAAGAATAAACTGTAACTCATTAAAATAATGAATGCTGTATAACTATTTTTATTAAATTCTATTTTACTAGCAGAATTTATATAAATGTAATTCAAAAATTAATTTATACAGGACTTTTACATTTATAGCATACAAATCAGGCCAATGACCAAACCGCCGACATCGGAACAGTTAACGTCAAAGGTTCTCATTGTGAGTATATTAAAATAAAAACTTAAATCACACTAAATATTTCATCAATTTTGAATATCAATTTTCATAGCTGTTGCAAACATCAAAAAACACATAACTAATTCTGTTGACTATGATCAAAATATTATCGAAATTGAAAAGTGCCAAAAAAGTAGTGGAAATAAATTTGTTTGCAAAAATGGTGAATCAATTTATTGCTCTCAATTGTGTGATGGTTATAAAGATTGTAGTGATAACAGTGATGAAAATCAAAAATTGTGCGAACTCAAAGAAAAACTTTTTTTATCCGAAACTCAATATGATGAATCCGATAATGATGATGGCAGAATGGATACTGAAGTGCATGTTTTGTATTATCCAGAACCAACAACAGTCGATTATATTTCTCCAACAACAATCGTTCCAATAATGGACCCAATTGACCAATCAACAATTACAGAAATTGAAAAGACAATAAATGCTGAAAATGAACAGAAAAAGACTTCAATAAAATATAATAAAAATAATGATTTAAGAAAAATTGAAATATTTTCTACAAGAATATCGGGTGACAACGAAAGCAATGATTCATTTGAAAATGTGAAAAATAATAGAAAAAATACTAGAACTAAACCACACTTTAATGAAAATAATGCTGACATAGAATTTAGTAAAGCTGCTTCCTCGAACACAGTGACCATTCCAGCGACTGTTATACCCACTACTAGGAAGTCGAAATTTTACAACGTCCAAAAAAATAAAAATTTTAAAGAGCATATTGTATGGAAACATTGTAAGTTTTTAATTAAAAATCTAATGACAATTTGTCTAATCTAATATATTAAATAGATCGTACACAGATTACCCTATATGTGCAGTCGAAATATTTCTATAGTTATGGCAAAAAGACCCTGCTCTATACATATGTGGAGACTATTCTACGTAGAGATTTCCGTAAAATTCTTTGCCACTACTATGAAGATTTTTGCAATAAAATTCAGTTAACGCTACTCAAAGTTAGCGCCCTCAGTGATAAAACTGGGCATAAATCACAAGCGCTCATTCAACTGACATTACCAGATGGAATTTTAAATTTTGGTTATACCTTGGAACAACATATAAGGCACAAAAAATATTTACACACCTTGAGAGCTGATATCGATAGTTACTATTACTATCGTGAAATAAAAGGTAAGTGCTTTGTATTGCTATGTTTCGAAAATTCACTTTGATTTTGGTTATCCGAATGGAATATAATAATATAATAGTTTGGCGCTACAGTCCATGTGCGTGTTATATTTGTACTGAAAGTGGTGGGACCTACAAGTTTATTGCCGAATCCGAATGGCGGGTGAGAGCTTTTCATAGGCAATGTTTTTACTCTCGGAGGTTTGCCATTTACTGCCGAGAGGTAGCGCGGTATAGAAAAATGTTTCTATGAAAAGATGTTGTTAGCCCCAGTACAGGCTTGAACCGGGGACCTTCCGGCTCGCAGTCCAACGTACTAACCACTGAGCTACCGCGGCTATATAATATACAGCAAGACAAATATCAAAAATTATATAAAAAATGCTTTTTATAAAATGCTGTTGTCTGTACCAGTTCAGGTTTGAACCTGTGCAACGCACTACGTGTCAGAAACCGCATTGGCGTCTCATAAATACTTTAGGTGAAAGTCATCGGAAATGAATGAAATAAACAGTTTTAGAAAGATAAATTATTGAATTTTCATAATCAAAAATATTTTCTGCATTATTTTTATCTTAAATATGTATACAGAACACTTACTTAAACATGAAAAAATAAATGATTTAATTTTTAGTTTTTTGAGCTATGTTTTTAAGTGCCTTTTTTTCAAATTGTTACGAAGCAAAAGTATATAATGTGATACCATTTTGAAAAGGTGTTACATACAGCTTTCAAAATGTGTTTTTAGAAATACTATTATATGCTTGCGTTTACTGTTAAAAATTAAAGAGTAGGTGCATATTTTGAATTCTAAAACTTCTCCTTTGGCTAAAGTTTTATTTATGGTGCTATTCCTCGTTGAAATAATTTTTAATGAATTTGTATAAACAATTTAATGGTTTTTCATAAGAACTGGTGCAGAAAGTGCGAATATTTGCGCAAATTATGTCAGAGCCAAAAATGTAAAACGGCTCAAAAAATAAATATTTGATTTTTGCAAACAAAATATTCCAAAGCAAAAGGGTTAATAAAATATAGTTTGTGATACTACGTAGATCCGGACAAACATTTAGATGTATATTTCTTAAAGATTGGTCCATCAGTTAAGAATTTATAGCAATTTAACTAAAGAAAATAGTTTAACCTCGAAAATATGCGATTAAAATATACGAAAATATTTCGATTTTACTACAGTTGTTACTCAATTAAATCGTTTAATCGATTCATGTTTTATAACGTTTTTCCTCAATGACGAAATACAAAAAAATACGATCAGAGAGTCAGAGAAACACAATAAAAAAAATCAGTACTCGAACTTTCACAAGAGGCTTTAGAAGTTTACATATATCAGTGGCATTTACATACATATATCATAAGTGCAATTTTAATTGTTAAATTCTAGGATTATGCTCTGAACTTGATATTGGAAAGTTTCATTTTCACTAGTCCAATTTCTTCCATTTTAGAATATAGTGCGATCAATATCTAACTAAATCCAAAAATTCACTCATTTATTTCACGAAATCCAAAAGTTACATATAAATATGTGACAAACAATAACATTTTTCCAATAAATTTGAACTTATATATATGAAATGTGTCACTCCCTGAATTCCAATTCTGCCCATTTTTAGAATAGTGTAAGATACATCCATAAACTAATTTAATCCAAAATTTTAACTGTTTATCTCTAAAAAGAAACACATTTTTCAATTTTCATATACGAAAAGTGCTACTCCTCATTTTTATATGTTCCCCATTTTTCACATCTTACCAATCCGAAGATATTAAAAATTAAAAATCACTAAGTCCAAATATTTAAAAATTCACTTCATTGAAAAGTACACCCAGAAAAAAATTCCCTCAAATCCCATTAAAATTGGTCAATAAGACAATTATTGATTTAATAGTATACAAAAAATAAATCTTTTCATATAAACTCAATGGCAATGTCATGGTATTTTCTGGTATTTAATGGTATTTTCCGATTAAAATAATAATTTAACCTATTGACTATTTTTAATAGTAAAAAACTATTATTTATATATTAAAATATTATTTATATTTATATTTTTTTCTGGGTGTACTCAAGTCCACAATTAGCCCTTAAAAAGTGTCCGATCACACCTATTTTGGACTTAAACTATAAAAGAAGATCCACATGGACATTCCTTATCAAAATATTATAAAATATTACCATAAATGCGGCGTAAAAAATCAGTCAAATTTGTAAAGGACTTAGTGACTTTTCACAGAATGGCAATCGTCGAAATCTGAATAAAACGGTGCTGGGTCCACAAAAATGGTTGGATTTAAACGATTTTTGGATTAAGTGATAGATATTATACAGTTCTTTTATCTTCAATTCAAACTAAAATCAGATTCAATTATATGGATAAACTGGACCACTGTTACTCTTTATATGGGACTTAGTGACTTTTCACAGAACGGCAATCGTCGAAATTTGAATAAAACAGTGCTGTGTCCACAAATATGGTCGGATTTAAGCGATTTTTGGATTAAATGATAGATATTATGCAGTTCTTTTATCTCCAATTCAAACAAAAAATCAGATGGAATTATTTGGATAAACTGGGGCACTCTTACTGTTTATATGGGACTTAGTGATTTTTCACAGAACGGCAATCGTCGAAATCTGAATAAAACGGTGCTGTGTCCACAAATATGGTCGCATTTAAATTATTTTCGGATTTAATGATAGATTTTGTGCAGGTCTTTCATATCTTTCATTAAAACTAACATCAAAAACCATAATTTAAACACTCAGAAAAGTTTTGCAAGGCATTAACCCCAATATTCGGATCTATAAATAATCTAATCCCTTCGAACTGATCGTAGACCGCCCACCCACACCTTTTTCAGCTCAAAAGATGTTGCAATGCGTCAGCATGAATTTTTGTGGATTTTTATGCGGTTATTGGGGTAATGAAGGTAATATTTTGTTCACACGGCTGCATCCTGCCATACATTTCGAAGGACATGGCATGCCTTTTTTAAAATATTTGTATATACTCTTTTTCGGAAAATAATGTTTTCTACACACATAGAAAATTATTGTCGAATCCGACAATAATTTAAAAATATTTTATGTTAAAATGGATCCACAAATATTATTTTCAAATTATTGTCGGATACAACAATAAAATTATCAAACAGGTATTGAGAATAAAATGTTAGCATTCAATAATTCTATTGTTAGTTTTATTTTTCTTTAATTGACATTTTTAATTTAAAATTGAAAAGGCAACAACAATGAAATATATACAAACACACATTTCTAATTTAAAATGAATTTTTATTGTATATCTTCATACGATTACAAATGTTGGCACAATTCCACAACGGAAAGGCCATCCTTAAGCCCATAACGTTTACACATTGGTAGAGTTTGGTGACTGCCTCACATGGGTCACCGGGTATCACTTTTTAATAGTCAGACACGAACAGTGGGAGAACCTTTCCGTCGGTGTTGGAACGCAAATCAGTTGTGAAACCGTACCGTGCGTCTCGTTGAATGGCAAGTAGGGCTTGATGACGAACATGGCAGTGTCGACCGAAAACTTTGCCAACGACTTGTTTCCTCGAACGTATGTCCATTTGTTTAAAACACCATTGAGAGCACGACATCTGGGTACTGGATGCAGATTAAAGTTGTCGCCCGATTACACGCGTCAACTACACGATTTAGTTGTCGCGATTACAATTATTGGATATTTTTAGTCCACACAACAACGCGCGATAAATTTGATTATTTCTAAAATTGAAACATAAAATGTCAAAATAAAAAATAAAAACAGGGTGTCTAACTATTTTTTTTTTAAATTCTAAATGAAAATTAATAATTTTACTTTCAAAATTAAAAATAATATTGTCGTTTGTAGATTTTAATAAATTGATAATATTTATTTTCAAATTTCAACAATAATTTTTTATGTGTGTAATAAGTGAGTTTTTAATTTTTAGAGGGAAGGGGGTTGACTTTTTTGGGATGGTTTTTTTTGTCTCCGTATGAACTTCCATTGCCTGCTTGATAATGCAATTTTTATACCCTACACCTATGAGGTACAGGGTATATTAAGTTTGTGCATATATTGTGACGCCCATTAGGAGGCGTGTCCGATATGGAAAAGTATATATATTCTTGATCAACATAACTACCCGAGTCCGTTTAGCCATGTCCATCTGTCTGTCTGTCTGTCTGTCTGTCTGTCTGTCTGTCTGTCTGTCTGTCTGTCTTTCTGTCTTGCTGTCTGTCCGTTTGTCTTGCTGTCCGTCTGTCCGTCTGTCTGACCGGATACAGAATAACTTGAAAAATACTAGTCAGAATGCGATGACATTTCGTTTCAATATGTTTTAGCCAAAAAATGGTTCTGAGTTTGAAAATGAACCAAATCGGTAAACGAACACGCCCACCTCCCATACAAGTCACCAATATATAACCTTTTGGGAACCAATAACTCGAAAAGTATTAGATATATATTTATAAAATTTTATATATATTGTTAGAATTCGCCTAAAAATATATTTACCAAAAATGGGCGTGATCCGCCCACATTTGAATTTTTTTAATTTTTTTACCGATTTTTTATAGTGAAAATTTTAGTCGTAAATTATTAAAAATTTGCCCACCAAATTATACCACTAATATATCCAACGAGAATGTAGGGTATTTCATAGTCGGGCCCGACCGACTATAAAAGTCCGCCCCATGTGACCGAACTTACTCATGTGACCTAACTTTCCTTACTCGTTTTTTTTTTTTTAATTTTTTGATACTTGATCCGTGAAGTACACAAGAAACTCTATTTTCAACCCTTTCTTTCTTTATTTTTAGGGGATTCCAGGGGAACGAGGAGTATAATATTTTTAATTTATATTTTTAATTTTTTATGTAAAGGGAAACCACAGTGGGAAACCACAGTTTTTCCATCCTTTTTTTAGCAAATAAGCCAATAACGGTCATGTGTTTTGTCCAAACTATTTTTATACCCTACACTAAGAGTGAAAGGGTATATTCAGTTTGGTACGCCGTTTGTAACACCCAGAAGGAAGCATCTCCGGTATGGAAAAGTATATATATTCTTGATCAGAATGACCTCCTGAGTCGATTTAGCGATGTCCGTCTGTCCGTCTGTCCGTCTGTCTGTCTGTCTGTCGGCGAGATCGGTCCATTGTGACCTATCATCCGACCACTTATGTTCAAATACCTCATATAAAATGTACATATAAAGATCAATTTTTATGTATACGTGCTTAGGTAAACTTTATTGGTCAAATATATATTGATATCATGCTCAAATACATGATAATAATGTTTTCCGGCGAAAAGACTTGTGGTTCACAAAAAAAAAATCGAAATTCGGTACACCTACCCATTTGTAAATATGGGTATCAAATGAATTCAGCGATTGAATGTTTGTAGTTATTTTCAGGATTCGTATACCCTGTTACACTTTGAATGGTAACCACACATATGTGTAGGGTATTTATAGGTGGCTTAGACCGACTATAATTTTGATAATCCTAACTATCATAATTACACCTACTTTAAAATTTCCCATGTGATCTAATCTTCCCAACTGGTTTTTAGTTGCATTTTGTAGCGGAATATGTTGTCTATACTACAATATTAGAACTATTTGAATCCAAAAATATTCTGAAATATTACGTCAATTTATATCTTGAAAAGTATTCATCTCAATACAACATTTTTGGACTTAGTTACTTTTCACTGAACGACGACGATATGTATAACTAATAAATATATGAATCCAAAATTTCATTCATTTATCTCTGATAACAATGCCAGGATTATACATTAAACTATAATATATCTCTTAAACTACACAAGTTATAGGCTAATAAGTGCGAACATTATTTGTATAATATACAAATGTAAAAGTGCCACGCCCTTTTTCAATTCCACCCATAAATTCGATTCCATCTATCACAACATAAAGTAAATAAATACAAAGTTTCATATATTTATCTCTTAAAATACATAAGTAACAGGCTTATATAATATCATTGAACTTTCTTTAGTAAAAAGTGCCACTCCCCCTTTTCTAAATCTGTCCATTTTTTCACAACAGCAAGATACATTTGTCAACTAACTGTGTCCAAAATGTTGTCCATTTATATATTGTACCACAAAAGTTACAGATTTATAAGACGAAAAAGTGCCTTCTGACTCACATTTCTCGATTACGCTGATTGTGATAGAAAAATTTAATTCTACGTTTATCTTATTTAACGCTTGAACGTGTAAAATTACATACTTTTGCTATACATATAGATCAAAATAATGTGCATATTATGACCCTATTATCATATCTACTAGGGAACTATGAAATACTGTTTATTGACGTTACGAATAATTATTGTTTTTTCAATATACACTTAGATATTAACGAACCCTATGATTTGCCAAACAACCTTGTTACAACAATACCGCAATTCAACGCAGCCACAACGATAATGCCGAGCACGAGAAGAGACTCAAAGATTGGCTCAATTCAAAACACATATCTCAAAACAGTAATTGATATTGATTGGCAACATTGTAAGTAGCACTTAATACAAATTTATAACAGTTTTTAAAACTTTGAAAAATCAAATTTCAGATCGGACACTGCTCACTGTTAATGTACCTAGGTTACAGGACTTTAAATATAGACCTAACAATTTATTGTACAACTATTTGCGTGCACATTTGGAGACTTCATTTCATGAAACACTCTGCAAATATCATCCGGTTTATTGTGGTAGAATGAAATTAGAATTGCTTAAAATTGAACGCGCGCCAAATGATTCAACGCAGAAAGTACATGTGCTGGTCCAGCTGCATTTACCAAAAAGAGTGACTGACTTTGGTAAAATATTATGGAAAGAAATCGAATCCGATCAAAATATCGCAGGCTTAGAAACGGATAACTATTCCTTTTTTAATAAAATTGGTGGTAAGTGCTAATATTTAGCGTATTCACAGTTCATCGTATTTTAGTAAGGTATTCTTACCATGTAGTAAATACGATATACGATACAATAACACAGAAATTTCAATTTGTTGTTGCATCCATTATAAAATGAAATACCACAAGTGTTGTATTTGAGAGTAGCCCTGAGGCATGTTTTTTATTGTCGTATTTGGTGAAATTATGAAAAATTGTGAAATTAAAGACAAATATTGAACACAAAATATTATTTTTTATTTTTTTCAAATCGAGGAATATTTATGAAAATTTCAAAAAAATCCTAATTTTATAAGAATCAGATGAATTTATTTGACGAAATTTTTTAACAAGCAGAAAAGTGGTGCTCACAGTTCAATTGCTGTACTGTCGTATTCGTACAATGTCGTACGAATACCATGAAACTGTGAATACGCTAATTATATTATATTATAAAAAATGATAATAGGGGTTAATATTGTATCAAAAGTTATGTATATTTGAAGTTTAAATGATCAGAATATCAAAATAGTAATAAATTAAGAAACTCAAAAGAATAAATAATCGTAGAAATTTCACTAGTCAGAAAGCTGTTTATCGAGAATAATTACCTAAATATCAAATCTTATTAAGACTAATATTGAATCAGTAAGGAAAATTATCTTATTATACCCTACACCTATGAGGTACAGGTTTTATTAACTTTGTGCATATATTGTAACGCCCCTTAGGAGGCGTGTCCGGTATGGAAAAGTATATATATTCTTGATCAGCAACACTACCCGAGTCCGTTTAGCCATGTCCGTCTTGCTGTCTTGCTGTCCGAATACAGAATAACTTGAGAAATACTGATCAGAATGCGATGAAATTTCGTCTCAATATATTTTAGCCAAAAGTAGGAACTGAGTTTGAAAATGAGCCAAATCGGTCAACGGCCACGCCAACCTCCCATACAAGTCACTTTTATATAACTCTTTCGTAACTAATAACTCGAAAAGTATTCAAGGTATAGTTATAAAATTTAAAACGTAAGTATTATTGGAATTCACCTAAAAATGTGTGGTCCCAAAATGGGCGTGATACGCCCACTTTTTTTTTTCATTATTTCACGGGTTTTCATAATGGAAATTTGATCCGTAAATTATTAAAATCAAATCTATGAAATATTACATTTTTTAATTTATGGGGATATAAGACGTAAATTTCTGATATGTGAATAATATTCTGAGGGTGGGGAGGTTCAGCATAATTAAAAACTTTAAAATTAAAGTATGCAATTAAATATCGCACATTAATATCCCCACCAAAGGTGTAGGGTATTCCATAGTCGGGCCCGACCGACTATAAAAATCCGCCCCATGTGACCGAACTTACCCATGTGACCTAACTTTCCCAACTCGTTTTTGTTTCTTTTAGACCCAAATGAACCCGCTGAGATTTATTTTACTACCACTACAGAAACCCTGGAAAAACAAAAAGATTTTTCTACGTCTGATCCAATAAGTACCTCTTTCGATGAAGATTTTAATAGTACTGAGCCCACAATACAAACCTATAATACAACCGCAGAGAACCCCAAAGAGAAGACTACTGAATTCATTGATTTTTCGTCGATTACAAAATCTTTAACAGATTCATTGACCAATGCATCGACAATTGAAATTATATATACGACGACTACTGAAAAATATTATCCAATTAAACCAATACATAAATTCGATATCGATGATTTAAAGAATTGTAAGTTATCTACGTGGAATAGTGTTAGTTGTAAAAATGGTGAAATAATTGCGTGTCATCAACTTTGTGATGGCACTGCGGATTGTAGTGACAATAGTGACGAAGATGTGCACATATGTGTCTTAAATAAGAACATAACTAATACAGGCAATCAATCGATAAATCAAACAAATACAATAATCGATAAAATTGATAATGTTAAAATGGCATTAGATGCAGCAAATATAATTAGTAAAAACTTAGTAACCCCTACTGAGATAACAGTTAGAGAAATCGCGATAAATGTAGAACTCACTACTGACAAAATATTCAATGCTTTTAAAGAAATAGATGTATTTAAATCCAGTGATTTTAATAAATGTCAGTCTTCACCGTGGAGTAGTGTCACCTGCAAAAATGGTCAAATAATTGCTTGTCATCAACTTTGTGATAGTTATATCGATTGTGGTGATAATAGTGATGAAGATGGACAAATGTGTTTACATGCTAATGATGAAGTGTCTATGGAGCTACCAAAAGATACTACCGCACAACCACAGAATGATGTTTTAAAAACCACTGAGACAAAGGTTCAAAAAATGTCTAATGGTGAAGTAATTATAGAGATACAAGACAATGCCAAAAAACTACCTACGAATTATGAATCAATGACCACGGAGACAAGTCATAAAAAACTATTTTCGGAGAAAAACGTTACACCTAAAAAGGTTGCTATTGCGCCCTGCACGACGAAAGATAATGTCATTTGTCAGGTGCTTTTGGGTTGTACAGATTATACAAAAGGTTTTATTTAAAATATATTATTATGAATTATATTTTTTAAACGATATATAATTTCAGATCAAACTTTATTAATGAATACATTGAAAACAATTGAAGAAAACCAACAGCTTATGTTGAAAGAACTGAAAAGTCAAAAAGTTCTACAGACAGAGCAATTAAAAATTAAAAGTATGTACAGATAATTTTTATTTATAAATATATTTTAATTTTTAATATCAATTTATATATTATTATATCTTTATTTTATATTATAACTAAATAGTTTTGCTACAATAATTAACTATTTTAAGTATATTTAAAAATTTATTAAAACTAATTACTAGATTTAAAAAATTAGAATAGCATTCGAATGTATAACATGTTATCATCAACTGATATCAATATTGTCCTAATCGATTAGAAACTAATAGTTATAAAAAGATTTTTTAAAACTTCTATTCAATTTGTTCAAATGTATATGGGAAGTATTACATTAACAATGATTTAAAAGTATTTTAAATGTATTTTAATTGAATATTAAATATTAACTTATTATAGCAGCACGAATGTACTTTAAGTTTCCTCTGCAAAAAATGCACTACTGCACTCTACAGTATTTAGTTCATTTTGCAATGACAGTTGACAGTATTACAGTTGACAGAGAATAGTCTCTCCAGTGACTACACTTCACTGCAGTACTTGTTTCATTGGTGCAAAGTAGTGTAAAGACATTTTTGTTTCAAAACATTTAATGTTTTGAAACACAAAACCAAATGACACTTATGTCGCTGAACATGCAACGAAAAATAAAATAAATAATAAAAAAAAAATTGTTTGAGAAATAAACAATTTTATATACAATATTATACAGAGATCGAAAAAAAACACTAACGTACTGTACCTTACTGTACTGTTGTTTGATACGAACACTACGAAAACACAAACCTAACATGAAAAACACTAACGCTACCTTCCTTCTTAGCGTTTGTGTTTGCGAACACTAACTAATACACTACGAATATAACGCAACGGAAACAGATCAGTATACAACATTGCTTAGTGTACCAGGAACACAAACTCTATCTCGAAGTAAGTGTTTGTGTATTTTTAGCGTTAATTTAGTGTTCTTTTTAGTGTTCTTTTAGAGTTTTTTTTGTGTATTTTTAGTGTTCTTTTAGTGTTTTTTTAGTGTTTTTTTAGAGTTTTGTTTTGTGTTATTTTAAAAAATTTTACCACTACCAGAGGTTTTGTAGCGCTTCCACCAAGTGATAGAAGTGGATTAGGCCCCGCCCTCTTAAAGTGGGTGGAAATCGCTTTTTGAACCATCTTTTTTTTTTCGCTGAAATCGCCTTTTTGTACCAACTTTTTTTTATTGCGGAATTCGATAGAGGAGGTCGAGAAATGGATGTGGCCATCGAGAGGGGTAAGCCACGCCCACTCCGAGAGGGCGGAAATCGCCTTTTTGTACCAACTTTTTTTTTTATTATATGATTTTCTTATACCTTCTGAATTTTTTTTCTATATTTCAATATATATGACAATTAATTGGGCTAAGAATAATAAATCGAAATGTAAAATGCACTGAGCAATCAATGTTATAAGCAATTCATTTGAGTATTTGAATTTTTTATTGCACATCATTATAGACCTCTTCACTACAACTACGTCTTGTTTGTGTTTTGTTTTGACAGTGCTTGAGCTTTGTTGTTATGAGCAACACATTCATTTGATTTTCCAGCATTGGTTTGGCGACAGTAAATGTTTTGAAATAAATTTAATGTCTTCAAGTGGTTTTCAAATGCATTTATTCAGATGTCTATTATATACGTAGTATAAACATATTTTAAAGTATTATTAACCATATAATAAATTTGTAATACAATTATTAAAAACTTATTTTAAACGTATTATTAACGTTTTATAAACCTTTTTAAGTGTATTATAGTAATAATAATAGTTTGGCGCTACAGTCCTGAATAGAACTTCGGCCGAGCTCTCTCACCATTTTGAGCTGTGTGTGTAATATTTGTACTCAAAGTGGTGTGACCTACAGTTTATTGCCGAATCCGAACGGCGGGCATAGGCAATGGTTTTACTCTCGTAGATTTGCCATTTACTGACGAGAGGTAGCGCGGTATAGAAAAATGTTTCTATGAAGAGATGTTGTTAGCCCCAGTCCAGGCTTGAACGCACTAACCACTGAGCTACCGCGATTATAATAAACATATTATAATCGTATTATAAACGTATTATTATAAACGTATTATAATCGTATTATAAACGTTTTATAAACGTATTATAAACGTATTATAAACGTATTATAAACGTATTATAAATGTATTATAAACGTCTTATAAACACATTGTAAACACATTATAAACACATTGTAAATACACTATAAAAATATTATAAACTTATTATAAAAGTATTCAAAACTGTTTGTAAACATGTTGTAATCGTTTTATTTTCTTTTAGAAAAACAACTGGAGAATGAAGTGAACATATTCAACATGGTATTTTCAATAAAACAGAGATATGTTAATAGACTAGAGTCAGAAATTAAGTCACTTGATCAACAAATTATTAATAACGAAATTAATAATCTCAATGTTATGACAGAGGCAGATGGTAAAACACAGAATATTGGCTCAGTTAATAATGACGATTATGACGAAGATACCGATGGTAGTAAATATATAAATCCGCGATAAACTGGACAAAACAAAACGATGTTTGATGAGTTTTTTAATCAGATATATAATTTTAAATGCCAATTTGTTTAATTTTTACTAAAGATTAAATGCTAAATTTAAATTTATAAATTATTACTATAAAGTAAAATTATGAGTTTAATAAAATGTTCTCTTATAATGTTTATAAATTTTATAAAAATATTTGCTATAGCTACGATTTTTTAGAATGCTCACTAAAATTTAAAATGTACATTTAAAATTTAAATACAAAGTTTGTTTTAGAACTTAAATATTCGCTTAAAATGTAAAATGTTCACTAAAAATTCAAAATTTTTAATTTGAAATTTCACAAAGTTCCAAACTGACACTTAAATTTGACATTTCAATTAAAAAATTTATTTATACGCCTTTCATAAATTAATGTTTATATTGTAAAGTATTAGTAAACGAATTAGTAAATGTATTAGTAAACGTATTAGTAAACGTGTTAGTAAACGTATAGTAAACGTGTAATAAAATTTTTAAAAAAACTTTTTATAGTTTTATTTATTTACGTTTTAGAAACCTATTTTAAACGTATTATAAACGTTTTATAATGACAATATATTTATGCTTAAAAGATTTAAAATTTCTAAAAGATGTCTTCATTAGTTTAAAAACGCGACCTTTACGGAGATTCTTACACCAAAGATATTTTAATATAAACCACCAAACAAAAGTAATCTTTGGCCCATTTTTTATAATTTTGAACCAATGTATGTCTGGAAATAGTAGTGTAAAAAAATATAAAATACGGTCAATGCTTCTCCAATTTATATTTCACAACTTTTTACATTTCGACGTTATTATTATCAACATTTTTGGCTACAATAAAAATAATGTTGGTGTATTTTTAGATTCATAGTTTTTGTAACATTATCTATCTTTAAAATATTTTTCGCCATTTTTTGTTTCGGCCAAATATGGGTTGGGCATTTTTTTTTTCGACATATCGTTCTAAACGTATTATAAACATATTATAAACATATAATAAACTTGTTATAAACGTAATATAAACGTACATTATAAATATATTGTAAGAATATATTATAAACGTAATTTATAACCGTATTATAAACGTATATTAAAACGTATTATAAACGTATATTATAAACGTATATTATAAACGTATATTATAAACGTATTATAAACGTACTATAAATGTATATTATAAACGTATTATAAACGTATTATAAACGTATTATAAACGTATTATAAACGTATTATAAACGTATTATAAACGTATTATAAACGTATTATAAACGTATTATAAACGTATTATAAACGTATTATAAACGTATTATAAACGTATTATAAACGTATTATAAAAGTATTATAAAAGTATTATAAACGTATTATAAAAGTATTATAAACGTATTATAAACGTATTATAAACGTATTATAAAAATATTATAAACGTATTATAAACATATTATAAACGTATTATAAACGTATTATAAACGTATTATAAACGTATTATAAACGTATTATAAACGTATTATAAACGTATTATAAACGTATTATAAACGTACTTTAAATATAATATAAATTTATTATAAACGTATTACTATTACTATTATACACGTATTATAAACATACAATAAATTATTAATTATTTCCGTTCCTTAAAAAAGTTAAAATTATATATTTCAAGTTTTAATTCATATTTTGAAATGTTCGCTATAATTTGTAATATTGCAAAATATTTTGATTTGTTTTTTTATTTATTTATTTATTTATTTATTTATTTATTTATTTATTTATTTATTTAATTATTTAATTATTTATTTATTTATTTATTTATTTATTTATTTATTTATTTATTTATTTATTTATTTATTTATTTATTTATTTATTTATACGCCCAACATTTATGAATTGTTTTATTTTTATTTTTTATTGTTATTTTTTTTATTTTATTCTGTTCAGTATTAAACAAAACTGATAAAGCTGTATTTTTTCATTCCAATAAACTTATTTGATATGATAATCACTCAAACATATTTATGTTATTCAACATTCACATGCTCATAGATGCAATTTTTAATTCAAAAAAATTATTAAAATGTGTATAATAAGTAGGTAATTATTTAAAATAGTATGAAAAGGGTTTTTATAACTTAGTCACTACAAAAATTTTAATTATCTTTATATAGACTTTAAAAATAAAAAAATATCATTTATTTTTTAAATTTCGAATACAATTAATTTAATATTTAAACAAAATCCTGAGAGTAATAACAACAACCACAACAACTAAAATCAGTCGTTATATTCTGATAAAATTATTGCGCTTTATTTAAAAGCTTTAATGAATTTTATTTCATTTTATCATAATTACATTTTAGTGTAATTTTAGTGCTTCATTTAGTAACTATACATATAACCGAAGTGTTCTCAAATAAAGTAATTTTTAAATCTACAACATAAAAAATAGATATCCAGTTTTGTCATTTAAAAAATCATATCAATGTTTAAAAAACCAATTTTTGAATCCCAATAACGTCATATTTTGGTGCTTATCATTGAGTTTGTTTTTTCTTTGTCATAACCCGACCAGTTGTAAGTCTATCCTAATAATTAAAATTTCTACTAGCGATTAAAAAAAGTTGAATAGCTTTTTCTACATTTAATACTAAGTTTATATTTGTATCTTTATCAAATAATAGTGGTTTTAATATTATGTTATTTTTTTTTTTTATTATACGTACAGCTTCTAAACATGGCATTTTTCTGGAGATTTATAATATTCATCATCATTGTACAGATTTGTAGCATATTTGAGACTAATGCGAAGGTGAGTCATATTAAATCCCCATTATGTGAAATAGAACTTCCGTGCTCCGATTAGTATTTAAACAATATACACGGTGCAAAATTGCAACAGTGATTTCTCAATGGTTTGCTTTTATCATTTAGCGAATATATAATAGAAATATTGTAGATTAAAAAAAATAAATAAATTTCATAAAATTATCAATAAATTTATCATAAGTATGCATTATCAAGTCCATTTTTAGAAATATCACCTTAAAATGTAATTTAGTTTCTCTTAATTATTTTAGTTCTTTTAGTTCTTTTAGTTCTTTTAGTTCTTTTAGTTCTTTTAGTTCTTTTAGTTCTTTAAGTTCTTTTTGTTCTTTTAGTTCTTTTAGTTCTTTTAGTTCTTTTAGTTCTTTTAGTTCTTTTAGTTCTTTTAGTTCTTTTAGTTCTTTTAGTTCTTTTAGTTCTTTTAGTTCTTTTAGTTCTTTTAGTTCTTTTAGTTCTTTTAGTTCTTTTAGTTCTTTTAGTTCTTTTAGTTCTTTTAGTTCTTTTAGTTCTTTTAAATATTTTAGTTCTTTTAGTTCTTTTAGTTCTTTTATTTCTTTTATTTCTTTTATTTCTTTTAGTTATTTTAGTTCTTTTAGTTCTTTTAGTTCTTTTAGTTCTTTTAGTTCTTTTAGTTCTTTTAGTTCTTTTAGTTCTGTAAGTTCTTTTAGTTCTTTTAGTTCTTTTAGTTCTTTTAGTTCTTTTAGTTCTTTTAGTTCTTTTAGTTCTGTAAGTTCTTTTAGTTCTTTTAGTTCTGTAAGTTCTTTTAGTTCTTTTAGTTCTTTTAGTTCTTTTAGTTCTTTTAGTTCTTTTAGTTCTTTTAGTTCTTTTAGTTCTTTTAGTTCTTTTAGTTCTTTTAGTTTTTTTAGTTCTTTTAGTTCTTTTAGTTCTTTTAGTTCTTTTAGTTCTTTTAGTTCTTTTAGTTCTTTTAGTTCTTTTAGTTCGTTTAGTTCTTTTAGTTCTTTTAGTTCTTTTAGTTTTTTTAGTTCTTTTAGTTCGTTTAGTTCTTTTAGTTCTTTTAGTTCTTTTAGTTCTTTTAGTTCTTTTAGTTCTTTTAGTTCTTTTAGTTCTTTTAGTTCTTTTAGTTCTTTTAGTTCTTTTAGTTCTTTAAGTTCTTTTTGTTCTTTTAGTTCTTTTAGTTCTTTTAGTTCTTTTAGTTCTTTTAGTTCTTTTAGTTCTTTTAGTTCGTTTAGTTCTTTTAGTTCTTTTAGTTCTTTTAGTTCTTTTAGTTCTTTTAGTTCTTTTAGTTCGTTTAGTTCTTTTAGTTCTTTTAGTTCTTTTAGTTCTTTTAGTTCGTTTAGTTCTTTTAGTTCTTTTAGTTCTTTTAGTTCTTTTAGTTCTTTTAGTTTTTTTAGTTCTTTTAGTTCGTTTAGTTCTTTTAGTTCTTTTAGTTCTTTTAGTTCTTTTAGTTCTTTTAGTTCTTTTAGTTCTTTTAGTTCTTTTAGTTCTTTTAGTTCTTTTAGTTCTTTTAGTTCTTTTAGTTCTTTTAGTTCTTTAAGTTCTTTTTGTTCTTTTAGTTCTTTTAGTTCTTTTAGTTCTTTTAGTTCTTTTAGTTCTTTTAGTTCTTTTAGTTCGTTTAGTTCTTTTAGTTCTTTTAGTTCTTTTAGTTCTTTTAGTTTTTTTAGTTCTTTTAGTTCGTTTAGTTCTTTTAGTTCTTTTAGTTCTTTTAGTTCTTTTAGTTCTTTTAGTTCTTTTAGTTCTTTTAGTTCTTTTAGTTCTTTTAGTTCTTTTAGTTCTTTTAGTTCTTTTAGTTCTTTTAGTTCTTTTAGTTCTTTTAGTTCTTTAAGTTCTTTTTGTTCTTTTAGTTCTTTTAGTTCTTTTAGTTCTTTTAGTTCTTTTAGTTCTTTTAGTTCTTTTAGTTCTTTTAGTTCTTTTAGTTCTTTTAGTTCTTTTAGTTCTTTTAGTTCTTTTAGTTCTTTTAGTTCTTTTAGTTCTTTTAGTTCTTTTAGTTCTTTTAGTTCTTTTAAATATTTTAGTTCTTTTAGTTCTTTTAGTTCTTTTATTTCTTTTATTTCTTTTATTTCTTTTAGTTATTTTAGTTCTTTTAGTTCTTTTAGTTCTTTTAGTTCTTTTAGTTCTTTTAGTTCTTTTAGTTCTTTTAGTTCTGTAAGTTCTTTTAGTTCTTTTAGTTCTTTTAGTTCTTTTAGTTCTTTTAGTTCTTTTAGTTCTTTTAGTTCTTTTAGTTCTTTTAGTTCTTTTAGTTCTGTAAGTTCTTTTAGTTCTTTTAGTTCTGTAAGTTCTTTTAGTTCTTTTAGTTCTTTTAGTTCTTTTAGTTCTTTTAGTTCTTTTAGTTTTTTTAGTTCTTTTAGTTCTTTTAGTTCTTTTAGTTCTTTTAGTTCTTTTAGTTCTTTTAGTTCTTTTAGTTCTTTTAGTTCTTTTAGTTCTTTTAGTTCTTTTAGTTTTTTTAGTTCTTTTAGTTCGTTTAGTTCTTTTAGTTCTTTTAGTTCTTTTAGTTCTTTTAGTTCTTTTAGTTCTTTTAGTTCTTTTAGTTCTTTTAGTTCTTTTAGTTCTTTTAGTTCTTTTAGTTCTTTAAGTTCTTTTTGTTCTTTTAGTTCTTTTAGTTCTTTTAGTTCTTTTAGTTCTTTTAGTTCTTTTAGTTCTTTTAGTTCGTTTAGTTCTTTTAGTTCTTTTAGTTCTTTTAGTTCTTTTAGTTCTTTTAGTTCTTTTAGTTCGTTTAGTTCTTTTAGTTCTTTTAGTTCTTTTAGTTCTTTTAGTTCGTTTAGTTCTTTTAGTTCTTTTAGTTCTTTTAGTTCTTTTAGTTCTTTTAGTTTTTTTAGTTCTTTTAGTTCGTTTAGTTCTTTTAGTTCTTTTAGTTCTTTTAGTTCTTTTAGTTCTTTTAGTTCTTTTAGTTCTTTTAGTTCTTTTAGTTCTTTTAGTTCTTTTAGTTCTTTTAGTTCTTTTAGTTCTTTAAGTTCTTTTTGTTCTTTTAGTTCTTTTAGTTCTTTTAGTTCTTTTAGTTCTTTTAGTTCTTTTAGTTCTTTTAGTTCGTTTAGTTCTTTTAGTTCTTTTAGTTCTTTTAGTTCTTTTAGTTTTTTTAGTTCTTTTAGTTCGTTTAGTTCTTTTAGTTCTTTTAGTTCTTTTAGTTCTTTTAGTTCTTTTAGTTCTTTTAGTTCTTTTAGTTCTTTTAGTTCTTTTAGTTCTTTTAGTTCTTTTAGTTCTTTTAGTTCTTTTAGTTCTTTAAGTTCTTTTTGTTCTTTTAGTTCTTTTAGTTCTTTTAGTTCTTTTAGTTCTTTTAGTTCTTTTAGTTCTTTTAGTTCTTTTAGTTCTTTTAGTTCTTTTAGTTCTTTTAGTTCTTTTAGTTCTTTTAGTTCTTTTAGTTCTTTTAGTTCTTTTAGTTCTTTTAGTTCTTTTAGTTCTTTTAAATATTTTAGTTCTTTTAGTTCTTTTAGTTCTTTTATTTCTTTTATTTCTTTTATTTCTTTTAGTTATTTTAGTTCTTTTAGTTCTTTTAGTTCTTTTAGTTCTTTTAGTTCTTTTAGTTCTTTTAGTTCTTTTAGTTCTGTAAGTTCTTTTAGTTCTTTTAGTTCTTTTAGTTCTTTTAGTTCTTTTAGTTCTTTTAGTTCTTTTAGTTCTTTTAGTTCTTTTAGTTCTTTTAGTTCTGTAAGTTCTTTTAGTTCTTTTAGTTCTGTAAGTTCTTTTAGTTCTTTTAGTTCTTTTAGTTCTTTTAGTTCTTTTAGTTCTTTTAGTTCTTTTAGTTCTTTTAGTTCTTTTAGTTCTTTTAGTTCTTTTAGTTCTTTTAGTTCTTTTAGTTCTTTTAGTTCTTTTAGTTCTTTTAGTTCTTTTAGTTTTTTTAGTTCTTTTAGTTCTTTTAGTTCTTTTAGTTCTTTTAGTTCTTTTAGTTCTTTTAGTTCGTTTAGTTCTTTTAGTTCTTTTAGTTCTTTTAGTTCTTTTAGTTTTTTTAGTTCTTTTAGTTCGTTTAGTTCTTTTAGTTCTTTTAGTTCTTTTAGTTCTTTTAGTTCTTTTAGTTCTTTTAGTTCTGTAAGTTCTTTTAGTTCTTTTAGTTCTGCAAGTTCTTTTAGTTCTTTTAGTTCTTTTAGTTCTTTTAGTTCTTTTAGTTCTTTTAGTTCTTTTAGTTCTTTTAGTTCTTTTAGTTCTTTTAGTTCTTTTAGTTTTTTTAGTTCTTTTAGTTCTTTTAGTTCTTTTAGTTCTTTTAGTTCTTTTAGTTCTTTTAGTTCGTTTAGTTCTTTTAGTTCTTTTAGTTCTTTTAGTTCTTTTAGTTTTTTTAGTTCTTTTAGTTCGTTTAGTTCTTTTAGTTCTTTTAGTTCTTTTAGTTCTTTTAGTTCTTTTAGTTCTTTTAGTTCTTTTAGTTCTTTTAGTTCTTTTAGTTCTTTTAGTTCTTTTAGTTCTTTTAGTTCTTTTAGTTCTTTTAGTTCTTTTAGTTCTTTTAGTTCTTTTAGTTCTTTTAGTTCTTTTAGTTCTTTTAGTTCTTTTAGTTCTTTTAGTTCTTTTAGTTCTTTTAGTTCTTTTAGTTCTTTTAGTTCTTTTAGTTCTTTTAGTTTTTTTAGTTCTTTTAGTTCTTTTAGTTCTTTTAGTTCTTTTAGTTCTTTTAGTTCTTTTAGTTCTTTTAGTTCGTTTAGTTCTTTTAGTTCTTTTAGTTCTTTTAGTTCTTTTAGTTTTTTTAGTTCTTTTAGTTCGTTTAGTTCTTTTAGTTCTTTTAGTTCTTTTAGTTCTTTTAGTTCTTTTAGTTCTTTTAGTTCTTTTAGTTCTTTTAGTTCTTTTAGTTCTTTTAGTTCTTTTAGTTCTTTTAGTTCTTTTAGTTCTTTTAGTTCTTTTAGTTCTTTTAGTTCTTTTAGTTCTTTTAGTTCTTTTAGTTCTTTTAGTTCTTTTAGTTCTTTTAGTTCTTTTAGTTCTTTTAGTTCTTTTAGTTCTTTTAGTTCTTTTAGTTCTTTTAGTTCTTTTAGTTCTTTTAGTTCTTTTAGTTCTTTTAGTTCTTTTAGTTCTTTTAGTTCTTTTAGTACTTTTAGTTCTTTTAGTTCTTTTAGTTCTTTTAGTTATTTTAGTTCTTTTAGTTATTTTAGTTATTTTAGTTATTTTAGTTATTTTAGTTATTTTAGTTCTTTTAGTTCTTTTAGTTTTTTTAGTTTTTTTAGTTCTTTTAGTTCTTTTAGTTCTTTTAGTACTTTTAGTACTTTTAGTTCTTTTAGTTCTTTTAGTTCTTTTAGTTCTTTTAGTTCTTTTAGTTCTTTTAGTTCTTTTAGTTCTTTTAATTCTTATAGTTCTTTTAGTTCTATTAGTTATTTTTGTTCTGTTAGTTATTTTATTTCTTTAAGTTTTTTGTTCTTTTAGCTCTTTAATTCATTTAGTTATTTTACTTATTTATTATATGAAAATAATATTTATAAATAAATGATATTTTATCTTACTTTAAGGCACACACCACTCTAAAGGTGAAAGACGATAGAAAAACGAATATTTGTGAGTAAAAAAATAATACTTGAATAAAGTTAAATAAAAGTGAAATTTAATATGCAGATCGAACACTACTTAAAATATATTTGCCCTGGCATTCTAACTATAATGAATATTTCCAAACCAAGAAATTTAAAGATTTGGAATATGCACTGAAGGGCGACTTTAACAATATACTATGCGAAAAACATTCAGAATATTGTGGTAAATTATACATGACATTACTTGAAGTTAGACCAATCCCAAACGATGCTGATAAAATACATGTGCTTGTTGAGTTCAGACTTCCAGCAACTCTTATCGATTTTCGTAATACTTTGGAAAGTTCCATAAGGCTAACGAAAAAAATAAGTACCCTGGGTACAGAAATAGATTCGTTTTATTACTATATTCAAGTTAACGGTGAGTTTTTCAAGAACAATTAGATTATTTTAATATTGTTTGTAATGTTATTTAGATGTAAATGAGCCCTATGAATTTTATAAAAAAATGTCTAATACACCATATGTCGCTGACATCGTTAGTACCACTTTGAAATCAACTTGGACCTGGCTCAATGAAGACTATACTGAGAAACCAGAAGTTGCTAATGTTCAAAATTGTGCTGATTTAGGTAATAGCATCAACATTATTAAATTATAATATTTATGACATTATTTACAACTTTATTTATATAGCTCAAACTGAATTGCTGCAAAAGTTGTTGATTATTGAAAGTAATCAATATAAAATGATGCAATTTCTTGAAAAACAAAATCTACAAAATACTGAAAATCTGGAAACCAAAAGTAATAGATTTATAAATATGTATTAAGAATTTAGTAATATGTTTGCTTTGTATTTTTAGAAAAAGAACTAGAGAATCAAGTGCAATTATTCAATTTATTAAATACGTTTGTAAAGGCCTACTTAGGTGATATGGAACGTGACATTGTGACAATAAATCAACAAATGGGTAGAAATGATTTTACAACTGAGAAATCCAAAAATACAAATTAAAAATAATAAAGTATAATGATTAGAATTAATAAAAAAAAAATTATAGTACTATTCAAATTTGAATGATATAAATCTATGTTTGATATATATATAAAGAAACTAATAGAGTAACCGAACAACGGTATCTGAATTGTAGAAATTATTTCGAGGCAGTTTGATCAGTATGAAATTTGGATATTGTATTAGTTTTCTTATAATATAAGTATTTTGAATATAAAGGGTTTTTCAATAAGAGCGCTACAAAAGTTTTTTTGTACAGCGACAGGGACAGCAAACGACGCCATATTTCTTGCCGCTCTTTTGACATTTCTCTTCAGTAAGGTTTGCCATTTCATGATGGAAAGATATACGAGCCAACAACTAGTCGAAATTTTTAAAATTACTACCGAAATTTGAATTCGTATATCTTTCCATCATGAATTGGCAAACATAATGAAGAGAAATGTCAAAAGAGCGGCAAGAAATATGGCGTCGTTTGCTGTCCCTGTTGCTCTACTTTTGTAACGTCCCTGTTGAAAACCCCTTTACACCCAGAAAAAAATACTATATAAATAATAGTTTTTAACTATTAAAAATAGTCAATAGGATAAATTATTATTTTAATCGGAAAATACCATTAAATACTAGAAAATACTATTAAATTAATTGTCCCATTGACCAATTTTAATGGGATTTGAGGAAATTTTTTTCTGAGTGTATATATTTGATTTGATTTTTTAAAATTGATAAATTTGGCATACGATATCCATTTTGGCAAGGGGATCATTTTGTTAATAAAATACCGTACACTATAATCTGAAAATAAATTGTTCGAAATACATTTTTATGAAACGAATATATATGATTACGGCATTTCCATTGAAGATCGTAAAATATTATGCGAAATAGCGAGTGCAAACGATTTCAGCATTATAGAGTCCACAAAAGCACAATACTATCGACTACGTATTATTATCAGATTAACCTAATGTCAAAGAGAAGCACTGATGAAATTCTCTAGTAGTGTTTTTGTTGCATTTTCGGTAAAGTATTCGGCATAAGTCAATGTCAGTCGAAATAAGTAGTCGAAAAACTTCAGTTGTCAGCTTTAAATTTTGCAGTTTTTTTCGGTTCGAATAATATAAATACGTTAATTTTTTCACAATAATCCGTTTAGCTTTTACCTTCAACATTTACCTGTTTATTTTTTCACAATAATTATTTACGATTATAGTTTTCCATTTTACTTGAGGGAATGTTTCTAGAAACAATTCCTTCTCCGGTTATTTTTGGCGGAACAATTTTCGCCAAAATTATATCTGCACGGCACATTACTATTCTGAGGCACTTTTATTCCAAAGCAAGTCTTCCCAAAATGATTGCTGAATTTTTCCATTCTTCCATTTTTTACTTACATTCACTCTAAAAGTATTTTTTTTCTGAAAGAATTTTTGCAGATTTACTCGGTTCGATTAATATAAACCAGAGATCAGAAATAACTATTAAACTCTATTTCCATTTGGTTTTTCACTGAGAGATATTATTTTTCAAAAAATATAAAGGTCTTTGGTTGAGAAATATTTTTTATTTAAAAAAATAAAATTCTTTGATTGAGAGATACTTTTTATTTTTTAAATAAAAGTCTTTGGTTGAGAGTTACATGAAACCTTTATTTTAAAGGTTGTTAATGGTTGTTAATAATAATAATAGTTTGGCACTACATTCCTATAAGGACTTAGGCCGAGCTCTCTCATCATTTTGAGCTGTGCGTGTTATATTTGTACTCAAAGTGGTGGGACCTACAGTTTATTGCCGAATCCGAACGGCGCCCAAGAGCTTTTTCATAGGCAATGTTTTACTATCGTAGGTTTGCCATTTACTAACGAGAGGTAGCGCGGTATAGAAAAATGTTTCTATGAAAAGATGTTGTTAGCCCCAGTCCAGGCTTGAACCGGGGACCTTTCGGCTCGCAGTCCAACGCACTAACCACTGAGCTACCGCGGCTACGTTAATGGTTGTTAGTAGAACAAAAATTCAAATGGTCTCATTTCCAGGGATTCTTTTTTCTTGGAGAAACATACAAATTTGTAGTTGGAAAATTGTGATTTCAACCATTCCATTACTTTTTTCATCCAAAAATTTTTTAGCAAGCAGTTTTTTTCTCGAAATTTTTGGAACATTTGAAAATGGTAATTTTGAACCTAGCGTTTTTTAACAATATTTTCATTTTCGAAAATTTTCGAACATAGTAGTTTTACTTTTTTTAAATTGTGATTCGACATTTTTTTCGTAATTTTTCGAACATTGTTGTTTATTTAGAATATTTTTTTTAAACGGTGATTTCGACCATTGCATTGTTTTTGTCGTCCAACATTTTTTTAATATTTTTTTTTCGAATTGTTTATTTAATAAATTTTTTGGAAAATAGTGATTTCAAACATTGAGTTGTTTTTAACGCCCAAACATTTTTTTTAACAAATGTGTTTTTTCGTAATAATTGTTATTTTTGTCGAATACAATTTTGATGGAATATGTTGTTTTCGAACATTGTTGTTTTTGCAGACCAATCTTTTTTTTACTTTTAGGCTTTTAATTACATATGTACCCGAATTTTAAATTAAAAGTTATCATCAGTCTGTGGTCCAGACATATTTGGAGTCATTTAAAAAGAGAATTGTGCATCAACTGTTCTCAGCTTCCCAAAAATTACTAATGAGAGATATATTTTGTTAACCTTTATATCTCTCGCTGTTCAACCGCAACATACATTTTTTAAAAATAAAGGATTCTCTCAGACCATAAAAAAAAAATTCTCCAAAATAAAGGTATATCAAAACCGAAAATTTGCACATTTGGGCAGGGGTTCAAAATCTTCTTTGAAGTTCTTGGACCGAATACAACAACGTGCGATATATTTAAAAGGGTATGAAAATATTTCATCCTCTATTGGTTCTCATGAGCACCGAAGGACCCTTGGGTGTGTAAACCTGTTTTATATGAATTACAACGGATAGTGTTCGAGGGAAATACATGACCACCACCAGGGGGGTTACTATGTATCGCGATTCGAAAGTCAATGCGATACGAAAGTCAATTTAATTCGAAGAACAAAGCGCTACGTTGACAAATTCATACAATCTAACGGAATTGAAAAGGTAGGCGTGTTGTCACTTTGTGAATTTGAATACGAAAGTTCCAAATTTGAATGCGAAAGTCACACGTTCATGACAATAAATGGTATCATTTATTAGAATGCGAGTAATATCACTTTCGAATCGCATTACAGAGTAACCCCCCAGGTCGTATGTTCTCTCGTTCTACTCGGGCATCAAACCAAGCCCACCCCTTTGTAGTTCACTCGGCTCTCAACAGAACCACGCTTTATAGAGTGAATTCGTTATTCAGTCGCACGACACTTTTGTGGAACAGGCTCCCTGCGTCTGTTTTTCTCGACATTTTTGATATTGTCAAGTTCAAAACAAACATCCACCGACACTACTCGGTTATTCATCTTTCCTTCCTCTCTCTAACCTATCATTCCTTCTTACGATCAAGGAATAAATAGGGGGCATCCTGAAAATAATTTGTACAAAAAAACTTTATCTCTGACCTCTGATATAAACATTTGAATAGAAATCTTTTCGAAAATTCTTCCACAATAATTCGTTCATGATAATATTTCGTCAATTGTTCTTTAGACACTTCTACGTCAAGAAAAATTTCTGGTAGTTTCCTTACGGAGGAAAATCATTCAAGATTAATTTTTATCCAAACAGTTTTTGTATGCAATATTGCTTTCCAAATTTCTTTCTAATAGATTTAGAAAGAATAATAGGTTGTAACAGATAATTTTGCGGATTTACACGGTCTGATTAATATAACAATTTTAATATAAATCAACTCTATCATTCGTCCAAAATAATTTAATCACAACAATACATACCCAAGTCAATTCTTCTTCAGAGTATCCAATATCGAGAAAATTAATTCTTTCCCGAGAAAATGCATTCCCGAAACATTTCTTCGCCTGATTATTTCCCACAGAGACATTAATTTCTCGATACATTTCTGCATCGAGAAAATACCTTTCAGTTTCTATTTTCCATGCAAACATCTTTAATTTTTACTGAAATCGACATTAAAAATATATTTTTATTAAAAAAAAAAAATTTGCTACGAAAAACTTTATAAACTTTGAACTTTGTACCAATTATAGAATATGTAATTGAAACCGATATCTGCACCAAAAAAATTACTGTAGTAAATTATACTACATTTATGTCTTCGTTTTGAAAAAATGCAATTCTACTACATTTTGATCGTTTTTTAACACATTTGTATTAATTTGTCTCGATTTTACAATACAATGGTATTAGAAAATCGTTTTCTACATATTGCAGAATATGTAGTATGTATTTGTTTTCTGTAGTTTTTATTTTTGAAATACGTGTACTACATAATACATAAAATGTAGTAGAATTTTCTTGTGGTTGTGGGTAACAATCTTTACTTGTATTTTGTAGCGAGACAAATTTGTGGGTCACAAATTTGCCGCATACATAAATCTCCATCAAATAACGCAGCTGCATCATACAACGCCACTGCGTCATACAATGTAGCATGCAACAAATCATGCATCACAGCATGTTTGATGCTGGTTGCAACATGAAACACACACGAAGCGCATACACAAAGCATAAAGCATATGCAACATAAACACAACAACATAAATGCTGCATGCTGTTGCTGCATACGATGCAGCCAGTACAACGAGCAACACTACACGAAGACAACAACGAGATGCACGACTGAAGCAGCATACACCAGCAGGCGTGTATAAAAGGAGCGTCTTGGTGCAACAGAAGACAGTCTTACCCAGGCTGCCGAGGAATACCTATTCCCAGGGCAGCAATCTGAGCCGAGCTCGAGAGAAATATCAATTCCCATAAGTACACTGAGAGGAATAGCAATTTCCATAAGTACACTGAGAGGAATACCGATTCCTATAAACACTTCGTGAGGAATAGCAATTCCCATAGCACACTGAGAGAAATAACGAAGTACACTGAGATGAATAACGATTCCCAAAACTAAACAGAGAAGAATAACGCTATTTCCAAAAACAACATCAATAAATAAATAAAACTTAATTCATAAAATAATAAAGTAAAATACTGAAATCAAAGTAAAAGTTTAATTTTTTGTACGAACCCTGGACACCGCTGAACATACCCTGGAAAGTTCGTTACAATTTGTACTTTACAACTAAATAGTTTTCCGATTTATAATTCTTGTATCTTATTTTTGGTATTAAAAAAATTATATTAATATTGATTCATATAATTTTCCGAATTAATAAATATGTTATTTAATTAATTATCACAACAAAGTAAAATAACTACATATTATTGTAAAATTAAAGGCATATGTAGTAATTTCTCTACATATTTCGGGACGTATAAATAAATACAAATGTACTAAAATTTTATATAGAAAAGCTGTTAAATTATGTAGTAATTTTCCATACAAAAACAACTATATCAGTTTAGTAAAAATAAATACATATGCTTTTGGACGTAAATCAAATACATATGTATTTATTTTAAAGACATTTTTAGTTATTTTTAATACAGTATTTTTTTCAGTGTGTATAAACCCTTTTTTTAATATCAACATAGTTAAAACATAAGTACGAAATAATTACATACTACTAAAAATTGTACAAATTCTTGACATAATCAAATAGTACTAGCAGTCAAATAATTTTTGAAAACCCCACTATCGGTGAATGAAATATTTGATACACTATATACATAATATTAATAAGTAATAAAAAAAAATAAAGAACATAGATTAAAAATAATTTGGAAATTTTAATTAAAATTAGTAAAAACCAAGCTTTTCTTATCATCACACATATAGTTCTTTTTTGTTTATTTATTTTGATTTAATATTATTTTTTCATTTGCTTTTGCATTTTAGTCTTTCTCTTTTGTGGGTACGTTTATTTTATTTTTGATAATATAATGTTACGTATTTTGAGTACTAATACTCAGTCTCTTATCGACCGGCGGTTCAGTAAAAACATAAAATATTAAAAAAAAGTAATGAAAGTTATCGTACAAATTAGAGATTTATATTATTAGAGATTTATATTATGCTATAACATATTTTTGATATTATGTGCTGTTTTATTAAATGACAAACATTTACATTAATGGCACTGCTTAGGTTCTTTATTAATTTTTACAGTTGAAGTTCAAAATAGGTGAACCGAGACTTAATGGTTCTAAATTTGTGGCATCTAAGCCTCGCCCAGGGGCTTTTTGGCGGGCAATTGGGTGGCAAATAAGTATATTTCATATGTTTTATAACAAGCACTTTAATGGCAATAGTGTGGCTACCACTTATTTTGCCACAGAGTGGTTAATTGGGTAAATACTCTATACAATAAATAATATAAATTTTTAAAGAGATTACCAGAATTTAATAATTCATAAAATAACTGAATAATTGTAATCGCGAAATAATTTCGTTTCATATGTTCTCATAGTTCTCATAGTTGGTCTGTCAAAGTTCGATTTAATGGTTATCATTTTGTATATATTTCAGCGAAAAGTTAAATTGGTTATTTAGAATAAATTCACTACCGAAGGCACAGTAATATTCTCTCATAGATCTTAATATGTATATGAGGTAATGTAGAAAACTGGGCAGATCACATATAACAATCAACCGATCACGTCCACGGTCAGATGGATATCGTTAAATCAACTCAGGAAATTTAATAGTTCTAATAGCATTCGAAAGATTACCATTTTCTTATCAGTTACTATTAATATTGGTCTCATCGATCTGAAACTGTAGAATGTAAAATGATTTTTGTCACCTAATTTTGAAATACTTAAAATAAAGTTAGCGACTATTATTTCTAAAACGATGATATTAACTTTTAGTGTGGGGTTTTATTACAACTAGATTTTCCCATTTTAAAATTTGGTAAAAGAAAAAATTCATACAAAATATATGAAAAATACGATATATTTAAAAAAGATGTGGTTTTTTTGTTATATATATTTTTAGATACAACTATCCAATCAACATGGGTCTTTTGTGGAGAACATTAATATGTCTTACATTTATACAGGCTTGTATAAACATCAGTGTTTCAGAGGTGAGTCAATTTCATTTTTGTTTATGATATGTTTTAACATTAGGTTCGACGTATCAATATACTAGACCAGTATTTATTTTTGTAAAATGTATTTAATTTACAGATTACCATATAAGTAATTTTTAAATTGCTTTAACCGACTTCATATATTTTATAAATCACAATATTGATTTAACATATTGGTTTAAATCTACACCCAGAAAAAATACTATATAAATAATAGTTTTTTACTATTAAAAATAGTCAATAGGATAAATTATTATTTTAATCGGAAAATACCATTAAATACTAGAAAATATCATGACATTGCCATTGACTTTATATGAGTAGATTTATTTTTTATACTATTAAATCAATAATTGTCCTATTGACCAATTTTAATGGGATTTGAGGGAATTTTTTTCTGGGGGTATGTAGAAAACAAGTAGAGTATTTTAGTTAAATAAAGCGTGAGAAATCAAAAAAAAATTAGTGCGGAAATAATAATAAATTAATAAGAAGTCAAATTTTAAAAAGATTTTCTTTCAGTTTCAGTTACCGCATAAAACTGATATTCCTACTACCCAAGTAACCACGGCTCGACAATTGCCACGAACTTCTGTGCCAAATGTGCAGCTTTTAAGTTATCTCTAACAACAATGTTGCAAACTAGTATTTTATAGTTCCAAAGCGGTGGCTAAGAACATGTGTGGGACAATGCAATAATATGTCACAATGCTGTGATATATAAATCATACATTCCGATAGTGGAACAATACGAAAATGGTCGGAGTTAACTTTGTTGTTATAGCGTGGCAAAATAGTGGAAAATTTTAAAATGTATTATGTTCCATATGTGTTGCATGTATATAATGTAGAACCTAATAGGAACATGTTTATGAATAATATACCTAATTGACTTTAAAATGGTATAAATGTATATAATTATACACAAAATATTTATTATATCCACTAAATATATTCATGGAAAGTTGGGTTGTAAAAAAAAGACAGTCGAAATGTAAAATTTTAGAAATAACAAAAATCCCTATTTTAACAGATTTTCACAAATTGCATTTTTTTTTTTGGTGCGCATTAAAATTGGAGGGGATAGAATATAAGCTTTAACCCAAAAACTTGAACCGTTTGTTAAATTTGAGTTGTAGATTGCCGAAAAATCTGTCGTAGAGACTTATATTATTATACCATAGCATTTTTTAACATTATGTGCAGTTTTATTCCACGACAAACATTCACGTTAATGGCACTGGATCTTTATTATTTTTAATTTCAATCCACACAAGGTCCACATTTAAAATTACAGTTCAAGTTCCAAATAGATGCACTTTAATGAATCGAAATTTGTGGCAACTAAGCCTCGCCCCGGGGCTTTTTGACAGGCAATTAGGTGGCAAATAAGTATTTTCCACATGATATAGAACAAACACTTTAGTGGGTATATAGTGCTTATTATCCCTAGTTGAAATTTACGTAATTTGGATCATGACCTTAATATGTTAATTCTGTAATTGATCGAATTTAGACAAGGAACAAATTCAATGAACATGGCCCAAAAAAAAAGGTCTACTAGGGATAGAGTGTACAATTTGCACAAAATGTTCATAACATTCATTAAAGTGAAACTTTTTCTAGGTCGTACTGATAGGTATTAAGATAAGTTTCAGGGTCATCAAGTATACACACAGAAGAAATGTACATCATATTGATGAATTCCGTTCTTCAAACCATGATTCATTGCATTGAAGAACCATTCATAATATTAATGACTAACGACATCAATGTTCATCAATGTAGCCGCGGTAGCTCAGTGGTTAGTGCGTTGGACTGTGAGCCGAAAGGTCCCCGGTTGAAGCCTGGACTGGGGCTAACAACATCTTTTCATAGAAACATTTTTCTATACCGCGCTACCTCTCGGCAGTAAATGGCAAACCTCCGAGAGTAAAAACATTGCCTATGAAAAGCTCTCACCCGCCGTTCGGATTCGGCAATAAACTGTAGGTCCCACCACTTTGAGTACAAATATAACACGCACAGCTCAAAATGGTGAGAGAGCTCGGCCTAAGTTCTTATAGAACTGTATTATATATGTATGCGATCATAAAAAAGTGTTCTTCAATATGATGAACTGTATGTGAAGAATACGTTTCATCATATTAATGGACAAAAGCATAAAATACAACATATATGTACTACATATTAAAGAATGCTGTTCATGAAACCAAATTCTAATCGAAATATTTATTTTTCGTTCATTTTTTGCCGTACTTTCAGTTCTTTAAGCTTGTTCGACATGCACAGAAAAAAAAATGTACATCATATTGATGAATTCCGTTCTTCAAACCATGATTCATTGTATTGAAGAACCATTCATAATATTAATGACTAACGCCATCAATGTTATGAATGCTATCATAAATATGAAGAACGCTTGGTAACTGTCGAAAAAGTGTTCTTCAATATGATGACTGTATGTGAAGAATACGTTTCATCATATTAATGAACCAAAACATAAAATACAACATATATGTTCATCATATTGAAGAACGTTGTTCATTAAACCAAATTTCTACCAAAATATTTTTTTTTCGTTCATTTTTTGCCGTACTTCTCAGTTCTCACGTAGTTCTTGTATGTTATTTCTTATATAATCCTTGCTCGACATGCATAAATTAATAAAATGTTTTATAATATATTTATTATAATTACTACTTTTTATTAATAAAAAGTTATATTTATAAAAAATACATTTTTGAAAAAAATATTTTTTCGAGCAATTTTTTTTTTTCAAAAAAAAAATTTTTTTTTTTAAGCAATTTTTTTTTCGAACATATTTTTTTTTCGAACAAAATTTTTGTTTCGAACAAAATTTTTTTTTCCGAACAATTTTTTTTTGTGAAAAAAAATTTTTTTCGAACCTATTTTTTTTTTCGAACAATTTTTTTTTAAACAAAAAATTTTTTTTTGAAAAAATGTTTTTTCGGAACTATTTTTCTTCCCTAAAATTTTTTTCTGATAATTTTTATAAAATTTTTTCCTGTTATTTTTTAAATAAAATTTTTAAAACACTTTTTTATTTAAACACTGATTTATTTTATAAAAAAAAAATTTATTTTGAAAAAATATTATGAACAAATTCATCAATATGACAATTCAAATTCATTGTATTGAATATTTTGTTCATATATATAATGAATGCATTCATTAATATGTCATTTAATGAACGGTGGTATCAATATGATGAAACTGGTAGTTGGTGAAAAAATTCATAATATTTATGAATAAATTCATCATATTCAAGAATTTTTTTTTTCTGTGTGCTTAAATTAGTAAAATGCTTTGTAATGTATTTATTTATAATTACAACTTTTTATTAAAAAAAAATATATTTATATAAAATATATTTAATAAAAAAAATATTTGAAAACAATTCTTTTACGAAAAAATTTTTTTTTTCGAACAAAATTTTATTATCAAAAAAAATATATTTTCGTTAAATTCATTTTTCCTCGATTATTTTTTTTTTTTTTTTTTTTCAAAAAATTAATTTTTTGTTTTAATAAAATTTTTTTCCAGCTTTTTTCTAAGGACATTTTTTCAAATTATTATCCAAAAAAATATTGTTTTTTGAAAAATTCGTAAAAAAATGTCCATCAATTAATTTATTTTGAAAAAAAAAAATATATTAGTTCAACAATATTTATCAAATTGAATATTATATCCATAATTATAATTGAAAAATTTACAAAAAAAAATTATATAATTCATAGATACTATGATAGTCATCAATACGACGATTCAAATTCATTGTATTGAATATTTTGTACTTCACTATGATGTACGATAGTACGAATATTTTCATATATGTATATAATGAATCCATTCATTATAAACATATGTCATTTAATGAACGGTGGTATCAATATGATGAATCTATGATGAAAATTCATAATATTTATGAATAAATTCATCATATTGCTAATTTTTTTTTTTTAATATTTGTTATAGTATTTAATTAATTATATAATTTTTATATAACCACCAGAAACAGGAGAAACATCACAATCCCCATAACTCTTTGTACCATGAAAAACACTTTCGTGTAAGACGCGATACTTATGAACAATACTTGAATAGGATTAAGAGTGGTCAGAAAGAAACTGATTATTCAATGTTGTCTAAAGATGAACTCCAGAAAAAATATATGAATGAATATTTTGGAATGGAGAAAATACCACAAATTTGTAAGTTTAACATTGACATATTAAAAAATGTAAATGAATAGAATATTCGATTTTTAATACCACAATTAGATCGCACACTGCTAACGGTAAATATACCAATGTATCCAAGCCATCAAAGAGTATTTTACAGACTTTTAGAGGCCAGAATGTATGAATATATTAAACATATACTTGGCAACCGTTATAGAGAAGACTGCACTAAAATAGGAACGACAGTGCGTTCCGCCAAACGTAACACAAATGAGCCGAATAACAAAGTCGATGTGATTTTTCAACTGAAAATACCGATTGATTGCTTTGAAATTAAAAGTTTTGAAAGTGAGCTGCACGAACATATCAAGGACTTGAACGAGGGTGTCCAAATTGGACCAAACTATTATTATCGTCTGTCAAATGGTAAACACTACTTACATTTGGATCATTGAATTCCTACAAATATTGAAAATTTAGTGCGGTTACTGTTTCGGTTTCAATTACTAAATTCATTCATATAAATTCATTTATTATTTTTCTAATTGTTGAAATTTATTTAATTTAATTTAATATATTTGGTTTATTATTTCTTATAGATATAAACGCACCCATTGACTTTAATGACTCAGTTCCTACAACAACTACGCCAGCTAGCGTCAAAATTTTGCAGAAATCGAATTTGGTTACTGGAGGTCCAAATGGTGTTAATTCAAATCCACAAAATTCTTCAGTATCTGTATAGAATACGTACAATATTTTTATAGTTGCAAATTTGTCTAAATTTAAAGTGTAAACTAAATTGTAGGTTTTTCTTCCATCGTTATTCGATAACCGGAAATTGGTAAAATCGGTAATTGAATTAAAATTTCGAAAATTTGCTGAATTAAATAGTAAACACTGCATTAGCGACCAAAATTTATTTTAGTTTTAAATTTAGACAAACTCGCGGACACCACTTATATTGTTATTATTTTGAAAAATATGTTATTTATCATTTAAAAACAATTGTAGTGCTATTAAAATTAAATAAACATTTCATTAAAATAAGTACATATGTAGTTACTTTACTTTCAAGGAAAAAAAGTCTTATGTTTCAACTGAAATCATGCACTTGGTTTATATAAAAACAAGTACACACATTTTTATAAAAGCTATATAATAAATTACTACATAAAATAAAAATAACTACACAATGCTTTGATTTTTACTACACTTTTTTTATTTTTTTTTTAATCGAAAAAGCTGTTTTTATATCTATAGCATGGCATTATGTATTAAACATATTTTAATAAAATTTAATATGGTCTTGCAACTCATAGGATTATGGCAGGAATATATTGAAAGATCACTTCCAGACCATGACCCTAGATGAACCGAATGAACTACGATCTTATTTGTAATTTTGTAAATGAAAATATTTGTATATGACATCAAAAAATATAATAATTTCAAAATAAATTTCTAAATTTACTCAAATTTGTAGAAATATATTTTTTTGTAAAACAAAATAAAATAAATGAAATCCCAATTAAAATCCCCGATGTTTACTTTAATAACTTCGATAAATAAAATTTTGATCTTGTTTCTTTATCGATTTTAATGTTTAAATTTTCATGTACATTGGTCATTTTTGAGACCATACGTTCCGAGTTCGTAAAATTTCTCATACCGATAAAACTTCGACTCTACTCTATGTTGGGATGATGAACAATCAAATCAAATTTCAAAATTTTATAAGTACTAAGGGTTTGGTCCGTTGCAGAGATCTGCAGTAAGTGTCTTGGCTTCTAAATCTACTCGTTCATGTATTACTGCATGAGTACAGAGTCTCTCAGAGAAGAAAACTTGCGTGCTTCATGATTTTCAAGCAGACGTTTGCTACTAATTGCTCTGTTTGAATGTAACTCACACTTAGGCACACTATTTTCGAGCGCAACTCATACTTGGAGTTGATTTTTTAGCGAGTAGCACTTTACAGCTTTTGAGCCTCTTACTGCAGATCTCTGGTCCCTTGCTTGAATGTCCACCTAGTTCTTAAAATGTCATGAAGGTCGTGAGGTTCTGGACGGGACATTCGTATGCTTAAAACTTTAATATCTCGAAGGAAAATTAATGAATGTACTTGATTTTTCATGTAAGTTTTCATGTGAGTTTTCATGTAGTATTTAAATACGACTAAACCTCTATATGGTAGATCAAAAGATATAAATGAAATAGACAGCGTTCCGGATAAAAACGGTAGTTTATGTTGATATTCATATGGAAATGCCAAAAAGTCAGCAAATTTTGCTAACAAATTATTTTTTAAATATATAAAAAAATATCTGAAATCATCTGCTTTCTTTGTATATATACATTTTGTTCCTAAAGTTTATTAGTTTTTCATAGTAAATCACAGAAAAAACCTGGAGGGGACAAAAAATTCCGAATAGAAATTATCAGTAATATTTTTATACAAAAAAATACTTTTTGCGTACAATTTTTTTTTTTTGAGATATTTCGGAACATAGCTGAGACAATTCACTTTATTTTTGTTAATGTACACTTTGTTCCTAAAGTTTACAGTTATTTCGTAATAAATCGCAGAATAATTCCGGACCCTACACTAAGAGTGAAAGGGTATATTCAGTTTCGTACGCCGTTTGTAACACCCAGAAGGAAGCATCTCCGGTATGGAAAAGTATATATATTCTTGATCAGCATGACCTCCTAGGTCGATTTAGCGATGTCCGTCTGTCCGTCTGTCCGTCTGTCCGTCTGTCCGTCTGTCTGTCTGTCTGTCTGTCTGTCTGTCTGTCTGTCTGTCTGTCTGTCTGTCTGTCTGTCTGTCTGTCCGTCTGTTGAAATCCCTACTACTTTTAAAATTGAAGAGCTAGATAAATGAAACTTATAACTTTGATTACTAATATACCTACGCTGTATGTGCGAAAAAATTGGCGAGATCGGTTCATTGTGACCTATGATCCGACCACTTATGTTCAAATACCTCATATAAAATGTACATATAAAGATCAATTTTTATGTATACGTGCTTAGGTAAACTTTTTTGGTCAAATATATATTGATATCATGCTCAAGTACGTGATAATAATGTTTTCCGGCGAAAAGACTTGTGGTTCACAAAAAAAAAAAATCGAAATTCGGTACACCTACCCATTTGTAAATATGGGTATCAAATGAATGGAAATTCTTCAGCGATTGAATGTTTGTAGTTATTTTCAGGATTCGTATACCCTGGTGACCTATATATCACTTTGAATGGTAACCACACATATGTGTAGGGTATTTATAGTCGGCTTAGACCGACAATAATTTTGATATTTCCCATGTGATCTAACCTTCCCAACTGGTTATACTGTTGTTTTACCTCTTGGTACTCAATGTTTCGTACGGGACAGATTTCAATTAGCTGTCAAAAGTTTTCGATCATGGTTGACGTTTTTCTGGAAATGCCCATATGGAGCTATTGAATTCTTCAATTTATATGATACGTTGGTGATGCGGTTATCGAGTACCAAAGCTGAAGAAAACCGAACTTTTCGACTGTAGTCACTATTTCTAAGATTTTTAACTCATTTGGTAGCTATGGTTAAAAGTCAAATATTTAATGAACTGTTGATATTTTGTTGAACTTTTAAATAAAAATGTAATTAAATTCAAAATTTAAAAAAGTGAATATATAGGATACTGTCAAAATGAAGCTGAATATTTTCTCTGGATGTTGCCGTCATTACACTGCACTCGTAAGAGCTACGAACTTAGAAATCTTGAATAAAATGTGTGAAGAAAAATGCTCCTATTTACAAATGGCTGGGTGTCCGAGAATACAATAAACGTCATTTCAATTTCAAAGAACGACAGTAGCTACACTTTTAAACATATTTTATCAATATTGCGACTGGCCGGTGGTGAGCATTCAATTTTATTTCATTTTAAACACAATGGCATTGGGAAAAGCATACACTCAGTGAAAAGTCCCATTAAATCCCATTCCAAAAAAAAAGTCAATAGGACAAGTTTTGATATAAATAAGTGTACACAATATAAATATTACCATATAAGTAAAATCAATTTATAGTATTTTGTAGTATTCAATGGCCAATTATCAATTAAATCAATGAATTATTATGATATTTTTTGAGTGTAGTAACATAAAATGTATATTTTCATTTAAATGCTTGGCCAGATCTCTACAAATATTGTTTTTTTTTGTTGTTTACCTTATCTGCAAAGTAAAAAAAGAATGCTTAAAAACACTGATTACATTGACGTTCTAAAAACGTAAGTGGACATGGAATACCCCATATATATTATGTACAATAATTTTGAGAATGAATTGTGTCGGGAATTGTTACCGGAAAGAATTGACGCTGAAACAATTTATCTCGGTAATGAATAAACTAGTCTCTGAAAAAACTGTATTGTAAAAAAATTCATTGGAGGAGAATATTTAGTGATGCACACGAAACGAGAAAAATCTCGATCTCGCTCCATCTGGTCTCGAGACAAGATCCGAAATCAAGATGGCCTCTATGAATTGAGTCGGGCTCCGATATCGAGATACAATTTATCAAGATCTCAATCGAAATCTCGACGAGATCTCGATTTTTTTTTATTCACTTCATAGTGTATATATTAGGGCCTCCAATCCCGGGATCATCGCTGTTGTTTTTCGCCAAACACAATTTCCGTTGAACCGCAATCAAACACAACGGCACGGTCTGCCGAGTTTCGAGCTGTTACGCTAGCGCGCTAATCGGAGCACCATAACATTTCGAGCGCTCGCTTGGCTTGCTCTTTTTGTAAATTTGGATTAAATGCATATCTAATGCTCTATATTTAGTAATACATGTGTAGAATTTAATAATAAATAAGAATGAACGCAAAAACTATAAAAGTTACAGTTGTTAACGAAATAATTTAAAGAGAGAGCCACTCCGAGCCGATCGGAATGTAGGAGCGCTATACATTTCGAGCGCTCCATTTAATAGAAGCTCGAATGCTACATGCTCAGCTCGGTTGGACGATTCAAGTTCTTTTAGTTCGTGTTTCTCACTTAACATCAGCGAGTTAACGACTGTTTTCTTGGCTCGAACACATGGACTTTATGTCACAAATACACCCAGAGAAAAATTTTATTAAAAATAGACAATAGGACTATATTTAAGAATATTAATATTTTAATTTTAATCGGAAAATACCATTAAATACCATTAAAAATACCATGATATTGCCATTGAGTTTAAATGAAAAGATTTATTTTTTGTATGCTATAAAATAAATAATTGTCCTATTGACCAATTTTAATGGGATTTGTGGGAATTTTTTCTGGATGTACGAGCGAGCGCCCAATTCGGATTTCATTTTTACAGTATTATTTTTGTTTAGGATTACTCTCAGAAGTAAATGTCCCATTAAGTAATTAATGTACTATGTACTTAATGTACTAATGTACTATGTTCATATTAATTTAAAATTTTCTAAATATTTTGAGAGCATTTAAAAAATTCCGTATCATTATTTAAATATTTCAATATTATTTTTTTTAATAGTATAAATACTATTGTTCTGATGTTTTCCTACTATAATAGACAACTGTATTGTCGCATGTATTTTTTGTCATAATCCACATTATTAAACGCGTTATAGGTAAGTACTCAATGTAGTTAATGTAAATTCATTATATTTAATATATTTTTTTTTCATTTATTACAGAAAACAAATAATAAATCGAACTTCTACTATGGCAACGGACTCAAAACTAAATGTAGACTCAAGTATTACAATCAATTATTGGAAACTAAAGCGAAAATTAAATGTGTTAAAACCATTTGCAAATTGTTTTGTGTTTTTTTTTTTATGTGTACTATTTTTTAAAGATGAATTTCAATTTCGACATTTAAATTAAATTAATTATACAATAAAATAATTAATATCATTTTTTTAATGTAATGTAATTCGACTTTACCATAAAATTAATAATACATATCATTAAGTATTTATAGGTCTTGCCATTTGTAATTAAAAGAGTACATTATAAAATTAATGGTACAACAAAATATTGCATTAACAGTATGAATGTTATTGTACTAATGGTACCTATTGGTTCCTATTGACCAATTTTAATAATATTAATAATTGTTTTTCTATTGAATTAAATACTATTAATTTACCATGTTTTTTTCCGGTGTAACGGGATTGATTTTCGAATCCGGAAAGTCCTGACATTGTTAAAATACTTCGAGATTGGAACCCCTAGAGTGCATTATAAAAAAAATATATGTTAAAACTAAGAACAAAAAGGTTCTGACATTACTCTCCCAAAAATAACCTTGGAGAACTGGTTTTTGCCATTTTTTTCAAACACCATTTTTGAGGAATTCAATTTATATAATTTATATATCCTCTTTCTAATTTCGTTATTCATTTTTATACCCTACACCTATGAGGTACAGGGTATATTAACTTTGTGCATATATTGTAACGCCCCTTAGAAGGCGTGTCCGGTATGGAAAAGTATATATATATTCTTGATCAGCATCACTACCCGAGTCCATTTAGCCATGTCCGTCTGTCTGTCTGTCTGTCTGTCTGTCCATCTTGCTGTCTTGCTGTCCGAATACAAAATAACTTGAGAAAAACTGATCAGAATTCGATGAAATTTCGTCTCAATATATTTTAGCCAAAAGTAGGAACTGAGTTTGAAAATGAGCCAAATCGGTCAACGGACACGCCCACCTCCCATACAAGTCACTTTTTTAAAACTCTTTCGGAACTAATAACTCGAAAAGTGTTCAAGGTATAGTTATAAAATTTAAAAATTATTGTTAAAATTCACCTATAAATATGTGGTCCAAAAATGGGCGTGATCCGCCCACTTTTTTTTTCATTATTTCCCGGGTTTTCATAGTGGAAATTTGATCCGTAAATTATTAAAATCAAATCTGTGAAATATTAGCCTTTCAAAATGTTAAATATGGGCGAGGTCCGCCCAATTATATTTTTCAATTTTTTTTTTAGTTGTTTATACTTTTATATAAATTTTTTAATATATTGGGATATAAGACGTAAATTTCTGATATATGAATAATATTCTGAGGGTGGGGAGGTTCAGCATAATTAAAAACTTTAAAATTAAGATATGCAATTAAATATCCCACATTAATATCCCCACCAAAGGTGTAGGGTATTCCATAGTCGGGCCCGACGGACTATAAAAATCCGCCCCATGTGACCGAACTTACCCATGTGACCTAACTTTCCCAACTCGTTTAATATCTAACATCGAATCTGAGATATTTACAATTGATTTTTCACCATATATTTTCACCATAAATTTTTTGTCATTTTTTAGAAAATCTCACCGAGATCTCGTCGAAATTCGAGATCGATATTATCTTCAATATTCGAGACGAGATCCAGATTATTTTTTTATTTAGGATCGAGACCGAGATAATCTCGCCTTTGCACATCACTAAGAAAGACTCAGAAAAAGTTGTGTATGTTGTCATTACATTTCAATCATTTCTGATCCTTAACCCTAGTAGTAAATGTCCTAGCGCCATGATCGAGAACAGAATATTGCATTTTTTCTCTTCTCATAATCCAACCAGTTACACAAACAACATAATCATGTCGTTATAAAGTGTAACCTAATGGTAAAAATGTCTACTAGAGGTAGTAAAGATTGGATCGTAATATTTTCGATAGTTAATTAAATAATCTTCTTCAAAAAGTTATTCAGAAAAACTGAATTAAATACGTTGGAATTTGGTGATAATTTTAATATTAAGTTAAATACAAAAATAAAATTTCAAATTAAGTGTTAGTTTTTTTTTAATAATTATTTTTTTTAATTCGTAAGTAAAAAACAAGCTTTTTTTACTATCACAAAAATGTATTTTTTTTTTATTTTTATTTTTTTAATTTCTCTTTGTGACTTTGAAAATACAAATTTGTAGTATTTCATTTATATAATGTTACTTCGTTTGTTCGAAACATTTAGTTGATTATTCTCCGGCGTTTGAGTACGACTGGCATTTCCCATTTTGTATTTTGATAACAATTATTAATTCAATCAAGTGTAGAGTTTTGATTAAACGCATTGTGTATAAATATCATAGTATTATATGTGGTCTACGTGTATTAGAAAATTGTGTCTAAACTTAAATATAATCATTAATAATAACTTATATGACAAATACATAAAGAAAAGATTTATAAATAATAAAGAATTATTTTAAAGAAATGCGATATATTTAATATTATTTGCAAATAATTAAACTATAAATAAACATGGGGTATTTGTGGAGAACATTACTGTTACTAACGTTTATACAGGCCTGTATATATATCAGTGTATCAGCGGTAAGTAATTCCTTTAGTTTTATAAAAAATTTTATAAAACTTATCTTAAACTTATCTCCAAAACATAATTTTGCAGGCATTAACATGTATGTTTGGAATTTTATATAAACATAATATATAATTGACTGATAAATCATTTGTACACAGGGTTGTATTGAGACTTAAACAGTGTTGTAATGAACTCTGACTTACATTATAATAACCCGGAAACATTTTAATGTTGCCACTTAAAATGGAGTATGTTCTAATGGAACCATAATAATAATTACTGCATCCAAATAAAATAAATATTTGAACCGAAACCTAAATATGTTCAAATTAAAACATGATTTTGAACGACCTGAATATAAATATGTTTCCAGAGAAACATATCAGTTGTTTCAGTTCAAAAAGTAGTATGTTTGCATAAAAACATATCTAAATATTTTTGGAAAGGAATCCTGAAAATAAAATAAAAATAAAATATTGTTTTTTTTTTATTAATTTTTATTAAAAATTATTAAACATGCACAGTGGAAATTAATAATATTTGAATTCATATACAAATAATTGAATTAAAACTGCAAGTACTAGTCTCAGTGCAGCACATAGTGTTGGCAAGGATATCGCGGAGCCTGTTGTAAAGAACCATGCCGAATTCTGTTTGAAAGTAGAAGCACTGATTTTTCAGTTGTAGTTTTTTTGATGAAATATCCGTGTCGGCTTTTCACAATATTCTTAGAAAAACGTTCAGGAACAATTAAATTATATACTGCACTATTAAATGATATTATATGTTACTATTTGTACTTTTTGTACCACAATTTGTATCTTTTTTAAATTTACAAATGACATCGTATTACCGATACGAATACGTTTTCTGAACAAACATCAAAAGACACGTATGCGGAAAATGGCGGTCACCGAGTGTAAACTTCGTATACAAGAAGAATATTCCAAGAATACTTTTATTTAGATTTAATTTCATTTTTATACCCTACAATAAGAGTGAAAGGGTATATTCAGTTTGGTACGCCGTTTGTAACACCCTGAAAAAAGCATCTCCGGTATGGAAAAGTATATATATTCTTGATCGGCATGACGTCCTGAGTCGATTTAGCGATGTCCGTCTGTCCGTCTGTCCGTCTGTCTGTCTATCTGTCTATCTGTCTATCTGTCTATCTGTCTGTCTGTCTGTTGAAATCACGATTACAGAAATTATATATCTAAGCTGTCTGAACAAGGAAATTGGCATAATCGGTGTATTGTGACCTGAGAACCGACCACTTGTTCAAATACCTCAAATAAAATTTACATCTACGAATCAATTTTACTGTATACGTGCTTAGGAAAACTTTTTTGGTCAAATATATATTGACACTATGCTCAAATAAATGAAAAAATGTTTTCCCACGAAATGACTTGTGGTTCCCAAAAAAAAAATCGAAATTCGGTACACCTACCCATTTGTAAATATGGGTATCAAATGAAAGAAATTTCTTCAGGGATGGAAAGTTTGTAGATATTTTCAGGATTCGAATACCCTAGTGACCTATATACCACTTTGAATGGTAACCACACATATGTGTAGGGTATTTATAATAATTTTGAAAATCCTAACTATCATAATAACACCTACTTTAAAATTTCCCATGTGATCTAACCTTCCCAACTGGTTATGTTTCTTTTCAAACATCAGTATGTTTAAAAGGACCAAACGATGACAAATAAGACGTAGATGGAAAATTCTGCTCAACGAGTGCCAACTTCGTATGCAAGAAGAATGTTGCAAGAATACATTTATTTAAATCCTATTTCTTTTTTGTTTGTTTGTTTTTAAACATCAATATGTTCAAACGATGCCAAAACACGGCGTAGATAGAGATTGCTGCATAACGTTGCCAACTTCGTCAGTCGATAAATTATCGAATTAAGACGAGCGTTGCGAACATACGTTGTATTTAGATTTGATTAGAATTTTATGTGTTTCGAAACATAGTTTTAACAAAGTAAATTGCCAAGAAATAGTTTATTCAAATGCAATTAAAATTTTATGTTGGTATTGTAACATATTTATGGTAAATTTGACAGATTCTGCTGGACAATATAATAATGTTTACACGTGAACAAAAATATATTCAATTTCGATTATAATTTAATTACACTTCATTCCTAATACATGTATGGTATTTTCGTATTACTTTTTAATTACATTCAAACATATTCAAACAAATCTTTTCAATCCGTGTATACGCGGATAGAAAAGATTTGTTTGAATATATTTGAATGTAATTATAACGTAATCACCATATAAATATTTGGAGTAAGATCTAATTACATTATAATTAATTGTATAATTTTGTTGTTCAGATTGAAATATTATTATACGCTATTTAAACATACATTGCTTTAGTCGCGGATTTACATGAATTTACTATATTAATGTTTCTGTAGAAATATATATTTTTCATCAGATATTAATATATGTATGTTTGATATTTCCGCTTTTTAACACATCCAACGTCAATAAAAGTTCTTTGAGTTACATGTATTTGGTTATTCGTGATTGTTACTGGGTGACAACGAATTTAAAAATAACAGCATTATTTTGATTATATGTATGTTTAGTATGTTGCCGCGGTAGCTCAGTGGTTAGTGCGTTGGACTACGAGCTGAAAGGTCCCCGATTCAAGCCTGGACTGGGCTAACAACATCTTTTCATAGAAACATTTTTCTATACCGCGCTACCTCTCGGCAGCAAATGGCAAACCTACGAGAGTAAAACATTGCCTATGAAAAGGTCCCACCGCCGTTCGGATTCGGCAATAAACTGTAGGTCCCACCACTTTGAGTACATATATAACACGCACACCTCAAAATGGTGAGAGAGCTCGGCCGAAGTTCTTATAGGACTGTAGTGCCAAACTATTATTATATTATGTTTGGCATTACGATATCCGAAATAAATAACAACGCTGCCTACTTTTAGCACTCAGTAAGACTCACATTTATACTTTTGTTTAAGTACCGCCAATTACTGTTAATACTAGATAGTGGCTGTTTGTGAAATATCCAATTAATTTGTAATGCACTGGAACAATAGATGGAAATAAAATTATTAAGTAAAAGATGTGTAACAAAAAAAAAAATTTTAAGTTTACAATTATATAATATAAAAAAAATATAATTTAAAAAAATGGAAAAAAATAATATTGTGTAAAGAATTTAGCACTAAATTTTCTTTTACATTAAAATGAAATGTGAACATTAATATGTTTACATGTAAATAAAATGTTTTTCACATTCGAACATATATATGTTTGCAATAACACCGAAAATTATTCATTCTGAGCATTCATATGTTTGGACAAAAACAAATTTTTGTTTCGCTGTTATTATAATAATATTTGACAATGAAATAATAAATACTTTGGTTTGCATAAAGCTCCCAAGATATATGTAATGCCTGCAAAATTATGTTTGGGAGAGCCCTTTTTTTCCAGCGTGTAGTTTTTTGAATCGCGGTTTATATAAAATATTTATATATCAATATGGAAGTGTTAATCGATATTTTCGACTTAAATATACACTTTACATAGACTCAGAAAAAATCACAAAATCTTATTTAAATTTGTCAATAGGATGACTATTGATTTAATAGTAAATAAAATAAAAAAAATAAATATTTTCATCAAACTCAAAAATAATTTTAATGAAACTAATTGTAGTATGTACTGCAACCAATTTCGAACTGTTTTAGAAGAATTTAGTACAGATTTAGCACCATTTGGAGTGTATAGACTAATATTTAAAGTGTATAGGTTAATATGGCAGCTCCGTCAGCAAATTTGTAAACCATTCGATTTAACCGAATAAAGTTAGTTGGTACAACTAACATTTATATTCTTCCAACCTCATGCCAAAAGAGGATTTTTCTTTGTGTACATCATCCAACATTTAAAGTTTCTGCTTATTCTAAGCGGATCAATTGTACGCAAATCATGCCTGTAATAACTAAACCCATCGGGACCATCTAAATGAGTTTATTTGTCTCCATCTTATCTTGTCAATTTATGCTCTGAAATGTTAGATCTGTTAGTTCCCAGTCTGCCATGACTCAAAGCCCTTTGATGTCTCTAACACAGACAAAAAAATAATCATCATATTGATGAATTTCGTTTTTCAAACCATGTTTTACTGTATTGAAGAACTATGCATAATATTGATAAACATCAATGTTGTGAATTCATTATAAATTTGATGAATGACCGAAAAATGTTCTTCAATATTATAAAGTGTATGTAAAGAATACGTTTCATCATAATTATGAACACATACATAAAATACAACATATTTGTACATCATATTGAAGAAAGTTGTTCATCAAACTAAATTTCAACCAAAATGTTTATTTTTCGTTCAGTTCTCAAGTAGTTATTCTAATGTTGTTTCTTATATAAGTTTTGGTCATCATACAGAAATTAGTAAAATGTTTTATAGCAAATAATCAGATTTAATATTGGAAAAAAACGTGCAAAGTTTGACCCCTCGTTTAGATACTACAGCCATTGAAGTTTTAAGATGTGATTTCTCGGCTCCTACTAACACGATCTCGAATGATCAGATTTAATATGGTATAAAAAATAACAAAGTTTGATCCATTTCCGACTTTCCGTTAAAAATGGGATTTCTCGGCTCCTACTAAGTCGATTTCTATGATTTTCATACCGAATGATCAGACTTAATATGGGATAAAAGTGCAAAGTTTGACCCCTCTACGACTTTCCGTTAAGATTCTAATTTGAAGTTAGAGATGTGATTACTCAGCTCCGACTAAGTCGAATTTATTTTCATATATCGATATGATTTTCATATCGAATGATCAGACTTAATAAGGGATATGCCCCTGTAAATGAGCTTTGTTTAATGAGCTTTGTTTAATTTTAACATATGTTCAATGCACGTTATAGAATTTAATTATTTAACCAAACTTTTCTTTTTATTTCCAATCACACAGCAACCGAATGAGCAAAATCCCGATAACGCTATATACCATAAAGGATATTCACGTGTAAAACGCGGTACAATAGCAACAAATTTTCTGACTAGATCGAAAAGGACTAACACAGTTAGTACAACCATAATAGAAAAAGTGATACATTTGCCAAGTCTAATGAATAAAATAAAATCGGAGGTTAAAGATTTTTTTTTTGGAAAGCAGAAAATTGTGGAAGAAACAAAATTTTGTAAGTTTCAATTTTATTAAATATAAATATTAATATAAACAATTAAATTTTAATTGATTTTTTATTACCATTTACTAGATTACACACGGCTAATAGTAAATGAGCCATGGGATCCAAGACACGTAAATTGGTTTTACAGACATTTAGAGGAAAAATGTACACCATACTTCAATGACATACTTTGCAATCATTATGGAAGATTTTGCAATCAATTAAAGTTGACGGTGCGATTAGCAGAACCTGACACAAATGATCCCAAACACAAAGTCGATGTAATTTTTCGACTACAATTACCAAATAGGTGTGATAGTTTTAATGTTACCATGGAGCGATTTATTAACAAACATAACGATGTGGTCGAAATTGGACCAAACTATTATTTTAGACCAGTAAATGGTAAATATATTTAAATACAAACTTCATTGAGAAAGTTGGAAATTACACATAAGGGTTTTTCAATAAGAGCGCTATAAAAGTTTTTTTTCAAGGGTTTTTCAACAGGGACGCTACAAAAGTAGAGCGACAGGGACAGCGAACAGCGCCATATTTCTTGCCGTTATTTTGACATTTCTCTTCAGTGAAGTTTTCCATTTCATGATGGAAAGATATATGAGCCAACAACGAGTCAAAATTATTAAAATTTACTACCGAAATTCAAATTCGTATACCTTTCCATCATAAAATGGCAAACCTTATTGAAGAGAAATGTCAAAAAAACGACAAGAAATATGGCGTCGTTTGCTGTCCCTGTCGCTCTACTTTTGTAGCGTCCCTGTTGAAAAACCCTTTAGAAAGGAAATTTGTTTGGAAAAATATTTATTTAACGTTTATGTTAAAATCGTTTCTTACAAACACAAAAAAATCCTCTTTTGGCATGAGGTTGGAAGAATGAATAAGTTAGTTGTACCAACTAACTTCATTCAGTTAAATCGAATTGTATACAAATTTGTTGACGGAGCTACAATATTCGGTTAGCGTTTGAAAAATCAATAAATTCTTCTAAAACAGTTCGAATTTGGTTGTTGTCCAGACTACAATTCTTTTCAGTTTTGACAGTAACAACCGACTAAGCGCTTGAGAGAACCGAATAAGTTGGTTGACGCAACAAATCTCTATTCTGTGTGTAGGCAAAATGAACCAAGTTGTAGCTTTAAAATATAGATTGTAGAACCGTTTGGATTGTGTCTATGATATTTTTGTTTCTGTCAACCGACACCTTTTCAGACATGTTCAAATCGATAAATGAATGCATAACACTGATGTTTTACACACATAATATAGATTTCTTGCGCCAACGAACTCTTTGCCCAACCAACTTATTCGGTTATCTCAACCGCATAGTCTGTTGTTATTGTCAAAACTAAAAGAAATGTAGTTTGGACTACAACCAATTTCTAACTGTTTTAGAACAATTTAGTATAGATTTAGAAACTTTGGGACTGTGTATAGGATAATATTGTGAGCGCCAAACGATCATGGCAATTCCGCCAATTAATTTGTAGACAATTCGATTTTGCCAAATAAAGTTAGTTGGTACAACTAACTTTTTTGTTTTTCCAACCTCATGCCAAAGAAGAATTTTTCAATTTATAGTCATAAGTATTAAGAATCAGTAGTATAAGTAAAGGTTGGTAGAACGTTATTCTAATTTTTAATTTTTCATAAACAGATATTTTTGTGCCCATTGGTTTTAATGATTATATTACAACAACAAACACAACAACTATTACAACAACAAAAAGGCCACATGAAGATGAAAATCAGAGTACGACTACGGAAAAACCTTTTATGGATCCTAATGTTAATAATACGTCACCTACGGATATAGCCGATAACAATATCAAACTTTGCTATGATCAGCCCTGGACTGTTGCCAGCTGCTTTGACGGCAGTCCAGTACCATGTTTTCAAATGTGTGATGATTATAAGGATTGTGAAGATAACAGTGACGAGGATGAAAATATGTGTAAACGCCTGAAAGAGTTTCAAGCGTCAGAGAACACTGATGATGATGACGATGATGATGACGATGATGTTGACGATGATGAAACTGGCGATGATCAAGCTCACGATGATCCTGCGGAAAATCCCACTGATACAAATGATTTTGTTAATTCAACTGAACACATTTGCAAAGTCAATCCCTGGTCAAGTTTTAGTTGTAATAACAACGAAATTATTGAATGTCATCAATTGTGTGATGGCTACGATGATTGTGTTGATCACAGTGATGAGAATGTGCAAATGTGTGTTGATTTGGGTTATAATATGGAAAATAGAATGCAGCAAATCGAAGTAAACGCTCTGACAAAGGAACAGAATGTAGATGTGGCGACGGAAGAAGTTGCAGCAACCAAATTCGATGTAACAACAAAACTCGATGTTAACAGTTCCAATAACATCGATTGTATAAGCACTGATGTGCAAAATTGTAAATAAAAATCTAACAGAGACTATAAATTTAATTTTTTTATATACATAATATGAGATTTATTAAATAATAATTATAATATATAATTTTCAGTTAATGCCAAATTCTTAGCTAAATTGATGGTCATCGAAGAAAATCAGTATAATATTTGGGAACAAGTGCAAGAACAGAAATTAGCACAGACAGAGCTACTTAAAAAAGAAAGTAATTATTTAAATTATGTAGTTTAGTACAACACATTAACGCTTATTCATAATATTAATATATAATAATTATAATATAATGCACACACAGAATAGAGATTTGTTGCGCCAACCAACTCTTTGCCCAACCAACTTATTCGGTTCTCTCAACCGCTTAGTCGATTGATATTGTCATAAAAAAAAGTTGTAGTTTGTACTACAATCAATTTCGAACTGTTTTAGAACAATTTAGTACAGATTTAGAACAATTAAGAGTGAGTATGGACTGAATATATCATGTGTATAGGCTAAAATTGCAGTTCCGTCAGCAAATTTTTACACCATTCGATTTAACCGAATGAAGTTAGTTGGTACAACTAACTTTTTCATTCTTCCAACCTCATGCCAATAAAGAATTTCTCTGTGTGCATAAATAACATAATTGTATGTGACCCTAAAAAATGTTCACACTATTTTAAGAGTGATTTGTACAAACAAGGTCAATAAGTGAAAGCATTCTTTTTCAAATCGAACCTCTCCTATTCTCAATAGGTTTTCCATTGTATTCTGAAATCTATTCCCTACGTTTTGTGATAAATATAACCACAAGTGTCCACGCTCAAGCCGAGATTTGAACCCGAGAACTTTAGAATGCAAGTCCAGCGCGCATATCTCTGGACTGCTGGAATAGAAAAGCAATCAGACAGAAAATTCGAATTACTTAAAAGTCATACTCCAAAATTTTTATTATTTATAGGCAAAAGGATACTCTTCAAAATATATTTAAAAACATATATGTATAAAATGGGAGGTATTCAGATATTTCCCTTTATAATATATATTTCTAAATATCTAATATTGCGCAAGTTTATATCAGTTACAATGGATTTTCTACATTTAGTAAAGCAAACCCAAATTTGTGTTTTTGTGTGTGTTTTTCATAGGGCCCATATCTCTGAGACTATTGCAGTTAGGAAACTGACTTTTTATTCTTAATTTTAACTCGTGCAAAATTCTGAGATGATGCTGTCCAAAATTTTAATATTTTAGTTAACCTATTATGGAATCACCCATATTCGTTTTAAATAAAAATGTTAGTACCTGACACCTGTTTTTCTTTAACGAACTATAAATTTTGAACAATTCATTAAACGAGTATAATTTTGTTCTCATAAATTGAGTCTAAATTTTATGACATTTTTCATAGCCTTAAAAATTTAAACCTTTTTACAAAATAAAGCACTTTCTTTATAAATTGCACATATTTTAAATATTATATTATTGAGCACGATATCATTTGTATATTATGCTGATTAGTATATTTTCTAATACTTTTAGAAGAGCGTTTGGAAAATCAAAATCAATTCATCAGCTTTTTAAACAAAATACAGAATTCAATGAACTCACCAAATAAGCGACTCTAATAATGAAGCTATAAAAAATATCTGAAGAAAATATAAAAAGTTAGAAAAAGTTGAAAAGCCGTGTTAAATTATGGATATTGCATAATTAAAGGTAATTATTAATGGTAATTATATTTTATAATAATAGTTATATATTTTTTAATCAATAAAATTCATTTCAGAGTTAAAAATGAAGAATTCACCACATACGATATAGAATTATTATACATCAAATCATATCAGTAATGTTTACAGTATTCATTAAACAAAAGTACTTTTGTATTACTTATGTTATCCAATTTATAAAACTATTTATTAATATATACATGTTGTATTAATTATACTACACTCAGAGTAGAGATTTATTGCGCCAACAAACATATTCGGTTCTCTCAACCGCTTAGTCGGTTGTTATTGTCAAAATAAAAAGAGTTGTAGTTTGTTTGCAACCAATTTTCGGTTTTCTCAACCGCATAGTCGGTTGTTATTGTCAAAATAAAAAGAGTTGTAGTTTGTTTTGCAACCAATTTCAAACTATTTTAGAAAAATTTAATACATATTTTGAACCATTAGGAGTATGTATAGATTAGAGATAGGTACGCGGGTAGCATGACGTTGACGTTTCGCCTGGGGATGTTTCGCCATTTCATTGTGAATTTAATTGTGAATATTGAGAAATTGAAGAGAATGAAGAAACGACAAAGAGTCAGAGTTGACATACTAAATTTAATTTCTGAAAAAGTATTTGTAATTTTATTTTTAGGTAATTTTTAAAGAATAACTATTATTATAATATGTATAATTAAATATAAAAATGGATGATTTTCAATATATTATATCTTGAAAGTATTATATTAAATCTGCCAATTTACGAATGATTGTAAAGGGTATATTTTTCTGATGATAATTAAGGAAATGCGAGTTTTTCTAAAATTTGAAGAAAAAATTTAAATATTAGGTTTTCATTCGATCGTTATTTGATAATCGGAATTCTGTTTGTTTGCTATCAGAAAATTTAGTTTGGTTTTATTAGCAATTTATTTAGCCATCATACCTTGAATAGTAAACACATCATTATTTTCAAAATTAAGACAAACTCGCGCACACCCATAGTAAAAATATATTAATTTATTCTTAACACCGAACAGGTTTCTTAATTTATATAAAAAATCGATAAAAACAAGTTTTATTTATGTATATTTAAGAAACTAATTTTTTGCTGAGATTCGAATTTAACATTTATAAATGTTTATCTTAATTAATATACCTTTCTGTATACTTTGTTTCTAGTGATACATAAATAAATAAATCCCATTACTTTTGGAGGTTTAACTTCAACATAAAAAGAGGTTTAGTACTGGGGTTTTGCACATATATGTCCTCATTCATATTTACATAAATGCATTCTTACATGAATACATTAAAATTGGTTCCATGGTTTGAATAGAAAATCATTTACTATTATTTATAATTTACTCCTTTTTTATAAATTTAAATCATTTACTATATTTGTAATTTTAAATAATATTGTGTATTTATATATATTTTGGGTAAAACTTAAATAAAGTGGTGGCAACCATGATGAAATAAATTCAAAATAAAATTCACAATGGAATGGCAAAACGTCCCCAGGCGAAACATCCCAAGGCGAACCGTCCTCAGGCCAAACGTCATGCTACCAAGTACTCGTGCCATGCTGAGTTATGAGTTCGTGCGTGCAAATCGCCGTGCCTGCTAGTTGTTTTAAAGATTTTCTACCCCAATTTTAAAAAGCTTTAGAAAAGAAAAAAATCGTAGTATATAACCTTTTCTTAAAAATCTGTTGTTTTCATTTTATTTATGGATTTAAGAGAATAAAACAGTATCAAACTTAATTTTTAAATTATATATTACAGGGACTAAAACCCATTGGAATATCGGTTCCGATTCGTGTTCCAACCAAAAAATTAAATGAGATTCAATTCCGGTTCCATACATTTTTTAATAACGGTTCCTATTTCTGTACTTTGTATTCCCTGACAGGGACTATAATATCTGTTCCGGTTCTGGTTCCGGTATTATTTATCATGTTTTGCTTGCTTTTTTCATGTTTTTCCATGCCTGTTTCGTGATTTGTCGTATTTTTCTGTGTTTTGTTGTTTTCGTGTTTCTTCGTGTCGTTTAAAATTCCGTGCTTCTCGTGCGTGCCTGTAAATTTAGCCATAGGGCTCGTGCGTGTCACCTATGGCGTGCCGTGCCATCAAATGCAAGTACGCGCCTATATCTAGTATATACTAATATTTCATGTGTATAGGCTAATATGAGAGTTCCGCCAGCAAATTTGTAAACCATTCGATTTAACCGAATGAAGTTAGTTGGCACAACTAAATTTTCATTCTTCCAACCTCATGCCAAACTTATAAATGAAGAATTTAACAAAAAATAATTTGTCGTAGCAGAAATTAGCCCTATTATAGACCAGTTTACGTTATTCATGTTAAACTGGTTCGTTTAAGATAAGATAAATAAATCATAATTATATTCCGGTTCGTTTCGTTTTGGTCCGAACCCCAACACCATTTCTTCTAGGGCGACTGACGGTTAACGCCGTATGGAACAAACATTCTCAAATCATCCAAACCAGAATATTTTATATCGTAGTTATTTATTAAAAATGTATAATTTTTGTATGTAAAAAAAATAAAATATTTAATCTTTTAGGTAAATAGAGGGGTCAAACTTAGACATAATTAATTTTCTCCCGGTAGATAGTGCTTTTCAAATTTATCATTTCAAGTTTTAAAAGCGATTATGTACTCTTTAATTAGTTTTTGGCTAGTTGATATACTCTAGCGTTTGCATCGATTTCAATGGCAATTTTCAACTTTCTACTGGGTTGTATAAAAACATTAAAAAAATCACAATAACAGAAATTCCCAATGAATGTATTTAGCTAGGACACAAACCATCCGAAGTGCGTACATGTACCATAAAACAGACATCTAGCAGAGAGTATAAACAGAGAGTATAAATATATAAAGAGATTTCATCCGAGTTCGAATTATCTGAGAGCGCAAAAACGATGTGTCCAACATTGGTCAGGGTTATCGCGAGGAATTCCGTCATGGTTGTCGCGATGAAAATAAAAAACAGCTTTTTTGTTTCACTCATTTCTGCAATGTTTTCACTCATTTTGCGTGTATGCATTATTTTTTCTATTTTTAGATTTTAGCCGAACGAATTTAAGCAATCGGTTTGTGGGCAATCGTGTTTTGCCGAATATGTTGCAAATTATGAATGAAAATATTTTTACAATTGACGGAATTTATTTATTTGTATTTTGTATTTTATTGCATATTGTTTGCCTATATTAATTACAATTATACTACTGGAATACTATTGGAATAATTATAAAATATTTAATTCTTAAATAATAAAAATATATTATTATATCTTCGTTGTAAAAGTAAAACTAACTAATCGAATATTAATTCATTCCAATTTTTTTTAAACTTTGTTGATTAATATAATAAATAATAAAAAATGGATTAATTTCAGAAGTTGAAATTCCATTCGAAAAAAGTTCTTATTTTGTGTGTGTGTATGCAGTATTTTTTCTATTTTTAGATATACATTTGCCGAACGAATTTTAACGATCGGATTATGGCAATCGTTTTTGCCGAAAACGTTGAAAATTATGAATGAAATTCTTTTTACAATTGGCAGAATTTATTTATTTTGTATTTTCTGCATAATTGATACTTTCATAATTAACCAAGTATTTGAACATACTATATACATTACATAATATATTAATATACTATTGGAATACTATTGAAATAATTAAGGACAAATTAAATAAATATATATTTTTAAATATAAATTGATTTTAAAATTTTTGTTGAAGTCGTTTGACTAATTAAATACATTCATTTGATTAACTTATTTTTTATAATATTATGTAATATTATACTCTCAAATATAAAAACTATTTTTGTAAACCGAGTGACGAAATTTTTGAGTTTAATGAGGTTTTCACGAAAATTTTGTAATTTTCACCAATAATTTAGTTATGATTTTTTGGTTTTAAAACACTGTTTTTATAAAAATTTAACTTAAAAAAAAAAACAATTTAAAATTTTCAGTTTAATATTTAGCAAACCTTTAGTTAAATTACAAATTTTTATTATTTATTAAAAGTATTTATTTAATGATTTAATATCATTTGTATACAGAAAGATTAAATTGCAATTTGTACAAAAAAAAACGTATTATTTTAATAGTTTTTTAAAATAAAGTAAAAACATCATAAAATTTGATAAATAAATTATTATAAATTATAAAGTCATTTCAATTAAAAAACAATATATTGCACCGAGGGAAAAGTAAAAAAAAAAAAAATTAAATACATTTCGGCACGTTTTCACCCTTAGTAATTTTATTTAAATTCAAACACTTTTTATTTAAATTTGAATTTAATTAATTATATTTGAATACTTTTTATTTCATTTTCATAGTTCATATGCAGGTATTACTTGTTATTATGTAGGTAAAAATGTTTACAATAAATGCAATAGGTATCAAAAATATATACAGTGGTGGCCAAAATAATATGAACGATCATGTGTTTTAGTACTTTTGTATATACATACATATTTTTATTAAGGTGCGAAACTAAATACATCTGGTTAAAATAAAAATGTCCGAGTTTACAACAAAATATTTTTAAAACGTGTAAGAATAATAACATTTCTTTGTATATTATTGGCTGAGACTATATCTTGAAAATATAAATTAACTTGAGTTATACATGTTATAAATTACATTTTTTTAATATGGAAATACATTTCCACACCACCTTTAAGCTGAAATTGAAACCGATAATTTGAAATTCATAATTTGTTTCAAAATCAAAATTATAAAAAGCTAAATTTTTCATTTAGAATTTTGATATTTTAAGAATTAAATTAAATTTTCTTTAATACATTAAAGAATTAAATTTTTAATTCTTTAACACTTTCTTATTTTGATACACATTTTCAATAAAGATATAAATTTATTTATTTAATAAAATAGTATTTTAATTAAATTTATTTAATTTAATTTAATCCGTTATTAAATCAATTTAAATACTATGACGTTATAAATCAAATTATTCAAATGACACACAATTCATACACTAAGTATTTTTTCACACAATAAAAAATAAAAATAATGTTTAAATTTGCTATTGTAATAGACGCCTAATTTTTGCATTTTTCTTTAATTGTTTGTCTTTTTTTCTTTTAATATCGATAGCTTTCTTCTCCTGATACAACCATCTTGCATTTTTGCGTATTAATACTAATATTAAGTGTTCCATTATGCAAATCCTATGTTTATAGCACTTATCCGTTTTGTCAAACCATTGTGGATATAAAATATCGGTTTGAATTATACATTCATTGATTATTCGTAATTTAAGGTTTGGTAGGTAGCAAATATTTCTAAACATTTTTTTAAAAACGGAAAAATGAGTAACACAAATATCAAAAAATTCATCCGATGGGTTTTTTAATAATAATTTTTCACTACTATAATTTTTTACTAATACAAATGTCTCACTATCAAATGATATTTGATCTAGTTTGTTCATTATTAGTTCGCATCTATCGCACTTTATCAATTTGTATAATTTTGCTTTTAAAGCATATCCAACAAAATACCTGGCTGCATCAATTTCAACTCCAGTTAAATCTGTTTCGGATTGATTAGTGGTCTCCGCATTTTTCACGGAAATAATATTTAGATCTTTGGCATTGATTTTTTCATTATTATCCTCATCATCAATAGTATTATTGTTCCACTCCAACATAAGATCATCGTCAGATGTGCAGTTTACGTTGCGTGATTGGTGGTTGTATGTTAAGCATTTCATGGTCAATATTCTCGCCGAAAGGTACTGTATTTCGCGAGCAGATGGATTCACGTTATTTCCAAACCGTGATCGTAAGACCGAAAAATAATTCTCCAACGAATCCTGACTCAATCGTCCAGTCATCAAAAACGATATGTTGGAGAATTCAAAAATGTCGTTTGTAAGCATTATTATTGAATTCAATGTAAATTTTAAACCGGCCAAGCAAATACATTTATTTTTTTTTGCGAGCACTAAGGTATTTAAGAAATTTATAAATTCTTTTATTTCGTTTAATTTGTTACTGTTTTTTGTTAGCGGGTGTTTCATATAATTTTTGTCATTGAAATTTTTCGAATTACATAAATCAAACCCATCATTAAATTTTTTTATAAAGTATCTTGTTGCTTCGGCATTTATTTTGTTTTCTTGTTTATGAAAAAGATTTTTAATTTCAAAATAATGAATTCCAGCAGCAACTGCATTACTCATCACTTTCATTGCTAATCCAACATTCATTTTTTCAAATAACTTTGGCTCTATATTTTCGACTTTTAGTTTTGGCATTACTTTTATTTTATTAGAATTATCCAATTCAAATGCTTCTTTAACAACTTGCCAACTGGCTATTCCCTTTTCTGTGCCGATATCATGGTTGAGCAATGTATTTCTAACGCTTTTAAATAGATGACAGTAGTCATAAAGTATATAAATTTTTACATTTTCGTATACAAAGAAATGATCGTTAAGATTATCCGATAACCGATTGACGCAATAAGCGTTACTGCTGCCTTGGTCGCATATTAGTGCTTTTAATAGTAGGCCACATGATAAAATTGAATGAATTACATTTATTAACATTGAAAAATATTGTGGTCCATTGATTCCTGTCCCCGTAAAATAAAAACAGTGAACGTATTTCCAATTATCGACCAAGCCCTTAACCATAAACACTGAGAGCTTATTCGCAATGACATTAGTTCGTCGTCCATCACCAAAATCTACGAACCCGTCGATATGGTCTGCAGTAATATTATATTCCAATTCTTTTCGTATAACCATTTCATCGATTATTAACACACACAGTTTTGACTGTGCTGTTTTCATTTGAGACACATGCTTTTGGAAGTGTTGTGCCATCTCGTCGCTAATGCCAGGATAAACAATTTTAATTGGACGCCATCTATATAAAGCAGATTGGCTGGGCAACGAAAAATTTAAAGTATCTCTCATAAAGTTATATGATCTCGTCGATTGGTAATTTAAGGTTTGATATAAATTTTTTTGGTAATCATTGTAAACAATTCGTTTATTTGAAGTTATTAATTTTGAAAACTCTTGAGCAAATGTTTTGTCTCTTCGTGGCAAATGTATGCTACTATTTTTTAATTCCTGTAGCTCAGCTTCTAATTTATCTAGTTTATCTTTTAAAGAATTCATAATTTTGTCGTCAATGCTTTTTTTTGTGATTTAAATTGTTCTCTTTCGATATTAAATTTCGTTTCAGCAATAGTCAAATTTTTGCGATGATAGTCGGCAAGCATGCAGAACTTTTGGCAATTTTTACATGTAGTGTCATGAAGATCTTCTCGTTCATCTGGCACAATAAATTGGTCTTCTAAAATCAAGTCATTGTTTTTGTTAAATATCGCTAATTCATTGACATTATTCACACTATTTGGAAAAGCATTTGCTTTGAGTTTAGTTGGCATTACCATATCAGCATGGAAATGTTTTGCACAAATAAACAATTTTTTTACAAGTTTCGCCTTCTCCTGTAGATTTAATACTTCAATCCAAGCTTGTCTCCTATTTTCATCACTTGGAAAAGAATATATAGTGCAATTCCGAAAGTTGTTGTCACAATCATCTACACAGCAAAGTCTACCTTTTTCTGGAAGTTCAGGATGTAAAATAGGCAATTCTAAATCTTCGCCATCATGTCCTATATTTAAAATTTAAATAAAACAACCCACTATATATTTTTATTGATAAAAAAAGCAAATATAATTTATTCATGCTTTTTTCGTGCGTCCTTTTTTTTATTTATTTTTTAATATTTTTTACATAATATTTAAACAATTTTGGGAGAAAAATAAATTTATCTCTGAAGAAACATTTATATAGAATTAGGCTAACTAATTTAAAATAAATCACTTATTCAGGTCAATTCTAAATAAATTATTGCCACAAATTATTTAGATTTGGTCTTCGTTGATTTTTAGTTTGGACTATGCTCTAGATAACCATAAATCATTTTCTTATTTATCGTTAGATTCAAAATGCTAAATAAATAAATAAAAAATTGTCTAAAAACTTGAAAAATTTCGGAATTTTATCTTAAAATTAGTTCAGACAATTAAAGGAATAATTGCGTTTAATGTTTTTTCGGAAAAAAGCTCTAACACTAAAGAAGGTACATAAGAACAATTTTTTTTTTCGAGATACACGCTAACTATTACCTGCCGCATTTCATAATCAATTTAATAAAATATGATTTTTATGATTTCTTCAATATGATTTTACTGATTTAGTGATTATACAATGTAATGATAAATTAAGTAAAATTATTAAAATACAACTATTTAATTAAAGATAATCTAAATTTAAGGATAAGCTAAACTAAAACTTTTAAAGAGAACCTATCAAAAGAAACATACATTTTAAAAATAAAAAATACTAATTTAGAATAAAAATACATATTTTATATAACTATAATAAAAATAATAACTCTTTTGTTAATGGCACATATATATCTTTTCTTATAAAATTAAATTACCAAATATTTGGTTAGTTCATATTTTATATATTAAATAATTTGTTGGTATCGATTTCACTGTACGACGTCAACATTATTATTTTTTTTTTCATAAAAAAAAACAAAGAAAAATAATTCGATAAAAAAATAAAATTGCTACTATATGAAAAAACATTTAAATTCTGCGCTCAATCAAAGACATTCACAACATAACACATGCTACCATGAGCAACAGGGATTTTACTACTAACAGTTGAATGAATTAAATATATTTTACCCAAGAAAAGTGTAGGAATCGCGCCAAATATTATTTTTTTTTATACCGATACATGATGAATCAAAATGTTTGCTGCAAATCCGCGACGAGCCAGTCAAAACCACCTCATCAATACGCAAATTTTTGCACCACTGCTTTAGCAAAGCACCTCTCTCAATTGGAAATTTATATAAGTGCTCATCAGGAGCACCTTTAGCACCACAAGAGTTCAATATACAACATTAGGACGACATTTTAATCAATTAATAAAATGAACACAACAAAGCTCCAGAACTAGACACTAGAATCATAGATGAAGACAAGAACAAGTGAAAAAAATAGATTTTGGCGCCAATCAATCAGGGGTGCAAGACGCACATGTGACAATTGCTTTTTTTTAAATACTTAGTATCTATCGTACATGTAATATAGCACTATTTATTTATTTATTAGATAATATAAATATTTAATTTAAAGATAATCAAATATAACCAAACGATAAAAAACATAATAAAAATTTGAATTTTTTGTAATTTTAATTTTGAATCAAAATATGAACATTTTGTGAATTTGAGTTCAAAATTGTAGGATTCAGCTTAAAGGTGGTGTGAAAATGTATTTCCATATTAAAAAAATGTAATTTATAACATGCATAACTCAAGTTAATTTATATTTTCAAGATATAGTCCCAGCCAATAATATACAAAGAAATGTTATTATTCTTACACGTTTTAAAAATATTTTGTTGTAAACTCGGACATTTTGATTTTAACCAGTTGTATTTAGTTTCGTACCTTAATAAAAATATGTATGTATATACAAAAGTACTAAAACACATGATCGTTCATATTATTTTGGCCACCACTGTATATATTTTTGATACCTATTGCATTTATTGTAAACATTTTTACCTACATAATAACAAGTAATACCTGCATATGAACTATGAAAATGAAATAAAAAGTATTCAAATATAATTAATTAAATTCAAATTTAAATAAAACGACTAAGGGTGAAAACGTGCCGAAATGTATTTAATTTTTTTTTTTTACTTTTCCCTCGGTGCAATATATTATTTTTAATTTAAATGACTTTATAATTTATAATAATTTATTTATCAAATTTTATGATGTTTTTACTTTATTTTAAAAAACTATTAAAATAATACGTTTTTTTTTTTTGTACAAATTGCAATTTAATCTTTCTGAATACAAATGATATTAAATCATTAAATAAATACTTTTAATAAATAATAAAAATTTGTAATTTAACTAAATGTTTGCTAAATATTAAACTGAAAATTTTAAATTGTTTTTTTTTAAATTAAATTTTTATAAAAACAGTGTTTTAAAACCAAAAAATTATAACTAAATTATTGGTGAAAATTACAAAATTTTCGTGAAAACCTCTTTAAACTCAAAAATTTCATCACTCGGTTTACAAAAATAGTTTTTATATTTGAGAGTATAATATTACATAATATTATAAATAATAAGTTAATCAAATGAATGTATTTAATTAGTCAAACGACTTCAACAAAAATTTTAAAATCAATTTATATTTAAAAATATATATTTATTTTATTTGTCCTTAATTATTTCAATAGTATTCCAATAGTATATTAATATATTATGTAATGTATATAGTATGTTCTAATACTTGGTTAATTATGCAAGCATCAATTATGCAGAAAATACAAAATAAATAAATTCTGCCAATTGTAAAAAGAATTTCATACATAATTTTCAACGTTTTCGGCAAAAACGATTGCCAAAATCCGATCGTTAAAATTCGTTCGGCAAATGTATATCTAAAAATAGAAAAAATACTGCATACACACACACACACAAAATAAGAACTTTTTTCGAATGGAATTTCAACTTCTGAAATTAAACCATTTTTTATTATTTATTATATTAATCAACAAAGTTTAAAAAAAATTGGAATGAATTAGTATTTGATTAGTTAGTTTTACTTCTACAACGAAGATATAATAATATATTTTTATTATTTAAGAATTAAATATTTTATAATTATTCCAATAGTATTCCAGTAGTATAATTGTAATTAATATAGGCAAATAATATGCAATAAATATGGGTAAACACATGGCGGACATCAATTATGCATAAAATACAAAATAAATAAATTCCGTCAATTGTAAAAATATTTTCATTCATAATTTGCAACATATTCGGCAAAACACGATTGCCCACAAACCGATTGCTAAAATTCGTTCGGCTAAAATCTAAAAATAGAAAAAATAATGCATACACGCAAAATGAGTGAAAACATTGCAGAAATGAGTGAAACAAAACAGCTGTTTTTTATTTTAATCGCGACAACCATGCCGGAATTCCTCGCGATAACCCTGACCAATGTTGGACACTTCGTTTTTGCGCTCTCAGATAATTCGAACTCGGATGAAATCTCTTTATATATTTATACTCTCTGACGCGGGTAGCATGACGTTTGGCCTGTTGACGGTTCGCCTTGGGACGTTTCGCCTGGGGATGTTTCGCCATTTCATTGTGAATTTAATTGTGAATATTGGGAAATTGAAGAAAATGAAGAAACGACAAAGAGTCAGAGTTGACACACTAAATTTAATTTCTGAAAAAGTATTTGTAATTTTATTTTTAGGTAATTTTTAAAGAATTACTATTATTATAATATGTATAATTAAATATAAAAATGGATGATTTTCAATATATTATATCTTGAAAGTATTATATTAAATCTGCCAATTTACGAATGATTGTAAAGGGTATATTTTTCTGATGATAATTAAGGAAATGCGAGTTTTTCTAAAATTTGAAGAAAAAATTCAAATATTAGGTTTTCATTCGATCGTTATTTGATAATCGGAATTCTGTTTGTTTGCTATCAGAAAATTTAGTTTGGTTTTATTAGCAATTTATTTAGCCATCATACCTTGAATAGTAAACACTGCATTATTTTCTAAATTAAGACAAACTCACACACACCCATAGTAAAAATATATTAATTTATTCTTAACACCGAACAGGTTTCTTAATTGATATAAAAAATCGATAAAAACAAGTTTTATTTATGTATATTTAAGAAACTAATTTTTTTAGCTGAGATTCGAATTTAACATTTTTAAATGTTTATCTCAATTAATGTACCTTTCTGTATACTTTGTTTCTAGTGATACATAAATAAATCCCATTACTTTTGGAGTTTTAACTTCAACATAAAAAGAGGTTTAGTACTGGGGTTTTGCACATATATGTCCTCATTCATATTTACATAAATGCATTCTTACATGAATACATTAAAATTGGTTCCATGGTTTGAATAGAAAATCATTTACTATTATTTATAATTTACTCCTTTTTTATAAATTTAAATCATTTACTATATTTCTAATTTTAAATAATATTGTGTATTTATATATATTTTGGGTAAAACTTAAATAAAGTGGTGGCAACCATGATGAAATAAATTCAAAATAAAATTCACAATGGAATGGCAAAACGTCCCCAGGCGAAACATCCCAAGGCGAACCGTCCTCAGGCCAAACGTCATGCTACCAGGTACGCGTGCCATGCTGAGTTCTGAGTTCGTGCGTGCAAATCGCCGTGCGTGCTAGTTGTTTTAAAGATTTTTTTTATAGTTTCTACCCCAATTTTAAAAAGGTTTAGAAAAGAAAAAAATCAAGTATATAACCTTTTCCTTAAAATCTGTTGAATTATATATTACATGGACTAAAACCCATTGGAATATCGGTTTCGATTCGGGTTCCAACCAAAAAATTAAATGGGATTCAATTCCGGTTCCATACATTTTTTAATAACGGTTCATATTTCTGTACTTTGTATTCCCTGACAGGGACTATGATATCTGTTCCGGTTCTGGTTTCGGTATTATTTATCATGTTTTGCTTGCTTTTTCATGTTTTTCGTCGTAGCAGAAATTAACCCTATTATAGACCAGTTTACGTTGTTCATGTTAAACTGGTTCGTTTAAGATAAGATAAATAAATAATAATTATATTCCGGTTCGTTTCGTTTTGTCCGAACACCATTTCTTCTACAAATATTCTCAAATCATCCAAACCAGAATATTTTATCTCGTAGTTATTTATTAAAAATGTATAATTTTTGTGTTTAAGTAAAAACCAGTTGGGAAGGTAAGATCACATGGGAAATTTTAAAGTAGGTGTAATTATGATAGTTAGGATTATCAAAATTATAGTCGGTCTAAGCCGACTATAAATACCCTACACATATGTGTGGTTACCATTCAAAGTGATATATAGGTCACCATGGTATACGAATCCTGAAAATAACTACAAACTTTCCATCCCTGAAGATTTTTCTTTCATTTGATACCCATATTTACAAATGGGTAGGTATACCGAATTTCGATTTTTTTTTTGTGAACCACAAGTCTTTTCGCCGGAAAACATTATTATCATGTATTTGAGCATGATGTCAATATATATTTGACCAAAAAAGTTTACCTAAGCACGTATAGATAAAAATTGATCTTTATATGTACATTTTATATGAGGTATTTGAACATAAGTGGTCGGATCATAGGTCACAATGAACCGATTTCGCACATACAGCGTAGGTATATTAGTAATCTAAGTTATAAGTTTCATTTATCTAGCTTTTCAATTTTAAAAGTAGTAGGGATTTCAACAGACAGACAGACAGACAGACGAACAGACAGACGGACATCGCTAAATCGACTCAGGAGGTCATGCTGATCAAGAATATATATACTTTTCCATACCGGAGATGCTTCCTTCTGGGTGTTACAAACGGCGTACCAAACTGAATATACCCTTTCACTCTTAGTGTAGGGTATAAAAAATATAAAATCTTTTAGGTAAATAGAGGGTGCTTTTGAAATTAATAATTTTATATCAAGTTTTAAAAGCGATTATGTACTCTTTATTTCGTTTTTGACTAGTTTTTATACTCTAGCGTAATATACTCTTTAAATCCTTACCGGAAAACTTTTGCATCGATTTCACTGGCAATTTTCAACTTTCTACTGAGTTGTATACAAATATAAAAAAAAATCACAATAACAGAAATTCCCAATGAATATATTTAGCTAGGACACAAACCATCCGCATCTAGTTTTTCACCACATAAAAAAGCAAATTTTCGAAAGTTGAGTTTGAATTTTCGAAGGTCCACTTCGCATTATCGAAGATGAAAAAATTGTGATAGCTTTTTTAACTGGTACCCAATACTTTATACCCGTTACGATTATCTACTCTTAATGAAAAAGTATTCAAATTAAACAATTTTTTGAATTTTGTGGTTTTGTGAGATACGGCAAGCAAAATAAATGCTTGTTAATAAAATTCTAATTTCACAATAGAAAAAAATGTACTTTCAAAATTAAGCAATTATCCATAAATTTGATCTCAAGTACTAAATATATTTCGAATATTTCATGGTATGCACAAATATATTGCAAATGTCAACATACATATTAAATGCACTAAACGAAACATATCATACGAAAAAATAAATAAAAACAAATTAAACAATTTTAAAACGCGTATTGTCAAAAGTACTGAATACGTCACGTCACATCTCCCAGTGGACGAACATGATTTTATCATGTCCACTCTGTTACCAAAATGGGTGCACTAGATATAAGAAAATCAATAAATGAAAAAATGACAGTCTGGAATAATTATAAATTAGAATGATAAATTTTATTGAGGCACACACCGAAATATTGCTTTGTTAAAAATAAAAAATGTCTTTAAAATAAATAAGTTTAATACATTTGTATTAAAATAATTACATTTGGGATATTCCATTTTGAATCAACGAACGGATTTCTCCTATCCCCCTCAAAAATAAATTAAATTTAGTTATAAAGCTGTACCTTAATCATCTAAGATAATTTGCAAATTTTGGACCTCTAGCTCACGTGGTTCCCGAAATATGGCGGCTTAAAAAGTGAAGAAATAAGTAAAACACACAAAGGTTGGTTAACTTAATTGCATTTATCTGAAAAACTAGTTTATGTACAAGGTCAATCGAGGTACAATTTGAAAGGTATAAAGATGGTCTTTACATTTTTAAACCAAAGCTTTGAGGCTATTATCTAATAATTTACATTTTGGAATGATATTTCTCAAAAACCCATATGTGTAATCGAGTTAACTTAATTACTTTTATCTAAACAAGTAGTTTACATACATACACACTCAGAAAACAAAAATCCAATAGTACGACTATTGATTTTAAAGGATACGAAAAAATAGTTTCCAATAGTTTTTGTTCTAGTATTTTGTACTATTGTTTAGCTAATAAAGTGGTCAACATTAATTCAATAAGACATGTTATTGATAAAAAAGTAATATTTCTATTGTTTCAATAGTTTATTTTATAGTGCAATACTATTGATTATTAATAGTTTGTGTTACATCACATTAATTTTAAATAGTAAAAACTATTGAAATCTATAGTGAGACGCCACTATAACATTAATAGTTCCCACACTATAATATTAGTAGGAAAAATCACATTGACTAATTTTAATAGTAAAAAATCGTTGAATCAATAGGAATATTAAAGTTTTTTTTTAGTGTATCAGTATCGGTATCATATTAAGAAAACCTTTTAAACGAAATATGAATTAATTTTTGTTTCCAAAAGAAAAAGGCTATTATCAAGATTATATAGATTTTGGGAAGGAATAAAACATAATTTAATAAAATAAATTTATAATTAAAAAAATTTATAATAAAAATAAATTTATATTTTCTTTTTTTATATTTTTCAGGTTTTCTTCTTAACATGTCTATAAATTTTCTTTGGTGTACACTTATCGATTCATGAGTTATTAATAAAAATATGAAAGTAAATAGAAATTAATTTATAAAATCTTATTTGATTTTTTATTTCCAAAAACAAAACTCAAATCTGTGGCAATATGTAATAAAAGCATAATGCTACACTCAAAATAAAAAGTCTGTAACAGTAGCAAAAAACGTTGCCAATATAGCAAAAATGTTTGCTGAAATGAAGAACGCGCCGAATTCTGCTGAAACAGCAAATGACAGTTTGCTGTTTCAGTAAACGTTTTTTATGCTATTAGAGCAGATAATTTTAGCTGTTTTAACTAATTTTTTAGCTGTTATCTTCAATTCATATAAAAGAAAATAAAATAATATTTGTTTTTGTATATTAATATTTTTTTTATTTCTGAAATACTTTTTACTATTTTTTATTTTTATATTATTATTTTTTATTATATATATTTATTAAATTTATCTTATTTATCTTATTTATTTTACATTTATTTCACATTTTCACTCTTGCATGCGTGAATTATTATTACGTAGCAGAAATATCTCTTTTAAATAAACATGTTGTCGAATAAGAGTCTACGAATTATAGACAAATTTAGCTGCAGCGTCTCGTGACTACGGCGCCATCTAGTGCAGGTTAGCTATACTAGCGATATGCACACCAGAGACACTGGCACGATCTTGATTACTAGCAGAACTAAGAATCCCAGCAAACAGTTCGCTATTACAGATAAAAGTATGCTGTAAATGCAATTTAAGGTTTGCTAAAATGATCATTCAGAGTTTTCTATTAATATTTTCAGTGTATATTTTGAACTTTTCAGGAGAGCATTTTTAAAATTTACAACTGATTCCAAAAATTATCTTTAAAAATATTTTAAAAATTATTTTGGAAAATTAGAAAAAAAAAACTTAAATATAATAAATGTCTGCAAATTGTTTTACAAAAGTGTTTTTTAAATTAAAATAAATATTTAAATACAAGATGATATGCTTTTACGTTATCTGCTCGTATCTCAGCAACTATAGGAGGGATCAGTATCGAAATTTAACACAAAATTAATTCGTATATCAGGATTACGATGAGCATATCTCGAGATATGTTGTTATTTCATATTGCCACAGATAATAATATAAATTTTACATAATTATTTTAAACTCAGAAACCTATACGATTACACATATGAAATTTAACAGAAATTTTAAGAAGTAAATCAACATATATTTTTTTTGAAAATAAAAAAATAATGTGTTTTTGAGAAAAATCTTCACATAAACTAGATCATGCGATAATGACCTTTAATCTATGGATGCAACAATAACATTATAAGCCATATTTTATACCTTTTAAATTACACCTTAATTGATTTTGTACGTAAATCAGTTTTTCATTTACGCTGCAAAAAAAAGACTCTCCCAAACATAATTTTGCAGGCGTTACATATATCTTTGGAGCTTTATGCAAACAAAAGTATTATTTCATAGCCAAACATTAGTGTAATAACAGCCAAACATATTTTTGTTTCCGTTCAAACATATTTATGTTCAGAATGAGTAATTTTCGTAATGCCTAACATAAATATAATCAAAATAATGCTATTATTTTGAAATTCGTTGTCATCCAGTAACAATCACGAATAACCAAATACATATAATTCAAAAAACCTTTTATTGACGTAGGGTGTGTTAAATAGCGGAAATATCAAACATGCATATATTAATATCTGATGAAAAATATATATTTCTACAGAAACATTAATATAGTAAATTCATGTAAATCTGCGACTAAAAAAATTTATGTTTAAATATCGTATAATAATATTTCTATCTGAACAAAATAATTATACAATTCAATAATAATGTAATTAGATTATACTCCTAATATGTATTTGTTGATTTCGAATTACGTTATAATTACTTTCAAACATATTCAAATAAATCTTTTCTATCCGTGTATAAATGCAATTAAGTTAACCCATCTTTGTGAGTTTTTACCTATTTTTATACTTTCTAAGCCGCCCTAATTCTGGAACCATAGAAGATAGAGGTTAAAAATTTTGCATATTTCTTATTTTAATATGTGTGAACACTCATACAAAGAGGATGATGTTTAAATTTCTTATTTTTTCGTAGATATAAAATGGACTAGTGTCTTTATTTATTTAACTTCTTAACTGAATTCTGTATTTATTTAAAAGTAAAAAAAAATTAATTTCTCAAAATAGATTTTTCTATATACTTTTAAAAGTGTATAACAAAATATTTTCTTTTTATGAAATTTAAAAATAGGCGAATATTTTCTTATAATTTACAAACATTAGGAGAATTAGGTAAACTTGAAATTTTTTAATAATAAGTGAATTCAATACCTCATTTAAATAATGAATGTAGTAAAATAGTATCGTTGCATCACTCTATTTCAAACAGAGGGACGTGATTAGCAAAACTTTATCCGCTGGGTTATTGTTGATCTCATGAGTCTTGCAGTGCAGTGTTGTAAATTTTTGCCAATTCGCTGTCATAAATTTTTAATTTTGATTTCTAATATTGAAATGATTGTGTTAATTGTATGTTTTATAAATAAAACCAATAAATAAAAAAGTTTCCTATTGCAAAACATAATTTGTGCTACGTGTTTAAACTGTCGGCATTTTTTTTTGCATATCTTTCAATCTAAAGGTATTGATGTCGCGAAGGAGCCTCAACCTTGAGGTGGACGCATCCGCGAAATGGGTTCGCGCAAACAAAATGCAAACGCAATTGTTGAAAAGTGTACCTAAATGTGAAAATATAAATATTAAATATATTGCAATGAAAAACCAAAAATATAAAAAATGTGTGTTAATTCCAGACATTGCAGAGTTTGAAAATACGAGGTAAATTGATTTTATTTTATTGGCTAATGTTAAAAAATGTATGTAAGAAATTCGTGTAAAAATTCGTAAAGTGTAGCCTTATTTTATGTACGTCACTGATCACAAAACGATAAGGATCCCTACCAATCTGACATACTCCTGATAAGGGTCGACCAATAAAAGTCTAATGTGAGCTCCATGGAAGAAAAACTAGAGCAAACCTTACAATGAATATTAGACTGAACTTTTTACTAAAAATTCAATTTTTCACTAAAAATTCAATTTTCACTAAAAAATTCAAATTTTCACTAAAAAATTCAATTTTGCACCAAAAATTCAATTTTTCACTTAAAATTCAATTTTTCACTAAAAGTTCACTAAAATTATTTTTTTCACTAAAAATTAAAATTTTCACTAGAAATTCAAATTTTTACTAAAAATTCAATTTTTCACTAAAAATTCAATTTTTCACTTAAAATTCAATTTTTCACTAAAAGTTCACTAAAATTATTTTTTTCACTAAAAATTAAAATTTTCACTAGAAATTCAAATTTTCACTAGAAATTCAAATTTTTACTAAAAATTCAATTTTTCACTATAAATTCAATTTTTCACTAAAAATTAAATTTTTCACTAAAAATTCAATTTTTCACTAAAAATTAAATTTTTCATTAAAAATGCAATTATTCACTAAAAATGTAATTTTTACTAAAAATGTGTTTTTTTCACTAATATTTCTCAATTTTACATATTATATAATTACCAAATATTTGAATTAATCTTTTTAAGTGCTTAATTAAAAATGTCGAAATATTTGTGCTAGATTGATTAAATTGCAGCTATTTAAATGGTCTTGATAACCTTTAAAATTCAGTTCGTAGAAAAATTAGAAATAAGTTGTCAAAAAATATCAGTACTGAAGATAACGAAGCGGTTTATAGAATAAAATAATATGAAAAATGGTATTTTAAAGATTTAAATAAAACTATTTCCGCATATAAGTTGACAAATACTTAACAGACAATATATTTAACAGATAAACTGTTTAACCCACAAATCTAAAAACATATATATGAAGAAATATTAAAATTTCATATTTTTATATTTTAATTATTATTAAAAATATTTCTAATAGTTTGTATATTTTACTTGATTATTTAAATTAGAAGAAAAATATAATCTTAAAAAAATTGGAGCGAATTTCAATATAATTGTTTAACTCAGTAAATTATGATAATCACAAAACTGTTTGCAGCGTTTATTTTCATTGGCTGCGTGACAATATTTAATTCTTAACATGTTCTTGGGGTTGTTTTGTCACATTATGCTCTCCCGCCCATTTCAAGGTTCACCTACTTCACTCTCCCGTTGATGGAGCAGCTCTGCGCCTGCCTCTATGCAACAGTTTGTTGTCTGCAGAGTAGATAAATCTTTTTAACCAATCAGAGAATATTTTGCAGGCATTTGTTTCAAGGTTTTGTTTGTATGGTAGACTTTAATGAAATATATTATTGTGTTGTTGTTTTTTTTAATGATGGCATGTCACCCTCTGTAAAATGACATAACTTAAATTAAGGCTGTTGTTTATTAAAAATATTCAGTGAGTAGAAATTTTGTATTTGGGAATTTTTGTTAAAAGAAAAGAAATTTCCGAAAAATTGCAACATGTAGTTATTGATTCACTGATTTATTGATTCACTGATTTATTGATTTATTGATTTATTGATTTATTGATTTATTGATTTATTGATTTATTGATTTAATGATTTATTGATTTATTGATTTATTGATTTATTGATTTATTGATTTATTGATTTATTGATTTATTGATTTATTGATTTATTGATTTATTGATTTATTGATTTATTGATTTATTGATTTATTGATTTATTGATTTATTAATTTATTGATTTATTGATTTATTGATTTATTGATTTATTGATTTATTGATTTATTGATTTATTGATTTATTGATTTATTGATTTATTGATTTATTGATTTATTGATTTATTGATTTATTGATTTATTGATTTATTGATTTATTGATTTATTGATTTATTGATTTATTGATTTATTGATTTATTGATTTATTGATTTATTGATTTATTGATTTATTGATTTATTGATTTATTGATTTATTGATTTATTGATTTATTGATTTATTGATTTATTGATTTATTGATTTATTGATTTATTGATTTATTGATTTATTGATTTATTGATTTATTGATTTATTGATTTATTGATTTATTGATTTATTGATTTATTGATTTATTGATTTATTGATTTATTGATTTATTGATTTATTGATTTATTGATTTATTGATTTATTGATTTATTGATTTATTGATTTATTGATTTATTGATTTATTGATTTATTGATTTATTGATTTATTGATTTACTGATTTACTGATTTACTGATTTATTGATTTATTGATTTATTGATTTATTGATTTATTGATTTATTGATTTATTGATTTATTGATTTATTGATTTATTGATTTATTGATTTATTGATTTATTGATTTATTGATTTATTGATTTATTGATTTATTGAGTTATTGATTTGTTGATTTATTAATTTATTGATTTATTGATTTATTGATTTATTGATTTATTGATTTATTGATTTATTGATTTATAGAATTATTGATTTATAGAATTATTGATTTATAGAATTATTGATTTATTGATTTATTGATTTATTGATTTATTGATTTATTGATTTATTGATTTATTGATTTATTGATTTATTGATTTATTGATTTATTGATTTAATGATTTATTGATTTATTGATTTATTGATTTATTGATTTATTGATTTATTGATTTATTGATTTATTGATTTATTGATTTATTGATTTATTGATTTATTGATTTATTGATTTATTGATTTATTGATTTATTGATTTATTGATTTATTGATTTATTGATTTATTGATTTATTGATTTATTGATTTATTGATTTATTGATTTATTGATTTATTGATTTATTGATTTATTGATTTATTGATTTATTGATTTATTGATTTATTGATTTATTGATTTATTGATTTATTGATTTATTGATTTACTGATTTACTGATTTACTGATTTATTGATTTATTGATTTGTTGATTTATTGATTTATTGATTTATTGATTTATTGATTTATTGATTTATTGATTTATTGATTTATTGATTTATTGTTTTATTGATTTATTGATTTATTGATTTATTGATTTATTGATTTATTGATTTATTGATTTATTGATTTATTGATTTATTGATTTATTGATTTATTGATTTATTGATTTATTGATTTATTGATTTATTGATTTATTGATTTATTGATTTATTGATTTATTGATTTATTGATTTATTGATTTATTGATTTATTGATTTATTGATTTATTGATTTATTGATGTATTGATTTATTGATTTATTGATTTATTGATTTATTGATTTATTGATTTATTGATTTATTGATTTATTGATTTATTGATTTATTGATTTATTGATTTATTGATTTATTGATTTATTGATTTATTGATTTATTGATTTATTGATTTATTGATTTATTGCTTTATTGATTTATTGATTTATTGATTTATTGATTTATTGATTTATTGATTTATTGATTTATTGATTTATTGATTTATTGATTTATTGATTTATTGATTTATTGATTTATTGATTTATTGATTTATTGATTTATTGATTTATTGATTTATTGATTTATTGATTTATTGATTTATTGATTTATTGATTTATTGATTTATTGATTTATTGATTTATTGATTTATTGATTTATTGATTTATTGATTTATTGATTTATTGATTTATTGATTTATTGATTTATTGATTTATTGATTTATTGATTTATTGATTTATGGATTTATTGATTTATTGATTTATTGATTTATTGATTTATTGATTTATTGATTTATTGATTTATTGATTTATTGATTTATTGATTTATTGACTTATTGATTTATTGATTTATTGATTTATTGATTTATTGATTTATTGATTTATTGATTTATTGATTTATTGATTTATTGATTTATTGATTTATTGATTTATTGATTTATTGATTTATTGATTTATTGATTTATTGATTTATTGATTTATTGATTTATTGATTTATGGATTTATTGATTTATTGATTTATTGATTTATTGATTTATTGATTTATTGATTCATTGATTCAATGATTTATTGAATAATTGATTTATTAAGTTATTGATTTGATTGAAACGCAATTGAAATTCAACTATAATTCAGATTTTTCACCATATCAAAAATTCAGCTATTAAATTTCTATATCTACAAATTTTATAAACATCGTAAGAAACATCATCATCAGTTTTGGCTATTCAATCGCTGGCATCATCAGCCATATCTTTATCATCATTAACATCAATTACAACTTCATTATTTGTATTAAATATCTACATTATTAGACATTATTGTTATTGACAACTTCATTGCTCGCCGCACATTTAACGTCTCCATCAACTCCATCAACCACTGATAATTCTGAGACAGTTGTCATTCATCGCTTAAGTAGCTCAGCATAGCAACAGTTTTTGCTTGCTGCACTCTGACTTGTTCTTCTTCATCAAATAATGCATTCATCATGTGCTCGTTCCTTCATCTGTGTGTGTTCCACACAATTGTTTACTATTGTTTTTATGAAATGAGCTCTGAAGCTGCAGTTTAGCAGCTTTTCCCAAACATTATTTGCTATGAGTCGGCACTTTTTTTTTAATAAAAAGAAATATTTTTGAATATTTTATTCACTTTTATTTTCTTTAGGAACCAATAACTCTAATAATATTAAATATATAGTTATAAACTTGAAAAGGTATTGTTCGAAATCACCTAAAAATATATGTTTCATAAATGGGCGTGATCCGTATACATTTTTTCATGGTTTTTTATAGTGCATATTACGTCATTTTGACGTCAAATCAAAAACATTAGTCGACAACTTTGATCGATTTTAAAAGCAGTATGTCATTCTTGTACTCTCATAAAAATGAAAAAAAGAAGTTAAAATATTATTTTGAATTGGGTTACAATTTCAGTTCCAGTCTTTATTTTTTAAAGAACAAAATACTGAATAAAAAATACTAAATTTTAACGGACAGAGTATGTTTTTGGTTTATGCCTTAGAAGAAATTGTAATGGGGTCATGATCGGGAACTGATCATTGTATTTTTACTTTGTCAGAACCCAACATGTTACATGAATTACATGATCATGTCTACTTTAATAGTGTAAATTACTACTAGGTAGAAATGTAAAAACTATCAGTTATATACTTATATTTTTGACATTTTCAAACCTCAGAAGCCTTGAAGCTTTCTCAAAAAACTTCGATAAAGGAGTTCAGTGTCGTTGTTTTATCAATTCCCCGTCTGCCGTGTCTCGGAGACCTTTGATACCTCGAAGTTTTCTCAAATAATTTCGATAACAAAGTTCGATCTCGTTGCTTTTATAAATATTCGTACAATCAAATACTTTGACAAGATACGATATTTAAACATATATCAAATCGATATCGCAATATTTTTCGCAGCAATCTCGAACTTTGATCCTTTTTTTTCTTCGATATCGTTCTGATTTCGAAAAATTTCTCGTATCAAGAAAACACCGAACAGAACGTTCCGATATCTAACCACCATCTAGGTCCAATTTGACGCTCGATATCGTTACAAGGACGGGTCCGATATCGTGTGATTTCTACATACTGAGTTATAATTTTTAAATTTTCTCGTATAATCATTTTTTTTTGACAAGTTACGATATTTAAATACTTATCGCATCGAAATCGGAATATTTTTCGAAGCAATCTCAAACGTTCATTGTTTTTTTTTTTGTTCGATATCGTTCCGATTTCGAAAAATGTTCGTTCCGCGAAAATTTTTCGCTACGAGACAAGTGGTTGATATCGTGTGATTTCTACTTCTTATCGCATTAATCTCGTAGCGATATCGAAACGAATGGTATACTGGAAATAGTAACAGTTCAAGTTTTAGTGATTTTACATTTTCTTCTAAAATTAAAACTAACATGGTTCTAACTTCTAAACAGTAGTTTTGATTCGAATGCTTGTGCCCACTGGGACACAGATTTTAAGACGTCACTATTTGCTAATTTTTAATTTACCCTAGTAGAAATTTGCCCGATGCGTCATCGGAAAATGATCGGGTTTTCGTTCGGTAAGCCCTATTAGAGAATATATGATCATTGCCTTTGCATGTCCTTATCATGCTTACCATACCAGGGTTTACATTATCTAAAAAGTAAATTTTTCCGCTCATAGCTACATTATTTGTTCCTCATAACGAAATTAGCAACAGGCAATGATTGAGATTTAATGAGAAAAACCCTATTATGCTCGGGCTCTGACAAGGAAATTGTTGGGTAAATAACAAAATGGGAAATTGCCAGATCAGTACATAATCAGGACTCTGCGTTATAAGGACATTATGGGCCTCGTCATATCCCGATCATATCAAATAATGATATGATCACTTCATGACAATGGCCCTACCAAAATTTCTACTAGGGTAGATCCTCACGCGGACAGAGCTACATAATAAAAGATTAAAGAAATAATAATTTATATTCACAAATTTTGTGATGTTAGAAAATAATTAAAATTTAGAAAAGAAATTTATTACTAGTTATTTAAAATTTTTTTTTTATCAAAATTTGAATTCTGATTTGAATTTAATTCAAGTCAGAATTAGAATTCCAATTTGAAATTCAGAACATATTTCAGAACATAATTTAAATTTTCAATATTATTTTTATATCAATTGGTATTCGAAAATGTCTATTAAAATTTAGAAAATATCATTTTCATTCCATTTGGAAATCAGAAATATTTGAAGTCTGCCAAAGGTCATTAAAACAAAAAATATCTCAATAGAACTTTTAAAGAAACAAAAAACATATGATATTTATCAGACTTAAAATTGAATATAAATGTTATATGATATTTTCTGAATATCGATTGATATTTTCTAAATTTCTGTATTATCTGAATTTCTATTTTCTGAATTTACTGATTTTTTTTTATTGAAATTTATGAATATCAACTGATGTTTACTGAAAACAAATAGAAACTTTAAATTATAATTAATATATTCAGAATTTCAAATGGAATTACTGAATTTCATTTGATACGTTTTGGATTTCAAATTGAATTTCGGAATTTCAATTGATGGTTTGAATTTCTTACGGAATTTTCAATTGTCAATTGATTTTTATGGAATTAAAAATGGAATATTAAAATTGCTATTGAACTTTTTTAAATATAAATTGTTTATTTTTAAATTACACTAAATATGACTTGGGAAACACTGCACATATTTGTAGGCCTCTCAATGGGCCACTGAGTCACAGAGAGTACACCCACAATAACTTAAGTAACAACTCGAATAATAAAAGCAACAACAACAATAACAACTCCAACAAACATGACTACAACAATCAGCAATATGCAGCAACAATTCATTCAACTCTTTGAGCTCAGCCACTTGGCCAAAATGTTTGAGAGATGCCGCCGCCACACGTCATCGTCGTCGTCGTAGTTGTTGCTTCTTCTACCAGTTGCGGCGACACTTTGCGGCGCCGCGGCATCCTCTTCAACTTTGTCTGATGCGGCTCTCAATTCTGCTGCTGCTTCTTCTTCTAATTCTGTTGCATCTTTTAATACTCTGAATATTATTTGTTTTTGTATTGTGATGACTCTTTAAAGTTTTTTTATTGTTTAAAATGTTTTGTGGCTTTCAGTCCTTTGCACTCGTTCGTTTTTGTTATTGTTGTTATTATGTTTGTTGTTGTACAACATACTTAGTTTCGTTGTCTGCGTATTGTTGTTTTTGTTGTTGTTGCTGTTGAGACTGTCGCTCCCACCTCTCCAAATTGAGAGCGTGATTGCCGTGTACTGCATGGTAAATAAAACTTTTGGATACCGGTTCTTAGTGTTTGTTGTTTTTATTTTGTATTGTACAGCATGATTAAAAAAACAACAAAAATATTAAATATAATAAAAATACAACAACAACATTTGCATTTCATTCAAAGAAATAACAAAAAAAAAAATTTAATGTTTTCCGTGTTTTCATGTTTTTCTTTTCTTTTATATTTTTTTTTCTTTGCCGGCAAATCAATCAGTCTCTGATTGCTATGCATTGAGTTTTTCTCTGCGCAATGTGGGTGCAGTCGAGTTTCACTCAAAATCTCTCTGACTAAGTGCCTAGTAGAAATTTCATATACCAGACAAAATTTTGGACAGGCTGGCTCAATGCAGTTCTGAAACATATTTTCGAAAAATTTTAATCTGACAAAGGAGGAGTTTAAAATATCTGTTAGTATTTTTAAGATTGATTAAAAATTACAAAAAAAATAAACTTTTTTGATTTTTTTCTGGAATATTTGGGGCATACACACAGGTAATTGGAAGATATTGGAAATTTTGGTTATCAAATTTTGTGAAACTTTAAAGGCAGATTCCAGGCATATTTTTGGTAAGGGATCAAAATTGGCAGCTTTTGATACAAACTTCGTCTTTGGCTGCTTGAAATCTTTCGATGAAATGTTTCTTAAAGACCTCGGCCTTGTCAAAAAAGTTGTCTGTGTTTACACTATATTTTATATCTAGCTATTTGCCTATATATTTATCGAAATATGCCGATATTCCTGAAAAATGCCCGATACTCTACACGATTTTTCATATATATTTCCCATACAACAATTCTATATAATTCTTGTTGATTTTTACTGTTTACTTAGTTGCTTCTTATTATGTAACGTTTAAAAAAAATCCAATACGAATTATAGACCCCATTAACCATTTCTTACACCCAAAGAACGAATCAGTTGGGGCAATCGTCTTTTTTTGCCAACCGATTTATTTAGTTCTGTCAACATTCCACTGATTCAGTTGTTGCAACACCTCGTATCAGTTCACACAACCTATTTGTTTAGTTGTGATAGCCAATTTAATTATAAGGAATCGGCGAATTTACGTAGCCCTAGCGCTCCAACGTGTTGCAAGTTCCCGATATCGAACATTACCGACGATTCGTTGTGCTGCTGACTTCGTGTTTGCAACACGTTGTAGCGCTAGGGCTGCATATAGAAACACAACAGCTATAAAGAAAATTGCGAGAACTCTGTTCCTTGTTGAAGAAAGTATATTTAGGCATGAAAAAACTGAACAGTAACAACGAACAAGCTTTAAAAAAAAATCCAAATTTTGTTTTACACGTGGCACGCGCTGTCCGCACAACGAGTGAAAAATATGAAGCTTGTGCTACTGATGTTGTCCTGCTTTGGCTTCGCAAAACAGCTGATTCCGCAGTTGAATCAAATAAATATTGGTTGGTACAACATAATGTTATATCATTTAGTCAATATAACCAAATATCTGTTGAGTCAACTAAATATTGGTTATGTCTCATTTTGAATTTAGATGCCGTAGCAATGGAAATAAAAACATTGACAATGAATAAAAAGTGTGTTTCCCCAATCAATGTTGCTGTTACTTCAACTAATAGTTGGTTAAGCTTCATACTATTGTTTACCTCAAATGAATTTCAGTTGAGGCTGACTACATTTGGAAGATGTAAATGAATATTCTTTGAAACAACTGCACGCCAAGCTATTATTTTTTGTGTGTAGAAATAAAGAAATGTGCAAAATAAACATTTCATTAATTATTAACTTTTAATTTTAATATACTAATGAATGCTTATATTTCTAGACTATGGGTGAGTGCGAGTTTACTGATTGAACTAAATTGTACGGATTTTCATTAGATCGTTTTTGTTTTATTTAGTTATCTGTTGCGAACATAATGTGCGTCGGCGACTTAGTCGCGTACTCGACGTCGTACGATTCGTTCCGTGTGTAACGAGTACATTCATTTTTTAGTATTTATGACCCAATGATAAATCAGAACATGTTTTATAGTTACCCAGCATAGTGTTCAAAATAACGATATATATTATTAACTTGTTTCCATTTTTTTCTTCTTCAAATATTTCGTTTGAATCTGTTTGTGAAATTGTATCATTAAGCTCCCTAAAATGTGTAAAGATCACAAAACACTGCAGCATCTGTAAAGTTAACGTATCAAAAGTGTGTTTCTTTTCAAAAGAATTAAAAATCGTCGAAAATTCAAATATTTTTGTGCACCGGTTTAATATTTAGGGCCGTTTAAAAACCAAAAGCTCGGTATAGCTGATTGTAAAATTTTGTGGAATTTTAATGGCAGATACATGGCATATTTGGGGCACACAGATAAATAGAATATTTTTTGGGAAGTGTATAGCATGTTGTAAAATTTTGTGGAATATTAATGGCAGATTTACTGCATATTTTGGGTACGGGCAGAAAACAGCCAGCTTGTGATACAAACTCCGACTTTGTCTGTTTGAAAATAGGTTTTTAAACAGCTTTGACCCTCCAAAAATTTTGTCTGGGGTAGGGTTAGTTGAAGAAATAATTTTCAGGGTCTGGTACGATAAGTCGAAATTTAAAATATCGAAACTAAAAATACCGATGACAAAAATGTAAAAAATAAAAGTGCCAAAACATAAAAATGTCGAAAACAAAAATGTCGAAAACTAAAATGTTGAAAAAATAAATGTTGAAATCTTAAATGTTGAAAAACAAAATGTCGAAAACTAAAAATGTCGAAATTTCATATGGCGAAATCATTTTTTACCGAAAAAATTATAGAAAATGTCGAAAAACTACAACGTAACAAAGTAACATAAATATACAGTAAATATAATAAAATACGAAGATAACATATAAAAAAGCAAAGGTTAAAAAAAAAAACAACATAGACATAGGGTCTTGTACGATAAATCGAAAATTAAAATATCGAAACTAAAAATATCGATGACAAAAATGTAAAAAATAAAAGTGCCAAAACCTAAAAATGTCGAAAACAAAAATGTTGAAAACTAAAATGTTGAAAAAATAAATGTTGAAATCTTAAATGTTGAAAAACAAAATGTCGAAAACTAAAAATGTCGAAATTTAATATGGCAAAATCATTTTTTACCGAAAAAATTATAGAAAATGTCGACAAACTACAACGTAACAAAGTAACATAAATATATAGTAAATATAATAAAATACGAAGATAACATATAAAAAAGCAAAGGTTTAAAAAAAAAAACAACATAGACACCATAACTATGAGTCCTGTTGCAGAGAAAATCAGAATCTTCGCTACGAATTCGCATTTTTAGCTACTCTAGGATCCAAGCGGAGATTTTTAGATATACTGCCTTCAAAATACAATCTGGAATTTAGCTCGAACACTTATAATAAATCATCACAAATTTGGAATTTTTTAAATTACTGTTTTTTAAGGACATGAAAATTGAAGTTCAAAGATAATGACCATGGGTCATATGTTCATGTTAAGAAGACATAAATTTTCCAAAAGATTGTTTTTTAATTTTAAAACGAAATATTTATTGTCATCAAAAAATATTTCGATATGAACCACTATACAAAAGTGATTTGGACATTTTTTTTTAACTTTTGACTGAAAAAGTGGTATATCTAAAAATAGTGGTCGGAAAAATATAAAAAAAAAGTTCTATGCAGATATCGATGCCAAATTTTCATAGCAATCGAATAGGGTAAGTTGCAATTCCTGTGCGCTTTGGTGTGAAATGACTCAAATACGATTTGAAATTTGTATTTCAACATTTTGATATTTCGGCATGTTTATTTTCGAAATTTTTTGATCCTTTATTTTTTGATTCGGCCAAATATTGTTTCGACGTTTTAAGGCTTTTAAATTTCGACATTTTTAGGTTTCGACATTTTTTTTTTTCGACATATCGTAAGAATCCCATATTTTCATTTATATATTCAATATTTTTATCGATAAATAGCAGATATTGCAGAGTTTTAACAGAGTTTTAGATTAGATCTTGAATTGCCGTCTGCTCCTGAGTTGTTAATCAGTATTACGTATCGAGTAAATGGTCCTGTTGAATTAAATATTTTCATACAAATTTTAAATATTTTTATCGATATATATCAGATATGAGCATAGTTTTAATATAATTTTAATAGCTGTCTATTTAATATTTTTAATGAATTACTTAGATACTTATATATACAATACTGTTATAATTGTCGATATATATAACAAAACATGAATTTAGTATTCCTGGTGGCTTCATTTCCTGTTGAACTAAATTCAAAATTTTAGAAACATTATGATGATTCTACATTTAATATAAATTAGACTGATTAAAAATTGAATTTTAAATATTTTTAATAATTTTGAATAAGTCATGAACTTTATTTCTTATCATAATTCTACTAAAAATGTAGATTTGTTTTAATAATTTTTAATTTTAAGTGTTTAAATTTTATTTTTTGATGTAATTGCTATGAGTTTGAAAACTTTTCTACCGGGTTACATAGTAGGCCGTAGGTAATAAACGTGAGCGATGCACACAGGACAATGAGTGCATTACGCCTACTACATGTTCTCGCGCACACCCACAATATGCTCTTGTCGCACGCTCTAAGAAGCTTCTACAACTGTGCGGCATTAATTACACTATACGTCTTTTGCAAAATTTTCAGTTTTTCTTTATACTTTTTTCTCCCTTTTTTTTTGTAAAAATACTGATAAAAATTTCATATATTTATGGTTCAACATTTAATTAGACCGTTGATCATGTTGTGCTCTTATCGCACTCTCGCGCAGTGTTTACTCAGTACACAAGATCTCCGTCTCCGCACAATGAACGATGCCCCATTTGCCATGTGTTGTGCGAGAGGAGTACGAAGTAGAACAAAAAAAAATACTCAATAGGGACTGCGCTGCAAACTGCGGGCGCATGTGGTGGGGTGTTCTTGGGCGCCGACGCTGTCTTATCATCGTTGTCGTTCGTTGTTGTTCGCAGCTTCGTTGTTCGTTTCTTCGTTGTTGGTAACATATTGGCTGCATATGTGCGGTGTGCTTTTTCGTTGCGCTGCTACTCGTTGCTTAGACGCAGTGCTGCTCGTTTCATTGTTGACTCGTTCGTTTGGTAGCTCGTTCGCATATAGTTTTTGTTTTTTATGTGTCTGATATGGTGCTTTACTCGTTAAATGCTGACTTAAACAATTTTCGTTGTTGTTGTTCTTATGACTCTCGTTGCGCTCATGCTCTCGTTACTGCTGTCACTAGTTAGTATTCATTCGTTGTTTTTGTTGTTGTTGCACAAGTCTTTAGACATTGTTTTTGTTTTATTTAGTTGGCTCTTGCGAACATAATGTGCGTCGGCGACTTCGTCGCATACTCGTCGTCGTGCGATTCGTTCTGTGTGTAACGTCGCGGCAACGTCGCTGTTAACGTCTTTTTCATTTTTGCGCTTTGAGTGAGTTTTATGTGTGCGACTCTGTGAAACATTTATCTGCTCTGCACATCGTCAAAAGACGAACAGGAATTCTTCATTCAGTTGCGCGCCGTCACACGGAACGGACGCACAAATCGGTTCGGTGGACATTTTTTTGTTTCCAACATTTTTTTTTTTGATTCTTCACATTTTTTGGCTTTTGAATGCTGAAGGAGTTGAAAAAATTTTTGTTATAAAAAAGTAGGTGTACGCATTAAAGTCGGCGCAAAATTAAGGACTACATTAAATAAAAATTAAACATAAAAACGGATATAAAAACAAAGCACTGAGACGGATTTTACAAAAAGCACCAACAAAAAAAAAATGGAATTAACATAACCCATATAAAAAGGATTTAAAACTAGTTTAAAGTTCTTTCTAAAAATAGCACGTGGAATGTGGCATTCAAAATTAAAATTAAAATCATAAATTTTAAATTGAAAAATATTTTTAATGAAATATTAAAAAATATTCAAATTTTATACGATAAAAATGAAAAATATAAAAATATGCAAAATTAAATAAATATTTTTTTTTAAACTATAAATTTTAAAATATTTAAATATGGTTCCAGTTAACCATAAAATATAAATTTTACTAATTTTAAAGGATTTTAATGTATTTGATTTTTTTAAAATATATTTATGAAATTTATTTATTTGAAATTTTACAAGAATTAGAAAAACATAAAAAATTAACAATAAAAAAATATTTTTACTTAAAAGTTTTTAAATTTAATGTTTCTAAAGTTTTTTAATATACAATTTATATAGAAATTATATTAATATTAAAAAAAAAAAATATTTAGTAAAAAATTTAACATTTATTTTATTTGAAAATCCGTGTTGTTTTCTTTAAATATAACAATAAAAATTAAAATTCAATAAAATTAAAAGTTAAAATTGAGTTTAAAGAAAACTTTTAAATAAATAAAAATTTTGAAATTATGTAAAATTCCGTAAAATTGTATTAAATGATATAAATTGTGAAAAATTGTATAACATAGAAATTTAATGACAATAAAAATTTAAAATTGAGTTTACAGAAAAATTTTGAATAAATAATATATTTGAAATCTTGTAAAATTACGTAGAATTATATTAAATGGTATAAATGAGTAATATTAAAAAACAAATCATTATATATTACGACTTTTTAAATTGTTTTTTAAATGTTTTTTACAATAAATATGCCTAAACTAAAAAAAAAATAATAATTTTAAAATTTTCAATAAATTAAAATATATAAAAATATTCTACAAAGAAAAATAATCTTAAAGAAAAAAAAATGTATTTATTAAAATTTTGTATAAAATACAATTTTTAATTTATATTGTAATTAAGTTTATAAAAAAATATTTTTTTAAATTGAAAAAATATTAATTTACATCATTTCTAAAATTTTAAATTTATAAAATGTTAAAAAAATCTTTAAAATTTTAAATTATATTGTGTTTCAAAAAAATATTTTTAAAAAATTTCATTTTAGAGTTATATTTTATTAAAATTTAAAAAATATATATTTTTATTACTTTTTATTAAAAAATATTTAAAATAATATTTTATTATAATATATGTAAAAATAATATTTATTATAATTTTTCATAAAATTTAAAATTTTACAAATTTTCTGCTGCGATCGCCAAAAAATAAATTCGCCTATTTTTTATATTTATATAATGCACTTCCACATGACTGAAACGGATCCGGTTGCGCGTTTTTAGTTTTTAGTTTTTGTATTTCGTTTTTGTATTTCGTTTTTTGGCTGCCTACGCTGAAATGCAGCCACTGCAGTGCTTCCCAAAGTGTTTAAAAATATTGCTAAAAAATAAATTAAATATTTTTATTTTATCTTTTTTATTTTGCCTAGTTAACAAAGTGTGCTCGTTACTCGCATTGCAAGTAATCGCAAACGCAAAGTGTTACACAAACTGATTTGGATAAAATTAAAACAATTAGATTTTTGTTTGCAAAAATAAAAGACCCGTGTGTTTTTAAAAAATATTCGTTTTTGTTGTATTGGCGGTACAGCAGCACTGTAACTGCCTACAACATGAGGTCACAAAGGACCTCGTCGTCATATTCCTTGGCGAATATGTCGCTGCTGTGGAAACTACTGACGATTCTGGTTGTGGTACAAGCCTGTGGCGTTACCATCAGTTATGCTAAGGTAAGTGGCAACAGAAACAGTTGATTTAATCGAAATCTATGAAAATCCATCAACATTTTGAAGAAATCAGCGTAAAATTATCATTTATAGTAGTATTTTGTATAATTATACTGACACACAGAAAAAAATTCCCTCAAATCCCATTCAAAATGGTCAATGGGACTATTATTGATTTAATAGTATATAAAAAATAAATCTTTTCATATAAACTCAATGGCAATGTCATAGTATTTTCTTGTATTTAATGGTATTTTCCGATTAAAATAATAATATATCCTATTGACTATTTTGAATAGTAAAAAACTATTATTTATATAGTATATTTTTCTGGGTGGATCTACTATATTTTTCGTCGAGGTTTTTCAATACGACATTTTTAGTATGCTCAGAAAAATACCATTCAATCAATAGTTTTTTTTAGTCATTATGATAAAATATTATTTTAATAGGTAAATACCATTAAATAATAAAAATACTATTAAATTATTATTGAGTTTATATGAAAATATTTATATTTTTTGTACTATAAAATCAATATTTCTCCAATTGTCTAGTTGTAATATATTTTTATGGGATTTTTGTCTCAGTGTAGTATCAGTATTTATTTCATAATTAATTTTTATACACCCTGTAAAAAATACTATATAAAGAATAGTTTTTTACTATTATAAATAGTCAATAGGTTTAATTATTATTTTAATCGGAAAATACCATTAAATACTAGAAAATTCCATGAAATTCCCATTGAGTGTATATGAAAATATTTATGTTTTGTATACTATTAAATCAATAATTGTCCTATTGACCAATTTTATGGGAATTAAGGGAATTTTTTCTGGATGTATTAGATAATGAGGATTTCTAGATGTTATTTTAGAATTATATTAGAGAAATCTATGAATAAGAAATAAATATCTAACTATTTGATTGGTGTCCCTATTGGAAATTTACCCTAAAAGCCGTTTATAGTAGCATTTTCTATAATTATCCTGTTCTAATATATGTATTTTGTCAATCCATAATCAGATATTGATTTTGTGAACAAAGTTTCGGGAACAGCATCTGTATTATGTTCTTGTATTATAATAAACAATCATAATAAACAAATTTACAATAGCAAAAATCAAAAATTATAACTTATTTTAGTATTTTGTATAAGTTTCCCATTTATTATAATTTCATCAATCATTAATATGGTTTTGTCAATACACCCAGTCTCGCAGGACTTCGATGTCTCGAATTTTTATCGAATAACTTCGAGAAAAAGTTTTGAACTCGTTGCTTTATCGATTCTATTTTTTGTAATTTCTCGTACATTCAAATACATTGACAAGATACGATATATAAACATTTATCGCATCGATATCGTAATATTTTTCGAAGCAATATCGAACATTGCTCATTATTTTTTATCGATATCGTTCCGATTTCAAAAAAATTTCTCGTATCAAGAAAACTCCGACAAAACGCATCGATATCTACCTACCATGTAGGTCCAATTTGACGCTTGATATCGGTACGAGGAAGTGTCCGATATCGTGGGATTTCTCCTTTATTTCGCATTGATCTCGTAACTATTTCGATACGAATGGCATACTGGGATATTGATCAGGTGAATCTGTATTTTGTTCTCAAAATATTGTTTGATCTTTGTAGAAATTGGTTTTTAAATGGAAATAGTTAGTTCTATTAAAAACAAATAATAATTTGAATGTTTGATTATTTTGTCAACAAAAAGACTAATTTAAATTAGTGTTTGGTATAATTATACTGATATATCATAAATTTGGTCGCTCCATGATCACAAATAAGGTATGCTAATAAATCTTTATCGGTTGTAACAGTATTATGTTCATAATTGATACTTATATTCAATGTTAATAGAAATTGTTCTGATATCACAATAGGGAAATCTATAAATAACAATGAAAAAGATTAAAGTTTGTTTGTTTTAATAAAAAAAATAATATTTATTGTAGTATTATGTATATTTATCATATATTTCAATATAATTTTCACAGTTCTATCAATATTTCGTTCATAATTGATTCTTGTATTCCTAATTTAAACTTTGTATAAATTCTTCTAATATCACAATAGAAAAATGTGTGCATAATAAACAAAAATATATTTCATTGATTGGTTTATAATTCAAAATTATTATTTAATATAATATAATAATAGTTTGGCGCTACAATCCTGTATAGAACATCGGCCGAGCTCTCACACCATTTGAGCGGTGCGTGTTATATTTGTACTCAAAGTGGTGGGACCTACAGTTTATTGCCGAATTCGAACGGCGGGTGAGAGCTTTTCATAGGCAATGTTTTACTCTCGTAGGTTTGACATTTACTACCGAGAGGTAGCGCGGTATAGAAAAATGTTTCTATGAATAGACGTTGTTGGCCCCAGCACAGGCTTGAACCGGGGACCTTTCGGCTCGCAGTCCAACGCACTAACCACTGAGCTACCGCGGCTATAATAAAGTATTTTGTATAATTGCTCTGATATTCTGTATATCTGCTTGTTTCATAATTATAAAAAGTTTTTCCATATCATTTTGTAAGTTTTATTAGTATTCGATTATTAACTCTTATTTCGGAATCATTATATGAATAATAAAGATTGATTGAATATTTTCGTATTATAGCTTCATCATTTGTATTACTATTTTGTATATAATTGATTCATATATTCGTACTTTAACTCTTCTACAAATTGTTATGGGACCATCATACGTAATATAAATAACAAATCAAAATTAAATTATAAGTAGTACATTGTATAATTATTCGGATTTTATTTGCTCCATACATGATCAAAAATAGTTTGAAATTATATCTATCTTTTTGCAAAATTGATTTTATAATCAATCCCAGTATGTAACGATAACGAGCGTCAAATTGGACCTACATGGTAGATAGATATCGATACATTCTGTCGGAGTTTTCTCGATACAAATAATTTTTCGAAATCGGAACGTTATCGAAGAAAAAAATGATCAAAGTTCGAGATTGCTGTGAAAAATGTTGCGATATCGATATGATAAATGTTTTAATATCGAATTTATACATTGAATTTATTGCAGAATTCTTTGAGGTATTAAACATCCCCAAAACATGGCAGACTGGGATGTTTAGCTTTTGTAGATTTTTTGCTGGTTGGAATTGCTTACCGTGTAATTATAATTTTTACCAAAACTGTACCATAATTCCATTAGGAAATTCATAATTTTAGAACGTAAATTCTTAATTTGTATGATTTAATAAATTATGAAATTATTAATTATATTAAAATGTATTATTTTCCAGTTCACTTGATGACTATGGTTACTTTATTAGCATCATTTTCCATTTGTTACATTTCTCGTAAATATGTTATCTTTGCAAAATTTCCGAGTTTAATACCTGATCATTATCTGACACATTTTTCAGGAACAGAAAAATGGTGGTTTGTAGGATACGCATTATTATGCGTTTACTTATCAAATATTATTAATTTTTAAAGGCAGATTCCCAGCATATTTTAAATACAAAAATTCCTTTTGCATATTTAAAATCTTTCTAAAAATGTCATCTAGATAATTTTTATTATAAAATCACCTCTCAAAATTGGAATGTTATTAAATTGAAATCGTTTTATATACATTTTATAATATCCTCTGTACATTATATTGATTTAGACCTGAATAACTGAAATTCAAATACATTAGTTTTGTTTTTCATATTTTAAATTTATACAGGATTTATTAGATCTTAAGACAATACTATTTAAAAACAATATTTGATTACATAAATGCAATTTAGAAAGTATAAATTAAATCATAAATATAAATATTTCAATGCTAAATACTTTTATACTAAATAAAAAGAGTCAGAATTGTATGGTTCTTTCTATATTGAAAATTGATTGATAAATAATTGAAAAACCATTCTGATTCGGTATTACTTAAACCTTCAATCCATATACCTTTAAAGATAAAACCACACCAGTATCTCGATGTTTTCTCGAAATAAATGCGATAAAAAAGTTAGATCTCAAATTTATGCTATTTAAACTTGTTTCACATCGATATCGCAATGTTTTTCGAATCAATCTCGACATCTTTACTCCCATTGATGTCAAATCAATTCAGATTCTTTTTTTTTTGCGCGTTTTATAAGGTACATCGATTCGAACTATTCTTGCAATTTACTTAGTACGTTTTGGTGTTCGATATTGGTAGAAGCTCTAGAAGAAATTCTCCGACGTATCGTTCTCGCATCAATATCGTAATGAATGTCGGACTGGGTACCAATTTAAAGCTCAATATCACTATGAGAAAGGGTTCGATATCGTGTGTATTCTCCTGCATCTTGCATTGATCACGTAGCGAAGGGCATACTCGAAACTAATTAGAATTAAAACGAGTTGAGAAAGTTAGGTCACTTGGGTAAGTTCGGTCACATGGGTCGGATTTTTATAGTCGGTCGGGCCCGACTATAGAATACCCTACACCTTTGGTGGGGATATTAATGTGGGATATTTAATTGTATACCCCTAATTTTAAAGTTTTTCGTTATGCTGAATCTCCCCACCCTAAGAATATTATTCAAGAATATTATTCAGGAATTTACGTCTTATATCCCCATAAATTAAAAAATTTATAAAAAACTAATAAAAAAAAAAATAGAAACATATAATTGGGCGGACAACGTCTATATTTAAAATTTTGAATGGCTAATATTTCATAGATTTGATTTTAATAATTTACTGATCAAATTTTCACATGAAAACCCGGGAAATAATGAAGAAAAAAGTGGGCGGATCACGCCCATTTTTGGACCACATATTTTTAGGTGAATTATAACAATATGTTTTAAATTTTATACCTATATCTTGAATACTTTTCGAGTTATTAGTTTCTAAAGAGGTATATAAAAGTGACTTGTATGGGAGGTGGGCGTGTCCGTTGACCGATTTGGCTCATTTTCAAACTAAGTTCCTACTTTTGGCTGAAATATAGTAATACGAAATTTTATCGCATTCTGATCAGTATTTCTCAAGTTATTCTGTATTCGGACAGCAAGACAGCAAGACGGACAGACAGACAGACAGACAGACAGACAGACAGACAGACAGACGGAGATGGCTAAACGGACTCGGGTAGTGATGCTGATCAAGAATATATATACTTTTCCATACCGGACACGCCTCCTAAGGGGCGTTACAATATATGCACAAAGTTAATATACCCTGTACCTCATAGGTGTAGGGTATAAATATAATTCAAATAATATTAAAATATCGTAATAATATTTTCAATAAATTTTAAATTAAAATATATATTTTTTATTAAAACTCCGTTGCTATTTTCTAAGAAGGTATAGATCAGATAAATTGTTTATATATTGAAATATGTGGAACTATTGTACAATATGTTTTTCTCTTTATAAAAATACATAAAATACATTTTATAGTGCACCGCAAATTTTTCAACTCAAATAATTAATTTTTCGATCAAACGTTTTATGTAATTTGTATAATTTTGCATGTCGTAAACAAAAAATTAAAATTTCAATTGCATTACACGTATCATTTTCGAAATCATAAAAACTATAATATTTATTTAGTACAGTTTTTGGTATAAAAAAAAACAGCAAATATGTTTACTTAAAATAGGATAAAAATTTAATTCTATAGAAGTCTGTGGAACTTATCAAAAATTTGTATAAAAAATAATTGCTAATTATTCAAAAAAATTATGATTTTTATATTGTATAAAATGTTTTATAACTTTAATAAAAAAAATAAAAATATCAAAATACAGTAAAATTTGAATATCAAAATTTTAAATATTTTTGATTTCTATTGAATTTAATAAAAATTTGAAAACACATTATGACTCGCAAAATTTTGACTAATGAAAACAATAAGTTTACCATACTTTTATAGTTTCCTGTTATATCCTGACAAATATTTAAGTTTAATTTATAATATTTATATTTTAAGATAATCAACAAAAACAATAAGAACGTATACTATTAATTTAATGGTATTTTCTTTTGAATTTGTCTGATTATGTTAAAGAATTAGCAGTACATTCTTTAACATAATCAGAAAAATTCAAAAGAAAATACCATTAAATTAATAGTATACGTTGTTATTATTTTTGTTGATTATTTTAAAATATAAACTTAAATATTTAAATATCAAGCTAAATATATACAATTTTACCTTTCATAAAGCATTTTAAACGTTATGTTATGGTTTTAACCTAATCAAGACACATTAAATTAAAAATACCATTATTTTAATAGTGATTATTTTTATTAAAAACATATTATTTAACAAAATATTAAAAAAATATTAAATAATTTTAAATCTAACATAAATTTATATGTTTTTTTAAACATAATAATTTTGTTTTTATGATAACGTGTAACTTACAGAACACAAATTCTATAACATGTACTATTAAATCAATGGTATTTTTTGGTTTAAGTAATTAGATTGAAATGCTAGATGAATTCTAATATAAACTTATTTTAATTATATAAGTTTAGGCAATATAACTGATAAACGTCTATACCATATACAAATTCTATACAAAATACTATTAAATTAAAAGTATTTCTGTATTTTACTAAAAAGATGATATAGAAAATATTTCAATGATTTCAAAATCAGTTCAAATCAAGTTGTTAAATTGACATCATATAATATTTTAATACAATTTTTACTCTGATTGCTCTGATTTCCGCTATATAAATTAAAAGTATTTCTTTATTTTACTAAAAAGATGAAGTACAAAATATTTCAATGATTTCAAAATCAGTTCAAATCAAGTTGTTAAATTGACATCATAATAATACAATTTCTAAACCCCTCAAATTTCCGCTATAAAAAATCTCAACTTAGACCTTTTTTCATCATATTAATCACTGCTTGTATTCCAAAATACAAAAACAAAACTATGTTATATAGTCAACCATTTAATATATATATATATATATAAAATTTATAATTATCAATGGTGCTGTCAATCTGTGCTCAAAATCGAGGACATTGTGCTCTAGATGCTACTTCACCGGATCTGCCTATCGCACATTTCATAAATCACAAATGGCAAAAAGTTCAATAATTTCATATAAAATAAATTAATAAATCAAATAAAAAATATATATATAAATTAAGTTCAAGAGTCTAGGTTTTCTGTGCTGTCGACGACATCGGGTTATCATACAAAATGTTTTGCTTTTTGTGGAATTGTTCAATATATTCATTATACTTCCAGCGAATCATCGTTTAAAATAATTACCAAAAATAGCAAATTATGTTAGTTGTCGTCGGAACGTTTTGCTTATTTGATAAGACATTATCAGTCGATTCTAATGCAAACAACAACCAAAAGATCATTTAATATTAGACGCTGATGTATGTCATCATCATGATGATCATCATCAGACCTAAAAGGCATTTGTCAAGAATACGAAATCTTCTAGTTATTATTATTATTAAATTGCTGTTGTTCTAATTAATCTATTATTTCAACATGGTGACAAAAATTATGCTGCTAATACTTCAAAACCCATTATCTATGTGCTCGATTCTATATGTTTCAATAAAAATTAACACTAAATAAATACTTGAAATCTTAGCACTCTGACATAGTTCTGGAAATATAGTTTTGATTTCGACGCATGGCATGTTTCTCAATACGTATGTCGCATCCGTATCAGTTGCTATTGCTGTTGCTACTATGCGTCTTGGCAGCAGAGCCGGAGTCAAAGTCATTTATCACATCGGAAGTGGTGTTGTGTAAAGGGGTCACCATCATCATCATAATCATCACTATTTAAATTAAAAAGTTCTCTTAAAGTATTTAAAAATAAATTTTATTGATAAGGCTACGAAAAATGCTCAGTTTCGTGCATTTGAATTCATTGCAAAATATTTCCATTTGCAATAATGATAATTTTAAAGATCTATTTAGTTCTTCTAGAATATGTCTTATTAGATCCTAATAAAGATTTTAGAATTTATAGAATTTATAGAATTTATAGAATTTATAGAATTTATAGAATTTATAGAATTTATAGAATTTATAGAATTTATAGAATTTATAGAATTTATAGACTTTATAGAATTTATAGAATTTATAGAATTTATAGAATTTATAGAATTTATAGAATTTATAGAATTTATAGAATTTATAGAATTTATAGAATTTATAGAATTTATAGAATTTATAGAATTTATAGAATTTATAGAATTTATAGAATTTATAGAATTTATAGAATTTATAGAATTTATAGAATTTATAGAATTTATAGAATTTATAGAATTTATAGAATTTATAGAATTTATAGAATTTATAGAATTTATAGAATTTATAGAATTTATAGAATTTATAGAATTTATAGAATTTATAGAATTTATAGAATTTATAGAATTTATAGAATTTATAGAATTTATAGAATTTATAGAATTTATAGAATTTATAGAATTTATAGAATTTATAGAATTTATAGAATTTATAGAATTTATAGAATTTATAGAATTTATAGAATTTATAGAATTTATAGAATTTATAGAATTTATAGAATTTATAGAATTTATAGAATTTATAGAATTTATAGAATTTATAGAATTTATAGAATTTATAGAATTTATAGAATTTATAGAATTTATAGAATTTATAGAATTTATAGAATTTATAGAATTTATAGAATTTATAGAATTTATAGAATTTATAGAATTTATAGAATTTATAGAATTTATAGAATTTATAGAATTTATAGAATTTATAGAATTTATAGAATTTATAGAATTTATAGAATTTATAGAATTTATAGAATTTATAGAATTTATAGAATTTATAGAATTTATAGAATTTATAGAATTTATAGAATTTATAGAATTTATAGAATTTATAGAATTTATAGAATTTATAGAATTTATAGAATTTATAGAATTTATAGAATTTATAGAATTTATAGTTATAGTTATAGTGTTTTTAAAATATCTAGATGTTTTATTTGATTATTTTTTTAGCACATTTACAAAACAAATGTGTTCCTATTGTCATATTTAATGTGTATAATTGCAATATTTAATAATTGTAGTTTAAATATTTGTGAACTACTTTGGCTTTGCATTTTGTAGTTATCTATTTAACAAATGTTGCATTCATTGTTATGAACTGCTAATATATAATACGTGGTAGAGTATTTTAGCTTATGGAATAATTATATAAAATAAATAGTGAAATTCAAATTTTTAAAAAATTGTTATGTTTTTTCATATATTAAGCACATTACTTTCTTAATTGCAAATTAATTAATATTTTCAATTCAAATAAATTGTTATTTAAAAATTCATTTAGAAAATAGTTTCCTAATATCTACTTAGTAAAATGTAACTTGATTTAACTTCTGTAAAAATAGCTTTATAATTGGGCATTTTGTTCTTATTTTAAGCAATAGGTTTCCGTATGCTAAGAAAAATGTTCTTATTTTAAGAAATTGTTCTTATTTAAGTAATAAAAACAGTTTCCTAATAATAAGTAAAATAAAATTTAATTTAATTTCGGTAAAAGTTTCTTTTAAAAAGGCATTTTTTTCAACAATATGTTTTGTTATGCTAAAGAAAATGTTCCTATTTTAAGAAACATGTTTCCTTATAATATGAAAATTTTCGAATCTTAAGTAAACAATTTCCTCTACTGCTGACACTGTTTTAATTAAATACTTCTTAATATTAGAAAACAGTTGTCTAATAATTAGTCAAATTTAACTTCGGTAAAAATTTCTGTATAATAAGACACATTTGTCTAATGTTAAAAAATAGGTTTCTGTAAGTTAAGAATATTTTTCTTATTTAATAAATGTTTTCCATATTAACGAATATGTTCCATTCAAATAAGTATATATATTATGACGTTATTTCAAGCAAAAGTTTCTTAGTATTAAGAAACTCTTTTCTGTGTCTCTGTATAATTTTGCTAACTTAAACTATATTCTTTCAAAAAATTGATTTTTTTGTGTATATTAACTGTGTTCAACACATGTTGAAATCTTTTTATTTTCTGCCGAAATCTTAAAATTCAAATACAAATTTCCTATTTGTTTTTTTTTTTCGAATTTTAATTGAAATAAATATTTTTGTTTTTACAAATATCAAAATTATCAACATATTGCAAACATATGGCAAATATAATTTTAATGCAGACATGTTGGCAGCATGTTTAATGTTTGCTGTTTAATTTTTTGATATTTTCTCACATATTTACTTTATATGTCTATCAATGCATGAAAGTACAAGAGCCGCCAACAACAGCTGAAATTTTCGGGTAAACTACTTAAAAATGAAAATAAAATTTGTAAAAATAATAAAAGATTTTTTCTTTTTATATTATTTTGGGTAATGAGGGCAAAATGTGGGAAAGTTATTTAAGTTAGGACGCGAAAAGTGCTGCGGAATGTGAAGTTATTGGAAGCATATTGTAAAAACTGGCATTCAAATGAAGGGTCGAAAAAGATATTAAGAAATTATTTTAAATAATAAAAAAATTGTAGTTGTTATTTTTAAAATGTGTACCCATGACAATATTCTTGTATTTTTTAGAAATATTTCGGGTATATTTCCGGTTAACACAGAGATAAATAACAGTTTCTGTTAATGCAATTTTTGGAATATTAAACTAAAAAGCAGTTTTTCGGATGATTTTAAGCAGATAAATATTGAGTTTTCATTAGTATCCACATAATCCACATAATCAAAATATGCAGGGATTTTGCATTTAAATTCTATGTATTTTACCAACATACTATACATCGTTCATTTAAAGGCAGTTTTACGGATGATCCCGTTTGGAAGTTATCGTGAAAACCCCTCAAAAGTGATACATTTGTCAAAATTATGACATATCACCTTACAAAACGGTTCAAATACTTGGCTTCCAGAGTTGCCAACTTGTCAATATTTACACATATTCATCCTTAAAGGATGCTGAATCTTGTCGAGTAACCGGTTTCTCTGTAAAGAATCCCGTTTGGAAGTTATCGTGAAAACCCCTCAAAAGTGATACATTTGTCAAAATTATGACATATCACCTTACAAAACGGTTCAAATACTTGGCTTCCAGAGTTGCCAACTTGTCAATATTTACACATATTCATCCTTAAAGGATGCTGAATCTTGTCGAGTAACCGGTTTCTCTGTAAAGAATCCCGTTTGGAAGTTATCGTGAAAACCCCTCAAAAGTGATACATTTGTCAAAATTATGACATATCACCTTACAAAACGGTTCAAATACTTGGCTTCCAGAGTTGCCAACTTGTCAATATTTACACATATTCATCCTTAAAGGATGCTGAATCTTGTCGAGTAACCGGTTTCTCTGTAAAGAATCCCGTTTGGAAGTTATCGTGAAAACCCCTCAAAAGTGATACATTTGTCAAAATTATGACATATCACCTTACAGAGTATGTGTCTGCACATACCCAAAATGTACCATAAATCTGCTTTTAAAATTCCACAAAAATTGACAAACTGTTATACACTTGCCAAAATCTACCATTTCTGTATATTTACCTGAAATATACTCCAAATATTATTGAAAAATTACAAAAATTTTGTCTCGGGATTTTTTGGAAGGCAGATACCCTTCATTATTTATTATTGTATCTAGGCATAGTTTTAAAATGTATTTTTAATTTAAAAACTACAAATTATTTGAATTTAAATATTTAATTACAATTTTGTACATAAAATGTATTTTTCATTTAAAATATTTCTTCTAAAAAATATTTTACAAATTTTGTTGAATACCTCAAATTACTCCCCATTTAAGAACTATGCTGGAAACACTTATTAAACCCACAACACTTGCGCTTATCTTAAGCATTAGCAATACCACAATAAAAATATAAAAAAGAAATACAAAAAAAAAATTCGATTAAATATTTCGCTGCCTTATTTCATATGTATAGCATATTTTTGTATAAAGTCCATAACCTATATGCCAGCCGACATACATATATAATCGAAATCATGCGTATATATATGAGGCACATGTTTTAAAGATATCAAGTGCTTCCAACCAACAATAGAACTAAAGTTGTGTCTGGTAACGAGTGAAATTTTCGTTTTTGATATGATAAAAAATGAATTTAACAACAAATTATAAGGCGAAAATATTAAAAAGTAGAAGTAAAATTAAATTAAAATGTTTTGAATTTTGAGTTTTTGAATGTTTACTTAAAAATTATATTGTAATTAAAATATATAATTTTTACTGAAAAATTAGAAATTTACTGAAACATTTAATTTTTATTGAAAAATTTGATTTTTACAGAAAAATTTGATTTTTACAGAAAAATTTAATTTTTACTGAAAAATTTGATTTTTAAATAAAAAAAAAATGAATTTTTACTGAAACCTTTAATTCTTATTGAAAAATTTAATTTTTTTTTACTGAAAAATTTGATTTGTACTTAAAAATTGATTTTGTACTGAAAAATTGATTTTTTACTGAAAAATTTAATTTTTACTAAAAAATTTAATTTTGACTGAAAAATTTAATTTTTACTAAAAAATTTAATTTTGACTAAAAAATTTAATTTTTACTCAAAAATTTAATTTTTTCTGAAAAATTGAATTTTTACTGAAAAATTGAATTTTTACTAAAAAATATAATTTTTACTAAAAAATTTGATTTTCACAGAAAAATTTAATTTTTACTGAAAAATTTGATTTTTACTGAAAAATTGATTTTGTATTGAAAAATTGATTTTTACTCAAAAATTGAATTTTTACTGAAAAATTGAATTTTTACTGAAATATTGAATTTTTATTGAAAAATTAAATTTTTACTGAAAAATTGAATTTTTACTTATAAATTAAATTTTTACTGATAACTGAAATATTTACTGTAGAATTGAATTTTTAATGAAAAATTGAATTTTTAATAAAAAATTGAATTTTTAATGAAAAATTGAATTTTTAATGAAAAATTGAATTTTTAATGAAAAATTGAATTTTTAATGAAAAATTGAATTTTTAATGAAAAATTGAATTTTTAATGAAAAATTGAATTTTTACTGAGAATTTGAATTTATAATGAAAAATTTGAATTGACTGAAAAATTTCTTCTTTTTACTGAAAAATGTAATTTTTCTGAAAAATTGAATTTTTACTGAAAAATTGAATTTTTACTGAAAAATTGAATTTTTACTGAAAAATTAAAATATACCTGAAAAATTTAATTCTTTTACTGAAAAATTGAATTTTTACTAAAAAATATAACTTTTTCTAAAAAAAAAAAATAATTTTTATTGAAAAATTATTATTTTTTTCTAAAAAAAATTCCATTTTTACTGAAAATTTAAATTTTTACTGACATTTTTACTGAAAAAATATATTTTTTACTGAATAATAAAATTTTTACTGAAAAATTGAATTATTAGTGAAAAATTGAATTATTAGTGAAAAATTTAATTTTACTGAAAAATTTAATTTTACTGAAATTTTGAATTTTTACTGTGAAATTGAATTTTTACTGAAAAATTTATTTTTTAGTAAAAATTTTAATATTTAGTGAAAAATTAGATTATTACTGTGAAATTGAATTTTTACTGAAAATTTAAATTTTTTATTGAAAACTTGAATTTTTACTAAGAAATGTATTTTTACAAAAAAAAATATTTTTTTACTGAAAAATTTAATTTTCACTGCAAAAGTATTTGTAGAATTATACTATGAAGTACCAGCAGTATCTGCATTACCAACAATTGCCTATTCATCTGCAATTACTTTGCAACAACTAAATTCAAAACACTAGATACTTTTGCTTCCTTAAAAGATAAAAACTCAACTAGCGCGGACGCACTATTACTATACTTGAGTTGCCCTACTAGAATACCGAACCGAACAGTACAATTCAAACCCATTCCACTCCATTTGAGATTCCATCCGATTCCATCCACTTCATTGGACTGCACTTCAGCCGACACTACATTCGACAGATCAATAAATTGATAAAACTCGATCAGCGATCGCAAAAGGCTACAAAATTTAATGCTTTGTGCTGCGGCAAGCACTCAAAATGCAAATTTTTATATCTTAAATCGCAACAACGGATTTTTAATGTCTGTTGATTATTTGATTTTTCTCCTCTTTTATTTTTTGCTTCTGCAGAAATTTGTCATGATCGCATGAGATCAGTAAACATGAAACATATGTTAAAGAAATATGGCAAATTTAAATAAATCTTTCCAAAACATACCCCAAAAATGTCATGCTTTTTATTTTGTTTTTTTGAAACTTTTTATAAACTACTGACTTCATGTACAGCGTTCTTTTATTAAAGTGATCGTTAATATAAATTTTGAAAAAATACTTTGTACATTTTCATAGTTAAATTGAAGTCATTTGATAAATGTGTTTTTTATTAAAAGTTGACAAAATTTCGGGTGCTGTTTTATAGGGTACAATAAAATATTTCTTTTCCTTTGTCAACAAATGTATTGGCGTCATAATTAATTAAAACATTACAGTGCTCAATGAGGCATATTGAAAAAGGAGTGCAGCTTCAATTGAAGTTGTCAACATAAATTAATGAATTGCAATCACTTTAAATGTTGCTTTCTCTACTATCTTGAAATTTTAATGAACTTTGCTTCTAGACAATTAATGAGTATTGTATAAATCAAAAAAGATAAAAAGATTGATTAAACTAAACGTATTCAGATATTCACTTTCATTATTTCAATTAGATTACGTTCAAAACTACAAAAAATATTAAACAAGTAAAGAAAAATATGTAATTTGTAGTTAACATTAAAAGTAAACGATTTAAGTTTTATTTGAAATTCAAATTTCACTATAAAAAGCAACATTATAGGACAATTTTCTAAAGATTTACTATACATCTATATATAATCCATCATATCTCTTTTATCTATTATATACTCCGTAGCGAAGAATTTTCATTAAAAATCCTAACTTTATTAATACTACTCTAAATGTACTTGTTATACATTGTATGGAGTATTATAAATAATACCCTTTAATACAAAATTTATCACCTGTCATAAATAGTTTTTTAAATGCAAAATTCTATGTTAACCGCCTCTAGACAAATTATAGCCTGTACAAATTCTAGTCAAAACAAAAAACAATATTACTATAATGCAACAAAAAAAGAAAAAATAATAATAATACTACTTATGTCATTTATTACTCGCAGTGTTGGATTTTAATGCACAAAACGTGTTGCTGTAATACGCAGTATTTACAGAATAATTTAGAACATTGACAAAAAAGAGCACCTTATCAGCAAAAAAGTTTTGAAAAATATATGTTTTGGAAATAAATTATATAATATTTCTAATATGACATTTAAATTTAACTTTTATTCAGAAAATTATGAAAACGGCGTTTGGTAGTTAACTTTTGGTCAGCTTTTAAAAGTGATACTTTAACTAATATCCGTAATTATTATAATTGTAATTTAATATATAACATAAACATTATGCTAAATAATTTTTAAAAATGTCCGAAGTAATAAAGCATCTGAAAATGTATATAAAATATGTGTCGTTAAAGCAAACCTATAAGTTAACTTTTTTCATTAACTTTTCATATTGGCTAAAAATTGAAATCGTTAGGTGACGTTTTAATTTCAAAAAAGATTTTTCCCATCTTAGTCTTCAGTAATACAATAAAATTTAGCTATGAACTTTACTACGTACTAAGAAATTTTAAATTTTGTAAGTAAACATTTCGGTTAACTTTTTTTGGTTAACTTTTTTTGGTTAACTTTTTCTTTGGTTTTATTTTGGTTAGCATCAAGTCTCTCTTTTGCAAATAAAACGTCAGCTTAAATGCATAAAATTAAATTTTCGTCTATTTCTTCTGTAAAACAAAATTATTTACAATGCAACTGAACATTTTTTTCAGTTCACTTTTGGATAACTTTTTCAGTTAGCTTACAGCTAACATCATTAGATATCATTTTAGTAATGAAAAATATATATTTTTTTAATATATTTTTAATATTATTGATATTTTTGATATTTTTGATATTTCTGATATTTTAGATATTTTGATATTTGGAATATTTTTGATATTTGGAATATTTGGAATATTTTTGATATTTTTGATATTTTTGATATTTTGTATATGTTTGATATTTTTAATATTTTTGATATTTTTGATATTTTTGATATTTTTGATATTTTTGATATTTTTGATATTTTTGATATTTTTGATATTTTTGATATTTTTGATATTTTTGATGTTTTTGATATTTTTGATATTTTTGATATTTTTGATATTTTTGATATTTTTGATATTTTTGATATTTTTGATATTTTTGATATTTTTGATATTTTTGATATTTTTGATATTTTTGATATTTTTGATATTTTTGATATTTTTGATATTTTTGATATTTTTGATATTTTTGATATTTTTGATATTTTTGATATTATTGATATTATTTATTTTTTGATTTTTTGATATATTTAATATTTTTGACATTTATGATATTTTTGATATTTTTGATATATTTGATATTTTTGATATTTTTGATATTTTAGATATTTTAGATATTTTAGATATTTTAGATATTTTAGATATTTTAGATATTTTAGATATTTTAGATATTTTAGATATTTTAGATATTTTAGATATTTTAGATATTTTAGATATTTTAGATATTTTAGATATTTTAGATATTTTTGATATTTTTGATATTTTTGATATTTTTGATATTTTTGATATTTTTGATATTTTTGATATTTTTGATATTTTTGATATTTTTGATATTTTTGATATTTTTGATATTTTTGATATTTTTGATATTTTTGTTATTTTTGATATTTTTGATATTTTTGATATTTTTGATATTTTTGGTATTTTTGATATTTTTGATATTTTTGATATTTTTGATATTTTTGATATTTTTGATATTTTTGATATTTTTGATATTTTTGATATTTTTGTTCATTTTGATATTTTTCTTTTTTAAAAGCTTTTTTTTATTATTTTGCTTAAATAATTTTGCATATTTTTGCATTACCCTTCATACAATAAAAACTGATCGCGCGTAACTCTAGACTAAAACATTTTTCTAAAGGCTGCATATTTCATTGTTTATTTTACAATATATTTTTTTTATTTTATTGTTTACTTTAATATGTTCCTCATATATTTTTTGTATTCGTCTTTTTGTACCCTTTTGTGCAAATTTTCATTTTATTTTGTTTTAAAATTTTCTTTATTTTTATAAATATTTTAGTTGTCTCTGTATCTGTCGCAGACTGTGCTGTGTTGCCATATCTTTGCAAATGTTAACGTACGCTAAATAATTTGTTTGTGGCGCGCATTAGTTTTGTTTGTAAATTGTATATATCTTTTGTTTTGTTTTATAATTTTTTCAGTCTATGCATTTTGTAAATATTTAGCTTTGGCAACAAAAATTTACTAGAAGTAGAACAAAAACAACTACAACAACAGTAGACACATTCAGTCATTTGCAGATATTTATGACATAAAATTACTGAGAACTATAAACAGATAGCTATTTAAAGATTGTATTACGGTTATTATATAGGTCAAATTATGAAGATCAGACAAATGCAAGAAAAAAAATAAAGACAAATATTGAATGAAGGCTCGGAATATGATGTGCATCAAGCAGTGATAAAATTGATAAAATGCCAGATGAGTCATGACTTTTATTATTAGAGAAACATGAACTTTGTATGACAAACAGAAAATGCTTAATCAAATTAGTATCATTGTGATGAACGTGACTCACTCCTGTTCAAAAATGTCAAATAGATCAAAAAGATCAAAAAGATCAAAAAGATCAAAAAGATCAAAAAGATCAAAAAGATCAAAAAGATCAAAAAGATCAAAAAGATCAAAAAGATCAAAAAGATCAAAAAGATCAAAAAGATCAAAAAGATCAAAAATATCAAAAAGATCAAAAAGATCAAAAAGATCAAAAAGATCAAAAAGATCAAAAAGATCAAAAAGATCAAAAAGATCAAAGAGATCAAAAAGATCAAAAAGATCAAAAAGATCAAAAAGATCAAAAAGATCAAAAATATCAAAAATATCAAAAAGATCAAAGAGATCAAAAAGATCAAAAAGATCAAAAAGATCAAAAAGATCAAAAAGATCAAAAAGATCAAAAAGATCAAAAAGATCAAAAAGATCAAAAAGATCAAAAAGATCAAAAAGATCAAAAAGATCAAAAAGATCAAAAAGATCAAAAAGATCAAAAAGATCAAAAAAATCAAAAAGATAAAAAAGATCAAAAAGATCAAAAAGATCAAAAAGATCAAAAAGATCAAAAAGATCAAAAAGATCAAAAAGATCAAAAAGATCAAAAAGATCAAAAAGATCAAAAAGATCAAAAAGATCAAAAAGATCAAAAAGATCAAAAAGATCAAAAAGATCAAAAAGATCAAAAAGATCAAAAAGATCAAAAAGATCAAAAAGATCAAAAAGATCAAAAAGATCAAAAAGATCAAAAAGATCAAAAAGATCAAAAAGATCAAAAAGATCAAAAAGATCAAAAAGATCAAAAAGATCAAAAAGATCAAAAAGATCAAAAAGATCAAAAAGATCAAAAAGATCAAAAAGATCAAAAAGATCAAAAAGATCAAAAAGATCAAAAAGATCAAAAAGATCAAAAAGATCAAAAATATCAAAAAGATCAAAAAGATCAAAAAGATCAAAAAGATCAAAAAGATCAAAAAGATCAAAAAGATCAAAAAGATCAAAAAGATCAAAAAGATCAAAAAGATCAAAAATATCAAAAAGATCAAAAATATCAAAAATATCAAAAATATCAAAAATATCAAAAATATCAAAAATATCAAAAAGATCAAAAAGATCAAAAAGATCAAAAAGATCAAAAAGATCAAAAAGATCAAAAAGATCAAAAAGATCAAAAAGATCAAAAAGATCAAAAAGATCAAAAAGATCAAAAAGATCAAAACGATCAAAAAAATAAAAAAAATAAAAAAGGTCAAAAAGATCAAAAAGATCAAAAAGATCAAAAAGATCAAAAAGATCAAAAAGATCAAAAAGATCAAAAAGATCAAAAAGATCAAAAAGATCAAAAAGATCAAAAAGATCAAAAAGATCAAAAAGATCAAAAAGATCAAAAAGATCAAAAAGATCAAAAAGATCAAAAAGATCAAAAAGATCAAAAAGATCAAAAAGATCAAAAAGATCAAAAAGATCAAAAAGATCAAAAAGATCAAAAAGATCAAAAAGATCAAAAAGATCAAAAAGATCAAAAAGATCAAAAAGATCAAAAAGATCAAAAAGATCAAAAAGATCAAAAAGATCAAAACGATCAAAAAGATCAAAAAGATCAAAAAGATCAAAAAGATCAAAAAGATCAAAAAGATCAAAAAGATCAAAAAGATCAAAAAGATCAAAAAGATCAAAAAGATCAAAAAGATCAAAAAGATCAAAAAGATCAAAAAGATCAAAAAGATCAAAAAGATCAAAAAGATCAAAAAATTCAAAAAATTCATCAATTAGATTGTAAACTTAAATCTAAAAAATGAACATTGCATAACATAAGTATCTCAAACTTTATCTTTTATTTAAGTTAATATTTAAAAAATGCATTTAATATTATTTTTTCAAATACCAAAAACTAGTTGTATTTAAATTTTTGCCTAATGCAACTATTCAAAAATCTTGCATGACAAACAAGTTACACCCATGCTTAAGGCGCGCATCTTTCATGCGAAACCGTGCTGTCCAGCTAACCACACTCATTAGACGACAGACACAGGGTCGCCGAAATCTTGTTTGGCGGCAAACGTATTTTTATTTTTTTCACAATCCACCAACTCAGTTTAGCGCTTTAAGCCAAATTAATAACAGCTGTTGTTAACAAATATAAAAACAGTTTTTTTATATTTTGGTATTTTCTTGTTTGAACAATTTGTTAATATGTTATTAATAAATAGCTACAACAAAAGATAGATGAAAAAAACTAAAATACGACAACAACTATCATAAACTTGATTATGTTAATTAAAAGCTGTTATTACAGTAGGCTTTTTTGTTTTTTTTTTTCGTAGCATTTTGCCTATTAATCTTATAGCACTTTTTATTGCGGGATGCTGATAAACTGTTGAAAATCATGTGAAGATCAGTTAATGATTATAATGATGATTAGGAAATGTTGATGATTGTGATATGTTTATAATTAGAAAATCAAAATAGTATTGATAATTAAAAATGGATTAAAAACTTCAATATTTATATGGATATTATGCATTGCAGTAGATTTAGTAGAAATATACCCTATTAGGGGTGATATGATTATTGACAGACCACCTATTAGATAATCGCTTTATAACAAGTTATTAATATACCTAAGGATAATTTTCCTATCATGACGCTAGCACAAGAGTACTTTGTAAAAATCCGTAAGTTAAGGCTTTTTAAAATAAGAAATAAACTCAGATCCTGTGCTTTAAATATATGTTTGAACAAAATATATATATATATTTTTTAATATTTAAATATTTAATCAATTACTCATGATAACAAAAGTAGTTTGATGACTTTTGCCATAAAAAGTCGATCGTTATAAAGTAGTTAAAAAAAATTATGCGCGCCTTGCACTGATAATGATGATGTCAGCCTGAAAGTTTTGTATAAATTGCTTTTGCAGTCAGTGCTATTGCTGTAGATCAGTTCAGTTCACATACTTGACTTCAAAAGATTTCTATATAATTATATTTTATTAGCTTGATTTTTAAATGAACAAACAAGATGCTGCAAGATCATTTTGTTTTATTTTTTTTTGCACTTTGTTTTTATTATTTCGAGGGCGACAATGGATACTAAACACGCACAAGCACTTGATGCTTGTTGGCGTCTGCAAATGCGTCAACCACTTAAAAGACAACCGTATGGCAACTTTTAGTATATTAACAGACATCGATCATGAGGCAGAATGAAGTAGCATCAATAACACTTGCAATCGATCAGGGCTAATGCATGCACAGTGAAACAAATAGGTTTGGTTTCATTTTAAATATTTAGTTTATTTATTGATAAAAATAAAAATATATAGAGAATAATGGTCAGTGACTGACATCAATGAAAAATTTGTTTCCACGTCAATAAGTATGTTTCCTACTTAAAATGTGATATATGCCAGACTAATTATTGTGTCTACATTTTTAATTTGTTGAAATATAGATGCATAATTTATTTAGCTTATTTGTGTAGCTATTATATGCAATTTAATATTTTTTTTATTAGTTATTATTAACAAAATGTTAGACAATTCAAATAGAAAATAAAAAAAAAATTCATTTAACAAAAATGACGATTTATTTAAATAATTTTTGTTATAATTTTTGTATTTTTTAACTGATGACAATAGAAGTTGACAGAAGTATATAGTATAATATTAGCTATCAGAAAATAAAAACTTAAATAATTTAGGAAAATTGGTATTTATTAATTGGCTTACTGAAAAACTAACTTAAACGAGTTGGGTAATGCTAAAATTTAAATATAAAATCCTATTAAAATCACTAAATTCTGATATAAAACATATAATGGAACATGTTTTTAGATTCCTATAAATTTCGAACAAATTTTTGGCAGCTTTTTTAATATTTCAAGCACACAGAGGCGGATTTTGTATAAAACGTTGCCTATTTTATGCCAATCCCCAAAATGTGCAGAGAATCTGTCTTTCAAAAATTCAAAAATTTTGATATAAAAGTATGTAATAAAACATATATCTAGATCCCAACAAATTTCGAACAGATTTTTGGCAGCCTTTGTAAGATTTCAAGCACACAGATGCGAATTTTGTATCAAACGTTGCCTATATTCTGCCCGTCCCCAAAATGTTCCGGGAATCTTCTCTTTAAATTCAACAAATTTGAGATTTTGTGAATTGAATGTTAAATTTTTAGAATTATAAATAAAGATTCTCGGCATTCATAGTAGAAATTGTTCGAAGAACTTAATCGGAATCTGAAAACTGTATATTTTACCTTATCATAACCTGAACAGCGCCAATACCAATATGATCTAGCTGTAATGATGTTTATCCTAGTGGAGATAATTTCCATTAGGGATATTTGGTAGGAAATAGGCCGCTCTTGATACTAACTCGGATCAAAATCTTTCTAAAAATTCCTTTCAAAAATTTTATTAGGATGCTACATATTTTCTACAAACTTCTGTTTATCGTTTATCTTTGTTTGTCGAAAGTATTCATGAAAAATACTACAAATCGTCACTGTCATGCCAAAGAGACGAATGTGCATTTTTAAAAATGTGGGGAAATCAAATTTTAAAGTTTGAAGTGCTTTAAAAGCTAGCAAAATTTATATTTTTTTCAATATTTTCTGTTATTTTGGTTTATTTGTCAATTATTATCATGTATATAAAATATCTTTAGATTTCGACAACCTACTGAATTATAAAAACGGATTTTGTGAGGCTATATCCTGATCAAAACGCAAATATTTTTGTTTTTTATGCTATAACGTTTAATTGGCGCAAGATAAAATAGTAATGTGAAGGCATTAATTGTTTGCTTTTAAAGCACCTATCTATTGGCATCATTAATGAAAAATATTTTGTCAAACATTAATTTGGCATTTGTTATTTGCAGGAAAAAATGTTGTCAAAATATTTTTAAATAATGATGCAGATCGATAGGTGCTTTAAAAACAAACAATTAATACCTCTACAACACTATTTTATCTTGTACCAATAAAAAAGTATAACAAAAAAATGGAGAAATTGGAAAAATTGAAAATCTTGTCATGCCAAAAGGGCGAATCTTTTCGTTTTTTTGCTGTAAGTCTTTAATGGTGCAAGATAAAATTATGATGTAAAAGCGTTTTTTGTTTGTTTTCAAAGTACCTCTTGATCTATATCAATAGTTATAAATATTTTGCAACATTTTTTCCTACAAATAACAATTTGCAAATTAATGTTTGGCAAAATATTTTTAATTAATGATGCAGATCGATAAGTGCTTTGAATACAAACAATAAATGCCTTTACACCACTGTTTTATCTTATTCCAATAAAAAATTATGGCGAAAAAACGAAAAGATTCACGCTTTTGGCATGACAAGATTTTCAAGTTTTCAAATTCGCCCTTTTGGTTTTGTCATTTGTGGCTAGAAATAACCAACAAAATGACACGGGATTTTGGCACAGCATACTTGAGGATAAACTACTTTCAAAAACGCAAATGTCAAAAATTGCACATTCATGATAGTGACGAAATTATATCTGGTGTTAGTATTATTAATAAAATAAAAGATTTTTAAATGAATTCAAACCGTTTGTTTTAATTAAGTCGATTTGAAAAGCAATTTTTAATATTTACAATATAAACTGAAACATCTGAAAATCATCTGAAATTTTTCAAACAAAAACAATCGTAAGCTTGATATGCTCTAATATAAAAATCTAATTTATTTTTTTTTGTAAATTTCAACTTTTTACGATTTATATGACTAAAACCAATTAATAAATTTTTAATATAAATAGATTTTACAAAACTAGAAACTATTATTAATTATACAAAATTTTAAAAATTTATAATTTATGCTAGTTGAAATATATATTTGCACCACTGTGCGCTGCACCATATACACAACATATGCATGACGATCGCACTTAACTAAAAACAACCGCAGCGCAATCGCACTTAACTTCATAATTAAAAATACGCGCTTCAAATGCAAATGCGTAACGTGTCTTAGCAATCATAACAAATTTAAAATGATTTGTTTTCCAACACATATTGACAGACTTCAAGCAGCAGTTCGCGCTGAACATCTTTAAATGTCAAAGAAACCAAATGCATTTTGACATTCAACGAATTGAGTACAAAATAATAAAAATTCAACAATATACAATTGAATATACTGACAAAGAATGAAATGATTCATAATTTATAAGAATCCAATTATTTATTTGTTATATTCATGAGTACGGTTTCATATAATGCAGACATTCTACCGAACTTGCGCCTCCTGCTATGACTGATTGACTGTATGTCTGACTGATCATGCAATTGTTCAAATATATGCTGATGATCTAATAATTTTGTAAATATTGCTCACTTTATCCAAAAATATAAATAGTAAAAAAAAAAATGTTACATTTGTTTGCCAACGGCATATTGCTAGTAATCAAATAAAATAGTTTTTCTGAAAATTTTCACTTTGACACGATCGTCTGACTCGGCGATCGTCGTCATGTGCGTTACTAGCGCCAACTACAAATGTTTGCTATCATTAAAGCAAATAATTTCTTGTTTATTTAGTAATAAAAATAACAAAATAGTCAAAAATAATTAACATGGAAAAACGCAAAATTTATTGCATAAAAATATTTATATCGCACATTTTGTGAAGGTTCTATGACACGATCGGTGTTGATTTTGCAATAACTCAAATTTTGGCAGTTTTTATATCACTGATCAAACAGATCTTGATGAACGTTTAGCATGTGCAATAGCTGATAATTGTTAATACATATATTTGCTTTTTTATTATAGTATAATTTTGCATATTTTATTTTGCAAAATTTAAATGAGTTTCTTACATAAATTTCAGAGTTAATTATTTGTATTTTTAAATCATGCTGTTTTTCAGTATAATCTATAATTAGTGTTGATAATTATTAAAATAGTTGCGAATATATTTGCATTTCATTGACATTTTTATTATTTATCATTATTTTAAATGATCATGAACGCTCTCTTTTATTCTTCAAGTTCACGTTTTTCATTTAGCATAATCAACAATTTGAAAACTATTACAATTGCTAAACTATTGACATCTTAATTGTGTGTCTTATAGTTTTTTTTTTTTTCGATTTTTATTCGAAATATATAAAACTTGATCAATATATTTATTATAAAAATATGAAATGCAATTTGTCATTTTCAATTATGTATCTGTGCAACATACAACCCAAATATTCATCAGATTTTAATATACAATTCATCAACATATTCATTATATTAATATGAAATACAATTCATCAAATCAATGAATTAATTCATAAAAACTAATATAAATCATCATATTATTTAATGAATTTGTTCATAACGCAATCTACAATTAAAATATTAATCAAATTAATGTGTTGATTCATAAAAAATAATATAATTCGTAAAAGTAATTAATATATTTGAACATTACAAAACCTACAAATTAAATATTCATCAAAATAATGAACTGATTCATAAAAACTACTATAATTCGTCTAAATAATTAATATATTTGTACATTATACAACCTACAATTTAAATATTCATCAAATTAATGAACTGATTCATAAAAACTAATGTAATTCATCATATTATTTAATGAATTGGTTCATTACACAACCTACAATTGAAATATTCATCAAATTAATGAATTGATTCATAAAAAGTAATCTAGTTCGTCAGAATAATTAATATATTTGTACATTATACAACCTACAATTTAAATATTCATCAAATTAATGAACTGATTCATAAAAACTAATATAATTCGTCAAATTAATTAACAAATTTGTTCATTATGCAACCTACAATTAAAATGTTCATTAAATTAATGTATTGATTCATAAAAACTAATATAATTCGTCAAAATAATTAATATATTTGTACATTACACAACCTACAATTTAAATATTCATCAAATTAATGAATTAATTCATAAAAACTATTATTATTCATCATATTATTAATTAATTGGTTAATTACACAATCTACAATTAAAATATTCATTAAATTAATGTATTGATTCATAAAAATTAATATAATTCGTCAAAATAATTAATATATTTTTACATTACACAACCTACAATTTAAATATTCATCAAATTAATGAATTGATTCATAAAAACTAATATAATTCATCAAATTAATTAATAAATTTGTTCATTACACAAACTAAAATTTAAATATTTTTCAAATTAATGAATTGATTCATAAAAACTAATATAATTCAACAAATTAATTAATAAATTTGTTCATTACATAACCTACAATTGAAATATTCATCAAATTAATGAATTGATTCATAAAAACTAATGTAATTCGTTAAATTAATTAATAAAATTGTTCATTACGCAACGTACAATTTAAATTTCATCAAATTAATGAATTTATTCATAAAAACTAAAAAATATAACTTGCTTTATTAGTGGATCTTAAATTGATTAGTGTATAGACTGTCAACTGTATAGATGTCAAATTGATGAATTTGTTAAAAGTTCATCAACTAGAAATGTTGCTTAATTGATGAACAAGCATTACATTGAAGTTATAGAATTGTATTCAATGTATTTATTAATGAACAATTTAAATTCATTTAAAATAAATTTATATATTTTGTTTATCTAAATAATTTAGAAATAAATGCAAATATTTTTCAAAATAATTAATAAATTCATAAAAATGATGAAACAATCATGTACATTAAAAATTCATTAAATATGGCCAAAAAATACGAATTAATTTAAAAAAAATATATAAAATATTCAGGAAATCGAAAAACAAATTCAATTAGAATTAAGAAAAAGTTTATTAAAGTGATACATTATTCATTAATTCGAAGAACTATTTCATCAAAATGATGAAAACAATAAAATTGAAAGGAAATATTAGAAACTATGATTAATAACAGCAATGAACTTAAAATAACATTAATTCAAAATAGAAATGATGAACAAAGTTACCAACATTAAAAAAGTCATGAAATTATAAAGTGAAAAGAAATAATATAGATTATGAACTAATAAATCTAACTGAAGGGAAATCATAGAAGTGATTAAGAAATTTAACAAAATAATAAATTATTAATGAATTCAATAAAGGAAATTTATAAAAATTAATAAACATTTTGATAAATTTCAATTAGTAAAAACGATAAAAAATAATATAAATAATGAAAACATTTAACACATTGTTTAACAAATTTAACAAAATGATAAAAAATCATAGAAGTGATGAAAAAATATATCAAAGTTATTAAAAACTGAAGACGAATAATTCATTAAAAATTATTAACACTGAAAAAGTTTATAGAAATTAAAACTTATTTAAAATAAAATCAAAAAAAGTCATCAAATTAATGCACAAATTCATTAAAATGATGCACAGTTTTTTCTACTTGTGTATCAATGCAACAAAAACAAGGATCACTAATGAAATGGATCATGATGAGCAAATTTTCTAAAATTATAAAAAATCATGGAAATGATGAACACATTTTTGAAATTATAAATAAACTATTAATTGTTTTTGTTTTACGACCTCTTTATAATTCTTAACGTCTAAACGTGCTCAAGGTCCAGTCAGTGCATTTTGACAATTTTTTGTTTGTACAAAATACCCAATTTGTACTGACTGGACCTTGAGCACGTTAAGATTAAGACAATATCTTAAAATTATAAAAAAACACTGATAATATAAAGAATATAATATGATAGACAAATCAATAAAAATTAACAAAAATGTTTATAAAAAGTTATCAAAAAATAGAAACTAATTTAAAATAATAATGAAGAAATTCATTAAAATAATGTATAAATTCATTAAAATAATGTAAAAATTCATTAAAATAATGTACAAATTCATTAAAATGATGAAAAGTTAATTTTTTTTTTGTTGTTGTGTATCACTGCAACAAAAGACGAGAATCACCGCGAAATGAGTCATAGTCAATCGATAAACATCTGCCCGCGCCCCGTTTGTCACGTCTGTGAGATGAAGTAGACGTTTTGCTGGTCAAACTACAACAACAACAACAATAACATCAACCACAACTACAACAAAAATAAAAATGCTTTACCGCATTGTTACGCTTGTGCTGATCGTGAATCTAGCAAATTCACAGAGCATTTGTTTTACATATGGCATATATATGTTGATGTTGTGGGGCATTTTATAGGTTTTCTTTTTAATATTTTTTTTTTTTTTGCATTTTTCTTGCATTTGGACTGCATCCAAAAGAAACGCACTTAAAAAGCTTTTCTTGTGAAATGTGTTAAAAATATAATTACTTGATGTGGTTCTTTTTTTCACTCTTATGATATTTAATAGTTTGTGGTTTTTTTTTTCAACGCGTGTATGAAAATCACGTCACGTGTTTAAAATTAGCTGTGATTTTTTTTTCAAGAAATTAATTTCCTATACAAAGTAATTTTCATTACCCTAGAAAGAAATCTAACCTATTAAGGAGGATATGATCATGGCCAAATTGTAAATATAAGTCACATTTGTAAAAAAAATTACATGACTCTTTCGAAAATTGTTTGCTACTTTATAGTATAATATGCAGTATACAATATCAACGTATTCCCAATGATATTTCATATTCATATTCCCAAAAAAACCTTCCAGAAATTAGTAGTATCCAAAAATGGGTCAACCATTGTAGACATTTTGATATTATGTAAACTAAAAATTAAAAAAATTGTTTGCTACTTTATAGTATAATATGCAGTATACAATACCATCATATTTCCAATGATATTTCATATTCATATTCCCAAAAAACCCTTCCAATAATTAGTAGTATTCAAAAATGGGTCAACCATTGTAGACATTTTTATATTATGTAAACTAAAAATTAAAAACAATTATAGTTACTAAGTACTTTAAAACAAAAAACACGTTTCTTTAAGTAAACAATAGAAAAATTAAAAAAAAATAAAAACTTACCAATTGTCTGCACTCGCCAAGGGCCACTCTCAACACCTTTAAGTGTTGATGTTGACTTTAGGGTTGCCTGTTTTTGGGTTTTTTTTGTGTTGCTTATTTTTTTTTTGTTTTTGTTTATGTTGTTTTTGTATTTTTGTTGCTTTTTATATTTTGTTTTTTGATATATTTTTTTTTGTATTTGTACATTTTGTTTTTGTATAGTCAAAAACTAAGCAAACATTGTGCAGTTTATAAATTCGAAGTATTTCTATTTCAAAAAGTGTAAGCGAAACAATAGTAGAAAAATCTTAATAATAATAAAACTGACCTTGTCTAATTTTTGTGCGTGTCTGTTTTGCTGATTTTTAATTTTTTTTTTCTTTGATAACATTTTTATTTTTAAAGATTCATTGTTATTCTGCTGAGATCTTTAAAGCGACAATTTGGAGAATTAAATCTAAGTTAAAATCTCTATTTGAAAAATATTTAAATGAAAAGACAATGTATACAAAATTAGTTTGAAAAATATTTGTATTAATTGTATTTTAAGTGCTTACACATCGACTGAAAGTAACAGTATTTATACTATTATTAATGATTTAGTTTTTTTGGTCATTTGCAATACTTTTATTCCATTATAATTTGAAAAAATATTAGTAAGATTCATTGATATTCTGCTGAGGTCTTTAAAGTGACAATTTGGAAAACTTAAACCAAAGTTAAATGACTACGTTTAAGCAATATTTAAAGACGAATAAAATGTATACAAAAATTAGTTGACAAATATTTATATTATTTGTATATTTAATGCATAAAATTAAGAGCAAATTAATAGTATTTATACTATTTTTATTGATAGTATTTATACAAGGTTTGATTTTGTTTTTTTGGTCAATTTCATATTATTTATAAGCTATAAATTGTTTTTTTGTTGTTCTTTATTTAAAATAAAAATCTTCTGTTGATTTTATGTCTACATTTAAGCAATTTCTAAAGGTCAAGAAATATACATACACCCAGAAAAAAAATACTGTATAAATAGTAGTTTTTTACTATTAAAAATATTCAATAGGATAAATTATTATTTTAATCGGAAAATACCATTAAATACTAGAAAATACCATGACATTGCCATTGAGTTTATATGAAAGTTTTTATTTTTTGTATACTATTAAATTAATAATTGTCCTATTGACCAATTTTAATGGGATTTGAGGGAATTTTTTTCTGGGTGTAGAAATAAGTTCATTTTAAATCGAGAAAAGTCCAAACCCTAAAAATGCTCTATTGGACGAGAAAGTTGATGTAGATAATTTTCAGTGAAATCAAAATATAGAAATTGAACCCTTCGGATATGTCCGTTTTGATATCCAAATGGACAATTCCCACATATGGGCAGGGGCTTCAAAATCTTCCTTGGAGTTCCTGGATCGAATACAACAACGTGCAATATATTTAATAGGGGATGAAAATATTTCATCCTCTATTGGTTCTCTTGAGCACCGAAGGACCGTAGGGTGTGTAAGCCTGTTTTATAGGTATTACAATGGAAAGTGTTCGAGGGAAATATATGGCCTGATTCCACCAGGTCGTGTATTCTCTCGTTCTACTCGAGCATCGAACCAAGCCCACCCCTTCGTAGTTCACTCGGTTCTCAACAGAACCACGCATTACAGAGATAATTCGTTCTTCAGTCGCACGATACGTTTGTGGAACAATCTCCTTGCTTCTGTTTTTCCCGACATTTTTAATATTGGGAAATTTAAAGCAAACATCCACAGACACTACTCCATCTTTCCTCCTCCCTTTAACCTATAATCCTTTCTTTCGATCAACACTGTGCATTGCACGAATAGGGAGCATCCCCTGAGCGTTGGTTAATTTGTAAAAAAAAAAAAATGTCAAAACTGAATTGAAATAATGTCTCGCAATAAACTGGAACTGTATTTTCGTGTAATTTTCTGAATTCTTGGGTATTTTTTTGAATTCTTGCGTATTTTTCTGTCTTTTTTATTCGATTTAGCTCATTTATAGTGTGTTGAAACCAGAGATCGGAAATGCCCGTGTACGTGCGCCCGCACATGCCTCTTTCTTCATACACTGACGAGCAAATTTGTTATACGCAGACACTGCACTCAGGCATCACATTTTTTTTACAACACATCCCGTCACAACGAGTGATGCTTTGCATTATTCTCGGTACCTGCCCTCGTGCGGGCAACGAAACTAAAAACTGCAACCCGCGCAAACGTGAAATGAGAAAATAGAGAAGCATATCGCGCAAGTGCTATGGTATTTATTTCGCGGGGCAACTCCGTGCAACAGCGAAAACAGACTGCCCCTGGCAGCACGCGCATTTTTCACAGCCAGTAATTTTATTGGCACTGTTTTACTAGACTGCGCAATGTTTTAATAATTTTTATATAAAACTATTGATAATATAGACAAGTTAGGCAATACTCAAAGGGCAATACTTAAATACACTTTTAATCGCAGTTTTATTTTGGTTTATAAAAATTGTATCTTTTAATTGTTCGTTGAAAAAAAAAATTAAATTTAACATGAAATCTTAATCAACATTTTTATTCAAATACAAACATTATTATGGTCAAAAATCTATTTTAATAAAAAGGCTACATGATAGGCTTCGAAAAATAATGTATATCCTCATTTGTAAAAAATTACACTAAGTTTAAGCTTGCACTGAAAAACTACTACTAAATTATACAATTTTTATAAACCAAATTAAAACTTCGATTAAAAGTGTATTTGAGTATTGCCAAACTTTTCTGTATTAACGATAGTTTTATTTAAAAATTATTAAAACATTGCGCCACATAAGAATGTCATACAAGAAAAAATTAACTGGCTGTGAAAAATGCGCGTGCTGCTCGGGGCAGTCGGTTTTCGCTGTTGCACGGAGTTGCCCCGCGAAATAAATACCATAGCACTTGCGCGATATGTTTCTCTATTTTCTCATTCCACGTCTGCGCGGGTTGCAGCTTTTAGTTTCGTTGCCCGCACGAGGGCAGGTACCGAGAATAATGCAAAGCATCACTTGTTGTGACGGGATGTGTTGTAAAAAAAATGTGGTGCCCGAGTGCAGAGTATGCGTAAACAAATTTGCTTCTCATTTACTTAAGGGCGCGGGCGCGGGCGTGCGTGCAAATCCGAACTCTGGTTGAAACAGACCTGAATTCAATTTAATTTTGAAACAATTTTATTTTGAGGTGCCGATGAGTATATTTCCCATATTCTGATAACGTTGAAAATTCTCCACATCGGTTTTCCCATTCAATGGAGTATTTTCAGTGGATTGACCTTTTTAATAAAATTTAATTCTAATAATTTTTCTACAAAGCCATTGTCAGTTTAATGGTCATGACCTGATTATATTGGTCATGTATCTACAACATTTACAAATGAAATTCAGAAAAGATCAATTTGAAATTCAGAAATTACAATTGGACTTCAAAACACATCAATTTAAATTCAGAAATTCCATTTGAATCAATAGACAGATTGAAAGTTATTAATATAAATTGATATTTTCTGAATTCCAAATGGAAAGTAATGAATATCTGAAAATCAAGTGGAATTTATGAATTGAAATTGATGTCTTTTGAAGTTCAACTGAATTGATTCATTGAATTTTATATGGACTTTTTAAATGAATTCTTTAAAAATCTTCAATCCCTAGTAGAAATTTGCCCGATGCGCCATCGGGAAATGATCGGGTTTTCGTTGGGTAAGCCCTATTAGAGAAAATATTATCATTGCCTTTGCATGCCCTTATCATGCTTACCATAGCAGGGTTTACATTATCTAAACAGTCAATGTTCCCGATCATAGCTACATTATTTGTTCCTCATAACGAAATTAGCATCAGACAATGATCGAGATTTAATAAGAGAAACCCTATTATGCTCGGGCTCTGACAAGGCAATTGTCGGGTAAATAATAAAATGGGGAATTGCCCGATCAGCACATGATCATGGCCTGAGGTCAGTACATGATTAGGACACTGCGTTACAAGGACATTATGGGCCTCGTCATATCCCGATCATCTCAAATAATGACATGATCACTTCATGACCATGGCCCTACCAAAATTTCTACTAGGGATAGTTCAAAAATTCAAATGAGAGCTAAAATAGAATAAAAAAATCGTTCAATTGAGTGGTAAGACCTCATTATTTCGGAACTATAGCACCGATTTTAATAATTTTTGAATTATTAAACTGAGAATAGTTAAAATATTAAAAGTTGAAAGTTTTTTGTTAAAGTCTCTAACAGTTTTGGAGCTAGCGATTGTCAACCTTAAAAAATGTTGCGTGAATAAATAAAATCTTTAATAAATGTGAATTTTTTAAAAATTATCAGTTTTTGGTTAGCAAAAATTCAATTTAAAAAATATATATGTAAATGTATTTGATATAAATTTTATTTAAAAAAAACTATACAAATTTTGCACAAAATCACTTAAGCTGTCAGAATTCACGCCATCGCACTGATGGCTCATTAATTATCATCTATTTGAATTCAAACGCTTTTAAATCTTGTTTGTTGTCAAAGCAAATAATTTCGAGCGTAAAATATTTAACAAAAAATTATATTTTGTTGTTGTTTTTCTTCTTCTTTTTTTTATTAAATAAATGCCGCCGCATTGAAACGCGTTTCGAATTATGTAACTTAAGACGAGAAGCGTGAAGAATTTTAAACAAGCGCACAAAAAAACAAAAAAAAAATATATATATTCGATAAAAAATTAAAAAAAAATTATATACTGAAATATTGAAGGGTATCAAAAAAAAAAATTATCATACGATATGCAAAAAATTCGATACTTTTGTGAGTATCGCATAGATGCGAGTTAATGAACTAATTGAACTGATCGTCGGGTGACTCAAATTAAAGTCAAATTAATCAAATTTATTAAAGTGTTAAAAAAATTTAATAAAATTGAGACAATTTTTAAATGAAATTTTAATTTTGAGTGAAAATGTGTATTTTTTGTGCATTTAAAAAAAAAAATTAAATTTTATAAAAAATAAATAAAAATGAAACACATATATTTTATTACTTTTATTAAGTAGCCGCGACAGTAGCTTAAACATGGTATCGAATTCGCTTTTGTTATGAATTTAATGACTAATTTGCTTAAATATTCTATGGTCGTCTGTAGATAATTTGCATATAAATATGCTGAAAAATGATATATGGCATTAAAAATTAAACATTGTCATGCAAATTAATTGAGCCTAATTTAGTGACAGACAGATGTAGTTAAATTTTGTATTATTTTCGTAAAACTTGTTCGGCAATTTATGGTGTAACAAAAGAGTATTGTAAAAAAAAAATCATATATTTTTTTTATTTTTGATTAATAATTTTTTATCACAAATAATATTTTTATGTTTATTATGTTTTGATATACTAATTAATTTTGCATTAAATGAGCTATAAGCCACTGAAATTGATTGAGTTTTGAGTAAGCTAAAAATACGAATACGAAATAAGTCTAAAGCGAAATTGAGTTTTTTACATTTTACTTGCTGTTCATTCATATTTTTTACACAATAAATTTTTATTGTATTTTAGTGATTGATATTTTTTTGACGTGGAATCCATCATAGTTTTAAACTAGAATATTAAAAAAAATATAATGGTGTAAAAATATTAAATTATTTTTAATCACATTTGAAAAAAAAAATTATAAAAGTCATAAAGCTAAATTATTACGGTTTTTCAAATTTGATAACATTTAAAGCAAATACATAATATTTTTATTTATATTACTCTATTAAATACTAATTTATTTTTCTTTATAAAAGATATCAGCGCTTGAAATCGATGAAGTTTTGAATGAGCTAAAAATATGGAAATGAAAGTAGTCGAAAGCGGTATTGAAATATTTTGGTGTTATTCATAAATTTACTCAATTTAATAATAATTATTCAATTTAATTTTAATGTTTTATAGTTCATTTTACGTAGAATGAATTACAGCTTTATGGTAAAAAATAAATGAAAATATGTTGGTGTAAAAAAATTAAATGCATTTTAATCAAAGTCGAAGTAAAATTTCTAAAAGTTTTTTTTTTCGATTTTCAACTTTGATAAAGAATAAAATACATTTTATTTGTCTTTAATTTTTTATTTATATTATGTTATAAAACACTAATTTATTTTGCATTAAATAAAATATTAGGTACTAAAATCGATTAAGCTTTCAACGAATTAAAAATATTAATATGAAAGCAGTTAATATTTGTTCGACTATATACTAGTTGCTAATGAATTTTAATTTTAACTCGTACATATAATAATGTATTTTAATATTTTATATATTATGATATGCAGAATTAATTAGAGTTTTAAAATAGCATATAAATAAAAATGTTCTAGTGCAAAAATATTAATATAATTTTTATCAAAGCTAAAAAATTAATATTTATGAAATTTAAATAATTTCAGTATGATTAGTATAAAGTATTCTTACTAAGTAATACAATAAAAATAGAAAATTTAAAATTACTTAAAATAAGTTCTCTTAAATATATAAATTCACAAAATTTAAGCAAAAGTTCAACATTTAGTATAGAGTAACTCAAAGACTTGCTATTTCCGCTGTCATTATTTCACTTTCAATATGTAGTATAAATTAAATTTTCAAAAACTTAAATTCACATAAATTTTGTTGTATTATTGAATATGTCAAAACTAAAACTGGTTTCAATAGAATTATACGGTTTTTATTTAAATTTGTTTGGTGCTTATCGGCCAACTAATGAATTGGCGGCTATAATGTTTTATTTAGCACATTTTGAGTGTATCTTTTTTTTATTTCTATTAGCCTCTTTTTTGTAGACGGCTTTTGTTAATGTTTATTTCTTTATTTATTTATTTTTATTTGATTAAGTTGCGGTTTTATTTTATATTATAAACAAATGTGGCTGTCGGAAATTGAAATGGAATTTGTTGCATAGAAAATAGAAAAAGGTAAAGATTGAATTTTGTAGAATAAAAAAAAAAATACTAAAATGATTTTTGCTATAGGTATTCCCTAAATCATTTCCATATAATTAATGGATGCTGATTTAAACTGCAAACTCAGTTTTTTGTTATCAGATCGCGTTTTTAAGAAAATTTTAGTTGCGTTTTTAACAATTTTTAGTATATAAAAAATTATAGCACTTTATGAAAATATGTTTTGAAAAAACATAATGAACATTTTTTCTTCTAATTGTTCATGACAATTTCAATATTAAAAATAATGCCATTATTCTAAACTGAAAACTCAGTTTTTGCTATCAGATCGCGTTTTTAAGAAAATTTTATCATTAATTTAAGTTGCGTTTATAACAATTTTTAGTATATAAAAAATTATAGCACTTTTTGAAAATATGTTTTGAAAAAAAATAATGAACATTTTTTCTTCTAATTGATAATGACAATTTCAATGTTAAAAAGAATGCCATTATTATAAACAGATTTGAAGTTATATTGATCTTAACTTTTAAAATTATGTTTATTTTAACTTTTTATTTAATTATTTGTTATATTTTTGATATTTAAGATTAATAAATGAAATAAAATAGTAATAGCTATGCACAATATAATAAGAACTAATTTTATTTAAACCTTTGGCTCACTTGTCTATATATTTGCAAAAATTTCAAAAAACAATTGAAATGTTTTTCAAATTAACAAAATTAAAAGCACCATAATTCATAATATATATACAAAATAATTATTTGTGTTTTATATATATTTGAGTTTCAAAATTTAAATATTTTGTATGCTTTCAATAATGCTTCTCTTCAAATATTGCTTTTTAAATGTGCTTCTCATACCGCATAAATGCTCTCATAATTATTTTGTCAGTATAAAAAAAATATATAGTTTATAAAAATATATATAAAAAATACTTAACGACTTATAATAAAAAAAGCATACAATAAAAAAATTAAATGCTAAAATTTTAAATATTGCTCATTCCATATAATTGCTCTCATAATAAATTTGTCAATATTTGCAAATAATATAAAACAGAAAATCAGATACAAATATATTTAATTACTTTTAACAAAAGTAGCATGCAAAAAGTAATAAAAATTAAAAAATTTAAAATATTGCTTTTCGTTCAATATAAATGCTCTCATAATTATTTTGTCTGCATATTCGAAAAATATAGAATACAAAAATATATTAAAAATCACTTAATTACTTATAATGTATATAACATGCGATAAGAAAAATATATGCTACTATTTAAATTATTAAAAAATTTTCTTTAATAAATTGCTCTCAGTGTTTTGCTCTGATAGCCTTTTGCACGTGTCTTGTCGACAAAGGAAGTTGCTTTCATTAAATTTTTTTATTTAATTCAAGGTTTGACCCAAAAATTTAGCTTTTTTTCATTTAATTTTTGCATTAAAACAAAACAGACGATAATTAAAAGCATTGCAAAAAAATGTTTGCAAATTTTGTTATATATTAAAATATTTTTATCTCTATATAGTTAGTTTTTTTATTTCATTACTAATTAGTTTTACTTAATTTACTTAGTAGATTTTAAATGCATATACATTTCAGCTGTATATAATATTAAAATTGTTTAAAAATAGATTTTTAGAATTTTCGCCTATCTATTGATTTTTCATTTTCAGCCTATATCATGCGTTGAAAATGTATGTTATCAGTTAACAATGTGACAACATATCTTATCAGTGCAGAGCACATTGTGTGTGCTGCCTTCACAGGTTATTTGTTGTGCTGATAAGAACATGGAATTTATTTATTTTTTGTTGGCCAACAACAGCTGCTGAGAAGGTGCTGCTAACTTGGTTAGAATTAAAAAAAAAAAAATTTAAATGAAATAAATTAAAAAAAAATAATTCAATTAAAATAATTATAAAATAAATATTTTTAAAATATTACACAAGACATACATATTACGTTGTTAAGATCATCAAATTTAATTTTATTTTGAAACTAAACATAACACAAAACTTAACTCATTGCCCAACCAACTTATTCGATTGTCTCAACTGATAGGTCGGTTCTTATAAACAAAACTAAAATTAATAAATTTCATTTGCCTAACAGTAAAACATTTTTAAGAATAACTGTTTCGATTTTAAATCTAAAGTATAACAATGTATATAAGAAACGTACTCAACTCATTGCCCAATCAAGTTATTCGATTGTCTCAACTGATAGGCCGGTTCTTATAAAGAAAACTAAAATTAATAAATTTCTTTTGCCTCACAGTAAAACATTTTTAAGAATAACTTTTTCGATTTTAAATCTATAGTATAACAATGTATATAAGAAACGTACTCAACTCATTGCCCAACCAAATTATTCGCTTGTCTCAACTGTTAGCTTGGTTCGTATAACCATAAATAAAATAAATTAGGTTTATTTTTCACACAGTAGAACATTTTATACATAACTTTTTCCATTTTCAATGTAGTGTCAAAAGCTTTTATATGAAACGTACTCAAATTTTTTCCTAAACCACTAGTTCGATTGTCTCAACTATTGGTTCTGATAACCAAAACATCAGTCTTATTTTCTTCACAGTAAAACATTTTATACATAATTTTTTGCTTTTTTAATCCGGAGTCAAAATCTTATATGCGAAACGTACTCAACTCATTGTCCAACCAACTTATTCGATTGTCTCAACTGTTAGCTTGGTTCGTATAACCATAAATAAAATAAATTATGTTTATTTTTCACACAGTAGAACATTTTATACATAACTTTTTCCGTTTTCATTGTAGTGTCAAAAGCTTTTATATGAAACGTACTCAAATTTTTTCCTAAACCACTAGTTCGATTGTCTCAACTATTGGTTCTGATAACCAAAACATCAGTCTTATTTTCTTCACAGTAAAACATTTTATACATAATTTTTTGCTTTTTTAATCTGGAGTCAAAATCTTATATGCGAAACGTACTCAACTCATTGCCCAACCAACTTATTCGATTGTCTCAACTGTTAGGTTGGTTCTCAGAACCAAAACTAAAATTAATTCATTTTCTTTTCTCGCAGTAGCATATTTTATACAATACTTTTTTCATATTAAATCTAGAATCACAAATTTATGTATGAAACGCACTAAATTTTTTGCCCAAACAACTAGTTCGATTGGCACAACTGTTAGGTTGATTCTGATAACCAAAACTAAAATTAATTAAGTTTATTTTTCTCACAGTAGTACATTTTAAATATAACTTTCGCCTATTATATTTAGAATCAAAAACATATAAAACAAAAAAATAATAGTTTAGCGCTACAGTCCTGTATAGAACTTCGGCCGAGCTCTCTCACCATTTTGAGCTGTGCGTGTTATATTTGTACTCAGAGTGGTGGGACCTACAGTTTTTTGCCGAATCCGAACGGCGGGTGAGAGCTTTTTCATAGGCAATGGTTTTTACTCTCGTAGGTTTGCCATTTACTGACGAGAGGTAGCGCGGTATAGAAAAATGTTTCTATGAAAAGATGTTGTTAGCCCCAGTCCAGGCTTGAACCGGGGACCTTTCGGCTCGCAGTCCAACGCACTAACCACTGAGCTACCGCGGCTACATGAAAAGCACTCAACTTATTGCTTAACCAACTTATTCGATTGTCTCAACTGTTAGGTCGTTTCTTATAACCAAAATTATATGGTTTGAAACATAAAAAGTTACTTTGAACTACAATCAATGCAGAAAAGTTTTAGAACAATTTGTTGTAGACTTTTATTTCTATTTACTTAAAATTTAAAGCTAAAAATGTAAACGAAATTCAAATTTTTTAATTAGTTTTCAAAATTTCATAATTCTGACGTTGTGATGCAATCTGCAAATCCTTTAAGTTTAGGCTGTCATTTTTATTAAACTCACGGCTTATTTCAACTGCAATTTCCGAAGAGCTTCGAAGCATGCATAAAAGGATTAATTTTGAATTGAACCTCAAAAATATGCACGAAAAAATCAGATCAAAAGCGCAGACGTAGCGAGTTTTGCGTCGTAAAGTGTGTCAGCTGTAGATATGGATAATGCCAACAAAATTATATATGTTATAATATTTTGTTATTGTAAAAATGTTGTTTTCTTTTTAAAATATTGGTGTTATTTTTGTTGTTGCATACATTCCAAAGCGATGATATTCGTAGATAAAAAAAAAATGTCTGGAAATCACTCGTTTTGTTTTTATTGAGGATGCCGCCAAATTCGACTTTTTTTGGGTGCCCTTTGTATAAAAAGCAGACAATGCGACTGAACTATACTGACACAGTTATAGTTTTTGTTGTTGTTGTTTTTTATGGAACTTAATGTTAATCTAAATGCGTTTAAAATAATTGATGATTTGATAATGTTAATTTTTATGTGTGGCACGTTTCTGTTTAGGTTTTTTTTTTTTTTTTGGTTAATTTTTTTTATTATAAATTTTTTTTGTTGACAACGAAGGGACCACTTGGAATTTGTCTGAAGGTCATTTTGTGTTTCTGTTTTTGGCTGCTGTTTGTGTCTCATATTTGTGTAATGAATTTTCTATGATTTATTATATGGTAAAGGTAAAAAAAAAGAGTTATGCGGATATATTCAGCAATTCACATAATTTATAAGTTCGAAATTTTTATCTGTGGAAAATATAAAAATAAAACCTACTGAAAAATTATGCCTTTGTATAAAAAAATAGAATTCAAAGAATGAATTTGAACGACTTTAATTCTTTCCAATTCACTTTTAATTTATTTGTATATTAGATAGTCCAAGTTTTTGAAAAGTGTTCTTTGGGAATCTTTAAAAATTCATTTTCATGAAAAATACGTTTTTACCTCTTAAATTCGATAAAAAAAACGTAAATTTTAAGTTGAGAAATCGAATAAAAATAAATTTAAATTCACATGACAAAGCTTAAATGAATTCGATTGAAATATTTGAAATTTTAATACCATTAAGAGTTCATTTTAGATTTTCTATTATTTAAAAATTGTAAAGGTTTTTAAAAATTGTTATTTGCGAATCTTCTTAACATTATTTTCTATCGAAATTCAAATATATCACAAAAAATATCGATTTAAATTCATTTTATAGAATATAAACTTGAATACAATTGCAAACTATTTATTTTATCTTAAGAAATAGAGTTTGGAAACGAAAAAGAATAAAATTAAAACAGAATGTTAAAGATTTTAATTTTATTGAATTGAAATAATAGAAGAATATTAAATTATTTTTCTTTTTGTATGTACCTATTTTATGAAGTCACGGTTTTTAAAAAGTTATTCGGGAAAGGAAATCGATTTGAATACACGGAGAGAAATGTTTTCATAAATTATATCGTCACTATCATGCTAAAGGGGCGAATGTGCAATTTTTGACATTTGCGTTTTTTTACATTTTTGAATGTAGTTTATCCTCAAGTATTCTGTGCCAAAATCGCGTGTCATTTTGTTGGATATTTCTAGCCACAAAAGAAAAAACCAGAAGAGCGAATTTGAAAAATTGAAAATCTTGTCATGCCAAAAAGGCGAATCTTTTCGTTTTTTCGCCATAATTTTTTATTGGAATAAGATAAAACAGTGGTATAAAGGCATTTATTGTTTGTATTCAAAGCACCTATCGTTCTGCATCATTAATTAAAAATATTTTTCCAAACATTAATTTGCAATTTGTTATTTTCAGGATAAAATGTTAGGCAATATATTTTTAAATAATGATGCAGTTCGATAGGTGCTTTAAAAACAAACAATTAATACCTTTACACCACTATTTTATCTTGCACCAATAAAAAAGTAAAGCAAAAAAACGAAGAAATTGGAAAAATTGAAAATCTTGTCATGCCAAAAGGGCGAATCTTTTTATTTTTGCTATAACTCTTTAATGGTACAAGATAAAGTAGTGATGTAAAGGCATTTATTGTTTGTTTTTAAAGCACCTATCGATCTGCATTATTAATTAAAAATATTTTGCCAAACATTAATTTGCAATTTGTTATTTTCAGGATAAAATGTTAGGCAACATATTTTTAAATAATAATGCATTTCGATAGGTGCTTTAAAAACAAACAATTAATACCTTAACACCACTATTTTATCTTGTACCATTAAAGAGTTATGGCGAAAAAACGAAAAGTTTCGCCCTTTTGGCATGACAAGATTTTCAATTTTTTCAATTTCTGAGTTTTTTTGGTGCAAGATAAAGTAGTGATGTAAAGGCATTTATTGTTTGTTTTTAAAGCACCTATGCAACTGCATCATTACTTTAAAATATTTTGCCAAATATTTTGTTCCTGCAAATAACAAATGGAAAATTAATGTTTGACAAAATATTTTTAATTAATTATGCTAATAGATAGGTGCATTTAAAACAATTAATGCCTCTACATTACTATTTTATCTAGCGCTAATAAAAAGTTACAGCATAAAACAAAATCCGTATTTTTAATTCAGTAGGTTGTCCAAATCTAAAGATATTTTATATACGTTATAATAATTGACGAATAAACTAAAATAACAGGAAAAAATTAAAAAAATATAAAATTTTCTAATTTTTAAAGCACTTCAAACTTTAAAATTTGATTTCCCAACATTTTTAAAAATGCACATTCGCCCCTTTGGCATGACAGTGACGATATATTATACGCATAAATTGTGCAAAAATTAATCATGATTTCCAGCCAAGATCAAGTAATATATTATGAATAAAAACCAAATCTTTATGATTTATTATTCATAATTCGTGATTAAAATTTCTGTAGAGTTCAAAAGGAAAAACAAATACTAATTATGCAGAACAAATTGAAAAATATCACATTTTAAATAAAAATAAGTCAGCAGACAAAATACTTCACTTTACATTATATGTCTGCTGAATTTATTTTCTGTGGTTTTTCCCAACTGACGTGAATTCCACATTATTAATATGCAATAAGTAACACAAGTTATGAATAAGTATTCATAATTTAGACATTAATAATTAATAAAAAAAATTTGTAAAATTTATGAATCTTATTCATAATAAATACATAGTGATTTAGAATTGTTTATCCATGAATTTTGCATTTTTTTAGTATTATATATAATTCACAAATAAAATTACTTGAAGAAATATATTTTATGAACGTCTTATTCCTAAATCATCAGTAAAGAATTTTCACCATGTACATTTCATAGAGTTTTACAGTATTGAATTCGATGGAAATACTAATATTTTATATTATGAAATAGAATTTAGCAATAAAAAATATATAAATTTGATGGACTTGATAGCAGAATTCTTTAGCGAATTCAATTTCATTGAAAAACATTTATATTTTATTGAAAATATTAATTTAAAAAGAAAAAGGAATTTTTAAAATTCGAATTATATTACAAAGGGGTGAATGTGCAATTTTTGACATTTGCGTTTTTTTACATATTTGAATGTAGTTTAACCTCAAGTATGTTGTGACAAAATCGCGTGTCATTTTGTTGGATATTTCTAGCCACAAAAATCAAAACCAAAAGGACGAATTTGAAAAACTGAAAATCTTGTCATGCCAAAAGGGCAAATCTTTTCGTTTTTTCGCCATAACTTTTTACTGGTATAAGATAAAATAGAGGTGTAAAGGCTTAAATTGTTTGTTTTCGAAGCACCTTCATTAATTTGCCACTTGTTATTTGCTGGAAAAAATGTTGGCAAAATATTTATAATTATTGATACAGATCGATAGGTGCTTTGAAAACAAACAGTAATTGCCTTCACATCACTATTTTATATTGCACCGTTAAAGAGTTATAGCAAAAAAACGAAAAGATTCGCCCTTTTGGCATGACAAGATTTTCAATTTTTCCAATTTCTCCATTTTTTTGCTATAAATTTTTATTGGTACAAGATAAAAAAGTGTTGTAGAGGTATTAATTGTTTGTTTTTAAAGCACCTATCGATCTGCATCATTATTTAAAATTATTTTGCCAAACATTTTTTCTGCAAATAACAAATGGCAAATTAATGTTTGACAAAATATTTGTAATTAATTATGCCAATAGATAGGTGCTTTAAAAGCAAACAGTTAATGCCTCTACATTACTATTTTATCTTGCGCTAATAAAAAGTTATAGCATAAACATCAAAAATATTTGCGTTTTGATCAGGATATAGTCTCACAAAATCCGTATTTATAATTCAGTAGGTTGTCCAAATCTAAAGACATTTTATATACGTTATAATAATTGACGAATAAACCAAAATAACAGAAAAATTGAAAAACAAATAAATTTTGCTAATTTTTAAAGCACTTCAGACTTTAAAATTTGATTTCCTAACATTTTTAAAAATGCACATTTGCCCCTTTGGCATGACAGTGACGATATGTTTTGAGCGAAATAATACTAATATTTACATAAAACTCATATCATATTTATTTCCAACTTTATCTAAAACCAATTTTTAAATTTCAACTAATAAATAAAATATACCCGAAAATATCATGTTTAATTTTTACTGATAAATTGAAAAACCTTTGATATATAAATATCCAGTTTATAACTTACTAACTGACCAACATTATGCGGAAATACAAACGTATACCACACATACTTATTTAATCTAACATCACACATATTTAGAACCAACTTTAGTGTCTCAAGTCCCAAGTCATAAAAAAATTATATAGAGCAATATATAAAAATAGCCCTTACGCAATGTGCGCCATAAAAAAATTCTGCGATTACATTACATATCATTTTAATTTTGATAAAACAAAAAAACAAAAACAGTTTATTGAATGAAATATTAGTTTTGCACAAAACTAATTAAGTTATAACATAGGAAGGGAAATTCTTAATGGTCAATCAATTATTCAATGGCTTATAAAACAAATGTGCTTATCTTTTATATAGACAAAAATGCAAACGCATCATCATTTTATAATTTGATTAGCGATACTATCGATAAAGGAAGCTATTGGAAAATCATAAGTTTATTTTTTTTTTATTTTTTTTTATTTTTTTTTTTTAGTTATTTATTGTTTTATCAATGCTTTGTCTTAAAGACAAAGTCTTATAGAAAAAATGTTTTCTATAATATAATTTATTATAGAAATCAGAACCTCAAAATAATGCCAGACAGTTAGGCTTAAAATTTCGTTTAACTAAAATTTATATCTAATTGCTTTATAAAGGCAGAGAAGCCACTAAAAGTTTACCAAAAAGAAATTACTACCAACTACGAATATGGCAAAAACAATAATAACTCAAACTAGTAACTGAATAACCTGTAAACAAGTGAACATTTTATGCACCGTCCTCGTCGTACATACATTAATTCATTGGTACTACTTCATTCTTACCACATATAGCACAGTATGTATAATCAAAAAAGTAATAGAATTTAAAAATATTTAAACTTCTGAACTGAACAATTTTCAGTTTTTTCAATATCCAAGTTTATATATAATATATAACTTGTTAATTTTTAAAATCACTTTTTTTAGAAAAGGCCTTTTTTTACATTAGCCTTGTATAACACAAAAAGTTTGATAGTTACTAAACTCTGCCTAAAAAATCTAAATTCTTCAAATGATTCTTTGTTTATTTCCAAAAAATTATTAAAATCGCTTTAAAGGTTCCGAAGTTTTTGAGTATTATACAATTTGTTCCTTACACTGTGCAATCATTAATGGTATGGGCCGCTGAGGCTGTGCATAGCATGCAGCCGCACAGCGAAATATGATCTCAATTAGAACTTGGTAAAATTGGTTGAGGGATAGCAGTATCGACGGTTGTGCTCTTCATAGTCAACCGACTATGAGCTTTAACGGTAACATGACGAAAATCATCTCAGCACGTCCAGTACTTGCTGTACTATATCCTACATAATATTTGTGCATATTTTTATTTCATTTAACCACCAACCCACCTGTAAATTACAAAATAGGTTTTCTATGAAGTCCTAGCAAAATGTTATTTTTTTTCTATACTTTTTTTTAGTGTTATTTGTTTTGTCTATGTTCTTGTTTAAAATGTATTTGTATTTTAAAAGGGTTGTTCAAGGTTGATTAAGTGAAAGTGTTGAATTTCATAACTTCGTACTAAATGTTAGCATCTTATTTCATTTGTATCAGCTCTTTGCTTATTGCCCTTTCTTAATTGGTGCACAATTAATTGGTTATTTTTCTTTTCTATTTTACAGGTGAGTTCCGACTGATTATAGAAGATAATTATGGGTATATGTTGTGAGTATTTGTAAATTATAATTTAGTTGTTATTAAGGTATTAGAATTATTTATTAGACATATTTTAAATTAATGTTTATTTTGAAATTTATAAATATTTCAGATATTCATCATTTTATGAATTGAATTAAATATTGTGAATTTTTTAAAATTATTTTTCAGAAATTTTGCTAGACACATTAGCAATTTACAGGTTAAATAGCATATATGTATTGAGCATATTTATCATATTATGCATATTTTTCATATTTTTAATATTTGCATATTCTGTTTTTTTTTTTGCATATATTGACTAGTTTGCATATATTTCATATTTTACATATTTGGCATATATTGCATATTTTGCATATTTTTGCATATTTTTGCATATTTTGCATATTTTGCATATTTTGCATATTTTGCATATTTTGCATATTTTGCATATTTTGCATATTTTGCATATTTTGCATATTTTTCATATTTTGCATATTTTGCATATTTTGCTTATTTTGCTTATTTTGCATATTTTGCATATTTTACATATTTTGCATATTTTGCATATTTTGCATATTTTGCATATTTTGCATATTTTGCATATTTTTCATATTTTGCATATTTTGCTTATTTTGCTTATTTTACATATTTTGCATATTTTGCTTATATTTCATTTATTGAATATTTTGCATATTTTTCATATTTTTAATATTTGGATATTCTGTTTTTTATGCATATATTAACTAGTTTGCATATATTTCATATTTTGCATATATTGCACATTTTGCATATTTTGCATATATTTCATATATTGAATATTTTGCATATCATATTATGCATATTTTTCATATTTTTAATATTTGCAAATTCTGTTTTTTTGCATATATTGACTAGTTTGCATATATTTCATATTTTACATATTTTGCATGTTTGGCATATTTTGCATATTTTGCATATTTTGCATATTTTGCATATAGTGCATATTTTGCATATTTTGCATATTTTGCATATTTTGCATATTTTGCATATTTTGCATATTTTGCATATTTTGTATATTTTGTATATTTTGCTTATATTGCATATCTTGAATATATTACATATTTTATATTTTTTGCATATTTTATATATTTTGCATATATTTCATATATTGAATATTTTTCATATATTGCATGGTTTACATATATTTCCAATTATGCATACTTTTTATATTTTGCATTTTTTTTCTTTTCTGCATATTTTTTCGTATTTTGCATATTTTTCCAATTTGCCATATTTGGCATATTTTGCATTATATTGAATTATTTAGGAATATACTGGATAATTTGGATATTTGACATATTTTGCATTTTAGAATATTTTGCAAATTTAGTTCATTTTGCATATTTGGCAGATATTGTATATTTTGCATATGTGGCATATTTTGTCTTCTTTGCATATTTTGCATAGTTTACATACACATATTGCGTATATGCATACTTTTCATATTTTTGATATTTTGCATACGTTGAAAATTTAGCATCTTTTACTTATTATGCATATTTTCATATATAGTATATTCAGCATAAAATGCATATTTTGCATATTTAACGTATTTGTAATATTTTAAATTAATTATTTTCAATTATTTGGGCATATTTTGCACATATTGCATATATAGAATATTATGCATTTGCATATTTAGAATTATTTGGCATATTTTGCATAATTTGGATATTTGGTGTACATTGCATATTTTGCATATTTTTGCATATTTTATGTAATTAGCATACTTTGCATCAAAAGTTACAGTAGAAAAAATGAAACAAAAAAAATATTGCAATAAAAGAAACTTTTCGCACTAAATCCAAAAATATTAAAATACAAAAGACGCTGAAAAAGAATGTTACAAAACTATTTATGTAAAGCTATCCACGAAAACTTAACCAAACTCAGCTTAACATTACATTGTATGATAGGACATGTTTTTTAATGCGAGGACGATGAGTAGTAGGTCCCATCAATAAATGCGAATCACGTATGCGTTAAAATTTTCCACTTTTTGCGTGATTTTTGTGTTTGGAATAGTTTTTTTTTCTTTTCTTTCGTCGCATTAATTTGTTAGCCTTTATAGAATGTGTGAATTTTTTTATTTTTTCTTTAAACAAAATTATTAGAAATATTTGGTGGTGCTTCACGTCAATTGTTTCATACATTATAAAACCAAAGTCGTAAAACCAAAGCATTATAGATCTTTTATTTTTATTAATACTTAAATTAATTTATTTTATTAACTAGGTATTTTATTGAAATATAAATTTTTAAAAACGTATTTTTTATATATTTGTATACTGTAAGTTTTACTTACTATAAGAATTTTGTTACTTGTTTTGTAGACCTTTTTGAAGTTGTCTTAAATTGGATCACAAAACCAAATATTTGCGTTTTTTCTAAATTACACACATTTTATAGAGTATAAGAATTTTTTTATTTTAGCATTTAGAAGTTGTCTAAAGTTGGGCACAAAATCAAAGTATTACTGATACATTTTTTTTAATTTAATGATTTACGAACTTTTTAAAACTTTTTATTTAATATATTGTTAGACAATTTAATTGAAAGAGATATTATATACAAATATTTATGTGCTTTTCTGATTTATGCATGGACATATTGAGAGCCTTCAAATAAAATTGCCTGTTGTTCTAAAGACGGCGCACCACATTCTTGTCAAAATCATCATGGAAAAGCACTTAGTAGTTAAGCGAGCACGAAAAGAAAAAAAATATTTCTATCATCAACTTTTTCGCACTGCAACTATCTTCGAAAGTAGTTTCTTCTAACCGAAGTCATGCAATTTATTAACTTAATTAAAACAAGAAATATTTGCAAAAGCAGCAGGACACCTTTGAAAACAAATTTTAGCAAAATGTCGAAGCGTGAAGTGGTAAAAACTAAATATTTTAAATGAAATATTAAATTTAACAAATAATTAAGTGTTTGTTTAAAATGAAAAATATTGCGATAATTATATAAAATGTTTGCGAATAAATTAAAATATACATTCAAATATATATTCTGTAATTCATATTCAAACGAAAAATAGCCAATATCGAACTGAAATTATTTCAAATAGAATTGGCGTATAAAAATTTGATTGAAATACCTTCACGCAGAAAAATATTATTTTGCAGCAAACATAATATATTTTCAAACATAATTTAAATGACTTTAATTAGCTGTAACATTTTTTACAAATTTTTCAAATAGTTTTGTTGTTCATTTCATAATGCATGATTATATATCGATATTGAAATAAAAGTTTTAAAAATTTAAAAATTTTGTAAAAGTTAGTTGTAACATAATATGTTTGCTGCAAAACATATTTTCCCCTTATAGAATTTTGAACATTTTAATTATCCGGCATGATGTTCCAAACGAAATCATATTCAAAATTGAATTCGATCGTATTTCTTTTCGCAACTCCAGAATATGATTTTTTAATATAGAATAAAATTTTATATTTTTTGATTTTAATTTAATTTGAGTTTTTGTATTTCTATTCGGTATTTTCGCTATATTTGTTATTCGATCGAAAGCGAATTTCAAAACTCGAATTAAATTAATTTGAATTAATTTCAAATAAGTGTCTTAGAAAAATGGAATATTCTCGTAATTTTTGATTTTAGACAATTTTACCAATTTCATAAATCATATAGAATACAAATATTCATTTTTTATTTAAAATGTTGAATATACTGATTTGTTGCGGCAACCAATTAAATTGCCATACCGAATTATTCGATTGCGGAAACATGCTGATTAGGAGGTTGTACCAACCTACTAGTCTGCACGTATGAGATTGTGCTAACCTCCTAGTCAGCATGCATGAGGTTGTGCCAACCTCCTATTCAGCAAGCATGAGGTTGTTGAAACCTCCAAGTCAGCAAGCATGAGGTTGTTGAAACCTCCAAGTCAGCAAGCATGACGAAACCTCCAATTGAAATTTTATTTTAATAATATTTTTTATATAGAAAACTTATTTATGTAAAGTTCTCTATATGTATTTTTGATGCGTAAATATGTCACACGCACAATTTCAAGAAATATATCTATTAATTCCTGTTCCCTGAAAAATGAGAAGAGTATGAAGACACGTTTAATATTTATTTCATCATAATTAAACAAAACAAAAAACTATTTATAATACCACATATGGTCACATATTTTTATTATATTTCACTAGCTAAACAGCAATTTGTATTGAATTCATTAATTATTTTATTAATATTCACATCTTTATTTCGCATTTTTACTTAATTAATGGATTTTCTATTATTTGCCACTTGTGAAAATTTTTGACGTTTATTTATTTCTGCATGTATTCATAATTTTTGGCAAGAAACTGGCAACCGAACTGCTGATATACATGAGGTTGTCGTTTGTCATTTATTTTGTTGATACAATAACGTAATCAGTTGCCGTAACAAATGCACAAACGTCAAATTTTGGCAGAATGCAATATGCAATCATGAGTTTACGACAACCGAACGTACAGTTGCGCGAACTAACATATCGGTTAGAGTAAGAAATGGTACGTTCATTTTAATGACATAAGGTTACAACAAATCTATTTCGATTGCAACACTGAAACGTTGGTTCAATTAACCTCATGCCAAAAGAGGATTTTTCTGTGTGTACATTTCGTAATATTATCGTATTTTATTTTATGTTATCGTGGTTTATAATTATTTCAATATTTTGTAATTATAATTTCAAAAAATGATTCTGCTATTTTATATGCTATTTCCTATATTATACAAAATTAAGAATGCAGCACGTATTGGCCATATTGGCATTAACCAATTAAGAAAGTAAGCTTGCGCATATTAAGTTTGTCAGTAGAGGCCATGGTCAATAGTAGCGACCAATAAGAAAGACCATTTGAATTTCTTGTATTAAATAATTTTAAACAAATAATTTACCACAAATAACAATGTGTTTATCATTGAACTATATTGTTGAAATTACCAAAATTTCGCAGTCCTCGCCAAATGATTGGCCCATTTTCTGCACACTCCATTAAACTGTCTGGTATCTACACAGACAAAAAATTCTTCAATATGATGAATTTATTCATAAATATTATGAATTTTTTCACAAACCACCATATTCATCATATTGATACAACCGTTCATTAAATGACATATTAATGAATGCATTCATTATATATATGAACAAAATATTCAATACAATGAATTTGAATAGTCATATTGATAAATTTGTTCATAATATTTTTTCAAAAAAAAAAACATTTTTTTTTATAAAATAATTCGAAAAAGTGTTTTTTTTTTTTTTTTTTTTACAAATTAACCAACGCTCAGGGGATGCCCCCTATTCATGCAATGCATAGTGTTGATCGTAAGATGGGATGATAGGTTAAATGGAGGGTGGAAAGATGGAGTAGTGTCGGTGAATGTTTGTTTTGAACTTGCCAATATCAAAAATGTCGGGAAAAACAGACGCAGGGAGATTGTTCCACAAACGTATCGTGCGACTGAAGAACGAATTCTCTCGGTAATGCGTGGTTCTATTGAGAGCCGAGTGAACTACGAAGGGGTGGGCTTGGTTCGATGCCCGAGTAGAACGAGAGGACACACGACCTGGTGGAATCAGGCCATGTATTTCCCTCGAACACTTACCATTGTAATACCTATAGAACAGGCTTACACACCCTACGGTCCTTCGGTGCTCAAGAGAACCAATAGAGGATGAAATATTTTCATCCCCTATTAAATATATTGCACGCTGTTGGATTCGATCCAGGAACTCCAAAGAAGATTTTGAAGCCCCTGCCCATATGTGCGAATTGTATTCCATCTTAGGCCGAATATAGGTGGTGTAGACAGTGCGCAAGTCAGCAGGAGTGAAGTATGTCTTACACCGTTTTAAAAAACCGAGGCACTTGGCCGCCTCTTTCGACACGTCAAATATGTGATCATTCCAACGGAGATCACATTGAATTGATATGCCCAGAACGTCAAGAGCAGCTGACTCTGCAATATCCACCGCACCCATGTTAAGGGGAGGTAGGGTTGAATCCATTCTTTTGTGAGATAACAGACAACATTGGGTCTTGCGTGCATTAAAATCAACTCTATTTGCAAGACCCCACTCGGAGATTGTTTTAAGGTCATTATTGAGTGTGTCATTCATAGTGCGTCTTTTACTCTCAATCTCCAAAGAGGTTGGGCGCAACTGAGAAGTACGCCAAAAAATTAACAAAAAAAAAATATTTTGATAGAAATTTGATTAATGAACAGCGTTCTTCAATATGATGAACATATATGTTGTATTTTATATTTTGGTTCATCAATATGATGAAACGTATTCTTCACATACAGTTCATCATATTGAAGAACACTTTTTCTACAGTTACCAAGCGTTCTTCATATTTATGATAGCATTCATAAAATAATGGCGTTAGTCATTAATTTTATGAATGGTTCTTCAATACAATGAATCATGGTTTGAAGAACGGAATTCGTCAATATGATGTACATTTTTTTTCTCTGTACTTTAAAAATTCTACCAAATTTCATATCTTATTATATACGAATAAAAATAATCGACGTAAATATAGCAACCGATATTAATTGCATTTATTCATCAATCCAACAAAGAAATTCACTAATTTTATGAAAACGTTTGCTATTCTTCGTTAAATCAACAATTTCGTTTGCTAAAATGAATATTTTATACGTCCAACTCTGAAACTTTGACATTTCAAAAGACAATTTGCAATTAAAAGCATCGCAAGTGTTCAAAGACCAACTTCGAACATCTTCAACTTCATATATGAATTGTATGCATATTATGTCAATTCTGTTCTAATTTCTTGACATAATTCTCAATTATTTATTCATATATATTAGTCATATTCATATAGCTGTTGCTAAGTATTTTTGTTGTTGTCACAATTATTGAACTTGTGAAGCTAACACCTATCTAATCAGTAAATGCTGTAACAAAATTACATCATCGGCGGCGCGACGGGCACCACCTCAAGTCACCCACACGTCGCGTTCCTGCAACTGTTTGACGTCAGTTCAGCGTTCACGTCATACGTAATTATTTAAATATTACAATGCATTATAAATTAAATGATTAACTAAATAAATGAATAACAATTACAATAAAACAATAGCAATAGTTGCAATAATTAGCAATAATACTTTAAAAATATTCGATAATTTTATTAAATTTAAAACTTTTTATATTCTAGAGAATTCTAAAGGTATACCAAGTAATATACATGAAAAAACATACAACTCAGCTATCAAAAAAAAAAAATAAATAATCAAGTATAACGTCGGTGATACTGCAAAACCGTCTAACTGCATGTGAAAATTACATCTAATTTTGTGTTATAATTTGGTTTTTAATGATATGTTGATCGGATAAATTAGATAAATGCGATTATAAGTTATGACATACTTAATTTTATATGAAGTAAGTACAGAATTGAGGCTGAAAATAGTTTTGTTTCTTTTGTAAAATTCATTTTGTACGAATTATTCGAAAATGTAGATAGTGGGTTTTGCAGTATCACCGACGATAAAATTCTTTAGTTCAAGATGTTAGTTTGATATACAAAAAAAAGTATAAGTTATTCTTCTTGATTCTAAAAAATTTAAATACTGTCTATTCGAAAAACGTAAAAATGTGTTATTTTTAAAGGATGTTTAAACTTTGTATGGTATATCGCTCTGTCCACATATTAAAGTCATGACCAGAGATGCATGAAAACAACTTCAAAATCAATAAAGTAGACAGAGTGTTAATCAATAAAGTAGACAGATGTTAATTTCGCGGCTATCTAAAAAGGAATTTTAAATATACTTTTTGAATCGTAGAAGTTAATTTCTAGTAATTGAATAACTAAAGGGTTTTTCAACAGACACGCTACAAAAGTAGAGCGACAGGGACAGCAAACGACGCCATATTTCTTGCCGCTCTTTTGACATTTCTCTTCAGTAAGGTTTGCCATTTCATGATGGAAAGATAAACGAATTCGAATTTCGGTAGTAAATTTTAATAATTTCGACTCGTTGTTGGCTCGTATATCTTTTCATCATGAAACGGCAAACCTTGCTGAAGAGAAATGTTAAAAGAGCGGCAAGAAATATGGCGTCGTTTGCTGTCCCTGTCGCTCTACTTTTGTAGCGTCCCTGTTGAAAAACACTTTAGTTATTCAATTACTAGAAATTAACTTCTACGACTCTAGAAGTATATTTAAAATTCCTTTTTAGATAGCCGCGAAATTAACATCTGTCTACTTTATTGATTAACAATCTGTCTACTTTATGTAGCGCTCTTATTGAAAAACCCTTTATGTTGCTATAAACAAGTTAATCAAGAATATTATTTTTGATTCGAACTAGTTAAATTCGTTAAAAAGCATATAAAACTTTTATATTTGTCTACTTATATCTATCTGTCTGTCGATATGTTAAAATACTGACAAAGGAAAAGCAAAAATCACTTGTCTATAAAAATAGTACTCAAGATTTTTTTTTCTTAAAGATCTTAGTTTCACTGCTATAATAATAGTAATTTAGAAAATGTTTCTTGAGACGCAGAATTTAAGTTCTTGGCTATAAAATTAATAATTGCAAAGTCTTGTTTGTGGCTATCCAAAAAAATTATTCGAAAAATAGTTTTGATTCGAACTAGTTAAATTCGCCAAAATTACGTTTGAATAAGGAGAAAATTGAATAGTAGTAAATTATTTTTGATTCGAACTAGTTAAATTTACATAAATCACGGTAGATTAAGTGTATATTTCTAAATATACATATGAATATTTTTGTGGAATCTATAGAATGAAAATTGTAGCTGCGGTAGCTTAGTGGTTAGTGCGTTGGACTGCGAGCCGAAAGGTTCCCGGTTCAAGCCTGGACTGAGGCTGAGGCTAACAACTTATTTTCATAGAAACATTTGTCTATACCGCGCTACCTCTCGACAGTAAATGGCAAACCTACGAGAGTAAAACATTTCATATGAAAAGCTCTCACACGCCGTTCGGATTGGGCAATAAACTGTAGGTCCCACTACTTTGAGTACAAATATAACACACACAGCTCAAAATGATGAGAGAGCTCGGCCTAAATTCTTATAGGACTGTAGTGCCAAACTATAATTATATTATAAAATGGAATGGAAATAGTAAAGAAATTAGTAAATTGTTCGCGTCGACTATTTCCACAGTATTCGAAGAATTTTCCCCCTCGAGTATTTCAAAACTTTTAACATATTCATTTGTATTGCAACGCATTCTAAATTTATATATTCTAGATTGTTCATAGAATTCATTAATATAATTGATTTCAAAGGGAATACTTCTTTAGTTTTAGAGAATAATTTCTATTCGATAATTTGTGATACTTTCAATATTTTAGGTCATATCGTCACTATCATGCCAAAGGGGCGAATGTGCAATTTTTGACACTTGTGTTTTTTTACATTTTTGAATGTAGGCTATCCTCAAGTATGCTGTGCCAAAATCGCGTGTCATTTTGTTGGATATTTCTAGCCACAAAAGACAAAACCAAAAGGGCGAATTTTAAAAATTGAAAATCTTGTCATGCCAAAAGGGCGATTCTTTTCGTTTTTTAGCCATAACTTTTTATTGGAATAAGATAAAATAGTGGTGTAAAGGCATTTATTGTTTGTATTCAAAGCATATATCGTTCTGCATCATTAATTAAAAATATTTTGCCAAACATTAATTTGCCATTTGTTATTTGCAGGAAAAAATGTTTGGAAAAATATTTTTAATTAACGATGCAGATCGATAGGTGCTTTAAAAACAAACAATAAATGACTTTACATCACTACTTTATCTTGTACCATTAAAGAGTTATAGCAAAAATGAAAAGATTCGCCCTTTTGGCATGACAAGATTTTCAATTTTTCCAATTTCTTAGTTTTTATGCTTTAATTTTTTATTGGTGCAAGATAAAATAGTGGTGTAAAGGTATTAATTGTTTGTTTTTATAGCACCTATCGAACTGCATCATTATTTTAAAATATGTTACCAAACATTTTTTTCCTGCACTTAACAAATGTCAAATTAATGTTTGGCAAAATATTTTTAATTAACTATGCCAATAGATAGGTGCTTTAAAAACAAACAATTAATGCCTCTACATTACTATTTTATCTTGGGATAATAAAAAGTTATAGCATAAACATCAAAAATATTTGCGTTTTGATCAAGATATAGCCTCATAAAATCCGTATTTATAATTCAGTAGGTTGTCCAAATCTAAAGATATTTTATATACTTGATAATAATTGACGAATAAACTAAAATAATAGAAAAAAATTAAAAAAATATAAATTTTGCTAATTTTTAAAGCACTTCAAACTTTAAAATTTTAATTTCCCAACATTTTTAAAAATGCACATTCGCCCCTTTGGCATGACAGTGACGATATCAACTTTTATAAGATAACTCGTTTTGAAATAGGTGTTCTAAGGTCCAACAAATTTTTGAATATATATTTTATACAATTTATTTTTCATTATTTTTTTAGTTATTTTTTTTAGTAAAAATTACTACTTTTTTGTCTTTACTATAATGATTTTTTATTGCATATTAAAATTTATTATATTTTTTATTGTATTTTAGTCACGTGATTTAAGTACAGAATTTTCAAATCAATTAACATTGTTTATTTTTATTGTTTATATAATACACTATTACTTAATATTCGAAGCATGTTTCGCCGACTTTTTTTTCCATTTTTGCAAACAGTATAAATGACTAAAATATGAGTATTTATATTGTTTTTAGTTTAATTATATATAATGCATAAACATTTTTATTTATATAAATCTTTGTATTAATTTAAAGAGCTCTCATGTATAAATCATATAAAACAATATAAAAGTTCCGATGATTTTAACAAGATTTGAACCAATTGTAACGATGTATACAATTAATAAATACAATTAATTTAATATTATGTATTAATACACAATATTTACAAATATAAAAAAAAATATCAGAAATGCTAGTGGATTTGTAGCATGTTATATTATAATTGTAAAATTCATTAATTTCATAATTATTTCGATATTGTTCAAAATGGTTTACATTTCGTCGTTGTAGAACGAAAAGTCACCAAATACATTTTTATGAAAAACTTAAACTTCGCGTTTGTTGATTATTATTATATAAAGTAATTGATGCATTATAAATGTTGAAATATCAAGTGATAGATAAACATTTTCTTATCATGTGGTCATGTGAGATCATAGATTAAAAATTGACAGATATATAAAGATTTTTGTAAATGAATATTTGGCATTTTGAAAATGTAGTTGGTGACGTTTCGTTCAACAACGACGATTTTATTATTGATAGTTTTATAATTGAAAACGATGCTGATTGTTCAAACGATTTTTCCGCATGAAAATATTTTATTCAAAAAACAGAAAATATTGAAAACATAAAACATTATATACAAAACTTACTTATTCAAAATTAACAAAGTAGAAAATGATTAAGTACTGAGATTCATTTGATAATCTAACAATAATTTGATTTTGGAATATAATGTACGTTGCTTATAATAGTTTCTGATTATTTTAAAAATATTTATAATAATTTACTAATGCCAAATAAATAATATATTCGTTGGTAAACATATAATGATTCATATAAATTATGCAATTACTATGTGCAGAGTTGTGAACTCTTTAATATTAACTGTATTTATAATAAATATAAATAACGAAAGTTTTCAGTTTAAAATATGATAGATTCTATCATGTTTTGTTCTTCTATTTGTTGTTGCAATGATGTTAAATGTTTAACACAATTATAAACATTACGAAGTAATTGCACAGGATCAAATATATTCTTTAAATCATAAATCTTCATTTCATAATTTTTTATTATAAACTAATTAATAACAAAAATAAAAAACATATATTCAAAAAATATCATAATTATTGTTGTAATCATAAAAAAAACATAATTTTGTTACTGAAAAATATTATATGCACCATAGCCAGTTTAGTGCAATAATTTTAATAGCAATAATAAAAAATCAACACTATTGCTGCATTTTAATTATTTTAAATTTTTTTTTGTTTTAGTTTTTTTTTTGTTTCTAAAATGATGTCATCAATATTGGCTGGGCTGGCCAGCCAATGAAGTCAGCAACGACAGCCAATAATTGGCAGCAATGTCTGCATTTTTTTTGCTATTTCTGTTGTAGTTGTTGCTGCTTCGGTCGTAGTAGTTGCTGCTGCTGTTGTTGAGGAGGGCACATGTGCAACACACGCATGCGATAGTCACAACAACACGATGCGATCATCATCAATATGATGAACTTAAAGTCAGACAGTTTTGTTTTATCGACGATTAACAGCGATTACGTATGCCGCAAGCGTCACTGTGTATGGTGGTCAATTGGTTGTTGTCGTCATTGGGTTATTTATAAATTAAAATACAAAAAAAATAATATTTATTATAATATATTTAAATTTTCTTTTCTTTTTATTTAATTTTATGTAATTTAATTTGATTTTATTTGATTTTATTTCTTTGTATTTGTTTTTATTATTTTATTTAATTTGCTTCATTGATTTTATTTCCGATTTTTTTTTATTTGGTTTTATTTTATTTTAATTTAGTTTATGATTTTATTTGATTTTGTTTGTTACATTTATTTGTTTTTAAATAGTTTTATTTGATTTTCATTTATTTTATTTTATTTTAATTTATTTTTTATATTTTATTTTATTTTATTTGTTTATGATTTTATTTGATTTTGTTTTTACATTTATTTGTTTTTAAATAGTTTTATTTTATTTTACTTTATTTCAATTTATTTTAATTTATTTGATTATATTTATATTTAATGTATATTTGATTTCAGTTGATTTTATTTGATTTTATTTCATATAATTTTCTTTGAATTTATTTGATTTTGTTTGATTTTTATTTTATTATAATTGATTTTATTTAATTATATTTGTTTTTATTTATTATTTTATATTATTACATTTTATTAGATTTTTTTATTGTATTTGATCTTACTTTATTGATTTTATTCGAATTTATTGGTTTTTATTTATTTCATATTATTTGATTTTATTCGATTTTATTTGTCGTTATTTAATTTTATTTCATTTTAAATCATTTGCATTTTTTTTTATTTTGATTTTGGATTAATTATTATTTTTATTAATTGATTTTATAATTTTAGTAATTTTAATTTGATTTTATTTTATTTTTTATTTGTTTTTATTTTATTTGATATTGTTTGTTATTATTTGTTTGTATTTGTTTGCATTTGATTGTATTTTATGTTATTTTTATTTCGAAATATATACATAATGTTTAGTGTTTTTTCTCTTTAAAATTTTCCCTTTAAAATTTACTACCGCTGCTCTTTTCCCTTTTCGCTGTTCAACGTATCACATTTCTCTGCATCTCGCATTAATATGTTGCACACGTCTGCGGTTCGCGTCACTTGTCCTCTCTCACTCTCGCATCATGGCCTCTCTGCTGCAATTTGTGCCATGCGGTAGGTGGCAATGCTTGACTTCGTTTTTTGGCGCTTAAAGCGCCAACGTTGCAGCAACATGCGCTCTCGCCTTGTGGCAAACAGCAAAGAGCTTTGGTCAGTATTAAATGTTGAGTTAATCTTGCTGGGGTTTTGTGTAGATCTGGCACTAATAAAGCGTAAATGACCCAGCGGAAAAAATTACATATATCTTTTAGCATTTTATGTTTTATATAATTAGCAAAAGCATATAACACAGTGCAGCAAAACCTCACTTTTTTTGGTGCCAGAGATTTGACAACTTTTTTAGAATTCTGACGAAATTTCACCAAACAAACTTATGTCCTATCACGTCAGGTTTACGAAATATATGACTATAAAGGTCCTATAGTGATCGCAATATTACCGTTGGTTTATTGAGAAAACTGTAGTAGTTATGGATTCGTTGTCTGAGAATCAAATGTAGACACTATCCAAGGCTTCATATCTTTAGTACATATTAAATTTATTTCTCGTCCTTTTAATACCAATATTAATGGTTTTCAAAGGATCAATCTACATAATCGACTAATTTTATATTAAGGAGTTGCAAATGTACATTGTATATTGTCCATGGATAAAATATTCAGCATAAAAAAACTTAAAAAATAATAAAAAATTAATAAATTTTCATAAGTACAAAAACTAAAACGATTCGATGTATTGGAAATCCTGACGTGATGGGTCAGAAGTTTACAGTACATTAATTTATTTCACACATTAATGATATTATGACCTTAAAAGCAAAGACCAATTTAAATTCGTTTCCCAAAATTTGAACGGTTTGATTTCGATTGAAATACGTTTGTTTAGTATTGAAGAATCGAAAAATCTGGAAAAACCCTAATACGATCTATATTATAACTCAATTTATATGAATACCAAAACATAATATTATTTCAAGTCTTGTAAGGAATACTCATAAATCCAACAACAAATACTACAAAATCACAACAAAAAATATCGCAAAACGTCAACACTTTAGTCAAAGTTAAGCTGACTATAGCCTGATTTGAGAACAATAAGTATAAGGTGTTGCCAATGCATGATAAAAGTAGTAATAAATTTCAAAACAACAACAAAAAATGATTTCTGAGATTACACCCAGTCTGCCATGTCTCGGAGACCTTCGGTACCTCGAAGCTTTCTCGAATGACTACGATAAAAAAGTTTGATCTCGTTGCTTTCTCGATTTTAATTTTTAAAAATGTTCGTACATTCAAATTCTTTGACAAGATACGATATTTAAACATTTATCAAATCGATATCGCAAGATTTTTCGCAGCAATCTCGAACTTTAGATATCGTTCCGATTTCGAAAAATATTTTGGTATCGAGAAAACTCCGACAGAACGATCCGATATCTACCTACCATCTAGGTCCAATAGGTCGATATCGTAACGAAAATGGGTCCGATGTAGTGTGATTTCTTCATCTACTCGCAATGATATCGATACGAATGGTATAGTGGGTAGTATTTAATAAAACTTCAAAATGAAAATTTTAAACTTTGTTTTTGGTAATGCTTTAAACTTCAATTCATTAGCTTTAAAAAAACGTAAATTTTTCAAGTGTTTTTCCAATGCAAGCTAAAATAAATAAAAAATAAAAAAAAATATAAAATTCTTTAAGCCTATTTAAAGTTTTATGTTAATTTATTATGAACTTCATAATGAAAATTTTGAAATTTTATTTTAAGCATTACCATGCTTCAATTTCTTAGCTACAAATAAACCAACAAATCTGGCAACATTGTTCAAGTGTTTTGCATAAAAGCACGTGACTCGTTGACGCTGTCAACATCATGTTGCATTTCTGCGATGTCGACAAAAGGGTTTATGATGGTTTATTGTTGGTGTTTTGTTGTTGTTAAATTGTTGTTGTAGAATTGTTTATTGTTGTTGTAACTGTAATACTGTCATACTTAGCATGCATTATTGTTGTTCGTTTGTCTTAATAATATAGAAGAAAAGATGGCGGCGACCACTTGACGTAGACGTCTTTTCAAAAAGTGCTTTTCATTTGCTTTTATATTTATTTCTGTATTTTATATTTTTTATTTTATATTTTTTATTTTTATTTTTTTTTGTTGTTTTATTTTGCGACGACAAGAACGATGAGTGCAACAGCAACAGCTTGAATAGACGCGTAATTAGTGCGATACTACTTAGTGTTGTTGTCATAGTACATAATATTGTTGTTGGTTTTGTTGTTGTTGTAGTGGTGACATTTTATCAGAAAAATAGCTGCGCTTTGAGTCTACTGAACCTTGAAGGAAACAGAGGACTTGGCCAAGTGCGGGCGCGCGCGCGCCAGTGTTGCCGGAGTGCTTCAGAAGTGGGTCACATCGCTGTAACATGGCGTTAGTGTGTAGACTAGAAACAACAACAAAAAATTAAAATAAATAAATAATAAATTTATTAAAAAACAAAAATTAAATAAAATAATTATATAAAAAAAATATATATATATAAAATTAATTAAACATATAATTTAAACATATAATTTAAACATAAGTAAAATATATATAAGTAAAATATTAAATAAAATAAAAACAATTTTTTTAATTTGTGAATTTACTGATTTTATGTTAAAATTTTATGATTTACATTTTAGTAAAAATTTAAATTCTTAGTGAAAATTTAAATTTTTAGTGAAAATTTAAATTTTTAGTGAAAATTGAAATTTTAGTGAAAATTTAAATTTTTAGTGAAAATTTAAATTTTTAGTGAAATTTTAAATTTTTAGTGAAAATTTAAATTGAATTTTTAGTGAAAAATTGAATTTTTAGTGCAAAATTACAAAATGTACTAAAAAAAATTCAGACGTAGTAATTTGCTTTATTTTAATACTAATGTAGTAAAAATTTGAATTTTTATTGAAAATTTTGAATTTTTAGTTAAAATTTGAATTTTAATTAAAAATTTAATTTTTTTGTGAAAATTTAAATTTTTAGTGAAAATTTGAATTTTTAGTGAAAATTTGAATTTTTTTAGTGAAAATTTAAATTTTTAGTGAAAATTTAAATTTTTAGTGAAAATTTAAATTTTTAGTGAAAATTTAAATTTTTAGTGAAAATTTAAATATTTAGTGAAAATTTAAATTTTTAGTGAAAATTTAAATTTTTAGTGAAAATTTAAATTTTTAGTGAAAAATTACAAAATGTACTAAAAAAAATGCAGACGTAGTAATTTGCTTTATTTTAATACTAATGTAGTAAAAATTTGAATTTTTATTGAAAATTTTGAATTTTTAGTTAAAATTTGAATTTTTAATTTTTTTGTGAAAATTTAAATTTTTAGTGAACATTTGCCAAAAAATGGGTTATTATTATTATTTAATTTATTTCAAATTAAAATTTTTATTTTTTCAAACATTTTTTTTCTAATGGGTGCTTTATGCATTGCGCGTGCCTAATGAGCAGCAATAAATTCGTTGTCGGCTGCACTGAACAACAATAGCAACAACAAGAACAATGTCAGACATTTATGCATAATTGAAAAATCTACTCAAAAACTTTAGCATTTAAATAAATTATGCAAATTTTGTAATATTTTTTACTTTTTCTAAATTTTAGTGATTTATTTTTTTTTTTTGTTTTGTTTTGGTTTTATTTTCATTTTTATATTTATATTTGCATTGTTGCCCTGCAACGACTTCGTTAACTGCAGCAAATTGTTGCCAACTGTTTGTTGTTGCTGCAGCTAATGCTTGAGTTGTTGGCAATTGTTGCTGCTTAGATGTTTGCCGTTTTTGCTGCTGTTGTAGACGTCACTTGCTTCGTTTGCTGCTCATTTTTCACTTCGATCAATCGTTTCGATAAACGAGTAATTTTTGTAAATTACATGGTTTTGCCTTTGAAGCGCGTTTCGCATTTCGTGGGTGGCAGCGGCTGTTGGCTGTCTGCATAAAATACAAAAAAAAAACTAAAACAAACTAATGCTGATTTAGATTTAGTACTTTTATAATGGAAACTCGTGCCGGTTTTGAGATAAGTGCGTTATCGATAATGAAACTTTAATGTTAATATTTAATTTTTAGTGAAAAATTGAATTTTTTACTAAAATTTATTTTTTAATGAAAATTAAATTTTTTATGAACATTTAATTTTTAATGAAAATTTAAGTTTTAATGAAAATTTGAATTTTTAGTGAAAAATTGAATTTTTAGTAAAAAAAAGAATTTGTAGTAAAAATTGATATTTTAATGAAAAATTTAATTTATAGTGAAAAATTTAATTTTAAGTGACAAATTTCATTTTTAGTGAAAAATTGATTTTTTAATGAAAAATTGAATTTATAGTGCAAAATTTCATTTTAGTGAAAACTTAAATTTATAGTGAAAATTTTAATTATTAGTGAAAATTTGAATTTTTTTAGTGAAAAATTGATTTTTAAATGAAAAATTGAAATTTTAGTGAAAAATTTAATTTTTAGTGAAAATAAAATTTTTAGTGAAAAATTTAATTTTAGTAAAAATTTGAATTTTTAGTGAAAAATTGACTTTTTAGTGAAAATTTGAATTTTTAGTGAAAAATTGAAATTTTAGTGAAAAATTGAGTTTTCAGTGAAAAATTGAATTTTTAGTGAAAAATTGAATTTTTAGTGAAAATTTGAATTTTTAGTGAAAATTTAAATTTTGAGGGAAAAATTGAATTTTGAGTGTAAAATGTAATTCTTTGTGAAAAATTGAATTTTTAGTGAAAAACAGAATTTTTTGAATTTTTAGTGAAAATTTGAAAATTTTAGGGAAAATTTGAATTTTTCGTGAAAAATTGAATTTTTAGTGAAAAATTGAATTTTTAGTGAAAAATTGAATTTGTAGTGAAAAATTTATGTTTTAATGAAAAATTAAATTTTTAGTGAAAATTTGATTTTTATAATGAAAAATTTAATTTTTAGTAAAAATTTAACTTTTAGTGAAAATTTGAATTTTTAGTGATATTAAATTTTTAGTGAAAAATTTAGTTGTTAGTGAAAATTGAATTTTTAGTGAAAATTTGATTTTTTAATGAAAAATTGAATTTTTAGTGAAATTTGAATTTTTAGTCAAAATTTGAATTTATAGTGAAAAATTGAATTTAAGTGATAAATTTAATTTTTTTAAAATTAAATTTTTAGTATAAAATTGAATTTTTAGTGAAAAATAACATTTTTAGTCAAAAATTAAATTTTTAGTGAAAAATTGAATTTTTAGTAAAAATTTGAATTTTTAGTGAAAAATTGAATTTTTAGTGAAATTTGAATTTTTAGTCGAAATTTGAATTTATAGTGAAAAGTGATTAAGTGATAAATTTAATTTCTTAAAAATTAAATTTCTAGTATAAAATTGAATTTTTAGTGCAAAATTAAATTTTTAGTGAAAAATTAAATTTTTAGTGAAAAATTAAATTTTTAGTGAAAAATTTAATTTTTACTTAAAATTGAATTTTTAGTGAAAAATTGAATTTTTAGTAAAAATTTGAATTTTTAGTGAAAAATTTAATTTTTAGTGAAAAATTTAATTTTTTGTGAATTTTAGTGAAAATTTGAATTTTAAGTGAAAAATTGAATTTTTAATGAAAAATTAAATTTTTAGTCAAAAATTAAATTTTTAGTGAAAAATTGAATTTGTAGTGAAAAATTTATTTTTTTAATGAAAAATTTAATTTTTAGTGAAAAAATTCATTTTTAGTGAAAACTTAAATTTAGATTGAAAAATTGGATTTTTTAGTGAAAATTTGAATTTTAGTGAAAAATTAAATTTTTAGTGAAAAATTGAATTTTTAGTGAAAAATTAAATTTTTAGTGAAAAATTAAATTTTTAGTGAAAATGAATTATTAGCGAACAATTCAATTTTAGGTGAAAAATTTAATGTTTTTTTTTGTCATAAAAGAAATGCCACCTATTTTACTGAATCAAATAAATATTTGCCTACATTAATTTGTCTGTGATCCCAAAGTGTAACAATTTTATCGCATGCGATAATACAAATTAAACAAAAAAAATTAAAACAAATAGCAAACAATTTAAATAAAAATTGTCGTATTTAAACAGTGCCACAAAAACAGATTTTGAAATAAATAGAAAAATTTGAAACAGATTTGATAAAAGTTTTATGCATTCCATTTAGTTATTCATTCATTCATTAAATCATGCGATGAAGGTTGTTGATATAGTTGAGGTTGTTTTAGAGCAACAACAGAAGCTCATCATCATCATTAGCTTCATTATAAAAATCATCATCATCATTACGATCATCTCATCATCAGTATTAGCGGCGGAAATTAAACACTCTGTGCATTGGGGTTAAAGTATTTAGAGCACATTGTTCTTAATACTAATGGTGTTTTTGTTGTTGTGTTTGGCGTTTCAAAAACGTTTCTATTTTTTTCTAGTCGAATTAATTTATTTATTTAAGATTTTTTGTGATGATCGCATGTTGCACTAAAGTCACCCTGAGTGGATTAGTGACAACAATAAAAAAATAATAATCACAGCAACCATTACAAGTGCAGCAAATATAAAAATTATACAACAAAAACTAGAATAAAAAACTACAACAAAAGCTATAAAAAAATCTACGACAATAAAATTAAACCTAAGACAATATTACCCTCTAATGGCGACAGTAGCCGGCAGACAACCTGCGGCGCGCGTTCCAATAAATTCCGAGTCAAAGATCACGAGTGACTGTGACTGACGGCGACGAAAACAATCAAATGTTTGTGACAAATAAACAAACAAACATATAAACAAATAAACAAACAATTACATAAATTACACAACATATACGAGTTTGTAAACTGAGTAAATGAAATGCCAAGATCAGCAGGAATTCCAATTTTATGCAATTGAAGTCAAGTTGAAAGTGTAGAGAAAAATAATACGATGTAGATAAAATGGTATAGAAAGCGAAAGAGTTATAAAAATATTAGGTAAATATAATAAACGTTGTGTTAGAAAATATTTAATAAAAAAATAACAGTTGCCAAAAATAAATAAAAAGTAGTAAATTAATAAACAGAACTAAAAGATCATAAATACAGTTAAAAAGAATACAAAATATTTAAAAATTTGGTCATTTTTAGTGCGTAAAGTAAACAAATTTGAAACATTTTATAATCTGTTGCTCATTTCATTTATGAATATTAACGAATTCGAGATAAAATAAAATAAAATTTCGAAAATTCAGTAGGAGTCAAGAAGTTTCGAATTGATATACAGCTAAACGGAAATATTCTTAATTTTTAGAAACAGATTCACTTTGTTATCAAAAAAGCAACTAAGCCTCGATTTTAAGAAACAGATTTACTTAGTTATCTAAAAAGTAACTAAGCCGAGACGTTTGTAGAACAATCTCCTTCATTGTTCTACAGACGTCTCGACTTATTTACTTTTTTAATAACTAAGTAAATCTGTTTCTTAAAATCGCGGCTTAGTTGCTTTTTAGTTATCAAAAAAGCACCTAAGCCGCGAATTTAAGAAACAGATTTACTTAGTTATCTAAAAAGTAACTAAGCCGAGACGTTTGTAGAACAATCTCCTTCATTGTTATACAAACGTCTCGACTTAGTTACTTTTTTAATAACTAAGTAAATCTGTTTCTTAAAATCGCGGCTTAGTTGCTTTTTAGTTATCAAAAAAGCACCTAAGCCGCGAATTTAAGAAACAGATTTACTTAGTTATCTAAAAAGTAACTAAGCCGAGACGTTTGTAGAACAATCTCCTTCATTGCTCTACAAACGTCTCGACTTAGTTACTTTTTTAATAACTAAGTAAATCCGTTTCTTAAAATAGAGGCTTAGTTGCTTTTTTGATAACTAAGTGGATCAGTTTATTAAAATTAAGAATGTTTCCGTTTAACTGTATATCAATTTCTTGATTTACCACGGTATAGAATTCGTTAGTATTCACAAATGAAATAAGCAACAAAATGTAAACTGTTTCAAATTTGTTTTCTGATCCCCTAAAAATTACCAAATTTATAAATATTTTGTATTTTTCGTCTGTTTTCCTCGACAGTTTTGACAAGTTCAATACAAATATACGCCGGCACTATTACATCTTTCCTCCCTTCGTCGAACCTACCAACCCTTTCTACTATCAGCACTGTTTGAATAGGGGCATCCCCTCCCTAGTAGAAATTTGCCCGATGCGTCATCGGGAAATGATCGGGTTTTCGTTGGGTAAGCCCTATTAGAGAAAATATGATCATTGCCTTTGCATGCCCTTATTATGCTTACCAAAGCAGGGTTTACATTATCTAAACAGTCAATGTTCCCGATCATAGCTACATTATTTGTTCCTCATAACGAAATTAGTATCAGGCAATGATCGAGATTAATGAGAGAAACCCTATTATGCTCGGGCTCAGACAAGGCAATTGTCGGGTAAATATTAAAATGGGGAATTGCCCGATCAGTACATGATCATGGCCTGAGGTCAATACATGATCAGGACACTGCGTTACAAGGACATTATGGGCCTCGTCATATCCCGATCACCTCAAATAATGACATGATCACTTCATGACCATGGCCCTACCAAAATTTCTACTAGAGCTGAGCGTGGTTAATTTGTAAAAAAAGGCATATCATTCCAAATTAAGTTTGTTTAATGTCCTGAGTCTGTCAGCGTGTCTAGAGTAAGAGCAATTATTCTTGACATGCAAGAAGATAATATGCCTAACGAATAAATGAAATAAGGACGACTTTCACAAATAAATAAATGAGAACATTTTAAAAAAGCTGATACTATCTTTGAAGTCGACCATATTTCGTATATTTGTTCGGCCGAATGTCTTAGGTATCGAAAAAGAAACTAAGAACAATTATTCTTGATAAGCAAGTGGATAATTTCTAAATTATTAATTATTTATTAATTAAACTATATTTAGAAAATATTGTTTTTGATTTAAGAAATAATCTTTTTATTCTATAAATGTTTTACTTGATCAAAGAATTGATTTTTATTTAGAGTAATAACTGGCATTGTTCAGGAATATTTCTGGCTAAAACAAATAAATTAAATTTGTGGGAGGTATTTTGAAGATCTATCTTATTAATTTAGTTTGTAAACTGCCTTGAGCCAGCCAGGGAGTCTAGGGTTAGAGCAATTATTACTGATTTGCAAAAAGACAATCAGTCTAACAAATAAATAAATTAAGATCGATTTTAAAGATAGTATCAGATTTTTGTGAAAGAAATAAATAAATAAATAAATAAATAAATAAATAAATAAATAAATAAATAAATAAATAAATAAATAAATAAATAAATAAACAAATAAATAAATAAAATAATTCAAAAAATCTCATACTATTTTATTTATTGGTTATGTCTTAGATATCAAAAAATAAATTAAGAGCAATGATTCTTTATATGCACGAGGATAATTCTTATATTATTATGTTTTGCTCATTATACTTTATTAAGAAGATATACTTCTTGATTTAAGAAATATTCTTTTCTTTATCCAATAATTATTTTTCTTTATTTAGAAATAGGACATATCCTATCAGACTGTGCTATGTTGTTCTTTTTGTAAAAATATACATGCATAAAATGTACATCATTTTGTATTTTCAAAAGAACAAAATCTCTTAAATCAAGAATAATTGCTCTTAGTTAGCCTATTCTAATAACTAAGTAATTTTATTTATTCATATTTAGATGATAAATTCTTGAATTTTCGTAGCATTTTATTGGAAATAGTGAAATTATGCAATCGAGATGAACTTCTCTGCAGTTTAAGAAGTTTATTTCCATTCGCATATATCTATATATATAAAACGTTTGGTCCGTCTGTCAGTCGGTCTGTCTGTCTGTCTGTTTGTTCCAGCATCACGTCTAAACCGATTTAACTAAAATTTTGTAACAGGATACTATGGAGTCCGGAGGTGTCATAGGCTATATATGGGCGCGATTGGACAAAGGGGCGTGGTACCTCCCATACAACCTAAACATTCCAAACGACATAACTCACAAGCACAAACACCAGCTAAAAAGATGAAACAAAAAACTCAAATACAAAAAAATATACAAAAGCAACCACACCACATTAAAACTCACCACAATGAAACTCACCACACTAAAATTTACCACACTAAAATTCACCACACTAAAATTCACCACACTAAAACTTACCACACTAAAACTCACCACAATAAAATTCACCACATTGAAACTCACCACAATAAAATTCACCACACTAAAACTCACCACACTAAAACTCACCACACTAAAACTTACCACACTAAAACTCACCACACCAAAATTCACCTCACCTAAACTCACCACACTGAAACTCACCAAATTAAAACTCTACGTGGAAGAATTCTACGGGTAAAGAATTCCACCGGGAACAATTCTACCGTGATGAGTTCTACGGGAAGATTTCTACCCAGAAGAATTCTACGGGAAAGCGTTCTATGGGGAAGAATTTTACGAGGCAGTCTGAGAAAAAATTGTCTTTGAGATCAGTTGATTTGGCGGAGATTTATTATTTGTTTACTACATTTATAAAACCAATAATAAACTTCCACAGCCAAGCACGGGCCCCTGATATAAATAATAAAAATGTTTTTTTATATTAATAAAATCGCTCCATATCTTTTAATTCACAAAATCTTGGCACGAGTCGTGCACGGGTCCAGCTAGTATCAAATAATATATTAAATTATTTGATCCTGAATACAATTCATATAATCTATGAACGCAATTGTAGCCCCTCCTTCCTAAATATAAGTTCAACCTGGTATTATGTTTTATTATGTTTATTAGATTTACTAGATTTATATGTAGCCTGTTGTTTTTTCAGTGTAGCATCAGTGGCTCTGTTGTTTAGTGTACTCTACAGAGAGGTGGACGATGCTGTTGCACAGGTTCAAATCTGAACTGTGTACTGGCAACATCTAAAAATAGAAAATATTATTACTAAAATCTTTATTATAATTGTAACAATTATACACATATTTGCCTAACAATATAATATTCATTTCAAACAGTATTTCAGAACAATTTTTCTTAAATTTCGTGTATATTTACGCCAAACATATAGATAAATGTTAGATTCTAGAAATCGTATATTTCTCGTAAGTTCTTTCTAGTAAACAATACAATATTCTTCAAAAAAATACATTTTACTGATTTATAAAAAAACATAATCCGTGCAAAATTTACAATGTACTTTTATTATCATAACAGTTTGTAGATTAGTTTTACAATTGTTTTGCACTTGAGCCACAGACCCAAATGCACTGAGTGCTGATTTTATAATAGTTGTTTTCTACATATATTTTTTTTTTTGACATCTCACAAGACAGCTAGTTGATATGCAAGAAGAAAAACATATTGTAAATGTTTATGGCAATACTCAGTATACAACATGATCATCATCTTTAACGCAACTATGACATCTTTGGATCAATTACGCCCACGTTCGCATATTTTATGAGTTGTTATTCATATATTTTGTTGTTTTTATTATGGTTTTTTATTTTCTTATTTTATTTTTTTTGCTGGTGTCAAATGCAACTGCAATTTGGCATTTTTTTTATTGTCTCCTTAGAGTCTGTTCGTCTGTATTCATGGTGGCATTTTTGCTGCGAATGCAATTTTTCGAGGCACTATTTATGGTTTTCATACATAGAAAATGTGTTAGAAATTTCTAGTACAAGTTGTAAACACAAATATTTGTTTTTGAGAGATATGTTTGTTTTAACCATTTGTATGGAAAAAATGCGTTAAATCTCAAATATTTTGTGTTTTATTGTTAAAATTTGAATATTTCATGAGTTATGTGAATAATGAATGATTTTTTCTGAAAATTTTGAGTAGACAATTGGCCTCATTTTCATAATATCATTTTTATGGTATAATTTTTATAATAAACTCAATATTTTATTATTTTTAGTTTATTATTGTCCATGTTTTACACAAAATTCCCAAAAATTAGCTAGTGGTCCAATAAGTTCGTATTATAAAACGAGTTGGGAAAGTTAGGTCATATGGGGCGGATTTTTATAGTCGGTCGGGCCCGACTATGGAATACCCTACACCTTTGGTGGGGGTATTAATGTGGGATATTTAATTGCATACCTTAATTTTAAAGTTTTTAATAATGCTGAACCTCCCCACCCTCAGAATATTATTCATAAATCAGAAATTTACGTCTTATATCCCCATAAATTAAAAAATTTATAAAAAACTAATAACAAAAAATAGAAACATATAATTGGGCGGACAACGTCTATATTTAAAATTTTGAAAGGCTAATATTTCATAGATTTGATTTTAATAATTTACGGATCAAATTTCCACTATGAAAACCCGGGAAATAATGAAAAAAAAAAGTGGGCGGATCACGCCCATTTTTGGACCACATATTCTTAGGTGAATTATAACAATACGTTATAAATTTTTTACTTATATCTTCAATACTTTTCGAGTTATTAGTTCCGAAAGAGTTATATAAAAGTGACTTGTGGGCGTGTCCGTTGACAGATTTGGCTCATTTTCAAACTCAGACAGACAGACAGACGGACATGGCTAAACGGACTCGGGTAGTGATGCTGATGAAGAATATATATACTTTTCCATACCGGACACGCCTCCTAAGGGGCGTTACAATATATGCACAAAGTTAATATACCCTGTACCTCATAGGTGTAGGATATAAATAGGCGGATCACGCTTATATTTTAAGAAAACTTTTAAAGACTCATTATGTTCCTAAGTATAAAATTTTATCGATCTATCACTAATATTTAACGAGATATAGACAAAAATGTCAAAATTTGGTATGTGGTAGAAATTGATATGATACAAATGGTACAGGTAATTTCAATATCTGTATTAATATTTATCATTTTCTAGAAACTTTTGCTATTTGGAATGTGCTCGTTTTTTTCATATAAAAATTCAAAATGTTCAAATTTTATGAGTCCTCAAATAAGGTCTCATAACAAAAATTGCCGGATCATTTCCATTTGCTAATACAGGATTTATAAGTTCATTGTGAGCACACATTTTAAATTTTATTGAAATATCTCAAATATTCTACGAGATATAGACAAAATTGTCAAAATTTGGTATGTAATACAAAATGATCTGGTTCAAATGGTGTAAATAGTTTTAAGTATAGTGTGTGCGGTTTTAACTTCTTTAAAAATATGGATGAGTTTATAAATGCGAATATTTTCATTATTTCAATATAAAATCTAAAATTGTTAAATTTTATTAAGTCCTCTAATATGGTCTGATAACAAAAATTGACGGATCATGTCTATTTTTGCAAGCAAACATTTTAAAGCTCATTCTGATCATTAATTTAAAATTTTATAAAAATATCTCGGGAGATATAGACAAAATGGTAAAAATTTGGCATGAATTACAAAATGATCGGATACAAATTGTATATTTGATTTAATAGATATATTTATTATTTGAAATGTGATCGTTTTTGTTATATATCAATTGTGATTATAATCATAAAATTGTATTTGAGCGAAAAAATAGTTATTATAAGTATACATACAACTCAATACTACATCTTTTCTACTTTAAATCATCAGAAAATTTGAAAACTATACTGTATAACTACTGTATTAGTCTATAATCTTAAGATTTCCAAAATCTATTCTATAAAATAAACCATAAAATATATTTCAATTTCTTGTCATTATAATCTATTAATTTTATACAAAAAATCCCTAAAACATTTGAGAATAACTAAATTATGTAAAATTAACTTTTTTTTGTTGCACTTAATTATGTTAAACTAACAAATTATGATTTATCAAATTATGTTAAATTAACATTTTGTCTTTCACTGAATTATGTTAAATTAACATTTTGTCTTTTGTCTTTATGCTAAAATAACATTTTGTGTTGCACTAAATTCTGTTAAATTAACATTTTGTCTTTCACTGAATTATGTTAAATTAACATTTTGTGTTTTACTAATTAACATTTTGTGTTTCACTAAATTATATTAAATTAACATTTTGTCTTACACTGAATTATGCTAAATTAACATTTTGTGTTCCACTAAATTATGTTAAATTAACTTTTTTTTGTTGCACTTAATTATGTTAAACTAACAAACTAAGATTTATCACATTATGTTAAATAAACATTTTGTGTTTCACTAAATTATGTGAAATAAACATTTTGAGTTTCACTAAATTATGTTAAATTAACATTTCGTGTTGAGTTTCACTAAATTATGTTAAATTAACATTTCGTGTTTTACTAAATTATGTTAAATTAACATTTTGTGTTTCACTTAATTATGTTAAATTACCTTTTTTTTGTTGCACTTAATTATGTTGAACTAACAAATTATGATTTATTAAATTATGTTAAATTAACATTTTGTGTTTCACTAAATTATGTTAAATTAACATTTTGTCTTTCACTGAATTATGTTAAATTAACATTTCGTGTTTTACTAAATTATGTTAAATTAACAATTTGTCTTTCACTGAATTATGTTAAATTAACATTTCGTGTTTTATCAAAATATGTTAAATTAACATTTTGTGTTTCACTTAATTATGTTAAATTAACATTATGACTTCCACTAATTCTGTTAAATAACATTTTGTGTTTCACTAAATTATGTTAAATAAACATTTTGTGTTTCTCTAAATTTTGTTAAATTAACATTTCGTGTTTTACTAAATTATGTTAAATTAACCTGTTTAATTTGTTCTTAATTTATATTTTTTAATAGTCTTTTAATAGTATCTACAATGTATTGAAAAATATTGCAAAATATATTGCAACAAAATTAAATTAAACTTTATTGCTGTTCATTTTCATTTCGACAACTACAATATGTTTCTCATTTCATTTTACATTTAGTACTAATCAAAAATTATTGTTCCCCTCAAATATTATTTTTTCTTATTGCTCATTCAAGCATTTATACGTTTGTAATACATTTTCCATAATACAGTTTCTATGCAGTTTTATTTATTGATTCTTGCCGCAGATAATAAATAAGGCTGCATCATTCATCTGCCAAATGTGTGCCATTGTTTTGTTGCATTATCGTTTTATTATTTTTAAATTGTTATTTTATTTTTTCAACATGTTGCATTTTTAGTGTAATTATTCAACGTAATTTCGCACTTCATTGGGTATGGACGGCATCTGCTGTTCTTCTTTTATGGTTGAAAAGTATGTTAACATAATAAGATAACAATTTTTGCACATTTTTTGTTGAAAATCGTATGTGTGTGAGAAGGTTTTTTGTAAAACTGTTTAATAAAATACATTTCATTACTAATTGTTTAGAAAATAATTCAAATAATTGCAATAAATATTAAAATTTTAACTCTTTCAGCTGATAGAAAATACAAAACAAATTTAATATAAAAAGTGAATTATACCATTTAGTTAGATTTGTTAAACACATTTTAACGAGTTTCCTATTTTTTAATATATGTTTGCACACAAACACTTCAACTATTATTTATTATACTATATTTCACACAATTATAGTTTTTTTTATATTTATTTTATAGAATTAAATATATGAGAAATAAGTAAATTCTAAAGGTTTCGAAAATATAAAAAAGTAGTAAAATCATAGGAGAACTCTTTGTTTTTAGCGTAAATCGATTTTTGATTGATGCAATTACATAAATAATTAAATAATGATTGGTATAGTCAGCAGATACAATTTTTATGAAGATGCTTTTAAAATTGTAGGATTTGAAAACTGCCAGGATTTGAAAACATAATTTTTCAAGAGTAACGTTATGTGAATGGTTTTATGATTGATGCAATCATGTAAATGTTTACTATAATCAGCAGATGATATTAATAATTGTATATTTTTGAAAAAAAAGAAAATAATAATGTAATAACACTAAATTAAGAATCATATTTAAACAATGTCTTTAATCGATTCATATTATCATTGATGCAAACATATAAGTAATCGATAAATGAACAAGTTTATAATTGATGTTATCATATAAATAATCAAGTGGTATATTTGCTTTTTTATTTTTTGGAAAATTTTATAATTTAAAGAATTCAATAAATAAAAAACTTAAATAAAAGAATTATATATACAAAGTAACATCAAGTGATCAAATTTTTGATTAATTGTATCGCACAAATATTAAATTGTTAATTGATGTATTCATCAGATAATTATAACAATTGCCATTTAAGAAACTAACAGCCAAACATTGTCTGTATAATATGAGCATATTTCAATTAACTATAAAAATCATTCTATAATAAGTTATTCAGAATGTAAATAAATTCAGTTTTTATACTGTTGTGGATATTATAATTTAATTGATAATATATTTGCTGCAATCAATTATTACTGTAACTATTTAAAATCTTTCTTAATATAGCAAAATCCATAATAAATATTGATTATTAATATATTTGTTTAATTGAGGTTTTTGTGACTATTTTTTTTTGTTATAATAGTCAACAATTATAATATGCTTTCAGCAGTCATATTAATGCACTATATTTTGTAAAATGATGGAAGTTTTTAAATAATGATGATAGTTTTTTTAATACATTTTTATTTAAGAGTTTTTTTTAAATAAAATTTAAAATTTGAATATTATTAAATGTTAAAAAATTGAAACTGTTTGAGTAAATTTGTCTCAAAATACTTAGTGTCTAATATTTTATTGTAGTGGCAATCATTATTATGTTTTATGTTTACACATGATGTAATCATTAGGTAATATAAGCATAAAAATTAAATTTTGATTATTATATTCTGTGTATTTTTATATTATTATTAAATATGGAACATTAATAATAGAAATAAATATTAATATATTTACTGCAACCATCGTTTTTTTTATGTTATAAATATTTCAAACGCACTTCATTACAAATTATTTTTATAAACATTATAACTATTACATAAGATATTAAATATTTATTTATATTAAAATAATATTAAATTTATACTAATAATTATTTATTTCCTTTTCTCATTCCAGGTGAGTTATAAAAACCACAAATCCCAACAAACACTTGTTGCCTCCAAAATCCCCAATAAAGTTAAGTATGTAAATAATAAAAGCATTGAAATAAATGTCAATAAAAATAAACCCCAAGCATAAAATATATTTTTGTGTGCCAAGTAAATAAAAATCATTTGGTCATAAAAAAGCGCAAAATGCACTGTTCAATAAATACCAAACGATAGACAGACCGAGAGTCAGTCAGTTAGTCAGATACTCCAATTAAGCTCTTGTCAAACAGACACAAAAATCACTGCCATAAATATATGTCACACGCGTAGGTGGCAACACTGTGGTTGTGATAACATTGTTGCCATGTGGCCTTAAATGTTGTCATTATGTTGTAGAACAAGAGCAATAAATTTGATGACATGCGACGTGCTGTCAGTGGTTGGCGTTGCCTCAATGGGAAAATAATACATTTTATTTTAATTTTCAGTACATCAGGAATAACAGATTTTTAACTTAAAATTCTAAAAAAAATCAAATAAATTCAAATAAAATAAAATCAACTCAAAAAATTCAAATCAAAATTGTTTTTTTATTTTTGGTTCAAATAAAAAATCAAATTAAATAAAATCAAATAAAATTCAATCAAATAAAATTCAATCAAATCAAATAAAATCAAATAAAAACAAATAAAATCAAATAAAATAAATTCAAATAAAAACAAATCAAATAAAATTAAATAAAATCAAATAAAATCACATAAAAATAAATGAAATAAAATAAAATCAAGTAAAATCGAATAAAATCAAATAAAACCAAATAAAACCAAATAAAACCAAATAAAATAATAAAATAAAACAAAATAAAAAAAAATAAAATAAAATGAAATCAAATAAAATCAAATAAAATCAAATAAAACAAAATAAAATCAAATAAAATAAAATAAAATCAAATAAAACAAAATAAAATAAAATCAAATGAAATCAAATAAAATCAAATTAAATCAAATAAAATCAAATAAAATCAAATCAAATTAAATAAAATCAAATAGAAACATATAAATTAATAAAATCAAATAAAATAAAATCAAATAAAATCAAAAAAAACAAATCAAATAAAATCAAATAAAATCATATAAAAAAAAATCAAATTAAATCAAATAAAATCAAATAGAAACAAATTAAAAAAACCAACAAAAAATCAAATAAAATAAAATCAAATAAAATCAAATAAAATCAAATAAAATCAAATAAAATAAAATCAAATAAAATAAAATCAAATAAAATCAAATAAAATCAAATAAAATAAAATCAAATAAAATCAAAAAAAATCAAATAAAATCAAATAAAATCAAATAAAATCAAATAAAATCAAATAAAATTAAATAAAATCAAATAAAATAAAAATCAAAACAAATAAATTAAAAAAAAAGAACAATAAAATCAAATACAAAAAAATAAAATCAAATCAAATTAAAACAAATAAATTCAAAAAAATCAACGAAAAAATCAAATAAAATCCAATGAAATTAAATAAAATCAAATAAAATCAAATAAAATCAAATTAAATAAAATCAAATAAAATCAAATAAAATTAAATAAAATCAAATAAAACAAAATCAAATAAAACAAAATAAAATCAAATCAAATCAAATAAAATCAAATAAAACAAAATAAAATCAAATAAAATCAAATAAAATCAAATAAAATCAAATAAAACAAAATAAAATAAAATAAAATAAAATAAAATATAAATAAATAAATAAATAAATAAATAAAATCAAATCAAATGAAATCAAATAAAATCAAATTAAATCAAATAAAATCAAATTATATTAAATAAAATCAAATAAAATAAAATAAAATCAAATCAAATAAAATCAAATACAAACAAATAAATAAAAAAAAACCAACAAAAAATCAAAAAAAATCAAAAAAAATCAAATCAAATGAAATAAAATACAAACAAATAAATAAAAAAAAACCAACAAAAAATCAAAAAAAATCAAAAAAAGTCAAATCAAATGAAATAAAATTAAATGAAATCAAATAAAATCAATTAATATCAAATCAATTCGAAAAAAATCAAATCAAATAAAATAAAATAAAAACAAATAAATTCAAAAAAATCAACAAAAAAATTTAAAAAAATCAAGTAAAATCAAAAAAAAATCAACTTGAATCCAAATAAAATAAAAGATAATCAAATTAAAACAAAAAAAAAAATATAAAGCAAAAAAAAAATTAAATCAAATAAAACCAAATTAAAATAATACCAAATAAAAATAAATTAAAAAAATATCATATAAAAACAAAATAACGAAATGAAAAACTAATAAAAATTTTAAAATAAAAAAAAAACAAATGAACAACATCAATAAACTCTGGCATAAATCCACCTCTCACCACGTCAACCCTTATGACCCTTATTAACACCCTCTATATCAAACAAAACACAGTGTTTTACACGACTGTTGCTCCGTTGTTTTATGTTGAATGTTTCGACACCGCAAATATAAAAAATCACAGTATCTGAGCACCCTCCCCTCATACATTCCTGAAACATATAGCAACTCTGTCGGCCACTGGCAACTCTTGTCGTCACTCATTGCGATGCCAGGCACGCTTTGGCAATTTCTCATAAAACAAACGAGCCATTATCGCTTTCAAGCGCTCGTTCGTGTTGTGTCGACTTTTTCAACTTTACCCCGCTTCATCACCCTTCACCCAGTGAACCGTGCACTATGCAGCAACAACAAAAGCCGCTCCGCTCAAACTTCATTGATGCAAGCCAAAAAAAAAAAAAATGAAAAACAAAAAGAGATATGAAAAAAAGAATCAAGAAACTGTCAAAAATTATAATGCAACGCATGCCTTTCGCCAGCAAGTGGCAACTAAATCCTTTTTTAAATGACCAGAAATTTGCGGCAGCCAGACAGACAGATGTTTAGCACAATGTCTTCATTGTTGTAGCATATTTTTAGGCGCGCACGGAGTGCACACTGATGAAGTGACGAACAGAAGTTGACAGAGTTGAGTTTTTTTTTTGTTTGTTTTCATGGTTTTTGGCTTTTTTTCTTATCTTTTGTTTTAGGATTTCATTTTATATATTTTTTAACTTCTGTTTAACTTAAATGTTTAGCAGCTAATTCATAAAACTTTTTATTTTTTTATTTATTTAAAACTATATGACAAAATCTATATACAATTTATAATCATTTAAATAACCTTTTTGCAATTCGTTTTAAATTCCTTGACCTGTCAGGACAAATATTTTAATTTTATTTATGCAATTAAATAAAAAAAAATTATATCAAAACAAATTTAAAAATTTTTAAACTACAATTTGTAATGAAAAATAAAAAATATATCATGAAATAAAATTATCGCATGACATAAAATTATTACATAACATAGAAATATCGCAAAACACAAAATTAACGCAGAAAAGTTTTCGATTATTTTTGATAAAATTTTGGTATAACGTAAAATTATTATATAATATAAAATTAACGCATAAAATAAATATTATTGCATACCTAAAATATAATAATAAAAAATTATCAAATAATATAAAATTATCAAATAATATAAAATTATCAAATAATATAAAATTATCAAATAATATAAAATTATCAAATAATATAAAATTATCATATAATATAAAATTATCTCATAAATGAAAAATTATTGCATAACACAAATTATCACATTACAAAAAATCACTTAAAGTGAATTTGTTGCACAACATAAAATTATTACGTAACACAAAAAATATCGTACATCATAAAATTATATCATAAAACAAATACCAAAAATTATAGAATAGAATCAAGTTATTTCATTACAAAAAAATATAATATTACAAATAATTGTTATAAAATTGTAGTATTGTACAAAGTTAACACATTACTTTATTTATCATTAATTTATTTCATTAAAAAAATTTTACGGATTATATAAATTTTGTTTGAATGAATAAATGCATAACATAAATTATAGCATAACCTTAAATCTTATAACATAACATAAAAATTTTCATTTAATTTAAAAATAAACATTATTGCATAACATTATTGATCACATTTCAAAAAAAATAAAGCGTAACATAACATTATATCTTGACATAAAAATATCACATAACAAAAACAATTATAGTATAACATAAAATTATAATACAAAGCAAATCACATAATATTATCGCATAACATACAATTATAGAACAGACTAATAATGACTCATTACAAAAAATTATAACATTATAAAAAAAATAACGCATAACAGAAAAATATTATATAATTATAGCACTGCATAAAATTAATACTTTTTTTTTTAAATTGTATTTCATTATACAAACTTTATGTGTTATATACATTTTTTTGTTTGAATAATTGCATAAAATAAATTATCGCATGACCTAAAATTGTTGCATAACATACACATTTTTATATAATTTGAAATTACCGCAAATATTACTGCATATTATTGCATAACATAATATAATAAAAATAATATGACATAATATTACAAAAAAATATATCGCTTTACAAAATATTGTTGCATAACATAAAAATATCACAAAACCCAAAAAATTTATCGCACAAAATAAATAATATAATATTAACGCATAACATACAATTATAGAACAGACTTTAATTATCTCATTACGAAAATAATAACAGCATTGCAAAAAAAATCGCATAACATAATATTCTTTTATGGCATTGTATTAAATTAACACATTATTAAAAATGTATTTCATTATACTAACTTTACGGATTATATATATTTTTTTTTGATTATATACAATATTTAAATAAAATTTGAAAATGTCAAAACAAAAATGTATGTCCTTAAATAAAATTATCTCATAACAAAAAATATTCGCATGACAAACTTTTTGCATCATAAATAATTAAATTATTACATGACATAAAATTAGCGCATCGATTATTATAGCATAATAACAAATAAATGAATATCATAAAATTATTGCATTTTTTCAATTCATTATATTATGTGAAATTATCGGATAACATAAAAATATAACAGATAAATATTATATAACTCAAATTATCACATAACAAAAAATTATCGCATAACTTAAAATTATCGCATAACATAAATTATACCATTACAAAAGATTAACTCTTTTTTAAGCAAATTTTCGCAAATTTTTTATTCGCATGTTTATAAAAATTTTTAAATCTTCACATAAATTGATAAATTCTAGATTTTCGTTTTGTTCTTAATATATATTTTCTTTTAAATATATTTTTGAAAATTATACCCTACACTTTGAATATCAAAATATGTCTTATAGAAATAAATCTTATAAAAATAAACATTTCTGTTTAATTTTCATATTTCTCCCCACTTTTCTAACTTAATTTCTTTAGATATTTTTTTGATTTTACCTATTATGTTCACCTTTTAGTCGCATGCAATTTACTTTCATAATTTGCTTGAGAGCTCAGTTGCACGTGCTTAAATTTGCACATCGCCCACAACAGCAGGTCCTCGTCGAAGCAGTTGCCTCGTCGGTGCGTTGGCTCGTGGCTTTCTTTAAATTGTCATCATTTTATGGCCCATTTATCTGCATTAGTTCCAAACTAGGTGGCAACCATGTCACACGGTTAAGTGTCTGAAACATCAACTCGCGTTACTTGCAATGAATAATAATAAGATGTTGTTGTTGCCAATTTAACAACATAATTAGCTCTACATAATTTGCTAATTAGCCTACAACAATTAATTAATTAGAATGCAATTTATGTGACAGCCAGTTAATTAGCCGCAAATAAAAAAATGTTGTTTAGGCTATTTTTTTGAAAATGTCAAAAATTTATTTATTTTATAAATGCCGAAATATTTGGACCTATTTACACAGACATTTGCTAATAGTTTATTAAATAACAAACACCCGCGTTTTCTCACTCAAATTACTTTAAAATATTCTAAAAAATATAATATATATATATATATAATTTCATGAAACAATTATATTTGATTGAGTGCCAAAAAAAATTCATGCGCGCTCAAAATTCTATAATTGTTTTTGCGGCTCAACTAATTAGCAATATATAAAGCGCAAAAATAATGCATCATTAGCAATGCATAAAAATAATAAAAATGTTTAAGTGTAAAACATATTATTTTCATATCTTAAAATATTAGTCTAAATTTTGCCAATAACTAACAGAAAAAATATTTAACAGAACAGAAAAATGCATAAAATAAGAAGAATACTAAAAGCAGCTCATTAAAAATATAAGTAGTAAAATTACATTTATATTTACAGAAAACATTTTTTGCGACTTATAAAAAAATTTATCATGACATACATAAAATAATTGCATCATACAAATGTTTTTAACATGCGATTAAGTTGTTTTAAAAGAACCCCGTAATTTTAAATATTTCATTATTTTCGATATAGAACAATTTAATAAATAACTAACAATTTAAAAAAATTATAAACAATTTTCTAATTACATAAAATTATCACATAACATACAATAATCCTATAATACAAATTAATAAAATAATTATCTCATTCGATAAAATTGTTGTATTGTAAAATTTATTTTACTTCAAAAATAATTCATAACAAAAATTTGTAAATTAATCGAATTAAATCGCATGATATAAATTTATCGCATGATATAAATTTATCGCATAACATTAATTATTTTAAATCATAAAATTGTCTCATTCGATAAAAATATATTTTATAGAAATAATTTTACTTAAGAAAATAATACGTAAAACACAATTGAGGATTAAATAAGTAAATTTCATAATATAAATTGACCGCATTACATAATTTAATTTGTGAAACACTGAAAAGCACTTATTCATGAAATGAACAAGCTACAAAATTAAATTATTATATTATCGCATAACATAAATTATTTAAAATCATAAAATTGTCTCATTCGATAAAAATATATATTATAGAAATAATTTTACTTAAGAAAATAATACATAAAACACAACTGAGGTTTAAATAAGTAAATTGCATAATATAAATGGTTGCATTACATAATTTAATTTGTGAAACACTGAAAAGCACTTATTCATGAAATGAACAAGCTACAAAATTAAATTATTCTCATAAAATATTGAATTTTAAATATATCATTATTTTCGATATACAACAATTTAATAAATAACTAACAATTTTAAAAAATTTTAAACAATTTTTAAATTACATAAAATTATCACATAACATACAATGACCTCCATACAAAGATAATTATTACAATACAATGATGACTTGTAAAAATTATTTGATTTCAAAAATAATACATAACAGAAAATTGTAAATTAGTCGAAATTAATAGCATTATATAAATTTATCGCATAACATAAATTATTTTAAATCATAAAATTGTCTCATTCGATAAAAATGTATATTACAGAAATAATGTTACTAAAGAAAATAATACATAACAAACAATTGAGGATTTAATAATTAAATTGCATAAAATAAATTTATCGCATTACATAATTTTTTTCCAAAACACTGAAAAGTACTTCAAATGTCTCATGAAATGAATAAGCAACAAAAATTATAGCATAACATAAATAATTCTCATAAAATATTGAATTTTAAAAAAATTCTGAAAATCTTAAAATAATTGCATGACACATAATTATAAAATTATCGCAACACATATATTATAATTATTTAATCATCGCATATATGCATTGTTAAAAAAATACATACTTATTTGTTGCACAATATAAAATTATATTCACAATACATTTTATCGTAAAACATAAAATTATCACATTACATAAAATTGTTGCATTGTATAAAATGTGTATACTTCAAAAATGTATAGCATAATTCTAAAATATAATTTGACACAAGTTTATATTATGATATAAATAAAGCGATTAACAAAACTATCAAAATATTGATAATTATCTTACAATCAAAAAAATCAATTTAATGTAATACAATTCAAATTATAAATTAATAATGCAAATAATTATATATCGCTATTAAAAAAATTATAGCATGACATAATTTGATAGTAAAATAATGTCGCATCACATTTAATTTTATAAAATTATTCCTATATTAAAATTCCTTAAATATCGTAAAACTCATAAATTTATCGCATTACATTAGAATATACTAAAATATAAAATATCAAATTTTATAAAATTATCGCATGACATAATTTGATAGTAAAATAATGTCGCATAACATTTAATTTTCTAGAATTATTCCTTTATTAAAATTTCTTAAATATCGTAAAACTCATAAATTTATCGCATAACATTAGAATATACAAAAATATAAAATATTAAATTTCATATTATGTTTATAATATTATGAAATATTTCATAATTATCGCATTACATAATGATTGACATAATTCTAAATATCATATTACACAAAAAAATCCGTAAACGTTGAATTTATCGCATTCCTTAAATTATCGCATTACATAAAACTATGATGAAAATTTTTCGAATTACATAAAACTATGATGAAAATTTATCGCATTACATAAAACTATGATGAAAATTTATCGCATTTCAATATATTTTGCAATTATAATAGAAAAAATCAATAAATGTCAAAAAATAATAAAAATAGCAATAAATAAAAACACTAATACAAAAATAAAATTAAAATTTATTGCATAACATCAAATATATTATTTAAAAAAAATTAACGCATAACATTTATATATAATACAAAAATATCACATAACAAACAACATCAAATTATACATTTTATACTTATATTTTTTATAGAAATTATTGATTCTCTTAAATAAATTATTACCAAAATTAATTTAAACAATGCAGACATTTCTAGCATGTAACAAATTAGGTATAACATACATTATGTGCAAGACATAAATCTATTAACTTCTATAAAATGAAATAAACAAATTAGTATATATTAAACTGAACGTAATTTACAAATTACACTAATTAATATAATGCAGTTTTACTTAAATATCAAAAAATTTACACATATTATAACTGTCATGCGATAAGTAGCTCAGCATTTATTTGCGTTGATTTGCAAATGTGCCATTCATGCGAATTCAATGTTACGCATACGTCAGGTGTTGCTCATTTACAAAAATAAATTTAAATATATTAAATCATACATTTTCACGTTTGTTTTATTTAATTTATAATTTGTATGTACGTTTTTCACAATTTTAATTTTATTCAATTTATATGTTTTGTAATTTTTCACTCTTATTTTTTTTTTTGGTTATTTTTCTAGTTCTATTTTGATTTATTATTTTAAATAAATAAATTTATTTATAATATTTGTAAATTTTGCATCTTCTGTTGCTGCTTGTTATTGTCATTATTTAGTGAATTTTTGTATGCGCATTATTTAAAAATAGCTAATTTTGATGCGAAGCCAAGGAATGTTTATATCTCAAAATTTTTTACAACAATAAAAATTAGGTTTACAATAAAATTATTGTGAATTTTTATAGTAGAAAATGAAATTATTGTTTATTGTTTGTTAAATTTACTTTTGATGAGCTCAACAAATAACGGAAGTGGTTAGCAATATTTACTTTTTAGTTCTTTTGTATTTATTCCGAGTAAAAGTTGATTCATCTGTATTGAATCATGAAGTTTGAAGCATTTCCGTTGATGTGTGGTAAATGCATAGTTCTGAAATGACTGAAATTAGCAAATGGAAATATTACTGAATTTAAAATTTAAAAAAGATTATTTCTTTCAATAAGGTTTCTTATTGTATGATATACGTTTACAAAAATAGAGAATTTACAAAAATAGAGTTAAAAAAAAAATACATTGAATCAAATTTTTTTATCTTAAAAAGGTAAATATTAAAAATACAAAATTGGAAAATGCTTATAGACATTTAAAAAATATAAAAATCTAATAAATGCCATTTATTTATTATCTCTATTATTAGACCCATTATCCGGGTGCCACCTACTTTTCTGGCGCTTATCACAGCTGCACATTTTAGCCTACTTTTGAGAAAGTCATATATTTTTCTAGTCTTTTTGGGGAGGGGGTTCATTTTTTTTTTCTTTACTGATAATAAATATGCGATAATTGTGTTTTAATTTTTTTTTGTCACACTACGCTTATCTTTCAAAGGTTCAAAATTGAGTTCATACATTTATGAAATACAACATGTATCTATTAGATAAAATTAGAAATTACTAATTACAAATTACAACAAAACGTTCTGTTTTCGATTTAAAAAAAAAATTAAACATGTTCTTGTGTTTTTTTTTAATTTTTGTGCATTTTTTAATGCATTGCATTTAGATAAAGTTAACAAAGAAAAGGTTGAAAAGGAAGACACCGGTGTGTATCGATTCTGGTATCGAATATATATTTATTTTATATTTCGTCTTATCGCTATTTGAACTAATTTTTGTATCCGAATCAATATTTTTACTTATTACTACGGATACAGGATGGATGGAGATACGGGCGCAGATATGAGTACCGATACGAGTATACAGTAGGAGTACAGAAACGACTACAGATACGAGTACAGATACGAGTACAGACACGACTACAGACGAGTACAGATATGAGTACAGATACGAGTACAGATACGAATACAGATACGAGTACAGATACGAGTACAGATACGAGTACAGATACGAGTACAGATACGAGTACAGATACGAGTACAGATACGAGTACAGATAAGAGTACAGATACGAGTACAGATACGAGTACAGAAACGACTACAGACGAGTACAGATATGAGTACAGATACGAGTACAGATATGAATACAGATACGAGTACAGATACGAGTACAGATACGAGTACAGATACGAGTACAGATACGAGTACAGATACGAGTACAGATACGAGTACAGATACGAGTACAGATACGAGTACAGATACAAGTACAGATACGAGTACAGATAAGAGTACAGATACGAGTACAGATACGAGTACAGATACGAGTACAGATACGAGTACAGATACGAGTACAGATACGAGTACAGATACGAGTACAGATACGAATACAGATACGAGTACAGATACGAGTACAGGACGAGTACATATATGAGTACAGATACGAGTACATATACGGGTACAGATACGAATACGGATACAAATACAGATACGACTACAGGTACGAATAGAGGTATGAGTACAGATACGAGAACACATACGAGTACAGCTCCATGTACAGATACGAGTACAGTAGCAGTACATATGCTGATAAAAATACTGATGCGAATATGAGTACAGATACGAGTACAAATATGAGTACATATAAGAAAACAGATGCGAGTACAGATACAAGTATTGATGTAGGTACGGAGAAAGATACAGATATGAGTACCGATACTAGTACATATACGAGTACAGAAACGACTACATATTCGAGTAAAGATACGAGTACATATTCAAGTACAGATACAAGTACGGAAACGAATACAGATACGACTACAGGTACGAGTAGAGGTATGAGTACAGATACAAGATTACATACGAGTATAGCTCCATGTACAAATACGAGTAAAGATACGAGTACAGATAAGAGTAGAGATACGAGTACAGTAGGAGTGCATATGCTGATAAAAATACTGGGGCGAATATGAGTAAATATACGAGTACAAATACGAGTACAGATAAGAGAACAGATACGAGTACATAAACAAGTATAGATAAAGGTACGGAGAAAGATACAGATACGGATACAAATACGAATACAGATTCGAATACATATACGGATACAGAATCGGATAGAGATACTATACACGATAGAGAAATAAGCTAGAGATAGAGAAAAAAATCTACCGAAGAGCTCCATACCTTGGAGCTTTATGTAGTGTTTACACAACTATATGAGATTTTTTTTCTCTATTTTGATCTATCTCTAGCTATTTTCTCTATCGTGTAAACTCGCCCTAGAAAAGATACTGATACGAATACGGATAAGGATATAAAGGGTGTGGAGAACGTATTTGTATCCATATTTGAATCCATATGTATCGTATCTCTATCCGAATCTGTATCCATATCTGTATCGTTCTCCGTACCTATATCCATATCTGTATCTTTCTCCGTACCTATATCCATATCTGTATCTGTATCCGGATCTGTATGCGTATATGTATCAGTCTGTATCCGTATATGTATCAGTATATGTATGCGTATCTTTATCCGTATCTGTATCCGATATGCTATCCGTATCGGTATCCATATCTACATTCGTATCCATGAATGCGTATTTTTATCCGTATCTGTATCCTTACCTACATACCTACATATCCGTAACCCAATTAGTATTCATGTCAGTATACGTTTCTGTATTTCTATCCGTATCAGTATCTATATTCATTCATGTATCTGTATTCTTTTATGTATTCGTATCAGTATTCCTATCTGTATCTATATCCGTATCAGTATCTGTTTCCGTATCAGTACTGCATCCACATACATATCAGTTTCTGTATCCGTATCTTTATCCGTATTTGTTTCCGTAAATGTAACCGCATCTTTATACTTATTTACATTCGTGAATTTCTATATGTTTATCAATTTAATTATACATAGCGTCGGTAGCTCAAAGTTAGTGCGTTGGACTGCGAGCCGAAAGGTCCCCGGTTCAAGCCTGGACTGGGGCTAACAACATCTTTTCATAGACACATTTTTCTATACCGCGCTACCTTTCGGCAGTAAATGGCAAACCTACGAGTGTAAAACATTGCCTATGAAAAGCTCTCACTCGCCGTTCATATTCGTCATTAAACTGTAGGTCCGATCACTTTGTGTACAAATATAACACGCACAGCTCAAAGTGGTGAGATACTCGGGCTAAGTTCTTATGGGACTGTAGCGCCAAATTATTATTATATATATTTTTTGAATATGATGCCTAAAACTGTTGTACATATATATCCGACATTCAAAAAATGTATGACGTCAACAACAGGGATTAAATGATAAGTTTTATCTTTGCATTGCGGAATGCATTTCGGAATTGAGGAATGCATTGTATATAGATTATAATATGCAGAAAAAAAACAATCATTTGGGTCACGTGAGCATTTCCGATAAGGCAACAGAATAATAAATTATTGACAAATACTATGATTGATAGATATAATTTATGTTCTTTAAAAATTATTATTATTGATTTTTTTGCGGTTAAATTTTCAGTACTATATATGTTTTTAAAAAACCTATAGAACGCAAACATTTATTTATTTTTTTATACGATTTAATTAGGATATGCCGATGGACTTCAAAATTGAAATTAAGTTCTCATATTCACACTTTGAATATTGCCAAAAATGGAAATTCTCATGTTCTCTATATATAATGGACTTTAAATTTATGCCAGATTCAAATTTCCATCTGATTTCTTTTTTATTCTATTCAGAATACTTCAGGTGGGACCTACAGTTTATTGCCGAATCCGAACGGCGGGTGAGAGCTTTTCATAGGCAATGTTTAACTCTCGTAGGTTTTCCATTTACTGCCGAGAGATAGCGCGGTATAGAAAAATGTTTCTATGAAAAGATGTTGTTAGCCCCGCTAAATCGACTCAGGAGGTCATGCTGATCAAGAATATATACACTTTTCCATACCGGAGATGCTTCCTTCTGTGTGTTACAAACGGCGTACCAAACTGAATATACCCTTTCACTCTTAATGTAGGGTATAAAAAACGATATAAGTTTTAAGGTGTTTCTTCGATTTACAAAAAAATAAATGATGATATGATTAATGATGATATTCCAACATCGCGAGACAATTTTTTTGGCATTTTTCAGGAATACTTCGCACATATTTCCAGAAAACACTCAGATAAATGTACTATTTTTAGATGTGTGTAGCTGTAAAATTTTGTGAAATATTAATGGGAAATTCAAGGCATATTTTGGGATCGGCAAAAAAAACAGAAAGCAGGTGATACAAACATCTACTTTGTCTGTTTGAAGTCTTACGGAAAAAATGTTTCTTACTGCCGCAAAACTGCCAAAAATTTGGTCTGTGAATCCTACTCATTTTTGGGATTCCAAGAAGAAATTTTAATAGGGTCATCATGGGGAAGTTATTAATGCATTTGTACCATGTCATAACCTAACCAATTAACCTACAAAATTAAAACACAATTTGATGATTTTTAATAGGTTACTGTAATTTCCCAAGTCAAATAATATATTAGCTATAATTTTGAATTCAGTAAACTATTTGGAGTATATACAAAGAACTTACCTAAATACTGCTTAAGTTGAGCATAAATCCAGAAGTTGTTTTTATCAATTTTTACCTACTTTTTAATCGCATTAAAACTGGGAAGCAAACAAACATAGCCTAATATTTTTTCATTTCCGTTGGCGCAAAATATGTGAGACTATGAAGTGAAAAAAAAAAAGAAATCAAAAATACCGGCCACATGCTTTAATTGGCAACCAGAAAGTGCAAGGATACGAAGTGCAAGGATTTGCCTTTTCAAATAAAGCAATTTAAAAGCACTAAGCGAATTATTAGGCGGTGTTTAAATGAGAAAAAATAGAAAAATATGTGAAAAATAATAAGAAAAACAATTGTTTTTAAAATACTATTAGAAAAAAGGCAAAACAAATCAAAGAATATTTTAATTTATTAAACAAAATTATTTCCTATAAGACTTTGAAATATGCTATAAAAGTGTGTGTTAAGTGAGTAATAAAAAGGCTCTGATAATGGGTTAAACATAGCAGACTTTGCTTTTCCACATCGACGGCAAGTTCAAAGCACAGTTCGGAACAAAAAAAAAAACATAGATAGTTTATTGAACGCGGAAATCGAGTCGATTAGAACCGCACAAAACAAATAAAAGGAATAAGAAGAATGTGCTAAAATAGGCTATGTTCAAAAGGCATTGAACTTAAGGGGGTCAAAAAAATAATTAAACCCATACATTTGAGATATAAATACAAATTTTTGCTATATTTTTATTAATCAGAAATATTTGTGTCATATAAAAACAAATAAAAACAAATAAAATCAAAACAATGAAATCAAATCAATTCAAGTAAAAAATAAATCAAATTAAAACAAATAATATGAAAGCAAATAAAATCATGTAAAATAAATTAATCCAATCCAATAAATTCAAATAAAACAAATAAAATGAAATAACATTAAATCGAACACAAATAAAATAAAATCCAATAAAATTAAACAAAAAAATTTTAAAAATAAACTTAAATAAAATAAAAACCTATTAAAACAAATAAAATTAGGTAAAACAAAATCAAATAAAATATTAAAGAACAAATCAAATAAAATAAATTTAAATCAAATAAAATCAAATCAATTATAATCAAATGAAAGAAAATAAAATAAAATCAAATATAATCAAATAAAATCAAGTAAAATCAAATAAAATCAAATCAAATAAAATAAAATCAAATACAATGAAATAAAATCAAATAAAATCAAATAAAATCAAATAAAATCAAATAAAATCAAATAAAATAAAATAAAATCAAATAAAATCAAATAAAATCAAATAAAATCAAATAAAATCAAATAAAATCAAATCAAATAAAATCAAATAAAATCAAATAAAATCAAATCAAATAAAATCAAATAAAATCAAATAAAAGCAAATCAAATAAAATCAAATGAAATCAAATAAAATCAAATAAAATCAAATAAAATCAAATAAAATCGAATAAAATCAAATAAAATCAAATAAAATCAAATAAAATAAAATAAAATAAAATAAAATAAAATCAAATAAAATCAAATAAAATCAAATAAAATCAAATAAAATCAAATAAAATCAAATAAAATCAAATAAAATCAAATAAAATCAAATAAAATCAAATATAATCAAATAAAATCAAATAAAATCAAATAAAATCAAATAAAAACAAATAAAATGAAATACAATCAAATAAAATAAATCAAATAAAGTATAAACAAATAAAAAAAAAAAAATCAAATTAAAACAAATAATATGAAAGCAAATAAAATAATGTAATATAAAATAAATTAAAAATCTAATAAATTTAAATAAAACAAAAAAAAAAGTGTAACAACATTATATTAAAACAAATCAAATAAATTCAAATGCAAGCAAACGAAACCAAAAACAATCTAAATCAAATCAAAGTTCAATGAATGCAATAAAATAAACTAAACAAAAATAAAAATAAAAAAGCTCTTTGAATAGCTGAAAAAAAAGTTCGTTTGTTGTGCTTTACTTGTCAGCAACCAGTCAGCCGGTGAGTCCTGTGGCTACAGGTGGTGAACCGCATAGAATCACGGACACGCGACAAACGTCACAACATGTGTCGTCATGCAGTGAAGTTGTTCCTTCTTCAACAACAACAACAGAACATATAGAAGAAAAAAAGGGTATCGAAATGGAGACATTTAGGTTAACATTGCAAATCCTTTTAAATACTATGTGACTCAGACATGTGTTGCATGTGAGATAAATGTGTAAAGAAGATACAGTGGCACTTATGGCACACAGCATGAGTACCACACTTTATACGGCATACTAGACAGACTTTGACATACGAAATGCCCGTCAGTCTGGCAGCCAGTTGTTTCAAGTGTTGCCACTGAACTTTGAACTCATCTTCGGTCACATGTGGCTAAATGAAGTTGGCCAAACAATGCACGAGTTTTGAATTCAATTTATATTTTTTAATTAAAATTGTAAATAGTTATTTAAAGAATTCAAACTATTGAGACTTATTATTCTCAAAATGACAATGACATTGTCTATTTTGCATTAGCAATTATTATAGATTAATTTAGAATAAGAGGAAGGGTAACATGTATTATAATTTTTGGATTTGAAAATAAATAAAAATAGAAATGTGTTTAATGAATGAATATTTATGGTTAATTACCTTTTAAACACATTGTAAATAAAAAATAATTAAAAATGCTATTAATCAACAACATTATTAAAATAGTTTTTTTCAAATTAAAATTTTTTCTTCAATATCGTAAAAACCATTTAAAAATCCTGTGATTATTTAGAATATACAAAAATTAAAATAAATTCAACACAATTATTTGACATCATTGCAACTTCATCTATTTGTTCTGCACCAGAACACAACATATTAAAAATCACTTTCTCACCATTATAGTGTTGAATATTGCAAGGTGAATATGCAAAGTAAACTTAGCGCAGACAACAACCAGATAAAGCTTTTGAGGTGAAAAGTGGCATTTTGTAGGTTGTTTCAAATGGTGAAAAAAGGTGTACAAAATATAATCAAACCAAACAAAATCAATCGAACAAAAAAAAAATAATAATTAATATTAATAAAACTACATAAAAAAAATTCAATTAAAATAAAATAAAATCAAACAAATTCAAATAAAATCAAATAAAATCAAATAAAATCAAATAAAATCAAATTAAATCAAATAAAATCAAATGAAATCAAATCAAATAAATTCAAATAAAATGAAATTAAATCTATTAAAATCTATTAAAATAAAATAAAATAAAATCAAACAAAATCAAATCAAATAAAATCAAATAAAATGAAATGAAATGAAATAAAATAAAATAAAATAAAATAAAATAAAATAAAATAAAATAAAATCAAATAAAATAAAATCAATTAAAATCAAATAAAATCAAATAAAATCAAATAAAATCAAATAAAATCAAATAAAATAAAATAAAATAACATCAAATAAAATAAAATCAAATTAAATAAATCTATTAAAATCTATTAAAATAAAATAAAATCAAATAAAATAGAATCAAATAAAATCAAATGAAATAAAATCAAATTAATTATATCTATTAAAATCTATAAAAATAAAATAAAATCAAATCAAATAAAATAAAATCAAATAAAATCAAATAAAATGAAATAAAATCAAATCAAATCAAATAAAATCAAATAAAATTAAATCAATTAAAATTAAATAAAATCAAATAAAATCAAATAAAATCAAATAAAATCAAATAAAATCAAATAAAATCAAATAAAATCAAATAAAATCAAATAAAATCAAATAAAATCAAATAAAATCAAATAAAATCAAATAATATCAAATAATATCAAATAAAATAAAATAAAATAAAATAAAATAAAATCAAATCAAATAAAATCAAATAAAATCAAATAAAATAAAATAAAATCAAATTAATTGAATCTATTAAAATCTATTAAAATAAAATAAAATCAAATAAAATCAAATAAAATCAAATAAAATAAAATCAAATAAAATCAAATAAAACAAAACAAAAAAATCATGTTAAATCAAATAAAATCAAATAAAATGAAATCAAAGAAAATCAAATAAAATTAAATAAAAAAAATAAATAAAATAAAATAAAATCAAATATAATCAAAATCGAAAAAATCAAATAAAATCTAATAAAAAAAACATTTTATTTATTTTTTTTTTATTAAATTTTATTTGATTTTTTCGATTTTGATAACCATAAAAATCAAATAAAATCCAAAAAAATATATAAAATTAAATAAAATAATATTAAATAAAATAAAATCAAATAAAAAAATAAAATAAATTAATTTAAATATTATTTATTTGAAAAATGTTTTCTAAATTTTTTCTACTCGATGAAAAAATGAATAAAGTAAATTAAAAAAATAAATCAAATAAATAAATATCAAAAACATAAATTTAAATAATATCAAATAAAACCAAATAAGCCTAAATAAATCAAATTTATTAAAATTAAAATAAAATCGACTTAAACCTTTTTCAAATTCAATATATTTTAAATTTATATAATTAAAAAAAAATGATTGTAAATAAATAATATTCCTCTCTCTCTTTTCTTTCGCTCAGCAAAATAATGCCATTGACGACACCTACGACATTGATCAACTATCCGACTACTTCGGCGGCGAGCCGCTATTGCGTGATGCACGCAATCTCGATGATCAGTCGCTGCGCGACGACGAACTGCAGCTCGTCAATGACAGCGATGATAGTAGTTGGCTGCTGAAGGGTGTCAAACGTGTACGACGCGAACTTGGTCGTCTGTTCGGTAAGACAGCGGACGACAACAACAAACTTGAAGCAACAGCAGCAGCGCAACCAAAGAAACGCCAAGTTAATGCAAGTCACAACATGAAGAAGAAGACAATGCAACATCCGAAGAAAGCACACAATGCCGCAAATGTCCGTGGCGAGAAGAAAACAAAAGACATTCGTCGGCCGGACAACCTACAGCACGGCAACAATAATAACAAGAGCAAAAAGCGTTTGATTTCATCGGCGCTAAAGCACAAGAAACGTCAAACGGACGAATACGTCGAGGAGGGCTCAGGTGGTTATGATACTGAGGACGTCGATCAAGAAGGACCCTACTTTGAATACTGTGAGTTTTTTTTTGTTTGTTTTTCAAAATACCAATAGAACTTAATACACTGACAAAAAATTAAAGTAGAAAAAAAAATTCCAACTTATCTCATTTTATGAAAAACAAAAAAAAAAATTGATTTAAAAGTTGAAGTTTTCATAAATATGGTGTATACATTCATTTTAAATCGTTGAAATTTAAGATTTTAGTTTTCAGAAATTTTGTTTTTCATTTTAATTTTTCTAAAAATCTATTACGCAAAAACAATAAATTTGCTATATCAATTAAAATTGTTTGTTAAATTAATAATTTTTTTTGCTGAATTCACATATATTTCCTTAGACAAATTGTGTTTTTCTTGCAGCAAAATACTTTTGTTATATTAACAAAAAAGTAATATGAATTTTTGTAAGGACATACATGACTTCATTTGCTGAATCTTTCGAAGAATTAAGCAAATGTTTTAATTCTTTAATTTAATACGCATTTTAAAGTATAATTTTCTAATTTATTTTAATATCAATATTTTCTTTAATTCAACAAAATTGTTTGTTAAGCCAATTAATAAAATATCTTCAAATTAACTTAAAAAACGTTTAATTTACAATAAATGTTACGAGTTGAATAAAATTTCTTCAAATTTACATTACAAACGTAAAATTTACAATAAATGTTTCGTGTTGAAAATAATTTTGTCAAATTTACAGTAAAAATGTAACATTTATAATATATTTTTCAAGTTTAATTCATTTTATAAATAACATAATTCATTGTAATATCATTTAAAACAAAAAAAAAATCTGTTCTATTGAAAAAATATTTTGTTATAAGTATTAAAATTGTTAATAAATGCAGCGAAACCTCTTTCTTATATTAATGCAAAAAATTGTTGTATGTATTAATTATTTCAACTTATTTAATTCAATAACTAATGTTTGCATATTTTTTTTAAACACTGTCTTGAGACAACCATAATTGTATAATATAATATTTTATAGATCGCACTCTCTTCACCCTGCATGAACCCTGGATGGTCGAGTACCGCGAGGGTCGCAGCAATGTACGCTTCATGGAGCTACACCGTCAAATAGAGACCGCCTTCCGTGATCTGTATCGTGAAAAATATGCCGACGATGATGATGATTTTGAAATTCGCGCCACATTGCTTGATGTCGGGTAAGTTTAAAATGATTACACAAAAAAATTGGATTTTGAAATTATTTTTTTATTTTACAGCCCCACTACTGATCATTATAAAATCCATGTTTTGGTGCAAATTGAAATGCCATCCACTGTTACCGATTTTGGTGATATGTTGTCGAATCAAATAATGACATATAACCGTTTGGGTAGCATGGGCGCCGAGATGGATGAAGATTACTATTTCCGTCTTATTACCGGTAAGTTTTGTAGTAGGGTAGTGTTTGTCTTATATGTTTGTGGAAGAGAAATAAAATGGTTATAAACCAATTTCGAAGCGCCTATAAAATGGTTAAAAATGGGTTTAACCTGTGTTTAAAACATTTTTTAATCGGTTCTGTATCGGTTATGAACCGGTTATAAATCGGTTATGAATCGGTTATGAACCGGTTCAGACATGGTTCTAAATCACTTATAAACTTATTCATAAAACTGTTAATTACCAGTTATAAATTGTAATAACCTGTTTATAATATGCCCATAAATCTCTAATAAAAGAGTTTTAAACTTCTGAAGATTTTTATTATACAACATAGCTCTATAGCCAACGTTTTATGTTTAAGTGTTTGTTTATCACAAACACTTTTTTTGAACCGGTAACTAATACATACATTTCTGCAACGTTTAACCCCTAAACCCCGAAATTTTTATAAAACTATGTTAAAAAACGATTTACAAAATACTTTTTTTAGTTTATTTTTAATAATAAAAATCAGTTGATCCAAGCGTTTTATTAAATTAAATTCAAACACTGAAAAAAATTACACTCAAAAATATTACTGATGCCATTTAAATTTTTTTATTAGTAAATGTCGGAATTAAAATTTTTGTATGTATAAAAAATGTAAATGTTTACTCAATCATTTTCGTTGCTCTATGAAAATTTATTTTACGTATAATTTCTGTTAAAATTAGTTCGTAAATGTAAGAAAGTTTGTACGATTTAATTCATTTTACATACAACTTGCAATTATATACGAACATTATACAAACATTTTCAAGTTGGTTTAACACATTTACAAAAGAAAAATGTTCTCTACTTTTTACAATATTTCGTATTCGTATTTCGAATTTCGTATTTTCGTATTTCGTATTTTACAAATCATTATTAAATCTAGTTTCGTATATAATTATATAAATACAAACTATTCGCAAATATCATTCGTTTTTTTACGTACTTTTAAATTAATACGAACCATATCTTGTGTAGATTTTACAAATATTGTTACTAAATCATACGAAATAATTACAAAAGTATTTTCTCAATTTTTTTACAATATTTTGTTTTTTTACAAATAAGTATTTAAACTAGTTTCGTAAATAAAACAATTTGTATGATTTTCTAAATCATCTTCGTAATAATACGGCAATTCATGTCTATGTATTAAATGATTTTAATTTCTATAAGCGATAATACATGAATATTAAACGAAAATTACATAAAATTTCATACGAAATATATATGAAAAATAATTTTTCTTTATTTTTGAATATATTTCGTATTTTACAAATCATTATGTTAACTTCATAGTCTTTTTACTATATAAATAAAAAGTATTCGTAAACATATTTTGTTACTTTACTTATGCTTAATAGTATTATTAACGAACTATAATTTGTATATTTACAAATACGTTTTCCAATATAATTTTCGTAACTCTACGACAACTCATATGTATCTGTGAATAGAATATTTTATAAAATTTTCATTGTATATGCGATAATATATGAATAATATACGAAATTTATAAAAATTACAAAACATGCCAAATATTTAAAAATATAAATTCTCACGAGATAGTGATATCTAACAAATCATTATTGAAACTAGTTTCGTAAATATTAAAATATATTTATAACATTATGCATTAATTTACGTATGTTACAAAACAATATTACGAACTTTTTCATATATAGACTCTAGAAATTTGTTTTTGTAAATGATTTTCGTAAGTCTACGACAGTTCATTTCTAGGAATTTAAAGATATAAAATATTTTACATTCTATATGCGATAATTTGCGTATATTATACGAAGAATTATAAAATATATAGTATAAAATATTTACTAAAGAACATATACTCGATTTTTCACTATATTTAGTATTTTACAAATCACTATTAAAACTAGTTTCGTAAATATATCAATAAATTGCATTTGTAAACATAATTCATTTCTCTAGATATATTTAAAAGCAATATGTAATAACTACTACATTTTTGGATGTTACAAATAGTTTTTGTAAATAATGTTCGTAAGCATACGACATTTTGATTTCTATGAATAAATGATTCAACATTATATTTGCGATAATATATGTATAGTATTCGTATATTTAAAACTTCATATAAAATATGTTCAAATAACACGTTTTATCAATTTTTTTTTTAATACACATTTTTCGTAAATATACGAAAGCGAATTGTGCTTGTTTAGAAAAGAAACATATTTATTCGTAAACATTTAACATACAAAATATTTTAAAGACGAAAATTTACAAATATTAAAATATTAAAAAAAATATTTTTTAAATAACTTTATAGTTAAACGTTTTTATGATCACTTTTAATCAAATTTTTGGTTACAAAAATATACAATGTTATTATGCTAAAATTACTAAATATTATCAAAATATATTTCAAATATTTATAAAAAAAAAACATATACAAAATTTCCCATAACTCTGGTGTTGATTAACGACATACTATCTGGCATATCAATAATACAACATACATATTTTTTAAAAATATTTCAATGGTATTTTATATTATTTAAATGAAAAAACAAACGTTTTATATATATTTAATAATTGATAAAATATTTAACATAAATCATTTAATAAATATTACATATTTTTAAAATATTCCTTGAAATTTTGGTTGGAATATAGAAAGGTTTAAAATTTACTAAAGTTTAAAGTTAACCTTAAGCTTATGGTCTAACTTAGCTTTTGAAAGCTTTAAAAACAATTAACCTCAAAAAATTAACAAAAACTGCATCAAAAATAACTCAAAAAAATAACTCAAAAAATAACTCAAAATTCTTAGACGAATACGAAGAACCCGATATGTTGCCTGATCTGACAACTGCCTCGAGTGCTGAGGGCGAGTCAGATGGTGGTTATGGCACCGCACACGAGACCGAATCCAACCGCGGCGAATATGGCGGTGCATATGGCGGCGAATATGGCGGCGAATATGACAGCGAACATGGCAGCGAAAATGGCAGTGAACATGGCGGCTATGATGCCGAATCATATGGTGCTGGTACTGGTGCAGGTGCAGGTGCCGCTGGTACCGCTGGAACCGGTACTGGTGCCGTTGCTGCTGACGACATGTACAACTGCGACACCAACCCGAATGGCTATTTCGTCTGCGATGAGGGTCGCCGTCGTCTGCGTTGCGATCAACGTTGTGACGAGCAATATGATTGTGACGATGAAACCGACGAAGATGATGCAATGTGCGATGATGGTTTAGATGACGATGATGAAGCAAAACCAGAAGAACCATTAGAACATGAAGAACGCGAAGAAACATTAGAACAAGAAGAACCATCAGAAACAGAAGAACCAGAGGAACAATTAGAACCGCACCCAACTCCAGAAGATCGTTCACAAGTTCATACATCAGAGACAGAAGCACCTAAACACGAAGCACCTGTCGCATATGTAGTTCGTACACGTGCCGAATGTCAAGCATATCCAAACAGTGAATTCGAATGTTACAATGGTGAAAGAATTCCATGCTATTTGTTGTGCAACGGTAGCCCTGAATGCAGCGATGACACTGATGAAACAGCTGATGTGTGCGATGAAGGTAGAGCTTTTTAGCAAATTTTCAAACCAAAAAAAACGAAAAGCTCGCTACTCGAAATGTCTGCGTAACTGCTGTATATTGCTTCGCTTTATGTGTTTTTTTTTTTTTGTAAACGTTCATGGTCTGTGCGCAGGCGGTGTTGGCTGCTGTATAAAAATAGCTTTTTCTATAATTTTAACAGCTTTTGAAAAGCTTTACTAATACTGGGCGCTAAGTTAACTAACATGGTTATTTAAGTCAACTAACAAAATTTAAATAAAATAACAAAAATTTAACACTATTGATATTTAAAACTAATAATAACTATTTTAAGTATTTATTTTTCTCTTAGAAATTGAATTTACTCCAAAAACAAAAACTTATTTCCATACGCAAAAAAAAATATAAATTTGATACACCAACTAATTTGGTTATCTCAACTCTTTAGGCGGTTCTTATAATCGAATAAAAAAGCATTTTAAAACAGTTTTAGAATAATTTGGTGTGTGAAAAAATTTTAATAAAATTTTGTAGAAAAATGTAGAATGAAGCGATTAAAACTAAATTTTTAAAAAAATGAAGTTTAATTTTTTTTTTTTTTTTTTTTGTTTTTAAATGTTTTAAATATTAATATTAATGGAATCTAGATATTCAGTTAAATTTGAGACACTCCGAAAAATAGAGGCTTTTTTACAATGATACTTTCCAATACAATATAAATCCATTATTGTACAATTCAATAATATATTGATAGAGACGCACCTACTTTAAGTTGTTATTGCTACTTTAAAAAGGATATCAGGGTTGTATTTTAAAAAGAGTTGTTAAAAAACTGAATTGTTCTAATAGATAAACTGTATTTCCTAAAGATGTCGTAAAACTGTTTCGTGAAAATTAAAAAAAAAAGATAAATGTACCTTATTCCGTCACCTTAACCCTTCTGCACAAAATCGGTAAAAATGTCAACATTTTTTGAAAATCTTGAAAAATCAATTAATCAGAAATTAATTAATCAAACAATTTGATTAATCGATTAACCGCACAGCTCTAGAAAGAAACACATGTTTTTATATCTAATTTTCTATTTATGACAATCAGTGGATCAATTCAATAGAAGGCGAATATTTTCAATTTGTGCAGAAGGATTAAAATAACTTCAAACTTGAACCCAAGAAATAAAAAATAAAAATTTGATATTTAACTTTTGTTAAATGGAAATGAATCCTTGTACAATTGGACTATTTAAAACTATTGCTTATGAACATAACATACATCAGTTCTATATAATTCGTGCTAGTTTTTTAGAAAATTGATATCGAAATTTTAGACTTTACTCAGCCACTTCTTAATAAAAAAAATAGAGTCTCTGACACAACTGATTTTTCAAACAACGGTGAAATAAATCTATCTTTTCATTGTGAAAACTAATTTTAATATTCCAATATATGCTAATATTCCACTTTGTTTTTAAGATAATAGAAAAACTTGAAAAATTTTGATTTTCTTAGCATTTCGGATGACAAATAAAAAAATTATTTATGATTATGCAGAGCATTTTCCAAACTAAACAAAAATTAATATGTTTTTTTCATAGTTTCAGTCAAAAATAAATTACTGAAAAATTTAGTTTTTATCAGAAATATTTCTCATAAAAGCTGGGAAATAGGAACAAATTTAGTATGCAATAAGAATAAACATACTTTAAATTTCTTCATATTGAGATTTTCAGTTTACATGCAGACTTATTTTTTATGGAAAATTGTTTACATAAAGAGTACTTAATATATGTTTACAGCGCTTTTTTTAAAAGCAGATAAATTAGAAAAAAGTTAGTAGTTTTGATAGGTTGTTTCAACTAATATTTACCTCTGGAATGCTGGCCTCAGCAGTTCAGAAGTATGCGCACTGGACAAGCATTCTAAAGGTCTCGAGTTCGAATCCCGGCATGGGCGCTCGTGATGATATTTACCTAAACACGTGCGAAATAGATTCACAGTAAAATAGATTAACTCTGTGTGCTGTGGACATTAGTAGATATTCAAAAAAAAAAAATGCTAATCCTGGATACTAATATAATGAATTAGTCGAAAAATATAATTTTTTTTTAGAGTTTAGTTTTAAATATTTAGCAAACGTAAATGTATATTAGCATTTGTTAGTATATTAAAATTAGTGTTGATAATTAGCATAAATATTGCATTTAAAGTTTTTGAAAAATATTTTTTCAATACTACTATTAATTTTTGTATTGAAAATACAACTGTGGTTGAGACGGTCTAAAGCTTAGAATTTTCTTAAAATGTTATGTGCTAGAAAAAAAACGGAGTTTACTGCCTAAATCAGCACTAGCGAATAATATCGTCACTATCATGCCAAAGGGGCGAATGTGCAATTTTGGCCATTTGCGGTTTTTTACATTTTTTAATGTAATTTTTCCTCAAAAATGCTGTGCCAAAATCGCGTGTCGTTTTGTTTTCTAGCCACAAAAGTCAAAACCCAAAGGGCGAATTTGAAAAAATTGAAAATCTTGTCATGCCAAAAGGGTGAATATTTTCGTTTTTTCACCATAACTTTTTATTGGTATAAGATAAAATAGTGGTGGGAAGGCATATATTGTTTGTTTTCGAAGCACCTTCATTGCCATGTGTTATTTGCAGAAAAAAATGTTGGCAAAATATTTATAATTATTGATACAGATCGACAGGTGCTTTGAAAACAAACAATAATTGCTTTCACATCACTATTTTATATTGCACCGTTAAAGAGTTATAGTAAAACAACGAAAAGATTCGCCCTTTTGACTTGACAAGATTTTTCAATTTTTCCAATTTCTCCATTTTTGTGTTATAATTTTTTATTGGTACAAGATAAAATAGTGATATAGAGGTATTAATTGTTTGTTTTTAAAACACCTATCGATCTGCATCATTATTTAAAAATATTTTGCCAAACATTTATTTGCTATTTGTTACATGCAGGAAAAAATGTTTGGCAAAATATTTTTAAATAATAATGCAAATCGAGAGATGCTTTAAAAACAAACAATTAATGCCTTTACACCACTATTTTATTTCGTACCAATAAATAGTTATGGCGAAATAGAAAAGATTCGCCCTTTTGGCATGACAAGATTTTCAATTTTTCCAATTTCTTCGTTTTTTTGCTATAACTTTTTATTCGTGCAAGATAAAATAGTAGTTTAAAGGTATTAATTGTCTGTTTTTTAAGCACCGATCGATTGGCATCATTTTTTTTTGTCAAACATTTTTCCTGCAAATAACAAATGTCAAATTAATGTTTGGCAAAATATTTTTAATTAGTAATGTAGATCGATAGGTGCTTTAAAAACAAACAATTAATGCCTCCACATTACTATTTTATCTTGCGCTAATAAAAAGTTATATCATAAAAAACAAAAATATTTGCGTTTTGATCAGGATATTGCCTCACAAAATCCGTATTTATAATTCAGTAGGTTGTCCAAATCTAAAGATATTTTATATACTTTATAATAATTGACGAATAAACTAAAATAACAGAAAAAAATTAAAGAAAATATAAATTTGCTAATTTTGAGAGCACTTCAAACTTTAAAATTTGATTTCCCAACATTTTTAAAAATGCACATTCGCCCCTTTGGCATGACAGTGACGATATATAATTGATTAGTCAAGTTATTTAATTAGTTTATTTTTATTGCTTTAACCTTTTTTCGATTTTTTTTTACCTTATTTTAAAGTTATTTGTTTATCGTTATTTGTATCGTTATATTTTTGTGCTTTATATATGTTTTGTTTGTGTTTTTTATTATTATTTTAATTTTTGTAATTTTTTATTTATATTGTCAACTTACCTACGAAAACTAACACGTTTTAAATTTTTGTATGAAAAATTCCAAATGTGTTACTCTTTATAAGAAGTCTCGTTATTTATAACTCTTTCTTTTTAAAAATTCCTAATTTTTATTTACGTTATTGCTTCTGTTTGTATTTTTGTTATTATTGTTTTTGTGTTTTGTTATTTGTGCTTTTTTGTGTTGCTTTTGTGTCCTTAACAAATACAAAATAAATAATTAAAAAAAAAAATTAAATATATCTCTGTTTTATGCAGATAAAAAACGGTTAAGGGCAACTCTGTCTTGTTACAGTGCTCTTTAAACATTGTCCCAATTACAGTGCTTCTCCAGCTTAAACCCTCTCTCTCTCTCTCTCTCTCTCTGTGTTTGTCTCACTCTCTTTTTAACGCTCTCTTATTTGTGTTGTGTTTTTATGTGTTTTTTTTTTTCGCTGCAAAGCTTCCGATTAATGTGCAACATTACCTACAAACAAAAAAAAAAAATAAAAATTATATTATTTTTTTTATATAATTTTTCCCTTCTCCTCTCCCCCAAAACTAAAAAAAAACCCTAGCTGAAACTGATACAACTTCCGCTGAAAACATCCCAGATCGTGAGGACACCGATAATACATACACTGATTTGGATAATGGATCCGGCGATGGCAGCGATACCGTCCCTGTGTTACCCACGCAGAACATCCCTGTGATTGGTGATGATAACGATGCAATAGGCTGTCGCGGTGATTCCACCTACACCTGCTACTACAGTGGGCTGCGTATTTGCGATGAACAGCTGTGCGACGGTCGTGAAGACTGTCCCGATGGTGAAGATGAGAGCGATTGTCCATTTGAAACCGGTATTATTCGTTATCAACTACAATATTCGTTGAAATATTCTTATCATCATAATAATAATCGAAATACTTAATAACAACGCAACATTTCTCTGTTTTTTACCATTCAGTGTGTTTTTGTCTTTTTTGTAAACCATTTCTAAAACCTTACGAAAACCCTACCCAAAATCACCATTAAGTCGTTCCCACTCCCACTCTGTTTCATCATTTCAGAAAATTTCTTAAGAAAATTAAAATTTTCTTTGGTTAGCAAAGTATCGAAAATGAAAAATGTTTTATAATAAGAATCATTTTTCTAGCGTGGTTTCAAAAACAAAAATGAGTGTATAAAAAAAAATTACAAAAAAAAATATCTGCATACGCTTCAATAATGAATATAATACATCAATGTTTCATTAATATGATGAATAATAAATTTCAACATAAAGCAGTTTATATTATACATTTATCGATAATGAAAATTTCTACAGTTTCGGTAAATGGATCAATTATTCATAATATTGATTAAATTTAAATTTGTTTTCATAATTTTGATTTTTCCGTTAATTATTTTAATATACATTTTTTACTAAAAATCAATGAAATACAATAGTTCTTAAAAATTAGGATACTTCAGAATAATGTGTTTATAGTACTTATTAATTATGCATAGTATTTATGAAGTAATCATAGTAATGAAGAAGAATTCATAAGAAGTACAATGTTTTTTTTTTATTATTGAAGATTATTCATATAATCGTAGTATTTATGAAGTATTTCTGAAGTATTTAAAATATTCATTTTATATTCATAACATTTATAAAGTATTCATTTTATTAATGATATATTCATAATTATTATAAAGTATTCATAAATTTTATGAAATATTAATAGTGTTTATAAAGTATTCAAAGTATTTGTGAAATTTCATAGTATTTTTGAACTATTCATAGTATTTTTGAACTATTTATAGTATGTATGATGTATTCAAACTATTTATGATGTATTATATTATTTATGAATTATTCAAAGTGATTATAATTTATTCACGCTAATTATGATATAGTCATAGTATTTATGAAATATTCTTTGTATATATGAAAAGTATTACTAAGTAATATTCCCATTATTTTTGTATAATTCATTGTATTTATTAAATATTCATATTTTTTATGAAGTATTTATAAAGTATTCATATTATTTATGAAATATTTAAAATGTATTCAAAGTCTTTATATAATATTCATAATATTTATGATTTATTTATAATATTTATGATTTATTCATAGCATTTATGACATGTTCATAGTATTTATGAAGTGTTTATAGCATTTAGAAGGTATTCATAGTATTTTTAACTAATTAACTCTAAGTATTCATAGTATTCATAGTATTTATGGTATTTATAAATTATTTATTAAGTATTACAGTATTAATAAGTATTCATAGTTTTTATGAATTATTCATAGTATAAAATATTCATATTGAAGTATTCATAGTATTTATGAAGTATTCTTATAAAGTATTTATACAATTTATTATTATACATAATTTTTATGAATTATAGATCATATTTATAATTTTCTTTAGCTTGTCTCAGGGTCTTATAAATATTATTAGAAAATATCACTTCAAAAATATATGTTGCATATCGTCGTTGTAGAGCGAAAAGTCACCAAATACATTTTTAGGAAAATCTTAAATTTTAACTTTGTTGGTATTTATTACAAAAAGTAATAGATACATTTTTTAAGTTGAAATACCAATTGATAGGTCAATATTTTCTTATCATTTGGTACAAATATTGAGCTAATCGATCAAAAATTGGAATTGGATAAATATTTTTGTAAATGAACAATTGGCATTTCGAAAAAGTAGTTGGTGACTTTTAGTTCTACAACGACGATATTTGTATTAATTTCTGAAAAAATACAGATATTTGTAAACCTCAAATTGTAGCCTTTTAAAATTATCTACAGCAGCTGCTAATAATACTTATAATGTTAGCTAATTTTAAAAATATCTCTTTACTTAGTTTAGAAAAAATATTAATACATAAAATACAAAATTAATAATAAAATGATATATTAAACTGAAATATAAAATAAAACCAATCTATCTATAATTTGAATTACAACTACTTTGAGTAATCAATAATAGGAAAATTAGTTAAAATTTAACATACAAAATCAAATATTAAACAATAAAATTGTACATAAATACTTAGATTATACAATAATAAGTACTAATGTACTTTCTAAAATATACTCATTAACACCAGCAAGTAGTATTCGAGTATAACACTTAAAAATATAACAAATTCAGCACAACAGAATATTTAAATGCCAGAAAACATGTACATATATAAGTGCAAATGTACTTCAAAAAGTACTCATTAATACCAGCAAGTAGTATTCATTAAAGTAACCAAAATAACACTAACATAAATCACATCATTTACTCAACTCATAATTCACACATTATCCAAATCAACTTACTTAACGACTCCTTTTCCACTACTCCAATCATCAATATGTTTCAGTGTACTCATTTATATACTTATATGAGTACGACCACGTTATCGGTTACTTTTCTAATCTTCAAATACAAATTACAGCGTGTGCTGAAAATGAATTTAAATGCGACGATCGTTGTCTGCCGATTGAGTATCAATGCAATGGTATTATCGAGTGTGGCGATCGCACGGACGAGGACGATTGTCCTGTGAAAGAAGATGAAAATAAAGAAAAAGGTGAGTTTTTGCTTATTTTTTTATTAGTTGGCTTTTTAGATATTTTTTATATATATTTATATTTTTATATTTAGTTTTATATATTTAATTTAGTTGTTATTTCATTATATTATCTATTCAAATAAATGAAAAATACAATTTTAAGTGTTGGCATAATTTTTATAAAATATTATGTTTGGAAAAAACATAATATGTTAGCATTGAGAAAAGTTCATTAACCTTCAAATAATTGTAATCTTGTTACAATTATAAATTGCTACTATTTAAACAATTATTTTTACCAAACATGTTAATGTCAAACATTTATATATTTGTTACAAACATAAATATATGTACCTTTCAGAACCAAATTGCTTTAAAATATATTAAATTTAAAAATACTAAATCCGATAATTACTTCGTACTTCTATTAAAGAATAAGTTTTAATATTGGTTCTATAACCCAGTAATAATAAATGTGAACTGTATTATTTAAATACTTTAATAATTTATTGCAACAATTATAAATTACTACAACTATAATATCAACCATACATATATTTGTTAACCATAAGCATGTGTTTTACCAACGTAATTCCTATCAATGAAAAGAATGTGAGATGCTTAAACCAAACATGTTTAAACATATTCGCACTTCATTGCAGCAATTTATTACGTTCAAAGTAAAGCAAATGCTTAGGTTAATCATATTTCTATCTGCAGTTAATTGCATCAAACATGTTTTTCGAATATCAAAATTACAAAGCTATAATGAATTTTAACTTTCAATTTTAATGATTTCAAAATATTTAGTACCCGAGTAAAATATTTGACATCTTTAATTTGGATATAGAATTTTTAACCAAGAATGCATTTTTTAAACTTCTGTTTCATATAGTTCACATATCTAATTTCGTATTGAGTTTAATTTCATTTTTACAGTTTAAATATTTAAATTTCAAATTTATATATCACATTTTACATTCTGGAATTAGTTAATTTGGACTAATTAAAAAAAAACATCTATGTTGATATTAGGCATTATTAAACATTTATTGTCTATTAATATTCCTAATTTCTTACTTTCTTCATTATTTGCAAATATTTTTAAATTTGCGTCATTTGCCAAAAAAACACACACTTGAAATATCAAAGTAAAAAGCATTAGTTTGCGCATTATTTAAAGATTTTGAAATTAAAAATTTCTAAATTTCAAATATTTTAAGTTTGCAAAATTGCTCTGATGTCAACGGCAGACAAAAAAAAACAGAACGTTGCAAGTATTATGATAAAAATAAAAATTAACAAATATTTTAAAATGTCAAATTTTAAAAATAACTAAATAAAAAGTAAAAAATAAAAATTAATAAAAAAAAAAACTTAAAAGTAAAAACTAAATAGTAAAAATTAAAAAGTAAAAAGCAAAATGTAAAAAGTTAAAAAGTAAAGTTAAAACTAAAAAGTAAAAAGTAAAAAGTAAAAACTAAAAAGTAAAAACTAAAAAGTAAAAACTAAAAAGTAAAAAGTAAAAACTAAAAAGTAAAAAATAAAAAGTAAAAAGTAAAAAGTAAAAAGTAAGAGGTAATATGTAAAAAGTAAAAAGTAAAAAGTGAAAAGTAAAAAGTAAAAAGTAAAAAGTAAAAGTAAAAAGCAAGAAGTAAAAAGTAAAAAGTAAAAATAAAAAAAGTAAAAAGTAAAAAGTAAAAAGTAAAAAGTAAAAAGTAAAAAGTAAAAAGTATAAAGTAAAAAGTAAAAAGTAAAAAGCAAAAAGTAAAAAGTAAAAAGTAAAAAGAAAAACTAAAAACTAAAAACTAAAAACTAATAAGTAGAAAGTATAAAGTAGAAAGTAAAAAGTAAACAGTAAAAGTAAACTGTAAACTGTAAAAAGTAGAGAGTAGAAAGTAAAAAATTAAAAATTAAAAAATAAAAAGTAAAAAATAAAAAGTAAAAAGAAAAAAATAAAAAGTAAAAGTAAAAAGCAAGAAGTTAAAAGTAAAAAGTAAAAAGTAAAAATAAAAAAAGTAAAAAGTAAAAATTAAAAATTAAAAAGTAAAAATTAAAAATTAAAAATTAAAAATTAAAAATTAAAAATTAAAAATTAAAAATTAAAATATAAAAAATAAAAAATAAAAATTAAAAATTAAAAATTAAAAGTTAAAAATTAAAAATTAAAAATTAAAAATCAAAAATTAAAAATTAAAAATTAAAAATTAAAAATTAAAGGTTAAAAATTAAAAATTAAAAATTAAAAATAAAAAATAAAAAATAAAAAATTAAAAAGTAAAAGGTAAAAAGTTAAGAGTAAAAAGTAAAAAGTAAGAAAGAAAATTTTCCATTATATTTTTTCCTTACTAAAAAAAATATAAAATAGAAATTGAATACTTAAATAATTTCAAATATATACAATTTTATATGTAGAAACATTCATAACTCATGCATCTAAAACGCCCAATTTCACTAACTGTGTTTCTGTTTATTAAAAAAATAACTAGAACAAAAAATGTAACCAAATGAAATTGAAAATCTAACCAACTTGTAGCAGCGCATACATGAAGTGCGCAAAACCCAAAATTTAAACATAAAATATGACAATATTTAAACATCAGATACGCAAACATTTAAATTACACACACAAACTTTGTACACAGCGCCATTTCCATCCTACTTTAACCATACTATTACCCATTTTCCATATCCTACATTTTTGTTTTTCATTCACCATGACAAAAAGTAGTAAAACAATTTGTAGCAGATTAAAATCACCCCTCAGCGTCGTTTCAACAGAACTTTGCACAGATTTTACACAGCCACTGAGAATAGTAGGTGGCTGGATTGTGTTAGAGAATGGTTTTTGAGCGGTTTTTCACACAGGATGTAATCACTTGTGTCCTTGTCAAAAACCAAAATAAAAACAAACATTTGACACTTGTTTTTATTTGTGGGAACTTTTCGGGCAGGGCGTTTATAATGATATGTATGACAGTCATTTTGTGGCGTCTAATGAAAATGAGAATGAAAATTATGTTGTTTTGGCTATAGTCAAAATTATGATTTTTTGGAATTTATAAAAAAGAAAAGAGACTAAATCAGATGTATATTAAAAAAAAACACATATCTCAAAATATTTGTAAATTCTTGGAACCCTTATTCTATAATTAAGTCAAAATATGATCAATTTCTATATTTTGTACAAATTTCAACAAAATTTTTTCATTATGAATGATAATTAAAAAGATGTATCATATAAGAATCACTTCTATCATTTCGATATAACTAAAAGGTGATGATTTTGACTTCGTACTTTGTTTTTACCTATCACGTCAGTAGTCATTTCGATATCATTATGAGATCAATGGGAAATTTTTCGAAATATTTGAAAAATATTTTCTTCAAACCAATAGCTAATTGGAGAATTTTGGGAAGCGTATGGCATTTTCAATTTTGTGGAATTATAAAAGTAGATTTCCGGTATATTTTCGGTATGAGAAGAAAATATATATATATATATATATATATATATATATATATATATATATATATATATATATATATATATTTTGATACAATCTACACCATTGGCTGCTTAAAATCTTGCGATAAAATGTTTCGAAACTGCTCTTATTTTAAAATTATTTTTTTTTAAATTTTTATTTAGGTTTTAGTGTAAATCAATTGAAATTTCAATCATATATATAAAAATTAACAAAAACCAAAATACATAAATTTCCCAAATATACTATGCTATTTTTCAATAATTCATTTGAGTTTTTCACATTAAAATGAAAACACAAAATAAATCAGTTGCAAACTAATTTGTGCATAAAATATGAAATATCGATGAAGCATAGATTTTCAGTTTAATCCGAATTTTGCAACAATAAAAACGGTGAGATGTAAAGGTTTTTTAATTTGAGGTACCAAAAAAATAGAATTAAAAAAATATATAAATCAAAAACATAAAAATTAAAATAAATCATATTAAAAAAAATGTCAATTTTAAAAATTTGTCAAAATAAAAAGTAATCTAAATAAAATGTAGTAAAACTAAGAGGTAGTAAACATTACAATTAAAATATATAAAAATAAAAGTAGTAAAAATTAACATAAAAAAATAGTCAAAATTAAAAGAAATACAAATTAAAAATAGTAAAGATAAAAAGTAGTCAAAATTAAAAGTAGTAAACATTATAATTAGTCAAAATAAAAAGTAGTCGCCTTAAAATTAGTCAAAATAAAAAGTAGTTAAAATATAAAATATTCTAAACAAACAGTAGTAGAGATAAAAAGTAGTTAAAATAAGAAGTAAACAAAAAAGTAGCCAAATTAAAAAGTAGCCAAAATAAAAAGTAGCCAAAATAAAAAGTAGCCAAATATAAAGTAGCCAAAATAAAAAGTAGTAAAGATAAATAGTTTTCAAAATGAAACATAGTCAATAAAAATTAGCAAAATAAAAAATAACAAAAATTAAAAGTAGTGAAAAAAGAGCAAAACATTAAATAGTAAAAATAAAATATAGTCACAATTAAAAAGTTTAAAAATAAATAGTAGTCAAATTTAAAAGTAGTCAAAATAAAAATAGTTAAAATTAAAATTAGACAAAATAAAAAGTAGTTTAAATTTGGAGTAATCAAAATTAGGTGTAGTCAAAATTAAGAGTAGTCAAAATAAGAAGTAGCAAAAACAAAAATAATGCAAATTAAAAGTTGTACAAATAAAAAGTAAGCAAAGTTAAGAGTAGTTAAAAAAAGTACAAAAATGTAAAATAGTCAAAATAAAATGTACTCAAAATTAAAAGTATTCAAAATTAAAAGTAGTGAAAACAAAAGTACACAAAATTAAATGTAATAAAAATAAAATACAGTCAAAATTAAAAAATTAAAATTAATCAAAATTAAAAGTAGTGTAAATGAAAAGACGTAAAAAGTCGACACAAAAAGTAGTAGAAATAAAAATTAGTGATATGTAAAAATAGTAAAATGACAGAATAAAATATAATCAAAATTAAAAGTAAATATATAAAAGTACTCAAAATTAAATGTACTAAAAACAAAAAGTAGTAAAAAAAATGTAGTAAAATTTAAAAGTTGAACAAATAAAAAGATGTCAAAAATAAAATTAAAAAAACTAAAAGTAAAAAAACAAAAATACTCAAAATTAAACGAAGTAAAAACAAAATGTATTCAAAATTAAAATTTGGACAAATAAAAGTAGTTCACATTAAAAGTATCAAAAATTGAAAGTAGTTAAACCAAAAGTACTCAAAATTAAATGTAGTAAAAACAAAAGTAGTAAAAATAAAAAGTAATCAAAATTAAAAGTTGCAAACATAAATAGTAGTTTTCATTAAAAATAATCAAAAATAGATGTAGTCAAAATATAAACTAGTCAAATTAAATGTTAAAAAAAGTAGTAGACATTAAAAGTAGTTAAATCAAAAGTACTCAAAATTAAATACAGTATAAACAAAAGTAGAAAAAAGTAATCAAAATTAAAAGTCGAAAACAAAAAAAAAAGTAATCAAAATTGAAAGTTGCAAACATAAATAGTAGTTTTCATTAAATGTAATCAAAAATAGATGTAGTCAAAATAAAAAGTAGTCAAATTAAAAGTTTAAAAAAGTAGTAGAAATTAAAACTAGTTAAACCAAAAGTACTCAAAATTAAATACAGTATAAACAAAAGTAGGAAAAAAGTAATCAAAATTAAAAGTTGAAAACAAAGAAAAAAGTAATCAAAATTAAAAGTCGAAAACATAAATAGTAGTTTTCCTTAAAAGTAATCAAAAATAGATGTAATCAAAATAAAAAGTAGTCAAATTTAAAGTTAAAAAAATTTTTTTTTTTATAAAAACTAATAAATATAAAAAGTACTCAAAATAAAAAGTAGTAAATATAAAAAAGTAGTAGAAATTACAAGTAATAAATCGTAAAATTAGTATTAAATTTTATTACAATAAAAAATAATAAAAATTAGAAATAGTAAAAATTTCAATTACTAAAAAAGTAGTAAAATAAAGTTAGCAAAATAACAAATTGTAGACATAAAAAGTAATATAAATAAATTGAAGTAAAAATTAAAAGTAGTCAAATTATAAAGTATTCAATATAATAGTTTTATTACTAAATAGTAGTAAAAGTTGAAAAAATACTGTTTTGACAAAAGGTAACGTAACTCCATTTTTGAAACTAGAAATATGTAGCTAAAACATTTTTTCTGCTCCATCTACTTTATTTCTATTTAAATTTTGTTTTGTAAACACAACAAAATACCAAACACTACACTGAACCTTTGCTGTTTTGCCACAAATTGTGCCCGCACCCGCACTAAATCAAGTTTAAACCGCAAAAGCCAAAATAGAATAAAGTCATAAACTCTCCACGGCAGCGGCACTTAATATCTGGATGTGTGTTAATAATAAAAATATATGCAAAATAAAAGAAACGAGTAAAAAACTCCGCTCGAGCAACACTTTTTCACAGCACTTTTGTGCAGGCAGCACTTTCGACAATTTTGCTGTTTAGCATAGAAAATGCTCCCAAATGCACAAAAAAAGCATAGCGCACTGCAAAATGACAAGAATAACAACGAAATTATAACAAAAACCAAATCACAACAAAATCAAAACAACAACAAATTGCCAAACAAGATGCTACACTGCAAGTATAGAGCGCGCGCGCTCGGGGTGGCAACGCTAACGAACTTTGTCTTGATTAAATTTTTGGCGAATATGCATCCAGTTTATTTCACTTTTTTTGTGTAAACATTTTATTACTTGTTTTTTTTTCGTTTTTCATGCACACACTTTACATATGCAAATTTCTATGGAGTACTTAGAAAATAACACAAGAGTGTATAAAAAAAATTATGGAAATTAAAGTATGAAGTGTTAGGAAGCTCGAAATCGACATTTCGTGCGCCAAGTTTCATAAATTTAATAGAAAATGGTTCTAATATTAATGCCGGTATTTTGATTTTGCATTATTTCAGATTTTTTATTATTTCGAGGATGAAACTTTTCAGTATGAATTCAAGAAGAGTGTTGAATTCAGATTGCGAATGATATACAATTTACAGATATAGTCATATTTTAATCAAAAATATTCAAATAAATTCAAAAATGTTCAAATTGAATTCAGCATAATAAAATCGTGTTCAGAAAGAGACATATTCATTTCAGAAATAGTTTTATTAAGAAATTTGACTATTATATCTGAGTTCCAGTGCAATTTTATATAAGTAATGTTTTCCATTGTATTCCATTGAGAATACTTTAACTAATATTTTGAAATGTAGTACATATAATTCTGATAGATGTGACCGAAGTTATTTCCATAAAACGTAAACAATATATATAATTATATTCTTGATTAATATCACCTCTTGTGACGATATACATCTGCCAGTCTGCCCTTCTGTATGCCTTTCTATTGAAATCGACTACCGGAAAACCAAAAATGCTAGATCAATGAAACTCAGAAATTATATTTATTGTATACATACCTTCCCAAGAGCGTGATTTGTTGATACTACTTTGTAGTATATATCATATAGCACTCAAATCTACTAGAAGAATTTTTATTACCGCCGGAGTGAACGTTTATTTTAATTTCTTTTACTTTAGGGACAAATATAAAAAAGGCACTATAAAACATTTAAATTCAGTACTTCCACATAATGTATAATGAAATGGAAATTCCATGTAGTATATTTTTGCAGTTTTTTTCATGGTGATCTATAGACTATTTTAAACGTTTACCGCGTTTAATTTTATCTTTTCATTATCACACATGTGTATTTAGGGTATTTAAAGTATTTTTGAACCGAATATAATATTCACAATTCTTGAGTTAATGCATTTGAAACACAAATGCATTTGAAACACACTACAATACATTCATTTCGTTTCAAAACATTTACTGTCGCCGACTCTATGCTTCAAATGAAAGTGTTGCTCACAACTATAAAGCACAAGTAGTGTCAAAACAAAACAAGGCGTAGTTGTAGTGAAGAAGTCTATGTTGTTATTTTCAATCTTCGTCTTCTCACTCGTTATACGTTGCGCTCACTAAGTGCACAACTCACTCGCTGGAGTAAACTTCACTATAATACAGTAGACTACCATTGCAGTCAATATTTTGTAGAGGGAACAAATACATTTGTGCAGTTATCTAATGATAACCAACTATTAATATAAAAAAATTCCCCATTTTAATATTTCCTTGCCATCTTCACTTGTTAATTCTGTAATGTTAGTATTTATTGAATTAGAAAAATTTGTTTGAGAAGAACCCTTTTTTAACAGAATATATTCTAATATTGGGTAAAACGTAACCATGACATACATATAGTATGCGATAAATAACATTTTGTTATAGATTTTAGAAAAAAATATATAGTATGCGTTAAATAACATTTTATTATAGATTTTAGTAAAAAATTATTTCAGTACAACGTTGCCATATTATATGCGCAATTTGGCAACATAGCAATTTGTGCTAAACAAGCAACTAATAAATATAACACAAATTAAAATTATAACCCAAAACAACTACATACATATTATAAACAATGTAACAACTATAAAGTAGAAGTAACTTTCGTAGAGTCAACGAAAAACATTTCTGAACGATACAGACGCATGGGAGTAATGAATGTCTGATGAGTTAAAAAGAGTTGCGCGGGTTTTGTAGTGCTTGTAACAATTGTTTTTTCATTTATATATTTTATTTATTTTATATAATTTTATATATTCTGAAAACAGAATATAGTGCGAAGAATCTCCGATGTAGTTTCAATAATTATGAGAAGAGTTTTTTGAAAAATTAAAACTGGCAATTTGTACATTTAAAGTAGTTGTTCAAGAAACTAATTTCTTATTACCCAAGTAGAAATTGAGATAGGGTTATGATCGAGAACTGATTATTGTCTGTTTACCTTAACAGAACCAGACCTGTTATATGACAAACATTATTTCACAATGTTCATGTCTACACTCAGAAAAAAAAATACTATAAAATCAATAGTTTTTTTGCTATTAAAAGTAAACAATAGAATAAATTATTATTTTAATGGTAAATCTTATTAAATACTTTAAAATATTATTAAATACTATTAAATTAATTTTGTGTTTATATGAAAATATTTATTTTTTGTATACTATTGACCAATTTTAATAGGATTTTTTGTTCCCTAATAGTGTCTATTTCTACTAAGTTAAAAGCATATATTTTTAAGTTTTATTTAAAAGCATTTTTATTTAAATATTAATGTAATTACTGGTAAAAAATGATTATATTATAAAAAAAATAAATCACTTAATATATAATATTGTTAAAGATGCTCTACATTTGAAAAACTTTTAAATATTAAAATATTGAAAACATCAAAAAATTCAAGAATTTACAAACAAAAAAAATACTCAAAAAATCTACTTGAAAATTCGCAGCAATGCCCTTCACTCCAAACGCTACTTGGAACTCATTAAAATAGTTGCCCGTCTGAGGAAACGAATTTTGCTTGACTTATGCCATATTAAAATATACGCAGAATAAAAACAACAGCTAAATTTAGCGCTAAACTATGGAATAATTGCAAAAGTAGATGAAGATTAATATGCGTTTTGAGTTTATATAAATAGTAGCACCGCAAAAAAATTTAATTATTGATATAATCAGGGCAATGCTTAATAAATATACCTAGACATTATTTTGGAAGAAAATAGCTTTGTAAGTAAATTCTGTATAATGTTTTTTTTTTGTCCAGTAAACAATTTGTGGGCATATTTATTTAGAATTTGGCACAATATGTTAGAAAAATAAAGAAATTTTAAAATCTAATTCAAATTAAGTAATTTCTTTAAATCACAGAAATTCTATTTAAAGGCAGAATTAAATTAAAAAAGAATTAAAATAAAAATACTATAATAATGTGATTTTTGCACTTCGTACAATTTTCTTTACAATGTACAAGTTAAATCTCCGTTGAACTTCCGCATTTATTTAAGGCCTATATGATTTTGAATACATTAAGTGCGTTTTTATTTATTTTGTCTAGAGTTCGGCATAAAACTAATAAACCGCTAATGATTTCAGAATGAAAAAATTTCAGTAAGAAATATTGTATTAGTTTGCGCATATTGTATTATTTCATCTGTTTCTAAATCCTATCGTTATGAAAATTTCTGTAAAATTCAAAAAATATGGATATGATTTAAAATTGAAAATTTTAAAGCTTTATTATTATGACTGCTAGAGCTATTGACAGATAAACAATAAAAGTGGAAATAAAAACCAATAACTTCAGTATTTTTTTCATGAAATAAATATTAAAAATTGCAAAATATCTCAAAATCTTCATCATTTTCTTTTAATTTAAACAAATTTGCTTTAAAACATAAGTTCTACAAAAATTTAAAATTTTGAAAATTGCTTATGACTTCAAAAATAATGAAATTTTACAAATTTGAGACTAACTTTGTAATGTAAATGGACATAAACAATTTAAAAAAATTTCAAGTTTCCTATAAAAACAATATAGAACTTAAGATTTAAAGAATATTTGTTTAAAAGAAAGATTTTCGGATTTTTTGCATTTTTAAGAATTAATTTCATGAAAAAGTTCAGAATTTGACGGTTTTTATTTCCAAACCAAATCCAAATCAAATTTATGGTTTAGTTAGTAGCGAGTAGAGATGGGCATGTGAACGTGATTAAGCGTGATTCACGTGAATAGTGATTGAATACTAATTTTGCTCACGTGATTGTGAGTAGACCAAAAAATACCGTGAATGAGTGTGCGTGTGTACGATTTTTTCGTGAGTGAGTCGAATATTTCATAAACTAATAAAATCTCACTTTTAATTTTTTGCGATTTTTCTATATTTTTACTAAACTACAGAACAAGTAGGGCCATGCCTTGAACTCAGAATGCTTTGGGAAGGCGGCTGCCCACTATTCAGAACTATAATAAATCAAACCCTTGATAACCGACTGTCAAATACCTACCCCTTCTTTAACTCAGAATAAGTTACAAGGTTCAGTCTACAATTGAACTAACCCCCTGCAAACCGGCCGTACTTAGTATGGGCTAGTAAATTTTTGTGGGGTCATGTCAATAGTTTTTGCTGGGTTTCATACGACCGTTCATGAAAATGGACATAGAACGCAATTTTTTTCCGATATACCCATTTTTGTAAAAGGTTGAATTTTCAATTACAACTATACATGATAACTCTGTATTGACTTCCTTTTGTTTATTGAGTTTAGGTTCGTGTGGGGTTCTATAGGTTCATGTGGGGTCCCGTTGTTATTCGAGTTTTAAATGTAGTAACCAAAAAAAACGCTTCAAAAAAAGTTGTTCCCAAAGTCAATTCATCCTTAGCAAATTCTACACCGGACTATTCTTTTATGGATAATTAAAACTCACTGACGTGCCCATCTCTAGTAGCAAGAACAATTTGAAATCTATTTTTTCAACACTTTTGCACTAAATGCATCTTTTCTAGAAGAAATTGTGCTTGGAACCAATTGCTTTTAAATCTTCACCATAATCCGAACAGTTTCATGATTAACTTGATATGATCATGTCTTCCATATTAAAGGAAATTTCTACCAGGAGACCGACATTCACATTTTTGACTCGGTAAAGTGTTTTACGTTTTTAATGGTTGATATTGCGTACGATCCAGAATCGATCACATCATATAATAGAAAAAGAAATATAGTGCCAAAACAAAATGTTATTACATTTGTATTATTATTGAAAATTATTTATTTCCTTAAGCTAAAATCACACGATTGATGCAAAGCATCAACAATCAACACAATTTTGTCGAATATCAATAAATGAGGGGACATTTCATGTTGACGCAATTTTGCATCAATTTAAAATTTTTATTTTTGTGTCAGTTTCAATACAAAATTTGAAAAAACATCAACCAAATTGAGTCAATTTTCGACGACTCGACATATATCAATTTTTGAATTGATGCAAACTGAAATTAATGTTATTTAAGCAATCGTGTGATTCGAGCTTTACTGCCATCATATATACTGCTTATTAGAAAAAAATATAAAACTTTACAAATGTAATTATTTTAAAAACTTTAAACGCAGTTTTTCTTCAAATTCAAAAAGCAAATTTTAATATTTCATTAAATGTCAATTTTGCAACTACGTTTAACGATATTCGATTTCGAAAAATTCGAATAAATAAATTTTATTTTCAATATTTTTTTTGTATTTATTTCAGCAAATTTGTATTTTAAAAAGTGGGTAAAAATGTGCCTAAATTTTCAATGATAAAATATATTTTTATCAAATTTTAAATCGTGCATTTCTCAATCCGGCATATGCGTCATATTCGAACATACGATCGAAATCGTAACCTCGATTTAATCGAATTTGATTTTAGTGTTAATCGATTTTTTAATACTTAATAAATATTTTCTATCAAATTTTAACCATTCACACTCTGTTTTTTTATTTTATTTTTTTTTTTGGATTTACCAGATATTTGGGTGTAAATACCTCGAAATCCTGACGTGATAGAAGATAATTTCATAGTATGATAAAATTTTTCACACATTCAGGATATTAAAAATAAAGCCAAATCCTTGGCAGCGATAAAGGATCATTCGATTTTAAGCTACGAAAAACTTTAGTTTTTTTCAGTTTTATATAAATCAAAAAATACTTTGCAGTGCGCAGTATTAGAGAAACTATAGCTCGTATGGCTGTGACATATTTGGCCACTTTTTATGTTTTTTTATGCTGAATATTTTATCCACGGACAATATACATTTGCAACTCCTTAATATGAAAGTAGTCGATAATGTAGATTGATACCATGAAAATCATTAATATTGATATTAAAAGGACGAGATAGAAATTAAATATGTACTACAGATATGAAGCCTTGCATAGTGTCTACATTTAGTTCTCAGACAAAAAATCCATAACTACTACAGTTTTCTCAACAAACCAACGGTAATATTGCGGTCACTATAGGACCTTTATGGTCATATATCTCGTAAACCTGACGTGATTAGACATAAGTTTGTTTGGTGAAATTTCGTCAGGTTACTCAAGAATCCAAAAAAATAAAATGTCAAATCTCCGTCACTAAATTTAGTGTCGAACTGTGTTATCAAGTACTAATATTTTTTATTCTTTTTTGTAATTTTTTTTATATTTTGGGGTTTTAGAAAAACATGTATTTTAAATAAATAGAGATTTTCGTACATTTTTATTTATTATTATATATTTTTTTAAACTTGAAATAAATTTATATTGTACATTTGAATTTTTATTTTTTTAGAAATAAATTTCTTATATACAAATTAACTTTTCTTTTATTTTTAATACTTTTTCTTTTTTAATTTTTAAAAATCTTTTTTTAATATTTCAAATTAATTAAAATATTTTAATTATTTCGTAATATTTTTATTTGTTTCAATTAAACCAAATATTTGCGTAGTTTTTATGCTTTGCTAAATTTATTTTATTTGATATATGTAAAAAAAGAAATCTAACGTCTTTAAATCCGTACAACGCGCACGTGTTGTTGTTGCTCTCAAATCCCGCCCACTTCTGCAATGTTTACATTTCGCACGCAGCCAAAAATCAAATACAACAAATGCTGCGTAGCGCAACAGCAACAACAATAGCTGTACAAATTTAACTTGTAAAAACAACAAATGTAAAAAAAAAAACACAACATGTTGTAAAGGCAGCACTACGCATGCAACTCAAACATGTTGCTAACACAAGGCAGGCGCGCTGTTAACATAGCAGAGCAAATGCATCACGTGCTGCTTTGCTGCAAACTTTGCGCTGCTGCAACTTGTTCTTCTCCAATGGTTATTGCTTAACATTTGCAACATTCTTGTTGCTGTTAAGCGCATCATCATTATCGTCGTAATCATCATCTTATCCATGGCCAACACGAGCGTCTGCCGAACGCAACATCGCCGTCGTGCCAACGACAACGAAGTCTGCTGACGGCACACGACTGCTAACATAGCAGACGACAAACGATGCTGCTAAAGCGTGGCATTGCATCGCATGAAAAGCAATTTTCAGTTTAACTTCAGACGTTCACGAGTGCGAAAGCTTTCACAGTTGAATACTGTGCGGGTGGTGACAAAATACACAACACTCACTGAGTGCACAAAACACAGACGCAGTGAATTTTGCGATTTGTGCGCCTGCGGTTCATATTTGAATTTAAACGACGGAAGAATTTTTAATGAACATTTTTATTGTGTGAAAAGGACTCTTTGTTTTCTACTACGTGTTCAAAGGATTTAATAGTGTGTTGCGCAAAAAGGTTTAAAATAAAAAGAAAAACTAAACTTTTAAATAATACAATATAATTTGTGAAAATATTGCTGCTTTTAAGTGTAAATTAAAATTTTTTAAAATTATAAATTTATAAATTAAACTTAAACTTAATTTTTGATAAAATTAATAAAAATAATTTTATCAAAAAATTTATGAAAAGGATTCAGAGTTTTTTTAGTATATTATATTATGTTTGTGTTTATTCATTTAAAAATTAAAATTATTTTAAAATTTTTATGAAAGGTGCTAATATAAAAAAAAATAATGGAAAAAAAATTACAAAAAAAATTCACTTGAGATAAATATTAAAATATATAATAGTTTAAAATATCTAATAAATAATAGAAAAAAGAACATTGGAAAATTTTACTTAAAATATTTCAAAAAAATATTTTTATGAAAATATTCGAATAACATATATTTTTCCAAGAAAATTATTTTGAAAACCTTTTTCCTTACTTTTTTATATTAATTTTTCGATAATTTCCGAAAATAAATTCAATAAAAAAATTTGAAAAAGAGAAATAAATTTATCAAAAAATATATTTTTATAATAAAATATTTCAAAAAAAAAGCCTTCGAATAAAGTTTCTGTAAATTTAATTTGTTTCCTATTTATCAGCCTAATCGCAAAAAATATTCTATATTAAAGGATTTTGTATCGAATTATCATACAAAATTATTTCAAACGGAAAAACTCCAACGGAATATTTTTGTCCTGATTGGGCTGAGTCAGATTCATATTTAAATTTGAAAAATACACCGATTAAATATTTTCGTTAATATAGTATCGTAAAATATTTTTTTCGAACTATTGAAAAATATAAAATTGGAAAAATATATATATTGAAAATATAAATAAATTTTGCGCATTCTAAAATTCACTTTCAATTCAAATTCAAATATTTAACAAACAAAAAATTTATTGATTTCCTTTCACTGAACATAAACGAAGAACGTCCCAAATTGGATTGTTATTTTAAATTTAAAATTTAAATTCTTTAACAACAAACTTGAAAAATCAAACGAAAATTGAAACATCCCAGACTATTCGAATCAAATCTGTTTCAAAAAATAATTTCCCAAATCTTGTATTTTGTATTGAATTATTTAAATTCATTAACAACAAACTTGAAAAATCAAACGAAAATTGAAACATCCCAGACTATTCGAATCAAATCTGCTTCAAAAAATAATTTCCCAAATCTTTTTTACAAAAAAAAAATCCATGAAGTATTTGAACAAGAATTATTATATTTGTCAATATACAAATTTATAGAATTTGTAACTTGCAACAGCATTTCGAAATTGGTTTTCAAAAAAAAATATGTTTTTTTTTTTTTAATTTTTCAAAAAATCAAAACCTTTTTAAATATTTTGTAATATTAAGAAACTTATCAAAAAAAAGTACTTCAATTCTGAAATGATTACTAAAATACCTGTTATATGAAGTAATATTTTTGATTAAAAAATGTTTTCTTAAAATAAAATAAAGTCGATATAAAAATGAGTTCCAAAAAAATAAATCTCATTATTGGAAATACAAAGATAAATGCAAAAAATACTCCGTAATTACCAAATTAATTGCAAAAGTTTCAATTATTGGTTTACAAATTTCTTGATTTTTGAAAACTTTCCCAGTATGCCATTCGGACCGATATCGTTACGAGATCATTGCGAGAAGATGGAGAAATCACACGATATCGGACCCGTTCTCGCAACGATATCGAGCGTAAAATTTGACCTAGATGGTAGGTAGATATCGGAACGTTCTGTCGGAGTTTTCTCATTACGAGAAATTTTTCGAAATCGGAACGATATCGCAGAAACAAATCATCAAAGTTCGAGATTGCTGCGAAAAATATTGTGATATCGATTTGATAAATGTTTAAATATCGTATCTTGTCAAAGAATTTGAATACTCGAACATTTTTAAAAATTAGAATCGAGAAAGCCACGAGATCGAACTTTTTTATCGAAGTTATTCAAGAAAGCTTCGAGGTATCGAAGGTCTCCGAGACATGGCAAACTTGGTTGTATCGGAAATGCAAATAATGATAGGAATTGATGTTAATATATAAATCTTTTCAAAGGCAATTTCCAACATTTTAAATGTATCAAGAATTTGAATAAATTATATCAATGAACTTAAAAAAAAAGTTCTAAATAAAATATATTTATTTATTTTAACGATTCTATAAGATTCTAAAATTTCAACATCATTTTTTATATAAGAATTTTATCGACATTTTTTGTTGGAGAACATATAACATTTGACATATGTTTATTAACGTAAGACAGTTGTAAATATGTTTTACCATTTCTTAGTATTTATTACAAGACATCACAACACTTTGTCATTACAATATATAGATACAAGAATATAAATTAAATTTTTTAGTAATAGAATACTAAAAAATTTAAAAATTCATTTTACAAATGTGAATTGATATCGAAAGTAGAGATATCCTGTTTTTGATGGCACGGATGCCTGTTTTTGATGGCACGGACACGCACGGGCACGACAGCAACTAGCACGCACAGAGATTTGCACGCACGAACTCAGATTTTCGGGCGTGACACGAAAAAATCACGGCACGCGCCCATCTCTATTTGAAAGGGCATATTTTATAACATAGAATAGAGAGAAAAATGATAATACTTTAATCGTTAGTTGGGACTATTTTCTGAATATTCCAAAACAGTTCTTTTCATACCATAAGATTTTAGATACAAAAATAATATCTGATACCAGTCTAAAGAGAAGGAAAATATTTTAAAGTTTTGATCTAAATATATTGAAAATTATTGGAATATTGGCACTTTTTTACATATTAAAATTTGGCATGACATATCTAAGTAAAATGACTTTTAAAGTTTTTCTGTTATTATTCATTTCAATGAAATGGCTAGAATGAGTCAACAAATTCAATTGCATTTTGCTTTAAAATATTAGGAAATATTGACAAAATGAGTATGCAACATCCGCAACTCCAAGAATATATCTCTAAGAATTCATCTCCAAAAATGTATATTCAAGAATTAATCTGAAAGATTTCAACTTCCAGAATTAATATTCATGAATTCAGCAAAGAATTAATCCAGAAATTACTTATTAAGAACTCAGATCCAATAATTCATAATTTTTGTATAAAGAAACCCAATTAAAAAACGTTTACTGTAAAAGTTCAATAAAATTCGAATAAAATTGAATCTAAAGTAGTGTCCAAAAAATTAATTTCTTGCGAAAAATGTCCATGCGTCAAATTAAAAAAATGATTACTCGATTTATAAAAACTATTTTATATCAGATGATTTAAAATCAATCATACACCCAGAAAAAAATACTATATAATTAATAGTTTTTTACTATGAAAAATATTCAATAGGATAAATTATTATTTTAATCGAAAAATACCATTAAATACTAGAAAATACCATGACATTGACATTGAGTTTATATGAAAATTTTTATTTTTTGGTATACTATTAAATCAATAATTGTCCTATTGACCAATTTTAATGGCATAAATAAACGATGAAGTGCTAATCATTAAAATGGTATTTCAAATTTTAAAATTTATCAACTTTTTTAAAAATATAAATCAATGAACTTAATAAATAAGTTTTTGAAAAGTTTTTAAACTTAACAAATATGTTTTCATTTACTCAGAAAAAAAGTACAATAAAATTAATAGTTTTTTTTTTAATTAGTCAATAAGATAAACTTTAAATTCAAGCGGGTAATCCCATTAAATACTACAAAAAACTTTAAAACTATTTTTGAATTTGTATGATAATATTTATTTTTTGAGCGTGTATAAAATATCTGATGCCAGAAAAAAATTCCCTCAAATCCCATTAAAATTGGTCAATGGGACAATTATTGATTTAATAGTATACAAAAATAAATCTTTTGTTATAATCTCAATGGCAATGTCATGGTATTTTCTAGTATTTAATGGTATTTTCCGATTAAAATAATAATTTATCCTATTGACTATTTTTAATAGTAAAAAACTATTATTTATGTAGTATTTCTTTCTGGGTGTACACTTCTACAACCTATATGAAATATTCATTTGTTATTCTCAAGTTTGGACAAATGAGAACACAACTATTTTGAATGAAACATAATCCTTAAGAGAAAAAATATAAAAAGCAAGAATTATTACATAAACATAAGAAATGGGTCCCTAGAACGTGCCTCTATTTCTGACAAAAATAATTCTAGGTCCCTAATCGGGTGCAGTGTAGTGGACTATGTTTGCTTGTCATCAGCTAAAAAACCAATATAATATGATCAGCATCATATCTATCCATATATGGTAAATCTCTAAGAGAAAATTTTCAATTACCTGAAAATATAAATGATCCAAACGATATGAAACTCGTTATTTTTTAAAATTAATCTAAATTCCTTAACATTTTGTTAAAAAACTTAATTTTCTAAATAAATGCTGGTTATCAAAAATGAATACTTTTTTGATATCGACAAAATTAGCAATATCGTGCTAGATATGTTGGAAATGATCAAAAATACGATGGTTATCACATTATATAGAATACCAAAAACGTTAATTTGGGCGCACAAATGATAAAGTTAATATATCATTGATTTTTTTAAGTTTTTATAAAAGTTTTATGAAAAAAAAACTATTTCTAAAATATTTAAAGATTAAAGCAAACTTTTCTCTGCTATACCATTTTCCGAGGATTATTTACAAGTTATAAACTTTTGAATACATTATTTAAAGATTGTTAATTTGCCGGAAACAGGTGCAGTATGCATTAAACCAAACAATAAGCCCTACAAAATGAAAAACATGCCTGGAAATTAAATGAAACTAATCAGTATTAATAGTTAACAAATTTTCAAATATAATAAATCTGTTGACGAGCAGCAGCAGACTGCACAAAATACTGCTGAATCTCTGTAAAGAACTATAACACACTATGCCACTAATACCCGTGGCCACATAAACATAAAATTTTTAAATTATAGTTTTTTCAAAGGATGATTGGAGCTCTGCGGTAGATCAAGCACAAAAACACCCTGCTGCTATAATAGGTATTACGGAGGGACGGCACATAATTAATTAGCAATAATGACGTTGAATTGTGTTGCATCGTGAGCAGTTTATGGGGGGAGATCTTAAAAATAAACACGTCGCATTTGTTGTGTATATTCCATATTTTTCTTCTTGTGCTTTGATTGCATTTTGAGTTTTCTTTTATTTTTTTTTCAAAAATGCATTTTCAAAATAAGCCACATTGTGATCTATGTATGTTGCTGGTTGTTTTTAAAAGACCGATCGCGTCACTCAACATGTATGCATTAAAGTGCAATAAATTAGTTAAATTAGTTGAAGAATTTTATTTTTGTTTTTGTTACAGTTTGTCGACAAAAATAACAAATGCAGTTTTGTAGCTGCTTTTGTTTGCATTGGCAGTGAACTTATTTTTGGAGAAAGTTCAAGTTTTAGTAGGTGTTTTTGTTAGATTCAATTATTTGCGTATTCAGGAAAGTGAATTAGAATAAAATATTGTTTGAAAATGTAGCCGCTTTGTAAAAAATTATAAAAACAAAACATTTTTAGAATATATTTCAGTATTCAATTTTCATTTCTAAATTGTAATACTAAATTACAAATAATGTTTCATCTTCACATGAGATATTTTTTAATAAAATTTATTTCACATCAAAATTCAACAATTTTTTCAAGTCTGAGAATTCATCAAGTGTTTATCTTTAATAATTCATGTCGAAGAAAATTATTCGTAGCAATATTCTCAGCGAATACAAATCAAATTAATTTTTCCGAATTCATTCTGTCTCCAATTTTTCGACAATACTTATGCAATGATTCTTGGTTAATAATTGGGTTATAACTTGTATTTTTTTTTTAAATTATCAATTTTGAAAACAAGAAACTTCTTCCTACATTTGGTACTACATTTCGTCACTGTCATGCCAAAGGGGCGAATGTGCATTTTTAAAAATGTTGGGAAATCAAATTTTAAAGTTTGAAGTACTTTAAAAATTAGCAAAATTTATATTTTTTTCAATTTTTTCTATTATTTTGATTTATTCGTCAATTATTATCACGTATAAAAAATATCTTTAGATTTGGACAACCTACTGAATTATAAATACGGATTTTGTGAGGCTATATCCTGATCAAAACGCAAATATTTTTGTTTTCAATGCTATAACTTTTAATTAGCCCAAGATAAAATAGTAAAATAAAGGCATTAATTGTTTGCTTTTAAAGTACCTATCTATTGGCATCATTAATTAAAAATATTTTGTCAAACATTAATTTGCCATTTGTTATTTGCAGCAAAAAATTTTTGGCAAAATATTTTCAAATAATGATGCAGATCGATAGGTGCTTTAAACACAAATAATAATTGCCTTTACATCACTATTTTATCTTGTACGAATAAAAAATTATAACAAAAAATGGAGAAATTGGAAAAATTGAAAATCTTGTCATGCCAAAAGGGCGAATCTTTTCGTTTTTTTGCTATAACTCTTTAATGGTACAAGCTAAAAAAGTGATGTAAAGGTATTAATTGTTTGGTTTTAAAGCATCTATCGATCTGCATCATTAATTAAAAATATTTTGTCAAACATTAATTTGCCATTTGTTATTTGCAGAAAAAAATGTTGCCAAAATATTTTTAAATAATGATGCCAATCGATAGGTGTAAAAACAAACAATTAATACCTTTACACCACTATTTTATCTTGCACCAACAAAAAATTATAGCAAAAAAACGAAGAAATTGGAAAAATTGAAAATCTTGTCATGCAAAAGGGCGAATCTTTTCGTTTTTTTGCTATGACTCTTTAATAGTACAAGATAAAATAGTGATGTAAAGGCAATTATTATTTGTTTTCAAAACACTTATCGATCTGCATCATTAAATGTAAATATTTTGTCAAAAAAAAATTTCCTGCAAATAACAAATGGCAAATTAATGTTTGGCAAAATATTTTTAATTAATGATACAGATCGATAGGTGCTCTGAAAACAAACAATAAGTTCATTAACATCACTATTTTATCTTGTACTATTAAATAGTTATAGCAAAAAAACGAAAAGATTCGCCTTTTTCGCATGACAAGATTTTTAATTTTTCAAATTCGCCCTTTTGGTTTTGTCTTTTGTGGCTAGAGATATCCAACAAAATGACACGCGATACATACTTGAGGATAAACTACATTCAAAAATGTAAAAAAACGCAAATGTTAAAAATTGCACATTCACCCCCATTTTTATTAAAGTTTACCGTACAAATTTATTAAAATAAAGTTATTGATCCAATTGGAATATTTTTTTAAACAAATTGGCAAATTTTTCTAAACTATTACTATTAACTTAATTCAAATCCAACAACTGATATCCCAGAATTCATCTATAATACTTCATATTCAATAATACAACAACCAGAATTCATATTCGGGAAATTAAGATCAAAAACTCAGCTGCCAGAACTAATCTCAATTCTTGAATTTAACTCTAATAATTCCACTTCAACAAAGCTATGGCAACGCAAAGAAATACGATTTCAGAATTCCTAAGATTTTTCTGTATTGAATAATTCTTCAAATTGTAGAAGAATAAAATAATCATCGTTGAAATAGACTGAAAAGAATTCTTCGTATTTTATTTTCTTAATAATTATTTTCCAAACACACCTTAATGCTTAAATTTTGAAAAAATTTATTTGCGCATAGCATTTCTTATTCTTGATTATAATCATTTCATGCAAATGATTCTGAACACTCCCTACATAAATCATAAATGGAGTACTTACTGGAGCAGAAGTTAAAAAAATATACAAAAAAAAGACAAAATAAACAAATAAAAATAACAAAATAATAATAAGAAATTAAAATAATTATAAAAAAATACAAAAAATAATAAAAAAATAATTAAAATTTTAAAATAAAAATAAAAAAACTTTGAAAATATATAAATCAAACATCAAAATCTTTAAGCATAAGTAATATATGTATTGAATTTTTTTTTTTTGTTCATATTTATATAGATAAAAGACCAAACAAATATTAAATAAAAAAATCTCCATAGAAAAGATTTACAAAAATGCTACCCTTCGCAAAAAGCGCCAACATCAGCACTCAACGATCGTGCGCTGCATTCTATTCTAAAAAAACGAATAGAAAAAATTTTCTATATATGAAAAAAGATATAAAAAAAGAGATTGTTTAAAATACAACATCTTGTAATATGATTGCAACATAGCATATAATTTTCTCCCGCACATTGCAGTTCTATTTTTTACTATTTTTGTGACATTTCTTTTTATTTTTTTTTGTTTTGAAAAGAAAACTATATGACAAAAAAATAACCTCAACATGAGGAAGAGATCTCAAGAGATCTCGCATTTCTTTGGCTTCTACCTTAATAGCTGGCTGGCTGGCTCTACGTGAAACGTCTGTATTTTTGGTTTGCAGTCTTTTAATGCGCCTTGACATTCATAAGTGACGTTTGTTTATGCGGATCATTATGCTTATGCGATCATTATCATGATTCTGAACTGATCATGAGATGTTGATCTTCAACATCTTTAGATCTATAGCAACTGCGTCTCGATCAGTGTCAGTCTTTGTGGCGCATGGCAGCAATCAATATCAATTTTTGTGTCTATGCCTAAGCATTTTTTTAGGCTTCTCTTTTTTCAGAATTTTGTATTCAGATTAATGTACTACTTATATTTCTATGATTTTCTCTTTTTTTATACAAATTCTTGGTGATTTATGTTATAGATTAATGAAACTCACAAATTTTAACTCACAGTTTTAGTTTTTCTTAAGGCAATACTTAAAAAAACAAGCTGTAAAATTCAAGAAACTTATTACTTGTTTTCTTATTTGCAGATCTTAAAATATTAAGAAACTTATTTCTTGTTTTTTCTTGGTTTTAAGAAACTTTAAATATTTAACTATTAAGTGGAAATTTGTATTAACGCAGTTTTAAGAAACTGTTTACTTGTTTCAAGTAATTTATATCTAGTTTTTTGTTTGTCAGATTTTAAAGTCAAGTTAAAATATTAAGAAACTTATTTCTTGTTTTTTCTTGGTTTTAAGAAACTTTAAATATTTAACTCTAAAGTGGAAATTTGTTCTAATACAGTTTAAAGAAACTGTTTACTTGTTTCAAGTAATTTATATCTAGTTTTTTGTTTGTCAGATTTTAAAGTCAAGCTTATGTCTAAAATTTTTAAAATTTAAAGTTGAATTTTGTAATAGTAGAGTTTCAAAAAACTTATTTCTTGTTTTTCATTTACAGATTTTGAAGTGAAATTCTGTAAAAATTTCAACTTTTATAGTTGAATTTGGAACTAGTAGAATAAAAATTAAACAAAATCTGTTAATCTTTGCTCTATTTGGTTAATATAAAGATATTCTATTTTTATTTAATTACTTTGGTCGTTGCTCGTACTGCATCTTCCAAAATGTTATATATTATTTAAAAATGTTTTTTTTTTGCTTATTTCCTTTTGAGTATATATTTTTGGCAACAACAACCCAGCAACAAATGACTGTCATTTAACACTTGTTTGCCAAACTATATGACGCTGGTTATTATCTTAGAAAATTTGCTGATCTTGCGAATCGCACCGAAACAGTCTCATAACACATACAGCAAATGCTTATCTTATGCACTTGCATAAACTTGATCTTGAATTACTTAAATATTTTTAGTTGAATTATTCCTTTTTTTTGTTTGTTGTCTAGTACGCAAACACTAAGATATGCAAATTGTCTAAGCAGATACACGATAAAAAAAAATTTAAAATTTAAGAATTCATTAAATATAATGGGAACATGGCAAAGATTTCTGTAATATAAAAAATACTTTTGAAAACATTTTTTATTTGAATTGGAAAATAAGTAATAGTTTGAACAATGCATATTTATAATTATGGTTTCTATAACATGAATTTTATACCATATTAAATTAAAACATAATTTGTATTACGTGATTTTCAAAATTTATAATTTTATTAGTGCATTTTAGTTCTGACGAAATATGAAAATACAAAAAAACCTTTTGAAAATTTCAAATTATGATTTTTACAAAATGAATTTTAAACCATTTCATTTTAAGAAAAATGTTAACGACATGTTTTTTTAAATTTAATGTATTTTCAAAATTAATTTTTGTTGGATTATAATATAATATACGAAAAATCTACAAAAAATACTTTTTGATTCAAGTTTTTATAAATTTCTGTAAAAAATAATTAAACAAAAAATGTAAATTATTGCTTTTACAATATGTGTTTTACACCATTTCATATGAAATATAAGTTTATACTTCATGAATTTAAAACGTTATTTTTTCTGTTCTATAATTCTTATATCATAGTATGATTCTGGTATAAAACAATTTACTGTACACGATGACTTATACACCATGTGTTTTATACTATGATTTTTACTCTATATTTTTCATAACATCCTTTTAATACATTGTTTTTCATATATTATAAACATTTTAAAATATATTAATCATTTAAAATGGTATTTCAACCACTGTATTAAAACCACGGTATTAAAACCAAGCTATTGAAACTACGGTATTAAAACCACGGTATTAAAACCACGGTATTAAAACCACGGTTTTAAAACCAAGCTATTGAAACCACGGTATTGAAACTACGGTATTAGTTTCAATACCGTGGTTTCAATAGCTTGGTTTTAATACCGTGGTTTTAATACAGTGGTTGAAATACCATTTTAAATGATTAATTTTAATATGAATTATTTGAATTTTACCATTATTTCGCTCAAAACTTATTGTAACCTGAGTTTTTGTGTTACATCAAATTAATTTTGTCATTTCTGTCAATTTCTCTAAGTGTTGTGCATTATTTTCATTTCACTTTAAATCGCCGCTCATAAATCAGCACATTTTACAAAAGCCGCGTTGGCTGTTTTCGCAAATAGTGGGCGTTTTATTCTCAAAAAACATAAACGAAACCGTCTGGAGAATGGAGCTCATGCGGTTTACTCAATGAACTCAAATGCACACGGTACATAATATAGACAGATATTAAGTTGTCGGTCAAATTATGAGATATAATTTATGAAATTTTCACATTCATAGCATTTGAGGCTAGAATGGAATTGAAGATTTAAAAAAAAAAAATTAAATTGTTCTCAAATTTCATTTTTTATATTATTTACTATAATTATTTTTTATAAATGGAGCATAATTTTGCCAACAACAATAAAAATGAAAAGATTGTATTTAAAAATTTAATTTTGAAATAAAATTTTAAACACGATGTTGATAGAGTAATAGAAAATATGAAAATATATGAAAATATATGAAAATATATGAAAATATATGAAAATATATGAAAATATATGAAAATATATGAAAATATATGAAAATATATGAAAATATATGAAAATATATGAAAATATATGAAAATATATGAAAATATATGAAAATATATGAAAATATATGAAAATATATGAAAATATATGAAAATATATGAAAATATATGAAAATATATGAAAATATATGAAAATATATGAAAATATATGAAAATATATGAAAATATATGAAAATATATGAAAATATATGAAAATATATGAAAATATATGAAAATATATGAAAATATTTGAAAATATTTGAAAATATATGAAAATATATGAAAATATATGAAAATATATGAAAATATATGAAAATATATGAAAATATATGAAAATATATGAAAATATATGAAAATATATGAAAATATATGAAAATATATGGAAAAATATGAAAAAATATGAAAATATATGAAAATATATGAAAATATATGAAAATATATGAAAATATATGAAAATATATCAAAATATATGAAAATATATGAAAATATATGAAAATATATGAAAATATATGAAAATACATGAAAATATATGAAAATATATGAAAATATATGAAAATATATGAAAATATATGAAAATATATAAAACTATATGAAAATATATGAAAATATATGAAAATATATGAAAATATATGAAAATATATGAAAATATATAAAACTATATGAAAATATATGAAAATATATGAAAATATATGAAAATATATGAAAATATATGAAAATATATGAAAATATATGAAAATATATGAAAATTTATGAAAATATATTAAAATATATTAAAATATATGAAAATATATTAAAATATATGAAAATATATGAAAATATATGAAAATATATGAAAATATATGAAAATTTATGAAAATATATGAAAATATTTGAAAATATATGAAAATATATTAAAATATATGAAAATATATTAAAATATATGAAAATATATGAAAATATATGAAAATATATGAAAATATATGAAAATATATGAAAATATATGAAAATATATGAAAATATATGAAAATATATGAAAATATATGAAAATATATGAAAATATATGAAAATATATGAAAATATATGAAAATATATGAAAATATATGAAAATATATGAAAATATATGAAAATATATGAAAATATATGAAAATATATGAAAATATATGAAAATATATGAAAATATATGAAAATATATGAAAATATATGAAAATATATGAAAATATATGAAAATATATGAAAATATATGAAAATATATGAAAATATATGAAAATATATGAAAATATATGAAAATATATGAAAATATATGAACATATATATAAATATATGAAAATATATGAAAATATATGAAAATATATGAAAATATATGAAAATATATGAAAATATATGAAAATATATGAAAATATATGAAAATATATGAAAATATATGAAAATATATGAAAATATATGAAAATATATGGTAATATATGAAAATATATGAAAATATATGAAAATATATGAAAATATATGAAAATATATGAAAATATATGAAAATATATGAAAATATATGAAAATATATGAAAATATATGAAAATATATGAAAACATATGAAAATATATGAAAATATATGAAAATATATGAAAATATATGAAAATATATGAAAATATATGAAAATATATGAAAATATATGAAAATATATGAAAATATATGAAAATATATGAAAATATATGAAAATATATGAAAATATATGAAAATATATGAAAATATATGAAAATATATGAAAATATATGAAAATATATGAAAATATATGAAAATATATGAAAATATATGAAAATATATGAAAATATATGAAAATATATGAAAATATATGAAAATATATGAAAATATATGAAAATATATGAAAATATATGAAAATATATGAAAATATATGAAAATATATGAAAATATATGAAAATAAATGAAAATATAGAAAATTATGAATATATGGGCCATTCCACACCAAATCGACCAGCGGTTGGAACTCACCTTCTTCGATTTCAATGAAATTTTGGGAATTGATAAAGGATATTTAGACATGCACATGCACTTTATTTTTTCCGACCACTGCTTCCAGAGATACAGTGGCTCAAAATTGGAAAAAAAGGGCCAAAAATCAATTTTGTATGGTTGTTCAAATTTAAATTGCTCTTGAACTAGAAATGCTAGAAATTTCATTTATAGCTCGTTTTAAAGCAAATAGAACAAGCTTTTAGCAAAATTAAGTTGTAACTTTTAAACGTTAACATGTGGCCCGTGGTCATTATCCTTGCGCTTCAAAATTTATGTCCTTAAAAGGGATCCTTTTTAAATTTCTGAAAAAAAACATAAGTTTTCCTCAATTTATTATAAATGTTCATGCAAAATTTCAAGATGGCATTTTGATGGCATCATATTTTAAAAAATAATTTTCTAAATTTTTATTTATTTTTTGTATAGAAAAAAAAAGATATCTTTTTTTCTACAGTAAAAGTTGTAATAATTCCTGAATATTTATCTGTGGCAATATGAAATAACAGCATAACTCGAGATTTGTTCAAATTGAGTTATTAATACCATCGTAATCCTGATATACGAATTCATTTTGTGTCAAAGATACTAATCCTTTTTATAGTTGCTGAGATACAAGCAAAAAACCGAAAAACATATCTACTTGTTATTAAATATTTTATTAAAAAAACTTTCGAACAAAATCCATAAACAAAAACATTTAGCATAAATTTGTTTTATTTAAGTTTTTTATAAATTTGCAAATATAATTTTTAAAAATAATTTTCGGAATCAGTTGTAAAACTTAAAAATGCTCTCCTGAAAAGTTCAAAAAATTGACATATGATTTTATTATTAATAATATGTATATGAAATAAAGCAAAAAAACAAAATTCAGTTCATAAACTTGGCATAATCACAATTTTTACTATGAATTGTAAGAACTTGTTCAATACATAACACATTGAAACACTTATGTAGAAAGTGTAACAAAGGTATTTTTATATTCAAGAATATTGTTTCTAAAATAGCCTAAAATATCGAAATTTCTATTTAAAACCACTTTGTGCTGCTTCATTTTTAGTTTATTTTTTTTCATATTTTATATTTCATATTGCATCATCTTCTAATGTTTTGAACTAGATATCATTGACAACTTCGAGTATTTATTTTGAGCAAAATGAAAGAGTGGCAAATTGTGCCTAAAAAACAAGTGTTGAATTATTAAAAGTATTTGTAAAAATATGTGGCTAAAATTTCCAAATGTTTTTGAAGCACCAAATATAGGCTATGGTGTGAAGAAAATTTTGTAAATGCATTAAATCAAACCAAATTGATATTAAGTAATTTGTATTTCTTATTTTAAACAAACATTTAGCTAGTATCAAGCAATACTTCTTATTAATTCTATTCTATTTTGTTTTTTTTTTTCATTTAAAAGTGTTTTAAATACTTAATTTATTTTGCATTCATTTCACATCATTAATTTTAATGATCGTCTAGCGTGGACAAAAAATCAAATCAACGCCTTTTACATGCTTAATAAACACAAAACTCGGTTAGTAAAATCAGCAATATTCACCCGCAAACATAACACATAAAACCTATGTATTATTTCTATAAATTTCATAGAAACTTCAACTAAAGCACGCTGGACAAAGCCATGATTTAAGTACTACAAACCCTTAAAACCCTTCTCAAGACCCCGACTCTAAACTCTTGATGCTTATGCGCTGTGCAACACTTTTCGCCATCCACTCATTAGCGATATTTTTCGCTCTGTCCTTTTTTCTTCTTACTTGAATAGAGTAACAACGTACAAATTGCTGCATCTAATGTTGTTGACTACATGCAGTTCTTGATGCTGACTTTTATGTTGCTGCTTGCAAACAATAAGAGCAACATTTTTTCAATGAAATTTTTATGCAAAGTGTTTTGCAAATTGAAGCAAATGTTTACAGCATAATTGCTAAAAGGCGGCAAACATTTGAATAACATCAAATTTTAAGATAATATTTGCAGAATTATTTTTTCTTGTTGCATTTTAATAGCTTCAAATTTAAAGCTACAAATTAACGAAAAAAAATGTATTTTTGTAATCCTTACTCAAAATTGTAGTAAGATCATATTGGGAAACTGAAAATTGAATTTCATCCTTATAACCCGTTCAATTACATGAAAAATATGATATGACCATGATCATGTCTACCCTAATATGCTATATTTCTACTAGACGTATATTATAAAATAAATTTGTAACAATACCATTTACGGAATATATATTTCTTTTTTTATAAAGGGTTTTTCAACAGGGACGCTACAAAAGTAGAGCGACAGCGACAGCAAACGACGACATATTTCTTGCCGCTCTTTTGACATTTCTCTTCAGTAAGGTTTGCCATTTTATGATGGAAAGATACAACGAGTCGAAATTATTAAAATTTAATACCAAAATTCGAATTCGTTTTTCAACAGGGACGCTACAAAATTAGAGCGACAGGGACAGCAAACGACGCCATATTTCTTGCCACTCTTTTGACATTTCTCTTTAGTAAGGTTTGCCATTTCTCTTTAGTAAGGTTTGCCATTTCACGATGGAAAAATATGCGAGCCAACAACGAGTTGAAATTATTAAAATTTACTACCGAAATTCGAATTCGTATATCTTTCCCTCATGAAATGGCAAACCTTACTGAAGAGAAATGTCAAAAGAGCGGCAAGAAATATGGCGTCGTTTGCTGTCCCTGTCGCTTTAATTTTGTAGCGTCCCTGTTGAAAAACGAATTTGAATTTTGGTATTAAATTTTAATAATTTCGACTAGTTGTATCTTTCCATCATGAAATGGCAAACCTTACTGAATAGAAATGTCAAAAGAACGGCAAGAAATATGGCGTCGTTTGCTTTCCCTGTCGCTCTACTTTTGTAGCGTCCCTGTTGAAAAACGAATTCGAATTTTGGTATTAAATTTTAATAATTTCGACTAGTTGTATCTTTCCATCATGAAATGGCAAACCTTACTGAAGAGAAATGTCAAAAGAACGGCAAGAAATACGGCGTCGTTTGCTGTCCCTGTCGCTCTACTTTTGTAGCGTCCCTGTTGAAAAACACTTGAAAAAAACTTTTGTAGCGCTCTTATTGAAAAACCCTTTAGAGCCATAACGGGATATATCACAAAACAAATTGAATTCTATGCCACTATAAAAAGATATTTAAAATACAAAAATATAAAAACTAGAAGTTCAATTGTACAGAAAATTCTTTCTCGACAAATCTCTATTGTTATTTGAATACTTATGTATTTCAGTGATACTTTTTCTCCAAATAGTCCTTCCCGAGTATATATCTTCACTCATAATTTTTCATTAATTTAGAAGAATTGTCCTTCAAGAAGAATTGTCTATGCACAAAATGACAATTTCTTTATCATCTTTCAAATATCATTACCACCTAATGTTCCCATGATAAAACTTACATTTCATATAATTTCAATTGAATATTACTATAGCAGTAGTACTAAAAATCTGTTTTATGGTGTTATATCAAATCAAGAGTGCGTAATTTGTTTTAAAATACAAATAAAATACTAAATATTAGCACTAAATAGACTAGCACTTGAATTCTATGGATTACGAATAATGCTCTCCCGAAAAAATATCATACGACGTTTATTCTTTGACAATTATTTTTCTAGACAATTTTTCCCAAACCTTCGTTGTCTCGTGTCTATTCTTCTACATTTTGTTATTAAATTAGAATAATTGACTCAAAGAAATGTTGTCTAACACAAATTGTCTCCGGAAATGTATATAGACAAATTTGATTTAACCGAATGAAGTTTGTTGATACAACTAACTTTTTCGTTATTCCACCAAATGCCAAAAGAGGATTTTTCAGTGTGTAACCATTGAAATTTATATTTCGGAACTCAAAGCTATTTACAAATTTTGAGAATTATTTGAAAAACTAAAATTGAGCGAACCACGACTTTATTTTGTAGAATTTGTTGCACCAACCAACTCTTTGCCCAACCAACTTATGCAGTTCTCTCAACCGCTTAGTATGTTGTTATTGTCTAAACTAAAAGAGTTGTAGTTTGGACTACAACCAATTTTGAACTGTTTTAGAACAATCTAGTACAGATTTAGAACCTTTGGGATTGTGTATAGGCTAATATGTCGGAATGTGGCAGTTCCGCCAACAAATTAGTATACAATTCGATTTAATCGAAGTTAATAATACACAAAATGTGCTAGTTGATACAACTAACTTTTTCCTTATTACACCAAATGCCAAAAGAGGATTTTTTCTGTGTGTAAACATTGAAATTTATATTTCGGAACTCGAAGTTATTTACAAATTTTGAGAATTATTTGAAAAACTAAAATTGAGCGAACCACGACTTTATTTTGTAGAACCAACTCTTTGCCCAACCAACTTATGCAGTTCTCTCAACCGCTTAGTATGTTGTTATTGTCTAAACTAAAAGTGTTGTAGTTTGAACTACAACCAATTTTGAACTGTTTTAGAACAATTTAGTACAGATTTAGAACCATTGGGATTGTGCATAGGCTAATATGTCGGAATGTGGTAGTTCCGCCAACTAATTTGTAGACAATTCGATTTAATCGAATGAAGTTAGTTAGTAATACACAAAATGTGGGAACTACTATAGTTTACTATAGTTTTTTTTTTTCAAAAATAAAAAAACATTGAAAATAATTTTTTGAAATTCAAAGGCATTAACAAATTTTTCAGTTTTTTGATACAATTTATGAGTAATAATAATAATAGTTTGGCGCTACAGTCCTGTAAGAACTTAGGCCGAGTTCTCTCACTACATTGAGCCGTGCGTGTTATATTTGTACTCAAAGTGGTGGGACCTTCAGTTTATTGCCGAATCCGAACGGCGGGTGAGAGCTTTTCATAGGCAATTTGTACTCTCGTAGGTTTGCCATTTACTGCAGAGAGGTAGCGTGGTATAGAAAAATGTTTCCAGGCTTGAACCGGGGACCTTTCGGCTCGCAGTCCAACGCACTAACCACTGAGTTACCGCGGCTACCAATTTATGAGTACTACAAAAGTTATTATAAATAATAAATACTAATTGGAAAATTTTGAGATATTTTTACACTTTCAAAAACAAGTTCAATTTTACTCACAAACTCAATAAATAATTCGCATATTGCTGTTGAAAAGTTAAAGAATTTCCATATTTTCAAGTACTACTGTGAAATATGGTATAAGTGAAACTGTGTCAAACATTTTATTTTTATTTTGCTCTAACTTCGCACAAGTACGCCTTCAAAGCTGTTAATTTCTATTTAACGCTAAGTACAAAATTATGACAACGTGCGTCAAAAAATAAAAATAACAAAAATCAAAACGTTTGTCATGTAAATGACAAAAAAAAATTAACAACAACTGAAAATTGTCAGAATAATATAAGAATAATAATAAGAAACCACAATAGAACTGATGAAGACGATTTTAGCGTGCGCGACGAAAACAGACATGACATTGGGGGTTAACACAAATGTTGGCGGTTATGAACCCCTATAAAAATGATGCTTAAGCTTCGCAAATGTTGATGACTAAATTTACAATACAAAAAAAAAAGAATTACAAATTTAATGCATGTCCTTGATTTAAACATTTTTATGCATTTATGTATAAATTTTTCAATTACTTTTCATGCTGCCTTTAGGAATTTTAAAATTTGAAATTTTTTCCTTTTCTACTTTGTACCACTTTTCTTTTCATTTTGGCGTCACTCCTAGATTTACAGTTTATATGCGATGTCCTTGCAAAAGGACATGTATTGCGCGTCAAACGGAAATGTTTCCGAAAACAATATTTGACCCACAAAAATCCCGAGTTTCCTGTTGTAGTTGTTTGGCGCTTAGCGAGAGTCCAAGACTGAAACCGAGACCGAAAGTGCTGCGGTCACAGGATGCTGGGGGGGTTGTTACTGCCGGCGCGGCGCCGGAAGTTTGCAATTTTGAATGGCAACACTTGTGGGTGTCCTTTTTTTCACTATTGTTGTATTTCTATTGAAGCCATTTTTGATGTCAAATATTAGAAAGAAGAAACGAATGCATGCTGTGCATATTTATGGGCTTTGGGGCATTTTAGGTTTTAACATTTTTTTTACATTTATTGTAACTATTTGTTGAAAACGTCCGGTATTTGGAATAAAATATAGTTTATTTTATAATAAATTCAATATTATTACATATTATAAATAAAATAAATACAAAATTTTAAAATCAAAAGAAAATAATTAATTTTTTTAAATATATAAAAATTTTAAATTTTACATTCTAAAAAAACACTTGAAAGCAACAATATTTTCTAAACAAAAATACGTTTTAATTAATTTATTTAAAATATTTTAAAAACAGCATTAAAAAAATATAGAAAATATCGCATATAAATTTTATACACCACAAACCGCACGTTTTAACACGTGTTGAGTTGCGCATCGCGTCTGTCACAACATGGGGTGTTTTCACCCCATATTAATTTTAGTCTTAGCCGCCGCTCTGCAGTTACCGCCGCCCAGTGCGGCGCGTGGCGGCGTTTCATCCTACAGATACGGTTATGGTAAGTTTTAAATAATATTAAACATATTATTAATTCAGTATATTTTAAAAATCCAAATCGAAAATAAACTCAATGCAGTAATTCAAATTCAATAAATCAAATGTAAAAAAAATAAAATAAAATAAAATATATAAAACCGACATTTATAAAATATTAATTTAGAAAAATGTATATAAAATTATTTTTTTTAAATGCTACAACGATTTAGCTACGATTTAGCTATGATTTAACTATGATTTAGCTACGATTTAGCTACGTTTTAGCTACGTTTTAGCTACGTTTTAGCTACGTTTTTGCTACGTTTTAGCTACTTTTTAGCTACGATTTAGCTACTTTTTAGCTATGATTTAGCTACGAATTCGAACGTTGATATCTAATTTAGTTCGAGAAAGCTTCGAGGCATCGAAGACCTCCGCGACATGGCAGACTGGGCTATATTATAAAGATTGTTTACTATTTGAAATAAATTTTATAAAACATTTATACAATCCTTATAGAACAACATTAACACTCATCTAATGTTTATAGAATACTTACGGAACCCTTATAAAACTGTTATAAAACTGTTTTAAAGCGTTTTTTTTTTACTGACTATAGAAATCACTGCGTAATATTAATTTTTGAATGTGAATAACAAATTTATTCATTACATTGAATTCAGTTTTATATAAAGTAGCTCAGAATAGAAAAAAGAGTCTAATTGGATTCATAAATTGTAAATTTCATTCAGAAAAGGGCAAAATATAATTTAAGAAATTTGGTTTTCTTATAACAAGTAAATAATGTTTTAAAAGGGAGAATATAAAAGACATAAACTTTAATAAACTGTTTAAAAATATTTTGTAAACTTTTCTGAACTTTAATATATTGCAATAAAATGATAAAACTAATATAAATTATTGTAAACTATTAAAAACTATTATAAAATTTTAAAAACTGTTATAAACTATTAAAACTGTTATACCTACACTCTTATAGATTATTATAAAATATAAAAAACTACTATAAACTATTTAAAATTACACAAATTACAATAAAATTTTATAAAATTGCCTGTTATAAACTGGTGTGAACAGATATAAAATATAACATACTGGTACATACTGTTATAAAGTGTTATAATCTTTTATAAAATGTTATAAACTGTCATGAACTGTTAGAAACTGTTTGAAACTGTTTGAAATTGTTATAAACAGTTATAAACCGTTAGAAACTGTTTGAAATTGTTATAAACAGTTATAAACTTTTATAAACTGTTATAAACTGTTATAAAATGTTATAAAGTGTTATAAACTGTTATAAACTGTTATAAACTGCTATAAACTGTTTTAAACTGTTTTAAACTGTTATAAACTGTTATAAACTGTTATAAACTGTTATAAACTGTTATAAACTGTTATAAACTGTTATAAACTGTTATAAACTGTTATAAACTGTTATAAACTGTTTTAAACTGTTATAAACTGTTTTAAACTATTATAAACTATTATAAACTGTTATAAACTGTTATAAACTGTTTTAAACTGTTATAAACTGTTATAAACTGTTATAAACTGTTATAAACTGTTATAAACTGTTATAAACTGTTATAAACTGTTATAAACTGTTATAACTGTTATAAACTGTTATAAACTGTTATAAACTGTTATAAACTGTTATAAACTGTTATAAACTGTTATAAACTTTTATAAACTGTTATAAACTGTTATAAATTGTTATAAACTGTTATAAACTATTAGAAACTGTTTGAAATTGTTGTAAACTTGATTGAAATAAACTGCTATAAACTGTTTTAAACTGTTATAAACTATTATAAACTGTTATAAACTGTTATAAACTGTTTTAAACTGTTATTAACTGTTATAAACTGTTATAAACTGTTATAAACTGTTATAAACTGTTATAAACTGTTATAAACTGTTATAAAAAAAAATTAAACCAAAACTAGTTTATTTGTTATAAAGAATGACTTATCTTAACTTTCAACAATAACAACAACAAAAAATATAAAAAGAGCGGCACCATCAACTGTCTGACGGCACACAATATTATTGACCTTCACATACATCTGGTCACTTTTTTTTAATGCTAAATGAAAATTAATGCAACAATTTGCAGTGTGTGGCGCTTTCGTTTAATTATCTTAAAAGTTGTTTGCGGTTTGCAGTTATGTTGTCAAGTTATAGTTTGTCGACAAGTTATAGTTTGTTGTCATGTTATAGTTTTTTTTTTTTTTTTGTTGTAGAGCTTTAGCTGGTAGTCAACATATAAATAGTTTGCAATTTATTGTTTGGTCTATGAATTTTTACAACATTTGTCATTAATAACTTGACATTGTTGTCATGTAAGCGTTGTTTGCCACAATACACTATTGTCGTTCCCAAAAGCAGTCCTCTGATTGTCACAAAAAAAAAAAACACATTGCAATTGTATGGAACGCACATTAATTTGAATCAAAGAATGTGTTTGCAATTTATACATTTTAAATTGTTTTTCAATTGAGTTGCAGTGTTAATTTTATTTCGCATGCAATTTAACTTAAAGAAATTGTGTCATATTTTTGCAATATATAAATTGTTATTAAATTGACACTACAATAAATAATAGTTTTCCATGAAAATATTTAATTTTGTTTTATTATTTTGCAATATTTTTGAAAATTTATCTATCAATGCTGTTAGCAAATATATTTTTTATATTTTACTAAAATTACATTTTGGTGATAATTTCCATTTATTTTATTTCAAAAATAAAAATGATATTTTTTATTTCAACTTTTTCTGAATTTTTATAATTTTTATTACTACATAATGTAGTAATGAAAATGTACATAATGTAGTAATAAAAAAATGTGCATACTGTTGTAATGAAAATTATAATAATTTTGAAAAAGTTTAAATAAAAAATATAATTTCTATTTCTGAAATATATTGAATGAAAAATATCATTACAATTTAGTTTTCGATATTTAAATATTGATATTGCATAGTGTTATTATGTGCGTTATTTAAATAAAAATGTAGTTTATATTTTATTAAAATTATGTGCATGTATATTTGCATTGCAATATAAATAACACGTAATATAAAAATCACGTAGTTATTTTAATTAAATTCGAAAATGCATGCCACCACTTTTTAGACTAAACCAGTTACTGAAATTTACAAATACAATTTTCAAAAATGCTTTAAACGCAAATTTATTTTATTTTGTTATGTAAATCGTTTATATATACAATTTTAATATATAACCGATTTTCATTATAATTATTAGTTTGTAAAATATTTTGATTTAAACTTAAAAAATTTAAAATTCATTATTCAGTCACTTTTGAACAAGTTATAGTGTATTACAAAAGTATATTTCCAAAAAACTTTATACGCAATAATTCTTTGAATTATTAAGGCTAATTTTAATATTTAAACAAATTTCATTATCGTTAAAATTTTTAAAAATATTTTAATATTAACTGCAAAAAATTGTAATTTACCCAATTTAAAAATATTTGGCCGCATTTAAAACTAAACCAAACTATAAAAGAAGTTTTCCAAAAAAACTTTAATGAAATTTTCTTCCAAATTGATAAGGCAAATTTTAATATCTGTTGGAATTTTATTATCACTATTAGTTTTCAAAATATTTTTAAACAAACTGAAAAATTTTATTTTTGAAAAAATTATGGAAAATGTAAAAATATATCAAATCAACCGAAAAAACAAATAAATTTTGGCAGCACTACTCATAATTTGATGAATTTTTGAAGCGTGGTGAAATAAAATATATTGGCAAAATTTGAATTTCCCAGATGGCGTGGTTTTAGAGCGTGGTTTTAGAAAGAAGTTTTCCAAATAACTTTAATGAAATTTTCTTCCAAATTGATAAGGAAAATTTTAATATCTGTTGAAATTTTATTATCACTCTTAGTTTTCAAAATATTTATATACAAACTGAAAAATTTTATTTTTGAAAAAATTATTTAAAATATAAAAATATATCAAATCAACCGAAAAAACAAATAAATTTTGGCAGCACTATCTTAGAATTTGATGAATTTTTGAAGCGTGGTGAAATAAAAGATATTGGCAAAATTTCAATTTCCCAGCTGGCGTGGTTTTAGAGATTTGATGCTTTAAAATTTGAAAAAACTGCAATAAAATTACAAAAGTCGTAGTAATCAATTAAACGTAACTTAAGCAATAGTTTAGCGAATTAAAATAACAATATCTTATTTTAAAGATATTAAAATTACCAAAAATATGGCATAAAATTTTCATACCATATTGATTTAATAGTGGTCAGTTTTGAATAAAGTATATTGCAAAAGGATATCTCAATAAAAGCTACGTTTTGAAAATTTTTGAAATAATATATACGGAAGGTGGATTTTTTATTTATTATTTAAGACTTTACTTAGAATGGCAGTTTTTTTTTTTTGAAAAATCGCAATTAAATATATATTAAATATATGTTTTTGTTCCACAAATGAATCGAATCGCTTTAGTTTTGTTGAGAGTCGAGCGAACTACGAACACTTTATGGACTGATTCCGTGGTTCATTTGATGAAAAACAAAATTGTTCTAGACTTCTAGGTTTGTATCTAGAACACCCAGTGAAATGCAAGGTGTTCTCAAAATTATCTCTGTAAAGGTTGTACAACCAAATATTTGCAAAATATTACAATTTCAAACTCAATGGAATAATATTACATTTATGAACAGATAATCGTTCATAATTATTAGACTAATTTTAATATTGACATTTTTATATCTGTTCGTAAAGTATTAGAATTCTGATATGGACCACCTTGTATTGTAATATCGTCACTATCATGCCAAAGGTGCAAATTTGTAATTTTTGACATTTGCTTTTTTTTACATTTATGAATATAGTTTTTCCTCAAGTATACTGTGCCAAAATCGTGTGTGGTTTTGTTGGATATTTCTAGCCACAAAAGACAAAACCTGAAGAACGAGTTCGAAAATTTAAAATGTTGTCATACCAAAAGGGCGTATATTTTCGTTTTTTTGACATAACTTTTTATTGGTGCTCGATAAAATAGTGGCATAAAGGCATTAATTGTTTGATTTTTAAGCAGCTATCGATTGGCATCATTATTTTAAAATATTTTTTTGAATTTATGTCATTTGCAAGAAAAATGTTTAACAAATTATTTTTTAAATTATGATTCCAATCGATAGGTGCTTTAAAAACAAACAATAAATGACTTTACATCACTACTTTATCTTGTACCAATAAAGAGTTATAGCAAAAAAACGAAAGGATACGCCCTTTTGGCATGACAAGATTTTCAATTTTTCAAATTTCTTCGTTTTTTTCTATAACGCTTTATTGATGCAAGATAAAATAGTGATGTAAATACATTAATTATTTGTTTTGAAAGCACATATCGATTATTTAAAAATATTTTGTTAAACATTTTTCTGGCAAATAACAAATGGCAAATTAATATTTGGAAAATTAATTTGCAATAATAATGCCAATCGATAGGTGCTTTAAAAACAAACAATTAATGCCTTTACAACACTATTATATCTTGCACTAATAAAGAGTTATAGCTTAAAAACCAAAAATATTTGCGTTTTGGCCAGGATGTAGCCTCACAAAATCCATATTTATAATTTAGTAAGTTATCCAAATTCAAATTTATTTTATATACGTTATAATAATTGATGTATAAATCAAAATAACAAAAAAAATTGAGAAAAAATAATAAATTTTACTAATTTTTAAAGCACTTCAAATTTTTAAATTTTATTTCCCAACATTTTAAAAAATGCACATTCGCCCTTTTGACATGACAGTGACGATATATTTATGAATTACTCCAAAGTGTTCCACATTCATAGTATTTCCCAAAGAATTGCTGAAATGGCTTATTCATTATACTTCATTATTATTTTTTTTTTAATAATGTCGAAAATATTTATTTATACATTGATAAGAAATTCGATACTATGCTGTTTATTTATTTTCATAAAATCGACGCATAAACTGTTATAAACGCAACCTCATTAACTGCGAATTGCGTCGCACAGCACGCAGACTTAAGTGGAAAAATCAATAAAAATTTATTTAAAATTAAAAAAAAATAATAATGAAAAAAAAATTAATTAAAAAAAATAATAAATAAAATAAATTTACACAATATTAATTAAAAACATAAAAAAAAACATTTCTGAAAATAATAAAAAAAAACAAAAAAAAAACAGATTAGAGTTCAATGATTTCTGATTGTTTACAGTATATGCGGTGGCGGCTGTTTATGTTGACGAAGTAGCAGCAGCAATATGTTGTTGCAACAAATGCTGTCTGCTGCTGTAAACAATGAATATAAACAAATAAATAATTAAACCTAAATGATTTCTTAAATTAATGGAACAAATGCACTTGGAGAATGCCTTTTAAATAGATTTCTTTGATATTTGATGTTGGATGCATAAAAAAATACAATATAACTAATGGTTTTTTACTATTAAAATTAGTCAATAGAATAAAAAAAAATTTTAATTGGTAAATATTATTATACACTACAAAATACCATAAAGTTTACATGAAATAATATATTTTTTATATACTATTAAATCAATTATTGTACTATTGTCAAATTTTAATGGGATTTTATATTATTTAAAAAAATACAACATTTTAAAAACATTGATCATTTATTGAATACAGTACCCAAGATGATTTTCTACATATTGCATTTTTAAAGAATTTGGTAATGCTTATATGGACGCAGTGTTCTTTTTCTAGTACGATATGATTTTAACGAAATTGCATTCAAATTTACAGCCTCCTTTTTTAGGCATTTTGCAAATTAAAACCAGTTATTGAAAAATCTTTTTGTGAAAAAGCAAAAAACGAATCCGATCGTTTTGTAATTTTAATATAAATTCTAACGGAATTTAGAAAATCTCGGATTATTTTAAATCACTGTAAAAGTTATCATTCGCAGTTTTATATAAAATACGTTGTCATTAAATTAAAATTAATTATATATCTAAATTATTGCTCATCAAAATTTCAAATTTTTTAAAACTAAATTCGAATCCAAGTAACCACTTTGTGGCAACTTAAGTGTTTAAGTTATATATTATATATCTAAATTATTGCTCATCAAAATTTCAAATTAGTTAATACTAAATTCGAACCCATGTAACCACTTTGTGGCAACTTAAGTGGTAGCCACACAATTGCCATTAAAGTGTTTGTACTATATAATGCGAAAAATACTGATTTGCCACCAATTGCTAGTTAAAAACCTCCGGGGCAAGGCTTAGTTGCCACAAATTTTGATCCATTAAAGTGTCGATTCACCTATTTGGAACTCGAACTGTGTAATAAAACTTAAATGTGTAATAAAACTGCACATAATGTCAAAAATATGCTATGGCATATTTATTAATATGGCATATTAATAAATTATTGCTCATCAAAATTTCAAATTAGTTAATACTAAATTCGAACCCAAGTAACCACTTTGCGGCAACTTAAGTGGTAGCCACACAATTGCGATTAAAGTGTTTGTTCTATATCATGCGAAAAATACTTATTTGCCACCTAATTGCCAGTTAAAAAACACCGGGGCGAGGCTGCCACAAATTTTGATCCATTAAAGTGTCTGTTCAACTATTTTGGAACATGAACTGTTATTTTAAATGTGGAACTTATGTGGATTAAAAATAAAAATAATAAAGATCCTACACAGTGCCATTAACGTGAATGTTTGTTGTGTAATAAAACTGCACATAATGTCAAAAATATGCTATGGCATAATAATATAAGTCTTTACTAATTTAACAAACGTTTCAAGTTTTCGGGTTATAGCTTATATTCTACGCTCTCTAATTATAACGCGCACCTAAAAAATAAAATTTGTGAACATTATTAAAAAAGGTGATTTTTGTCATTTCTTAAATTATACTATTTCGACTGTACTTTTTTACAAGCCAACATTTCATGAACAAATGTAGTGGCTATAATAAATATTTTATGTATGATAATATGCATTTATATCATATTAAAGTTAATTAGTTATATTATTTATAAACATGTTCCTATTAGGTTCTTCATTATATACATGCAACATATATGGAACATAGTGCATTTTATAATTTGCCACTATTTTTGCCACGTCATAACAACAAAGTAAACTCCGCCCATTATTGTATATGTTCCATTATCGGAATGTATAACTTATATATCACAGCAGTGTGATATATTATTGCATATATTCCATACATGTTCTTAGCCACCGCTTTGGAACTAAATTTATGTTCCTTTATCAGAATGTATAACTTATATATCACAGCATTGTGACATATTATTGCGTATGTTCCATACATGTTCTTAGCCACCGCTTTGCAACTAAAAATTACAAGTTTGCAACACTGGTGTTAGAGGTAACTGAAAAGCTACGCATTTGCGACAAGAGTTTGTGGCAATTGTCGAGTCGTGGTTACTTGGGAATTAACTCCTGTAAAACGAAATTAGATTCGTTCACTGGAAATTTTTGACGAAACGCCTTTCATTTTACACTCAGAAAAAAATGCTTTTAAAATTGATCAATAATATACAAAATTTTATTGATTTAAAAATATACAAAAATTAAATATTTTCATATGGGATCCGTACAATAATTCGAAAAATAAAATGTTGAAACCTAAAAATGTCGAATTTTAAAAGCCTTAAAATGCCGAAACCATTTTTGGCCGAAACAAAAAATGTCGAAAAAATATTTTAAAGCTAGAAATGTCGAAAAAATAAAAATTTAAAAAAACATGAACACATTTTTTTTATAGAAGCAAAAAATGTCGAAAATTAAATATCGAAATATCAAAATGTTGAATTTCAAATCTTATTTAAGTCACACCAAATCGATATCACCTTCTGCGATATCAATGGAATTTTGGATTTCGCGATATGCATTATTTCCAGAGATACTGTTATTGTTTAAAGTTAGAAAGATCACTTTTTGTATGGTGGTTCATATGCATCATTTCAAGATGGTATTTTGGTAGCATAATATTTAAAAATGACGCCTTCAAATTAAATTCATATTTTTATAATAGTTTTTATAGTTTTAAACTAATATTTGCAGCTTATGGTATCTCACCCCACCTGAGTCCCATCGTAGCGGAAGTATGAATCTCCGTAAAAATTCAAACTAGGATCCATGCGGAATGGAATATATTCACCCTGAATTCCATTACGCACGAATCCTAAAGTAGCTGAAAATTTGGATTTGTAGCGAAGATTTGGATATTCGCAACGACCGGACTCAGAATTTATGTGTCTTTGTTACGAATACGTTATTTTTTAAAATCTTTATCTTTGTATTTCATTATATTTATTTAAATTTGTTGTTTACTAAAATATTTTTCTTACACAAAAATCGCTATTTTTGTTACTATGCATTTATTTCGACATTTTTTCGGTTAAAAATGATTTCGGCATTTTAAATTTCGACATTTTTAGTTTTCGACATTTTATTTTTTAACATTTTAGTTTTCAACATTTTTGTTTTCGACATTTTTAGGTTTAGATTATTTTTATTTTCTACATTTTTGTCTTCGGTATTTTTAGTTTCGATATTTTAAATTTCGACTTCTCGTACCAGACCCTTTCATATAAACACAAAAACCCATTTAATAGTATCTAATAGTATTTTGTAGCAATTAATGGGATTTACCTATTAAAACAATAATTTATCTGATTGACTAAATTTAATAGCAAATACTATTGATTTTATAGTATTTTTATTGAGTCTTTATATAATTTCAATTGAATTGTAATCTTTGAAATATATGCTAAACGAATTCAATTCAAATTCGGAAATAGCTACAAAACAAAATCGAATTAATTGTGAAAAATGAATTTGATTTCAAACGTAAACTGAAAAATTTCATATGATGAAATAGAAATATTGAAATTATATACATTTTTACAAAACAATTATATATTTTTCTTTAGTTATATAGTATTTTGTATAATGTAATATTATTTAATGTAATAAATTTAATAATATTTAAAGTTTTCTTCAAGTACCTACATAAAATGCACATTTGATTTTGTTCTGCTTTTTTTACATTTGTCTCAACAAAAGACATAACTGTTGCGCACAATGACATCCTTGACTTCAATAAATTCCGCGTAATTCTAGAATCTATAAGATACATTTTTTTTTAAGTTTTCTGTTAAATTCTACTGCTACTGCTTTGCATTATATGTATTTGTTTATCTTGTAAATTATATAATATAGTCTAATTTAAATGATGAGCAACAGCAGCAACTGATGTTGAAGATGTGATGATGTTGCTACTGTTGCTGATGAGTTCCAAGAAAATGAGCTTATAGAACAAAAGACACAGTATGTAAACAAAAAAAAATTAAAAAGAATATACTATACATAAAATTAAAATAAAAAGAAAAAAATTGTCATGATCTTCATGCCTCGCTGACAGAGCACAAACAATGGCTGCCATTTTGTTTTTTTTTTATTAGAAAATGATTTCATAGCAAATGCTTTGCTGTTTTTAATATTACACTTTATTTTGGATTTTTTATTACATTTTTCTAAAATACATTTTTTTTATTTTTTTTATAATATTTGTTTATATATATTTTTTAAATTTAATAATAATTTCTATCTCTCCTATCATCTATCTTTATTATATTTCTTATTTTTCTAAAACCTAATTAATTTTTTTTTTTTTTTTTTATTTATTTTTTTTTTTTTTTTGAAATTTAATGTTTTAAATTTCTATCTTACTTCTGGATTATATTTCTTGTGTGAAATTAAATAATAATTTCTATTTCTCTTATCTTTCTATCTTTATTATATTTCTTATTTTTCTAAAACCTAATTTTTATACCCTACACCTATGAGGTACAGGGTATATTAACTTTGTGCATATATTGTAACGCCCCTTAGGAGGCGTGTCCGGTATGGAAAAGTATATATATTCTTGATCAGCATCACTACCCGAGTCCGTTTAGCCATGTCCGTCTGTCTGTCTGTCTGTCCGTCTTGCTGTCTTGCTGTCTTGCCGTCTTGCTGTCTTGCTGTCTTGCTGTCTTGCTGTCTTGCTGTCCGAATACAGAATAACTTGAGAAATACTGATCAGAATACGATGAAATTTTGTCTCAATATATTTTAGACAAAAGTAGGAACTAAGTTTGAAAATGAGCCAAATCGGTCAACAGACACGCCCACCTCCCATACAAGTCACTTTTATATAACTCTTTAGGAACTAATAACTCGAAAAGTATTCAAAATATAGTTATAAAATTTAAAACATATTGTTATAATTCACCTAAAAATATGTGGTTCAAAAATGGGCGTGATCCGCCCACTTTTTTTTTTCATTATTTCCCGGGTTTTCATAGTGGAAATTAGATCCGTAAATTATTAAAATCAAATCTATGAAATATTAGCCATTCAAAATTCTAAATATAGGCGTGGTCCGCCCAATTATATTTTTCAATTTTTTTTTTAGTTTTTTATACTTTATATAAATTTTTTAATTTATGGGGATATAAGACGTAAATTTCTGATATATGAATAATATTCTGAGGGTGGGGAGGTTCAGCATAATTAAAAACTTTAAAATTAAGGTATGCAATTAAATATCCCACATTAATATCCCCACCAAAGGTGTAGGGTATTCCATAGTCGGGCCCGACCGACTATAAAAATCCGCCCCATGTGACCGAACTTACCCATGTGACCTAACTTTCCCAACTCGTTTTTTAATATTTTTTTATATATATTTTTTAAATTTAATAATAATTTCTATTTCTCTTATCTTTCTATTTTTATTATATTTCTTATTTTTCTAAAACCTAATTATTTTCTTTTTTTTTTTTTTTTTTTTTTGTAATTTAAAGTTTTAAATTTCTATCTTACTTCTGGATTATATTTCTTGCCTGACAAATTTTTCCCGACAAAATTTCACTGCAAGTATTTTTATCTGAATAACTCTATTCCGAAACAAGTCTTCCCAGAGATAAATTTTCCCTGAGACAATTCATAACCGAAATTAGTCTTCCCCGAGACAGCTCTTCAACAAGACAATTCTTCACAGAAAAATATTTCCTCACTTTTCCTTCGTTTCACTGAAATTTCTGTTCCCCGAGATAACTATTGTCCATGGCGCTTCATTCCAGAAAACAATTTTCCGCGAGACGATTCCACACCGAAAAGTTGCTTCGCTGAAACAATTTTTGCTTGAGGAAATTTTTTCTAGAAACTACTCTTCTCCGAAAAACATGTTCCTAGAAGCCACTCTTCCCAGAGACAATTTTTTAAAGAGATAAAATTTCTCGGAAACTACTACTACTTAATAAACCACTATCACCTAAGATAATTCCTCCCAAGACAAAATTTTCGAACTACAATTCTTCACCGACACTTTTGAGTTCCCCGAGATAACACTTCTCCAAGAGATTTTTTCCCAGAGTTACATTTTTATCGAGAAAATTTTTCTCAACAGATAAATTTTACTCGAAATAATTCCTTCCGAAACAACAATCACCGAAATCAGAATTTTTATTGAGAAAATTCCTCACCGCAACTACTCTTCCTCGAGACAACGCTTGCCCAAGAGAATTCTTCCCAGAGATACATTTTTCTCAAGACAATTTTTCCCAAACGACAAATTTTACTCAAAACAATTCCTTGCGAACCAACCATCACCGAAACTACTATTCCCTGAGACAACTCTTGCCCAAGAGAATTCTTCTCATAGAGACATATTTGACTCAACACAATTCCTCCCTGACCAATATTTAGCAAAAATACTGTTCCCCGAGACAACTATTGCACAAAACAATTTGTTTTAAAAACAAATTTTCCTCGAGACGATTCCACACCGAAGAGTTGTTTTGCTCAAACAATGTTTGCTCGAGACAAATATTAAATAAATTTTCCCAAAACTATTCTTTCTAAAACAATCATTTCATGTGAAATATTTAACCAAAAATTACTGTTCCTTGACAAACTACTCCCGGAGACATCTTTTATTCGACACAATAATTTTCTTCGATACTTTTCTTCCCCAATCATTTTGAACGAATCTACACATCTTCAATAAAATTTGGCACAAAATAATTCTTGTCAGAGACAATTTTCCCCGAGAAAATTCTTCGCCGGAAAAATTTGTCTGCGGACAAAAGTTGTCTCGAGCAAGACTTGTCTTTTTTTCGCTTTATTACTACTTTTATACAAAACAATTATAATTTTTGTCCTGACCATTCTTCCCAGAGACAAATTGATCCGGAAACTATTCCGCACAGAGTCAATGTTTTCAAAAACTATATTATGCAGCAAACTATTCTGCATCGATAAAACGTTACCTAATTAATATTCCCTGGAATACATATTGTTCGATACTATTCTACCCAGAGATAAATTTTTACCACAACTATTAAATCTTCCCCATTACAATTTTTACCAGAGATTCATTTTCCCAGAAACTTATATAGATAAAGAAAATTCATCTTCGGGAAAGTGTTGTCATGTGAAATAAATGTTATGGAAAATAAATTTCTGGGTGAAGTACTGTCCTACGGAATGTATTTTTCGGGATAAAATGGATCGTGTTTAAAGAAACGTTGATCAAGAAACATTATATAAAAAGAAATGTCATAGGAAGCATTGCCCATCATGGAAAGAATCATTTTTATTTCTAAATATATTTTTTATTTTATTGTTTAATTTTCTATATTTTTTTATTTTTTTATTACTTATTTGAATATATGTATATTATTAAAATATTATATATTACTAATATATTATAATTAATATTAAATATTATTAATATATTATAATTAATATAATATATTATTAATATATCATAATTAACATAATATATTATTAATATATTATAATTAATATCGTCTTTGTAGAACAAAAAGTCACTACCCTAGTAGAAATTTTGGTAGGGCCATGGTCATGAAGTGATCATGTCATTATTTGAGATGATCGGGATATGACGAGGCCCATAATGTCCTTGTCCCGATCATGTACTCACCTCAGGCCATGATCATGTACTGATCGGGCAATTCCCCATTTTAATATTTACCCGACAATTGCCTTGTCTGAGCACGAGCATAATAGGGTTTCTCTCATTAATCTCGATCATTGCCTGATGCTAATTTCGTTATGAGGAACAAATAATGTAGCTATGATCGGGAACATTGACTGTTTAGATAATGTAAGCCCTGCTATGGTAAGCATGATAAGGGCATATGCAAAGGCAATGATCATATTTTCTCTAATAGGGCTTACCCAACGAAAACCTGATCATTTCCCGATAGCGCATCGGGCAAATTTCTACTAGGGTAACTACATTTTCAAAATGCCAATTATTCATACACAAAATTCTTTATATATCTTTCAATTTCTGACCGGTGTCCTCAATATTTGTATCAAATGTTAAGAAAATGTGAATCTATCAATTGGTATTTTAACTTTAAAAATGCATCAATTATTTTTCGTAATAATTACATACAAATTTGAAATTTCAGATTTTCATAAAAATTTAGTTGGTGAATTTTAGTTCCATAATACGTTTTATTATATATTTTTAAATAATTTTTATATTTCTTATTATTTATTTTTATAAATAAATGTAATTCCTTTTATGATTTAATAGTTTTATTTATTATATATTTCTTCTTAAGTGAACATTATAACTTATTGTGTTTTTGGGTCATGCTTGATGATCACTGCACTTCCTGTTCGACGACAACAATCTGGGCAACAATTAAAACAAAAGCAACAATAACAATGGCGTTTTGTATGTCAGCTACTTTACAAATCAGGCCTTATTTAAATTATTTTTTTTTTTTTGCAACTATTTCATTTTTCTATTACAAATGATCCTCCGCATAATTAACATATTGCAAGCGCACGACAGTGTTTGTCTTTAATTGAAGTCATGCAAAACCAACAAGAACAACGAGAAAATATTGTCTTAATTATTGTTGCTGTTATGACATTCTTCAAAATTGACATAATAGCAGCATTTTTTTGTGAAAATTGTAAAAAGAGATTTATAGATTTAAATGATGATCTCAGTGTGATTTATATCAGAAACTTTACTACACATAGCATATAAATTTGTTGCACAAACCAACTCATTGTCTATCCATAGTATTGGGTTCTCTTAACTGCTAAGCCGGTTTTTTAGCCAATGTTTCAACCAATTTTCAACCGTTTTAGTACAATTTGGTGTGTGTATAGGATATTATTTCAAGTGCATACACCGAATTTGATATTTTCATCAACCAATTTATACAAATCCCGTTTAAACTGAATGAAGTTGGTTGTTGGCACTAACTGTACAAAATCAAAAATCAAAAATTTTGTACTATAAAATAATTTGCGTAAAAATATTAACTATAGATAAAAAAATATTAAGTAGCATTATTCAATTACTTATTATATGAATATTCTAATTATATGAATATATTTTATACTTAAAACTTATTAATATTAAAAAATATTTTCTAAAAATTTATGTTACAGAAACTTAATATATTAACTGATTATATTAACTTCAAATAAATACAATTAATAATAAAACAATTTTCTCTTTTTCTTTTAGGTGAGTGCTAAATTTCCACAATATTAAATTTACATATTAAGAGTGAGTATCTGTTATGTATGTTTTCTATTTTAAACAAAAACATTTTTCTTTTGAATTACAAAAATGAAAGATGGTAATAAACAGAAACATGTTTCTTATCAATTTTGAAAAATGAAAGATTTTAATAAACTTGAATTATCGTTGAATTTTTAATGAAAACAATATCAAATTAAATATCTCAAAACAAAAATTTGTTCATTGCTTCATTCCAGTTAAACAAAAGTACAAAAGTTACCAATTCCTTTCAAAAATTGTTTTTCTCTACCAAAATTTGATTTGAATAATAATTTTCATACAACATTCGAAACTATGAAGCTGTATTAAACACCCCATATTTCGCAGAATTGGTAAAACAGAAATATATTTGTTTTTTCAAATTGAAATAAAGAAGAATTAAAATAAATTTATTTTCTATAATAATTTTTGCATTTATATATTTTGTTGAAATTGCTTAAAGCGAAACATGCGTATTTGTGATTCGAAAAAAGGGAATACAAAGAATATTTTTTGAAACTACAACCATTCCAAATTTTGCTGAATTTTCAAATAGCTTTTTTGAATTATTCATTACTTTTCAAATTATTCTATGAAACTTTCTATATAATAGTTCAAATGTGTTACTTTTCATTGGGTTTATCTATCAAAATGGAAATTTTTAACTCAACGTGTTCCATATAAGTACTATTTAAAGAACATACAAAACCATACAAATTTTTATACAGCTTATAAATTATAAATACAAAAACTTTCTATAAAAACTTAAAACTATTTACATAAAGAAAATAGTGTTGATGAATTATAAAATTAAAATAATTTATTTTAATTCATGTCGTATACCTTTTATATTATTTCAAATTCAAATATAAGCAAATCAAAATGTTTTATCACAGATTTAAATCAAAAATACAGCAGTTTTTAATATGATTTGAAAACTTTTGCTAAATTTTTAATAAATAATATAGCAATTTAATGTAAAAAATCATTTCAGATATATTGCAAAATATATTTTTCTAAATTCAATATATAATAAAATATTCTAAAAACATAAATTAAAATATATTAACGTGCAACTCACACTGCGTTACATGTGTCAGTTTGACAGGCGGCGATACGTGTTGGGTACGTGTTGTAGTGCAGTAGCATGATAAAGACCCCCCATTATAATTGAATCTATGCAAAAATTATCTCATCTAGTTTTTATGCAAATATTAAAAAAGGTGCAGTTGATGAAAGTCACACTTGTGCATATTGCATTAGCAAAACATGCATAAAAATTGTTATAAATCATTTTAAAATTGATAAGGAAAATTTAAATATAAAAAAAAATATGTTATACACCCAGAAAAATATACTATATAAATAATAGTTTTTTACTATTAAAAATAGTCAAAAGGATAAATTATTATATTAATCGGAAATAGTATTAAATACTAGAAAATACCATGACATTGACATTGAGTATATATGAAAAGATTTATTTTTTGTATACTATTAAATCAATAACTGTCCTATTTACCAATTTTAATGGGATTTGAGAGAATTTTTTTCTGGGTGTAAAAAATTTTAAAATTGATAAGAAAAACGTATTTAAATATGTTTAAAAATAAACGTAAAGAAATACTATTAAAATAATTAAATTATGTCAAAAAATACACTCAGAAAAAAACCCATATAATTAGTTTTTAAGATTAAAATTAGGCAATAGAATAAATCATTATTTTAATCGGTAAATACCATTAATTTTTATTAAATACTATTAAATTAGGTTTGAGTTAATATGAAAAAAGTTATTTTGCGTATACTATTAAATCAATATCTGTTCTATTATAAAATTTTAATGGGATTTCATGGAACTTTTTTTATGAGGGTAGTCTTTTTTAATAATATAAAAGAAAAAAATCTCTCAAATCCCAATAAAATTGGTCAATAGGATAATTATTGATTTAATAGTATACAAAAAATAAATCTTTTCGTATAAACTCAATGGCAATGTCATGGTTTTTTCTAGTATTTAATGTTATTTTCCGATTAAAATAATAATTTATCCTATTGACTATTTTTAACAGTAAAAAACTATTTTTGTATTTTTTTCTGGCATTAATAAATTTAAATAATGTAGAAAATAAGAAATAAAAGTTTGTCAATACTTTAATAAGTTGATAATTAAGCAAACAGTTTTTTTGAAAAGTATTTGTTAACGTTTATTAAAAAGTTGTTAATTTAGTAAAGAAAACTTAACAATTAATTAACTGCAGCATAGTGATGACTGACAGACTGACTTAAAATTGTAAGGACAGATAAATTAGTATTGTTAATAATTGTAGAAAATTGTAGAGAATAAGGTAGAGTATAATGTAGAATATATTATAGAGAAAAAAATTTAGAAAATAATGTAAAAAAAAACAACGTAGAGAAGAATGTAGAGAATAATGTAGAAAACAATGTAGAATAATTTAGAAAACAATGTAGAGAATAATTTAGAGAATAATGTATTAAATAATGTAGAAAAGAACGTGGAGAAATATATAGAGAAGAACTTGTAGAGAACAATGTAGAGAAGATTATATAAAATAATCTAGAGATAAACGTAGAGAACAATTTAGAGAATATTATAGAGCACAATATAGAGAAGAATGTAGCAAATAATATAAATAACAATGTAGAGATGAATGTAGAGAAGAATGTAGAAAACAATGTGGAGAACAATTTAGAGAACAATGTAGAGAACAATTTAAAGAATAATGTAGAAAACAACGTAGAGAAATATGTAGAGAAGAATTTGGAGAATAATATAGAGAACAATGTATAGAAGAATGTACAAAATAATGTAGAGATAAAAGTAGAGAACAATGTAGAGAATAATTTAGAAAACAATGTAGAGAATAATGTAGAGAATAATTTAGAGAATAATGTATTAAATAATGTAGAAAAGAACGTAGAGAAATATATAGAGAAGAACTTGGACAATAATATAGAGAACAATGTAGAAAATAATGTATAAAATAATGTAGAGATAAATGTAGAGAACAATTTAGAGAATATTATAGAGCACAATATAGAGAAGAAAGTAGAAAATAATATAAAGAACAATGTAGAGATGAATGTAGAAAATAGCGTAGTTAAGAATGTAGAGTATAATGTGTAGAACAATGTATAAAAGAATGTAGAGAACAATTAAAAAATAATGTGTTTAATAATTTAGAAAATAATGTAGAGATAAATTTTAGAGAACAATGTTGAAAATGTTGTCTATATACATTGTAGATAAATAATGTATAAATTAATAGTAAACATATGTAGAGAACGATATAGAGAAATAAAAATAAAAACAAACTACAATGTAGGGAACAATGTAAAGAAGACTATATAAAAATACATGAACCAAACAGATATTTCTATATGACTGGCATATCTATTAAAAGCAAACGATATATGACAATGTTTTGCAATTAATTTAACATTTATTTTAAAGAAAAAATAAATAAAAAAAAAGACAAATAAGCAACTGTCAGACCGACTATTTACTGAAAAAAGCAGTTTCGGGAGGACATGCAATAATGTTTTGTGACGTAATGCGCTTCAATTATCGACATGCGATATAGTTCAATTTATTATTACTCATTTAAATTGTATATTTAAAATACAAAATTTTTAAATTTTCATTAAAAATCAAATAAATTAAAATTTTTCTTAAAAAGTCGAATTTTTAATATAAATTAAATTTTTAAAAAAAAAATCATATTTCAAAAACAACGTCAAATTTTTAACTATAATTTGAGATTTTGACTAAAATGGGAGAATTCGACTTAAATTGGAGATTTTTAATAAAATTGGAGATTTTTAATAAAATTTGAGATTTTAACTAAACCTGGATATTCTACATAAAATTGGAGAGTTTAAATAATATTGGAGTTTTAAACTAAAATTTAAGATTTTAACTAAAATTGGAGATTTTAACTAAAATTGGAGATTTTAACTAAAATTGGAGATTTTAACTAAAATTGGAGATTTTAACTAAAATTAAAATTGGAGATTTTAACTAAAATTGGAGATTTTAACTAAAATTGGATATTTTAACTAAAGTTGTTGATTTTAACTAAAATTGGAGATTTTAACTAAAATTGTAGGGTTTAACTATAATTGGAGATTTTAAATAAAATTAGAGATTTTTAACTAAAATTTGAGATTTTTAACTAAAATTGGAGATTTTAACTTAAATTGGAGATTTTAACTAAAATTGTTGATTTTAACTAAAATTGGATATTTTAACCATAATTGTAGATTTTAACTATAATTGGAGTTTTTAACTAAAATAAGAGATTTTGAACTAAAATTTGAGATTTTTAACTAAAATTGGAGATTTTAACTTAAATTGGAGATTTTAACTTAAATTGGAGATTTTAACTAAAATTTTTGATTTTAACTAAAATTGGATATATTAACTAAAATTGTAGATTTTAACTATAATTGGAGATTTAAACTAAAATTAGAGATTTTTAACTAAAATATGAGATTTTTAACTAAAATTGGAGATTTTAACTTAAATTGGAGATTTTAACTAAAATTGGAGAACTTAACTAAAATTGGAGATTTTAACTAAAATTGGAGATTTTAACTAAAATTGGAAAGTTTAACTAAAATTGGAGATTTTAACTAAAATTGGAGATTTTAACTAAAATTAGAGATTCTTAACTAAAATTTGAGATTTTTAACTAAAATTGGAGATTTTAACTTAAATTGGAGATTTTAACTATAATTGGAGATTTTAACTCAAATTTGAGATTTTTAACTAAAATTTGAGATTTTTAACTAAAATTTGAGATTTTTAACTAAAATTGGAGATTTTAACTAAAATTGGATATTTTTAACTTAAATTGGAGATTTAACTAAAATTGGAGAATTTCAACTAAAATTGGAGAATTTTAACTAAAATTTGATATTTTAACTAAAATTTGAGATTTTTAAGTAAAATTGGAGATTTTAACTAAAATTGGATATTTTAACTAAAATTGGAGATTTAACTAAAATTGGAGAATTTTACTAAAATTGGAGAATTTTACTAAAATTGGAGAATTTTTCTTAAATTAGAGAATTTAACTAAAATTGATGATTTTACCCAAAATTGGATATTTTAACTAAAATTGAAGATTTAACTATAATTGGAGATTTTAACTAAAATTGGATTTAACTTTAATTGGAGATTTTTAACTAAAATTTGATGTTTTAACTAAAATTGTAGATTTTAACTAAAATTGGAGATTTTTAACTAAAACTTGAGATTTTTAACTAAATTTGGAGATTTTAAATTAAATTGGAAATTTTTACTAATATTGGAGATTTTTAACTAATATTGGAGATTTTTAACTAAAATTTAAGAATTTTACTAAAATTGTAGATTTTTACTAAAATTGGAGATTTTAACTTAAATTGGAGATTTTAACTTAAATTGGAGATTTTAACTTAAATTTCATATTTTAACTAAAATTTGAGATTTTAACTAAATTTAGAAATTTAAACAAATTATATAGATTTTGCGTAAATTTGAGATATAAACTAAAATTGGAGATTTAAACTGAAATAATAATTTAAAAATATTTAAGAGTAGAATTAAGAGTAGAAATTACAAAATAATTAAAATTCGAAAAAAAAATCTAAATATCGTTTAAAACTCTAAATTTATATGCAATATCCTTAATCTCTAAAAAAAATCTCTTTAAAAATTAAATTTTTTCACTAAACTTCCAAAGAATGCGAACTGACATGCAAGCGAAAACGTCATCTACAACCACGACACCTACTACACAGCAGCACATAATATTGCGATTAGGTCACGTATTTAATCAGCTTTCATAATTTTTTTTTATATTATATATATTTTTTGTATCATATAAACAACCCTAATGCAAGGCTACCGCGTGTGATGACTTTTTGCAAATTTGCAACTGAAAGAAAATGAATAAAATAAAATTAAATATTTGCAAGGTGTCAAAATGTTTATTTAAAAGTTGTTCATTGTTGCCAGCGACGGCAGCATCAGCAACAGCATGTTGCTCACTTGCATGCGAGCAACAGACAGACATAGCAACAACATATATAGAGGCACAAACAACAGGCTACTTTGAAATAAGCTCTGCCAAATGTTACGAATGCAAAACGCATCACAATGGCAAATTACGTGCCACACTTTTTAATCTTTTATTTGCATTAAAATGTTTGCATCATTGACAACGCTGACATTTGACAATTCAACGGGCATGATGACGTCGGCTTTCAGTGTGACTTAAGGCGAGCAACAGGAAAAATGCCATATGTAGGTTAAGCAGTTGGAAAATGTTGAGTAGCATCAATGGGAAGGACAAAAATGATATGCGAAAATAACAGATTTCAATGGGTGAGCGAACGTGCTATTAGAAGTCATAGAATTCATAGGTGTTGCCTTGATGTTTGATTTTTTTAAGTTGACGCTAATTAACTGTCAGATTTTTTATGTAGAAGATGGTATTCTGGAGAAAAACAAAGTGGTAGCGTGAACAACATGTTTATAAAATCGATAGAAAATCAAGGTACACTTAAAAAATCGTAGACCTTGACTATAGGTATATGGTAAGCGATATAGTAAGTGGTTCTTGGATGAGCCAATATATTTTCACAATTTATTTGACAAATAAATTGGAGAAATTGAAGATTTCTACCAAAATTGCTGATTTTAACTTAAATTGATGATTTTTACTAAAATAATAGATTTTTCACTAAAACTGCAGAATTTTACCAAAATTGCTGATTTTAACTAAAATTGCAGATTTTTAATAAAATTATAGATTTTTACTAAAATTGGAGATTTTCACAAAAATAATAGATTTTTCTCTAAATCTGGAGATTTTTACCAATATTGCTGATTTTAACTAAAATTGCAGATTTTTAATAAAATTAGAGATTTTTACTAAAATTGGAGATTTTAACTAAAATTGGAGATTTTTACTAAAATTATAGATTTTTCACTAAAACTCGAGATATTTACCAAAATTACTGATTTTAACTAAAATTACTGATTTTAACTAAAATTGTATATTTTTCACCAAAATTCGTGATTTTTACTAAAATTGGAGATTTTTGATAATATAGGAGATTTGACCAAAATTGCTAAATTTAATTAGAATTGGAGATTTTTAATAAAATTAGAGATTTTACTAAAATTGGAGAATTTTACATAAATTTTAGATTTTTACTAAAATTGCAGATTTTTACTAAAGTTATAGTATTTTCAGCAAAATTTGAGATTTTTGATAATATAGGAGATTTTGTTGGAATATTTTACTAAAATTGCAGAGTTTTAACAAAATTGAAGATTTTTCTAAATTCAGAGATTTTCACTTAAATTGGCGACCTTCTCTAAAATTGTAGATTTTTCCCTAAAATTGAAAATTTTTACTACAATTATAAATTTTCATTAAAATTGGAGGTTTTCACTAAAATTGAAGGTTTTCACTAAAATTGGAGATATTCACATTAGATTTTCAATAAAAATGAAATTGTTTAAATATTTAAAAATATTCAGAGAAATTTAAGATTTTACGATGAAAATTAAGATTTTTACTAAATTTGAGTACTTGAATCAAATTTTTGATTTTGCTTATAATTGAAGATTTTCAACTAGAAAAAATTGAAGATTTTCACAAAAACTTCAGTTTTCATAAAAAATTATAATTTTTTTTATAAAATTGGAGATTTTTATAAAATATTGAGATATTCAGTGAAAATTCTAGATTTTGATTAAACCCAATTTATACTATACTTAGTATTCACTACAGTTCGAAAAATCATAGTTCATTTCTTGAATTTGCAATTACAAAAAACTACAGCAATTTAGTGACTAGGCGTTCAAGCAACAATTTACGTTGGTCAACAACAACTGTACGTGTTGTCCAAAAGCCATACGAATCTAACAAACAAACAAACAAACATATAAATAAATGTTGTTGTGGGTAGAAAGAAATAACCTGGCTTAAAGGCTTTTGTTCCCAAACGGGAAACACCTTCAAAATGACAAGAGTGCTGCAACAAAGGTAACCAGAATAACTGTGGCAAGAGCAGCTACAGAAATCACAATGACTGCCAGCAACCACAAAGGTAACAGCAGCAGCAATAGCAACAGCAACATATGCAACAACAATATATGCCACACTAACAACAGCAATGCATTTCTTAACTGTTTGTTGATTTTAGCCACTAGAACGCATACGATATTCTTTGCTTTTCTTTAGATCAGAATCTATTTCAGGATTTTTTTTCTTACTCGTGATTTTTTTTTTTTCATTCATCTTATTTTTCCGTCTTTTATTTAAAGTAAAGGTTTCAATTTTCTATTACGGTTTCTTTTTTTGTTTTGTATTGTTGTTAGTGTCGTTTTTTGTGCAGTGGTTGGTTGCCACATGTTTGAGAAAAGAAAAACGCGCTCAGAATTTCTTGACAATGAACGGCGTTTATTTGCAGTGCTTGTCAATGTTGTTTGAGATACACTTGCGGAAAATTGAAATTTGAGATTTTAAATTTGATATTTTCACTATAATTTGGAATTTCCCTAAAAACTAAGATTTTCACTACAATAAGAGATTTTTACTAAAAAACTAAGATTCTCACTAAAATATATTGGAGATTTTCCAAATATTTTCAAAAAAATTTGAGATTTTTAATAAAATTGACGATTTTCAATAAAATAGGAGATTTTCAATAAAATTGGAGATTTTCAATAAAAATTGGAGATTTTCAATAAAAATTGGAGATTTTCAATAAAAATTGTAGATTTTAAAAAAATTTGAGATTTTTAATAAAAATTGGAGATTTTCATAAAAATTGATTATCTTAAATAATGTTGATATTTTCAATAAAATTGGAGATTTTCAATAAAATTGGAGATTTTCAATAAAAATTGTAGATTTTCAAAAAATTTGAGATTTTTAATAAAAATTGGGGATTTTTAATAAAATTGGAGATTTTCAATAAAATTAGAGATTTACAATAAAATTAGAGATTTTCAATAAAATTGGAGATTTTCAATAAAATTGGAGATTTTCAATAACATTGGAAATTTTCACTTAAATTTGAGATTTTCTATAAAATTGCAGATTTTTAATAAAATTGGAGATTTTCAATAAAATTGGAGATTTTCAATAAAATAGGAGATTTTCAATAAAATTGGAGATTTTCAATAAAATTGGAGATTTTCAATAAAATTAGAGATTAAAAATAAAATTAGAGATTTTCAATAAAATTGGAGATTTTCAATAAAATTGGAAATTTTCAAAAAAATTAGAGATTTACAATAAAATTAGAGATTTTCAATAAAATTGGAGATTTTCAATAACATTGGAAATTTTCACTTAAATTTGAGATTTTTAATAAAATTGGAGATTTTCAATAAAATTGGAGATTTTCAATAAAATTGGAGATTTTCAATTAAAATTAGAGATTTTCACTTAAAGTTGAGATTTTCTATAAAATTGCAGATTTTTAATAAAATTGGAGATTTTTCAATAAAATTACAGATTTACAATAAAATTAGAGATTTTGAATAAAATTGGAGATTTTCAATTGAAGATTTCCAATAACATTGGAAATTTTCACTTAAATTTGAGATTTTCTATAAAATTGAAGATTTTTAATAAAATTGGAGATTTTTAATAAAATTGGAAATTTTCAATAAAATTAGAAATTTTGAATAAAATTGGAGAATTTCAATAAAATGGGAGGTTTTCAATAAAATGGGAGATTTTCAATAAAATTAGAGATTTACAATAAAATTGTAGATTTTCAATAAAATATGAACTTTTCAATAAAATTGGAGTTTTTCAATAAAATTTACAATAAAATTCCAGATATTTGAGATATGGAAAAACTTGAAGATTTTCAAATTATTTGAGATTTTCAAAAAATTAGAGATTTTTAATAAAAATTTGAGATTTTCTATAAAATTGGAGATTTTCACTAAAATTGGAGATTTTTACTTAAATTTGAGATTTTCAATATAATAGGAGTTTTTCAATTAAATAAAATAAAATCGTATATTTTTAATTAAATTTGAGATTTTCAATAAAATTTGAGATTATCAATAAAATTGGAGATTTGAAAAAAAAATTGAAGATTTTCAAGAAAGTTGGAGATTTTTCAATAAAATTAAAGATTTTGAATATAGTTTAAGATTTTCAGTAAAATTGGAGATTTGTATATAAGAGATTTTTGAGATTTTCATTAAAACTGGTAATTTTCAATAATATTGGATATTTTCAATAAAATTTGCCATTTTAACTAAAATTGGAGATTTACAATAAAATTGGAGATTTACAATAAAATTAGAGATTTACAATAAAATTTAAGATTTTCAATAAAATTGGAGATTTTCAAAATACTGGAGAAATTTAATAAAATTAGAGATTTCTTTAAAATAATATTACGGAATCGATGCCATAAATTTAGAAATATTGTAACCTATCAAAGAATTTGAATGAACGAGAAATTTTTTAAAATTAAAATCGATATACAACGAGATCGAACTTTGTTATCGAAGTTTTTCGAGATAGCTTCAAGACATCGGAGATCTCGAAGACATGACACACTGCGTATTTCTATATTTCTTAAAATTTGAAGGCATTTTTTAAATATTTCGACTTTTAATTTTCTCAGTGTACAAATGTTCTTTTAGCTGCTGCTCTACCTCTACCGTGTAGCATAATTGTTGTAGTTCAGAGCTCCTGTAGCTCAAGGCAAATAAAAGCACACACGCTGTAATCAAAGTCTTTTCTAAAGATTTTTTGAATTTATTTCTATATTTGCCTTGCTTAAATTGTGATTTTTGTTAAATACGTTTTTTAGTATTTATACTGAAAATTTATTTAATTTAATATTTAAACAACATATGAAGTCGCAATGTAAAAGAAAAGGAAAGGATTAATATAAAATCAAAATTTATAAATTCAAAAATTCAAATCAAAAAATAATGAATAACAAAAAATTGAAAAATCGAAAATTAAAAGTATAAAAAAATATATGAATATTATAAAATCAACACAATTTTTTAATTTTTCAACTGCGCTGGATTCAACGTCAGGAATGCGACGCACGATAAACGCGCGGAACGCAGCAAGTGCATACAGCGACGCACGAATAGGCGATCAGACCAACAGACATATAGACGGACATACAAACAGCTGTGGGACAGACTGATCGACGTACGCACAGCTATGCAACCAGATGCATAGATATTGCTGTACTGTGTACTGTGCCATGCGGCGCGCATTGTAATTGATTAAAATTCCTGCAAAATTCACAAAAAAACCTAAACCGACTGTACGTCTGTCTAGATAAATGGACTGATAGATAAACGAAAGTGTGCTTCACATCATTGCGCATAATTTGTTGGTTTCAATGACTGACTGGCCGACGGCAACTTGTAAATGTTGCAACAATTTGCGCGGTAAAATCAAAATAAGTGGCATTTCTGATAATTTATTATGTGCAATAAAGCCTATAAAATGTTTCAGAAATTATCTGAAAATGTGATATAGTGATACAGAAGAAGTAAAACAATTAATAAGGAACAACACAAAATTAGGAATTCGAAAAAAATTGTACTGAACTGCACAAAGTATCAAAATGATCACTTCAAATTGATGTCCCAAAAAAGCATTTTGTATAAATTTTAAATTATTTTTTTCTTATAAATTTCTATGCATTTTAATTATTGCTTGCATAAATTATAAATTTTCTGTTATCGCAGTTTGCAGCACATTATTTTTAATTGACGGTTGTCATTACAGCAATTTATGACAAATTTTTATACATCTAAACATTTTGCACCGTTGTTGTTAACAGCAGCAGCAACTACTAGCAGCAGTTGCTACTTCCACACATTGATCTGTTGTAATTTGCAGCAGCCAAACAACAAACGACTCGTGAAATTGTTAACTTAGTCATATGCAGTTTACTTCTTGTTGACAGCAGCAGCAACAACAACCTCAAATACAAAAAAAAATCACTGAAAAACAAAAGACATAACTACTAAATATTCTAAATTGATCACGATGCATGATCGCTAGCAATTTATTTGCTTTGAGCCATTTTTTAAAAATGCAAATTGCAAAATGTTGCTGAGGATGTTGCTGTTGCTGCTGATATTGCTTCTACTGCCTACTACTGAGCAGCCATGGTGTCGTTGATATTAATGGCTAATCGAAGTGGCAGCCATGTGTATGTGGAATGTGTGAATAACGTGACTTTTGAGTAACACTTTGAATTTCTTTGGGTAAATTTTGGTTCACTATAAAAAAAAAACATTTAATAAGAAAAATAAAATATTTATGGAAGTTTTTCATTAAGAAAAAAATTAATATTAAAAAATTCAATTAGATTTGATTGCATTTTTTGTAATCCCAAATATAAAAAATAAAAATAAGTATGAAATTTTTTATTTAATTCGAAAGCTCTTTGCTAAGATTTGCAAATACGCTATACAAAATACCTTGAACGCATTTCATAAGGCTCTAAAAACTTTTCAAAAAGCTCTTAAGAGTTTTGAGTTTGAAAAAAGCAATTTTCAAAAAGCTCTAAAAAAAACTTTTCAAAAAGCTCTTAAAAGCTTTTCAAAAAGCTCTTAAAAGCTTTTCAAAAAGCTCTTAAAAGCTCTTCAAAAAGCTCTTAAAAGCTCTTCAAAAAGCTTTTCAAAAAAGCTCTTAAAAGCTTTTCAAAAAGCTCTTAAAAGCTTTTTAAAATTTTCGAAAAGCTTTTCAAAAAGCTCTTAAAAGCTTTCCAAAAATCTCTTGAAAGCTTTGCAAAAATCTCTTGAAATCTTTGCAAAAAGCTTAAAAAACTAAAAAAAAAAATTTAAAGCTTTTCAAAACGATTTTGAAAGCTTTTCAAAAATGTTTTAAAAACTTTTCAAAAATCTGTTAAAGCCTTTCAAAGAGTTCATGCAAGCTTTCGCAAAAAACAAAGCTCTTAATAATAACCTTTTAAAACATTTTAATTCTTTTTTTTATTCAATCTGAATATAATTATTTTAAAACACACAATTTGTAACATTGATTTGTATAAATACTTCTGTCAAATTACATTTGTCCTTCCAATTTGTCAAATTCGTCCTTCCAATTTGTGCTCAAATTGCGCTTCTGAATGCAAAAAAAAAAACAAAATATTGCACTCGGTTACTCTTTTTTCAGACAGATATTAATAAATTTAATCACTGTTTACAATTGCCACAAAAAAAACAGAAATCACGAAAAATTTATCATCAAAATATGAAAAATTTTAAATTTTTATAAAAATGTCCGATTTCTGTCACAGATAATGTGATGTCGAGGACGCGAGTTTGATTTATGACACATTCCGAAACATTTCAATTTTAACAACAAAAAAAAAATGTTTTTATTTATATACAAAAAATTCACAACAAAATATTGATCTGCATGTTGGCATATTTTGCATATACATACATGGTAATGAACTTTTTGCCAAACGAACTTCAACTTTTGTGTGGTCAACATGAGACCGATACAATGCTGCCAAATTTATGTGCAGTAGCGTAAAATTTAATTATGGTAAGAGAAGGTAGAGGTGAGTGGTAAATGCTGATGGTTATTGGTAGCAAAAGGACATGCACTTATGCGGGACTTATTTTGTAGCTAATTGATTTTCCACTAAAGAAGAAACCGAAAATATTACAAAATTTTATATTTTATAAGAAATATATAAATTATGTAAGAATAAATCTGAACAATTAATTAAGAAATATATAAATAAAATATTGTATAGTATTTAATCTAGTCTGTAAGGAATTGTTTTCCAAAGAATTACTAAAATTAAATGAAATGAAATATATAAATTATAGCAAATACTGGAATTTTCTTATTCAAATGTTGATGAAAAAATATAGATTTTAATTTTTTCGGCAATGCTCATAAAAAATTCTCAAAAAAAAAATATTAACAAACATTTTAAATAATGTTTTTAATAACTTTTTCGAGAAAGCACATATTGGAAGCTATTTAAGCTTTTCGACGAATCTCATTTAAAGAATGCATTTAAAAACCTTTTCAAAAAACATTTGGGAAAAGCTTTTTAAAATTTCTTCAGATTTTTCGCCAAATCACTTAAAAGTTTTTCTACAAAGATTTTCAATTTATTTTTTTCAATAAAAAACTTTAAATTTTTTTAAGAAAAACATGCTTTTATAAAGTTTAAATACTTTGTCATGTAGACATTTTTATTCAAAAGCATTTTGAAATATTCAAAAGATTTTAAACGTAAAAAAGTATTATTAATTTTTTATATTTAAAATTTTCAAAAATTTAGTTTATCAGCTTTTCGACAACGGTCATAAAAGCTTTTTCAACAATACTATTAAATAAAAAATCTATTAAAATGGCAAACTTTTTAAAAGCTCTATTACAGCCAAGCTCATAAATGCATTTCTACAAAGCTTTGAAAAGAGCTTTTACAGATAAAAAAAATGTTCATGTAAACTTATTTGATAGGGGGATTGAACAAAATCAAAGTTCTGTGACATTTGAAAAAAAATATTTTTTTTTTGCGATTTTACTAAAATTCTGAAATTTCACGTCTCTTGTCAACAGAAGATATTATCCTAGGGTGGTGAAATTTTTAATAGAAGTTACTTATGTATAGAGACAACATCAAAAATTTGCTTTTTTCAATTCCATCTATTATTTATTCAAAAACATTTTAAAGTTTTCAAAAAGCTTTTAAATGTATGTAAGATATTAAGGTCAATTCTAAATAAATATTCCCACAAATAATGTTTGGGATAAAAAAGCTTCTATGTACATTTAAAACAAAGCTTTTTTTCTACCAAAAATAATTTTTGGGATTATTTATTTAGAATTGGCCCCATTATTAATATTTTTTTCAAAAATTGCATAATATATTTTTTGAAAAAATATTTATATAACTAATAATGTAATATTCAAGTGCAAATAAATAATATATAACAACAAAAAAAAATGCATTTACTTTCGCTTGGCCCAGTTATTTATAAAATACTGATTTACAGATTTACATTTCTACACTTTTCTTTATAAAGGCAAGTTGAACAACAACAAAAAAAAAAAGAAAAGTTAAAAAATGATAAAGTCGCACTATGCAAAAATCGCTTTTAAATGGCTGCTAATTGCAGCCACAGTGCAAAAATAAAGTCAAACACTTGACGGGGTGTCAAACAGCAAGTGTCAGTGAACAACAGTGACAAGTACAACAATTTGAAGAGCCTACAAAAACATTTCGAAAAGCCAACAACAACAACATAACACAAAGCTCATAACAACATCAACATCGTCATTATCATCACACAAAACCAACAAAAACAAGCACATTAATCTATGCATCCAAGAAAACCCATTGACAATATTTGCATTTCTTGTTCAAATGAAAGCTACAAATGATTGTAGTAGGTGTTGCTTTAATAACGCTTTAAGCTCTTTTTTGCATTGCAGCTACTGTTGTAAAAGAGATCAGTATTTATGTGTGGTTGTTGCTTGTTTTGTTGTCGTTAACACGGACATACAAATGTTGCAAATCGTTGTCACACTTGACAATAAAGAGTGCGTGCTTAGTTGGCAATACTACGTAGAGTTGTCGCGCAGTCAAGACAGAGTACATTTTAAGATTTTCTTCTAATAGAAAAATGCACTTTTTTTTATCAAAAATACTTTCAAGTTTTCTAAGCATAATTGCATTTTTTATTATGACGATAAACATATAATAAATATATATATATTTGGCACAAACATTTTTAAACTTGCCGCAATCACTTTAGAATACATACTTGTTGCAAGCATTTAAAATAGTGTCTGCTAGAACAAAGAACAAGAAAAAACAAATAACCTATATAGCTAAAAAACATTTATATGGTTCGCACAATTATTACTCATTCAACAAGCATTAAATTATGCTTGTATAAATAAAATATATTAGCAGTTTACTATTTGTTATTTGTGACAAACATAACTTAGTATAAAATAATAATAATAATAATATCAAAATTTCAAAACATATTTTTATATTAGAAAATTTTAATTTAAATAAAAACTAGTTTATCGTAATATGTTTGTGTTGCAATATAATTTTATATTTATTACCACTGATTGTTTTAAATTGATCTACCACCTATATTAAATATGATATTAATTGAAAACCCCAATGTTCACAGGTAATTTAATCGCCTTTGCATGCTACACGCACTCCAAACAACCTAAACCAATTCAATCGACTATCGCTGATTTACATTAAATCGTCCATCAAAAATCTTTTTAAATATCGACTACATTTAAAACGTTGCAACTAAAATCTTTTGCGTGCATTAAGCAAATTATTCAAATAAAAATTTTAGTGTCGATCAATTGATAGTCGATGACACACAACTAGCATTCAAGCAGTTGTCTTCATATGCACTGCAAAAATTAAATAATTTTATATTTTATTTTAACAAATTTAAAAATCAGCATCTATTACAAATTCCATGTATGTCATATGAATTAATTGCAACACTTTGACTCACTCACCGACTGCAGCATTCATTTGTTTCAATTAGCAAAATATTAAATAATTTATTTAAATGTATGCGCTGCATTCATTTGTTGTATCTCAAGTGTATGAGACATCAAAATGCATGGCATAAGTTTTTGTATAATGTGCATTATAAATATTTGTGTGTTTCTAATATGAGATCATTTTCTTGATATCACACACAATATGTGACTGCATTCAATTAGTGCAAGATTTTGTTTGCAAACGTTTTAATTGCAATGTAAATTGGAAGTTTTTTTTTTGTTCTTCTAATGCATTCGATGGCAGTAACCTTGATGTAAATAATGAGTCAATAAATAGATCGATTGTTTTTGTACTATACATAAAAAATAAGAATTAATAGACTTTTGTGATATATGAAGCCCTATTGATTTTTTTATTTCAATGCCAAAGATCTAACTTAAAAGAAACAACATACAATTATTTTTGTATGTAGTTATTACAAACAGAAAGTTTAAAAGATTTCAAAGCTTCAATGAGCTTCCAAAGCTTTAATAAACTTTAAAATATTGAAAGAGCTTTTAAGCTTTAGTAAGCTTTTGAAGATTTAAGGAGCTTTTAAAGCTTTATGGGGCCTGCAATTAGTTTTTGTATGCCTATATACGAGTTAAAGCTGTAATGAGTTTTTGTGAGCATTTCTTGTTGTAATGAGCTTTTAAAGATATAATGAGCTTCTAAAGTTGGAAGAACTTTTAAAGATTTAAGGAGCTCTGAAAGCTTTAATAAGGTTTGCCAGCTTTAGTGAGCTTTCGAATTTATAATGAGCTTTTATGGGCTTTTAATGAGCACTTAAAATTGCAATGAGCTTTTATAATATTTAAGTGTATAATGAGTTATAATGAGCATTTTAAAACTTCTTATATGAATAATTTCATTTAAATAGCAATATTAGTATAATTGTGCAATGGTGGCTATTAGTTACATTTTGACTGTCATAGTCTTCTAGCAATCTCTTTGTTTAATGAAAATAATTTTCTGCGTTATCCATGACATTTTACTCATAATCACACAAAAAATATCGCATGTTTCGGCCAAAAGAACGAGTTAAACCATTCATGTTGCTGTCATTTGTAAAGTTATGCATATCAACTGAATTTTGATTAATGACTTTATTGTTTGAACAACAAAAAAACAACAAATAAAACGAAAAACTGAAGAGCCAAGCAATTAAAATGCGTACGATTGATAAGCGCGCAATATTTGAGTGACTTTTTTTTATAATAAATGCATTTATATATTTATTAAATTGTTTAATTGCTGATAGTAGATAAAAGCACAATTTATACAATATTTATTATTTTTATATCTAATTTTTACTAATTCTTTTATTTTTATTCTTACTTTCGTTGCAGGTATGTTGAATGCAAAATTATAAATTGACTATTTTCCAAAAAAAAAAATTGTAGGTATTATTAATAGTTTTTTTATCAAAAGTAGAAAACCAATGTGAATAACAAAAGCTAAAACGTTTTAAATTTGCAAAAATTTAAGGCGATTAAGAAACTAATTTGCAATAGTTAACAAATAAAACTTAAATGCTTTAAAAATAAGTAGGGTGAAGAGAGCAAAAAAAAAGCTAAATAAAAATCACGTCAATAATTAAAACCACAAAAAACCGCTAGACAAATATAAAACGATTGACTCAAAAAACAAACAAACTAACAACGACATTCGTGACAAAGAATGTGAACACACAAAAAAAATATCTAAAAACTTTTGCGACTTTTTTAAATTATTTGCGCAGACAACAACAAATCACGGCAATGGCGACGAGGACGATACACAATGGTCGCGAGTGGGAGAAAAGACTAGCAGAAGAGAGTATTAGAAGAACGAGTAGGGAGAATGTTGCAGAGTAGTGGAACGAGTAGTGGAACGAGTAGTGGAACGAGTAGTGGAACGAGTAGTGGAACGAGTATGTTGAAGACGAGTTTGTGGCAAACGAGTATTAGACCAACGAGTAGAAAGAGATGCAGTCGAATAATAGTAGTACGAGTAGAAAGTGACGAGTGTTTATTTATCGAGTCGGTTGAAGTCGAGTAGAAAGTGACGAGTGTTTGTTTATCGAGTCGGTTGAAGTCGAATATGTTGCATACGAGTATGAGAAGAATGAGTATGATGAATTGTAGACACAATGGTCGCGAGTAATAGAAGATAATAGAAGAAGAGAGTAGTGGAACGAGTAGTGGAACGAGTAGAGGAACAAGTAGTGGAACGAGTAGTGGAACGAGTAATGGAACGACTATGTTGAAGTCGAGTTTGTGGTAAACGAGTATTAGACCAACGAGTAGGAAGAGTTGCAGTCGAATAGTAGTAGAACGAGTAGAAAGTGACGTGTGTTTGGATATCGAGTCGATTGAAGTCGAGTAGAAAGTGACGAGTGTTTGTTTATCGAGTCGGTTGAAGTCGAGTATGTTGCATACGAGTATAAGAAGAACGAGTATGAAGAGTTACAGACTAATATTAGTAGAACGACTAGAAAGTGACTATGGACGAGTATTTATATATCGAGTATGTTGAAGCCAAGTATGTTGAGGATGAGTTTGTTGAGGATGAGTATTCATATAAAAGGTGGGAAGAGACGAGTATGTTGCAAAGCATTACTTGAAGAACAAGTAAAATGTATTGCCGACGAACATTAGTTAAATGAGTAGATAGACTATGGATTTTGAGTACGTTGAATACAAGTACGTTTCATACGATTATTAGAAGAATGAGTAGGAAGATTTGAAGAAGAACATTAGTATAACAAGTAGGAAAAGACTAACTAAGACGAGTATGTTTCATACTATTATTATTAGAACGAGTAGGAAAAGATGAGTATGTTGAAAACGATTATTAAAAAAATGGGTAGTAAGAGTTACAGACAGATATTATTAGAATGAAAGGAATAGACTATGAACGGGTATGTATATATCGAGTACATTGAAGACGAATATATATATATAATAATATTAGTTGTAGAATGAATATGAGTTGCAAATGAATATTGGTAAAATGAGTAGACAGCTGTATTCAGTATATTCAGGTATTTGGATATCCATTATTTTGAAGATGATTATGCCCGAAATGAGTTTTAGGAAAACATGACTATGTTTTAAACGAGTATTAGAAAATCAGAAAGAAATGCAGTCGAGTGTTATTATGCAGACGAGTATTATTATGCAGACAAGTAATATGAGGAGGCAGACATATTCTCACGATATCAAGTATGTTTCATACTATTATTATTAGAACGAGTATGGTAAAACGAGTATGTTAAAAATGATTATGAGAAGAAGGACTCGGAAAAGTTACAGAAGAATGAGAAGATACTTTAGGAAGTTACTATAGAAAGGTATTCGGATATCGAGTATATTGAAATTGAGTATGATGAGAACGAGTATTAAGAAAAGATGTAAACGAGTATTAGTAAAAAAACGGATGAGTATTATTAGAATGAGAAGTAACGACAAGTAGCAATGGACGATTATGTGAAAAAAGAGTATGTTCCAAACGCGTATTTGAAGAGCAAGTAAGAAAAATTGCAGATGAAAATTAGTATAATGAGTAAAACTATTAGGGAGATACTATTGACGAGTACGACGATGTCAAATTCGCTGAAGACGAATATGTATCTACGAGTATTAGCAGAATTTGTATGATGCTAATGAGTATATGTTGGAATACTACATAAAAAACGGGTATACTGCAAAGAAATACTATAACAATGTCATTATGATTACAATATACATAACTTAAAACAACAGTGAAGTTTCACGTAAACGTTTAAAAGGACGACAAACAAATAGACGATTACAATTAGAACCTTACCCAGAACAAAGTAAAATATCAGGTAAACGAGTACTATACAACAACGAGTATTGTACAAACTAACGAGTATGAGAGTACCCACCAAACACAATAGTGACACGAGCCGCAGCGCAGTACACAAAAAGGAGACGCGACAATACGAAGCGACACATGTTGACAAAATGACGATGAAGAGTTAAAGTGGAAGTTGTGTCGTTTTGGTTATAGTTTTTGTTGATTTTGTGGTGCCAGTCGACGACTGACACCTCGTGGACAACACGAACTCTTGTGCTCAAACTCGCGCACTAATTTGCTAGTTACAACAACAAAACCAATTGCAAAATAACAACAACAATAAGAGACAACGATAACAAAATCGAGTCGCCAACGAAAGGTAAACGAAGAAGACTCATTAATAAATGCGAATGTCTATACGTTTGTTCGTTCGTTTGTTTGGCAACATTGTTTATATACATGTATGTGTGCCTGACTGTCTGTCCTTTTGTCTATTCTATCGTACCGCAAGGACATCAATGTCGTTCACATGCATTTATATTCATTTAACTGAAAACTCAACTCAATGAAGTCACTTAAAACATCCGCAAGTGGCCACAGACTGACAGAAAAAGGGTCGCATCAGCGCTACCAAGTCGATTTAGCTACGTGTCCTTTTTACATAAACCGTAAATTAAATCTGTCGCCCATTTAATTTTACAGTGGATACAAAAAATTAAAAATATATATTCTTAAAAGAAATTATTTTCATTTTTAAATATTTTATTTTTTTAATGCAAAAACTAAAGCTCGAATCACACGATTGAATAAACAGTCAACTTTTGAATCAATTTTCAAAACAATTTAAATATCAATCGTGTGATTGCCTTATTTTCCATACAAAAATTGGTTATTAAAATTATTTGAAAATTGATTCAAAAGTTGACTGTTTATTCAATCGTGTGATTCGAGTTTAATTTATCGGGCTCTAGGTCCTCCAAATGCAATTGGTATTATTATTTTTTTAATTTTTTATCTAGAAAAAATTAAAAGACACATTTTGTCAGCATGTATTTAGTATACTATAAAGTTAATAGTACACTTAAAATGTGATACCATAAAACTATTAAATTTATATTGCAATGAAGTTATTAAAAAATATAAAACTGATACTTAGTGTGAATTTAAAAAGTGATTATTCAATACTATTAAATTTATAGTGCTATGATATTACTAAATACTATCAATCGATACTAAATACTATCAATCGATACTAAATACTATCAATCGATACTAAATACTATCAATCGATACTAAATACCATCAATACTGTTAATTTTATAGTGTTCTCAGTCTGACATGTCTCAGAGAAATCCGATGCCTCGAAGCTTAATCGAATAATTTCGATCTCGTTGCTCTATCGATTCTAATTTTTTAAATTTCTCGTACATTAAATTTTTTTGATACGATATTTAAATATACCGCATTGAAGTGGAAATGTTTTTCGAAGCAATCTCGAACTTACTTTATTTGTTTCTTCGCTATCGAGAAAACTCCGAAAGAACGCATCGACATTGTTAGGTCCAATTTGACGCTTGATATCGCTACGAGCAAGTTTCAGATATCGTATGAATTCTGCTTCTTCTCACATTGATCTCGTAACAATGTCGAAACGATTGAAATACTGATTGATGATATTATTAAATATTTAAAACTGATATTTAGATGAATTCAGTATGTACTATTAAATTGATGGTACAATTCTTTCAAAATGTTTAATTGATATGTAGTTTAAATTTAAAATAAGATTATTCAATACTATTAAATTTATAGTACTACGATATTTTTTCAAACTATTAAATGGATAACACTACACATTAAAATGAGAAAAAAAGTTTTCGCAGTAAATTCCATTATGTTTGTATTATTGGAAATGACTCGCAGAATTTGAATATATGAAATAAAAAATTTTCTACGCATAGGTTTACGAGATCTCGGGCAATAACTTTTTTACTGAGCTTTCAAAAAGGTTGTCACATATATTTCGCGTTTAATAAAACGCAATTGTTATATCCAATGAAAGATAAATAAATATTCAATAAACATTTCTTACAATAGTTTGGACTTGATTTGCTGGTTTAAGAAAACTCTACAGAAGATCTCGAAAAATGTAAATTTTGTCGACCAAAATTTTATTAAAAAATGCATTTAAAAAATGGCGAAAAAACGCAAGATGATGCACAGTTTGTAATATTGCAAAATTAGCCTGTACATTTCTAAATAAAATGATGTAAAAATAAAAGAAATCTATGGGTACATTTTGAGAACAGAAAAAATCATATGAAAGCATTACAATTGAGTATTAACTTAAAAAAAACGTATTTTTGTTTATACCCTATACTCATGTGTAACAAGTTATAAAATGTATATGAGAATATTTTAGCGCCTCTTAGTAGGCGTGACTGGTATGAAAAAGTATATATTTTCTTGATCAACATCACTTTCTGAGTCGATTTAGATATAACCGTCTGTCTGTCCGCCTATACACGTAACTTAAAAACTGCTATTCTGAATGCGATGAAATTTAGTTTTAAAATATTTTAGTAGAACAGTAATTCTAAGTTCGAAAATGAGTCGAATTAGTCAACGAACTCTACTACATCCACTACGAGATATGGGTTTACTTTTTAGGATCACATATCTCGTTAAGTATTAAAGATAAAGTTATAAAATTTAAAATTAATTACAAGCAATCATCTATCAATAGGTGCTCAAAAAAGGAGCGTGATCAGCACACATTTTTAATTTTTTATTTTTATGCCTATTTGTATAGCACTCAATTATATTGCTATCACATAACCTTATTTATACTCAAATGTTATTAATATATTTTTGTCATTAATAGCTCAATTTCTTCCAAATAGTGTAAACTAATTTTGGAAATTTTAAATTTGTATATCATCTTACTTTCTCGATTTTTTTCCATTTTTTAAATGATTTTTTGTTTTTAATTTTTGTCAGAAAAAAAATGCTTTTTTCAAGTTCTCCTATCGAGTTCTCTTTAACTAATGAACCAATTTAATAATGTTCTAGGAAATGTTTATTGGATATTCAATTACCTATCATTTGGTATAACACTTGATCATATGTGTTATTTAGAACGCGAGATAATTACAAATATATGTGAGCACCTTTATGAAAGATCGGTTCAAAAGTTATTGACCCTTATTTTGTAAACATATCCAAAGAAACATTATTAAACCATATTTTCGGAATCAGGGTGTCATTTTACATAATACAAAAAAAAACCTTAACTGCTGCGCAGAATGACTGTTGTGTAGTGTTATTCAATACTATTAAATTTATGGTACTAAAATATTTGTTCAAACTATTAAATGGATATTAATTTAAATTTAAAATATGATCATTAAATACTTTTAAATTTATAGTGCTATGTTATGATACTAACAGCGTTACGAATAATCAAAATATAATGTACAGCTTTAATAAATGGCCGGCTTTTTGACGAATCTTTATGTCAAAAGTCGACTTATATCTTAAGTTGGACATTATTTTTGATTATTGGTAACACTGTAAGATGTCATTCAGCACTTTAAAATTGATATTTTAAATTGATATTTAAAAATATAATAATTGAATACTTTTAAATTTATAGTACAATGATATTATACAAAACTATTAAATGATATTAAATTTAAATTTATAAGATCATTCAATACCATTAAATTTATGGTATCATTTATTATATCCTATAAATTCCATACTATTAAATGTATAGTTCAGTTTTTACATTATATCGAAAATAATTAATAAAAAATCCTTAGTGCTGTATCGAACTTATAATACTGAAATTATACAATACCATAAAATTAATAGTATCGTTTTTAATAAATTATTTATTTGAAAACTAATAATTATTGAATACTTTTGAATTAATAGTATAGCTGTACCGAACTTACAATACTGAAATTATAAAATACCATAAAAATAATAGTATCGTTTTTAATAAATTCTATATTTGAAAACTAATAATTATTGAATACTTTTGAATTAATAGTATTAAATAAATATTTTCAAATACTAATGTATTCAATGAATTAAATACTATTAAATTAATAGTGCAGACTTTTTACACTTATAAGCAATACTATTAAGTTAATGGTATCACGTAATTTCAGTATTATTCCAATGGTATAACATGCTATTATTGTATTTTGCGTATTATTTTCCGTTTATCAATATTTTGTAAAACTGTTATCCGTAAAATTAATAGTATAGACTTCTTACACTTATAAGCAGTACTATTAGATTAATGGTATCACATAATTTTTTGTATTATTCCATAACATGCTATTATTTTATTTTGCGCATTATTTTCGATTTATCAATATTTTGTAAAACTGTTATTCGTAAAATTTTCAACCGTTGTCTTCAACAATATGTTTTGATTAATTGATCTAGTGTCTCCACTACATTGTTATACGTTTTACTTGTGGCTTTTGGCCTTGTTTTTTTTTTTAACATACCATAAAATTAATAATATCGTTTTAAATAAATTCTATATTTGAAAACTAATAATTATTGAATACTTTTAAATTAATAGTATTTAATAAATATATCCAAATACTAATATATCCAATGAATTAAATACTATTAAATTAAGAGTGCAGACTTGTTACACTTATAAGCAATACTATTAAGTTAATGGTATCACATAATTTCAGTATTATTCCAATGGTATAACATGCTATTATTGTAATTTGCGTATTATTTTCAGTTTATCAATATTTTGTAAAACTGTTATACGTAAAATTAATAGTAAAGACTTCTTAAACTTATAAGCAGTACTATTATATTAATAGTATCACATAATTTTTTGTATTATGCCATAACATGCTATTATTTTATTTTGCGTATTATTTTCGATTTATCAATATTTTGTAAAACTGTTATACGTAAAATTGTCAACCGTTGTCTTCAACAATATGTTTTGATTAATTGATCTAGTGTCTCTACTACATTATTATACGTTTTACTTGTGGCTTTTGGCCTTGTTTTTTTTGCGAAAACATGGCTTTAGCTATGCTCTTCACTCTAAAAATAAACAAAACCCTAAACACTGCCACATACCATAGACTAGACAACTAACATTCGTGTACTTTGCGAATTTAATCGATGTCAAATCAAATTACGTTGCCTTTTTTAGGGCGCACATGCAATGAGTACAGTGTGACGAATGTGCTTTTGGAAGCTACTTGTTGTGGTGAAAAGCATAGATATGATAACTAAAGTATGTAGGAAAGAAAATTGAAAAAAAAAATAAAAAAACCTACACCAAATATATAAACTTTTTGTTTTTCAAGTATTTATAAAACTCCTTTTTAAGAGAATATTGATTTTATAAGCCTTTTAAATATAAATGTCATAAGGATAAAGCTAAATGAAGATAGATGTACTATTTTTTTAACTGGTTTATGAAATTCAATTACATACAGGCTGTAGTAAACATAAATGCACGTTGCATTTTTGATTACATTTAATAAATACAGAATGTAGTAACAAATGTACTATTTTTTTAACTGGTTTATGAAATTCAAATACATACTGGCTGTAGTAAAAATAAATGCACATTACAATAAATGTAAACAATAAATGTAGATGTTGTTATTTTTTTACACATTTCTATATATTTAAGTACAAAATGTAGTTATTTTTAATGCTAATAACTATTCAGTTTTTAATATAGAAATTCAGAAAATTTAAATAGTTACAACTACATGTAGTAAAAATTAAATACGTTTTTTTAACGTAATTTTTTTATGTATTTTTGTATGTATGTTTTTAATGTATTTATTTAAAGATATTTTTTATTCTTTTTAAGTATTATATTTTTTATAGAGCTTGCATTTTGTTTATATAAAGAATTTCGTAATAATTATTTTATTCGCTTTTAATTTATTGAATGTGCAACAGTTTGTCCTCTAATATCGTAAAAACCCTTAGCACTTCAAATACTTTATACTCCAAATTACCCCCTATCAAACTACATTTGTATAACATGTGTTTAGAAATGTAGTTTTTTTTTAATATGCAGGGTTCTCCCTTTGGCATGCATGTCCTCATTAAGTACGCGCGTTGTCGTTCGAATTATTTTCGCTCATAAATTTATTTAAATCGCAATGAAATGCGGTTGTTATTTATATAACTTTTTGTTGTTGTTAAAACAACTATGACAACCGCCAAGACAAATGTTGAACAAAAAAAATGCTAAATCAAAAACTTTTACCGCGACTTCATTCGTTTTGTTATTTCTCTGTCTGCTGTATTGGGGAAATTTAAGTTTTTTTTTGTGCTTTAACAGTAAAACCGAAAATAGCTGAAAAACAAAAAAAAATGAGAATTAATCATTTAGTATTACCATGCTGACAGTAGTCTGCAGAAAAGGGACTATATCATCAAATACTTCATTAAGCGCACAAGCAAGAAGTAAAAAAGTTAACGTAACCGCGCGATTTATGCACATAAACGATGGCACAGGATATTAGCATTGCATAGGCAGGATACAAACGTACGACATACGTCAAGTAGTTTTTGAACTTAACGAATATACAACGGAAATTTATGCGACATGTCACAGACTACACGCATTCTACAACGACTATAACTACCAACTACGATTGACAAACGTGCAGGCATAAGTAATTTCATTAAAAAAATATCATTCGGTTTGATTAATTTTGTTGAGTGTCTATGATGTTATTGGAAAATGAGTCAGTAATTATAATAAATTTATTACAATTACGAATTAATTAATGATTTAGCAATGAATCAGAATTTAGTAAAAATAGCAATTTGTTAATATATGTAAAAAGAATGCTTAACAAAGTGATAAAATTTAGTCAGAGCTCATAAATGACAAATATTGTCAATTATGTTACAATTAAGACACAATTAAGACACTTTTCAGTTGCTGTTCAATTGCAAAATTAGTACATATGCAAAAAGAATGCAACACAAAATGGAAAAATTATTGCAGAACACTTAAATGACAAATATTCTCAAATATGTTACAATTAAGACACAATTAAGACACTTTTCAGACGCTGTTCAATTACAAAATAAGTATATAGTAATATATCGTATGCAAAAAGAAAGCAACACAAAATGACATAATTATTGCGGAACACTTAAATGACAAATATTCTCAAATATGTTACAATAAAGACACAAAAAAGGTATGTTTCAGTAACTGTTCCATTAGACAATGTGTAGCTTCTTATGAAATATTTAATATTAAATTTAGCATAATAAAAACTTTATTAAAATGAATTACAATATGTGACAATTAAGACACAATTAAGACACAATTAAGACACAATTTAGACACAATTAAGATACAATTAAGGCACAATTAAGTCACAATTAAGTCACAATTAAGACACAACTAAGACAGTTTTTATATGCTATGCAAATAAGAAATGAGTACAGAGTTACTATTTATGTAAAAAGAATGCAACACAAATTGACAAAATTAAGTTCGAAAATTTAAATGGTAAATATTCTCAAATACGTTGCAATTAAGACACAATTCAGATATATTTTAGTAGCTGTTGTATTACTAAATGTACACCTTCATTTGGTTTGATTAATTTTGAGTATCTTCGTGGTTATTGGAAAATGAGTCAGTAATTATAATAAATTTATAACAATTACGAATTAATTAATGATTCAGCAATGAATCAGAATTTAGTAAAAATAGCAAATTTTGAATATATATGCCAAAAGAATGCATAACAAAATGACAAAATTTAGTGAGAGCTCATAAATGACAAATATTGTCAATTATGTTACAATTAAGACACAATTAAGACACTTTTCAGTCGCTAAATTAGTACATATTCAAAAACAATGCTTAACAAAATGACAAAGTTAAGTCAGAACACTTAAATGACAAATATTCTCAAATATGTTACAATTAAGACACAAATAAGTTATGTTTTAGTAACTGTTCCATTAGAAAATGTGTAGCTCCTTTTGAAATATTTAATATTAAATTCAGCATAATAAAATCTTTATAAAAATGAATTACAAAACAAATCATTAAAATACAAGTTACCTTTACGTTACTATTACGACATATTTAAGTCACTATTACGTGACACAACTAGTATATTTTGTTATGCAATATCAATTAATAAATAGAAATAGAAATTGAAACTTTTAAAAATAAAAAATATATTTACAAAAAAAAAATACAGAAACTACTTTCTACATTTCAGACACATTTCAGTCAAATTTAAGTCACTCTTCAATTATAAAATTAGTATTTTTTTTGAGAAAAACTTATAAACAAATCGTAAATTTTATAATAGACATCTCTTTATCAATTTCTTTAGCAAAAGAAAACAATAGAACATATTTGATACATTAAAGACACAATTACGACATATTTCAGTCAAAATTAAGTCAGTACTAAATTATAAAATTAGTAGACTTTTAATTGAAATTTATAAGAGACAACTTTTTACTTTTTTTAACAATTTCTTTAGCAAAATAAAAGCACGAAACATATTTGATATATTAAAGATACAATTACGACATATTTCAGTCAAATTTAAGTTACTGCTCATTTATAATATATGTACATTTTTGAGAAATATTTATTAATAAATAGAAATAGGAAATTTCATAACTTTTTAGCATTTTTTTTACCACAAAATAAAATAACAGCAAATATTTGGTACATTTAAGTCACAATTACGACATATTTCCGTCAAATTTAAGTCACAATTTAGGTATAACATTAATACATTTTTTGTTAAGTATTTATTAATAAATAGGCAAGTTTTTACAAATTTCTTTACAAAAAATGGACTTAAAATTATGGTATATTTTAGTCATAATTACGACATATTTCTGTCAAATTTATGTCACTATTTTATTAAAAAATTAGTACATTTTTCATTAAATATTTATTATAAAACAAAATTCATAACTTTACACCAATTTATTTACCAAAAAAAAAGCGAAAATCTACTTGTTACATTTAAGTCACATTTAAGTTACATTTCAGTCAACTTTAATTTACTGTTTAATTAAAAATAGTTAAATATTATATAAAATGTATCAAAAGTGTGGTTCAATTAATGATTATTGAAAATGTTAATCAATTTAAATTTTAATATCTACCAAAAACTATTTGTTACATTTAAGTCACATTTAAGTTACATTTCGGTCAACTATAAGTTACTGTTCAATTAAAAGGTATTAAAATTAATTTAAAATTTTTGAAAATTGTGCTTAAATTAATGATTATTTAAAATTCTAATCAATTTTAACCTAAATAAGAATACCTTCGCCAACAACCCCCTCTATATATAGGCATTTGCATTTTTTATTGATGTCAAGTCTTCTGACAACATTTGCGATGCATCTCGCGCCTATTTAGTGTGCATCTTCTTTAGATGGTTGTTGCAATGACTGCATTTGTTACAACTACAAAATCATCGTCATCACCAACAGCAGCAGCAGCAGCGGCATCATCAACAATTGCTACAACTGCTCATGCACGTGGCTCATGAATATTGATGAGGCACACGACTAACCGACAATCATTAATGAGTCATTAGTTAATGTACCTCACCATAGAAAATGCAGCTACATATACAACAAAGCTTTAAGTTTTCTAGTCACCAGAAACATCATAATCATCAGAATTTTTGTCATCTGAATAACGAACTGCATAATCATATTCAAACCCTTCAAAGTCAACCACAAATGACTGACACTCGGCATACTCGAGAAATATTGCCCTAAAATAAATAACTTCGTCAACGTTTAGTTGACCCAATTATGTCATAGTTACCTTGAAGAAATGGTTTAAATCAATTTGATTTTTAGCAACTATATTAAAGTTATTAATTAATACTAAAAATAAAATACTCAAATTGAAAAATTATTTGTAAAAAAAATACAAAAAAAAGCATTTGTTGTCTAAATAATATTTTGTTTGTTTAGAATTAATTATTATATCAGACACTTTTCGCTGAAGTCACCCCTTTTTATTTGTTTAACCCCTTCATTTAAACTTTTTCAGACGACACAAAAGCGTGTCTGCGCTCAGGTCGGCAATGAATGTGCTTTTTGCATGGCTTTCTGTTTACTTTGGTGCGCATTATGTTCTTCGTAAAAATGCTATAGTTTGTAGTTAAAATGATTTCAACAAAATTCATGAGAAATATACGGTACACAGAATTTATCATTGCTAACTAAAAAAAAAATCAATATTAACAGTTGAAGGGAAAAATATGATTTAAATATTAGTTTCTAATTTTTGCAATAAAATAATTTGTTTAAAAAAAGCTTATAAATTTATACAAAGTTTCAGAAAGCTAGAAAAAGAAAACCTAGAAATTTTGAAAAATTTAGAAAATTTTTAAATAGCTTTAAAAAAAAACTTTAGAAAAGCTTTCAAAAAAAACTTTAAAAAAGCTTTTAAAAGTTTTATAGAAAGCTTTAAAAAGCTTTCAAAAAGCTTTAAAAAAGTTTCAAAAAGCTTCAAAAAAACTTTCAAAAAGCTTTAAAAAGCTTTCAAAAAGCTTTCAAAAAGCATTAAAAAGCTTTAACGAAAGCTTTTAAAAAGCTTTAGAAATGCTTTCAGAACACATTAGAAAAGCTTTCAGGAAGCTTTAAAAAATCATAAGACAAGTTTTCAGGAAGCTTTAAAAATAGATTTAAAGGTTTTATAAAAACTAAAATCTTAAACAGCTGCATACAAAATGTTCATAATATTTTTAAAACTTTTTTGGCTTGACAAGCTTTTATAACTACATTTTTAAATCTTTTAATTTTACCAAAAAAAAAATGTTTATCGAGTATTTAAATGCTTTAATACAAAGAACTTTTAAACCTTTCTTTTATAAAAAGTTAAATGCAATTTAACATTTTACAATTTATTTGTTTTTCTTTAATTTTATATAAAAATCAGTTAACATTTAACAATGTTTTCAAATTCTATTACTGCCAATTATGGTATAGTTGAAATGTTTTATTTTATTTTAATACAGCTTTCTTTGCAAACACAAACAACATCAATAAAAAAAAACACAGCGCTCAAAAAATATGTTTCCTACTCAAATATAACAAAGGATTAACGCTGTTTTCAAACAAACACAACAAAAAAAAAAACAAATATCAACACAACAGCACAATCTCGGCATACCCAACAAATATTTGTTGTCTCAATTTTCTAAACAAAAGTCAAAAGCTCTTGCCTTTTTCAGAAGCATACTTGAACAAAAATCAGAAACAACACAAAAAATCCAAACAACTGATTGTTAGGCAGCCAAAGGATAACAAGGACATATGAGCAGCGGTAGTCGAAGTAGCAACAGCTAAAATGCCAGTCAAAAATAGAAAAAAAAATTGTAGAAAAAAATCAAAAAAAAAATCTACTACAACATCGTCGTGTGTCAAATTGACACCTCTATGCATGGCATCTGTTTTTTTTTTTTTTTTGCTACTCCATTTTACATACGTTTGCTATACAACACTTTTTACATGAATTTTTTCCACGACTTCTTCACTTTTGGTCTGTCTTTTTGTGTTCCTTTTTTGCATTTTAAACGGCGGTCCTTGTAGCAAATGGTAGTCAACAGGATAATACGACATCCTTGCTGCATAACTGCATGTTGACATGATGTTGCGCGTTGAGAGCGTTGCCATCGTCGTCACAAAAAGCCATTTGATTCGATTACCCAATGCTTTTTATAAACGATAATCGTATTATTTGCAAAGTGAGTGAATTTGCGGTTAAAGTGTGGCAAAAAAAGAAAATTACAATAAAAATTGAGTAACAGAAATAGAAAAAATGTTGCAAGTATTCTTTATTGTTGAATAGTATCACATTTTAGTTGTTTTTGATTGCTAAATGCAGTGTAACTGATTAATTTAAGTAATTGTGCAGCATGGCGTATGAGTGACATGTGTTAAGGCAGTGTACAAATTGGTAGTTTTTATGGATGGTTTTTGTGCTATTTTGAAATATTTTGATAGCATTACAAAGCTTAAAGTTTAAGCTTTCTGTTGATATATAACATAGTTTGATATCGTTTCTTTTAGTGTTTTTAAAATAAGCTACATTTTAGCCCTTCCTTACTATTCTCTGATGTATGCCCAAATTTTAATCTTTTTTAATAAACAATTTTTATATTTAATAGAAATTTTATTTCTATTAAATATACTTGTATTAATAGCAATATATATGTACTTAATTTGATTTTAAATTAAATAAAACATTTGAGTATGTAAAATTGTTAAACATGTCGTATGAGTGACAAGCATTAGGTGCCTGTACAAATGTGCTGTTTTCTTTGTAATCTTGTTAAGCATTTTTAAAATATTGATACCATTTTAAAGCATAAAGTACAAGCATTCTTTTGATAAGTAACATATTCTAAATGACCGTTCCTAAAATAATTTAAAATTAGTTTGAATTGAGCACTTTTTTGCATTCATTAAATCTCAGAATATATGCGAAAGAATTTACATTTAAAATAGATAAATTTAGATATTTAAAATAAAGTTGATCTCTATAAAATGTTCTTGTAAAAATAGCAACATATTTTTCTTATTTGATTTTATTATATACTTAAATAAAACTCCTTATTATGTAAAAATGGTTCAACATGTCGTATGGGTGATATGCAATTGGTGTCTGTACAAACTGAATGTTTTCTCTGAAATCACTTTAGATATTTAGAAAATAATTAAATCATTTTAAGGCTTAAAGTATAAGCTTTCTTTTGATATACGATATACTTAAAAAGACCATCTCTTAATAACTTTAAAAATAAATTTAACTTGAGCAATTATTTGCCTTCGTTAACTCTGAGGTATGAGTAACCTTTCGAACGAATTTTAATTTTAAAATTATACATTTTTATATTTTAAAAACAGTAATTTCAATAAAATTTTTTTATAATTTATTACAAACTTTATTTATAAAATTTTATTCAAATTTATACAAATGAAATTCATAATTCATGGATTAGTACAATATGTCGTATGAGTTAAATAATTGTTTAAATGATGTTCTTTTGCTGTTAACCTACTCTCTTTGAAAGTATTAATTAACATTAACATTTAATTGTTGTCGTACACATTTAAACCATATCATATCTGTGACAAAGATAAATAAAACTTACAACACTCGAACAATTAAAGCAATTAAAATCCATGTAACTGTCTACATTGTGTAGGCGATTCATATGTTATAATTACTGTAGGAATGTTGCTGAATATCAATTGAAGTGCGTGACAATAATTGGTGAGCCTATCACGAATTGATGAGCATTCATTTGTGCTTAGACCAGAGTGTAAAGGTTATGTTTGTGGGCGGGGATAGTGGAAAATTATGATTGGTGCGATTGCGACAGCGAAGAGGTTGCTTATGCATTTGCTGAAAATAGTCAATTTTTTTTGTATTGTGTTTTCAAAATATTTGTTAATTGCATTCAAATATGATAAAAAATATTTCTGCATAAAATTTCTTTCCTCTGAAATATCAATATATATATACAACCACTTAAGAGCCCTTTTAAAGCCATTTAAGAACCTTATAAAAGCCTTTAAAGAACCTCTAATAAACTTTTAATATTTTGAAAAATCATTTAATTTTTTTTTTAATACTAATAAAATATATTAAAATGACTCCATAAAGCTTGTGAATTTCTTAAAATTAAAAAACATCAGATCAAAGCCTCTAATCCAAAAATCTACATATAAAATTGGTTTGAATAATTATAAAAGTATTTAAATTAATTTTCAAAAATGAAATTGTTTTTAAACTGTAATTTTACGAGGTTTTCGATATCCTATTAATATAATAAATCTGTTTGTTCGTTTGTTTGTACATTTGTTTCGCTTCTCTAAACGTCTAAACGGCTGATTCGATTTTTACCACAGATGCGGTATGATTTGGAAGGAATGATAGGCAATATATGGGCGGGATTGGATAAAGAGGCGTTGCACCTCCCATACAACCTAAGCTTTCAATACGATATAACTCGGTACTTTCACCAGCTACGAACATGAAACAAAAAACTCAAATAAAAAAAATTAAAAACAAAAAAGCAAAAGCACAAAACAAAAGCAAAAATACAAAAACAAAAACAATCACCTGAAACTAAAATCCAAACTAAAGGAAAAGCAAAAAAAAGAAAGAAAAAGAAAAACAAACTCACCACACTAAAACTCAACACATTAAAACTCACCACAATAAAATTGACCAAAGTAAAGTTCACCACACTGAAACTCACCACACTAAAACTCACCACACTAAAACTCATCACACTAAAACTCACCATACTAAAATTCACCACACTAAAACTCACCACACTAAAACTCACTACACAAAAAATCACCACACTAAAATTCACCACACTAAAATTCACCACACTAAAACTCACCACACTAAAATTTACCACACTAAAACTCACCACACTAAAACTCACCACACCAAAATTCACCACACCTAAACTCACCACATTAAAACTCATCACACTAAAACTTCTGCTGGGAAAAACTCTACGGGGAAGAATTCTACGGGATAGAATTCTTCCGGGAACAATTCTACCGGGATAAATTCTACGGGAAGAATTCTACACTAAAATTCACCACACTAAAATTCACCACACTAAAATTCACCACACTAAAACTCACCACACCAAAATTCACCACACTAAAACTCACCACAATAAAACTCACCACACCAAAATTCACCACACCTAAACTCACTAAAACTTCTACTGGGAAAAACTCTACGGGGAAGAGTTCTACGGGATAGAATTCTACCGGGAACAATTCTACCGGAATAAATTCTACGGAAAGAATTCTACGGAAAAGCGTTCTATGTGTAAGCATTTTACGGGGAAGATTTCTACTGGGAAGAATTCTACGGGGAAACGCAGTCTGAGAATGAATTGTCTTTGAGAAAAGTTGTTTTGGCGGAGAATTATTATGTGGTTACCACATTTATAAAACCAATAAAAAATTTCAACAGCTAAGCACGGGCCCCTCATATAAATAATAACAATGTTTTTTATATTTATAATAATAAGACCATTTTTACAGGCTTTTTTAAATACTTTGAAATTGCAAAATTGATTTATATATATTTATAATTATTAAAGCTATTTCTAAACTTTTTTCAATCTTTCAATCATGTACGAACTTTTCTGGATCATTTTAAGAACATTTTAAAGACTTTTAGAACATTTATATACTTAAAGAGCTTTTTTTAATAACCATTTAAAAACATGTTTGTGACTTTTTATAAGCTCTTTAAGTACATTCTAGAGACTTTTTAAGTCTTTACATACTTTTAGAGCATTTATTCAATTGAATTTTGAAAACCTTTAAAAGTCTGTTTAAGCATTTGAGTCACTTTAGAGCATTTAAGTCATTGTGCGAGCATTTTTAGTGTTCTTTAGATTCGTACTAAGCTTTTTATAGACTATTAGAAAATGTTTAAAACCTTTAAAATTCTGTTTAAGCATTTGAGTCACATTAGAGCATTTTTAGTGATCTTTAGATTCGCACTTTTTATAGACTTATAGAATGTTTTTTTAAAACCCTTTAAAGGTTTCTTGCGTAGTAACTAGTTGCACGGATATCCGGCGTAGTCTTCCATATCCTTTGAAAACATTATACAAAATTCACTACAAAATATTCACACACATTGCCCACATTCAACGCAATCAAGTAATCAATTAGTACCCAAGCATCCACTTGAACGACATTCATACAAACGCGTCACAAGCACCAGCATCCAAATATTTACTCTCTCGCACTTCTCCCCCCCCCCCCCCCCCCTCTTACTCTTGTCCTGATACCCTCAAAGTCAAGTTCAAAGTGTCTGCAAAACTTTCTAAAAATCAAAATCTAAACAAACAATACGACTAAAAACGAAGACGAGACGACAATAAGTTTCAAACAACGAACTACTGCATCAATCATGAAAATCTCTCCACCGCAACGATTCCAAGAACTGCCAACGAGTAGCCCTATAAACCAACGAGTTTGTCAAACAAAAACCAACTAGTAACTCTCACAACAAGAAGAGTGTGAGTTGCACACACCCATTCAAAGCTCTTTGACAATTTGCGGTGAAATTAGGGTGAAAATCCGTTTATCCATTTGACTGCACCCGTCAACGTGGACGACCTGCACTTAAGCTCTATGTTTTGTAATAAAAAAAAAATAATCTTCGACTACTAGAGCGTGGCAACACTGCTGAGCACAGCACGGCACGTGTGTGTCACGCAGGGTTTAGCGTGGCAACAATTGCTGGGCGCGCAGCATTCTGTAAAGTGGTCCAGGCTAAAGCAAGGAAAATTTGCATCGGATTAAATTGAGATTTTGTGTTGCTAAAAATTGTATTAAACGAATTTGGTATTTGGCGTATTTAGTAAGATGAAAAATAGTTAAACTTTTTTTTAAAGATTTTTTTAATATAAATCAACTATATAAATGTTGTTGTTACATGCAACTTTTTTATTTATATTCGAAGATTTTTTGTATTTATTTTAGAAGAATTTTAAATTTTAAATTTAAAATTTAAAATTTAAAATAAAATATCTTTATTCAATATGTATTCACATTTCCAAAGTTGCGAATGTGCATTTTTCAAAATGTTGTTAAATTAAATTATAATGTTTGAAGAGCTTGAACGGATTTTGTGTGGCTATATCCTGCTCTAAGCGCAAATGTTTTTATTTTTTTGCAATAACATTTCATGGATAGAAAGTAAAACACTGTTTATTGGTACAAGATAAAATAGTGGTGTAAAGCAATTAACTGTTTATCGAATTTTTTTATTTGAAAAAAAAATATTTGGCAAATTATTTTTAAATAATAACGCCAATCGATAGGTGCATTACAAACAAGCAAATAATACCTTTACAACACTATTTTATTTTGTACCAGTAAAAAGTTATGGCAAAAAAACTAAAAGATTTCACCATTTGGCATGACAAGATTTTTATATTTTCGAACTTTTGTTATTAGCAGGAATAAAATACATCTTAAAATACTGGTGTATAGCAAATAATTGTTTGTTTTTTAAGCACCTTGTTTTTGATTGGGGGTATTCCACAGAAAACGTTACCGAGGTGTGATATATTAAATTTAAACCTTTTGATTCCGTTTAATGATTTTAAGGATAAGAAATACTTCTAATTTCAGAATTTACCAATATTCGTGGCAAATGTGTTTTTTTCCCAATTAAAGTCAAACATTTTTTTGGAATTTATTATAGTAGAAAATTGAGGCATTATATGAAACACTGTAGTTTCGTTGTTATAAATCCGAAAGAAAATTGACTAGTACAATTCGAAAGGCAATTTGTTTGCGAAAGTATGCCACACATTGCATTGGTGATAAGTGGTTCAAAGTACTGACAATTAACCAAACAGTTTTACTTTTTTGAGTTGTAACGCCCGTCACAAAATAAATAGTAAAAGTTATTTTGCGAACTATTTTGCAAACCTACAACTGGGAAACTTTGTAATAGTAAAGATTTTTATCGTATCTTTCCATTTATCATAGTCTTTGGTCTCATAGATATTCCAGATGGTTGCTATATCCATCCAAAACATTGTAACGCCCGTCACAATTAACAATCGTTAATCATTGCAGAATTTTGTTATAGAATAAAGAACTCCAATTATTAATGAAGTATTTGAGATACATTTCATCTCCATAGTCCGATTATTTTAGCTAAAATTTAATACTTTGTGGAGTAAACTCTGTTTTTTGAAAAAATATGTGTAACGCCCGTCACAGCGTTTAACTTCAAATTTGTAGAAAGATATAGGATCTATTACAAAAGTTTTTTTATACATGCATAGAGGACCATAAGATCTATCATCTGCATTTTAAAAATATATCTATCCTTTTTTATTTATCAAATGAGAAGGTTTTTGATCATACGAATGTAACGCCCGTCACAATGGAATGCCCTATTGGCATCATATTTAAAAATAATTTTTCAAATTTTTGTTGAAAAATATTTGGCAAATTATTTTTAAATAATAATGCCAATCGGATAGGTGCGTTGAAACAACAAACAATTAATGTTTAGACAACAAGTAATTTTACACCACTATTTTATCTTGTATCAGTAACAAATAACAGCAAAAAAACCAAAAGATTCACTTTCATTTTTTCGAATTCGCCCTTTTGGTTCTGTCTTTTGTGGCTAAAAATATCCAACAAAAATATTCAAAAACACACGATTTTGGCACAGTATACTTGAGGCAAAACTACATTCAAATATGTAAAAAAAGCAAATGTCACAAATTGCTCATTCGCCCCTTTGGTATGATAGTGACGATATGTTATCCAGAATATTTTATCCGCCCTATTTTATTCGATTTATTTAAACCGGTTTGTTATGCGGTATTTTATCCGTTATGCTTTATACGTAATACTCTATCCAATATTTTTATCTGACATATTTTGTATAGAATATTTTATTTCACATACTTTATTCAATATATTTAATATAGTTTTTTTTTATCCAGTATATTTTATTCGGTATGTTGTATCTGGCATTTTTTTAATCGGTATATTTTATTCGGTATCTTTCCAAATTTTGGTCTGAATTTTACTGGACTATAGAAAAACCTTCAACATTTTCGCTTGAAACTTATGTTTTTCCGGAGAAAACAGAAAAAAAAAGGTAAAAATATATGCAATAAATTTTACCCCGTATATATTTTATATGGTATATTTTATGCAATAAATTTGATATGACATATTTTAAACGAAGTTTTTTATTTTTATGGCATATTTTAAACGAAGTTTTTTATCCAGTTCAATTTTCCAGCATAATTTATTTGATTTTATCCGAATTTTATCCGACATTATTTATACACCCAGAAAAAATTCCCTTAAATCCCATTATAATTCGTCAATAGGACAATTATTAATTTAATAGTATACAAAAAATAAATCTTTTCATATAAACTCAATGGCAATGTCATGGTATATTCTAGTATTTAATGGTATTTTGCGATTAAAATAATAATTTATCCTATTGACAAATTTTAATAGTAAAAAACTATTATTTATATAGTATTTTATTCTGGGTGTATTATCATGTTTTATATACGTTTTATATCAGGGCTATTTTATACAATATTTTTTATCCGTTTGATTAAATATGGTATACTTTGTCCCTTATATTTTATTCGACATATTCTATCAGTTAAATTTTATCCATTTCATTTTATCCGTTATATATTATGCGCTATATTCTATCTATTATAATTTATCCGTTACATTTTATTAGTGATATTTTATCTGTTAAATTTTATCAATTATATTTTATCCGTTACATTATATCCGTTTCATTTTATTCGTTTCATTTTATCCGTAACAGATTATTTGTTAAATTGTATTCATTTTATTTTATCCGTTACATTTTATTGGTTAAATTTTATCAGTTAAATTTTATCCGTTACATTTTATCCGTTATATATTATGCGTTATATTCTATCTATTATAATTTATCCGTTAAATTTTATTAGTGATATTTTATCTGTTAAATTTTTTTAATTATATTTTATCCCTTACATTTTATCCGTTTCATTTTATCCGTTACAAATTATTTGTTAAATTGTATTCAGTTTATTTTATCCGTTACATTTTATTGGTTAAATTTTATCAGTTAAATTTTATCCATTTCATTTTATCCGTTATATATTATGCGTTATATTCTATCTATTATAATTTATCCGTTATATTTTATTAGTGATATTTTATCTGCTAAATTTTATCAATTATATTTTATCCGTTACATTTTATCCGTTTCATTTTCACCGTTACATATGATTCGTTTAATTTTATTTTTTTTGTTATCCATTACATTTCATCAGTAAAATTTTATCCGTTACTTTTTATCGGTTTTTTTATACATTATATTTTATCCTTTACATTTTAATCGTTTCATTCTATCAGTTAAATTTTATTCGGTTCATTTTATACATTATACATTATTATCCTTTTATATTATCCGTTACATTTTATCCGTTCGTTAAATTGTATCTGTTATATTTTATCCGTTAAATTTTATCCCTTGTATTTCATCCCTTTCATTCTCTCCTATATATGCAAACGATGCTATATTAATTAACCTAACTTTTAAATGCATTTAAATAGTCTTTAATTAATTACAATTTCTTTAATTTTTAAAAACATTTTTATTTTAAATTAAATACCTCTTATATTCCTGACCTTAAAACACATCGCTTCATTTTCCACTCTTTTTATTTAAAACATTTAAATTACCTACCACCCCAAAAAGCTTTGACCTTCATATTAAACAATTTGCTTTCGAAAATGTTATGCATTTGCATCGTCACAAGTTGCCAGATCAAAGTGAAAATTCAATAATTGTTTCCCATCTGTATGCGGCGCACATAACCGCATCAGCCAGGGATGATGCCTTCGTGTTTACATTTTTGGCAATTGTTTGAAATTACTTTTATGTTGCGCTTTGCATGTATGCGCATTATCAACCCCCTTTAATAACTACGCTCTACTTCAAACACAACCTACCATATATACACTCTCTTTGTCTCACTTCCTCTCTATGCCTTACACATTGCTCTATTGTTAGCTGCCACATATTTCTGTTCAATCATGCTATACAACAACGTCGAACCACTACTGCTGTTTGCCTGTTCGAAAGTCCTTCATACGCGTCGAGACTTCCGGTAGTTATTTTCGGAACGAATGCGGTCTGTTCGTTGTTATTGGTGTATGTAGAGCCATTTCCGGTTGTATTCAAAAAAATTGCCTGTACTTCCGTTTAACACAACTTGTGTCTTAAACTTTGTTCTTTGTCTCCTCTGCTGTTTTCACTGCGGTTTCTTCTTTTGCTTCGCCATCTTCAACTTCAAAAGCGGAAATAGCGTCGTCAACGGAAATACCTTCAATTACACACCGAGTACATGTGTTTCTATGTGTTTGTGACTCTCTTTGAATGGGCGCGCACAACAGGCGCACAGAAATCGCTTTGAAAGTCGCGCGCGACCACAACGTGCATTAGTCATAGGTCGCGCGCGATTTTACATTTCATATATTTTTGTTTGTTTCGCATTTAAATTGTTTTCATTATTTGATTATATTATTGCTGTTATTACGTTGTATTGTAAAAAGTTTTGTTATTTTCGTTAGAGTTGCCAGTCGCTCGTTTAAAATTTGATTTAGTTATTATGAAGTAAAGCTTATTAAAACAATAAAAAAAAAAAACTTAAAAAGCAAAATCATGTCTTTGGTTTTTTTTAATAATATGTTTAGGCTGAAACATGCAATTCGTACTACTAACTAAAATAATAATTGCAAAACAACGGCTTCATTCAAAAGGATGGCACGAAGTTTGCGTTAAACGCAAAAATTTTAAAAGTTGCGACGATTCAATTACAACTTTTTAAAATGCGCACAAAATAAAAAAAGGAATACAAAACAAAAAAAATATAACTAAAAAATAAAAACAAAATTACAAAAAACAAGATATCAAACATTAACAATTTCATTCGCACACGCGAACAACCAACAATTTTGCCAACACATCGCATGTCACCATGTTTAACTTTGGCACACGAGCAGGACTCATCCTTTTTATTAAATAGTAATACAAAAAACTAAAAAAAAAAACATTGCTGACATTTGCTAATAATTACGCAAATGTCGCCAGCAACAAAAATATTATTTTTTGTATCAAGAATATGCAAAATAAAATAATTTAAATATTTCTTTTAAAGAAAAAATAATTTTGAAATAAAAAATAGTTTGAAAATTGGAAATAATTCTTAAAATCTAAAACTATTTGTATACAGCAAACATAATAATTTTAAAAACTTAATTTACAAAACTATTTTATTATTCAAAAATAATTGTTTCAATAATTTTTCATAACATTACATTTTCAAACTTATTTCAAATTCAAGAACACGAACAATGCATGATAGTTTTGTTTAGATCACTTCTTGCATCATTCTTGTTCTTGGAAATATGATAAGCAAATGTAAGAACAGGAACAATACATATTAGTTTTCTTGTTCTTGTTCTTGCATCGTTATGTGATATTCCAATGCAAGAACAATACATGGTCGTTCTTGTTCTTACATCGTTATGTGATATTCCAATGCAAGAACAAGAATTCTACATGATAGTCTTGTTCTTGCTATTGCTTGGTCGTTCTAGTTCTTGCATCTGAATGTGATAAGCAAATGCAAGAACAATACATGGTCGTTTTTGCTCTTGCATCTTTATGTGATATTCCAATGCAAGAACAAGAATTATACATTATAGTCTTGTCCTTGCTATTGCTTGGTCGTTCTTGTTCTTGCATCGGAATGTGATAAGCAAATGCATGAACAATACATGGTCGTTCTTGTTCTTGCATCTTCATGTGATATTCCAATGCAAGAACAAGAATTATACATGGTAGTCTTGTTCTTGCTATTGCTTGGTCGTTCTTTTTCTTGCATCGGAATGTGATAAGCAAATGCAAGAACAATACATGGTCGTTCTTGTTCTTGCATCGTTATGTGATAATCCATTACAAGAACAATAATTATACATGTTAGACTTGTGCTATTAATTGGTCGTTCTTGTTCTTGCATCTGAATGTGATAGGCAAATGCAAGAACAATACATGGTCGTTCTTGTTCTTGCATCTTCATGTGATATTCCAATGCAAGAACAAGAATTATACATGGTAGTCTTGTCCTTACTCTTGCTTGGTCGTTCTTGTTCTTGCATCGGAATGTGATAAGCAAATGCAAGAACAAAACATGGTCGTTTTTGTTCTTGCATCGGAATGTGATAAGCAAATGCATGAACAATACATGGTCGTTCTTGTTCTTGCATCGTTATGTGATATTCCAATGCAAGAACAAGAATTATACATGGTAGTCTTGTTCTTGCTATTGCTTGGTCGTTCTTTTTCTTGCATCGGAATGTGATAATCAAATGCATGAACAATACATGGTCGTTCTTGTTCTTGCATCATCATGTGATATTCCAATGCAAGAATAAGAATTATACATGGTAGTCTTGTCCTCGCTCTTGCTTTACTGCAAAAACAAGTGTCGTGCATTGTATTTTCTCTTCAGTATTTCAAACCTGCTAACAAATATCGTCTTCTTCGAAAAAATAAATATGATTTGAAAAATTATGAATAAAAAAATAAATATGCTTTTGAAAAATTTCTGGAAACTAAATAAGTTACTTTCAGTTATATTATGCTTGTTGCGAACATTGTTGTATATTAAAGTAATTTCCCAATCACAAATAATTGTTTTCATTTTTTTTAAACTAATTAGCTATTTAACTAAATGTGCATCAATCATTATACAATTGCTGTAAATATGTATTTTGTACAAAATAATTTTATAAATATTAATTTGCATGTAGAATGATTGTGGCAACTAACTTAAAATAACTGCTTTATTGTGCACATTGTTAAGAGCCATGTTGATTTGCTAATTTTTAAATAATTTTTACGTAATATTATTAAATAGTTCAACTACGAAACTACAGTGACAGTTAACTGTTTATGGCAATTACAGTATTATGGTACTAAACATAGTATATTTGTCACAAACATTTCACAAGTATTTTGCAAAGCTTACTAATAATATAAAGCTATATAATAATACAAAAATATAAAATAGTATTTCTTATATCATATGTTGAGGAACACATAATTTAGTCATTGTGACAAATGAAATATGTTAGCAGCAATAACATAATGTTTGTTACAAACATTTCTGCTTCCATATTTTGAAAATAATTTGTTTTTACTAATTTAAAACTAGTTAGCAAATTATTGTTGTAGTTAACGATGTTCAAGACAATCATTATATAATTATTGTAAACATATTTTGCTTGTCATGACCATTACACAAGAATATTTAAGCTGCAATTAATTTTTTCTATTATATGTTAGAAAAAATAGATAAAGTTTTTTTTAAATGTTAACTTATATCTATTTTTAACTTATATCTATTTTAGCAGCATTTAAAATAAACATTCAACGTTTATTTTTGCAAATCAACAGCATATTCTTAGAAACCAAAAATATGCAACATCCACTCTATCACTGTTGAATCCTTGTTGCATTATAGTACAGAACTTTGACTTTAGTTTGCAAAATGTGTTTTATTTTTACAAATCGCAGCGGCTCAGCGACTTGTCATCTATTAAAGACTTTATTTATGCCTTAAAAACAAACAAAGTTTTGTGCTTTCTACTGTCGATTATCCTGTTGATGTGTGCCGCCTTCATTGCATTGCACGAAAGCCTACAAAAAGTTCAACTGACTGACTGCAGAGCATTTAGTTGAAATGACAACAAATTTGAGAATAAACAAAACTTAACAAAAAAAAAAATAACAACCAACGACATTTTATGCAAACCTTAAGAATGCCACAAAGTTTTGCTTGAATTCGATGAAATAAGTTTTGCATTTTTAAATTGCTGCTGCATTTCGTTTATTTGACAATTTGAACTGTCAGCGGTGCGCGCATTGCGGATATCATTGAAAAATTTATCAAGCGTGCGATGCAGATATTAAATTTGCATATTAAACGCGGAGTTTTGATTTCTTTTAAAGACGAAAAAAAACAAATGAAAAGATATAAAATTTAAGTTAATAATTACAATGCTCAATTTAACGTTATTGCTACATTTAATAAAATTCATTTTAATTATTTATTAATTATTAAAATAAAAATAATTGTATCTACATTAAAAAATAAATTGTTTTAGAAATTTCTATATACTATATGAACAACAATTTAAACGTAATTTTGAGTTTTTCTAAACTACCAAAAATGCGTTTTTTATAAATTATCCGTTTTATCCGTTAGTCAAAACTTAGTCATTTGCAAAACACACATATCAAATGCCTGTTAATGAAGTATTTTTAAGTTAAATGTAGGTTATCCGAGTTATCCGTTATATTAAATTCAATACTAATGCAAATTACAACATTTAAGATTTTATTATAGAGAATTTTTAAATTTCCAATAGTAATCAAATATAGTAAAATGATTAATTTATAGTGAGACTGTCACTTTTTAAAATGATATAAATGTATAATTAAAATCGTATTTCTAAATTACAAAATATGCGTTTTTTTGTAAATTATCCGTTTTATCCGTTAGTCAAAACTTAGTCATTTGCAAAACGCACATATCAAATGCCTGTTAATGAAGTATTTTTAAGTTAAAAATAGGTTATCCGAGTTATCCGTTATATTAAATTCAATACTAATGCAAATTACAACATTTAAGAATTGATTATAGAGAATTTTTAAATTTCCAATAGTAATCAAATATAGTAAAATGATTAATTTATAGTGAGACTGTCACTTTTTAAAATGATATAAATGTATAATTAAAATCGTATTTCTAAATTACAAAATTTGCGATTTTTTTGAATTATCCGTTTTATCCGTTAGTCAAAACTTAGTAACTTACAAAATGCACATATCAAATGCATGTTAATGAAGTATTTTTAAGTTTAAAAAATATTATCCGAATTATCCGTTGCTTTCAATTCAACACTAATGCTAAAGGAGAGATTATGGAATATTTAAAACATTTCAACAGTAATCCGAGCATTGTAAAATGACAAATTTTTAGAAATTATTTCAATTTTTAGAAATTAAGTATTAAAGAATTTCTAAATTACAAAATATGCGTTTTCATAAATTATCCGTTAGTCAAAACTTAGTCATTTGCAAACGCACATTTCAAATGCATGTTATTGGAGTACTTTGAGTTAAAAATAATTTACCCGAATTATCCGTTACCCTAAATTCAACACTAATACAAATAAAATATTTAGGTATAGAATATTAGAATTTTTCAAACATTTTAACAGTTATTGCTCACAGTTCAATAGGCGTACTGTCGTACAATGTCGGACCAATACAATAAAACTGTGACTACGCTAAACATTTGAACGAAAAAGCAAATTATCCGAATTATCCGCTAGTTAAAAGTTATAATTTTGGCAACTACTATTTATGGGACATATTATTTGAGTAAAAAATATATTATCCGAATTATCCGTTCAAGTAAATGAAATGTAAACGCGCTTTTTTGCATATATTATATGTTTTCTATATGTTTTATTAAATAATTATAAAATTCTTTTTTAGAAATAATTATTCTTTTTATACGTATGTAAAAACTTAACAATTTGCTAACTACTGCTTAATTCCTTATTTGCGTAAAAAAAATATTAACCGAATTATCCGTTGATGTAAATGAAACCTTAATACAAATTATTGAAAATGTATGCGTATAATATGCATTTTCAACAAATTAATCATTTTATTTTACTAAGAAAATTAATAAAAGACATATTATCCGAATTATCCATCCATGTAAATAAATTATAAATACGCATTATTGCTTAAATAATATATTTTCTATATGTTTTATGTAATCTTTATGAAATCCAACTTTTTAGAAATGTTTATCCATTTTATCCGTATGTAAAAATTTAACAATTTGCCAACTACTAATTAAAATACATATTATTTGAGTAAAAAAAAATATTATCCGAATTATCCGTTCAAGTAAATGAAACCTTAATGCGAATTATTGAAAACTTATGCAAATTTACTAACTACTGTTTGTGAGACATATTATTTGAGTAAAAAAACACATTATCCGAATTATCCGTTTTTGTAATTGATGCCTAAATAGGAATTATTAAAAATGTATTCATATAAAAATTATACGTGAGTCAAAAATTTTTAGATATCTTCATTTTATTTGTTTTTTTCTAATTTATTTAAAATTAAAGTTTCATGATAAAATCTGCATTTATTTTGAATGAATTTAGAAAATTTTGAATTTAAACTTTTCCGGCAAAAGCGCTGTTAAAGAAATATTTAGACACCTTAAGGTATGCTATACAGTTTTTTAAACAGAAATAAATACCTAAGCCTTAACGCATTATTTTGATATCGGATAATGCGCAACGCTTAAGCATTTCTTTACACATATCAAGCTATAGCAACCTTCATCTACCATCTGATGATTTAACCCATTGATTTCTCCACCGATGGCAAAACGTTTTGTTGTATTTTTCACTTAACAAAAATAAAAAAAAAATTAAAAAAGAATCAAGAGCTAAAATTATAGCAAGGCAACTGCGGCCTGCAATATGACCTCCGGCTTTGGTGCTGTTGATTCGTTTCATCGGCGCCTTTTTTAGCAGTCATTTTTTATAAAGCTTTCTTAGCTTTTGTTTCTTTTTAATTTTTCTTTTTTTTTTGTTCATAAAATTGGCAGCCATTTGTGTTTCGTCTGTTGCGCTGGCTGGGCAACACGTTGCTGCGTACGTAAATTTTTGGCTCCTTTTTGGAAAACAAAACACCTTTGTCTGTCTAACCGTCTGTCTGCATTAGAGCCACAATTTGGCAAAATGTAGCAAAACAAAAAAGCAGCGCACTGCTTGTTGTAAAACACAGTGAAGAGTTAATCAGCTGCTTGAGGCTGGGCTGCTGTCAATTACAAAAATGTTCGACATACAAATTGTATTTGGTATTTGTTTTTCGTTATTTTTGTTTGCATTTTGTAATCTAGACACATGTGTGTGTTTTTTTATTTTTTTTTTTATTTATTTGTCTAAGTATTTTAAGGTTTTAAATTACGTTTGTTTTAAGGCTAAAATTTGTGTTTGTTGTTTTCATTAAATATCGCACCTACGGAAAATGTCTAAAAGTATGCAAGGTTTTTTTATAATACCGAAACAAATTTCTGATTTAGAAAAAAAATAATTTTAAAATAATAAAAAATAGATTAAGTACTATATAAAAAAAATGTAAATATAAAGTGTTTTTCAACAGGAACGCTACAAAAGTAGAGCGACAGGGACAGCAAACGACGCCATATTTCTCGCCGCTCTTTTGACACATTTCTCTTCAGTAAGGTTTGCCGGCCTCAGCAGTCCAGAGGTAGCGCGCTGGACTTGCATTCTGAAGATCTCGGGTTCGAATCCCGGCTTGGGCATGGGCGCTCGTGGTGATATTAACCACAAAATTGTAGGGAATAGATTTCACAGTACAATGGATATAGTCTGTCTGACTGCTGTGGATCTTAGTAGATATTCCAAAAAAAAAAAAAGTTTGCCATTTCACGACGGAAAGATACAGGAATTCGAATTTCGGTAGTAAATTTTAATAATTTTGACTCGTTGTTGGCTCGTATATCTTTCTATCATGAAATGGCAAACCTTACTGAAGAGTAATGTCAAAAGAACGGCAAGAAATATGGTGTCGTTTGCTCTCCCTGTCGCTTTACTTTTGTAGCGTCCCTGTTGATAAAACCCTTGAAAAACTTTTGTAGCGCTCTAATTGAAAAACCCTTTATAATGTATAAATCTTTAAATCATATTGAAACCAGCTATAGCTAAAGCTGTCTAAAAGTATGCTTTGATTTTTTAAACTTCAAAAACTGTATCTTATTGTAATAATTTAAATTAGCTCAAAGTTTCTGTTGTTTAATAAGTACAAAAATACTTTAAAAAATTTAATTTTACGTTAAGCAAATATTTAGAATTTTAAAGTTTTATTGTAAAAGTAACATAGCACAAAAATGTGTTGACTAAAAGTATGCAAACCTTTAGACTTAATCGAATTTTAGTAAATAATTAAAAATTTTAACTCAATAAAGTATTTAATCAAAATATACACGTCGAATACTTAATATATATTGAATGTTTTCAAAAATGTAAAAATATTTTAGTTTTAACATATGAAAAATGTTATTAAAATTCATTGAACATGAATTTAAATAAAAAATTGCATAGTTTCAGGCATTATATTATTATTCCCATTATTAAGTAGTATTATTTATTTTTAACAAGAACTTTTTCAACAGCTTATTACAACTAAGTTGCTGTTTTCGCTAATATTAAAAATTCAACAAAAAAAAATGAAAAAAAAACACCTTACCTAACGTAATTCAATTTGCTGTTGTATTATTTACACGCTGAATTATCGCCTTTGGATTAAAGGCTGGCCAACAATTTCCTCTTCCGGCACCTTTAGGAAAATTAAAAAAAAAAACAAAAACTTTCTCTTGGCTGCTGTTCAATCTCTCGAACAAACAAACGGCAGATTACAAAAAAAAATAATAATAAACGCAAAAAATCCCAACAAGCTAAATAATCCTTTACAAGTTTTGGCATAAACATTTTATAAGATGGTAGCAAAACATATAGAAAAAGAAAATACGGAACAAATAAAGCAGTAAAAAAACTGTTGCATATTTCAAGACAAATCATTGTTGAGCATTAAGCAAATTTTAAAGCATAATTTTAGGCAGCTTTAAATTAGCTGACTAAAGTTTACTTTTACTTAATTTTAGTAGAGGTTTTTTAAAAATATAAAAGCCTACTTTAAGCTCTTTAAAATGAAAATTTAAAAAAATATTAAATACTAAATGAAACGAAAACAAAAGAAATAAATAAGTTAAACAAAACTGTTGCAAACTTCAATAGAAAATCAATGTTTTTGAAATTTTTATAGCATAATTTTAGACATTTAATTAAGGTTTATTTTTGGTAAAGTTTTCGAATATATTTAAAATTAAAAATCCCTATTTTTTAAGACATTTTTAATGAAAAATTTCAAATATAAAATGACACGAACGAAATTAGTATTTTACACGTTTCGCTTTAATGTTGTTTTATTTTTATTTTTTCTTTGTTTTCTTTGCAATTAACTGCAAAACGGATGCAATTTGAAACCCATGAAAGGATGAAAGCAAAAGTTTGACAGCTTTTGAAATAATTTGACAGGTTTTCCGGTCAAATTTACACACTTGTCAGTTGAAAAAGTTTTAGATTGTTGTGTGCGACTTGTTTTTCAGTGCTGTTGTCCTTACAGATTGGGTATCATATTAGAAGCCTAAATAAACTATGTGCTTTGTTAAAGCTAATAAAGTATGCTGTTCCAGTTTTTAAGAGTTCTATGAAATATTATTTAAAATTTTATATTGCAAAAAAATAAAAACAAAAAATGAGAACTAAAACTTTAAAATAGTAGTAACAAATATTAGTTACAAGATTATACAAAATTATACGAAATAAAAATAAAATTAAAAAAGGGAAAAAATTTGAAAAAGAAGAAAAATACTATTGAAAATGTTTAAATCCATTTTCAGTAGTATTTAAAAATATTTTTCATGTATTATATTGAAAAAAAATTAAGAAATTATATTAAGGAATACTATTAAAAAATTGTCTTGAACAATATTTGAAAAATTGTAATGAAAAATAGTATTGAAAATAGTGTTGAAAAATAGTATTGAAAATATTATTAAGAAATAGTATTGATAAATAATATATAAACATAGTTTGGAAAAATAGTATTGATAAATAGTATTGAAAAATAGTATTGATAAATAGTATTGATAAATAGTATTGATAAATAGTATTGTATTGATAAATAGTATTGTATTTAAAAAATCCTTGAAAAATAGTATTAAAAATAGTATAGAAAAATAGAATTAAAAAATAGTATTAAAAATAGTATTGAATTATAGAATAGAGAAAAATAATATTAAAGAGAAGTATTGGTAAAAATGTTTGGAAAAGTATTGGAAATGTAGTTAAAAATAGTATTTCAAAATAGTGTTCATATATAATATTGAAAAAAAAATTGAGAATTAGTATTGAAAAATAGTATTGAAAATTGTATTGAACAATAATTGAAAACTAGTATGGAAAAATAGTATTAAAAAATAGTAGCGAAAAATAGTATTAAAAATAGTATTAAAAATAGAATTGATAAATAGTATTAAAACTCTTACTAAAAACTCGTATTAAAAATAGTATTGAAATATAGAATAGAGAAAATTAATATTGATAAATAGTATTGAAGAAAAGTATTACTAAAAATGTTTTGAAAAGTATTGAAAATGGATTTAAAAATAATATTTTAAAAAAATAGTTTTTATATATAATATTGAAAAGAAATGAGAATTAGTATTGAAAAATAGTATTGACAAATTGTATTGACCAATAATTGAAAAATAGTATGAAAAAATAGTATTGAAAATAGTATTGAAAAATAGAATTGAAAATAGTATTAAGAAATAGTTATGACAAATAGTATAGAAAAGTAGTATTGAAAAATAGTATTGATAAATAGTATTGAAAAATAGTATAGAAAAACAGAATTGAAAAATAGTATTGATAAATAGTATTGATAAATTGTATAGCAAAATAGTATTGAAACATCGTATTGACATAAAGTATATGAAAATTATTGAAATATACTTTTGAATTATATAGTATTGAAAAAGAGTATTACAAAAATCTTTGAAAAATAGTATAAAAAAATAATATTGAAAAATGGTATTAAAAATTAGTATTAAAAATAGTATTGAAAAATAGTATTAAAAATTGTATTAAAAATAGAATTAAAAAAATAGTATTAAAAATAGTATTGAAAAATAGTATTAAAAATAGTATTGAAAAATATTATTAAAAATTGAATTAAAAAATAGTATTAAAAATTGTATTAAAAATAGTATTAAAAATAGTATTAAAAATAGTATTAAAAATAGTATTAAAAATAGTATTAAAAATAGTATTAAAAATAGTATTAAAAATAGTATTAAAAATAGTATTAAAAATAGTATTAAAAATAAATAGTATTAAAAATAGTATTAAAAATAGTATTAAAAATAGTACTTAAAATAGAATTGTAAAATACTATTGAGAATAGTATTGATATAGTATTGAAATATAGAATAGTGAAAAATAATAATGAAAAAAAGTATTGAAGATAAGTATTGGTAAAAATATTTTGAAAATTAGTATTGAAAAATATACCAAAACTTAGTAAATTTAGAGATTAACCAAAATTTAAATATTTTACTTACGCTAAATCAAAAGCTTTAAGTAAACTAATTAAATCGTTGAAAATGACAAATAAAAATGTGTAAAAGAATGTTTAAAAGAAACACTTAAAGAGCTTAACTAACGCATTGTAAAGAGTTTAATTACAGACACAAAAACATGAAAAAGCGGAGTTTGACAACATTTTGCTTTGTAACATATCTTCTAATTAACGACGAACGTTTTGTAAAACTAATACAATGTCAAGGTAGTTGACAAAAAAAAATAATTACGATCAGAGTAGATAGAGAATAAAAAGAAATCAAAGAAAATATTTTATTTTAATTAAGTTTAGTAAAATAAAATAAAAACAGCAAGTAAAATTAAATCTAAATGGATTCAATTAAATCAAAAAAAACAACTTTGTACCGAAATTAATTACACCATTTCACTGCATTTCTAAATATAATTTGAATACATTTGTATTAAAATAACAACATTTTGTATTTATTTGCATGTCCTGTAATATGTAAATTAATTACTACATCTGTGTTCATTTTTACTACATTCTGTACTTATTTACACGTTTATATTTATAAGATTGTTTTTATTTATTTAATTTTAGCTCAATGTAAACATATTACTACATGTATGCATTTATTTTTACTACATTCTGTAGTTATATTATATATAAAAAAATATATACATATATAAGAATATATTGGCTAAAAGTGGTCGTTAATTTAGCTTTGAAAACTTATAAAAGTTGTCCGTTAATTATTCCAAAGCAATACAACAGGTATTTAAATTATTTGGTATCTTTGCAATTTTTGTATTTTTTTTTTTGCGGTTATTTCACATTTAATTAATATACTAAACATAAATAATATATATAAAATATATATTTGGTCATTTAAGAACAATATATTGAAAGGAAATTTAGTTTGAAAAATATTTTGGAGACTTTTCAATAGGTGTTGTTTTTATCGTTAAGATTTCTTAATAATATTTGTGACTTATTTAATTTTTTTTTTTTTTTTTTTTTTCTTTTATAAATTTCATGGGATTGTAATGCATTACAAAGTGCCGTCAAGTAGAACATTTTTAAAATATATTAAAAAAATTATTAAGGGAACTTATCCTAGAGTGGGGCAAGTGTAATGTGGGAAATTGCAATTATTGGAAATATTTTTAATTTTTATTAAGTGTTCCTATACGGTATCAACTATTTCATCCAAGGTTTTAATGAAATTTAAAACTTTTCATTGCTTATCGAGAACATAGCAATTGATTAAGTTTTCTGCACACCAAAGCATTGTGGTTTATATCATTAGAAACATTATCAAATGCCCTAAATTGTATAAAATTTTTAAAATATAATAAAAAAAAGTTATTATATTATAAATTATTATTTTATAATTTTTGTTTTTTTGTTTACAGACTGTCATTCCAGTCAGTTTAGATGTCGCTCCGGTGAATGTATTGATGCCAGTCAACGCTGCGATGGCAGACGTGACTGCCCCGATGGTGATGATGAGGACCATACCTGCCGTAAGTCAAACATGATCATTTTTTAATAATTATATAAAATTATTCAGTAAAAAAATTACAATAAAATTTTTTTAATATATATTTTTATTATAAAAAAATAAGTTTTAATGAAAAAAAAAGTTTTTCAATATAAAAATATTATTAAAAATTTAATTAAAAAAAATTAATAAAGAAAGCATTTTTTAGCAAAAAAAATATTTTTGCATAACAAAATAAATACTTTTTAATAAAACTATAAATTTATATATTTTAGTTTTAATTTTTTATACAAAAATATTAATTTGTTGTCATATATATTATTATTTTTGTCAATAATATAAAATCTTAGTCAAAAATTCTAATTTTTTGTCAAAATATAAATTTTTTATTAAAAATATAAATTTTTTGTTAAAAATATAAATTTTTTGTCAAAAAATATAAATTTTTTGTTAAAAATATAAATTTTTTGTTAAAAATATAAATTTTTTGTTAAAAATATAAATTTTTGTTAAAAATATAAATTTTTGTTAAAAATATATTTTTTTTGTCAAAAATACAAATTTTTGTCAATTTTGTCAAAAATTTTAATTTCTTGTCATATATTTTATTTTTGCCAAGAGTAAAAATGTTTTGTCAAAAATATAAATTTTTATAAAAAAAAATAAATTTTTGTCAAAAATATAATTTTTTGTTAAACATTACATTTTTGTCAAAAGTATAAATTTTTTTGTTAAAAATATAAATTTTTTGTTAAAAATATAAATTTTTTGTTAAAAATATAAATTTTTTGTTAAAAATATAATTTTTTTTGTTAAAAATATAAATTTTTTGTTAAAAATATAAATTTTTGTTATAAATATAATTTTTTGTCAAAATTTTAATTTTTGCCATATAATTTATTTTTGCAAAAATTTAAATCTTAGTCAAAAATTCTAATTTTTTGTCAAACATTATATTATCGTCAAAAATATAATTTTTTTATTAAAAATATAAATTTCTTGTTAAAAATATAAATTTTTTGTTGAAAATATAAATTTTTGTTAAAATTATAAATTTTTGTTAAAAATATATTTTTTTTGTCAAAAGTACAAATTTATGTCAATTTTGTCAAAAATTTTAATTTCTTGTCATATATTTTATTTTTGCCAAAAGTTAAAATGTTTTGTCAAAAATATAAATTTTTATCGAAAAAATAAATTTTTGTCAAAAATATAACTTTTTTGTAAAAAATATAACTTTTTTGTAAAATATCTTTGTCAATATAAAATATCAATTTTTAGTAAAAAAAAAACTTAATATTTTACGAAAAAAAATTTAGTTTGTCAAAAATACAGATAGTTTTGTTTAAAAAAAAAATATTTTTTATTATAATATAATTTTATTTTTTTTCAAGAAATTAAATTTTTGGTGAAAGTATTATAATATGTCAAAAAAACTTTTTTTTTTTGTAAAAAAAAACAAAAATTTTCAATATAAAAATAAAATTTCAGATATTTTTTGTTACATCAAAAATAATATTTTTTAACAAAATATTTTAACAAAAAAAATATTTTTCTGTCTCAAAAATTAAATAAAAATATTAATATTGTAATAAAAATATATTATTTTATTAAAAATATTTTTTTGTTTGAAATATAATTTTTGATTAAAAAATTAAATTTTTATCAAAAAAAATATTTATTTTAAATATTGAAAATTAATTTCTTTTTTATTAAAACTTGAATTTTTATAATTCATCTAAAATTGTTATAAATTTTTAAACTTTCATAACAATTTTAGTTTTCGGAAGTTTTCTGTTGTTAGTATTAAAAGCTTAGCACTAAAATTGCTAGATTTAAGTATATATAGTATGTATATAATATTTTGAATTACTTATTTTATAGACTATTTGCAATTTATGAGTTTTATTTTGTATTTATCTTGCAACTTCAATATGTATTTTTATTTTGTAAATAGTTTTTTTATTATTTAAAATACTTTTTTTTTTTGTAAATATTTTTTTAATTTTGTAAATATTTTTTTAATTTTGTAAATATTTTTTAATTTTGTAAATTTATTTTTTATTTATAAATAACAATTTATTTTGTAAATAGTTTTTTAGTTTTAAAAAATATTTTATTTTTAGTTCAACAATATTTTTAACATTTTGTGCTGTTTTTATATTTTTTGTATTATTTACTAACTGTTTAGTTCTTGTATAATTTTGTTGTTTTATTTGTATTTATTGCATGAATTTAATATTTTTTAAAAATTATTACTAACATTATTTAACAACTAATCAATTTTTCTACTAACTTTTTGTATGTCTTGCCCAACAAACTACTAAAACTGGAACCTACTAAAAACTAAAAAAAAAACTAATCAAATTAAATACGTATAAACGTCATCATCATCACCATTATTAACAACCCTGCAGCTACGGAATGTAGCAGCATCGAGTATCAGTGCCGTGACGGTCTGCGTTGCATCAGCGAGTCACAACGTTGTGATGGTGCAAACGACTGTCAAGATGGCGATGACGAAGACAACTGTGAAGGCAGTAAGTATTATACTGCGAAAGTTTAACAAACGCTTCTTTAACTCCACAAAAAAATACTTAAAATATTTCCGCTCTCATTACCATTCTACATGCTTGCATTTCTCCACTGTGATCAATTGTAAAACCCAGTCATACCAAAGCTGCGTTATCTCTGTGCCAAGGGTAAATTCACCTGCCGCGATCTCTCTTGCATATCGATTATTAATCGTTGCGATGGTAAAGTCGATTGTCCCAATGATCGTGCCGACGAGGAAGGCTGTCGTATGTTTGTGTTCATTTGTTTTTTCCAAAAGTGGTCATATTTTTCAATTAACATCTTTTGTTTTTTGTTTGTTCATTTCTCTCACTTTCTCTGTCAAACATGTCTAACACTGTTTTGCGTGCGTGACATTTGACTCTCAATGTCTTAATACTCATTGCTGCTCTTTACATCTCAACTGTCAAATATGTGCTTGTCAACTGTCATTTAAACTGTCATCTCTTTGGCTGCTTTTGCATTTGTCCATCTAATAAAAGCTTGCCTCTATGACAAGTGGCAATGCGATGATGGCACCTGCATTGCCAAGGAGCTGCGCTGCAATGGCAACATCGATTGTCCCGAGGATGTATCCGATGAGCGTCATTGCAATGGTGAGCGGTATAATTCCTACTAACAACATATGCATATTTTTTTGTAATCTCTTATCTCATATAACTTATGTATAACTTCTATAACTCTCATAACTTATGAATAAAAGCTTTTCTATCTATATATATATATATATATATATATATATATATATATATATATATATATATATATATATATAGATAAAAAAAGCTTTTATTAAAAAGTTTATCTAGACAAAGGTAAGTGAGCATGCATTTTTTAATAAAAGTTCTATTCAGTTTAATCCTTTGCTTTTTAAACAGCTTTAAAGCTTCAAATTTGTATTTCAAAACTTTTTTAAGTTCTCTCTAACATTCTTTTACAAAATGCTACTTATAGAGACATTAAGTAATAAATACATTTTTCGAAAAAAAAAATTTTCAAAAGCTTTGATATCACAAACCACTCGTCATTAAGTTATACTTAAAAATAAAAATATTATATAACAAAGCTTTAAAATATTCTTTCAAATTCATTTCTTCCCCTTTACTAGTACTCACTATCTTAATAGAAATTTAAAATATGCCATAGTAGCATTTGTTAAAAACATCATTCACAAAAACCAAAATTTAAGCTCTCACGCTTAAACTTAATACATGCTCTAAACTATGCCGTCAGCATTTTTCAATGCCCAAACTCACACACTATGATATTTCTACATAATTGACAAAGCTACAGAAGCAGAAAAAATACAAGTAACAAATATTAAAATCAACTGAGAGCCACTCTAGTTACCAGTCATTTAGTGGCATACAGTGAAAAACGAAAAGTTTGTTGGTTCAATATTAGAATTATAATATAACTATTATTCGCTAAAAGTGATTTTAATATGATATAATAATAACATAAAAGCTTTTAAAAATTGAAACCTAGACTAAAAAGCTTTTACATAGCTTTTTTGAAAAAAAATCATGTTTTATATTTATTTTCTGTCATGTTAAACCAGAAATAAAATACTATAGAGATCAACTGAAAAAAAGATTTCGCAAAACTTTTTACAAATCTTTGAAAAAACTTCAGTAAGGCATTGAAAAATGTTAATAAAGCTTTAAAAAAGCTTTAATAAAAATTTAAAAAAACATTTAATAAAGATTTATTTAAGCTTAATGAAGATCAAATAAAGATTAAATACACTTTAATAAAGATTTAATAAAGCTTTACTAAATCTTTAAAAAGGCTTTAATAAAGCTTTACTCAATCTGTTATAAAATTTTCTTAAAGCTTTTATTATGCTCTTGAAAAAAAAATTATTTAGATTTTATAAAGCTTTTATTAAACTTTCAGAAAGCTTTTTACTGCTTTAAAAAGCTTTTATTTATCTTTAAAAGCTTTGAAAATTTTTTGAAAGCTTTCCTGAAGCTTTCATGAAGCTTTCCTAAAGCTTTTATAAAGCTTTTATAAAGCTTTCCTAAAGGTTCTATAAAGCTTTCCTAAAGCTTTTATAAAGCTTACCTAAAGCTTTTTTAAAGCTTTCATAAAGCTTTCATAATGCTTTTATAAAACTTTCATAAAGCTTTTATTAAGCTTTAAAAAAACTTTGAAATTTTTTTGAAAGAGCTTTGAAAAACCTTTAATGTTTTGAAAATGTTTTTAGAAAGCTTTGAAAAAATAGAAGAATTAGAAAAAAATATTTAAAAGAGGTTTAAGAAAGCTGTGAAATGTGTTTAATAAAGCTTTGGAAAACGTTAAAAAAAAACATTTAAAAACTTTAATAAAATATTTAAAAGCTTTCAAAAAAAAAAAAAATCATTCCAAAAATTTTCAAAAGCTTTAATATTACTTTAAATTGTAAATATATAAAAGTCTTTCAAAAAGCTTAAGAAAAGCATCTACAAGCTTCCGAAAAACACTGTTCAAATTCAATTTTAATAAGTATGCGTTCAGTTTGAAAATTTTTAAGTGTTAGATTATTTATAACTAGCCAAATCAACATATTTTTCAATGTATCTCTGTAAAATTTAAATCTCTGTTTTTTATGTTTACATCAACATGTCCATGTGACGGTCCATTTCTATGCAATTTGCCTGTCATGACGGCGAAATCTTCTAGTCTACGCCAGCAGCTTTTATTTAGTTGCTATTTTTTTTTCAATTTTTCTTTTTATTTGATTTTTATTTTATATTGTTGCATACACATGTTTGCAATTTCAAATAGTTGCAGCCGTTAGCTGCCATTGCAATTGTTATGCACGCGTCTTCTGTGATAAATTAGCATATAACATAGCCTGTATGTAATTTTAGATATATGTGAGTGTAAAAATATGTGCCGACAGCTAAGCATGGTGGCTGTATTTTTTTTTTTACTATATATTTCTATATTTTTATTTTTTTCGTCTACTGGCCCGTCTTGAATGACATTTTCATTAAGTTTTGGCAAGTGATGCCATCACCATTTTCCCCACTTGTTATCATGCAGTTCTGATTACAAAGCAGTTTATTTACACTGTGTACGTAATTTAAACATTCATGAATGTGACTACTATAAATAAAATTTAAATTAAAAATGCAATTGTTGTTTATTTTATTTTAAATCATTCATTCATAATACTCATTCATTTTTCATTCATTCGTTTAATAAGTTATTTATATATTCACATTTTCATTCAAATATTTTTTGTTAAATCATTCAAATGTTTTCCACAACGTTGCCACACCCACGCCTTTTTATGCCATAATCGTTGAGATTGCTTTCAAGCTTACTGCAGCTGCCACTTTGAAGTCATTTGTACGACAAATTGTTGCCTTCAATACGTGTTTTAAATATTAGTTCATTAGCTTTAAGTGTTTTACTTTCGCCCTCTCTATATATGTTAAATCTCTATATATATTGAAAGCTTCCGTCGACACCCACTGCTTTTTTTACACAAACCTTCAACATATAAATATTTTTTTTGACATACTAACATTTGCAAATCCTTTCCATAATCCTTTAATTGCGCTTTTGTTACGCATAGGCGGTGAAAATTGCGCCTATAATGAGTTCCAATGTCAAAATGGTCAATGTATACCGCAGGGTCAATATTGCGATAACATATACGACTGCTCTGATTACTCCGATGAAAAGGATTGCGGTAAGTTGCTGTTGTGCTAAAAAAAAAAAATTGCCAAAAAGCTCTACTGCGTACCAATGTTTATTGCTTGCATATTTAGTTGAAAAAGCTTTAAATAAGTGCCTATACATGTTAAAAGCTTTATTAATATTACTACGGTGAAAGCTTACATTTTGCAGCAACAACTTTCAATAAAGCTGTACAAAAAAGCTTCGTGAAAAGTTACGTAAAATTGGTGTTGGTTAAAAAAAAAGATATCAAAAGTTAAAAATATTTTAATTCAGATACTATTAACAGCTTAAATAATATTTATAATAATTAAATAAATTAAAAATGGTGATGGGATTTATTTTTTTAAACATTTTTATTAATAACGAGCTTTGTATAATTTTTAATATATTTCTAAAAAGCTTTAAACAATAATCGCTTAATGTTATACCCAAAAAAACTGCTTTAAAAGAAATGTAGCTGCTCCAAAAAGCTTAAAAAGCTCAATAGACAAAACAAAAATATAGTGATGATATTGAAATACATAGAAATATGTAGTGAAAGGTCGTAGAGTAGGAAAGATTTAAAAAGCACTTGAAATTATGAAATATTAATTGAAAATAATTATAAAATAATAAACATTTTAAGTATCAATACAATTTATTTATTAAAGCTTTTTTTAAGCTGCTTTAAAAGCTTTTCGTAAACCTATAATAACAGCGTTTCGTAAGTTTTTAATAAAAGGTTTTTATGAAACTTTACGTAAGCTTTTTATAAAAGCTTTTAATAAGCTTTTTGTTTAAAGATTTTAATAAGCTTTTATAAAAGTTGTTAATAAGCGTTTTATAAAAACTATTTCAAAAGCTTTTTTAACTTGAATCAGAAGCTTAATAATAAGAGCTATCACAAAAACTTGATATTCACATCAAAATACAAGTTTTATATAAGAATTGTATTCTTACAAAAGCTTGTGTAATTATTTGTATAACGCTTTCTTAAAAATCTTTATAATTTAGAGAATTTTTAAAGCTTCAGATATACTATATGATAAAATAAAAGCGATTTCAGTAATATTAACAGCTTCCAGTTTATATTTTTAAAGAATCTTAAATCTCCTTCTGACAAATATTCAATCGTTTGTGATTAAATGTACAAAGCTTTGTATTATATTTTTAAGAAAGCTCATCTTCAATTTATAAAAAATACAATTTAACAAATATGGCTATTATAATTGACACATTTTTCTAGTATTTATTAGAGATCTGCTTTAGTTTCTTTTTTTTTTATATATATGAAAAGATCAGCAAAGCTTTGTTAAAAAAAACTCCAAATAATACAATTTGTATATGTAATGCCTGATGTTATTAGATTTCCACTTTAGATATATGTTTTATGTGTTTATCTTAGATTTTGTTATACAAAAATCGAGTAAAAGTTTTTTTTTTTCAACTTGGTATCAAAATGAAAAAAGCTCCAGCTCATGTCTTGTACAACAATTGCTATATAAAAAATCTGATAAAATTGATATTGTTATAAGTTTTACACATTATAAATTAGATACAAAAATGTCGTTTTTTGTATTTTACTACCTTTTTTCAGTTTTACTGCATTATTATTTTTGCTACCTTTTTATTATCATTACTACCTTTTAATCTACTACTCTATGCTATACTTTATGTTTTAGATCAGTGAAAAAAGCTTTAAAATGTACTTTTAAATTACTACTATTTTCTACCTGGTTTTGGTGCTGTCCACCTGTTAAATACTGCGCTTTATATGTTTTTTGCAGTTTTTTTATATTGTTTTGCATTTTTTTTTTTAGAAATTTAGATTTTTATATTAATTACAATATTTCGTTTTTTTCTATAATTTCTATATATTTTCGTTTTGAAACGTAAATCCTGTGTTGTGGTTTTGGTACCAAATACTACTACTTACTCCTCAAAAAAATCAACTACCAACTAAATTGAATAACAAAATTTTGCACGCAACAAAACGCAAAAAAAATTGGATATGGAAAATTTGGACTGCAATTTAATAAAAACCAAAAAAAAAAAAAACAATGCATGTAATTGAAACAAAATAACAAAATTTAACATTTATAAAAATAATACTAAACATTTTTAATTAAAATAACAAAACAAAAATACGAATAATATAAATAAATAAAAAATATATGTTCAAAAAATATATAAAATAAAAAAAAATGATCATAATCATGACAACAGACCAGGAAGACATAGATCGCAATATTTTCGATGATGACGAAATTATTCGCAGCTATGGCTATCATCCGCTGCCCGCACAGCCACCACAATACGATCTGGCAACATCAGCGCCATCGGCGCCATACTATCCGCATCACGAGCAGGATCTCTACGACTTCAACTATCTCAATCCGAACCTCTACGAAAAGGCCAATTCACAGCACTCGTGCGCTTCGCATCAGTTCAAGTGTCTGAATAACGTCTGTATTCCGTTGCATTTGCGTTGTGATGGTTTCTATCACTGCAACGATTTGTCCGACGAATTGGGTTGTGATTATTTTACGTCCGGTACACGTGGTGGGGTAACCACTAAAATACCAGCAAAAGTGCTGCCACCTTCGCAAGTTGTACGCACAACGACACCAACACCGTTGCGACCGAATACAACCGTGCGTGTGGTGGCAACGCCAGTAACAACAAAAACAACATTAACAACTTTAACAACAACAACAACAACAGCAACACCAAAAATAAATAGTATGAGCTTTTAATATGGTTATGGGTTAGAAGGGGACCTGGAGCGAGGGCATGGGTTTTCAAAACTAGATTTTGAAACAAAAATTTACCCCAAAAATGTATAGAGATTTTTATAAAAACTAAAAATTTGGAATGTTGCATGTTGCATGTTTAGAAAAAAGCTGTCTAAAGTTTAAATCAAAATGGCAAACAGGATATTGAATTATTGTTATTTTTCGAAATTAACTGATTTATGTTATGTCTTAGTATTTGAAGAAACACAATTAACCTTTTAATTTGATCCCATTTATCTATGTATATAATCAAAGCATATGAATGCTTTATTTAATAGACATAATTTTTAAAAATTTGGATAATACTATTTTGCAAATTTTAAAGACAATATTAATATAGAGTGGACTAAGTATTTTTTGGTTTAAGTATTGTCTTGGACTAAGTCTTTTCGTGGATAAAGTTTTTCCTTGGACGAAAATTTTTCCCCGACTAAGTAGGTTTTGTACTATGTTTATCTTGGACGTAGTATTACCTTGGACTAAGTATTGAATCTCTGAGTATTGTCTTTGACAATTTTCTTATTTTTTTGACAAAGTATTTCTTGTACCAAGTATTTCCCTGAACTTAGTTTTTTCCTGGACCAAGTATTTTCTTGAACTAGGTATTTTCATGGACCAAGTATTTTCTTGTACTATGTATTCCTGGACCAAGTTTTCACTTGGACCTATTATACTTTAGACTAAGTTTTTCCTTGGACTAAGTATTCATTGGACTTATTATTTTCTGGACCAAGTATTTTATAGACAAAGTATTTTTTTTATACACTTAGAACTTTGGCTAAGTACTTCAGTGGGCCAAGTATTTCTTAGACCAAGTATTTCCTTGGTATAAGTATTTTTCTAGCACTAAATTTTTTCCAAGACTTAGTATTTTCTTCAATTTAATATTTTTTTTACCTAATATCTAAAACGTTCTAAGAAGCTTTCCCAAATCAGAACAACAATTTCAATATTCTGCTGCCTTCCATAAAGACATGCACTAAATATGCTAATTATATCCGCTGTAATATACAAACATTTTGCCTTAATTTATTTAAAAACTAAAATTTATATTCATTTAACATTCACATTTTTGATGAACATTTTATGTTTTTTTTTCATTATTTTAAAATTTTAACAAAATAAAATTATTTTTTAAATTTTATATTGTATATATTTGTATTTTAAAATAATATTTTATTCATTTCATTCTTATTTTTATATATCAATATAATTTATTTGCAGTTATAAAATCATAATTTAAGTTATTACTTTATTATTCTTTTATTTATACGATTTTTTATTATTTTGGTTTTGAAAAATCAAACTTATTTCGCATTTGAAATTATTTTTTACTTTCATTCACTGAACTACACATCAACAAATTCAACAACATCATTTTTTAATTCAACACACGCACACTTAACGCATCCCAACCAACATCACTGTGTCTTAAAAATCATGTAAATCGCACTCGAAACCAAATCAAAACGTTATTTATACCGTAGGAGATAAATGCATTGAAAAACTTGAATTCGCATGCGGCACCGGTGAATGCATTCCGATCGAAAGTGTTTGCGATGGTGTGCCGGACTGCTCGCGCGACGAAGACGAGGAGCACAGTTTGTGCTCGTGCAGCAGTGATAAGGTAGGCACGGACAGCGAAAGCTTTTAAGTTATAAAAAGCTAAATATGGTGTAAAAGAATTCACATAAATTTAAAACCTTTTAATGAAAACTAAAGAAACCCCAATTAAATTGAACTCAATTAAAAGCTTTAAAAATAATCTATATAAAAGCTTATATAAAAAGCTAATAGAAGCTTTTATAAAAAGCTTTATAAAAGCTTTTTAAAGGCTTTTATAAAAAGCTTTTATAAAAAGCTTTTATAATAAGCTTTTATAAAAAGCTTTTATAAAACGCTTTATAATTGCTTTTAAAAAAGCTTTATAAAAGCTTTTATTAAAAGCTTTATAAAAGCTTTTATGAAAAGCTTTAAAAAGCTTTTATGAAAAGCTTTACAAAAGCTTTTTATGAAAATCTTTATAAAAGCTTTTTTTATATTTTCATAAAAGTTTATTTTTTGAGTTTTATAAAATAATTTTTAGAAAAAGCTTTATACAAGTTTTTAAGAAAAAGTTTTATAAAAGCTTTTAAAAAAAGCTAAATACAATTTTTATAAGAAAACTTTACAAAAGCTATTTAGAAAAAAAAATCACACAAATTTTTTAGAATAAAATTTATTTTATTTTGGAGAGTGTAAAGTTTGGAAAGTTTTAGAAAAGTTTCAAAATCGCTTTATATACATTTAATATAAAGATTTTGGAAAAGCTTCTTAGAAAGCTTTAAGAAATGTTTATAAAAAAAACTTTCGGTACAAAATTAAGTCTTATGGAAAAACTTTTAATGGCTTTTAGAAAGCTTTATAAAAGCTTTCCAGAATATGTGTGATATACATATATTTTTTTATAAAATGTAAGAAATAGTTTTAAAAGCATTTTAGCAATTTTTTAAAAAGCTTTCAAAGCTTTTTAGAAAGATTTTGAAAAGCTTTTTTTAACAAAAGCTTCATGTTGTTTTTTTAACGATATTGACACGATATATTTAGTTCTTGTAAAATTTCTAATTTCAATTTCAAAAAGCTTCTATTTCATTTTGTGATTCTTTAACACCTGAGAGCTTCTTGTAATGAATACTAAACTTTTGACACACATACACTTAAACTCCTACACCTACCACACACACATGAATACTCACTGATTGAAAAACATTTGTTACACACACAGTTTAAGTGTTTGCGTGGCGGTGGCTGTATTCCAAAGACGCAGGTTTGCGATGGCAAACATCAGTGTAATGATGGCAGCGACGAAAGTTCTTGTCGTAAGTACAAATTTGAAATTTTTAACAAATTATCTAGTAGAATTTGTAGAACGTCGTAGAATGTAGTTTTAGTTTAACCAACAAAAAAAAGGGTCTGATATATGCATGATGTATGACTGTTGATTTTGTATACTGTAGAAATATTTAGTGTTTGATGGAAAATCAGTATATGTAGTAAGTGTTGAACTTTGCATGTGTACAAATTAGTAAAATTTTAGAAATTTATATTAAATATATTTAAATTATTAAGTTTACAATAAATAGTTATTTTTTTTATTTTTTATATTAAATTATTTTATATTATATAACTCTATATATTTTTTTTGGTAGTTTAATTAGTATAAGTTGAATTAGTGTTCAAAGCTTTTACATTTATACTTGTGAAAAGCTTTTGAACTTGATGTTAACACACCATGATACTGTTTTATAATACATCGTAATTATTTTTAATAAAATGTATTTAAATCTTAAAAACATCTTTATTGACAAGAACTACCTCCACCTACCAACCATTGACTAAAATCGGTAGAGATGCAATCCCTATAAAGTCACACTTGCATCCAAATAAAAAATTTACTATTGTTAATACTATAAATCACAATTTTTTTATTTTATTCTTTTTTATTTTTATGTCTTGCTGTTTAAAAAAAAAACAAAATTGCATCCCCAACTTGCTACTCTGTATGTCTTCTAAAACAACTACATACATTTTTTTTGAAAAATCCATATTTCATGCTATTATTTTTCCATATTTTCATGTCATTTCTATGCTTCAACTCTACATCTACAGATTTTCATGCGAAATATAATAAAAGTAGAACGATTGGCGAATGCTTAAGCTATCAGTACCAATGCGCCGATGGTATCTGCATTGCGGGTTATAAGCGCTGCAACGGCATAACCGATTGTTCAGATGGTTCGGACGAAACGAATTGTCCACTGAACTATGATGATGCCAACTACGGTATAACAACAAAAAAAAGCTTTTTTTTTCTTTACTCTCACGTACCTAACAACAAGCACCTAATGCTAATGACAAACCAAAAAATAATAATATATAAATGTTCTATATATTGCACCTATTCCGGCATACTTAAGCTGAGCTTTAAGCTCGCCAAAATGTATGCGCACGATTTTTGAACCACCCCTGGAACCCAGTGTGACCCTGAACAATATGCAATATCAATTTTGGTCTCGTATTTTATTAAATTAACTAAAGAGCAGTTCTTTCTCTAACATCAACATAATTCCAGAAACACATAACTAATACTAATTTTCAATTCACTAACTCATTACTATTAGCGATATCTTTTAAACTATATTTTAATATTATAAACATAAATTAATTTTCACTTCTTCTGATACCATTTAAAAATTTTGTTTATTTTTCATATTTTATATATCCTTTTATAATATTCGGATTTATACAGTTTACATTTTTAATTGCAATCTAGTCTAACATTTTCATTAAATACAATACCCTAAATACTGATACCATTTAAAAATTTTGTTTATTTTTCATATTTTAAATATCAATTTATAAAATACGGATTTATACAGTTTACATTTTTAATTGCAATCTAGTCTAACCTTTTCATTAAATACAATAGCAAAATTATAGAAAAAATTTAAAAGTTTTCAGTTGAATATATTTGCACTACTCAACAAAACGAGAACAATGTATCCTATAAACATCTCATACACCAACTCTATATATATAAATCTGCACAAATGAAATTGAAGTGTCTTCTGTAAAAAATACACTACTGCATTCTACAGTATTCAGTGCATTTTACAATGGCAAGTATTATAGTGAAGTCTCTCCAACGACTTCACTGCAGCATTTGTTTCATAAGTGTACAATAGTATCAAGGCATTATTTTCAAGACATTCAATGTCTTGAAAGACAAAACCAAATGACACTACTGTTGCGGAAAATGCAACGAGTACAGTGGTGAGTAAGTGTGCGCAATGAATAACATACAACAATTATTAAATATAAATAATATTTTTTAATATAAATAAAAATTCCTTAGCGTAAAAATGATACAAAAAAAAAGCACTAAGTACTCAGTGTCGAGTGCAGTGCATTTCAGTATTTGAATTTTTATTGAACAACATTTTAAACTATGCACTACATTATGTCTTGTTTGAGATTTTTTTTGACACTACTTGTGCTTGGTTGTTGAGTGCAAAACATTCTTTTGACAGTATATGACTTGACATAAAATGAATGTCTTGAAGTGGGTTTCAAATATATTTGTGCAGATGTCTATTATATTAATAAAACTGGGTATATTTTTCGTTTAATATTAATTCAACTAATTGTAATTTATTTTCGAAGTTCTGTATAATTTTTAAATATATAAATTTCTTTAAAATTTTCCACTTCATACTCTTTTATAAAAATACAATACTAACTCTTTTTTTTACATAAATCTTTTAAAATTTAAATTTCTTTTCTGCAAACTCTTTTCTAATTTTGTACCTCCGGTAAATGGTTCATTTATTTCATTATACAAATTTCATATTATACAAATTTCATATCATACAAATATTTACAAAATGTGTCTATATTTATCATATTCTGATTTCTCCTTCTAACTACTTTTAAACTTTTCTTCATAATACTATTTTATATAAAACCTTTTAACCATATTTATACCAAAAGTACTGTAAAATTTAATATATACTTTTTGACATTTTTACTGATTCCATTTTAAATAAATACATTTTCTTTACATTGCAACAAAACGTTAAACATCTACATCACTACATTATATACATCACAACACTATCTACTTTACATGAATATCTACATTACATGAATATCTACATTACATCAATATCTACATCACAACATCATTACATCAATATCTACATCACAATAAATATCTACATTACAAAAACTTCTACATTATATGATTATCTACATTACATCAATATCCGCATTACAAAAATCTCTATATTTCAAACAACATCGTACAAAAAATACATATACATCAATAAAACATCAAATTTATTATATTATTCATTGAAACAACGTATTTTGAATACAACGATTTTGAATACATCGTTTATAAATTGAATCTTGAAATAAATTGAATCTGAAATTGATGTATCGTTCAATTATACATTGATCATTGAAATATACATAATTTAAATATTGATTTATGATACATCAATCATTTAAACTTCATTCAATGATACATCAATCACTGATATTTTGCTTAATGGTACAACAATCATGGATACCTCGTTAAATAATACATCAATCAAATATTGATACATCAATAATTAATACATCATTAATTGACACTATTATACATCATTCAATGATACATCTTACTCTGACTTTTACACCATGCATCGATACATCAACAATTTATACATCGTATACATCAACACTTGATACAATGACTTTAAACTATAATTGATTCATCCTACATTGATACATCTACAATTTATACATCGTTCATTGATGCAACTACAATTGATTCATCGTACATTTATACATCTAAAATTCATTAATCTTTCATTGATATACAATTTATACATTAACATTTGACACAACGATTAACGTTCATTAATGCATCAACCATAAATATGTTGATTCTTGTTACATCGAAAATTGATACATCGTTGAAACATAAAAACTACAAATTTTGATATATCTTTGACAATTGATGTATCGATACATGATGATGTATCGATACATTTTGATGTATTATACATCTATACATCTGATACTGAAATCAAATAACTACATACAACGAAATACAAATCTTACTACATTGATCTGCAAATATTACTACATCAAAATGCATATATTCTTACATCAATACATCACAAAATCACAACATTAAATTATACATCAAATCTCTACATCACATCAAAAACGAACTCTCTGCGTTACAATATCTAAAACCCATTCGTAATATAGACTTTGAACCCGAACCCGCACTCAATGAGTGTGATATCTATGAATTTGAATGTGATTATACATTATGCATACCCATTGAGAAAAAATGTGATGGTTATGCGGATTGTAATGATCAAACGGATGAATTAGATTGTCCGCCATTTTCAGGTAAAATAGAATTTGTTTTTTTAGTTTAGGAACACTGCTATTTCAAACTTAAGCCATTTGAGAAAAATTTCAAAATTCATTAAAGTATTTTACAATAATGAATATTATTATATGCTACATTTTAAGAGATTTGACATACCTATTAATTTAATTTATAAATGCTTTCTAATATTTAAAACTATTATGGAACTTTAGAACGAATTTCGAAAGAATTGCATATAAAATTTGTAAAAAAATGGTTTCGAATTCGATGTCACTATAAAAAAAAATGTTTTCTAAATAAAATAAATTAAATTTAATTCGTTCAAATCAAATTCAGAATAAATGTAAAAATACATTTTTCTACTAAAATATTGTACTAAAAACTTTTTATTTTTAAATTTCATATGAAATTCGATCGGAATTCGTACGAAGGCCATATATTATTTAGTTTTTAAAATATTTTATAAAATTATACTAAAAAAAAATCCAAAACACATTTCTTCACACCTACCCATTATACGTAAAATTTTGCATCTATATGTTTACTTCACAGAACACTGTCACGATAATGAATTCGAATGCGACGCTAGTTATTGCATTTTACGCGAACAACAATGCAATGGTGTCGAAAATTGCATCGACGGCACAGATGAAAGAAATTGCACCACGTGTCATGAGGGTGCTTTTCTGTAAGATTTTTTTTTTCTTTTTCAAAAATTTAAAAAAAATAAAAAATATTTTCAAAATTTTTTTAAAAATTACAATATTGATTAATTATTTTTGAAATTAAAAAAAAAACATAATAAAAAATATTTCTTTGCATTTAAATTTTGAATTCACTATTATTATAAAACACAAAAACAAATTAAATTTAATTATTTGAAAAAATGTTTGCAAAAAAATTTAATTTAATTTTATGTTTTATATATTTCCAACATTTTTTGCCAACAATTTCAATTTAATGTTATTAATTAAAATTAATAAATATTTCTCTTTTAAAAATGTTCAAATACTTCAACGTCGCAACAACGCATCAACTCAACTCATCTCACTTCACAAACACATGCACCCACACACACACATTCTTGTTCATCACCAACACTGAAACAATCACAACTGTCTGTCACACCTGTCACAATGTTGCCAACACAATCGTATATTTTACTCAAAACTGTTAAAGTTGCACCACTGGTCAATGCATTTTGAATTCTCTGCGCTGCAACGGCGAATCGGATTGCGCCGATGACAGTGATGAGAGAAATTGCGGTAAGTTCAAGACTCTCTCTATGGTTGCCAACACTGCTGCAATAAGCACATAAATAAAAATGTATAAATTTTGAAAATGTAGTAAAGCAAAATTACTTTTTAAATGATGCATGATATTTTACAAAAAGTATTTTTTTTTCTTTTCTACGAACAGATTTTTTATAATAAGTAGTATTTTGCAAAAATTAGTTTTTTTTTACAAAAAGTATATTTTTTACAAAAAGTATATTTTTTACAAAAAGTAGTTGTTTTTTTTTATAAAAAGTATATTAAATAAAGTAGTTTTTCGATATATAAGTAACTATATTTTTTTACAAAAAGTAGTTTTTTACAAAAAAAGTAGTTTTTACAAAAAGTAGTTAAACGTAATTTTTTACAAGTAATTTTTCCCAAACCATTTATGTGATTTTTATCTAGCAGTATTTAAAAACGTAACGTAAAAAGTAATTTTTCAAAAATACATAAAATATAAAAGACTTTTTAAAACAGTAATGATGCATGTTAGATGTATTGTCTCATAAGTAGTACTTAAAAAAGTAGTTTTATTATAAATTTTTTATCACTACAATTATATACACAACAATACAAATACATTAATTTCGAAAAAAAATATTTTTTAAATAATTAATTTGTTTTAAGTACTTTTTTATTCAAAGTAGTTTTTTTCTATCAACTATTAAAAGTATTTTTTCTAAAATATTTACTTAATTAATTAAATATTTGTATTATACAATTAAACTTTTTAAATCATTAACTTATAGCATAATTAGAATAGTTGAAATAAATACATATCATATTATTTAATTTTTTACATTATAATTTTGTCATAATTTTGTCAAAGACTGCCCCAATTTCACCTTTATGTGTAATGGCACCTGCGCCAATTGGATTCTGCATTGCGATGGCAAAATCGACTGTTATGATGGTTCCGATGAGGCCGATTGTGGTGGTAAATGTTATACACAAATAACACTATTACATTGAAAATCTTTTCGACTGAATTTGTGTTTTTTTTGAAATATTGTGAATGAATTAGGTTTACTGAAATTGTTTTCATTTTCAATTTATTGCATTTTTATTATAAAAACCAAAATTTAGAGCAGTAATTGAAACTTTAATGGAAACCGATATCCCTTTAAAATTATATGATTTAATAAACTATAGACCTCTTTATATGACAATGGCATATAAAAGTTGCAGGTTGGTTTAACATTACAGGGGCAGAGCTAGAACCGATTCATAATATTTTACCGTAGGGTTACCATTCCATACCAATTCTTTCCAAGCGACACAAATCTATATCGAAACCTAATAATGAGGGATTCATGTCTTGATTAATACCAATCCATATACCAATCTCTACCGATACCTTTTCGTTATTTAATTTTAAAAACGAACACCGAATACTGAAATCGTAACATTTGTTAAAGATTTCATGCCTTGATTCATAACAATTCAGATCAATCCATTTCAATCCATACCGATACCAATTCATACGAATTCATACCAATCCATACCAATTCTTAACAATTCATATCAAACTATACCAATTCATACCAATTCATACCAATTCATACCAATTCATACCAATTCATACCAATTCATACCAATTCATACCAATTCATACCAATCCATACCAATATTTTTAAACAGAACGCAAAACATTTCCTGCATTTATTTCGTTTAATGTTAATCTTAGTAAAAGAAGTGTTGGCAACACTACTAACTGAGCGATGCTCAAAACTACAGGGTGCACACAAAATATGTACACACAATTTTTTAAAATTTAATAGAATTCCTTAACTTTTACCTCACAATTTCACAATATTTCAACGCATACAAAATTTTAAAACAAAAATCATAATTTTATTATTTTTATTAAAATGTTTTTATATATTTTCATTTTATATTTTTCATAAACACTTTTACAAACTACAACAACAAATAATCATCTATATGCATTTCAACGTTTTCAACTGATTCTCATCTCGTTCTCTGATTTTCATCACCATCATCAACACTTTTACTGTAATCCATTGAAATCTATGACATTTTGTGCTTTGTAAATAATTCTACATGTACTTCAATGTTTTATTATATGGATTTTGTATTTTTACACCTACTCCACAAATGCATACATAAATGTTTGGGGACTGTGTGTAAAATGCAGAAGACAGTGTCATCAAGGATATAAATTTCTCTAATAAAAGTTGCCGCACCGATCAATGGCAATGCGATAATTATGAATGTATTAATTCAGAATTTGTATGTGATGGTCATATGGATTGCATCGATAAATCAGATGAATCAGCAACACAATGTCTGAAATCTGGTAATACAAATAAAAACTTAAACGTAGTTAAAATATGTAAATACTGTATAAAAAACTATTATCAGAAAATAGTAGAAATTACTATTTTTAATTACGAAAAAATATATAAGAAATGAATTTATTTATATTTTGCTTATATTTTGTTAAGAACAATATTTGGCAGCCACTTTATTATTTTTATAAGCACCAAAATAAGACCAAAATTTTGCAATTTTATTATTAAATATTGATATTATTTATTATAATTCAGTCCAACTAATTGTACATTTAAGGTATGTAACAAATATCAACTAATTGTCTTTTAATTTAAGCAAATTTATATTTATAGTTTTAGAAAATATTTATTTTATAGAAAATATCCAACCTATTTTTGAAAAACATTACTGAATTCATTTCCCCCGACATATAACCATATATTTTACCATTTACTAATTTTTGTTCTCTTCCACACCCTATGTTTTCTCTTTCACACAACTCTCTCACTACACCGCTACTCCGCTCATATGCAACACATTTAACACAAACGTCAATCATAGCAGTCACCATCAAAAATCCCGAAGACTGTACCGAGGATGAATTCTTCTGCGATGATGAATGTCATTCACGTTCAATTGTTTGCGATGGCCACTCTGATTGTCGCAGTGGTATCGATGAACAAGACTGCCGCGCTCCCACGCCAAATTATACCCCCCAACGTCCGGCCCCAACTTATCCATGTCCCGAACACACATGTCCCAATGGCAAATGCTACAAGGAAGCCGAGAAGTGTGACGGTTCTTACGACTGTGACGATGGTTCCGATGAACAAAATTGTAAGTATTATCAAAAGTCTTTTTTATTTAATAAAATAAATCATGAAGGCTTGGAGCTTGAGTTTTTTGAGAAACTCATTGAATTTAGTGGGTTATTTTAGACTAGAAATCAAAAAATTCATATAATAAGCTGATTTATATTGTTACCTATGATACTTTTGTAAATTTACTTATTAATCGTATTTACTTTTTGTAAAACAAGCACCGCAAAACAATTTTGGAAGCACCTTCAACTATATCGTATCTATTATTATAAATCACAAATATTATATAATAATTTATCTATTTTGGACTACAAATAAAGTTAATTGCAAAACAAAAATATAGAATATAGGAATTTCCGATTGAAGTACATTTTTAGAAAGCAAAACTGTATGGTTTTCCAATATTTATAGTTTTTATAGTATTAACAGCAAACAATTTATATATTAAATAATGGTATAGATACCATTAAAACCATAATATTTATATGTTAATATTTTGCTATTGAATGAAATACTGTAAATTTAAATACTATACTATTATGGTAATAGTACAAAGTAATTCAATATTAGGTCCTTCTAATGGATACTTAATATAATTATATTTGATATAGATACTATTAAAATCATAGTACTTTGAAGTATTTTAGAATTGAATGAAATACGATACATAAATCAGAGAAATTGAAATAAATATTATAAATTTTAAAATAATTTTTAATAGAGTCATATCTTATATAATATGATATGATAATATTTATACTATTAAAATAATATGTATCAATACTTATCAATTGAATAAAATACCATAAATGCCACATAATATTTTAGAAAACTATTTTAATATATCAGATATCATTAAAATAGTGGTACTTATAAACATTTCTCAATTTAAAAGTGCTATAAATTTAAAAGTGCTATATTATTATTTTAATAGTATAAATTATATATAATAGTTTGATTAATACTAATAAAAAAAACACATAAATATACAAAAACTTAAAATATATAAAAATAATTCCCAATGTTGATTTTCGTCTTTGCAATAAACTTTATTACATTACAGCTTCCATCAATTTATTATTTTGCATTATTAAAAAAAATCTTTTCTATGTATTTAGCTTAATAATTGAATTGAATTTTTTAAAATTTAAAAAAAAAACATTAACCACAACAAAATTTCAAGGTACCACATGCAGGGATAACGAATTTTTCTGTTACGATCATCAGCATTGTATAAATGAGACGCAACGTTGTGATGGTTTTTACGATTGCAAAGACTTTTCCGATGAACAAAATTGCTTTGGTTAATATCGTTAGATTGCACAAACAAATTATATAAAATTAGTTACAATTTCTGTAGACTGCAAATATGATTTATATGGCATGAAAAAATATATTTTTTAATTTAAAGTTTTTTGATTTTAATTGTTAATGACGATTGGAGATTTTATTAAAAACTATATTCATTTTGATAATTGAAGATCCATTGCACATAAATTGAGTAATTGATGTAGAATGATTTAAAAATTAATGAGAATTCAAATTAGTTTAATTTAATTATTAGTAATACTGAAATTTATTAGTTTACTGTTCTGATTTGTTGAGAATGGATATTGTATTTTCATAGTTATCCCCTTATCTGAATTCAATATCTCCAAATATCCTTTAAAAGCATCTGTACAAAATATTAGCATGTTGTATTAATAGCTTTTTTAAACTTTTATTTTTTATAAAAGGTTTGATCTATTTTATTAGTTTATTTTTTTATTGTTTTACAGTTTGATTTTTTTAATTAATAATTTAAAGATATTTAGATTTTTAAATTGTATTTTGATTTTATTTTATTTTCTATTTGTTTTGTTGCTTTTTTGATTAATTGATTTATTGATTTATTGATTTATTGATTTATTGATTTATTGATTTATTGATTTATTGATTTATTGATTTATTGATTTATTGATTTATTGATTTATTGATTTATTGATTTATTGATTTATTGATTTATTGATTTATTGATTTATTGATTTATTGATTTATTGATTTATTGATTTATTGATTTATTGATTTATTGATTTATTGATTTATTGATTTATTGATTTATTGATTTATTGATTTATTGATTTATTGATTTATTGATTTATTGATTTATTGATTTATTGATTTATTGATTTATTGATTTATTGATTTATTGATTTATTGATTTATTAATTTATTGATTTATTGATTTATTGATTTATTGATTTATTGATTTATTGATTTATTGATTTATTGATTTATTGAATTATTGAATTATTGAATTATTGATTTATTGATTTATTGATTTATTGATTTATTGATTTATTGATTTATTGATTTATTGAATTATTGATTTATTGATTTATTGAATTATTGAATTATTGATTTATTGATTTATTGATTTATTGATTTATTGATTTATTGATTTATTGATTTATTGATTTATTGATTTATTGATTTATTGATTTATTGATTTATTGATTTATTGATTTATTGATTTATTGATTTATTGATTTATTGATTTATTGATTTATTGATTTATTGATTTATTGATTTATTGATTTATTGATTTATTGATTTATTGATTTATTGATTTATTGATTTATTGATTTATTGATTTATTGATTTATTGATTTATTGATTTATTGATTTATTGATTTATTGATTTATTGATTTATTGATTTATTGATTTATTGATTTATTGATTTATTGATTTATTGATTTATTGATTTATTGATTTATTGATTTATTGATTTATTGATTTATTGATTTATTGATTTATTGATTTATTGATTTATTGATTTATTGATTTATTGATTTATTGATTTATTGATTTATTGATTTATTGATTTATTGATTTATTGATTTATTGATTTATTGATTTATTGATTTATTGATTTATTGATTTATTGATTTATTGATTTATTGATTTATTGATTTATTGATTTATTGATTTATTGATTTATTGATTTATTGATTTATTGATTTATTGATTTATTGATTTATTGATTTATTGATTTATTGATTTATTGTTTTATTGATTTATTGTTTTATTGTTTTATTGATTTATTGTTTTATTGATTTATTGTTTTATTGATTTATTGATTTATTGATTTATTGATTTATTGATTTATTGATTTATTGATTTATTGATTTATTGATTTATTGATTTATTGATTTATTGATTTATTGATTTATTGATTTATTGATTTATTGATTTATTGATTTATTGATTTATTGATTTATTGATTTATTGATTTATTGATTTATTGATTTATTGATTTATTGATTTATTGATTTATTGATTTATTGATTTATTGATTTATTGATTTATTGATTTATTGATTTATTGATTTATTGATTTATTGATTTATTGATTTATTGATTTATTGATTTATTGATTTATTGATTTATTGATTTATTAATTTATTGATTTATTGATTTATTGATTTATTGATTCATTGATTTAATGATTTAACGATATATTGATTTATTGATTTATTGATTTATTGATTTATTGATTTATTGATTTATTGATTTATTGATTTATTGATTTATTGATTCATTGATTTATTGATTTATTGATTTATTGATTTATTGATTTATTGATTTACAAATTTATTGATTTAATGATTTATTGTTTTACAGCTTTTTTGATTAATTGATATATTTATTGATTTATTGATTTATTGATTTATTGATTTATTGATTTATTGATTTATTGATTTATTGATTTATTGATTTATTGATTTATTGTCTTATTGATTTATTAATTTATTGATTTATTGATTAAATGCATTTTTAAATATATTTATTGACATATTTTATAAAATGTATAAAACGTTTATAATTCGTAGTTTATTTAATGTTTAAAATAAATTTTAAAATATATGTTTTTTTTCTAATTTAAAATAGGCTGCCGCTCCTATGAATTCCGTTGCCGTTCCGGCGAATGTGTCAATGAAAATACTCGCTGCAATGGCGCCAATGACTGCCGTGACGCATCCGATGAGGAAGAGTGCACCGACATCTACAATCCGGCACACACGTGCTTGCCATCGCAGTTCCGTTGCGACAATGGTCAATGCATCAATGCGGTGGCCAAGTGCGACGGACGCACCGATTGCGCAGACAGCTCCGATGAGCGATATTGCAGTGAGTAATAGAGACAAAACAAATAATTATTATTTAAACAAAGTCGTAAATTTGCGAAATTGCAGATATTCCAAATAGTTGGTCGAATAATAGAAAACGTAGTAAAAATACGACTTCATTTTAAAGTGATAGCTAAAAATTTTGAATTAATGACATTTTGAAAATTAATTGCCGCTATGTTTTGTCGAATACAATGACTTCAGTAATAGAAAAGATATGTTTTTAGGCAATTTCGTAAATCTACGAAAACGTATATTGTAAAAACATATATTAAAAACGTAAAAAACTAATATTGTAAAATATAACAATTTAAACGAAATCGTTATTATACAAAATTGTAAATTTTTGTAAACATTTGGTGGACTGACTATACACCCAATTTCTACGGACTATACCCTGAGCACGTTAAGACCATATCTGAACATTTCTGAAATATTCATCATAAATTTATAGAAAATTCGTAAAAAAAAATATAAATCTGATGATTAATATCACTCTATATGTGGCTCTCATTTATGACAGACAATGTCATATTTAAATTTCGTAAATATACGACGACGATGTTCATAAAAACGTATATAAAAAACAATTTAATTGCATATTTATTAAAATATATAAATTTTATTTGAAAAATTATTAATTTTTCGAATTTCTAATTGAAGTCGTCAAATTTCTGAGTAATCGTCGTTTATTTCATAAATGTAACACAGTGAAGATTGTAAAAATGAGTAAACGATTTTATATTTATTGCAATTTATTTATTCAAAGTCGTAACTTTGCAAAATTACAATTTAAAATAATATTAGTCATTTAGTTTGAATACGCACATCTACGAAAATTGTAACAATAAATATAATCGATTGATTATTTTGATTGTTATTGATAATTATATTATTTATTCAAAGTCGTAATTTTACGAAATATCTAATTCAAGTCATCGTATTGGTTAAATATTACAAAACGTATGTTATTTATTGATGCTGTCATATAATATAAATATATATTATATCAATTCAAAGTCGTAATTTCACGAAATATGTAATTGAAGGTTTCGTATTGGTTAAATCATCAGTATTAATTAGTCTTATTTGTAAAATATTAATCATTTAGTTCGAAGACGCACATCTACGAAAATGGTAACAATAAATATAACAGCTTGATTATTTTAATCATTATTGATAATTGATAATTATATTATTTATTCAAAGTCGTAATTTTAAGAAATATCTAATTGAATTCATCGTATTGGTTAAATATTCATTGTTTATTACGAAAGGGTAGAACTGTAAAAAATATAAAAACGTATGTTATTGATGCTGTCACATTATATAAATATATATTACATCAATTCAAAGTCGTAATTTCACGAAATATATAATTGAAGGTTTCGTATTGGTTAAATCATCAGTATTAATTACGAAAATGAACGACTGGAAAGATAACTAAAAACGTATGTAATGCTGTAATGTTCGGAATTTTCTAAATGAAGTCATCGTATTCGTTATATTTTCATCATTAATGTCGTAATGTTAGGAATTTTCTAAATAATGTCATCGTATTCGTTATATATTCATAATTTACTTCGTACAACTACGATTTCAAAGGTTATATCGTCGTTGTAGAACTAAAAGTCACCAAATACATTTTTATGTAAATCTTAAATTTCAACTTTGTTTGTAAATATCACAAAAAGTAATTGACACATTTTTAAAAATGAAATACCAGTTGATAGATTCACACTTTCTTATCATTTGGTACGAATATTGAGTTCATCGATCAGAAATTGAAAGATATATAAAGGTTTTTGTAAAGGAATAATTGGCATTTTGAAAATGTAGTTGGTGACTTTTAGTGCTACAACGACGATATAAAAAGTATACTAACGAAACTTTTAGTGAATATATTAGTAACATATATACAATGTCGTAATTTTACGAAATATATAATTGAATTTGTCATATTGGTTAAAAACACATTGTTTATTATCAACACAACACTAAGTGACAATATCATAAATTAAAATCTTTTTTTAAACAATACTAAGCCAGCTGTGAGCACTGGAAAGTTTACAATTTCGTAGATCTACGACTAGAAATATTTTATATAAAATATTTTATATCCAAAAAAAAATACAATATTTTGTATATACAATAGAAGCAACAATTTTTATTAAACACATTGTAAATATTATTTTCAACTAATTTCATTATTTTTTTTACACATCAACAACTTGATCATCACACATACACACAACACCACGTTATAACACCAAATCAATTCATAATCATAAAAAATTCACAAAAAATCATGAATCAATATAAAAAATATCTACAATAATCTAAATCAATATAAAATATCTGTAAATTAATAAAATATATAATACAAATGAAAATGTAAAACTTAGCATTTTCACGTGATCCGTATGCTGACCCTGATGCAACTAGTCGCGCTTGTGGTCCGAATATGTTTCGCTGCGAGAATGGACCCTGTATACAGGCATCATTGCGTTGCAACAACATCATCGATTGTCCGAGTGATATTAGCGATGAGTTGGATTGTGCACCAATTACCAATCAAATCGATAGTAAGTGCCAAAGTGACCCTTAAAGTCTTGAAAAGGTTAAATACTAAAGTAATTATTTAAGTTTTATTAAATAAAAAAATTAAATTACCAAATAGCTTTAGCTATTTATTGCCCAATAAATGTCCGATAACCAATAATATAATTCATCCTACAAAAACTTTAGACCTAAAATACAATGGTACCGGTTAGCTAAATGTTTAACCCAAAATTTACGAAAAAATTAAAAAGCAGATTTTATACTTTTATAAGTATTATCTACTTAATTGCATACAAATTTATTACTATTACTAATTTTGTTGAATATTTAATGTTTTACTTAATGTAATTTTTTCAGAATTTGAGAAATATTACATTCCAATGATTAATCACTTTGTCATCGAACTAATTTTGATTCGCATGTAAAATATAACGACAAAATTAACTTATCCAATACTAATATTAATTATGAACACACACAGAAAAAATATACAAAAGATAACTTGCTAAAAAAAGATAACTTGTAAGATCATTTAAAAAAAATATATATTATTGCTATAATCAACAGTTATTCTAGTAATCATACTATGATTCCTCCAATTATAAATGTATTGCCACAAACGAATATTAATTCTTTATTAATCTTTTCTCTGCCTGTTTGTGATAAAAAAAAAACCTTAAATTCCCCTAAACATATAATTAATAAATAAAACATTAAACATACAAGTTTCTGCGACATTTAGCTCAAAAACATTCAAAACATTTCATAACAAACATAATATATTTAACACAAACATACATTAACATTTGCAACTACTTTAATCTATTAATAAATTTAAAAAGTACTTACATTAACAAGTATTTTGTCATAAATTTTCCCCACAGGTGGCGCTTCCCGTCCTTCAACACCACAATTGAATCTGAAGACATACCCCGATAGTCAAATCATTAAAGAAAGTAAGTACATTATTGAAAAAACTATATCTTTTCAAATGCTATTTGCAAATAATTCTAGAAAGCTATAGCTAAATTTATTAAGTATACTATAAAATATTTATTTAAGATATATCCAAATATTAGGCATTATCATTTTGAATTTTGTATTCTTTAGTATTTCTTCTAAATCATTTAAAATATTAGAACATTTATTTAAAATTTAATACTTTAAACTATTAATACAAACAAATACTATTAAAAATGTTTAAATTATATTTAATTATGTTAAATTTTTTCACCTAAAATATTAATACAAATACTTATTCTTCTTAAATTCTTGCTAAACACTGAAATATCCATTAAAAACCAGGATATATCAGGGAGGGTAAGTTTCAGTTTTGCTTTAGAACATAATAAAAAATACTCTAAGCACCTTTTGCGCAAGTGAAATGAACTATACAGCAAATAAGTACAGCAAATGTAACATAAAACACGGCATTTTGTCAAAAACTATATCGTCACGGTCTTGCCAAATGGGCGAATGTGCATTTTTAAAAATGCTGGGAAATCAAATTTTAAAGTTTGAAGTGCTTTAAAAATTAGCAAAATTTATATATTTTTTAAATTTTTTTCTGTTATTTTGATATATTTGTCAATTATTATAACGTCTGTAAAATATCTTTAGATTTGGACAACCTACTGAATTATAAATACGGATTTTGTGAGACTATATCCTGATCAAAACGCAAATATTTTTGTTTTTTATGCTATAACTTTTTATTAGCGCAAATTAAAATAGTGGTGCAAAGACATTGATTGTTTGATTTTAAAGCACCTATCTATTGGCATCATTAACTAAAAATAATTTGTCAAACATTAATTTGCCATTTGTTATTTGCAGGAAAAAATTTTTGGAAACATATTTTAAATAATGATGCCAATCGATAGGTGCTTTAAAAACAAACAATAAATACCTTTTCATCACTATTTTATCTTGCACCAATAAAAAATTATAGCAAAAAAACGAAGAAATTGGAAAATTGAAAATCTTGTCATGCTAAAAGGGCGTATCTTTTCGTTTTTTTGCTATAACTCTTTGATGGTACAAGCTAAAATAGTGATAAAGAAGCAATTATTGTTGGTTTTCAAAGTACTTATCTATCTGCATCATTAATTAAAATTAGTTTGTCAAACATTAATTTGCCTTTTGTTATTTGCAGAAAAAAATGTTTGGCAAAATATTTTTAAATAATGATGCCAATCGATAGGTGCTTTATAAACAAACAATAAATACCTTTACACCACTATTTTATCTTATACCAATAAAAAGTTATAGCGAAAAAACGAAAATACTTCATTCAAAAATGTAAAAAGACACAAATGTCAAGAATTGCACATTCACCCCTTTGGCATGATAGTGACGATATATGTTTTACATTATATGTTAAACATGCATGGATGGAAATAAACTTCAAAATCCGAAGAAGAACTCGTCGCGATTGCAAATAGAAGAGTTTGAAAAACAAAAGTCTATTAAAATTATAGAAAGCATCTTCTTCATATTAAGAAAACAAATATATTATATATAAAATATATGGTTTTTATTACAGAATATATTTTATTATTTTGAAAGCCTTCTAATTTGTTGTAGTCACAAATATAACTTCTTAGAATCAAGAAGAATACTCGCGATAGCTTTTTTTAAAGCTACGAATTCGACATATACGAAGAAGCAAACATCGTATTCATCATTCTTTTCGTTTCTTAATAGGAAATAAATGAATTTCTCCAAAATCAACTGTATATGTCGTGATTGCTTTTTAACGATTGCAACGAAGTAAACATCTGCAATTCAAGAAGTATGTGCTTGCTCAGTTTTTATAAGTTTCTTAATATCAAGAAGTTTATTTTTTGATTTCTTCCGAATTTATATAGTTTTTTTCCCTCCGTGCATTATTTATCTTTTGTAAATATATCTGTACATATAATATAAATTGTTTCAGAACAATTGACACCACCATGCATAACGGTTTGAAAAATTGCACCACAAATTATGCATCTTAAACTTAACTTATATTAATTCCCGCACTAATAAAATAATTCTTTCCCCGATTTCTGCAAAATCGCCAGGTCGTGAAGTTATCTTCCGTTGTCGTGACGAAGGTCCATTGCGCGCCAAGGTCAGATGGTCTCGCCCCGATGGTCGTCCACTGCCAGCCGGCTCTAGCGACAAGAACGGACGTCTGGAAATTCCCAATATCCGCATGGAGGACTCTGGCAAATACATTTGCGAAGCTGTTGGCTATCCACGTCATGAGGCCGGACAACAGGTTGCTGTGCACCTTACCGTAGAACCTTGTAAGTTTTCAAATCTTTACTCCCACTGATTCTTTTTATATGTTTAATATTATTAAATACTCTAAAATTATAAATAAATTACAATTACATGCAGCCTGGGGCTCGCACAAGTATGAATTAAACTCGAACAAGATCAAATATGGCACAGTGCCGCATATTGGTCTCGAGTTCTTTGGACTAGGTAAAAAAAAAAACTCACCATGAAAATTGTCTTAAAATATTTAAATGTTATTTCCCATATTTTGTTTATTTAAAATGGCTGCAATTTACTTTGTAATGTTTGACAACGGGTAAATTTTATAAAAATATTAAAATAAAAAAATTACAAGGAAAAACTTTTTAAAAGATGTAAAAGTACATTCAAGTTTTTTTGCATTCTCTGCGCTTTAATCTTCTCCAAGCACTTCCAAATATCAATTTAAATGATTCAAAAGCAAATATGAACTTTTTAAAAAGTCTTTCCCTCAAGCATTAAAATCAATTTTATTCATATTCGTCATACTTAACATATTCTCCTACAACTTTTCTTCCCCTAGACAATCCCAACGCCGATCGTCCACCATCAGCCTGTCACGCCAACCAAGCCACTTGCATGAACGGCGAGTGCATCGACAAGAATCAAATCTGCGATGGTATTCCTCATTGCTCGGACAACTCCGACGAACACAGCTGCAGTCACGGTCGCAAATGCCACCCGAATCAGTTCATGTGCCGCAACTCGAAGTGCGTTGATCGTATCTGGCGTTGCGATGGTGAGAACGATTGCGGTGACAACTCCGACGAAGAGAGCTGTGATCCATTGCCAAGCGGCGCACCTTGCCGTTACGATGAATTCCAGTGCCGCAGCGGTCATTGCATTCCCAAGTCATTCCAGTGCGACGATACCAACGATTGTGTGGATGGTTCTGATGAGATTGGTTGCAGTAAGTATGACAGGGGAATTAAAACGAGGAAATGGTGTCAAATTCGGGAGTTCATTTTATTTATAAATTTGACAATTCGTTCAAAAATAGTAGAATCCATTTGATAATACTCAATTTTAAAAGGATGGATAATCAAAATGTGTCTACTCGTTTGTTTAGGTGGGACTAATGATGTATTCATATCGTAGTTTGAGATATATTTCTTCGGAACCGACGTTTTTTGAACTTATTTTTCTCCCTTAGGCATTTGATCAAAGACATTACTCCTAAATATTCTTATTGTATAACAAGACATATTCGTATAAAATTTCTTTGAAACCATTTTTATAATTGGAAAGCATTTCTCCTAAGTGATCTTTCGAACTTTCGAATGTATAAAGAGATATCTCAGAAAGAAAGGTGTTTAAAATCATATCCCCAAAATAGTCACTTCCCAAATAGACGTCGAACGATTTTAGAAATTCATGAGTCAGAGCCTCACAAATTAGAATTCACAAGGAGACATCCCCCTAAGAAAAATGTCTTAGGGGGATCTTAAATACGTTTTACGAATGCTCCTATTGAGAGATTCAAAAATTAAACCCTCACAAATTAGAAGCTTAAATATAACTCACATCTTCCTAAGACATTTTTGTCGCATGCATCTCGGTTAAATGATCTTTCGATTACAATGTATAAGAAGATATCTCCGGAGTACAATTTTTTGGACTTTCCTAAGTAGTCGCATTCCGAAGAGACGTTTTACCTATTGAAAGACCCTTGAATTGGATCTTCACATATTTGGAAATCAATTAGAATTCACCGTATAAGACTTTTTGTCATTTTCCAAAATGACACTTCTCGAACTTCACTGAATGGACAGTCAAATGGACGTTTCCCCAAAACTACTCACATAGCCTCGTAGGTTTGAGTGAAAACGTTACTTTGAGAATTTCGGAGAAATTACTATATAAACCGAACTCACGAATTAGATCCAATAAATAAAACTTTTCATAATTAATTTGTATCCAATTTACAGTGGCCCCCTCACCCATTCGTCCACCACCACCACGCGTCCAATTACAACGTGGCGAACCACTGAACATCACATGCATCGCCACCGGCAACCCTGTGCCCGTCATTGTCTGGCGTCTCAACTGGGGACACGTTCCCGAGAAGTGCCTCTCAAAGAGCTATGCCGGCACAGGCACACTCAGCTGTCCCAACATGCAAGTTGAAGATAGCGGTGCCTACTCCTGTGAAATCATCAACTCGAAGGGTTCACATTTCGTCACACCCGATACACTGGTCTCCGTCGAGAAACCCAGCATTGCAGGCGTCTGCCCCGCTGGTTTCTTCAACATGTTGGCACGTCGTCGCGAGGACTGCATCAATTGCTTCTGTTTCGGCGTCTCGACCACCTGCAACAGCGCTAACCTCTACAACTTCGCATTGCAGCCACCAATTAAGTCACATCGCGTTGTCAATGTCGAACTCAGTCCCTACAGCGAAATCATCATCAACGAGGCAGATTCACGCAGCATTATGTCGCTGTTGCACGGTGTGCAATTCCGCGCAACTGACGTCTTGTACGGCTCAAGATCAACACCTTACCTGGCGCTACCCGCTGACTATATGGGCAGCCAGCTGAAATCCTACGGCGGCTATCTGAAGTACGAACTCAACTATATGGGACACGGACGCCCCACCAATGTACCCGATGTTATTATGACCGGTAATGGCTATACATTGACACATCGCAGCCGTAACCAACCACAAGCCAACGTCAATAATAAGATGTCGGTGCAGCTTTCCGCGGGTAACTGGAAGAAAACTGATGGACGTCAAGCAACACGTGAGGAGATCATGATGATTTTGGCCAATGTCGATAACATTCTAATACGTCTCGGCTACATCGATGCCACTGAACGTGAGGTCGAACTCACCAACATTGTTATGGACTCTGCTGGTCTGCATGATTATGGACTTGGCTCTGCCTCTCTGGTCGAACAGTGCTCGTGCCCCAACGGTTATGTCGGCGACTCTTGCGAGACTTGTGCACCCGGATTTGTGCGTCAACCTGGCGGTGCCTGGTTGGGCCGTTGCATACCATACGAACCTGAACCATGCTCGGTCGGAGAGTACGGTGATCCACGTCGTGGCATACCATGCCGTGCCTGTCCCTGCCCATTGGCAGGTGCCAACAACTTTGCCAACGGCTGTCAGCTTAGCCCCGATAACGAAGTCACTTGCAATTGTAATGAAGGTTATGCTGGACGTCGCTGCGAGTACTGCGCTCCTGGTTATGAGGGTAACCCATTGTATCCAGGCGGCAGCTGTCATCCCATACCCGAAAGTCAATGCAACATGGAGGGCACCTACTATCCACACGCAAATGGCACTTGCGAATGCAAACCACTTGTTGTAGGACAATACTGTGATCAGTGCGCTCCCGAATCATTCCATCTGAACTCCTACACATACACCGGTTGCATTGAGTGCTTCTGCAGCGGTCTGACTAAGCAGTGCTCCAGCAGCTCCTTGTATCGCGATCAGATTAGCTCGAACTTTGGTCGTTCCAGCGCGCCACATGGCTACCAGTTGATTCGCAACTATGAGACCTCGAATCCGACAAATGTGAACTTCCAGCTTCATGATCTTGCCCTGCACTTTGAACAACAAATGAATCCCGATCCGTTGTACTGGAGCTTGCCAGCTAATTTCCTGGGTGACAAGGTCACCGCATATGGTGGCGTACTCAACTATACCCTGACCTACAATCCTCTGCCGGGCGGTCATATGTCTCGCAATACGGCACCCGATGTAGTTATCAAGAGCGTAAGTAACGATTAAAAGTTAATAAGTTATATAAGTAAGAACAATGGTTCGATGGTAAGCCCTTCTACCCAAGATTCTCTAATCGAGCAAACAGTCACTGCGAACATCCGTTACGAGAAATTCGTTACACTGGCACTGGTACGATAAAAATATCGACCATTTTTTTATAGAAAATTTAAAATACTATTTTAAAACTATATTGGATCTTTGCACAATATCTCTAGCACAATCTATATTTCCTTCTTATTATTTAGGGTGAAGATCTTACCATCTTGCACTACCGCAAGTCCGAAGTCAGCCCTAGCCATTCTACCACCTACACCATTCCCATCATCGAATCATCTTGGCAACGTTCCGATGGCGAGGTCGTCAATCGCGAGCATCTGCTGATGGCACTCTCCAAGATCGAAGCAATCTACATTAAGGCTACCTACACCACAAGCACCAGGGATGGTGCACTCTCTCACGTGTCCATGGATGTGGCCACACGCAAAAATATTGGTACACAACAAGCAGTTGAGGTTGAGGAATGTCGTTGTCCCGTCGGCTATGAGGGACTCTCGTGCGAACGTTGTGCGGCTGGTTACAAACGTGATACGGAAGCTGGACTTTATTTGGGCGTTTGCGAACCTTGCGAATGTAATGGACACTCGGATCAGTGCGATCCAGAGACAGGTGTTTGCCTGGTAAGTTTCGAAGAGAGCACATTCTTGTGAACATTACTAAACACTCTCATTCTCTCTTTACTTTATAGAACTGCGCTGATAATACCGTCGGCGAATTCTGCGAACAATGCGCCCCCGGCTTTGTTGGCAACCCTGCCGCTGGCACCCACTACGACTGTCGTCTCGATAGCGGCGCCATTACCGGCGGTGATTCACGACCACCAACTTCGGGCAATCACAGCATCTGCAGCCATTGCAATGCCGATGGCACCACCAATTGCGACAATGGTTATTGCGTCTGCAAGACCAATGTTGTTGGCGCACGTTGCGATCAGTGCCGCACCGGTACATACGGTCTGTCACGTCGCAATCCCGAGGGTTGTGAGGAGTGTTACTGCTCTGGCGAATCAACACAATGCCGTTCCGCATCGCTGTATCGTCAATTGATACCGGTCGACTTCATTAGCAATCCACCAATGTACACCGATGATGAGGGTCAAATTGAGGACACCGAAAATATGAGTTTCGATCTGGAACAGAATATGTACGTCTATAGTTTTACATCGTATCTGACACGTTACTGGAGTCTACGCGGTTCAGTGCTTGGCAATCAACTCTATTCGTATGGCGGTCATCTGTCCTACAATTTGCACGTTGAGTCCTATGGACACTATCAACCCGGCAATGATGTTATACTCATTGGTAATGGTATGGCATTGATGTGGTCGCGTCCATCGTCCGAACAGGACAACGAAGACTATCGTGTGCGTTTGCACGAAGACGAGAACTGGCATCGCATGGAAAGTGGACAGGCAGTGCGTGCTTCACGTTTGGACTTTATGAATGTGCTCTCGAATTTGGAACACATACTGATACGCGCTACACCAAAAATACCAACCACCAGTTCGGCTATACGTGATGTTATACTGGAGTCTGCTGTTGAGACACCCAGTCCCGATTCGGAACTTGCTGTTGAGGTTGAGGTCTGCACTTGCCCATCGGGTTATATTGGTAACTCGTGCGAGAACTGTGCACCGATGCACTATCGCGATCAGTATGGCTCGTGTGCTGCATGCGATTGTCAAGATGATACTTCCACCGGTTGCGGTTTGAATTCTAGCGGCTATGTGGAGTGTCACTGTCGTGCAGGCTACAAGGGTGATCGTTGTCAGGATGTCGGTAAGTAACAGATTAAGACTTTTTTAAATTAGGGGGGGGGGGAGTGGAAAGGGGCTGTAACATATTGAACGTCAGGCGAGTTTTTCGTAATTGTTTCTGGAGGTCATGTTCGAAAATGTACAACGTGTCTTACAGAAAAGTGCGACGATGTGGCGATCAATGTGTTAAGTGGGAATATTTGGCATGTTGTGGAGATCTTTCAATTTCATATATATTTTATTTTTAGTTTATTTTCTCACTTTAATATTACAAATTTTCATTTTTAATGCAAATTTTATGCATTTTAATATGTTCATGGCAGGCTCTCACAAAAATGGAACTTGTATTATATGGTAAAAATTTCAATCGATACAGAATACTGTTGTATAAAAAGTAGTAACAAAAATTTATCTAATCGTCACGTAAATCCGTCAAGTTTTAAAGAATGACAAATTTAAATGAAATTTGCACAAAACTACGCAATTCTTTATTAACTTTGTATATACTTAGAAATTTTAAAAATTTTATTTTTCTGGTCCTTTTTTTAATCATTTGTAGTTAAAGACCTGAAATGTTGAAATTAGATTGTGGTGTCAAACTAACATTATTATTGCTCACGATTTTAATGTGATAATTTTCCATTTTAAAGAATATAAAAACGATTTGGATTCGATTGAAATTTAGCTATAAAATAATGGTTCTACATTTTCGGTTCCTGGTTCTACCTGAATTTCAAATTAAAATTTTAACGTTATTTTATTTATTATTTACATTTTTATTTAGTTTTTCAATTATACTACATGCTTTTCAGTTTTTTTTTTTACATTTTTATTTTTTTTATTTTTTTTTTTTGACATATTTTATTATTTTTTTTATTTTTTTTCAATTTTTAACTTTAATTCCTTCATAACTTCAGTGACATGTTATAATTAATGAATGCTCCTACTTAACCAGACACGTCTAAGTTAATTCTTAAGTATTTAACAATAATTTCCATATCTTCTCACCATGCCTTAATACAAACAAAAACTCATGAACTATTTTTTTTTTGATTATTTTTTTATTTATATTTCTCAAACAAAAAAAAAAAACTCCCAAAAATTCCATGCATCCACAATTCTCCACAAACTCCAAAGTATCAAAAAATAAAAACCCCAAAAACCCAGTTTTAGTCACAGCTCCACTTAATAGTAACAATTCGGAGCCCATATGTAACGGTTTTAATAAGAGACCCTGTTGTAATGGTGACTATCATGTCAGTTTGAAACCCAATGAGATCTTCCCGAACAATGAGACGTTGCAAATTTACAAGGGCAACCGTGCGATAGGCAACATAACCAAAGTGCGAGGTGAGGTTGGCTAAAAGATAGTTTTTTTCTATAATAAAATTCTTCAAATTTTAAACAAACAATTTTAAAAAATATAAAAAATATTTTGAAAAAAAAAACATTTCAATTTAATGTAATTTAATTTTAGTTTTTAATTTTTGGGTTTAGTTAATTCTTTGTACAAGTAGTCGCCAGCAGTCAATGTCTCTCCTCCAATACATAAATGTTCTCTACTACTCCTCTTGTGTTTTGTGTAGCCATTGTCCTTTAGTTACTCTCCTCAGTTTTACTTTATTGTGTACTTTTTTTGTAATACCAAAACTAATACTGAACTTAAAACTACATATACAACAAATTGGGTTATAAATCTAGATTTCTAAAACTATATATAAAAATCTACTCTGTGTAATATATATGTAATTGAATTATATGATTTGAAGCGCTCAAATCACCATCTATGTTAGTGTTTTCGAAGTGTTTAGTTTGGTATTTTCTAAAATTAAAATATATACTTTATACTAACCACATACAAATTATACAACTAAACATACTATATTTTATAGAATAATTTGTCTACTCTTTAAGAAATATATTTTCGTTAGATTGTAAGGCCTGTATTTGCAAAGAGTTCCATAACAATTACAAAAGTTTGCTATAAATATTTAGAAACATTATTCTTGTTAGTATAGTTTGTTATAGTTTTCTAAAATTTAGAAATATTGTTTCTTATTTTAAAAAATTCACAGTTTTCGAAAGATTATGAAATTCTATAAAATATTGAAGTCTTTTTACAAAGGCTATGTATAAAATACATTTCAATATGTCTGCTTTTATAAAGAATTCTACTACAATTGAAAATATATCTTTAAATTTATACTACGTACAAAATCTCTCACCATTTTGAGCTGTGCGTGTTATATTTGTACTCAAAGTGGTGGGACTTACAGTTTATTGCCGAATCCGAACGGCGGGTGAGAGCTTTCAATAGGCAATGGTTTTACTCTCGTAGGTTTGCCATTTACTGCCGAGAGGTAGCGCGGTATAGAAAAATGTTTCTATGAAAAGATGTTGTTAGCTCCAGTCCAGGCTTGAACCGGGGAACTTTCGGCACGCAGTCCAACGCACTAACCACTGAGCTACCGCGGCTACTTTGCTTAAAAACACATTTTCTATTGAATTTTGATCGACTTTGACTAAAAATGTCACATTTCTATCGAATTTTGATCGTCTTTGTATTAAAATCTAATGATATAATTTTGAATAAATTTTCTCAATATAAAAAAAAAGTTTTCCCAACGAATGCAAAACGTTTAATTCAAAACAAATATAATACTATTTCAAAAAACAATTGTTTGCACACAGAAAATTAATAAAAGCTCGTTTAAATGATAATTTTTTACAAAATCGTTGATATATGTCAATATCAGGGTTAAATATAAAATAAAACTTTAAAAAAAGAATGATAAAACTATTGTAAACATTTCTATATGTTTCTCTTTATAACTAAATATCTTGAACTACAACAGAAACTAAATAGTATTAATTTTAAATAGTTAAAAATCGTATTAAATTAGTTCCACAGCACTTAAACGAATTGTTAACGATTGTAATAGTGATTAATGTATAATTCGAATACTTGAATAGCAAAAAAGAAGTCGATCGAATTACAATTTTAAACGATTTCGATAGGAAACCTTAGTAGAAATTTTTAGAAAGACATGGTAACTGATTATTAAATTTACCATACCTCAAACAGTTTCAAACAAGGCAAAAATGATCAGGTTATGAAAAATATCAACTATAATAGGGTAAATTTGTGCTAAAGTACTGGAAGGTTTCGGTATATTTCACTGTCTGAACGAATCGCGACTATTAAAACCTATAACATGATTTTCGTAAAATCTTTTAATGACAGAAAAACTCTATTTTAAACATTAACATAACATAAGACAGAAAATCCATATTAAGAACTACAACATATATTTTTATAATGTTCTAAGTTTGTATTAAAACCCTAATAATTTTTCATTTTCTTAGGGCCAAATTTTACTTATTTAATGAAAAAAAAACTACTATAAAACTATACTAAAATGTCACAGAAAACTAACAATAAATTAAAACCCTTAGAAAAAATAACAAAAACTTAATGTAATTTAAAAAAAAAAACGTAAAATTTCTAGTTAAAAACTAAATTAACTTTCGGAAAAACAAAACTCCTTTCATATATGTCTTAGAGCCGTTTGCCACTTCATCAATTAAACATTTTGACTGATAATCCTAGTAGATATTTAACCTATTATAGAATACGTTTTCAATTCTATAACATATTGTTCATGTTATGTGCCGGCCACTGATAGAATCATCATTTCCCTATCATAATCCTAGCTTAAATTTTTACAAGGGAAATATATAATTTATAAAATTAAAATACTTAACTTGATAATTGTGAAAACGGCTCTAATTTTTTCACATCCTTAACAATCCCCTTACTCTGGTAGTAACATTAACCCATCACTGACCATTATCACACACACTACACTTTAAAATGTAGCATTTATAAAATAAAATTAAAAATTTCATGTGAATAACAAAAAGTAGTAAATTGTTTAGACGCCATTTTAAAATTACTTATAAAAAAAATCTATTTAGATGGCTATCCAGCAGTAACCACACCCAGACCACGTCCACCACATGAGGAATACGATTACAGAACTGAGATAACCGTCTCTATTGAGCCACCATCGATTACGATTATACCAGTCGGCGGTTCGTTAACTCTCTCTTGCAGCGGTCGTTTGGCATGGAATGGCGTAAGTTTTTCTAAATTTAAATTTAAAAATATTATTACCATTGATTTCTTTTTTTCCAAAATTTTAGAGCCCTGTGCTGGTTACCTGGTACAAGCAGGAGGGTCGTCTGCCCTATCAAAATGAAGTCAACAATGGCATGTTGCGTTTGTATAATCTGCAAATCTATGACTCAGGCGTTTATATCTGCAAGGCTGTCAATGAGGTTACACAAAAGGTCTTCGAGGATATGGTCACAATAACTATTACTGGTAAGTTGGACGTATATTTGAATTTTTATGTAAATAATGTTTCAAAATTGAATTTGCTGTATGTCTTAATGCACACTAAAGGATATGCCAAAGAAATGTTGGCGCGTTACGGTAGGATTTTTTAATGGTGTTTTATATTATTTAAAAATTTCAAGCTTTATATAATTTTTATGTAATAATTTTTAGTTAAATAACGAATTCGGTTATAAAGACTATATATTTTAATGTTACTATTACTGAAATGTACATAACAATCGTGCATTTAATTTAAATTAAAAGTTTAATTATACTTATAATAGTGAATAAAGAAATATTAAAATAAATTCCAAACTCTATAGAACGCCTAATTCGGTTATAACGACTGTATTTTCAATGTTATTTTAAGTGAAAATTACATTTAACACGTTTAGTATTTTAAATCAAAGTTTGTTTTTAATTTTAATTGTTATTAATAACCAAAATACAATGAATTCCCGACTCTACAGTTTGCCTAAGAGAACCACAGCACAATTCGGTTATAACGACTATATTTTTCAATATTACCTTAACTGAAAATTACATATAAAGCGTGCTTTATGTTGAATTAAAGGTTGTTTTTAATTTCAATTGTTATTAACAACCAGAATACAATTAACTCTGAATGCTATAATTCGCAAAAATGAACAACATCGAAATTCGGTTTTAACGACCGTGTTTTTCAATTCTACTTTTTCTTAAGTGGATTTTTAAAATGAATTTTTAAAAATAAATCTCTGACAATAATTAAAATTGTTTCTAATAACCAGAATACAATTAATTGCGGGAAGTAAAGTTTGCCTAAGAGAGCCACAACGAAATTCGGTTATAACCACTAAATGTAAATGTTTTATATGACTACTTTGTCTGTTTAGTATATATATAAAGTGTGCATGTTCTTAAATTAATTTTTGTTGTCAACTTAAATGGCCGAAACAGTTAAATAGGACTTGGCCTAAATAATCTTATCGTAATTCGGTTATAACGATCAAACTTAAATGTTTTATATAGCTACCTTGTCTAAATAGTATATATAAATCTGCCATGTACTAAAATAAAATTATATTGTAATTTGAATGTTACAAAAATGTTAAATTCAGCTTTTCTGAAGAATAACTAATTGAAATTCGGTTATAACAACCAAGTTTACATGTTTTATGTGGCAACATTGTCTGGTTAGTATATATAAATCGCTCTGATTCGAAAATTAATTTAAATTGTAATTTCATGTGACTAATGATAAACCTAAAACAGTTAAATCAGACTTCGTCTAAGAAGATCTTGTCTAAATTCGGTTATAACGACCACATTTACATATTTTTTTATGAACTTTTTGTTTAAATAGTATATATAAATTGCGCTGGTTCCAAAATTAAATAAGATTGTAATTTCAAGTAACTAATAATAACCTGAAAACAGTTAAACCGGGCTTTGCCTAAGAAGTTCATTGGGAAATTTGGTTATAACAACCAAATTTATATGTTTTATATGGCTACTTTCTCTGGTTAGTACATACAAATCAATTTTTTTTTTAATCTTTTCTTCTTAAATTAAATTGTATACAATTTTAAGTGAATAATGCACGACTAATGCAAAAATAGTTAAATCGGACTGGGCCCATAAGGATCATATTGAAATTCGGCTATAACAATCAAATACCTATGTTTTATGTTATATTGTTTGAGACTACATAGAATTTGCTCTAGTTTTAAAATAAAATAATTTATATTATTCAATTTTTGTTATTTTTATAATTCAACAATTCTTAATTCGTTTATAAGGACCACTTAATCTTCGAAATCCATATTAAAATCCAATTTATTCTACCTTCAACAGAGACCTCCCAACGCACTGCCCCACAAATTGTCAACCTGCCCACCTATGTTACCTTCGAGGAGTACCAACCAAACGAAATCGATTGTGAGGTCAGCGGCAATCCAACGCCAACGGTCACCTGGACCCGCATTGATGGTCACATGACACGCGATGCACGCACCGAGGGTACACGTCTGGTCTTTGACGCACCACGCACATCCGATGTGGGCAACTATCGCTGCCAGGCCACCAATGCCGTTGGCAACGATCAACGCTACACCCAGATCTATGTACATCCGAAAGCGCCACTGCCAACGCCACCACAACGTGAACACATCTATATTGACCCATCATCATATCGTGGTGAACCAGGTGCCCCTGTACGTCTGATCTGTCATGCAACCACCACAATTACACTGACCTATGAATGGTCCAAGGATGGCTATCCATTGTATCGTCAACATAACATTGTGCTCAGTGAAAATATGCTTGAGATTCGTGACGCAACACCACGTGATTCGGGTACCTACACTTGCCTGGGTAAGGATCAGCGCGGACGCACCAATTATACCGCAGATGCTCAGGTGATAATCGAGGAGAATCGTCCAATGTATCCAGGCGGCAGTGGGGGATCTCGTCCACCAGTACAGCCAGGAACGTAAGTCAACTTTTGATTAATTTCATTTTTAGTCAGACGTTGCCACATTTCACATGACTTTCTGTTACAGGATTTATACAAATTCTCACAATTATTTTTAAAAACTTGACACTTTTCGCCGATATTCTAACATTTTAAAAACAATTTTTCATCTTTAAATTACCTATCGGATTATTTAAAACTTTTTCATATTTAATTTATGATCTGAGTGTGAACGTTGCCAAATTTCAGCAGAAAATTCGAATTTCTTGAAGCTATGTTTTGCAGATTTTGCTAAATTGCTGCATAGTTTGTCATATTTCAGTTGTGCATGCGAAATAGTCATATTTTATACACGTTAAGTAGTTCGTTATCATTCCGAAATTATAGCAATTTTTATGTGACACTTTGTCATACTTCAATGAACGTTGCCAAATTTCAACAGCAATTTTCAAATTTTAGAAAACTACGTCATAGATTGTATTTTTTTGTGGTAAAATTTCATAAAATGTTTTCATATTTTTCAGACATTACCAAATAATATCTATTTTATTGTGTTATAATCACGAACTTTGCCATACTTCAGTACTTCTTGAATATATATTCAATTTTTATAGACTTTGGGGAATTTAGACATATGACGTCATATTTCTGTTGTGACATTTTTGCAAAAATTGTTCCATTTCATAAAACGTTGCCATATTTCGCAGACACTATTAAATTACAGCAATTTTAATGTCACATTATCACGAAATTTTTCATAATTCAGTTAACGTTGTCAAATTTCAATTCAAATTCCATTAACTGAGACGTAATGTTTAATCATTAAAATAAAATAATCCGAACGTTATATTTATCTTGATCATATCGTCATATTCCAACATTGAAATCGTTTTCAAATTTCAATTCTATGAATTTTCAAGTTCTGTGAATCGAATTCAATTTGATTTATTTTATTAAATATTTAAATTTCGATCGGAAGTGAATTTCAGAATTTATAGATTTTTAACATTTACCTACTACAAGTCATGACTAATATTCGAATTTCATTATGAATATTAACATGAAAATGTCACATTTCCTAACACTTTATCATATTTAAAATTTTCCCATACGTTGCCATATTTCCTCCAACGTTGTCACATTTCTTGTTTGTTTGTTTTTGCAGTCAAGCACCAGTTGTTAAACGTTTCCAGGACATGAATCTCATTGTACAAGGACAAGACTTCTCGATCACTTGTGAAGCCAGTGGCACACCATACCCCAACATCAAGTGGACCAAGGTAAGGTGTCACCATCAGACCCCGTAACTGCATCATTATTTTAAATTTTAATTCAATAGTTGCACGAATCTCTTGCCGACAATGTCCAACAAACCGGCAACGTGCTGCGCATTATTAATGCCAGACCCGAGAATCGTGGCATGTACCTGTGTATTGCCGAGAGTCCTGTGGGAACCGATCAAGCAAATACTATTATCGATATTGAACGTAAGTTGACTTTTACATTTTTCGTAATTTTCAAAATGTTTTATTTAGATTTTGTTTTATAAATATTTTTATTTTTTTTGTAAATAGATACACCTTAAATTTTCATATTTTTTTCCTTTGTTCGATCATAATTTTGGTCAGACCAATTCAAATTTTATGTGGTTTATTTCAAAATATTACCTAAAGTATTCTCAATGAAATAAAAAAGAAATGTGATCGAAAACTCAACTCTATAAAATGTTAAAGACCATAATATGTAGAAAAACACGTGAATTGCCATATATTTGTGTTACGTAATAACTCATAAACTTGAGGTAATTTCAAAAAACTGAGTATGAGAAAGTGATTAGAATTTTAACGTCCATCGGAAAATCATACTTAGTTCGCGGATATTTTTTGTTGTGCTGTGTTACTGGCAAAAGCTTTACCAAATAATAAACGAATTCACTAATCATGTTTCGTGGGACTTCGTTTCGTTTCTAGTCACCTTCTTCTGAAATTGGTAAAACGTATTTCAAATGTTACGTTTCGTTCGTCCTACGATAGACCATTTCATAGTCACGGAGAGTTCGAATCGGGATCGTTAATGCTTAAATAATTAAAATTTATTATCGAACACTCATAATTGTAATAAAACGAAATCTTGTAGACATTATTTATAATATTAACAATAATAAAAATAAAAGTGTGGAGTTCAAACCAGCTATCTTTCGTCTCATTGTTCAAAACACTATCCATTTGAGTCATCGACGCTACAATAATCTTTAACAATAAAACTCATTTAAATTCCTTTCCATGAAATGAAAATCATGCAATTGGTAAGGCACACCTTTTTTATAATTCGAATAATTTAATATATAAAAACTATGAAAGGGTATCGAAACAACGACTAATTTATCGCAGAATGCCTTATGTTTCGATATCGCAACTAAAATGTTGCGAGTTACCAATGAATGCAAGTTGCCGATATCAAAGTTATATTAAAACGGTTGCCAGATATTGAACCGACAAATCGAAATGAGAATTGTTCGAATTCTTGTACTTCAAAACTCTAAAAATAGATTCGATATTGATTTTTTTTCAAAATTAAACGATATTTAACGATATCAAGTTCTGTTCAAGTAGACTTCTGAAATTATCTTTGAAACAACCAACTGCAAAAAAAAACTTTTAAAATTCAATTCGATATATATAAAATTGAGATCGAATTTTGATTTCGAAGAAATTTCGAGAATGTTTCGAAACAACTGTTGAAATCCAATTTGTAGTAATACATCAGATAATTTCATAAGAGAAAATATTTTGTAGACTGTTTCAGATAAAAAAAGATTCCCTAATTGTAGAAAATAATGTAATTTGTAACTGTTCAATTAAAACAATTATTTTCTTTTAAAGTTATTTTTATTATTAAAATGTTCAGTTTTCGACAAACATTTTTTTTTTATTTAAATTATTTTTTACTGCGTAAATTTAATAAACTAATAACAAGTTATATATTTCCTTTTTATATTTCTCTCTCATTCATGCTCTCTCTCTCTCTATTACTTTTGAATTTCAAATTAATTTTAATACTTTAAAATATTTATTGAATTTTAAAAATTTTCAAAAATTCCTAAAAAAAACATAACAAAGTTTACAAGAAAGGAGTCGGTAATAAGAACGTTCCCAACATATACCTACTTTTACTCATATGCTCAACAACAATAATTTACTTGATTGCAGCACGTGAACGCCCCACGGTCGACATACATCCAACGGAGCCACAAACCCACTATGTCGGCACCGAAGCCATGCTGTACTGCAGAGCCAACGGCATTCCCGAGCCCACTTTGCAATGGCGTCGTATTGATGGCAAACCAATGTCGCCCCGTCACAGAGAAACCAGTCCCGGAAGCATACTGTAAGTAGTGGTATTTTATTTGATAACATTTGTATCTATTGCATATTTTTCCATAATATATTTATCGTTAAGTTATTTATCGATAACATATTTATGAAGAACATTCAAATTGATTATATATGTATCATTGACATATTTAGCAAATCTTTATTTATCGATAACATAGTAATCGATATTATATATATCGATATTTTTATTTATAACATATGAATAGCAAACATAATAATCGAAAACATATTTATGTTATATAAATCGATGATATTTGTATCTATAACATATTTAACGAAAACAAGTTATCGTTAACAAATTTATCGATAACAAATTTGTAAAAGAGCATACAAATTGATTAAATATCTATTAAAGGTTTATTTAGCAATTATATATATATATCGATAACATATTTATCGTTATGATATAAATCGATATTATTGTTTATAACATGTTAATAGCAAACATAATAATCTAAAACATGTGTATTTGACATAAATCGATGATATTTTATCGATAACATAAGTATCGATAATATAAGTATCGATAATATAATTATCGATATCATAATAATCGATAACATAATAATAGATCACTAATTTGTTAAAACAATATTTTTAATTAGTATTACAATTACTCAAAAAATACATTTTTTTTACCCCCACAGCATCAGCGACATTCAACTGGCCGATGCCGGTGACTACGAATGTATTGCCGAGAATATTGTCGGCAAATCGACTGGTATCTCCACACTGCGCATCATCGAACAACCCATCATTCAGATCGAACCCAGCGTTGAAGTGTTGACCGTTACCGAAGGCGATGAGGTCAAGGTTGTCTGCTCGGCCAGTGGTTTCCCCAATCCCACCGTACAGTGGGTCGATGAGTATGACAGCGGTATGCGTACACTGAATGCACGCGTCCATCTGAACACAGCCACAATCGAGATCTACCGTGTGTCACGTGACGATGCCAAGAGTTACAAGTGCGTGGCCACCAATGAGGCCGGCAGCGATGAGCGATACATTACGCTCGATGTACGTGAACGTCGCGGTGATGCACCAGGTAAAGAATTTTGAAAATATGACTAGTAACATTTTTTTTACATAATGTTTAACTTGCAGATAACAGCGATGTTGATGACAACCCCAGAACGTACCCAGAGCAATATCCATATCCACCACAACGTCCACCCACTGCCATTGAACATCCACCACAGAATGTGTATCGCGCAAATCTCGGTGATGATGTTACACTGACCTGCGATCTGAGCGGACCTGGTAAGTGTGATGAGCGATTTGTTTTATAAATTTTAATATTTTTCTTGTTTTACAAACTACAAAATTTTAAAAACTTATTAAACAAAATGTAATCATCTTTTTCTACACTTATTTCTTTTAACAGAAGGTCCCCATATCACCACCCGCTGGATTCGTGTCGATGGTCATGAATTGCCACGCAACTCGATTTCCGAACATAATCGTCTGATCATCACACGTGTCGACAACGATGCCAGCGGTAAATATCGTTGCGAATCGCTGGATAGACGCGGTACCGTCGTCACTTTCATAATTGCCGATCTGGTGCTGGTGCCCATACCACATATCACATTCCATCCCAAGATGCCAATGGTTGTCAATGCCAATGAAAATGTTGAGATTTACTGTGAGGTGACCGGTGAAGCACCGATCGATGTTTCGTGGCACACAGACAACAATCGTCCACTGCCAAAGTAAGTGTAAAAGACATCTTTTGTCTTTTTGAAAAATATAAATTTAAATCGATTTTTTCTAAATTAAATTCTATAATGAATTGGTTTTAATCGACTGTTTTAAATATTTGATTAATCGATTTTGTATAAAATAGAATCAATTATTTTAATTCAATCGATTACTCGATTTTTATTATTTAATTATATTACATATAATTTGAATCAATTACATTAATTCTAGATTAATCGATTTTTATATAGAATCGAATCGATCATTTCAAATGATTATTTATTCGTTTTTTTATATTGAATTCTATTAGATATAATTTTAATCGATAATTTTAATTCATGATTAATCGATTTTTGTTTAGAAACGAATCGATTATTTTAAATTACTACGAAATAAGTTTTAATCGTTTTAAAATTTTAATATTTTTGAATAAATTATTAAACGATTATTTATTCAATTTAATAATCAATTTTAAAATTAGTAGTAAATCTAATTTAATCGTTTTATATTTGAGTATTGAATCAATTCTACTTTTTATATATAATCGATTTAAAAATATTATTCTATTAATTTTCTTAAAAACGTTTTTAATTATTTCAGTTCATATTACTTAAAAAATTGTAATTTATTATTAAAAAATTAATATAATTAAAAATTAACAAATATTAATAATCGTTTCTCAAAAGTAGTTATTATTCATAATCGTTTATCAATCCTTAAAATAATCGTTAATTAATAAACATTTTTTCATAATCATCAATTACATTCATTTTCTAAATAATCTTTTTTAATAACAATATTTATTAATTGTATTTTAGCAATAATGTTTTTCCAACAATCGTTTTATAAATAATCGTTTATCAATTATTATTTTTCAAAAAAAAAGTTACTAAAACTTTTATTTCTCAACATTCATTTTTTAACAAATCTTTGCATTTATCGCTTTTCGAAAAATCTTTTTTGTGATTCGATTATTTTACTTTCACTTTTTTAAGACTCGTTTTTTTATAATCGTTTATCAATTATCATTTTTGAATAGCAATTTTTCAATTATAGATTACAATATTTATTTTTCATGAATCTTTTTCATTAATCGTTTTTTTTTTTTTGTTAATCGTTTTTTATTAATCGTTTTTTATTAATCGTTTTTTATTAATCGTTTTTTTATTAATCGTTTTTTTTTTGTTAATCATTTTTTTATTAATCGTTATTATTTTCATATAATCCTTCTTTGCAGCTCCGTTCACATTAGCGGCCAATACTTGCGTTTCATTTCGATTACACCCGCCGATGCCGGCCGTTACTATTGCTCCGCCTCCAATCGTTATGGCAACACTACCAACATGGCCGAAGTTGTGGTCAATCGTGGTCACTCCTACGAGCCTCTACAGCCAGCCCAACATTACGAGATCAACGAGGGTGGCGAAGTTTCGCTGAGCTGCGACGTACAAGATTCCAGGGAACCGATTCGTGGTGAAATCAGAGTAAGTTTTCTATATAACAAATTACTATTTTTATATTATATATAAATATTTATTTCGATTATTATTTCGATAATAATAAGTAAGAGTTAAATGGTTTTTATTACTTCATTTTTTAATAAATATCTATACTTTTTTAGATCTATTAAAAATATTACAAATTTTTGATAAATTTCTTTGATATATTCCATCGATATATTTCTGTCGATAAATTTGTCTTTAGTTATTTCCAAAAAATATTATCCAATGTACTAGTTATGGAATAAATACTCTGAAGTATAATCGATAATTTTTTATCGATAAATTTTTTAATCTATACAAAAAATGCAAACATCAAATACTTTAAATTAGATAATTATATATTTTGTTTATAGCCATCGATAATTCTTATTAAATTATAAAATCGATACAATATCGAAAGATGCATTCATAGTCTTTAATATAAATTGTAATCGATAATTACTTTTTATTTAATACTATTATATATTTAAATGAAAATTTAAAAGAAAAAATTTAATCGAAATTAAACATCGATATATCTTTAAAAATGTATACACAATAAATGTTATCGATATATTTATTATTTAGTATTAATTAATTAATATATTTAGTATTAATTAATTAATATATTTAGTATTAATTAATTAATATATTTAGTATTAATTAATTAATATATTTAGTATTAATACTCTTAAAACAAGAAATGTTCTATATTGTTATCGATTCTTTAAATTTTACAATATTTTTATTATCGATACATATTTAAAAATCATCTATTTAAATAATAAACATTTGAAGTTAACACTTTAATTCGATTATTTTTGAAATTATCACGATATTATCTAAGAACTGTATCGATATCTTCGAAATCGATATCTACTAATTCGAATTTAATATTATATAATTTTATCGATTTTTTATATTAAAAAAAATGTATTCGGTAAATATTTTTTACAATTCTATTTAATTAAGCAATATTGAACAATATATAAAATTATCGATTTTTTTCAAATTATCTCTTTGTTCTCTTTTAGTACGAATGGCGTCGTGAAGATGGCCGCGCCCTGCCTGCCACCGCCTACCAAACCAACAAAGTGCTCTACCTGCGTCGCGTCCAGAAGGAGGACGAAGGTCGCTACATCTGTGAGACATATACGCCCGGTCGCTCTTCCGCTCCGTCGTACGTCGATCTCAAAATTAAGCGTGAGTATCGTGGCCGTCGCCGCGTCGGATCCACTAATCCGCGGAGGCGTAGAAATAATCAAAATAATTAAATTTTAAATGTAGAAATTAAAAAAAAAACAAACAATATAAAATGAAAAACAGCGTCTTCCAAAAAAAAAACAATTAACAACTTTAAGCGCGATCAAACGATAAAACAGATCGATAATATTTACTTTAAAAAATCGATTTGTTCAGAAAAACAAAACAAAAAAATCGAAACGTTAAAAACACTAATTCAAATATGAACAAATTTAGATATCTATTTTTATATTTATATAACATTAATATGTTTACAACAAGAAAAATAACAAAATTCTGATTAATTCGGCATGAAAAACAACAGCAGAAAAATAACTACAACAAATCAAAAAACGATAACGAAAATTTCCACCACTGATTTTACTTATAATACTATTTTTTTGTAGTTTTTGTCATTAAATGTTTGTTGTAAAATTAACACTGTACAAAACCAACAACAACAACAAAAAATTCATAAAAAATTCTCTATGTAAATTACATGCTGTGTATAGAAAAAGACAAAAACAACAACAACATTTTGTAAATATTCAAACGTTACTAAAACAACAAAAGTATTTTTTGGTAGAACAAATTCAAATAATAATACAACTCAAAATGATTTTTTTTCTCTGAGCATTCTATATATCATTTCTATATAATTCAAGGGTGCTGATTTGAACTGCATAATCAGTATTTTTGTATCACAAACTGTTTTGCAAATAAAATTTCAACAACCTGTTTAGCTACTTTTAGAAGTAAAAAAATACACAAGTTTACAAAAGTAGTTTCATCAAAAAAATTTTAAATAATTATCATGTCTATTGACATATCTAATTTTAATATATTATATAATACATATAATTCAATTACTTTTAAAAATATTTGCATCTAAACTTGAAAATTTATGATTTTTTTAAGACATTTTTTTTAATTATTTTTTTAGTAATTATAATTAATGCAAAAAAAATTAAAATAGTACATAATTATATTGTGCATACTCCAAAGTAACATTTCAAATTACTAACTTTTTATTATCGACTCTCATTTTTGAAATATTGTCATAGTTTTACAATTTTCATATACTAAAAAGTGTATATCTGCTATTTCGTTTGCAATTTTCTTAAAAACGTGATGCGCTAGAAAAAAACTAAGTATGCAGTATAATTTAGCACTACTAAGTTATATAAAAAAGATATATTGAATGTTCTTAATAGAATTTATTTCTCGTTTTGTAGCGTAGTGTTAAAATTTGAAAATGTTTCCAAATTTATTGGTGGCGGGATTTTTTGCCAAAATTTATTTACAACAACCAACAACAACCAAACAATTTGCATGCCAATTACAACTACAACAATAATAAATAACAAATATTAATAAAAATTAGTTTTTTAAGTTAACAACAGCAACTAAAACGATATTTTAAACAAAACTTGAATTTTTCGATTACTTTCATTTTTATTAAAAGCCACAAAAATAATTCATATATTTTTGGCACTCAAAATTCTCAACTTCATATTTTGTTTTAAACAATAATTTTGTTTTTTTTTTATAAAATTAATTTTATTAATTTTAATTTCTTTGAAAACATGGCTGCCATTTGCATATTAATTCGTTAAAATTAAATTTAATTTAATTATAAAAGTAGTTATGCATTTTATATTAATGTAAAATACAAAAGTTTAAATAAACATTGAAATTTTTATAAAAATGCAATTTTTTCATTTAATTAAATAGTCATATTTTTCGCTTACGGTTTAACGTTTTTAAAATTTCGCTTTCGCTGTTTTTATATAATTTTTTTTCTATTTCTTTAATTTGTTTTGTCATAATTTGTATGTGTAATTTTGTTTAAACCAAAAAAAAAAAAAAAAGAATTATATTATATTTAATCTGTTAATTTGTACATTTAATGCAGTTGTCAACAAATTACGTTTGTACATAATTATTTGTCAAATTTAATATACATATATAAAAAAAATATTTAATTTTTAACAAAAACTTGGTTGTGGATTATTTTTTTTATTTATTTTTACGCTTTCTCATCATAATGGTGGCATTTTTTAATTTGTGCACCTACCCATTGCTGTTTTCTTTAGTGCGTTGTGTCCCATTCTCCTTTTTTGCGTTTTCCTTTTTTCAGTTGCTTCTTTATTTTGGCTCTATTCTGTTCTTTTTCTAATATTTTCAGTTTCTATTTCTTTCTGACTTCAAATTACTCTTTTATTATTTTGAAATTAAATTTTTCTTTAGTTCTTATTACCATTTTTTTCCTTACCACAGTATTCTATTACATAATTTTCTTATATTTTTGTCTAATTATAATTTGCTCCACACTTTTCAAACTTGTTTTATTTTCACTTTTTTAATATTTTTAGTTGGTTTCGATTTTAAGTTATTCCGCTTTACTTTGTAATCATTTTCTTTTGTATAACTTTGCAGCTATTTCCATTTAAGAAGAATTATTTTCTTTATGATTTATCATTTCTCACATATTATTTCTCTTTTTTTCTACACCGATTTGTCATTTGAATTATCCTCCAAAACACATACTTTCCTTTGTTAATTTTTCTCTAGATTATCTTAATAATTTTTTTTTTAAATACATACATTTTATTATTTATTTATGCTACATCGTTTTAATAACCAAAACTTATTACTTGAACTTCACAACAATTTTTTAATTTATTTCTATTATACTAACCAAAATCTTTATCATTTATTTTTTATTTTTATATTTTACTCATTTTTGCAATTTATACAATCTACAGTTTTCGTAAATATTTGTTCATAATTTTTTCCATTTAACTATTCATTAATCAATCAACAGCTCTCATTTCAAAGGGAAATTCAAATTATTTGTAGGAAAAAAGAAATAGTAAACTTTTTAGAAAAAACAAAATTATAAAAAGCTTTTATGTTAGTGGTAGAAGCTTTTGTTAAGACTATTATGTGAAAGCATTTTTATTGTTAAAGAAGAAGATGTTTGGTTTTGAGGAAGAGGAGAATTTTTAAAAAGTGTTTTTTAGGTTTTGAAAAAAGCTGTAAGTAAGATTTTATTGAAAAGCATCTTTAAAAGCTTTTGTGAATACTTACTTATAGCCTTTTCGAAAACTTTTTACGAAAGTTTTTAAAAAACATTTTTGAAAGCTTTAAAGAAAAATGTTTCTTATGATAAATGCTTTGATTACTTAATAGCTTTAATGAGAGATTTATGAGAAGCTTTTTATAAAAGTATCCATGAAACATACATAAGATTTGACAAAAGCTCCACAAAAACTTTTATGAAAACTATATATAACATCTTTTACAAAAGCCTTTAAGCTTTTTACAAAAGCTTTTACTAAAGCTATTTACAAAATCTTTTACAAAAGCTTCTTACAAAAGCTATGACTAAAGCTTTTTCTAAAGCTTTATTACAAAAGCTTTTACTAAAGCTTTTTCTAAAGCTTTATTACAAAAGCTTTTACTAAAGCTTTTTCTAAAGCTTTATTACAAAAGCTTTTACAAAAGCTTTTACTAAATCTTTTACAAAAGCTTTTACTAAAGCTTTTACAAAAGCTTTTACTAAAGCTTTTACTAAAGCTTTTACTAAAGCTTTTACTAAAGCTTTTACTAAAGCTTTTTATAAAAGCTTTTACTAAAGCATTTTAGAAGGCTTTTATTAAACTTTTTACAAAAGCTTTTGCGAAAGCTTTTTACAACAGCTTTTGCGAAAGCTTTTTACAAAAGCTTTTACGAAAGCTTTTGACAAATGCTTTTACGAAAGGTTTTTGCGTAAGCTTTTATAAAAGCTTTTTGCGAAAGTTTTTGCTAAAGCTTTTACCTAAGTTTTTTGTGCAAGCTTTTACAATAAATTGTCTAAAATCTATTACGAAATCTTTTACCAAGACCATTACAAAAGCTTTTATGAAAACATTAAAATAAGTTAGCAAAAACAGCTTTTTGCGTATTTTTAGAAAAGATATTTTATTTATGTTTTCTGTTGAAATTTTTTATGTTTAATGTTATATTTTATGTTTTATGTTTATACCAAATATTTTATTTCATAAATTATATGTTTTTGTGTTATAAGCTTAATTTTAGAATTTATATATTTTTGAAATGTTTTGTAATCTATGTTAGTAAATAATTATTTTGTTAAGCAGCGATAAATGCGTTAAATTGTGATTTCTAACTTAACCAATAGAAAATATAAAAAATGTCAATTTATAACACAAATAATTTGACATTTGAATGATTTTTCATTAAGTCATCTGACAATTTAAGTCGCATTTACACTACGTAGTAATAAACACATTATCGAATTTTCAAAACACACAAAAGTCGAAAAGCACACAAACACCAACGAAATATCGCACACACATTATCGCACATTTGTTTGTAACAGTTTTTTTTTTTTTTACTAAAAAGAAAAAAAACTTTGTCATAAGTTAAATCAGTTTCAAATAATCAAATAATTTGAGATACAACTATTATGTATTTTTCTAGCTTTTTAATTTAAACAACAACCAAAAATATTTTACGCACATTTTTTACATTATTCTAAGAAGAACGAAACAAAACTTACAATATAATTAATTATTTTTTTTCTCTGCTTCTCTTTTTTATTTTCTCTCTTTTTTCACTCTCTCTTACACTCACTCTACTTGTTAAATACACTTTTTAATGCATTTTTTTTTTTTGATTTTCGCACTTTTTATTGCCTTGTCTGAAAAATGTGTAAAAAAAAAAATTAATTACAAAACAAACAAAAATATGCATCAATTAAAAAAATAAATTTTAAATATATATTTTTCTACAAAATACATTTTACCGTTATGCGCGCGCTGCAAATATAAAGGCGGTCACAGCATCTCAGAGCTTCCTTGCATGGTTTTCTATATCTGCGCAGGTGTGTTACATTGAATTGATTTCTTTTATACTTTTTATGCCAATTATTTATTTGTAACTTTAATATATATATATATATATATATATATATATATATATATATATATATATATATATATATATATATATATATATATATATATTGTATTTAATATATTTCAAATATTTATATAACTTTGTGCAAAGCGTTGTAGTTTAGCAAATTTTTTTTTTTAATATGCAAAATATTTGTTGGTAGAATTTTTGAAGTAGAGATATAAATATTTTATTTTAGTTTTCCCAAAATTTTGTACAATTTTTGTGTTTATTTAGTGATTTGTTTTTTTTTATAAATTATTATATTGTTTATATTAAGGGTATTCAATTCACTTCGTATCTACTGCGTAAATGCGTATGTCGTAAAAGCTTGTAAGCTTTATAGTGTACAATTCTTATGAAGTACGCATATACGCAGTAAAATAATGAAGTGAAATGAATATCCTTATTGTATTTTATCATTTTGTGTTACCCATTAGTTGCCAATTATAAAATTCATTCATTTAGCTAGCTAAATTTTAATTCACGCATAAATATTGCAAATGAAAATCAAAACCACTTTATGATCGATTTAGCCGTTTGAAGAAACTCTTAGAAATATGAACAGCGACCTCTATTGGTAATTTCGGTATTTCTGTGTCAAGTTTTTTATGTGCCAACTAATATATGTGCCAATTAATATATTTCTTTGAGTATCACTCATCGTTCAAACTAGTATTTAGCACTATGAAGAAATATTCATCAATATTATTCATAAATTATAATTAACTAATAATAGTTATAATTAAATAATAATTAGAATTAAATAATTATAATTAAATAGTTATTTATTAATTAAAACGATTTTTCCTATGGCCATTTCATACATCAATTTCCATTATCTCGGAAATCTTTGCTGCTTCAATGCTTTCAGGAAAAGCTTTCTATAAAGAAATTTTCGTTCTAGTACTTTATCGTTTCAAATTTCATGACAAAATACGATATTTAAACATTTATTACCACATTTTTCAAAGTAATCACAAACTTTGATTATTTTTCTTTTGATGTAGCCTTCGATTTTGTCTCGTATCAAGAGAACTTCGACAGAACTATTCGAAAAATCGATGTATAATGAAAAAACTTCATCAATATATTTTTTTAATTCTTGAAGACCTGTCAAAATTTTCCAAGACCACATAATCAATTAATTTTTTTATAAATTATACCTAATACGAACAGCAACCTCTGTTGAAATTTTGGTATTACTGCATTTAATAATCCTAAAAGTGCTATGGATGCAACCAAACAAATGTTTTCGGCTTTTCATACTCTAAAATGATATTTGATGTGTTTTGAGTTATAAGCGAATTTTGACTATATCTAAATTAAAATTATAGTCTAGTCGTACTACACAGAAAAAAAAAATTCTTCAATATGATGAATTTATTCATAAATATTATGAATTTTTTCACCAACTACCAGTTTCATCATATTGATACCAAATAAATCAAAAACCAGTTGGGAAGGTTAGATCACATGGGAAATTTTAAAGTAGGTGTAATTATGATAGTTATGATTATCAAAATTATAGTCGGTCTAAGCCGACTATAAATACCCTACACATATGTGTGGTTACCATTCAAAGTGATATATAGGTCACCAGGGTATACGAATCCTGAAAATAACTACAAACATTCAATCGCTGAAGAATTTCCATTCATTTGATACCCATATTTACAAATGGGTAGGTGTACCGAATTTCGATTTTTTTTTTTGTGAACCACAAGTCTTTTCGCCGGAAAACATTATTATCATGTATTTGAGCATGATGTCAATATATATTTGACCAACAAAGTTTACCTAAGCACGTATACATAAAAATTGATCTTTATATGTACATTTTATATGAGGTATTTGAACATAAGTGGTCGGATCATAGGTCACCATGGACCGATCTCGCCAATTTTTTCGCACATACAGCGTAGGTATATTAGTAATCTAAGTTATAAGTTTCATTTATCTAGCTCTTCAATTTTAAAAGTCTTAGGGATTTCAACAGACAGACGGACAGACAGACGGACGGACAGACAGACAGACGGACAGACAGACGGACAGACGGACATCGCTAAATCGACTCAGGAGGTCATGCTGATCAAGAATATATATACTTTTCCATACCGGAGATGCTTTCTTCTGGGTGTTACAAACGGCGTACCAAACTGAATATACCCTTTCACTCTTAGTGTAGGGTATAAAAAAGTGTTGTAAAAATTTTATTTAAAAAATAACAGAAAAAATTTTTATAAAATTATAAGAAAAAAAAAATTTTAGGGAAGAAAAATTGTTCCGAAAAAACATTTTTCCAAAAAAAAATTGTTGATCGAAAAAAAAATTGTTCGAAAAAAAAAATTTGTCGAAAAAAAAAAATTTCGAAAAAAAAAAAATTTCGAAAAAAATATTTTTTTCAAAAATATATTTTTTATAAATATAACTTTTTTTTAATAAAAAGTAGTAATTATAATAAATATATTATAAAACATTTTACTAATTTATGCATGTCGAGCAAGCATGTCGAGCAAGCATTATATAAGAAATAACATACAAGAACTACGTGAGAACTAAGAAGTACGGCAAAAAATGAACGAAAAAAAAATATTTTGGTAGAAATTTGGTTTAATGAACATCGTTCTTCAATATGATGAACATATATGTTGTATTTTATGTTTTGGTTCATTAATATGATGAAACGTTTCACATACAATCATCATATTGAAGAACACTTTTTCGACTGTTACCAAGCGTTCTTCATATTTATGATAGCATTCATAACATTGATGGCGTTAGTCAATAATATTATGAATGGTTCTTCAATACAATGAATCATGGTTTGAAGAACGGAATTCATCAATATGATGTACATTTTTTTTTCTGTGTAATGATTGAATCCATGAACTTTCAAAAAAGTTAATTTTAAAAAACAATTTTTAATTGTGGAACGCCGCACAGTGTGCCCAAACGCTCTTAAATCGGGTGATATTCAGTATTTTCGGAACCACTTAACTGATTTAAAAAATTTAAAAAGTGTTATACAGAGAAAACTTGAGAGAACTTAAGTTTTGAAATTAGTGTTTGTATCTTTAATGGTTATGGATATAAAAAACAGTAAACTTGAAATTTTGTTTCATGAAAAATCTTTCAAAAATTGTGAAAAATCCAAAAGTAATCCGATTTTTAAAATTATTTTGTTTATGAAAAGCTTACATTGAGATCTAAAGAAAATATGTTAACGTGAGAAAAAATCTTGATTAGTTTTAAAGATATAGATTGGAACATGATGTTTTTTTTAATTTTTTAAGACTTTACTTTATAATAATAATAATAATAGTTTGGCGCTACAGTCCTGTATAGAACTTCGGCCGAGCTCTCTCACCATTTTGAGCTGTGCGTGTTATATTTGTACTCAAAGTGGTGGGACCTATAGTTTATTGCCGAATCCGAACGGCGGGTGAGAGCTTTTCATAGGCAATGGTTTTACTCTCGTGGGTTTGCCATTTACTGCCGAGAAGTAGCGCGTTATAGAAAAATGTTTCTATGAAAAGATGTTGTTAGCCCCAGTCTACACTTGAACCGGGGACCTTTCGGCTCGCAGTCCAACGCACTAACCACTGAGCTACCGCGGCTACTTTACATATTGCAAAAATCGGATAATTTTTGGATTTTTTTATAATTTTTTCATGAACTTTACTGATTTTTATCTCCATAACCCTTAAAGATACAAACTCTAATTTCAAAACTTAAGTTTTCTCAAGTTTTCTCTGTATAACACTTTTTAAATTATTTAAATCGGTTAAGTGGTTCCGAAGAAACTACAACATAATCCAATTAAGTACATTCGGAATGAAAGTAATTGGTCGACTTTTTATTTACTTCTACCTCAATTTGTTTTTTTAAATAAATCATATTTTTTCGCGCACCAATTTGTAGTGACCACCGATAAATTCAAATTTGGTACATCTACTTAAATATGGGTACTCATAATAAAGGAAATGTTTCCATAACAACAAAGAAAAAACTGACTCTCACTTGCAGTATTTATGTGTGTTTTTGTAATTTTTAAAATTAGCGAAAAGTATGTCTGTTTTAATGTAAATCGTAGTACGTAGATTGTAGTGTATAATTATAAAAAATATATATATATTATAAATGTCATGGTAAAAGTTAATTTAAATTATAAGAAAGATGAATCAGACAAAAATATTTCAAATTTCGGAACATCTTTAAAGTTAAGAATATGTTCAAAAATAAATAAGTCCTTTAAAAAAAAGTATAATTTTAAGACAAAAATGTATGTTTATATATAATAAGATTGATTATGTAAAATTTAGCACACTGAAGTTACATGTATCACTGTTGAAACTCACAAATCATACCCGCATTATCCCTAGTAGAAATTAAAAATTGTATATGATTTCAATCATAAGTTTAAACAAGTCGGAAGAATACCCTAGTTTCTTCCGACTTGTTTTACCGGGGGTAAAGTGAGACACGTTTTAATTTTCTTACAAAAAAAAAGTTCAATAGAATAAATGATTTAAATTCTTTTCAGGGGTCTATTCGATAGACTAGTTCATTATTTAACTTTTTGCATCAACAGAATACCATTTATGTGTCTTTTGATTTATTTTTGAGCGATTTTTCAAAACAGTCACTTCAAGAGTTCACTTTTTGGATTGGTTTGTGGCCAAGATTCAAGTTTTTTTTTCTTCGCTAAGCCAATTAAATAATTAATAAAACACAATCTTTTCACTAAAATTACAACAAACATTGCTTACATTATGTTGCCCACTTTAGCCCTGAAGGTGTTTCCCTCTGTACCACAATATCGCAATTTGATCCTTACTTTGGGGTGTGTGCGAATTCGACTAAATTGCTGACTAAACTAAATTGAACGACTTTTCATTTGATCTCCTTTTGGTAACCGGCAATTGTTAATGTCCATAATCAATAGATTATCATGTGCCTGTTTGCTGTCTTCCAATTTAGTTCAATTTAGTCTGTTCGAAAATTTACTAAATTGTAAAGTCGAACACTGCATTATCGACAGAATTTAGTTAAGTCAACAATTTAGTCGAATTCGCACACACCCTTAGCACTATTTAAGCAATGTTAAATTATTTGCAAAACCCGTTTATATTTCAAAATAGACAAAATATTAAAAACGACAAAAATTTAAATTGTTTTGTTAGCAAACATCAGCACTCTAAACCAAACCATGTCCAAAAATTACAATATCCACATTGGCACATTTCCCACTTTACCACAGATTCCCATAGTAATATTTGGATATTCAAAAAATTCAAAATTATTCAGAATTATTCAATATTTCCTTATTTTAGCATACACAGAAAAAAATATTGTAAAAATAACCAAAAAGGTGCATCAACACAATTAAATTTTTGCTAAAACTGTGCCCACTAAATTTTTAATTGTATTAGCGTACACATTCATCATATTAGCAATTGCATTTGCTGGCAAGAGCTATGTGCATTCGTCTTACAGCGTTGATGTTATAGCAGTGCGTGGTCGCTATAGCAGTGCGTGGTCGCTATAGCAGTGCGTGCTCGCTATAGCAGTGCATGGTGTGTGTACTCGCTTACAGCGCTAGTGAATTTGGTAGAATTCGCATTGAATTATAATTTTTAGTTGGCGCGCATATCAGTTCACATTTGGTTCATGTCAAAAGAAATACTTATAGTGTTTGATCATACTCTATTGGTGTCATTAAAAATGATGCTAATGGCAATAGTAGCATATTTAATTATGCTTCATCATCAGAAATGTATATTTGTTATATACTTTCACAAGAATTTATAATATTCTTTTTTAATAAACTAAAAAAGAATTATAAATATACTGTGAATATGAACAAATACTTTTAAAACGTCGACCATGCCAATTAAATAATTTGCTACATAAGCAAAATTATTTAATGGTATATTTTTAGACGTAAACAACATTTTTGGCGAATTTGTTTGCTCAATACATGAAAATGGCAAAAATGTCATTGCTAGACCAATGCATGAAAGTGTGCAATTAATTTTGATTGCTGTATTTACTTCGATTATATTTTTCTGTGTATGTTCATAATCGGAAGTTGCTCATTGTATATTTACCTTGTCTGAAGCCTGTCAATTACATGATCAAGATGATCAATTCATGTTCATGACTACCCTAATAGCATTGATTTCTACTAGGGATAACAAATTTTATTTTTTAATAACCACAAAAACCCTAAACCAGTTCGCAAACCAGACTCTAATCTGTTGCAAACCATTTTATTGAAATGGCACAGATATTGTTATGTATTTTAATAAATAATTCAATATTTTTCATAAATTCGGGCATGTTTTAAATTCACTTTCAATCGAAATTCATATATTTAAATTTATTTTTTTATTCCAAAAATAGCATACTTTAAAATTTTCAATCGTTTTAAAATGATTTCAATTGAAAGTTAAAACATTCCGAACAATAATAATAATATTTTGAAAATCAAAAATTCAAAATTATTCAACATTTTTTTTGATATTTGGCAAAATTCGTATTTTTTTTTCTTATAAATTTCACTGAAATCGAAAATAACATAATTTTTTTAATAATTTTTATTTCCTCACAAAATTTCTAATTGGCAAAAAAAAATTGATTTTCAATTAATTGTAGTCATTTGTCCAATCTTAACACAACTGTATAAACGTCTTCCACTAATACAAAAAAAAACAAACTTTTTTTAATTTAACAAAAAATCTCTTAATAACTTTCTAATGTTGTTTTCTTTTATTTTCATATTATTTGACATAACAACAACATTTTCCCCAACAACGTTCACTCATTATGTGCAAAACAAAAAAAAAAAACTTATTTTATAAAAACAAAAAAATCCAAAATTTGCCAAACATTTTAATTTATAAATTTATAAAAAAATATATTGCCCTTTAAAATTTTGGTCACAACCAATGCTGCCATATTGTACGTTAAAAAATTTACCTCTGCGTGCATGTGTGTATGTTGGTGTTGCCATGGATAAAAAAATAAAATACCCACAAAATACCTACAAAATCCACATCAAGACTTTAAGCCCACAAAAACTTTGCTGTCCCACAAAACATTATCATCATCGTCGTCGAACGCCTTGACACCGCCCGCCGTATCACGTCACTCGTACGTCTGTCAACCGAACGATTTTAAATGTGTCTCACATCCGCATACGTGCGTCAAGCCGTCGATGGTATGCGACGGCATCTACGACTGCACCGATCACTCGGACGAATTCAATTGTACGCGTGAGTTGAAATCTTCAAATGCCGCTGGCAACACCTTCAAACGTTGGAAGAAAAATCCACAGTATTCGTCGTTGGAGCGTCGCGCAAATCTCTCTAAATCTGCAAAACAACAATTGCTGCAACAAAGTGATGGCAAAAAACGACGTCAGACGCCAATTTACAAACAGCGGCGCCCATTGACGCCGTTGGGATTGTCGTCGGCGTCGCATAGCATAAAACGCTATGTAGGCCAAAGCGGTGCGTTTTGATTTCTGTTGAATTTTATTCATTTTATTTTTTATATATTATATTATTTTTTTTTTTTTGTATTTTTAATTTTTTTTACTTTTTTTATTTTTTTATTATTATTTTTTTGTTTTTATTTTCATTTGGCATCATTTTTTCTTTTCGTTTGTTATTTATTTATTTATTTTTTTGTATTTTAATATTTTTTTTTTTACTTTTATTATTTTTTTTTTTTATTATTATTATTTTTCATTTTACTTCATTTTTTACTTTTCGTTTGTTATTTATTTATTTTTTTGTATTTTAATATTTTTTTTTTACTTTTTTTATTTTTTTTTTATTATTATTTTTTTTTTTGTTTGTTTTTATTTTCATTTTACTTCATTTTTTACTTTGCGTTTGTTATTTTTGTTTTATATTTTATTTTTAATTTTTTTTTTTATTTTTTTTTTATTTTTTCTTTATTTTTTTTTTATTTATATTTTTTAACATTTTTATTTAATTTGTATTTCTTTTATATATTTCTGTCACAATTTTAGTTGAAATTAGCAAAATGAACACCTTGTAAACTCCTGTTTAACATAATATGTTTTTGTACTCAAATAACTACTACACAATCTATATAGAGCGTGATAAACCCGAAAAAGGACCAACATAACCACTCAAAAAATCACAAATTTTACATTTATAAGCAAAGTATTTAAATTATTTTTTAAATTATTTATATAAAATACAATACTAGCACAATGTAGTTGCAAATTAGTACATAACTCAAATTGTAAAATATATTATTTAAAAAAAAAAAACAAGAAAACACACAAAAAAACTACAATTAAATGTAGCACTGAGTACGGTGCAGGTTCGTTCTCCCCATAGCTGTTTTCACCATAAAAGCGCTATAGACAAATATAACAAAATTCAAAAAATAAAAATTATAAATACTCAAATATAATAAAATTTTAAATAATTTATATTAATCACAAAAAAATATATATTAAAAACTATAACCTTTTTAAAATTACCAATTCCAAAAAAAATTATTTATAGTTTTAAATTCAAAAATATATTTTGTAGTAAGTACGGCATAATTTATTTATTTATTACATAAAAAATATTCATTTATTTATAAAAGTAACAACAAAAAAAACTTTTAAAAAACTTTAAATTTATTGAATTTCAATTATAGTCATCATTATGCATTTTCGCTTTTGTCTATTCACAATTTTCACTGTATCAAATATCCTTTCATAGTATGTCTTTTACTAAATATTATTATTATTACTTTTTTTGTTTTGCTATTTATATTTTTTGGCTTTTATTATTGCATGTTTATTCACTATTATTTATTAACAATTTTATAACAAAAAAGAAATATTTAATCCCCAACCAAAATTTTGTAAATCTGTAAATAACAAAATTTGGCAATAGAAAAAATTGAAATTAATCAAAATAGAAGATAATGCGATATATAACAAATTGTTAGAGTAAAAAAAAATTTAAAATGTATAAAAAATCTGATATATTTCAATTGCAAAATATAAAAATGAAGGAAAATTTAATTTATTTTGAAGAATAATATGTTTAAAAATGTTTTGACATAAAAAAATGATTATATTATATTCCGAAATATAAAAATGATCGACGTAAATATAGCAACCGATATTAATTGCATTTATTAATCAATCCAGCCGGACTCAGCAGTCCAGAGGTAGCGCGCTGGACTTGTATTCTGAAGGTCTCGGGTTCGAATCCCGGCTTAGGCATGGGCGCTCGTGGTGATATTAACCACAAAATTGTAGGGAATAGATTTCACAGTACAATGGATATAGTCTGTCTGAGTGCTGTGGTTCTTAGTAGATATTCAAAAAAAAAAATAATAAATAAAAACAATCAATCCAGTAAAGAAATTCACTAATTTTAAAAAAACATTTGTTACTCTTCGTTAAATCTGCAATTCCATTTTCTAATATGAATATTTGTACGTCAATGCAGCAAATTAATTAGTCGTCGCAGTTTCAACAATTATATTTGCTAAAACTGTGCCGACTAAATTATTTGCTGCACTGACGTACAAATATTCATATTAGCGAACGCAATTGCTTATATAACGAAGAATTGCTGGATTGATTAATTAATGTAATTAATATCGGTTGCTTTATTTACCTCGATTATTTTTTGTTCTGTGTAGTAACAAAAAACGGAACCAAAATCGGTATTTCCAAATTATCTGTCATGTTCAAGGGGCCCTATTTCACGTTTGATGAGAAATATAAAATGAGACAAAGACTATTTTCATATTCAGTTAACAATATGAAAAATATTATTTATCACATTTTATATTTCTCATCAAATAAGAATAGTGTGCTATAGAATACAATAGAATTCCTATACAATTTTATATACATTTTGTAAATAAACGGTTTTCAATTCGAGTCTCAGTACAAAAATTTGTTTTTCAAATGAATTCAATCTATTTGGAATGATTTGAATTTGTTTGATAAACATGAATGTATTATTTTCAACAAATTTCATATGAAATTCGATTGAAATCAGGAACATGACCATATATTAAAATGAGGTATGTGTTGCTCATTGAAAGAATCGAGTCAAAAGTTTATGTACATCCCTATTCTGAAGCCCGTTGTAGCGGTTATTTTTCATTCGTTTTCGAATTTTGTTATTCTGAGATCCGAATCAATTGCGAAATTCAGAAATACAACATCACTGAATCTGTGTAGTACAAAATTTTGACAAATTTGTCTACTGATTTGACATTGACTGCTGATTTTGACTTTCGCATTTATATTTTCGTTCCGCACGGATCCTAGAATAGCTAAACATTCCAATTCTTAATGAAGAAATCCGAATCGAATGCAAAATTCCGAAATACGACATCGCCGAATCAGTGCGGTACGAAACTTTGACATAATGTCTACTGATTTGACATATAACTGAAGTTTTCGAAATTGCATTTCTGTTCCGCACGGAATCTAGAATATCTTGCCATTCATAATCGTAGCGGGGAATCTAATTCGGATTTCAGCTACGACGTGCTTCAGTATAGCGTTGTTAATATAATTAAATATTTTACAAAATATACAAAATAAATTAAATTTTCCTCAATATAAAAACAACATTTTGAAATAAATAAATAAAAATATAATTCCGTAGTAAAAACTCCGTAGCATCCATAACATAACCTCAATAAGAAAAACCACAAATTTTAGTATTGTCCGGTGTAATGGTTACTCATCGTTTATAGTTCATTTTGGAAAACAAGCTAAATAATAAATATATATTTTTTGTATTTGTATATAAAACAATATCTTAGCAAACCATTTTTAATTGTATCTGTTTCGAAAAAAAAAACGCTCATCTTATTTTAATACTTATGCTAATTTTTATGTCTTATTATCTCTCTCTCTCTTCTCTCGCTCCCGCACTCCAACTCCATTCCGCTCTCTGCGAACCCGAATATCGTCTCTCAATACCTTGTGTGACTGCTCAACATTACGCCTTCAACGCCATTTATGTTATCGATATCAAATCGAATCAATTGTTATCGTTATAATTATCATCGTCGCATAACGTCGCCTCTCATCGTCGAACATCATCGCATCATTGTTGATTTTCGAACAACAACAATCACAAAAAATTTGAATTATAACAAAATTACAAAATTTTGTGTGTATCCTCTGTGTGATTTATCGTTATCGATATTGAAATGTACCCGTTCACATTGTTTCGCTCTCCAAAAAAAAATTGTCCAACACAAAAATGTTATAACAAAAAACCACAGCTGCTCTACCACAACCACCACCAGCATATCTACCGCCCACTTATTCATCACGCCCACGTGATCTTTCGCTGAAACTTGATCAGCAACATTCGAGTTTGCGCGTCGGTGAATCCACCGAAGTTGAGTGTTACTCATCGGACAACAGCTACTCGGACGTTGTATGGGAACGTGCGGATGGTACGCCTCTGCCACCACATATTCAGGTAAGTTTAACAAGCCTTTTCATAGTTAAACTGGAATATTTTGTGAATTATTCTGTTTGATTTTAGATTAAATGATATTTATTAACAAAATATGTAAAAATATTAGTACAAAAACCCTGATAAATCTCCTTCAAACATTCTCAAACACTTTCAAACAATTCTAAACAAATGATATAATATTAATTGACAAATTATAGACAGTCCTTTCTACTTAAAGTCATGATAAGACAACTTCAAACACCTTCAAATCTTTGTATACTATTCTTAACAGATTATATGATATTTATTGACAAAATGTAAAAAGTTTTTAGTGTAAAACCCTAATAAATATCCATCAAAAATTTGTAAACCCTTCTGAACAAATGATATGATATTAATTGACTGAATTAACGTGTTTAGTATAAAAAAAGTCCTGATAAAACTCTTTCAAACATCCTCAAACACTTTCAAATAATTATATATAAATAATATGTTATTTATTGAGAAAATTTTGAAAGTCTTTAGTTCAAAAATATTTGAAACACTTTTAAATCAATCTAAACAATTTAAATGATATTTATTGAATAAATTTAGAAAGGCTCCTGATAAAACCACTTCAAACACTTTCAAACCATTCTAAACGTATGACATGTTATTTATTGACAAAATATAGAAAGGGTTTAGTGTAACAAAACCTGATAAATCTCCTTCAAATACTTTCAAACTGTTCTAAACAAATGAAATGATATTTATTGACAAAATATAGAAATTGTTTAGTGTAAAAATCCTGTTAAATTTCCTTCAAACACTTTCAAGTAACTCTAAACAAAAGAAATATCATATTTATTGACAAAATATAGAAAGTTTGTAGTACAAAAAAAACAGGATATATCTTCTATAAACACCTTTAAGCACTTTCAAACCATTCTAAACAAATAATATCTATAGCAAATAAGCAACCGTCTGATCATCTCGCACGCTACGCCCGCCGATGCCGGCAACTATGTCTGCAAATGCAAAACCGATGAGGGTGATCTGTATACCACCAGTTACGAATTAGAGATCGAGGAGACACAACACGAATGGAAACGACCAAAGATCGAACATGCCGATGTTGGTGCGATGGTGAAGTTGCACTGCGATGCGGACATGAGTGAAGGTGCACCAACTTATCGCTGGTCGAGACAATATGGACAAATGCAAACGGGACGCGATATATTGAATGTAAGTTTGATAGGAAATCGAAGCAAAAATATATTTTAACAATTACATTTTAAATGTTTTAAATTTGAATTTATTTAAAATTTATGAATATGTTAGAATCAAACATGTTCGAATCAAACATGTTCGAATCAAACATGTTCGAATCAAACATGTTCGAATCAAATATGTTCGAATCTAACTTGTTCGAATCAAACATGTTCAATTCAAACATGTTCAAATCAAACATGTTCAAATCAAACATGTTCGAATCAAACATGTTCGAATCAAACATATTCGAATCAAACATGTTCGAAGCTCAAATTTCCATTTAAACATAAATTTAATTTTATTTTATTTTTAGGAACAACTCACTTTGAACGAGGTACAGGCTAACGATGCCGGCACCTACATTTGCACTGCCACCAACAACGCCGGCGAATCTATCGATTACCCTACCATACTTGTGGTGACCGGTGCCATACCGCGTTTCCATCAAGATCCGATCAGTTATATGGCCTTCGCCACACTGCCCGATTCATCGATCAAATTCAATTTCGATATTACATTCCGACCCGAACAGGGCGATGGCCTTTTGCTGTTCAACGGCCAAAAACGCGGCAATGGTGATTATATTGCGCTCTCGCTGAAGGATCGTTATCCCGAGTTCCGTTTCGATTTCGATGGCAAACCAATGACCATACGCGCCGAACGTCCGGTTGCACTCAACGAATGGCATACGATACGCGTGAATCGTTTCAGACGTGACGGTTACATGCAGGTCGATGATCAACATCCAGTTGCCTTCCCTACACTCTCGAATATTTCGCCATTGGATCTGATTGAAGACCTCTACATTGGTGGCGTCAATAGCTGGGATATGTTGCCAAAGGATGCTGTTGCACAACAGGTCGGTTTTGTTGGTTGCATCAGCCGACTGACGCTGCAGGGCAGCATCATTGAACTGATGAAGGAGGCAAAATACAAGGAGGGCATCACTGCATGCCAGCCCTGTGCGGAGAATCCCTGCGCCAATGGCGGCATCTGTCTGGAAAGTCAAACGGAGATGGCCTATACATGCATCTGTCAGCAGGGCTGGACGGGACGTAACTGTGCCATTGAGGGTACACAGTGTACGCCCGGCATCTGCGGTGTGGGACGCTGTGAGAACACAGAGTCTGGCATGGAGTGCATGTGTCCGCTGAACAAGACCGGCGATCGTTGTCAGTACATCGAACATTTGAACGAGCACAGTTTGGCCTTTAAGAAGAACAGTTTCGCAGCTTATGGGTGAGTAGTATAATGGTGACTATAAATTAGGTAGGGAGTTTGCGAGAGAAAGACAGAGATTTCCTTGGGATTTTGTCAAAAGTTCGATGTCGAAAATCTGATATAAATAAGTATAAACACTTTTTCATGTATTATCTCAAAATCGAAACACGAAATTTAGAGTATTGGTATCGGGGACTAAAATTCTTTGGAACATCGGTTGCGGTTCTGGTTACAAGATTCGAAACGGTTCCGATTCAGGTTCCAATTCCGGGTTTAGAATATGCCATTATTAGAATATGCCAAATCTTAAGATCTATAAGTCACCACTCTCGCGTGCTGTTAGCAATTCTCGATTTAGAACTTTTGACGAAATGTATTACGAATTCGAATATCATAATGAATTAATGCTAAAAACCCACAATCAGTTTCGAGATTTGGTCATCCGATATCGTCTTGAATTATCTCGACATCGAAACATCACATCTAAAGAATATGAATTAAATTCTTGATTTTAACGTCTCCACTCACGTCTGGTTCAAATATGTAATCTTGCATATCGTAGGACTACAAAATCTCGAACGAATTGATATAAGGATACCCCAATGCCATTCCATATTTGGTTATCTAATATCGTTTTGTATTATCTCGATATGGAAAATTCACATTTAGAGAATATCAAACCAATGCTTGATTATACCGAGCTCTATAAGTCTTCACTCTGGTCTGTTCTTAACTGCTAACAATTGTCGATTTAGTACTTATGATGGACGAGGTTTCAAATAATTGAGCTCGAATATAGTTGAATATTTAAAATGATTAGAAAAAAATTAATCCCTAATATCTTTCTTCCCTCTACGTCCGTCTTGCAGTACACCACGTCCCTCAAAGTTGAACATCAAATTCAAGGTACGTCCCAATTCTCTGGATGATGCTGTCCTCCTCTATGCCGCCGAATCAAAACTGCCCAGTGGTGATTTTGTCGCCATTGTGCTGCGCAACAAACACGTCGAACTGATCATTAATACGGGCGCACGTCTGAAGCCGGTCGTTGTCCGTTCACTGCATCCATTGGCACTGAATAAGTGGAGCGATATCGATGTGTCGCGTCGCTTCGGTGAAGGTATATTGCGCGTCGGCGATGAACCCGAACAGAAGGCGAAGGCATCTGGACTGGCACGCACGCTCTACATCAAGACACCAATGTACGTGGGCGGCTACAATCACGAGGGCATCAAACTTAATCGTGATGTAAACATTACGAACGGTTTCGATGGCTGCATATCAAATGTAAGTGTAAAATGATAGTTTTAAACTATAAACAACATTATAATATATGTAATTCATGGATTTTGTAATATTCCCTGTAGCTCTACGAATCACAGCGTCCTATTAATTTAATCGCCGATATTCTGGATGCGGCAAACATTCAAAGCTGTGGCGAAATTAATGAAATCGACAATGAACACCAGCCGGAAAACGAATCGTCTGACAACTACGAAGAATTGAAAACTATCGATCCGCTGCCAGCGAGTCCTTGCAGCACTGATCCCTGCGAAAATGGCGGCACTTGCACTGTGGACGACGCGACGGCCAAATGTGACTGCCCGCTGGGTTTCACGGGAAAACATTGTGAAGAACGTAAGTACTATAGGTATTTCATATCGATTATCATATGGATTTTGAAGTCCTGTAAATTTGCGATACAGCGACTTCAATATCTTCTTTGGAGATCCTCGACCGAATACCACATGCCGAATGCAATGACGCGAAGACCTTTGATGCTTCGAAAATTTCTCGAACTAATCATCGAAAAAAAATTTAGATCTCGTAACTCTTTTCGATATCGATTCAATTTCGCAAAATGTCTCGTACCGTGAAAACCCCGACATTTGGATTTTGAAGTCCTGCAAATTTGAGATACAGCGACTTCAATATCTTCTTTGGAGTTTCTCGACCGAATACCACATGCCGAATGCAATAACTCGGAGGCTTTTGATGCTTCGAAACGTTCTCGAACTAATCTTCGAAAAAAAAGTTAGATCTTGTAACCCTTTTGGATATCGATTCGATTTCGTAAAATGTCTCGTACCGTGAAAACCCCGACAGAACAAATCTAAATCTACCAAACATCTAGACTCAATTGACGTTCGATCTCGTAACGATATCAAATTAAAGACATTCTGGCGTTTTATATATACTGCCAATACTGTAATTTTATATTCGTCCATAATTTATGTGTCTTAAATTTGTAGTTTTTACTGACGCTTGTATATAGAACAATTTCTAAAATTTTCTATCTCTTAACAGATATCACCATCGAATTTAATGCCAACTTCCATGGCAACGGCTACTTGGAGCTGAATCGCAACGAGTTCGATCAAAGTGTCGAACAGAAATATTCCTTTGCCGCCATGATCTTCTCAACGTCCGATCCTAATGGACTACTGCTCTGGTGGGGACAAAAGACTGGCGAGAACTATACCGGCCAAGACTTTATGTCGCTGGGCATAGTCGATGGCATCGTTGAGTTCATATTGCGTCTGAATGGTGAGGAGACCGTAATACGTGATCCCAGTAATCGTGTGGACGATGGTCATCGTCATATTGTGCTGATTAAGCGCACCGATAATACCGCGATACTGGAGTTGGATCATTTGATGAGTGCCGGTGAGACACGTCCAACGGGCAAGAACACGATTAGTCTGCCGGGCAATGTATTCATTGGTGAGTTGGAGTTTGAAATATTAAAACAGTATCAAACAAGACTATAATGTGCTCTTTCAATATAGGCGGCATTCCCGATATCGAAAAGTTCACCGGCGGTCGCTACTCCAAGAATTTCAATGGTTGTGTGCTTGTGGTCGAGGGCGATAACTCGGGCATGATACCGCTGGGCAATGTAGCTGTCAACGGCATCAATGTCGACACGTGTCCACAGTAAGTTGCACTAATTTATTGAAAATGTATTTAATCCAATATAAGTAATGCGCACAGGTGAGATTTTCGAGTATAGATCTCGAAAATGAGCGTCATCTCGAATCTCGTCTCGAATTTTTAAAGAAATATAGAGCAATAATCTACCTCAAGTTCGTATCTCATTTCGAATTTATTGAGATTCTCGTAGCGTATCTCCAATATCATAAAGGATTTAATATATTTCAAATTATGATTTTGATTTCCGATATCGCAATATCTACCTCAAGTTCGTATCTCGTCTCGAATTGACCGATATTCTCATCTCGTATCGTATATCCAAAATCATAAAGGATTTTATATAGTGCAAAATATGATTTTGATTCCCGATATTGCAATATCTACCTCAAGTTCGTATCTCGTCTCGAATTGATCGAGATTCTCCTCTCGTACCGTATCTCCAATATCATAAAGTATTTAATATAGTTCAGATTATGATTTGTATACTCGATATCGCAATATCTAAAATTGATCAAGCTTCTCGTCTCGTACAGTATCTTCAATATCACAAAGGATTCATCGAGATTCTCGTCTCGTGCCGTCTCTCCAATATCATAAAGTTTAATATAGTTTAGATTATCATTTGTATTCACGATATCGCAATATCTACCTCAAGTTCGTATCTCGTCTGAAATTGATCAAGATTCTCGTCTCGTACAGTATCTTCAATATCACAAAGTTCAGATTATGATTTTGATTCCCGATATCACAATATCTAGCTCAAGTTCGTATCTCGTCTCGAATACATCGAGATTATCGTCTCGTACCGTATCTCCAATATCATATATGATTTAATACAGTTCAGATTATGATTTAATGATCCGTAAAATATATAGGTTAGATTTCTAGTATTAAGAGTCGTTATGTATATTGATGACCATTTATTTTTAATATATTTTATCCTATATTTTATATATTATATATTTATACATTAATTTACATTATCCGTCCTTCAATTACTCTCTTTTGTGCTGCCACCCATATTAGCAGTTGGAATCCCTCCAGTCTCGTCTATCACGAAATCGATGGCACCGAATTCGGTGACGATTTCGATGCAAAACTTTTCGATGAATTGGATCAACCGCCACCGGTGCACATTATCTATCCGCGTCCAAGTCTAAATACCTATTATCACAGTGATAATTATGGTTACGGTTATGGCTATGGCGCCAATTCGAATACCGCCTCAAATATGATCTATCGTTCGAGTATTTTCAGACTTTTGAGTTCTCTAACAATTTTTGCTTTTAGTTTTTTATGCGGTACATGTGCTGTATTCGTTTTCTGTATAGTATTTGGTTTAAATACGTTACTTACTTTGAGTTTGTTAACCTTATTTAGTACATTATATGATTTTGTTGCATTGTACGTTTTGAGTTGTAGTTTTACGTATAACCAGTTAAAAACGAATACTGTTACAAATACGATTTCTGTATTAGTTTCTTATAATAATAGCTATATTAATATTTCGAATACAGTTACTGAATATATACCTAATTTTGATACAAGTTAGAATTGAGTTCTAAGTTAACATTATGATTATCAAAGCTATATTGATTTCATATCATATTTATGCCAAATAACAAATTTCGAACGAAATTGACGAACAATTCACGCGGTAAATGCTATATCTATGCAGCAAAAGGTTACCATAAAATGCGTATTGATTGTTAAAGTTAAGTCACAATATTTATCTAGAACTAAATAATATTGATTACACAGTTCGACACGAAACAAATATAACTCGAGTCAACGGATTCCGGTGAATTAGCCGAACAAAATAAGCATTTGTCGGTGATTTATCGTTAAAAGCAAGGGATTTTTACTATATTTTATTCTAGAACTTTGATCGAGAAATGTTTATTTTAATATTGCCTTTTCAGTTACAAAAGCAACATAATCAGGTCATGATAATGTCTACCCTTATAGTGCAAATTTCTACTATGGATGGCGAAAATTTCTACTGGGTTTAATTGTTAATATAGCCCTGAGATTTGTTTAAGATGGAGATAGTTTTAATGTTCTAAAACTAATACTCACTTTTCTTATTTCAAAACGAACGACGAAATTTACGTCAAAATTTTGTGACACTAATTTGAATTTCAGCATACACAAAAATTTAATCGACGTAAATATAGCAACCGTTATTAATTGCATGCATTAATTAGTACAGCAGCGAAATTCAGTAATTTAATGAAAACATTAACTATTCGTTGTGAAATCAGCAATTGCGTTTGCTAATATGAATATTTTTACGTCAATGCAGCAAATTATTTAGGCGGCAGTTTTAGCAAATATAATTGCTGAATTTACGTCGATTATTTTTTTCTGTGAACATGACTTTTTAAACTGTCACTTACGTATAATGGTTACTTTGGTTACGAAATACAGAAAGATGCACTATAGCGAAATTTTGCGCGACCACCAAATATTATGTTTCACACATAATACCAATATTTTCGATCATTATCCTATGTATTAATTAAAAACGTGAATATGTAAAATTCAGCTTTAATCAGCTTTAAATGAATTTCATCACTTGATATTAAGTTAATTTGAACCTTTTGGGAAAATTTACGAAAATAAAGTTATTTTTGTAAAATTAGCTTTTTGTCGGACTGTGTAATTTGTTACGATTTTCTATGATGAACTATGATTGTTTGAAAGCTACTTTCTTAATATTAATTTAAGTTTAAGCCATATATAGTTAGCATGTTATAAAGGTTTTCAATTGTTATTACTGTTGTTGCATAGGTCAATTATTAAATTATTTTAATACTTAATATTTAGAATATAAAATATATATAAAAATAAAAATAAAAACTGTATAAAGATTTAAGAAATCAATTTCTCTATTTAAATAAATAATTACTATAAATTGCTTCTGTATAGCTAATGTTGAATATGGGATCATAATATGAAAATGAGAATAAACTGCATATTAAGACTACGTAAATGTGTAATAAATTGGTTAAAGTTCATTTACTTTAATATATTTTTATTAAAAAATATTTTAATTAAAACATAGGAGAAAACATGAAATAAATTCGGTTTATTTGCATTAAATACCATCGACCAAAAAAGCCGTCAACTTTAAAATTAAAAATTATTAAGTTTTTCGTATTTAGTTTATTAATTTTCTATACTCAGAAAATAGTTTCTTTATAATAAGAAAATTCAATTTAAAATAGTGTTGAGGAAAAAGTTTCCTTATAATAAGAAAATGTTTCTTATTAACCAAGTAGAAATTTACCCTATTTGGGTAGATATGCCCAGACCATGTTCGTCATATATCTGATCAGAATATGACAAGGAATAATCAGTAAATGAAGAGTTCCCTAGACCTTATTACAATTTCTACTAGGTTATAAGAAAACATTGTCCTTATTATATAGAACATTTTTTATTGAGCACAAAACTGTACTTAAAACAAGTAATATTCAACTTTTTATTTATTAATTCGATAAATAAAAAAGTATTGAAAATTATATAAAGGAATATGACTTTTGTTCTAATATAAAATATTCGAATACAAAAATTATATTGAATTCGTGCAGATTCTAATTGCACAATTTGAATTCGATTCAATACCTTTATTTTCATTGAAAAATCAAACTTTGGAACATCATAAAACCAATTCCATAAATTCTATTTCAATATAATAACGATCGAAAGCTCGAAAATGCCGTTCTTTATTTTTTATTAACCAAATAATCAATAAGAGCGCTACAAAAAATTTTTTCAAGGGTTTTCAACAGGGACGCTACAAAAGTAGAGCGACAGGGACAGCAAACGGCGCCATATTTCTTGGCGCTCTTTTGACATTTCTCTTCAGTAAGGTTTGCCATTACGACATACGGGTCAACAACGAGTCAAAATTATTAAAATTTACTACCGAAATTTGAATTCGTATATCTTTCCATCATGAAATGGCAAAACTTACTGAAGAGAAATGTCAAAAGAGCGGCAAGAAATATTGCGTCGTTTGTTGTCCCTGTCGCTCTACTTTTGTAGCGTCCCTGTTGAAAAACCCTGTATCTATAATGTCTTAAAATGTCAATTACAAAAGAATCGTTATAGATTATTTGAATGTTTTTCCGTTTTAATATTTTTATTTGACTCTTAATAATTTTAATATTTTTGTAAAACAATTAATATCTATAATTACCTAAAATTTCAATTACGATGGGATCGTTTTAGGTACTTTGAATCTCTTTATCTGATATAATGATGCGAAAAATCAAAAAATCGTTTTCTTTATTGATCATTTGAATCTGATATTCTGATATTGTTCTACAAAATTCAATATACATCAGTAGCTCGAAATGATTTTTAAAGACTGTACACTTTAAAATGTCGATTATTATGGGAAAACTCTATTAAACGTTAATTTTATCGATCATTTGTTTATTTTTATGATATTCTTCAAAAAATATGTAATAAGGGGATTCATATCAACTGCGTAAAACTCGTAAATAATTGGAAATTGTAGAAATTGACGCATATTTTGTATGAGAATATATTAATCTTTAATATTTTTAAAATATTATTCTTAATATTTTGACTAATTTGATACTCGAATTAATATATATAATTACCTGAAATGTCAATTATGATGCGAAAATTCAAAAATCGCAATCTTTAACGATCAGTTGAATATTTTTCTGATATTGCTCGACAAAATTCAATATTCATCAATAGCTCGAAATGATTTTTAAAAATTGTACACTTTGTAATGTCGTTTATTATGGAAAAACCAAATAAATCGGAAATTTTATCGATCATTTGTATCTTTTTTATGATATTCTTCAAGAAAATATGTAATGTGGCGATTCATATAAACCGCATAAAACTCGTAAATAATTGGAAATTGTAGAAATTTACGCATATTTTGTAGGAGAATATTTTACGAGTAATTTATAAATTTATCTGCCGGTTTTTATATGAACAACAAGTAGATATATTGTCGTTGTAAAACTAAAAGTCACCATACACATTTTTGGGAAAATCTTAACTTTGTTGGTATTTATTACAAAAAGTAATAGATACATTTTTAAAGTTGAAATACTAATTGATAGATTTACATTTTCTTATCATTTGGTACAAATATTGAGCTCATCGATCAAAAATAGAAAGATATATAAAGATTTTTGTAAATGAACAATTGACATTTCGAAAATGTAGTTGGTGACTTTTAGTTCTACAACGACGATATTGTCATTAACTTTTTTCTATCTTTTCGTTAGTTATCAATAAAACTACGTGAATAACAAATGTTTATTTTTAAATAGTTTTGTGAAATGATTAAAATAAAAATTAAAGTGCATCAACAATTTTAAAAAATAAATTACACGAAGTCAGTACTAAGTGTGTCCAAGTCAAATGTCGCGAAAATATTTTTTTACGAGAATATAAAGAATTTTGAATCCACTTAATGTCTCAAATTATTTCATTTCAAATTTATACTAAAAGCTAACCCAAAAAATCGTTATTGATCATATAAATATATATATTTTTTTTAATTAAAATAAAATGTATGCTTAAAGCAAACATTTCAAGACAAGCTTTCTAACCATACAATTACTCCTCAAGGCTCTTAAATAGAATAATACTCAAAATGAAAATTATATTTATTGAAATATAAAAATTATTGCTCAGCTTTTAAAACAAACTTGCTGAAATAAAAAGCTACTGTACGTCAATCTCAATTATATGTAGATATTTTGTTTAGTAGCATAGCTAAATATAATAAAAATATAAAAATTAAAAAAATCTTTATACAGTTATTTAGAATTATATGTAATTAAGAGAATAACCAACTAAAATAAAAAAAACAGAACGTTTATTAAAGTGTGGCTGCAACTAAAAGTTTCAATTTATCCTTGTGGCAAATATTCAAACATCCCATAAGTGAATCAAAACTTGCAGACAAACATACTTATACTTATGCGATGTTTTAATATTTACAACAATTCATAAATGTAAACTTATAGTTGCAGCAACACTTTTATAAACAATTTGTTTTAATTTAAATGTATATTAAACATGTATTGATATTAGGTTTTTAAAAATATAATTTTAAGATATATACATTCTTTAAATATTATTTTAAAATTTTGTAAATAAAACACTTCGAAAAAAACAACAAAATAACGCTCAAAGTATAATTTAAGCATATATTGAAAAAAATAATTTATAGCAAACACTTTATTAAATACTATAGCTAATACTATAAAACTTTATCAATAATACCATAGCAAATATAATATTATACAAAATACTTTAAAAATACTATTGCAGAAGATATAATAATATACAAAATTCATAAAAACTATATTAAATAACAAGTATTAATCACATACTGTAATACTATAGGAAATAAAATAGTTCGTATGAAAATACACTAATATAATGGTTAATGTTATAAAAAATACTATAATAAATACCTTAATACGGAATCTGGATAATTCTTTTCCACTACAATACTATCCCCTGATTTCCCAGAGACAATTTTCCCCAAGTCTTCTCTCAGGCAATGTTTCCCCAAGTCAATTCTTTCTAAAGACAATTCTTCTCTGAACAATTATAAAAATGAATTATTCGTGTGAGGAAGTATTATCTCAGGAAAGAGTTGCCTAGTAAAATAATTATCAAAGAAGAATTGTCTGTAACATCTATTAAACAATTAAAATATCAAAGTAAATACTACTGAGAGTACTTATTATACCATAACGATTACAATACAAAGTATTGTCTGAGCACCCAGAAAAAAATACTATATAAATAATATTTTTTTACTATTAAAAATAGTCAATAGGATAAATTATTATTTTAATCGGAAAATACCATTAAATACTAGAAAATACCATGACTTTGCCATTTACTTTATATGAAAAGATTTATTTTTTGTATACTATTAAATCAATAATTGTCCTATTGACCAATTTTAATGGGATTTGCGAGAATTTTTTTTTGGGTGAGGGAAGAATTGTCTAGTAAAACAATTATCGACGAAAAATTGTCCGTAACATCTATTAATCTATTAATTAAAACCATGATAGTGTAAATACTATTGAAATTACTGTAATATTATAGCTATTACAATAATTCCATTCCAAATTACTATATTGGATTCTATAATATGAAAGCCGAGCATTTCTTTCCAGAGCTAATATTTCCCAAACAATTCGTCTTTGATTAAATTGTTCTTCGAACAAATTTTCGCTGCACAAATTTGTAAAAAAATATGCATGAAAAATTCAGCGAGAAAATATTGTCTCGGTGAAAAATAGTCTGAAAAAGAAATGTGGGGTGTTCATTATCCGGAGTACAATTGTACGGAACACCTATAAAACTATTAAAAATAATATTACCAATACTATAATACTATTGAAAGTACAATAATACTATAACACTTACAATAAATCCATACCAAATTCTATAATAAGAAGGCCGGGCAATTCTTCTCAGAGATAATCTTTCCCTGAGAGAATTCTTAAATAAACAATTTGTTTTTAAGACATTTTTTCTTCAAATAAATTCATTTTCTAAATAAATCTTCTTTGAGACATTTCTTCTCTGGACAAATGTAATAATTGAGTCAGAATTGTATTGGGAATTATTATGAGTAAAACATTCTGCAAAGACCCATTGTCCGTGCCGATATTGAATTGACCGGGGAAAAATTGTCTGGGAAAATGAATTGTCGTAGATTAGTTGTGCGGAAATGAATTATATGGTAAATAATTATACACATATCGTCGTTGTAGATCGACAAGTTACCAAATACATTTTCAAATTGCCAAATATTCATTTACAAAAATCTTTATATATCTGTCAATTTTTAATCAATGTAAATCTATCAACTCGTATTTCAACTTTAAAAATGCATTAATTACTTTTTATAATATTAATCAACAAACAAGAAATTTAAGTTTTTCATAAAAATGTATTTGGTGGCTTTTCGTTCTATAAAGAATATATAATACTATTAATAATACCATAGCAAAATACTATAATACTATTGAAAATATATAATTATATGCGCTGTGAATGTAATCAATAACAACAAAAGGTAGCTATTGTCTACTGACTTGAAATCAAATCACATTCCAATGAAATGTCATTGATGTCATTATTATGACATTAGAATTTGTAAATCAACTATGTACCAGTTTGCAAGGCATTTATTTGATTTAATGATACATTAGTTTGTATATATTATCAGTTTTAAGGGTAATTTTTTTGTGACTTTATTTAAATAGTTAAATTAAACTTAATTTTATGATTTTTACACAAAAAAAAACTCAAAAAACGCATTAAAATTTGTCAATAGGACAGTTATTGATTTAATAGTATACAAAAATAAATATTTCATACAAATTCAAAAATAATTTGATAGTATTTTGTCGTATTTATTTAATGGGATTTATCGATTGAATTAATTGACTAACTTCAATAGTAAAAACTATTAATTTTATCGTATTTTTTTGTGAGTTTAGTTAATTTGTTATAAAATTTCAAAATTTATTATCTGCATATTTAAGATATGAGTACTGATTAACTATTTTACTGTTTTTTTCAAAGATTAGCCCAAATCCTGAGAACTAAGTGCCGGGTTTCAGTGGTAGTTTAAGCTTAATTTTAACTACGATTACTTAAACATCTCAAGTAGTTTCTCTATTTGTGCATTTTTTATACAGTTCAGTGTTTTTTAATGTGACAATACCGGTTAATGCCAACGAATTATCGATTATTTTATCATTTGGAACAGCTGTTATTTAATTTGCGATAATGTCAAAATTTACAAGAAATTAAAGCGAGTTTAGAAAATAATAAATAATAAATATCAGTGACAAATAGAGCAACATTAGTTTGAGTGATTGATTTTTAAGTCCTGATTTATACAATGAATTACATAATAAATGTAATAAAATGTTAACCAATGGACAGACAAATCAACGTCAAAAACACTGAGGGTCGTTTTCACAATATCCAGTTAAGTGTTCCAATTTCATATATTCTATGGATAACTCTAAGTTAAAGTGGCAGTTAGTGCTTAAACAAAGATGGTGAAAACGGCGTGAGCGTTTAAACGAAGTTAAACTCACCGACATCGATCAGTTAAACTAAGTTTTAAAAATGTTTAAAGTGCACTGACAACTCGACTCAAAGTTTAAACAAAGTTTAAGATGAACTACCTACTGAATAACTGGTCCTTGGTGGTACAGCAAGGACGTCGAGAATTCCTATCTAAAAATTTATATTAAATTATTTGATATTTTATATGATTTTATTAAACTTTTCCATTATTTATATTTCTGGAAAAATTTATTTAAACCCCTATTACCATAAATTTGATTTATTTTGTATTTTTTTTTTAATAAAACTATTATTTATAATTATTATTTTATAATTTACATTTTTTCAATTTTATATTTTGTTTTTAATTTATTTAATTTTTCTGTATAATTTCCAGAACGGACCAATCTCTCGAGGGCACCGAACCACCAGTCGTTTAAATTAGTTTTTAATTTCATTTAATTCGTTTAATTTTTAAAACAAATATTTTTATTACAATTAAAATAATATTGATTATTTAAAATATTTACTTTTAACTAAATCAATAACTAATGCATTAACTAAAATATTATTGCAAACAAAACAAAACAAAATCATAAAAAATAATGCAAAAAATGAATAACATGAAACTGCACTAAAACTAAACAACTAAAATAAGAAATTGTGTCATATTTTTTGAGGCTGGCAATGCGCAGCACTCGCTTAATACACACACAAAAACTCTTGCGCGCGCAACAGCAAATGTAACGAATAATCGAATATAACGAATAATTATAACATAACCCTGTAACTATTGTGTATAATTATGTGAAAATCAACAACAAAAAGAAGTAAAGCTTTTAGATATAAACGTTAAATGAAACTTAAAATTTTTGAAAAATTTAAATTTTAAAGTTTACGTTTATTAAATTTAGAATTTTTCAAAATATATTATTTAAAAAATATATTTCATTAAAAAAAAAAGAAAACTATTTACGAAAACTCAATATAGTGACAACAAACAACCCAGTGTAGTTTAATTCAAAATAAATACACAAAACATAAATATATTTTTTATAAACTAAAATAAATTAACACAAAAACGCACGAATTCCAATTTAAACCAAACCAAAAAAAAAACAAAAACCAACTTTCGTCGTCTGCCATTTTTTATTTTTAAAAATTTTCTGCCATTTATTTTTTTTGTTAAATTTTTATCCTTTTAAAATGTGTTCTTATTTTTGATTAATTTTTGCTTATTCTTTGAATAAATACTTGCAAAATAATATTAACAACAATTTCTAATAATAATTAATATTTAATTGTAATGAATTGTAATATTAAAGTTAAATACAATTTTTTTTTAAATATTTTGTATATGTAAATCACATGAGTATATAATGTAAAGAATATAATTAATAATAATAAAGAAAAGCATATGAATAATTGTAAAAATTAAAACCATGTTAAGTGAAAAACAATACCAAAATAATAAATAAACTTTGCAAAAGATATTAAAAAATGAATACTGAGTAGTTTTATTTATTTTTTCCGACATACATCTTATTTTTTGATTACAGAATATAAATATAGCATTGTTTACCGGAAATTTTTGGAACAGCAAACAGTATGACGCAGCGATAAAGACGAAAGCCAACTTTGAAGTATACAATTAAGGGGTACCACTATGAGGTGATTATCCCGATTTATTTACTTTAAAAAGATACTTTATGAGTTATATGAACGATCCCTACTTGATAACTTTCGTAATAACCTTTTCGTTTCCTGAAAAAGGTAGTCGCAAAGATAACATTTCGTATTTTGTTTTAGTTGGGAATTATCTTTTAGATGCGCTTTATGATTGAAAACGAGTTGGGAAAATTAGGTCATATGGGTAAGTTCGGTCACATGGAACGGACACTTATAGCCGATTGGGCCCGACAAGGGAATACCCTACACCTTTGGTAGGGATATTAATGTGGGATATTTAATTGTATACCTTAATTTTAAAGTTTTTAATTATGCTGAACACCCTCAGAATATTATTCACATATCAGAAATATGCGTCTTATAAAGGGTTTTTCAATAAGAGCGCTCAAAGTTTTTTTTTCAAGGGTTTTTCAACAGGGACGCTACAAAAGTAGAGCGACAGGGACAGCAAACGACGCCATATTTCTTGCCGCTCTTTTGACATTTCTCTTCAGTAAGGTTTGTTATTTCATGATGGAAAGATATACGAGCCAACAACGAGTCGAAATTATTAAAATTTACTACCGAAATTCGAATTCGTATATCTTTCCATCATGAAATGGCAAACCTTACTGAAGAGAAATGTCAAAAGAGCGGCAAGAAATATGGCGTCGTTTGCTGTCCCTGTCGCTCTATTTTTGTAGCGTCCCTTTTAAAAAAACCCTTTATCCACATAATTTAAAAAATTGATATAAAAAAAATAATATAAAAATTTAGAAAAAAAAATCGATGCGGTCCACGCCTATATTTAAAATTTTGTATGGCTAATATTTTATAGATTAGATTTAAATAATTTACGGCTAAAATTTCGACTATAAAAACCCGAGAAATAATGTAAAAAAAATATGGGTGGATCTCGCCCATTTTTGGATCACAAATTTTTAGGTGAATTCTAACAATACGTTTTAAAATTTATAAGTATGTCTTGAATAGTTTTCGAGGTATTAGTTCCTAAAGCATTATATAAAAAAAGACTTGTATGGGAGGTGGGTGTGTCCGTTGAGCGATTTGGCTCATTTTTAAACTCAGTTTCTACTTTTGGTTAAAACATATTGTAACCAAATTTCATCGCATTCTGACCAGTATTTTTCGAGTTTCCGTGTATACGAACAGCAAGACAGTCAGACGGACATAGCTAAACGGACTCGGGTAGTTATGCTGATCAAGAATATATATATTTATCATATCATCCACGCCTACTTAGGAGCGTTACATTATCTGCACAAACTTAATATACCCTGTACCTCATGCTGATCAAGAATATATCGTCGTCGTTCAGTGAAAAGTCCATTTATCGAAAATATCGAGATAAGTATGCCACTATAATAAAAACGAACTCATCTTTATTTTGGAAAAGTCATCGTAGTCCTACATCTTCCCGAAGATATTAAAAATGAAATATCACTAACACCAAATATTTAAAAATTCAGTTCAGTGAAAAGTACTCAAGTCCACAATTAGCCCTTAAAATGGGACCGATCAAATCTCTTTTAGACTTAAACTATAGAAGAAGATCTATATGGACATTCGTTATCAAAAAAAATACTATAATATTACCATAATCGTGCCGTAAAAAATAATTCAAATTTTTAAAGGGGTTAGTGATTTTTCACTAAACGGCAATCGTCGAAATCTGAATAAAACCGTGCTGAGTCCACAAAAACGGTCGGATTTCAACGATTTTTGGATTAAATGATAGATATTATGCAGTTTTTTCATCTCCAATGCAAACTGAAATACGATACAATTATTTGGATTAACTGGAGCACTGTTACTGTGTATATGGGACTTAGTGATTTGTCACTGAAGGGCAATCGTCAAAATCTGAATAAAACCGTGCTGAGTCCACAAAAACGGTCGGATTTCAACGATTTTTGGCTTAAATGATAGATATTATGCAGTTATTTCGTCTCCAATTCAAACTGAAATCCGATACAATTATTTGAATAAACTGAAGCACTGTACTGTTTATATGGGACTTAGTGATTTTTCACTGAACGATAAAGAAAAGAAGCCAATAACGGTTATGTGTTGTGTCCAAACTATTTTTTTTTTTTTCATTTTGTAGCGGAATGTGTTGAATATACTACAAGCTTAGCACTATTTGAAACCAAAAATATTCTGATTTGATACGGTAATTTATATCTTTAAAAGCATTTATCTCAATACTTAATTTTTGGACTTAGTGACTTTTCACTGAACGACGACGGTATATACTTTTTCATACCGGCCACGCCTCCTTAGGGACGTTACATTATCTTCCTATTCATGCAATAAATAGTTTTGATCGTAGAAAAGGATTTAGGTTAAATAAGGAGGAAAGATGGAGAAGTGTCGGTTGATGTTTGTTTTGAATTTGTCAATATAAAAATTATTGGTAAAAATAGACGAAAATTGTTCCTCAAACGTATCGTGCGTCGGAAGAACGACTTTTCTGTAATGTGAGTTCCTGTTGAGAGCAAAGTGATCTATGAAGGGGCGGGTTTGGTTCGATGCCCGGATAGATCATAAGAGCTGTTGGAATCGGGCCATGTATTTTCCTTGAATATTTACCAAAACAGGCTTATACACCCCACGGTTCTTCGGTGTTTAAGAGTACCAATAGAGGATGACATATTTTCATATATCACACGTAGTTGAATTCGCTCCACAAACTCTAAAGAGAATTATGAATCCCTTAATGCGCAAATGTTCAAATTGTATTGTAACTTAAACCGAATAAAAGTGGTGTAATCATTGCTTAAGTCTGCAGTAGTAAGCTATGACCAAGGATTGAAACCTAAACGAATAACGGTTTCGATTTCGGTTTCGGTTTTTTCCGCGTTTCGGTTTCGGTTACGGTTTCGGTTTTAAGTTTATATAACGAAACGGTTTCGGTATACCGGTTCCATGTTACGGTTTCGGTTTTGATTTCGGTTTTTGTATAAATTATCTTTATTTCCATATTTTTCATATAATTTTACATTTTTTATATGGTGCTAAATTATGTTCAAATTATGATAGTGGGAAACGTAATTTAAACAATGTTTGTTGTTATTTTAGTAAAAATATTGTGTTATATGAATTATTTAATTGATTACGCCAAGAAAAAAATTTAATTTAAAATTTCGTGACCACAAACCAATGAAAAGCAACATTTTGACTTCACCTGAGATATGATCTGAATTGCAAAGAAGAAGAATTTTGTACAATTTTCATCCATAAAAGCCAAAGAAATTAAATTTCAACAATTCTGTAAACTGCAATATATGTAAACTAGTGATGATCATTTGCAAGAGCAAGACAAGAAATGGTAATCTTAATCTTTTTAAATAAAAGATCGAAGACAAGTATCTTAAACTGCATATTAATTATGAAAACGAATAGAATATGAACAATAATTGTAATAATTGTACTTATTTTCAATTTCTTCAACATTTTACTAACAACAAAAAAAAACCAATAACATAAAAATTTGAATTATATTTTAACAAGAATTAACTAATAAAAAATAATTGTATAAATCAAGTGATGTTGACGAGACAATTCAAAATCTCAAGGCCATAATAAAATGAACGATAAGTCACCAAATACATTTTCAAAATGCTAAATATTTTTTACAAACTTCTTTATGTATCTGTCAATTGATAAGAAAATGTAAATCTATTAGTTGATATTTCACCTTTAAAAATGCATCAATTACTTTTTATAATATTAATCAACAAACTCGAAAATTAAGTTTTTCATTAACATGTGTTTGGTGACTTTTCGTTCTACAACGACGATATACATTATACGATATACATATACAATAAATATAAGGATTATTTCGTATAGGCATATTTCTGTTTTCGTCACAGATTAAAAAATCCGTATGTAAATAGAACTCAAATAATATCTTGCATAGTAACATTTTTCTTTGCGAACACCATGCGAACACAAACTCAAACGCTACAAAGCGAATACTAACAGAAAGAAGAGAATATAACGATTCTTATACACACACTTTCACAACGACAACTCTTCGTTGCTATCCTGTATCATCGCATGGCAACAAACAGACGCATGACAAACAGACAGACGCATGACAACGGAGAGACGCATGACACAGACAGACGCATGGCAACGGACAGACGCATGGCACCACACTACATGTATGTATCTAGTACAGCTCTCTAGTTGGCAACAACAACGAGTTCTCTTTGTGGTACAAAAAATTTCCCGCCAAAAATTCTATCAAAAGCTTGGATGCTGCTTTATACGCATTTTTGTTGTTGTTGCACTTTCAAACGAATCAGCGTATTTTTTATTACTTCATGATTTTACAATTAACAAAAAAAGTATATATAAAAGTAAAATAAAAATGTGCATAGCACAGTGCATAATATGCACAATCGATGTACGAACTAGCGTAGCGAAAAAAAGAGAAAAACATTGTTTTGTCTGTTTTATCTTTTTGAAGCGACGTTTGATGCACTTTTTAAGCTATTTACCGCTTCAAAAGTGCTTTTAAGATGCTTATATTCTTTAGAATTGACAAAAACAAAAAAAAAACATACATCTTCATTAATGTTCACGTTCATAAATATTTTGCACGCTTTCCATTGTTACTTGTTGTTCAATATTTAGTAATATCATGAATTATTTTGTATATCATTATTACCTTAAAAACATAATAAATACATTAAAATCATAAAAAAACACAAGAGTCATCCTTTTCTTGCAGTCTTAGTCTTGCACTTGCTCTTGTTCTTTTTTTTGCAAAATCTCGATCTTGTTCTCGTTCAAAAAAATGCAAGAACATGAAATTTTTAATTCTCACTAATGGAAACAAATATCTGCCTTATACTTGAAATGTTTAAACTTGTCGAACTTGCACTTCATTTTTCGATTTCCTTAAATAGTTACTGAGATGTTAATAATTTGAAACTTTTTTTACATTTTTTCTTGCATTACCATTGTTTTGTTTATGTCCGAAATTGAGCTGTTTTGAAACATCAGTCAAAAATTCATTAAAAGACTTATAAATAGTATTCTATTGAAAAGATCCTTTAAAAGAATATAAAAAATATTCAAATGAACTTTTCAAAACTTGTCCCACTTACCCCAAGCTCCTCTATATATATTACTAATAAAATAATGAAAAAACCAATATTATTAAAATTTGAATCATTTTTTAACGTACAAATTTTGCTTGGAGTTGCAGGTGTTTTGTTGTTAATTCGATTAATAAAACAAAAGAACAAATTTTAGACCAAATACCGTTGTTTTTGGAAATATCGTTTCTCAAAAAACAACGTTGTTGTACAAAAAACAATTTTTGTACAACAAAACATTTTTATTTTGGGAACTCTAAATTTTATTAAATGACATTTAAACATGACCTGTACTTAAGATCTTCTATATAAAATAAAATATGTTTTTCTGTTTCTTTTTATACTTTTTTAAAAACCGTTTTAAACCGGTATAAAACCGAAACCGTTTATATCGGTTTTGGATATCGGTTTATTTCTGATTTTCGTATAACGGTTTCGGTTACGGTTTCGGTTTTAAAAATGAAACGGTTTTAAATGGATATCGGTTTCGGTTTCGGTTACGGTTTCAATCCTTGGCTATGACTGACAGGGTTTTAGAAAATCGAGGCACTTGACCGTTTCTTTCGATACATCAAAGGTCACATTGGATTGAAGTGCCCAGAACGTCAATACCCACATCACCCATATTTAGGGGAGAGATGAGTGAATGCATTCGTTTTTTTATTATTTTTTCCTTTTACAAATTAACCAACGCTTCACACATTTGAGCAGGGACTTCAAAAACCTATTTGGAGTTCCTGTACCGAATACAATCGAAATCATGCAATTCACAGCGTTATTCGAGGAAAGATTATAGATTAACGGAGGAAGGAAAGATGTAGCAGTGTTCGATTGTATTCGGTACAGGAACTCCAAATAGGTTTTTGAAGTCCCTGCTCAAATGTGTGAATTGTATTCCATCTTAAACCGAATATATGTACAGTGCGTTAATCAGCAGGAGTAAAGTATATCTTAGCCCGTTTTAAAAAACCAAGGTGCTTCATTCGACACATCGAATATGTCATCATTTCAACGGAGATCACAATGGATTGATATGCCCAGAACGTCGTCAAGGGCAGCTGTCTCCGCAATACCCACGTGACCCATATTTAGGAGAGGTATGGGTGAATCGTTTCGTATGTGCAATTTTTATTTTGAGGTCATTATTGCGTGTGTAATTCATAGTGCGTCTTGCAATCTCCCAGTTTAGATGCTTGTTGAACCAATTTTAATTGCAAGTTTACGGTCATCTGCAAGGAAACTAATTGGGACGGAAATATGACTGAACGCTGCGGAACTCCAGAACAGATTATTTCAAGAGATCACCATCCATCGCAACTCATATTGAACGAATCCGTAGAAAACTCGATATCCATCGAGTTATAGAATTATCGACATCATATGCAATTAGTTTTGAACCAAGGACTTCATGCCTTTGAAATATCTAGAGCTTCAACCTAACTCTCCCCAAAAGTTGAATACTACTTTTCCCAGAGGACCTCCATTTATGGACCTGGCGATATGACAATCAAAGTGCCGATCACTGAGCAATTCGTTGTGTTCAAGATAGTTCACAAGGTGGAAGTTTATTACGTTCTCCATTACCTTGAAGAGCGCTGAGCATATTAAAATAGGTCGGTAATGGGCGGAGTTCGAAGCCTCGTTTTCTTTCGGAGCTGACTGGACTTTTGCAAACAACAATATGAAAAAACTCCTGTCGTATAGAATATATTGAATGGTTGCACAACGAACAAGACAGCGTTCTTCTTCAACACATGGGCCGATATATCATCTGGCCCTGACTGTTTTGTTAATATTGAGGTTTGCTAGGACTTTTTAATTACCTAAGTTCGAAAATGTATCTCCGGCATAAATGAAAAAACAAAGTCGATGACAAGCAGTGGTTGAATGATATATTTTAGTCAAGGGTATATTTTAGTCAATTTAGCGATGTCCGTCTATCTGTCTGTGTCTGTCTGTGTGTTAAAATCACGATTACTAGGAAACTAGGAGAGCTAGATCTACGAAACTCCTAAGTTAGATTCTTTATACATCGACGCTGCCTGGTATTAAAAATAGGCTTTGTGACCGGAGAACCGATCACTTATCTTCAAATACCCCATATAAAACTTATAAAAATGTACAGGTTATTTTTTAAAGTTGTGTTTTGCTCAAATATATATTTACTTTATGCTCAATTATATAAAAATAATGTTTTTCCGTCGAACCATATTGAAGAAAAAAGAGTAATCGCCATTTGATTTATTTAGAATAAAAGACAAATATGTTTTCAATTATTTTGTAAAGATTTTATGGATATTTATTTAATATTATTTCGTTTAAAATTACAAATATTACTATTATTATATGTGCGACGATCGACAATGATCGCATTTGACTTAAGATTATTTATGATACGACAGACGAAATCAAATTTAAATGCAACGTATTCTGGGATTTATTTAAATAACAGGCGTAGAAAAATATATGCTATATATCGATCAAGGCGTATTATTTATTTAGAAAATGCAGGAAGACTGTTTGGTTTTAGGTTTCAAACCTTTAACCCTAGGTACGAACATACTTTACTTCATGGTGGGCATGGACACAGCGGCTTGTGTGTGCGAAACATCAGATTCGCGCCACAACTGCGTCACAGTCTTGGTCTGTGTGTAGAACTTAATGCCCTGCTTGCCGTAGAAGTGGTGATCGCCACGGAAGGAGCCACGAGTGCCGGTGAACGAGAACATGGGCAATGGCACTGGGATGGGCACATTGACGCCCACCTGACCGGCATCGATTTCGTTGACGAACTTGCGTGCGGTGGCGCCGTTGGTGGTGAAGATGGCGGTACCGTTGCCATAGGGATTGGCATTGACCATTTCAATGGCTTCATCGATGGTATCAGCCTTCAGAATAATCAGCACCGGGCCAAAGATTTCCTCTTTGTAGCATTTCATGTTTGGTGTGACATTCGACAGAATGGTGGGTCCAACAAAGTAGCCAGACTCATAGCCGGGCACAGTAATATTGCGACCATCCAGAATAAGCTCAGCGCCTTCCTTAACACCCGACTCGATCAAGTCCAGAATGCGTGCCTTCGACTGTGCGCTAATGACAGGACCCAAATCGGCGCCGGGTACATGTCCAGCATTAACCTTCAATTTCTGTGCGCGCTCCACCAGATCGGGAATCCATTGCTGTGCCTCACCGACGAAGACAGCGGTCGACAGCGCCATGCAACGCTGACCGGCAGCACCGAAAGCGGCACCGGCCAATTGATTCAAAGTATTCTCCTTGTTGGCATCGGCCATGATGACACCGTGATTCTTGGCACCCATGTTGCTCTGCACACGTTTGCCGTTCTTGCCGGCGCGTTCGTAAATGTATTTGCCGGCGGTGTCGGAGCCGACGAAAGAGACAGCCTTGATTTCGGGTGCATCGCAGACGAAATTGACGGCATCGTGTTGACCGTGAATGACGTTGACAACACCGGGTGGGCAGCCAGCCTCGTTGAGCAGCTCCATCAGCATCATGGTGCAGCCGGGCACACGTTCAGAGGGCTTGAGCAGCATGGTGTTTCCGCAGGTGATGGCAACGGGGAACATCCAGAGTGGGATCATAGCGGGGAAGTTGAAGGGTGCAATGCCAGCGGTAACGCCGAGTGGCTGCACCAGCGAGTAGGTGTCCATATCGCGTGCGACATTGGCGACGGTCTCGCCCATCTGTAGGGATGGAATGCTGCAGCAGTGCTCGACAACCTCTGTGGAAAAAGGAGAAAAATGTTTAGGTTTTTTTGATAACTAACACTCAGAAAAAATACCATAAAATTAATAGTTTTTACTATTGAAATTAGTCAATAGGATAAACTATAAATACAATCGGTTAATTCCATTAAATACTACAAAATACTAAAAAAATATTTTTGAGTTTGTATTAAAATATTTATATATTGTATACTATTAAATCAATAATCATCCTATTAACAGATTTTGATGGAATTTTATGAGATTTTTACCAAGTTAAATTTGAAATCTATTTTTACTTTCGTCCAAATAGACGATTTTCATAGAATCTTGAATACAATTATAATAGGATTTTTATCTAGAACAGGAATTCTCGAAATCCCAAATTCGATCACATTTCAAACCATTAAAATCTCTGGAATTCGAATGATACGATTTTCAACAGTAATCTCTTTGATTAGTAAAACTTCTACTTACGTAGTCCACGCAGTACATCGCCCTCAGCATCGGCCAAGGTCTTGCCCTGCTCCTTGGTCACGTTCTTGGCCAATTCGCTCATGTTCTCCTTGATCAAAGCCTGCAGCTTGAACATCACCTGTTGCCTGGACAGCACCGACTGTTGGCTCCACGACTTGAAGGCCTTCTTGTTCGACTCCAGTGCGGTCTGCATCTCGGACTGTGTGCATTTGGGCACACGGGTGACAACCTCATTGGTGGCAGGGTCGTGCAAATCGATCCATTCGGTGGTTTTCGACTCAACGAATTTGCCATCGATGAACATTTTGGTGGTGGTGGGGGAAGCGGAAGCAAAGCTGCGCTTGGCCATCAAGCGTGCCTGGAAAATATAAAAAAATTACAACATTTTTAATAGAAATCACCAAAAATAAAGTTTAAACAAAATTTGTAGAAGAATAATTTATATAAGGAAGATTTTATAAATCCTATATTTGAGTTTTTATAAAATGTTTATATTATGCTATTTTGATTTTATTTAAGGATCTTGGTTATAGTTTCGATTATTTTTTTTTAAATTTAGTTATTTTCATTTTGATGTACGGTTTACTGTTTCAATTTTGATCAATCTTTTGATGTTAAAAAATGTATATATTTTGGAAAATTCAAATTTTCATTTAAAATCGTATTCAAAATTTAATTTGATCAAATTAACTTTTTACAACACCAAATTTGATTTAATAAAATAAACATTTTTCAATCGATTTCAATTCCTTCAAGTTTTGTGAAACGAAATATTTGAATTTTGATTGAAAAAGAATTTCATGTTACATAGAATTTTATAAAAGTTTTTCTTTTTCTTATGTGTTTTATGGTCTGATTTTTGTCTTTTGCCATTTGCTATTTTCTTTTATTACAATAAAAACTTTGACACCTCTATGTAAATATGTAATTTATACGTAAATAAAGCGCAATGAACTTAATTTAAAATTTCAATTAATATGACTTTGTGTCCTCATGATACGATATTTGCTGAATAAAACAAATTGGATTTGAAGAAGGTACTTTTCTCAGACAGCCACTGAATAAAGATATACGTGTCGACATGTATTTCCTGGTGTCAACGATATCGGCTACAATTCGTTTGAATATCGGCTGAATATCGTGTGACTACAATTTTTGATTCATGTATCAAAGGAAACGTTGAGTACGCTCGTTTTAAGAGTTTTTTTTGTTGCTAGCATATAAATCATACGACAAAGTAAAAAAAAAAAATCTTTATGAAAAATGATTGGCAAAATAAAAATTTTGAACAAACTTTCGATTCAAAGAGCGAAACGAACGAAACGTTTCAAATACGTCATACTACATTTTAGACGAAGGGGACTGGAAACGAATCGTAATCACACGATAACAAAAAGATACATGATTTGGGGGATAAATTATTTATAAAATCTATCTATAAAAAATATAGAAAAATTTAATAATCTCGATAATATGTTTTTTTTTAAACCACAAATAAAGTATTAATAAAAAAAACCAACACTAAACAACAAGTAGAAAAAGTAAATAAAGAGTTCTTCAACAGGGACGCTACAAAAGTAGAGCGACAGGGACAGCAAACGACGCCATATTTCTTGCCGCTCTTTTAGGTTTGCCATTTCATGATGGAAAGATATACGAGCCAACAACGAGTCGAAATTATTAAAATTTACTACCGAAATTCGGTAATAAAAATTCGAAAAATCATCTTCAGCGATGAGGCTCATTTCTGGCTCAATAAACAAAATATGCGCTATTGGTCAGACAGCAATCCACACGTACTCCATGAGTCATCATTGCATCCCGAAAATATTACGGTTTGGTACGGTTTATGGGCCGGCGGCGTCATTGGGCAGTACTTCTTCCGTGATGATCACGTTACTGTGAATGTGAATCGCTACCGTTCAATGATAATCGAATATTTTTGGCCCCAATTGGATGATATAGACTTGGAGGACATGTGATTCCAACAGGACGGCGCCACAAGCCACACAGCGAATGCCACAATCAATTTATTGGAAACCAAGTTTGGAGAACGTGTTATCACACGAAATGGTCCAGTCGATTGGCCGCCTCGGTCGTGCGATTTGACGCCGTTAGACTATTTCCTGTGGGGCTACGTCAAGTCTATGGTCTATGCCAACAAGCCAGCGACGATTGATGAACTTCGTACGAATATCGAACGTGAAATTGCAGCAGATTCGGCCGATTTATGCTTGAAAACCGTCGAAAATTGGGTTCAGCGTCTGGAATTCTGCAAGCGTGCCGGTGGTGGCCATGCAAAAGAAATGGAGTTCCATACATAATGGCATCGAACGTACTTTTACAGGAATAAACAATTTCATTAATATCCAAACGCGTTTTTGTTTTATTTAAAAAAGTTTGTAGCGGCTCTTATTGAAAAACCCTTTATTGTACGAAAGTTTGAATCTTTAATAACACTGCCCGACAAAATTCAAATTTTGACGAGATGCAGTAAATATTGGATACTTTAGTTCCTACGATTCCGAAAATGGTATTAGTTTTGTCAAATTGGCTCTAGTTTTTGAGATATAGCCCATTTTTATGTTCAATTATGTTGGTATTCATTTATTTTTAAAATTCAAACCAAAAAAAAAATACGAATAAAATTATGTTTTCGTAATTAGAAGCAGAAAACCTTGCACAATACAAAAAAAAAATTACTTTTATGCGTGAACATTTTTTTTTGCGAGATATAAGCAAAAGTAGTACAACATTTTTCTAAAAAATAAAAATGTTATTAATAAAAAACATTATTACATAATGAACAAACATACTAAAAATTATTTGTAATATGCCCAGTTATGTAGCGCCATGTATACATTTTAAATCACCATTTAAGGAAGTAAATTACGACTTTTACTTAAAAAGTTATAATTACTAGATTAAATAAATGCCACTTTTGTTTACTTGTTAAATTTAAATTATCTGATTTTGTAAAATTTGCAGTTTTAAATTCAACAAATAAAAAATGTTGCCTTTATTTAATATAGTATTTATAACTTTTTAATCAAGAGTCGTAATTAATTTATTTAAATGTGATTTTAAAGAGGTTACATGGCGTTACATAAAAGATCATGAAAATAATTTTTAACATTTTTGTCCACTAAGTGATGATGTATTTTATTACCAAAAATTGCAACTTATTGATCATATTTGAATTTATTTTGCTTACATCTCGCAAACAATTTTTTCACGCATAAAAGTTTTTTTTTTTATTATAGCGCAATATGTTCTGCATTTAATATCGAAAAGAGAATTTAATTATTTTCTTTTGTTGGAATTTTGAAAATAAAAGAATACAAAATACTGAGTAATTGGAAAATGGGATATATCTCAAAAACTAGAGCCAATTTGACAAAACTGATGCAAATTTCGGAATCAGCGCCACAAATACATTCAATATTATCTGCAACTTTTACTGCACCATGATGAGTGTAGGACAGTGTAATTCATATATCTTTAATAATTCATATACAATTCCAAAACTTTCAAAAATACACAACATTTTAAAGGAATAATAATATTTTAAGGAATCCCCAACTTATTTGATTAAAATATGTTATTTTTTTGTCTGTCTGTTCCGTGCAAATTTTGTGATATTATCGTTTTCTTGCCATCCAGTTATATAGCAATTTTTTTGAATATCTACTAAGATCCACAGCACTCAGACAGACTATATCCATTGTACTGTGAAATCTATTCCCTACAATTTTGTGGTTAATATCACCACGAGCGCCCATGCCCAAGCCGGGATTCGAACCCGAGACCTTCAGAATGCAAGTCCAGCGCGCTACCTCTGGACTGAATATTTTATGAATATTTTAAATTTTAATAATATAGGCCTATCGAATTCTGTCAGACGATAATCTAACTGACACAAAAAATAAGAAAAAGAAAAAATATGATAAAAATATATTGTTTAATATAAAACGTTTTTAATTTGAATTTTTCGTATGATTTAAAATGAAACGTGGGGCGGTAGATAATATAATCTATTTCACATTAAGTTCACATTAAAAAAGTTTTATATTAAAAAATATTTTTTATTTCATATTTTTTTATTATTATTATTAGCATTATTATATTAAGTTTTAAAAATTATGAATTGATCACATTGGTCGGGTTATTACAAGAAAACAAAAAAAAAACTGTCATTTTCCGATCATAGCCGTCCCACAATTTCTACTTGAGAAAATATCTTATTCAGCCCAAGTATAAATAATTTCTTTGAAAAATTACGATATGGTTTCTTTCTAATTATAATTTCAAATAGTTTCCAGAATTTTATGAAGTTAAATCTTCGAATTTTTATCAAATTTTACCAAAAAATAAATTTATAATCCATAAATTATATTAACCTTATCAGTATAACTATATTATCATTTAGACTATTTTCACCTGCGATACTGAATGTGCCTTTTAACATATTTGAGGTAAATTTTACCTATGGATACACTTAAAACAATTGCCGCTATAAAAAAAAAATAATTTGATAAGACTACAAAAAGTAATAATAAACGGTCTCTCAAGTGATTTTAGTCAACATGACATGTGGTTGCTTGGCAGGCACAAAAATTATCAAACGATAAGTGAAACGAAAAAAAAAATATTTTGTCTCCATTATCTCGGCGTGTGGCGCGTGAGCTGATTACAGTGTGCAACAACATATAAATATTTTGTATAAAATGTGTAGAAAATAAATATTTTGTTAAAAATAAATTTATTTAAATTTTAATGTTTAAATTTATAAAAATTGAAAGTGTACTTATAGTATAAATTTAGCGTCGGTAGCTCAAGTGCGTTGGACTGCGAGCCGAAAGGTCCCCGGTTCAAGCCTGGGCTGGGGCTAACAACATCTATTCATAGAAACATTTTTCTATACCGCGCTACTTCTCGGCAGTAAATGGCAAACCTACGAGAGTAAAACATTGCCACACCCACAAAACATTGACACACACCCAAAAAAAAATACTGTATAAATAATAGTTTTTAACAATTAAAAATAGTCAATAGGATAAATTATTATTTTAATCGGAAAATACCATTAAATACTAGAAAATACCATGACATTGCCATTGAGTTTATATGATAATATTTATTTTTTGTATACTATTAAATCAATAATTGTCCTATTGACCAATTTTAATGGGATTTGAAGGAATTTTTTCCTGGGTGCAATCATTAAATATTTTAATCATAAAATTTAATCATGACAGTAATCATGACAGCACAATCGTTTTAAAAACGAGTTGGGAAAGTTAGGTCACATGGGTAAGTTCGGTCACATGGGGCGAATTTTTATAGTCGGTACGGGCCCGACTATGGAATAACCTACACCTTTGGTGGGGGTATTAACCCTCAGAATATTATACATATATCAGAAATTTACGTCTTATATCCCCATAAATTAAAAAAAATTTTAAAATAAAAAAAAATAAAAAAAATTTGAAAAATATAATTGGGCGGACCACGCCTATATTTAAAATTTTGAAAGGCTAATATTTCATAGATTTGATTTTAATAATTTACGGATCAAATTTCCACTATGAAAACCCGGGAAATAATGAAAAAAAAAAAGTGGGCGGATCACGCCCATTTTTGGACCACATATTTTTAGGTGAATTCTAACAATACGTTTTAAATTTTATAACTATACCTTGAATACTTTTCGAGTTATTAGTTTCGAAAAAGTTATATAAAAGTGACTTGTATGGGAGGTGGGCGTGTCCGTTGACCGATTTTGCTCATTTTCAAACTCAGTTCCTACTTTTGGCTAAACTATATTGAGACGAAATTTCATCGCATTCTGATCAGTATTTTTCAAGTTATTCTGTATTCGGACAGCAAGACAGCAAGACGGACAGACAGACAGACAGACAGACAGACAGACAGACAGACAGACAGACAGACGGACATGGCTAAACGCACTCGGGTAGTGATGCTGATCAAGAATATATATACTTTTCCATACCGGACACGCCTCCTAAGGGACGTTACAATATATGCACAAAGTTAATATACCCTTTACCTCATAGGTGTAGGGTATAAATAGGGACTCAAACATATCGTTGAGATTAAAAGTGTTTTAAACAATTTGTTTGAATAACGCAAGAAAATTTTCTAAAAGCAAAAAATCGACAAAAAAATATCAAAGCTAAAACGAGATATAGTGGTAATTTATTTTTCTCCGACATTTTTTCAGTTGATATTATGATGTATTGAACAAATCAATAAAGACCAATTAAAACTTTCTTTAAATGAAAAAAATATATATTAAAAAATAGACAAAAATTTCAAAATGTTTTATTAAAGGAACTTTTTTCAGAAAAATATGTTTACAGGATTTTTTTTTATGGAATATTATTATTTAGTAATAACAAAATTTGTTTGACATTATTTTTCCGATTTTCGTAAATTTTTGACATTTATATTTCCGCAGAAATATTGTTTTTAAGATTTTTTTTATTTTTTTTCAAAATTTCGTAAATTATTTCAAATTTTTTTTTAATCTAATCAGTGATGCCAACTTTAGGGGAATTCCCAAATTTGTGGGAAATTTTAGTCTTAGTGGGTATTCGTGGAATGGTACACTTTTGTCGGGGAATTTCATATTGAGATCTGTTACATTTTATAAATCTTTAAGGATTGTAATATACGGGCATATTAAAACTTTTGATCGAATTTCATATGAAATTTTTAAAACAAACGTTTTTACTTTTAGATTCGATATCTTAGTACAATTAAAAGTTTTTTAAATTAATTTAAACAGAATGATTTGATTTCAACGCTTTCAATTCGTATGGAAAATAATAAATTCAAAATCGTTTGTTTAGAATTTTTCAGGTAAAATCGGATACGATCGAAAACTGGAACATACCTCTATATTCCAATCATGTGAGAGATCATAATTTGACTTCTAATAAACAATCTATTTCTAGATTTAGATAAATTCCTTTAATATGTTTTGAATGTATCTGATGTTATTTAAAAAAGGATACATTTTTATATAATGTAAGACCTGTAAATTTGACATGCCCCTCAATAGTTGAAAAAATATTGTTTTCAGTATTTTAAAGATTGCGATTATTGGAAATTTTAAATTTCGAAACTTAAAATATCAATGACAAAAATGTATTAAAAAAAATGGTCAAAATTAAAAATTAAAAAATTCGAAAATAATATATATTTACAATTGCACATTTGTTTATACAGATCTTTAAATGGTTAAATTTAATTTTCGAAATAGTTTAAAATAAATTCAAAATATTTTTATCCGCATAAATTGCCTATTTTCAGTACTATTTTAAACCAAGTTTTATATAATTAATTTGTTTAATATGATCAATTTTTTTAGTCACATTAGAGTCAATATTTCACATATTTTTAAAATTTCATATTAACTGAGTACTAATTGTCTATCTATCTGTCTGTTAAGTTTAATGAAATTCTCATATTTTTATTTAGAACTATAGACTTTTGAAATATTTTTTTAAGCTAAATTTAGACTTTCACTGAAAAAATGGACCATCATTAACAAATATAATGGCTGATTTATAATGGCTAATAAATGTCATTCGAAAATTAGAGAAATCAAGAAATAAAAAAAAAACATTAAATGCTAACATATTGCGTAATATTTGTTCTATGGATTATTACGATTTTTATTAAAAATGTAGTGAAAGCACTTTTTATTCTCAGTGTATAAAATTTGTGCGGGAAATTTCATAGTCAATTGGGAATTTTGGTAAGAATATCGGGGAAAATGAAAATATGCGTTTGCATCACTGAATCTAATACATATTTTTTTTTTATTTCAACCAAAATTTGTTTATATTTTATTTTTTAGGATGTAATATATGATTAGAAAATAAATTAAAAAGCTAAATTTAGACTTTCACTGAAAAAATGGACCATCATTAACAAATATAATGGCTGATTTATAATGGCTAATAAATGTCATTCGAAAATTAGAGAAATCAAGAAATAAAAAAAAAACATTAAATGCTAACATATTGCGTAATATTTGTTCTATGGATTATTACGATTTTTATTAAAAATGTAGTGAAAGCACTTTTTATTCTCAGTGTATAAAATTTGTGCGGGAAATTTCATAGTCAATTGGGAATTTTGGTAAGAATATCGGGGAAAATGAAAATATGCGTTTGCATCACTGAATCTAATACATATTTTTTTTTTATTTCAACCAAAATTTGTTTAAATTTTATTTTTTAGGATGTAATATATGATTAGAAAATAAATTAAAAAATTTTAAATAAAACGTTTTCAAGAAGTTTATAAAGGGTTTTTCAACGGGGACGCTACAAAAGTAGAGCGACAGGGACAGCAAACGACGCCATATTTCTTGCCGCTTTTTTGACATTTCTCTTTAGTAAGGTTTGCCATTTCATGATGGAAAGATATACGAATTCGAATTTCGGTAGAAAATTTTAATAATTTCGACTCGTTGTTGGCTCGTATATCTTTCCATCAAGAAATGTCAAAAGAGCGGCAACCCTTGAAAAAAACTTTTGTAGCGCTCTTATTGAAAAACCCTTTAAATATCAGATATATTTAAACTTCGTTGTAATTTCAAATTATTGTAAACATAAATATGTATTTTCAATTTTAAATTCCTTAATTTGAATTATTAAGAACTGATAAAATAGTATTGTTGACAGACCGACAAAAAAAATAAAGCATTTTTTGGAAAATTTTATAATTTATATAAAAATAAGTTAAATTATCAAAAAAAAAAATCTAATTTTAATTTTACGTACATAATTTGCAAATCCATTGTGAAAAAAAAAATGTTTTATTTTTTACCCTGTACAAGAAAATACAATTTATTAAAAAAAAAAAAATTTTCTTCGGACAATTTTTTTTCAAAACAATTCCAACACGATACAATTCATCTCAAATATTTTTATCGGAGAAAATTGTCCGGAAAACGTTTTTCTCAGTGAAGATTTATTGTCTTTTGAAAGTATTGTGCGCGAAATAATTTTTGGAATAGAATTGACCCTGAAAAAATTTTCTCTGTAATGAATTGACGTTGTAGGGAAGAATGGTTCGGCAAACAATTTTCACTGTAATGAATTGTTTAGGTAAAAAAATTATAAATAACTTTGAATCATTGTTTCGGGGAAATATGGTCCTGGGAAAGAATTATACGGGGAATAATTTTGGGATAGAATTGTCCAGGGAACAATTTTATCCGTGACGAATTGTCTCGAGAAAATATTGTTTTGGAAAAGTATTGTACAATGAAAGTATTGTCTCAGGAAGAATTTTCGGGCAAGAATTGCCCAGGAATTAACATTTTCTGTAAATAATTGTCTTTGGAAGAATTAAGCGGGGACAGATTGTATCGGGGAATTGTCTGTACATTTTTTTAAAATAATCTCGTTCAATATTTTTTTACTTTATTACTTAATCAACATTCAAGGCCACAAAGACCCCCATGGCAAATTAATGCGCGGTTATCACAGTGCAATTTCAATTTACGCAAATGACATAAAATTGATAACATTGCTTTTTTCTTTTCATATTTTTTTGTCGACAATTTCTTTGCTTCATTTCTTTTTATTTTTTGGTTTTTTTCCATGTTATTGCGTAACAATATTTTTTTGCCAGCACGTTTCATTGTAGTGCTGATGAGAGCCACCGCATAGCCGGCGATTATTTAATATTCTGAAGACAAAATTATCTACGTCTTTGTTTGACTAGTTTTGCATTAGAACCAATCATCCATTATAAAAACAGCAACAAATACTTTAAAAAAATCAAAATATTCCATTTGCACTATTTACTATTTACATGTGTAAAAAAAAACATCTGTTTGCATCAGGTTTAAACTCACCTCAGCACCAATCAAACGCACAAGCGACATCTTAATTTTTGTTTTATTTTTTTATCGAGACGAACAGAAAACGAGAGACGAACAAGTGGCTGACCAGAACAACGGACGACTCCACTAGAACTGAAACTTGCTGGCCCGAGTTTGTATGGTGTGATTGTGTTTTGTTTCCATTATGTTTCGTTGGTTTTGGAATTGTCTAAGGAACACAATGAGAACTGAATAACACACGCGCTTGACAGCTCCCCACCTCACAAATCAGAGATGCCAGGTCACGAAAAAATCAAAATTTAAAACATAAAATCAAGTATAAAATATTTTGCACTGCGTCTCCACTAGCCATATCTCATGATAATGTTTATGGCAGACAAAATTTATGTTTGAACGATATGGTAATTATGTTTCAACATTTTACAGCGCACTCGCGTCACGCTGTATCCCGAATATTTGAACTGCGAATTTATTAAATAAATTGAGGAGCTCATTTCCAAAACGTGCCATCCAGTCAAAATTCGAAAAAAAGTTATTTATGAACTTTTGTTCGTCCATAGATGTCGAATAAGTAAAAATAAAATCAGGTCTCAAAGTAGACGATTTGCAGAGTTATTTAACTTCAAAATAACACTTTATTTCTAAAACATTCTATTTTTCGAAAATGTAATTTCCAAAACGTGCTATATACAATTTTATTTCCAAAACATTCCATTTGGAAAAAATTACATTTCCAAAACGTGCTATAGAGCGAAAACGTACTTCAAACTAATTAAGGAAACACTTACCGATTTTAAAATAGTGAAGTGCAAATATGGTACTATATATTTGCAACCTTTGTACATGTAGCCATAATTTATGCGACAAAAAATATATTAATTTCTACCGATGAACAGAATATCAGTCTGGCAGAGGATGTAATGAAATTACGTCGTACGTTTAGAGTTACACCCAAAATGATTATTATAAAGTCAAAATTAAATCTGAACATCATTAAAAAATATTTTTTTTTGTATATAATCAAAACAAAACCTACACTGCACTATGAACCACAAGTTAGGTGTATCTCGAAGATCAAAAAATTAAACTGTCTGGAAACCTTCCACTTCTTGTAGGGCAAAGTCTGTTTTAATTTAATAAATATTCAAAATATCAGATTCGAAGGTACTAGAAATTATGTCTAGTTGAAATGAAATAGGATTTTGTGAAACTTATATTGAAAATACTTTGCTAAGGAAAGACTCATCATGAACAAGCTGCAAACAAATTACATCCAAACTGTTAAAAGCAATGAGTTTAAATGTAGAGATATTACTAAAGACTCAAATACTGATGTGGAAATAACATTATTGAACAAGGATAATTTTAAAAAATCACTATTAATTTTAAAACATGAACCAAACGCAAAATAAAATATTTTTTAATTCCAAAAAGTGCTATCTTTTAAAATGTTATTTCCAAAAAATGCTATGTTAGATTTCATTTCCAAAACATGCTATTTCAATTTTAAAAGCATTTATTAACATAAATACGGTTCAAAAACGATTAATTTAAAAACTTGAATATACTAAGGATATGGCAAAGATCAAAATGTAAAAGACACTTTGGTTCAAATTTTACTCTATCATGGTGTAACAGTATTTCGCCTTTTACTCAAAACTGAGTTCGTTTCATACAGCACGTTTTGGAAATGAGCTCCTCAATTACTTCAAGGCTATTCGAAAAAAAATTGATTAATGAAAAATGGAATGCAAACGTCAAAGTCACGGCAGATTTTGTGATGACATTTCGGCCATGCCACAATGTTTAGACATGCCATAATGTTTAACTTTTCTGGCAAGACATAATTAGCGTATTCGCATTTTCATGGTATTGGTACGACATTATACGAATACGACAGTGCGACAATTGAACTGTGAGCACCAATTTTCTGCTTCTTAAAATATTTCGTCAAATAAATACATTCTTATGAAATCAGCATTTTTTGAAATTATCATAAATATTTTTCGATTTGAAAAGAAAAACAAATAAATTAACATTTTATGTGCACTATTTGTCTTTATTTCACAATTTTTCTTCATTTCACAAAATACAACATCAAAAAAACATGCCTCAGGGCTACTCTCAAATATAGCATTTATGGTATTTCAATTTTATAAGCGATACAACAACAAATTAACGTTTCTGTACTATAGTAACGTATATCGTCGTTGTAGAACTAAAAGTCAACAACTACATTTTCAAAATGTCAATTATTCATTTACAAAACTCTTTATATATCTGTCAATTTCTGATCGATGAACTCAAAATTACTACCCTATGATAAGTAGATGTGAATCTATCAATTGTTATTTCAACTTTAAATATACATCAATTACTTTTTGTAATAATTACCAACAAAATCGAAATTTAAGATTTTCATAAAAACGTACTTGGTGACTTTTACTTCTACAACGACGATATATACTACATGGTACGAAAAGCATACTAAAATACGATGTACTGTAAATACGCTAAAAATGTATCCACAATTCATTTTGATGGTACAAACAAGATCGAAGTAAGCTTTAAAATATTTCGAGGCATCGAAGGTCTCCGAGATATGTCATATTTTAATTAAGTGAAATTTTAATCCAATATGACTAAACCCCTATAACGAAAAACGAAACGAATAGTCAATGTTTGGAAAATAAAATTTCAAAAAATATTTATATATATAATTTTAAATAACTTGGTAACCCTACCTACGTCATAGTGAGTACATTAATCCAAAGAGAGATTTATTTGTTTAGTTGTAAAATAGTATATTTATTTATTTGTTGTTTTGAAGCTATATAAGAAGTTTAAAAATATACATTTTTTATTATATCCCTTTTTTCTTAGTGTATGTTTATGACAATCAATTATAATTATTGATTTATGATCATTCGTGCTGATAAGACTTTGTTGTTTGGGGGATTAAAATATAATAGTTGTACTTTTTCAGTTTTATCTTAAATTTAAATAAAAATGTTTTAGATTATGGAACTACAATCTTATTAGAACTCCAATGTAACAAAGATCTTTAAAAATAAATCTATAATCAAGACATTTGACATTGATTCTTATTATTCATCAATAAAATTTGTTAAAATATACTGAATATAAAAACAAATTTATTATAAACTATAGAACGTAATGGAATTTGAAACAATTATGTCAGCGGCAATTTCCATTGCGTATTTATTGAATATCATTTATAACAACAAAGGGTAAAATAATCAAGTAGATTTAGATTTATTATTAAATTTAATGTATAATACATTTAATATTTCATTTAAATTGAATTACAAACTAAAATGTCCACACAAAATACGATTTGTCTTTAAAAAAAATTAAAACCTTTACGAAAAATTAAATTTTTCACTAAAAACTCTATTTTCAACAAAAATTAATTTTTCAAATAAAATTTTAATTTACCAATAATTATTTAGTTTTTGAATAAAAATTAAAATAGTTTACTAAAAAATTCAATTTTTCACTAAAAAATGAAATTTTTCAAAAAAAATTCTTTTTTTTTAATAAAATTTCAATTTACTACTAATTAATTAATTTTTGAAAAAAATCAATTTTTTTCTAAAAAAAAAATAAAAAATGTTTTCCTAAAATTAAATTTTTTTCTAAACAAATTATATGTCACTAAAAATTAATTTTTTTATAAATCAATAAAATTGTTCACTCAAAATACAAATGTAAATTGTTTATTAAAAAATAATAATATAAAAATTCAATTTTTCAATAAAAATTCTATTTTTCACTAAAAATGAACGTTCACAAAAATTTCAGTTTGTTACTAAAAAAAAAAATTTCACTAAAAATTCAAATTAAAACTCAAAATTTAACTTTAAACTAAAAATAAAAATGTTCACTTAATTTTGCAATGACATAGAATTCCCTCTGACAAACGTTAAACCGCAGCTGTCAGTAAATAGCAGTCACAGAGTCACAGCATTGCCAGCAACAAATAATTGTGATCACCGGCAAATTTCCCTCAATTGCATGCGCACTGACAGTTGACACTTGCCTCGACAAAAGGACGTACTACAGGTCCTTTTTATTGATTTTTAGCAATTTGACAAAATAGCGACTAATCAAAAAATAAGTGGATGATAGTGAGAGCAATAAAAAGAAAAAAATCAGCACAACTTTGACAACTACTCAGTTTGGCAATGAACACTTCGCAGAGTACACACAAAATTAATATAATCGAAGAAGAAAAAAAAAACGAACTCAAGCGAAAATTTAAAAGAAAAATTTATTAAATGCATTAAATAAGATATGAAATAAAACAAATTTGTAAAGAAAAATAAAATAAATAGCATAATAAAAAGTGCAACATATAGAAAATCGTAAAGTGAAAATTACTAAAGCAACCAAGTACAAAGAGCTGTATGAAGAAGAAATTTTCTTAAAACGCTATGAAAATATACTCAAAAACGTGAAAAAATACAATTTTAATGAAATATTTCAAAATTTAAACAATTTTAAACAAATTTTAACAACAAAATGTTGCAAAAACCTTGCTTTTATTGTCAACATAAGGTAGAAATGTAGACGGAAAACAAGTTAAAAACCTACCCCACAGTTTTCATTTTTGCATATATATGTTTCCGTGTATATACATATAGAGATTAGTACATACATAAGTGTCTGCAAAAATAGCAATTAATATATAGTGGTGCAACAACAACAACACAACTTAAAAAATATTAAACTGCAGAACAAGAGTGATTAACACGCAAAAAACTTCTATAAAGTAGTTAATTTTTTTCTAACTTTCAACGATACGCGTACGTTAAGCTGGCTTCCATCGATATATATATATAGTATATTTTATTAAATCGATAATAAACACATCAAATTTGTTACCATGCTGCTGGCTTCATTTTGCAAAATGTTTTAAAAAATGTTTAAAAATTTAAAATAAAAAACTAAAATTTAAAATTAATAAATAAATAATTAAATAAATAAGTGAATATAAAATATAAAAAAAAACTTTATAAAATATGTAACAAAAATGTAAAACAGAATAACACTTCAAAATCCAAAAATCAGAGTATTTGAAAACTCAAAATTTAAAAAAAAAAAACATTTGTGTATTATAAGATAATATATTATCTAAAAAGAAAAAATAATTTCAAATAGTGCTTTAGCAACTTTTTAGAATTGTTCGAAATTAAATAATTTGGAGACCACGTTATAAAACCTCGTAGGATATATATGGTCACGAGCTGTTGTTCCACATGCAATATATTGGAGACCATATTTTAGAACCTCGTTGGATATAAATGGTGGTGAACTGTTTTCCACATAAAATATTTTGCAAAACACATTGTAGAGTATCGTTGGATATAAATGGTAACGAACTTTTGTACCATTTAAAATATTTTGGGAGCCACGTTATAGAACATCGTTGGATATACATTGTAGTTGTAACAAAAATATACATCACCAAATATTTTAAATACTTCTTTAACGATCTCATAAAAAAACGTTGTAAATTGTTGAAAATCCACAAACAGTTGTCTTACATCTTTTATGACCTCTTAAACAAAAACCTTGGTATTCATACAAAACCCTTTTTCCAAACACAAAAATTTGACGACTTCATTTATGTACAGAAAATCTTCATAAATATACTGAAGCGCTTTATTTCAAATACAATTTCATAAATATTTTATAAAGATTTCTAATAATTAGCAGAAATTTTCACAATTTTACACAAATTTTGTACTTTTTATATACTTTTGATAAACTCTTATGAAGTAAACCTTTCTTAAAACCTACATAATAGTTTTCCAATTTTAAGAAAAGCGTTTAAACGTACAATTTTAGAGTTATAGCACTTTTAAGTAGTCTTTTAAAAACCACCTTGACGTTCTTCATTGAAAAATCTAACACTTCGCACTATTTCAGTCAATAAATCACTTCGAACACCCTAATAGCACCTTGTAAATCCCCCTAATAGTGTGTAAAACCCCCTTAAACATGTATAAAACCATACGTCACGGCGAAAACAGCCTACAGTACACGATCTTGCCGCAAAACGATGATTTTCGCATCGAGGGCAAACTGAGCAGCGCCGGCAGTCAAAGCACTTCCGGCAAATCACGTAAAACAAAAACGAAACCCGCCACACGTCGTCGACGTCGTTCATTCTTTGCCTATTTGGGTCTTATATTCGTGTGTACGGTTATAGTGGGCGCCATTTTAATACCGTTTCTGGTCTCCGCCGAATGTCTGCCGAATCCAACCGAATGGTTTTTGAAAACAAAGGCCGCATTTAGTGGTGACAAAACGGAGAGCAGTCATGTGGCAACAACAAAATCAACAGCGGCAGCGGACAATGTCGCCGCAGCGGGTCGCGTCAGTGGCAATGGCATTAATGTGGGTAAAATAATAAAAATTATTAGCAAGGATGGCAACACTAAAGCGCTGCTAATGAATCGCAATAATGCAACAGCATCTGTAACAACAGCAACTGTAGTAGCTGCAACAGCAGAATCAACAACATCAGTTAATATTACAAGTAATTTAACAAATTTAAATGAAACACAGTCAAAATTTACTGCTGGCAATGATGTCGCGCATGAAGGCAAATATCCAATGAATGCGGCAGCTGCGTCAACCTTTGCCGCTGCGGAAGTAGCAACTGTCGCTACATTGCCGTCAATTGTGCAGGCGTCGCAGCCAACAGTAGCAGCAGCACCGCCGCCACCACAATTGTCCGCCATTGTACCCACCATACAGGCCATTGTTACCGACAGCAGCAGCAGCAACAATAATGAGTTGCCTCAAATTGTTGCCCAACCACAGCAAGTAGCAGCCACAACTATAATGCGTTCCACTGCCGCTTCTAATGTAAATGCGCCGCATTTGCCGCCCGCCGCGAACAACATGTTGTCGCAAGATATTGCCGCCCCTGCTGCTGCTGCTGGACCTGCTGCTGCTGCTGGACCTGCTGCGCCTGCCATGCCCACAATTATGACACGCATCATACAGGTGCCGCTGCTTAAGTCTGCTGCCAAGAAGCCCATAATGCCGCCCGTTTTGGCCAAGACCAACTCGCAATACACGCTGGGCAGCATTAATAATGCAGATGGCGCTGCGATTGCAACTATTGACTCGACGGTTGGAAAGTCTATAAGTACCACCTCCAGCACCAGCAGTACCACCAGCTCCAATTGGATTCACTCACACTGGCCATATATCGATCCGTCGACCTACTTTCAATGGACTGTAAGTTAACTTAATGCTGCCTACTTTCAACTAATTTATGTTAATTGATTTATATATTTTTTATTTTCTTCATTTCTTTGCTATTTCACTATAGGGCTACAAGGCCGAGGATAGCGTTTTACTACCTGCCTTGCTGGGTTTTGCCTTAATTGGCATCATTCTGATCATAACGGTATGTTTGGTGGCACGCAACAAGCGCACCATTGTTTCCTCCGTACGGAAGCGCAATCGAAATGTAAGTATTGCATGCAGTTTTTGCCTCTTTTTCCTCCAGCACAATTTTAAACATTAAAGATTTATGGTTGTCGTTAAAAATAATTTCGTTTTTTTTACTTTTAAGACACACGTAATAGAAATTTGTAGCGCCAACCCAACCCCATTGCCCTATCAACTCAATCGGTTCTATCAAATATTAAGTCATTTCTTATAGCCTAAACTAAACGTTTTTAGTTTATACTACAACCAATCTTGAATAGTTTTAGCACAATTTGGTGTGTGTATATGATATGCATTCAAGAGGCAACCGCTAAAGAAGTTTCATCAACCAATTTGTAAAAATTTCTTTTCAATGAATTTGGTTGTTACAACTAATATTTTATTTTATGCAACCGCATGTCAAAGATGAATTTATTGTGTACTTCAGTTATGAATACCAATGTTTAACAAATGCTAAAATATTAATTTTTGATTTCAAATCATTATCGAAAATTATGATAACTATTAAAAGTAATAAAAAATAATTTGATATTTGAAGAACTCCTTGATTTATTTTGGACTTCTTCAAAAATAAAATCAGAAATAATAAGTAATTAGGTCACATCTTCTAGATTACTTTTACATTATTGTAGATTATATTATTTTTTCACGCAAAATCCAACTTCAATTTTTCACTCAGAATCAATTTTCAATAAAAAAAATAATTTTTAACAGTTTTAAATATATTTAAAATTTGATAAAACGTTAAAAAATTAAATACAATAATATTGTATTTAAAAATACCCATTACTTAAATACTGACATAATAAAACAAATTTTTTTTGTCTCCTGTAGGATATTGAAGAAGCTGGCGCTGAGGATAATACCACCCTACTCACTACCACAAATCTCTCCGATGAGGATTAAATACGTCAGATATTATATACTTTATACGTTAGCACAAGCAAAAGAAACAAATACCAAACATAAAAAAGAAATCATTCGTTACTTGCGTTCGTTCCGTATGCTTTCGCGCGAAATCCCAAAGTAATCGTAATTTATTAAATGTCTAATTGCTGTGTAAGAAAAAAACCACATTCGAAAACTTTAGTAACTACATTTCGAAATTTTACGCTTAAATTTCTAATATATTAATATTAATTACTAAAAGATGATCAACAAAAAGAAGAAGGATATATTTAGAAATGCAAAAAAAATCGCTCACAAAATTAACATTACAATCAGCATTAATTAAGTACACAAAGTATTTAGAATATAAACAAAGTATTAGTATTTGTATTAAGTAATATTACAAAAAAAAAAGTAAATTAAAATGTTATGTTTCAATGTGAACAAAAAAATAAAATTTCAAAATGAAAGATAAAGAAAAAGATAAAGAAAAAGAAAAAGAAAAAAAAAAAGAAAAAGAAAAAGAAAAAGACAAAGAAAAAGAAAAAGAAAAAGAAAAAGAAAAAGAAAAAGAAAAAGAAAATAAATTAAAATAAAATAATATTAAACAAAACAAGAAGAATAAAATAAAATCTATAAAAAACGAAACAAATATTATAAAATATAATAACACAAATAAAAATAAAAACCAAATAATATGAATCAAATTATAAGGAAATAAATAAAAAAATAAAAATAATTCCAACAAATAAAACATTAAAAAGTAAAATAAACAAAAAAAATACATTTTAAATGAAATAACACAAATATATTAAAACAAAATTAAATGTAATAAAAATAATAGAAATGAAATACAATACAATAAAACACTATAAATTAATTTACTAAAATAATAAAATTAAAAAGACCAAATAAAATACAACAAAATGAATCAAAAAAAATAAAACAGTGTGAAGTAAAAACAAAAATAAAACCAACAAAAAAAATAATATACCTGTATAATAAAATAGCATTAAATAATAAGATAATTAATTTATTATTTTTAAATTTAAAATAAATAAAACTACTCAAAACAAAATATAATAAAAAAAACAATACAAAATTAACTAAACTAAAATAAACTAAAATAAGTACAATAATAAAATAAATAAATAAAATGAAATAAATAAATATAAAATAAAACACTTAGTAATAATTTAAGAAAAAACAAAATAAAACAAAACAAAAATATATAAATAAAATTAAGTAAAGAAAAATAAAGCAGAATAAATTAAAAAAACATGAAAATAATATACAAATAATATAAAAAATTATAAATTAAATATATAAATACAAAACAAAATTAAATTGCACAAAACAAAAATTAAAATAAATAATAATAAAACAAAACCCAATAAATTAAATTAAAACACAATAAATAAAAATAAAACAAACTTAATAGAAATAAAAATAAAACAAAAGCAAATAAATTAAAACTAAATATAACAAATTAAGACAAAAATAATTACAATAAAAAACAGAGTAAACAAAACTTAATATATACATATAACAATGCAAGAAATAATATAAAATACATAAATTTAAAAAAAATGAATTTTCACAAAATAAAACAAAATAATAAACAAAACAAACAAAATAATTAAAAAATAAATAAAATAAAAATAAAAGAAATAAAATAAAATATAAATTAATAAACAATAAAATAAAATAACGCGAACCTAAATAAAATAAATAAACTTTAAAAATATAAATAAATACAAATAAAACAAAATGAATCATAAATTTATGATACAAGATGTTTGGTTCACCGATGTCAATAATTCAGGGGATCATTCTATGTCTAAGAAATTGTAAAATAAAATTATGTCCTATTTTGCACCCTGTTTAAGATATAGGGTGTTTTGTCTGTTACATATCTTCCCATAATGTGCTATTGCAATATTCAAAAGATTCTGAATTAAATGGCAGAAAATAATTTGTGTCAGTTATAGTCAATACAAAATTTATTTAACGCGAAAATGGCAAACGAAGTGGAAGTGCGAGAAAATATAATTAAAATTTTTCAAAAACAACCTAGTTGGTCTTTTAAAAAAATTGCCAAGGAGGTAGGGGCTAACCCTAAGACCATTTCTCGCATTATCAACCGATTTAAGGAAGACCTGAGTATTGATCGGAAGAAAGGTTCTGGTAAAAAAAAGGCCCACATGATCGTGAAAAGTCGAAGAAGGTTGTGAATATTTTAAAGAAAGATCCAAGCATATCCGGAAGGAAATTGGCGAGAAAGGCGGATTGCTCAGAATCTTTCGTACGCATGACTAAGAAAGAAGCTGGGCTGAAGACGTACAAGGTCCAAAAAGTTCCGGATAGAAATGCCGTCAAGAATGAAACCGCAAAACAACGAGCTAAAAAGCTGAACCAAGATGTTTTTTAAAAAAATTCGTTGCTGCATAATGGACGACGAAACTTATGTTTTAGCGTACTTTTCTCAGCTACCTGGGCAGGAATTTTATACAGCCGATTTTCGAGGAAATGTCGCTGAAAAATTCAAATCAAAAAAAATGACAAAATTCCCAAAGAAATTCCTTGTTTGGCAGGCAATTTGCAGTTGCGGAAAAACGAGCAGCTCATTCGTAACATCGGGTATAATTAATAGCGAAATATATGTGAAGGAATGTTTGCAAAAAAGATTGCTTCCATTTTTACGCCAACATGAAATGTCCACAAAAAAAGGGAGATGAAGACAACAAAAAAAGTGACCAAAGACCTTCAAGACTTTAAAAGAAAGTGGTCTTCAGCAGCTGTGAGGGTGTCGGACACTACCATTACAACATTAATGGAAGGGGTTCCGGAAAAATTAAAAATTTTTATTAAAAAATATTAATTTCTGGTTTTTTATATTTTTTTTTAAATCTAAAAATAATTTGCAAAATAGATTTTTAGATTTTTTCATTTTTGTAGCGGACAATTTTATTCGACGCAGTCCTTAGTAAATGCATATTACTAACATAACCTAGTCAAGAAAATTGGTTATAAAGTATAATATGATGATAAATAAATAAACATTTTAACTCGAGTTTGAGAAAATTAAATTACCTTGCCAATGGTATATCACATCTTCAAATCATATGATTTTTTCCTTTTTTATAACGTACGTAAAGTTGAAATTTACAAATTTACAAAATTCAAATTTTTACTTTGCCATTGAATTAATATTCATTTATCAACATATTTTACTTTATAACCCATTTTCTTGACTAGGTTATGTGAGTAATAAGCATTTACTAAACACCCTGTATCTCAAACAAGGTGCAAAATAGGACATCATTTTTTTTTATTTTTCTTATTTTTTTGAGTCAAAGAATGAGCGTCAGAATTATTGACATCGATGAACCAAAAACCCTGTATATGGGTATTTCCAGAAAAATGCCAACCACGAAAATGTTCACAGCATTTTCAAAAATAATTACTTCGATTTCCTAGTAATTATAGACAATTTTTGATAACTCATTTTAATCGGTTACGTTCGGAACATTGATTATTAAAAGTGTAGAAGAGCGGTATAAAAAATCAAAAATTGTAAAAAAATTACTCAACTTATAAAACAATAGGAAATTTAAATCGTACTTTTCGTAATAATGATTATTAATATTGTCAAATATAAAATTAAAATTATTATTTTAAAAAAATCGTATTATTTCCATACATAATTTATTAAACACGGAATTTATTCCATAAAGAATTTATTCCATATGGATTTTTTTTTGAAATAACTATAAACCTATAAACCTAATTAGCTATTTTGTTAAATAATTCAAAAAATATATGGTATGCATATATGGGAAATACCCATATATATAATATTATATTATACATAAATAAAACAAAATTAAACAGAATAAAACGAAAATTAAAATTAAATAAATCCAAATAAAACTAAAACCAACTTAAATTAAAACATATCGTCGACGATACTGCAAAACCGCCTAACTGCATGTGAAAATTATGTCTAATTTTGTGTTTTAATCCGGTTATAAATGATAAGTTGATCAGATAAATTAGAGAAATGCCATTATAAGTTATGACATACTTAATTATGTATGTAGTAAGTGCAGAATTGTGATTCAAAAAAGTTGTGTTTCTTCTGTAAAATTCATTTTGTAAGAGGTATTCGAAAATATAGAATGGCGGTTTTGCATTATCACCGATGATATGAAAATAAACCAAAATAAAACCAAATAAAGCACAAAATGGCTTAAAACAAAGACTGTTTCTTGAGAAATTACACACACAATTTTGTTTTTATTTTCAATGATGAACAAAACTAATTAAGAGAAGTCACAAAATGTATTCTTATTTTTATTAATTAATTAAAATGTATTTATCCGAAAAGTTTTATTTGTTTTAATTTGTTTTGTTCTTAAATACCTTATATAAAAAACATTAAAATTAATATATAATTTAATAAATTTTAACGAATAATTTATACTAAATATTCGTCTACATTAAGCAATGCTTTTCAAAACGGTCTCACACTTAAAAAATATTTTTATTTTTAAAATATTAACAACTGCTTACAATCACTTCAAATATTTAACCCACGATATACACGCTTTCAATCAATACTATATAAAATTATATATATGTACATTTGTATAACAATTATAAAAATGTAGTATTTTTTATTCAAATATCCCTCAAAAAAAAAATAAATACAGAACATTATAGCTTATGCTGAGTTACACCTATACGTTAACTCGTTCCATACGATGAATACAAAAGCAAAAAGAGTAAAGTTTAGGAGTTATCAGTGTACACAATAAAATAAAAATTTAAAAGCAACCAAAAAAAAACTTATAACAACACAAACATACTGTAGTTGTAGAAATAATAAAAAAAAATTAAATAAAAATATATATTAACTATTTTTGTAAACGTGTGATAGCAAGTAGTTAGGATAGTGTTTAAATCCGTATAGTGAAAAAGTAGGCCCACAACATACAACCAAAATTTGGTATTATCTATTTCAAAATCGTTTTACTTAGAGCTGTAAAAGGTATCACTACCTGATTATGTCAAAAAAAAATGTTATAACGATTACTCAAAGTGTAAAATCCTAATGCTTAATACGATGCTGTCTACTCTGCAAAATTTTAATAGTTTTTGGTTATTATTTCGATAGTTTTTGGTCCGATTATTTTTGAATTATTTTTTTGCATTTTTAGACTATTTTTAATGTAATTGAAAACAGAAATCAGATATGATTCACGAAGAAAATTGTTTACTGATGATTTGTGAATAAGACATTCATAAAACTGATTTTCTTATTTATGAGTTATATTCATGAATTATGTATTATAATAAGAAAAATTGGAAAATTCATGCATAAAAATCTGTAAATCACATTGCATTTTTTATGAATAGAATTCATAAACTTCACAAATTTTATTATTAATCATAACAGGAGATATTATGAATATTTATTCATAACTTGTGTTTTATAGTACATATTCATTTCAAAATGCGCAGTTTTAAAAAACCACGGGATAACTTCAGTCTAAATAATAACAAATAAGTGGAAAATTGTCATTTGAAAATAAATTTGAAATTTAACAGAAATTAGTTGAAGTGAAGAATTTTTCCATTTTGTTTTTAATGTTCGATTCCTTTTTAATGTTCCTTTCCCATTTTTGATTTTAATCTGCATAATTATGTTTTGTCTAGTGATCTGCTAGCCGTAGCCTTGACACAATGTATGAAATTTTAATCATCCATTATGAATAATATATCATAAAATGTATCCCAGAATCAATTCCTATATCCAGCATCTATATACTCATGGCTTATGACTATCTTATACATAAAACATGAGTAAACATACGCATGATTTTATTCAATTAATCATAATTATTAAATAAAATTATACTTTAAACATATATTATGAATAAAAACCAATAATTATGATTACTTATTCTTGGCTGGATAACATGATTCGTTTTTTGTAAAATGAAAATGAAAATCCGATTGTGTTTTTAATAGGGCTGTGCGATTAATCAATTAATCAAAACTTTGATTAATCAGAATGCTGATTAATTGATTAATCAGAAACCCTGATTAATCAGAACCCCGATTAATCTGATTAATCAGCATTTTAATTAATTTAAAATGAAATAATTTTATTCAATAGCATTTGAAAATTTTGTCAACTTAAATAAAGTGAAAATTTTTTTTTTAAATAATTAAAAAATAAAAGAAAGTGTTCTTAATGTTCAAGAAACACATAATAAAGTATTTTTAAATACTTTGCGATGCAAAAGTTAATTAATCAGAAATTCTGATTAATCAAAATGCTGATTAATCAATTAATCACAATTTTGATTAATTAGAATCCTGATTAATTGATTAATCGATGTTCTGATTAATCAAAAATCTTGATTAATCAATTAATCAGGAAATTGATTAATCATATAATTTGATTAATCGATTAATCGCACAGCCCTAGTTTTTAAGAATATCGAATTTCCTTTTACCACAAAAAATAATAAAAATGCAAGGGTAAAAGAATGAATATATTTGGAAAACACAAATCTAAACAGGATTCAATAGTAATCTATAGAGATTACTTAAAATATGGTAGCCCGAATGGATTTTTTTTTTTAGAATTTCGAATTGTTTTTCAATATACCTCATGAAAAAAAAGTTATATGAAAAATTCTGTGGAAAAATAAAAATTTATCTAAGAATACAAATTCCATATTTTATTTAGATTCATTGAGTAATCGTTATGCAAAGTAATCGTTAACTAAATTTGACAGCCCTGGTTTTACTTTGGTATTTCGAAATTATAAAACTTTAAAAGCAATAGTTGTATTGAGATATTTTGTTAAATAAACAACATTTTATTTTTAAATATTTACAAAAAAATCAGATAAAATGTTTCTATCATTCATTTTTATAACATTTAATTATTGTTTTAAAAATCCTGCGCCACTTTTGAGAGATGTGCATCAAAAAGAATTGATAGAAATTTGAAAAAACAAAAAACTACACCTAATTCTAAGTCACTTTTACAATGTTGTATTGTATGTACATTGTAGCAACACTAAAAAAAATATTTATAAGAAATTCAAGAAATTGAAAAAAACTCAAAAAGCGAAAAACCAAAATTTCTTTATATGTTTAGAATTAAAAGTATTATAATTATAATCAGTTCAGTAACAATATTTAAACAATATTTACAAATATTTAAAAATATCCGCTAAAGCTTCTGCTTAAATAACACCGAGATATAAAGGACATATACTATTTTGATTTTATTTAATTTTTTTTAAATTATTTTTTTTTAATATATAAATTTATAATATAACAAAAAAATATAATTAATTTTTGATATGCATTTAAAAAACCAAAAACTACAGCAGCTTAAATTGCGCCATAGAATTTATGTACATTTTTAAGTAGCCTTAAATGAAAATAAAACACATATTAACCGTGTAACCGTCGCATTTCAATATAAAAAAAATAATTGCTATATAAAAAAAATAGATATATATTCATTTATATATATATATACAAACACACACACGTACATTTTCGGGGATTGAACTATTCGTATATTTTATTTATATTAATTATAATATAGTTCACAGTTGATATTTTATATATTTAGTATTTTAAAATTATAAGAACATTTTCTAATGTTAACTACCATTAATTTATATAACTAATTATTAGTAATATTTATATATATTAAACATTTTATATGCTTATTTATGGGATTTCTTACATACCACCGTCCAACACTGTTTTTCACCAGGGATACCAATCGAAAACGTAATCGAAACGTTACAAAAAATCAGATATACACCGATATCCAATGCGAAAATAGATTTTTTTTTGGTTATTTGTTATAAAATTATTTTTAAATTATGATATGAAGTGTAATTTTAATATACCATTAATATAAAATCTAAAATTTATACTGTAAATGTAAGCTTGTATAAATCGTCACCAGAAAATTTATTTGCCTCAAACGCCATTGAATCGATTATTAGAAAAAAATTGCGATTTAGAGCGATGCTGAATATATCACATTTGATACGAGATATCAAAAAACGGATAACGGTATTAAAAAGATAATATATAACTACTTATATATACTATTCCTAACTCCATTCACCCAAAAATGGCGTTTGAGGCAAATAAATTCTCAACTGTATTGATGGCTTAGTAGAAATTGTTCTAGGATCATGATCGGATCGGGTAAATATTTTGTTGTCATAACCCGACATGAACAATATGATCTGATTTCAATTTTCGATTTCTGTGATGTCAAAATTGTTCAAATGTCAACAATATTATTCAATATGAAATGAAAATTTCGTAATTTTTACGTCAAATCGATAATATGAGTCGACAACTTTGATCGACAAAATTAAATAAACCACCAACTGATTTCTTTAATTTTTTGAAAGATATCGACTCATATTGTCAATTTGGCAATTTTTATTTTTTATGGAAAGAATTTTCTGGACATTTGAGCAATTTTGCCATTTACAGAAACGAGGTGCAGGTCATATTTCTTTATATTATTGTTGAATTTTATTAAAAAAATTGAGTTTTCTTTTTGCCATAAAATGCGAAAAACTTCTTGAATTAAAATTCCAATTCGATTTAATTTAAATTTTGTGTTTCAGTATTAAATTTTTAATCACATAGTATACGAATTTTTTCGAATTTCAAACGTTCTATATATGCGAACAGAATATAATTAATTATTTTTTCTTGGATATACACCCAGAAAAAAATACTATATAAATAATAGTTTTTTTACTATTAAAAATAGTCAATAGGATAAATTATTATTTTAATCGGAAAATACCATTAAATACTAGAAAATACATGACATTGCCATTCAGTTTATATGAAAAGATTTATTTTTTGTATACTATTAAATCAATAATTGTCCTATTGACCAATTTTAATGGGATTTGAGGGAATTTTTTTCTGGGTGTATATATTCTTGATCTGCATGACCTCCTGAGTCGATTTAGCGATTTCCATTTGCCTGTCTGTTGAAATCACGATTGCAGAAAACTAGAAGAACTAGATCAATAAACTCCTAATTTAGATAACTTATACTATATCTATGCTGTACTAACAAAAATTGGCATGGTCGTTCCGTTGTGACCATATGTTCAAAACCCTCATAAAATGTTTGGTCAAATATATATTGACTTTAGGCTCAAATACATTTCCCGTGAACCGATTCGGGGTTCCTAAAAAATATTGTAATTAGATACACCTATCGAATTGTGCATATGCGTATAAAATGAAAGGAAATTCTTCAGTGATTGCAAGTTTGTAGTTATTTTCAGGATTCGTATACCCTGGTGAGCTCTATGCATCACTTTAAATGGTAACCGCACACATTATCGGATATGTTTAGGATATTTAGAGTCGGTTTAGACCGACTATAACTTTCATAATTCTTACTAACTTCATCACACCAACTATCACAATATTCTTACTTCAAAATTTTCAATATGACCTAACCTCCCTTACTGGTTTACTATTAAATTTAGTCAATAGGATAAATATTAAATTAATCGGTAAATACCATTAAATACTACAATATACTATGAAATTTTCATTGAGTTTATATAAAAATATTTATTTTTTGTATAGTATAAATAATATAATTTTCCTATAGACCAATTTTAATGGGATTTTATATATGTTATATACTTCCTTTAAGCATAATTTTTGTGAATTCTGCATAACTCTGAAAAAAAATTAAAAAAATGATTACTTTTGTGTACAACCAAAAGTTAAATTTTGTCGGACGGTATTATCGTAGAACCTATCTTTTATTTCAGTTCATCCCATTTACGAAAAATAATAGAAACTGCATATATACTGATGTCGTTACAATTTAAATAAATTTAAGTAATTATATATTACATACATTTTATATATTGTTTGCAAATATATATTTAAAAAAATGAAATTTAACAAAACATACAAAAAACTATGCATATTTTAACTAAAATCAATGTATAGGCTTGTTATACCATATATTAAATTTTATCTTTACCTACATATACATAAATAAATATAAAAACAAAACAAAAAAAAATTAATTTATTTAAAACATTTAGATCATACGGCAGTATAGTGTGGTAATGTGTGGCATTGGTAATGTCGACAAAACCTGCCTGTTTCCTGCTATAGTATGAAAGCAAAATTGGTAGGCAAATCCCTTGCAATTGTGGTGGGAGCATAAACAAATAACTTCTTTTTGTACAACAACATTTAGGAATTTTGTTTCTTGTGTTTTCGCGAGTTATCGCGAAAAAAATCATTTTGATTATGTATTTTTGGATTCGCAAATGTTTGCTTTTCATAGGAAAAAGGAATGAAGTGCATTGTTATTGTGTTCGATATACCGCTACATAAGGGACCGAAGAAATCAATAACATAACACATTTGAATAACTGTTTTGTAGAAGAAGAAGATTATGTTGTAAGCGAAAATGGTGGAAATAGCACACTCTAACCGAAAAAAGTTGTTAATAAACCATTTTTGTAGTATAGCCTAACTTTCAGAATAAGGTTTCCGTTAAATATTTTCTTTTTCACCAAAACAAATTATTTAACTTTCGGTTAGAACCGAAGAAATCAGTAATAGATTTTCTGTAATATCTCGCAACTAATTGACAGAAATAAATTAATTCTAGTTTAATTTTTCACGAAAGTTGTCGCTTTACTGGCAATGCTTATCGAAACATCCGCAAGACGGTAGTTCCGCGAAATAGCTGGTACACATTTGACCCAATTGAATGATTTAGCAATAAGTTTTGTTTTCTAATAGTTGTATTGAATGCAAAAAAATACATTGCGGTAATTTCCAGTCGAACAGGGGTTATTTGGACAAATATACACATTCGATCTATACCCCAAGTAACCACTTTGTGGCAACTTAAGTGGTAGCCACACAGTTGCCATTAAAGTGTTTGTTCTAAATCATGCGAAATATACTTATTTGCCACCCATTTGCCACCCAATTGCCAGCCCCGGGGCGAGTCTTAGTTGCCACAAATTTTGATCAATTTAAGTTTCGGTTCACCTATTTGGAACTTGAACTGTAATTTTAAATTGAACTGTAATTTATGTGTAGATTAAAAATAAAAATAATAAAGATCCTACGCAGTGCCATTAACGTGAATGTTTGTCCTGTAATAAAAAATAAAATATATAGATGGCATAATAATAGAAGTCTTTACGAACAGAGTTTTCGACAAACTACAACTCTAATTTAACAAACGGTTCAAGTTTTCGGGTTAAAGCTTATATTCTACCCCCTCTAATTTTTACGCGCACACAAAAAAATGCAATTTGTGACAATTTCTTAAAATTGTGATTTTCTTTATTTTTTAAATTATGCTTTTGCGGTGTATATTTTTGCAACACAACTTTTCATAAACATATGTAGTGGATGTTATAAATATGTCGTGTATAATAATATACATTTATTAAATTTTAAAGTTAATTAGCTACATTATATATAAATATGTTCCTATTAGGTTCTTCATTCTATACTTGCCACATATATGGAACATAATACATTTTTTAATTTGCCACTATTTTACCACTTCATAACAACAAAGTTAGCTCCGCCCATTATCGTATCACAGCATTGTGACATATTATTGCATTGTCCCACACATGTTCTTAGCCACCCCTTTGGAACTAAATTTATGTTCCATTATAAGAATGTATGACTTATATATCACAGCATTGCGACATATTATTGCGTATGTCCCATACATGTTATTAGTCACCTTTTAAGGACTACATATTATTAGTTTGCAACACTGGTGTCAGATGTAACTTAAAAGGTACACATATGCCACAATAGTTTGTGGCAATTGTCGAGCCATGGTTGCTTGGTATCAGATACACAAGAAGCTTATTGTTACGATAATGAAGAAAATTGCGCTGGACGATGAGTATATTTAGAGCTTGCGAACCAATCAGATGTAATGTTTAATAATTTATGAAAATAAAAATAGTTTTTAAAATAATAAAAACAAAACTAAATATTAAATTTTTAGACTTTTATTAAAAAAATAAATAAAAAATGACGTATAAATCCACCACGACGAAGTAAACAACTATGTCGAAGTGGAAATAACTACGTCGAAGTGAAATTTAAAAACGTAGTTAGAATTGACTGCGTTTTTACTACGTTACGTTGTCGGAGGATTTTCATTCACGTAGTAGTCGAAAACGTAGTTATCAATAACTACGTTTTGCTCTTGATGTGGTGTAATGGCATTTATTGTTTGTTTTAAAAGCACCTATTAATTAATTTGCAAATAACAAAAAATCGAAAAATTGAAATTCGATTGGACATCTGAATACCCAAAATGCCCTCTAACCTGCAACACTGATCTGAAGTAAAAAAAAATCCCTTTAAATCAGTGAAATATTCACAATATCTGGCAACACTTCAGCACTTCTGTCAATGGCACTGACACAACAATAATACTGAACAGTGCTCAGTTTGCAACAGCAAATGAAAACTTAAGTAATTGAACAAAGAAAATTAATTTTTGTGAAATATCCACGCGCAACTAAATAAATATTGCTTAATGTAAGCAAAATAGAATAAATTTAAAGTTTAACAAAATTCAAATTGTAGAACAAACAGCGCGCACAAAAAACATAAAATGCGACATAAATAAAATGGAATAGGAAAAACAACAAAAAGAGTAGTAGCAGCCGCAGCAGTGTAAAATACAACAACAACAAGAGCAGCAGCGCAAAGAACAACAACATTAATTGCTGCACAAACGGAGGCCACAAAACCATAAAAAACCTTATCGCAAATTAAAAAAAAATAACGAAAAAGAAACCTAGCAGCAAAACATAGGCCAGGCAGCGCGAAAGACACGGCAGCGAATTTGGCAAAAATAAAAAATACAAATTACATGACGCCCACAACAGCGCCGAACAGAACGGAAACTGCAGCTAATTAGCAATTCAAACAACGCACAGGAAGCGCCCACTTTAGTTAGTTATAGACAGTATATAGTTAGACACAGACAGACACTGCGAGCTAAACATGGCCAATCTGCCGGACAAAAAACGCAACACATTCATGAGCTACGTTGCAACGCCGCCCAGCAGCAGCAGCGCGGACGCAAACAGCGACGAATGGTGTCTGGGTGAATTGCGCGACGTTTATCTTTGCAAGCCGCACATGTTACCGCATGAGTTGTATGTAACATCGGCGCCCGCCTATATGTGGCCAGCGACCACAAAAATCAGCGAGGCCAATGCAAAAGAGTCGATTTTTGGGCTGCTCACCGTGACCAACTTCAAGTTGGCCTTTGTGCCGCATCACAAACATCATCAGCGCGCCGCCGAGCTGGCAGCGCATCAGCAAAATCTGCTGCTGGACAAGTACGATGTGACGCTGAACAATATCGATCACATTTATCAACTGCTGGACACGAAGAGCAGCAGCAAAAAGAAACGCATCGAGCAGCAGCACAAGGTGAGCTCACGCATTGTGGCGCTGCATATTGTGTGTCGCAATTTTCGGCTGCTCAAGTACACATTTCGACAGACGACGCCTGATGTCACAGATGATGGCAAAAAAATCGCCGAAGCGCTGACGCGTTTCACGCACACCACACGGCACGATCTGAGTTTTGCCTATGGCTATAAGGAGCCCTACTACAATACGCTCAAGTCGGGCGTGAGCATGTTTCAGTCGAAGAACGACTGGGCGCGCGAGTTGATACGTTGCGGTGCGAGCGAGTGGCAGGTGTTGAGCTCAGAAAGTGTGCCACAGCTGCAGCAGCAACGCGTGCCACGCAAATACACGCTGCCGCCACACTGCGTCATACCGAAATGTTGCAGTATAGAACAGTTTATCGATCAATCTCGTGCTTTTTGTGATTCACGAAGCGCTTTTTGGGTCTACAGCTTTGGGCCGGCAGCGCTGCTGCGTATGGCCGAACTGCATCCGGCGGTGCCAGATACAAAAATCGAGAATATAACGCTGGAGTTAGTGCGTAAATCACATGCAGCGCGCAGCTCACCCATAATACTGCAGCTCAGCGAACGGCTGCCCAGCGTGCAGGATGTGCAGAGCGCATATCTAAAGTTGCGACGGCTCTGCACGCCCGAAGGACCCTCGCAATTTCTGCTGCAAGATGCAAAGTTCGGCGCTTTACTCGAAAAGAGCAGCTGGCTCTTTTATGTATCGCTTTGCTTGCGCCTCAGCTGTGAGGCGGCGCTCCATCTCAGAGAGGGCATCACTTGCGTGCTGCAGGAGGCAACGGCGCGCGATATGTGCTGCCTGGTGTCGAGTCTTACACAAATAATACTTGATCCGCACTTTCGCACCATCGACGGCTTTCAGTCGTTGGTGCAAAAGGAGTGGATAGCACTGGAGCATCAGTTTCGCACGCGCCTCGGACATGTCAGCAATGCCGCGGATGATGCCGCCGAGTCGCCGTTGTTTCTGCTCTTTCTCGACTGTGTCTGGCAGCTGCTGCAACAGTTTCCCGCTGAATTCGAGTACAGCGAAACGTATTTGACCACCGTGTGGGATGCTTGCTTTCTGCCCATCTTTGATACGTTTCAATTTGACAGCGCCGCTGAACGGCAGCACGCGGTGCGCGAACAACAGCTGGTGCTGCGCCCCGTCTGGGACTGGAGCGAACAGTTTGCCGAGCAGGACAAGGTCTTCTTTACGAATCCCTGCTATCAGCGCAGCATAAATGCGCCGCACAAAACGACGGCCGAACGACGTTCAGTCGCAATGTCGCTGCCGCCCGGCGCTGTGATGCTACCCGGTTTGGCGTCGAATTTTAATGCGACGCTATTTGCGCCGCCCTCAACAATACCGCTCGATCGTTATCTGCTGCCGTCGCACACTATGTGTGATCTGCGCATCTGGCAGCAATGCTACTATCGCTGGCTGCCGCTGCTCGAAATCAAATACGGCGGCCTGCCGCAAATCGATATGTATCAGCGTTTGTTGCTCGCGAACATTGCTAAATTGCAGCGCGCACTGGAGCTGAATGACTTTGATGATTTGCCGGATGTATACTATGCGCTGAGTGGTGAACAACGCAGCGCCGTGGTGTCTACTAACGTGAGACGTCACAGCATTGATGGCGTTGAGCGGCGCATTAAATCGACCGCGAATGGTGTTGACTATGGTGGTGGTAATGGTGGTGGTGGTGGCTACGGCGGTGCTTTGCCCGCCATCTCGTCGTTCTTTCCGTTCAGCATGAATCTGAGCGAGTCGCAGCAGCTGTGCGATATACTGACCCACAGCAATGAGCTCATCATGGAGGGCTCCATCATGGAGCGGCTGTCGTTCAGGCACAATTCAGAGTAAATCACTTTTATTTTTGATTGTTATATATTTTGTATTATTTTTCCTTTGTAATTTGCGCGATATAATGAAAGTCGTAAGGGCAAGCAACGTATTTGTGGCAGTGTTTAAAATGGTCGGCATATTCGCCAAAGGCGATTAAGTGCATTTTTCTAAATAAAATAAAACTATTTTCTGAAAAAAATAATTGCTTGATACACTTGAAAAGAATTTAATTTTCTTTAAAAAATAGAATAACACATATTTGAAATACTTCAAAAGAATATAATTTTCGTTAAAATATATAAATTTTTATAAAAAAAAATAAAATTTTCATAAAAAAAATAATTTAAATTTTCTTTAAAAAAAATTTAATTTTCTTTTTAAAAATATTTTTCTTTTTTTTTCAAAAAAATATAAATTTTATAAATTTTCTTTTAAAATGTAAAATATTCGTTAAATATTGAATGAAAAGAATTAAATTTCCCTTCAAAAATTTAAAAATTGAAAGTTCTTTCTTTGAAAAAAAATAATTTTATCTTAAAAAAATTTAATGTTCCTTTAAAAAAATAAAAATTTAGATTAAATATTGCTGAAAATCATTTGATATTTCATTGAAAAATTAAATTTCCTTTTGTTTCTACAACAAAAATAGTGAAATACAAAAACAGTATAAATAATGTTAGTCGATTTTATAATTTTTGAAGTTTTTTTTTTATTTCAATATAGTAAACCATACAAATGGTTTAATAATGTTTTATTCAGTATTTTTAAATTATATAAGTTTATTTGAATCAAAAGCATAAAATGTATTATTTGTCTAAAGTGCATTATATTTATAAAATAAAAAAATTATAAAAATTAATAATTTTTCTTAAAAAAAAAAATAATTTTTATTAAAAAAAAACAAAATTTATTAAAAAAAATGTCGATGCAGTTTTTAACATATTTTCGACATATTTCAAACAGACAAAGGCGTAGTTTGTATCACAAGTTGTTTGTTTTCAGCACGGTCCCAAAATATGGCGTGAATCTGCCATTAAAATGCCATCAAATTTTACATCCGCTATACACTTCCCAAAATATTCCATTTATCTGTGCGTTTGCCGGAAATATGCTCGAAATATTCCTGAAAAATGCCAGAAATTTTGTCTCGGAACATATCAGTTGACCTCATCTCCCCAGACACAATTTTTGGCAGGGTCGAGGCAGTTTTTAACATATTTTCGACATTTTTCAAACAGACAAAGGCGTAGTTTGTATCACAAGTTGTTTGTTTTCAGCACGGTCCCAAAATATGGAGTGAATCTGCCATTAAAATGCCATCAAATTTTACATCCGCTATACACTTCCCAAAATATTCCATTTATCTGTGCGTTTGCCGAAAATATGTCGAAGTATTCCTGAAAAATGCCAGAAATTTTGTCTCGGAACATATCAGTTGACCTCATCTCCCCAGACAAAATTTGTGGCAGGGTCGAGGCAGTTTTTAAACATATTTTCGAAATATTTCAAATAGAGAAAGGCGGAGTTTGTATCATCGGCTGTTTTTTATTTGCCCGTTCCCCAAATATGGCGTGAATCTGCCATTAAAATGCCATCAAATTTTACAATCCGCAATACATTTCCCAAGATATTCCATTTAGCTGTGCGTTTGCCGGTAATATATCCAAAATATTCCAGAAAAATGCCAAAAATTTTGTCTCGGGCTGTATCAATTCCCCAGAAAAAAAATTTTTGGCAGTGTCGAGGCAGTTCAGAAACATTTTCTCGACATATTTCAAGCGGACAAAGGAGGAGTTTGTACCAAAAGCTGTCTGTTTTCTGCCCGTTCCCAAAATATGGCATGAATCTGCCATTAAAATGCCATAAAACTTAACAACCTGCTATACACTTCCCAAAATATTTCATTTATCTGTGCGTTTGCCGGAAATATGCTCGAAATATTCCTGAAAAATGTCAAAAATTTTGTTTCGGAACATATCAGTTGACCTCATCTCCGCAGACAAAATTTTTGGCAGGGTCGAGGCAATTTTTAAACATATTTTGGACATATTTCAAACAGAGAAAGGCGGAGTTTGTATCACAGGCTGTTTGTTATTTGCCCGTTCCCCAAATATGGCCGGAATCTGCCATAAAAATTCCACAAAAACGTACAACCTCCCGAGACAAAATTTCTGGCATTGTTCGGTTTATTTCGGACATATTTAAGGCATGCGCACAGCTAAATGGAATATCTTGGGAAGTGTATAGCAGGTTGTAAATTTTTATGGCAGATTTACGCCAAATTTGGGGAACGGGCAGAAACAGACAGCTTTTGATACAAACTCTGCCTTTGTCTGTTTGAAATATGTCGAAGTAATGTTTCTGACCTGCCTCGACCCTGCCAAAAATTGTGTCTGCGGCTGCTATACACTTCCCAAAATATTCTATTTATCTGTGCGTTTGCCAGAAATATTTCAGAAAAATGCCAAAATTTGTGTTTCGGGTTATGTTAAAGAAAGTTTGCTAAAAATAGTTAAAAATTAAATATAAATATTAAATATTCATTTTTGTTCTGTTAAAATACAAAACAGCTTAATTTACACAATAAAACTTTTTTTATATTCAAATTTATTAAATACGTTTTATAGAATATAAAATCAGATGAATTTATTTGAAAACATTTTATTGATGATTTTTTTTTATACGAAAATGCGATACAAATATTAGTATTTTTTTCGTCTATTTGAAGTTTTTTCCATTTAATTTTTCTTTTTCAATTTTTTTTTTTTCAATTTCATTTTTTTTTTTAATTTCAATTTTTTTGTTTTTTAATTTTTTTTTATTTCAATTTCATTTTTTCAATTTCAATGCAGAAAACGATAAAAATGTCTGCAGAAAAATTGCATAATTAAGTGTATTTCATTTATAGGCTATTTTTCCGGCTTTCGATCGAATTCCAATCGAATTTCATATGAACATTTCTAAAAAATAAGTTTTTGAATTCGATGGCTCAGTACAGACATTTATTTTTCAAATGATATCAATCACTTTGCTTGGATTAAAACGTTTAAAATACGTTTGGAGAACAATTTGTTATATTGTGACATCGAATTCAAATGCGTTTGTTTACAAATTTGATATGAAATTCGAACGTAAGCCGGAACATGGCTCAATATTTTGTTTTTTTTATTCAAAAATATAAACACGCATAATTATTGATAATTTAATCCCTCTTAAAATTTAAAATCAGCTTTGTGATATTTTGTTCTATACCAAATTTGACAAAAAAAGTCGAATCTAATTTTAGAGTTATCTTTCCATCATCTTTCCATCATGAAATGGCAAACCTTACTGAAGAGAAATGTCAAAAGAGCGCCAAGAAATATGGCGTCGTTTGCTGTCCCTGTCGCTCTACTGTTATAGCGCCCTCGTTGAAAAACCCTTGAAAAAATCTTTTGTAGCGCTCTTATTGAAAAACCCTTTATTAGTGTTTTTAAAATATAGAAAATATATGTATATTTTTTATTAAACTTTATTAAAGAAACCAAGAAAAAATTTAAATTTATTTTCTTTTGAATATTTATAACATAAAATGTGCTTATAAAAAACATAGAAATTGAAAACCTTCAAAAATAAAAGAAAATCACAATGCAAATATTGTTATATTTTATTTTAATGCATCAGCTAATTTTAATATATTTAAAAACATCGAATTTTTAAAAACCTAAATTTATAAAAAAAACATCGAATTTCTAAAGTTATTTTAAACATATTTCTTGGAACTTTTAAAAGGTTCAAATTTAACAAAATCGAAAGAATTTCAAATAGTGCAGCTAAATGCAATTTCTATGTTTTTTTTAAACAAAAAATTAAATAAAGTTTTAAATAAATAAAATATGAATTCATTTAATGAAAATAAATCATGCACGGGTTTGTCAGAAAATTAATTTCAAAATTAAAAAAAAAACATAGAATTTCATACAAAATACTCTAAAATCAGAATTAATTATGCCGCATTATTTGTTATCTTTTTCATCAGTATAACAAAGTACTGTACACTCCTTGAAGTACTTTAAAAAAATGCATAAAACGAATTTAGCAAAACATAGAAATTGGAAGAAATGAAAATAAAAAACCTATAAATCGTTTAATATTTGCAAACATTTCATACAAAATAATAATATATACTAAAAATTGCTAAAATATTTAATAAATGTCATCAAAAATTTTCCACTTATTAAAAAAAAAACATAGAACATCATAGAATTTACAAAAAAAAAAACAACTTAAAAATGTTGCTGCTTAATTAAAATTAATAGTGTTGAATTTTTTTATCAATCAATCGAACAAACGCCCCTTTGCTGTTTTTTAAATGAAATTTAATTTTTTTGAAAACATAGAATTTAATAAAAAATAGTAAAAAATCAAATTATTCGTTTAATATTTGCAAACATTTCATACAAAATAATACTATACACTAAAAAATGCAGTCATAAATTTTAAATTCATAACAAAAAAATATAGAACATAATTTTTAAAAAATAAACAAACTAAAATTTTGTAACTTCTCAAAAAAGTTAAACTCCCCAAATACATATTTCCAAAAACCTCTTTTTTTATTTATGTTTATTGTTTAATATTTTAAAAATTAGTTGACAATTTCAAAAGTTTAAATAGCATTCAAAAGAATTATATGTTCTCATTAAATTATGCCAATGTTGGTTTAATCGATTAGAGACCGTGAGATATAAACGAATTTTTGTAAACCTATTATTTATTATGAGCCGCGGTGGCTCAGTGGTTAGTGCGTTGGACTGCGAGCCGAAAGGTCCCCGGTTCAAGCCTGGACTGGGGGCTAACAACATCTTTTCATAGAAACATTTTTCTATACCGCGCTACCTCTCGTCAGTAAATGGCAAACCTACGAGAGTAAAACCATTGCCTATGAAAAGCTCTCACCCGCCGTTCGGATTCGGCAATAAACTGTAGGTCCCACCACTTTGAGTACAAATATAACACGCACAGCTCAAAATGGTGAGAGAGCTCGGCCTAAGTTCTTATAGGACTGTAGTGCCAAACTATTATTATTATTATATTATTGAAATTTTCAAAATTTTGCGATGTTTATTTCTACAATTTTTGTAAAATAAAAAGAAATGTCATGCCAAAGGGCGAATGTGCATTTTTAAAAATGTTGAGAAATCAAATTTTAAAGTTTGAAGTGCTTTAAAAATTAGCAAAATTTATATTTTTTTTTCAATATTTTCTGTTATTTAGGTTTATTTGTCAATTATTATAACGTATTTAAAATATCTTTAGATTTGGACAACCTACTGAATTATAAATACGGATTTTGTGAGACTATATCCTGATCAAAACGGAAATATTTTTGTTTTTTATGCTATAACTTTTTATTAGCGCAAGATAAAATAGTAATGTATAGGTATTAATTGTTTGTTTTTAAGTACCTATCGATCTGCATCATTAATTAAAAATATTTTGTCAAACATTAATTTGCTATTTGTTATTTGCAGGAAAAAATGTTTGGCAAAATATTTTTAAATAATGATGCCAATCGATAGGTGCTTTAATAACAAACAATAAATACCTTTACACCACTATTTTATCTAGTACCAATAAAAAATTATAGCAAAAAAACGAAGAAATTGGAAAAAATTTAAATTCTTGTCATGTCAAATGGGCGAAAATTTTCGTTTTTTTGCTATAACTCTTTTTAATAAATGATGCAGATCGATAGGTGCTTTAAAAACAAACAATTAATACTTTTACATTACTATTTTATCTTGCGCCAAGAAAAAGTTATAGCATAAAAAACAAAAATATTTCCGTTTTGATCAGGATAAAGTCTCACAAAATCCGTATTTATGATTCAGTGGGTTGTCCAAATCTATTTTACATACGTTATAATAATTGACAAATAAACCAAAATAACAGAAAATATTGAAATTTTTTAATTAATGAAGCAGACCGATAGGTGCTTTGAAAACAAACAATAAATGCCTTTACACCACTATTTTATCTTATATCAATAACAAGTTATGGCGAAAAAACGAAAAGATTCGCCCTTTTGGCATGACGAGATTTTCAAATTCATCCTTTTGGTTTTGTCATTTGTTGCTAGAAATATCCAACAAAATGACACGTGATTTTGGCACAGCATACTTTAGGATAAACTACATTCAAACATGTAAAAAAACGCAAATGTCAAAAATGGCACATTCACCCCTTTGGCATGATAGTGACGATATGTGTTCATTAAATTTTGCCAACGTTGGCTTCATCGATTAGAGATCGTAGGATATACATGAATTTTTTAAATCTATTATTCAAATATTCAAAATGTTGTGATGTTTATTTCTGCAATTTTTGTAAAATAAAAAGCAATGTAAGACATATCTAAAAACAATATTTCTTGGTATACAAAATTTGTTTAAAGAGTATGGAAGATTTCATAATATGTAAAACTTATCAAAAACTTATTTATTATTATTTATTATTATTATTATTTATTTATTATTATTATTTGATTATTTATTGCCAGATACTAAAAGATTAGATTATATAAACCAAATTCTATATAACAAAACTTTAAAAATAACACTGTTTTATTTTCAATATGACAAGTGTAATTTTTTTAACAACATAAATTTGTTGTTTTTCTTTGATTTAATGCCACTTAAACTCTTTTGAGATAAAAACCACACACTTTACTACGTTCATACTTAATATTAAAGCATACCAATTTAAACACTGCTTGATTTCCGTTTATAGCCCGAGTTCAAAAATGCAAAATTATACAATTTATTTTCAAAATATATTCAAAAATTAAAGTATATATTATATATTTATATAAAACATGCATATATTAAAACAATAATTATAACAATAATAATATTAATAATTCTATTTTATAGCGAGTATTATAAAAATATGAATTTCTTTTCACAAATTCATTTTCTTGTTTTATTTTACTAATTTAATTTTTCTTTATTTTTTAATTTTCTTAAACTACAACATTATTTAGTCATTGCGCAAAAAAACATGTTGCAAATGTCGGCAGTTAAATATTATATTAGTTATTATTTTTTGTTTGTTTTAATTATTATAATTTTAATTATTTAAATGTAATTTTTATTAAATGTAAATTAACTTAAAGAAAAGTTGTGTTAAAATAGTTATACAAGCATTATAACAAACAGTTAGTTTTGATAGTAAACATTTTTGTATTATTAATAAATCGAAAACATTATTTTTTTAGTAATTAACTAATGAAAAACTAAAAAACTACGAAATCTTATACGAACATTTTCAAAAAATATATATATTATAATGTATTCCAAAATTGTTGTATTTATATTTAAAGCGAATTATTGTGTTAAAAATATAAAATCTTTTTATTATTATTATGCGCAAATAAAGTGAAATCAAACGAACATAGTTTTTCATTCATTAAAAATATTAGTTTTCTGCATTAAAAAGTATCGTTTGATAATTTTGAAATTGAAAGTCTATTCTAAAGCAATCCCCAGACAAAATATACGGCAGATAACAGGCGGGCAACAGGCAAACAAATACAAAAATCAATAAATTTTCAGCAAGTTTCCGGCAGACAAAGGCGGAGTTTGTATCAAAACATGTCTGTTGTCTGTCCTAGAACTAGAAGCATGTCTAACGGCAAACTATATGGAATGTGATGGACTATCTGTTCTGCATTCTCCAGTTTAGAGAATGTCTTATGCTCGTCTTACGGTGAACGAGGACAAGACAAGGTACCTTTTGCCAACAAGTACCCGGCGTCTTGGACAGTACGTCACTGTTGACACCCACAACTTCGAAGTCGTGAAGGAATTCGTCTACTTAGGTACCAGCATTACCAAAGATAACAACGTCAGTCTTGAGATTAGCCGAAGAATGACACAGGTGTTACTTTGGGCTCAGTAGGCAATTGAGGAGCAGAGCTCTCTCTCGACGAACAAAAATTATGCCAGTCCTATGCAGGACGCTTGCCAACACCGATGAGCTCACTCATTAGGAACGTTCGAGAGAAAGATTCTTCGGAAAATATATGGCCCGATATGCGTTGAAAACGAGTACATAATAAGATGGAACGATGAGGTGTATGAGCTCTACCACGATAGAAGCCGCATTAAGTTCCAGCGCCAACGCTGGCTTGGACATGTCTAGCGTACACTCAGAAGAAAATGTCCCATTAAGTACTTAATAGTACGACCATTAATCTTATGGTTCATGAAATAATAGTTTTTTCTTTTTGAATCAAAAGTTTTCTAATTAATTTGATAGTATTCGAAAAATTCTGTACCATGAATCTAAATATTTCAATATTATAATTTTTAATAGAATAAATACTATTGTTTTAATGGTTTCCTCCTATAATAATAAACGTGGCATAAAAAACGTAAACAGGAATATAAACTTGTTCGTTTTGTACGTCATTCTGCGTGTTTGTGTTTGTTAAAAATGGTCGCATTCATTTTTTGTAATAATCCACATTATTAATAGCGACATTGGTATGGAATTAATGTATTTAATGTAAATTCATTATATTTAACCGTTTTCTATTTATTACAGATAATACAGATAATTATGGCGACGGACTCTAAATGCAGACTCAAGTATTGGAAACTGAAGCGAACATTGAATGTGCTATAACCATTTGCAACGAGAAGTGTCCATTTATGAGTGTGATTTTTTAAAAGTGAATTTCAGTTTCGACATTTAATTAAAATAAATTATATAGTAAATTAACTAAAATAAATTTTTGTTTTAATAAATTATTAGGAAATGTAATTCGACTATACTATAAAATTAATAATACTTATCATTAAATATTTATATGATTTGCTTATTGTAATTAAAGGAGCACATTATAAAATTTATGGTACAACAAAATATTGTAATAACAGTTCCAATATTACTGAATTAATGTGACGCATCCTATTGACTAATTTTAATAGTATAAATTATTGTTTTTCTATTGAAATACTATTAATTTACCATGTTTTTTTTCTGGGTGTATGGATGAAAGCGTTCCAGCAAAAAAGTGATATTACTCGCATTCTAATAAATAGTACTTTGGTAGTACTTTCAACCAAATCGGCAGCACCATAAAATCCACCCGCATAAAATACATTTGACAAAAAATCCACCTTTGCACAAAATTCTGAGTTCTAAAAATCCAGTTGTACAAAATACACCCGAACAAAATCCAATTTTATATATCCAACTTTTATTTGGTACAGATTCCACCTTTTGGTACAAAATCCACTTTTTATTTGGTCCAACGTAACGGTAAAATTGATGAACCTGAAATCTAGAAAGTCTAGAGTCCTCATGCATGAATGAATGGTGGTACTTTTTCTTTGTACCGACCATTCGTGGATATGCAGAGGGACAAGTAATTCTTTCAAATCATTGCCATATGAGAAAGAAGGAGACAGAGTCGCACTGTGAATTTTTCCATGAATTATGTCCTATTGCTTGCATAAAAAACATTCCTCTGAATCCAGGGGGGTGACTCTGTTTCGCGATTCGAAAGTCAATGCTATACGAAAGTCAATTTTATTCGAAGGAAAAAGCGACACGAAGTCAAAATCACACAATCTAACGCAATCGTAAAGATAGTCGAGTCTTTACTTTGTGTGTTTTATTGCGAAAGTTTCAAATTTAATGCGAAAGTCGCTCTATCAAAGTACTATTTATTAGAATGCGAGTAATATCACTTTCGAATCGTGTTACTGGAGTAACACCCCAGTAAGAATTATAACTTATTAAAAAAAACAGTATTAAATTAGTTCCAACACAGACAAATCATACCCATTTTTATTATCAGGTATCATAGGTATACATATAACTTAAATACTAAGTTTCCTTGCTCAAGCTGTATTTGTTTTTCTGTAATTGTGATTTCAACCGAGATATAGACGAACAGACAGACATCGATAGATCGTTCAGGCGGTGACATTGATATATAATATATTGACGCCTCTTACGAACGCCTCTTAATACACGCTAAAATTTGCTTTCGAATAACGTCCTTCATAACTACAATAAAAATGTATAAATTCATTAACGGCATTCATATTAAACGCATAAATCTGTCGTAAAAAATCAATTTAAGTTTACTCGTTTATTCTTTTTAAAAAATTGTTGATGCACTTTAATTTTTAGTTGATTCAATAAATATCACTCCGCAACACAATAAATAATTTATACATAAATATACTGAACTTTCTCGTATAATATTCTCATACAAATTTCGGGTACATTTCTATAATTTACGAAATGTTCACTAGTTTTATGCGGTTGATATGACACCCCTTATTGTAATTTGAATTATATGAGCTAAAAAAATTAAAAAGTTACGGCTGATGAAATGAATAATCAAAATACAGAAGAACATTTCATAATTCAGTGTCACTGGAATCCGTTGGAAAGTACACTTTACTTTTGTAATTTCAACGGATTCACAACGTACCGTTCTGTCAAGAATGTTGGCCTGTTAAAGGCTGGTCAAACAGTATTCTCAGATGATTTACGCTTCGGTCCGTCGAAACGATAGTACTGATTCGAAATACATTTCAATGGTCCTCTTTACTGGATCGTTTTTGCATCCATAAACCGGAACATTAACGGAATCGTATTACTTATTTCTGTTCCGTATACTGTCCCATTAACGGAACGTTTTGTTTCTTTTCAGAAGAAAATAATCACATATTATATAATAGCATACAATTTTTAGCTAAGAAACTAAACATTATTTTGTGGGATAAAAATAGTCAGAGCACTCAGACGAAACAATCACTTTTTTTTCACAAAAGGAAGAAAGCATGATACAAATATATACATTTGTATCATGGAAGAAAATTAAAAATTGAATTAGTGAAGTTTGGAATTTATTGAGAAGTAGTTCAAATTATAATTATAAAAATCATAGATGTATTATAGAATAAAATACTTCACACAGTATTACTGCAGAAAACCGATTTTTCTCGTTTACAAACTGTCAAGCATGCAATGCAACGATGTTCATGAAAATTGTAGTAAATTTAATGCATTCCAATTCAAAATGAAATACGTTACCTGAAACTCAGCCATGTCTTCTGTTTCATTTCCGCTTTCAAACACACCAAACGAGGACACACAAAACTTTTTAAATTGGTAACTGAATTTAAATAAAATTGTTGGGACATTTTTAAAATAAAATTAATCTAATTCCATAAGTTACTAAACACGATGTCAAACAACAAAACTCCACTCACTCTGGAAGAACACAACAAGGTGATCGCACAATCTTTTGCCTACATACTGCAGATGACGCGCAACGAGGAGGTGCTCGCCAGAATGCGCCGCGCTCTACAAATAAACGATATGTCACAGGCGGAGCAACGCATTGAACTATTGCTGAACAAAATCGATCAGAAGCAACTTGCTAAAATGCAGGCAAAGAAAAAGTAATGTTTTTCAGTGGACAAACATTGCAGTTTTATTAAATATGCTTTGCATTTTTAATTTTACTTTTTTTTTGATTTTCATGAGACTCGAACAAAAAAAGCTTTGAATTTTTTAATGTTATTTCGAAATTACTTTAAAATATGTTTTCTTTGTGTTTAAATAAGTATAAAGTTACGTTACATTTGATGCATTTTCATTGTTTTTTTTTTCTTTTTAATTTCATGTTTTATTAAAATTAGTCTGTGTCGTTCTGTTTCTTCTCCTTTTTCGCCTCGGCAGCTGCATGTGCTTTAAGCAACACACTTTCGATTCCAGCCTTCTTCAGCTCCTCGATGAGGTCACCGCTCTGGTGCATCTCCAGCAAAATGTCACAGCCGCCGACAAATTCGCCATTGATAAAGACCTGTGGTATTGTGGGCCAGTCGGAGAACTCTTTGACGCCTGTTAAAAAACATAAAAAAGATTTATATAATAGTTTTACATTATATTTTTATTTTCGACTTACTCTGTCGCAATTCCTCGCTTTGCAGCACATCGTGCGCATCATAGGTGACGCCATGCATGCGCATTATTTGCACCACCGCATTGCTGAAGCCGCATCGTGGCGCCTCTGGGTTGCCCTTCATGAACACCACAACCTTGTTGGTGCGCACCAACTTCTCGAGGGCCTCCTTGTTAAATGTGGGCTGCTCCGTAGAGGTGGTGGTGCTGCTATTATAACGCGCTGCAGCCGCCGCCAATGTGTTTGTACGCATCAGCGTCTGTGAGCCCAAAGTCTGGCGCACAATTTGTCTCACAACTGTATTCAACATCATTTTGTTTGGCTGTGTTTTTTTGTCAAATATCTGTCTGCAGCGTTGAAATTTAATTCGCACAAAGTTAACCGACCACAATTTGCGTTATAAAATTTCGAATTTCCTCGTGAATCAGAAAATTGTGTTGAATTATATCATGACAAAATCAGCTGTTTGCTGTCGCAATGCTTCTCACGCACAGATGGCGCTGCCATCGACGAAGAGCGTTGCCAGCAAAGACTATAAGACGTGCGACTTTGCAAAAAAAACTTATTCAACATAGCAAAATTCGGTTTTTTATGATATTTTCGTTTTTTTATGATATTAGAACACGGACATAGACCACAACACATGAAACTCCGTCAAAGTAGTTGTAAAAATCGTTTTGTTAGTGTGGGTCGCAGTCAACTTGGACAATAATACCTAAGCTTTTCTCATTTTAGGGGGTAAAATCCCTATATATTCAACATATTCACCACTGCTTTAAATGTTTGCCAAACAGGATTTTTTATAAAAAAAATCATTTTCTGGCAACATAACGACTCTCAAAAATATTATAAACAACGTTTTAGTTTATATACTAATTTAGTTTTATTCAAAAAGCTCAGTCACTCGATATTTAATCGATTTAGAAATGAATTGTGGACGATATCGTTTTCTAGGAGAAATGCATATTCAGTATAAGTGTATATTTCGCTTAACAAGCGTACAAAACTGTCAAATATAATAAAATTAAAAATTTCCGTAGGGAATGAGATAATAAGATCGCTCATTCCTTCAGTAAATTCACTGTGTTAGATCATTTTGACATCCTCATAATTTTACTAAAGCGTAATATAGTTCCAGCTTAAGTCTGAATTATCACTCAACATCACCGTTTTATAACATATGTATATCATTGATATATTTTCTTCTATTTGCTTCAAATAAGTAATAAATATTTTAGTTTTTTTTGTCTAAAATTATGATTTAATTAAAATAATATTTTGTTTTGTTTTATCAATTTGTAAAACTAAGTTTTCACTATAAAAAAAAACCGGTTTATAATATTATTAATATTAAAATGAACCTTTAATAAAGTTAAATTTATATTGTATTATATGCAAAAGTTTAGTCCCTTTTTCCCTAAACTACTGAAAAGGGGGGAAACACTTGTCCTTATTCACCACTTTGTTATTTTTTTTTCTCGTAAATTTTCCAAATTTTATGAGAAAATGCAAATATTTCTATACTTTTCTGTTAAACTATGAATTTTCGGCATAGTTTTAAAAAATTAGTGTTCATTTTTAGACTCGTTGCGTGCAACTCCAAACTTCTGCATTTGAATAGTGCAGTTGAAAAAAGTGTGTAAATTTAGCAATTTTTTTCAGCTTCTGAATTTACAAACAGCTGTTTTGAGATGTCAAAAATTTTACATGGGGAAACATCAGCAATGCTAGCAGAGATGCGGCAGAGCTCATGTATGCAATCCGTGTATCAAAGACTATAAGACACTGGTTCCCAACTTGTGGGTCGCTATGAGAGGTTCAGATTACACTTTTTTTAATAATTTAATTAATAGAATTTTAGAATTTTATCAATATGACATATTAAATAGTAAAGGTATTAAAAATAATAAGAACTCTTCTAATAAGTTACAAAAGTGCAACCCTGAGTTTGATATCGCTGCAACAATCGATTATTTTAACATGTATTTCGAATCTCTAAAATGTCGTTGTCGTATAATCAATCCGAATTTAAAAATATTTGATAAAAGAAAACTGCAACTTTCAAAATCTCTTCAAATGGCAAAAATTCGTAAATATTCAGATGATTATTTGAAATTTGGTTTCACTACCTTGAGTAGCAATGGCGTTGAGAGACCGCAATGCGTGTTATGTGAGATAGTTCTGCTAAATCTTTGAAACCTTCAAAACTCAAACGCCACTTCGATACAAAGCATTCCAAACATAATGGAAAGAATTTACAATTCTTTCGACGTCATGAAACTGAGCTTAAGCGTATGAGGATTGATTCTTCCGGAAGTTTTCAACAACAGAACGAAGGGGAAGTCTGCTCTTCATATGAAGTAGCGCTAACAATTGCGCAACAAAAAAAAGCCCACACTGTCGGAGAAACGTTAATTAAGCCCTGCATGTTGAAGATGGTCAAATTAGTTAGCGAAAAAAAATGCAACAAATATCTCTGTCCAATTACACTATTCAGAGGAGAATTGTGGAAATGTCCGCGGACGTAAAAAAGCAAGTGTGTGACGAAATCAAAGATTCACCCTTGTTTTCGTTTCAGGTTGATGAATCAATCGATGTGAGTTCATGTGCTCAACTACTTGTATTTGTTAAATATATTAAAGCAGATGATATCAAGGAAAAATTTTTGTTTTGTAAGACACTTCAGACTACTACAAAAGCAGATTATATTATGCAAATGATAAGCACATTTTTTGAGTCTGAAGAATTGTCGTGGGGAAAAGTTTATGGTGTTTGTACAGATGGAGCGCCAGCCATGCTAGGGTTGAAGTCAGGATTTCAGACGAAAGTAAAAAAAAAATGCCCCGCAATTGCAATGGCCAGCAAAACTCTTCCAACGCCTCTACAGGAGACACTTGATTCAGTTATAAAAAAGTGAATTTAGGAAACGTAGCTATGTTCGAAAAACTTTGCAGTGTTTTGGATGAGAGTGGCGATGAACTGAGTGATGCCATGAAGCAAGAGATTAAACCATCTTCAATCTCTTGAAAATGAAACGGTATTTCCCAGATCTTACAATAGATGAAACTGCTCTATTACGAAATCCATTTTCGACTTCTGAATATGTTGAATATATAGGGATTTTACCCCCTAAAATGAGAAAAGCCAAGTTGAATAAAAGTTGTCCAAGTTGAATAAAAATTTGTCCAAGTTGCGACTGCGACTCATACTAACAAAACGATTTTTACAACTATATTGACGGAGTTTCATGTCTTGTGGTCTTTGGTTGCCAGCCACTAAATCTGGCCTGGAGGTTCTTAAATATTTTTTTATAAAAGACAATCAGTACTCTGTTAATATATTTTAAATATATGTGACTTGTTGACTATAGTCGAAATAAATTCGAAATGGCATTTCTTTTAAACAAAGTTAAAAAGGTGACATTAAAACTATGTCTTAAATGATTTAGACACCACAATAGGAGTCGGTTAATGAATTTATGAAATGCAAATTATTTATAGTAATAGAATTTGACGTATACATTTCACTTTTTTTTTAAAAACACCTTTAAAAAATAATCAAATTCCTTAAAAATATACCTCACATTTTAAAAAATATTAGGATACGAAAAATATTCGAAAGACACCAAGCGGAAGTTATTTATTTTTTATTATATCTAATTTAAAATTAAATAAATTGTACAACTTATAGCTATTAAAATTTCCCAATCTTAAATACTATTAAGTTCATCTTATTGTACATTAAAACATTTTATTTAAATTTTAGATTTTCGTGTGACAGAATATAATTCAAATTAAAATCTTAAAATTTACAAAATGTTTTTATTAGTAAACCATAGCGACAGAACTATGAGGAAAAGGCAGACAAGAAATCGATAATATTGCATTGTCATCCAGTTCTATTCTATGTTTAAAATTTTTTACTGACAATATCAAAATCTAATAAAAACGTGTAAACTAATATAATTAATTAAAACAAAAAACTTGCAATTTCCTGTTATAACATGATACACGAGAACACTGCAACTCGTTCACGTGTATATCCATCGAAGTATCGAATTCTTGTACTTTGATAACTTTATCTAGTAACGAAATTAGATTATCTGGTATACGCTCCTTCTCATTCCTGTAACGAACATTTTTTAAACACATTTTAATAGATTCAGCTCAATGTAAATTTACCACAATAAAATAATTGTTTTCTTAGGAAAGTTTGATTTAGTAGCCTTTTCACACTCTGTTGTTTGTTCCGCTCCAATAATTGTGTAGCCATCGATTCGTTTTTCATTTATAAGTTTTATCAACTTAACTTCAGATATTTCACTAATGTTGGATCTATTTTCAGCGGTCATACTTAAAAAAAAAGAATTAATTTTATAATATATTTTCGAAATTACACAATTTACTCCAAATTATTGGTTGTGCATTTGGTGGAGGTAAATATCAGTCTCCTTTTGTTAACATTTTCGCAGTTGCGTGCAGTTCCATCCAAGTTGGCCGGCTTTATTGTTGGTGAGTGACATAGGTGAAACAAATATTGAATAGGTGAAAAATATAATAATAATTTAAATACTTGATAAACGAAATATGGGGGTTGATTTTTTGGTGGAGTATCATTTCTAGTTTAAGGTGATATATTTTTTATGGGACCTTTGATATTTGTATTACAGTTGAAAAAGCACTTTTAATCCACCTTGTTTCTGATTTTGGGAGAGGGGGATTGTGTGTGGGTTTTTGATTTTTAAGTGGTACCACGTGGTCACTTTTTTTTAATTTTTTTAAATTTTCAGCCTTGGTTTATGCATCGTGTGATGCATACTTTGTAATAATTCAAAAACCACTTATGACCTCGGTCGGCTTTCGATTTTTCGTCGGCTACATGGGGCCGAGCGGCAAAAAAAAAATGTTCGTCACTCTCCCCCAGAAAGAACGTCGTGACAATTCTTTTTTTGGGGATTTCGACCGGCCCTTTAAAGTAAAATTCGCTCGAAATAATAAAAAATAAATATTGCCACTGTCGTAAAGGGGCGGAGAGTGCCAAAAAAATTCCTGCTCGGCTTCCTGGAACCGACCGAGGTCGCAATTTGTTTTTGAATTATGACAAAATGGACGGTTCAAAAAATAAAATAAGAAATTGTCACATGTGGAAAATAGTATAAAAATTATAAAAATCTAAATTTTTTTAAAATGCTTTTTTATTTACTGATAACGAAATCGAAATTTAAAAAAAAATGGTAATCCTAAAAAATACAACAAGGTCACGGAAATTATGACCCACAAATTTGCAGGACCTCATAAGATTTAAATATAACAAAAAAAAAGTGAACGCCTATAGTATGAGTAAGTAATAAAATGAGGAAGTAATTTATATTGGAGTGCCGCAGCCACTGCAGGGCTGACCTGCTGTTTACCGGCCACTTTACCAAATCGAATTGACCACGCCCCTTTAAATAAAAAAAATACAAGTTCAATCAAATTTTGTCGCTCTCTCCCCTGGAACCCTACAAAAATTAAAAACGGGTCTTAAAAAAAAGTGTATTTCGAAGGTCAAAAATCAAAAAATGTGTAATAATTGCAACCTTAAGCGGGATGGAGAGCTTCATATGCCACCAAAAATTCACCCACAACAATCACCTCCCACCAACATAAAAATAAAAAAAAACTCGTTTTATAGAAAGCAAAATTTCCAAAAAAAGGGTTCAGCAAAAAGTTATTAAGGGACATGACCTAATTTTCCAAAAACCGTATAAAAAAAAAGAGGGACTTGCCACGCCTTCTTCATCAAAGGGCGAAAGCAGCTATATACAAAAAGTGTAGTCATCGGTATCCCTGTGACCGTAAATCGTTCATTTGATTTAGAAGCGTGTTGCTAAAAAGAACGTTAGCTCACTATTTGGACCAATACGAGATCTAACTCCTGTAAACCGACCGTAGGCCGTCCATACACCTAATAAAGGGTTTTTCAATAAGAGCGCTACAAAAGTTTTTTCAATTAAAAGTTAAAATTGTTTCGCACGTAACAATTCGATTTTAATTCATATTTTAATTTATTCACAATATTTCTAAAAAACTAAAAAATATATATGATATATAATCCCGCGATTATATTGAATCAAAAAGTAAAGGGTTTTTCAACAGGGACGCTACAAAAGTAGAGCGGCAGGGAGAGCAAACGATGCCATATTTCTTGCCGTTCTACTTTTATAGCGTCCCTGTTAAAAAAACCCTATACTTTTTGCTTCAAAATAATCGCGGGATTATTTAAAAATTATATATATTTTTTAGGTTTTTAGAAATATTGTGAATAAATTAAAATATGAATTAAAATCGAATTGTTACGTGCGGAACAATTTTAACTTTTAATTTTAAATTACTTACTTGATTTTCATGCAACTCAGTGTATTCATTTTCCAACAGCATATCAGTTAATGGTTTTATTTTTGTTTGCACATCGACACTTTGTATACTTTGCCAGTTTCGTTTTACACTCTTTTGTTCTACATTGCTTATTTTGGTATATTTTTCTTTGTATATCATATAATTCATTTCAGGTTCAATTATTGCAAAATATTCGTCAAAAGGCGCATTGGTAACATATAGAATATTTTCAAAATTCCAAAAAGTATTGCTGTCCATGTGCAGACGTATTTCAAAAAATAATTCATTGAGTTCATTTTGTTCGACTCTGTGATTATCTTCAAAAGTTCGGATCAGTATAACTAAAATTAAAATTAAAATAACTATCAATATATTATTATGTATTACATACAGTATGGTTTTAGTTTTGCATCTGCCGTGGATCCTTTGGCCCTTAGGAGCACTGTTAAAATTGCCATTTGTGCATATAAACGCGTGTCATAGTTGTTACACATTGTCAGACGTAATAATTGTTCTACCAAAGTAATTTTATCCACATCTGTTATATTCTCCCACTCAAGCATGCATTTATTGTAGCATATGACAATGGTCGTTATTTGTCGAGTTATCGTGTATTTATTAATCTAAAAAATTACATATTTAGTTGTATAATATATGCCGTTGTATAATATAAATTACCCCGTTGAAGAGTTTTAAAATATCTGCCATATTGGGTGCACAATATGCGACAATGCGCTCGTACATGCAGGTTATATTTAATTGATTGTTTTGTTTTAAAATAATCTGCCAAAATTCATCGTTCCAATAGCTCACATTTGTTTCCTTTAATAGATTTGCAATTATGAGCGCAATGCGAATTTTAATGCAATGTTCGTGTGAATTTTCTAAATAGTTCGTTGTTTTCAAGCTGACATCGGCATTTTTCTTCAGTAATAATGTTATAGTTTTGTCCAAATTACCAATTGTTTGAGATACAATATATGGTAAATAATCTATGTCATCCCAGGAATTTCCATAAATTGTGTTTTCATAGATGTAACGTTGTTCAATTCTAAAATAGAAAACGAGATCATAAAATAGGTCTTATAACATAAAACGTTTCGTGTGACAGCCAGACGATTTGTCGGACTCACTTCACACAAAAATCGATTCGTTTTAACTGGCCTCTAAATCAACGTAAAAACGAAATATTTAAAGTTTAACTGCAATCGTAATTCAAAAACATATCGTCAAGTTTATGTCCCAAAAATTTTGTCTACATTATTTTTAGAGTTTTAGATCGTTAAGTCAAAAAATTTGAATTTTTGACACTTTTAACGAATTCGTTTTCCTTTATAAATAGTTAAGACTTAATAGATGTGGTAAAAATTACCGTAAATCTCCATTTGCTGTTTCCCTTTCCAGATAACGATCGATGAATTTCTCAATGTTACCAGTTGGTATAAAGTTTTGACTTATGGCAGAAATAAATTTGTCATCATCCAAATTAAACAGTTCGTCAGCATACAGAGAGGTTTCGGCAGCCGGAAGAATTCGTTTGCAATATCCCAGTAGAAATCTTGCACTGTAAAATAGTAAAAAATGTTAATGCTGATTAAAGTGAAATTAAAAACCCTTCAAACCATTTGACGATTATTTTTGAATTCTATAAAATTATGATTAATTTACGACATTAAAAAAAAAATTCTGAACAAATAAAATTTGTTTATCAAAAATCGTCGATATCGTTCTAGATAGGTTTGTTTTTACTGAAAACACTATCATTCTCGTATAATTTTAGATCTAAAACGATAATATTAAACTATAAACGGTATTGTTAAAATATCGTACGGTATGCTAGGGAATGAAATTAAAAAGTCGAGTATTGGGAGTCATTTTCTACACAAGCAAGAATTTTAATAGTATTTTCTTTTTAAATCAAAAGTTTTCTAATTATTTCAATAGTATTTGAAAAATTCACTAATATAAATTTAAATATTTCAATTTTATTATTTTAAATAAAATAAATACGGTTGTTTTAATGGTTTCCTCCTATAATAATAAACGTGGTGTAAAAAAACATAAAACGAATACAAACATGTTCGTTTTGTACGTCATTCTGCGTGTTTACTCAAAATGGTCGCATGTATTTTTTTGTAATAATCCACATTATTAAACGCGACATTGGTAAGGACTCAATGTATTTAATTATATTTATATATTTATTTATATTTTTATTTATTACAGAAAATAAATAATACATCGAACTTCTATTATGGCAATGGACTCAAAAATAACTGCAGACTCAAGTACTATAATCAATTATTGGAAACCAAAACCAACATTAAATGTTTTATAATCTTTTGCAGCAAAAGTGTCTTTTTATGTGTGTGTTGTAAAAGTGAATATCAATTTTGACATTTAAATAAAATAAATTATACAATAAATTACCTAAAATACATTTTTGTTTTAATAAATTATAGGAAAATTTAATTCGACATTACCATAAAAATTAATAATACGTATCATTAAATTTGTATAGGTCTTTCTTATTGTAATTAAAATAACACATTATAATATTTATGGTACATCCACACATTGTATTAACAGTTTCAATATTACTGAACTAATGGGACGCATCCTATTGACCAATTTTAATGGTATAAATTATTGTTTTTCTATTGAAATACTATCAATTTAAAAAAGTGTCAGCTCATCAAATAATACATTTTAATGGTAAAAGTGAAAATAATATTCCGGGGTTTAAAATTATCAACACGTGATGGAAAATATTTTTTTTCAGCGTTTACTTTGATGACAGTAGCGCCGGGCCAACTTGGTTCTTCCGCGAAGAAATCTCAAGTCGTTGTACATAGTTTTACCTTCGTAGGATTTATACACCCAGAAAAAAATTGCCTCAAATCCCATTAAAATTGGTCAATAGGACAATTATTGATTTAATAGTATACAAAAAATTTTCATATATACTCAATGGGAATGTCATGGTATTTTGTAGTATTTAATGGTATTTTCCGATTAAAATAATAATTTATACTATTGAATATTTTTAATAGTAAAATACTATTATTTATATAGTATTTTTTTCTGGGTGTAAAGACGATGGCGATGTATAATCAGGATACTGTTTTAATTCTAGAATAAATAAAAATACATTTGATTCATTTTCTTTCAATTCAATAAAAATTACTCCGCGAATTCTAATGGAGTACCTTTTCCAAATATTCATCAACTATCTTCCTATTTGTAAGATGTTTAATTGATGGTTGCTATGAATAATCGTAAATTTGAAAGATGATTGCTAGCAATATTTATCGTATTTGACGGATGCTTGAGATATCGTTGTCTCAAAGACGATCTAAATAATTTGTAAATAACTTGATATTTAGGGCTGTCATATTTCTGGTAATCATCTTTGTTTTCTTAGTGTAGGAATTGTTACTTGGGTACACACAAAAAACCAATTTCACCAACAACCAGAATTCATCATATTGATGATTTCATTCATTTAACTAAAATCGTATTTTTTCAGTGTTTTTCATTTTTAATATTTTTTATATCATCAAATTTCAAACAAAAATTGGTCTCCATTTACACATTTACATATTTATAATTCTTATAGGATTTATGATATTTAAATTAATATGGTTTGATGAACAAAATTCATCAATATGATGTTCGTTTTTCATTAATATGATGAAATGAAGTCTTCGCATAATTAGCATTTAAATTTTATAACTCGTATAAATAATTAAATTATAAATAAATAAATGTGTAAAAGGAGACAAATTTGTGTTTGATATTTGATGTTAAAAAAATATTGAAAATGAAAAACATTTAAAAAATACCATTTTAATTCAATGAATGAATTCATCAATTTGATGAATCCAGGTAGTTGGTGAAATTTTTGGTGACATTTTTTCTGTGTACTTATGCTTCTTTCAAAATAAGAAAATGATTCTCCTTCAAATTACGCATTCCCAACGCAATATGATGCAGGAATGTCATACAGGATACAATTATATTTAAATTTATCCAAAGTAATAAATCGAATTAGTTTACTTACGCTATATAACAGTGATGTGCATATTTTCCATGTTTCTTAAAGCATTTGGTGAAACTTTTCAATATATCCGCAGCTATTGGCGTATTATAATTTTCAATTAGTTGGGCTATATAATGCATTGTAATATAGCCGCCCATATCCAAGAGTTCTTCGACTGCTTCGGCAGCACCTATTAACTCCTCATATGATTTAAATTTCTTCAGGACGTAGTAATCGACTGCCTTTTCATGTACGAATGTTTTCTCTGAATATTGCCAAACTAATTTCTCAATAAGCACAGCGCTAAAATCCTGCAGATTATTATTGATGACGACAGACATATCAATATCATATTTTTTGCGACAAAACTCGATTTGCTTTTCGTTGCAAGGCATATCAAAAACAGCCATAAAACGGAACCAACCATGAACTTTTGAAGGCACGCCTTCGTATGCTGTTAACAACTTATTTTGCACTTCTTCCGAATAATCAATGCTATGTAATATTTCATAAAAACGTTGTGTGAATCGTATGTTACTAATCGAACCCAAATGTTTGTCCAAAAGTGTGCTATTACATATTTTGAACTCATATGTATCAGTAGCATTGTATAGATTTTCTATGAGTCGCCCATAATCATATATATTAAATGTGCGAATATATTGAGCAAATGTATTTATAAATATTTCAATTGTTTTGCCACGTATTGTTTTATTTTGCAAGGCACTCACGCGTGTTGCAATTTCAATAACCGTCTCAGCATTTATAATTTTCGGTTTGTTATCCGTATAGCTGATGTTTTTAAGCCAAAAATGGAGAGCCGTTGACTTCCAATTCACGGAGGCTATAACGATAAAGAGCTGTGTTAAATCACAGTCGAGAAATTTTCTGACTTTCGCAACATTAATGCAATAATAATCGTAATTATAGAGATTCGTATTATTTGCAGCCTGCAGCAGTTGTCGCAATTCTTGCGTACTGAGTTGGGCGCATTTGAAATTGTCCAAAAAATACTCGATAGTGCCGCGTTGTACGAGCTCATCATTGTGCTGTAGCAGGTGTCCGTAGAACAATTCCAGCCAGATGTTGGGAAGTTTAATGCGTTGTATGGTAGTCAGTGTAGGCAGTATGAGATGCGTCTGTTTCTTCAACAATGTCTGCAGCACCTCCCGATAGGCAGACCACGAACAACAGAGTTCTTCGCAGTGTTCCAGACAAGGACCCGCCTTACATTTTTGTATGAAGCGGGGTATCATCTTTTGCAACACCATCATGGCATACTCTCGTTCTCGACTATTATTGGACTGCATTAAGTTTTGCACAATTTCAATTAAATCGTCGTTCTTATTGAGACGGTTAATGCTAGGCAAAAGCTCATTTATTAGCACCGCCAGAACTAGAACCAGACGCTCCTGGTGCTGGCTGGAGGCCTTCAGCTTCAGCAGTTGCGTCCAGAGCAGCTCTAGCAATGCAGAGTGTTGGCATTTTTTGATATACTGTTTCATACAAATTACAAGCTTGGTCGCCAAATTCTGGCAATTGCATTCGAGCAGCAATTGAAATAAAACTTCGAAAAAATTATTTGGAATTTGAACGAGTTTGGCTTGATTTACGCTGAGTCTGCACAGCACTTCGTAAAATATTCGTAATAATAAGACTTGTTTGCTCTCTTGGCCGGAGTGTTTTTGCAACAGTGCCAAAAAACGATCGCTCCCCAAATCGTGTACTCTTGATACAGGTCTCGAACTGAACTCACGTTCTACCGTAAATTTCACGACGAGCAACGCGTTCTGGAGTTCGTTATCTTTACTCCAATGTTTAATAGTTTCATCAATAAAATCGAATAAATTGTGAAAACTATTGGATATGCGTTCGAAATATCTGAACATTGTATTGTTGTAGAAACACGGCGTGTTTGTGTTTAAGTTATCCAAAGGTGTAATGCAGCCAGTATCCAACATAGTGAGAGAAGGAATTCTGAAATGGAATAAAGAAATTAATTATATAAAAAAAACTTGGTAGCCACACAATTGCCATTAAAGTGTTTGTTCTATATCATGCTAAAAATACTTATTTGCCACCTAATTGCTAGTCAAAATGCCCCGGGGCGAGGCTTAGTTGCCACATATTTTGATCCATTAAAGTATCGGTTCACCTATTTGGAACTTGAACTGTAATTTTAAATGTGGAACTTGTGTGGATTAAAAATAAAAATATTAAAGATCCTACGCAGTGCCATTAACGTGAAGTTTTGTTGTGTGATAAAACTACACATAATGTTAAAAATATGCTATAGCATAATAATATAAATCATTACGAACAGATTTTTCGGCAAACTACAACTCTAATTTAACAAACGGTTCAAGTTTCCGGGTAAAAGCTGACCTTTTTACGAACCCAACGTATCATGAACATATGTAGGTTCTCCATTATATACATACATATATATGGAACATAATACAGTTTATAATTTGCCACGTCATAACAACAAAGTTAGCTCCGCCTATTATCGTATATGTCCCATTGTCGGAATGTATGACTTATATATAACAGCATTGTGACATATTATTACATTGCCCCACACATGTTCTTAGCCACCGCTTTGGAACTAAATTTATGTTCCATTATCAGAATGTGTGTCTTATATATAACAGCCTTGTGACATATTATAGCGTATGATACATACATTAGCCACCGATTTGCAACTAAAAATTACTAGTTTGCAACACTGGTGTTAGAGATAACTTAAACGCTACACATTTGCCACAAGAGTTTGTGGCAATTGTTGAGCCGTGGTTACTTGGAATTTTGGGTCGCCTTTCTGACAACACTCGAATATCGTAAACTTTTAAAAGATATGTTGCCTATATTCACGTTAGTCTTTATTGATTTACTACTTTCCGCTCTTTTCAATTTCGTTGCCATTTCTGGTAATTTGTATAAATTTGACCATGGGATTGGTCACACATCTGACGATCTGTGACCTGTCATGCACCTTTCCTGCCTGCAATGTACATTCCGTTATTTTACCTGTCGCATTATTAACTGTTTCCTGACACTGTTTTACCTCCCGCTATGCACAATTGAAATTCAGTGGTACGTGACTGGACTGGCGTACACTGGTTGGATTTTATTCTATTAATTTTTTTCAATTATCAAAAATATTTTTAAAATTAACGTTAGTTAATGTTTTAAAATTGCAAAAATACATTTATGTTCCGAAACCTGTTGCAGGTTTCTAGCACGTTTCCTGTATAGTGTTCTCAAACGAAGAGCTAAATATGTTTAAATATTTGTAACCACTTGTTATGTCTTAATACGTGGGTTTGTGTATGGTAATTTTTATTCTTGTTTTTGGTGTTCGAAATGTTTTTTAATTACGACTGAGGACTACGAATGGTTGTGGTTGGCCAGTTGCAACCAGACACAATCAAGTTCCAGCAAAGACGCGGGGTTTTGCATAAAGAGCTCTTTGCATGCAGTAATTTTATAAAATGTAAACAAATTACCTTGAATGAAAATGAAGGAATTATTTATTCAGCCGTTGGACTCTTCTTTATCGTTTTTTTAACCTTCAAAATAACTGAATTTAATTTCACAAAATTAATTTAAAATACACTAAAACGCACTTTCAACAAATATCTGTTTACAACTCAAAACACAAGCCGCATATACAAGTATAATCTGATGATTAACAATTTTTTTCGAACCGTGCCGTATGAAGATCGATGCGCGTTTATTAAAAAATTATTTCAGATTGAGTAGGTATGTTTTTTTCTATCAAATATCCTTACTAACATTGACGAAACTACTACACACACACAATGTTAAAAAAAGGACAACTTTGACAAAGAAAGGGACGTGTATAACATACGAAGTAACAGGTAAAATTTAGCACGATGCACAGTGTTGCGTCTCCATACAAGCGGTGGCCAACAATAGTAAACGTGTTTGGAATTCAATGAGATTTTACCCATCAAATATTTTGAGTCTTTTAAGACTCCTAAATGTGTCATATTTATGAGTGTTACCCTCATATATGAGCACCTAAAAGAGGCTCCCGACTCCTGGGTAGAGGGCCCAAAAACCCTCATATTTCTGACTCTTTTATTATTCCTACAACACTCATATTTGAGCACTTAAAATAGTCCAAAAAGACTCCCAACCCCTGAGTAGAGGGCACCATTTTATGATCCCAAAAATCCTCACATTTCTGACACTTTTATTACTCCTATTTGAGCACTCATATTTGAGCTTCAAAAAGAGCCCAAAAGGCTACCAACCCCTGGGTAGAGGGCACCATTTTATGAGCCCAAAAACCCTCATATTTCTGACACTTTTTTTACTCCTAAAACACTCAAAGAGCTCAAATACTCTAAAAAGACCCCAAAAAAGCTACAGAAACTGCGCTTTTGCTCAATTTAAAATATTCTTAAAACATTCACATTTTTGAGAATTTCCAGACACGACAATTTCTTCATTTTTGGAGTTTTTCTTTGTTCAGAAATATAAAATGTGTCTGAAATGAATCCAACATAGTACATGTTCATGTTTATCTTAGTCCAGACATCCGTGAGAAAATGCTTTAATTTCAAATCCATTCAATATGTAGGTTTGTCTGTTGAAATTACACTAATATTTTATTACTTTTCATTTGATTTCAAATTCAAAACGAATACAGGTTTATCAATTTTATTTAAACAGTAGGCTCCTAAAGCCTGCATAAATAAGATACTTTTATGACTCCCTTTTCTGAGTGCTCCCAAAATACTCTTAAATTTGATGATTTTATGAATTTAATTTGAGGTGGCTCCTAAAACGCTCATGAATAAGACTCTTTTGTGAGTCAAATTTTAGAGCGTACCTAAAACATTCTAAAATATATAACTTATATGAGTATATTTTCTGAGCGCTCAGAAACAATTTTATTTTTGATGAAATTAGACTCCTAATTTATTAGGGCTCCTAAATAACTCCTAAATATGAATCTTTTATGAGTAATATTTTTGAGAGCTCCGAAAACAGTCTTAAATGAGATATTTTTAAGAGTCATTTTTCTGAGGGCTCATAACACATTCAAAAATTGGTCTCCTTTATGACTCCAATTTCAAAGCGCTCCTAAATTGCTTAATGGGTAAACACTTGGTTTAAAGAGCAAAAGAAACTTAAGTATGAAAAATGGGTGTGGTCGGACCATTTTTACGCTCACCTCCCATATAATCCTAATTTCAAAAGGTACAAAAATACACGACATTTTTAAACAATCGAATCAAAATACGAATTAGTTTTTAGTCATAAGATTCCTGATTATTCCTGTTTATAAAAAATGAAAAAGGCCTTAAAAATAATAATATTGAAATATTTAAATTAATGGTACTGAATTATTAGAATACTATCAAATTAATATATTATGGTTTTGGCGCTACAGTCCTGTATAGATCTTCGGCCTTTAAAAGGTCTTAAAAATAGGTTTTAAAAATAATAATATTGAATTTTTAGAATACTATCAAATTAATACATGAACCATAAAATCAATGGGAGTACCATTAAGTACTTTATAGTACATTTTCTTCTGAGGGTAGACAAAAAAATGAAATATTTTGTTTTTGTTTGATTTTCCGATGAAATTCAAAATGCTAATAAGACCTCATTCTCAGTGTTTTGATATTGTATTATCATAAACGCAAACAATATAAGTTTACACAAAGGCGGACATCGCCAAATCCACTCATGTTGTGACGCTGGTGCTGCAAACGCATGACAATATTAATTATACTTTAGTAGTGTTTAAAAAATAGTATAAACTTAATGTATTTATTAACAATTTAATAGTATTTATTAATAGTATACATTAAAAAACATTAATATTAAAATTATTCAATTAAAAATTTAAAATTAAAAAGTTTAAAATTCAAATAACACTCAGAAGATTGTATCCATTGTACTGAGTATCTATAATATTTATATATATTATATATATTTTATGTTCTTCAAATTATATCCAACGCCCACGTCCAATCCAAGCAGTAATTCGCATTCAGAACGCATAACCTTGGACTGCAGCAGTCAGTATTACTCTGCAATGTGTTGTTTACAGTATTCCCACATAAAGAGCGCACCCGTCACATGCACATTCAACGAACGCACTAAACCAAATTGTGGTATTTCGACCGTATGATCTAGCAAGGAAATTAGATTTGCTGGTATGCCCTCCTTTTCGTGTCTACAAATGATAAAAATACGAAAATTCAAAAGAAAGTTTGAATGATATGCACAAATCATAAGTACCCCAATAAAATGATGCATTTCTTTGGAAATTGAAAATTAACAAAACTTTCACTTCTCGCTGTTTGTTCGGCGCCAACAATTTGGTAACCTTCGATTTGCTTATCTATTAGAAATTGAAGCAAATTACTGGTAGATACTTCGCTGATATTGAGACCATTCTCAGCAGTCATGCTAGAAAAGAATATTTAATAACTAATAATAATACAATTTGTCAGAAACATTACAACAATGTACCTTAAATTTTTGAAGTCACTGTTGAGCGTGAATTTTTTGGAGCTCATCACAAGGTTCTTGATTCCTAAGACTTCGCAGGTGCGCGCAATGCCACCCAAGTTTGGCATTTTGTCGATAAGAGAGGCCACCACTATAACATTGCTTTCCTTTTCCTGGTATAAGTGAAAAATTATAAAGGGTCATATAAAAAAAATCAACTTTGCTCAAAAATTGAAGCAAATACTTCAAATTGTCGAAATGTTCCGCATTTTCTTCAATTTCTAATCTGAAACTCATTTGAATATATTCGAAAATATAAAATTGCTAAGAATTAATAAAAACGTTGGACAGACCAATTACTTTGAAAATTGTGAAAGGAAAAAAAATTGCACAGAAAATGTAGATGGCTCAATGTATTAAAAAAATGATAAGAATAAAAACGTCAAATTAAACACTAGGCAATCTTAATTTGGCGTTTTTTTCTTCATATTTATTGTATATAACGTTCTACAAGTAAAAGCCATTCAGCCAGAAATGAGCCTCATCGCCGAAGATGATTTTTCGATGAAAATCCGAATCATTTTTAAGTTGTTGCTTAGCCCAATTCACGAACATACGACGCTTCTGGTGGTCAAGCGCCTTCAGTTCTTGCGTCAATTTGATTTTGTAAGGATGTAGGCCAAGATCTTTTCGCAAAATTCGCCACAAGAACGTCACAGAGATGCCCAACGCTTGAGAACGACGTGTGAGAGATACATTTGGGCTTTCTTCAACTGAAGAAACTGCCTCATCGGCAGCAATATTCTCGACACTACTTCTCACTGTCACGGGAACATTTTGTACTGTGCCTGTGGATTCAAATTTTTCCACTAGACGCTCAATTGTTGATCTGCTAGAACGATTATGACGACCATAAATTGGACGTAGCGCTCTTAACGTTGAGGCCACTGACTCCGAATTGGACGTAGCGCTCTTAACGTTGAGGCCACTGACTCCGAATTTCGGTAGTAAATTTTAATAATTTCGACTCGTTGTTGGCTCGTATATCTTTCCATCATGAAATGGCAAACCTTATTGAAGAGAAATGTCAAAAGAACGGCAAGAAATATGGCATCGTTTGCTGTCCCTGTCGCTCTACTTTTGTAGCGTTCTGTAGCGAAAAACCCTTTATAACAATTTCAATAATGAGGAATTTAAAAAAATCAAAACGGAAACAAATAGTTTAAATACAAAACAAACACAGAAACGCAAAAACAAAAGAAAAACAAGGCAAAAAAAAAAATCAAAAATGCACAACTAAAAAACACAAGCAAAAGAAAAATGCAAAAGCAATGTAAAATCAAAAACATATAAACAATACCACAAATGCAAAACACAGAAAAGCAAAAAAAAAACAAACGCAGGATGCAAAAGCCAACACATTAAAGCAAAAACTCAATTTCAATCTCAAAAACGAAAACATAAACAAAAACTCAACAAAAATAAAAAACAAAATAAAAATTAAAAGAATTACTACTATCAAAACAAAAACAAAAGCTAAACACATAAATAAAATGAGCAAAAACATTAACACAAATATGAACCAAACGAAAATGACACAAAAAAAACATATATTAGAAACACTGAAAATAAAATTTAAGAAAATTCAATAAAAAAAAGCAAAATCAAACATCATTGAGATTAAAATCAGTATACATTTTATTTTTTGTTCTTAAAATTCACGAATTATTTTTGTTACTACTCCAGACAAAATTTTTGGCAGGGTCGAAGCAGTTTAGAAACAGTTTTTCGACATATGTCTGTATCACAAGCTCTCGGTTTTTTGCCCGTTCCCAAAATATGCCGTGAATCTGCCAATATAATTCCACAAAATTTGACAACCTGCCCGAGACAATTTTATTTTATATTTTTCAAGAATATTTCGGTAATATTTCCGTCAAACACACAGATAAATGGAATATTTTCGTAAGTGTATAACAGGTTGTCAAATGTTGTAGAATTTGAATGGCAGATTGACGGCATATTTGGGGAACGGGCAGAAAACACACAGACTCCGTTGTTTCTAAACTGCCTCGACCCTGCCAAAAATTTTGTATGGGGTGCCATACACTTCAAAAAATATTTCATTTATTTCGGAAATATTCCCGAAATATTCTTAAAAAATTATAGAAATTTTGTTTCGGGCAGGTTGTCAAATTTTGTGGAATTTGAATGGCAGAATCACGGCAAATTTTGGGAATGAGCAGAAAACCGAGAGCTTCTGACACAGACTCCGCTTTTGTCTGTTTGAAATATGTCGAAAAAGTGTTTCTAAACTGCCTCGACCCTGCAGTTTATAGTAGAAAAAGAACAACTAATGTTTAAACAAATGGATTATAAAAAAAAACATGTTGCCGCAGTCCGGTTACAAAATAAATATATGATTTTAATCAAGCTGTTAAAACCGAATATTCTAGGCACTTTTTTCTCTCCAGGAAATAGACGACATAAAGAACAAACAACCGTTAAAAATCATAGAAATTATCTGAAAATCTGGATGGAAGAAATTGGAAACGCGTCCATAGGACACCATACCATAATAGAGGAAACACAATGGATCAACTCCAGTCGATGTGGTCGAAAATTAAAGAATTGTCAACTACCCCCGAACAGTTAAAATTTTGTATTTATAAATTACCTGTTTTTCCTGGAATTCTGGGTGTACAACAAGATCATTTGCTGGCATAATGTCAGTAGATGGATTCATTTTTCTTTGCACATCAACAATTTCGATATTTTCCATTTTGACCGTATCATTTTTCAGTGAAATAACATTGCGTTTTTTAGCAAATTGTTCTTTATATGCACCATATTTATTCTGTTCAGATTCAGTTATTTCGGAATATTCGTCAAAAGGCGCATTGGTAACAAATAGAATATTTTCAAAATTCCAAATAGATTCGCAATCAATGTCCAATCGAATGTCATGCAGTAAATCACGCAGATGTTCTGTGCCGAGAGTACTTTCAATGGTTTTGATCAATATAACTAACATAAGTTAAATTTAAATAAATACAAATAATAATAATATTATTTAATACATACAGTATGCTATCAGTATTGCATCTTTCGTCGATCCACTTTCTTTGGCTCTTATGAGCAGTTTATATATAGCTAGTTGGGCATATAAACGCGTCTGATAGTTGGCGCCCATTGTCAGAGGTAATAATTGTTCTATCAAATACTTTTTCTCCACATCTGTTATACTCTCCCAGTTAAGCATGCATTTGGCGTAACATATGACAATGATCGATACTTGATGACTTGACGTGTACTTATTAATCTAATAAATTACACATTTAGTTGTATAACAAACACCCACATACACTCAGAAAAAAATAATAGTTTTTTACTATTAAAAATAGCCAATAGGATAAATTATTATTTTAATAGGAAAATACCATTAAATTCTAGAAAATACCATGACATTGCCATTGAGTTTATATGAAAAAAATTATTTTTCTATACTATTAAATCAATAATTGTCCTATTGACCAATTTTAATGGGATTTGAGGGAATTTTTTCTGGATGTAATATTACTAAAAATTACCTCGTTCAAGTATTTTAAAACATTTGCCATATTAGGTGCACAATATGCGACAATGCGCTCGTACATGCAGGTTATATTTAATTGATTGCCATGCTTTAAAATAACCTGCCAAAATTCATCGTTCCAATAGCCCACTTTTGTTTCCTTAAATAGATTCGCAATTATCAACGCAATACGAATTTTGATGCGATGTTCGTGTGAATTTTCGAAATATCTTGGTTTTTTCAGGCTGACGTCGGCATTTTTCTTCAGTAATAACGTCATAATTGTGTCCAAATCATCTATTGTTTGAGATACAATATACGATATATAATCTATTTGGTTCCACGGCTGAATATAAAAATCATTGTTAACAATGTAGCGCTCTTCAACTCTAAAAGTGTAAATAAATAAATAAATTATTTATTGTTATTACTAAGAAAAGAATGAATATATATGTTGGAAACATTTAATAGCAGTATCAATTTAACACACATTTTCCAATACAACATTTATTTATAATTCTATGATATTAATTCTGATTACTACTACTCATTTATAGTATCACGTAATTCAAAATTTTCAGAATATAAATTAAAAATCTTCATTAAGATACACTTTTAATTTTTTTTTTTTTTACATTACTATGTTACTAATTTTCTAACATTCCACATTAACATTACCTTGAATCTCCATTTGATGCTTCGTGTTGAAGGTAACGATCAATGAATTGTTCAATGTTACTGGTTGGCATATTCTTTTTAACGATGGCATAGGTTAATTGGTTATCATCTAAATTAAATAATTCGTCTGCAAACTGAGCGGCTTGGGTTGCAGACAAATTTCGTTTGCAATATTCAAGTAAATATTTTGCTCTGTGAAATTGTAAAGAATGTTGATTAATAAATTATATAAATTGAGAATTATTATCCACCCTACGTAGAATCTATATTAATCAGCCTTAATTTAATTTTATGCGGCGTTGTTTTAAGATGGCGTGAATTAAAAAATCATACAAATCATTAGAGCTATTACTGAACTGGGTTATCGAGTAAGCAATCGTATCGAATAAAATGTCGTGACTGAACGTTTGAAAATCAAACACTTATTAAAATTAACTTTTTAAAAACGTTGCTTATCAATTTGGATGTATGTCACTAAAATGCTTGCACATAACTATGCATCGTACATCATTTCACATATTTTTCTTAATCAAAGATGTTCCGTACATGCTGATTAAAAACTGCAGTACCAAACTTGCATTTTGCAATGCCACAATCATGTATATATATATATACATATGTCCTCGCAATATGCAGTTCTTAATAATTTTTAAAAAAGGACACCAATATCTTACGACACACGCGACAAACCACCAATATCATGCGACAGACGCGACTTCATTAAAATAATAAATTTAATTTGTGTAAATAATTTCTAATTTGACAGTTTTATTCTGTGTATTCTATGATTGAACTCAGAATAAACAGAATGCGTTCTGAACGTTCTGTTTTGAATAAAGTAACAGAAATCGGATAAACCAGAACGTTCGGAAAAAATAAAGTAACAGCAATTTTGAAAACAGAATATTCTGAACGTTCAGAACGAATAAAGAAATACACCCTTAATGTGAAATTCATTATGTTTAATCTTTTTATTTATTACAGAAAATAAATAATACCACAAACTTCAATTAAAGCAACGGACTCAAAAATAAATGCAGACTCAAGTATTACAATCAATTATTGGAAACTGAAGCGAAATTAAATGTGTTATAACCTTTTGCAACGAGAAGTGTCTTTTTATGTGTGTGGTTTAAAAGTGAATATCAATTTCGACATTTAAATAAAATAAATTATACAATAAGTTAACTAAAATACATTTTTGTTTTAATAAATTATTAGAAAAATGTAATACGACTATACTATAAAAGTAATAAAACGTATCATTAAATTTGTATAGGTCTTTCTTATTGTAATTAAAATATTACATTATAAAATTTATGGTACAACAACACATTGTATTAACAGTTTCAATATTACTGAACTAATGAGACGCATCCTATTGACCAATTTTAATGGTATAATTATTGTTTTCCTTTTGAAATACTATTAATTTACCACGTTTTTTTCTGCGTGTGCTATGAAAACACACTTATATCATAGGACATTTTTATATTCAACATTTAAGATTAATCTATTTTGTGATAAAATAAAATATGCTGTCAAAATTTGTTCATATGATAATAAATTTATCACTAAATTTGGGTTCGTGAAATGTAAATGAAAGTTTTATATTTGACTAGCTGGACCCGTGCACGACTCGTGCCCGTAAAATTCTTCCCGGTAGAATTCTTCACCAGAAGAAGTTTCAGTGTGGTGAGTTTGAGTGTGACAAACAAACCGGGAACTACTTTTTCTTCAGAAGGTGTATTTTGTAAAAGTCTAAATACAATTTTAAGGATTTGAGAGGATATTGAAGGATATTTTATTTATATTCTAATATGTATTTTCATATCGCTTATTTACAACAAGAGTGTGTCATAACTCAAATTTTGTAGAAAACGCGTTTAAAGTTTTCAATTGAATTTCACTTTCCATATGAAATGTATGGGGCATATGAAATGAGGTAAGGGAATATTCTCTTTTCACGCGGTGATTATACAAGATATTTTTTACACAAGATAAAACATGATATAACGGATAATTCTGCATCATTAACTCAAAAATCGTGTTTTTTGAATTATGACGCTCTTGTAGTAAATAGCAATATAGTTATGTATGGAATGCAATTTTTTTCCTATATTTGAAGGCTCATATTTCTTAAACTATTAATGTTATAAGAAAAATGGTTACAAATTACTCTCAGTGGGTCTTTAATTTATGTTGTAGTTAAAAAAAATTAAAAATTTAAATATGAAATAAAAATTATTTTTTAATATAAAACGTTTTTAATGTGAAATTTAAGGCTCCAATACTGCTCCACGTTTCATTTCAAATCATTAAAAACGTTTCATAATAAAAATTATTTTTTATTTCATATTTTTATTTTTATTATTTTTATGTGTCAGTTTGATTTTCGTCTGACAACATTCGAAAGGCCTAATATTAATAAACTGAAAAACATTCATGTTTCAAAGTGTTTTTAATCTGGAACCATGGCGATAGAACCATGATGAACCGGATGGCAAGAAAACCTTATTATTGCTTGTCATCCAGTTCGAGGAAATATTTAAAATCTCAAGTCTGTAGCTCATCGCGAAGGTAGTTTAAAATCAATAACAAAATTTGTACCGAACAGACAGACAAGAAAGCAACCTAATAAAAACGTTTTAAAATATCGTTTTCTTTAAAAATTTCATCATTTTGTTCACCGCATGATGAAACCATACAGGTGGAGTAAGCATTGAGGCGAAATCATATTTTTAAAAACAAAATCAAAAATTTTCAAGCAGTCGATTTTGTCTGAACATTTTTTTGTGCATTGAAAATAAAAATATGATTTCAAAATTAAAATTTAAGATCTCCTCTCAATAAATATGCCACCTGTATGGTTTCATCATGGTTCACCGTGCGGAACATAATTTGCGATAAGAAACGTATGTAGCATTTATATAAATTTATGAGAGTTAACCAAAATAAAAGTCGAACTAATTTACTTACGTACTGTAACAATGATATGAATATTTTCGATGTTTAGTTAAACATTTTAGAAAACTTTTCAATATATTATCAGCATCCATAAATTTACGAGAATTACAAATTAATTGCGCTATTTGATGCATTGTTTGAAAGCTCCCCATATCCAAGAGTTCGTCGACAGTTTCGTCTTTAACTAACAATTCATTAAATGAAACAAATTTTCTTTTGACATAACAATCGACTGTCTTTTCGTGCACAAACGATTTCTCAGATTTTTGACAAAGTAATTTCTTAATAAGTTCTGCGCTAAAATCATGCAAATTATTACCGATGGCGGCAGACAAATCAATATCATAGTTCTTCCGACAAAACTCAATTTGTCTTTCGTTGGAAATCAAATCAAAAACCGCCATAAAACGGAACCAACCGTGATCTTCAGCAGGAAAATTCTCGTAGATACTAAAAAACTTATTTTGCACTTCATCAGAATAATCAATGTCATATAATATTTCATAAAAATGTTGTGTGAATTGTATGTTATTTATCGAATCCAAATGTTTGTCCAAACGTAGGCTGTTATAAACATTCATGCTATATGCATCAGAAGCATTGTATAGATTTTCTACGTATCTGCCAAAATCAGATATGTTGAATCTACTGATGTGTTGATCAAATGTATTACTAAATTCCATAATTGTTTTGGCACGTATTATTTTATTCTGCAACGCACGTACACGTGCCGCAATTTGCATCAACGTGTTACTATTCAACATTGAGGGTTTATTATCCGGAATGCAGATATTTTGAAGCCAAAAATGCAGCGGTACTGACTTCCAATTAATATCGGCAAACACAATAAAAAACTGCATTAAATCACAGTTCAGAAAATCTTTAAGCTTTGTGGCATCGATACAATAATTATCATAATTATAGAGATTAGTATTATTTGCCGCCAGCAGCAGTTGTCGCAATTGTTGCGCCCCAAGTTGGGCGCATTTAAAATTATCCAAAAAATATTCGATAGTCCAGCGCTGCACAAGCACGTTGTTATGTTTTAGCAGTTGTTTGTAGAGCAGTTCCAGCCAAACATTGGGAAGTTTAATGCGTTTTATGGTCGTAAGTGTTGGCAGTATAAGATGCGACTGTTTTTCCTCTAAATTTTGCAGCACCGCCATATAAGAAGACCATGAACTTTTTATATCATCGCTGTAATCCGGCTGCCAGCTGGGACTAGCCTTGGCATTTTCAATAATGACTGGTATCACATTTTGCATAACATACATAGCACTCTTGCGTTGCACACGCTCATCGGACTGCAGTAATTGTTGCACAATTTCAATTAAATCTTTGTTCTCATAGAAGTTGTCCTTGTCATGCAGCAGCTCATCTATTAGTAGCACCAGAATCATGGCCAAACGTTGCTGCCGATTGGTCTGTGTCTTCAGTGTTAACAGTTGAGGCCATAGCAGTTGCAGCAACGCAGTAACTTCGCATTTCTTGCAATACAATTGCAAACAATAGGCAATATTAGCGGCCAGTTGCTCTTGCTTGCAATCGATCATTAAACGACATAAAGCATTCAGAAATTTGAGTGCTATTTGTACATTTTTGGTGTCCTGTTCGCTGAGCGAGTGCAGCAGTTGATAAAATATCTGAACAACTATGCGTTGATCGCTTTCGTGGTCGATGTGTTTTTCCAGTAGTAGTAACAAACGCTCACTTCCCAAATCGTGTGCAGTTGATGCAGGTGTCGATGCGAATTCACGTTTTAGCGTAAAGTCTACGATGGGCAGCAAATTATTGAGTTCGCCAGTATCACGCAACTGTTCAAAGGTTGCATCAATAAAATCCAATAAATCGTTTAATGTTTCGGTTATGCGTTCTATCGTTTTGCTCATTTTATTGCTGTAGAAACTCAGCGTGTTTGGATTTAAGTTATCCAACATATTGAAAAAGTATATTCTGAAATAAGAAATAATATAAATAATAATGAATAATATAAAATGCTGTTGAAATAAAATCATCAAATTAAATGTGTTGGAAACATCGCTATTATTTAAAGAAACAAATTAAATTAAAAAATAGAAGATTTGAAATGAAGTTTTTTTTTAACTCTTGAGACCCATGTTGTTTTTACTGAAGTTCAATATGACAAGTGCATTCATTTGAAGCAATTGCGCTTATCTAAATAATCAAAAATTATTGTATCGTCGTTGTAGAAGTTAAACTCACCAACTAAATTTTCATAATTTCAATAAAAGGTTTTAAAAAATTAGTTAGTCTAGTCCTTTTATAATACTAAGGAATAAACCTAAAAATTAAATTCTAGATATTCGAGATATTGTATAGAACACAAACGCATACATAGAACTATAACACTGTTCTACAAATTGTGGGTTGTTGGCCTAATCTGGAATGAAACCATCATTTCTGGTTGATTTTGGTCTGTTGATTCTTGTTGCGTACTCAGAATTTTCCCTATATGTCGAGATTTTGAAAACAAAACGAGTCAAAGAAGCATAAAACGACGTTTTTGGTAATTTATATCATATTTTGTATTAAACTTTACATCAGCAACATGTCGAAAACGTGCTATAACTTGCGATAAAAAGTACCAATGAAAATCAGAGTACGCAGCAAGAATCAGGAGACCGAAATGAACCAGAAATGATAGGTTTCATTCCAGATTTAAATCCTTGTAGAACAGTGTCATCTTACTTGTAAACCTACCAGATTGTTTATACAATGAACGGTTTATAAGTGAATGTACTCTAAAATATGATTCTATACCTTAAGGTACTAAGTTCAGAATAGAAACTAGAGATGGGCACGTGCGCAGATTATGATTCAATATGAATTTTCTCACGTGATTGTGAATGAAACAAAAAAAGCTCGTGAGTGGGTACAATGTGATTGTGAGTGAATCGAATATTTTGCAGAATTCAAATTTCGATTTTTCCTTATTTTGTTCAATTATAAAATGTTTTTACGGTGAGCTTTATTTCGAAGCGTCGGTGGCTCAATTGGTTAGTGCATTGGGTTCGACCCCAGCGACTGTCAACATCTTTTTATAAACATATTAAAATAATATTTTCGCGCAGATACTGATAATTAAAAAAAAACAACTATTGATTTTATTCTAATTAAAAACATGAACCAAACTCAACATTATATATTTTTCAATTCCAAAAACGCCCATTATTTAAAAAAAATGATGTACAAAAATGCTATTTTCAAAACAATCTATTCCAAAAATGTTTATTGAAAACTTTAAATGTATTAAATATATGACAAAGATCAAATATGTAGAAGATACTTTGGTTCAAATTTCCCAAGAAACAAAACGTACCGTATACGTACCGTTAACGGCATAGTAATACGGAATCATATTCCGTAAACGTACCGTATTATGGAGCCGTATACGGTGCAGAGAACGGATAAAACGTTATTATTATTATGTTATTAAAATTGTCTCCATTGAATTACAGATTTAGCTTCTACGTCTTTGAATTTCTTGATACAAACTTCTGAAAATAAATAAAAAAATAATCAATTATCTATGATTTTCAGGCGATTTGAGACTTAATATTTTATTCCTAAAAACTACATATTTCTCAAGTAATCAAATTCCTCATAATTAAAAGATTTTGTTTTTTAAATTGTGTGGAAAAAATGAACCACCGAATTATTTTATACCCCATATTACTTTTTAAAATACTCCTATTCCGAGTAAATTAAAAATAACACAAATGGGAAATTTTCTACAAAAGTGGCAACTATGCCAGAAACCGAAAATGTCTGGCAACCATTATTGGCAAATATAAATGTCAATTTTAAATTTTACTTACATTTACTTATATTGAACCTTTTTTTGAGCAAGGCGACGACAGCGACCAACAAATTCAACATCATGGTGAAGCATCAATGCCTCCGTCGCTGGTTTCCTGATTCATGTTTATGACCAGCAGCTTTTCGTGGAATACGTGAATAAGTTGCCTTTATGCCGGTGTCATGTACATTGAGCAGCAGCTAGGCGTCCGTTCCTTTTATATAGTCCGTTTCTTTTATTTGTGTGCATTGGTGTATCTTGTGTTTTTGAAATCAGGAGCACCATCATTATAGTCATTCTTTTTTTAGCTGTTGGATGTTATAAAAATTGTGTAATTCAATGATTTAGTTACAATTATATATCTTTAATTTTATGCCCATTTACACTTACATTATTTGTGATTCCATCCACGAATCTGCTGCGGCTTGCTAAAAAAACGAACTAAAAATTCTTATGTAAAAAAACTGAAAGAAAACGACACAAAAACGGTGTATGCTGCCCGTTATAAACGGAGTACAAACGATACAAAAACGGTGTGCTCCGTTGCAAACGGATCTTAAACGTATACGTCACTACGGAGTGAAAACGGCAAAGATACCGAATGTTCGAAATACGGTCAACAAACGGCATATAAACGGAGTGGAATATTTTGACATGCCGTAAATTTTCCGTTTTCATGCCAGTGTCGACGGATCCGTCTTGTACATACCGTAAACGTACCGTTACAAACGGAATTGTGATTCCGTTTGTTTACGGAGCAACGTTAAAATGTTTCTTGGGTTGACTCTATCAAAACAGAGTTCGTTTCATGTAGCACGTTTTGGAAATGAGCTACTCAATTCAACTAACCCCTGCGAACCGATCGTAGCCATCACCACCTCATATTTGAACTCAGTATGGATTAGTAGATTTTTATAGGATCATTGCATATTATTTGTATGGTTTTATTATTAATGGAAAAGGACGTGGAATACCTCTTTTCATTTTTTTTAATCAGTATTTAATTTTTAATTTAAAATTTGTTTTATTTAGTTATTTTTTGTCCAGGGGTTCGACCTGAGTAAATATTTGAAATTGTATTATTTAGAAGCAGGGACTCGACTTCTTTCCCAAAATAATTTTTCTCAAAGTTAATTCATTCCAAGACAATTCTTTCTCGAACTATTCTTTCACTGAAAAATCGTTCTCGTTCAATTCAACCATTCTTGACAGAAAACCAATTCTTTCTCAGAAAAATGTTCAGCGATAAATTATTATTCGAGGCAATTTTTACATTTCACATCGAAGATGTTCTACATTTCCATCTGCGTTAATAATATAGATATATATTGTTATTTGGTGAGTCAAACAATTCTTAAGGAACAAGGCGTGTAGTACGCAAACAGAAAATTTATTTGGAAGAGAAAAATTTATAACATAAATTTTTCACATTAATATACAAAACTCAAATATTACTAGATACAAAATGTTGGAGTATTTTTTTTATACAACAGTATATTATAACTCCCCCTCTCAATCCAACAATTTCAGGTTCTTCAAATCGGAGAAATTAGTTCCACGTCATTGTGTGTGGATTTTTGCTTGATGTTTCTTTTGTCTTGGCCTCAACCGCCAAGTCGTAGCTCTCGTCCTTAGAGTTGCATTTAGAGCACGCTTCTTCAGCTACCTTCCAGCCTCTATTACCGTCTTCAATTTCATCTTCACTGTCTTCAAGCGCTCTTCTGTTCCAGTCGTATGCAGCAGCGGTTTCTTTAAACTTTTCAGAACACTTTTCTTGCAGCTCATCATCATCACCGCTTTCTGCAGAACTGCCAGCTACCGATGCACCACCAACTGCAGTGTGCGCCTTCAGGAAATATGAAGGTGTTAAGCTTTTATTCGTAGTCCTCTCCTTCTGTTTCGACAACTTAGCGTGTGTTTCGGGCAGCACCACATCAGCCTTGAATCGACGTGTGTGCTCTGGCTCCTTGTCCGACTGTAAGATGTGAAGATGTCGCTTCACTTCTTGGAAATACTCTCCAGACTCATCGCTTTCAGCACTGATACTTGCAGAAATCACATTAATATTCTTTTCCTCCTCTTGCTCATTACTGCATACATTAATCCTTTTGAATTTCTCTTGAATTCGCTGCTCAAGTGGTCGCTTGCGATCTCGCGCACCACTGAATGGTTCCCGGAAATGCTTTCCTTTAACATTTACAGATTTCTTTCGCACCATTTCTTCATGTTGACTTATGTCACCATATCTTCTGTGCCATATCTTGGTTTCATTTTCTACACAGAGATTTGCACTTGCGCATTCCTTCTGTAAGCGCACTTCGAAAAAACTGTCTTTCCTCTGTGCTACAGAAATATCTTTGCCGTTGTTGATTATTGCCGCAGTTCCACCTTTAAAATTTACTTCTAGTCCAGCATTGGTTAGACGACGAACCGAAATTATATTTTTGCGAACATTTGGAACATACAGCACATCTTTTAAAATGACCAACGTGCCTTTGTTTGTGTATGCACGTATGTCTCCCGCTTGTATTGCTACCAGGGATTCTTCAAATTTCGCTACATTAATTGTGATTGGCTTCTTCAGTGGTTGAATTTTCGTAAACATATCCCTATTGTTTGCAATATGATTACTGGATCCTGAATCCAATATAAACGACATGTTTTCTTCGCGAAACTTGCTCTCACACTTGCAATGCTTGTTTTCATCATTAGACATGAATCTTGTCTGGTTTCTCTCCGTTACGTTACACATAAAGCTTACTGCGTTTTTTAGATTCGAACTACTTGCAAAGTTTGCTTCGTTCTTGAGAGGAAGCCTGCAATTTGCTTTTCGATGACCGCGTCTACCGCAGTTGTGGCATTTTCCATCGAACTTAAAAGTCTTGCGATTGTTTGTTGCAAATGCAGCGGGCGCATTATTGTCCTCACCACCGTTCTCTTTCCGTTCACGATCCGTTCTCTTTCGTTCATCCGCTAGCAGCCTCTGCTTCACTAATTGTATAGTGAGCTCTTCTTCCTTCATGTTCTCGAGAGCTGTAACTAATGGATCGTAGCTCTCTGGAAGTGTGATGAATAATTGCGACACGAGATCACTTTCTGCCAATGTCGCACCCGCAGATTTTAATTGTCTCACCAAACCATCAAACTCGATAAAATGCTCCTTCATCGTCGTGCCTTCTCCTAGCTTTAATCTAGCTAGCTGCTTCCGTATTATGGTTTGGCTTGATGTTGACTTTACGGCGAATACATCCCCCAGAGCTTTCCACATGTCTCTAGCAGTGCTCTTGTCCTTGACATAATCTAAATAATCGTCCGAGATGCAGCCCACGATTATAGATTTTGCTCTCCTGTTCTTATCGTTGTATTTTGCAACAGAAGCAGCGTCTATTGTGCTTGGAGCTGAACTGGTCACAGCTTCCAACACATCAACTGAGTCCAAATACATCCTGATCCGAAAACTCCAGTTTTCGTACGCCTTTCCATTGAATTGCACAATGCCATGAGGCACTTCCTTACGCTGGTCGCCCATAACTTATTGTTATTTGGTGAGTCAAACAATTCTTAAGGAACAAGGCGTGTAGTACGCAAACAGAAAATTTATTTGGAAGAGAAAAATTTATAACATAAATTTTTCACATTAATATACAAAACTCAAATATTACTAGATTCAAAATGTTGGAGTATTTTTTTTATACAACAGTATATTATAACAATATATAATATCACAAAACGTGATTTTACAGTGCTTTACGTGAAACAGGAGTGATTGTAATTAAATCTATATTCAATCACGTGATTGCAAGTGTGAGTAGAACAAAAAAAAAATGTCAGTGAGTGATGTTTAGAAAATTGCTGTCGTGGGTGAGCGTGAGTTTAAACTTATTCACATGCACATCTCTACAAGAAACCACCGCGCAGAGATCTTCTATTTACCACTTAGAAATTTCAAAACGTTACTTCAGTCGGTACATTGAAAATAACTATCAGGTGATGATGTAAATATTAAAGGGTAATTGCCGCACGATTCACATACTAAAAGTTCGGTGAATCCCAACTTTTCACTGTACTCACATGTTCCTCGGTTTTATATTTCTCAAGCTCATCAAGTGTCAGTGCAACTTTTAGTACTATTTTTTTTTTCCAATATAGGATGTGGTTATTAGTTTCGATTCTGCTAGTAAATATTATGCTCCCAAGTTATATATCACAATTTGTTCACATTTGCTGGACTTGCACTAAACGAGAATTCTTAGATATGATCATTTTGTCAACAATAGCGATTTTAATAGTGATGTTAATTTATTGAGTACTCGATGTTTGTAATTAGTAGTGGCAGTGTTGCATTTTCAGAAAATAAAATGGCTGCATTCAACGACCAGCTGTTGAGCAATTTGAACTTGAATGGCTTGCTACCCTCAACATGTTTAGTGAGTGGTCGCCATTTTTTCCAGCATGAAATTTTTACGCTACATTTGCGCTGCCTATGTTATCGATGACATTCGATGACATTTTAACTCAAATATTTATAAACAAAAGTGGAATTTAGATTGGAAATATGTTTTTTATCAATTAAAGAGTTGTGTGTTACTTTAATAAAATATTAATAATAAATTAATTTGTAAATTGACAGCTGAGATAGCGGTGCATTCAGTAACAGTGAGCGATTAGTTACTGCGCATTTTTGCAATTGCTGAGGTCGCTGAATGCAGCCATTATTAAAGAAAATAAAACGTATGATTTGAAATAAAAAATGTACTTTTGTCAAAAAAAATTGTGTCTCGCCATTTAGAACTCGAACAGATCGGTTGTGTGTTCGGCGCAGTCAAGTAGAGTTGTATGGGAGAAATCCCGTTATCTCGGCCATTTATATTTACAGTTTGTGTCGCGTACGGCGTGGTAACCACGCTAAGTCGTATAAAGTGCAAATAAACTATTTTGAAAAGTACAGTTTGCAAAAACTATAATTTGTAATGGCGTTATAACTTCGGTTCGGCCAAGAAATATCCCAGCCTTCCACCTTCGGCGAGGAAGCCTAGGGATCAACTTAAATCAAAAAAAAAAATGTTACCAAAAATTTCAGTGTGGACGAAAAAGGCTCAACATTTTCTCGTCGGCAAAACTGACGACCAAAAAATAAAATAAAGGACATGCGGAAAATTTTTAAAAAGGTACAAAATATACCATAAAAATATATTTTTATGGTACAACATAAACATTGCAATACATTATTGTTTTTTCAATTGCGAAGACTATTTATAATTAATGATATTTCTTTACGTTTTTAGATATTTTTGTTTAGAGCGTCGGAAATTACGAATGCAATTGAAAATATGTGATAGAAAACAAATTCGGGTGGTATGTATTCAAATTTTTTCGAAACATTTAAAAATGATGTAGTTATGGAATACCTATTGCGATTTTTTGATAAAAAATATTAAATAATTATAAAATAAACTTGCAAATACAAAAAATACAAACTTTTATTTTCTTTTTTATATATAAAAATAAAATTTGTTACTTAAGACTATTTCACATTTAATTTTTATTGGATTTTTCCAACAATGCATCTTTGTGATTTTGCACAAACTGATTGAAATTCTGCTCCTCGGCATTATCCTCATTGAACGTATTCGGATCCTCCTCGTTACCTTCTTCATCTTCAGAACTCTCATTGCCGGGATGTTTTAGATAAATATCGGACAGCTCACGACCAGCAGACACCTGCAAAAGTTTAAAAATTATTTTTTTTATAAATTGTATTTAAAACAACTTCGACAACTGCTTACCTCTTCAACAAAACCGGTAAGTGCCACCTCGCTGCCAGCACCCGAACTCTTGGCAATACCCTTCAACTGTGCCTCACGTTTTTTAGACTGCTCTGCCAGCTTTTGTGTTCGCAATTTATTATATTCTGTTTTATAATCTCTATAACATTTAGAATGTTTTAAAGTATTCCAATTATTTGTAATTAATACATTTAAATGAATTTAATACCTTTCATACTCTTTGGCACCCTCTGCAATTAAACCAAAAAATTTATCAAAACCAATGCCCGTCTTAGATGACACACCACAAGTTTTCAAATCGCGATAGAACTCATCCAGCGTGAGCGACATGGTGCGTGTCAAATTGCTAATGTAATTCTGCTCCTTTTCAAGCGCCTCTTGAAAAGCTTCAAAATCCTGCATCCATTCAATGGCGAAATCATGATCCTGCATATCAATCTGCATATGGCAATAAAGTTTTAATTTAGTTATAATCGAGTTTTAAAATATAATTGTTAAACACAAAACATGCCTTATTTAGTGCCACCACAAATGGCAGTCGCGCCTTGTAGAGTATGGAGCAGGCGTAGAGCATGTTGGACATGAATGTTGTCGGGCTGATGCTACGCACCACGTCCATCACATAAACGACAATAGTGGGAAACATTGTAGCAAGCGCCTCTGTAATAATGGTACCCGACGCGCTCCACGTAAAGACCTCAATTTGTCCAGGCGTATCGATTATGCACCATTTGTGTCCCTGCTGTCCTGCGCGTCGCACCAGTTCCACGACTTTTTCAAATTTTGTCGAGAAGAGATTCAGCGCAGTCACGATGCCGCCGTTTGGTCCCAGCTTGTATTGTTTCATTACCTCTTTGTAGTTGACTGTGTCCCGTATGTCTATGTTCGCATGGTAAGGTGTCTCCCGACACGCAGGATCCAGATTGATAACATACGGTTTAAAGTGTTCGAAGGACATTTGCGTGAGTTTCTGTACGAATGTGGTTTTGCCAGAGCCCGCCATGCCTAGAACAATCATGCAGATGGGTGCTGAAACAGGTCCGTTGTCCTGTGAAGTTGACGCACCATCAGTTGAGGCTGTTGTTGGAACTTTTGTGGTCATTTTTATTCTATAATATTATTTTTAAGTTAATATTTATCACACACACGACAAAATGCGTATTGTTTTTAAAGCTTGCGGCACCTTTGACTTTTACTTACGTTGCGTTAACAGCGCAACGTAAGATTTGACGTAGTATTAAGACGTATACTGTCGGTGTCTATGGTTGCCAGCTTTAATAATCAAATTAGTATTTAGAGATTACCCTAAATACAGGCGTGCGCAAGGATTTTTAAGACTTTAAAATTATTGTATCAGGCGCTCATTAAAATGCAGCATTCTTACACATAATTGAAAGTTTATTCGTCTGTTTTTCTTTGTCGAGAATTCGTAAAGTGATAGGACAACTTTACGATTTCTCGACAAAGGAGTAACAAGCAATCACAAACGACCTTTAGAGACATCAATTGTTTTCAAATGTTTTTCATTTGTTTCAGAACAAAAATAATGTAATTATTAAATGTTTATGTAATTAAACAAAATTTAATAAATCAATTTTTTGATTACCTTAACTGCCGTTACAATTAATATTTATTGAATACTAGATTTAAAGTCTTTTCTGCCCAAGTAGAACAAAATACTAAATGTTATCTTTGCGACTATCGTTTTTCAAGTGACTTAAAGGTTCTTGTAAAAGTTATCTATTAAGCATCGTATAGATATATCAGAAAGGTGACTTTTTAAAGTAAACAAATGGGGATAATACCCACATAGTGGCACCTCTGAACTTCATACTTCAGAGTTTTTTTGTTGCATCATACCGTTTGCTATTAGCGTTTTTTGTGCTCCGTGTATTTTGTGTGGACAAAAATATCCGATTCATAGTAAAAACGACGAGTAAATTGCGTTTATTGCCTGGTTTTCACTATGTCATTTTGTGTCAGTTTCATGTACGAAAATTTCTCAATTTTGTTGTTTTTCAATATGGCAAAGTTCTAGATGTTCTAGACATCTAAAGTGCCAAGATGTCGGCATTTTGATATCAACCCAAGTAACAATGCCAACCAGTAACTCGCCATAAACTAGCCAGTTTTACTAGCAGCCATACTAGTTTCTAGCCAGAAAAACTGACTAGTAACTTACCAGTGGTGTCACACAGGTTCCAGGTGGAGATTGGATAGTTATACTACACAGTTTCTAGATAGGTATTTATTATGAAAACTGGTCAATTACTAGATAACATCTAAAATAACAAATAAATTAGCAAAAATAATACAAAAATAAGATCTTTTTTCACAAGCTGCAATAAAATTTAAGTGATGCTGCACAAGTACATTGTCGCTACTACCGCCACTTTTACACAGATCCTCAGTGCCATCAACTTATATCAGCTGGGGAACTTAGCGGAGTTCCGTTGTGCTCCATTTTAAGTTTGACTGCGAAGTTTGACTGCGAAAGTTTGACTGCGAAAGATAGGAAGATCCCTTTAATTGATTATTACTTGTTTCCCCAAAACGACGGGCCGTCTATCCCAGATGTGATGTGGTCTCATGTTGCAAATTTGAGTCGATTACTCCAGCCACATATTTGTTTATGATTTCGCATTAACATAACACTGCGTAAACTTTTAAATATTGCATTGATCAAGAAATTTAAATAACATTTAATATTCTGAAAAAACGCGGCAAAAAATATACAAACATTAATAAAACAGTGTTAGTAGAGTTGCAAATTTGCAAAAATTCAATAATTAATAAAAAAATATATATTTTCATGTAAGAGTGATTTTTACTAAAAAGAATTTTTGCAATAAAACTTCTTGAATTGATCACTCTTTTTATTATTTATTTCATGGCAGTTTAGCCTCATTATAGACTGTCTAGAAAGAAGCTAGTTTTCAAGACTTTTCCTGGCCAGTTTAGCCTCATTATAACCAGTCTAGAAATTAGCTGGTTTGCAAAACGTTTTCCTAACTAGTTTTGCCTCTTTACAGCCCCAACACAATCCCACCAGACAGTAGCTAGTAATGCGCAAATTTTTCTATCCAGTTCTGCCACGTCATTCTCTGACTAAAAACTAGCTAGAAAATGGTGCTCTCCAGTTAATTGTTACTTGGGAACTGACATGGTTAATGAACATTTTAATTTTGTACACTCGCAATCATAATGTAAAGAAAACAAATATGACACAAAATGACATAGTGAAAACCAGGCATATGAATCGTTACAAAATCGCGTCTATGAAATTGAAAATGTTCGTGGACAGTTACCTACTGGAGGTGCCTCAGGACGTGACGTAACATACAGTGCAGCTAAAATAATTTCAAATAAAAATGCATTTAAATTTAAAACATAGCTTTTGGTTTTTCATTATTATTGTCTATTTTTATATTTATTTAAAATGTATTTGTCATTTGATTATTTTAATCAATTTTGATAATAATTTGTTGTCATATTTTACATGTGTATTAGTAAGTAAAGGGGTTAACTGAAAGCTGTATTTAAGCTATCTTATCGGCTGTCTAGAGAGAAACTTTCTGATGATGTCTTAATAGTTGACTTAAACATAACTTTTTAGTTATCTTTTCGAGAGCTAAAAGTCAACAAAGAGGCGGTCATACGTAAGTCTTTCCGATACCTTTTTTTATCACTTTTACGACAACATTCGGATATCGTTAACTTTTTAATGTTAGCATAAAGTTAGGTTTTGGGCATCGTTTGTTTGGTTGAGTGATGACAGTGGTTGGGTGTTTTTTAACATTTCAAATTCACTTTTCTGTTTAGTTAACAATTTCATTTACATTTATTAACCTTTTAACTCTGAAATACTGTACAGCTGTTTTGCTGTACAGCTGTTTTGAAATACCTTCTTTAATTTTATTTTTGAGATTTGCTGGAAGAATTTAAATTATGCATTTTGTATAGAATTCATAAATTGTAGCTCGTTGTGATATTATGAACAGTGTTTACGATTAACTATTGTACGATTGATGAATTGTGCATATTAATTATTAAATTAATTGTACGTACGATAAATTGTGCTTACGATGAATTATACATACGATGAATTATGTATACGATGATTCTGGTACAAGGAATTGTGCATACGATGTATTTTGTTTAAAATGAATTGTGATACCATGAACTTTTTTCAATGAATTGATTACGATGAATAGGTCGACAATTTTAAAAATAGGCTACCCCAAATTTTAAAAACGGTTCTGAGAATATTGAATACTTCTTTTGCAGAAGTATTCGATAACTATACATTAATAAAATTCGGATACAGAGTATTGGGTACCCGTACAAAATTGATCATTTAATGACACGAAAAAACGCACGCAAAAATTATTAATATCTTAATTAAACAGACGGCAGTCGGTTTCCAAAATTATTTTTGTTTAAATTTATTAGTGCCTGCGGTTAGGAAAGAACCATTAAAAACTACGGAAAAATTTCAAAATAGTCTATGAAAAATATTTAAATAATACAACTAATTGGTCAACGTGCAAAAACGTACGACAAAAAGAGATATAAAATATCTTCAATTGAAATAAAAACGCAAACGCATGTTTATTAATTAGAATCGAATTGGAAATTTGACAAAATTGTCATTTTAAAAAAATTACAATTGGCACGAAATTTCATTGAGAAAAGAAACCAAATTTTTAGTAAATTTTCAAGACAAGAACAAATTAACAAGCAATTGCAACGAGCAATAGCAACAACGACGACGAGAACGACAACTGCTGCTAGCAACTCAATAAAATCGGCAGCGCCGCAGCAACAACTACAAGTTTTGCATAAAATGGTTCATACAGATGCTGTTACATATCTGGAAATTCCGGACAAATCGGAAAATGACAAGAAGCACTATAAGTAAGTAAAAAAAAAACATTTAAATTATTAAGAGCCTGAAATACTAACTCTTATTTTAAAAAGTTTTAAAAAAAGTAGAATTGCAAAAGCTTGTTATGCGATTTTTGATGTTTAATTCTATTATGACATAGTCCGCAATGATGCAGTTGAAAAATTTAACTGTAATATCTATCGCTGTCTACGAATTATTATTACTGGGTTTATTAATATCCAACCCAACCATTCATATATACCGACTGAAATATATTATTCGGAAATTTAATACAAACTAAATTCAGCGACAAATTAAGTCATGATTCAGCCGCGATTGTCATTTGTTTTATCAATAGTCAATAAATAGTTATGCGAAAATGATTTTCTCGGCTCACGATATAATGTATTTTTATGACGCACGCTGCAAAAATTATAAAATGAAAATAGATAATTTCCAATTTTTATTTATTTTATTTAATTTGTTAAATAAATTAATAAATGTGGCAACTGAAAATATGCATTTCCTTTTTTTGTTTCTTTATCTAAACATATACACAGAAAACATTGAATTAATATCGTCGTAGTAGAACTAAAAGTTACCAACTACATTTTCAAAATGCCAATTATTCATTTACAAAAATCTGTATATATCTTACAAATTCTGATCGAAGAGTTCAATATTTGTACCTAATGATCAGATAATGTGAATCTATCAATTGGTATTTCAACTTTAAAAATCTATCAATAACTTTTTGTAATATTTACCAACAAAGTTGAAATTTACGATTTTCATAAAAATGTATTTGGTGACTTTTAGTTCGACAACGACGATGTGGTCATCAAAATATGAACTTTGACACCTTAGATCATATTTTGATGATAAAATTAATTCCATTTCTATTTTTATATTTAGTACATGTTCTATTTAAACATCATTCCATGTCAGAACGGTGACTTACGATTTTAGTATATCAATGAAATTAGTTTTTCAATGATTTTTTATTTATTTTATAGTTAAGGTAGAAAACAAAAAATGTTCGTATTTTTGAGGTTTTACCAAGTTTTCAAATGAAAATATGCATTTTTGTATTAATATGAATTTTGAATGTAATTCTTCTTTAAATAAAATAAAATTGTATACTGACCACAAATCAGTCTCAATTTTGATAAAATACAAGTGAAAATGTTGCTACAGACGCAATTTCAAATGCTGTTTATCATATCGTGCGACATACAGCCGTTTGTAAAAATTGCTTAGGCTTTCTAACATATAAAAGTGTTTTTCATCATATTATTTTTTTAACTCTACATTGGTAGCTCTTATGCATGCAGTTTAAGGAGTCCCATGATGTGGTTAACGATATTTGATAGATGACGTCTGTGGCTTTATTTTGACATATTTTTTTATCAAAATTTAAGTCATTTTTCTATTTCTTCACTTTTTGAAAAAAGGCAATTTTTAAAACATACCACGCTAAAAAATACATTTTCATTTTAAAGTTCAACATATTCTTTATAGATTCTAATATATTGGTGTCCTCTTTACCATTACTACAAAATTAAAAATCATACAAATAGTGACTACATTCAAAAAGTAGGATATTGGTTCACTTTGGTTTTCAGCATACACATTTTGAAATAAGTCGTTTATTTATTAAGTTGCATGATCTATTGTTGTCTTCCAGAACGCTTGTTTTAGCCAACGGTTTACGTGCACTGCTTGTTTCCGATCCCAGTCCTATACCACACGATGGACTGACCTCATCTTCATCATCGTACGACTCTACTGGTGATTCGTGCGCCGAGGAAACCAGTTCCGATCCCGAAGAGGCTGAGGATGCGTCCATGAGTAGTTCGACAACGGAGGACGATGGCAGCGGCAGCGATGATTTGGACTCTGAAGAAGGTTTGTTTTTGAGAATTTTTTTTTTTAATTAAAAATTTAAATTCAGATTTAAATTAAAATTTAAAGTTAAGAATAAAAAATAAACAATAATATTATTTTTTTTTATAAGATTTCTTGATAGGATAACATGGGGCAAAGTGGGAAATGTGGTAATGTGGGAAATTGTAATTTTTTGAAATGTTTTTGTATTTTTAGACAAAAAAAAGAAAAAAAAACACTCAAGTATTACTAAATAAATGGTTTTTCAACAGGGACGCTACAAAAGTAGAGCGACAGGGACAGCAAACGACGCCATATTTCTTGCCGCTCTTTTGACATTTCTCTTCAGTAAGGTTTGTCATTTCATGATGGAAAGATATACGAATTCGAATTTCGGTAGTAAATTTTAATAATTTGGACTTGTTGGCTCGTAAATATTTCCATCATGAAATGGCAAACCTTACTGAAGAGAAATGTCTAAAGAGCGGCAGGAAATATGGCGTCGATTGCTGTCCCTGTCGCTCTACTTTTGTAGCGCCCCTGTTGAAAAACTCTTGAAAAAACTTTTGTAGCTCTCTTATTGAAAAACCCTTTATGTCACTTACTCTTTTATGATCGGTTTTAATAAAATTTATATCTTCTTATTGCTTTTCGAAAACATGTGGAAACAATGTAAACATTTTTCTAAAGTGTTGGTTTTTGATTTCAAAAAGTGGACGTTTTTTTATAAAATAAGTATATTTAAAAATATCAAATATTGCATATCTCTAAAAATCCAAACGGATGTTTAAAAATAATTGAACATAGCTTAAATGGTACTTAGCCAAGTAAAAATTGCGATATTGGTTGAGGTAATTTTTGGAAAAGTGCGAAATGTAATATAAACAATTCTAACGGAGGACGAGTATTCCTTATATAAAAATTGACCGAAGCAAGAATTTTTCACGAGACGAATTGTTTCGGGAATGAATTGTCTTGGGGTAGAGTTGTCTTTGAGATATTGTCTCAGGAAAGATAAACATGTCCCGGGCAAATTTTTCTTAGGAAAGAATTGTTGGAGACCTGAGAAATTGATCACTATTCAAATTTTGAACATGATTTTTAATAATTTACTACAAGAACAATGGAATATATCGATACATCTTACTAAAACTAACACGTTTCAAATTATTGTATGAAAATTTCCTTTAAAAATTATTCAAACGTGCTTCTTTTCGTTGGAGGCGTCGATATAATATGTAAACAGTCTTTATAACATATGGTAATCAATTGAAATCATATATATTTAATTATCAATGAACCATTATACAAAATTGTCTCTGTGAAAAATTCTTTCGGAAAAGAATTGTCTTAGGAAAGTATTCTCTCTCAAAGACGAATTATCTAGGAAAACATTTCTTGTAATCCAAAAAAAACTGATCGCTATTAAAATTTGTAACATTCTTTTTATGTTTGCTCTCTCCCACAAGGTGACGAAAAACTGGCTGCCTGTGCGCTGCTCGTCGATGTCGGATCCTTCAGCGAACCCACCCAATATCAGGGACTCGCGCATTTTCTCGAGCACATGATCTTTATGGGCTCCGAGAAATATCCTGCCGAAAATGCATTCGATGCGCACATCAAGAAATGCGGTGGTTTTGACAACGCCAACACCGAATGCGAGGAGACGCTCTTCTATTTTGAGGTTTCCGAAGAACATTTAGACAGTAGCATGGATTACTTTACAGCATTGCTAAAGGCGCCGCTCATGAAAAAGGAAGCCATGACACGTGAACGTGATGCTGTCGAATCCGAGTTTCAGCAGACGTTGCACGACGATGAGGCCAGACGTGATCAGCTGTTGGCCAGTTTGGCACGTGCTGATTTTCCGCACAATACATTCACCTGGGGCAATCTGAAATCGCTGAAGGAACAAATCAAGGATGATGATGCATTGCATGCGGTGTTGCATGATTTTCAGCAGCGTCACTACAGCGGTCATCGCATGGTGGTTTGTGTGCAGGCACGTCTACCCATCGAGGAGCTGGAGACGCTGGTGGTGAAACATTTTTCGGGTATACCAAGCAATAAACTGGCCGGACGCGATTTTAGTGGCTTCAAGTATACGGAGGCTTTCTGTGAGGACTTTCACAAGCAGGTGTTCTTTGTGAAACCGGTGGAGAATGTGTGCAAATTGGAGCTGACGTGGGTGTTGCCGCCCATGACGCAGGTTACAATACATTATTATTAGCATTTTTTAAGGAAAATAATTTTAAAAAGTACCAGTTTTTTTAGATAGCAATTTTAATTTTAAGTAAAATTACTATTTAAACAAAAGGTTTTTTAACAATTAATTTTTTTTTAAACAAATAACTTTTTAACAGCACATTTTTTCGTCTAATATCTTTTAAAACAAATAAATATCTTATCGTTTATGTCTTTTCTATATTTTTGCAGCTGTACAAATGTAAACCCGATCAGTTTTTGTCATATTTGATTGGCTACGAGGGCGAGGGAAGTTTGTGCGCTTATTTGCGTAAAAAGTAAGTTAGTCAAAGTGTTAATTTGGCCTTGTCTTGTAGCAGCTGTTGTTGTTTTTTTTTTGTTTGTTTGCAGACTGTGGGGTCTGGAATTGATAGCGGGCATCGATGAGTCTGGCTTTGATACGAACTCTATGTATTCGCTGTTCAATTTGTGCATTTATTTGACTGAAAATGGTTTTAAGCATTTAGATGAGGTCGGTATTTAATTTTAATATTTTTTTATTTAATTTGAAATTATTATATACAATTTGAATTTTATTTTATTTAATTTGAAATTTATTTATTTAATTAGACATTTTTAATTATTTTTTGATTTTTTTTTATTTAATTAGAAATTTTTAATTTAATTTTAAACCATTTTTATTTAATTTTAAATAATTTTATTTAAATATTTTATTTTTATTTAAATATATATTTTTTTTAATTTTTTAAAATTTTTTTTTTTTATTTTTTTAATTTTTTTTTTATTTTTTTTGAATTTTTTGTTTTTTCAACAATTTCTTCTTTTTATAATTTTATTTTTAAGTTATAGCTTACCGTAGTAAGACACTTTCCCGAAAGCTATTACCCCGTAAGACATTTCCCCAAGCCTTTACACAAAATGGACACTTCTCCGAAATGGACACTTTCCCGATTGGACACCTCTACGAATGGACATTTTCCCGAAATATTTTTTCGAAATTGGGTATTTTTATCCCCTTTCCAAAAGGTGCCATTAGGCATCTAATGATGTCCTCTATCGATTTCAGAAATAAAAATAAATTGAGTCATGAATGCTGTTTTAACCCCCTTTTGGGGGTCACTCACCACTCCGAAGGGTACCATTAACATTCTAATGATGTTGTATCGATTTCAATATTAAAAAAGAAATTGGTCATTGGACCCCTTTTTTCACTCATGGCCATTCGATTTCCAACGATGTCTGATATAGATTTTCTGCAATACAAAATTTTCGGTATTTTTTCACTTTCCGCCCACCTTTGTCCACCCACATATCGGGGAAACGTCTATTTCGGAAAATATTCATTTCGGGGACATTTTTTATTTCGGTGAAATGGCCATTTCGGGGAAGTTTCTGTTTCGGAGAAATATCCATTTTGGGAAAATGTCCATTCGGAGAAGTGTCCATTTCGGGGAAATTTTTATTTCGAAGAAATGGCCATTTCGGGTAAATTTCTATTTCGGAGAAATGTCCCTTTCGGGAAAATGTCCATTCGGAGAAGTGTCCATTTCGGGGAAATTTTTATTTCAGAGAAATGGCCATTTCGGGGAAATTTCGTAGAAATGTTCATTTCGGGAAAATGTCCATACGGGGAAGTATACATTTTGGGGAAATGTCTTTCGGGAAAAATTTTATTTCGGGAAAATGTCCATTTTGAATCCATTATTACATTTGTAATTTTGCGAAAAATTTATAAATTTTATTTTATTATTTTATTAGGTACTCGCTGCTACATTCGCCTACATAAAACTCTTCTCGCACTGCGGCTCACTCGAGGAAGCCTACAAGGAACTGCAAAGTATCGAAGCCACCAGTTTCCGCTTCGAGTCGCAAAAACCAGCCTTTGACAATGTGCAAAATCTCGTGGTAAAAACCAAATACTATCCACCCAAGGATATACTCACTGGCACCGAACTCTATCACGAGTATAATGCGTCACAAATTCAAGATGTCATACGGCATATGAACGAATTCAAATTTAATATTATGATAACGTCACAACAGAAATACGAGGGTATTACATATGACAAGCGTGAGAAATGGTTTGGCACCGAATACACAAACATGGAGATGCCACAGAAGTGGACCGATTTGTGGCTTAATTCGAAAGCAATGCCTGAATTATTTTTGCCCAAACCAAATATGTTTATATCGAATGATTTCCGTTTGTTCTGGCATGATAATGGCAAACCAGATGTGCCGCTCGCGCCAAAGAAAATTCTACAGACAGACATTTGTGAATTGTGGTTCCGACCGGATGATAAATTTGATTTACCGGAGGCATTTATGCATTTCTATTTTATTTCGCCACTTTTACGTCAAGATCCCAAAAAGTTTGTATTGTTTTTTTGCTATGTATTTTGTAAATTTGTCATTGCAATTACTATTTTTTTTTTTATTTTATACAATTTGCAGCGATGTTATGTGTGCTTTGTATGCGCAGTTGGTGAAATTCCGTTTGGCCGAAGAGTTGTATCCGGCAACTGTGGCTGGTCTGTGTTATCAGTTCTACTCGGCGGACAAAGGAATTGTGCTGAAGGTAAGTGAAGAAATGACTTCAAAACAAGAACTAAAATAGTAAATGGTTTTTCAATCTGATAATAACTTGAATCTATGGATTTACCGTGCAGTAGACAGTTGCGCGAAACAAGAAAGGTCCGACTTGTGTGGTTTTTAGGCGCAAGAAAAGATAACTAGAAAGATGCGAGTTTAAAGGTACTTAGATAGATGGCTACAGGAATTTTTTTTTTAAATATACGATGCCTAACCAAAGTTTAAAAATCGGAAATTAAATATCTGCGTGTAAGAACGGAGGAGTGAATCTAATAACAGATGTACTGGGTGCATTGATATTATGGAGGGAACACATCTCTGAACTGCTGGCTGGACCCCAGCAGCTTACGACGGCGTATACCAAGGAAAAACATAAATGAAATTAAATAAACCACGTTGTAAATTCTGTCGTTCTACTCGGGCATTGTAGTTCACTCGACTCTCAACAAAACTACGCATCTTAGTAAATTTCGTTATTTCGTCGCACTGGCATAATTTCCTTGTTCTGTTTTCCCCATTGTTTTTCTCACCAATTGATAAGACAGCACTACTCAATCCTTGCACCTTCCTTCTAACAAATCATCCTTTCCTACGGTAAACACTGCCTTGCTTCAATAGAATATTATGAAAAAGACCAAAGAGATGTAAATCGACACAGACCTAGGGTTCTAAATTCAAACTCTAAAGTCGACTTTTCGATTATTCGACTTTTTCAAAATGTCTAAAAGTCTATTTTTTTACTAATCGATTATTTTACTAGTGAAAGTCGATTAGTCGACTTTTTGTATAAAATTGTACTTTTTGATACCAAAATTAGAGGGATTATAATAAATCACTTTTAGCCAATTTTGGTTAGGACAGATATATCTGAACAACGGATATTTCAATTATAAACGTTGTATATTCATACAATGTAAATTATTAAAAATATTTATGATAAAAATGTATGTAGATGAACATTGTAAACCCTAAAATGTGTTATTATCATTTATTAATGACAAAATGAAAAATAAACAAAAAACAAAATCGCCCAAAATTTTTAAATTTTTTTCTGTCATAATTTGTTGTATTTATAACAGATAGATTTATTTAATTGGTTTTAATTGCAGAATACGATTGAATGGAAAACTCGCACATATTAAGGGCTCTATTATGACTGGCGAAGCGAATGTAGTTGGCGAAGCGAACGTAAAATAGCTATCACAGCATCCATTCGCCAGACTTCATTCGCCAGAAAAAATGAAACTAAAGCGAACGTAAAAGTCAGGAGAACGTAGAAATCATTCGCCTGAACTTCATTCTTCTGGCGAATGGATGCTGTGAAGCTTTATTCGTTCGTTCGCTTCGTCAAGTTCATTCGCTTCGCCAGTCATAATAGGCCCCTAAAATTCTCAAATTTTATATTTTCACAAATTGTCAGTGTAGCCACATTTTTTCAGGGTTGCAATTATTTATTTATATTACTAGTTATTGGTCAGAACGAATTTATAGCTATCTAGCAACTAATAAGAAAAAATCGATTATCGACGGACAAAGTCGAATATTCGACTTTTTTACAATTAGATAGTCGACTTCAAATAAACGACTTTTTATATGCAAAAGTCGATTAGTCGACTAATCAAACATCGATTAGTATATATATCATGTCTGAGTTCATTATACTTGCTGTCTCTGTGGTTGACCCGGAGCAACACATTGTGCTCAGTGAGAATTGGGAATACATCTCCCATTTGTTTAATACAGAATGAGGTTTAAGAAAATATCACTTCTTTTGTGTGATACATCATTGGACCGATCAACGTTGGGTACGCATTATTCTCCAACTAGGATAGGGAATCGCTTTGAATGGGTCTTGCGGTGAAAGAGGACAACACGAAGTACATGGAGTCCACAAACCTAGAGTCCCGACCATTTCTGAATTCGGAATACCTGCGGTATCTATGAGATGATCCCGAGTTTAATACATTCCCATTCTATAATACATCTTCACCCACATTATTGGAAATATCACCATTGGTAAACTACGATAAAGTTAACTACCTGTAGCGCGATTCCCTAACTCCGTATCGACAAAAATCGATATCGTTAACTACAATTAACGACAAATATTGTTAGGAGGTATTCCGTACACAGTTTGTCGATACATAGCATTGAACATTTTTTGGTTGTTGCCTACATAAAATGTATTGAAAGTTAGGGAATCACTTTTTTTCATAAGAAAGCAATATCGAATATTATCGTTAAGGAGTTACGGAATCGCGCTATTGGTCATCAACATTTACAGCCACAATTTAAAAGTTGTGTAGCACATCGTTTACCTAAAAAATAATGTCAACAAAAAGAATAATGAGATTAACTGCCGATGATACCGACATCATGGGGTATATAACACCAGCAGTCGGTGCAACATTATTGAACCAAGAGAAGGAATCGAGTTGATTTGATATTCTGGCGAAGAGGCCAAAACCAAGTACCTGGAGCGAACAAACCAAGAGTACAGACGTATTGGACCACATGACATTATTGAGAATCACAATTTCAAGGTTATAAGGGCTTCGTTTACCTCGGAAATAGAGTTAACATCAAAAATAGTATCAATCTTAAAATTACCCGACGAATAACTACTATACTGATGACATTGACATTTTTTTTGGCAGATAACCCGAGCAGTCAGTGCATTATTCTCCAGTCAAAACGAGATTGTAAAAGACTTTGTTTAACTAGAAATTCGGCCTCATATTTAGAAATTAGTGTGACCACCAAAAATGACGTATGGTTTTTAGATTAGCCGAAGAAAAATGCTTGCTAACAGGTGCTACTTTGGCTTCAGTAGACAATTGAGAAGGAGAGCTCTTTTGCGACGGACAAAAAATACGTTCTATAAGTCACTTATCATGACAGTTCTCCTCTATCTTCGCTCTTTAAGACCAATGAGTGAAGCGTTCGAGACAAAGAGTTTACGTAAAATCGAGTGGAATAAATGTATTCACCTTTTCGGGGAGAGTAAGGCTGTTGCTCTCGATATTTCCAAGGCTTTTGATCGAGTGTGGCATAAAGCCCTCGTTTCAAAACTAATTGCATTTGGTGTCGGTGAATCTTTTACTCGATGGATATCGAGTTTTCTTCAGGGTCGTTCTATACGAGTTGCGATGGATGGTGTTTTTTCAGAACAACATTCCATCAATTCTGGAGTTCCGCAGGGTTCCGTCCTATCCCCGTCCCTATTTCTGGTATTTATCAATGACCTTCTGTCATTGACCCAGAACCCAATTCATTCCTTTGCAGATGACAGTAACATTTGTCATTCATACTCGTTCAACAAGCGCCCAAACTCTTTGGAGATTGAGAGTAAAAGACGCACTATGAATGACACGCTCAATAATGACCTTAAATCAATCTCCGAGTGGGGTATTGCAAACAGAGTAGATTTTAATGCAAGCAAGACCCAATGTTGTCTGTTATCTCACAAAAGAATGGATTCCTCTCTCCCCTCAATATGGGTGCTGTGGATATTGCGCAGTCAGCTGCTCTTGACGTTCTGGGCATATCAATTCAATGTGATCTACGTTGGAATGATCACATATTTAATGTGTCGAAAGAAGCTGCTTACTTCACTCCTGCTGACCTGCGTACTGTCTACACCACTTATATTCGGCCTAAAATGGAATTCAATTCGCACATTTGGGCAGGAGCTTCAAAATCCTCCTTGGAGTTCCTGGACCGAATTCAACAACGTGCGATATATTTGATAGGGGATGAAAATATCTCATCGTCTATTGGTTCTCTTGAGCACCGAAGGACCGTTGGGTGTGTAAGCCTGTTTTATAGGTATTACAACGGTAAGAGTTCGAGAGAAATACATGGCCTGATTCCACCAGGTCGTGTGTTTTCTCGTTCTACTCGGGCATCAAATCAAGCCCATCCCTTCGTAGTCCACTCGACTCTCAACCGAACCACGCATTATAGAGATAATTCGTTCTTCAGTCGCACGACACGTTTGTGGAACAATCTCCCTGCGTCCGTTTTTCCCGACATTTTTGATATTGGCAAGTTCAAAACAAACATTCACCGACACTACTCCATCTTTCCCCCCTTCATTTAACCTATCATCCCTTCTTACGATCAACACTGTGCATTGCATGAATAGGGGGCATCCCCTGAGCGTTGGTTAATTTGTAAAAAAAAAAAAAAAAACGGGCGTGTTGTCTCGGCATTTCAGGTGCGATGTCTACCAATTCGACCAAAGCAATTGAGACGATTCTAAACATACGCCCAATACAAATTCAAGTTAAATATGAGGCCGCGGTCGCAGCGACCGCATCCCGGAGGAAACCAATCATACCGCCGTAAAGTTCGCTTTCCCGACTAGGGAGGAATGGGAAAACGGTCAGGTATTGTCTAGCAATCCGGGGATCCACTTCTACACTGACGGATCAAAACTAAACGGTCACACTGGAGCGGGCTTTTTCTGTGAAGCCTTTTCTGCAAAAGAAAGCCTTCGTCTGCATCACCGTCTTTCAGTCGGAAGTAGTGCTTTAGAGCTTTATCCATGGACAAGGTGAAATCCAGAGTGGTTCTACAATGTAAAGAGGCCCTTGCTGATCTCTTAATTGTCAACACTGTGGACATTATCTGGGTCCCTGGACACTGTAACATTGAGGGGAACGAAATAGCCGACGAATTGGCGAGAAATGGATCAGAAATGGACACAATCTCAGTCATAACCGGCAGACCTTTCCAATTTCTAAAAAACGAGATGAGCTCATGGGCTTATCGACTTCACAAAAAATCATGGGAAGAATCGAGCGAGGGCCAAGCAACTAAATGGCTATGGGGCCCTCCGAACAAATCCAAAACAAACAAAATTCTAACGCTTAATAAAAAGGAGTTAAAACAATACACAGGCATCCTCACGGGCCATAATGAGCTAAGAGGTCATCTTTCGAATTGGGAAGAGTCGACTCTTACTTCTGCAAGGCCTGTGAGGAAGAGACAGAGACGCTTGAACACTACTTGTGTCACTGCCCGGCATTTGCCAGACTTAGATTCATCCACTTTGGAACTCCGCTTATTTCATCATTGAAACAACTGGGAAGCTTGGACTGGAAAGTACTAAGAAAATTTGTCAAATCCACGGAATTTCTAAACTCCACTGAGTACACATTATAGACGACTCATGATCCGAGGGGTCACAACGGGCCTACTTTATGGCCTAGGTGTACTCTGTGCGATGCACAGAGGGGTTTTCCCCCCTCCTTCAATCAATCAATCAATGAGGTCTACATTGAGCTCCTACATTGACTTTGTCAGGCGCTATTATATACAGTGCCGTCGTTGTTTAAGACTTTCCGACCATATGGAAAACTCTAGCAAAAAAAAGATATTCGGTGGTGGTGAACGAAAGAGAGGACGTCCGAATCTCCGTACTAAAGAAGAGAGGGAAAACTTGTCGGTGCTTGGTCATCATAAAAAATCGCACCAAGCGCGTCTGCTATTGCAAATTTTGAAGACTTCTCATATGCTTTCCAACTCCGTGTTTCGTTTGTAAACAACAGCTTGGCTGGCGCGTTTTAATCTATGCCTTTGACATAACCTAGTCAGCGAAGTCGCTGGATATTGGTACGCTTCACGATGTCAATACACTCGAATAGCTCATAAGGTTTATGGTTCTGTCTCTGAATTTTATTCACCGATTTAAATTATTTTAAAAGTTCTCCAAAGCTGGATGTGTTGCTTTTTTCAAAACATTGTACCATCTGGAAATAGCGTACTTAGATTCTGAGTTGTAATTACTTAAGTAACTCAGGGTACGGAAATTAGCATAAAGAAATGGATCTAAATAGCTCGAGGAGATAGAAACATTCGAAGAGACTTCGATGTACTCTTGAAATGGTCCAACATCTGTAGGACTTTATGCCAAAACATAAAGTATATTTAATTTGTGTCGATCATATCTTAAAATATAAGTCGAATTTGTTGTATATGTAACTTGAGAAAAGTTGTATAGAGTACCTAATATTTCGATATATGTAAAATACGATTGAGTCATTGTCTCATATATTTTATTTAATTTAATTCTATTTATTTTCTTTTAGGTTAGTGGTTATAATGAGAAGCTACACTTGCTCGTGGACATTATAACAAAAGCGATGGTGTCAATGCGACAACATATTAACGAAGAGCAACTGGAGGTATTCAAGACACACCAGAAGAAGGCCTATTTCAATGCGCTCATTAAGCCCAGAGCATTAAACAAGTTAGTATTTTTTACAGAGGACTTATTTGATGCAATACCTATTATGTTTGCTCGTCTGCATGTCTGCTGTAGCTAGTTTCTGTATTTGTTTTCGATCGTAGTTTTCGACTACTATTGTCGATTTAACGTCATAATGACATCATTTTCATTTTTAGTGTTTCTGTAAAATATTGAACGTTTGAATCGATTCATTTTGACATGTTATAATTTCAATTTAGTAGGAATTTACTCACATCACTGTTTCTACAAATAAATCGAATCGTTTTGAAATTATTGTATTTCTCACTAACTTTTGACTTGGCGAGAGCCTCTCGACTTTAAAAATGATTGACATATGGTTGGAAAATATTTTTTTTTTCTGAATTTTCATAAACTAAAGCGAAATATACTAGAAAAGAACACTGTGTTGTTTGGGATGCAGTTGCAAGTGAATTGAATGCCATCGGTGTTGCAACTTACTCCCGTTTCCATAAATGACGAGACTTCTACAATAGGTTATTTGCAGCATCTTTGGTGAGCCCTAATAACTCCATAAATCGCGAATCGGGAATATGAAATGGGTCCGCCTTAACCGACGCCTCTTAAAACTCATCATATTGAATACGAATTCAGCTGCGTATTGTTTTATACATAATTTTTATATAATTTGTTTTAAATATTTTATAAATAACTGAAAAAACAGATGACAATTATTTCAATTACACAAGTTTCCTTTCGATGTTTATGCCAGTTTCAAATCAGACCGGTTTTAAACGATTACTTCGTACAGAAACAACAATTATCGCACAATCGACCATAATGGAACGAAACGGCGTGACGTCACATAAATCGACAATTTGTCGAATGAGTTACAGAAACGAGCTACTGATACAGAATTCAATAGCATAAATTTGGAGGATTTAGATGTTACTAATACTAAATATCGGGCATGCTACAGCTTTTGATCGAATTTCATATGAAAATTTGTAAATACAAGTTTTTGAATTGGATGTCTCATGTCCGTAATTTTAACCATTAGATATCTATTAGTGTTCGTACCCATTAGATATCTTTACCTATTAGATATAATTCGTTCGCTCCGTATTTTAACTGATTTGTTACCTACGTATTTCTACCCAAGAGAATCTTTTTAAAATATGGCATCATTTGCATTTGACTTTTTATATTTCTGACAAATATGTTATAAAATTAACTTTAAAATTTAAAAAAGTAAATTAATGCAGAAAATATTTTGAAAAAACTGTGTCAACGGGACTGTAAGAACACGTTCAAATTTGGATATTCCGTTCACGTTTTGAGTTAAAAAGTCTTTTTGCAATAAAAAAACGCAAAATTTGTGCAGAAAATTGTTCATATTTTGACATCAACAAATCTTAAAATTAATTTGACTTTTTATTTGAATTTTATTTACCTAATAGGAATCTATTGGTATCTATATGAAATCGACCGTGTAAGATACACTACAAATTACCGAGTAGGTATGGTGTATAAAGTGTAGAAATTACCAATTTTGATTTACACGACAGATATCTAAGCACAGCTAGATATCTAGTTGTTGAAATTACGGGCATCAGTACGACTTTTAGTTTTTTTAAATGAATTCAATCCGTTTGCTTTGATTTGAAAGATTTGAATACGTTTGATAGATTTTTTTTATATTGAAACATCAAATTCCTAAACGTTTGTTTACAAATTTTCATTTGAATTTCGATGTGAATATCGAATATCGATGTGAATATCGCCCAAACATGAAAAATGCACGTATATTTAATTTCCGTAAAAAAGTAATTTTGAGAAAATAGATTGAAATGAAATTATAAAATTTTTGGGTCAAATAAATAATTATCGAAAAAATATTCAAAAATCGTTGGTATGGAAAGGTGAAACTTGTTCCATTATTTTAATCAGGTCTTGCAAATAACCGGAATCGGAACCGTTTTCATTTTAGGAACGAGAATTGTTATTAAAAAAAATTGTAGAATCGAAACCAATATATTTTTTGTTGTTGTTGAATCCGGGCGGAACGGCTATTTTAAAAATCTTGAAACCAGCACCGAAACTGACATTTCAAAAGTGTTTTAGTTCCTGATTTTAATTAATAAATAAATAATTATATCTTTGTCATTTTAATTGAAAACTATTACAGTATTTATTAAATTTTCCAAAAATCATTCAAAAATATATAAAATCAGAAATATAAAAAATGTGTTGATTTTAAATAAAACCTCTTGCATTTCACAGAGATGTACGCTTGAGCATCGTGGAGAACATACGCTGGCCCATGATTGAGAAATACAAATGTCTCAACGACATCACGCTGGAGAATATGCTGGCGTTTGCCGACAAATATACGAAACAGATGTATGTGCAGACATTGATGCAGGGCAATATCACGGAGGAGTCGGCGCACAATGTGATGAACAATGTATTGTCCACATTGAACTGTCAGAACATCAAAGAGGTAAGCTTAAGCGTTTTGTATTTTCTAGGAATTTAAATAAAAATGATTATCATGAATCATGAAACGTTATAGATATTGGAAAAGATTTCATTTTCAGAACAAATTAAACTTTTTAATAATTTCAATTTAAAAAAATTCTATGTTTCATATCGAAAATCAGGTTTTTCATCTTTATAAAATTTAAATTTTATGTATTTCCCAATATTGAATCGATATCTGCTAATTTTATGAATTCTGTGTAATGGTTTCAGTTTAAAAGGAACAATTTTCATTAATATTTGAATTTTCTTTGCCGCACAGACCAAATACATTGAGAATCGCACCGTCCAATTGCCACAGGGCTCACACTACATACGCTGCCATGCGCTCAACGACCAGGACATCAACACCGTCGTCTGCAATCTCTATCAGATCGGACCGTGCTCTGTGCGCATCGAGAGCATACTCGATTTGCTGATGATGTTCGTCGAAGAGCCTCTATTCGATACGCTGCGCACGAAGGAGCAGCTCGGCTACTATGTGTCGGCGGCGGTGCGCATCAACTACGGCATCGCGGGCTACTCGATATGCGTCAATTCGCAGGAGAGCAAATTTGCGGCGACACACGTTGAGGATCGCATCGAAGTGTTTCGCAGCAAAATGATTGAGATACTCGATGAAATGCAGGCGGATGAGTTTGATCATGTTCGTGAGTCGTTGATCAAAATCAAGCAGGTGGTCGACATGTCGCTGAGCGAGGAGGTGGCGCGCAACTGGGGCGAAATAACGTGCGAGGAATATTTATTCGATCGACGACGCAAGGAGATCGAGGTGCTGCGCACACTGACAAAACAGGAAATCATTGATTTCTGTCTCAATAATGAGCGCACGAATTTGCGCAAATTATCAGTGCAAGTGATTGGTAATAATGTTGCTGCTGCCGCCGGCGCAATTGATGGCAACAATGCGGATAGCGACAGCACAGAGAGTGATGAAGATAATGTTGGCGATGAGGCGGACAATGAAGAGCTGTTCAATGCATTGGCCAATCATTTGAATTTGTCGTTTATACCGAAGGAGGGTGATGCCACAACCATTGTCGATATCAAGGATTTCAAGGAGAATTTGCATGTCTATCCCATTACAAAGACAAAACTCGAATCGATGACCGATGAGACGCCTCGTGTGGGTGGAATTGCCACGCCCACAATGGAGATAATTGAGGATTGTTGATTTATTTGTTTGTTTTCGCATTTGAACTGATTGATTGGATTATAAAATCATAATAATGATAATAATAGTACTTTAGATATGACAACAGCAATTTTATTTATTTATAATAAATCATATATTTAAAGAATAAAATAATTTAAAAAAAATATATATACACATGAGTGAAGTCAGAAAATAAGACGGTGTTTTTTATATATTATCATGGTAGAAACTTGAGGTCGACAAGTATTGTATTTTAAATGGAATATTTGCTAAAAAGAATATTTGTTACTTAAAATGTTTAATGATTTTATTTATTTAAACAATATATTGTCGTTGTAGAACCCAAAATCACCAAATACATTTTTATGAAAAATTTAATTTTCGAGTTTGTTGATTAATATTTATAAAAAGTAATTGATATATTTTTAAAGTTGAAACATCAATTGATAGATTTACATTTTCTTTATCATGTGAGATCATCGGTTAAAACTTGACAGAGATATAAAGATTTTTGTAAATGAATATTTCGCATTTTGAAAATGTATTTGGTGAATTTTCGTTCTACAACAACGATATGTAGTTTTTAAACTAAAAAAAATACATAACTGCATACAACAAGTTTTGATGTATTATGAATAGGGCGAGATATGAGCCAAAATTTGAATTTAAAAAACTGGCCTTATTCAAGTGGCGCGCAGTGTATATCTTTTTGGTTCCGGACGGGACAATAGGGGAGGGACCCTTATTATTTAAGTTTAAATGATTATTTTTAAGCTTTAGAAATATTAATAAAGGTTGTCTGAAAAAATAGAAAATTAAAGTTTGCATCTGTATGTTTTTAAGGGGCCTATTATGACTGGCGAAGCGAATGTACTTGGCGAAGCGAACGAACGAATAAAGCTTCACAGCATCCATTCGCCAGACGAATGAAGTTCAGGCGAATGATTTCTACGTTCTCCTGATTTTTACGTTCGCTTTAGTTTCCTTTTTTCTGGCGAATGAAGCCTGGCGAATGGATGCTGTGATAGCTATTTTACGTTCGCTTCGCCAACTACATTCGCTTCGCCAGTCATAATAGGGCCCTAAAGTTAGTTAATTTGGTTACTCAAAGTACTTAAAAAATTGGTATATTTACAAGTTTAGTAGTTAAGTAACTTTATGAGTACTTTTTAAACGTTGCCGTTAACGGAGTAGAATTTTCTTTTAAGATTTTTAGATTCACATATTTAAGATTCCAAATCCACCGTTATTTCAAAGATTTCAAATCATATTGAATTTTTCGGTCGAGGTTGACGTTTTTCTGGAAATACCCATATGAACCTGGACATCCACTTCCGTTTTTGTCCCGTCTGGATCGACCACTATTTAATTTATATATTTTGATCTACCGAATTGAATTATCTATTCTAAAATGGAACCCCAAGAAATGCCCTACACTAAGAGTGAAAGGGTATATTCAGTTTGGTACGCCATTTGTAACATCCTGAATCGAAATTCGGTACACCTACCCATTTGTAAATATGGGTATCAAATGAATGGACATTCTTCAGAGATTGAAAATTTGTACTTATTTTCAGGATTCTTATACCCTGGTGACATATATACCACTTTGAATGGTAACCACACATAGGTGAAGGGTATTTATAGTCGGCTTAGACCGACTATAATTTTGATAATTCTTACAATCATAATAACACCTACTATAATATGTCCCTACTTTAAAATTTCCCATGTGATCTAACCTTCCCAACTGGTTTTTATTGTTTTTCTTCTTAATAAACGGTTAAAAATAAAAAATGTACACACAGACATTTTTGGCATGAGGTCGGAAGAATGAAAAAGTTAATTGTATCAACTAACTTCATTCGGTTGAATCGAATTGTCTACAAATTTGTTGGCTATAAATTTATTAGGTAGTCTATACACACACCCAATGGTTCTAAATCTGTACTAAATTGTTTTAAAACCGTTAGAAATTGGTTGTAGTACAAACACAACTCTTTTCTTTTTGACAATATTAACCGACTAAACGGTTGAGAGAACCGAAGAAGTTGTTTAGGCAAAAAGTTGGTTGGCGCCACAAATCTTTACTCTTTGCGTACGCTTATATATTTTTTTTTATTGGCCATTCCACACCAAATCGATTAGTGGTTGGAACTTGAGATGGGCGCGTGCCTGTTTTTGATGACACGGACACGCACGGGCATGCCGATAGGTGACACGCACGAGTACGACAGCAACTAGCACGCACGAATTCAGATTTTCGGCCGTGATACGAAAAAAAGCACGGTACGCGCCCCCTCTCTAGTTGGAACTCACCTTCTTCGATTTCAGTCAAATTTGTGTAACTGATAAAGATATACAAGGGTTCAAAGTTACAAAAAGTGGGCTCAAAATATCTTTTGTATGGTTGTTCATATTTCTTAACGTAGAAACGCTACATTTATTTCAATACAAAAAAATAAATAAAAATATAGAAAAATATATATTTTTTTAAATTAGATGCCATCAAAATATCATTTTGAAATTTGGCATGAACATTTATATGTAATCAAACAAAATTTTAGTTTATTTTTCAGAATTTTAAAAAGGGTACTTTTTAAGTACATCAAATTTGAAGTACAAGGATAATGATCATTGGCCACATGTTCAAGTTTAGAAGTTACGACTTTAAGCTTGTGCTATGAGCTTTAAAACGAGACGTCAATGGGGTTTCTAGCTTTTCGCGATCATGAGATATTTAAATATGAACAACCACACAAATCCCTGCAGTGTAACGGACTAGCTGAATACTAGTAGTGGTCTAGTTCTGCGTAGACACTCAACTAGCCGAATTCGATTCATACAATGAACTGTAATTTTTTCAATGCTCATGTCCTACGATGTGTCAATTGACCCCTCTTGCATTACATTTAATTAGTTTTTAAACTAGCTTCTTGTAACCAGTCTATAGACTAATTTTTACGGTCAGTCTATAAACTAGTTTATTTAATCCCTCTCTAAACTGGTTGCTATTTACCAGTTGAAACACTAGAGCTGTAAGCTATTTGAATCAAAACCTATGTTCTCGCTGCCTAGGTCATGTGGACCGAAAGGATGAAATTGCTCCTGTCAAGAAAGCTTGTAAAATTAGACTTGATGGTGGACAGCGTAGGAGAGAGCGATTGGCTCGGCTTGTTATCAGCAGCCAAGCCACGGTTGTAATAGGTTATTTGTTAAATTGTACAAGTCGATGGAGGAAAGAAATAAAACAAATTGCTCTTCGGAATCCACAATAAAGTTAAAAAGAAAGATGTTTCCTGCAAAATAGATAAATGATATATAATTTGTATTTCATAATTTATTTTGTTTTTGACAATTTTGACACGTTCCTCTACGAACAAATTTTTGAACTGTTTTTCTCTGCATCCATTTTAACTAGCTACCGAACTAGAAACATGGTTACTAATATGAATACTACATATTTATGCTACTAGTTTAGATTTCACTGTAGGGATGTAATCGGAAAAAAACAAAAAAGATCAATGCATATCTCGGTACTCTTTATCAGTTGCACAAATTTCATTGAAATCAAAAAGGTAACATCTCAAATTTTATTTCTTTTGGTCAGATCGCATTACGTTTACGTAAATTTTAATTGTTGTGCTGCATAAATAGATAAATGAAAAACCTACTCTCATTGATATACAAAATACATAAGAAAAATATGTGAATTTCTGCATAAGATGAGATCAGTACTTCTGACCGGGTAAATAGTTTTTAAAATTTATCCAGCGTTAATTTCTTCACACTAGAATTCACAATAGACATTTTTTACGCCAACCCCACTCATTGCCCAATATTTTATCTTGTATACAATTTATATTCTAGAGATTCAGAGTTTGTTGCTACAATTTAAAACATCTGTTTTAACAAAAAAAAAAACCAATATGTACAACAGAAAAAACAGAGAAAAATCTGCTACTGATAATGATGAAATGTTCTCTTTTTTATTATTTTGTTTTTATCTTTTACAAAGTCTGGAAATGAAATCATGTACAGAGATAATAAAAATTACACAATGCAAACGGGTCGAAGGCATGTATATGGAATGTGTGTTAATTTGAAAGGGAAAATAATAAAAAAAAACTATTTACACATATCTTATTGTCTTTTATAATGAAGCGGAACTGACGAATGTTATAATGACCTTGTTTTGGCAACAGGTTCGCTGGTAGTTTATAGTAATTAAATAAGGTTACCAAGCTAACTGAAAGTTAGTTTAAAATAAAACAAAAAAAAAAATCAGATATTTATAAAAAGGAAAAAAAATATATATGGATCAAGCAAAGATTTAAACACTCAAACGTTTCATGCAAAGCTTTCGCGTGTAGTACACATAGATTACAATATAAAAAAAAATAGATGAACAAAGTTGTCCAGGCAGAAATTGCAGATTAAAATAATAATTTATCCTATTGACTATTTTTAAAACTCTTATATACACTGAACCAAATGAAGAGGTGAAATTTACAAAATGTCCTATTAAATTGATGAAAATGGTGTTTGTTCATTTAGTTCACAATTTTTTTTTGTAAATTTAAAGATTGAAGCTGGTTTATTTTATTAGAAAATTAATCGTTACAATGATAAATATATTCAATTTATGTAAAAAGTGTTTGATTTTAACGAAATTTATTCATCTTAACTAATTTGTGGACAGTTAAAACGACAATTGTTTTGTTAAATATTTCAAACCCACAAAAATGAATAAATATTGTAGATTTCACAAACGGTATGTCAATTTGACTAAAAAATGTATAAAATTTCGTGAAAATGTAACAAAAATGTTTCTTATTTTTAATTACTAAATTTGGTACAGTGTATTTAAAATATGTTATATATTAATACAATTTTTCAGTATACTTGTTATACAGTAAAATATTCTAAATTTAAATTGTTACAACATATCATAACATATGTTATATATAAACCAGTTGGGAAGGTTAGATCACATGGGAAATATTAAAGTACACCCAGAAAAAAATACTATATAAATAATAGTTTTTTACTATTAAAAATAGTCAATAGGATAAATTATTATTTTAATCGGAAAATACCATTAAATACTAGAAAATACCATGACATTGCCATTGAGTTTATATGAAAAGATATATTTTTTGTATACTATTGAATTAATATTTATCCCATTGACCAATTTAAATGGTATTTGAGCGAATTTTTTTCTGGGTGTAGGGACATTTTATAGTAGATGTTATTATAATACTTAGGATTATCAAAATTATAGTCGGTCTAAGCCGACTATAAATACCGACTATAACTATGTGTGGTTACCATTCAAAGTTGTATATAGCTCACCAGGGTATACGAATCCTGAAAATAACTACAAACTTTCAATCGCTGAAGAATTTCCATTCATTTGATACCCATATTTACAAATGGGTAGGTGTACCGAATTTCGATTTTTTTTTTGGGAACCACAAGTCGTTTCGCGGGAGAACATTATTTTCATGTATTTGAGCATGAAGTCATTATATATTTGACCAAAAAAAGTTTACCTGAACATGTATACAGTAAAATTCACCAGTAGATGTGTTTTATATGATAAATTTGAACATAAGTGGTCGGTTCACTGGTCATAATGGACTGCCCATTTTCACTGACAGACAGCGTAATAAGTAATCTAAATTAAGAGTTTCATAAAAATGCTATCGAGAAAAATATTAATAATAATAATAATAGTTTGGCGCTACAGTCCTATAAGAACTTAGGCCGAGCTCTCTCTCACCATTTTGAGCTGTGCGTGTTATATTTCTACTCAAAGTGGTGGTACCTACAGTTTAATGCCGTATCCCAACGGCGGGTGAGAGCTTTTCATAGGCAATGTTTTACTCTCGTAGGTTTGCCATTTACTGCCGAGAGGTAGCGCGGTATAGAAAAATAATTCTATGAAAAGATGTTGTTAGTCCCAGTCCAGGCATGAACCGGTGACCTTTCGGCTCGCAGTCCAACGCACTAACCACTGAGCTACCGCGGCTACTATCGAGAAAAATATTATTTTTATATATTTCGACGTCAAAATAGAAGTCAGTAATTATTCGTGGTCCAAAAATAAAATTAAAACTGTCACGCCCCACATTGGGCTGAGTGTATGGAAAAGGCGCGCATCGATGTTTTTTGTATGTAACTTTTAAACTAAAAAAGATTTTGAAAAAATAAAAAATGTTGTGAAAACTAGACACTTCAGGGAATATATATATTTTAGTGTTGGAATTGTTCCATGAGTATCCTACATGTAATTGAAAGGCATAATTTGCTGATTAATTGATATGAAAAATATAAAATGTAAAAAATATTTGGACGGATTACGAACATTTTTGGAACAAATATTTTTAGCAAAATTCTAACAATACTTTTTAAATTTTGTAATTGTATCTTCAGTACTTTTCGAGTTATAGGTTCCTAAAGAGTTATATATCTTGTATGGGTGCGTTTTTTTACCTTTCCGGGGCGTTCCGGGCTCAATTTTTTATACTAGCATATGGCTAAATATCAGTACTTTTCGATTCAAGTGTGCTTTGCATTAGCCGTGATTAGCCACACAAGTTGCATCCTATTTACAAAAAAGTTTTTTTCAAAATATAATTTGCTACTTTTAAAAATTAAAATTTTTAGTAATTTTTTAAAGTGAATAAGAAATACATGATTTTAGCTATAATATGTGAAAATTTCAATGTAATAACTTAATAAGAAGTAATTTAAATTAAATTATAGCTAAATTAAAATTCAAAAAAATATTAAAATTAATAAAAAAGAGCCAACTTTGGACTGATATACTGTTGAAAATAATACATATAAAACAATTTATTTAATAGTATTCTAATCACTAGGATGTTTATTTTATGATTGACCAAAAAAAAAAATTATCGCATTTTTGTTTCGGCCCAAATGCGCGCCTTCGATCCACTGTGCGCCCTCTTAAATGATTCTAAAGTGACGATACAATTTTTTCGCGATTTGATCCTCTGGTACCCCACCAAAATCAATAACTGACCGACGCAACTTGTTTCAACAAGTACTTTTTTGGATAATGCGAAAAATGTACCAAGAATAAAAAATAAAAAGACAGTACAGTACTCTGCGCAATAATCATCTATGTGTGATTGAAAAAAATGTATCATGGTTACCTCCAAAAAAAGAAAAACTGTAAAAAACCACCAAAAAAATAAAAATATTCCATTTAAAGTGGCAATTATATTTTTTTTAATTACAGTCGCAGTAATGATAAATTTTCAAAAAAACGTATATGGGCCATTCCACACCAAATCGACCAGCGGTTGGAAACTCATCTTCTTCGATTTCAATGAAATTTGCACAACTGATAAAAGGTATCGAGATGCATTGATCAATTTTTGTTTTATTTTTTCGCCCACTACTTTCAGGGATACAGTGGTTCAAATTTACAAAAAATGGGCCAAAAATCACTTTTATATGGTTGTTCATATTTCAATATCTCTTAAAGTAGAAATACTAGAAACTCCGTTGATGGCTCGTTTTAAAGTTAATTAAATAAGCTTTTATACCAATTAAGTTGTAACTTCTAAACTTGAACATGTGGCCTGTGGTAATTGTCCATGTACTTCAAAATGGATGTCCTTAAAAAGGACACTTTTCAAAATTCTTAAAAAAAACACATATTCTTGTTGATTTAATATAAATGTTCATCCCAAATTTCAAGATTGTATTTTGATGGCATCATATTTTAAAAATTAATTTTCTAAATTTTTACATATTTTTTGTATTGAAAAAAAAAAATAATTTTTTCAAAAGTAAAATTTGCAATAATTTTTCAATGATTTTGTAACTCTGATTTCGAAAATGGCGTCAGTTTCTAGAAAATTGTCTCTAGTTATTGAGGTATATACCATTTTTCGAAAATCGTAAAAACTATATGCCAAAATCAATATCTCAAAAACTAGATTGAATATGATAAAACTGACTTCATTTTAGAAATAAGAGTTACATTTATATTCAGGAATTTTTTTCTATACACAAAAAATAAATGAAAATTTAAAAAATTATTTTTTAAAATATGATGCGATCAAAATACCATCTTGAAATTTTACATAAACATTTATAATAAATTGACGAAAACTTTGGATTTTTTTTCAGAATTTTAAAAGGGGTCCCTTTTAAGGACATCAATTTTTAAGTGCAAGGATAATGACCACGGACCACATGTTCACGTTTAGAAGTTACAACTTAATTTTTCTGAAAGCTTGTTCTATTAGCTTAAAAAAGAGGCATGAATGGTTTCTAGCATTTCTAGTTTAAGAGATATTTGAATATGAACAACCATACAAAGGTGATTTTTGGCCATTTTTGTAACTTTGAGTCACTGTATCTCTGGAAGTAGTGGGCGAAAAAAAATGGTCAGTTCATATCTGTATACCCTTTATCAGTTGCCCAAATTTTATTGAAATCTTTTTTTGGTCGATTTGGTGTGGAAAGGCCCATATATTAAAAAATTATTGAAAATTGTCTCTGCTAAATACAAATGTATTGCTTGAAAGCGCGAAATTGAAAACATTGAGAGACGGACGAATGTGGCGTAAAGCTCGATGAACTAATCCAAGAAATATAAAAAAATTAATATTAAAAAATTAAAAATAAAACACAAATAAAAAAATATATATAAAAAAATATTTAAAAAAAATCAAAATTGTCAAACAATTTTTAAATATCTAAAAATGAAAAAATATATAAATATGTGCCTAATGAAACAATATCAAAAAATATCAATATACACTAAAAATAAATAAATTCTATTAAAATGTGGACAAAATTTGTATAGTTTTTAATAATATCCAATGATTTCAAAATATTTTTTTTGAGTGCTCAAGGTCTAGCCAATCACTAAGTGCTATGTAAAGGGTTTTTCAATAATAGCGCTACAAAAGTTTTTTTCAAGGGTTTTTCAACAGGGACGCTACAAAAGTAGAGCGACAGGGACAGCAAACGACGCTATATTTCTTGCCGCTCTTTTGACATTTCTTTTCAATAAGGTATGCCATTTCATGATGGAAAGAAATTATTAAAATTTACTACCGAAATTCGAATTCGTATATCTTTCCATCATGAAATGGCAAACCTTGCTGAAGAGAAATGTCAAAAGAGCGGCAAGAAATATGGCGTCGTTTGCTGTCCCTGTCGCTCTACTTTTGTAGCGTCCCTGTTGAAAAACCCTTTACTTGGGATTGAAACTGACCGCACAGCTGTTCCGAAAAAATGGCATAAAATAAAATAAAAATTTAACAGAAAAATCAATAATAAGTCAAATAATATCAAACAAATATATTAAAAAAATAATACAACAGATTTTTAAAAATTGAACTTATTGACCTCGACGTTTTTTACAAATTTCTTATAGAATTAAATGCAAAAAGCTGATTTTAATTATAAAGTTGTTTTAAAATTATTTTACCTAAACGATAAAGTAACAAGAATTCTGTTCATTATCTGTACAGCTAAACCTACAAACTGACAAGGTCTTAAAAATCTTTCTCTCAAATCGGAGGATTAAAAACATTTGTGCAAAACTTTATATGAACAAAAAAGTATTGTTAAAAATGCGTTAAGTCGTAAAAGAGTTGTTTTGTTGTTTTTGAAAAAAATGATAAATATAAGTTTGCGACGTTTTATAATTTACACACGCATTGTATCGTTTCATTTTTTTTGTATTAAATAGCACAGCAATTATAGCAACAACATGTGCACTAATTCAAACCCACCCCCCACAACAACAAAAAAATAACACACACATTTGCTGACGACATAATCAATGTTTGCAGCAATTGTTGCTAGTTTTTGATAACAGCACTAACAACTACATAGCTTCTATTTAATAATTTAGATAAAGTTTACACTTTACTAATTGGTTGACAACTACTATAAATAAATAAAGTATTTTAGTTTTGTATTTTATTTTAAATTTTATTTTGTTTAATATTTATAAAAAAAATTAACATATGACAACAATTAAATATTAATAGTTGTTGTTCTCTGCTGCTGGTCAAATGTTTTATAAGTTTCTCTATAACATATACATTTTATGAAGGTTTCATATAAAAAAAATGAATAACATGTGAATAATGCGATAAACAAAATATAGTTTATGTAAATATGTTTTTATGTTGTATATATATAGCATATATGTATTATTTGTAATAACGGCAGAACTTCATTTCATTGTAATTAATATTAAAGCAAAAAATTGTAAATAACAAAAACAAATTCACAAAGAATCCCCGCCCAAAATTTTAACAATTTGTTTCTTAACTTAAGAAATATATAAAACGTCTTTAGCCGCGTTATTTACTACAACTACAATTTTTGCATTTCCGTTACATCTTTAATCGTTTTCGTTTTAACGATTTGCACCTGCTGATAGTCAATGCCAGCACCCACATCTGCAGCGCCGCCTACATCACCGCAAGCACCACCGCTAACGGCGCCCAGCAGCCGATCCTCGTGCGCATCAAATTTGGCGCTGTTCGTGCGCAGAAACAGACGCGACAACAAAGAGCTGCTGCTGCCACGACTAAAGTTAGGTCGCGGCAAATCCTCGAGTCCGCGATGCAGCGACAATCGATCCGGCTCACGTTCGCTGGCCGACGCCAAAAATTGACGATACTCGGCGGTGCGCAGTGTCGCCGCCGTTGGTTTACGATACATTTTCAGCAACAACGATGAGCAGACGACGGAGACGGAACTGGCGGCCATTGCAACGGATGCCATCCATGGCTGCAACGTTAGACCGAAGGGCGCAAAGATGCCGGAGGCCAGCGGTATGCCGAGCAGATTGTACATGCTGGCAAAAAGGAAATTCAAGCGTATACGTCGCACGGTGCGACGCGACAAATCGAGACAGGCCACCACATCGAGCAGATCGTTGCGCATGAGCACCACGTCTGCTGCTTCGGCGGCTACATCTGTGCCGGCCGCAATGGCAATGCCAACGTCGGCCTGCGCCAGCGCGGGACTGTCGTTGACGCCGTCACCGACCATGGCGACGCGGACGCCACCCTCTTGAATGCGCTGGATTTTGGCGACTTTGTGCGAGGGCAGCACCTCGGCGAAGACGCGATTGATGCCAACCTTAGAATTATTTATAAAATTGAATTTTTAAATTTTTGAATTAAAATAATTTTAAATTATATGAATAATGAAAATATGTATAATGAAATATGAATTAATGTAAAATATGAATTGATGAAAATGTGATTTGATGAAAATATGAGTTAATGAAAATATCAATTAATAAATATGTGAATTGATGAAAATATAAATTAATTAAAAAATGAATTGATCTAATTATGAATTGATGAAATAAGAATTAATGGATATAATAATTAATGAAAACATTGTTTAATGGAAATACGAATTAATGAAAATATGAATTATATGAATTGATGAAAATATGAAGTAATTAATATATGAATTGATGAAACAATGAATTAATGAAAATATCAATTAATAAATATATGAATTGATGAAAATATGAATTAAAGAAAATATGAATTGATGAAAATATGAATTAATAAAAATATGAATTAATGAAAATATGAATTAGTGAAAATATGAATTAATGAAAATATGAATTAGTGAAAATATGAATTAATGAAAATATGAATTAAAATATAAATTGATGAAAATATGAATTAATGAAAATATGAATTGATGTAAATATGAATTAATGAAAATAGAATTCCTATATGAATTGATGAAAATATGAATTAATGAAAATATGAATAAATGAAAATATCAATTAATGAAAATAGAATTCCTATATGAATTGATAAAAATATGAATTGATGAAAATATTAATACATTGTTTGCAGGAACTGAATATGTATAATGAAATAATAAAAACAAAATTTAAAAAATCATATTACCTGCCGCGCAATTGTCGCCGCCGTATTCTTATTGTCTCCCGTCAGCAGTATCACCTCAATGCCCATCTTCTTCAGCGTATACACGGCCAAATGTGCCTCCGGCTTCACCATATCCGACACGCCAAACATACAGATCAACTGACCGTTGAGGGCGCACAGCACCGCCGTATGTCCCTGATCCTCTTCGACGGTCATGCATTCATTAATTTCATGCGGCACCAAAATACCATTGCGATGCATCCACTCACGATTACCGATCAACACATTAATCTCATTGCCCAGCACAGCTGCTGGTGATGTGGCATTGCTGTCTGACGCCAACGCATCCGTGGACGATTCATTGCCCATAATTTCATCCAGCTGCAGCAGCTGTTGTTGCTGTTGCAATTCTATGGAGCGCTGTAAACCGCCGCCGCCACGTACTTGTGGCAGCAGCTCCTCAATGGTGACGCCAGTATCGAGCAGCTGCGTTTCTGCATTCAACGAACGATATAAATTCTCATAGTTGATGATGCGCTCTGCATTGCAGGCTTGTCTGAGCGCTGATTCATAGTGTGAGACAGTGACTTTGATGCCGCAACCGGGCACTGCTTGAAAATGTTGTGATTTGCCAAATGTTTCCAGTGACAGCATCTCTTTGGCGAAGCGCACAACGGCCGATGCAATGGGATGCTCGCTGTTGAGTTCAGCGGCGCCGACAATGGTCAGAGCACGCGCCAGACTGCATACAGCCGGTTTGACGAACATTACCACCTTCGAAGTCATTGGGGTGCCATGTGTTATGGTGCCGGTTTTATCGAAAACAACAGTCTTTACCTAAAAAATATAAAAACAAACAAAACAGACGAAATTTTATTAGAAAAGTGTTGTTTTTTTTGTTTCAAGTCAAAAGTACATAGTACAGCTATAATTTAAAATGTGAATAAATGATTAAAATGAAGATATGAATAAACTAAAATATGTCAAAAAGATAAAAAGAACAAATGAAATGTTATTTAATGAAAATATGAAATAAAGAAAAGATGAATAAATGAAAATATGAATGAATAAACATGTGAATGAATGAAATATGAATTAATGCAAATGTGAATAAATTAAAATATAAATTAATGAAAATATGAATTAATGAAAGTATGAATAATGAAAATATGAATTCATGAAAATATGAAGTAACGAAAATATGAATTAATGCAAATATGAATTAATGCAAATATGAATAAATTAATGAAAATATGAATTGAAAATATGAATTAATTGAAATATGAACAAATTAAAATATGATTAAATGAAAATATGAACAAATGAAAATATGATTAAATGAAAATATGAATAAATGAAAATATGAATTAATGAAAAATATGAATTAATGAAAATATGAATATATGAAAATATGAATAATAAATATATAAATAATAAAAATATGAATTAATGAAAATATGAATATTTATAATATTAATAATGAAAATATGAATTCATGAAAATATGAAGTATTGAAAATATCAATTAATGAAAATATGAATTAATGAAAGTATGAATAATGAAAATATGAATAATGAATAAATGAAAATTTTAATATAAATATGAATTAATGAAAATATAAATTTATGAAAATATGAATAATGAAAATATGAATAAATGAAAATATAAATAATAAAAATAGGAATTAAACAATATATGAATTAATGAAAATACGATTTAATGAAAATATGAATTGATGAAAATATGAATAAATTAAAAAATGATATGAATTATAAAAAATAGTTAATCGCATTCAAAACTAAAGCCAAATTTTATGCGAATTGTAGTATATCAAAACCAAAATATCACTTACCTTGTGCGCATTCTCCAACGCAGTGGCGCCCTTGATGAGCATACCGTTAATAGCACCCGTGCCAGTGGCCACCATCACCGCCGTCGGCGTCGCCAATCCCAATGCACAAGGACACGCAATAGCCAACACACTCAGTGCACATTTAAATGCATAACTAATGACAATTGTATTCGTTTCCATATGCATTTTATGCTCCATAGAGACGGGCACCAGATTAACATTTATAAAACCCGCAATAATCCAACCAATCAGCGTCACACTAGACACCACAACGACGAAGGGCACAAAATAGCCGGCTATACGATCGGCCAACTCTTGTATGGGTGCTTTTGAGGTTTGTGCCTCCTCAACGAGACGCACAATTTGTGCCAAGGTAGTATTTTCACCGGTATGCGTTGCCGTTATCAACAACATGCCATTCTGATTGATGGAACCGCCAATAACAACGGCACCTTTACGTTTTGCGACTGGCATTGATTCGCCCGTAATGAGTGACTCGTCACATGATGAATGCCCATAGAGCACTTTACCATCGACGGGCACTTTCGAGCCTGGTATCACTTTAAGCACATCGCCACGTTGTACATAATCGACGGATATCACTTTCTCCGTTAAAATCTCAAAATCTTTGCTCACCTCGACGAGCAGCGCCTCGGCAGCTTTTAGCGATAGCAACTTGGACAAAGCCTCAGAGGTTTTACCTTTCGCAATGTGTTCCAGCCAACGTCCCAACGATATGAAGATCAGTAACATGGGTGGTGTATCGAAGAAGGTCAATGGTGATGAGTTTTGTTCCATTAGCACCGCGGCAATAACAACCGATACTGAGTACATATAGGATATGGTTGTAACCATAGAGATGAGCACATCCATGTTGGTGGTGCCATGTTTGATGGCACGATAGGATTGCACATAGAAATGCCAACCGCCAAAAAATTGCACCGGTGTCGAGAGTAAAAACATTACTAGATTTTCCATGGAGAGGCCAGGCACCAGGCAACACATCGCCGCATGTCCTTTGTCGCTCATTTCGGCCATGAAATAGATCATCGCTATCATGCAGGGACCGCCGAAGAGCAGCGAAATGAGAAATGCATTGCGCCACTTGCGTATCTCCTCCTTGTGCTCGAGGTAGCTGTGCGCCATTTTATCCTTGCCCGTGAGTAGGTGGGCCTTGAAACCCAATTGTTCGATGGCTTCGCATATGTTGCGCGGACCGGTGAGTTCGGTGTTGAAGCGGAATTTGCCTGAAATACAAAAATATAAATATCTAATTCTTTACATTTTTTAGAAATAGAATACTCGATATATTTCATAAAATTCTTAATTATTATCATGATATATGATATCATGTATCATGATTATTATTAAGTATTCAGGGCCCTATTCTCGTTTGATGAGAAATATAAAATGAGAATGAAAATGAGACAAAAACTATTTTTTATATTATTAACAGAGTATGAAAATAGTTTTTATCTCATTTTAATTCTCCTCAAACGAGAATAGTCCCCCAGCTAATTGATTAAAAAAAAATCCCTCATGAATTGAAAATCATCGCAGAATTCAAAAATTTCGGGGGAAATACCGTATCACTCAGCAATTAAAAATTAAAAAAAAAAAACGCTCAAATCAGAATAGACACAAGACCAACGAAAGTAAATTCAACAATTAAAACAAAATGGCAAACTTAAAAACATAAAATAAATTAAAAACAAAAACACAAACTAAAGAAAACAAAAAACAATCAAGAATAAAATACAAAACAAAAAATTAACCCACAAATAAATAAACAAGAACATAAAAGGCATAATTAACCCACATTTTGAAATCTACTTATTTGTCAATGACTGTTTCTTTTTAACAAGTTAAATAAAAAAAAGGAACACAAATTGGTAGTCAACATAGAATTAATTTTATATTTTCAATATACATACGTTAAATGTACATGTTTCGTTTTTATTTATTTATAATTTTAGTGTATTTTTCTTTACTTCGAAACGAATGACTATTAGACGTAATTTGAAACAAAAGTCAATGTTTTAAATCAAGAAACATGAAATACAAATACGTGTGATGAAATTTCGACGTCAAATTTTCGCGTCGACATACAGAATGTGGGTATTATATTGTATGGCGCATAGAGAATTAGAGTTTATAAAAGTATTTTTTTTATTTGACAATTTACACATTAAAAAAAAAGACAAAAAGCTGATTTTATTTTAAACATCCAATTTAAACTATTACTTATTATGCGTGACTTGAAGAAAATAGTTACAGAAATAACTTAAATTTCTTTTTGAGATACCATCCGCCCATTTGAATTGTTTTGTTTTTATGTTCTCAGTTTACTACTAGCCAGATATCATAATAAAAAAATTTAGTTGACAAGAAAGTGATGATACACAAAATTTCATTCAGACATCTGCCAGTAATTTCATTTTTTTTTTTTTTTAGAAAAGTGTTGTTTTTAATTTTCAGCGAAAGAAGGAAGTTTACATACGAAAATTACTATCTATGATTATTCGTGTTTTCAGGGCCGTAACCAGGGGGTATTTTAGGGGTTCTGAAGTCGTCACCCTCCGAAATGCGTAAAACTCCATATAGTAAAGTAGTGAAATAAGTTATAAAACTTGTATAAAAACTGTAACATGAAAATCCCATGTAGGTAAAAACGATAGGCCTTAAAAGGACCCTTTTAAAAATTCTGAAAAAAATCGTGTAATTTGGTTGAAGTTACTTTTTAATTTTTCTAAAAACCTGTTCTGTTAGCTTCAAAACGAACCATCAACGGATTTTCTATCATTTCTACTTTAAATATAAACAACCATAGAAAAGTGATTTTTGGTCCATTTTTTGTAACTTTGAAGCACTGTATCTCTGGAAGTAAAGGTCGAAAAAATAGAAAAAAATGGTTAATGCATATCTCAATAAGCTTTATCAGCTGCCCAAATTTCATTTAAATCGAAAAGGTGAAATCTCAAAATTTACTTTTTTTGGTCGATTTGGTGTGGAATGGCCCATATATTTTTTACTTTCATTTCTTTTTATTCCATTCTATTTATTTTATTTCTCATTTATTTATACAATTTTAAGTAATTTAACAATTGTAGAAAAAAATCAGTTGTCACAAACTGGAATCGAACTCTTGTTTCCGAAGATAACGTCCACTGCTCTCCCCGTTAGGCTACGCATCCAACTTATATTGTCTGAGATTTTGGCTTTAAAAACAAAATTCATGTTTTTTTTTCTAATTTTACAATTTTTTTATGATGTGAAATAAGTGAGCTTGATTGCGTAACGGCTAGAGCTCCGGACTTGTACGCAGGGAATTCGGGTTCGAGTCCCAAACGGATTTTTTTTTTAATTGAAGTATGATTTGGCCGCTTGGTCTTGGCTAAATCTCCATTCACGAAGACATATTCAATGAGTATTGGGTGACTTTTGGAAAAATATCAAAGGAAAAATATCCAAGCATATGTCTGTTAGTTCTGGCTGAGTCTTGGACGAGAACTACTTAACCAGATCTGCATTTGTCACTTTTGGCTGAGTCTTGGGCAAAGGTGTTTTAACCAAGCATTGGTTTGTCAATTCTGGCTGAGTATAGGGCGAGAACTACTTTATCAGGCCTTCATTGGTCAGTACTGACTGAGTCTACCTTACTAGGCCTCTCAGTTCTGGTTGAGTTTTGGGCGAAGGTTTATTAACCAAGCATTGGTCTGCCAGTGCTGGTTGAGTATTCAGCCCGTCGTCAGGCCTGGCATTTCCTACATGGGATGTATAACTTAAATAATAAAATGCAACCCTGCGGTTTAATAAATCCAGGACTGGATTATTTTCTCCAGTCCAATTAAAACCATTCGGTTTTTTTTATTTTGTACACTTAAAAAACAAAATCATGATTTTTGGATTTTATTCATTTTCGTACACCCAGAAAAAAATTGCCTCAAATCTCATTAAAATTGGTCAATAGGACAATTATTGATTTAATAGTATACAAAAAATAAAAATTTTCATATAAACTCAATGGCAATGTCATGGTATTTTCTAGTATTTAATGGTATTTTCCGATTAAAATAATAATTTATACTATTGAATATTTTTAATAGTAAAATACTATTATTTATATAGTATTTTTTTCTGGGTGTACTTTTTACGGGAATATTAATTTTTTTTTTAATATGAATTATAACTTAGCACCACCAAATCAAACAATTTTTGGTCCTGCTAAATGAAATCTCGGAAGAAGTCATTATCGATCAAAAATTTTAAATAATCAAAAATTTTAAAAGTAAATTTTTCAAATATACAATGAACACCGTTGAAATAAAAACCAGTAAGGAAGGTTAAGTCACATGGGAAATTTATCAGTAGGGAAATTGTGATAGTTGGTGTGATAAAGTTAGTTAGAATTGTGAAAGTTATAGTCAAGTTATATATCGAATTTCGTTTTTTTTTTTTGGGGAACCACAAGTCGGTCGCGGGAAAGCATTATTTTTTAAATATTATTTTTCAAATATTTAAAAAAATTTTAAATATTTGAGCATAAAGTCAATATATATTTGATCAAGAAAGTTCACTTAAGACCGTATAAAGCAAAATTCCTTTATAGATGTAAATTTTATATGAGGTATTTGAACATAAGTCGTCGTTTCTTATGTCACAATAGACCGATCAGACAAATGTTCTTGTTCAGACAGCTTAGATTAATAAGTAATCTAAATCTAATGTTTCATGGATCTAGCCCTTCTCTTCTTTTTCTGTAATCGTGATTTCAACAGACATCGCTAAATCGTCTCCGGGGGTCATGCTGATCAAGAATATATATACTTTTCCATACCGGAAATGCTTTCTTCTGGGTGTTACAAACGGCGTACCAAACTGAATATACCCTTTCACTCTTAGTGTAGGGCTACTAGTCAATAATAAATAGTTTCAGCGGTCAACCACATATTAGCCAATCATATAGCTGGATGTAGTCGCCGAAACTATGGATATAATTCAAGCCTAATTTATGCCAATTTCAAAAGCGGTAGACATTGATTGAAAGACAATTAAAATATATTTGAACAGGCCTTATACCGTTTCTCGCCCATATGACTAATTTAGTATATAGAGGAAAACGGCATTAATATTCGTATCTTCTATCGCTTCCAGATCAAAGACGGTGATTTTGTTCCCAAAGTATGTTTCAACTTAAGGTTATTTAGCAGTTCTCGACAGCGAAAGGGTGGGAAGTAATAGCTTTAATCGGGTTCCTATTGAAAATATGTAATTTATAAAAAAAAATCCAATAAAGTCCAAACAAAATATTCCACAAAGTATGTTTCAACTAAAGGTTATTTAGAAGTTCTCGATAGCGAAAGGGTGGGAAGTAATAGCTTTAAAAACCGATATATCCTATTGAAATTATGTAATTTAGAAAAAATACAAAAAGAAATCCAATAAAGTAAAAAAAAGCTAATAAATTCCAATAAAATCCGGTGGATAGGATTTAAAAAAAAATCGGATTTTTTCTAGCCCTGAATAAAACCCTATAAAATCTGCCAGACTTGACAACATGGGCCACCCCCGACCAATTCCGGGTGGTTCATCAGATTTTATAGCACTATTGACACAAGTCTTTTTTTCCATTTTTTCCATTTTCTATTATTTCATTAATTCATGAAACGAATGATAGGCCAGTAGAACAATTTCCTATTTAAAAATACATTCCATTAAACTATCAACTTTTCTTTTGTACTAATAACAACTATACATGACACTAATAAGGGGCATTCCCTAATGATAATTTCAATTATATATATATATTAAAAAATATATTTTTGAAATAATTATTATCAGAGTTGTGAAGCTGTTTGCACTCAAAAGAAAATAAACAAAACGAATTTCATGATAACTCATGATAATTGTATGACATGTATTGTTTGTAATAGTCTTGTTGTTTATTATGATTCATGCACGAGAAGTTAAAAGCATTAAATTTATTCATTACTACGAACACAATGTCGCTAATTCGTCTGACTTAATGTTGTTATGATTATTTTTTTGCTGTAGTATTATTACATGCTGATAAGACTTTATTTGAACTACATGTTGTTATAATTTAAACTGTCACCAAGGTAACTAAAACCTATTTAAATTGACTTATGATTGATTGTTAAATATTGCCGCACCTGTTAGGATAAATAACATAAAATCAATAGTTTTATTTTAATTAAATTAATGTGAGAAACATAATGTAGAGATAAAAAAAGTTTGCACACGAAACAAAGTGAAGTAAAACAAAAAAAAAAAACTATTGTTTTCAGAATTCATAAAAATACATATTTCATTTGTAATTTTGGTGAGATTGGTGAATATTTAACGGAGATGGAAATGTGAAAGATCTTCGATGTGCTTTTCATATAAAAATGTAAAAAATTGCCTTGGAGAATAATTCACCGTTGAACAATTCGTGTAAAATCTTTGAGAATTGTCTCTGGAAAAATTATTTGTGGAAAAGAATTATCAATAAAAAAAAATAGTCCGGAGTAGAATTTACCAGGGATGAATTGCTTTTGAGAAAAACTATTTTTAAAGCGATTTTTTTTGGTTACTACATTTGTAACTCGAATAAAAACGGGACCCCACACGAACCCCTGGAACAATTTAAACTTAATAAACAAAAGTCAATACAGAGTTATCATGTATAGTTGAAATTGAAAATTCACCTTTTTCAAAAAATGAGAAAAAAAATTTAGTTCTATATCCATTTCCATGAACGATCATATAAAACCAAGCAAAAACTATTTGACCCATGACCCCACAAAAATTGACTAGCCCTTACTAAGTACGGCCGGTTTGCAGGGGTTAGATCAATTCTTGACTGAAACCTTGCAACTTATTCTGAGTTGAGTGGGTATATGACGGTCGTTAGAAACGGTTTGATTTATTATTGTTCTGAAAAGTGAGCAGTCGCTTTCCTGAAGCCTTCTGAGTTCAAGGGATGGTCCTACTTATTCTGTAGTTCAACAAAAATATAGAAAAATCACAAAAAATTAAAAGTGAGTTTTTTTTATTATATGAAATATTCGACTCACGCACACTCACTCACTCACGAAAAAATTGTACTCACGCACACTCACTCACGGTATTTTTGGGTCTACTCACACTCACTCACAATCACGTGAGCAAAATTAGGATTCAATCACAATCACGCGTGATTCACGTGAAACCATACCAAAACTCACCACACTAAAATTCACCACACCAAAATAAAAATTCACTACACTAAAACTTCTACTGGTAAAAACTACGGGAAAAAATTCTACCGGAAATAATTCTACGGAAAAGCGTTCTACGAGGAATAATTATTTTTACGGGGAATTTTACGTGGAAGATATAAATAATAAAAATGTTCTTTATATTAATAAAATCACTCCATATCCTTGTATTCACAAAATCATGCACGGGTCCAGCTAGTCTACTATATATTTGTGAATGTAAGTATGTATGTTCAGAATAGGCGTCAAAATGGCTGAACTGAATTGGACACAATATGTATGTTGGGTCCGGGAAGAGTATAGGCTATATATCGGTGGGATTGGTGAACTGGGGGTGGCATCTCCCATATAACCCAAAAATTAAAAACACATTGTATCAACAATTAGGATAGCAAATTTAATGAAATTTTGGTAAGCGTTATATTTAACCATTCTTAACGGTCTCGCGGAATCTGGGCGGGATTGGACCACTGGGCGTGGCAACCCCCATAACAGGTACATTTTCCAGATGGTGTCTGTCAACAGTTATTATAGTGATATCAAGATATTTCACATGAGGGTATCAAGCACCACAAATTTTTTAAACTCACCACACCAAAATTCAACACAATGAAACTCACCACACCAAAATTCACCACACTAAATCTCACCACACCAAAATTCACCACACTAAAACTCACCACTCCAAAATTCACCACACTAAATCTCACCACTCTAAAACTCACCACACAAAAACTCACCATACCGAAATTCACCACACCGAAATTCACCACACTAAAACTTCTACTAGAAAAAACTCTACGGAAAAGAATTCTACCGGGAAAGCGTTCTAAGGGGAAGAATTTTACGGGGAAGTAATAAATAATAAAAATGTTCTTTATGTTAATAAAATCACTCGATATCCTTGCATTTACAAAATCTTGGCACGAGTCGTGCACGGGTTCAGCTAGTGATATTTATAAATGAAGAATTTGCGTTTTAAAAATCTAGTTGCTGAGTTTTATTTCTACAACGACAATATATTCATAAACAGCGCCCTAAGTCCATCTATCTATCTGTCCGTCTGAAAGAGACGGATATATTATTTTTGACGTACTTTCTGTTTTTATTCATGTGTGCCAGGAAGAATTTTGTCAGACGGTTTTATAATATAATGTATCTACTTTTTATACCCTACATTAAGAGTGAAAGGGTATATTCAGTTTGGTACGCCGTTTGTAACACCCAGAAGGAAGCATCCCCGGTATGGAAAAGTACACTCTGCAAAAAAAAGGGCTCTCCCAAACAGGCATTAACATTTATGTTAGGAATTTTATGTAAATATAATATATAATTGACTGATAAATCATTTGTAAACAGGGTTGTATTGAGACTTGAACAGTTTGTAATGAGATCTAACTTACTTTATAATATCACGGAAACATTTTAATGTTGCCCCTTAAAATGGAGTATATTCTAATGGAAACATTATAATTACTACATCCAAATAAAATAAATATTTGAACCGAAACATAAATATGTTCAAAATAAAACATGATTTTAAACGACCTGAATATAAATATGTTTCCAGTAAAACATAGCATTTGTTTAAGTTCAAAACGTCGTATGTTTGCATAGAAACATATTTAAATATTTTTGGAATGAAATCCTGAAAATAAAATAAAATGTTGTTTTATCCATTTTTATTAAAAATCTTTAAACATGCATATTTGAAATTTATAATAATTGAATTCATATACAAATTTTTAAATGCATAAATAAATAATTCGTTTAAAACTGCAAGTACAAGGGACAGCTTCAATGAATGCACAATTGCACCAGCAGACGCTAAACCAGACGATCCAGGCTCGCTTTATATTTGGTACAGTTACAGTTGATCTCAGCACAGCACATAGCGTAGGCAAGGAATTTTCGGAGGCTTTTGTAAAAAAAAAAATGTTTGTTTTCTGTTTGAAAATCGAAACACAGATTTTTATTTGTGGTTTTTTCACATTAGTTTCAGAAATTATATACTGCACTATATTATACTCTGTTACTATTTGTACTTTTTGTAACACAATTAATATATTTATTTAATTTACAAATAACGAACACGTTTTCTCAACGAACAACAAAAGACACGTACGCAGAAAATGCCGCTGTTTTCAAACATCAGTATGTTTAAAATGACCCTATACATACTTCAAACGACGACAAAAGAGACGTAGGTAGAAAATTCTGCTCAACGAGTGCCAACTTCGTACACAAGAAGAATGTTGGAAGAATTCATTTATTTAAATCCAATTTCTTTTTTGTTTGTTTTTAAACATCAATATGTTCAAACGATTGCAAAAGATTGCGTAGGTTCTATACTTGCTGCACAACGTTGCCAACTTCGTCAGTCGATAAATTATCAAATTAAGACGAGCGTTGCGAACATACGTTGTATTTAGATTTGATTAGCATTTTCTGTGTTTCGAAACATAGTTTTAACCAAGTAAATTGCGAAGAAATAGTTTATTCAAATGCTATTAAAATTTTATGTTGGTATTGTAACATATTTATGGTAAATTTGACAGATTCTGCTGGACAATATAATAATAATATAATAATTTACATGTGAACAAAAATAAATTCAATTTCGATTATAATTTAATTACACTTCATTCCTAATAGATGTATGGTAATTTCGTATTACTTTTTAATTACATTCAAACATATTGTGACCTGCGAACAGACCACTTATGTTCAAATACCTCAAATAAACATATATCTACTGGTGAATTTTACTGTATACGTGCTTAGGTAAACTTTTTTGGTCAATATATATTGATTTTATGTTCAAATACATGAAAATAATGTTTTCTCTCGAAACGACTTGTGGTTCAAAAAAAATCGAAATTCGGTAACCTACCCATTTGTAAATATGGGTATGAAATTAATGGGAATTCTTCAGCGATTAAAATTTTGTAGTTATTTTCAGGATTCGTATACCCTAGTGACCTATACACCACTTTGAATGGTAACCACACATATGTGTAGGGTATTTATAGTCGGATTAGACCGACTATAATTTTGATAATCCTAACTATCATAATGACACCTACTATAAAATGTCCCTACTTTAAAATTTACTATGTGATCTAACCTTCCCAACTGGTTTACAATTCATATTGGAGCACTATGTTATAATTGGAGCACTATGTTATAAACTTCTTTACTATTATTATTATGATTGGTGCTCAACTTTAGAGGTTAATTCTTTTTCACTTTTCAAGTTAATCTCTATTTCAACTGCCCTCGTTTGATAACGTATTGCAAACAATTCTTAAACATTAGTTATGTATTTAATCAACTGCTAATTCAAACAAAAATGTATTAATTAAAAGAAAAAATAAAATGATCACATGCAAAATGTGTCGAATTGTCTAAACAATGAATTTATTTTAAACAAATAAATGCGATAAGTTGGCAAATTGCAATCAAGCAACGTCGAATGTAAACTATATAATTTGTTTAAAGTTTATTTAACTTTGCTGCTGCATATCATATCAACAAAAGTGGCTATAATTTCAATATGTGCTATACGAAATATTTCTTCTGACGACAGTATTGTGAACAGTATAGAAAACGGTTGACGATTGTCGAGATAATGTCCGAAGATAATGAGAGCATGTTGTGGGAATTAACATTGTCGCCATTTAGGTTTTATATTTCATTTCAATGTTAGCTTCTTTGTTTGTTGATATATTTAAGAGTAGCATAACTGATTTAAAAGCAAAAAAAAAACAAAGCTAAATAAATAAAATGCAAAATTTTAATTAATGTAAACTGGGGAAAAAACCTGCAGTATAAAATTATAAAAGTGGTTATTTGCCAAAATCGCATGCGGCCAACCATGACAAAGAAAGTCATTTTGCATTTAAATCTATTAAATGGAAAACCAGTTTTAAACATAATTTTTGCAATCATTTTTTTGTTTATTTTTTAAGTACCTATTAGTTTTTGCATCGAATGACAATGAACTCTGCACTACGCTTGAAATGCTTTGGGAGTGGCTTTGTTATATATTTTCTACTACATTCAATTAAGTGTTGGATTTCAATATTTTTTGAAGACCCTATAAATTATATAACAATCATTTTTAATTTCGACAAAATAAATTATTTTAGTTTATCGAAAACAAAAATTTCGGTATATAAAATTAATGACTTTAAATTGTGCTTTTGTTTGTGGAGAAAAAATAATGTGTTTCTATTCGTGGTAAATATAAAGTTATTGGTCTATTCGTGGAGAAAAAAAAATATTGGTTGTACACTCATTTTTAGTTATATCACTTATAATCATTTCACAAAACAATTTAAAGAAAACATATTTGCTAAAAAACATAGTTATATTCATGATACAAATATTTACAGGTATAATCACTTTGACATAAGGCAAGTTTTTTTGACATTTCTTCATTTATTTGTTTGATAAATATTTTCCAAATCGTGTAAATATTTAATATTTTAAATATATAAGTCTATTTTATACTTAGTTTATATTCCATTAGAGTTAATTTATTACATTATTCTAAAACGTATTTTCAATTTCTTGATTTACAACAATGTTGTTATTAAGAATTATGAAAGTTGTCGTCGATCTAAGCCGACAATAAATACCCTAAACAAATGTGATAATGTCACTACGCGAGAAAAACATAATTTTCATTAATTTGATTATAAAGTCAAGGGGTTTTACAAAAAAAAGTTAAATTTGTCCGGTACACAGTAAAATTCATCTGTAGATGTTAGTTTTATATGAGGAATGTGAACATGAAAGGACGGGTCACAGATCTCTATTGACCAAACAGGCTCATTTTCAATATCAGACAGCGTAGGTATATAAGCAATATAACTTCGAAATTTCATTGATCTAGCTTTTTTAGTTTTTCTGCAATTATGATTTCAAAAGACAGCTACAAAGACAGACTTGGATAGCTAAATTGAGGTCAGGCGCATCAAGAATATATACTTGTCCATATCGGACACGTCTCTTTCGGAGTGTTACAAACAGATGATCAAACGGAATTTACCCTTTCACTTTAGTGTAGGGTATACAAACTAGTGCTGTGCGATTGATCAATCAAAATCTTAATTAAACAGAATTCTAATTAATCTGATTGTTTAGAATTGTAATTAATTGAAAATTATACAATTTAAACAACATTTGAAAATTGTATCAACTTAAACAAAATGAAATAGCAAATTAATCACAATTTTTATTAATCAGAATACTGATTAATTGATTTATCAATGTTCTGAATAATCGAAAATCTTGATTAATCAATTAATAAGAAGGGACTAAAACCCTTTGGAATATCGGTTCCGGTTCTGGTTCCATGATTGTATAAAATGGCGATTCCGGTTCCAACCCAAAAAAATTATATGGGTTCCGATTCCGGTTCCACACATTTTTTGATAAACGTTCCTAATCCGGTTCGAATTAGGATTGCATGATGTACACACCAATTAAAAAAAAAAAACGAGTTGGGAAAGTTAGGTCACATGGATAAGTTCGGTCACATGGGGCGGATTTTTAAAGTCGGTCGGGCCCGACTATGGAATACCCTACACCTTTGGTGATTTTAATAATTTACGGATCAAATTTCTACTATGAAAACCCGGGAAATAATTAAAAAAAAAAGAGGGCGTATCACGCCCATTTTTGGACTACATATTTTTAGGTGAATTCTAATAATACGTTTTAAATTTTATAACTATACCTTGAATAGTTATTCGAGTTATTAGTTCCGAAAGAGTTATATAAAAATGACTTGTATGGGAGGTGGGCGTGTCCGTTGACCGATTTGGCTCATTTTCAAACTCAGTTCCTACTTTTGGCTAAAATATATTGAGACGAAATTTCATCGCATCAGTATTTCTCAAGTTATTCTGTATTCAGACAGCAAGACGGACAGACAAACGGCTAAACGGACTCGGGTAGTGATGCTGATCAAGAATATTTATACTTTATATTTATACTTTACAATATATGCACAAAGTTAATATACCCTGCACCTCATAGGTGTAGGGTATAATAAACAATCAGATCCCATTAAGCAATTTAGGAGCGCTCTGAAATTGGAGTCATAAAGGAGACCAATTTTTGAGTGTTTTATGTTTTATGTTCAGAAAAATGACTCTTAAAAGTATTTCATTTAAGACGGTTTCGGAGCTCTCAAAAATATTACTCATAAAAGATTCATATTTAGGAGTTATTAGGAGTCTTATTTATGAGGGCTCCAACAAAGCATCAAAAATCAAATTGTTCCTGAGCGCTCAGAAAATAGACCAATAAAAGTTCTATATTTTAGAATGTTTTAGGAACGCTCCAAAATTTGACTCATAAAAGAGTCCCATTTATGAACGCTTTAGGAGGCCCTTCAAATCAAACTCATAAAATCATCATATTTAAGGGTATTTTAGGAACACTCAGAAAAGGGAGTCATAAAAGTATCTTATTTATGCTGACTTTAGGAGCCTACTGTGTAAATAAAATTGATATACTTATATTCGTTTTGAATTTGAAATCAAATGTAAAATAATAAAATATTAGTGTAAATTCAACAGACAAACCTACATATTAAATGGATTTTTTGAAATGAATGCATTTTCTCACGGATGTCTGGACGATGAAGAAAGAAAAACTCGAAAAATGAAGCAATTGTGGTGTCCAGAAATTCTCAAAAATGTGAATGTTTTAAGAATATTTTAAAATGATCAAAAATACGCGGATTTTTGCGCTCTTTAAAGCGCAGTTTCTGAAGCCTTTTTGGGGTCTTTTTAGAGCTCAAATATGAGTGTTTTAGGAGTAATAAAAGTGTCAGAAATATGAAGATTTTTGGGCTCATAAAATGGTGCCCTCAACCCAGGGGTGGGGAGCCTTTTTGGGCTCTTTTTAGAGCTCAAATAAGAGTGTTTGTAGTAATAAAAGGGCTCATAAAATGGTGCCCTCTATCCAGGGGTTAAGAGTCTTTATGGGCTCTTTTAAGTGCTCAAATGTGAGTGTTTTAGGTGTAATAAAAGAGTCAGATATATGAGGGTTTTTGGGCTCATAAAATGGGGCCCTCTACCCAGGAGTTGAGAGTCTTCATGGGCTCTTTTAAGTGCTCAAATATGAGTGTTTTAGGTGTAATAAAAGAGTCAGATATATGAGGGTTTTTGGGCTCATAAAATGGGGCCCCCTACCCAGGAGTCGGGAGCGTTTTTGGACTCTTTTAAATGCTCATATATGACACATTTAGGAGTCTTAAAAGACTCAAAATGTTTGCTGGGATTTATATAACGAATTAATTATCGATTTTTTTGGAAACTAAATTTAATACTTCACATGTGCTTTTTATTTAATACTTTTTAATTAAACTTGAATTAATGGTGCTATTCGATTTGGCATGTGAGCGATCCAATTGGTATTTTTGGAATATATTTAAAAGTAAATTTTTATCATTATTTTTAAAAAGTATATTGAAACGTCTAAAATGATTATTGTTTTTGAAAATTTTTTTTTTTCATCTTTGTAAATGAAAAATAATTTTCATTTCTTTTTATTTGTTCTATATTTAATCGTGACCATTACGGCCATATATGATTAAAAGTGATATAAATGTGAAAATTATTTTAATATATACATCCTACATCCAAAAATTAATTAATTACAAAATATATTGCATTCCCTAACAAAAATTTAAACAAATTAACAATAACTGTGTTAGCAACCACAAGCGTACGATGAAAAATTCAGGTTTATATTAAACTAGTTTCTAATGTGTTCTAATAAATGTACATAGACACAGACATTTTTTTTAATTCACGAGAAAGTGGCTTCCACAAATGCGCTATTCTGATCTGAAATGATCTTTCAAAAACATAAGAGTTTAACTTAGGAATGGCAATTTGAGTACATCTACTGGAACGGGAAAAGTTGAAAAGTTCTACTAAATAAAGTGGATTTCTAGACATTATTTTGCAAATAATGACAGCAAATTGATATTAATAAAGCTTTGAGGAGATCAAACTAACATGGTCACGAATGTGATGTATAAAAACATACCTTATAAATCTGTTAAATATAACTTGGATTTTTTTTTCTTAAACAACATTGTAACTCCCGAATAAACCTCAAGACCGTACAAAATAAAAGGCATAAGCAAAGCATGGGCTACATTTATGTGGCCTGGAGGTGGTATGTAACAATTATGACCTTCGGAGTGACGAAATATTATGAGACATTTTTTTTATATATAAACGTTAATTTGAATCACTTAAATTTTTAAAAAGACTTAATTCTTCAAAGATTTTTTTCGTAATTTTTATGTTCTTGAGATAACCAAAAAGTTTTTCAGATTTTTATAGGAGATTGAACATATTTTCAACATTTTGATGTTTTTGAGATAACCAAAAAGCTAAAAAGTTCATAGTTCAAAGGTTCAAAGATTGTGAGGGTTACTTCTATGGATGTCGAAATGTTTATCTCAATGTGCTGCATCGATTTCGTAAAAATATATTTTTTTTTGATATTTTTACTTTTTGTACGGATATTGATCGACTTTTGTTTCTACTTTTTATAGTATTTCTTAGAAATTAAAGCCAGTAAGTAGTTTTTTTTTTATTTCAATAAAATACTTTTTATTTAAACTTAATTTAAATATCTTTTATTAAATTTTATTACGAAGGATATACATTTTGAAGTAAATACTTTTTATTACTTAGATTAGGGATGCCCAACTCAGCCCGTACGGGCACGACGTCAGCACGCAAGGTGCTAGACGAGAGGAAGATCGGTGAAGTGGAAATGGTGAGAGGATTTTCAGAGTTAGAGCGAGTGCAGCGAATATAAGTGCGTGTGACCTGCGAAAGCTATCAGTCGATCGTGCGACTTTATACGAGCTGGTCCGCGCTGCTTTGTTCTCCAGTCACCCCAGTATAAATTGTTAAATGTATCACATTTAATACAAAATATTTAATGTAAAATAGAATTTTGACTAAACGTTTTTTTTTATCTGAAACTTATTTTGAGGCATTTAAATTTATTTTAGATAGAATAATAGGAAATTTTTAGAACTTTTCACAATTCAAAAAATCTTTTAAAAATATAACAAGTACTGTTCAAAAAAGAATGTCTATGTTGTTTTTATACCCTACACCTATGAGGTACAGGGTATATTAACTTTGTGCATATATTGTAACGCCTCTTAGGGGCCGTGTCCGGTATGGAAAAGTATATATATTCTTGATCAGCATCACTACCCGAGTTCGTTTAGCAATGTCCGTCTTGCTGTCCGAATACAGAATAACTTGAGAAATACTGATCAGAATGCGATGAAATTTCGTCTGAATATATTTTAGCCAAAAGTAGGAACTGAGTTTGAAAATGAGCCAAATCGGTCAACGGACACGCCCACCTCCCATACAAGTCACTTTTATATAACTATTTCGGAACTAATAACTCGAAAAGTATTCAAGGTATAGTTATAAAATTTAAAAGGTATTGATAAAATTAACTTATAAATATGTGGTCGAAAAATGGGCGTGATCCGCCCACTTTTTTTTTTCATTATTTCCCGGGTTTTCATAGTGGAAATTTGATCCGTAAATTATTAAAATCAAAACTATGAAATATTAGCCTTTCAAAACTTTAAATATAGGCGTGGTCCGCCCAATTATATTTTTCAAATTTTTTTTTTAGTTTTTTTATATTTTTATATAAATTTCTTAATTTATGGGGATATAAGACGTAAATTTCTGATATATGAATAATATTCTGAGGGTGGGGAGGTTCAGCATAATTAAAAACTTTAAAATTAAGGTATGCAATTAAATATCCCACATTAATATTCCCACCAGAGGTGTAGGGTATTCCATAGTCGGGCCCGACCGACTATAAAAATCCGCCCCATGTGACTTAACTTTCTCAACTCGTTTTATTATACACTCATTCTTTAAGAGTGTTTTAATTAAAAATAAGTAAATGAAGTAAATTTAAGAATTGGTCGACAATTTCTAGTTTCTATTGGGGTCCAATGCGTAGAGTTGAAGTCGACTGCGCACAGTAGAAGATAGCATTTAGTTAATGATTTAAATATTTATATTTTCATTTAATATTGTATACTTTGTATGTACACGATTAATGTATATTATAAAATATCTTATTAATTAAAAAACAAATATTAATAACTCACTTAGCTCTTTTGCAATAACATTTTTTGTTAACTTGTCCAGTTTTATAAACAGAATAAAAACATATAATATTGGTTTTCACAAAATTAACAAGTTTTTCACAAAATACAGTATTTTTGAATAATTCTATGTAAATTTCTGTACAAAACAACGAATTATATTTATGTCAGAGTTTGTTTTTCTTTGTTACACCGTATTCTCATCGCACTCTCTTCTTTCAGTGTAGCATCATTTCTTAAGTAAAATAGGGCAGAAATGTGAAATAATTATTTTAGAATTTAGTTAAGTTTGAGATTTTAATCACTTTAGACACACACTTTATATCCCAAAACCTTTTACAGAATAATAACAAAAAATGTTTTTTTTGCAAGCGAAAATTACATAAATGTTATGAAAAAAAAAATGTATAATTATTTAAAATTATAAAATTTGTATATTTTAGTAATTCAAAATAATAAGCAATATAAATGGGTCCGTTAAAACAAATCTAAAATAATTAAACTCTTAAATAGACATTTAAATTTCCCGGAATTTCTAAATGCAACACTAAAAGCCCCGCTCATTTCTGCGTTGCAATCCCCGCTCACTTCTGCCCGTAGATACCCCTCGCCTAGCACTCGATTGCCCGTGTAGTCAGCCGCGGGCAGGCGAGTTGGGCATCCCAAACTTGAACCGGGGACCTTTCGGCACGCAGTCCAACGCACTAACCACTGAGCTACCGCGGCTACAAATGTATGTAATACCAATACAAAAAAAAACAACGACACCACATAACCTAATTTCCGCACTAGTTTTGTTGATTCTATTTTTAAATAATAAAATGTGTTGATTTTTATTAATAAAAAAATGAATTAACAAACAATTGAAGTTACAGCAAAACACTAAATGCTTTAAAAACTAGCTTTAGCAGTTCAAGTGTCGGAGTCTAATGTTCGCCAAAATATGATGGATGGTAGTAAATCTTAGTTAATTAGCGAATGTATTTGGTGACTTTTCGTTCTACAACGACGTTATGACGACGATATATTAAAAATCTTTAAAATGTTTATAAAAAAAAACAATAAAATTCAAAAATTTTCAATAAAACCAAAAAAGTCTGTTTTTCCATCCCTTCTAAACACATTTTTAAAAGGTTACAAACGCATGCGTAAAGTGCCTATACACCCGTTTAAATATGTAGCGAACTAATTACAATTGAGAGATTATACAACTAAATCCCCTTCCAAATGCTGCCTCACGTAAAAGAAAAGGCTTTGTGAGTGGAGTAAATGAATGGTGCTGGTGAATGCATGGCCATGAGTAAACCAATGAAATGATAATGTATATTTGACTGACTGACGAATTGACTACTTTTTTGCATTAACTACTTTATTGAATTTCTTTTGGCCTGAAGTTATTGATAGAAAATGGAATGATTTACAAAGAAAGTTAATTAATATATTTTTGTTTTACTATATATTTATTTATATAAATATATTTATATATGTATATTTATATATGTATTTTAATTACCTAATATATAATATTTAGAATAATAGTGTGCTTGATAAACTAATTTATTTAAGAACGTATGTATTTTTTTTAATACTGACTAATGAATTTACTTATTGTGTAATTTTAAATGTATTTACTAAGTAAATTATATAAAAAACTGTGCAACTATTTTATTAACAGACTACTTCATTGAATGATGAAGTGACTGATGAGAGTTTACGGATGAAATGAAAATGAGCTAACTGATAAACTGACTTATTGAGTCACAGTCACAGAGTTATTGATAGACTTATTTACTGATGTACTGAATTGACACTTATGTTGAAAAATTATAAATAAATTTTATATAATGACTAATTTTCAAACTGATGCACGTCTTATAGACTGAACAATACAATAAATAATGAAAAATAGTTCATTGACTGATACAAACAAAAATGAATTTACTTTAATTTTATTAATTTATTTAAAGGGTTTCTCAACAGGGACGCTACAAAAGTAAAGCGACATGGACAGCAAACGAAGCCATATTTCTTGCCGCTCTTTTGACATTTCTCTTCAGTAAGATTTGCCATTTCATGATTGCTGTTCCTGTCGCTCTACTTTTGTAGCGTCCCTGTTGAAAAACACTTGAAAAACCCTTGAAAAAACTTTTGTAGCGCTCTTATTGAAAAACCCTTTATATAGCTCCGGTAAAATGTTGAGTTTGTGTCATTGCAAATGTTATTGAAACATCTTTGTTCACAAAACGGGATCGAATTTCTAAAAGCAGTTTCAGAACAATTTATATAAAATAATTTTGTAGTTTGGCGCTGCAGTTCTGTGGAGATTTTAGGCCGAGCTCGCTCATCATTTGAGCTGTGCCTGTTATATTTGTACTCAAAGTGGTGGGACCCACAGTTTAATGCCGAATCCGAATGGCGTGGTTAGAGTTTTTATAGGCAATGTTTAGCCAATGTGAAATATTCCGACCTAGTTCGAACGGTAACCAATGTTTTCTTCAATACATATTTTACAAAATTTGGATTAGTTCATTTGTAAAGTAGCAGTAGTGTATATAAATGACTAGTTCCAGTTTCCACTCACGTAGTAATGCTGAAATAGTACTACCATCCTTTACCCTCAGATTACTAAGTAATGTGCATATGGAACACGTACTTGTTGATTATTTGTTTTTATCTAATTTAAATTGATTTTTAAATTATAAAAATATATGCCTTTAAAAAAATTAAATAAATTCAAAATTTATTGAACTCCAGTCGCATTTAATTAACATTGTTGGTGGGTAACATGTTCATTATAATTAAAATTTCATATTGATCGTTTTTTCCATTTAGGTGCTGTGGAAATAAAGAATTAATGCATCATTTGCGGATAAAAAATATATAGATTTACTGATTTTTTTTATTCAATGAGTTACATGTTACAACATGCAACTAATTGGCACACAATTTTAATAATTACCACTATTTCTATTTATTTTTGTTAAATAAGGACATTAGTTACAAAACACCCATAACAACTGCGCACTAAGTAATGCACAAATGGAACCACCCCTCATTACTACTGTGCACAAAGTAATGCACAAAAGACATCACCCCCCATTACTACTGCGCACAAAGTAATGTACAAATGGAACGACCCCTCATTACTATTGCGTACAAAGTAATGCACAAACGACATCACCCCCATTACTACAGCGCACAAAGTAATGCACAAAAGACATCACCCCCCCATTACTACTGCGCACAAAGTAATGCACAAATGTAACCACCCCTCATTACTACTGCGCACAAAGTAATGTGTAAATGGAACCACCCCTCATTACTACTGCGTACAAAGTAATGTGCAAATGGAACCACCCCTCATTACTATTGCGTACAAAGTAATGTACAAATGCAACTACTCTTCATTACCAATGCGTACATAGTAATGTACAAATAGAACCACCCCCCATTACTACTGCCCGCAAAGTAATGCACAAATGGAACCACTCCTCATTACTATTGCGTATAAAGTAATGCACAAATGGACCACCCCTCATTACTACTACCTAAAAAGTAATGTGTAAAGCGACCAATCTTTATTACGATTGCGTGAAAAGTAATGCTGAAATGGAAGTACCCCTTGAAACTGTTTGATTACGAAGTAATGATGTATAATGATAAAATGGTTCACCCCACAATACGCTTCTTTTAAATGGCAATCTATATATACATGAGGTAACATTCGGTTCGTTCTTACTTTGGATGCAGTGTGTAATGGGTCCTACATAGCATTACTTCATAATCTACAATGAATGCATACTTTCCCTAGGCCATGTCTGCGTAAAAGTGAACAGAAATCAGTATTTAGATTCCGACGCATTACGATTCGATAATAATTAGGCAGTAATCGACTACGTAATGATGCTATTTTCTATTGGGATACTCTCGTAGGTTTGCCATTGACTGCCGAGAGGTAGCGTCGCATAGAACAATGATTTTTATGAAAAAGATGTTGACAGTCGCTAGGGATCGAACCGGGGACATCTCGGCTCGTAGTTGAACGCACCAGCGCTCGTAGTCCAACGCACTAACTAGACGAGCTACACACAGTGTGCGGAAACGCTCTTGAATCGGGTGAAATTCAGTATCTTCGGAACCACTCAACCGAAATGTTTTGAGAATTTAATATTCTGAAAACCACAGATACATTTCGTACGTTGAAATTCGAATTAAAAAAATGTATGTACTGAAAAAGGACAGAAATCTATAAAATAAAAAAAAAACTAACCAAAAAAAACTACAAAATTCGCGAGCCCTGGGACTGATTTATATACAGCTTAAATTAAAAAATTAAACTTCATTTTTCTCTTGCCCAAATTATTATTTTTATTTTCCTTTCCAACATAAAAAAGACATACATTTATCATATTAATGCAGGGACCACAAAAAACCAGAATCGTAACCGGATTTTTTTAACCGGAACAGGAATCGGAACCGTTATTAATAAATGTGTGGAGCCGGAACCGAAATATTTTTTTTGTTCACGAACAATCATCTGTAACTCCACTGCAAGAGATTTAGTTTTCTTACTTTCACTTCACTTTCCATTTTCAAAATAATGGACGCATCCACTACTTAAAAGTTTTTTTTTTACATTTATTCCTCAGCTTTGTAATTTTTATGACTTTTTTTAATAACAAATGTAAATAATTTTATGAATGCAGTCTGATTTATTGACCGATTACAAAGCAGACTAATAAACGAACTCTTTGAACTTCATATTGACCAACTGATTGTGCACTTTATTGACTGACTGATTGTTTGATGAACTCTTCAGTATATCAACTTACCTCGCTTTGTAGTTAATGCCACCGCCGCCGATGTGACGCCATTCAACTTGCGCACATGACTCTCGATTTTGTTTACACACGACGAGCACGTCATGCCCGCGATTTCGATTTCCACCTCCGATTCGCCGCTGCCGGGCTCATCGATAATCTCCGTGGGAAAACCCAGCTCTGTGATGGACTTGGCAATATTCTCGGCCGTTACAACATTTGCATTGTACTTTACCTCAGCCTTGGCGGCGAGTAGCGCCACCAAAATGCTATCGAGTCCATAGATTTTGCGACAATGTTTCTCAATGGCAGCCACACAACTGGCACAGGTCATGCCACGTATGTGCAGAAAACATTTGGTCAGCTGCTCGTCCATGGACAGCGCAATTGAGGCGTTGCCATTGGCAACAACTTCGGTAGATAATTTAGCAGGTGATGACTTTGCAGGTGATAATTTTGCTGCAGCTGTTGCAGGAGACCCACTTAAAGGCGAATCCTTTGTCGGTGTTAATTTGGCAGGCGACATTTTTGCGGGCGACTCTTTTGCTACTGTAGCCTCGAAGCCCATGTCATCGATCATCTCCGCTATGCCATCGGCCTGCAACAGCTGTGCATCGTAGTCAACGTCCGCACGCTGCTCCTCCAGCCACACTTTGATGCTGCGTATGCCTGGCTTTGCGCCAATGTTGGACTCAATGTTGCGCACGCACGACTGACAGGTCATACCGAGAATACGTATTTTTGTGCTTTTACTACTAATTTGTTCTTCATCCTTCGACCCACTCGGCGCATAGGTGCACTCGAAGCCCATGTCATCAATTTGCTCCGCGATTTGTTGCGGATTTGTCAGCGCCACATCATAGTCAAAGTAGCCTGCGTGCTCCTGCAACATGACGTGCGCCCGCAAGACACCCGGTTTGGAGCCAATGTTGGACTCAATATTGCGAACGCAGGACTGACAGGTCATGCCCACAATTGGCAGACGCACTTGTTGCATGTTGGATGTGTTGTTGGTTGTTCGTTCTGGCTCGAATTTCGTTGTCATTTTTGTTGCATTTCCTTACAAATTTTGTCACACTTTACGCACTTTTATAATTTTCTCTTTTGTGCTCTTTCATAGACATTCAAATTATTTTTATTTACACAAATGATTTTTTTGATTAATATATATGTATGTCGAGTAATATTGAATTTTTCACATCACTTTATTAATTTTCCGCACAAAAAGTTGTTATCGCACGTACCAGAATAAAAAAACTGAATTAATTTTTTCCTTTCACAATTGTTCGACTTCGGCGAGGGTCTGTTCACAATAGCGGTTCGTGTGCATAAACCAGTGTTGCAATACGATAAAAACAAAATGTATCTTTAAAATAACAAAGTACTATTCAATATAAAAGAGTACTAAAAACACCGTACATTTTTAAAATCAAAAATTTTAAAATGTCCCAGCCAATGCTAGAACTCCGAAAATATTGTTTTGACAATCTTTTGGCTGAGCCTGAGAAGAGTCTTGAAATATACATTTTCTGATAAAAATGCATCATTCAGACCTGAGCATAGTTAGAATTCTCATTTAGGAGTCTTGTGTCGGAGCCTAAAAACAATCTAGCAGGGAGCCTAAGAATAATCTGGAAATGCTCTCATAACTGAATCTAAGGAGATTCATTTTATATCGTAAAAAGCTTCCGAAAAGACTACTTACTAAATTTAGTTCAGAATCGCAAGTTCGAATCTTGGCCAGGGCAATTTTTTTATTCTTTCTAAATTTTTTATTCTTTCTGATTTATTTTTTGTAATTAGTACACTAAGAAAACAAGATGTTTATGAAAGTCTTGCTGCAACTATCTGTTTAAATTTACGCATTGAAGCTAATATTCAAACATCCCATAAGTTTCAATATAGTTGCAGCAAAACTATTAATATATTTTAAATATGTCATATACACACAGAAAAAAAAGTGTGTAAATATAACTAAAATGTTAATCAATCCAATTAATTTTTAATTGAAACTCAGCCGATGTAACTTTTAGTAGCATTGAATCTCATATTCGTAATAATGAGAATATGTTAATTGGTGAAACATTAATTAATTTTTTTGTCATATTGATTATATTTTTTATTAGGTATTTTTAAATCATCAATTAATTAATTAGTAACATCAATTAAAAATTTCATTCGATAGAAATTGGATCAATTAAACATTTTGTTAAATTAAATAAAATATTTGTCGAATATATAACATAAAATAAATATTAAATAAGTATTTATACTGTTTGATATGCTTTGTAAAATACTTTCAACCTAACGAATGTTTTACCGAAGTCAGTTTTCACAACTTCTACAGGTGGGCAAATTAATTGAGTCAAACATAAAATTTGATATTCGCTTTTTAATGATTCAATATGCAACAAAATGAGCATCATAAGCTGTTTGTTCAAATTCTTGACCTCAAAAATAAATTGAGCCCTTTAATAACATAACATACACTAAATAATGTAATATTCTGTTTTAAAATCGCAACGTAGAAGAAAATAATGTTAGAAGAAACTGAACGACGCCGCCGACGCACGAGACGCACAAACAAAAAACAAAATGAAATCCAGAAGAAAAAAACAGTGTTGCAATTTAAGAAAATGAATAAATCAAAAGTAACAAATAAAAGTAGTTAATACTATTAAAGATTTAGTTGTATTGAAATTATATTAAATTAATTCCTATTAATATTTTAATTAAAAAAATGTTTAATACAATTAATTAATTAGTAAATACATTCATATTTTTAATTGGAATACGATTTTGTTTGCTATTAATATCAATTGTTATATATACGTACAATATTTTTTTCTGTGTATGCAGATTGTTACAAGATGTTTGCCACAACAGCATTGAAAATTGAGATATTAACAGTTGACTGATAGCAAACACCCTGAGTTATTGGACATTTGCAGCAAAACTGTGGTTATTTTGACATTTGACTACTATAAAAAAGGAAAATGTCGTACTTTTTCTTAACGCTCGATTTATCCACAACAATTGTGTAAAAAAGTGTCAACTCAAATATTACATTTTAATGGTAAAAGGAAGTTTTATTACTTCCTGGGATAGAAATTATCATCACGTGATGGAAAATATTTATTTTCAGAGTTTACTTTGATGACAGCATCGCCGGTCGGACTTGGTTCTTTCGCGAAGAAGTCTCAAGTCGTTGTCCAATTTTACCTTCGAAGGATTTACAAAGACGATGGCGATGTATAACCAGGATACTGAATAAATAAAAATACATTTGATTCATTTTATTTCTATTCAATAAAAATTACTCCGCGAATTCTTATGGAGTACCTTTTCCAAATATTCACCAACTATCTTTCTATTTGTAAGATGTTTAATTGATGGTTGCTATACATAAACGATACTGAAATAAATTAATTATCGCCGTGTTAGTAACATTCACTCGAGTGCTCGACTTATAATTCAAAATGCCTTTTTCGACGGAAATATGTTTAAATAGTGCTAATAGTAAATGGCAGTAATGTTGGTTGCCGTATTGTTAGAGGATCTGAATGTAGCGGTCAAGGTGTGCGCTGATAAAGAAGAAGAACATAATTTCGAAAGAGACGAAAAATAAATGTACAAGAATTAATTAATTATAACAATAAAATAATAATAAAATATTAAAATTTATAAAATAAAATGAATATTTTTTAAACTTAAAAAAAAAAAGAAATCCGTATTTTCAATCTTTTTCAGCATAAATTTTAATCCCGCAGGATTATATGTAAGGTAATACAAGATGTATAACAATGTAATGCAGAGAGGTATTACAAACTTTTTTAAATCTTTTAGGAATATTACAATTTAATAGTTTACAAAAATAACCCAATATTTTTTATCGTGCACAAAAGTTTCTACACTAAACTCTATAATTGACTAGTGGTGTGCAAAATAAGTAGTGTTGAAATTATGTTGAGCTATAATAATGCATGAGGTTTATAAAACATTATTAAAGTGCTGTGCGCAAAAGAAAATTAAAATCCAATTAGCATGATATAATCCGTAATATTTTTTTTATGATTGCATAACTTTAAAGAATTAACATATTGCATATATAATTAATTATTAGAATTATTAAACGTAATGAGTTTTTGTTTTTATATTGGAACAAAGTGCAAAAATTATCATAAGAATTTTATATTAGTTTTAAACAACAATTCGAAAGAACATAAAGTGATAAGTAGAGTTTATCTCATTATTATCATTAGCACACATTTTACAAAATATTTGCAAAACAATTAGTTTTCGTTTCATCTATGATTTGAAATTACGAAAGAGTTATTTTCGCCATTTTTTTTTTTATACAAAATCCGTTTGTGGATTCGTTATGCCATATATAAATTTTTAATTTAACATCATATTATTATTGGAAGACATTTTAATAAATATCTTAAAGTTTCTCTATGCTGTAATTCACAAAGTTACACTAAGAAAACAAAGATGATTACCAGAAATATTACAGCCCTAAATATCAAGTTATTTACAAATTATTTAGATCGTATTTGAGAGAACCATCTCTCAAACATCCGTCAAATACGATAAATATTGGTAGCAACCATCTTTCAAATTTACGATTATGTATAGCAACCATCAATTAAACATCTTACAAATAGTAATATTGTTGAGAAATATTTGGAAAAGGTACTCCATTAGAATTCGCGGAGTATTTTTTATTGAATTGAAAGAAAATGAATCAAATGTATTTTTATTTATTCTAGAATTAAAAAAGTATCCTGGTTATACATCGCCATCGTCTTTATAAATCTTTCGAAGCTAAAATTGTACAACGACTTGAGACTTCTTCGCTGAAGAACCAAGTCCGATTGGCGATGCTGTCATCAAAGTAAACTCTGGAAAGGAATATTTTCCCATCACGTGATGATAATTTCACTTTTACCATTTAAATGTATTATTTGAGTTCACTTTTTTAAACCATTAGATTTACTTAATTGTTGTGGATAAGTCGAGCGTAAGGAAAAATACGCCATTTTTCTTTTTTATAGTAGTCAAATGTCAAAATAAGTCGAAAGTTTTGTTGCAAATGTCCAAGAACTCAGGATATTTGCTATCAGTCAACTGTAAATATCTCAATTTTTATTGCTGTTGTGGCAATACTCTCGTAACAATCTGCATATATGTCATATTTAAAAAATATTCATAGTTTTGCTGCAACTTTATTGAAACTTATGTTTGAATAAAGTTGCTGTTTGAATATTTGCTACAAGGCGTAAATTTAAAAGAATGGTTGCAGCAAAACTCTCATAAACATCTTGTTTTCTTAGTGTACATTCTAAAATAGCATAAAAATGTCAATTTTTTTTTAATTTTGTAACAAAAGTATGTCGAGATAATTTTTGGAAATAAATTGTATACAATAATACACATTAACCCCCACATCACGTATCTTTTTATTATCGTGTGACTACGATTACTTTCCAGTACCCTTCGTCTAAAATTGATATAACGTATTTCAAACATTTCGTTTCAATCGTTAGAATTGAACGTTTGTTCAATATTTTTATGTTGCCAACTATTTTTCAAATGGAATATTTCATTTTAAATCAAGGTAAAAAGAAGAAATTTAAACATCATTCTCTTTGAAATTGATAAAATTTTGTGTGCGTGTTCTCTCATATTAAATATGCAAAATTTTCCTCTACCTTCTATGTATGGTTCCCGAAATATGGCGGCTTAAAAGTGAAAAATTAGGCTCACCAAGGTGGCTTAACTTAATTGCATATATCTGAAACACTGGTTTACGTACAAGGTCAACTGAGGTATCATTTGAAAGGTATAAAGATGATCTTTAATATGGTATTTTATTTTTGTATCCAAAGGTTATAAATGTTTCCCACATTACCTCAATATTGTAATTTGTACATAACTTCCTTGCATCATTTAAGCAATGTTAAATTATTTGCAAAACCCGCTTGTATTTCAAATGGCATAAAATATGCGATCATTTTTAACATACCGTCTTAATTAAAAACAACAAAAACAGCCCCTAACTAACAGCCAGATATTATATCTCGATAATTGACGAAAGTAGTCACGCACGCCCGGGTGACTGGCTTTTAGTATTTTGTAAAGCGCAAAACGTCTGACGTCACTAAGTTTTTCTATTTTCCAAACCAAATCATCGCAAAAATTATGAATGGTTTGCGTATTTACTGAAATAAATTGGATTTTAGTATTGCCAGATTTAAAAATTTGGTAACTTTGACTAAATTTTGAGTTTGGTTGTTGGTAACACTTCATGTTTCGATGTTTACAGCGGTTTCATAGAACGTAAGAGGGGACAAAGTCAACGTAAGAGCCAAGTTATGAAATACGTGAAGTTATGAAATATGTGAAGTTATGAAATACAAATTTTCAGACGATGTTAGTGTACTCACATGTGAGAGGACTTAGTCACATCGAGATAAATATCTGGTTAAAAAAGTATTTACTTAAAATTTTATTATTAAATTTAAAATTAAATAAAAAGTATTTACTTCAAGTTTACATAAAAAGACTAAAAACGTGTCGAAAGGAATTTATAAAGTATTTTAAGTATTTAAAAAAAAAGTATTTATATTATTGTAATATTAATATAAATACTTTATATTTTTTTTTTATTTAATTTTATTTATTTTTTCCTTAAGTGCATGGACGGTTAAATGGTTTTACTTATTCAATTAATTTCATAAAATTCAATACATAACAAAAAATTGTTTACGAATTAAAAATGATGACGAATAAACAAAATATCTACATTAGTACTGCTATTCAATTGACAATTGACTTAATTTAATTTAATAATTTATATAATAATAAAAAAAAATTATCTTGTTCTGTAAAAAAATTAAATGGAAATGAAACTACAAAAGTGCACTTCGAATATCGGAAAACTGTGCACTTGGAATTTATTTGTATGACATTTTTTTCGGAGTGCTCAGAGAAAAGAAAAGACAATATAGATAATATTTAGCACATACTTCAATCATCTGTTATATTAATCTCTTCTATTTTATAAATATAATGTTATTGACATAATGTAAACAACCATTTGCATATAATTTGTACTAAAACTAACATTTTAATAATTGCGTTAATTACAGAATATTTTAGCATTACAGTTAACCACATATTTTATGTTAGTTAACAGCATAATAACGGTAAAAATGTAATAGAACAAAATAAAAGGTTGTTGTATTTGCTAAATGTTGTGACTAGGATTTAAAACAGAATAAAATAAGAATGCGCATGATACTCTCAACCAGAGTTGCCAACCATTCCCAGGAAAAATAAAAATAAATACCTTTTTCCCTTACGACTTATTAAAAATTCCCACGTGGTAATTTTGGTTGATTTAATTCCCACAGCACATGAAAATTCCCACAAAAATCCCCATAACACATGAAAATTACCAGAAAATTCCCACAGTCATTAAAAATTACCACAGAAAGTAAAATTAACTCAAAATTCCAGATCAATTTATAAATACCAAGAAAATTCTTAAATGAATTAAATATGAACATAAAAATCACATGGGAATTGAAAACCACTAAGAAAATTATTGCATACATTTAAAATTTACCACAAAACTAATAAAAATCCAAATAAAAAAGCTTGAACAAATGTTGGGTCTCGAAAGAGTGTTATTATTTGCAAATGGTAAATTAATTGTGTAAATAATATAAAGTTAATTAATGTATTTTATATAAATGTATTTAAAATGTTTATTTAATTTTTTTGGAAACTCTTCCAATAATCATCGTCAACTGCGTTAGATGTATCGATTTCCATATATAAGCGATGCAGTTCACTATTTTTCAACTCTGAACTGTCTTCATTATAATAGATATCTGCTAGTTCCAAAAGTACTAATGCAGCGGGTGCTGTTGCGAAAGATTCTGCAACAGCAATATTTTTGTTGCAACTTATGCAAATATTGATGTTGAAACACAAATACATGTTTCTTTTATTTTTCCACAATTCTCTTTTTTGCTTATGGTTAAATTTCTTTATTTTAATATATTAAAAAGTAAACAACAATTTACCACGACTTCTTAAATAATCCTGAAATATCTTCAGGTTGTGGAGTCTTGGGAAGCTTTCTACGTCCACTCATTCTTACCTTAAACAACGAACACATTCTATTATTTTAAAATAGGCACGGACTTATTTTTGAATTAACGCCTTCACTGATCCTATTTTCACTTTGCAAATCGGTGCGTTCGAAATGTTGATAGCATTAAATTTACATTTAGTGTGTTCTTAAATTGAGTTAAATAAATAAAACTGTGGGAAAAAAAATTCCCACAGCCATTAAAAATTCCCATGGAATAACCTTTCCCACAGCGACTAAAAATTCCCACAAATGGGAAATTTCCCACGGAACTGGCAACTATGCTCTCAACATGTTTAGTGAGTGGTCGCCATTTTTTCCAGCATGAAATTTTTACGCTACATTTGCGCTGCCTTTGTTATCGATGACATTTTAACTCAAATATTTATAAACAAAAATAGAATTTAGATTGGAAAATATGTTTTCAATCAATTAAAGAGTTGTATGTAACTTTAATAAAATATTAATAATAAAGGAATTTGTAAATTGGTTCTAGAATTTATTTTTTGCCATATAAATTTCCATGGCATTATTTATCTGAATGTAAAGGATTTTCAATATTTTCATTTTGCCACTCACTTTTTCCAGGAATTAAAGTTTGAAAAAAGAGGTTTTTGAGGGGTACCACGTGACCTTGAGGTCACTTTTATTATATTTAATTTTTAGGTCTGGTTTCTGCATCATGTGACAATTTTTATAATTCGTTATAATTCAAAAACCATTTAAGATTTCGGTCGGTTTTCGATTTTTAGTCGGTTCCGGGGTTTCGAGCGGTCACTCTATCTTTTTAGGTCTGGTTTCTGCATCATGTGACAATTTTTATAATTCGTTATAATTGAAAAACCACTTAAGACTTGTCCGGGGTTTCGAGTGGTCACTCCCCCCCCCCCATTTAAAAGGTCGTGACAATTTTTTTTTGGGAATTTCGACCGACCCTATAGTAAAGTTCAGCACAATGAAGCAATGACGTAAAAATTACGTCAAATGTAATTCCATGGCATTTCATGTTACTTATTTCCATGTTACCCTTTTTTTCTTAATATATCGGTTCGATTTCGGTTTTTGTATTAATGTTACTTTTTTCCCCTAAAAAATGAATTATTTTCCACTCAAGACATAGAGATTAATTACGTACAAATTGTAATTATAATTTTAATTGCTCTATAATATCGCGTGACTGATGTTAAGGAAACTTATCGCTGTCCAAATTAAAAAATGATATCGGTAACGGTTTCAATTACTGCTTCAAAACATTTTGCCCGTAACTATAGTCAAAATTAACCTAGAACTGAAATTTAATGACGAATTTTGTGAAAGTATTCATATCAAAATAATTGTCAAATGCGGTATATTATATTAAGTTGTACGTTAAAATAGTACATATTGTATTGGCCAATAACTGGTGATCAGTAAATTTATAGTTTTATATTTATTACAATGGAATTATACTAAAATGTTCTCGGGAGTACTTGCATATTTTTGATATTGAAATTGTACTGAAAAAATTACTATTGTACTGAAAAATACATCACTGTTACGGAGTATAAAACTTAAGAGAACCCCTATTTTTTTATAATTCTTAATTTTTTTATTAATATATACCGGTTGCATGTTACGTTTACATTTTCTATGTTAAAATGTATTTGTTCGTATTTTCAATATCTGCAACAAAGTACCTACACCCAGAAAAAAATTCCCTCAAATCCCATTAAAATTAGTCAATAGGACAATTATTGATTTAATAGTATACAATAAATAAATCTTTTCATATAAACTCAATGGCAATGTTATGGTATTTTCTAGTATTTAATGGTATTTTCCGATTAAAATAATAATTTATTCTATTGACTATTTTTAATAGTAAAAAACTATTATTTATGTAGAAATATAGATTAAAAGAAATCTACATTAATAAAATTTATTTAATAAAAATTGATTTTATTTTATTAGTTTTCCTATGGGCGTTTTCGTTTATTAGTTCTGAACTGATGCTGTTGACACTGTTTTTTTTCATGTTTAAAAAGTATCTACACCCACAAAAAAAAATCCATCAAATCCCATTAAAATTGGTCAATAGGATAATTATTGATTTAATAGTATACAAAAAATAAATCTTTTCAAATAAAGCTAATGGAAATGTCATGGTATTTTCTAGTATTTAATGGTATTTTCCGATTAAAATAATAAGTTATCCTATTGACATGAGCTCGAACTTTTTATCGGTTGCCTACATTTAATCTTAAAACAAAAAAAGTAATTTAAACCTCATGTAAAAAAAACCCCTTCAGAAATATTATAAATGAAAAAGTGTTCTGCATTCTGTCATCAGACATTAACTTGATTACATTGCTCTATGTTGACATTTAAAATGTCAAATGCATTATCGATGACACATGCTAAAACATTCTGCGAATTAAAAAGCAAACAAAATGAAAGAAAAATATAAGTAATGTGAATAAAAAGAAAAAAAAATATAGCTCTCGCTTGACAAAATGTTTGCACTTGTTGATGTAATTGAATTTCTTTAACTGAAAGATTTTTCTAATTCAAATAATGTGATGATACTGATTAAAGACATATTATATGTTTAAAAAAATTGTGGTATACATTAACGTTATTGTATTCTATAGCAATTCTTCTTTTTAATTCGTTATTAAAAATCTCCTTGGACATGAGGCTGGAAAAAATATAAAGTTAATTGTAACAATTAAATTCATACGACTAAAACTATAGTAATACACTCAGTTGGTTGTTGCGACAACCAACTACGACAGCAACGGAAACAAATGTATTTCCAAGCACCACTTCATTCGGTTGTGGCAACCTCCGAAACAGTAAGCATGAGGTTGCTGAAATCGCCCAGTCGGTTAACATGAGGTTGAAATTTTATTTTAAGAATGTTTTTTTTTTATATATAAAGCTTGTTTATGTAAAGTTTTTTATAAGCATTATATCATAGATGCGAATTTATGTTACGCACACCATTTTAAATAATCCTCTTTTGGCATGAGGTTGAAAGAATGAAAAAGTTAGTTGTACCAACTAACTTCTTTCGGTTAAATCGAAACATTTGCTGGCGAAACTGTCATATTAACCTATGGAATATTAGTCTATACACACTTATGGTTCTATACACTTGGCCTATACACTTGAAATATTAGTCTATACACACTAATGGTTCTAAATCTGTACTCAATAGTTCTAAAACAGTTCGAAATTGGTTGCAGTACAAACTACAACTCTTATCATTTGACAATAACAACCGACTAAGACGTTGAGAGAACCGAATAAGTTGGCTGGGATGGAGTTGGTTGGCGGAATAAATCTCTATTATGTGTGTATCTATTAATTCCTGTTCCCTGTAATATAAAAAAACATTATAAAAAGATATATTTATTATTTTATATGTTCATAATCCCAAGAAAGACAAAACTATTTCCTTTGACACATACGGTCACATATTCTTCTTTACTTTATACACACAGAGTAGAGATTTGTTGCGCCAACCAACATTTTGTCCAATCAACTTATTTAGTTCTGTCAACCGCTTAGACGATTGTTATTGTCAAAACTAAAAGAGTTATAGTTTGTACTGCAACCAATTTCGAACTGTTTGAGAACAATTTTATACAGATTTGGAACCATTGGGAGTGTGAAAAGGCTAATGTGACAGTTTCGCCAACAAATTTGTAGACAATTCGATTAAACCGAATGAGGTTAGTTGGTACAACTAACTTTTTCATTCTTCCAACCTCATGCCAAAAGAGGATTTTTCTTTGTGTAGTTATTATACTGGTATTAATTAATTAATTTCCTATTGCTTTCGACTTTGGAACATTTTTGACGTTTCTTTATGTGAGGTTGCCGTTGATTATTTTTTTTTGATACAACAACATACTCGGTTGTTATAACAAATGCACAAGTGTTCACTTTTACAGAATGAAAAATGCCATCATGAGGTTACGGCAACCGAATTTGCAGTTGCGTGTATTAACATTTCGATAAAAAATGTTTATTTTAATGAGATGAGGTTAAAACTAATGAATTTCGGTTGCCACAATGCAACGTTGGTGCGATTAACTTCATGACAAATGAGGATGTGTACAAATTAGTTGATGTAACTGCCATATTCAGTTCTGCGATATAAAATATTACACACCAAAAACTGTTCTAAATTAAAAGTTGCACATCCCAAAAAACTTTTTTAAATTTTCGTTATAAAAACCAACGTAACAGTTGAGAGAACCGAATAAGTTGTTTGGACATTGGTTGGTTGGTTGCCGCAATAAATCTGAAAATTAGATTAACTTTTATCATAAACTTTAGTGCAATTTGCTTTAAAATCAAAAGTTGCCTAAAATATAAGGTTTAGCTACAGCGAGACTTCTACCATTATATAAAAATTAACTACTCAATACAATTTGAACCATTTAATTTATTATTATTTTTGCATTCATTAGTCGTGCTCGTAAATTTACCACATTTTAATTATTTAAACGTCTATGTCAAGAGAGGGATTATTGAATTTTGCATTTTCTTGGGCTTTGTTTGCCCTCAGACATCTTTCGCTGCCACTGTCATACCCTTCAAAAACATATTCACACAATATATATATAGTATAACGCTCACCTTGTTTAAACCTCTATCACACCCCTTTTAAATGTACTTTATAACTGATCTATTTATGTCTTTAAATTTGTAGCAAAACTTACATTTCCCTACCATAACTAACCTCTGTCTCGTCCAATTACATTGGACTACACAACCCTTTCCAATGTCAAGTTCTTGCCACGCGCACTTCTATTCGGTCCCTTGCTATTTGTCGCCAAAAAGTCTAAAAGTTCATATTTTTTTTTGCTATCTTGTTGTTGATGCCAACTACTAATTGATATTATTTGCATATAATGTTGTTTTAAGACGGTCTGGTTTGGATTATTCTACGCGGCGAAGCTTAGAGTTGAGGTTAAAGTGTTTCATTACCATGTGGTAAAATGTGCAAACATTAGGCACTATATGAATTATTTATAATTATACAAATAAACCATGTTCTAGTCAAATTTCAAAACAATTCAAATATGGTGCCGGATCAACTTTAACCAATAATAGATCATACATCATATTGAACATTTTTATTTTTCAGTGCATATTGGCTATGTTAATATTAAATAAAATTACATCTAGAAAAACATTTGTAAGATCAACAAAAAACCTTGGTTGTTATAGTGCCTATCAACGAAAATAGTTGTAACAACCAATTGGAAAATGTTAATTTCTTGAATATACAAAATATTCCCAAATCAATTTATTCGGTTCTTGTAAGTATTGAATAATGATTTTTAGTTTTGATAAAGAAATATTGAACAGTTTGGTGTGTGTCAATCATTTAATTGCCGTGACAACCGAATAAGTAGCTTTTAGCAACAAATTATTACAATTTGTAGAAATTCATGTTGAGGGTAGCATGCCATTCAAGCACAAATTACTCGTATCACTATTGTTAAAGTCGCTGAATGCAGCTAATAATGTCAAATAAGATCGGTACAACAGTTCCTGCAATACTGTGTAGTGAATTTAAAATTGTGTGTGTCTGTTAAACTGTGTAGTGCCTCTAAAACTGTCGGTTGGTGTAGATGCTATATAGGTATATATTTTAGCATATACACCAACCCACAAAGGATTTGATTTATACTATTAAATAATTCGTCAATTGTATAAATAGAATTAATTAATTGGAACCAATTAATCTCAGTTTCTATATTTACGTTTACGTTCTGTGTAGGAAATTAAATATTTTTCGCTTTTAACGTGTTTGTTAATACAGCAAAATATCTGTTTATTCAACAATTTACAAAAAAATATTTTGATACATTTAAATGTTTTTGTTGGATTTATAATAAAAAAAAATGTTTTTTTGTTTGTTTTTTTTATTTTTTTTATTTTTTTTATTTAACTTTAATAACGGATGCAACTTGTTTCTGTATCGTGTCGTACAAACACCATATGGCACGAATATCAGACTATAACACAATGAACTGTGAATACGCTAAATATTCAAAATGAGCAAATGAAAAATAAAAAAATCACTAACTGAACTTAAATGTTAAACTCAACACTTCACACATTAATTCGGTTGGTGTGCCAATACTGTACAAATTACTGACACAACGAACCGTACAAAAAAATGAAAATACTTAACCACACTTTGCAATTTACCCATTATGTGCAATTTGCGAAGCACATTGTTACAACAAATTTTCACTCATACATATATCGCAATTTGCTCCTGTATTTGTGTTTGTAATTCTACGAAATCTACAAAATCTACGAAAATGTCGAAAGTAATTGCAATGAAATACAATAGAAACCTGCTTAAAGCAGCTGCTGTTGTAAAATTTACCAGCAAGAAAGCCACGTCTTCGTGTATGGCAATTTCTTCGATTTTCTTACTATCCCTGAGAATTTCTTTTATTTTATTTTGCTTTTATTTATTTTTTGGCTTCACTTTCAAGAACAATTTCGTTTAATTTTTCATGCATTGTAAGTGCAAAATTGTATGTTCAATTTGCAAGACACTCACACGCAGTAGTGCAGCGTGTTGCCAATAAATTGGCACTAATGCTGTGAAAGAATTTAACAAATGTAAACGAAAAATCTGTGACATAGAATTACATTTATTTGGCGAAGCGTTTGCTGCATTTTGATAAGAGCTATGAAATATTATTTTAGTTTTGTATTTTTACGGATTTTGAAAGGTTAAAAGTTGCAAAAGCTTCTATCAAAAGCTAAATGCTTACTTTTTAAAATTAGCGCAAGGCTTTTAAAAACTTGCTAAGCTTTTTAAAAATCTTTATGTACAAATAAAAAACTCAAAGCTTTTATAAAAAATCAAAGCTTTTATAAAAAAAGTCAAAGCTTTTATAGAAAGCTCAAAGCTTGTATAAAAGCTCAAAGCTTTTATAAAAAGCTTAAAGCTTGTACAAAAAGTTCAAAGCTTGTATCAAAAGATCAACGTCTTTATAAAAAGCTTTAAGGTTGTATGAAAAAAGCATAAAGCCTGTACAGAAAGCTTAAAGCTTTTATTATAAGCTTAAAGATTTTATAAAAAAGACATAAAGCTTCTATAAAAATAACTTAAAGATTTAAATAGTTTTATAAAAAGTTTGAAGCTTTTATAAAAAGCTTAAAGCTTTTATAAAGAAGCTTAAAGCTTTTATAAAGAAGCTTAAAGCTTTTATAAAGAAGCTTATTGCTTTTATAAAAAGCTTAAAGCTTTATTAAGATCTTAAAGCCTTATGAAAAGTTTAAAGCTTCATGAAAAGCTTAAAGCTTTATAAAAAGCTTAAAGCTTTTATTAAAAAAAAGCTTAAAGCTTTTATAAAAAAAAGCTTAAAGCTTTTATAAAAAAAAGCTTAAAGCTTTTATAAAAAAAGCTAAAAGCTTTTATAAAAAAGCTTAAAGCTTTTATAAAAAGCTTAACGCACTTTTAAAGCTTAATGCCTTAAATTTAAAAACTATTTTTTTTTAAGTAATTTTTAATTTTATAAATTTGTTCGCTTTATAATACTTTTATTCTAATGCAACGTTAAAGATATTTTATCAAAGATCTTTTAACCTATCATGTGTTAAATCCAGCTAACATGACAGCTCTGACACAACATTTGAATTTCAAATGAAATCAATGCAGAAAACAAAAACAAAAACATGAACTTCTTATAAGTGTTGTCAACCGCATTAATAAAAGCCGCATTCAAAGCTACGGGCAATTTATCACTCTGCCAGCTAACAAAAACACACATACAATGAAAGACACAAACACAGTCACACACACACACAAATATACACAGATCGACATATACTTGCGCCCAAAAGCTTGCACTATGCATAAAGTTTGAAAGCCATGCATTAACTGAGACGAAACCCTATAGTTCCCCAAAACGAATGCCAAAACTTGACATAAATTCAGTGCTACTTTTGTTATTATAATTGCTATGAATTATTGGTGGGGGGAGAAGATGGTACTCCGTAGCATTTCCAGTGTTCAACGTACGCCTAATGCACGAAAACTTATGAGAAGTTATTAAGCCAAAAAGTATGTCACAGAGAAAACAAAAATAAAATTAAAAAAGAAGAAATAAGTAGAAAACTCAACGACGTTGCATAAATTTGAAAAACTATATTGGAAAAATCTTTGTGAATAACAAATGTGCAAAATATATATGCAAGTCTATGAAATGTGAGCGCAGAAGTTTTGTTACACATTACAGAAATGGCAAAAGGACTGAATGTGAGGGAAAAGCTTTGACAAATAGAAAAAAAAACAAATTTTTGATATAAATGCATATTTTGTAGGAAATTCTGAATTATTTAAAGCGATGATAGAAATAGGAAAAATACTAGAAATACATAATATACAAGAAATGCAAAAAACACAATGAAAGAAGTTCAAAAAATAAAAAAAATATTCCTTCAAATAAATACAATTTATATAAAATCGGAGAACAAATTAATTAAGATTTATAAGAAAAATTAAATAATGCATAAAATTATTAAATTTTCCCAAATGAAATAAGTTTTGTAAAAAATGAAACAATTTCCAAAAAATAAAAACTACTTAAAAATTAATTAAAAGGCATTCATATAAAAAATGTAATAGTTTAAATATATAAATCTCAAAAATGAGTATATAATCCAAAAAAATGCAGTTTAAATATAAAACCATCCCAAATAATAAAAGAAATAAGTCCAAATATTTCAGTTATTTTTTTACAAATAACCCCCAAAGAAAAACCAAAACAAAAAAATCCCACAAGTGCATTTTAAGAGTATTTTACCGGACACTGTTCTTTAATAAAAAGTCGTCCCGCTCTGAACCCTCCAAAATTGAAAAACCAAGCGGGAGTCAAAAAAGAGTTAATTCGAAAATTAAAAAGTTATAAAACAATTGTCACACATAGTATGAAGACTATGATGAAGGCCCAAATGAAAAAGTATGCAACACCCTTCTTCAAGAATGAAGGACAATAATTTCGGTACCCCCATGACGCCACAAAAATCAGAAAATAATAAAAATCATAACAAAGAACACATGTCGGAACCCTTATTTCAGTTCAGAAGGGTGTTGCATAGCGTCAGCACACTTTGGACCTAAAATTGAAAACTCCTGCGATTCGACCGTAGGATGCACACTAGACCGGGTCGGTCTCCATACAAAAAAATTTGAAAGTTTGAAATGAAAAATTACCTCGTAAATATGTCAGAAACAAAATTTTTATTTGGAACATAAAACAAAATTGTTATTATTTTTTATGGAACCCAATAAACATAGTTTTGATTGTATATAATTTCGATAACGTTTCGAATTCGTAACGATATCGTTAAATTTCTATAGAATAAGTATTGAATTATTTGTCAATAAAAAGCTGTTCAATGAAACAATTTAATAAATTTTTAATATTGGAAGAAATTGCGCAACTGTTTGAAACCTTTAAAATTTAAGTTATGAAATATTTTTTTGCTGGATCAATAAACTAATGTTTAATCGCAAACTAGGTAAACAATTTAAATGTTGTGGATGCTATAGAATGCTTGGTGCACTGCTTCATGAAAGATATTTTCAAGGCAAATTTATGTAAATAGTATCGAAATTGAATAAACTTTTCGAATTCGTTTAGATATCGAAATTTAATAATTTTTAGAATTCGTTTCGATATCGCAATTGAATCAATTTTCGAATTCATTACGATTTCGAGATTTAATACAATATCGATATCGTGAACAATAGAGCAATTTTTATCGAGAACTCTGTCATTCTCGAATCGTTAATGATAGTCGAAAACAATAATAATAACGATATCGTTTCGACTTCGTTTCGATATCATTTGGTATGCTGGGATGTTTTCACTTAAACAAATTTTTTGTTTATGAAATAATTTCAACGGTAAAGACTTATAATATTTCAAGATGACAAAATTACCTTTAATTAGATGACAATAAAAGTGCATGTAATAGGGTAGAAGTGTGAAAAAAGTGACGGCATTCATCGGAGGTGACCTCGGAGATCAATTCAATCGGTAGATAAAACTTTTTTAACGGACAAATCTATAAAAAAAAACAATGTTGGCCTGTTTTTGTCGGTCTCAATTTTTTTTTCTATTTGACACTTATACGAGATAATATTTCATTTTATGGGGTGGAATTTCAAATATTGCTTTTGTCGACCCGTCTATTCATTCCTCATTTAATTCAGAATATATTGTAGCCGCTGTAGCTCAGTGGTTAGTGCGTTGGACTGCGAGACGAAAAGTCCCCGGTTCAAGCCTGGACTGGGGCTAACAACATCTTTTCAAAGAAACATTTTTCTATACCGCGCTACAACCATGTAAACTTATTCTTTGGACGGATCAAATTCCGAATCAATTCCATATGAATAGGCATATGATGAGAAACGAGTTAATTATCCTGTCATGATATTTACTCAGATAAATCTGCAACATTCTAAAGCTGCTACCGCTTTACTAGGTAAGCGGCTCTCCATGTTGCATACATTACTTCACATCACAGCTATTCAAGAACCATGGGTGTATAACAAACGCATCTGTGGTCTTAGTGAACTACGTGGTGAAACCATACTATACGATGAGCAAGCCGCAAGGCCTGTCTTATAGTATCGAAACACTTTGCTGTCACCAAGTTAACCCAATTCTGTGGGCAAGACCTGGTGGCAGCAAAAGTGAGCTATGAAAGCGATAGTGGATGGAAACATCTGATTGTCGCCTCAGGCTACTTCCCCTATGACTCACTACTGCCTCCTCCGCCAAAGGCCATTGTTGAGCTCATAGAGTACTGTGATCTTAAGGAGACCGGCCTTATTCTTTGCTGTGACGCTACTGCTCAACACACTGTGTGGGGCAGCAGTAAATGCAACGCGCGAGGTACCAGACTCCTTGACTTCATCATGACCTCCAATCTGAACATTCACAACACTGGTAATAAACCCACTTTTGTGACTGCTAGAAGACAGGAAGTGATTGACCTTACTTTGTCTAACTGTAGACTGGGAGAGTCAATCTTTAACTGGAAGGTTCTTAAAGAATATTCTTTATCGGATCACAGGTATATCGAGTTTCATACTGACCGAGAGGTGCTGCCCTCTATGACGGTAAGAAACCCTAGAAAAACGAACTGGGCACGCTTCAGACATGAACTTGAGAATTCCCTCAATATTCCTGTCAGAATTCGTACCAAAGAAAGTATTGAGACGTCCGTTCAAGTTATGAACGATGTCATAAATTCTAGTTTTGTACGAACATGTCCGGTACGAAAAACGTTATCTAGACCTCCCGTTCCTTGGTGGAACGCTTGTCTTGAAACCTTGCGCAAGGATTCCAGAAAGCTTCTAAATAGGGCCTTAAGGAGCAACTTAGACTCTGACTGGTTTCTTTATCGAGCTAAGCAGAAAGAGTATAAGAAACGAATTCGTAAATCGAAAAGTGTTTCCTATAAAGACTTCTGCAGTAGCATCGAATCCTGCAGTGAGACTAGCAGATTGGTCAAGTTTCTTAAAAGAGACCGAACTGCTCGACTGGACTCACTGCGGAGACCTGATGGCTCGTATACTGAGTCTAAGACAGAGGCACTCAGTGTCCTAGTTGAGACTCACTTTCCGGGAAATCAAATCCACATAGGGCCACTTTGTAATCCCAGCACTGGGGACTGCAATAACAACTCTAATGTGACAAAACATGACTGGCAGGTTGCCAGATTGGTTGTATACGATGAAGCTATCCAATTCGCAGTGGCCTCTTTTGATGGCTTCAAGTCACCTGGACCGGATGGCATCTACCCAGTCATGCTACAGGAAGGTATAACCCAATTGCTACCATTCCTAAAGAAGATCTTTAGAGCAAGTCTCGCATGGGCATACATTCCGACATCCTGGCGTTTAGTTAAAGTAGCCTTCATTCCTAAAGTTGGAAGAGAAGACTATTCCATAGCCAAGAGCTTCAGACCCATTAGTATGATGTCCTTCATACTAAAGCGTCTAGAAAGACTAGTTGAGCTGCACATCAGAAAAACATCGCTGTCAAGGTACCCACTATCATCAAGACAACATGCTTACCAACGTAGAAAATCCTGTGAAACAGCATTGCAACATCTGGGTGGCCAGATCAAGCATGCTTTTCAGAAGAAGATGTACGTGATGGGCATATTTGTTGACATCGAGGGTGCTTTTGATAATGCGACTTTTGATGGAATGTGTGACGAAGCTAGAAGGCATGGAATAGATGGAACATTGGTCAAATGGCTAAGGTCAATGCTAATGTTTAGGACCATCACTTCGGAGGCGGAGTGCGGTCAGTATATTATGGCAGGGGTGAATAGAGGTTGTCCTCAAGGAGGCGTTCTCTCCCCCCTGCTCTGGTGTAGGCTGGTTGACTCTCTAGTCAACGATCTCGATGGACCAGGTGTCTATTCCCAGGCCTATGCAGATGATGTTGCCATTCTTGCCACAGGCTTTGCCCTCAATGAGGTCTGTGTTAAAACACAAAACTCGTTGAACCGAATTGACAGCTGGTGTACTGCAAACGGACTTTCCGTCAACCCTCACAAAACAGGGATTGTTCTCTTCACTAGGAAAAGAATAATGACAGGATTATCTCTACCAGTACTTAAGGGTGTCACTATTCCTCTGTCTAACGAAGTAAAATATCTGGGCTTAACTCTAGATAGTAAACTACTTTGGACAAAACATGTTGAAAATAAAATTTCGAGAGCATTGAATGCCTTCTGGCAATGCAGAGAAATTTTTGGGAAGACATGGGGACTATCGCCGAGCAAAACCTTATGGATTTACACGGCAATGATAAGACCGATGATATCATATGCATCGGTAGTCTGGTGGAACAAGCTGTCGCGAAAATGCGTGACAACTAGTCTTGCCAAGATTCAGAGAACCGTGTTCATAATATTTTTTTTTTTGAAAAAATATTATGAATAAATTCATCAATATGGCAATTAAAATTCATTGCATTGAATATTTTATTCATATATATATTGAATGCATTCATTAATATGTCATTTAAGGAACGGTGGTACCAATATGATGAATCTGGTAGTTGGTGAAAAAATTCATAATATTTATGAATAAATTCATCAATTTGAAGAATTTTTGTTTCTGTGTATCAGCTTTTTAAACAATAATACAGAAAAATAAATATGAAAACATTTCACAATTAATTTAATCGCTCTACTTTTGAAGCATCCCTGTTGAAAAACCCTTTAGAATAGAATTGTCTAGTTTTTTTAATACTTATCCGAGTAAAAATGTTTCGGTCAAAAAAAATGTAAAAAAAAAGTTCCGAAAGAAGAAAAATTCCGAAAAAAAAAATTTGGAAAAAAAAAATTAAAAATTTGGAAAAAAATAACTTTCTATAGAAAGTGAATAAAAAGTTAGGAATTCACTTTCGATCTAAAAACATATTTTTAAAAAGTAAACTCGAATATATTTTTTTTGTTTAAAGTATAACTTATTCAATTCCATTGAAATACGTTTATTTTATAAAAAAAAATCAAATTCTAGAACAACATATAACAAGTTCCATGGAATTAATATTTAAATACAATGTCAATTGAATGTTGAAACATTTTTCGCACATATTTTTTTTATACTCACCAACATTTATTTATAAAATGGTAAAAAGAAAAAAATCCTATTCTTGAAGGATTTATCTTCAATAACCCAGACGACCTACCTAGTCGAACATGACATGCATAATTCTGATAACATTCGTAGGACCTACGAACTATTATGCACTCATGCCACTCATGCACGAACATGTGCACTCACTCTTGAACGCGTCCCACAAAGATTTATGTGCTCCCATCTGAACTTTTCAATACACTCAGCAGCACTACATCCTTCAGCAGACTCACTCATGTACACTCACTCGACTAGTTCGCTGACCCACGACAATACACCTATGGCCTCAACTTCAATAACTCCAGGTTCCCTTATTGCCCCCTTATATCATTTTCCTCACTGACTACTTTGCATGTCATAAACATGCATTTTGTTCAATATATTTGTAAATAATGATAAATGCAATCAATCGAAAAATGGAAAAATAAAATTTCGAAAAAAAATCAACAAAATGCAGGCAGTGCTGCCATATTTCTTAAGCGCCATCAATTTAAATGAGCTGTTGTCGTTGTTATGCTGCGCTTTATTTAACAATAAACTGGCAGCACTAGCCACGAACAAAGCGTCTCTGAGTCTGTATAGAATGTCATCACTTCAGCCAATGGCATTCTCACGGTGCACAAAGAATTATGTGTTGCTGTGTGCTCAGAGAGAAATGTTACGGTACAACGGGACAACGTATAACGAGGAACACGATATCGTTATAGTGTACAAGAGGTTTATTTTAAAATGTTCGTTGAAAAAACGACTTATTCAGCAGCGGTGTTTATTGATTATGGACTAAAAAACTAGATAAATATGGATCAATAAAATTCAAATATGGATCAAAAATTTTAAATATGGTTCAAAAACTCAAAATATGAATATAAAATTTGTTTATTTTAATTATTTAGCCTTTTCATGAAATTTTTCTTTTGAAAAAAAATAAATTGTACTGAAATATAATTATTTTTCAAACACAGAGAAATAATATGGTTGCGACATAATCGCGACAACCAAGCTATGCTCTCTACAATCATAGATGGTTGTCACAATCAATGTATAGCAATTTCAATTTTATTCCAACAATAATAAGGTCGCTATAATCATATTATAGTAGATAATTTAATATAATATGATTGTTATTCTGAAAACCCAAAATATCGTTAATAATAACCATGTTATGATTATGATAAAGACTGCCACGAGCAACATATGGTCAATACCAATCATACCATGATATTTACTGATCATAATATAGTAATATATTATTTACAACCATATAATTCTCACATAATGGCATTTTTTACTCTCTCTTACTCACTTTGATTTTGGAGATTATTCCTTCTGGGTGTTACGAACAGCATACCAAACTGAATATACCCTTTCACTTTTAGTGTAGGGTATAATTATATATATTTTGATGTAAAATATAAAATTATAAACAATAAATAAAATATAAAAACTGTTTTTTCTTAATCTGCAACCTCTTTAATGTCAGTGATACCCATAATACAAGCACATAAATTTTCCACATGTCCAACAGCAACAAATTTTGATTTGTGTGTTGCTGCAAAATGCATAAAAGAATTTTCATATTTTTTGTTTGATATTTTGCTGTTGACTCAGGTAAATCAACCGATTGTTTTAATACAAAGGCTGCCACATGCAGCATAATATTAACAATGCTAACCGTTGGAATATTAAGTTTTTTTGAAAATAACTTTTTTAAAATTAAAACAAAAAGAATATTTCTTGTAGTTTTTTTTTGTCTAACGGGTTAAGTCACAGTAGAGGTTTAAATATAATGAGGCATATTTAAAAATACAGAACGAATGATGAGGAACATCATACATTATTTTATAAAAAATCTTTTTTCAGTGATGTAAAATATAAAGCTAAAAACTGATAGCAACCCTAAGTTTCTTTGAAACACAAAACCTTAAATATACTATAAAACATATAAAAGTCTATCCTATCCTATCTATATATATAAAACTCTTGGTCCGTCTGTCAGTCTGTCGGTCTGTCTGTCTATTTGTTCCAGCATCACGACTAAACCGCTGAACCTGAAATTTTGCACCAGGATACTATAGAGTCCGGAGGGTGTCATAGGCTATATATGGGTGGGATTGGACAAAGGGGCGTGGTACCTCCCATACAACCTAAACTTTCAAAACGTCATAACTCAGCACATACACAATCTAAAAAGATGAAACAAAAAACTCAAATACAACAAAAAAAAAAAATTAAAAGCAAAAACACAAAATCAAAAGCAAAAATCAAACACAAAAACAAAAGTAAAAGCACAAAACTTAAGCAATAACTCAAATACAACAGAAAAATAAAAAAATATAGAAAACAAAATCAACTACACTAAAATTCAACACACTAAAATTCACCACACACAAATTCACCACACTCAAATTCACCACACCAAAACTCAACACAATAAAATTGACCACACTCAAATTGACCACACTAAAACTCACCACAATATAACTCACCACATTGAAACTCACCACACCAAAATTCACCTCACTAAAATTCAAAACACTAAAATTCACCACACTCAAATTCACCCACTTAAACTCACGACACTAAAATTCACCACACTCAAATTCAACACACTAAAACACACCACAACAAAATTCACCACATTAAAACTCACCACACCGAATCTCACCACACTAATACTTCTACTAGGAAAAACTCTACGGGAAAGAATTCTACGGGAAAGCATTCTACGGGGAAGCACAGTCTGAGAAAAGTTGTTTTAGCGGAGAATTAGTTTTGGTTACTACATTTATAAAACCAATAAAAAAAGTCCACAGCAAAACACGGGTCCCTTATATAAATAATAAAAATGTTCTTTATATTAATAAAATTGCTCCATATCCTTGCATTCACAAAATCTTTGCACGAGTCGTGTACGTGTCCAGCTAGTTAATATAATAAATCTCTTTGTTGGTTTGTTTGTTTTTTTGTTTGTTCCGCTTCTCCGAACGACTGATTCGATTTGCTTGAAATTTTTACCACAGATGCGGTATGGTCTGGAAAGAATGATAGGCTATATATGGGCGGGATTGGACAAAGAGGCGTGGCACCTCACATACAACCAAAACTTTCAAAACGATATAACTCGGCACTTTCACTAGCTACGAACATGACACAAAAAAACTCAAATACAAAAAAAAAATTAAAAGCAAAAACACAAAAGCAAAAGCACAAAACAAAAGCAAAAATACAAAAACAAAAGTAATATCATAAAACAAAAATCCATACTAAAGGAAAAACAAAAAATGAAAAAAAAAATAAAAACCATTTTTACCGACATTGTTTTTGGCGATTTTTCTTTTTTATTTTTGAAAATGGTGATTTTGATCATTGCATTGTTTTTGACGACCAACAATTTTTTTAACATATTTTTTTCGAAATTTTTTGAACATTGTTGTTTTTGTTGAATATTTTTTTGCAAATGGTGAGAGAGTTCGGCCTAATTTCTTATTGGACTGTAGTGCCAAACTATTATTATTAAGCGGTTTAGCTGAATGTGGGAGTGATTGGACCATTAGACGTGGCACTCCCCATAGAAGATACATTTTACATTACGTGTATGTCAACAGTTATTATAGTGATATCAAGATATTTCACACCAGGTTAACAACCACCCAAAATTCTTTAAACTCACCACACCAAAAATCCCCACATTAAAACTCACCATGCTAAAACTCACCATGCAAAAACTCACCACACTAAAACTCATCACATTAAAACTCACCACAATAAAATTCACCACACAAAAATTCTTCACACTAAAACTCACCACATTAAAACTCACCACAATAAAATTCACCACACAAAAATTCACCACACTTAAACTCACCACACTAAAATTCACCACACTAAAACTCACCACACTAAAATTCACCACACCGAAACTCACCACACTAAAATCACCATACTAAAACTTCTACTGTGAAAAACTCTACGGGGAAAAATCTACGGGAAATAATTCTTCAGGGAACAATTCTACCGGGATGAATTCTATGGGAATATTTCTACTGGGAAGAATTCTACGGCAAAATGTTCTACGGGGAAGAATTCTAAGGGGAAGCGCAGTCTGAGAATGAATTGTCTTTGAGAAAAGTTGTTAAGGCGGAGAATTATTATTTGGTTACAACATTTATAAAACCAATAACAAAAATAACTGCTGGTAAAAACAATACAACTGCCAAGACAAAAATAACGAAATCTGTGTACCATTTATTTCGGTTTTGAATATCGGTTTATTTCTGATTTTCGTATAACGGTTTCGGTTTAAAACATGAAACTGTCTTAAACGGATATCGGTTTCGGTTTCGATTTCTGTTACGGTTTCAATCCTTGCTTTAAACTGACAGCAACTTAAAGCTCTATCTCAACTTTAAGCTTCAATGCGTTACACATTCAATAACAGAAATCAATATTGTCTATTAAAAGAATAAAAGCTTAAAATATATAAAACTATCAAACATTTTATATAAAATAAAAACTTTTTATTTTATATACAGCTTCTATCATAAAACAACAAATTAATGAAAAGTTTTTTAAAAAATTTTATTTTTTATTTTTTTCTACATTAATGTTTAATAAAATATAGCTTAAAGTTGACAGCAACTTAAAGCTCCACCAATAACTTAAGCAACACTGCAATACAAATGCAACCAACAAAAGCAACAACAACAACATGGTCAACACATGTTGCAATCGCACGCTGCCACTTTGCTGCGTTAGCATTAAATCGCAACAAAACTTTGATTTTAAGTTTTATCTCAGCAAAAGCGGGTTCAGCATTTTGCCACAAATACAAACAGAAAATCGGGAAAATTTAAAGTTTTCCGTTAGAAACTTTGGCAGGCGCTGTTTCTAAAATGCTGGCTGAGTAAAGTGGTCGACAACATAATAACATCAGCTAAGGCTTAATACATGTCGAGAGAAAAGCATTTTAAATATAAAAATATATATATATTAAATAAATAAAGTATTTCAAAATATTTATTTTATATATTCGTTCAATAAATAATTTAAAAGTAATGAAAATTAATAACTTTTTAAATTCTTAAAAAATATTTTATAAAATTTTTCCAAAAAATGTTTTTTTAATATTTTCCAGTCAAACCAAATAATTTTATAATAACTGTAAAATATAAAATACAAAAATTAATTAATTTTTTAATTTCTTTTTTTTCAGTGTGCAAAATGCCATAAAATAAGATTTGTAGTTTGTTTTGTGTGTAGTTCGAACGCAACTTTAAGTACTTTTGAGATCTTTAGAAAGTACTTTAAATTTTTCTTCTTCTACTTTTTCTTCCTCTTATTTTTCTTCTACTTTCTCTGCATCTTCTTCATCTATTTCTTTTATATCTATAGATCTTTTATTTTTAATACTGTTCAAAGCAGCCGTCTTTATGTTGACCAACTGCTGTTCTCCAAGTTTTGTTGAAATTGTTTATGGAACGGCTAATAAAGTGCTTTAAAAGCTCACTCAACTGTTTGTGGTCAGAATGTGGGTCTTCGTTGTAATTGGCCGTTCACAAAAACTATCGCCAAACTACAGCTGACACATTTTATAAACATTGGTTTTTTATTTGTAGCAAACATTCAATTTTGGCCAAATGTTTTGAAGGCCACAAACTCTAAAGAAAGCTTCACATATAAGCTTGGCTTGCATATTTTTTTTTTACTTAAAATTGAAAATTTCACTCAAAATTTTGTGGTTTCGCTTAAAATTAAAATTTCTCGAAAAGTTTTAAATTTTAATGAATAAAGCACTAAAAAAAAATATTATTTTCACTCAAAATTATAATTTCCACTCAAAATTATTATTTTCACTCAAAATTATAATTTTCACTCAAAATTATAATTTTCACTCAAAATTATTATTTTCACTCAAAATTATAATTTACACTAAAACATTATAAATTTCACTCAAAATTACAATTATTACTCAATATTTTAAATTTTACTAAAAATTATAATTTTCACTCAAAATTACAATGTTCATTCAATATTTTAATTTTCACTCAAAATTATAATTTTCACTCAAAATTACAATTTTTACTCAATATTTTAAATTTTACTAAAAATTATAATTTTCACTCAAAATTACAATTTTCATTCAATATTTTAATTTTCACTCAAATTTATAATTTTCACTCTAAAATTATTATTTTCACTCAAAATTATAATTTTCACTCAAAATTATTATTTTCACTCAAAAATAATAATTTTCACTCAAAATTATAATTTACACTCAAATTTTCACTCAAAATTATAATTTTCACTCGAAAATATAATTATCACTCAAAATTATAATTTTTACTCAAATATATAATTTTAACTCAAAATTATAATTATTATTACTTTCACTCAAAATTTAATTTACACTCAAAATTATTATTTTGACTCAAAATTATAATTTACACTAAAAATTATAATTTTCACTAAAAATTACAATTTTTATTCAATATTTTAATTTTCACTAAAAATAATTATTTTCACTCAAAATTATAATTAACACTAAAAATTATAATTTTCACTCAAAATTACAATTTTTACTCAATATTTTAACTTTTACTAAAAATTATAATTTTTACTCAAAATTACAATTTTCATTCAATATTTTAATTTTCACTCAAAATTATTATTTTCACTCAAAATTATAATTTTCATTTAATATTTTTACTCAAAATTATAATTTTCACTCAAAAGTATAATTTTCACTCAAAATTACAATTTTCATTCAATATTTTAATTTTCACTGAAAATTATAATTTTCACCCAAAATTATAATTTTCACTCAAAATTATAATTTTCACTCAAATTTATAATTTTCACTCAAAATTATTATTTTCACTCAAAACTATTATTTTCACTTAAAATTATAATTTTCACTCAAAATTATTATTTTCACTCAAAATTACAATTTTTACTCAGTATTTTATTATTATTTTCACTCAAACCTATTATTTTCACTTAAAATTATAATTTTCACTCAAAATTATAATTTTCACTCAAAATTACAATTTTCATTCAATATTTTAATTTTCACTCAAAATTATAAATTTCACTCAAAATTATAATTTTCACTCAAAATTATAATTTTCACTCAAAATTATAATTTTCACTCAAAATTATTATTTTCACTCAAAATTATAATTTTCACTCAAAATTATAAGTTTCACTCAAAATTATAAGTTTCACTTCAGATTATATTTTTTACTCATAATTCTAATTTTCACTCAAAATTATAATTTCACTCAAAACTATAATTTTTACTCAAATTTATAATTTTCACTAAAAATTATAATTTTCACTCAAAATTATAATTTTCACTCAAAATTATAATTTTCACTCAAAATTATAATTTTCACTCATAATTCTAATGTTCACTTAAAATTCTAATTTTCACCAAATTTTAATTTTCACCAAATTTTAATTTTCACTCAAAATTAATATCTTTACTCAAAATTATAATTTTCACTCAAATTTTAAAATTTCACCCAAATTTTAAAATTTAACTCAATTTTAAAAATTTTTCTCAACTTTTAAAATTTCACTAAAATTTAAAAATGTTATTCAAATTTTAAAATATCACTCAAATTTAAATATATCACTTAAATTTTAAAATTTCACCAAATTTTAAAATTTAACTCAATTTTTAAAATTTAACTCAATTTTTAAAATTTAACTCAATTTTTAAAATTTCTCTAAACTTTTAAAATTTCACTCAAATTTCATTCAATTTTAAAATTTCACTCAGTTTTTAAAATTTTACTCAATATTAAATATTTGTCTCAAAGTTGAATATTTTATTAAAAATTGAATGTATCACTCAAATTGGAAAATTTCACACTAAATGCAAAAATTTTATAAAATCGTAAATTCTGTGAAAAAATTAAAATTTCGCAAACAAAAAAATTCACAAGAAATTGAGAATTTACAAAATAAACAATTTAGGCAAATTTTAATTTCACTAAAAATTTAAAATATTTCAATATTGAAATTTTCGCTTTAATTTAAATTTTAACGATAAATTAATAATTTTTTTTTAAATAATACAAAATTTAAATTTCTATCTTTAACTTTAAAATTATCGAAATAAAGTTTGAACTGAACTGTACCTATTACAAAAATAAAGAATCTAGTACTTTGATGTTTCAATTCTCATAACATTGTTGGAGTTGAGAAATCAGAAAAAACTCGTTCCCTCAATATTCTTAAAGCGTAATTTAAAATCTTTTAAATTTTTTTTTTTGTAAACATTACTCCTCTCGTACAAACGTTAAAGAAATTGCCTTTACTTTTGTACTCTGAACGACTTTAAGTTTTGAAAAGTACCAAAGTGCAGAGCCAACATAAAGCCACCTATTTTTTAATATACTTTCAGACCAACCACCCATTTATGTAGACGTAAAATAATCGCACAACATAAAATAAGAAGCCAGCTTCTCAAGTACTTGAGTTTTTCAAAATTCTTGCCATGCAAAGTCAACGCTGAAGTGTGCTTCCGTTTCCAAGGGGCGCCATGTTGCTGGTTGCTGCCATGATCGTTATGCCACTTGCACTCTATGCGTTTGTGTGTGATAAAGAATTGTAGTTGTATTAGTTACTAGGTGTATTTGTGTATGTGTCATGTGTGTTTGTGTTAGTGTCTGCATTTATGCCCCGCTCGAGTAGCAATTTTCTGCCATTATCTGCAAATTTCTGCTATTCTGCACAAAATTATGCAACACAAACTGGACAATTTCATTGAAGTGGCAACATTAAATGAATTTACAGCCCGTCTGGCTGTTGGCAAAAATTACGTCGTACAAGGAGAATCAAAGTGTGAATATTTTCTTCTTTTTGTCATTTAACTAGAGAATATTGTGATAATAATACGTATTATTATGTGATAAAAACATGTTTAAAAAACAATGTTTTTCCTACATACATCAATAAATAAATCGCATCTTACGTTTCTATCTTACGAAACAATGTTTTTAAAAACGTCACGACGTTTTAAAACATTTTCAGCTACAAACATAGTTCCATGAGAAGTTATATGTACAAAAAACACAGTTATTCTTTCAATTCTCAAGCCTAATTTTAATATAATTTTGTTTTCTGATAGTCCCATGCGTTTTTAAAATATTTCAATTTAAACTTGAAATGGTTTTATTTTTTAATTTTTTTTGGACTATTTTTGGTTGATTTTTTTAGCATTTAAGATCTATTGATAAATGAGAAAATATTTTATTGTAATACAGAGCATATTCCACAATAACGATCAATATTACTAACATTTTTATATCGATTCTAATTTTTAAAATATGCCCTAACAACACAGTTTTCGGCTTTTACTTGTTTCTTATTATGGGAAGCGGACATTTATACCCCGACCATTATTTTATCCGACAATTCTTCCCCAATACAATATATATATATATATATATATATATATATATAAATACCTAGAAAAATTCTTCCTTGAAGAATTCTACTCTGGATAATTTCTCCATCATAATTTTTCTGCGAAACTATTCTACCCAGAGATAAATCTTGTTCGAGAAAATTTATATTAGATAATCAAATCATGGAATAAAACCCTTTGGAATATCGGTTCTGGTTGCAAGATTTTTAAAATAGTGGTTGCGGTAACGATTTTAGTTCCAACAAAAAAAAAATATGAGTTCCGATTCCGCTTTCAATTCCACATATTTTTTACAATAATGGTTCCGATTGCGGTTTCAAAAATAAAAACGGTTCCAATTCCAGTTCTTTGTGTTACCTGACAGAGACTGGTTCCGGTTCTGGTTCCATGATTTTTAAAATAGCTGTTCCGATTCCGTTTTCACACATTTTTAAATAAAAGTTCCTATATCGGTTCCAAAAATCGAAATGGTTTCGATACCGGTTTCGATTCCGGTTCTTTGCGGTCCATGAATCAAATATTTAATTATTGGAATTTTAATTGAATTCTTCATAATGAAATGAATGATCGTTCAAATTAAAATTGTATGCTATTTTTCGAAAATGTATTGTCTTGGAAAGTATTGAGTCGGGTAAGAATTCTTTTGAGATAAATATGTTCGTGGAGTAATTGTCTCGTAATGAATTGTCTAAAGATGCTTTGTCTCGAGGAAGAATTGCCTGGAGTAGAATTGTCCGGGTAAGAGTTGTCAGTGGAAAGAATTGGCTTGGGAAAGAATTGTTGGGTATTTAAATGTCTGGAGAAGATTTGCTCAAGTAATAAAATATTCTCAGAGAAGATTTGTTTTGGGAAAAGAATTGTTTTCGGTAAGAATTGTTGTGGGAAAAATATGTCCGGGAAGGAATTGTCTCGTTGAGAATTGTCTGAAGGTTATTTGTCTTCAGAAAGTATTTTCTGGCGAGGAATTGTCCAGGAAAGAGTTGTAACAGGGAGAATTGGCTTGGGAAAGAATTGTCCGGGAATGAAATGTCTGGAGAAGAATTGTCCGATGAATAGTCTCAGAGAAGAATTTATTCGGAAAAATATGGCTTGAGTAAGCATTCACAGAAAAAAAATGTACATCATATTGATGAATTCCGTTCTTCAACCCATGATTCATTGTATTGAAGAACCATTCATAATATTAATGACTAACGCCATCAATGTTATGAATGCTATCATAAATATGAAGAACGCTCGGTAACTGTCGAAAAAGTGTTCTTCAATATGATGAACTGTATGTGAAGAATACGTTTCATCATATTAATGAACCAAAATATAAAATACAACATATATGTTCATAATATTGAAGAACGCCGTTCATTAAACCAAATTTCTATCAAAATATTTTTTTTTCGTCCATTTTATTTTTTTACAAATTAAGCAACGCTCAGGGGATGCCCACTATTCATGCAATGCACAGTGTTGATCGTAAGAAGGGATGATAGGTGAAATGGAGGGGGGAAAGATGGAGTAGTGTCGGTGTATGATTGTTTTGAACTTGCCAATATCAAAAATGCCGGCGAAAACGGACGCAGGGAGATTATTCCACAAACGTGTCGTGCGACTGAAGAACGAATTCTCTCTACAATGCGTGATTATGTTGAGAGTCGAGTGGACTACGAAGGGGTGAGCTTGGTTTGATGCCCGAGTAGAACGAGAAAACACACGACCTGGTGGAATCAGGCCATGTATTTCACTCGAACACTTACCGTACTTCTCAGCTCTCAAGTAGTTCTTGTATGTTATTTCTTATGTAATGCTTGCTCGACATTCAGAAATTATTAAAATGTTTTATAATATATTTATTATAATAATTACTACTTTTTATTAATAAAAAGTTATATTTATGAAAAAAAAACTTTTTTTTTTCGAGTAAATTTTTTTTTTTGAAATTTTTTTTCAGAATAATTTTTTTTTGTCCTAATTTTTTTTTTTGGATAATTTTATTTTTAATTTTTTACTGTTATTTTTTAAATAAAAATTTTCCAAAACTTTTTTCCAATTATTTTATAAAAAAAAAAATGTTTTTTGAAAAAATATTATGAATAAATTCATCAATATGTCAATTCACATTCATTGTATTGAATATTTTGTTCATATAAAGGGGTTTTCAATAAGAGCGCTACAAAAGTTTTTTTCAAGGGTTTTTCAACAGGGACGCTACAAAAGTAGAGCGACAGGGACAGCAAACGACGCCATATTTCTTGCCGCTCTTTTGGCATTTCTCTTCAGTAAGGTTTGCTATTTCATGATGGAAAGATATACGAGCCAACAATGAGTCAAAATTTTTAAAATTTACTACCGAACTTCGAATTCGTAGTAAATTTTTTTTCTATACAAAAAAAAAAAAAAAAATTAGAAAATTATTTTTTAAAATATGATGCAATCAAAATACCATCTTGAAATTTGAACATTAACAATAAATTAACGAAAATTTAGGATTTTTTCAGAATTTTAGAAAGGGTTTTCTAAGGACCACAATTTTGAAGTGCAAGGATAATGACCACGGGCCACATGTTACCGTTTGGAAATTACAACTTAACTTAATTACAACTTTTTAAAAGCTTGTTCTATTAGCTTTAAAACGAGGCATTAACGGAGTTTCTAGCATTTCTAGTTCAAGAGATATTTAAATATGAACAACAGTACAAAAGTGATTTTTGGCACTTTTTTTCCAACTTTGAGCCACTGTATCTCTGGAAGTAGTGGTTGGAAAAAATAAAAAAAATTGTTTAGTACATGTCTCGATACCGTTTATCAGTTGCCAAAAGTTCATTAAGATCGAAAAGGTAAAATCTCAAATTTGACTTTTTTTGGTCGATTTGGTGGGGAATGGCCCATATAATGAATATGTCATTTAATGAACGGTGGTATCAATATGATGAATTTGGTAGTTGGTGAAAAATTTCATAATATTTATGAATAAATTCATTGAAGAATTTTTTTTCTGTGTTATTGTGGGAAAGATATGTCCGGGAAAGAATTGTCTCGTAGTGAATTGATTTTTTGTTTTGAGAATGAATTTTCTAAAAAAAAATCGAGAATAATGGTATATTTCTGGGGTAATAAATTTTTTGAGAAAGTTATATTCGGGAAAGAATTGTCTCGTAGAGACTGAAGATGATTTGTCTCGAAAAAGAAGAATTGTTCGAGAATGAATAGTTTGCTGAAGAATTGTTTTAGAAAAGAATTGTCTCAAGGAATAAATGTAATGGTAAGATATCTTTGGGGATGAATGGTCTCGTACAATCTGAAGATGAGTTGTCTCGAGACAGAATTGTCTGGAGAATTCTTCTCCGAGGAAGAATTGTTACAGAGAAAATTTGTCTGGGAATAAAAAATCTTTCTAGGGAAGAATTGTGTCGGGTTAGAATTGTTCTTAGAGAATTTTGTGTGCGGAATTGTCTCAGGCTTTCTGGAGAAGTTTTGTGTCGGCTTAGAATTGTTCGTAATCATATTACAAAAATCAGTAATTGAAATGGTTTCGAGTAATAATGTTTTCAATTCAAATTAAGATCGGTGTTCGTTTTCGTTGAAATTATGGTTTCCGATATGGTTTCGAATATAATTTCGATTTAATATTTAAAACTGTTTAATGAATACCATCGATATACCATTCTTTTGGTTGTACATACGGTATTAAATGTGTTCTAAAATAGGTCTATCGAACTATTGACTCTAGAGAATTTTGATTATATAATTCGATTACAAAAATAATACGATTACAAAAATAATACGATGTAAAGATAGTGTTGTGAAATAACTTCTGTAACTATTTTATATAACAAAGTCCACTGATATTTCAAATATTTTAACAAAATCTTATTTTATGCAAATATTTTGTAGTTTATTACGTATGCAATTCACGTAAATTGTAGCTGTTGTTGATGCTATTGCTGTTGTTGATGCTATTGCTGTTGTTCCTACTGTTGCTGTTGCTTTTACTGTTGCTGCTACTATTTTTGCGCTTGCTTCCACTGATTTTTTTCTATTTTTTCTGTAACCACAACGTGTATTAATTTTGTCAGCACTGTTTTTGCCATCGCTCTGCACGACTGCCATCGTTGCAGATTTAATGCAATTTTCGATTATAACTAAAGTAATTTCGTTGATGACATTTGACTTTGCATGCTACCGACACCAGTACTGGTGCAGGCACATTTACAACAAACACCACAATAAAAAGAACAAGAAAAAATATTCACCAAAACAACAAGAAAAAATATCACCGAAAAACATAAAAAAGAAATTTCGAAAAACAATAAGAAAAACCAAAGCAATTGCATTACGTTGATAAAACTCGTGCGGAAATATCAGCTGACTTGCATTTCAACAAATAAATTTACTTTTTTTCGTAATATTTTATTATTTTATGGAGTGTTTCAAATTTGTTTTGTAGTACGCAGTGTTTTGAGTAGTGTATAAATTACTGTGTAGCGTAAACTATATTTATTTGAAAGGACTTTGAGGACAGTTATTATTATATACTATTACTCCTTAGTAATTCATTTCAAGACTATTTTTTAGCACAGAAAATTGTTTTCTGTACAATTCCTCAACGAGAAAAAATTTGAACGGGGTGCCCAAAACCATTATTCTCAGCGAAAATTCTTTATCGAGAGTAATCATCACCGAGGTTCTCCAATTCTTTCGCCGAGACAATTATTCCACATAAGAAGTCTTCTCAGAGAACATGTTTTTCTGATACAATTCCCTTAAAACAATTCACCCCCGGAGAAAATTCTTTCCAAAAACAATTCTCCCTTGAGACAATTTTCCCAAGATGTTTATATCGCAGTCAATTTTTACCAGAGCAGTCAAACTTTGCACTTTTTGTGGTATACTAAATATGCGTAAAGGGTTTTTTTTTGTAGCGGTACAAAAGTTTTTTTTTAAATAAAACAAAAACGGTTTTGGATATCAATGAAATTCTTTATTCCTGTAAAAGTACGTTCGATGCCATTATGTATGGAACTCGATTTCTTTTGCACGGCCACCACGGGTACGCTTGCAGAAGTCCAGCCGCTGAACCCAATATTCGACGGTTTTCAAGCATAAATCGGCCGATACTGCTGCAATTTCACGTTCCATATTCGTACGAAGTTCATCAATCGTTGGCATAGACCATAGACTTGACGTAGCCCCACAGGAAATAATCTAACGGCGTCAAATCGCACTACCGAGGCGGCCAATCGACTGGACCATTATGTGAGATAACACGTTCTCCAAACTTGGTTTCCAATAAATTGATTGTGGCATTCGCTGTGTGGCTTGTGGCGCCGTCCTGTTGGAACCACATGTCCTCCAAGTCCATATCATCCAATTGGGGCCAAAAATATTCGGTTATCATTGAACGGTAGCGATTCCCATTCACCGTAACGTGCCGGTCTTGATCATCACGGAAGAAGTACGGTCCAATGACGCCGCCGGCCAATAAACCGCACCAAACCTTAATTTTTTCGGGATGCAATGACGACTCATGGAGTACGTGTGGATTGCTGTCTGACCAATAACACATATTTTGTTTATTGACGAAGCCATTCAGCCAGAAATGCGCCTCATTGCTGAAGATGATTTTTCGATGAAAATCCGAATCATTTTCAAGTTGTTGCTCAGCCCAATTCACGAACATACGACGCTTCTGGTGGTCAAGCGGCTTCAGTTCTTGCGTCAATTTGATTTTGTAAGGATGTAGGCCAAGATTTTTTCGCAAAATTCGCCACAAGGACGTCACAGAGATGCCCAACGCTTGAGAACGACGTGTGAGAGACACATTTGGGCTTTCGTCAACTGAAGTCTCAGCGGTAGAAATATTCTCGACACTACGGGCACTTCTTTGTCTCACTGGCACGGGTACATTTTGTACTGTGCCTGTGGATTCAAATTTTTCCACTAGACGCTCAATTGTTGATCTGCTAGGACGATTATGACGACCATAAATTGGACGTAGCGCTCTTAACGTTGATGCCACTGACTCCGAATTTCGGTAGTAAATTTTAATAATTTCGATTCGTTATTGGCTCGTATATCTTTCCATAATGAAATGGCAAACCTTACTGAAGAGAAATCTCAAAAGAGCGGTAAGAAATAAGGCGTCGTTTGCTGTCCTTGTCGCTCTATTTTTGTAGCGTCCCTGTTGAAAAACCCTGTATTTGTTATAAAAATCAAAAGAATTGACATTTGTACCGAACAACAAAATACTGTATAAAAAATATAAAAAAATATCTTTAAAATATGTACGACATTAGTACGCTTAAAATTTGAATTTACTTCATCGTGCTAGTAGTATTTAAATATGACAAACATCTGCAAAAAATTGAAGAATTCTATATGGAAGACCAAAAGATATAAATTAAATAGTGGTCGATCCGGACGGGACAAAATAGGAAGTGCATGTCGAGGTTCATATAGAAATTTGAAAAAGTCAACTAATTTTGCTTTCAAATTATTTTTTTAAATTATTTTAAAAAATATGTGAGATAATGTGCGTTATTTTTAAATTTAAACTTTGTTTATAAAATGTATATACACACAGAAAAAACTGTTTTTCGACACTTTTCAGTGCTGAAATAGAGCCCGCAGTAAGTTACTGTTGGAAACCGTAAATTCGACTTTATCAAGTGTCGTTTAGTATAAGTGTCAAATTTATAGATAAAGGGTTTTCAAATAAGAGAGCTACAAAAGTTTTTTTCAAGGGTTTTTCAACAGGGACGCTACAAAAGTAGAGCGACAGGGATAGCAAACGACGCCATATTTTTTACCGCAATTTTGACATTTCTCTTCAGTAAGGTTTGCCATTTCATGATGGGCGAAATTATTAAAATTTACTATCGAAATTCGAATTCGTATATCTTTTCATTATGAAATGGTAAACGAAAAAAAATGGAAAGATGTACGAGCCAACAACCAGTCGAAATTATTAAAATTTACTACCGAAATTCGAATTCGTATATCTTCATGAAATGGCAAACCTTACTGAAGAGAAATGTCAAAAGAGCGGCAAGAAATATGGCGTCGTTTGCTGTCCCTGTCGCTCTACTTTTGTAGCGTTCCTCTTGAAAAACTCTTTGAAAGTTGCTACTGTTGATCCGACAGTTGATTTTGTCGACTCTACATTGACAGTCGTTTACTGTCGATTTAGCAGTTTTAACTTTTGTTGCTTCAAAGGCACCAATTTAAAAGTAGAAACAGTTTTTAGAATTGAAAGTAGTTTTATTTATTTAATTCTTAAAGTTTGCAAAGAACCACAATTGCAGTTTTAGCAATCGTGTATCATTATTTATATTTTGCTGAGTAACTCAAAGGAGTGATCACAGAAAAAAAAATCTTCAATATTTATTCATAAATATTATGAATTTTTTCACCAACTACCAGATTCATCATATTGATACCACCTTTCATTTAATGACATATTAATGAATGTATTCATTAGATATATGAACAACATATTCAATACAATGAATTTGAATTGTCATATTGATGAATTTGTTCATAATATTTTTTCAAATTTTTTTTTTTTTATAAAATAATTTGAAAAAAAGTGTAAAAATGTTATTTAAAAAATAACAGTAAAAAATTTACAAAAAAATTATACCAAAAAAAATTTTGGACAAAAAAATTGTTCCAAAAAAAAATTGTAAAAAAAAAGAATTTGAAAAAAAAAAATGTTGAAAAAAAAAATGTTCAAAAAAAATAATTTTCGAAAAATTTTTTTTTTTCGAAAAAAAAAATTTTTCGAAAAAAAAAATTTCGAAAAAAAAAAATTTTTTATAAAAAATATATTTTTTGTAAATATAACTTTTTATTAACAAAAAGTTGTAATTATAATAAATAATATAACATTTTACTAATTTATGCATGTCGAGCAAGCATTATATAACAAATAACACACAAGAACTACTTGAGAATTGAAAAGTACGGCAAAACATGAACGAACAAAAAAATATGTTGATAGAAATTTGGTTTAAAAATTCTTCAATATAAAGAACATATATGTTGTATTTTATATTTTGGTTCATTAATATGATGAAACGTATTCTTCACATACAGTTCATAATATTGAAGAACACTTTTTCGACCGTTACCAAACGTTCTTCATATTTATGATAGCATTCATAACATTGATGGCGTTATTCATAAATATTATGAATGGCTCTTCAATACAATGAATCCTGGTTTGAAGTACGGAATTCATCAAAGCGATGTACATTTTTTTTCTGCGATTAAATACGACCCTATTTTAATTACCATTGAAATAAAAAACTACAATAAATTGTACGACCTACACTGGACCATTGTAAAGCAATGCTGCAATCACAAATTAACGTACATGTTTGGAAAAATAAATGACATTTTAAATAAAAAAAAAACAAACACTCTTGAAATACAACCAAGAGGTATTATATATATATATATATATATATATATATATATATATATATATATATATATATATATATATATAGTTTAGCGCTACAGTCCTGTATAGAACTTCGGCCGAGCTCTCTCACCATTTTGAGCTGTGCGTGTTATATTTGTACTCAAAGTGGTGGGACCTACAGTTTATTGCCAAATCCGAACGGCGGGTGAGAGCTTTTTCATAGGCAATGGTTTTACTCTCGTAGGTTTGCCATTTACAGACGAGAGGTAGCGCGGTATAGAAAAATGTTTCTATGAAAAGATGTTGTTAGCCCCAGTCCAGGCTTTAACCGGGGACCTTTCGGCTCGCAGTCCAACGCACTAACCACTGAGCTACCGCGGCTACAAGAGGTATTGAGGTATCAAAAAACCAACACAATATCAATCAGAAACATTATAGCTCGCTGATCATCGCGATGTTATTTGCACTGTCGAATCACTAGACATCCGAATCCAAAACATATACCCGGAAATAAGATGATTTTAGGATCAAAGAACTCTGGAAAACAGTACAAATTATTACTATAGGCCAATCTTTAGTAAACATAACACTACTTATTTAAAGATAACACTACTTATTATGATTTTTATCATACATTATTTATGTATTTCATGTGGAGTCTCCTTGTTTCAGCTCCCTTTTACTTTGATCGCCATACGTGTATTCCCGAGTAGTCCGGATACCCGAATGCTCGAAAGCCCGGGTAATACCCTGGTAATTAAAATACCAGGGTGTTAATTGTTCGAACTACACGGGTACTTCTACCAGTTGACAACATACGCGACAATTTGTCCGGACATGAGCAATTCGATCCGGTGATGTATATTTTGGTGGAGTGGTGGAGAAATTGGCGCGCAATACACGCACTTTCTACACGCTGCAAAAAAAAGGGCTCTCCCAAACATAATTTTGCAGGCATTAACATGTATGTTTGGAATTTTATGTAAACATAATATATAATTGACTGATAAATCATTTGTAAACAGGGTTGTATTGAGACTTGAACAGTGTTGTAATGAGCTCTGACTTACATAATAATATCACGGAAACATTTTAATGATGCCCCCTTAAAATGGAGTATGTTCTAATGGAAACATAATAATTACAACATCCAAATAAAATAAATATTTGAACCGAAACATAAATATGTTCAAAATAAAACATGATTTTGAACGACCTGAATATAAATATGTTTCCAGTGAAACATATCAGTTGTTTCAATTCAAAAAGTAGTATGTTTGCATAGAAACATATTTAAATATTTTAATATTGGTACAATTACAGTTGATCTCAGTACAGCACATAGCGTAGGCAAGGAACGCACAGAGGCTTTTGTAAAACACATTCCAAATTCTGTTTGAAAATCGAAACACTGATTTTTATTTGTGGTTTTTCACATTAGTTTCAGAAATTATATAATGCATTATATTATACTCTGTTACTATTAGTACTTTTTATAACACAATTTTGTATATTTATTTAATTAACAAATAACAAAATTATTACCGACGCGAACACGTTTTCTCAACGAACAACAAAAGGCACCAACGCAGAAAATGCCGATCAACGAGTATCAACATTATATACAAGAATTCATTTTTTTGTCTGTTTTCAAACATCTGTATGTTTAAAATGACCCTATACATACTTCAAACGAGGACAAAAGAGACGTAGGTCGAAAATTTTGCTCAACGAGTGCCAACTTCGTATACAAGAAGAATGTTGCAAGAATACACTTATTTAAATCCAATTTATTTTTTGTTTGTTTTTAAACATCAATATGTTCAAACGATGGCGTCGGTAGAAAATGCTGCACAACTTTGCCAACTTCGTCAGTCGATAAGTTATCGAATTAAGACAAGCGTTGCGAACATACGTTGTATTTAGATTTGATTATCATTTTCTGTGTTTCGAAACATAGTTTTAACCAAGTAAATTGCCAAGAAATAGTTTATTCAAATGCAATTAAAATTTTATGTTGGTATTGTAACATATTTATGGTAAATTTGACAGATTCTGCTGGACAATATAATAATGTTTACACGTGAATAAAAATAAATTCAATTTCGATTATAATTTAATTACACTTCATTCCTAATACATGTATGGTAATTTCGTATTACTTTTTAATTACATTCAAACATATTCAAACAAATCTTTTCTATCCGTGTAGGCTAGAAGAATGCATGAATATCCGAGTGCACAGGAACTCGGTTGTTTCTTCGTTTCTTTAAGTATCCGGGTAGTATGTTTGTTTTTTCGTTGTTCGAACTACCCGTATAGTTCGTTTGTTTGTAGAAATCAATCAAATACATAACATTTTTTTTCAAAAATGGGGTTTTCCGCTACTTCGCGGATCCTGCGTATCATTAGAATTTTAATGAAGTCTGCTATCAATTTCCGAAATTAAAAAATGGGGTTTGGCCCTTGTTTTGGGCTCGTATACCGCTCCCAAGGGTACCATTAGGCGTTAATGAAGTCCGCTATCGAAAAAAAAAACGGCCATAAATATCCCCTTTTGTGTCTGTGAACTTAGCATATCAATTCCTAGAAGATCAACAAAAAAGGTGAGTTCTCTTCGCATGCAGGTGAGTTCTATAGTTCCTCATACTTTTTTTTAATAGTTCTGCCCATTTGAGCCCAAAAAAATACACTTAAAAAAATGATCTGCTAACTTCCGGTAGCATATCATATTCCAGAAAATCAAAAAATTTTTAGAGTTCTCTTCGCATGCAGTCGAGTTCTATAGTTCCTCATACTTTTTTTCAATAGTTCCGCCCATTTTAGCCAAAAAAAAATACACTGAAAAATATTATTGATCATTAAATGATACATCAAAAAAACGTACCAAACAGAAAAAAACAACAAAATTTTGAGAGTTCTCTTCACATACAGTCGAATTCTATAGTTCCTCATACTTTTTTTAAAAAGTTCCGACCGTTTTAGCCATAAAAAATACACTCAAAATAATTTGAAAAACCGTAAATCATAAAATTTTTCAAAATGCCAGAAAATCAAAAAATGTTGAGAGTTCTCTTCGCTTGCAGTCGAGTTCTATAGTTCCTCATACTTTTTTTAAATAGTTCCGACCATTTTAGCCATAAAAAATACACTCAAAATAATTTGAAAAACCGTAAATCAAAAAAATTTTCAAAACTCCAGAAAATCAAAAAATTTTGAGAGTTCTTTTCGCATGCAGTCGAGTTCTATAGTTTCTCATACTTTTTTTAAAAAGTTCCAACCATTTTAGCCTTTAAAAATACTCTCAAAATAATTTGAAAAACCGTAAATCATAAAATTTTTCAAAATGCCAGAAAATCAAAAAATTTTGAGAGTTCTCTTCGCATGTAGTCGAGTTCTATAGTTCCTCATACTTTTTTTAAATAGTTCCGACCGTTTTAGCCATAACAAAATACACTCAAAATAATTTGAAAAACCGTAAATCAAAGAAATTTTCAAAATGTCAGAAAATCAAAAAATTTTGAGAGTTCTCTTCGCATGCAGCCGAGTTCTATAGTTCCTCATACTTTTTTTAAATAGTTCCGACCGTTTTAGCCATAAAAAATACACTCAAAATAATTTGAAAAACCGTAAATCATAAAATTTTTCAAAATGCCAGAAAATCAAAAAATTTTGAGAGTTCTCTTCGCATGCAGTCGAGTTCTATAGTTCCTCATACTTTTTTTAAATAGTTCCGACCATTTTAGCTATAAAAAAAACACTCAAAATAATTTGAAAAACCGTAAATCAAAATTTTTTTCAAAATGCTAGAAAATCAGAAAATTTTGAGAGTTCTCTTCGCATGCAGTCGAGTTCTATAGTTCCTCATACTTTTTTTTAATAGTTCCGACCGTTTTAGCCATAAAAAATACATTCAAAATAATTTGAAACTCCAGAAAATCAAAAAAATTTGAGAGTTCTCTTCGCATGCAGGTGAGTTCTATAGTACACAAATATTCAAGTTATGGCAAAATTCCAAATCAATTATATAATTCTACACAAAATTTCAAAAATACCACAAATGTGAATATTCCAACAGAAGTGGCAACATTCATGCGCAATGAGTAGATCAACGCATTCTCTTTGTCCTTGAACAAGTATGAGTTGAAGAAAAGAGAGAGAGTTTGCTTGTTGCACTTTTTCAAGTTTAACTTTCTAAACGAATGAATGCGGGGACGTTAACGAATAAGCAAAACAAAATTTGTCGTCGAGAGTTCGCGGCTGCGAAAGATCTAAATTATATTTTCTTTCTTCCTGATATTCTTACCAAAATTCCCCAATTTATTATATAATGCCCCGCACGAATGTAATTTAGTTACTATATATTGAGAATATATAAAGGGAAAACTAGATCTTATTAAACTAGGTTTAAATTAGAAATTAAAATTGGCCTTTTAAGCAGACACCAATATTTTTGAATAGGAGCAAACATGTCGAAAACTAATTTTACCGTTTAAAGAACTAGTATGTATTAGATTGTGTAATATATTCGAAATATGATTTGCCCAACTTTCCACTTTTTTGAAAATCGGAATACAGAGTCATAGTCGAGCTTTCCATTCCCCAATTTCCCGCTAAGAATAAAATTCCCCGCTAATTGGGTAATTCTCCTCTAGTTGTCAACAAAAATTACGGATTTTCAAACTTCAACATATTTTTATTGTTGCACTTTCAAAAGAGCAGAATGAACTAATAGCAGTCAAATGTAGGTACACTGTAAAATTTTAATATATTTAAAAATATATTTTGTATGTAACTACATGATTTTCAAATAACGACAAAAAATATAGGCACTAAAAAATATATAAGCAAGCAACAAATATTGTATATTAAATTTGCAGAAAAATATTAAATTGCAGTATCACTTTTGAGATTTACTATTTTTGATTTCGTTGACACTTTGCAATGATGTTCTATGTCGAAAAATATTTTACACGTGTTTCATGTTTTATAAAAAAAAATATTTTTGTAGTTCTACCCCTTAATAAATGGAAAAATTTCGTTGAAATTCATTAATTTGGATTCAGTTAAATTACTGAAGCACGTGAACCATAAATTCAATATTTAACAATTTGATCTCATTTGATTACCATTCAATTGCTCTTTAGTTTAGTCGTTTTTAAAACATCTAATACAAACATAATAAATGATGGTCCGAAAAATTTTAAACCGATTTTCGTGGTCAACACATACTTTTATTTTATACAAAACTACATCAATAATGCACCAACACCAAAAAATTCAGAGTGGGACCTCAACGCTTACTATTTTAAAACAAATTTAAAATCGAATATTTTTTACAGAACATGTCTGTAAAATTTCAAAAAGATCGGAGCTCATAAGGTAATTTTTTGTCGAAAAGCGCCCGTTTTGACATGGAATGGCCGAAATGCGTGTTTGACAAACGACATCACTAGCGTAGCAAATAAAACAGTAATAACATCATTGTCTATTTTGTCTTTAGAGTGCGACGGGTTTTATTTTTGTTGTATTCGATTTACTGCCACACAGTTGACAATTATTTTAAAATTAAAATGGAAAAAATGTGTGCATATAAAAAAAATGAACTTAAATTAATTTTATCGGATGTACAGTGTCGCGCTATCGATGATAAGGGAAAGGTACTTCCACCTTCGCATAAAGTTTACCAACATATTTCTAATTTGATGATGGATAAAGGGTCAAGGATAACACCAAAGCACGTCCACACCATTATTAACAATAATCGTAATGGACTAAAAGACTACATCATGAAAATATTCCATATCCGAGTCCGGACCCTACATACACAAATAATGATAACGTTAACCTAACGGTATGTACATTATGAGTTAAAAAAAGTTTTTAAATTTAAATATAATCATTACTCATGCATGATCTAATTTTTTCATGCAAATAGAAATAAATTATTCATACATATTTGTTGTAGTTCATCAACCAGTATGAGGAACTATAGAACTCGACTGCATGCGAAGAGAACTCTCAAAATTTTTTTGATTTTCTGGTATTTTGAAAAATTTTATAATTTACGATTTTTCAAATTATTTTGAGTGTATTTTTTATGGCTAAAACGGTCGGAACTATTTAAAAAAAGTATGAGGAACTATAGAACTCGACTGCATGCGAAGAGAACTCTCAAAATTTTTTGATTTTCTGGCATTTTGAAAAATTTTATGATTTACAGTTTTTCAAATTATTTTGAGTGCATTTTTTATGGCTAAAACGGTCGGAACTATTTAAAAAAAGTATGAGGAACTATAGAACTCGACTGCAAGCGAAGAGAACTCTCAAAATTTTTTGATTTTCTGACATTTTGAAAATTTCTTTGATTTACGGTTTTTCAAATTATTTTGAGTGTATTTTTTATGGCTAAAATGGTCGGAACTATTTAAAAAAAGTATGAGGAACTATAGAACTCGACTGCATGCGAAGAGAACTCTCAACATTTTTTGATTTTCTGGAGTTTTGAAATTTTTTTTGATTTACGGTTTTTCAAATTATTTTGAGTGTATTTTTTATGGCTAAAACGGTCGGAACTATTTAAAAAAAGTCTGAGGAACTATAGAACTTGACTGCATGCGAAGAGAACTCTCAACATTTTTTGATTTTCTGGAGTTTTGAATTTTTTTTTTGATTTACGGTTTTTCAAATTATTTTGAGTGTATTTTTTATGGCTAAAATGGTCGGAACTATTTAAAAAAAGTATGAGGAACTATAGAACTCGACTGCATGCGAAGAGAACTCTCAAAATTTTTTGATTTTCTGGCATTTTGAAAAATTTTATGATTTACGGTTTTTCAAATTATTTTGAGTGTATTTTTGATGGCTAAAATGGTCGGAACTTTTTAAAAAAAGTATGAGAAACTATAAAACTCGACTGCATGCGAAGAGAACTCTCAACATTTTTTGATTTTCTGGCATTTTGAAAAATTTTATGATTTTCGGTTTTTCAAATTATTTTGAGTGTATTTTTTATGGCTAAAATGGTCGGAACTTTTTAAAAAAAGTATGAGGAACTATAAAACTCGACTGCATGCGAAGAGAACTCTCAAAATTTTTTGATTTTCTGGTATTTTGAAAATTTCTTTGATTTACGGTTTTTCAAATTATTTTGAGTGTATTTTTTATGGCTAAAATGGTCGGAACTTTTTAAAAAAAGTATGAGGAACTATAGAACTCGACTGCATGCGAAGAGAACTCTCAACATTTTTTGATTTTCTGGCATTTTGAAAAATTTTATGATTTACGGTTTTTCAAATTATTTTGAGTGTATTTTTTATGGCTAAAATGGTCGGAACTTTTTAAAAAAAGTATGAGGAACTATAAAAGTCGACTGCATGCGAAGAGAACTCTCAAAATTTTTTGATTTTCTGACATTTTGAAAATTTCTTTGATTTACGGTTTTTCAAATTATTTTGAGTGTATTTTTTATGGCTAAAATGGTCGGAACTTTTTAAAAAAAGTATGAGGAACTATAGAACTCGTCTGCATGCGAAGAGAACTCTCAAAATTTTTTGATTTTCTGGTATTTTGAAAAATTTTATAATTTACGGTTTTTCAAATTATTTTGAGTGTATTTTTTATGGCTAAAATGGTCGGAACTTTTTAAAAAAAGTATGAGGAACTATAAAACTCGACTGCATGCGAAGAGAACTCTCAAAATTTTTTGATTTTCTGGAGTTTTGAAATTTTTTTTTGATTTACGGTTTTTCAAATTATTTTGAGTGTATTTTTTATGGCTAAAATGGTCGGAACTATTTAAAAAAAGTATGAGGAACTATAGAACTCGACTACATGCGAAGAGAACTCTCAAAATTTTTTGATTTTCTGGCATTTTGAAAAATTTTATGATTTACGGTTTTTCAAATTATTTTGAGTGTATTTTTGATGGCTAAAATGGTCGGAACTTTTTAAAAAAAGTATGAGAAACTATAGAACTCGACTGCATGCGAAGAGAACTCTCAACATTTTTTGATTTTCTGGCATTTTGAAAAATTTTATGATTTACGGTTTTTCAAATTATTTTGAGAGTATTTTTTATGGCTAAAACGGTCGGAACTTTTTAAAAAAAGTATGAGGAACTATAGAATTCGACTGTATGTGAAGAGAACTCTCACAATTTTGTTGTTTTTTTCTGTTTGGTACGTTTTTTTGATGTATCATTTAATGATCAATAATATTTTTCAGTGTATTTTTTTTTGGCTAAAATGGGCGGAACTATTGAAAAAAAGTATGAGGAACTATAGAACTCGACTGCATGCGAAGAGAACTCTAAAAATTTTTTGATTTTCTGGAATATGATATGCTACCGGAAGTTAGCAGATCATTTTTTTAAGTGTATTTTTTTGGGCTCAAATGGGCAGAACTATTAAAAAAAAGTATGAGGAACTATAGAACTCACCTGCATGCGAAGAGAACTCACCTTTTTTGTTGATCTTCTGGGAATTGATATGCTAAGTTCACAGACACTCCCCTTTTGGGGCTTATGTACGACTGCAAAGAGTAACATTAGGTTCCAATGAAGTTCAAATCCATTTCCGAAATAAAAAGAGTCATAAATGGAGTTTTATATACTTTTGGGCTCCATAAGCTCCAAAGGGGACCATAAAAAATCTGTTGATACCCGTTATCGACTTCCGAAATAAAATTTGTTTGGGCAAAAGTAGTTTTTGACCCAGTCACGGACCACTCCCGTTGGAGACAAACACTTGTGCCATATTTCTGTCATTGGAAATATTGGAGAACACCGAAATGAATTTCGAACGTGAGGCATTGGCGCACTGCGACCAGCTTGCTGGTGTTTATGCTAGCCTGAGGACGGGCGTAACTCGTGTGCTTTGTGATGATATGGACGTCCTTGATTTCCAGTCTGAAAATAGCACCAAATATGTTATAAATTTCCAGGACTGAGAGTCGTCTGAAACCTCACCAATGGTTATTTTTGTGGAATGGTTTTAAGTTTGTGATTTCGACGGTATGATGCACTCGCATTCCCATTAGTGACGCTCAACTCCATCAAAAAATGTCTGCCGTTCCTCTTTCAATTGAAATTTAAATTTTTATAATGTTGAAAAATTTTAAATTTAAAAACGTAATTTTTTAAGTTTTCGTTAAAATTTTAAATATATGACAGTTTTGCACAAAATCCAACAATTAAAAGTGTTGATTTGTTCAAAATAAAGTAACAATTGTTTACTGTCGGTTTTCAACAGTTTTTTTCTGTGTGTGTACAAATTATATAATTCGGTTACTAAAAGTACATAAAAAATTGGTATATTTACTAGTTGTAAAGTAACCTAACTTTATAAGTATTTTTTATACGTTATCCGTCAAGGGAATATAATTTTCTTGTCAGATATTTATATTCACATATTTGAGATTCCAAATCCATCGTTATTTCAAAGATTTTTTTATTTTTCGGTCGAGGTTGACGTTTTTCTGGAAATTCCCATGTGTATTAATTTTCAAAAGCAAATGTATTTGTTTTTACTACATTTATACAGTTTTTTTATGGATAATAAATACTACATTTCTAAACAAAATTTTAATACATTTGTATTATAATAACTACATTTCGTCTATATTTATACGTCATGGTAATCAAAAAAAAACACAAAACGTGATACAAAAATATAGCAATTTTTTTATTACTAAATTGAAATTATATCTAAATTGTTTATTTATGTACTACGGAAAAAAACGACTACATGTCTAGCAAATGTTATAACATCTTCATATAGAATTTTTGATAATCTCGCACTCATACTCATTTTTTTGTTCTTATAACTTTACTAATTTAGTTCCGAACTCTCTTTTTATTTGCTATAATCTAACATGAGAGAGAGAAACATTTTAGTCTTCAATAAGCGGTCGGCGTGACTGCACGTTAAACGAGTTTAAGCACACATTTTAATAATAAATAATATAATAATCTTCAAAAAGTATTTCTTTTTAAAATATATAATATCTCATGTTATTTATAAAACAAAAAATATAATTTTTAAAGCGATAAAATATACAAGAGAGAGAAGAAATAATAGTACCAGTGATAAGTCAGACGATAATGGAGGAACAGCCAATGCGAGAGGTTTGTAGCAAGCGATCGATAAACTAGCATGCGATATTCTGTTTCCCAGCTAGTATTTTAGTGTGAGAGTAATAAAGAGTGAGAGCAGAGAGTATGCTTCGTCAATGTTTACGTCTAATCAGCTGATAACTTTCGGCTAAATAAGATTAAAAACCGATGCATTTAGTTTGGCAATTATTTTGGTTGTTAGGCTGTGGTTCAAAGTTTAATCTATATAATCTAGGTGCCAATCCCGAAGCAGTTTGACAATCTCGGGAATTTCGGGATTACAAAAAAATCCCAGAATTAGTCACGAATTAGTAAAATTTGTATTACAGGTACACTCAGAAAAAAAATACTATTAAAATTGTTCAATGGGACAATTATTGATTCAATAGTATACAAAAGAATAAATATTTTCATATAAACACAAAAACAATTTAATAGTTTAATAGTATTTAATAGTATTTTGTAGTATTTAATGGGATTTAACTATTAAAATAATAATTTATCCTATGGAGTAATTTTAATAGCAAAAAACTATTGAATTTATAGTATTTTATTCTGAGTGTAACAAAAAAGGAAAGTTTATTTATGCAGCTTTCTGAAAAATAAAACAGCAAACATTTACACCAAAGTCTATAAAAAATAATGATAATATATTTTTTGGCGATACCGGGATTTTATTTCGGGATTTTAGCACTGATTTTCTCCGGGATACCGAAACTTCGGAATCCCGGGATTGTTAGCCCTAATATAATCTGTGTAAGTGCTAACAGACTGACTGCTATACTAGTGACCGACCTATCGTCGACCGACCTTAACCCTTAAGTATTACATTACATATATCAAAAGACTAAAAATTGTCCCCTATCATATATGATGGCGAATCTGAACTTTAATATTGAAATATCTATACACAGAGAAGAGATTTGTTGTGGCAACGAACTCTTGGCCCAACTAACTTATTCGGTTCTTTCTACTGCTTAGACAATTGTTATTGTCAAAACTAAAAAAGTTTGTACATCAACCAATTTCGAACTGTTTAGAACAATTTAGTAGAGATTTAAACTGTTGGAAGTATGAATAGCTAATATTTCAAGTGTATAGGCTAATATGAGAGTTCCGCCCGCAAAGATGTAGACACAACTAATTTTTTCATTATTCCAACTTCATGCCAAAAGAGGATTGTACATAATTAAATTCCAACAATTATGAAAAAAGTTAATACCCACAGAATAGAGATTGGTTGCGCCAACCAACTCTTTGCCCAACCAACTTATTCGATTCTCTCAACCGCTTAGTCGGTTATTTTTGTCAAAACGAAAAGAGTTGTAGTTTGTACTGCAACCAATTTCGAACTGTTTTAGAACAATTTAGCACAGATTTAAAACCATTAGGAGTGTGTATAGACTAATATTTGATGCGTATAGGCTAATATGGCAGTTCCGCCAGCAAATTTGTAAACCATTCGATTTAGCCGAATGATGTTAGTTGGTACAACTAACTTTTTATTCTTCCAACCTCATGCTAAAAGAGGATTTTTCTGTGTGTTCCAATACTGCTAAATTTCTCGCAGAAATTAGAAGACTATATACTCATCAGTAAAAACTAGTCGAAACTTTGTAGGATACTGGTAGGTATTTGAACAGTATATCCCCGTCAGTAAAACTAATCAAAAACTGGTAGGTTACTGGTAGGGGTTTTAGGAGTAGATCCCTGCCAGTAAAAATAGTCAAAAATGGGTCAAAAACTGAAATCTCCACAGTTAAACTAGTGAAAAACTGGTCGGTTACTGGTAGAGATTTGAAAAGTAGATCCGTGCTAGTAAAACTGTGCAATATTTGGTCGATTACTGGTCGGGAAATGCCCAATAGCCAGTTTTACTTGTTAGTTTCTAGCTGTAAAGTGCGTGACATTGCTTGTGAGTTAGTCGATAAGTGACTAGTAAAAGTGGCTCGATACTGGCTGGATACTGTCTGGATACTGGTAATATACTAGTAGAAATTATTACTTGGAAAGCTGTCTGTTTTCTTACCGTTCCCAAAATATATAGGGAATCAGCTTTTAAATTTTCTTAAAATTGGATATTCGGACCTATACTTTAAGAATCCAATAACTCTTGACTATTCTAAGTGTGAGCTCGATTGGAAAAGGGCTTGAAATATTCACTACTTAATTATTAGATTTCTGGCTGATTTTGGCAATACCGACAATTCTATCCAATATAACTTTAAAAGCTGATATTTGTGGTGTCATTTTTTAAGGAATTGAAGGTAATATTTGGTTTAGATTATTTTTTTTCTAATTTGGTTTATAACTATTAAAAAATTATAAAAATTTAGAAATCGAATATCGATAACAATTTAGATTTGGTATCTAAATTTACTACATGAAATCTGGATACACAGAAAAAAATGTACATCATATTGATGAATTCCGATCTTCAAACTCTGATTTATTGTATTGAAAAACCATTCATAATATTAATGACTAACGACAACAATGTTATGAATGCGATCATAAATATGATGAACTGTCGAAAAAATGTTCTTCAATATGATGAACTGTATGTAAAGAATACGTTTCACCATATTAATGAACAAGAACATAAAATACAACATATTTTACTTCATATTGAAGAATGCTGTTTATCAATCAAAATATTTATTTTTCGTTCATTTTTTGCCGTACTTCTCAGTTGTCAAGTAGTTCTTGTAAGTTATTTCTTATAAAATATAAAAAATGTTTTTTGAAAAATTCGTAAAAAATATTATATTCATAAATATTATGAACAAATTCATCAATATTACAATTCAAATTCATTGTATTGAATATTTCGTTCTTCACTTTGATGTTCAAAGGTACGAATAATTTCATATATACATATAATGAATGTATTCATTAATATGTCATTTAATGAACGGTGGTATCAATATGATGAATCTGGTAGTTGGTGAACAAATTCATAATATTAATGAACAAATTCATAATATTAATGAATAAATTCATCATATTGATGAATTTTTTGCATCTTTTTATTTTCTTCTATATTCTTTTTTTCATTAATGTTTTTCATATTAAATATTAACATTTTTTTCAGTACTGTGACGTTAGTATCGACGTGCCATGGGGCCATGTCGTCGGACGTTGGTACGGCAATCGACAGCTGCGACCCATACTCGCGCTGCACGGCTGGCTCGACAACTTGGGCACCTGGGACACATTAGTGCCCCTACTGCCACCACACATCGGCGTGCTATGTCTCGATCTGCCCGGTCACGGTCAATCGACGCACTACCCCAAAGGTATACGATATCACATGATCGACTATGTGCACATCATAATACGGGTCATGAAGAAATATAACTGGCAACGCATATCATTGATGGCACACTCCATGGGTTCGATTGTATGCTTTCTCTATGCTGCATTATTTCCAAGTACCGTCGATTTATTGATACAAATCGATGTTGTAAAACCATATCTTTATCCGGTACTGGATGAGATAACATTTTTGGCACTAAGTATCGAAAAGTTACTTATCGCAGATGAACGAGCCGAAAAGTTGGAGCGGCAGGAACCACCTTCCTACACTTTTTCCGAATTGGCGCGTATTTTGCATGAGTCTGCAAAATCGGTGGACTTGGAAAATTGCAAATATATTCTGAATCGCAATATAACAAAATCTACAAAAGATTCAAATAAATATTACTATTCACGTGATGGCAAACTTAAGTTTTATCAGGAGTTTACGGCAACGCCGGCGCTATCACTGGAGTTGGCCAAACGCATACGAAATGTGCCAATTCTGGTGGTGAAAGGCATGTATTCGCCGTATATTGATGGAGATTCAGATGCAGTGCTCGGTGTGCTGCGTGAACAGAATATGGATTTTGAATTTCACACAATACGTGGTACACATCATGTACATCTGAATAATGCAGTGGCGGTAGCGGCGGTGCTAAATCCTTTTATACATCAGCATCGTCCGGTGACGCAGAACGATGAGGAAACTGTTGAAAGCAGAAATTTGACAAGATGTGATATTAGTAAATTATAATAGAATTTGTACTAGAGTTTGTTAAAAGATTGGAGTCGATAAAAAAAGAAAATTAAACATCAAAATTTGATATGATTTTAATATGGCCCAAAACGCAGCCTATCACCTGACATTTATACGCATTTTTCAACATATATTCCTACGAAAACATATGAAATCAAATACTTTTAATATTTTTTATAAATGTATCTAAAAGTACACTTTTGTGGTAAGTTTATCTACGTATATACAAATTCTTGTATGCCTTGTTATTTAGGAGTTATGAACGTTTAAAATTGTTTGCTACGTTACATCATTTGATTCGGAGCAATATATGTTGAAAAATGCGTAAAAATTTCAGGTGATAGGCTGCATTTTGGGCCATATGTTTTTTATTATGGGATCCGGTATTTTAATTCTTCTAAAATACTCACCAGGGCAAATACACTGGGTCAATTCTTTCCCGACAAATTCTTCTCCATATTTTTCCCCGCACAATTATGGTTCGACAATTTTTCCACGAGACAATTCTTTCCCTTGACCGTTCTTTTTCAAAACAATTTTCTTTGTCAATTCCTATCGTGATAATTCTTCTTCGAGAAAATTATTTCCCTACACAATCTATCGTCAAGACAATTATGTATATACCGAGACAATTCTTAATAGTTTGGCGCTTCAGTCCTGTATAGAACTTAGGCCGAGCTCTCTCACCATTTTCAGCTGTGCGTGCTATATTTGTACTCAAAGTGGTGGGACCTACAGTTTATTGTCGAATCCGAACGGCGGGTGAGAGCTTTTCATAGGCAATGGTTTTACTCTCGTAGGTTTGCCATTTACTGACGAGAGGTAGCGCGGTATAGAAAAATGTTTCTATGAAAAGATGTTGTTAGCCCCAGTCCAGGCTTGAACCGGGGACCTTTCTGCTCGCAGTCCAACGCACTAACCACTGAGCTACCGCGACAATTCTTACTCAAGGTAATTCTTCAACTACAATTTTCTCTGAGACAATTATTGCCTAAGGCAATTCTTCTCCTGCAATTTTTCTTTATGAACATTTTTACTCATTCGTTCCTTGACAATTTTTCCACTAGACAATTCTATCCCTAGAAAATACATTCCCAACACAACTTTTCCTCGTCAATTTCTTCCTGATAATTCTTCTTCACGAAAACCCTTGCCCTTATAATTCATCTTCGAGACAATTTAATGCCAAGATAATTCTTCACCTACAATTTTACCCAAGGCAATTATTGCTCAATGCAATTCTTACCCTACAATAATTATTTTTCTGATAATTCTTCATCAATATATTTTTTTTCAGAGCAATTCTTTTCGAAAAATTAAGTCCATAAAATTATTTATAAAAATTCTACTTTAAGAGAAATTTTCATCAAGACAAATCTTCACCGTTACAGTTCTTCACTGGGCAATAATTACTCGAGACAATTCTTTGCCGTTAAATTTTTCCTCGAGATTATCCACATGACCAATTTTGATATATATCGTTTCGATTTCGAAAAAAATCTCGTACCGAGAAAACTCCGACGAAACGCATCGATGACTCATTTATCAAACATGACTCATTTATCAAAATTATAACATATCACCTTGAAAAACGGATCAAAAAAGGAACTTCCAGAGTTGCCAACTTGTCCATATTTTCACATCTTTACCCTTAAAGGTTGCTGAATCTTGTCGTGTAATCGGTTTCTCTGTGAAAAATCACGTTCGTGAATTATCGTGAAAACCGCTCAAACATGACTCATTTATCAAAATTATAACATATCACCTTAAAAAACGGATCAAAAAAGGAACTTCCAGAGTTGCCAACTTGTCCATATTTTCACATCTTAACCCTAAAGGTTGCTGAATCTTGTCGTGTAATCGGTTTCTCTGTGAAAAATCACATTCGTGAATTATCGTGAAAACCGCTCAAACATGACTCATTTATCAAAATTATAACATATCACCTTGAAAAACGGATCAAAAAAGGAACTTCCAGAGTTGCCAACTTTTCCATATTTTCACATCTTAACCCTTAAAGGTTGCTGAATCTTTTCGTGTAATCGGTTTCTCTGTGAAAAAAACCACAAAAAACATATATATAGCTTTGTTCAGACTTCTCTGCCCATATATATTTCTATGTTGTGCTGACGTTACGAGAACGGGCATTGATCTTGTAACGATATCGAAATAAATGACATACTGGGATGTTACTAGTAGATTTCCGAAGAATTGTCTCGGGAAACTCAATTTCTAATCTCGAAATCTCGAAAAAGTCTCGAAGCGCTATTAAAGCAAATGGCAAATACAAAATTTTTAGCTTAGGGTGTGTGCGAATTCAACTAAATTGCTGATTAAACTAAATTGAAAGGCTTTTCATTCGATCGCCATTCGGTAACCGGTAATTGTTAAAGTCCATCATCAATTGATTATCATATGTCTGTTGCTGTCATCCAATTTATTTCAATTTAAAGCCCAAATGTGTCTCTCACACGTCGTTCTCAAGCGTTGGGCATCTCAGTGACGTCCTCGTGGCGAATTTTGCAAAAAGATCTTGGCCTACATCCTTACAAAATCAAATTGACGCAAGAACTGAAGCCGCTTGACCACCAGAAGCGTCGTATGTTCGTGAATTGGGCTGACCAACAACATGAAAATGATTCGGATTTTCATCGAAAAATCATCTTCAGCGATGAGGCTCATTTCTGGCTGAATGGCTTTGTCAATAAACAAAATATACGTTATTGGTCAGACAGCAATCCACACGTACTCCATGCGTCATCATTGCATCCCGAAAAAATTACGGTTTGGTGCGCTTTATGGGCCGGCGGCTTCATTGGGCCGTACTTCTTGCGTGATGATCAAGACCGGCACGTTACTGTGAATGGGAATCACTACCGTTCAATGATAACCGAATATTTTTGGCCCCAATTGGATGATATGGACTTGGAGGACATGTGGTTCCAACAGGACGTCGCGACAAGCCACACATCGAATGCCACAATCAATTTATTGGAAACCAAGTTTGGAAACGGGTTATCTCACGAAATGGTCCAGTCGTTTGGCCGCCTCGGTCGTGCGATTTGACGCCGTTAGACTATTTCCTGTGGGGCTACGTCAAGTCTATGGTCTATGCCAACAAGCCAGCGACGATTGATGAACTTCGTACGAATATCGAACGTGAAATTTCAACAGTATCGGCCGATTTATGCTTGAAAAATGTCGAAAATTGGGTTCAGCGTCTGGACTTCTGCGATTTATTTTGGCCATGCAAAAGAAATCGAGTTCCATACATAATGGCATCGAACGTACTTTTACAGGAATAAAGAATTTCATTGATATCCAAAACCGTTTTTGTTTTATTTTAAAAATTGTAGCGCTTTTATTAAAACTTTTATAGCGCTCGTATTGAAAAACCCTTTAGAAGATTTTCAAATTAAAAACTAAAACCGTTCCGTCTGTAAAACTAAAATTTTCCAATATCATTTAATGAGTAATTTCACCATGCTTCTGAATTTCATTAAATTTTCAGATGGTGCTGCCAATCACTTGGTCGATTTGGTATGGAATGACTCTATAAAATTTACTAGATTTAATATACTTGAAATACTTTGAATAATATTATTCACTACAATTCAAAATAAAAATTTTGGCCATTGTGTATTTTGAGTTCTTTGTTCCCACAAAAATGTTTTTGTTTTGTTAATTCACACTCTAAAAACACAAAATGCATTTAAAATACGATTTTTATGTTCATTTGATATCAATATAAATGAAATGTTTTTGTTTTTTTTTTATTTTTGAAACAAATGAAAAATGTTAAATGCGGTTTAGTGGTAGCATTTGCATGTTTTGTAAACGCGTAGCCTTTTTTTATGTACGGTATATTTTAAAATGTTGCAGGGGAAAAAAATATAATAAAATGAAATAAAAAAAGACACAATTAAAATAAAAGAAATAATCAAATGCATATAGTATTGAACGCAAAAAAGTTTGTAGATCTATTAAATTGAAAATTTGATGAGGTTGATGAGGGAATTTTAAACGTGTATTCAGTATTGTGGGTATTAAGTGTAGTGTCCCAGTCGGTCATGTCGCAGAGACCTCCGATGCCTCGAAGCTTTCTCGAATAACTCCGATAAAAAAGTTCGATCTCGTTGCTTTCTCGATTTTAATTTTTAAAAATATTCATACATTTAAATACTTTGACAAGATACGATATATAAATATTTATCAAATCGATATAGCAATATTTATCAAATCGATGTAGCAATATTTTTCGCTCAATCTCGAACATTGATCATTTTTTTTCTTCGATATCATTCTAATTTCGAAAAATCTCTTGTATCGAGAAAACTTCGAAAAAACGTTTCGATATCTACCTACCATGTATGTCCAATTTGACGCTCGATATCGTTACGAGAACGGATCCGATATGGTGTGATTACTTACATTGATCTCGTAGCGACATCAAAACGAATGTCATACTGGGGTCAATCAATTAGTTTGGTAATTCGATTTGTTTGGTGGTTGTATTCATAAGATTTTTAAATTACCCCATACAAAATTTTTGGCAGGGTCGAGGCCGTTTAGAAACATTTTTCGACATAGTTCAAACAGAAAAAGGCGCCAATTAAAATTCGACGAAATTGTACAACCTGCGACACACTTTCCAAAAAATTCCATTTATATGTATGTTTGCCGAAAATATGCCGAAAACATTCCTGAAATATGCCAGACATTTTGTCCCGGGTACTTTTTAGAAAGGGAAGTTTCTGTATATTATTCTTTAGTTTGGTGAGTTTTAAATAAGAATGGTGGTGAGTATTTAGAGTAGTGCTTTATTTATTTGTTTTTGGTGAAGATTTGGTAAGTACTCAGAGTTTCTGTGTGATGTCCTTTAGTTTAGTGAGTTTTTAGTTATAATTATTGTTTGGTGCTACTGCTCTGAAGAACCTCAACGTTAATCTCTCACCATTTGAGCTGTGCGTTTTATATTTGTACGCAATATGGTGGGACCTATAGTTTATTGCCGAGGCTGAAAGGCGCTCCTAGGCGGCGTGACAGATTTTCATAGGCAATGTTGTGACTATCACATGTTTGTCATTGACTGCCGAGAGATAGAAAAATAATTGAAATTTTATGAGATTGCAGTCGCAGTGAATTGAACCAGCGAACCTTCGGCTCGTTGTCCAACGCACTAACCAATCGAGCTACCGAAGCTAAAATCGAGCCACTGACGCTACGGTTCGTTTTTAGTCAGTTTAATTTTGAACGTTCTTGTTATTTAAAGTGGTGAAATTAATGTGTGGTGTATTTTTTTTTGCAGATTTCGCGCTTCTTTTGCTCTGTTTTTAGTGAGGTGAGTATTTTTGTGCGCTAAATTTAAGATGATATTGGTTTTTAGTATGCTGAGTATTTAGTGTAGTCATATTCATTAAAGTTACAAAAAGCGTTTTTGTTTTATTTGGAGGGTTATTGATTGGGTCGATTTTTAGTGCGGTGGGTATCAGTGTAATGTGATAAAGGCTTGTTTGTAGTGAGGTGATTTTAAAAGGTAGTAATTGTAAACTTATAATGTTTTTAATAGGGAGAGAATATATTTGGAGCTGTGAAAATTGGTGTGGTTAGATTTATGTGCGTTTGGTTTTAGGATGGAAAGATTTGGTGTGGTGAGATTAAGCTATGATTGAATTTTGTGCAATTATAATCTGTAGTAAGTAAAATATACATTGAGTTAACTAATAATATCGTTATTACTAATATTTTCAAAAAGTGTAGCAAAGAATGTAACTAAAACATGTAGCAAAAAGTGTAGCTTAACACTTTAAAATAGATTTCAATAAAAATTGTAAAACAAGTGCATTGTATACAGAGCAATGGCGAACAAAAGTCAATTAATAAACAAATATAAAAATGAACAGATACAAATGTCTCTGCATTTATATGCAGTAATAGAGTATATAGAATAGAACGAACCATAAAACAAGATAATACAATTATATAAAAAATAAAATAAAAGAAATACAAAATAAAAAAATATAAAAACAAAATAATATACAAAGTAAAACAGAAATTTTATATTCTTTATAACTTATTTTTTTAACTATTTGTACTACCATTGAATGGATTGCGGTAAAGGATTGTCACATAAAATTTAAACAGCAATTTTAAATACAATTTTTCAATATACTACTTTTTTTTAATCGCCCAAAAATAAAAATGAAAAATCGCCCAAATGAAATTTGGCCCAAAAAAAATGAAAAATTACCCAAAAAGCAAAAACGAAATTAGACCCAAAAAACATGAAAAACTGCCCAAAAAAAAATGAAAAATGGCCCAAAAACTGAAAACGACATATCGCCTCAAAATCGTCACACCGCTTAAAACCAAAAAAAAACTAACGTTGCGTAGCCGGTGGTAGGATTGGTGTATGATGTGATCCCTGAGAAGCGGCCAAATTTCTTGATACGGGCTCTTTGCGTTTCTGCGATAAGACCGCACGCCTCAAGCAACACCTTTCGGAATAAAGTTATTAATATATGTAGTTCATTACCTTTTGATCGAAATAATCAACATGAATGATTAAAAGTTGTTTGAAGCACCAACTTAGCTATGTACTCAGAAAAAAAAATGCAATAGGAGAACTCATGTTCTTGTATGCACGCCTTGTAGAAATGGTACGGCTCGTCATCATGTTTTATCACGCCATAAGTTGTCCATATAGTCTCCAAATTAAATGACTCTACAACTTCGAGTTGTGTCTGTGGTGACCGTACTAATACTTTTTCGGTTAAATACTGTAGACCACGTTGCATTTTTGTGTAGTTCAAATTTTTTGTTGCATCTTGATATCTTCATTAAAGGATTAAGATGTATCATACCACAAATAATTAAATTAAAGAAATAATGAATCTTACTTTGAACTTGCACGCTTAAATGCTGCACGAATGCAACTCATAGCTTTAGTTTGGCCGATTGCACCAGCGTTTTCTATGCAATCTTTTTTAATAGCCGCAACTGCTTTCAACCCAGCATATAATTCCTGTTGAGTTGGGTGGTTATGGTCAATCAGTTTTTTAGGCTTGATCACCGTGTTATCCTCCAACAGCATTTCCACGCGTGCATCACAGTTATCGATGTAGCATATATAATATTTTTATACCCTACACCTATGAGGTACAGGGTATATTAACTTTGTGCATATATTGTAACGCCCATTAGGAGGCGTGTCCGGTATGGAAAAGTATATATATTCTTGATCAGCATCACTACCCGAGTCCGTTTAGCCATGTCCGTCTGACTCTCTGCTGATCAGAATGCGATGAAATATATCAATATATTTTAGCCAAAAGTAGGAACTGAGTTTGAAAATGAGCCAAATCGGTCAACGGACACGCCCACCTCCCATACAAGTCACTTTTATATAACTCTTTAGGAACTAATAACTCGAAAAGTATTCAAGATAAAGTTATAAAATTTAAAACATATTGTTATAATTCATACAAAAATATGTGGTCCAAAAATGGGCGTGATCCGCCCACCTTTTTTTTCATTATTTTTCAGGGTTTAGTGGAAATTTGAACCGAAAATTATTAAAATCAAATCTACGAAATATTATCCTTACAACATTTTTGAATATAGGCGTGGTCCGGCCATTTACATTTTTCTAATTTTTTGTATTAGTTTTTTATACTTTTATATCAATTTTTTAAATTATGTGGATATGAGATGTAAATTTCTGATATGCGAATAATATTCTGAGGGTGGGGAGGTTCAGTATAATTAAAAACTTCAAAATTAAGATATACAATTAAATATCCCACCAATGGTGTAGGGTATTCCATAGTCGGGCCCGACCGTGTGACCGAACTTACCCATGTGACCTAACTTTCCCAACTCGTTTTTTTGCTACTGAACTTTTTATTTTATATAATTGCATTTCTGCATTTATATAAATTAAATTCGTGTTCACTTTTTTTCCGGTAACGAACTCGAATTCTAAATTATCCATCGTTTACAAAGGCTTCGCTAGAAATCACTTTTTATAGAAAGCACAACGTGTGTTTCGGCTACAGGAAAAATCATCAATGAAAAATATAGAAAGCAAACAAAAAAGCTAAACAATTGAATACAATATTTTTCATAACAAGTAAACAACAAGTAATATAAATTATTGAACAACTAACTAAGTGGGCGTCCTTTGGCCGCTTCTCAGGGATCGCATCATACACCAATCCAACCACCGGCTACGCAAAGCAAATGTGAAGCCTTTGTAAACGATGGAGAATTTAGAATTCGAGTTCGTTACCGGCAAAAAAGTGAACACGAATTTAATTTATATAAATGCAGAAATGCAATTATATAAAATAAAAAGTTCAAAAGCAAAAAAAAAATATTATATATGCTATATCGATAACTGTGATGAACGCGTGGTAAAGCTGTTGGGGGATAACACGGTGATCAAGCCTAAAAAACTGATTGGAAACAGGAATTATATGCTGAGTTGAAAGCAGTTGCGGCTATAAAAAAAGATTGCATAGAAAACGCTGGTGCAATCGGCCAAACTAAAGATATGAGTTGCATTCGTGCAGCAGGTAATCCTAAGTGGGAGCAGCTGCATGCTCATTTGTTTTGCGTTTATTATTGGGAGATTTTTCCTACAGCTCAAAAATTTTGGGTCATTTTTCATATATTACTTTTGGGCGATTTTTCATAATGAAAAATAACCCAATTTAGAAAAATGAAATATCGTCCAAAAAAAACGAAAAATCGCCTAAAAATTTTGGGCGATTTTTCATATGAAAAAATCACCCAACTTTGTATGAACAATTTTTGGGCTATTTTTCATTTTTATTTTTGGGCGATTTTTCATTGAGCGATTTTTCCTATAGCCAGAAAAATCAAAAATAATTCTTTTTCGACATTGTTTTTGGCGAATATATATATATATATATATATATAGATATATATATATATATATTTTTTTTTTTTTTTGGAAAATGGTGATTTTGACCATACATTGTTTTTGTCCTCCAATTTTTTTTTCGACATTTTTTGTACATTGTTGTTTTTGTCGAATATTTTTTTTTGTAAAATGGTGATTTCGACCATTGCGTTATTATTGTCGTCCAAAAATGTTTTTTAAATTTTTTTTTTTCGAAATTTTTCGAACATTGTGGTTTTTGTAGAATATATATATTTTTAAATTCCGAATAGACGTCAAAACGGCTGAACCAAATTGAATAAAATTTTGGAACAATATGTATGTTGGACCTGGGCACAGCTATATCTCGGTAAGATTGGTGGACTGGGCGTGGCACCTCCCATATAGCCCAAAAATTAAAAACACAATATATCAGCAATTGGGATAGCAAATTTAACTAAATTGTGGTCAGCGTTATTTTTAACCATTCTAAATGGTTTCGCCGAATGTGCGAGTGATTGGACCATTGGGCGCGGCACTTCCCATAGAAGATACATTTTACATTACGTGTATGTCAACAGTTATTATAGTGATATCAAGATATTTCACACCAGGTTAACAACCATCCAAAATTCTTTAAACTCACCACATAAAAATTCCCCACATTAAAACTCACCACGCTAAAACTCACCACACTAAAATTCATCACACTAAAACTCACCACACTAAAACTCACCCTAACAAAATTCACCACCCAAAAATTCACCACACTAAAACTCACGACAATAAAACTCACCACAATAAAATTCACCACACTAAAACTCACCACACAAAAATTCACCACACTAACACTCACTACACTAAAACTCACCAAACCCACACTCACCACACCCACACTCACCAAACCCACACTCACCGAAACTCACCACTCTAAAACTCATCACACTAAAACATCTACTGTGAAAATCTCTACGGGGAAAAATTCTACGGGAAATAATTTTACAGGGAACAATTCTACCGGGATGAATTCTACGGGAAGTATTATACCGGGAATAATTCTACGGGAAAGCGTTCTATGGGGAAGAATTTTTCGGGATATATTTCTACTGGGAAGGATTCTACGGCGAAATGTTCTACGCGGAAGAATTATACGGGAAATAATTCTACAGGGAACAATTCTACCGGGATGAATTCTACGGGAAGAATTATAATAATAATAGTTTGGCACTACAGTTCTATAAGAACTTAGGCCGAGCTCTCTCACCATTTGAGCTGTGCGTGTTATATTTGTACTCAAAGTGGTGGGACCTACAGTTTATTGCCGAATCCGAACGACGGGTGAGAGCTTTTCATAGGCAATGTTTTTACTCTCGGAGGTTTGACATTTACTGCCGAGAGGTAGCGCGGTATAGAAAAATGTTTCTATGAAAAGATGTGTTAGCCCCAGTCCTGGCTTGACCCGGGGACCTTTCGGCTCGCAGTCCAACGCACTAACCACTGAGCTACCGCGGCTACAACGGGAAGAATTATACCGGGAAGAATTATTCCGGGAATAATTATACCGGGAAGAATTCTACGGGAAAGCGTTCTATGGGGAATAATTGTTCGGGAAATATTTCTGCTGGGAAGAATTCTACGGCGAAATATTCTACGGGGAAGAATTCTAAGGGGAAGCGCAGTCTGAGAAAGAATTGTCTTTGAGAAAAGTTGTTATGGCGGAGAATTATTATTTGGTTACTACATTTATAAAATCAATAAAAAACTTCAACAGCTAAGCACGGGCCCCTCATATAAATAATAAAAATGTTTTTTTAAATTAATAACATTGCTCCATATCTTTGAATTCACAAAATCTTGGCACGAGTTGGGCACCGCACGAGTTGTTCACCACACTACAACTCACCACACCTAAATTCACCACATCGAAACTCACTACACTAAAACTCACCACACTAAAACTCACCAAACTACTGGTACTACTTCTACTGGTAAAAACTCTACGGGGAAAAATTCTGCAGGAAGAATATTACCGAGATGAATTCTACGGGAAAGCGTTCTATGGGTAAGAAATTTGTGGGTAGATTTCTACTGGGAAGAATTTTACGGCAAAATATTCAACGGGGACGCACGGTCTGAGAAAGAATTGTCTTTGAGAAAAGTGGTTTTGGTGGAGAATTATTTTTGTTTTGGTTACCTCTTTTATAAAATCAATAAAAAAATATCCACAGCGAAGCACGGGTCCCTGATATAAATAATAATTTTTTTTTTATATTAATAAAATTGTTCCATATCCTTGCATTCACAAAATCTTTGCATGAGTCGTGCACGGATCCAGCTAGTAGACAAACAAATGCTTTACTCAAAACTTATGTATTGTACAAAAAAAAGCAATTCAGAAGTAAAACTCATTTCACATTTTCAGTTATAACGCGTTTGAATTTTAATATATTATCTTCAGTGGTATTTTGTTTTCTTTATAAAAATATTGTCTCAATTCATGATTCACGAAGAAACAGAGAATGCAGTCAAAATTAGCACAGACTTATGTAGAAATAATGTATGTGATGTTCAAAGGTACATTTTTTCGGTTTTGTAGAGAACACTGAGGAAAAAATGTGTTAAATTCAAATAAAATTGTGTTCAAATTAATAACAAACGACAATAAAATTCATATTAAAACAATTTTATTTAAATTTAAAACAATTGTTATAATTTTTTTTTATTTTCGAAGAAAATATAAAAAATATATATATATTTATATTATTATTTTTTTAATTTATATGTATTTTTTTGTAATTTATTTGTATATAGGAATTTTTTTTTTATTTAATTTTATTTTAATTTTATTTTATTCTTTGTTCAGTTTTAGTTTAAATTGATATGTTGTACTTACTAAAGCTTATTTAACTAACAGCCATCATCCATCAACATAACTACTGCTTATTATGTTTGTTTTCTACAATTTTACCCACCAAAAAGGGACTATGAATAATATGGCAGAGTGATATCGAACACAAAATTTCTGTTTAACGCTTAAATGCTGCCCCTAGATGTATGTTGTACGCATTTCACATTGCATTTCACATCGTAAATGCTGCATACTTTTAGGGACAAATCACGAATTCTGCATTTTAAAACGAATATTATTAAATTGGTTTTTTCTCGTGTACTGTAATCAATCAACCTCAACCAAAGCTCATATTGTAGAATAATTCATTTTTAAAAACTACTTTTTATCTATTTTTGTAAAAATCAAAAAAGGTTTTTAAAATATTTCGGTTTTTATTCCTACCAGACGTACGTACAAAATATGTTTAAATAAAAAATGTTATTTTAATATTAAATAAAATACAAATAAAATTTTAACAAAAATATAGAAAGCAAAATTCTTTAAAAACTCCGTAAGTTTTTTTTTTTTTTTTTTTGCTAAATTCTACTTAAAACATTTTCTAGTATTTATTATTGCCATTGTAGCACTTTCAGTTGTGCTTTTTATGTTTATATTTTATAGTTGCCATGCATGGCATTAGATTCCACTTTAGATGGCTTGGCTGCATTTGCGAAACCTCAATGTTGCGAATTGCTGCCTGTGCGTGTTTGCATGTAATGCGTTATGTGCTCGTCTGCGCGTAATTAGAGTTGCCAATTAGTGTCAATTAAATAAAACAACAACTGCTCCACACAATGTGAATGTCACGCGCATTATGCGGGCTAATAGAAGACATGCCATAAATTTGACATATACGGCAGTTAAGTTGTCTAAAATGATGGTTAAAAGTAAATGCAGGGAAAAATATTTTATGTACATGTCAAATAAAAATATTATTAAATATCAAATTAAATTTGAAGTTTTGTTTGGAAAATTTTAAAAATAAGCGCAAAATTGTGCGCTGCATTATAAGCAATAAAAGATTTGTATTTTAATTATAAAAAATATTTACAATTATTTATATAAAAATTAATTCAAAAACTATTTCAAAATAAATTTAAAAGAAAACAAAAAAAAAATAATTAAAAGAAAAATAAAAACAAAGTTTTAAACACAAAGTCAACAAACAAGAAAAAACAAAATCAACAACACAAACAAAAATAATAAATAAATAAAAGTTAAAATGCAAAAACATAAAACCAAAAGTATAATATTAAAGCAGAAACACAAAAAAAGACAGAAAGAAACAAATTTAAAAATTCATCAACAAAAGATAAAAACACAAAAGGAATAAGCAAAAACATAAATTAGAAGTAAAACACAATAAATGGAAAAATCCGAAATCAAAAGCAAAATTTTAAAGCAAATTCAAACATATTATCAAATAAAAAATACAAACGTTAAAACAGAACATCAATAAAAAAAATATTAGCAAAAAAAACAAAAATTCGACAAATTAAATCAAAAATAAAACGAAAGCACAAAATTATAAGAGCAAACCAAAAATTTAAATCAAACACACAAAACCAGTAAAAATTAAAATCGTAAGAAAAATAGAAGCTAAAAGTTAAACAGAAATCAAAACACACTACAGCAAATAGAAATGCAAAAATAACAAACAAACAGCAAATATAAATGCAAAAATAAAACAAAAATACAAATACACTCAAAAACTAACAAAACCCGAAATCAAAAGAAATAAATGGAAAAGCAAACACACAAGAAAAAAATAGGATAAACCTTGAAAACAAAATTCAAGAAAAACCAAAAATTTAAAATAAAATCACATCATAAAAATAAATTATAAAAAAAGAAAAAATAATGATGATCTCTTTTGCGGAACCCAGCTAGTTTTGCAATACCAGATGTTAGAAGTACTTTGCAACCACTTTGGAAATTTATAATGTATTAATGAGTCGCTCCAAAAATGGTTCCAGAAGTCGTTATTTTCGTAGGCGATGTCTACACGAGCAAGTACTTTTCCGCCAACTTCTAAGAGAAGCGAACGGAGAAGTACATCTCCATTCGCTTCTACTGCAATGTGCTGTGGACCACTTTAAGTACTCTCTTTACTGATTGAACAACTTCTCTCCCAGTTCCAAAAGACGTAGTTATGGAATAACGTCCGATGGAATGACTTTTGGAACTACTACTTGAAATGGTTCCCATGGCATGACTTTTGGAACTACTTCTTAAAATGGTTCCTATGGAATGACTTTTGAAACTACTCCTTAAAATGGTTCCCATGGAATGACTTTTGAAACTACTCCTTAAAATGGTTCCCATGGAATGACTTTTGGAACACCTCCCACATAATGTTTCCATTCGCTTCTACTGCAATGTGTTGTGGACCACTTTAAGTACTCTATTTACTGGTTGAACAACTTCTCTCCCGGTTCCAAAAGACGTAGTTATGGAATGACGTCCGATCAAATAACTTTTGGAACTACTTCTTAAAATGGTTCCTATGGAATGACTTTTGAAACTACTCCTTAAAATGGTTCCCATGGAATGACTTTTGGAACACCTCCCACATAATGTTTCCATTCGCTTCTACTGCAATGTGTTGTGGACCACTTTAAGTACTCTCTTTACTGGTTGAACAACTTCTCTCCCGGTTCCAAAAGACGTAGTTATGGAATGACGTCCAATGGAATGACATTTGGAACTACTTCTTAAAATGGTTCCTATGAAATGACTTTTGAAACTACTCCTTAAAATGGTTCCCATGGAATGACTTTTGGAACACTTCCCACATAATGTTTCCATTCGCTTCTACTGCAATGTGTTGTGGACCACTTTAAGTACTCTCTTTACTGGTTGAACAACTTCTCTCCCGGTTCCAAAAGACGTAGTTATGGAATGACGTCCGATGGAATGACTTTTGGAACTACTTCTTAAAATGGTTCCTATGAAATTACTTTTGAAACTACTCCTTAAAATGGTTCCCATGGAATGACTTTTGGAACACCTCCCACATAATGTTTCCATTCGCTTCTACTGCAATGTGTTGTGGACCACTTTAAGTACTCTCTTTACTGGTTGAACAACTTCTCTCCCGGTTCCAAAAGACGTAGTTATGGAATGACGTCCAATGGAATGACTTTTGGAACTACTTCTTAAAATGGTTCCTATGAAATGACTTTTGAAACTACTCCTTAAAATGGTTCCCATGGAATGACTTTTGGAACACCTCCCACATAATGTTTCCATTCGCTTCTACTGCAATGTGTTGTGGACCACTTTAAGTACTCTCTTTACTGGTTGAACAACTTCTCTCCCGGTTCCAAAAGACGTAGTTATGGAATGACGTCCAATGGAATGACTTTTGGAACTACTTCTTAAAATGGTTCCTATGAAATGACTTTTGAAACTACTCCTTAAAATGGTTCCCATGGAATGACTTTTGGAACACCTCCCACATAATGTTTCCATTCGCTTCTACTGCAATGTGTTGTGGACCACTTTAAGTACTCTCTTTACTGGTTGAACAACTTCTCTCCCGGTTCCAAAAGACGTAGTTATGGAATAACGTCCGATGGAATAACTTTTAGAACTACTTCTTGAAATGGTTCCCATGGCATGACTTTTGGAACTACTTCTTGAAATGGTTCCCATGGCATGACTTTTGGAACTACTTCTTAAAATGGTTCCCATGGAATGACTTTTAGAACACCTCCCACACATAGTTTCCATAGAATACAAATACAATAAATAAAATTGTTCATTTAATTTTTATAAAACTAATAAAATCAGGAATATTTAAACTTTAAAGTATATTAAAAAATTAAATAATTCATGAACATTTTTGCTCCTGAACTTATTCTATTTTTGAGGTTTTTATTCTCCAGCCATTATATGGATTCCTGCGCACCAACCATCTCAGCCATCGACACTACCTGTAGTATTAACATTTTTAACCAACGCGGGGATGCAATGCACAGTGTTGATCGTAAGAAAGGATTATAGGTTAAGGGGAGGAGGAAAGATGGAGTAGTGTCGGTGGATATTTGCTTTAAATTTCCCAATATTAAAAATGTCGGGAAAAACAGACGCAGGGAGATTGTTCCACAAACGTATCGTGCGGCTGAAGAACGAATTATCTCTGTAATGCGTAGTTCTGTTGAGAACCGAGTGGACTACGAAGGGGTGGGCTTGGTTCGATGCCCGAGTAGAACGAGAGAATACACGACCTGGTGGAATCAGGCCATGTATTTCCCTCGAACACTTACCATTGTAATACCTATGAAACAGACTTACACACCCTATGGTCCTTCGGTGCTCAAGAGAACCAATAGAGGATGAAATATTTCCTATGACACACATGTTTTTAATTGAATTGTTGATTTAGAATACGCAGTTAACTTTATTTTTTTTAATAAAATATTTTAAAAAGGTTTGACACGTTTTTGTATATTTCAATTACATTCTAAAAAAAGCGAACGTAGAATGACTTTTTATCGGAACCCAATGTGAAGTTGTTCTCGTTGCTGTGCCGTCAGTATCAGGAGGGAAGTTATGCTAGAATAGCTTGCTATTGAATTGGATGGAGATACAGAACTTTGTTCGATTATCTCTCATATTTCCATATTCAATAGATAAATTTAAATTTGTGTACTCCTTAGTACTCTGGAATATAAAGTGATTTCTAAAATCATATCACTAGAAGCGAACGTGGAACGACTTTGTATCTTTGCATTCCAAATAAATGTAGTTCTAGAAGTTGTTCTTTTCGGAATAACTTGCCATAAAATCTGCTGGCTATGTTAAAACATACTACACGGAGAAAATTGTTTACTGAGTAAAATGTTCATAAAACATATTTATTTCAAATTTTATTATTTATGAGTTATATTCATGAATTATGTATAAAACTAAAAATAATTGCGAATTTCATGCATACAAAACGGAAAATCACCATTGTAGTGCTCGACAAAATTCAAATTTGTATATAATATTGGATTAAATAAAGGAAACTGTATTTACGAAATTTAAATTTAAAAATTTACGAAAATAGAAAATATATATTTAATAATTAAAAAAAATATTTTTTTGTTTAGTTAATCTAGTTTATAACTTTTTATCCACGACTCGAAATTTATTTTGTTAAATTGGGTTTTAAAGAGGATACGTAGCACTACATAACAAAACATAAAAATAATTTTTAGCATTTTTTTTCCACTAAGTAATAACATATTTTATTCATTATTTTTTTCTTTTTTATTTTGAATCATTTTAAATATCTTTTTCTTATATCTTGCAAACAATTTTTGTCACGCATAAAAACAAAGTTTTGTATTGTAGTGCGATGTTTTCTACGTCTATTTTAAAAAAGATAATTTTATTCTGTTTTTTTGTTACAATTTTAAAAATAAAAGAAGATCAACATAATGGGAAATTGAAAAATGGGCTGTATCTCAAAAACTACAGCTAATTTGACAAAACTGATTCAATATTCAGACTCAGCTATTAGGAATCAAATATTCGAAAATGTATCCATATTTGCTACAACTTTTACTACACCAAACTGAGAGTAGGGTACTGTTATGAATAAATTTCGTAAATTCGACAAATTTTATTAAAAATAATTACAGACGAAATTTCATAACTTATTTTTCTCAATGCGCAATTCACGCTAGTTGTAAAAACCACGTCATAGCTGCAGTCTAAAGAACATTTAAGTGAGTGAATAATGTGAAAAAATGTGTCATCTGAAAATAAATCTGAAATATAACAGACAAATAAGTTGAAGTGATATATTTTTCCATTGCTATTTTAATGTTACTTTCCATGCTAATGTTTTTTTCCCATTGACTTATTATATTTTGAAATGCGGTGTTTTTAATTTTGCTCCGCATAATATGAATTGGTTTTTCCATCTGCGGGCTACGTCTTTTTGGCACAATGTATGACATATTAATCATGTAATAATAGTTTGGCACTACAGTTCTATAAGAACTTAGGCCGAGCTCTCTCACCATTTTGAGCTGCGCGTTTTATATTTGTACTCAAAGTGGTGGGACCTACAGTTTATTGCCGAATCCGAACGGCGGGTGAGAGCTTTTCATAGGCAATGTTTTACTCTCGTAGGTTTGACATTTACTGCCGAGAGGTAGCGCGGTATAGAAAAATGTTTCTATGAAAAGATGTTGTTAGCCCCAGTCCAGGCTTGAACCGGGGACCTTTCGGCTCGCAGTCCAACGCACTAACCACTAAGTTCTCACGGCTATTAATCATGTATTATGAATAATAAATCACAAAATGAATTCTTGAACCTATCTCAACTACTCATGAATTATGAATATATCTATCTATATATATATATATATATATATATATATATATATATATATATATATATATATATATATATATATATATATATATATATATATATATATATATATATATATATATATATATATATATATATATAAATAAAACTTTTTGTCCGTCTGTCTGTCAGTGTGACTGTTTGTTCCAGCATTACGTCTAAACCGCTGAACCGATCTGACTGAAATTTTGCACGAGGATACTATGGAGTCCAGGTGACATAGGCTATATATAGGCGGGATGGAACAAAGGGACATGGCATCTCCTATACAACCTAAACTTTCAAAACTATATAACTTGGCATTACATCAGCTAAGAAGATGAAACAAAAAACTCAAATACAAAAAAAATATACAAAAGCAACACAAAAGCAACACAAAAGCAAAAATCAAACACAAAAACAAAAGTAAAAGCACAAAACTTAAGCAAATAACTCAAAAATAACAAAAATAAAAACCAGTTGGAATATATATACTTTTCCATACCGGAGATGCTTCTTTCTGGGTGTTACAAACGGCGGACCAAACTGAATATACCCTTTCACTCTTAGTGTAGGGTATAAAAAGGATGAAAAAACAAATACAAAGAAAAAAAAGCAGAAACACAAAAATAAAAGCAAAAACACAAAAGCAAAACACAAAAGCAAAAACACAATAGCAAAAAAACACAACAACAAAAACCCAAAAATAAAAGCAAAAACACAAAAACAAAAGAAATAACATAAAAATAAAAGCATAAAAATAAAATAAAAACAAAAGAAATACAAAATAAAAAACACAATAACAAAAACGAAATCAACTACACTAAAATTCACCACACTAAAACTCACCACACTAAAATTCACTACACTAAAACTCACCACACTAAAATTCACCATACTAAAACTCAACAAACTAATATTCACCACACTAAAACTCACCACACTAAAATTTACCGCACCAAAATCCACCAAACAAATATTCATCACACTAAAATTCACAACACTAAAATTCACCTTACTAAAACTCACCACACTAAAATTGACCACACCAAAACCAACCAAACTAATATTCATTACACTAAAACTCAGAACACTAAAATTCACCATACTCAAATTCACCACACTGAAACTCACCACAATAAAATTCACTTCTCTTAAACTCACCACACTAAAATTCACCACACTAAAACTCACCATACTAAAACTCACCACACTAAAACTCACCACACCAAAATTAACCACACCTAAACTCACCACACTGCATCTCACCACATTAAAACTTCTACTGGGAAAAACTTTACGTGGAAGAATTCTACGGGAAAGCACAGTCTGAGAAGGAATTGTCTATGAGAATGTGGTTTTAGCGGAGAATCAGTTTTGTTTTTGGTTTTGTTTTGGTTTGGTTGCATTCACAAAATATTTGTACGAGCCGTACACGGGTCCAGCTACTTATACAAAAAACATGAATAAACATACTTATAATTTGGTTCAAATTATTATAATAATATACTTTTAACAATAATCATATATTAAAAATAAAAAGCAAATTAACACTCGTTACTCATACGCAACGTAGGGCTTAAACTTTAAAACCTTATTAAAAGGTTGTAATAATGCATATTATTAATTTTTAAAGCACGTTAATACTAAATTAAATTAAAAAGTAAAATTGTAGAAAATAGTGTTTTCGTTTTTTTTAACATGAACCATTTTCATATTAGATATAATGTAAAACAAATGCAAATACTAAAAGTAACAAAAAAAATGTTTTCAAAGAATAACAAATTTGAAAAATATATAAAATAAAAAAATACAGAAATAAAAAATATTAAAAGCTTAAAAAATTTCATTTTAAAGAACCCACAAATATTTAACAATACAATGCAACTATTTTATGCATGACGAAAATAATTTAAAATTAAAAATATTTCCAAAATATTAATAACATCAAAACACCTGAAAAACCACAAATATCATTTATTTTCTGAATGAATTTTCAACTAATACCAACAAAATGTTGCCGCAACACATGTGTACTCGAATTACTTATGTGTGAAAAATATTAGGTACTATAACATGTTACCAAAATTTATTTCAAATTGTATAAAATTTCATGAAATCATAAAATTTCAATTGTTTTTGTCATTTTACCTATGAGTTGCATCAGTATGTATTAAATTTTCAAATTGTTTGTACAATTTATGAAACTATGCAAATGTTTTATTGTATTTTAAATATGTTGCAATGCTTTTAGGTTTATGTTGCTGCAATGGAGAACTGCAGACAGAAATTTTTCTGTTGCTACACTACGCACAGTGTGCCCAAACGCTCAAGATATTATCTCATGTAAGCACATTTTATTTAGATATCAATGTAAGCTTTTCATAAACAAAATAATTTTAAAAATCGGATAACTTTTGATTTTTTACAATTGAAAAAATGTTCATGAAAAAAATCTCAATTTCACTGATTTTTATCTCCATAACCATGAAAGATATAAACTGCAATTTTAAAACGTAAGTTCTCTCAAGTTTTCTCCAAACAACACTTTTAAAATTTTTAAAATCAGTTGAGTGGTTCCGAAAATACTGAATTTCATCCGATTTAAGAGCGTTTGGACACACTGTGCTACGTAGCACGTAGTGCAACTGTTTTGGTTGGCCGAAAATTTACATGAAAATGAGTCGCTCTATGTTTTTATTTTGCTTCGTAACTGCAGCATGTAATATGTGCATGGAAAATATTAAAAAATGTATTTATATTTTGCTAGACATGCGTGTAAATATTTTCTGTTAAAACGATGTATGCAAGAGTGGCAGTTTTTATGTAAATATCTGCGAAAAAATTAATGTCACTACATGGTATGGCAAATACGTATTGTATGCGTGAAATGTCTGTTGAATTTGAGAAGGCTGTAAAAATTAATTTATTTTTATTTTTATTAAATGAACACAAAGATTTTATAGTAATTTAAATTTGTTTGTTAAATATGCGTTTTTTGTTGAATAATATTTAATTTTAAATAAATGATTTGTTAAATAAGAATTTGTGGTTAATTTTATATTAAATGTGAATAGTGTGTTAGAGTTAGTGAAATTTGGAATTGATTTTGCTTTTGATTGTCTATATGCTTTTTTCGATTTTGTTTTGTTTTATTTTTATTTTAGTTGTTTTTTTTTTTAATTTTTATTTGATTTTGTTTTCGATGCAGTTCATTTCATGTTTTTGGTTTTATTAAGGGTTTTGTTTTAATTTTTTGTTTTTGATTTTGTTTCTGTATTTTGCTCTTATTTTTCTTTCTCTTTTGTTATACCCTACACCTATGAGGTACAGGGTATATTAACTTTGTGCATATATTGTAACGCCCCTTAGGAGGCGTGTCCGGTATGGAAAAGTATATATATTCTTGATCAGCATCACTACCCGAGTCCGTTTAGCCATGTCCGTCTGTCTGTCTGTCCGTCTTGCTGTCTTGCTGTCTTGCTGTCTTGCTGTCTTGCTGTCTTGCTGTCTTGCTGTCTTGCTGTCTTGCTGTCTTGCTGTCTTGCTGTCCGAATACAGAATAACTTGAGAAATACTGATCAGAATGCGATGAAATTTCGTCTCAATATATTTTAGCCAAAAGTAGGAACTGAGTTTGAAAATGAGCAAAATCGGTCAACGGACACGCCCACCTCCCATACAAGTCACTTTTATATAACTCTTTCGAAACTAATATTTCGAAAAGTATTCAAGGTATAGTTATAAAATTTAAAACGTATTGTTAGAATTTACCTAAAAATATGTGGTCCAAAAATGGGCGTGATCCGCCCACTTTTTTTTTTCATTATATCCCGGGTTTTCATAGTAAAAATTTCATCCGTAAATTATTAAAATCAAATCTATGAAATATTAGCCTTTCAAAATTTTAAATATAGGCGTGGTCCGCCCAATTATATTTTAAATTTTTTTTTTTTAGTTTTTTATACTTTATATAAATTTTTTAATTTATGGGGATATAAGACTTAAATTTCTGATATATGAATAATATTCTGAGGTTCAGCATAATTAAAAATTTAAAATTAAGGTATACAATTAAATATTCCTCATTAATATCTCCACCAAATGTGTAGGGTATTCCATAGTCGGGCCCGACCGGCTATAAAAATCCGCCCCATGTGACCGAACTTACCCATGTGACCTAACTTTCCCAACTCGTTTTTTATTTAGGTTTTTGCTTAGGTTTATGCATTTTATTTTGCGTTTGATTTTTTCGTGTTTTTATTTTGGTTAATGCGTTTTTAATGTTTTACTTTTGTTTGTGCTGTTGTGTTTTATTGCTTTTGCTTTTGTGTTTCTGTTTTTTTTTTGTTTTTAGAAGTTTATATTTTTTTGGTTTTGTATTTTTTGTGTTTGATTTTATTAATTTTTAATTTGAAATTTGTTTTTGATTCTGTTTTTCTTTTTGTTTTTGTTGCTGGTAGTATATGCATTTTAGATTTTTCTTTTGTATTTGATTTTATTTATTTAATTTTCTGTCAATTTTATTTTTGTTTTTCAATAAAATATCATGTTTTTGATTTCGATAATTTGCTTTGTTTTTGATAGTTTTATAATTTGAAAACGATGCTGATTGTTCAAACGATTTTTCCGAATGAAAATATTTTATTCAAAAACAGAAAATATTGAAAACATAAAACACTATTTATAAAACGTACTTATTTAAAATTAACAAAGTAGAAAATGATAAAGTACTAAGATTCATTTGATAATCTAACACTTCCCCTCAAATGATATCCCATATTATTTTAATACATTATAATAAACAAATTTAAATTAATGATTATAAACAAACTGCATTCCAAGTTTCTTGATAAATTTGAAATGCATCGGAGATGCCTACCCCTTTGTCAACACGTCAGCTGGCCTTTCTTCAGTAGACAGATATTCAATTCTGATGTCCTCCTTTTCAACTGACTCACGCACGAAATGATGACGTATATCGACATGCTTGGTGCGATTGTGAAATACTGGGTTCTTGCTTAATAGTCCAGCGCCTTGGTTGTCATTTTTGTTGTTTGCTGTGGATCCAGAATTTCTGACAGAAAACGTCGCAAGTAGATCGCTTCCTTCGTTGATTCAGACAGAGACATATATTCTGCTTCGCTGCTCAACATTGCAACCGTTCTCTCCGTTCGCCAATTGAAAAACGTATCCGGTGTACGATCTTCTATCGTCGATGTTTGCAGCCCAGTCCGCGTCTGTTTTCGCATATAGATTTCTTCTTCGATGTCACCGTTCAGATATGCGCTTACGAAATCCAGCTGATGCACTTCTAGATCAAGTTCCACTGCAAGTGCCATTATCAGCCTAATCGAACCAATTCTTGATACAGGTGCGAAAGTTTCCGTGTAGTCAATTCCAGGTTTCTGCATAAACCCCTTCGTCACTACTCTTGCTTTTCGCCGATCGATTGTACATCAGCCTTGTACTTTGTGCGCAGAATCCATTTCGATTCCATCACTTTCTTGTCCTTTGGACGATCGACTGCTTTCCAGGTTCCGTTTTTCGTGAGTGCTTCAAATTCGTCTCTCATTGCTTGCTTCCACTCTTCTGCTTCTGCGAAAGGTTTCTGATGTTGTTTGTGGTTCGTATTCAGTAATCAAACTTGCCACGGGATTCTCTTCTTCGTCGCCAATCGGATTTTCTGCATGCATCGGTACTGTGTTGAAAAGCTTCCTGGGCCTTCCCCTCTTACCGGTGCGTATCGTCTTCGGTCTTTCTGGTGCATTTTTCTACATTATCGGTGTACTATATTCTTCTTCTTCGTTCTCGTCTACAACATTTTCAACCTAGTTTTCTTTGTTTCTTGGCTGCACTAGTACTTCTGGTGATTTTCGAAAAACTTCAGCTTCTATTTCGATGTCGTACTCCTCAGCGTTTTCGAAAAATTCTTCGCCTATGAATTCGACGAACGTATGTGATTGAAACGTACTGCTAAACGTGACGTCTCTGCTGCAAACTATTTTTCGTGTATCTGGATTTCATAGCCTATACGCCTTCGATTGTGTAGAATATCCAATGAAGATGCATTTTTTCGATATCGGATCGAACTTCCCCTTGCCTTTGGTTTTGTCGCCTTTGGTTTTGTCGCATAGGTTTTTTTTTGTTTTTCATTCTCTGACGAAAACAGAAATTTTGTTATATATGTACATTTTATTATTGCCTTTAATTTTTTTTTTTTGAATTTTAAACTATATTTCATTAATTTTGTTTTTGAATCTCGTTTCAATTAGCAAAATAAATCTTTTTCTCGATTTTAGAAACGCGATCCAGCGAGATATAGACTTTTACACTATTTGTTTTAAATTTTTGTTTAAATATAATTCAAAATATTGTATTTAATTGGATTTTTAGTTCTTATGTAATAAAAAATAATTAATAATTATTTTGAAGACATTGAAAATATGGATAAGAAAATTTGATGAGAGGCGCTCTGGGATACTTCTACCTTGTTGTTGTATCATGTTTGTCTACTTACCATTTTTATTTAAAATTTAAAAAGTAAAATTTTGCAAGATTCTGGCAAGCAAGAACAAGAAAGGTATTGCAAGAACAAAATCATATGTTCCTATGCAAGAACAAGAGCAAGACTTAGTGTGCAAGAAGAAGTTTGCCATTTCTTGGCTTGGTCTTGCAAATGATCATCACTAGTTTTTAGCTTTCCCTATTTCTATTAAATTTTTACAAAATCCTAAATAATGTTTTTGATTTTTTTTTAAGTTTGTAGTAAACTTCATTTTTAAAATTTTCATGATCTAAACATTATGTTCGAACCTCGATCTCATAGACTGAGTCTTTTTTTTTAATGTTCCCAGAGAACTTAACTTGGTCATTGAATTTTTTTTTGTAGTGAGGTATTCGAAAAGACTTAATAAAACCAATTTGACAAAAAAACAAAATATCCAAAGACACAGATTCTATTTGAACTTTAAAGTGATCAATATGCTCAAAGTTATTATACAAGTTATATATAAAAAAAATGTAAATTAATATTTTCTAAATTTAAAAAGCATGAAAATATAACATCCCACTCCATAGCATGCTAATTCGAATAAGACTGTTTTTAATTTTTGAATTCTGTATATCCTGTCAAATTTTGGTACGGATCTGTCTATCTTATCCCAAATTATAACCAAAAATGTTCTTAGAATAAATGAACAATTGTAAAACTTACATTCCATATGGGACGTGGTATACTTACTTGGAAGTTTTTGAATTTTCCTGAGTAAACCAATTACAAATTTTTCATTTTTTATTTCATATTAGTATTTCGTACACGGGCTGCGCAACGGGGGTTTTAAATATTTTTTGTTTTTTTAACACATTTTTTAAGCATAGCTGTTCATTTTTGTTTTCCCTTCTTTCCCTTTTTTTTATTCCTATTCTTTTGATTTTTCCTTTTTTGCATGTTTTTTATTTAGTTGCTCCTGTTCTTGTTCTTGTTCTTGCTTTTGATTTTGTTTTTGTAATTGACTTTTTTTTTTTGCTTTAATTTTTTGTGGATTTGTGTTTTGATTTTTTTTTTGTGTTTTACACATTTTTGCATTTTTGATAATTGTATTTTTGATATTTATTGCTTTTTTTATTTTGTTTTTGATTTTGTTTTTTTGATTTGTGTTTTTAGGTTTGTTTTGATTTTTTTTTTGTGATTTTGCTTTTGTGTATTTGCTCTTGTGTATTTGCTTTTATATTTGTGTTTTTGTTTTTTGTGTTAATTTTGTTTTTTTATTAGTTTGCTGTTGTTTTTGTGGTTTTGATTTTTACTTTTATTTTTGTATTTGTATTTGAGTTTTTGATTTTTGCTTTTACTTTTGTATTTGTGTTTTGGATTTTGTGTTTTTGCTTTAGTAATATTTTTTTTGTATTTGAGTTTTTTGTTTCATGTTTGTGGCTGGTTTTAGTGCCGAGTTATAGCGTGTTATTTCTTAGATGCCACGTCCCATTGTTAAAAAAAGGATATGCAGAAAAAAAGGCAGAAAGACAGACATTTTTTTTATATAGGTTTGCATTTAATAATAAATTATCACATTATTCTGAATAAGTTTTTTATTTAGTATCAAAATTTAATGTTAAATTATCACTATATTTTGGTGAATTATGAATTTATGTTAAATTAAATGTATTTGTTAAATTGAATTTTTATTGTATACTAAGTTAACATTTAATGTAAAATAAATATTTTATTTTATATTAATTTTTTTGTTAAATCAACATATTTTGTTAAATTCGATTTTTTCGTTCAACTTTTTATGTTAAATTAACATTTTTTGACTTTAACAATCTCTTTTGAATAAAACACTAAATTATTAAAAAAAATCAATCATTATTTAATAATCTTTTAAGTAATATTAAAAGAGAATATTATTAGTATTTTATTAAATATTAGTATTGATTAGGAATTCATTCAGAATGTTCAATTCATATGCATTTTAATTAAAATGTTGTAGTCTTTTGCGCACAGATGACCATTGACCTTAACAAGTGAACTGCAAATGTTGACCTTAACATATTTTATGCCACATTATAACATGCAAAACGCATTAATATTTATGTGAAAATTTTAATTATAATCAGACCAAATGCTATTTATGTAATACAAACACATTGTAATTTACATATTTTTTCAATTTGCACAATTTGCAACAGATGTCATTAGGATTTGGTTAAATGCTTCCCTGGTTGCATATAAAACATGTACAGTGTGACAGACTATGTAGTGTAGACAGACATAATAAACAATAAAATTATATAAAATGGTGATACATGAACTAATTTATATGCTAATGAAGTTGTAAAATGCAAAAATATTAAATGGGCTTTATTAGCTACTTATGTGGTTTAAAGGTAAAATTATTAATTTTGATAAAATATCAGAATTAGTTACTAAATATGATATGTTAATTAAGAATTGTAGGTGAAAAAATGTAATTTTATAATATATTGCAATATTAATGTAAAATTTAAAATTTAAAAATAAAATGGATTTTATATTATATTTAATTAGAATTATTTTCGAAACTTGCATGTTTGTAATTTACAAAAATATTTAAAATTATTTTTTTTCATTCACTGCATTATGTTAAATTTAAATTGTTAGTTTTACTAAAATATGTTAAATTAACATTTTGTATTTAACTAAATTATGTAAAACGAACATTTTGTGGTTCACTAAATTATGTTAAATTAACAATATGTGTTTTATTGTTTCACTAAATTATGTTAAATTAACATTTTGTCTTTCACTGAATTATGTTAAATTAACTTTTTTTTGTTGCACTTAATTATGTTAAACTAACAAACTATGATTTATCAAATTATGTTAAATTAACATTTTGTGTTTCACTAAATTATGTTAAATTAACTTTTTTGTTGCACTTAATTATGTTAAACTAACAAATTATGATTTATCAAATTATGTTAAATTAACATTTTGTGTTTCACTAAATTATTTTAAATTAACATTTTAACTTTCACTGAATTATGTTAAATTACCATTTTGTGTTTTACTAAATTATGTTAAATTAACAACTTGTCTTTCGCTGAAATATGTTAAATGAACATTTCGTGTTTTATCAAATTATGTTTAATTAACATTTTGTGTTTCACTAAACTATGTTAAATTAACATTTTGTCTTTCACTGAATTATGTTAAATTAACATTTTGTGTTTCACCAAATTATGTCAAATAAACATTTTGTGTTTCATCTAATTATGCTAAATTAACATTTTGTGCTTCTCTAAATTATGTCAAATTAACATTATGTGTTTCAATTAATTATGTTAAATTAACTTTTTTTGTTGCACTTAATTATGTTAAACTAACAAGTTATGATTTATCAAATTATATTAAATTAACATTTTGTGTTTCACTAAATTATGTTAAATTAACATTTTGTCTTTCACTGAATTATGTTAAATTAACATTTCGTGTTTTACAAAATTATGTTAAATTAACAATTTGTCTTTCACTGAATTATGTTAAATTAATATTTTGTGTTTCACTAAATTATGTTTAATTAACATTTTGTCTTTCATTGAATTATGTTAAATTAATATTTTGTGTTTTACTAAATTATCCTTAATTAACAATTTGCTTTTCACTGAATTATGTTAAATTAACATTTCGTGTTTTATCAAATTATGTTAAATTAACATTTTGTGTTTCACTAAATTATGTTAAATTAACATTTTGTGTTTTACTGAATTATGCTAAATTAACATTTTGTGTTTTACTAAATTATGCTAAATTAACATTTTGTGTTCCACTAAATTTTGTTAAATTAACTTTTTTTTTTTGCACTTAATTATGTTAAACTAACAAATTATGATTTATCAAATTATGTTAAATAAACATTTTGTGTTTCACTTAATTATGCTAAATTAACATTTTGTGTTTCACTAAATTATCTTAAATTAACATTTTGTCTTTCACTGAATTATGTTAAATTAACATTTCGTGTTTTACAAAATTATGTTAAATTAACAATTTGTCTTTCACTGAATTATGTTAAATTAACTTTTCGTGTTTTAACAAATTATGTTAAATTAACATTTTGTGTTTCACTAAATTATGTTAAATTAACATTTTGTCTTTCATTGAATTATGTTAAATTAATATTTTGTGTTTTACTAAATTATCCTTAATTAACAATTTGTCTTTCACTGAATTATGTTAAATTAACTTTTCGTGTTTTATCAAATTATGTTAAATTAACATTTTGTGTTTCACTAAATTATGTTAAATTAGCATTTTCTCTCTCACTGAATTATGTTAAATTAACATTTCGTGTTTTATCAAATTATGTTAAATTAACATTTTGTCTTTTACTAAATAATGTTAAATTAACTTGTTTTTTGTTGCACTTAATTATATTAAACTAACAAATTATGATTTATCAAATTATGCTAAATTAACATTTTGTGTTTTACTAAATTATGCTAAATTAACATTTAGTGTTTCACTAAATTATGTTAAATAAACATTTTGTGTTTCACTAAATTATGTTAAATTAACATTTCGTGTTTCACTAAATTATGTTAAATAAACATTTTGTCTTTCACTGAATTATGCTAAATTAACATTTTGTGTTTCACTAAATTATGTTAAATTAACATTTTGTCTTTCACTGAATTATGTTAAATTAACATTTTATTTTGCACTAAATTATGTTAAATTTACATTTTGTGTTTTTGCATAATTATGCACTTAATTATGTTAAACTAACAAATTATGATTTATCAAATTATGTTAAATTAACATTTTGTGTTTCACTAAATTATTTTAAATTAACATTTTAACTTTCACTGAATTATGTTAAATTACCATTTTGTGTTTTACTAAATTATGTTAAATTAACAACTTGTCTTTCGCTGAAATATGTTAAATGAACATTTCGTGTTTTATCAAATTATGTTTAACTAACATTTTGTGTTTCACTAAACTATGTTAAATAAACATTTTGTCTTTCACTGAATTATGTTAAATTAACATTTTGTGTTTCACCAAATTATGTCAAATAAACATTTTGTGTTTCATCTAATTATGCTAAATTAACATTTTGTGCTTCTCTAAATTATGTCAAATTAACATTATGTGTTTCAATTAATTATGTTAAATTAACTTTTTTTGTTGCACTTAATTATGTTAAACTAACAAGTTATGATTTATCAAATTATATTAAATTAACATTTTGTGTTTCACTAAATTATGTTAAATTAACATTTTGTCTTTCACTGAATTATGTTAAATTAACATTTCGTGTTTTACAAAATTATGTTAAATTAACAATTTGTCTTTCACTGAATTATGTTAAATTAATATTTTGTGTTTCACTAAATTATGTTTAATTAACATTTTGTCTTTCATTGAATTATGTTAAATTAATATTTTGTGTTTTACTAAATTATCCTTAATTAACAATTTGCTTTTCACTGAATTATGTTAAATTAACATTTCGTGTTTTATCAAATTATGTTAAATTAACATTTTGTGTTTCACTAAATTATGTTAAATTAACATTTTGTGTTTTACTGAATTATGCTAAATTAACATTTTGTGTTTTACTAAATTATGCTAAATTAACATTTTTTGTTCCACTAAATTTTGTTAAATTAACTTTTTTTTTTTGCACTTAATTATGTTAAACTAACAAATTATGATTTATCAAATTATGTTAAATAAACATTTTGTGTTTCACTTAATTATGCTAAATTAACATTTTGTGTTTCACTAAATTATCTTAAATTAACATTTTGTCTTTCACTGAATTATGTTAAATTAACATTTCGTGTTTTACAAAATTATGTTAAATTAACAATTTGTCTTTCACTGAATTATGTTAAATTAACTTTTCGTGTTTTATCAAATTATGTTAAATTAACATTTTGTGTTTCACTAAATTATGTTAAATTAGCATTTTCTCTCTCACTGAATTATGTTAAATTAACATTTCGTGTTTTATCAAATTATGTTAAATTAACATTTTGTCTTTTACTAAATAATGTTAAATTAACTTGTTTTTTGTTGCACTTAATTATATTAAACTAACAAATTATGATTTATCAAATTATGCTAAATTAACATTTTGTGTTTTAGTGTTTCACTAAATTATGTTAAATAAACATTTTGTGTTTCACTAAATTATGTTAAATTAACATTTCGTGTTTCACTAAATTATGTTAAATAAACATTTTGTCTTTCACTGAATTATGCTAAATTAACATTTTGTGTTTCACTAAATTATGTTAAATTAACATTTTGTCTTTCACTGAATTATGTTAAATTAACATTTTATTTTGCACTAAATTATGTTAAATTTACATTTTGTGTTTTTGCATAATTATGTTAAATTAACATTTTTTGTTTCACTATATTATGTGAAATTAAAATATTATGTTTCACTATTCAAATATGTTTAAAATGGAAATAATATAAAATAAAATTTAAATGTTAGCATAAAATGTAATGTTATAAATTACATTAATTTTTAGTAATTTTAAATAAAAACCTTGCTGTAACCCCTAAACAAACAACTGTTAATTAAGTTTTGCTTAAACTTTGTTTGATTGAACATGACTGGCAGCAGCTGCACTGGTTCCATGTTGTCTGAACTTTCTTCGCAAGTTAACGAATTGAAATGACGCTGCTTTTATGCAAAATCCACGACAACATAATACACATCTTGTCAAAGCAATTATATCAGTGCAAATACCATAAAGCGTATGACGGTGGTTGTAACTCAGTGACTATAGTAGTTCTGCGTTAATTTGTAGCATAATTTTAGACACTACTTTTGTAGCTAGTACAACTTACGAAGTATCAAATAATGCTTTAAGTAAGTTTTTGTATAAAAATATTTTTTAAACCCATATTTTTTATATATATAACATCCATTGCACTTCAAATTGGAGTTGTTCCAATAATTCGTTTGGCTGTGACTTGCATTCGTTTGTGCGCCTAAAAATATGCTTTGTTTTTGGCATGCTTTAAATTGGCCACTTTGCAACGTCTGCATGCAGCTTACAAAAGAGCCTTGTCCTTGTTAGCTATGTTGCCATATCACAGGCCACACACACATAAAAGCACTTTTTTTATATATAAAGACCGACCGACCATTTTGTTCATGTGGTACTATTCTATATATTTTTTTATATATGTGTTTTTTTATCCTTAATCACTTGTAATAAATATTGCACTTTATCTTATTTGTTTTAAAGGTCCTGTATGTTGTGCCGTAATAAATTGCGGCGATTTGAATTCGATGGGCTGCAATTTTTCGATTTTATGCGAATTTTTTCGTTTGCCATTTTTTTTACAATTTATATAGAAATGGTTAAAGTTAAATGGATCTACATATTGCAAACCATTAAATATATGATGACGACGCTTTTTTAACTTTAACGAAAAATTGAAAAAGACGTTAAATATAACATAGCATTAACTACTAATTTAACATAGAATAACAACAAATATTTCAAAAAATATGGTAATTAATGTTAATTTATTAACAAAAAATGGAACTTTAACATAAATTAGTGAAACATAAAACTTTAATTTAACATAATGTAGTGAAAGACAAAACGTCAATTTAACATAATATATTGAAACATAAAATGTTAATATAACATATTTTCGTGAACCATAAAATGTTAATTTAACATTAATAGTGAACGACAAAATGTTAATTTAACATAATTTATTATAAAACAAACTGTTAATTTAACATAATATAATAGATGACAAATTGTTAATTTCACAAAATTTAGTCAAACACAAAATGTTATTTTAACATGGTATATTAAAACATATAATTATTTTAACATTATTTATTTTAACTTAATTTAGTGATTCACAAAAAGTTAATTGAACATTATTTAGTGAATACGAAATGTTATTTTACCATATTATAATGAAAAAAAAAAATGTAAATTTAACATAATATGGTGCAAGACAAAATGTTAAATCAACATAATTTAGCGAACAAGAAAATGTTAACGTAATATAATTTTGTGATGCACAAAAGGTTAATTTAACATAATTTAGTAAATACGAAATCTTAAATTTTATTAATTTTGCATAATTTAGTATTACACATAATTTTATTTTTTATAATTTATTGAAACATTATTAAGAAATGAAAAGTGATAAACGATTCGATTTTTCAGTTTTTTTAAATGTTTTTTTTTACTCTTCTTTTACACTTTTGATACTCAAAGTCACGGAGGGGACATATTTCAAGTATAATTTATTTTTTGGAATATCTACTTAAATCCACTGCACACAGACTTTATACATTGTACAGTAAAATTCATTTCCTACGTTTTGTGATTAATATCACTACGAGCCGCCATGTCCTTGGCCAAACCGGGATTCGAACCGGAGACATTTAGAATATAAGCCCAGCGCGCATACCTCGGGACTAATTCAATAAACAGCTCAAATATTGCTACGTTTCTCGTAGAAATTTGAAAAGGTAGTATATTGGTAAAAAGTAGTATAATTTCAAGAGTACAAAATTCCCAAAATATTAATTCTTAAATAGTACTATTTTCTCCAAAGTATTGATATTAACATTAAATATGAAAAAGTATCCAATTTTAAAGAGTAAATATAAAAAAAAAAATAATAAATAAATAAAATTTTTAAAGGTAGCATATTTTAAAGTGGAACAACTACAAAAGTTGTAAAGAAATAGTAAATTTTAAAATGAAGTTATTATGAAAAAGTATTAAGTTTGAAAAGTTGTAAATATTGAAAATGTAGTAAGTTTTAAAAAGTACCTCTAAATTCTTCAAAATATTGGGATATTAAAAAGTATAAAATTTTAAAAAATAGTAAATTTTGAAAAAAATGTACAACTTTCATAGTAATAAATTTGAAAAAGTAGTAAGTTTTAAAAAGTAGTAAGTTTTAAAAAGTAGTACATTTTTAAAAATAGTACATTTTTAAAAGAACTAAAATTTTCAAAAAATTGATATTTTAAAAAGTATAAAATTTTCAAAGATAGTAAACTTTGAAAAAATATAGTCCACTTTCAAAAGTAATAAATTTGAAAAAGTAGTAAATTTCAAAAAGGAGTACTTTTTTAAAAATAGTACATTTTTAAAAACGGTACATTTTTAAAAATATTACATTTTTAAAAATAGAAAATTTTTAAATGACTAAATTCTTTAAAAAATTGATATTTTAAATAGTATAAAATTTAAAAAGTAGTTAATTTGAAGAAAATTTTTAATTATATATAAAAAAAGTAGTAAAGTTAAAATAGTAGTAAATTTTAAAAAGTTGTAAAAAAGTATAACAATTTTAAAAGTTAGTAAATTCGAAAAAATAGTAAATGTTAAAACGTAGTAATTTTGAAAATGTACTAAAATTTAAAAAGTTGTAAATATTGAAAATGTAGTAAATTTTAAAAAGGAACCTTTTAAATTCGTCAATATGTTGATATATTAAAAAGTATAAAATTTTAAAAGATAGTAAATGTTAAAAAGTAATCATTTTTCAAAAGTAATCAATTTGAAAAAGTAGTAAATTTTAAAAAGTAGTACATTTTTAAAAATAGAACATTTTTAAAAATAGTACATTTTTTAAACAACAAAAATCTGGATGGAAAATGGTAAAATATCCATTTTTCATCCAGATTTTTGTTGTTTTAAAATGTACTATTTTTAAAAAAGTACTACTTTTTAAAATTTACTACTTTTTCAAAAGTAAAAAATTTAAAAAATTAGTTAATTTGAAGAACATTTGAAATTAAATATTAAAAAAGTAGTAAATTTAAAATAGTAGTAAACTTTAAAACGTAGTATTTTTGAAAAGGAAGTAAATTTTGTAAATAACAAAATTGCTACTTCGAAAAGTATACAATTTCAAAAAGTGTAAAATTGGAAAAAGTATTAAAATTTGAATAAATTGCAAATGTCCAAAAGAATTAAATTTTAATAGATAAAACATTTTAAAATGCAGCAAATTGTAAGTAGGAAGTTTTGAAAAGAGGTAAATTTCGAAAAGGATATTTTTAAAAGAGGTAAAGTTTTAAAAGTACCTATAGGGTTTTTCAACAGGCACGCTACAAAAGTAGAGCGACAGGGACAGCAAACGACGCCATATTTCTTGCCGCTCTTTTGACATTTCTCTTCAGTAATGTTTGCCATTTCATGATGGCAAGATATACGAATTCGAATTTCGGTAGTACATTTTAATAATTTCGACTCGTTGTTGGCTCGTATATCTTTCCATCATGAAATGGCAAACCTTACTGAAGAGAAATGTCAAAAAAGCGGCAATAAATGTGGCGTCGTTCTACTTTTGTAGCGTCCCTGTTGAAAAACCCTTGAAAAAAAACTTTTGTAGCGCACTTATTGAAAAACCCTTTACTACATTCTCCAAAATATCAGTATTTTAAAAAGTATAAAATTTTAAAAAGTAGTTAATTTGAAGAAATGGCAAATTTGAGATAGAAGTAAATTGGAATTTTAAATAAAGATTGATGTTCAATTTTCATTTTATATTAATTTGAATACCTTTTTTTTGTTATATTTTACATTTTATAAATATGTTTTGTTAACTTTTTCATTTTATATAAAAATTATGCACTTTTTTGTAAAAATTTTGAATTAAAGTTAAATTTTAAAAATTATAATTTGAATGAAAAATTTATATTTTATGTGGCACTATGAAATATTCGCCTCTAAAGTATAAATATTTTTGTAAAATTAATATTTAATTTAACATTTAAATATTATGATGTTTGTATTTTGAATAATAGCGTTAAATATTTTAATATTTTCTCCTCAAAAATTATAGCCTTTCACTCTAAATATAAATTCAACTACAATGCGGTTTAGTTTTCAAAATATTGAATTATATTTGGCATATTATAAATGAATTTATCACAAAACACAGCTGCGTTTTACACCGCATAATTACAATCATTGTACAAGTCTGATTCATTACATTACAATTAAATTACAATCAAATTATAAAACGCCATTGCGTGAATTTACAAAATTCCAAAATATTGCAACCACAAATAACACAAAAAAGCAAACATTCGGCAGCTGAAATATTAGCAAACACATTGGTGAATAATGTAAATATAATTGCGGTGGCATTGGTGAAAATTTCGTTAATTTAGATATCATTTTTAAATGTGACTAATAGTTGGTCAAATAAAATTAAATTAAATAAAATAAATAAATTTATTTGCATTTTGAGGCAACATTCAGCAAATAACTGGTTTTATGGTAAACTCATTGAACATTTTTATTAAATATAATTATATTAAAATTTAATTAAAATGTTCACACTTTATTGAAATTACATATATTGGAAAATGTTACTATACATATTTTTTTCTAAATATATATTACGATATAGAGTTTTAAAGAGGATATATGGAACTATATAACAAAATATATAAATAATTTTTAAAATTTTTTATTCACTATCACTATGGTATCATTGAAAAGAAAAGATTTCAAGGAATCTATGTGGCGAATATAAAGACAATCTGTATATAGTTTCTGAACACTTTTTTTTTGAAAAAGAAGAAAAATAAAAAAAAAAAAATTGAAAAAAAAAGTTAAAATTTGATTGAATATATCTAAATAAGTATTAACCTTCTCATCATGAAACTTTTACCTAATATACAATAGTTTTATGTACTTATGCTTCATTAAAACATTTTTAAGAATATATTTATTATAAAGTGAGATATACCGGTTTTAATCTAAGTCCCTTGAAAAAATTTGTATTTTTGGAAAAAATGCTGCCCTGCACATATACTTCGCCGGGCAAAAATAAGTGAGAGTCAAAAATAAGTAGAAATAACTCGTCCTTAAAACTGCTTACTTAAAATTTGACTTTCGACTTTGAAAACTTTTCTGCAGGGGGTCAAAATAAAAAAAAAATTAAAAAACTTTAACTTTGACCAGTGTTGCCAGATTGCTTAAATATATTTCGGATAAGTTTTATCATTTAAAACATTCTCAGTAATGTTATCTATTAAAAAAATATAACAAAAGTACATGTTACTGAAGAAACAAAATACTTACGGAGATTTCCGTAAAAGTCGAAATTTCCAAAAAGAAAAAAATGAAAAAATCGGAAATTTAAAATTTACAATTTTATATTTACTAAACCACTTGAGATATTTTAAAATGGTTTTCAGTTTATGATTTATGTGTTTATTGTGTATAAAAGTCTCTTACACATATTTTGATTTCATGATAAAATGTACTATCTATGTAAAAATATGTGAAGTAAAGTTTTCAAAAATTAAAAAAAAATCATGTTCAAGTCTATATCTTTAAAACTAAACAAGATATTTTCTCATCTAACCACATTTTTTAGATAGAATGTAAGCTTTCCATAAAAAGAAGAATTTTAAAAATCGGATAACTTTTGGATTTTATACAATTTTTGAAAGATTTTTTATGAAAAAATGTTCAACTTTACTGATTTTTATCTCCATAACTTTTAAAGATACAAACTCCAATTTCAAAACTTAAGTTCTCTCAAGTTCTCTCTCTCTCAAGTTCTCTCTGTTTTAAATTTTATCGGTTGAGTGGTTTCGACAATACTGAATTTCACCCGATTTAAGAGCGTTTGGGCACACTTTGCTGCGTCTAATATCGAAAAGATAATTTCATTATTTTCCTCTTGTTCGAATTTTAAAAACAAAACAAAATAATGGGAAATAGAAAAATGGGTCATATCTCAAAAACCAGAACCAATTTGACAAAGCTGATGCGATTTTCGGAATCAGGGCCACAAATGTATCCAATATTTTCTGACTGCACCATGTCAAATTTTAAATTTTGTCAGGCAGTGTTATCAATTAATAGAATTTTATTGGCCCGGTAAAAAAAAAATATATATAATTTGTATAAAAACCAGTACTTGTTAAACTTTTCTATTATAATTTAAACTTTAAATAAATCGAAATCTTTTTAAAATGAACGTACAAGGCAAATTTAACACATTCAAATTTTAGTATAAATAAAGTATTTTTATTAATTGTTTATTATATTTAAAATTATTATTAAAATTATAATTACAATTATAATTTAAATTATTTATAAATTATAATTTAAATTATAATTTAAATTATAATTAAAATTAAAGGGTTTTTCAACACGGACGCTACAAAAGTAGAGCGACAGGGACAGCAAACGACGCCATATTTCTTGCCGCTCTTTTAACATTTCTCTTCATTAAGGTTTGCCATTTCATGACTTTTGTATCGCTTTTATTGAAAACCCTTTATAATTAAAATTATAATTAAAATTAAAATTATGATTAAAATTATAATTAAAATTATAATTAGAGATATTGAAAATATGTACAAAAAGTTACATTAAAACAAAAACCGAAATCTAAACCGATACCGTAACATGAAACACTGAAACTGGAACATAATCTGGAGTTTGAACTTGAAGTTCAAGTTGAGGGACTGAACCTGAGACTGGAACAGGAACTAAAAGTAGATACGGAACTGGAACAGAAACAAGAACTGTAAAAGGAACTGGAACAACAACTAGAACAGGCACTGGAATAGGAACTGTAACATAAACTCAAACAGGAATTGGAACAGAAACAGGTACTGGAACAGGAAATGTAACCGGAACTACAACCGGAACTGAAACAGGACCTTCTTAAGAAACTGGATCAGAAACAGAAAGTGGAACATGAACTGGGACAGGAACTGGAAACGGAACTGGAACCGGAACTGGAACCGAAATTGGAACAGAAATTGGAACTGGAATTGGAAATGGGAAAGGAACTTTAACAAGGACAGGAACTGGAACTAGATACGGAACTGGAACAGTAACTGGGATAGGGATAGGGATTGAAACAGGAACTGGAACAAAAACAGGACCTGTTTAAGAAACTGGATCAGAAACAGAAACTGGAACATGAACTGGGACAGAAACTGGAAACGGAACTGGAACCGGAACTGGAACAGAAATTGGAACAGGAATTGGAACAGGAATTGGAAATGGAAAAGGAACTTTAACAAGGACAGGAACTGGAACTAGATACGGAACTGGAACAGTAACTGGGATAGGGATTAAAACAGGAACTGGAACAGAAACAGGAACTGTAAAAGGAACTCGAACAAGGACTGGAACAGTAACTAGAACAAACACTAGAATAGGAATTGGAGCAGAAACCAAAACTGGAATAGTATCTGGGACAGGAACAGGAACTGGAACTAGAATAGTATCTGGGGCAGAAGCAGGAACTGAAACCGAAACTGCATCAGAAAATGTAACAGAAACTGGATCAGAAACTGGAATAGCAACTAGAACAGGAACTGAAACAGAAACTGAAATTGGAACAGAAACCGGAACTGGAACTGGAATAGTATCTGGGAAAGATGCACGAACTGAAACAGGAACTGGAACTGTAAAAGAAACTGGAACAGGAACTGTAAAAAACTGTAACAGAAATTGGGACAGGAACAGCAAATGGAACGGGAATTGAAACAAAAACTGGAACAGGAACTGGAATATGAACTGCACCCAGAAAAAGATACTATATAAATAATAGTTTTTTACTATTAAAAATAGTCAATAGGTAAATTATTATTTTAATCGGAAAATACCATTAAATACCATGACAGTGCCATTGAGTTTATATGAAAATTTTTATTTTTTGTATACTATTAAATCAATAATTGTCCTATTGATCGATTTTAATGGGATTTGAGGGAATTTTTTTCTGGGTGTGGAACAAGAACTAGAACTGGAACAAGAACTGAAATAGGCAGTGATGCCAACTTGGTGGGTTTCCCGCTAAATCTGGTGGGTTTTAAGAAATAAAACGCGATAACAAATTGTACGGTGGACAGTGCACCCAGAAAAAAATTCACTCAAATCCCATTAAAATTGGTCAATAGGACAATTATTGAATTAATAGTATACAAAAAAGTAAATCTTTTCGTATAAACTCAATGGCAATATCATGGTATTTTCTAGTATTTAATGGTAATTTCCAATTAAAATAATAATTTATCCTATTGACTATTTTTAATAGTAAAAAAATATTATTTATATAGTATTTTTTTCTGGGTGTGGGTTTTTTTGGTGGGTTTTTAGTTACGACACAGTGTGTTTTTATAATTTAGCGGCATTTTTTTTATTAAATTTAACTTAATTTATATTTTTTATATTGTTTAATAGTTCCTTGAACTGCAACACAGAGGTGATTGTAGGTTTGAGGACCGAAGTTCCTAACGGTTCGATTGTATAAAGACGGATTCGGGCCTAATCCATTTCGGGATGTGTTGCATTTCGTTATGTTTTCTATTCCTTAAAATCTGTAACTTGGAATTTAAATAAAATAAGAAAAGCATTTTCTACAATATGCATATCGTCGAGGTGGATAATTTTTACAAAAACTTTTTTTTATATATATTTTTGTTAATACTATAAAAATACCATGTTCTCATTAATGTATGCCAATGTCAGTCTAATAGATTAGAAACTCTCCGGATATAAAAGTATTTTTGTAAACCTATTATTGACAAAGTTGTTGGTGACTTCTGCAATGACGATATGTTCGAATTAAATTAAGAATAATCGCAAAATAGACAAAACTTGAACCGATGCCACAATGAATCGCATTTTTCTCGGATTGAGTTTAAGAATTATTCGATAATTCTAAGTGCTTCGAGACATGGCAGACTGAAGTCAGTTTTGTCTGAATAATCTTGTTGTCCTTAATTATTAAACTAAGTTCCTAGTTAAATGTAAATGCAAATAAAATCAATGTAAAACCATCTGTCTTTTATTAAATTAATTTTCTTCAATTACTAAAAAGAACAATGAATATATAAAATAACAAAAAAATACATATTTTATATACTCAATATAAATATTTTTAAAATCCTAAAATCGATTGACCCAATTTGTGCAGAAGGATTAAAAATACATATTCATGACCAGATCATATTTGTCAAGTAAAATAAAATACATTATTATTTTAATGTAACATTCTTACGTTATTTGTCATTGTGAACAAACAGTGTATAAAAATTAAAAAAATGTATGAAAACGGTGGGTTTTGCTTAAAAAAACGGGTTTCTTGCCACGATTTGGTGGGTTTTGATTTTGAAAAGTTGGAAACACTGGAAATAGGAACTGTAAATGTTGTTGATGTAGCCGCGGCAGCTCAGTGGTTAGTGCGTTGGACTGCGAGCCGAAAGGTCCCCGGTTCAAGCCTGGACTGGGGCTAACAACATCTTTTCATAGAAACATTTTTCTATACCGTGCTACCTATCGTCAATAAATGGCAAACCTGCGAGTAAAACATTGCCTAAGAAAAGCTCTCATCCGCCGTTCGGATTCGGCAATAAACTGTAGGTCCCACGACTTTGAGTACAAATATAACACGCACAGCTCAAAATGGTGAGAGAGCTCGGCCTAAGTTCTTATAGGACTTAGTGCCAAACTATAATAAATGGAATTGAAACTGGAACACCGAGTGTGATGGAATTGAAATCCGTTAGTGACACTCTGAAAAAGAAGTGGTCAGTATGAAAAATTATATATATTCTTATTCGGCCTTACCTTTTCAGTCGATTTATCAGTCTGTTCGTCAATTTAAATCAAAATTAAAAATTTATCTTAATGTCAAATTGTAAATTTTGTCTGTTTCTTAAATTTCCTAAACTTTTGTAATAGTTTCATTTTTTCTAATAGTTACATCTTTTATTCTGTTACATTTTTCATAATAGTTACAGTTCGTGCTGTCTTACAAATGTCATTCCCTATTTAGCTTACTTTACATTTCCATTGTTTTCAATTATTCTTTGTTCTACAATCCACTATATAATCAGTTTTTATTACAGCTTCTTCCCTAAACAAATGCTGCTGTCATTTTCATTCCACTCTCGCTTTTGCCCTACATTTGACTGCCTACATTGGAGGGCGATACAAGGGGGAATAAAAAGTACTATCATACATAAAAATAAGATACACGTTAGCAGTAATATTGCGCAATTGACTTTAAAACAAATGAAAAATCAATACAGTGTTTTATATAGTTACTTTTCTTTTTTTATTTATTTTTTGCTTTTTTATCTTTTTTAACTTTTTCTTTTTTATTTTTTATTTTTTTTCTTTTTTTTTCTTTTTATTCTTTTTATTTAATTTTTTTCTTATTGCTTTACAGAACTCACATGAGTTTTACATACGTTGTGGCTTGAGACCGACAACATCATCCTTTCGTTATTTTACTCTATGCTGTGCTACTATTTTCCCTCAAGTTTCTTTACATATTTCTCTATTTCATCTACATATTATGCTTGTGCAAATATATTGCTTGATAGTTACATTTCTATTCACGAAACTACTGCAATTTCTACAACAATTTTGAAACACATTTCGAGTTATATTTCTACACCCACTTTAGTCTCAATTTATAATGATTTGTGTCTTGAATTCAATTTCTAGTTTTCTTCATCTACTTTTTTTCACCATCTACTTATTTTTATTAGTATTATATTTCTATTGCTATTTCGAACTCTTCTACTCTCCTACTTCTTTTATTAGTTTTACTGAAATGAGAAGTATTTGTTAAATAGACAAACATTTCCCATTTCTATTACTGTTTTACTGTTTAGTCTATCATTTCTACTGATATTTCGACTTTTGCTAATTTGACTTTTACTCCTACGTCTACTACAACACTTTTCGTAATTCCACAACTATTTTATCTTTCACATTTATTTCTTTTCCTTCTTTTTAGTCTTTTACATATACTTCCACTTATAGATTTACTCCCAATTCTACAAATATTTGTCCTACAATATTTACACTGAAAAATTATCCACTAAATACTCGTATTATATGCATTAATGTTCGTAAAACTACGAAATAGTTTATACATTAATAATATTTGTGTAGACTACGGATGTATATCTGAAATAAAGAAAAAGCATAATACGTAGGTGAAAGCGATCAACAAAATTATTCATACATAAATACCTATATTATTAATATTGTAAAGTTACGAAATATTAAATACATAATACGGGTATTCATTTCACTTCGTATCTACTGCGTATATGCGTATGTTATAAAAATTATAAGCTTTATAGTGTTCAATTTTTACGAAATACGCATATACGCAGGCGATACGAAGTGAAATGAATACCCTTAATATAAAAAAACTTCGTAAAACTTATATATGATATAATTCATAGATAAAATTTTTAATTTAACAAAAGAAAATATTTACAAAAATTAAAAATACTAATGTTAATATTATATGTGTATAATTTTTACGAAATACACATATTCGCAGGCGATACGAAGTGAAATGAATACCCGTAATATAAAAAACGTCGTAAAACTTATACATCATATAATTCGTAGATAATTTTTTATAATTTAACCAAAGAAAATATTTACAAAAATTAAAAAAAAAACAATTGTAGAATTCTTCGCCGTAATCTTCGCCGTAATCTTCGCCGTAATCTTCGCCGTAAAATTCTACTCCATAGAACGCTTTCCCGTAGGATTCTTCCCGGTAGAATTCTTCCCGTAGAATTCATCTCGGTAGAATTATTCCAGGTAGAATTCTTTTTCGTAGTCTTCTTCCCCGTAGAGTTTTGCCCAGTAGAAGTTTTAGTGTGGTGAGTTTAGATGTGGTGAATTTTGGTGTACTGAGTTTTAGTGTGGTGAGTTTTAGTGTACTGAGTTTTAGTGTGGTGAATTTTATGTGGTTGAATTTTATTGTGGTTAGTTTTTGTGTGGTGAATTTTAGTGTACTGAGTTTTAGTGTGGTGAGTTTAAGTGTACTGAGTTTTAGTGTGGTGAATTTTAGTGTGGTGAATTTTTTTGTAGTGAGTGTTTGTATGGTGACTTTTTTTGTGGTGAGTTTTAGTGTGGTGAGTTTATTTTTCTTTATCCTTTAGTTAAGAGTTTAGTTTTGTGAATTTTAGTGTAGTGAATTTTTATGTGGTGAATTTTATTGTGGTGAGTTTTGGTGTAGTGAATGTAAGTGTGGTTAATTTTATTGTGGTGAGTTTTAGTGTGGTGTATTTTTATGTGGTGAATTTTATTGTGGTTAGTTTTAGTGTGGTGAATTTTAGTGTACTGAGTTTTAGTGTGGTGAGTTTTAGTGTACTGAGTTTTAGTGTGGTGAATTTTAGTGTGGGGAATTTTAGTGTGGTGAATTTTTTTGTAGTGAGTGTTTGTGTGGTGAATTTTTTTGTGGTGAGTTTTAGTGTGGTGAGTTTATTTTTCTTTATCCTTTAGTTAAGAGTTTAGTTTTGTGAATTTTAGTGTAGTGAATTTTTATGTGGTGAATTTTTTTGTGGAGAGTTTTGGTGTAGTGAATGTCAGTGTGGTTAATTTTATTGTGGTTAGTTTTAGTGTGGTGAGTTTAAGTGTGGTGAATTTTAGTGTGGTGAATTTTTATGTGGTGAATTTTATTGTGGTGAGTTTTAGTGTATTGAGTTTTAATGTGGTTAGTTTTAGTGTGGTGAATTTTAGTGTGGTGAATTTTTTTGTGATGAGTTTTAGTGTGGTGAGTTTATTTTTCTTTATCTTTTTTTTTGTTTTTCCTTTAGTTTAGAGTTCAGTTTTGTGAATTTTAGTGTAGTGAATTTTTATGTGGTGAATTTTATTGTGGTGAGTTTTAGTGTAGTGAATGTTACTGTGGTTAATTTTATTGTGGTTAGTTTTAGTGTGGTGAATTTTTTATGGTGAGTTTTAGAGTGGTGAGTTTTAGTGTGGTGAATTTTAGTGTGGTGAGTTTTAGTGTACTGAGTTTTAGTGTGGTGAGTTTTAGTATACTGAGTTTTAGTGTGGTGAGTTTTAGTGTGGTGAATTTTAGTGTGGTGAGTTTTAGTGTGGTGAGTTTTAGTGTGGTGAGTTTTAGTGTGGTGAGTTTATTTTTCTTTATCTTTTTTTTTGTTTTTCCTTTAGTTTAGAGTTTAGTTTTGTGAATTTTAGTGTAGTGAATTTTTATGTGGTGAATTTTATTGTGGTGAGTTTTAGTGTAGTGAATGTTAGTGTGGTTAATTTTAGTGTGGTGAGTTTAGGTGTGGTGAATTTTGGTGTGGTGAGTTTTAGTGTGGTGACTTTTAGAGTGGTGAGTTTTAGTGTGGTGAATTTTAATTTGGTGAGTTTTAGTGTACTGAGTTTTAGTGTGGTGAGTTTTAGTGTAGTGAATTTTAGTGTGGTGAATTTTTTTGTGGATAATTTAAGTGTGGTGAATTTTTTTGTAGTGAGTTTTAGTCTGGTGAGTTTGTTTTTCTTTATCTTTTTTTTTTGTTTTCCTTTAGTTTGGATTTTAGTTTTATGTTATTGCTTTTGTTTTTGTATTTTTGCTCTTGTTTTGTTTTGTGCTTTTGTTATTTTTGCTTTATCATAATCTGAACAATTACCTGGAAAAAATTATCTGGGCATGATCATGTATTCCCCAATATGGTAAGTTTCCACTACGGTGTATACAAAACATTCGTATATTTACGAAAAAGCATTTCTTGAATTGGTACAGCGATTTTTTTCAGTCTCCTATTTCTTTTTCAATTTCTACTGCTATTTTTACGCTTCTTCGTCTTTTATTGTCTTCATTCTACAAAGTATAAGTTTCTCGACTATGTTCGCAGCACTATTTAATTTTTTTTTATTCCTTTTATCTTATTTTATTCAATTTTTTTTTGTTAAATGTTCTCAGTCCTTTGAATTTTGTTTTCTCGATTTTGTTGCCATTATTGTTATTTGCAAAATGTATGGCTTACGTGCCCTGCAGTAAAGTTCTCTACAAACTCTACAAAATATCTGTAGTAGATGTCGGTTGGTTTTTATTTGCATATGGTATGTGTTTTCCTGCATGTTGCATATTTAAATTTTATGCTGTCGTCAGAATGTAAATAATTGTTTATTGTAGTTCCGATGGTTGTTGTTGTTGCAGATTTGTTTGTTAAGTTGGCAACCTTGTTACTCGTTAGCACAACTCAGTTTATATAATATCTATAGAATTCATTTGTAAATCTTGTAGTTTTAGTGGAATTAATTACAACATTGCTGGCAGCTCTTAAATGTTTCATAGTTATTCTGAAGTTTGTTTTGAGAATTTTATTTATACATATTTTTTTAATATTATTTGCTTAAATTATACGATATTATACAAATTTTATTATTCCATATTTTATATAAAAGTAGCCGCGGTAGCTCAGTGGTTAGTGCGTTGGACTGCGAGCCGAAAGGTCCCCTGTTCAAGCCTGGACTGGGGCTAACAACATCTTTTCATAGAAACATTTTTCTATACCGCGCTACCTCTCGTCAGTAAATGGCAAACCTACGAGAGTAAAACCATTGCCTATGAAAAGCTCTCACCCGCCGTTCGGATTCGGCAATAAACTGTAGGTCCCACCACTTTGAGTACATATATAACACGCACAGCTCAAAATGGTGAGAGAGCTCGGCCGAAGTTCTATACAGGACTGTAGCGCCAAACTATTATTATTATAGATAAATAAAAACGAGTTGGGAAAGTTAGGTCACATGGGTAAGTTCGGTCACATGGGGCGGATTTTTATAGTCGGTCGGGCCCGACTATGGAATACCCTACACCTTTGGTGGGGATATTAATTTGGGATATTTAATTGCATACCTTAATTTTAAAGTTTTTAATTATGCTGAACCTCCCCACCCTCAGAATATTATTCACATATCAGAAATTTACGTCTTATATCCCTATAAATTAAAAAAATTATATAAAAGTATAAAAATATTTAAAATTTTGAAAGGCTAATATTTCATAGATTTGATTTTAATAATTTACGGATCAAATTTCCACAATGAAAACCCGGGAAAAAATGAAAAAAAAAAGTGGGCGGACCACGCCCATTTTTGGACCACATATTTTTAGGTGAATTATAACAATACGTTTTAAATTTTATAGCTATATCTTGAATACTTTTCGAGTTATTACTTCCGAAATAGTTATATAAAAGTGACTTGTATGGGAAGTGGGCGTGTCCGTTGACCGATTTGGCTCATTTTCAAACTCAGTTCCTACTTTTGGCTAGAATATATTGAGACGAAATTTCATCGCATTCTGATCAGTATTTCTCAAGTTATTCTGTATTCGGATAGCAAGACAGCAAGACGGACGGACAGACAGACAGACAGACAGACAGACAGACAGACAGACAGACAGACAGACGGACATGGCTAAACGGACTCCGGTAGTGATGCTGATCAAGAATATATATACTTTTCCATACCGGACACGCCTCCTAAGGGGCGTTACAATATATGCGCAAAGTTAATATATCCTGTACCTCATAGGTGTAGGGTATAATTATTTTTCACTTTAGAATACGATTAACACGGATTAACACGCGATATTTTATTTTCAAATACTGAGGAACAATGATACATTAATTGTGAATAAACGAGAATTGTCCCATTTTGCAGCTTTTTAGCGTAAATTTCGTAAAATTGGTGTTTTTGAAAAAAGTCAAATTTTTAAAAATTTACTTTTTTATGGGGAACAGTGATTTACCCCATCAAATTAAAAAAAATATATATATATTTTACAATATTTTTTCTTAAATTCATGGAATCAGTCCATAAAGTATTTGCGTCTTGATGTCGACCACCCTATAACATTTTCTGTCCGCAATATTGTTCGACTTCATATAATTTTTTAAGTTCGCCATTTTTTTTTTTCATTTCTTTTTATTTCCCACTTTAATATAAGAAATACATCATTAAATACATTACTACAATAAATAAAAAATAATAATCTGAAAAATTTTTAAAATTTTTGGCCATAAAAATTAATTATATTCCCAATGTGCAGCGGTTGGAACTCACCTTTTTCGATTTTTTTTTTATTTTATCGACCACTACTTCCAGAGATACAATGCTTCAAAGTTACAAAAATTTCCGTCATGAAATGGCGTCGTTTGCTGTCCCTATAGCTCTACTTTTGTAGCGTCTCTGTTGTAAAACCCTTGAAAAAAACATTTGTAGCGCTCTTATTGAAAAACCCTTTTTATATCTCTAATAATCTCTATTACCTAATTTTTAATATTCCTCTACTTTTTATCAACTTTTACTATATATTTTTCTCAACTTTGTTTCTATTTCAGCTCTAATGTTCATCAACATTTTCTATATTCTATCCAATAGTTTAGCAACAATTTCACTACTTTTGTCTATTTTTTATTCCACTTTTTATCTGCTTTTGTCCCTTTGCTTTCCTTTAAATTTCTCCGAAAAATTTCAGAAAACATCAGAACAACTTTAACTTTAATTCTAAAAGTTTTCGCATCCATTTAGTAGAACATTTTAACTTATATCAAGCCATCCGAACTTTATTGCATTCGTTAACATTGCGCAAAATTCGTGTGCAAAACTTTATGCGCCCAAAAAGTATGCAGTGTCGCGAGACAAACCTCGGAATAGTACGGTGGCGACAGGAAAAAAAGGTGGATACAACATGTCGAAAAAAAAAACAGGTAAATAAAAATAGAGAACTGACAAAACTATTTGACTACTATTTGCACACAGATATTTTTTCTGAAAATTTTTAGCTCATTTATTCATTTTACATATATTCAGTATTTCTATATTTTTCAGTACTCATTCTCAGTGCTCAAGTTTTGATGACATGTTATTTTTTTTAATGTATTTGATATTTTTTGGGTTTTTTTTTGTCGTTAGGTCATTTTATTAATTATTTAAAATTTTAGATCATTATTTGTTGCCGCAATGCATACATTCGTAAATTCTTAATTTTATAAAATCACATATTCAAAATTTTATAAATTTATAAATTAAGGAATTCATTAACTTCATAAATACATAAAATAATAAAATCACAAATTCATAAATTCGTAAATTCATAAATTCATATATTCATAAATTCATAATTTATAAATTCATAAATACATAAATGCACAAATTCATAAATTCATAAAGTCATAAATTTATAAATTCATAAATTCATAAATTCATAAATTCATAAATTCATAAATTCATAAATTAATAAATTCATAAATTAATAAATTCATAATTTATAAATTCATAAATTCATAAATTCATAATTTATAAATTCATAAATTCATAAACTCATAAATTCATAAATTTATAAATTCATAAATTCATAAATTTATAAATTTATAAATTTATAAATTTATAAATTTATAAATTTATAAATTTATAAATTTATAAATTTATAAATTCATAAATTCATTTATAAATTCATAAATTCATAAATTCATAAATTCGAAAATTCATAAATTCTTAAATTCAAAATTTATTAATTTATGAAATTATAAATTCATAAATTCATAAAGTCATAAATTCATAAATTCATAAATTCATAAATTCATAAATTCATAAATTCATAAATTCATAAATTCATAAATTCATAAATTCGTAAATTCTTAAATTCAAAATTCATAAATTCTTTAATTCAAAATTTATAAATTCATAAATTCATAAATTCATAAATTCTTAAATTCTTAAATTCATAAATTCATAAATTCATAAATTCATAAATTCATAAATTCATAAATTCATAAATTCATAAATTCATAAATTCATAAATTCATAAATTCATAAATTCATAAATTCATAAATTCATAAATTCATAAATTCATAAATTCATAAATTCATAAATTCATAAATTCATAAATTCATAAATTCATAAATTCATAAATTCATAAATTCATAAATTTATAAATTTATAAATTCATAAATTCATAAATTCATAAATTCATAAATTCATAAGTTTATAAATTCATAAATTCATAAATTCATAAATTCATAAATTCATAAATTCATAAATTCATAAATTCATAAATTCATAAATTCATAAATTCATAAATTCATAAAATCATAAATTCATGAATTCATAAATAAATAAATTCATAAATTCATAAATTCATAAATACATAAAATCATAAGTTTCTTAAATATTTGTAGAATTTTTTAAATTTATCTAGCTATTAATCTATCCTGAAGTAGATTTGAAAAAAATGTGGAATCTTTGGTGTATTTTTGTCTTTATATATTATATATTTTACTTCCAACACTGCAGTGGAGTTGAAACCAAAAATATGGCATCGCAAGTTAATAAATTTATAAATTTTAGTACATTTGTTTAATCTGAAATTCAAATAGAAAATCGGTTTTAAAAGATATGGACGCGTCTCTCGTCAGTGTTGCCATGGAACGAACAAACATTGTATTAAAAATAAATAAAAATCTTTAAAATAAATACATTTATATTTAATTTATTTTAAAAATATATCTATTTGCTTTTAATAGATTTATGTTTTTGTATGGAAAATAACTAAATTTTACTGCATTACCTCTAAATTTGAATACATTTGTATTCAAAGAACTGCAAAGATAAATTACTACATCTGTTTTAAATTTTACTACATACTGTATTTATTTTAAATAAACAAAATATTTAATATAACTACATACTCATTTAATTTTACTACATTCTGCATTTATTTAAAATTCAAGTCTTTCAAAAAAGATTGTTGTTATTTTATTACCTTAAAGCTAAATTTTAAAATATTACTACATATGGATTCATTTTTACTACATACTGTATTTACATCGAATTTAATGTAAAACTTGAGAATGTTCTTCGTTATCTAACAATGTAGTTGAAAGTAAATTATTTAAAAATTGATTAATTTAAATTGGGTTTTAAGTGGGTAGATAACTTACATCTTCCTCCATACGAAGATCGTCTGAAACTAAATTTAAAGTCTCTTGGCGAGGCAGGGAATACTCTTTTTTTTTATCTACCAAATAGTAGAACTAATTATTTTACAATAGACTGTGTAATTTAGGTAACAACTGACCACAGAATATAATTGTGTGCACGACATATTTACGCAACTATAATACACATACTCGCTGACTAGGAGGTTGTGACAACCTCATGCTCACCAATTTGGAGGTTGTCATAACCTCATGATCACCGATTTGGAGGCTACCACAGCCTCATATTCAATGATTAGGAGATTCCCACAACCTCATATTCATTGATTAGGAGGTTGTCACAACCTGTATTAGCTAAAACTCGGTTATTAATGCTTTTGTTTACATCATTTTTAGGTAATTTTTAAAGACTTTTCATGTCGTTTTTTGGGTCATTTTTAACAAATTTTTAGGTCATCGAATTACGAGCCCTGCTCATTATAGTCTCTTTGAAATAAATATTTTATAATCTCAATATTTAAGATTTTTAAGATTTCTTTTTTTATTTTTTACTTTTTTTTCTAAAACTTCAAATAGAATTGCTCTTTAAATATGAAAAACAAATTCTTACATTTAAGTTCAGTGATGCAAAAGACGTGTGCAACCAAAAAAATATATATTATAAAATACCTTACAGACAGTTCATCAAAATGTCAGAATGTCAGTGAAGCAAAGACGAAAACTTACACGCATAACTAAAGTTCAATGGAATTTAATGTGTTTAATGTGCTCACATAGTGAAGCTGGTCAATGAGTAGCTGTCATGCGTTAGACTACATTTTATTTTTATTTTTTCGTTTTACTATTTTGTCGGTATTGCTTATTTGTTCACTAATTTTTGTTCTGCAGCGCTTTGTAGTGAATTTTCTGCTTGATTTCTTTTTTATAATGCGACTTCCATGCAGCTACAAAAGGTTCAAATATGCTATTTATGCCATTTAAAGAGGCGCTATTTTGTAATGTTTGATTTTAAGTAATTTTATAAATTCAAGAATGTTTCAATTCAAAAATGTACTTTAAATTTACTCTGTCTCTAATTTACCTATATTTCACTCCTACTTCACATCTAATTTACATCAACTTTACATATGTATTACATCTACTTTATTTCTATTTTACTTTTATTATAAGTTATCTATGGTTAATCTATACTTTACCTCTACTTTTCCTCTACATACTTAACCCTGATGTTTTGTTGAAAAGAAATGGACCCATTTAGTCCATATTCCATTTTCTTAAAAAAAAATACTTCGGCAACACAATATTTAAAAAAAAAAATTGTATTTGAATGCTCAACAAGTTATTTGGTTTATTCATTAATGCTGTACTTATCAACCAGGATATTTTTGAAAACATCACACACAGAAAAATGTTTTGTTCCGGCAACCAACTAAATTGAAATCGGAACGATATCGAAGAAAAAAATGATCAAAGTTCGTGATTGCTGCGAAAAATATTGCGATATCGATTTGACAAATGTTTAATTATCGTAGCTTGTCACAGTATTTGACTGTACGCATCAAACTTTTTTATCGAAGTTTTTTGAGAAAGTTTCGAGGCCTCGAAGATCTCCGAGATATGGCAGACTGAGAATCACCAAGTCCGTGATCATGAGGTTGTGACAACCTCCTAATCAATGAATATGAGGTTAGGAGGGAATCTCCTAATCATTGAATATGAGGTTGTGGTAACCTCGAATGGCAGACTAGGAATCACCAAGTCCTTGATCATGAGGTTGTGACAACCTCCTAATCAATGAATATGAGGTTAGGAGGGAATCTCCTAATCATTGGATATGAGGTTGTGGTAACCTCGAAATCAGTGATCATGAGGTTGTGACAACCTCCAAGTTGGTGAGCATCCGTGATCATGAGGTTGTGACAACCTCCTAATCAATGAATATGAGGTTGTGGGAATCTCCTAATCATTGAATATGAGGTTGTGGTAACCTCCAAATCGGTGATCATGAGGTTATGACAACCTCCAAATTGATGAGCATGAGGTTGTCACAAGCTCCTAGTCGGCGAGTATGTGTTGCGTAATTATGTCGTGCACACAATTTAGATGTATTTCTACTAATTACTGCTCTCTGAAAAAAAAAAACACTATAAAAAGATACATGCATCTGCAAGCCTTTGTTTTTTTATTTCTTCATAACCAATAAATAAAAAAGAACAATTTCTATTGGCATATGTTTCGCGTCGTGTTAAAAATATTGAACTGCTCTTATGGATGCTATGCTATTGAAACACCGTGAGCATCCGTGATCATGAGGTTGTGACAACCTCCTAATCAATGAATATGAGGTTGTGGGAATCTGCTAATCATTAAATATGAGGTTGTGGTAACGTCCAAATCGGTGATCATGAGGTTATGACAACCTCCAAATTGGTGAGCATGAGGTTGTCGGCGAGTATATAGTATTATAGTTTCGTAAATATGTCGCGCACACAATTTAGATGTATTTCTACTAATTACTTCTCTCTGAAAAAAAAAAACACTATAAAAAGATACATGTATCTGCAAGCCTTTGTTTTTTATTTCTTCATAACCAATAAATAAAAAAAACTATTTCTATTGGCATATGTTTCGCGTCGTGTTAAAAATGTTGTTGTGAACTGCTCTTATGGATGCTGTATGATGAATGTTTTTTCTATGCTATTGAAACACCGACAATTGGAACCTAGATACCCATGCAAATTGCTAATGCGCTTCTTTTTGTTGTCAAAGTTCATTAAATCCACCAAACTCATACTTTATATAATGAAATGTAGCACCATTTTTGATTTTTCAAATTGCATCAAATACATTTGTTGTTATCATTTGTTGTCTCATGTCGTTAAAATTAACGTACCATTTTTTACTCTTACTGAAATGTTAGTCCGCGCAACTGCACGTTCGGTTGTCGTAACCTCAAAATTGACATCCGTACATTTGTTATGGCGATTGAGTAAGTTGTTGTATCAACAAAATAAATGACGAACGGCAACCTCATGTCTATCAGCAGTTCGGTTGCCAGTTTCTTTTCAAAAAATATTCAACTGTTGCTGTTGAATAATTTTTGATAGTTCAAACGATTCGAAATTCAAATACTCAGCTCTTATAAAAGTTTATTCATGTCAATAACTTTATGACATACGCTAGATCCGCGGTGAAATGTGTACCCCTATTATTTTATTAATATTTATTTCTTAACTAATGAATTTTCTATTGTTTTCGATATGTGTACATTTTTGACGTTTATTTATTTCTGCATGTACCCATAATTGTTGACTGCTGATAGACATGAACTGCTGATAGACATGAGATTGCCATTCATCATTTATTTTGTTGATACAACAACTTACTCAATCGCCATAAAAAATGTACGGATGTCAATTTAGGCAGAATGAAAAATGCAATCATGATGTTACGGCAACCGAACGTGCAGTTGAGCGGACTAACATTTCAGTAAGAGTAAAAAATGGTACGTTAATTTTAACGACATGAGACAACAAATGATGACAACAAATGTATTTCGGTTGCAACAATAATAACAAATCATAAACTTTGAAATTATTTTTAATTTTGACAGCGAGTTGGATATTATTCCAGGCTAAAAATATTAGAAGAATTTAGCTAGGGTTAAAATTTAAATAAATGACTGGTTGATAACGTTGAAAAATAAAAATTAGCCAGTTATTTCGGAAAACAGCTGCTGCCTTGTTGATAAACTACAGCATAAGTGTAGTTGTTATAGTTAAAATAGTTTAAACTATTGTAAACTTTTACTTTACCTCAACTTTATTTCGAACAAACCAGTAGTTTTCATGAATTTTGTCTCTTTTTTTTTACTTTTACTTTATTTCTACTTTGCCTATAATAATCCCTACTATATTTTAACTTAATCAGAAATATACCTCATTAAATCTACCACACATTTTTTTAACTATACCTCTCATTCAAATCTTTTTTTTATGTTCCTATACTTATACTAATTGTTCCTCAGCTCGTCATCTACATTATCTCCACATAAATTCACAAAATCATAAATTCATAAATAAATAAATTATAACATAATATAACATAAAAGCATAAATTCATAAGTTCATAAATGCATACATTCGTAAATTCTTAATTTTATAAAATCACATATTCGAAATTTCATAAATTTATAAATTAATGAATTCATTAACTTCTTAAATACAAAATTTCATAAATTCATAGTTTCATAAATTCATAGTTTCATAAATTCATAAATTCATAAATTCAAAAATTCATATATTCATAAATTCATAAATTCATAAATTCATAAATTCATAAATTCATAAATTCATAAATTCATAAATTCATAAATTCATACATATATAAATTCATAAATTCATAAAATTATAAATTCATAAATTCATAAATTCATAAATTCATAAATTCATAAATTCATAAATTCATAAATTCATAAATTCATAAATTCATAAATTCATAAATTCATAAATTCATAAATTCATAAATTCAAAAACTCATAAATTCATAAACTCATAAATTCATAAATTCATGAATTCATACATTTATGAATTCATAATTTCATAGTTTCATAAATTTATAAATTCATAAATTCATAAATTCATAAATTCATAAATTCATAGTTTCATAAATTCATAAATTCATAAATTCATAAATTCATAAATTCATAAATTCATAAATTCATAAATTCATAAATTCACAAATTCATAAATTCATAAATTCATAAATTCATTAATTCATAAATTCATAAATTCATAAATTCATAAATTCATAAATTCATAAATTCATAAATTCATAAATTCATAAATTTATAAATTCATAAATTCATAAATTCGTAAATTCATAAATTCATAAATTCATAAATCCATAAATCCATAAATTCATAAATTCATAAATTCATAAATTCATAAATTCATAAATTCATAAATTCATAAATTCATAAATTCATAAATTCATAAATTCATAAATTCATAAATTCATAAATTCATAAATTCATAAATTCATAAATTCATAAATTCATAAATTCATAAATTCATAAATTCATAAATTCATACATATATAAATTCATAAATTCATAAAATTATAAATTCATAAATTCATAAATTCATAAATTCATAAATTCATAAATTCATAAATTCATAAATTCATAAATTCATAAATTCATAAATTCAAAAACTCATAAATTCATAAACTCATAAATTCATAAATTCATGAATTCATACATTTATGAATTCATAATTTCATAGTTTCATAAATTTATAAATTCATAAATTCATAAATTCATAAATTCATAAATTCATAGTTTCATAAATTCATAAATTCATAAATTCATAAATTCATAAATTCATAAATTCATAAATTCATAAATTCATAAATTCATAAATTCATAAATTCACAAATTCATAAATTCATAAATTCATAAATTCATTAATTCATAAATTCATAAATTCATAAATTCATAAATTCATAAATTCATAAATTCATAAATTCATAAATTTATAAATTCATAAATTCATAAATTCGTAAATTCATAAATTCATAAATTCATAAATCCATAAATCCATAAATTCATAAATTCATAAATTCATAAATTCATAAATTCATAAATTCATAAATTCATAAATTCATAAATTCATAAATTCATAAATTCATAAATTCATAAATTCATAAATTCATAAATTCATAAATTCATAAATTCATAAATTCATAAATTCATAAATTCATAAATTCATAAATTCATAAATTCATAAATTCATAAATTCATAAATTCATAAATTCTTAAATTCATAAATTCATAAATTCATAAATTCATAAATTCATAAATTCATAAATTCATACATTCATAAATTCATAAATTCATAAATTCATACATATATAAATTCATAAATTCATAAATTCATAAATTCATAAATTCATAAATTCATAAATCCATAAATTCATAAATTCATAAATTCATAAATTCATAAATTCATAAATTCATAAATTTATAAATTCATAAATTCATAAATTCATGAATTCATAAATTCATAAATTCATAAATTCATAAATTCATAAATTCATAAATTCATAAATTCATAAATTCATAAATATATAAATTCATAAATTCATAAATTTATAAATTCATAAATTCATAAATTCATACATTCATAAATTCATAAATTCATAAATTCATAAATTCATAAATTCATAAATTCATACATTCATAAATTCATAAATTCATAAATTCATAAATATATAAATTCATAAATTCATAAATTCATAAATTCATAAATTCATAAATTCATACATTCATAAATTCATAAATTCATAAATTCATACATTCATAAATTCATAAATTCATAAATTCATAAATTCATAAATTCATAAATTCATAAATTCATAAATATATAAATTCATAAATTCATAAATTCATAAATTCATAAATTCATAAATTCATACATTCATAAATTCATAAATTCATAAATTCATAAATTCATACATTCATAAATTCATAAATTCATAAATTCATAAATTCATAAATTCATAAATTCATAAATTCATAAATTCATGAATTCATAAATTCATAAATTCATAAATTCATAAATTCATAAATTCATAAATTCATAAATTCATAAATATATAAATTCATAAATTCATAAATTCATAAATTCATAAATTCATAAATTCATGAATTCATAAATTCATAAATTCATAAATTCATAAATTCATAAATTCATAAATTCATAAATATATAAATTCATAAATTCATAAATTCATAAATTCATAAATTCATAAATTCATAAATTCATACATTCATAAATTCATAAATTCATAAATTCATAAATTCATACATTCATAAATTCATAAATTCATAAATTCATAAATTCATAAATTCATAAATTCATAAATTCATGAATTCATAAATTCATAAATTCATAAATTCATAAATTCATAAATTCATAAATATATAAATTCATAAATTCATAAATTTATAAATTCATAAATTCATAAATTCATAAATTCATAAATTCATAAATTCATAAATTCATAAATTCATAAATTCATGAATTCATAAATTCATAAATTCATAAATTCATAAATTCATAAATTCATAAATTCATAAATTCATACATTTATAAATTCATAAATTTATAGTTTCATAAATTTATAAATTCATAGTTTCACAGTTTCATAAATTCATAAATTCGTAATTTCATAAATTCTTAAATTTATGGTTTTATAAATTCATAGTTACATAAATTTATAAATTCATAAATTCATAAATTCATAAATTCATAAATTCATTCATAAACTCATTCATAAATTCATAATTTCTTAAATACATAAATTCATCAATACATAAATTTTCAAATTCATAAATAAGTAAATTCAATAATTCATAGATTTTTAAAATCAAAAATATTCCCTTAAACATTCTTCATGACTGCACAATTTTTGTATTTTTCTATAAGAAATACTCAAATCTCCAACACAATGAATACGGTATATTTTTTTTGTATCCTTTACGCATCTTGGTTTTTACGCGCCAAATGTCTGTATTGTCCCTCTAAATGTTACTTTAATGTTAACCACCAAATAACGTCATTTATTATTACGACCTTCATAAACAGTTTTGTATTGGAATTTAATGAAATGTGTTCGAAAATCCTTTGCTGAACCGAAGAACCAATGGACGCTGCCACAGCAAACAAACATGAGGGAAAAATGTTCCATGAACAAACAGACTTGACTGAGAGTTTTAATATTTAGGGTTAAAGTAACTTTAAAACATAGAACTAAAAATGCTGCAAGCAATACATGGTCCAAAGCAGGACCTTTACAAAATTCTACGGCTGCAGTGTACATGTAAAAGTTAAATAAAACTTGATTAGAAATTCTATAATTTAATTTGGAAAACTTTTAAGTCATTTTTTTTTTTTAATAATACTAATTTGTATATTTGTGCATATTTTTAAATCATTCACGTAACACTTAATATTTCAGCGAGACATATTAAATCATCATCCATCAAGCAATTATTTAATACAATCAAACACATATTAAAACATTAACTACTACATAAAAATGAACAAGGACTTATATTGCAAACATATAAATAAAAATCCACTCATAATTCGCTTCATTCACATCATCATCAAAAAAAAAAAAGAAATAAAAGTAGAAGAAATAAAAATAAGACGAGCAACAAAATAAACTAAATACACGAAAAATCTCTCACAAACTTAATCTCGTTTTTATCACATGTGTCCGGGATCTCGTTGCTATTGTTGGCTCTGATGGTCATAAATATTTCGCAATATTCAAGCGCTGATTAAAACCACATAAAGTACATTGAGGTTGTCATGAAAATCTATAGAAAAAGATTGGCTTTAAGAGCTGGCCATTCAAATTATATGGGTCAGTTCATTGTCGAAGTCGAATGGTATGTGTAAGGATAAATAATAAAAAATATAAGCATATTTATGCGGATTAATAAAAAGCTGAACAAATACTAAAACATGTCATGAATTAACGAAGGCAGAGTAAAATATGTTTAGTGCATGATTGTGATAAAAATAGAATGTTTGCACAAAAAGAAGCAATTACAAGATGTTTATTATGATTGTAAGCTGCGAAAATACCAGCTTATATATTTACATTCACAGTGAAAAATATATTTTGCGCATCATTAAACAATTGGTTGCGGTAAACCAGCAATTATAAACTGATTGTTAGAACTAAAGATGTAATGGGAATGAATTAGTTGATTAATGAAAACATTAAAATATTATGATTTAAATATAGTAAACTGATTTATGTTTGCATTAAAAACTAATTAATTGTCATGAAAACTGCATTTGCATAAAAATACATTTGCTGTAAACATTTCATGATCGTGGTCATAATTTTTTTTGTCTTACTATGATTTATTTAAATAAACAAGTATTATAAAAAGATTGTTACAATCATAATTATAATAATCATATATTTATTGCAATAATACATATTACTCATAAAACTATCACAAAAAAATCAAAATTTCTGAAATTATTTTGATAATATTTTTAAAATAATATTTTATGATAGGAAATCTTTATCTTTCATAATGTGTCAAAAAATAATTAAATGTGTTAAAAATACACTATATACCCACATGAACTAATGAGTACAACTTAATGTAAAACAATTATTATAATTATAATTGTTTGTATAATTATTATACTCTTAATATAATTGTTACAGTTGTACAATAATTTCTTAATTATAGAATGTTTTTAATATCACGATATAATTTCAGTTTTCATATTATAATTGCAATTTACGTGTTACTTTAATTTACCAATACAAATTATAAATATTTTAATATTAATTTAGTTGTCTGAAATACTAATTTTAATACTAAATGTTTGCAGCAATGATTTTTAAATATTTTTTAATATAAATATTGTAATTTCTATAATTATAAATATTGAATTAATTACACTATCATTAACTATATAATAAAAACGTCGGAAAAATACAGTTTTTATATTTTTACTTTAGTTAGAAAGAAAAAAATAATATAATTCTTATTATGTTTGTGAAAGAATGAAACATTATCTCGTATCAAATCTAAGATATTCAGCATCGAGTTTGCTTCAAATAGCAAATTTGTTCCTATTTTAAAGCAAATGCAAATCTTATTTATCGTTTTTCTTTAAATCGACTCAATGGCGTTTGAGCCAAATAAATTCTCAGGTGTCGATGAGATGATTATTGCAAATATATAAATGTTTTTAGTTTTAACTGTTGTATTTTTATGATTAGGACAGTATGATTGATATTTCTATCTATATATATATATATATATATATATATATATATATATATATATATATATATATATATAAATATATATATATATATATATATATATATATATATATATATACAACTTTAGTCGATCCGTCTGTCTGACTGTACATCTGTCCGTTTGTTCTAGCATCATCTCTAAAGCGCTCAACGGATTTGATTGAAGGTTATATAGACATAGGCCATATATTGGAAAAAGGAGCACCGCCCATACAAACTACATTTTCAAAACGATATGACTCAGCAGTTACAATAGCTACGAACATGAAACAAAAAACTCAAATAGGTGAGACCGGGGCTAAGTCGACACCGGAGTAAAATCAACTTTTGCTTTAAAATGCGAATGGGACGTCAGATCAACTTCAAATTGCTACTATACACGTAACATTAGGTGCCACTGTTACCAAAGAAGAAAAATCCATTTTGTGCTTGAAATTCACTTTTTATGTGATTATTGACTCCAAAAGTTAGAAATTGATAACGCAGTAAACTTTTACTTGCCATTAAATTTTTGATTATTTATAGATTTTGTTGTGAGTTTTATGTAGTAAGGAGTTCACTTATCTGGTCGTGTTGATTTTTATTTGTCCATTCAATACGCATTTTTATGCCAATTATATTAGACTAAGTCTCGTGGTCAAAGTAGATTCCGCGAAAATACAATTTATGAAACTTTTTGTTCTATGAGTTTTACAAAATAGTCCATTCTTACAATATAAGGAGACTTTACCCCAGCCTATTTTCAGGAGCTGGTTTGAGCTTGTGTCGAATTTACATTTGTTTCGCGAAACCTAAATATTGTAGATCTTTACAGCTTTTGGAACATTTTTAGCTAATTAATCAATCTATCCAACTGTATTATTATTTTTGTATTAAAGCGAGTTGGGAAAGTTAGGTCACATGGGTAAGTTCGGTCACATGGGGCGGATTTTTATAGTCGGTCGGGCCCGACTATGGCATACCCTACATCTTTGGTGGGGATATTAATGTGGGATATTTAATTGCATACCTTAATTTTAAAGTTTTTAATAATGCTGAACCTCCCCACACTCAGAATATTATTCACATATCAGAAATTTACGTCTTATATGCCCATAAATTAAAAAATGTATATAAAAGTATAAAAAAACTAAAAAAAAAAATTAGAAAAATAAAATTGGGCGGACCACGCCTATATTTAAAATTTTGAAAGGCTAATATTTCATAGATTTGATTTTAATAATTTACGGATCAAATTTTCACTATGAAAACCCGGGAAATAATGAAAAAAAAGTGGGCGTATCACGCCCATTTTTGGACCAGATGTTTATAGGTGAATTCTAACAATACGTTTTAAATTTTATAACTATACCTTGAATACTTTTCGAGTTATTAGTTCCGAAAGAGTTCTATAAAAGTGACTTGCATGGAAGTTGGGCGTGTCCATTGACCGATTTGGCTCATTTTGAAACTCAGTTCCTACTTTTGGCTAAAATATATTGAGACGGAATCGGGTAGTGATGCTGATCAAAAATATATATACTTTTCCATACCGGACACGCCTCCTAAGGGGCGTTACAATATATGCACAAAGTTAATATACCCTGTACCTCATAGGTTTAGGGTATAAAAAGTGTCGACTTAGCCCTGGTCTCCCCTACAAAAAAATATTACAATTGAAAAACACAAAAATAAAAACAAATACAAAAGCAAAAACACAAAACAAAAATCAAAAGCAATACACAAAAACAAAAAAAAAACAAAAATGCAAAAAACAAAAAAAAAGTAAAAACAAAAACAAACTAAAAAAAACATAAATAAAAACAAACGAAAACCTAAAATTCAAAAACAAAAGTAAAAACACTAAAATAAAAACAAAAATACATATACAAAAGTAAAATCGATTTCAAAAACACAAAACCGAAGGAAAAAACACAAAAAATAATAATAAAAGCAAAACACAAAAGGAAAATCACAATAAAAAAAGAAAAATCAAAAGCAAAACACAATACCAAAATCAAAAATACAAAAATACAATAACATAAAAAGCAAAAAAAAAATAAGAGCAAAAACGCTAAAATAAAATCAAAAACACAAAAGAAATAGTACAAAAACAAAATCGAAATTAAAAACAAAACACAAAAATAAAAAACAAAAATTCGAAAACAAAAGCGTAAATGCAAAAGCAAAAATTCAAAAATAAAAGTAAATGCAAAAACGCTAAAGCAAAAAAAAAAAATGAAATAAAAAACAGAAACCTAAAGCAAAACTTTAAATCAATAAAAATCAGAAAAGCAAAAACCCAAAAACAAAACCAAAAATACAAAAGTAAAAACGCAAAAACATAAGCAAAAACCCAAAATCAAAATCAACAGTACAAAATAATAAACACAAAAAAGAAGCAAAGGGAAATTAATAAAGCATAAACACAAACAAAAGCAAAAATGCAAAATCAAAAGCAAAAACACAAAGTAAATCTCGGGATAAATAATAAAAATAAAAGTATAAACCAAACGAAATAAAAGCAAAATTAAAAGCTATGCTTAAAATATGTGTAAAAAAACTCTTTCGCAGCCCGGATACGAAATACTAGTTACATTAATAAATTTTAAAATAATGTTTGATCAGCAGCATCATATTAACTAAAAGACATGCTGACGTTTCTGTTTTAAAAACCAATCTAGGCATCCTTAACTTCATTAAAAGAAGTGCTTTAATTAAATTTCCAACATTTGCTGATTTTTTCTACTCTTTTTTTATACTTTTCTTTTCTTCTGCTTTCTACAAACTATTCTATTCTTTTCATATTTGTCTGACGAGGAGGTTTTTTCTTCTTCTCATAAATCCAATTACGTTTATGGTTTATCTGATGGCTTCCGCATTGCCTCAACTACTTTCACACCAATTGTGTAGCCGTCCTCAAGATGATTTTTCCAGCAACACCAAACGCTAAACCACTACTATGGGTCACACTATTCTAAGGGGGGTTTTCAAAGACGTGTCTGCAGCATACTTTTTACATTCATCACAGACTTGTTGGCAGCCTTTCAACACCGCCAAACAGCCTTCAACTCTCAACTGTTTTAGCCACTTTTTCTTATTCTCATTTTTTATATATGACTTTAGAAGCACTATCATGTTTCTTCTATTTTTTCTACTTTCTTGATACTTATACTCATTCTCAACATGACTTTCTATTCTTAATTTCTTCTCGACTACCGTGAACATGATTAAGATAAATATGCTGACCACATATATTTTCTTTTTACATAGATTTTCTTTGGTACGTTGATAGTTGCATCTTACGAAGTGCATTAAATTCAATGTTGGCAACACTGCCGTTTGACAGCTGACTGCAGACTGCCTTTCTGCTGAACCCGCCGCTTGCCACCCTATCATGCTGCTTGCTGTCTGTGTTGCCAGCCTTGTTAACAGGCAATTTAATGGGACCCCATTGCAGTGATGTTCATTTTCCACAAACATTGATTTCATCGCGCCCTAATTTGCAATGGGATTTGATTAACGTAATTAATACACAGGGGACATGATCTGCAAAGTGCTGCGGTAGAGAGAAACAGTGCAGACTAACGGCAGAACGGTAGGGTTGTCAGCCAACAAATAAAAAAAGCAGTAAAATCATTACTAGTTAGTCTCCAGGGAAACTGGGAAATTGAGAACAAATTTAAAATAGAACAAAAATTATTGAAGTATGTTTTAAATTATGATTTGAATTGAACGCACAATTTAAGTAATTTATAAATTAAGCTAATGCTAAATTGTAAAATTGAATTTTTAAATTTATGAAAATAAAATAAGCTGTGAGTTTATATATTTTTGAATATAGATATTTTTATATTAAGTATCCATAATTGTATGGATTAATGAATTAATGAATTAATGAATTAATGAATTAATGAATTAATGAATTAATGAATTTATGAATTAATGAATTAATGAATTAATGAATTAATGAATTAATGAATTAATGAATTAATGAATTAATGAATTAATGAATTAATGAATTAATGAATTAATGAATTAATGAATTAATGAATTAATGAATTAATGAATTAATGAATTAATGAATTAATGAATTAATGAATTAATGAATTAATAAATTAATGAATTAATGAATTAATGAATTAATTAATTAATTAATGAATTAATGAATTAATGAATTAATGAATTAATGAATTAATGAATTAATGAATTAATGAATTAATGAATTTATGAATTAAAGAATTAATGAATTAATGAATTAATGAATTAATGAATTAATGAATTAATGAATTAATGAATTAATGAATTAATGAATTAATGAATTAATGAATTAATGAATTAATGAATTAATGAATTAATGAATTAATGAATTAATGAATTAATGAATTAATGAATTAATGAATTAATGAATTAATGAATTAATGAATTAATGAATTAATGAATTAATGAATTAATGAATTAATGAATTAATGAATTAATGAATTAATGAATTAATGAATTAATGAATTAATGAATTAATGAATTAATGAATTAATGAATTAATGAATTAATGAATTAATGAATTAATGAATTAATGAATTAATGAATTAATGAATTAATGAATTAATGAATTAATGAATTAATGAATTAATGAATTAATGAATTTATGAATTAATAAATTGATGAATTTATGAATTAAGAGTTAATGAATTTATGAATTTGTGCATTTATGAATTTATGAATTAAATAATGAAATCATTAATGAATTAATGAATTAATGAATTTGTGAATTTATCAAATTTTGGTTTTTCAAATAAAAGTTTTTTGAGTTTTAAATTTAATTAGAGCACTAAAAGTGTTCTTAATTGAAACAAAATAATCCAGCCTTCGGCATGTGTCAGAAAGTAATTTCATCGTTTTAATCAATTTGAACACTTTTAGCGCTTCTATTGAAAACTTTTACATGCGTTTCTTATGAAATTTTCCGCAATAAAAGCGAAGCAATGAAAGTGAATAATGCTAAATCGTTTTTCTTTTTATTTTTTTGCGAACGTTATTTGTTTTTTTTTTTTATATTTTGATTGTACTACAATCTACATATGTTGCTGCCTCTTTGAGCTTTGTTTCGTCCATCCCACACCAACACGCACTGAAATAAAGCCGTTATTTGTGTCCTTTCACGCACACAGTGTTGCCAGCCTCAACACATTTCGCTGTGTCTGTCGAGTAACGCGCGACGCAGCGGCTGCCAGTGATGCCAACCCTTTGTGGATTTTTTTTTTTAATAAGCTTTAACTTTTTTTTATAGGCAGCTTGGCATTTGAAGGTGTGGTGACGTGAGGTTTGTCAGTGCGTCGTCGGCTGCTGGCACAGATGCTGTCACTATTAATTAACGCTCTGCCACTGAAACGCAGACTAAAAGAAAAAATTCAAACAGGATATGTTTTCGTTTTTAGTGTTGTAACCACACAAAACGGACTCAACGTGTAGGATGTGAGATAAGAAATTAGCAAAGTGCAGAAAAAATTAATATTAAAAATTATGTTACTAATTTTTCTAAAATCTTTGAAATATTTATAGGATTTTAATAAAGGATTTGGTATAAAATGAATTATGTTTTGGAATTTAAGCAATTTATTTTTGCATAATTTTGTGTAAATACAAATTATTTGTAATTTAGCTAATACGTAATAATAAAATGAAAAACTCTTCATTGTTTAAATAAATATTAGATTTTTTTTAATACATAATATCTGTATCTACCGAAAAATATGCTCGTATTATTAATTTGATTTTAAAGCAATATTTAATATATGCTTGAAATGCTGTTAATTATTTTTAATAGGCACTTTTTGGTATAAATACATCTAAAAAGCACAAGCTAATTATTTCTATAATTGCTTAAAAATGTGCAACATTAATATGCAGTGCTAATGAACATTTTAAAATTTAATGAATAAATATTAAAATTTAGATTAGTCAAAAAAAAAGACATTTTAAAATACGATATACAATTATAAATGTAGCTAAATATATTTAACAAAAAAAAAGTATTAAAAATGAAAAAAAGAAGAGATTATTAAGCTTTTTGTATTCTCTGCACTCCTTTTTTATTTCAATTTATAATTTTGCACATATGTTTGGTAATTGTTATTTAAATGTAATTGATAATATATTAATAAACTAAATTTCACATTTATATTTTTATTATAACAAATTAAAATGAATAAAAAATTTATAAATAAGTGTGTGTAGTATTCTTTTAATTACGATTTATTTGAATATTTTTTAGTGCTTTATTAAAATTAATGCAAATTCACTTTTAGTTTAAAAATATTGTTACGAAAATTCAGTCTACGGAAAACTGTTCTACAAGTTAGTATCTCTGGATTATGTACAAAATAAAAACAATCCTAGGTTTGGTTTAAATTATAACAATTAACTTTATTAATTCACTTTAATAAACAACTTTACTAATAACAAATTCTAACAACTGCTGGATGTCCACTTTTTAACTTGACATTGTTCTCACACGAGACGTACTCGACAACTTTCCAGTCACTACTGAATTGCAGTGCCTCAGATGCGGCGCTCTTATATACTGCATGCATCAGTTCGACATGTTTCGAGAACCTTCTACTCGTTTCATGAATGGCGCATGCTATTGGCATCTCATTCGCACTTATGTGTTTCAATTGCGCTGATCTTCTATCTCTTCCTCGCACATTGCCTCGGTGCGCTGAATGATCTTCCGTCTCATTCTAACACATTGCTTAGTGCGCTGAAGTGTCTTGCGTCTCATTTATTATTGTTGATTGCTGCACAGTGAAGCAAAATTGCCTCTTTTTCGTAACAATATGTATTTTATATAAAAAATATTCTATAATTAACAATTATTTTCAATTAATGCCATATTTTATTATTATATTAAAAGTTATAAAATTTTAAATACAATTGTCAAAATCAGGCACGTATAGTATTTGCTTCTGGGTTTTTTTTGCGAACTTCATAAAAAAATAAAGGTGGTAGAAATATTTTTTTGGGCCATACTTATTAACAGGGCTCTCTTTTATATGGATTTACATATTCAATATTTAAATACATATTTTAAGAATTTTTATCGTCGCCAAGTCACCAAATACATATTTATGAAAACTTTTTATTTCGAGTTTGTTGATTAATATTATAAAATGTAATTGATGTATTTTTAAAGTTGAAATATCAATTGATATATTTACATTTTATTATCATGTGGTAAAAAAATTGAGATCATAGCTTAAAAATTGACTGATATATAATGATTTATGTAAATGAATATTTGGCATTTCGAAAATGTATTTGGTGACTTTTCGATCTACAACGACGATATTTGAATTAGTCCATATAAATTCATATTTTTAATAAAAACTGACTCACATGCATCAATTTCAATAACTTTTCACTAAAATTTTGACATTTCAAACCTATTTGGAGTGGAACGGCCTGTTTGATAACGAAAATACATTACCATTATACAAAAGAGTTTTGAAGAATTAATGAGGTTGATTTGTTTTTTGTAATTAACTCCAACACATAATGGTACAGTACATCCAAAAAATATGATTCAATCGACCCTTTGTTGAAATATAACCTTATGCCTAATTTACATTGTATCCTCTGTAAGAAACAACGTATCTCCTAGGGTTGCATTTTTCCTAAAAATTTCTATTTTTATATGAATTTTAAAAACTGCAATACTAGACAATACAGTAAAACATACAGAATATACATACCAATGCAAGTCGGGCATTAGAAAAACATTTTTTTTCGAAAAATATTTTTTTTTTCAGTACAATTTATATTTTTCAAAGCAAAATTTCATGAGAGTGCTGAATAATTAAAATAGAACAATTATTTAAAGTTTTTTTTACCCATTTTTTAAGTATTTTGATCCATACTTGCGTAGTTTTTTAGTCCATGATCCATACATATTTTCGAAACATATTACGAAAATCTTCACGTCTCACATTAAAAAATGTTTCATAAAAACAAATATAAGTTTGTTTTATCCATGAAAAGAAGAGAAGAAGAAGTTTTGTCACAAAAAGAAACTCATTCTAATTGTTTACACGAACAGAAGCATTACCTTATCGTCTCCACGAATAGAAACACATTTATATATTCTCCACGAACAAAAACATATTTTTAATTTCGCCACGTATAAAATGGGTTTCCTTGGGATTTGGCCAGTACTCAACTGCGTCATTGGAATTTTTTTTTGGATAAATTTGTTTCTTTGGACATTTGGCTTGAACCCAACTGCGTCATTGGGTTTCTTTTTCTCAAAATTTGATTCATTGGCATTTGATCGGAACCTAACAGAGTCATTAGACATTTGTCTAAATCAAGTTTGATCTTGTGCACAAACTAGTCTATTGGGATATTATTTTTGAAAAAATATATATCATCGGTGATACTGCAACGATGCTTTTGTTCATGACGAAATTTAAAGTATGATTTTTATTGTAGTTAAATATAAACGTTTTTCTTTTCTTGACAAAAATAAAATGATGCTTCTTTTCATGGATATAATAGAAATGGGACAGTTTTTTATTGGTGAAACTGGTGCTTCTTTTCGTAGTTATAAAAAACATGCTGTTTTTCGTAAGCTAATTGAAATGTGTATGTATTCATAAGATCCGTCTATATAATGTCATTATTTGAGATAATCGGTATCTAACGAGGCCCAACATTGCCTTGTTAGGACCTGGGTAGAGTACTTTTATCGGCATAAAAAAGTATTCGAATTAATAAAAAAAACTATAACCTGTTTGACACTTAAAGATAATACATGAACTAACAATAAACTTAAAGTGGCTTTTAAAAATATAAGAAATTTACATAACTTGAGATAATAATAATAAATAATTTAAAAAGTGTACAAAAAAAAATCATCATCATGTTAATGAATTTCGTTAAAGAACGATTCATAATATTAATAACTACAAAACATCAATGTTATGAATTTATTATCAATTTAATGAATGACCGAAAAAGTGTTCTTCAATATGATGAAGTGTATGTAAAGAATTCCTTTCATCATATTAATGAACAATTACATTAATTACAATATAAGTACATCATATTGAAGAATTTTTTTTATCAAATCAAATTTGAATCAAAATATTAATTTTTCGTTAGTTCTCAAGTAGGTCTTTTATGTTATTTCTTATATGAGCAAATCCAGGAAACCTTTAACTTTTGGGGTTGACAAAATTTCACAAACAAATTTGCGGGCACATAGGTGCTTTTGAATATAAGCTTATAGGCCCTTATGTATTATACAAGCGTTCGCGTACTTCACTTTTAATTAAAGCCGTCAAAGATAGAGGTCGGTAACGCTATATTGGTTGAAAATTCTGAAGAATTATTTATTTGTAAATTGTTTATTGATTAATTAAAGTAAAATTGTTTTTTATGACATAATATTTTAATATATTTCAGTTTAATATCATATCGTCACTGTCATACCAAAGGGGCGAATGTGTATTTTTAAAAATGTTGTGAAAACAAATTTTAAAGTTTGAAGTGCTTTAGAAATTAGCAAAATTTATATTTTTTTCAATTTTTCTGTTATTTTGGATTATTTGTCAATTATTATAACGTATTTAAAAAATATTTAGATTTGGACAACCATCAGAATTATAAATACGGATTTTGTGAGACTATATGCTGATCAAAACGCATTTTTGTTTTTTATGCTATAACTTTTTATTAGTGCAAGATAAAATAGTAATGTAAAGGCATTAATTGTTTCATTTCAAAGCACCTATTTATTGGCATCATTAATTAAAAATATTTTGTCAAACATTAATTTGCCATTTGTTATTTGCAGAAAAAAATGTTTGACAAAATATTTTTAAATAATGATGCAGATCGATAGGTGCTTTAAAAATAAACAATAATTACCTTTACACCACTATTTTTTCTTGCACCAATAAAAAATTATAGCATAAAATTAAGAAATTGGAAAAATTGAAAATCTTGTCATGCCAAAAGGGCGAATCTTTTCGTTTTTTTGCAATAACTCTTTAATGGTACTAGATAAAATAGTGATGTAAGGGCAAATATTGTTTGTTTTCAAAGCACCTATCGATCTGCTTATACCAATAAAATGGCGAAAAAATGAAAAGATTCGCCCTTTTGGCATGACAAGATTTTTCATTTTTTAAATTGTCTTTTGTCGCTAGAAATATCCAACAAATTGACACGCGATACTTGAGGAAAAACTACATTCAAAAATGTAAAAAAATGCACATGCTAAAAATTGCACATTCACCCCTTTGGCTTGATAGTGACGTTATAATTAAGTATATAACGAAGTACTTTTTTCGGCCCAATCACGTTTTTTTTTCGAAAGTTCCAGCGTGTTCTTTTTTGTTGGTGTTGGGGGCACATTCACAAGTCATATATTAAAATCTTTATATTTACCTTCTCTATTAAAAATTAGTTAAAAAAGAATACATTAGATACAAGCCGCGGCTCACACGCTGAAAAGAATGCGAAATTTTCGTTGTCGTCCCAAAAATTGTATCTTACCTCCACCTCTGTCCCAATTTCGTTTGGGATATGGCACACATTATATTTCTTTTGTATTCGGATATTAGGAAGCGATCGTATTAAAAGTGATATATTGCAATCCGTAGCAATAGTGATGATTAGAACGACACAAAACGTGCGCGTATCATCGATATTTTTTATGTTTTTTTTTAATTTGGAAACATGTAACAAATCTACGGCAACTTTTGAATTCAAAAATGGTTGGGATTTATTAAAAGTGATATATTGCAATTTTATTAATAAAAAGTTATATTTATAAAAAATATATTTTAAATAAATATATTCTGAAAAAGATGTAGTTTTAAGAAAATTTATTATTTTTTTTTCGAACAAATGGAAAAAAAATTACGAAAGAAATTTATTAAAAAAAAAATGTTTTTTTCGAGATTTTTTTTTTGAAATATATTTTTGGTCGCATTTTTTTTTTAAACCTATTTATTTTTTGAGAAATTCGTAAAAATGTTCATTAATTAAATTATTTAAAAAAAATTTACATATTTGATAGTTTCAAAATCATAATTTATAAATATTTAACAATTAAATAACATAAACCTTATAGGAATGTTAAAATAAATATATATGTGTAAATGAAAATACAATTATGTGCGTCATTTTGATGTTCAAGAACATCATATTGAACATTAAAAACATTGAAAATTACAATTCAATGAATAAAATCATCCATATGATGAATCTCGTAGTTGGTGAAAAAATTTATAATATTTATCATGAGATGAACATTTTTTCTAATGCATATCAAATAAAGAAAACTGTCAAGCCTATATTTGTTACAAGTATTTGTCTGCGAAAAACGTAGCGTCGGTAGTTCGTCTGGTCAAATGGACTACGAGCGAAAAAGTCGCTGGTGCGTTCGATTACGAGCCGAAAGGTCCCCGGTTCGATCCCCAGCGACTGTCCACATATTTTTAATAGAAAACATGTTTCTAAGCGACGCTACTTCTCGGCATTCAATGAAAAATCGACGAGAGTAAACATTGCTCACACCCGCCGTTGGGATACGGCATTAAACTGTAGGTCCCACCACTTTGAGGTCAAATATAATACGCACAACTCAAATGGTGAGAGAGCTTGGCCTAAGTTCTATACAGGACTGTAGCGGCAAACTATTATTATTATTTTCGAATAATGTACCTAGTCGTTTATGTAAATTTATAGAATCTGGCTATATAATGCTCACACGTTTAAAAGAGGTCGAGATATCATACAAGCAATGCGCATTCTTTTGAAGTGTAGAAGTTTGTAGAATGTTCTAGATTCCGGCTCTGTGGTAAATAAGCGCGGAACATCTAAAATCATATAAAATACAAGATTTTTATCAATCTAAAACAGCATTTCGCAACATGCAGTGTTATAAGTAGACAAATCTTAGGCAATATTTGAATAACTAAATATACACCTAGTTAATAAATATAAATAAATCTTTGTAGACCGAATTATTTATAAGGTATATTGGTAAAAAAGTTGATTTATTAAAATTTAAAAAATGTGTGTTATTTTTAAATTAAAAAACATTGCTTAAAATTGGCATGGCTTCATGTTTAAATGTTTGACTTTAGAGCTCAACTACTAATGTCTCAATTCAACACCTTGACAATGGCAATAAATAAAAGTCACACACAAGGCACGTAGCAGAAAATCGTGTGGCACGCATTTGAATTATTTTTAGCTGCTGTTAAAAAATCATACAAAGTGACTGATGCCGCAGCTAAAGATGATGCCATTGTGTTGAATTTATGAATGTCAAAAATTATATGACATATTTTTTATTTTAGAAAAATTGAGAAAAATAAGACACATAAAAACACATATAAGCCAAGCAGACCTATAATTGAGGACATGTGAAAAACGCACGAACACGTTTTTCGTCCTTGTGTGTTCTCTGTGCTACTGTATTGTGCTGTTGTCTAGTACTCTAAAATATTTGTAGGGACTGTGAGTTATTTTGAGGTACTGTGTGGTATTTTGTGGTTGAAGGTTTTTTCTGGTCTGAGCTCGTTTGAGTCGACTGTTATTTAAGTTAGAGTCTGAGTTTTTGTCTCAGTCTGTTTGAGTTTTAGTCTGCGTTTTGTTGGTTTTTTAAATACGCAAAATGTCTGTTTTATGTGCAAATTTTTTATTTTCCTTTTTTGTTAATTTTTATTTTATTTGTATATTTATATTTTTGATATTTTATGCATACATTTTTATAGCTTTCTTTTGAATTTTTTGCAGTCTATTAATATGCACGAAAATGTCTACCATGATTTGCGATTTTTTGTGGTAATGCTCACCGACACAATTGGGAATTAAATGCGGTACATTATTTAGAAAAGCTTTTGGTACATCTTATGACTGTGCATAAATTATATGTGGCATGAAGCCTCGCAACTTAAGCAGTTAATAATTCATGTAATTTGTAACATTAAAGACAGTAAATTATTTGGAAAGAAATTGAATATAAAAAAAAATAAATTTACCTAATTTTCAATAGTTTAAATATTAAGAAAATAGTTTTGGAAAATATTTCAAAAAATATATTAAAAAAATTGAATACTTTATATTAGAGCTTATTTCATTAGAGCTTATTTGTGTTAGGATTGTACTTCACAAATCCTGTGTATATGTCTTAAACGCTTACATTCCTCCGAAAAGTAGCGCAGAAGTCTATCAGACCTTATCTAAGTCCATAGATTTTGTATTGGAAATGCTTAATAGTTCTGATGATATTATACTTTTAGGTGATTTTAATTTACCAGATTTAATATGGAATAACTCTGACGATGACACGATGAATATCATTAATAGTAAATCTGCAGACAAGGCTTATGAATTTAATTTTAAAAAAGCCAACTTTTCATTGTTGTCTGCGAAAATTGATATAATATCAGACTATATTAATGATAATGAAATTTTATTTTTTTTTTACAAATTAACAATGCACAGTGTTGATCGTAAGAAGGGATGATAGGTTAAATGGAGGGTGGAAAGATGGAGTAGTGTCGGTGAATGTTTGTTTTGAACTTGCCAATATCAAAAATGTCGGGAAAAACAGACGCAGGGAGATTGTTCCACAAACGTATCGTGCGACTGAAGAACGAATTCTCTCGGTAATGAGAACGAGAGGACACACGATCTGGTGGAATCAGGCCATGTATTTCCCTCGAACACTTACCATTGTAATACCTATAGAACAGGCTTACACACCCTACGGTCCTTCGGTGCTCAAGAGAACCAATAGAGGATGAAATATTTTCATCCCCTATTAAATATATTGCACGCTGTTGGATTCGATCCAGGAACTCCAAAGAAGATTTTGAAGCCCCTGCCCATATGAACTCTTTTCCTGCAGAGCACTATCTGTACCACATAGCCTTAAGTTCACGAAGATCTCATCGTATCCCTGATACACTAAGGATTTGAAGATGCTACGTAACTCTAGGAATAGAGCATGGAATAGATATATCAGCAGTCAAGACCCAAGTGACCTAGAAACATACAACAAATTGTTTCTGGAATTCTAGTCTAGGTCTAAAATTCTTTACAATGAGTATATTGATAAAATGAAGATACAAATTTTATCAGATCCAAAAAAAGTTCTGGGGTTTCATCATCTGCTTCTTTTAAAAATAATGACGGATTCACTAGCGACCCTGATGTCATATGTTGGCCTATTTGCAAGCCTGTTTAAACAATCATTCTCTAATGATTCTTTTATAACCGATGTTAATTATTTTGATTACATGCGTTCTGCTCCTAAAACTTCATTAGTCTCTATATTATTTTCTCCGGAGCAGATTTTGCAATATATTTCGACGATTGATGATGATTTTAGTTCTGTACCAGACGGTATCCCGGCAACAGTTATAAAGAAATGTGGTACTTCGTTATGTAAACAACTTTGTTCCATATTTAATAAATCAATAAATGAAAGTAATTTCCCAATATTTTGGAAAAACTCATTTGTAAGCCCAATTTTTAAAAAGGGGTGTTAAAATGATGTAAATAACTATAGGCCAATCGCTAAATTGTCATCAATACCGAAATTTTTTGAACGTATTGTATATTATCAAGTTAAAATCCACTGTAGAGATGTAATTTCCTCACGTCAGCACGGATTTGTAACCGGAAGATCTACAGTATCTAATCTATTAGACTTCACTTCATTTGCAATAAGTTCAATAGAATCAGGAAAACAAGTTGACTGCATTTACACAGATTTCAGTAAAGCTTTCGATAAACTTCCTCATAACTTAATTTTATTCAAACTAAAGGTACTGGGATGTAGCCGCGGTAGCTCAGTGGTTAGCGCGTTGGACTGCGAGCCGAAAGGTCCCCGGTTCAAGCCTGGACTGGGGCTAACAACATCTTTTCATAGAAACATTTTTCTATACCGCGCTACCTCTCGTCAGTAAATGGCAAACCTACGAGGGTAAAACCATTGCCTATGAAAAGCTCTCACCCGCCGTTCGGATTCGGCAATAAACTGTAGGTCCCACCACTTTGAGTACAAATATAACACGCACAGCTTAAAATGGTGAGAGAGCTCGGCCGAAGTTCTATACAGGACTGTAGCGCCAAACTATTATTATTTAAAGGTACTGGGATTTCCCGAATTCTTTGTTAAGTGGATAGGATCCTATTTATCTGATCGGTCATATCAAATACGATTCAGAAATAATTTATCTTCGCCATTTATTGCAACATCTGGGGTACCCCAGGGTAGTCATCTTGGTCCACTGTTATTTATACTGTTATTTATACTGATGTGATATGCAACATTAAGTACTCGCATTTATTAATTTTTGCCGATGATATGAAAATATATAAATCAATAAATGGCGATAAGGACGTTCATATACTTCAGTCCGACTTAAAATCATTTGAAACGTGGTGTTGTAAGAATAACATGATTCTTAATCCAGAAAAGTGTCAAGCCATGACATTTTCTCGCGAAAGAAATAAACTAGAATACAACAATTCACTAAAAGATAAAATTTTAAATCGGGTACACGTGGTGAAAGATCTTGGTGTGTTTGTCGATAAAAATTTATCGTTTAATTTACATATTGAAAATATATGTAAAAAAGCCTCATCATTACTTGGTTTTATCAAACGATGGGCTAAAGAATTTAATAGTCCCCTTACAACTTTGACTCTGTATTGCACTCTGGTTCGTTCACAATTAGAATATGCAAGTCAAGTATGGTCTCAAGTATAATCTACAAGGTACATAATGTCCGAATCGAAAGGATTCAGAAAAACTTCGTACGTTTCGCTCTCAAGGGTTTAAATTGGATGGATAACTTACATCTTCCTTCATACGTAGATCGTCTGAAACTACTAAATTTAAAGACTCTTGAAGAGCGCAGATAAATTGCCGATATCATTTACATACATCAATTAATATCCGGTAGACTTGATTCACCCGAGCTTCTTAACTATATTAGTTTTAACCATAATCGTAGAAGTAGCAGACATCGTGATGATCTTTTTTATGTAACTTATAGTAGAACTAATTATGTTGCTGCTTCACCATTCAATCGAATGTGTAATTTAGTTAATAATTGTCCACAGTATAATATAAATCTGTCTAAAAATCAACTCAAATGTAGACTAAAACTATAAATGCATGTGTTGTTCAGGAGCCCAAATAATTTAGTGGGTAAATATTTTCCAGCTTTATGCTGTGAAAGTGCAAGCTAGTTGTATTAGCTAAAACTCGGTTAAAAGAAATTACTAAAAACTACCATAGAAAATATTTCAAAATATAAAAATATACTTTACCACATCGTAAAAAACTTTGAGTTCCAAATACGAATAATACTTAACTGAATGACTTTGATTTGGAATTATCTCAAAACCAATTATTAGTACGTTAATGTAAAATAAAACCAAATACATATCATATAAATCCTGTTAAAGAACATGTTTTGAAATTACATTACACATTTATATTATGTTTTAGATAAATTTGGTTTTTTAGTTTTTAAATACATGTGTATTTATTCGACTTGATTTTACTACACAATGCATCACAATGTATCACTTTACCTCATCGATGTCAATAACTCGGAATCACCTACCGAGTTATTGACATCGATGAGACAAACACCCTGTATAAATAAAACTCTCAATTAAATACATGTGACGAAAGTGATGCATTGTCATGCATTGGGTAGTAAAATCAAATCGAATAAATACAAATGTATTTAAAAACTAAAAAACCAAATTTATGATTCAAAAAAATAAAATAAAAGGTGAAATAAAAATATGTCCTATTTAAGATGCAGGATGTTTAGTAAATGCATATTACTTACACAGTCTATTGAAGAAAATTTGTTATAAAATGTAATCTGTTATTAAATGAATAACAAATTTTTACAAATTTTTACTTTGTTATTGATTTTCTCAAAATATCGCCATTGATCGATCACCCCTATTTTTTATACCCTACACTAAGAGTGAAAGGGTATATTCAGTTTGGTACGCCGTTTGTACACCCAGAAGAAAGCATCTCCGGTACGGAAAAGTATATATATTCTTGATCAGCATGACCTGAGTCGATTTAGCGATGTCTGTCTGTCCGTCTGTCTGTCCGTCTGTCTGTCCGTCTGTCTGTTGAAATCCCTACTTCTTTTAAAATTGAAGAGCTAGATAAATGAAACTTATAACTTAGATTACTAATATACCTACGCTGTATGTGCGAAATCGGTCCATTGTGACCTATGATCCGACCACTTATGTTCAAATACCTCATATAAAATGTACATATAAAGATCAATTTTTATGTATACGTGCTTAGGTAAACTTTTTTGGTCAAATATATATTGATATCATGCTCAAATACATGATAATAATGTTTTCCGGCGAAAAGACTTTTGGTTCACAAAAAAAAAATCGAAATTCGGTACACCTACCCATTTGTAAATATGGGTATCAAATGAATGGAAATTCTTCAGCGATTGAATGTTTGTAGTTATTTTCAGGATTCGTATACCCTGGTGACCTATATATCATTTTGAATGGTAACCACACATATGTGTGGGGTATTTATAGTCGGCTTAGACCGACTATAGTTTTGATAATCCTAACTATCATAATTACACATACTTTAAAATTTCCCATGTGATCTAACCTTCCCAACTGGTTTTACTTCGACTTTTTTGACGTTTACGATTTTTTTGAATAAAAAAAGGATTGAAATCTATGAGATTTGCTAAGTTATAATGCAAAACACAAGAATGGTGCACAACTGGGTATTGAGAAACAAATGCTCAAAAATGGTTCTATTTTTAGCCTTAAAATTTGTCTTTTTTGCTTCATATCCCAGGTGCTGTTAAAGGAATTTTAAAAATTGATATGTACATATAATTTGTGTTCTGTTATGCATGTTTTAAATAAAATAAAAATAAGTCTGATATTATAATCAACGCTTACCAACCAATAGAATCCTCAAAAACGTGGTTTTTCGTTTTTGTCCAATATCCTTGAAACTGGACGTGTAGGGAAAAAACTGAAAACGCCATTGTTCTTCGAATGTCCAAATCCATAAGAATATGTAATATTAATTTCTGGTGTCGAACGCTTTTATCAAATGTGCGCACAGTGTAATCAATTAAAAATTTTTATTTTGCTCAATGTCATTTGAGCATAACATAAGGGAGAGAATGTTGAAATGTTTAATATGGAGAAATGAATAAATCATTCTGACCTGCACCAATTTTCCCCTGCATAATATTCACCACTTTGAGTTGACTGTTAGATTAGAATGAACCATTTTTAAGGGGAGTTCAACATAATGTGCTGTATTTCTTATAGAGAGCATAAGGACAACCCCTCAAATAATATGAATGGAAAAGAGAAATGGTAAGAGGTGAATATGTAATATACATTAAAGGAGAAAGAGCGAAAGTGGTGGTGAATGCATTCAGCGAGAGCAGAAAGTGGTAACATTTGGTGAAAGTAAAAAATTAAATAGATTTTCAACTACTCAATATAATTTTATTTTTGCACCTTTGAATAGCAAGAATTTTAGAAAAAATTTAATTGGTAGAAAAATGTTAAATCTTTTACATAAAGGATTTTTCAAGAAGAGCGCTACAAAAGTTTTTTTTTTCAAGAGTTTTTCAACAGGGACGCTACAAAAGTAGAGCCACAGGGACAGCAAACGACGCCATATTTCTTGTCGTTTTTTTTGACATGAAATGTTCATTTCGGGGAAATGTTCATTTCGGGGAAATGTTCATTTCGGGGAAATGTCCATTTCGGGGAACTGTCCATTTCGGGGAAGTGTCCATTTCAGAAAAGTGTCCATTTCGGGAAAATGTTCATTTCGGGGAAGTGTCCAGATCGGAGAAGTGTTCATTTCCGGGAAATGTCCAGTTCGGGGAAGTGTCCATTACTGGGAAATGTCCATTTCGGGGAAGTGCCCATTTCGAGAAAGTGTCAATTTCGGGGAAGTTTCCATTTAGGGGAAATGTCCATCTCGGGGAAGAGTTTGGAGAAGTGTTCATTTCGGGGAAGAGTCCATTTCGGGGAATTGTCCAATTCGGGGAAATGTCTATTCGGGGAAATGGCGGTTCGGGGAAATGTCCATTCGGGGAAATGTCTTTTTCGGGGAAATGTCAATTCGGGGAAGTGTCCACTTCGGGGAAAGTCCATTTCGGGGAAATGTTCTATCGGATAAATGTCTATTTTGGGGAAATGTTTTTTGGGAAAGTGTCCGCTTCGGTGAAATGGCAATTTCGGGGAATTGTGCGCTTCGGAGAAGAGTACATTACGGGGAATTCTTTATTTCAGGGAAATGTCTATACAGGGAAATGGTTTTCGGGAAAGTGTCCTGCTACGCTAACAGCATATACACAGAAAAAATATTGAACATAAATGTAGCAAAAGAGATTAATTGGTACAAAATAATTAAATCTATTAATATAATTAACGAATTATTTAATAGTAAAAATCAAATCCTTTATGGGTTGGTGTATATGTTAAAATATATTGATATACATATAGCATATACACCAACCGAAAGTTTTAGTGGCACTACTTAGTTTTACAGTCACACATAGTTTTAAATCTACTACACAGTATTACAGGAACTGTTGTACCGATCTTATTTGACATTGGTTCACGCAACGCGTGCTTGCCAATTCAGTTTGTCGGCTCGTTTTTTCCGTACATCGTGCTTATGTCATGACTTTGATATTCTTCTCCCTTATTTGTGTTTAATATTGCATTATACCTAGCTCTATTAGTATTGTGAATGAGGTTCAAACTTCGAACAACCAATTTGTATTAAGAGTAAAAGAAAAATGCCTTTAAATACTCATTGTTTCGCTGAGAACCCTTTAATACATTTTTATGATGGCTTAAAAGAAAACTTAATATATTTGAAATAATTAAAAATATATTTTGATGACAAAAAATTATTATTTTTTCTTAAAAGCTATATTGAAATGCATTCAAACACCTTCAAACTTGTACCAACTTTGTACAAATTTATTTATAATATAATTAATATATTTTTAAATTCCAAATAATTTTAAATATTTTTGTGTACTTTTTCAAACATTTCCTAGCAGCTTCAAATTACCTCAAACAGCTTTAAACATATTCAAACCATAGCTGGCAGCTTCAAACAGAATCGAAATTAAAACAAACATTTTTTCTCATAGCAAATCTAATAACTCATTTGGAAATATAATAACTGCCGAAAAAGATACGATTAAGTTGGCACAAATAAGCGAAATCATTTAATTCCATTTTTCTTAGTCTTATAGGTAAAATGTTCAAAGTTAGGTTTTACTTTTCGATTTTTCTGTAACTATAACCAAATAAATCATTTGACCTGTAGTTACATTATGTATATTACATAGAAAGACAAATACTTTAACATTTCTTGTTGATTTCGTAGTAACTAAGAGGTATAAAGTGTAAGTCTGCCCAGTAGAAATCAAGAACTGGACTTAATAAAGATTTTTATGTAACTTATTAGATAAGTATTTATTTTAAAATCAACAAATTATATTTAATACGTAAAATGACTAAGTAGATGCAATAAAATAAAATTACAAACATTTCGTAGAAGTAGGGTCGTTAAGTGATTAGTGTGCTGGACTGCAAGCTGAAAGGTACTAAAATCCAGGTTCAAATCAGCGCTGTGAACTGCCATCGTCAAGAACAAGCAAAAGTTTTTTTTATACAACATTCAGTACAACATTGTCTTGAAAAAGGGGCCAATAATGCCGTTCTGATTCAGCACTAAACTTGTATGTCGCTCAACTTTACTAAAAATAGAACCAGCCACAGTTTAAATGGTTTCAGACATTTCGAGTTATGTTCTTCAGAGTTAAACATATTCTTTTACTTTTGTTTTGGGTTTTTAAAATCAGCGTCCCTACAGGGAACTAACTGGTACTACACAGGAAATTCAACACACAATAAAAAGTTCATAATAGGACTTTTTTTTAGATTATTTTTATTTTATTATATTATTATTTTGTATTATATTTATACATATTTGTTATTATATATTTGTATTTTTTATTTTATACATATTTTTTTTATTTTAATTATTTTACTTGTTCGAAGTTAGCACCACGTTTACACGTCACCACTAGAGCAATATATAGTGAAAGGAAATGATAAACACAAAAAAGAGGAAGGAATATCAAACTTAAAGTCATTCGCACGATGTGCGAAAAACCGACCCAATGAACCGAATAGGCAAGCACGCGTCCATCGGACGAATGTAAAATAATATCGGTACAATAGTACTAGTAGAACTTTGTAAGGGATGTAAAGTTGTAGTTGCTGTAAAACTGTGAAGAATCAGTAAAACTGTAGTGTCTTTAAAACTGTGTAGCTTGTGAATTCGGTTGGTGTGTATGCTATATATACATATACACCAACTCATAGCATATACACCAACCCCAATTGCTGATTTAACTACGAATAGCAAATGTTTTCATTAAATTACTGAATTTCATTGCTGGATTGATTAATCACATGCAATTAATATCGGTTGCTATATTTACGTCGATTATTTTTTTCTGTGTAGACTAGGAATGAGACTGCATCATTGGAGGTAGTGAACTGGTCCTTGCTCTGCCATTTTTATATGATACCAACCGGCAACGTTTATATGACGTTGTGCTAGGGAGGGTTTAATTAAATCTACATGCAGACCTAGCACAGAATTGAGCGTTGGTTAATATGTAAAAAAAGGTAATATTAGAGCAATTGACACCTTCTTACCACGGGACTAATTACATTCAATACTACACAGAAAAAAAAATAAATGTGTAAATATAGCAACAAATTTGATCAATACAATTAATTTTTAATAGATCATCGCCGATACGAACTTTAATTGAATTGATTAAATATTTAAGCATATTAATTAATAAATTAACAGAAAATAAACAAAAAGTTACATCAATACAATTAAATATTTTTCTGAAACGACTTTTGAATTTATTGCATAAAAATCGTGTATGTCGTCAAAAATTCTGATGATGGCAATGGTTTCATATTTAATGCTTACAAATTCATCATGGTGGCCCTATGTTCCTCCGTGGAACCCTAGAAATATAAATAACTTCATCAGAAAAGTATATGTTATGTACTTCCACAAGAATTTATAACATTATTTTTTAATTAACTGAATAAGTGAACATAATAAAAAAAGACCTTTAATTGAATTGATTAAATATTTAATCATATTAATTAATAAATTAACAGAAAATAAACTAAAAGTTACATCAATACAAAAATGTACAGAAAAAATATTGAACGTCAATATAGAAACTGAGATTAATTGGTATATAGTAATTAATTAGAATAATCAATAATATAATTAACGAATTATATAAATATAGAATAGTATAAATTAAATCCTTTATGGGGTGGTGTATATGCTAAAATATATGCTAAAATCTACACCAACCGAAAGTTTTAGAGGCACTACATAGTTTAACAGCCACACACACAGTATTAAATTTACTACACAGTATAATATTGAAATATTGAAATTGGAAAAATCTATGAATTGGTTTAGGAATAAAACCTTGTCTTCATTATAATTTTTTTTGTTTTAAATCAAGTTCCATTCTTTTTTTTTTTTTTACAAATTAACCAACGCTCGGGGGATGCCCCCTATTCATGCAATGCACAGTGTTGATCGTAAGAAGGGATGATAGGTTAAATGGAGGGGGGAAAGATGGAGTAGTGTCGGTGAATGTTTGTTTTGAACTTGCCAATATCAAAAATGTCGGGAAAAACGGACGCAGGAAGATTGTTTCACAAACGTGTCGTGCGACTGAAGGACGAATTATCTCTATAATGCGTGGTTCTGTTGAGAGTCGAGTGGACTACGAAGGGGTGGGCTTGAAACTTCTGGGAAATGTCTATTCGGGGAAATGTCAATTCGGGGAAGTGTCCACTTCGGGGAAGTGTCCACTTCGGGGAAGTGTCCACTTCGGGGAAATGTCCAATCGGATAAATGTCTATTTTGGGGAAATATTTTGTGGGGAAGTGTCCGCTTCGGGGAAATGGCAATTTCGGGAATTGTGCGTTTCGGGGATGAGTACATTTCGAGGAATTCTTTATTTCAGGGAAATGCCTATTCAGGGAAATGGTTTTCGGGAAAGTGTCATGATACGCTAACAGCATATACACAGAAAAAACATTGAACGTAAATATAGCAAATGTGATTAATTGGCACAAAATATTGAAATCTATTAATATAATTAACGAATTATTTAATAGTAAAAATCAAAACCTTTATGGGATGGTGTATATGTTAAAATATATTGATATACATATAGCATATACACCAACCGAAAGTTTTAGTGGCACTACTTAGTTTTGCAGTCACACACAGTATTAAATATATTACACAGTATAAAATTTACAACACAGTATTACAGGAACTGTTGTACCGATCTTATTTGACATTGGTTCACGCAATGCGTGCTTGCCAATTCAGTTCGTCTTCTTTATAATTTTTTTGATTTAAATCAAGTTCTATTCTTTAAAGATTCCGGAATAAGATTCACTAGGAAATCAATAAAGATTAAGGGTGTGTGCGAATTCGACTAAATTGCTGACTAAACTAAATTGTACGGGTTTTCATTCGATCGGCATTCGGTAATTGTTAAAGTCGCTAATAACGCGATTATCATATGTCTGTTTGCTGTCTTCCAATTTAATTCAATTTAGTTTGGTCGAAATTTTGCTAAATTGAAAAGTCGAAGACTGCATTATCGACAAAATTTAGTTTAGTCAGCAATTTAGTCGAATTCGCAGACACCCTAAAAACAGCTACAACTAAAAGCAAAATTGATAGTTGAACTAAATTGATATTTTCTGTGTGAGTTTCAATGATTATCTTCTGATTTTTATACGGGTCTAAACCGAGTTTGTACTCGTATTACATTGGGTTTACAAAGATTTGAGATTGAAAAAGATTTGCGACTAAACCCAGTAATTGAAGTGAATCTAAATGAATATTTTATTTATATTTTGAAGAAGTTATATTTTTGGAATTTGGGATTTAAAATTAACAAAAATAGCTTAAAATAAAATAAAAAAATGAATTTTCTCATTCTAGCATGATCCAACAATTGTTTAATTCAGAATTAAAGCAATTCTTTGCTTTTAGTTCCATTATTTTAGGTTTCCAGAATTATATTCAATACTAGATTAAGTTCAATTATAAATTAGGAAGAGCTAAACTGAAAATAAGAGGAGAGGTGGAAACGTACAACATAATTAATACGGGACTAAACTAATTCAGAAATGTTGATACTATTCTTTTGGGATTCTGGAATTAGATTCACTACTATATTAAGTTTCAATTTTGAATTAAAAAGAGCTGGAATTAAAATTAGCTGAAAGTGAATATTTATATTGAGTATACTAAACCTAGAAGATATTTTAGCCTATTAGGGAAGTCGGGATCATGAACCGATTATTTTTGTCTTGTAACTGATCGCGTTATGACAATGTACAATTTTTAATAGGGATTACATATGTGATATCAGATTTATCTGATGATTCAATTGTTATTTTGTAGTTTTTACTCAAGATCAGACCAAGACTGTATTGTTGGGCTTATTCATTAGAAATTCGGAATTATGTGCACTATCAGCTTAAGAATCAATTAGTGATCAAAAAGATCTGAAATTAAAATGAAAACTGATGATGGTTCATAACTAGTATTATAGGGATTCAAATTTGTACATGAACTAAAAATTAATTTTGCTATTAAATCAAGTTTGTACTATTAATGTATGCTACTAATTCGGTATTAAATTTAAAATATACTTTTAGTTTTGATTTCCGAAATTGAATTCACTTTCTGCTGGGTTCAAATTTATGCAAATTGACTTCCTCTCCAACTGCAACTGCAAAACCATTTCATATGCAAATAATATTTCTGTCAGTTGCTCACTTAATGCAACACCTGCTGGAATTAGTTAAAAGCCTTTGTGTTTGTTTAACTGACAGCCAGCAGAGGAGACAGTGCCAAGATTCGGTATGTGCGTCTCAACTAGCGTGTCTATTTATTTGCATAATAATATGTAAATATATATTTAAATTATCTTATCTTCAAGTTGACACATTTTGCCAATTTGTACACTAAACTATAAGCTAATCAAAAAGTAACACGCGGCGTTACATGTCACATAGTTGAATATTGCATATTGAATATTACAATTTCAGTAATTTTAATTTCAATTGAAAGGCGAAATTTTATAATATTTCAAGTCATATTTATGATCTTCAAATGCATTCAATTATTTTACAATATTTAAAACTGCGGCCAGATTTTTCAGAGTCTTCTATAGATTTTAGTTATCGCCAAAGGGGCGAATGTGCCTTTTTAAAAATGTTGGGAAATCAAATTTTAAAGTTTGAAGTGCTTTAAAATTTGGCAAAATTTATATTTTTTTTAATTTTTTCTGTTATTTTGGTTTATTCGTCAATTATTATAATGTATATAAAATATCTTTGGATTTGGTCAAACTACAGAATTATAAATACGGATTTTGTGAGGCTATATCCTGATCAAAACGCAAATATTTTTGTTTTTTATGCTATAACTTTTTATTAGCGCAGGATAAAACAGTAATGTGAAGGCAATAATTGTTTGCTTTTAAAGCACCTATCTTTTGGCATCATTAATTAAAAATATTTGGCAAACATTAATTTGCCATTTTTTATTTGCAGGAAAAAATGTTTGGAAAATATTTTTAAATAATGATGCCAATCGATAGGTGCCTTAAAAACAAACACTTAATACCTTTACACCACAATTTACACCACAATTTACACCACCTATAAAAAATTATAGCAAAAAAACTAAGAAATTGGAAAAATTGAAAATCTTGTCATGCCAAAAGGGCGAATCTTTTCGTTTTTTTTCTATAACTCTTTAATGGTACAAGATAAAATACTAATGTAAAGGCATTAATTGTTTGCTTTTAAAGCACCTATCTTTTGGCATCATTAATTAAAAATATTTGTCAAACATTAATTTGCCATTTGTTATTTACAGGAAAAATGTTTGGCAAAATATTTTTAAATAATGATGCCAATCGATGGGTGCTTTTAAAACAAATAATTAATACCTTTATAGCACTATTTTATCTTGCACAAATTAAAAATTATAGCAAAAAAACTAAAAAATTGGAAAAATTGAAAATCTTGTCATGCCAAAAGGGCGAATCTTTTTGTTTTTTTGCTATAACTCTTTAATGAAACAAGATAAAATACTAATGTAAAGGCATTAATTGTTTGCTTTTAAAGCACCTATCTATTGGCATCATTAATTAAAAATATTTGTCAAACATTAATTTGCCATTACACGAAAAATGTTTGGCAAAATATTTTTAAATAATGATGCCAATTGATAGTTGCTTTAAAAACAAACACTTAATACATTTACACCACTATTTTATCTTGCACCAATAAAAAATTATAGCAAAAAAACAAAGGAATTGGAAAAATTGAAAATCTTGTCATGCCAAAAGGGCGAATCTTTTCGTTTTTTTGTTATAACTCTTTAATGGTACAAGATAAAATAGTAATGTAGAGGCATTCATTGTTTGCTTTTAAAGCACCTATCTATTGGCATCATTAATTAAAAATATTTGTCAAACATTAATTTGCCATTTTCTATTTGCAGTAAAAAATGTTTGGAAAATATTTTTAAATAATGATGCCAATCGATAGGTGCTTTAAAAACAAACACTTAATACCTTTACACCACTATTTGATCTTGCACCAATAAATTATAGCAAAAAAACTAAGAAATTGGAAAAATTGAAAATCTTGTCATGCCAAAAGGGCGAATCTTTCCGTTTTTTTGCTATAACCCTATAATGGTACAAGATAAAATACTAATGTAAAGGCATTAATTGTTTGCTTTTAAAGCACCTATCTTTTGGCATCATTAATTAAAAATTATGTGTCAAACATTAATTTGCCATTTGTTATTTGCAGGAAAAAAGTTTGGCAAAATATTTTTAAATAATGATGCCAAATGATAGGTGCTTTAAAAACAAACACTTAATACCTTTACACTACTATTTTATCTTGCACCAATAAAAAATTATAGCAAAAAAACTATGAAATTGGAAAAATTGAAAATCTTGTCATGCCAAAAGGGCGAATCTCTTCGTTTTTTTGTTATAACTCTTTAATGGTACAAGATAAAATAGTGATGTAAAGGCAATTATTGTTTGATTTCAAAGCAACAATCGATCTGTATCATTAATTAATTTTGCAAAAAAAAATTCCTGCAAATAAGAAATGGCAAATTAATGTTTAGCAAAATATTTTTAATTAATGATGCAGATCGATAGGTGCTTTGAAAACAAATAATAAATGCCTTTACAGCACTATTTTATCTTATACCAATAAAAAGTTATGGCGAAAAAACGAAAAGATTCGCCCTTTTGGCATGACAAGATTTTCAATTTTTCCAATTCGCCCTTTTAATTTTGTCTTTTGTGGCTAAAAATATATAACAAAATGACACGATTTTGGCACAGCATACTTTAGGATAAACTTCCTTAAAAAAGGTAAAAAAAAAACGAAAATGTCAAAAATAGAACATTCACCCCTTTGGCATGATAGTGACGATATGTTGTCTATATACAAAAGTGTATGTATCAGAGATCTTTCTTAAGCGATCATACCAATTTTCTATACCAGACAGCATAGGTAAACAAGTAATCTAATTTCAAAATTTCATTGCTATAGCTCTACTTGTTTTTCTGTAATCATGATTCGTAGATAGACAGAGACAGACACAGACAAACATCGCTAAATCAACTCAGAATGTGACACTTATCAATAAAACTGATGTAAAATATACTTTTACACCGGCCACGTCTCCTTTCGTGTATTACAAATGGATGACCAAAACAGAGATTTTTTTTTTAATTTGGTATGCAAATACACGAAAATTATATTTCAAATAAAATAAACTTGTAAAAATCTTTTTGGTATCAAAGTTTAATGAAAAAAAAAATTAAAAATCTAGTATTTTCTTATAAATATGCTCACAAAATTATTTTTTTTACATTTTCTTTAAATAAATTTGTAAAAAAATATGCTCACAAAATTATTTTTTTTACATTTTCTTTTCGTAAATTTGTAAAAAATTCCAACAAAACTTTAAATAAATTTAAAAATTATCTTATATTAATTTCCATTCAATCTGTTGTACGTATAAAACTGCTTAATGTTTTAGAAATATGTAAATAATTAAAAGAAATATAAAACGTTTTGTCTAGACGTCATCAATTAAATAATCCAACCGAACAACTGATGAATTTAGGTAACAAGTACAATGTGTCCTAGTTCTATAGCCTGCAAATAACATGTATACAAAATGAGGGCTTGTAATTTTAATTGAATTTGTGGTATGTATTTTATACAGTTTATGGTACTTGTAAATATGTAGAAATGTGTATAAATTGTTTATGAGTTGAATGAGAGTATGTGGTGAAACGAAGCATGACAGGTCGATTATAAAATATTGCAAATATTGTTAGTTTTCACAGTAAATGCAAAACAAAATCAGTTTAAGCGTGAAGGACATATATTTCATCTGAATTTCTACGTTTAAAAATTTTCGAATGTAAAAATTATTATGGAATATTTTGTTTAAGATAGACCTAATTGTTTTATATATAAAAAAAAAAATATTGTACAACAAATCAATGTGCAATCATTGAATTTGAAAAAAATATAACAATAAAGTACACACAGAAAAATTAATCGACGTAAATACAGCAACCGAAATTAATTGCATTCATTAATCAATCCAGCATTGAAATTCACTAATATAATGAAAACATTTACTATTCTTCGTTAAATCAGCAGTTCCGTTTGCTAATATGAATATTTATACATCAATGCAGCAAATTAATTAGTCGGCACAGTTTCAGCAATTATATTTATTTGCTAAAACTGCGCCGATTAAATTATTTGCTGCATTGACGTAAAAATATTCATAAAGTGTTTTTCAACAGGGACGCTACAAAAGTAGAGCTACAAGGACAGCAAACGATGCCATATTTCTGACCGCTCTTTTGATATTTCTCTTCAGTAAGGTTTACCATTTCATGATGGAAAGATATACGAATTCGAATTTCGGTAGTAAGTTTTAATAATTTTCACTCGTTGTTTGCTCATATATCTTTCCATCATGAAATGGCAAACCTTACTGAGCGGCAAGAAATATGGCGTCGTTTGCTGTTCCTATCGCTCTACTTTTGTAGCGTCCCTGTTGAGAAACCCTTGAAAAAAAGTTTTGTAGCGCTCTTATTGAAAAACCCGTTATTAACGGACGCAATTGCTTATATAACAAACAATAGCAAATGTTTTCATTATATTAGTGAATTTCATTGCTGTATTGATTAATTAATGCAATTAATATCGGTTGCTATATTTACGACGATTATTTTTTTCTATGTAGGAATTGTATGTTAAGGTAAGATCATCGTTGTAGAAAAGTCACCAAATACATTTTCAAAATGCCAAATATTCATTTACAAAAATCTTTACATATCTGTCAATTTTTAATCGATGACATCAATTTTTTTACCACATGATAAGGAAATGTAAATCTGTCAACTGATATTTCAACTTTAAAAATGCATCAATTACTTTTTATAATATTAATCAACAAACTCGAAATTTAAGTTTTACATGAAAATGTATTTGGTGACTTTTCGTTCTACAACTACGAGATGAACAGCATCAATTTTGATTTATTGAATTTAGTCATAACTAGTATTTTGTACCCGGGCTGGGCAACGGGATTTTTTTTTTTTGTTTTATAAGCCATTTTTTAAGCAAACGGTTGGGTTTCTATAATATACTGAAAAAAAAAATGTGTAATATTTAGTTTTATGTTTGTCTTTTTTTTTAATTTTATTTTCAGTGTTTCTATTCTATTCATTCGTTTTTATTTTATATTTTTTTGTTAGAGTATTTGCTCTTTTTGTTTTTATTTTTGGGTTCAAGTTTTGTTTTTGTTTGTTTGTTTTGGTTTTACTTTTATTTTTATTTTTATTATGTCTTTAAGCCTTTTCTGTTTTTACGCGATATTGTTTTGCTATTTGCGTTTTTTTGTTTTTGTATTTTTGCGTTTTTGTTTTTGGGAATTTGTGTTTTTTTTGTGATTTTTTATTGTGTTTTTGCATTTGTGTTTTCACTTTTGTTTTTTTTTTGTTTTTGTGTTTTTGAGTTTTCGTGTTTTTTTTTGTGATTATTCTTGTGTTTTGCTTTTGTGTCTTCACTTTTGTTTTTTTGTGTTTATTTTTATTCTTGTGTTTTTGATTTTAATTTTACTTGTACTTTTATTTATTTTTTTTTGTGTTTTCGTATTTGTTTTGTGTTTTTTCTATTCTTCTTGTTCTTCTGTTTTTTATTTTTTTTATTCTGTGTTAAGTTTTTGCTTGTGTTTTTGATTTTGTGTTTTTGCTTTCATGTCTTTGATTTTGATTTTGTTTTTGTTTTTGTGTGTTTGCTTTGTTTCTTATTTTTTTGATTAATTTTCATACATTTTTGTTTTTGTTTTTGCGTTTGTGATTTTGGTTTTGTGGTTTGGACATGATCCTGGAACAAACAGACAGACAGACTGACTGACAGACGTGTTTTTTTTGTGATTTTTTATTGTGTTTTTGCATTTGTGTTTTCACTTTTGTTTTTTTTTTGTTTTTGAGTTTTCGTGTTTTTTTTTTGTGATTTTTCTTGTGTTTTGCTTTTGTGTCTTCACTTTTCTTTTTTTGTGTTTATTTTTATTCTTGTGTTTTTGATTTTAATTTTACTTTTACTTTTATTTATTTTTTTGTGTTTTCGTATTTGTTTTGTGTTTTTGCTTTTCTTCTTGTTCTTCTGTTTTTTACTTATTTTTCTTTTGTGTTAAGTTTTTGCTTTTGTTTTTGTGTTGTTTTTGTCCTTGTGTTTTTGATTTTGTGTTTTTGCTTTCATGTCTTTGATTTTGATTTTGTTCTTGTTCTTTTGTGTTTGCTTTGTTTCTTATTTTTTTGATTATTTTTCATACATTTTTGTTTTTGCGTTTGTGTTTTTGGTTTTGTGGTTTGGACATGATGCTGGAACAAACAGACAGACTGACAGACGGACCAAGAGTTTTATATGTATGAAGAAGGAATAAAAAGTTAATAAAATCAAATATAGGGTGCTCCACTTTTGTGTGCAAATATTTTTGCAAAATGGTTCATTTTATGAAAAAATAGTTCTAGATTTAGTGTGTATATGGAGCACCAAATGTATTCAATCCTTTTGCCGCTGGGTTTTTAATTGCAAAAGTTAAATTTGAATTTGTGTTTATTTCAATTTTTCTAAAGTAAATTTGAAAACAAACTGTTTATCATTGGCTATTTCGAATAGAAAGCAACAATTTTCATGAAATGTACCAAGGAATCGGTCCCTTAAATACTTGCACGCTGTATCGGATGACCCTATATATTCTAAATTTAAATTAAATATCTCGAAAATTATTTAAAAAAGACCTCTCAATTATATGTCACTCATGGAACTGTGCAAGTTTGAAACACATATCAATTGAAGTCAATTGAAAGTCATCGAAAATTATTTTCTCCCCCTTTCCAAGCTTAATTAGCCATAAGTTTTAAAGCACCATTTGTGGCAATTTGATGTAGCAATTGTCGTAGTGTATATGAAGTTCGAGTTGCTGTTTAAATTGTTTAAATTGCTCCTTCAAAAACCCCATCGTTCACTTTAATGAGGATTGATTTAATGTTGCAAAATTAAAATCTATTTTATGCACCTACTGCATAACCAGATGCTTAACTATGGAATAGCATGTCATTAATGCAGTTTTGTAATTTAATTAAAATGAGAATGAACAGTGTTACTAATTGATAATTTGATATAAAATTTAACTTTGTTTCAAATACCATGTATCAAGAAACTTCTTGTAAAATAATCAATAAATAGTAACATAATATTTGAACAATTATATATCAGCCAACAGCTAAAGCTTAAAATTATAATATTTTAGTGATTATAATATAATAATCGCACGCTAAGAAAACAATGCATGCAGGCAACATGTTAATGTTTGCAATTATACATTTTTTGACTTTAATTGGCTGTTACTTTAATTGGCTATTACTTACTTATTTAATAATCATAGTGTGATTGTGAAAAAGACATAATAAGCGCTATATGGTTTTTCCAACCATATAAGTGTTTACTCCAGTTAAGAAAATTATAATTTTCTTAATTGTAGTAAACATTTGTATGGTTGGAAAAGCCATATAGTTTGACATGAATAGAAATTTTCGAAAGAGCTATACAAATATTAATTAATTAAAAAATTTAGTGCTTTATAGTTGATTTATACATATTATTTGATACTTTTTATAATGTAGATGATTGCTGCAATAATGATATAAATATTAATCTGTTTGAGGGAAAAAAGCGAAATAAATTAAATTACGTAGTGATTAAATACTAAAAAAATAAATAAGTCAAATATTTAAAGTTGGTATACATTTTTAAAATTTAAATTGGCTTTTCATTAATTAATTACCTCTACACATTTATAAGCATTATATAGTGATAACATGATTAGTATTTTTACAGAATCTACGAACTGTTCTATAAGTTCGTATCTCTGGATTGTGGACAAAATAAAAACACTAGCTTTTAGTTTAAATTACAAGAATTAACTTTATTAATTCAATTTAACTAACAACTATACTATCACTACTGTAGTGATGCGCTTCACGATTTGACATGTATCGAGATCCTTCTGCACTTCTCGTAAATGCTGCATGCTATTTGCAGCTCATTCGCACCCATATGTTTTCCATCCATCACTTTCTCGCACACTGCCTCAGTGCGCTGAATGATAATGAGCAGGGATAACAATTATATGGACGAAAAACAAGAAAAATATGTATGGATTATGGACTAAAAAAACTAGATAAAAATGGATCAAAAAATTAAAATATGCACCGAAAAACATACTGTATTAAAAATAACTAAAAATGTCTTTAAAATAAATACATATGTATTTGATTTACGTCCAAAATCTTATGTATTTATTTTTACTGAACTGATGTAGTTGTTTTTATATGAAAAATAACTACATAATTTAACAGCTTTTCTATATAAAATTTCAATACATATGTATTAAAAAACCTACATTTTGTCTTTATTTATACGTCCAGAAATATGTAGAGAAATTACTACATATGCCTATAATTTTACAATAATATGTAGTTATTTTACTTTGTTGTGATAATTTTTAAATAACATATTTATTTTTATTAATTCGGAAAATTATATGAATGAATATTAACATATTTTTATTAATACCAAAAATAAGATACAAGAATTATAAATCTGAAAACTGTTTAGTTGTATAGTACAAATATAACTAAAGATTGTTACCCACAACCAGAAAAAAGAATCTACACATAAATAAATGAATAAATAAATAAATAAAAAAATAAATAAAAATATAAATATAAATAAAACAAAAATTTTCCATATCATAAGATGGAAGCACCACTAAGTATCATCAGTTCTGACGACTCAAAGGAATGGCAAGCACTTAAGTGTTTCATTTCGGTTAAAACACATATGAATAATACGCTATGGTAAAACCATACCATGGTAAAACCATACCATGGTAAAACCATAATGATGTCATATCAACTATTATTACTGCCTGAACAGAATACAGGCGGCGATCGAAAAATTAGAGAGCGAACATTGAAAACAACAACCATTTGCCGTCTTAGTTGTCAACGCCTCTATATTTTCACATCTTAACCATTAAAGGTTGCTGAATCTTGTCGTGTAATCGGTTTCTCTGTGAAAAATCACGTTCGTGAATTATCGTGAAAACCCCTCAAACGTGACACATTTTTCAAAATTATGACATATCACCTTGAAAAACGGATCATCAGCAAAATACTCATCTGCAGCTACGTGCTATATTTGTATACTGTAGAGTTGACAACTAAGTTTTAAAACCAAAAATATTCAACGGATAACTTAGGTGGCAGCTCTATTGTCATGTCTCATTAAGACGGTTCGGTCAGATGCTACGAACAGTTTTGGTTTATTTATATACCTCTTTCGCAGTCATCCGTCGTGTGCAAAAAAAACAACAACAACAACAAAACAAGTTTCCGCAATATGAAAGAATTCGTTTATCGAATTCGTTTATCGTTCGTTTATCGTTCGTCAGTGATCCCAAACGAATTCAAATGAAAGCAAAAAAACAAAACTTCAATACAGTTTGTGCAATATGTAGAGATTTTCAGTACATGGTGTCGTAAAAATAATACAAATAAAGGTAAATGTATTTAAAAACCAACAAAATGTAGTGGAATATTATTTTTTCAAAACAAAGACATAAAATGTATATAATTTGCTAAAGTAATTTTTCCGGTGTACAGCTTTAACAAATTAGTAGCTTTTTGCCAAGTCTTCCATATACATTCGAATATTATTTTAAATTGGACATTATTTTTTTATTATTGGAAACGCTAAATATTTGGTTTTAAAAATATAAATAAAACTTAGTTGTTTTTGAAAGTAAATTATGTTTTCATGTTTAGAGACATTTTAATGGGGCTGTTAATTTTAAGATTTTATAAATTCAATTTTAATCAATTTTTTATAAAACCATTAACTTTAAGTGAGACACATTTTTGTATACAAGGGAATTTATAGTAAATTTATAGAATATATTTTATAGAAGAATTTATAATAATATGTAAATAATTTATAATTTAATTTTTAAACTATAATACACAAAATAATTGCATAATACATTTTATGTATTATGTAGTACACGTATTTCAAAAATAAAAACTACAGAAAACAAATACATTCTACATATTCTGCAATATGTAGAAAACGATTTTCTAATACATTGTGTAGTAAAATCCAGACAAATTAATACAAATGTATTAAAAACCAACAAAATGTAGTAAAACTGTTTTTTTCAAAACGAAGACATAAATGTAGTATAATTTACTACAGTAATTTTTTCGGTGTGGATAAAAAACTTAAAATATGGATATTAAATTTGTTGTATTTGAATAATTTAGCCTTCTCATGAAAGCTTTCTCTGAAAAAAAATTGTACTAAAGTAGAATCAGTTTTCAAAAAAATGCTTGATCAAAAGTTGAAATACAGGTGGAAAAATTATTCATTATGGGGTTGATTGAATCATATTTTTCGTATGTAAAGGTTTAATATCAACCAGTTCAATGTGATTTTGCTTTTCACCCAACCAAATTTGCTACAAATTACAAACTATTGAGACTTGTAGTCATATCCAGATAAAGATTCCTGCAATAAGATTGTTTGATTTTATCGATTGTGCTTCAAATATGTTTTAAAATATCAAATTGTAGTCCAAATTTGTCGAAATTGGGACATATGAGTCCGTTTTTATCAAAAATATAGATTGATATGGATTTATTAAAATATGTGCATTTTTACCGAAAATATCTTATAATATGTATTTAAATATTGAATATGTAAATCCATATAAAACCGAGCCTTGATAATGAGTCATATTATTATTTGGGTTTTTTTGTTTTTTTAATTATGTTTTTTTTTCTGCTTAGATTTTATTTTTGGATTTATCCTTTGGCTGTTTTCGTTTTTGTTTATGATTTAGACCTTTAGGTTTTCTCGTTTTGCTTTTGTTTTTACTGTTATTTTGATTTTGTTTTTTTTCGTTTTTGCTTTTTTTTTTGTTAGTTACTGTTACTTTTTTTGATTTTGCTTTTGATTTTGTATTTTTGTTTTACTTTTTTATTTTGTTTTTGTGGTTTTGTATATTGTGTGTTTCTATTTAGTGTTTCTATTTATGATTTTTTTTAGCTTTTACTTTTTTATTTTTGCTTATTTGGTTTTCTGTTATTGCTTTTGTATTTTCAATTTGCTCTTGATTTTGTGCTTTTCTTATTTGTTTGTGTTTTACATTATTAAATAACAAATACAAAATTATCAACTTAATTTAAAAAAATTTTTGCTGTAAACATGATGGTTAATATATAAAAAGATGTTTTAAGGATGGTTTTTGTAATGATTCTGGTAATTATAAAGGTTATAAATTATGCTTTCTATAAACTTATTGCATCATTAATATATAAGTAATATATATGTAAAACTAACCTGCTCTATTTTAAGAATTTAAATAATTTTCTAAAATTTCAATAATATTGTAATTTGATATTTATCAAATAAATTATAATAACTTTAACTGAGGCGCTCAGCGCCAAAACGGCCTAACTCACAAAATATTCGAACTTCAGAAAACAGAAAAATGTAAATGATCATATTTCAAAACGCTTTAATTCGTTGTATTTTAGATAAATTAGATATTGGTATATATTTTTATACTAATAATAGTAACAAGAACTCTTATATTTAAAAAATAACCATTCAAATACATACTAAAATAAAAAAACTTAATGTGGCTTAGGCCACTTTGGCATTTATTAAAATATGTTTCCAACTTCCTGTTAGGCCAATTTTGTATGGAAATGAAAGAATTTTTATTTATTATGTATTATTTTATAATTTTATATAGCTTAGATATTCCAGCATCATCTTTGCTTGAGAATTTGTTTTCAATTAATTATTAAATGAATGGTTGATGGTGGTATATGATTTTTTAATTCTTGCAGATCTTAATATTTATTTTCATCAATATGTCTTCTGTTTGGATACAGTGAATCCAAGTCAATTTAGATGAATATATTTTTAAAATGTCCAATTCATTGAACAAATCCTCTTCCTTATTGGAATACTTAAATTTTATAATATGTGGATTTTCGTTTTCAAATCGAAGCCATTGAATATTCATCCATTCTATTTTTGTTTTTTGTCCAATACATTTTTTTTTCTATTGGTAATATATTTTTCCAATGATGCAATTTTTTAAAATCATGATCTGTTATATTATTTTTTAAGTTTGAATAGTTGACTATAAATTGTATATTGTGCTCATTGTTATATTTCTATTTTGTCCATTGCATTGATCACTGTACATTATAACTTTCTGACTCTTAACATAGTTTTTTTAAATGATAGATAATACAAGATTCTATTTCTTGTGGTTCTCTTGAAGCCATCATGAATACCATACAGTATATCTACAATTGTCAGAGAGGTTATTCCTGTAAATGTAAAACAGTATATTCACCGTTACTCCTTTTGGAACTGCATTCCAGATCTAGCAGATTCAGCCATATACTTATGTATATCTCTTTCAGTTGTCAGGAGTCGCATTTTATGCATATATGCTTATATGGGCTACTTAAGAAATTGACAGAACATCAGTAAACTTTTCGTTCAATTTTGATATATACTATGCATATCGGTAGCTCAAAAGGTTAGTGCGGTACACTGCGAGCCGAAAGGTCCCGTAACACAGGTTCAAATCTGTGCTGGGACTACTAAATCTTTTCTTAGAAAAAACATTTTTGTATAATTACCGCGCTATCTCTTGGTAGACAATCTCTAGTATTATTATGCTTGCAGATGCATATTATGGTAAAAGCTAACATTAATTAAAGTGTTTAAACAATTAAATAAATTTGGCCTATCAACAAAATATAAAATTTTATATGAATAAATCTGGCCTTATTGACTTAGGCCATTTTGTCATTCACATTTTTTTTAATTTTATGAAATGCCAAAAAAACTTTCGCTTACCAGATTACAACCAAAGCTTGTAAAACTCAGCCACTTTTATAGACTTATAGATTTAATAAGTGCGAATCGAACTGCATACTCAGCTCAATATTTTTAGCAATGTGGGTTAGGCCGTTTTGGCGCTGAGCGCCTCAACTCAAAGTCGTTTTATTTTTATTAAATTATGAGAGTAGATTAAACATTCGAATTGTGGTTGTTATTTTTTAACTGTTTATCAAGAAACATCTAATTGAATATTGATTAACATATGTTGTTATTTTTTTGTGATTTGTAAGTTTAACATTTTTTCTTGTTTGGTTTTTTGGAAGTTTATAAATTTTTCACATCTTGCAATTTTTTATAGTTTAAATTGCTCATATTTGCAAATTTTTGTCTTACATTTTTATGTGATACCGTGCACCAATCGAGTACGTCGGTTGATTTTTCAATTTCCATACCAATAAACAACACAAATTGCATGAAATTTCTTTGAAATTGCACAGAAAATACCGGCAAAAGTTGCTCACAGGTAACAGTTTATGCATTTTATGTTTTTTAAATAGTTTCCAACCTTGGGACTCATAAAATAGGGGTTATATAAATAAAAAAAAAGATAAACGAAAGATTAATAATTATTTTAATACACATTTTGGAGAAAAGAGACAAGAAAACTTGAAATGAAACAAACGCAAATCAGAGAAAAAAAGTATAAGAAAAAAGTATTAAAATGTTAAACTGCATTTCTTAGCAAATTAATGTAATTTTAAAAACTTAGCTGAATTAAAAAAGATAGTTATAAAGACAAAAATAGCAACTTAAAAAATCTCATTGTTTGCAATCGTTGCTCACTTTCACTATTTTGTATACTTTTATTTCCTCTTTTTTAATTTTTCTTTTTCAATTTTTTTTTTAATTTTTTTGTTTATTTTGTTTTTTATTTTTTTATGCCTGCTGCAGTGCTCAGTGCTTTGCCGTTACAAGTATCACCGACTGCAACAGCAAAAGCAGCAGCAGTAGTAGCAGCAATGATGATGACAACAGCAACATCAACAGTTGCTGCAACATACAATTGTGCGCTTTTTGCTGCGCCTTGTTGACAACTTCTTCACTTGACATTGCCAACAATTACGAAAACAGTTTGTAAAAAATACAAAAAATAAATAAAATAAATTTTTGTTGCCTGTTGCTGCAGATAACGCAGTGAAGACGTAATCGTTGCAGAGCGTTGAAATTATTACGGAAATATATGTATTTAATTTAAATTCTTTTTTCAATCAAACTGAATTTTTGGTGAAAATAAATTTTTTACTGAAAAATTGATTTTTTAGTGAAAATATGAAGTTTTTGAATTTTTTGAGAAAAATTTAATTTGATTAAAGAAAAATTTAATTTTTATGAAAAATTAAATTTTGAAAGAAAAATTTAATTTTTATGAAAAATTAAATTTTGAAAGAAAAAATGAATTTTTAGTGAAAAATTTAAGTGAAAAATTTAATTTTAAGTGTAAAGTTGAATTTATAGTGAACATTTTAATTAATAGTGAAAGTTTGAATTTTTAGTGAATAATTGAATTTGTAGTGAAAAATTGAATTTGTAGTGAAAATTTTATTTTTTTTAATGATAAATTAAATTTTAAGTGAAAAATTTAATATTTAGTGAGAAATTTTAATTTGTAGTGAAAATTGAATTTTCAGTGAATATTAGAATTTTTAGTGAAAAATTGAATTTTTAGTGAAAAATTGAATTTTTAGTTAAAAATTGAATTTTGAGTGAAAAATTGGATTTTTAGTGAAAAATTGAATTTTTAGTGAAAAATGGAATTTTTAGTGAAAAATTGAATTTTTAGTGAAAAATTGAATTTTTAGTGAAAAATTGAATTTATAGTGAAAAATTTAATTTATAGTGAAAAATTGAATTTTTAGTGAAAAATTGAATTTTTAGTGAAAAATTGAATTTTTAGTGAAAAATTGAATTTTTAGTGAAAATTGAATTTTTAGTGAACAATTGAATTTTTAATGAAAATTTGAATTTTTTAGTGAAAAATTGAATTTTTAGTGAAAAATTGAATTTTTAATGAATAATTGATTTTTTAGTGAAAATTTGAATTTTTAGTGAAAATTTGAATTTTTAGTGAAAAATTGAATTTTTAGTGAACAAGTGAATTTTTAATGAAAATTTTAGTGAAAATTTGAATTTTTAGTGAAAATTGGAATTTTTAGTGCAAATTTAAATTTTAATGAAAAATTTAATTTATAATGAAAAATTGAATTTTAAGTGAAAAATTGAATTTTAGTGAAAAATTGTATTTTTAGTGAAGAATTGGATTTTTTTTAGTGAAAAATTGAATTTTAGTTAAAATATGAATTTTAGTTAAAAATTTAATTTTTAATCAAAAATTTAATTTTTAGTGAAAATATAATTTTTAGTGAAAAATTTAATTTTAAGTTAAAATATTCAGTTATTAATTAAGAACTAAAATTTTTTCTAAAAACAAAAATTAAATTTTACTCTAGAAATTAAATTTTTCTGTAAAAAATATTTTTTTGCTTAAAAATCAATTGTCTAATGGAATAAAAAATTAAATTTTTAATTAAAAATTAAATTTTTTATAAGAAATTCAATTTTTCTCTTAAAATTTAAATTTTCTACAAATATTTGATTTTCTTAATTTCAAACTGCCACAAATGTAATTTCCTTAACAACTGTAGGTAACACAAATATAGAGGTGTTTTGCAAATATCATTTAGCACTAAAATTGCATATAATATTCAACACTTTAGTGCAAACATTGACAAGTATTTCAACAGCTGACAGTTTAAAAAGACATGTAAAATAATTGCAACACATTTCAGATGCAAGTCAGCCAAAACACAAATGTCAAAAATGCCAAAACTACTACTGCTGCTAGCTGTCGATGTGACAGACACATATCTGCCTCTCCGTCCGTCTATCATATGACTGTCTGTCTGTCTATCAGCATGCCACAGGGCAACCACCCCATAATGTATGCAACACTTTTTGTGATTTCCGGTCAATAGCATTTATTTCGTGCATGAACAATTTTCATGTTACGTATTTGGAACGGAAACCTTTTGCGCATGAAATTTATATATAAAATATATATATATATATACGAAATGTTGTTGTAATGCATATTATATCGGTATTATGTATATTTTGTCATTGCAGCTGCTGCTGTTGTTTCTGCCAAAGAAATCAATTTACCGAGAAGTTAGTCGTGTGTGAGCAATTGTATTGCGTTACAGTAGCCAACGAGTAACCTTTTGGAAGCCAAATATATCTGACTTTGTATATATCTCTCTGTATATCTTGGACTATGTGTCAATCGGCATAAATGACACAACAAATTGCGCATTTAAATTTCGATTTATTTTGCATAAAAATGCACCTTAATTTATGGACGTTAACTCACAGCAAAGCATAAAAAAGATTTTTATTGATTTTTTCTTATACGTTTTTCTATTTGCCTACATAATACGTTATATTTTTGCAACTCTTTTTCTGTCATTTTCTCAGTTTTTATTGCATTTTTACAGCCTTCAATTTTTAATGATGCACTCGGTGCGCACACCATTAAATCTTATCAAGCATCCTTTAACCATTAAGCGTGTGTCTCCGTACAGAATTAAAAAAAAATATCTAAACTTGAAGAAATAAATTATCCTGCTGTTTGTCACATAAAATGTCAAATTATCGACGTTGCTTTTTATTGCGACGTTCGTGAGGCCTGCGGGCTTCAAGTCTTGAAAAGAAAGTTGTCAGATGAATTAATGATCAGAAAAAGAGCTGCTAAAAATCAATTGATGTGATTTTAAAATGTTAAAGAACTTGAAGCATAACTCAAAAAAGAATAAAAAAAAATATTCTGAATAACTAAAAGAAACAAAAGAAATAGAAACAAAAGAAAATAGAATTAAACGAATTAAAAGAATTAAAAGAATTAAAAGAATTAAAAGAATTAAAAGAATAAAAAGAATTAAAAGAATTAAAAGAATTAAAAGAATTAAAAGAATTAAAAGAATTAAAAGAATTAAAAGAATTAAAAGAATTAAAAGAATTAAAAGAACTAAAAGAATTAAAAGAATTAAAAGAATTAAAAGAATTAAAAGAATTAAAAGAATTAAAAGAATTAAATTAATTAAAAGAATTAAAAGAATTAAAAGAATTAAAAGAATTAAACGAATGAACAGAATTAAAAGAATTAAAGAATTAAAAGAATTAAAAGAATTAAACGAATTAAAAGAATTAAAAGAATTAAAAGAATTAAAAGAATTAAAAGAATTAAAAGAATTAAAAGAATTAAAAGAATTAAAAGAATTAAAAGAATTAAAAGAATTTAAAGAATTAAAAGAATTAAAAGAATTTAAAGAATTAAAAGAATTAAAAGAATTAAAAGAATTAAAAGAATTAAAAGAATTAAAATAATTAAAAGAATTAAAAGAATTAAAAGAATTAAAAGAATTAAAATAATTAAAAGAATTAAAAGAATTAAAAGAATTAAATGAATTAAAAGAATTAAAAGAATTAAAAGAATTAAAAGAATTAAAAGAATTAAAAGAATTAAAAGAATTAAAAGAATTAAAAGAATTAAAAGAATTAAAAGAATTAAAAGAATTAAAAGAATCAAAAAAATTAAAAGAATTAAAAGAATTAAAAGTATCAAAAGTATTAAAAGAATTAAAAGAATTGAAAGAATTAAAAAAATTAAAAGAATTAAAAGAATTAAAAGAATTAAAAAAATTAAAAGAATTAAAATAATTAAAAGAATTAAAAGAATTAAAAGAATTAATAGAATTAAAAGAATTAAAAGAATTAAAAGAATTAAAAGAATTAAAAGAATTAAAAGAATTAAAAGAATTAAAAGAATTAAAAGAATTAAAAGAATTAAAAGAATTAAAAGAATTACAAGAATTAAAAGAATTAAAAGAATTAAAAGAATTAAAAGAATTAAAAGAATTAAAAGAATTAAAAGAATTAAAAGAATTAAAAGAATTAAAAGAATTAAAAGAATTAAAAGAATTAAAAGAATTAAAAGAATTAAAAGAATTAAAAGACTTAAAAGAATTAGAAGAATTAAAAGAATTAAAAGAAATAAAAGAATTAAAAGAATTAAAAGAATTAAAAGAATTAAAAGAATTAAAAGAATTAAAAGAATTAAAAGAATTACAAGAATTAAAAGAATTAAAAGAATTAAAAGAATGAAAAGAATTAAAAGAATTAAAAGAATGAAAAGAATTAAAAGAATTAAAAGAATTAAAAGAATTAAAAGAATTAAAAGAATTAAAAGAATTAAAAGAATTAAAAGAATTAAAAGAATTAAAAGAATTAAAAGAATTAAAAGAATTAAAAGAATTAAAAGAATTAAAAGAATTAAAAGAATTAAAAGAATTAAAAGAATTAAAAGAATTAAAAGACTTAAAAGAATTAGAAGAATTAAAAGAATTAAAAGAAATAAAAGAATTAAAAGAATTAAAAGAATTAAAAGAATTAAAAGAATTAAAAGAATTAAAAGAATTAAAAGAATTAAAAGAATTAAAAGAATTAAAAGAATTAAAAGAATTAAAAGAATTAAAAGAATTAAAAGAATTAAAAGAATTAAAAGAATTAAAAGACTTAAAAGAATTAGAAGAATTAAAAGAATTAAAAGAAATAAAAGAATTAAAAGAATTAAAAGAATTAAAAGAATTAAAAGAATTAAAAGAATTAAAAGAATTAAAAGAATTACAAGAATTAAAAGAATTAAAAGAATTAAAAGAATGAAAAGAATTAAAAGAATTAAAAGAATTAAAAGAATTAAAAGAATTAAAAGAATTAAAAGAATTAAAAGAATTAAAAGAATTAAAAGAATTAAAAGAATTAAAAGAATTAAAAGAATTAAAAGAATTAAAAGAATTAAAAGAATTAAAAGAATTAAAAGAATTAAAAGAATTAAAAGAATTAAAAGAATTAAAAGAATTAAAAGAATTAAAAGAATTAAAAGAATTAAAAGAATTAAAAGAATTAAAAGAATTAAAAGAATTAAAAGAATCAAAAAAATTAAAAGAATTAAAAGAATTAAAAGTATCAAAAGTATTAAAAGAATTAAAAGAATTGAAAGAATTAAAAAAATTAAAAGAATTAAAAGAATTAAAAGAATTAAAAAAATTAAAAGAATTAAAATAATTAAAAAAATTAAAAGAATTAAAAGAATTAAAAGAATTAATAGAATTAAAAGAATTAAAAGAATTAAAAGAATTAAAAGAATTAAAAGAATTAAAAGAATTAAAAGAATTAAAAGAATTAAAAGAATTAAAAGAATTAAAAGAATTAAAAGAATTACAAGAATTAAAAGAATTAAAAGAATTAAAAGAATTAAAAGAATTAAAAGAATTAAAAGAATTAAAAGAATTAAAAGAATTAAAAGAATTAAAAGAATTAAAAGAATTAAAAGAATTAAAAGAATTAAAAGAATTAAAAGAATTAAAAGAATTAAAAGAATTAAAAGAATTAAAAGAATTAAAAGAATTAAAAGACTTAAAAGAATTAGAAGAATTAAAAGAATTAAAAGAAATAAAAGAATTAAAAGAATTAAAAGAATTAAAAGAATTAAAAGAATTAAAAGAATTAAAAGAAATAAAAGAATTAAAAGAATTAAAAGAATGAAAAGAATTAAAAGAATTAAAAGAATTAAAAGAATTAAAAGAATTAAAAGAATTAAAAGAATTAAAAGAATTAAAAGAATTAAAAGAATTAAAAGAATTAAAAGAATTAAAAGAATTAAAAGAATTAAAAGAATTAAAAGAATTAAAAGAATTAAAAGAATTAAAAGAATTAAAAGAATTAAAAGACTTAAAAGAATTAGAAGAATTAAAAGAATTAAAAGAAATAAAAGAATTAAAAGAATTAAAAGAATTAAAAGAATTAAAAGAATTAAAAGAATTAAAAGAATTAAAAGAATTACAAGAATTAAAAGAATTAAAAGAATTAAAAGAATGAAAAGAATTAAAAGAATTAAAAGAATTAAAAGAATTAAAAGAATTAAAAGAATTAAAAGAATTAAAAGAATTAAAAGAATTAAAAGAATTAAAAGAATTAAAAGAATTAAAAGAATTAAAAGAATTAAAAGAATTAAAAGAATTAAAAGAATTAAAAGAATTAAAAGAATTAAAAGAATTAAAAGAATTAAAAGAATTAAAAGAATTAAAAGAATTAAAAGACTTAAAAGATTTAAAAGAATTAAAAGAATTAAAAGGAATAAAAACACAAATGCAAAAATAAAAGGACAAAAGTGAAAAAAACACAAATGCAAAATCAAAAACAAAAAAAAAAAAAAATAAAACGCTAAAGCAAAAACACAAAAATAACACCAAAAAACCAAAACACAAAATTAAGACAAAAATAAATGGAAAAACACTAAAGTAATACAAGGTCAAAAACACAAATACAAAACAAAAACAAAAAACACTAACACAAAAGCTAAAGCAAATACACAAAAACAGAAACAATGGCAAACACACAAAAATATAAGCCAAAACACAAAAGCAACCACAAAATGCCAAAACATAAAACACCTAAATGCAAAAACAAAAGCAAAAACACGAAAATAAAACTTAAAAGCAAAAACTCAAACCTGATTTTAAAAGCACAAAAAACAAAAGAAAAATAAAAGCAAAAAAATTACAAAAATAAAAGCAAAAATATTAAACCAAATACTTCGTGTGAAATAAAACAAAGAATATCCAAAAAATAAATAAAACGCAAAAAAAGAAAAGTAAAAACAAAAATAAATTAGAAAGCAGAAACACAACATAAAAACAGAAATTAAAAAAAAAAATTAACCATAAGTCAAAATATACCTATTTAAAACCAAAACATAATATGTATAAAATATAAAAATTAATTATAAACATTGTAATTTAAATAAAAACTTCAAGTAAAACATTAAATAGCTCTTAGAGAGTTTATATAAATTCAACAATCTCGAATTATTCAGTTAATAAAAACAAACAAAGAATTCTAAATATTGTCGATATGCATAACATTTAAAGCATTTAAAGATTTCATCCATTTCGAAGAAATTTCTATACATCGAAGAAAGTTGATTAAACCTTTGCTGGATTTGCTTTTAATTAATTATGAACCACAATAAAGTTTTACAAAGCACCACCAAATATATTTTGCCAGGATGTCGCGACATACTTTTCGGGAAGACTTTCGGAGAATAATTAATTGCCTAGCGATGGCAACTTCGACTTACCACACAGACAACCTACCAACAAAACATCATAAATATTATGCAAAAATTATTAAAGTCAGGCGTATGTTAATGAAATAAGTTAATACCACTCTTAAGTTGCATGTTTTGTGCGACGTTCAAACATTTTTGTTTTTATAAAACTTATTTTCTTTGGTGTATTTTCGATGGTTATTTATTTTTGTAATGACTCGTTGGGAAATGTGATATTTTCGAAACAAGTTCCAGAGAAAACCTCTAGGATTTCATGTTGTTTGCTGCTGCAGGACATGGCAAACATGTTTTCTTTCCGGTAACATAATAACGTAATTTATGGGGCATCAGCCAAATATTAGTTTACAATGGATGTGGAGCATTAAATGCAAATTAGAGATATTATATTTATTTAAAAGGTTGTGTTTAGTTAATGTTGATGTTAAATATGAAGCGCAATTTTAGAACAAAATATACGCACTCTTAAATTTGAAACAATGTAAAGTTTTATTTGATTTATATTTTTACTATTATATATATTTTATTGAAGAATATATTAAAATAGAATGCTTGTTTGAATTTTTACAAACTATTTTCAGATAATTAAATGTTATTCATTCTCGTTCGAAAATACATTTGAATAATTTGATAATTTAACATTTTCAGTGACATTTTTGTATTTAATCAAAAAATTAAATTTAAAATAATTGCATACATAAAATGCATTTTTTATGTTAGACATTATTCTAATTATAAGATTATATACTTCGACACTTTTATATTAATGTTGTGTAATTTAAAAAATTGCATTAGCATACATTGTACTATAATTTGATAAATTTAAATCTATTACAAAAGTTTATTGTGGAAAAATAAATATTTATAAAATGTTACTCATACGTCACGTTTTGAAAGAAATTTATATTATGTCAAACTTTTGAAAAAACATAGCCAATTCAGTGGCATTTTTGTTTTTAATTAAAAAGCATACAATTAAAACAGTTTTTATATATAAAATCATTTTTTCCAGGTTATCAAATATGAATAATTTTTTTTCTCACTTTGTGATTTTTTAGAAATGTTATGATTTATCATAAATTTGCTTTAGTCTTCATTCTAATATAATTTAATGAAGTAAACTCTTTTACAATTTTTTATTATTGATAGAATCCATTTTTTAAAATGTTGCTCATACGTCACTGTTCCGAAAATAACCATACCTCGTTTTTGGCAATAAATTTAGAATATGCTAAACTCTTGAAACAACTTTATTTAATTCAAATATATAAAATTTTAAATGGTTTTCTATAAAGTGTTCTTTTTCTGATTACAAAATATGCTAAAAAATTTTTAATTTCAAAATTTCACATTTTTGCCTTTTTTTCTCACTTTGTGATTTTTTAGAAATGTTATGATTTATCATAAATTTGCTTTAGTCTTCATTATAATATAATTTAATGATGTAAACTCTTTTACAACATTTTATTATTGATAGAATCCATTTTTTAAAATGTTGCTCATACGTCACTGTTCCGAAAATAACCATACCTCGTTTTGGCAATTAATTTAGAATATGCTAAACTCTTGAAAAAACTTTGTTTAATTCTAAAATATAAAATGTTTTTTTATAAAGTGTTATTTTTTTCTAAATACAAAATATGCTAAAAATTTTCTAATTTAAAAATTTCATATTTTTGCCTTTCTTTTAAATGTTTTAAATCGCTGGGCTTGGCTGCCTCTGAAACAGCTGTACGATCTGCCACTTAATGCATTTTGCCAATTGTTTGTTGTTTTATTAGTTGGTACAAAACACCCAATTTGTACCGACTGGACCTTGAGCACGTTAACACAATATCTTAAAATAATCAAAAGAGGTCATAAAACAAAAACAGTTTTAAATAATTGTAAAATTGCTTTAATCTTCATTGAACTGTAATTTTATAAATTTAACAGAAAAGTTTTCATTTCTAAAATGTTACTCATACGTCACGTTTTGACAACAAATTTATGAAAATATGCTAATTTCATGAAAAATCATAGTAAAATCAGTGTATTTTTTATTTTTCATTAAAAAGAATAAAATTTAAAATATTTTTAATATGCAACAGGTTATAAACTTTGTTGCAGTTTTTCGAAAAAAATGTCATAGAAAATTTTACATTTTTAAAATGTTACTCATACGTCACGTTTGACAATATATTTGAAATATGCTAATTTCATGAAAAATCATAGTAAAATCAGTGTAATTTTTTGTTCTTAATAAAAATGTAATTTTATGCTTTCTTTTTTATATATTTTTAATATTCAAAATAATTTTTTTATGGTTATAAACTATGTTCCAGTTTTTCGAAAAAAAGTTCACATGTTATGGTCTTCATTATAATGTAATTTAAAGAAGAATTTTTACCAAATATTACTGTAAAAAAACAATTTTTAAACTATTATTCATATGTCACGCAATAATTTTAAAATAAACTAAACTCTTAAAAAACTTAGCAAAGTCAGTGACATTTTTTGTATTTAATTAAAAAGCATAAAATTGAATAATTGTTTGTATAGTGTGCTATTTTAAAATTACTAAATATACTACAAAATGTACTTTTTAAAAAATTATACACTTTGACTTATTTTATAAAACTGCTTCGGTTTTCAATATATTGTAATTTTGTAAATATATCTCATTTACAAAAATTTATTACATAAAATTTATATATTTAAAATGTTGCACATACGTCACGTTTGACAATAAATTTAGAATATACATAACTTTAAAGAAAATTCAACTATATTAGAATAATTTTTAGCGTCCTTTTTGGTATTTTATTAAAAAGTGTAAAATTTTAAACGGTTTCTATATAGTGTTATATTTTAAAAATACAAAATATATTATTAAACGTTCTAATTAAAAAATTTCACACTTTGACATATTTTAAATTTTTTTTATATTTTTGCTTTAGGCTTCATTATACTTCAATTTAATATATTGAACCATGGTTGAAGTACATGCAGGTTAAGTCATCTTTAAAATTCAGGCACCATTTACTTTTTTTTGAAAACTGTTTAAAAGTTTCAACATTTGTTTACGAAAAGTTTAAATCAGAACATCAATGCTTTGTTTTCAATTTCACAAAATTAACAAAACTCAAAATTTTAATATCAACACAACATTTAAAAAAGTTTTAAGAACTCCAGGTCTTCAAAATTAACCATCGTGTATTTAGAATGTAAAATAGTTAATTTGTGCTGTGAAATTTTAATAAAATAGTGAAAATTAAGTGCAAAAAACTTAAACTTTAAATAAATTTTAAAATGGCAATTAATTGTTTTATTTTCAATATTTTTTTCTTGACATTCTCAACTTGCTGTATGCCAACTATTTGTCTAGGTGAACTAACCTGTATATACTTCAACCATGTATTGAACTCTTTTAAAAAATGTTATTACAGAAATATTTCTTAATGTCACTCATACGTCACGTTTGACAATAAAATTTCTTGAAAAGACTTATGAAGTTCAATGACATTTTTTGTATTTATTTAAAAAGCATAACATTTAAAATAGTTTTTTTTTGTATAATGTTTTTTTTTTTTTAACTACAAAATGTTTTAATTAATAATTTCATACTTTGACCTGTTTTTTAATGTTTTATATTTTTGTAAAATTGATATAGTCTTCATTTTACTATAATCGAGTAAATTTAACTCTTTTAAAAAATTCGTTATAGAAAAAATTAGTTTTTTAAAATGTTAGTCATACGTCAAATTTTTGTAATAAGTTTAAAATTTTGCTAAAATTAATTGTTTTGTTTTACGACCTCTTGATAATTTTAAGATATTGTCTTTACGTGCTAAAATATGTTGAAAAACTTTACAATTCAATAACAGTTTTTGTATTTAATTAAAAAGCTTAAAAATAAGCGCTTTTTTTATATAAAGTACCTTATTATATACAGTGTTAAAAGTACTTAAATTATGTACTCCTTATATATTCAATTTAATTACATGCTTTGTCCTACAACTAGGTATTTGAAAATGCACCCTTTTGTTTGCCAGTTACTCAATCTTTAGTGCTCTTTTATTTATTTTGTGCACTTTCTTTTATACTTCTTGTATTTTTCATTACTATTTTTTTCTTTATATATATTTTTTTAATTTATTCCACATTTCAGCGACTAAATTGAGTGAATTACATTAAATTGCTATACATTTAATGACAGCTAGAGGGCAAAGTGACTTTTCGTTCTGAACTCACCGCCTGTTGAGTGTTGCAAAGTATGTCCTTCGGTTTTTGTTCTTTTTTTTTATGGTACATTTTGTCAGTTTTATTTTAACCACGTCATTAACTTTTCGCCACTCTTTAAACTGCTGCTAAAACATTTTCCAACTATTGTTATGCATCGTGTGCAGGATCAGGTCCAGAACCTTTGACAGTTGCCCATCAAAAGTGTTAATTTTTGTCAGCTGCTTTTTGTGTTTTGACTTTAAGTTGGGATCGCATATCCGCTCTTTATTTTAATTTGCTGCTGCTTTTATTTGTCATCATCTTGAATTTGTTTTAGTGCTTTTTTCTTTAGCTTTTAATAGTCATTACTCTTTGGCAAACATAAAAATAAAATTAATAAAAAAAATTTAATCGTGGCTGCTTTGTTGCTCACTTGCAATGAAGGTTCTTCGTCAAGTCTTTGCTGCTTAATTGTTGCATTATTGTGCTTTTTTATCCTTTTTTCCTATATATATCCTTTAAATGCACAGGAATTTCTTTACGTTTTCTAAGTGCGCTTTAAGCCATTAGTGCCCTTTGCGCCATAAACCAAGACGCGCAGCATATTATTGTAGTGCGTTGCTGCTGTTTTGAATCTTTCTTTTTTAATTTGGGTTTTTTGTTGCTCGAATTTCAATGGGGTCAAGTGTGGCGATTAGTAAAGAATTTTTAGTGTTTTTTTGTTGAATGCTTTAACTTCAAAATTGCTTTAAGTTTTGTATGTAGAATTTGTTTATACATATTAATAATTTTTTTTTAATATATTTTTAATTTTATTTGATTTTATTTAATTTTATTTAGTTTTATTTGATTTTATTAGATTTTATTTGATTTTATTAGATTTTTTTGATTTTGTTTTATTTGATTTTACTTTTTTTCATTTTATTTGATTTAATTCATATTTTATATTTTATATTTTATATTTTATATTTTATATTTTATATTTTATATTTTATATTTTATATTTTATATTTTATATTTTATATTTTATATTTTATATTTTATATTTTATATTTTATATTTTATATTTTATATTTTATATTTTATATTTTATATTTTATATTTTATATTTTATATTTTATATTTTATATTTTATATTTTATATTTTATATTTTATATTTTATATTTTATATTTTATATTTTATATTTTATATTTTATATTTTATATTTTATATTTTATATTTTATATTTTATATTTTATATTTTATATTTTATATTTTATATTTTATATTTTATATTTTATATTTTATATTTTATATTTTATATTTTATATTTTATATTTTATATTTTATATTTTATATTTTATATTTTATATTTTATATTTTATATTTTATATTTTATATTTTATATTTTATATTTTATATTTTATATTTTATATTTTATATTTTATATTTTATATTTTATATTTTATATTTTATATTTTATATTTTATATTTTATATTTTATATTTTATATTTTATATTTTATATTTTATATTTTATATTTTATATTTTATATTTTATATTTTATATTTTATATTTTATATTTTATATTTTATATTTTATATTTTATATTTTATATTTTATATTTTATATTTTATATTTTATATTTTATATTTTATATTTTATATTTTATATTTTATATTTTATATTTTATATTTTATATTTTATATTTTATATTTTATATTTTATATTTTATATTTTATATTTTATATTTTATATTTTATATTTTATATTTTATATTTTATATTTTATATTTTATATTTTATATTTTATATTTTATATTTTATATTTTATATTTTATATTTTATATTTTATATTTTATATTTTATATTTTATATTTTATATTTTATATTTTATATTTTATATTTTATATTTTATATTTTATATTTTATATTTTATATTTTATATTTTATATTTTATATTTTATATTTTATATTTTATATTTTATATTTTATATTTTATATTTTATATTTTATATTTTATATTTTATATTTTATATTTTATATTTTATATTTTATATTTTATATTTTATATTTTATATTTTATATTTTATATTTTATATTTTATATTTTATATTTTATATTTTATATTTTATATTTTATATTTTATATTTTATATTTTATATTTTATATTTTATATTTTATATTTTATATTTTATATTTTATATTTTATATTTTATATTTTATATTTTATATTTTATATTTTATATTTTATATTTTATATTTTATATTTTATATTTTATATTTTATATTTTATATTTTATATTTTATATTTTATATTTTATATTTTATATTTTATATTTTATATTTTATATTTTATATTTTATATTTTATATTTTATATTTTATATTTTATATTTTATATTTTATATTTTATATTTTATATTTTATATTTTATATTTTATATTTTATATTTTATATTTTATATTTTATATTTTATATTTTATATTTTATATTTTATATTTTATATTTTATATTTTATATTTTATATTTTATATTTTATATTTTATATTTTATATTTTATATTTTATATTTTATATTTTATATTTTATATTTTATATTTTATATTTTATATTTTATATTTTATATTTTATATTTTATATTTTATATTTTATATTTTATATTTTATATTTTATATTTTATATTTTATATTTTATATTTTATATTTTATATTTTATATTTTATATTTTATATTTTATATTTTATATTTTATATTTTATATTTTATATTTTATATTTTATATTTTATATTTTATATTTTATATTTTATATTTTATATTTTATATTTTATATTTTATATTTTATATTTTATATTTTATATTTTATATTTTATATTTTATATTTTATATTTTATATTTTATATTTTATATTTTATATTTTATATTTTATATTTTATATTTTATATTTTATATTTTATATTTTATATTTTATATTTTATATTTTATATTTTATATTTTATATTTTATATTTTATATTTTATATTTTATATTTTATATTTTATATTTTATATTTTATATTTTATATTTTATATTTTATATTTTATATTTTATATTTTATATTTTATATTTTATATTTTATATTTTATATTTTATATTTTATATTTTATATTTTATATTTTATATTTTATATTTTATATTTTATATTTTATATTTTATATTTTATATTTTATATTTTATATTTTATATTTTATATTTTATATTTTATATTTTATATTTTATATTTTATATTTTATATTTTATATTTTATATTTTATATTTTATATTTTATATTTTATATTTTATATTTTATATTTTATATTTTATATTTTATATTTTATATTTTATATTTTATATTTTATATTTTATATTTTATATTTTATATTTTATATTTTATATTTTATATTTTATATTTTATATTTTATATTTTATATTTTATATTTTATATTTTATATTTTATATTTTATATTTTATATTTTATATTTTATATTTTATATTTTATATTTTATATTTTATATTTTATATTTTATATTTTATATTTTATATTTTATATTTTATATTTTATATTTTATATTTTATATTTTATATTTTATATTTTATATTTTATATTTTATATTTTATATTTTATATTTTATATTTTATATTTTATATTTTATATTTTATATTTTATATTTTATATTTTATATTTTATATTTTATATTTTATATTTTATATTTTATATTTTATATTTTATATTTTATATTTTATATTTTATATTTTATATTTTATATTTTATATTTTATATTTTATATTTTATATTTTATATTTTATATTTTATATTTTATATTTTATATTTTATATTTTATATTTTATATTTTATATTTTATATTTTATATTTTATATTTTATATTTTATATTTTATATTTTATATTTTATATTTTATATTTTATATTTTATATTTTATATTTTATATTTTATATTTTATATTTTATATTTTATATTTTATATTTTATATTTTATATTTTATATTTTATATTTTATATTTTATATTTTATATTTTATATTTTATATTTTATATTTTATATTTTATATTTTATATTTTATATTTTATATTTTATATTTTATATTTTATATTTTATATTTTATATTTTATATTTTATATTTTATATTTTATATTTTATATTTTATATTTTATATTTTATATTTTATATTTTATATTTTATATTTTATATTTTATATTTTATATTTTATATTTTATATTTTATATTTTATATTTTATATTTTATATTTTATATTTTATATTTTATATTTTATATTTTATATTTTATATTTTATATTTTATATTTTATATTTTATATTTTATATTTTATATTTTATATTTTATATTTTATATTTTATATTTTATATTTTATATTTTATATTTTATATTTTATATTTTATATTTTATATTTTATATTTTATATTTTATATTTTATATTTTATATTTTATATTTTATATTTTATATTTTATATTTTATATTTTATATTTTATATTTTATATTTTATATTTTATATTTTATATTTTATATTTTATATTTTATATTTTATATTTTATATTTTATATTTTATATTTTATATTTTATATTTTATATTTTATATTTTATATTTTATATTTTATATTTTATATTTTATATTTTATATTTTATATTTTATATTTTATATTTTATATTTTATATTTTATATTTTATATTTTATATTTTATATTTTATATTTTATATTTTATATTTTATATTTTATATTTTATATTTTATATTTTATATTTTATATTTTATATTTTATATTTTATATTTTATATTTTATATTTTATATTTTATATTTTATATTTTATATTTTATATTTTATATTTTATATTTTATATTTTATATTTTATATTTTATATTTTATATTTTATATTTTATATTTTATATTTTATATTTTATATTTTATATTTTATATTTTATATTTTATATTTTATATTTTATATTTTATATTTTATATTTTATATTTTATATTTTATATTTTATATTTTATATTTTATATTTTATATTTTATATTTTATATTTTATATTTTATATTTTATATTTTATATTTTATATTTTATATTTTATATTTTATATTTTATATTTTATATTTTATATTTTATATTTTATATTTTATATTTTATATTTTATATTTTATATTTTATATTTTATATTTTATATTTTATATTTTATATTTTATATTTTATATTTTATATTTTATATTTTATATTTTATATTTTATATTTTATATTTTATATTTTATATTTTATATTTTATATTTTATATTTTATATTTTATATTTTATATTTTATATTTTATATTTTATATTTTATATTTTATATTTTATATTTTATATTTTATATTTTATATTTTATATTTTATATTTTATATTTTATATTTTATATTTTATATTTTATATTTTATATTTTATATTTTATATTTTATATTTTATATTTTATATTTTATATTTTATATTTTATATTTTATATTTTATATTTTATATTTTATATTTTATATTTTATATTTTATATTTTATATTTTATATTTTATATTTTATATTTTATATTTTATATTTTATATTTTATATTTTATATTTTATATTTTATATTTTATATTTTATATTTTATATTTTATATTTTATATTTTATATTTTATATTTTATATTTTATATTTTATATTTTATATTTTATATTTTATATTTTATATTTTATATTTTATATTTTATATTTTATATTTTATATTTTATATTTTATATTTTATATTTTATATTTTATATTTTATATTTTATATTTTATATTTTATATTTTATATTTTATATTTTATATTTTATATTATATATTTTATATTTTATTTAATTATTATTCGAATTCAAATTAATCAAATTTATTTGTTTTGAATTTAAACATTTTTGTTTTACTATTGTTTATATTTATTTGTATTTATTTAATTAGTGTTGTCATATTTTGATAAGTTATTAAATATTTAATGTTTTATTTACTTTTTAATTGTTTGCAATATTTTCGGATTTTGTATGCTAAAAATTGTTTTTATTTTTTGCATTTAAATAAATCCTTTAAAGGCCAATTAAATTAAAGTACAAAATAGCGAATTAACTGCAGCACATTATTTTTAATACAACGCTTATTTTTTTAATTTTTTATAGAGATTTTTACAACATACCATAAAAACCACATACAAATAATAATGATAAAAATGGCACGCAATAAAAAATTGTGTGAGTTTTATTTTTTTTAATTCCCTCAAAGCAAAAAGCAACTTTATGCAGCAGGCAATTTAATCCCAAATGCGGCATAAAATGTTGTTTCAATTGCCTTGTTGGCAAAACACACACAGGAAAGCAAAAAAGGATTTGCTCACAGACACTAACACGAATTAAAAAAAAAATGTTAGTAAACAGTACCAACAAAGAGAACAACGCCATTGCTAGAAAAAAATAGGATTTAGTGGAAATAAAAAAAAAAATACAAATTTGGAAAAAATCATATGAAAATTGCACAAGACAACAAAATCAAAGGGAATGAAAAAATGTAGCCCTTCCACAATAGTAAACAATGGTTCCTCCTACGTTGAAATAAAGTCCGCACTTGTATCCTGTGTCTGGCATTATCAAGCAGGATACAGGAAGTAGTTGCGACGCCACTGCAATCACTTGGGTGGAGTCCTGTGTGCCATGTACGACGCTCAACTCATTTGTATTCTCACGTGGACTGACTGTGTGTATTGGTGCAGCTATGATTTCAACGCCTTTTCCGCCTGTGTGTGTCTTTTGGTCTATGTTTGTAAAAGAGGCAATTGAATCGAAAATGACTCAACGTCACAATCGATTTAGAAAACAACACTGAAATTCGGTTGCGCACGTGCAACGCCCCTTGATTTCAAGGATAACTTCTAATTTGCGAGTTTCGATTACATGGGCTGCGACAATAAAATATATTGTATACGTTCAGTTTGTAATTATTGTAATTATTGTCTTCTTTTCTTCTTTTCTTCTTTTCTTCTTTTCTTCTTTTTTCTTCTTTTCTTCTTTTCTTCTTTTCTTCTTTTCTTCTTTCTTCATTCTTCCTTTCTTCATTTCTTCTTTTCTTCTTTTCTTATTTTCTTCTTCTTATTTCTCTTCTTTTCTTCTTTTCTTCTTTTCTTCTTTCTTCTTTTCTTCTTTTCTTCTTTTCTTCTTTTCTTCTTTTCTTCTTTTCTTCTTTTCTTCTTTTCTTCTTTTCTTCTTTTCTTCTTTTCTTCTTTTCTTCTTTTCTTCTTTTCTTCTTTCTTCTTTTTCTTCTTTTCTTCTTTTCTTATTTTCTTATTTTCTTCTTTCTTCTTTTCTTCTTTTCTTCTTTTCTTCTTTTCTTCTTTTCTTCTTTTCTTCTTTTCTTCTTTTCTCTTTTCTTCATTTCTTCTTTTCTTCATTTCTTCTTTTCTTCATTTCTTCTTTTCTTATTTTCTTCTTCTTATTTTCTTCTTTTCTTCTTTCTTCTTTTCTTCTTTTCTTCTTTTCTTCTTTTCTTCTTTTCTTCTTTTCTTCTTTTCTTCTTTTCTTCTTTTCTTCTTTTCTTCTTTTCTTCTTTTCTTCTTTTCTTCTTTTCTTCTTTTCTTCTTTTCTTCTTTTCTTCTTTTCTTCTTTTCTTCTTTTCTTCTTTTCTTCTTTTCTTCTTTTCTTCTTTTCCTTCTTTTCTTCTTTTCTTCTTTTCTTTCTTTTCTTCTTTTCTTCTTTT